>JARPMR010000007.1:12855000-15397321 GCA_029955525.1 Oeneis ivallda
ATCGTAAATGTTTGCACAACTTCTTCATCATCATCATTCATCATTAGCAACCCATCAATAGCTCACTACTGAGCGCAGGTCTCCTCTCAGAGAAGGATTATAGGCCATAGTCCACCACGCTGGCCCAATGCGAATTGGCGGACTTCACTCACCTTCGAGAACATTATGAAGAACTCTCAGGTGTGCAGGTTTCCTCACGATGTTTTCCTTCACCATTGAAGCAAGTGATATTTAATTGCTTAGACGCACTTGACTCCGAAAAGAGTTGCGTACCCGGGATCGAACCTGCGACCCCCCGATTAGGAGACCACAGTCCTAACCACTAGGCTATCACAACTTCTTCAGTAACCGATTAATTTAATTTGTTTATGACGTCATTATAATATAATGAAGACATGGAAGACGACCATCCCATAGTACAATCACAGAGAGAAAACTGCTACTACGGTACCAGGAAGTAGTGAACGGAGTTTGGAGGAGGTTTACCTCGTAGACCCTCGTACCCTCGTAGAAGTACCACCACTAGTGGAGTATAAATGAGAATTTTTCTCGTCCAAAGAAATGAAAAAAGAAATGTGGTCATCACATCCGACACACATTCACAGCTGGGCATAGGCCTATAGGAAGAATTTGGGAAGAATCATCACAGAACACGATCTTTTGCAGCAACACAAAAAGCTGCTCTCAACGACTCGCTTGAGATTGTCTACCAAGTCTTCTTATTTTGAGTAGTTACCTAATTACCGTATTCGATGCTACTCATTGAGTATTGAGGTTACTCAAAATAAGAATTTTGAGTAACCTAATTACCGTATTCGATGTCTCATGTCATGAATCGTACAGTAAAGTATTAAACAAAGTAGCAATCAACGTTTGTATTTATATTCTCTTGTACAGTTCAACATTCTTTCTTTTTCTTGCCGTTCTTCTCAGCAGAGTGGTGTTGGAGTATTTACTTGTTATAAGAGCCACGTATTGGCCTACATAAAATACATAATTTTGGATTTTTGAATTTATAGAAGTCATTTCACGAAGAAAGTTTATGCATAATTCATTAATATTCAGCAATGTCATTTATACCTTACAATTATTGAAGTAATTTTAGGGAACAAAACTCATAATGAAGAAAGGTGTTTTGTACAGCAAGCGAAACCTTAAAGCTCGTTAAATTATACCTAATAAGATTTTATGATCCAATATCCAAGGTTTTATTGGAAAGATTTTATAAACTAATTGCAAATAATTCTAAGAAGTATATTGTAAGTTGTACCAAATAGGTACTTTTCCACAATGATAGTGAAAGTTGTAGGGTTTAGAGTTGTTCGCATCTTCAGCGTTAGCTTTCGTTATTGAAATACCATTTAATTACTTTCTCTTACTCGTATGTTATTATTTTTACAAATTTATTTAAAAGTCATTAATTTAATAGACCTTCTGATTTACAACAATATTTTTGTATTCTTT
The DNA here is from genome assembly GCA_029955525.1 of Oeneis ivallda. Taxonomy (NCBI): domain Eukaryota; kingdom Metazoa; phylum Arthropoda; class Insecta; order Lepidoptera; family Nymphalidae; genus Oeneis; species Oeneis ivallda. The sequence goes on from JARPMR010000007.1 coordinate 12,856,465, forward strand.
TTATTAACAGACTTTCTTTTTCTTTTCCAGATCAATACATCATGGACGACTGACTCCAACGACTAGTGTTATTTATAGTGTTTAATAAGACTGATAGTGTAAAAATAGTCGTATGAAAATGGAGTTCAAGACACATTTATTAACAACAATAACATTAGTAATCATAGGTAAGTTTTTAATTATATTAAGTAAGTACTTATTTTAGTGCAAAATGAAACTTGGCCGAAGAGCTTAAAAGTAGATCGATGATTAATAATTGTTCCAAAATCTCATATTGTTACACCACTCACTCCTTCAAAATAGTAGGTACAACAAAAGTTATCCTTACCCATGAACTTAGGTCCACTAGATTTGAATTTGGAGGAATCGTTCCTTGAGTGGGAGGTGGTAGAGGTGCTCTTAGGGGAGAACATTTGAAATGACGTCCATAAAGGAGTTAAAAAGGGGTGGTGTTGTACGGTAGTGAGTACAAAGATTTTTGGAACCTAAATCGCATGGATTTGGACGAGGTCGTAACTCGTAAGTTAGTATTTTATTTATAATAATTTTATAGTGAATTTAATGTTGGTAGGTATTTGGAAAGGAACTTTTGATGAACAACTAGAAACTGACACTCCTTGGATTATGTAAATTATTAGGTATCAATAATAATATTTACTGGCTCATATTTTAGTAAGTACCTACCTACATACTGCTTAATTAATTTACTGTTATTTTATAAAATACTGCATTCGCTGCAAATAGCAAATGAAATGTGACGTCTATGCTACTTATTTGTTTATAGCATGATGCCAGATGAATTGCAAAAGTATTTGCTAGTTCATCATATTACTTTATGTAAATTCCCCCATATCCAATGCGCCGGCGCTTAATTCATCTTCGAGATTCACTGATCGATAGATCATGATCGATGCACGCTTCCATAACCGTTAATGTGACACTTAGATAAATGTTCCTTCTAGTAATGTTTGTGTAAAATCTTTTGCACATAATTTATCAGTGAACACAGTTTTTAAATCTTACTTATCATCTTTTAATTAATCTAAAATATCTAATTATACATAAGTACTCTTTTCTCTCTTTTATGAGTTCTCTGTAGCCTAACTAAAGTAGTCTAACTTTTCAAGTTTATCCCTCAGGCCGATTTCGCCAACCTAAAATAAGCCTTAACCGAGCGTAAATTTTATATTTTGACAGAGTTTTCAATACAAAAACTGTCAAAATGCCTAATTTATCCCTCGGATAAAGGTCACTCAACGTTGGTGAAATCGGCAGGTCGAATTTTTCCAGTCCTTTTTCATCCATACTTAGATTTACGCACAGTTAGGTAAAGAAAAATTGAAAAGTTGCAATTGGGCTACTAACTTCTTTGAGCAGACTAATTAAGTTTTTGTCGTATTTTAGACTTGATTTAGAACAAGATCACAGATATATGACATAACTATGAATTCTGCATTTTTCTATTGAAACTATTAGTTTTTACCATACAGCGACTTACTTTACTCTATCTATCTGTAAAAGAACACACTTCGACTTAAGTATAGCTACAGATCGAGATATCACACACAGCAACTAGCATTTTTTTAAGCACATTAAAATACCAGAGCCGTCGGCAGTCATGTTTCACGCTGCAGTTTATTATCAACTTGAGTGACGCGGACGTATCCGTGGTATCGCATTGTAGCACACGTAGGTACATTTTACACTCAGCCTCTTTTTTCGCGAATAAATTGTAGCGGTAATTTATACAGGGTGTTATACCTATTTTTATATCAAAAAATATTTAACACTTTGTGAAAAGTTTTAGGTGTTACATAGACGTCATAAATTAAAAGGGAAGATGGAGTAGAGTTGTAACTAGTTAACAATAGTTATTGTTTTACTTTTTATTTATTTTATGTTACTGTTTATTTTATGACCGACATTTGAGCTGATATTTAGTACAGTACAATAACAAACACAGAACAAGAGAAAAATTAAGGTTAAACAGGATGACACTATTAAATGCTAATTTCAATGTCACCGAGTATTAATGTTTAATCGAGGTGAAATTGATATTCGGAGGTTTTGTATTGAAAATATATAAAATCGTCTTTATTCACATAAACGTTACTCGACGAGGGGGACTCTGACAACTGTTAGCGACATTGCTTTTACTCAAAGTGTAATTTTAAAATAAATAGATAATATGTGAAAAAGGAGGTTGTACAGAGAAGTCAAGTTTTTGAAAATAGAATCTTGTTTTAAAATAAGGAATAATAAGAAAAATAAAGAAGAATGACAGATGAAAAGACAGGGCTGATGAAAGTCACGGAGAGTGGTCACGGAGAGGTTTTTATGGGCTTTGCTGATGGTGTTGAAGGGAGAAGTGATGTTGAGTGCACAATATTAAATATTAGATTTAACGTGATGACTATTAGCTGATGCTATTGGTATTGTATTTCAACAGATACTGGATTAAAATCTGAATACAATGAATACAAATTGAGTTCCTAAACAAATAAATATAAATTTTTATATTCACCCTGTATATCAAACATCACCCGCGTCTGTTTGTTAAACGCCAACCCACATATCAGTTTTTATTCCACCAATACGCCTCAGGCTAAAATTAACAGCCATTGATTTGTTAAAAATATTTTTACAGATTGAGGTTATAGCGTCTTTGTGTTGATCCTTACTATATACTTCGAGTATTAAAAAGCATATTATTATCTCAGTTGAAGCTTTTTGAGCCGCAGGCATATTAACAAGGTGTCTTAATAAACATTTTAGGTATGTAGTTTAGTTGTACACTACAGAGTAACGGTAACCATGATATTATTCCTATTGGTATACTTCTAAGAACAATAAGAGATTTTCACCGAAATTCACTTGTGACCTAATCTTGGTTGGCCATCATCACGGCCTTCCATTCCACCCTTACCTATTGAACCTTAAACCTTGAAATTGAAAATAACAGAAAACAAAATTGTCACCACACAAAACATGACATGCCAAAACATTGCATTAGTTTATCAGATCATCTGGTTTTTCGGAACAAACATAAAAAACTGTCATTGTTCCGTTGACGGTTATCATTGAACTACCTACCTAGTTTCAGTACGTGAGCGCACTTTTAAAATTAACCACTTAAAAAGAGATCAGCCTGTATTTGTATGTCAAGTATCTTCATTATTATTATTCTTAATTATTATTATATTTTTTCATTATGATTAGTAAGATTATCTTCATTATTAGATATACAATAGTAGATTGTTCCACAAGGGACGTAAGTAAGCTATTACAGAACAAGATCCAATTTGGCGCCAGTGCGAGCGCAGCTCGCATAGGGCGCTAATGGATCGCGTGCACCCGAGATATTTAGTCACACGAGCGAGCGCAGCGAGCGAGGGTGAATATAGTTCGAGGGTGTAATAGCTACTTGCAACCGAGGTAAGCATTCTACTTTATATCATTCTTGCGAGGTAAATAAAACATTGGTAATGCAAAATGAAATTTTAATTAGAATAATTAGCAAATTTAGAGAAAAAATAGAAAAAAATGGTTACTTATGAATTCTTCGTAAGTTTTCACGTAGCGCTCTTTGGACTTATCCGGCAAAAGGTTTTGCACCATTTGTTCTGCTTCAAGCAAACAAAAATCAGGCTCTCCTCCTTTTTCATCATCTGATGAAGTGCTTGACATTGTTGTAAATAACTTAAATCCCTTTACGAACAAACTTCACAAACTTTCAGATCAAATGAAATGCCGCCATTTCCATTTTTTTTTCGTAAATAGTTTTCTATTTTTTTTACGGCTCTGAGTTCCAAGGAGTTTTGCATAGTTTGAAATGTATGGAAATTAAATGCCGCCATGTTCAGTGTTTTTTTTTTCAGTAAAAAGTTTTCTTACCATTTTATAAGAAAAGAGATTGTTTACCAAGGAGTTTTGCATAGCTTGAACTGTAATGTGAACATTACAATTCAAGCATAGTGCGACGTAATGTTGCCTTGAATTGCAAACACCAACTTACAAGGAGACTTTCCACCATAGTAATCCCTAGTTACTGAGCAAGTATGATATAAAGAATTACTTTTTACAAATAGAATTATTATTAAGTATTTATTTATTCGACAAAATATGAATACGCCTAAATCTATATACTTACTTAAATAAAAATCTCGTGTCACGATGTATGCTCGGGATAAACTCGAAAACTACTGAACCGATTTTGATCAAATTTCGTAGCTAGTAATTTGGTCCAACTTAAACTTAAAAGATTTAATAAAAGATAAAAGATTTTTTTATCTTAATTATTGACATCAATATTTGTTATTGCAAATTAAAATATGTTAATTACACGACAGTAATATATACAGTTTAAGATTTAGGTTGCTAGGCAACCTAGCAACCTAAATCGACCGATTTCGAATCGAAAGATCGAACGATGTTAGATTGCGAGATAGTCTTAACCCAAATAGACTACTTATCTTACTAATCCTCACTAATATTATAAATGCGAATTTGCGTTTGTTTGTTGGCTTGTCCTTCAATCACGCCGCAACAGAGCAACGGATTGACTTAATTTTTTGCATGGATAATTTTTATCCCGGAAAATCAAAGAGTTCCCGAGGGAATTTAAAAACTAAATCCACGCAGAGGAAGTCGGGCATCAGCTAGTTATAATATAATATATTATATACCTAACAATTTTTTTTTTTAATTTTTTTTTATTTGCTCTATTCATTTTATAATATCATATCATTTAAATTAAAATATGCCTAAATTATATACAACTAACAAAATTAAAACTAAAATAAAAATTAAATAAAATCTAAAACCCCATCGATGTCACTGCAGTGTGGCATAGTACCCAAGATGCTGGCAGCATTACCCCTTTGGATGGCCAAGCTAATCCTTTGGCCAAGGTAGCTGCCAGCTCTTGGATCTTTGGTTTTAATTTTGTTAGTTGTATATAATTTAGGCATATTTTAATTTTAATGCCTAACAAAATTAAATCTAAATAACAACTAAATAATAATTATAAACTATACCTATACCTATGCAAAAAATTACGTCGATCCGTTGCTCCATTGCTGCGTGCTTGAAGGACAAACCAACAAACAAACACACTTTCGCATTTGTAATATTAGTTAGGATTTAGCAGTTTTTGGATGCGACGATAATGATGGACTTTGTCACAATAATTTTATTATCATTTCGTGTCATAAATCCATCACGGTGGATGATATCATCTGCAATAATAGTCGTAGACATGTACCTACTTATACGAAAGTAAGTCAAGACAAATTGTATCGAATTTGGTTTGCTTGAAAGCCTTAATAGTTCTAAACATAATTATATGAGGTACAATAAATAGTCTTTTCGACGTCTTATGTTTCGTACCATTATGTACACTTTCTTTTCCAGTAAGTATGTAATATAACTAGCTGGACGATATTTCTATTTTTGAATAAGCAATGTTGAGATGAGAGATAATTGTGCTGATAACATTAGTATGCAGCTCGTTTCGTATGACTCTTTACATATTATTATAATATTGTCAGTATAGTGACCATTATTATTCAAAGTTTAAGTAGATAATATTAAAGTTTAGTGCGAAAGACCTTTTCATTTTCAGCTTGTTTGAATATGAATATAATTATATCAATAAGACCCGGCTAGTTAGAGCGCTTGTGTTCCCCATATTCCTCTACGCTTCAGAAATGTGGACCCTAGGAGAAAGTGAGAAGAAGAGAATAGACACTCTCGAGATGTGGTGCTGGACAAGAATGTTGAGAGTGTCCTGGACCGAATTCCGGACCAATAAGTCCATTCTCGAAGAACTCCGCATCAAGCAGCGTCTGTCCTCTATTATGCAAGCTCGCATACTCACTTTCTTTGGTCACGTGTCAAGACGTAATGATATCTCGATTGAACGTCTAGTGGTCCAGGGATGAGTGGAGGGCACTAGAGCACGTGGCAGATCGCCTATGAGATGGACAGACCAGGTGAGGGCTGCGATGGATGTCCCGTTGCATGAATGCACAAGAAAGGCAGCTGTTAGAGAGGAGTGGAGGCGTATTGAGAAGCGTGCCACAACACCAAAGTGACGACCACGACCTTCCTGTCAAGAGCGTATCGACTGAGAAGAAGATAATTATTTACATGAGCTTTATTTATATTCTAACAAGTTAATACATAAAGGCTCATTTCTGGACACGCGCCGTGGTGCCCGTCGCGTACAACGCAAACGCTTCTGCAAGAGCGCTCTCATACTTGGCCATAATGTTTGAGTTAACCGCGCGACTCGACGCACTTTGCGAAGCGCAACGCGCCGCGTGTCCGCCGCGTGCTGCGCCGCGTACAACGTAAACGCTTCTTCAAGAACGCTCTCATACTTGGCCATGAGGCCTCTGCCTCGAATCTTGCGGGCAGCGGGGCGGCGGCAGCGGCGGCGCAGGAGCGGCAGGATCGTTTGAGTTAACCGCGCGACACAACGCACCACGACCAGGGAACGAGCCAGGGCATGAATACGAAGTATTAGTTTATTTGCGAAAGTTTGTGAGGATGGATAAATGTTTGTTACTCCTTCACGCCACAACGACTGAACCTATTTGACTGGGAATGAAGATAACTTCTTTTCAGAACTAACACATAGAATTATTAATTCTACTCCGGAAAATTAAGTACCTACTTTAAAAACAATAATTAATTATTATTACACTGTATGCAACTTTCCATCAACTATTAAAAAGATTATGCATTTTTGCTAACCTAAGTTATGTTGTCTGACGTTCAACACTGGAGCATGATAAAATAAAACAGAAAACGTATTGAAATTCCTAGCCATACCACCGACCCAAAAAATACTAACATCGGTACCATTCTTATCCCAACCGGTCGAAGGTTGTAGTAGGATTATTACATTCAATAACAGGTTACTTCGTGGTCACACTACAATACGATATATATTTACATAATTTAATAGTAATCCGTGTCATAAAGCAGACTAGTCGTCCCCAGACAATATTTGAGATTCTTTTGAAATGGGCCGACATTTATCTCTCTTGAAATCTTGATAGAAATTTTTGAATTTTTAAAATGTCTTTGTAATATAAAAAAGTTAGAGCTTCAATTTTTTTAAATGTAGAGGACAATAAACTTACCAGAAAAATAATTCGTAATTAGGTTGAGGGAGGTAGGTATTAGGTAGGTAAAAACAAAGAAATTTAATCTTTTATAGAGACCCTAGACATACAAAAGTAAACATAAAATGCACATTGTAAGTACATGTAAGTATAATTTAATGTATTTCAGAGGATTTCTCCAAAATGTAATGCGAACTTGTGAAAAGTAAGTGCTTTACCGTTTGCTCTGCATTCTTGTTCTTAACTGCGAAACCGCATAAATACCAAGTGCTTGACTTAAGTTAGCGATTATTATCTACTTACATATTGAGAGAAAAATGTATGATAACTGCAATTTGCACTTTCATAATAAATTAAATGTATGATAACTGGAATTGCACTTTCAAATAAATTAAATGTATGAAAGGATAACTGCAATTTGCACTTTCAACCGAAGTTCAACCGAGTTGTTTTCAACCGAAAAAGTTGTAATTAAATTGTTTTCATAGTTTTTCAAATATTTCGCCTAGATGTCCATCATAGACCATGAGACAAAGGTCTCCTACATGGACTTCTACATGTCTCGGTCTTGCCATTGGTACCCACTGACTCTCTGAGTACCACCCACCTTACGTACCTAACTAACCCTTTAAGTCAAACCCTAAGATTTCTATATCTTATTAAGACATAGAATTCTTAGGGTTTGACTTATACACAGTAAAAGAAATATTAGGTACTACAGGCCAGTTTTAAAGCCTATTTTCAGAAAGATCCATAGCGTGAATCCAAAACGTGTTAGTTTCGTAATAAAATACCTAATGATCTAGGTTCTTGTGTTTACATGTAATCTTAGTTCCTATCCTACTTCCTACTAATCCTATTCCTAATCCTAATATAATATTATAGATGCGAAAGTATGTGAGGATGTATGGATGTTTGGATGGATGTTTGTTACTCTATAACTCCACAACGAAAGATCCGATTTGGCTAAAATTTGGAATGGAGATAGCTCATATCTTGGATTAACATATAGGCTACTTTTAATCTCGGAAAATTACAGAGTTCCCACGTAAATTAAAAAACCTTAATCCACGCGGACGAAGTCAGGGACATCATCTAGTAATTTAATAAATTATTGAGACTTTCTTGAACAAACAACAAAATTACAACATTGACCATAATATTGACATTTACTAGATAACAAAGTTTCACCGTCGTTCCAATCACTCTCGCTATACGAGTTTATACGAAGAAAAACTAGTCACCATGAATAACTGTAGCCAGTTTTTCGTTAGTTCTCACTTTATGGATGACCATAGGAATGTTGTCGAGGTGATTTCCTTTTACAAACGCAGCTTATGTTTTCTGGAATATCCCATTTAATTTATTCTAGACGGACTTTTACGTAATGGGCGTGTAACTTTTAGTATAGAGACAGACGATGGATGGACATCGTCTAACGACGTATTTTGCGAATTCTGTGCATAAATAGAAACTCCATGTCCATATTTGGTTACTCTTTCTGATAAAAGTACCTATGGAAAGTAAGTCATACTTCACTGTATAAGTTTAAATTAACTTTCCAAAAGTCACTTACTTCACAACGCACTTGTGGATTACTCGTATTTATGGAATCTCTCACGTCGATATTGTGGTATGGCTACATAATGTTAGTCGCTTGAAATTGGTGTTTTTTAATAAAATTGTAATCAGGTTTTTAAGGTATTGCATAGCTTTTATCGCGGGCTTTGAACTAGGGCAAACAGGTTGAGCGCGGCGACCAAATCAAGAAATTCCGTAACGAAAAAAACCTAACACCGTCAACATTTTAGAGGTTCTCAAGTAGCTCTATTTGGCGCAGTGGGCGAGCGGCCGCATTCTTTATCGTATGATGTCGCAGGTTCGAATCTCACTCGCGAAGTAGTGACAGTTCGCTTTTCTTGTTTGGTTGTTAGTTTTTAAATATTTTTTTGCATAATTTTTATTATGCAAAAAAAAATATTGCATAAATATTATAATTGCATAAGTTGATAAAAAATTCTATGCAATAGCTTAACCGCGGCAGTCCCCGAGTGCCACTTAATTTTTTTCTAGTAAAGGTGCTTTTGTCGAATTCTAAACCAAAAAAGCCACGTTCGGTGTCATGTCGTAGGTATGCATTTTACCTACTAAAGTGTGGCTGTGGCATAATATTCCGCAGTGGCATCGCAAAAGTGTGAAAAACCACGGATTTTCCTATATGTAGTACCTACTTAAAAAGCCGCACCGAACATTACAACGCATTTGGCACCGCCATTGATTTAGTTTTTTTTTTTTTTTTTTTTTTTTTTATGTTTTATTTGCAAGATTGAGTACATAATATGATCTTATACAATTATCTAAGCGCTTCAATCTGCCACATAGTAGCATGCAAAAGAATAGTCATACAAAATTTAATATTTAAATCTATAATTTTTAAATTCAAACAATGTCATACTCATTCTAACTGTTAATGATAAAAATAATGTCAGTTCTATTAATTTCAAAAAAAATTAAACAATGTCATTAATATTTTTGTCCTGAATAAATTCATCAACAGTATAGTAGCATAGTAGTAGTAGCATAGTAGTAGTAGTGTATCCGTACCCCGAAAAATGCCCATCCCAATTCACAAGGTTTCGATAATTCGATGCACGTCTTTGTATTTATCAGCGTTTACTGTTAGCTGCATACCTACCTACTCGTTTTTCATTCAAAAGCAAACTTTAAACTGTGGTTTTATAACTTGTTAAAATGTGTTGAGGTAACTAACAAGACTGTGAGATGATGCTGATGCAAATGTGTAACTTTTGAACAATTAGCTATTTTTATTACCGTATCTATGTACCTAATTAAAATTATTTATTTACTAGCGAGTAGCGATCCACCCCGGCTTCACACGAGTATAAGAGCATATTATTATGCCTACACTTGAATTTATTTTCGCGCGCGCTCGTTTGTAATTTTCGTTAATTCCTAAGATATTCATTTAATACATGGTGTACAGGATTATTTAATGTGCATGAAATGCTTATGGTATGTAACTAACGTACATTTAAGTTGATATTGATTACTACTGTATTCGTCTAAATATAGATTTCCAATTACCGCATTGTACGTGACCATATTTTTAAACGTTAAAATGTTTATAGTAAGCTATCCTTAAAAGATAAATATAAGCCACCGCGGACTTTTCTCCATAGACTTATTCCACTATACTATACCATCACCATTCATTGTTTTGTTTGGCTTGGCTTTTTCCGACATTTTCAACATTTATCGTTATATTTCAACCAATTTACACAAAACATTAACAAATTATACACCTAAACCTTTCTCACGAATCACCCTGTCTGTCGGTGAAAAAAGCATGATAATCCGTTCAGTTTTTGAGTTTATCGCGAACTGACTGACAGACTGGCAGACGCGGCGGGGGACTTTGTTTTATAATATGTAGTGATAGTGATTTTAACAATTACACTTTAACCGACGAATTTTGATGTTTTGATAGTTTTTGTGTTGGCAATCTGTCGGAATGCCGAAATTCGTGGGTATTTGGAAATATACATTATTTTACGTAACTGTACAGGTCACATAGCTTCGATTCGTAGCCATAGCAGGTTGTACTATGAACTTAAGCTAAGCTGAGTTAGCTTAGTCCGGTGTGTACAGGCCTGAGCTGGAAACGTGCTGAGGAATACCCGGATACTTATTATTTGTTTTCCCTCTTGACTCAACCACAGACCTTTCTCTTCAAGTTTAATAACCGTTTGTTTATTTACTGCCAATTTTGACGAAACGGGCAAATATATAAATACCTACATAATATATAAGTACTTAGAATATTGTATATCTTCTAACGGTAAAATGTATTTTACACTTACCTATATTACAAAATTAAAAACTAGAAAGGTAAACTAAGGTATACCTTAGTTTGCCTTTATAATATTTCTTACCAGCTAGACCAGTACCTAGGTACGATATAATATTATGCACATTATTATTTACCAACCAATAAAAGTGTGTTTGTTTACTAAAGAATATAATAGAATAGATTTTTTTTATTCAAATAAACTTTTTTACAAGTGATTCTGAATCGTCGATGAATCCTACCACTGGTTCGGAAGAAAGAGAAGAGAAAGGTAAACTAAGGTATACCTTAGTTTACCTTTATAATATTTCTTACCAGCTAGACCAGTACCTAGGTACGATATAATATTATGCACATTATTATTTACCAACCAATAAAAGTGTGTTTGTTTACTAAAGAATATAATAGAATAGATTTTTTTTATTCAAATAAACTTTTTTACAAGTGATTCTGAATCGTCGATGAATCCTACCACTGGTTCGGAATGCCCTTCCTGCCGAGAAGAACCAGCAAGAAACTCGGCGGTTGCTCTTTTCAAAACAAGTTTACAATACAATAGATACTATGCTATGTATGCAGTGTTTCCACAATGAGGGGAAGTTCCACAAAAGCATACCTAATTATAATTCAACACATGTTAAGATGGGCAGACAGAAAGTAGCCCCGGTGGCACCCGTTCACGAGCATGACGCCCAGCCGTTGTTTCGCTCAACCATATTTATTTATAATATGAATCGAGAGGCGTTCGTATGACGACTGTCAGATGTGACATTGACTGAAGTTGGCGCTAAGTGCGCATTCGGAAAAGGTAAATTTAGAATTTGGAAAAATGTATATTAGGTAAAAAAAAAATATTTTTGTTGGCATTATTCAAGGAAAATAAGAACTGAACATTCTACGGAACAGCCGCCACCTTTGGGTTACTGAGGCATCGAAATAAAGTACAATGCGTCACAACACTAGCTCATTATCAAACGAAAAGGTTAAGATTACCATTATGTATATTACTTTACCAGAAATACAATCCATCTAAATGAGAAATGCTCAAGCGTCCTTAATAAATGGGTGCGTTTGAATCGTGGGCGCTGACTAGGTTCGATGCTCAATGAATGCATTACCCGTTCCAACAAAACAAGGCGCGTTGATATGCGTTAGTGATCGCTATCCGATTACAATAAGAGAAGTGTTGTGACTGTGCAAGTGATAAAGTTAAGTGACAAACGTAAAATGAAAGACACTAAGTGCTTCTGTAGTTAATCAAGATAAAAGCAGCATCTATAGACTTCTAGCAAAGCTTTTTTTATACATAAAACTATTAGCCATGCTGAACATGACTCGCATTCACTCTCCCTTCCAAATAAGCGTAAAGCTTGGTAGGAGTATAACGTGTGGGAATTGAACCGTTGACCTTTCAATTTCAGTCCGCACTTTTAACCGCTATAGGCTATTGAGGATATAAACCTCTTAGCTTTATTACCTCAATCACTTCAGTCTCTGGCTTCTAGCACAGTAGAATTATAAACAGTACGGAAACTAACTACAAACGTTCGAAACGGCTCACTCACACAAACATGCGCATCGACGAGACCAAAAAGCGGCACTTACTACTGACAGTCCCGCGAGTTTGTGTGAGTGAGCCGTTTCGAATGTTTGTAGGTAGTTTCAGACTGTTACATAATTCTACTGTGCTTCTAGTCTGAGACAAAAAAGAGGTCAAACCAGCTCTCTATGGAACTAACTAGGTCCCTTCTACCATCGAACCGCAATGCATCGCTTAGATCTGCCTATAGCTACGTGGTTGAAATCCCACGATCATGCACTATTAGGTTCTTTTCATACTCCTTCCGTCTTAACCGGGGGTGCAAGGGGTACGTGGCACCTGTGCGCAGGGACCAAGGGGACGCAGGCTGATCGCCCTATATCCATACCAATACCATACGTAGACCATGTTTAGGTCAGCATCAGTATTGAAAAATTGGAACCAGAAATTTTTATGAGACCATCTCGCAAACATTATCGATTAAAAAAAAATCACGCAAATCGGTCCAGAAATCTTGAACTGAAATCGGGGTAAGATACATAGAAAAAAAACATTCGCGCTGAATTGAGAACCTCCTCCCTTTTTTTGAAGGCGATTAGAAAGTACCTAACTTTATTTTAGGGTAAATTATATAAAAAATGGGGCGTACACTGTTTTTCGCACCCCGGCGTCCAGTATGGTTAAGACGGCTCTGTCCTTCTTCCTAATATGCACTGCCAAATAGGCAAGGCTAGAAGGCAAGCGCGCTCCATCTTAGGCTGCATCTTCACTCGCACTACCTGTTAAAAAATAACAGTGTCATGAGTTTCATAGGTTCAAAGCTTTTAAAGTCGGAACTCCCCTAATAATACGGCTAAAGTCCAAAACAAAAGCTTCAATCAGCTAATCCTATTTCGGTGAATGACGTGTTAAAAATTTGCATAAATTATCTAATTTCGCGGTCAACAGGCGATGTCGCGTACACTATTTGCATTTCAATGAGGAGCTTTATTATGCACTTGATAAGTCAAATGAGTAAAATTTGAATGGGTGTACCTAACTAGCGCTTCAGTAGGTAGAGCACGCTGAACTAAAACGATGCTTAAATCGAATCATAGAGAGATTCGCAGTAATAATTTTAAAACTCAGGCAACCTTTTAAAACATGACCACCTACAAATATTGTAATCCTAGTTCATCTATCCAAATCAATACGGAAATGAGGAGATCAGTAGAACAACCTGAGTTACCAGGTTGTAGGTCCGTATTATTTTGTTGGAAGTTGGAAATGCTTCCTGTGTCTTAACTCTTAAGCATTGACTATGACCTATCAAGTCAGGTAAATATAGATAACTCTAAATGAGAGAGTAGTACCTAGTACTATTTAAATTAATTGCATGATTAATAACACGAATTTTAACACTAGCTAGAGCAAATTATATTATCTAAATTCAATTATTTTGTTGAATGAAATCTACATTTAGTCTACACTACTTTCATTTGAAAATTGGTTCACTCCAAATCATTCGATTTGTCCCAACATAAAAAGCTAATGTGGTCTCAAGCTATTTGCTATTCACACATCAAGCTCGTCTGTTAACATAAAACTAGGTATACACTGTTTGGATTTCTTAGGTTCAGAATTTTTTACATAATATTATTGCAACAGCTAAATAAAAGTAAGTAGTCTCTAAAGTGTTCATTTAAAATGCTTATTTTATAATAATAATTATGTGTAAATATAAATCCTTAGTTACTTCAACATAATGGCGTGGTTACCTTCATCAGGCTTGTAAAGACAACAAAAGGGCGGCGCGGCGTAGCCATGATTAAAACACGCCTAGTTTTTTAATGAATAATATTTTTGATAGACTTATTTATTTATTTATTTATTTTTTATAATAATTACATAATACACTTGTTGGTTTATCCTTCAATCGCGCAGCAACACAGCTACAGATTGGATTGATGTGTTTTTGCAAGGGTATAGTTGAGGACCTGAAAATTGACAGGCTAAGTATTTTTATCACGGAAAAACAAAGGGTTTGAGTGGGATTACAAAAAAACTTAGCTGCACATAAGCTACTTAAATAATATTAAAACAACTGGATAGATAACCCTTTTTTGATAGTTCTTTAAAAAGTGCTCAAGCTTTCCCCACCCCAAAATGCACAAAAAGAAAGCTTTCAAAAAGGATACTTCGCGTTGAAAATAAAAAGTCACTACCAAAATGTAGGGTAGGCTGGTCTAAGAGCACGCATCCGATAAGAGTACGCTATGCCAACACTCGTGACGCTGTTAACGATACGCGGCTAACTTCAGAGTTATTTTCAAGTGCAAGCTATTGGCAAGTGCTGTGCGAAAAAATAACAAAAAACATGCAAAAACACTAAAATTACTTAAGTTTAAACATTTTTACCTATTTTCTTAAATAATTTTAGCGTTTTGGGATTATGTTTGTGAAAAAACTACAAAATTTTAAACAAAAACGATAATACGGCTTGATCGGCAAGGAATTCCCCTAGAGGTCACAGCGACAGTGATTCCGGTCGATGCTAATAGATGACGTTACACTTCGCTCGATTATAAAATCGTTAATGTGTGAAAGAATACGCACTTGTGTATGTTACAAGAGTACGCGCGTACTCTTACACACATTATTATATTTTTATATTTTTCACATGTATTTTAATATTTATTTGTATGTTTAAATCCGCTTTCCGGTATAGCTCAACTACCACGAGCTGAAGTAATCTCAAGATCGAACCGCAAAAGAGCAAAGTTAGACATTTTGAGTTGACCTCCGTTCTAGTTGGCTCTCGAAGAGGATTCGGCCTCAAAATAAGCACCAGTGAAAAAAAGACTGCGAAATCTATTACTAAAGGAGATATAAAACTAAAACTTCCAAAGAATAAACCCAAAAAGAAAATGTGGGGATGTCCCTCATGACGTGGTACCTCCAAATGAATACTGAATAGGATGTTCCAAATGATGAGGTGGCATGAAGCCTGTATGATCTATGAAGCTGAAAATATGTATAATTGTGAAATCTGCAAGTAGCATGGACACGAATGAGGATGAGTTAAGAAATATGAGATAATTTTTCCTGCGTACTCTTATCAACTTACATGCGCACTCCTATCCAATAGCTCGTGTAAGAGTAAGTATTTACCACTTTTGTTATTTTTTTTATTTTTCAAATATATGGCACATTACTGTTACATTTCATGTTACTTTATGAAAGCTGTATAAATTGAGTACCAAATAAAAATTAAGCTGATAATCTACAGTTAGTGAATTTTATTTCAAAACAGTTTGAACCTTAAGTGCGTGCTCCTAGACCAGCCTACCCTATGTGTATTAAATCGGAATTTCGCACATCGGCTTCTGACCCGTCGGCTGAATTCGATTATCTGCACTCAGCTTAACCTCATCACACGATTTGCATGCTAAGGCAGTGCTTGCTTTCACGCGCGAGAGTGAAATAGAAATCGCCAGGTCAAGATTGTTTACAAGTGCACTTGTGCCCGATAAATCCGCAATTATGGTGATTATAAACAACATGTACAACAATATCCTACAGATAGTTCTTGCGTGCAACATCGCCTATTGGTTTCACTTTTCTGCATAGCGAATAGGCGAATGTAACAATGGGAATCTAATAAGCGTTCATTTTACAGTAGAGAAAAATGTTAGGTCGCAGTAAGCCACTCTAACATGGGGATACCAAATATAAAACTACCTGAGTAGGTATAGTCTTCAAAGACTACACGAGTCACTTTTCATAGATACTACTAGCGACTCGCCCCGGCTTCGCACGGGTAGTAGAGCATTTTAACACCTATGCTTTGCAAACTCCTTGGAATGTTCCATATAAGTTATACCTTGAACAGCATATTGAAAAGAAGTATCGCTCGGAAGCGCTCGGCTTATAGCAACCCGCAAGCACGCTTGAAATTATTTTGGCGCGCGATCAGACAGACAGACAGACAGACAGACGCGGCGGGGAACTTTGTTTTATATAATGTAGCGAAGTAGTAGGTTTACAGTAGGACGGCCGCAGAGTTTGAAGATTAAAATGTTGATTTTGTAGGTCACAATGCAATGAACGAGTATAAACTTAATGGTCTTCAATTTCAACGTTTAGGTACGTTAGTGTAGTCGCCTGATGTCTTACCGACAGCACAGAATATATAATAGTACTTAATAGTACTACGTACAGAAGTTTCACTCCTTTGATGTTGACTACTTGCCGGCGCTTTAATAGCCTACATATTTTTTATTAAATAGATAAATCACTCACGCAAGCTAAATTAGACTTTATAGCTCGGCGCGAGGATCCATATAGCTTTGGATCTGTTCGCCTACCTACGTCACGCGGACGCCGTGGCGTGGTTGCCTAGGGCTGTCAACAAAGAGTAAGAAAATACAGTAGGTATAACTTTTATTTATTTATTTATTTTTCCATAATATAAATAAAGAGGTGATACACATGATCTATAACTAGACACCGTCATAAACTACTAGTCCTTTATAACTTGATTCCCAAAGAATTGGCAGATTTGCCATTACATACATTTAAACAGTGTAAAAACACATTTAATAAGTAGAGGCTATTTATTGACCGAGCGAAGCGAGGTCTCTGAGTCTACTAGAGTGAATTTGCACTTGTCCGTCTGTCCGTCTGTCCGTCCGTCCGTCCGTCCGTCCGTCCGTCCGTCCGTCTGTCAGAGCCTTATAACTTTTGAATTACTGACCGTAATCACTTCAAATTTAGATATAATATGTAAGCTGAAGGCCTTCAGCCGAATATTGCATAAAAAATTTTAAAAACCTTTATTTCAGGGGGGCTCTCATAGAAGTGAATGCGAAGTAAAAAAAATTTTATCGCGTTACATAAAATTGTTACATGTCATTTTAAAGATATAAATACCTAGTACAAAAATATTTTTTTTTAATTCTTCCCTTAAAATTGACGAAACGGGGGGCTTTCAAAGTGGAGGTTTAATACGCTCGCTTGAAGACGCTCTCTAGCAGAATCTGCTATGTATTTTCAAACTGATTTTATTTTTTTATTTTACTTATATCCTGTACTTGAACAACAAATACTAAAATTATATGAATATTATAAAGAAACGAGGTTATTTAATTTTTAATGGGCATTAGTAATTCATATAGCATCAACATAGCTTCACAATAATGCTCATAGATGGCGCAGTCATTAACTATTCCATGGAACTAGGAGTTACGACTATCCCAAAAACAGTTTTGCGTTGACCATTATTATTTAGTGACATAAAATAATAACATATTATTCAATTAAAATTATTGTTTAGTTCAATATCAAACTTCAATAAACTATTAATTACTGCATTTTGTATATTTTCTATTCGCGTCGATAGATGACGATTTGTTTTATTTAATTTTTATTTATTTAATTTGATGTTTCCACTAAGGTTGCCTAACCTTTACGGGCTACCTATGATAAGTTAGGTGATGATTTCTGTCAACTTCTTTATCACGATCTTGTACGGGACACCTAAAAGGACATTGGCACGGATGTTAGGACTTAGGATTGTATTTAGGAGCTACGTACGTAAAGAAACTCCTACTTAGGGGATGATTTAGGTATGTTTGGTGGTCAGGTTTGGTCGTCATGTATCGATTGAATGAATAATCATGGGATACCGTTACCGCGAGGTCTCAGTTTGGGGCGAACCACTAGTTATAATGTGAGTGAATTTCTTAATGAAAAGGTTGCTTGGAAGCAATGTTGTAAACTCTAAGCTATGTCTTAAAATGAGTAGGTATTTGAATATTGGTACTCAATTCGATGCCCTAAAATGGGTAGCCTAGGTATGGTATAACTATATATATCTTTTGAGCTCATAAGGCATCCATCCACACAACAATAATTACTACGACGACTTTTTGCCATTGTTTCATTATTTTATGTCCATCCATATAAAATATAAATGTCTACAACTATTTTATCCTACAACTAAATATACTAAACATAAATTAAAACTATTTAAACCAATATTTACAAAAAAGAATTTACGCGTAAGCAATGTTGAAATCAGTAATACGCGTCACTCGCCTAGAAGTTAGAACGCGCTAGCCCTGACTGTCGTGGCACTCAGTGAGTGTGCGCGATTGTAGGTATCTAAATCGCATAAGTACCAAGAGTGAGACAGGCTGCCGACAGTTAGATTACCTCGTTAATTTAACGACGAAACAGCTTTGTAATCCTAAATTAAACGAATGTTATGTGAATTTTATGAAAATTTTATCGCTCCATCGTATTACCACAGTAGCTTTAACGCCTTTTGAAAACGCATCGGAACACTCGTTCGGAAAGCAATTTTCGGTTTTTACGTCTTTTTTACGATCACCTAATAACTGAGATCTTCGTCGAGACCAATTTTGATATTGGTTGTTTTAAAAGCTTAAAATTATTTAATTTCTGTACTAAGGTCAACCCTTACCCTTAGGTATCATGAGCTGGATATAGTGGTCTCACGCTCCCTAGCCAAACGCTTCCGCTGGGTACACATTATTATTGGGTGAAAAACTTCTTAGCCTGCATTATCATCGACCGAGCGAAGCGAAGGTCTTTGAGTTAACTAGAGCGATTTGCACTTGTCCGTCCGTCCGTCCGTCCGTCCGTCCGTCTGTCAGAGCCTTATAACTTTTGAATTACTGAACGTAATTACTTCAAATTTAGATATAATATGTAAACCGATGGCCTCCAGCCGAAAATGGCTTAAAAAGTTATAAAAATCTTTATTTCAGGGGGGCTCTCATAGAAGCGAATGCGAAGTAAAAAAAAAATATCGCGTTACATAAAATTGTTACGTATCATTTTAAAGATAATTTTGAACTGAGTACAAAAATATTTTTTTTTTTAAATTTTTCCCTTAAAATTGACGAAATGGGGGGCTTTCAAAGTGGCGATTTTATACGCTCGCTTGAAGACGCTCCCTAAGAAAATCCGCTATGGATTTTCAAACTGATTTTATGTTTTTAGGTCACTTATATCCTGTACTTGAACAACAAATACTAAAATTATATGAATATTATAAAGAAACGAGATTATTTAATTTTTAATGTACA
The DNA here is from genome assembly GCA_029955525.1 of Oeneis ivallda. Taxonomy (NCBI): domain Eukaryota; kingdom Metazoa; phylum Arthropoda; class Insecta; order Lepidoptera; family Nymphalidae; genus Oeneis; species Oeneis ivallda. The sequence goes on from JARPMR010000007.1 coordinate 12,876,100, forward strand.
TCAGTAATTCATATAGCATCAACATAGCTTCACAATAATGCTAATAGATGGCGCAGTCAGTAACTATTCCCATGGAACTACGAGTTACGACTAACGACCTATCCCAAAAACAGTTTTGCGTCGACCATTATTATTTAGTTACTTATTATAATACAATAATTGTATTGTAATTTTTTTTGTACCATATTATTCAATTAAAATTATTTTTTAGTTAAATTTTAGTTAAATATTGTATATTTTCTATTCGCGTCGATAGATGACGATTTGTACAGATGCCCGTAACCCGGTTTCACTCGTTAGTACCTACATAATAATTCAATGTTTTCACTAACGTTCCCTAACCTTTACGGGCTACCTATAAGTTAGGTGATTGATGTTTTCTGTCAACTTATTTATCACGATCCTGTACGGGACACCTAAAAGGATATTGGGACGGATGTTAGGACTTAGGATTGTATTTAGGAGCTACCTACGTTAAGAGACTCCTACTTAGGGGATGATTTAGGTATGTTTGGTGAAAACGGGCATAATAATAATGTCAGTTTTGGTTATCATGTATCGATTGAATGAATAATCATGGGATACCGTTACCGCGAGGTCTCAGTTCGGGGCGAACAACTAGTTTATAAAGATTACAGTCATTATTATTGTCATAAAGTAACAAGTGTAAATTGAAAATTTAAAACACCCCCGACATGTGAATCGATGGCCGGACTATGTACAATATACTTAACATCCTGCTACTCAGTTTTCTGCTCCATCATTCTCCTCCTCCTCGATCCTGGATCATCATCTATCTAACACCTACTCGTTGTGACTCATTCTAATGAGTCCAAAAACAAATCTGCTGTAAGTTGCTGAGGAGTTGGATATCCTGCAGACTACTTGAAGCTGCAGCATCAAGGTAAATATGCCTTTCAAATCAATGGCACCTGTCAAAGTTTGTAAGTAAGACCTTTTAATCAAGTACGAAATGAGCTGATGATCTTCAAACACCTGAGCAGGTCTTCATCAAAAATCATAGCCAAGATCCACCTCGATTACATTAGCTTTCAAACAGAAAAAACGCATCAAAATCAGTCCATTCATTAGGGAGCTACGAAAGAACAGATAGACACACATATACACTCATACGCAGATACACGCGTTAATCTTATAAGCCCCTCTTTTTTTGTCGAGGGTTAAAAAAAGGCAACGTGGTATCGGATCTATATTGAATGTTTTCAGCATTAAGGTATCTATTACGCGTTGACGTAATGATAACGTCAACGTCACCTCGACACTGCAAATGCACCGAGAGTCATCTATTGTAATTGGGAAATGGCCCCATTCCATTCTCAACTCAAGGTTTATAGGGTACCTACTAGCTTTTGTTTGCGACTTTGTCTGCGTGGAATTAGCGTTTAAAAATCCTGCGGGAACTCTTCGTTTTCCGAGATAAAAGGTGCCTTATGTCACTCTTAAATCTTCAACAATACCTATCCATGCAAAAATTACCTTGATCTGTTGGTGAGTAATAGAAGGACAAACCAACTAATCAATTAAGAAACACTTTCGCATTTACAATATTATTGGTAAGATGAAGTCCAGATTTCAACTAAGATACCTATTATTATATCTACTTATAATAGAATTTTAAGTACTTAAAATATTACTTATTCAAAGATTTAAAGCTTAACTTCTATGTCTAGTTAATTTTGTATGCTGTAAAAAACTTATTAACTTGAGATATAATTAATACTTAAACAATCAGTCTATCAACTCAAAACAACGAAAGTCAGGCGGATCAACTAATTGGCAATAAAATGTAAAATCTGTGAGAAGTCATAATGCACTTGAGAGCTACCTACAGTCGGTAGCTCGATCTGCAGTTTTAATTTACTATCTATGTACCTAGTACCTACTTATTACCTAAAAGTAAGCACGAACGATGGGAACAGTACATAATCCGTTATTTAACTACTGATACTTGAGTTAATAGAAATGTGGACCGAGCCTTAGTACGACAATAAGTTTTATAACAAAAATCACTTATTCTAAATTTACCACGCCGTACAAAGAGCTCGGGACAAAAAACGTACAAAGCCTTAGCCTTAGCACGCGACGCTAGTTAAAAAGATAAAAGGTGGGATAAGCGAGCTGTTTTGAATTTATTTTAAACTATACAAATATTGGAATCTCCTTATCGGCGTGTATAAAACATTCCACGGTACAGTCAGCGAGAAATATTGATTAACACACCCTACTTAAATAAAAATGCCAAAGTACTTTTGGTTTTTGTTTGTCGGTTTGACCTTTTATTACTCAGCAGCTCAGCAACGGAGTAACGGATTGACGTGATTTTTGCATGGGTATACTTGGAGCGACAGCAGTGACATAGAAACTGACGTAAACCTGTAATAGAAAAACTTTTTTGTTTTATTACCAACTAAAAGCTATACTGCATAGGAACATAATAAGTGATCAAACGAACTTACCTGAAGTGAAGTTCGATCATTATTATATGAGTTGCTTCATCCGAAGATATAATTATTACAAAGGTAGTCACTCCAGTCGCCAGAGATAAGTCCGCGTATTTTACAGTTATACCCTATTTTAAAAATAAATCACCTTCGCAGCACCGTCTTAAGTTTGCTCATTATTTTTAGAGATGTATACGGTTCAAAACTTTTTTATTTGGGCAGTCAGGGAGGGTGGGTAATTATATCTTCGGATGAAGCAACTCATATAATAATGATCGAACTTCACTTCAGGTAAGTTCGTTTGATCACTTATTATATTTTTTTGCTTCATCCTTCAATATAATTATTACAAAGGTAGTTGTTTAGAGTAAAAAGTTTTGATAAACATGTACGCAATACAGATTTTGTAAATCGTGTATTTTTAATAACTTTCTTACGGAAATACTAATTAATTTGCTTGCATACACTTTAACAATATTAAAATTTATTTATGATATTATTATTATAATATGTATTATTTAATACTATAAATTAGAATATATTTATTTTTATGATTAGGTATAATTCATAAAATGATTCACTATTAGATGTGTTAACGCAATTATTATTAAGACCTGTCTTGGCAGGGTCTGGCATAATCTCCCTCATCCGCCATGGATCTAACATCTAAGCAGCGAAGGAATGAGTTCGATGTGTTAGTCCAGCCTGCCGTTTTTCTAATTGCCTCAACGCTTGCCTGAGCGTGAGGTGCTGTGCGCTTGTGTCAACGCTGCTCCCTGATAGCGTTTACTTGATCCACCTGCTGATCGATTGAGGTTCGGCCTTTTTGTAAGGCTTCTTGTAGGTAAATAGCAGGTTATTTGTCCCCTCAGATCTTATATTTTTAGTTCTGGAAATATAGTGTGTGGAGGGGTGTAGGAGGGCAGATGCTCAGATTTTCTTGAAAGTAAGGTAGGAAGAGAGAGAGAGAATAGGCTTGGTATCTGTCGCAGCGTATGTTTTTTTTTTTAATTTACCGTTATTCTTATTTAAACCCCGATTTTGAAAGTAATATTGCTTTCCAATTTGATTGATGGAAGAGTTTGTAGTCTATGAGCAGTGCAAATTGCTAGTATACTGAAAAGTTTTTTAGTGATTTTTTCTAAAGATCAGTGACTATAAGGGAACCAATTTTTAATATAATTTAAAACAAGTTGAGGGACCCAAGTACGGGAGTAATAGGGTTTGGTTGATCTTAACTTATAGACACCTTTGAGGAGACGTTTTACACTCGCTCCAGAAACAATGCTGTTTCTTAGCATAAATTATATTGCAATTCGATAAGGGTTCAAACTCCGTAACAAACGCTGTAAGAGAAGATACCTAATGCTGGTATTTGACGGTTTAAATACATTTTTATTATTTAATTTACACAACTGCCACCGAAACTTGAGTGTGGTATTATATTGTTTTAAAATACTGTCAGAGAATGATGTTAACATTAGTGACGCTGAGTCTGGGTCGGCGCCTTGTTTTAAGGGAGAGAGAGAGAGAGAGTTCGGAGAGTCTCGCGACACCCAGGGTAAGTTACTTGTGCAAGGAATGGTGAAATGAGATTGCAATAAGTATTAATGAGGATTAACATTAAGTAATATCCGAAACTACCAAGCTTTGTAGGAGAGAGTACCACGCTTGTGGTAACCAATTTGAAAAAACTAGGATTCCGTTTGCCTCGTTATCAATGATTTTCCTCAGACACTTTAAAATTAAAGAAAAAGGAGGAAACAAAAATCATAGAAAAGTATAAAAGCCCCACATAGCGTAAATGCACCGACAGATAAAGCGTCCGGATCTTGTTGTCAAGGCACGGATTTTTTAAATTTAGTATTGTTATTCAAGCGAAAACGGACTTAAAGCCTAGGTATCTCAAATAGGTTATAACTTCTTTTATGACCTTGATTAAAACACCTGGAGTCACTGATAAGACGAACAGCCTAACATTAGGTTTAGGCATCAAGAAAATAAAACTCGGAACTAATAGCTCCTATTTGTAATAAATTATTATTAATAACAACCCACATATTAAGTTGGTAAGCTGTTATCCTGCGCCGCAGTGTTACGCCCTTTGTCAAAATGACCATTCAGTATCTGGATTAACTGTACTAGACTCGGCCGTCGGCTTGATTTTCTTCGGTGTTTACGTATGACGCAAAAAAAAAAAACAAAGCTCACATTGTTCACACCAATGCCAACTGGTTCTAGTTAACTTATTTAAGTGAGGGTATTGAATGCCTCTCTTTCAATTAATATAACTCATTACCGTCGTAGTGTCGACACGAACATTGCACAGTTGTTTAAGTTACGAGCAAGACTTTGAAACCGAGGAAAATGGCCATTATTTCTTCCAAATATTTAATATCTTCTATAATATCTAATAATATGCTACTTGCTCTACTTGTTCATCTACTTGCTCTGCTTGTTTTTTATTGTGGTGTTACAGCTTTAGGATTTGACTCATGAGTAGCTCGCAGCTAAGAAGTCACATCTTTAGGATATGAACCATAAGTAGCTCACAACTAGTTATGTTATCGCAATTGACTCGCAGTCAATCCCGATTTGTTTGAGGAGTCACAGCTGTAGGATTTGACTCATGAGTAGCTCGCAGCTAGGAAGTCACATCTTTAGGATATGAACCATAAGTAGCTCGCAGCTAGTTATGTTATCGCAATTGACTCGCAGTCAACCCCGATTTGTTTGTGGAGTCACAGCTGTAGGATTTGACTCATGAGTAGCTCGCAGTTAGGAAGTCACATCTTTAGGGTATGAACCATAAGTAGCTCGCAGCTAGTTATGTTATCGCAATTGACTCGCAGTCAATCCCGATTTTTTTTTTGTGGAGTCACAGCTTTAGGATTTGACTCATGAGTAGCTCGCTCGCAGCTATTTATGTTATCGTAATTGACTCGCAGTCAATCCTGATTTGTTTGTGGAGTCACAGCTTTAGAATATGACTCATGAGTGGCTCGCAGCTAGTTATATTATCGCAATTGACTCGCAGCCAATTCCAATTTGTTTGTGGAGTCATGGCTTTAGTATATGACTGATGATTAGCTCGCAGTTAATCATGTTATTGCAATTGGTTCGCAGTCAATCCCTGTTTGTTGTTTTTTAGTTTCTCGGATAAAGTTAATCACAGTATCCTACAATATCACTCGATCTTCTGCACTTCTGGTTAAATTATTAAGTGCGGCGCGCTGAGCGCGTGCGGTCCTTATCTCGCGCGAAAAAGTAATGAGCAAACTTAAGACGGTGCTGCGAAGGTGATTTATTTTTAAAATAGGGTATAACTGTAAAATACGCGGACTTATCTCTGGCGACTGGAGTGACTACCTTTGTAATAATTTATTGAAGGATGAAGCAAAGAAATATAATAATGACTATAACGAAATAGTACAAAAAAAATAATTTAAAAAATAATAGTCGAATAATTGCTCACAAAAGCCCACAGACACAATTAAGATAGTCTGTAATACCTAGGTGCATGCTTTATGCATTCGGAATTTACAAACTTGTTTAAAATAATTTAAACTTTGTTTCTACTTTTATTTGCAGCACAATATACCTTTAAACAGAGCCTGTGGAACTCGTGGTCCTAATGCAGTTTCGTAGTTCGCATTGAACGCCGCCAGCCATTTTCTAAATTAAGTGGGGTCATGGAACAAGCGTGTTATAAAAGTTTTGGAGTGTGCAAGCAACGTTGCCAACCCTACAGTATTACACTAAGCTCATTTTGTAGGAGGTTAAAATTTTCTTTTAGTAGAGGGGTTTTTAACTATATTCTTCTATAATACCTATAGCTACACCTATGGTCACCGACCAACCATATCCGTGTACACTAATCGAGAACTTCAACGCAATAATTATTATTATTAATGATTATTACTTTATTAATGTTTATTTTTTTTACAGTAAACTTTCTATTTAGGAAGGTTTTATATTTCAAAATGTTCAAAACTACGTGGTTCACGACGGAAAATTTGGTATATATTTTTGGAACGTAGTTCCATATCGCGCGGTGCGGAAGGGGGCTAGACGGAAAAAATTAAGACAAAATTGAACCGACACTTTTTTGAATGTGAATTTGGCATTGTGTTCATTATTTTCACAGTACAATATAAGATCTCGCTAGCCTTGTGGTTTCGACAGTCGCTAAACAGTTAAAAGTCGATGGTTCGAATCCCAGCTCGACAGACTGAATTATCTATTTTCAATTTTATTTTAAATAATTTCTACATGTGGAATTTTTCCCTAATTTTTTATAACTTATTTTTAAGTTATAAAAAATTAGGGAAAAATTCTTTAGTGACTGTCGAAACCACAAGGCTACCGAGATCTTATATTGTACTGTGAAAATAATGAACACAATGCCAAATTTATTAATCGAAAGGAACTTCGTTCCATCCGGTGTCCCTTGACACCTCTCAAGATTTTTTATTTATATTTAGAACACTGAGACATTTTTGCGCAACGGTTTAATTTAGATAGATCTGTACCGTATTTAATGTTCTCAACCGAGATTGGATCCCGAGACTTAATTATTGAATAGCTTCACTGCTGTGCTGGAGAAAATGTCGTCAATTAAACCTATCAGAGTCTACACGGCTTTTATTCGTATAGTTTATAGCTCTTTCGAGAGAGGAATGCGTGGCATGCCGACCTCTTATTTAGATCTTGCAGTCTCGTCTCACTATAATTAAGGATTTTGCATAACGTGGTTTAATTCGAAATACGTACGGAATACCTGATTTAAAATAAAAATAATTAGGATTAAACCTTTTTAAAAAAATCTAAGTATTTTTAATTTATGAAAAGGCATTACTGGACATTATTTTTCAATCGTATTATGTATTTCACACTTCTTCTTTGAGATATTGTTCTTATAGCAATTTCTTTCTATTACATTAATAAACAAAACTATTTAGTAGTGCCTATAGGTACCTACCTAGCTTTTCATGTTAATTTTTTGTAAATGCAAATAGCTCATCTTATGGCCTTCCGATAAAACAGTGCACGGTACATCAAGTTCCTTTATCAATATCTTATTATTATAAACACTGTAAAAGCCAGCTTTCACTTAACTACTATCGTAACTACTATCTTTACTAGCTGATGCTCGCGACTTCAATTAGTTTCTTCGTGATTCCTATACCTACTTACAAAATTACCAATTTAGATTTTTTAGATTTTTCAGCTGTTCTTTTGGGATTTCGATTTTTTTCATAGTATACCTACTAGCTATTGTTCGCGGATTCGCTCATGTTAAGTTCGATATTTCTAATTCCTATATTTTTAATTTTCTAAAATCCTTTCTTAGCGGATGGCTTCGTTATAATAGCTATCTTTATGCCAAATTTCAGCTGGACTCCTCCCGTGATTTGAACTGAGCGTTAATTAATCAGTCACTCAGTCAGTTTGTTGTTCAGTCAATAACTTTTTCCTTTTATATATTTTGATAGGTACTCCAATAAACTTATCCAATTCGGTCAAGCCGTTTTTTAGTTTTAGCCGGACTAACGAACAGCAATTAATTTTAATAAATTAATAAAAAATTACGTGGCCCTCGGGGACTGCCGCGGTAAAGCTATTGCATAGCATTTTTTATCAACTTAAGCAATTATAATATTTATGCAATATTTTTTTTTGCATAATAAAAATTATGCAAAAAAAAAGCGTGTGTCAGCTTCGGCCTCCGACGCACGACTGGAGTTTACGCGCGGCAGCGACGCTATATCCTTCTCTATGCGCGCGACTCGGGTCCGAGCGCGCCCCGACCGACTTTCGCTTCGGGGACCCGATCGCTACGCTACGCTAGCGAAAGCTCTTTCGCACGAAAACCAACCTTATTTACTCAACGTTAGGGTAGAAATTTCAACTTTGTGAAAAACGTAACGAGGTCATTGATAAATTGATTTTACTGCCCGGATTTTTCTCATACCGGGCTGCTAAAATCGATTCCCAAAAAAATTAAAAAACAAACAAACAAGAAAAGCGCACTGTGGTGTTTAAATAAAACACCTGTTCTTTATATCGGAATTATAAACATGCTTGCACTATGTCAATACAACAACTACCCTCCAAGAGGCTTCGTGACAGACTGACCGCAGGCACATTTACTACATCCCTTCTTTATTTCAATTTTGAATGTATGTAACAATGTAATTAATAGAAAATATAATTTTATACAATAATTAATTCAATTCAACATTATCAATTTTATAGAAGCCAACTTGTGGCTCTTGTTACATCATGATTCTACCACCGGTTCGGAAAGCTGATTCTGCTGAGAAGAGCCGGCAAGAAACTCAGCAGTTGCTCTTTTCAACAACAAAATGTTACAAATATAAAGCAGATAGCTACTTAAATATGACAAGTTCTTGTAGATAGCTGAATACAAAGCTGATTGCTTATATGCAACTTTGTCGATACAACTTATAACATCTTAATATTTCATTTTAAGTATAACAGGAAACATAACTTTAGTGTGCAACTATATCAGAGAAAATGTTATAAGGTCTTTAAATTCAGTAATCATTAAACTGTAACAAGCTATGTTTAGATTATGACCGCACCTCGCTTGCTTGGTCGGCTATGTAAGGTTTATATTGGAAAATAATATCTCTCTTGTTATAAAATGTTTAACTTCCTGCCTCTATCCTCCTTCCTTCTTTTTCACTCAGGCTGTCTGATTTCAAGATTTATGAGGTATACAAATCAAAATGCTACTGCTAGTGATTACCATTTTCACGGGAATAGTCGCAGGATAGATGAACCCCGAGAAGATCTTTAAGTGTCCCATTTCTTTTAAAGATATGACCAGCTGTGAGTTCATATGATGCGGACAGATAAGATTTAAAGTGCTACCTACTTAGTAACTTTAGGACTCAACTTTAAGACGCAATATTATTGACTAGCAAAATATCGTAATATGACCACATTGACATCAATGATTACTTAATAAAACTATAAGTATTATTAGGTCACTGCAAGTTTTGCAATACGTAAACATAAAATGACTGATCGATCAGCGAAGTAGATTAAGAAACGGCTTTGGGACATCTTTTAATATTATGCATATATTATAGGTACACCTACTAATTAGAGTTTCGATGAACCCCATTAAATGGGACTGTAACTAATTAAGAATAATAATTCAAAAGTGTTGCGTGTTATTTTTATTATTTTATTGTAGTTATCATATAGGTACTGTATCATAAGTTCTTATTCTTAACTAGCTAGAGCTTACATAGCCATAAACAACCCTCATGTGGATTGCTTTCAATTCCTAGGTATTTCTTTTATTTTAAGAGCGGGGGCATTCAATATGGAAGTTCTTTTACAATTTAAAAATTTTACCTTTAGTTACTATTGTGGCAATATTTATGTTTATAATTATTGAATAAATAAATAATTATTTATTTGCCAGAATGTTTGTACAGTGGGATGGTAGTACAAAATATATTGTCAGTAAAGACCATAACATTCAACTAAATTAATAGTATGCAAATTATGATACAATCAATAATAATTATAAAATGAAAGTGATTAATTCAAAGTGAGATTATTTGACAATTATAATTATTATAAATTAGTGAGTCAAGATTAAGAATGACAATAGTCAAATAAAAATATAAATTTCAAAATGTCAATATTTATGTTTTCCCGTACCTAATTATTACACTAAATATTCTTTTACATCATTATAACTTTTCTCCAATAGCCATTCGTTGAGTTTTCTTTTAAACTTATTTATAGATAATTTTTGAAAATCTGCTGGCAGTTTATTATATAACCTGACCGCCATACAGTAGGGACTTTTCATATAATATGTACTGGTATACATTTTTAAATCAATATCTTATTTGGATACCGAAGAGACCTGTTCACATTAATTTCATGATTTCGCTTAAAGTATTATTACATTAGTATACAATAAGTGCATTAGTATACAAATAGTTTATCTTAAGGAATTGCCGAGTATTAGTTATTATGCACTGTTATCCATAACAATCATTGGTACTGTTACTCAGTAGCATCTTAATCAAAATACATACTCTGAAACGTGCACTTTTGAGTACAAGAAATTTCAAAAATCTATCTCTAATGTCAGAACAAATACCCGCACTAAAAGTGGTAATATATTTTTATCTAATTTAGAAAAGTTAATCTGAGCAATACAACTTTCCAATAGCTCGTTTATAATCGGAAGCGAACGGTTTTCCCCAATTATCGCCTACTTATTTTTTTACTTTATGGTAATTAATTCATCCACTGACATTGCCATGTTATAAAATATCACTATTTTCAAATAATTAACAATTTGTTAAGTTCACCACACGGCGGTGGGTAGGTCTATCGAGAAGGATATTTCTTGTTGAAACACCCTACTTGTTGTTTCTTATTAATAATATAATATTTTTTTTTTTGTGTGTGGACTGCCATCTTAAATTGCTGAATTGGTTTAATAAAACATCGCCCATCTTTCTTTTGTGATGATTACAACATATGAAAATACCTATATTTTACAATCTTATTAATCATAAGACTTCTTCTTTGTGTCGTTCTTTATTCAATTGTATATTTAGAATAGAATAGAATAGAAATTTCACATATTCATTTATTTTAATAGTATTGTTTGATAAGATCAAGTAATTTTGGTTATTGTAAATTTTAGTAAATTTTATTTTTTCCGGCCACATTTACTGTAAAGGCTGTTGCAATTTATTGAAAATAAGTTGTTCTCAATTTATGATTACAAGGAGCCTTTCAAAATTTCCCTTTTCCATATTAAATATGAAAAAGAAATACAAAATAATGTTGAATTATAATTAAAATATCAAACTCCTTTTTTTTTAACACTGAGAAATAAATAATTCTTATTCTCGATGGTTAAAACCTCAATTTAGTTGGTTGGTTGTGGTAAAACCTCAGTTAAGCCTTCTGTAGTGGTACTACAGTAGTAATATGAAGAAAATAGCTCGCCTATTTTTTTTTTATTTTTTTTTGGTGTTTCAAAACATACATTAAAACACAAACTTTTTCATCGCGAAGCGACAGCTAAGTCACCAATTCACCATTGCAATTATAAAAGTCTATAAATTACAATATTTATGGTGTGGTTTTTCCAGTAACAATATCTTACAGAATATAATGGATATTTTGATTATTTTGTATGCGTGGCTCTTTGCTTACATTGTGATCGACAGTATCTTAACCGCATAGCCCTGAGATACGATTATTATTATTTTATGTGCATGGCTCTTTGCTTACATTTAAGCAACAGTATTGTAACTGGCATAGCCTTTTGGTGTCAAGCAATGTGCGTGGCTCTTTGCTTACATTTAAGCAACAGTATTGTAACTGGCATAGCCCTTGGTATCAAGCATGACTCTCTAATAAATTATTTATTATTAGCAATAGCGTGAGCATTAGCTCATTGTTATCTTGTTGTTAAATTTAATTTTACCTTTAAATTACCTTTACGTTACCTGTACGTTGTCTTGATTACCTTTAAATTACATTTACGTTACCTTTACGCTACCTTTACGTTACCTTTACGTTACCTTTACGTTACCTTTACGTTACCTTTACGTTACCTTTACGTTACCTTTACGTTGCCTTGATTACCTTTACCTTAAAATTTAAACCTTTACCTTTACCTTTGGCTGGAGACCTTAGCCATAAAACATAAATATTTTGCAAATGTTCTATTCATATTTGTATTTTTTTAATTAATACATAATATGATATTAAAAGGTAGGAATAACAAAATGCAAAATAAATACATTTTTTATAAACATTGAAATTACCCTGATTATCTGATAAAATGGTAACAGCTGGTCGATTCCGGAAAAATTGCAGCAATCATTGCGCCACAATATCGTTGCTTTTCACTGCATCTCAATTTGTATGGCATATTCTCCTCACCACAGCAACTTTAGCCTATAGCGACAGAGTGTCGGCCAATCGGAGTTGATTACGATCGCTACACTGCACAATCATTTTTAGACAATCTCGCAGCTGGTACTCACTGTATCAGGTATTTGCAATAGGTATGTTCAGAAATAAACGTACCTAACTCAATGATATTGTATTATGTATTTACCTACTTACCGTAGGTAGGTATTGCTTTTGAGTTGGAAGTGGATTTTTATTACCTCGTATTATTTTGGGGTGAAATGAATGAATAAATGAAATTAACGTGGAAATTAACTATCTGTGGGTAGTACAAAAGTATGATTCATTAATAATAAGTACGCAAACTAAAGCTTTTCCTTTCACTACGACCGTTCTTTTGCTTATTCTTCATTTGTTTGTCAATGCATTGACGGTAGTTAATCTCTGCACAACCCATTATATTTTTAACTAAATGAGCACCTGGCAGGTACTTTTCAATATTTGCATGCTATTGAGTATAGACCATGTAATATTACAGCAATATGTTTACCAACTTACTATTTAGGTAGGTACAATTCCACAAAACTAACTTCATTCGATTTTGAATAGTTTTGTTTTGTTTTCTATTTTTATTAATAACTATTAATTATTTTAACTTGGTTATCCGAACAGTACTTTACCCTATTATTTACGCCTAAAACTTATAAGATTAGCGATAAACTAAACACTCACATTTTGTGTCGGTACACAACAAAAACCATAATTATGCCAATCAATACTTTAGCCAGTATGTAGGTAGGCGTTTAAACTAATTGCTCAAAATATTATGTCAAAACGTATTATACTTTAATTTATAATTAATAATCTATTTTATTGAATTACTTATATCATTTAAAAATAATTATTGTATGGGAACACAACTGTTCGAATAACAAGTTAATGTAAACACTCAGTCCTTCTTTGAAAACTTCAAAAAAAATATTATTTGAATTGCTCACGTGCAGCTCGATCCTCGCCTCGTTGCCACTTTTGTGGTGTTTAAATAAAACACCTGTTCTTTATATCGGAATTATAAACATGCTTGCACTATGTCAATACAACAACTACCCTCCAAGAGGCTTCGTGACAGACTGACCGCAGGCACATTTACTACACGCACTGTCACTACTTGGCGAGTGAGATTCGAACCTGCGAAATCATACACCATACGGTAAAGAAAGCGGCCGCTCGGCCACTGCGCCAAACAGAGCTACTTGTGAACCTCTAAAATTTTGAACGCTTACTGAACAACGGTGTTAGGTTTATTTTCGTTACGGAATTTCTTGATTCGGTCGCCGCGCTCAAACTTTTTGTCCTAGTTCAAAGCCCGCGATAAAAGCTATGCAATAGCTTAAAAGTATATCGTGTGTATGTATAGTGTCTGAAGTCCGAAGAGAGGGGGAGGACTCGATAATCCTCAATTCCGGCAACTTGTTCTACTACCGGGAGGGCGACCAACAGTCCCAGGGTGGTGTCGGGTTCATCGTCCACAAGTCCCTCGTCAACAACATCGTCGAAGTCAAAAGTGTGTCGAGTAGGGTAGCGTACCTTATACTCAGAATCACCAATCGGTATTCGTTGAAGGTTATACAGGTTTACGCACCGACATCGGCACATCATGACGAGGAGGTGGAGGCGCTGTATGAGGATATATCAAAAGCCATACACGCCTCAACCACTCACTACAATGTTGTGATGGGGGATTTCAACGCGAGGCTGGGTGAACGAAGCGGTGCAGAGACGAGGGTAGGGCAATTTGGTTATGGGCGAAGGAACCAGAGGGGTCAAATGCTGGCCGACTTCATGGAGAAGGAGGGCCTCTTTATGATGAACTCCTTCTTCAGGAAGCGGCCACACAGAAAATGGACTTGGATGAGCCCCGATGGTTCTACGAGAAGTGAGATTGACTTCATTATGTCGACCAAGCGCCATATATTCAATGATGTCTCTGTGATCAACAGGGTGAAAACCGGGAGCGATCACCGTATGGTAAGAGGCACATTGAATATTAATGTGAAGCTGGAAAGGGCTAGACTGGTGAAGTCAACTCTCCGACCCTCTCGTGCTTATATCCAAAACCCCGATAACTTCCAACTCGAACTGCAGAACCGATTCGATTGCCTAGCAGACTGCGTTTCTGTGGACGATCTAAACAACAGGCTCGTGGAAACTGTCCATACTGTGGGGTCTAAGTTCTTTAAGACCCATCGCAGGAAAAGAACCGAAAAGTTCTCTGACCATACTCTCAAGCTCATGGAGGAGAGACAAGAGATGAGGCTGCAGTCATCGGTAGACGCGGCTGCCTACCGGCGGATTAATAGGCAGATCTCTAAGGCACAAACTCGCGACCTTCGGGACTTTAATACCAAGTGTATTAAAGATACCATCGAGCGGAACAAAGGCTCAAAAGTGTTCGCGAGAGATCTGTCTATCGGACAGAGCCAGCTGACGCGGCTTAAAACTGATGACGGTCGTCTTGTCTCTTCTCGATCTGAGATTTTGGGAGAGGTCGAGAAGTTCTATGGGCAGTTATATACCACGACACAAAAACCTGTTGAGGATTTGGCCAAAGATCCCAGAGCCAAACTGACCCGACACTATACCGAAGATATCCCGGACGTCAGCTTATACGAGATTAGAATGGCTCTCAAACAGCTCAAGAACAACAAGGCGCCAGGTGATGACGGAATCACTGCGGAACTCCTGAAAGCGGGTGGAAAACCGGTACTTAAGATCTTTCAGCGATTGTTCAATTCCGTCATTCACGAGGGTATAACGCCAGAAGCATGGCACAGGAGCGTGGCGGTCCTGTTCTTCAAAAAGGGTGATAATACCTTGCTGAAGAATTATAGACCCATCTCGCTGCTGAGTCATGTTTACAAGTTGTTCTCGAGAGTCATTACGAATCGTCTCGCTCGTAGGTTTGACGACTTCCAGCCTCCCGAACAAGCCGGATTCCGAAAAGGCTTTGGTACCATAGATCACATTCATACGCTGCGGCAGGTTATACAAAAGACTGAAGAGTATAACCAGCCACTTTGCTTAGCGTTTGTGGACTATGAGAAAGCCTTTGATTCGGTGGAAACTTGGGCTGTATTGAGGTCGCTGCAGAGATGCCGGATCGACTACCGGTATATCCAAGTGTTGAAGTGCTTGTACGAAAACGCCACTATGTCAGTACGTATACATGACCAGACTACGAGACCAATCCACTTGCAGCGTGGAGTGCGACAGGGAGATGTAATCTCCCCGAAGCTATTTACCGCTGCGTTGGAGGACGTCTTTAAGCTTCTGGATTGGAACGGACTTGGCATCAACATAAACGGCGAGTACATCACTCACCTGCGATTTGCCGATGACATAGTAGTCATGGCAGAGACTCTGAGAGATCTCAATACAATGCTCAATGATCTCAGCAGGGTTTCTCAACAGGTGGGCCTGAAAATGAACATGAGCAAGACGAAAATCATGTCCAATGCTCATGCTCCGCTCCACCCAGTAATCGTTGAGAACTCTGCGCTCGAAATTGTAGACGAGTATATATACCTGGGACATACAGTCCAGCTAGGTAGGTCCAATTTCGAGAAAGAGATTAACCGCCGAATCCAACTCGGCTGGGCAGCGTTCGGGAAGCTCCGAGATGTCTTCTCGTCCCAAATCCCTCAGTGCCTGAAGACTCAAGTCTTCGAACAGTGCGTGTTGCCAGTGATGACTTACGGATCCGAGACATGGTCGCTAACTATGGGCCTCATAAGAAGGCTCAGGGTCACCCAGCGAGCGATGGAGAGAGCTATGCTCGGTATATCCCTGCGAGATCAAATCAGAAATGAGGAGATTCGTAGGAGAACCAAAGTCACCGACATAGCTCAGCGTGTCGCGAAACTGAAGTGGAAATGGGCGGGGCACATAGTTCGAAGAGCTGATGGTCGTTGGGGTCCCAAGGTGTTGGAGTGGCGACCCCGCACCGGGAAACGCAGTGTTGGCAGGCCCCCCACCAGGTGGACCGACGACATCAAACGAGTCGCAGGGAGCCGCTGGATCCAAGCGGCGCAAGACCGAAGCCTGTGGAAGTCCATGCAGGAGACCTTTGTCCAGCAGTGGACGTCTATAGGTTGATAAAGAAGAAGAAGAAGATAGCTGTGTCTGTCTGTTCATTCATGTCATCAATGATTAATGTCTATATTCTTTTTCAGCGGCATCATATAGCGACGGCGCCCGGGACGCGTCCTGTCCGCGCATCTGCGGGCCCGCGCTGCAGGGCGAGCCGGTGTGCGCCACCGACGGCGTCATCTACCCCTCGCTGTGTGACATGAGGAAGAAGACTTGCGGGAAAGGTAACAAGGATACTCTGACGAAAGTCTAAGGAAAGCCTCAAGGCTCAGATACACCAGGAGAGTCTCTCGAATGCTAGCAAAATTTTCTATACTTGTATTCGAGCATCGCTTATCTGAAACGAATTTTTGTCCTAATAAAACTTATCACATAAGATGAATCACATATAAATCGATCATCATTAGCAACCCATCAACGGCTCACTACTGAGCGCAGGTCTCTCAGAGAAGGGTTATAGGCCATATTGCACCACGCTGGCCCAATGCGAATTGAAAACCTTCGAGAACATTATGAAGAACACTCAGATGTGCAGGTTTCCTCACGATGTTTTCCTTCACCGTTGAAGCAAGTGATAGTTAATTGCTTAAACGCACTTGACTCCGAAAAGTCAGAGAGGTGCGTACCCGGGATCGAACCTGCGACCCCCCGAATAGGAGACCACAGTCCTGACCACTAGGCTATCACTGCTTATATAAATCGATATAAATAATAAATTAACTGGCGGTTAAAGGTACGAACTGAAATCTGAAAGAGCTACGGTTCGATCCCCACCCGTTGCACTATTGTCGTACCCTCTCATAAGACAAGCTTTCCGCTTTTTTGGAGGGGAGAGGAGAGGAAAAGTCAAGTCCAGCTCGGCTAATATTTTTTTTTAGTTAGTTAAAAAACTGTATCCTCTGACTACGGAAAATTGGATGTAATGTGACATCCGGTGTATTGGTTTTGTTCATAAATGTAGCCTACGTCACCCAGATCATAAAACGGGTCTATTGACAACGCATTCATCAAAATCAGCTCAGTTGTTTAGAGGGTACTGTGGAACATTTATGTAAATACAAACATACATACTTACAAAGATTGCAAAAGTCACAACCTAAAAGTTTTATTTTTTTTACGGATTGGAAGCTATAGCAGCAACTGTAGTAGTTAGTAGATATAATATAATATAATAATAATAATTAACTTCTTTAAAATTTCTTAGATTTTAAGATACCTACTTCTGTCGAAACAATATTTATAAAGTAAATCCGTAGCTCTGTTGCGGAGTGATTGAAAGACAAACTAAATAACAAACGAACACACTTTCGCATTTATAATCTTAATTTATGTATATAAATTACGTGTCACGTTGTTTGTCCGCGATGGACTCCTAAACTACTTAACCGATTTTTATCAAACTTCGTAACTATCTGTCATTTGGTCCAACTTGAAAGATAGGATAGTTTTTTTTTGATTATGATAGTTTATTTGTTTTATTTATAAAGATAAGTTGGCGGTACGAAGTTCGCTGGGTCAGCTAGTAATAATATATAATAATTTATATAATAATATTAGTATTTATATAATAATATTAGTAGAGGTGTACCTACTCGTATTTTCCCGATAAAGCCTAAGAGAAGTCACAGCCTCCATCCCGTTCCTCGTATCTGGACGTTATCTACTGATATAAGCTACTTTTCAGCTACAAAGCGTAATGCGCCCACGCGTGCGCGGTTGCTAATAGAATTTATGTTAAGATCTCGCTTAACTTATCTTTAGTAGCGCACAATGTATAAGATTTATCTTTAGAATATATCTAATTTAGATAAAAGTCCAAGTTATATATTTTACCTACTTACCTACCTATTGTTGTTAATCTTTTTACCTGAAACAGATTTATTATCTTAATATATAGGTATAAATTACGTGTCACGTTGTTTGTCCGCGATGGACTCCTAAACTACTTAACCGATTTTGATAAAACTTCGTAACTATCTGTAATTTGGTCCAACTTGAAAGATAGGATAGTTTTTATCTTAATATTAATTTAATCTATTATACCTACTGGGTCACAGCAACGCGTGGCTGGTTCAGCTAGTAAAGTATAAACTTTCGTTAGACTTTAAAGTTTTATGTGATTATTTGTTTTAGTGTTATCCGGGATGAGTTTGATACCCTGAAACTGAATTTAGAAAAAGTATGGTTAAATAAAATTAAAGCTGCCATTCCACTGTGGAATAGTTAGCCCGTTTATGCTGTGTCTGAAATAAAATAAAATCATACTAATAATATTATAAATGCGAAAGTGTGTTTGTTTGTTGGTTTGTCCTTCAATCACGCTGCAACAGAGCTGCGGATTGATGTGATTTTTTGCGTGGGTATATTTAAGGACCTGTAGAGTGGCATAGGCTACTTTTTATCCCGGAAAATCGAAGATTTCCCGAGGGATTTTAAAAACTACATCCACGCGGACGAAGTCGCGGGCATCAGCTAGTACACATTGAAGAGCAATCCGTTTTATTCTCAATCATGATATTAATTTAGTGTGTAGGTACGTAGTTTGCGGCCTAAAATAAGTCAAGACGTTTAAAAAGCTTGATTTGATGATTTGAAATAACATTAGTATGCTAAATTTTTACGTGCAGGTGTAAGACTGGCACCAGATCAAGGCTCGTGCTCTAGGGCGCAAGGCTCCAAATGCGAACATCGCTGTACCGGCGAACGGGACCCCGTCTGCGGTACCAATGGACGAACCTACCTGAACCGATGCATGCTGCAGGTCGAAATATGCAGGTTAGTTCATCATCAGCATCACATTCCAAGAATATTGCTTCTGTTTTAACCACTAACCAATTGAATCGTTTCATTTTATATCTTAGCTCAGCTCTGGTAGGAAAGGGTTTAATTTAGGATCTATTATAATACTTAGTCGTTTAATTTAGGATCTATTATAATACTTACTTTGCCGTGTGGTGACGGCAGATCAGAATACAGTTGTCACCACCCCTACTCTTCCCGCGGGTGTCGTACGAGGCGACTAAGGGAATATAACGGAGAACGGGCAGCAGCGTCCTCTGTGCTACTACTACCATCTACTGCGATCACCAACCCGTCTGCCCCGCGTGGTGATTATGGGCAAACCCTCCCCTTGGGAGAGGCCTTTAGTCCAGCAGTGGACTGACAGTTGATGATGATGATGATAATACTTAGGCCCGCTTGCAGAGACGCTGGGTTAGGTTTAACCCAGGAATTTTGAAATTTTGACAGAAGCTATACGAAATCTGTCAAAGCAGCAGCTAATTCTGAGTTAAAAGGATAACTCGCCGTTTCTGCAAGCGCGCCTTTAGTACGCGATGGGGCAAAAGCGCGATTAACCGCCTGCGTCCCTGCAATCTGCATGCCTTGATTGAACCGAGGCTAATCGAGGTTTTGCACGTTTTATCTTTCACTAAGTATCCTCGTGAATGCCTGGTAGACATTCAAAAGCCCACTTCAAGAAATCTTTAAGTCCATAATGGCCATTCAATTTTATTAATTTTCATATCGGTCAAGCTTTGGCTGATGGCTCTTATGACATATCAAGAATACCGGGTAGAATCAAACTGCTCTACCTCTTTCATTTCACTTACGTTGTATTACCTATTCTTATGTCATACCTCTCTACCTACATTTCAGAGTAGGCATCGGCCTATCCCACTTAGGCGCATGCAATAACATCAGCGCTCACCGCGAGAACTGTCCTGTTGATTGTTCACAAGCTCCACTGGATGGACCGATTTGTGGATCTGACGGAAATGTGTACAAGAGCACATGCCAGATGAAGTTGCTTACATGCGGGTTAGTAAAATGAACATTTTCGTTCCTGCAATACTTAAGGTATCTTAATAATATTAACTAAAGATCCGCTATTTGATTCTACGATCGTTGAATACACGGCTTGCTGAATTTGAAAAGATTATTTGATTGCCGAGTTTCTTGCTGGTTCTTCTCAGCAGGAAGGGCATTCCGAACCAGTGGTAGAGCCAGACGATTCAAAAGCACTTGTAAAAAGTTTATTTGAATAAAAAATATTTCCATTCTATTCAATTCTATTGTCAAAACTGCAGAAGTGGAACCAATGAGCAATTTGTATAACCGGAAAGGAAAGTGGCATAACATATAAATTAAGCAGATTATCCTCAAAGTTGAAAACATAAATACACATACTTCAATATTATGGGTCAATTTACTTTTCATGTGTATGCAGTCCAAAATAAACCTGGAGACCATCAGCATCTATTTAGCCACATTGTACACATAACTAGCTTAACTTTTGTCACAGGATTTTCCAAAACCGAAATTCTGGCTGGCAAAACTTAATCTGGATTTTGCAGCCATTTTTAAAGAAAAGTGTCTACTGGCAAGTGACCGCATTTTTATGCAGAAGTCAATCATCAGACTAGACTAGACCTACACTGCTGCCTTCTGGAAATTTTCCCTTTCGCTAGTTATTTTGCTTGAAAAATAAATGTTTAAATTTCAGACAAGGTGTAGTAAAGACGAGCAAAAAGCACTGTCAGACGACACGTCACTGCCGCGAGTCCTGTTGGCGAGCCTCCAGGCCCACTTGCGGCTCTGATGGGAAGCTGTACGCCAACGCGTGCAGGATGAAGGCTACTAATTGCGGGTGAGGGCAGATTACTTATAATTATAACAGAAGGTCTAGTGTAACTTATTACGTGGAATGTCATTTAGCACCTAAAACCAAGCTTTTTCAACTCCTTACTGATGGGATAAGGCATAATGAATAATAATAGTAATCTTATATATTCGTTATTTTTTCTATTTCAGTAAACACGTATTCGAGGTGCCGATGGCGTTTTGCGTATCTCAAGAGAGGACATCTGGAGGGGACTCATGCCCCACTGACTGTTCTGGACAAAAGGAGAAGCTGGTGTGCGGGTCCGATGAGAATATTTACAGAAACGAATGTGAAATGAAAATGTTAAACTGCGGGTAAGTTTACAGGGCTCATATGAATCCTACGCAAGCATGGGAATGCAAGAAGCAATGGAAGGCATGAAGATTTGCTTTTTCGATCTCGTCGATATAATTTTTTCATGTGAGCCTATTACAATGGAACTTTAAGGTATTTTTATTATTTCATAAGAAAAGCTATCGTGGTACGGAGTTTCTGAGGGTTTAACATTAAAAGATAGATTCGCTTGGGGATTGAGCCCTAGGGCTGAAAGAAATCGAGGGGACAACGTTAGCCTAAGGGCGCCTCATGTGAAGTTCGAATCTCGGCTTAGGCAGACGTTGGAGCCATTTGCTCCATGGTGGGATGGTTGGACTAGTGCGCAACCGTAATCGCGATAAGAATCAGAGCCACGGTGACGTTAGTGAACGGGTGCCACCGGCGGGAATGGCGCTGCTTTCTATCTGCCCGTCTTAACATGAATTGAATTGTAGTACGCTTTTTTGGAACTTCCCCTCATTGTGGAAATATTATATTCTATTCTAACAAAGTTGCATGGGTTAAATCGGCTAGGCATCCAGCTGCCCAGTATACAGAACTTATTACAATGTAATATATAATAATAATATTGTAATATGATTATTTTGAAAAGAGCAACTGCTGAGTTTCTTGCCGGCTCTTCTCAACAAAATCCGCTTTCCGAACCGGTGGTAGAGTCATGATGTATCATAAGAGCCACAGGTTTGCCTACGTGAAATAATTTTTTTTGAATTTGAATTTAGAAATCTAGATCTTCGTCTACGAAAACGCTGTGTTGAGGTTGATGATGTGTAGCTCTACCTCATGGGGTTCGTTGTCTGTTGTTGTCGTCGTCACGATCGTAAAAGATGTGCTTAGGGCGCTTTTATCGGGGGTTCCTTGCGATCGGGCACGTAGTTTGTTCATTGTTGCCTCAACTACTTCACTCGCGGCTCTTGACCCTCCTCTTTATAGTGTCAGTTCAAAGTGCTAGAGGGCTACTTGCTTGCACGATTTCGACTCGTAAGTCTTTCGTATCGTGCTCCAATGGCCATTGCTTCAACCACAAGCATGGCCTGTCGTGCCATTTCAGTTTGCTGGATTGAACCCTTACTTTCGTTACTCACAAGTAAAAATTACAATATTTTCGCAGAGCAAGCAACAGGAAAATAGTAAAGAAGGTAGACATGGAGAAGTGCAAGGCAAAGATGAGCAAGTGTCTGAAAGTGAAGTGCCCGGCCGAGGCTGACCCCGTGTGCGGCACAGACGCCAACGTGTACACCAACCCCTGCCAGTTGAAGGTTGCTACTTGCCTGTAAGTATACTAAATGCGATAATGTGCTTAGTTATTGGTTTGTCGGAGGGTGAACCAACAAACAAACGATTCATTCATCATTTATCTGAACCCATCGACAAGTTTGTTTGCTGGACAATAGGTACTTGCAATGCAATGCAATGTGTCGCTACTACAAAATGTCGCTAAAAGATGCTATAACATAATTATCACTTTATCGGGTAGTTCAACCGTGGCCGTAGTGTAAACTGGTAAACACTCAGGCGCGATTCCCAAGAGATGTGTGTTCAATCTTTGTCCAGCCTCGCAATTTTTCTACGTATTAAAAATTCGGATATTTCCGTCTAGTGTAGGTTAACTGGTTTTTTAATGTATTAAAACTAATGACGATAATTGTGTTTTCAGCAAAGGCGTCCAACTCGCCCACTTCGGAAACTGCACGCTGCTGCCGCGCATGGAGACCGACTGCTTGGACAACTGCGACAACGCCGTTGAACAACCCGTTTGTGGGTCCGACGGCAACGTTTATAAGTAAGAAGTTTTGGTGTTTAAGTTTTTAGCAGAGTCCACTTTCAACGCGGCAGCCTCGCTGGACTTGTCACGCGACAGTCTAGTTAGTGGCCACGGCGCGGGCAACGCATGTGTTTTCTTTACCGACACCGAGGGCTTGCATCAGTCTGTTATGATGCGATGTATCAAAATTAGAAATTACATCTGTCGAGTTTACATTCGTTTGTTTGTTTTGTCTCAAGTACTATAATTTAAAAACCCATCAAAAAGTTTTTGCCAATTTTAACTTATTTTTGTACGTTACAGATCTGAATGCGAACTCCGCAAACTTACATGCGGGCAGCATGTAGTATCGGTGGCAGCAGCTCACTGCAGAACGACCGCGCTTTGTCACGAGGACTGCCCCGATACGCCGGCGTTTGTCTGCGGCTCAGACAATAGGTTCTATAAGAACGAGTGCATCATGAAGAAGGAGAATTGCGGGTACGTTAATTAAGTTTCATAAGGTTTGATCCGATAATATGAGTCTGGTTTCAGCTTTTGCATAATATAATACTTATAATGATATACAACATTATTTATTGTGCACATGTAAAATGTGACCCAGAGGAATAATAATATGTCACGAAAATAATTGCATGAAATGCATGATAACTTTTTTTTGCGGATCAAATGAAAAATGAGGGGGAGCTATTTGTCATTTGTTCACGTAGAGAAATTCCGAGTCAACGCGTCAACGATCAAAGCTCTCTAATAAAGTCCAATTATTAGCGATAAATTCATATCAGTATTACAATTTTACTAATTAGGTATATTTTATTCGCAGAAAGCACATATACGTAGTGCCGCTGAAGAGATGCCTGGCGCGTTTTCAGTACTCCGGCTGCGCGCGAGTGTGCTCGGCAGAGTACGACCCAGTGTGCGGCACCGATGATAAGACTTACTCGAACAAATGCTTCTTGGAAATGGAGAACTGCCGTTCAAGGTAAATTAAAATGTTAACTCATGTGAGGGTAGATACAGTAGGTACAATCGCTCCGATGTGGGTTTTTTATAGAGAATATTCGCTCCCTATGATAGTTATCGCACTGCAGGTTTTATTTTCACAACTATATCACAGTTTTTGATAAAAAATTATATCTATATATATAAAAGAAAGTGGTGTTAGTTACACTATTTATAACTCAAGAACGGATGAACCGATTTGGCTGAAAATTGGTGGAGAGGTAGCTTAGAACCAGGAGACGGACATAGGATACTTTTTATCCCGTTCGACCGCGTTTCCGTCAAGTCACTATAAAACGTGGTATAACAAAAACGCATCTGACATGGAATAACAAAAGGCAAATGACAGTGGAATAACAAAACGTAAATGACAGCTAAACGTAATTTTGTCTTTGGTTAGGGTTAGGTATGGTAAAAAATTTGACAATTATAAAAAGTGTTATAATAAAGCATTACTGATATTATAAATGCGAAAGTGTGTTTGTTTGTTGGTTTGTCCTTCAATCACGTCGCAACAGAATAACGGATTGATGCGATTTTTTGCATGGGTATAGTAATGGATGTAGTAGTGGTTCCTCAGACCGGGAGAGCTACTTTTTATCTCGGATAATGAAAGAGTTCCCGCGGGATTTTTAAAAACTAAATCCATGCGGACGAAGTCGCGGGCATCAGCTAGTAATTTGATAAAAGTAATTATAAAATACACAGGACGGGTTTTGGTGACCTTTTCTAAATGAGCGGAATATACCTAATCTTTGACAAAATCATTTTGAAAACTTGTTTTTCAGGAGTATCGTCCAACTAAAACATCTGGGCACATGTACGGAACCCATCGCCGAAGAACCGAAAAACTATCTTTACCGATAAATAAAGCATTTAAACGAGTAGTTTTAAATAGTTAAAGTCACATCAACGTATTTCGCTTTGACATATCAATGCATTTTGGACACAGAGTCCTCTAAAATTAGTGCCAACATTATAAGTAAATAATATAGGCTAACTTTATCGTAGAGACCAATACTAAAACGTCTTCCATTTTCGATTTTTAGTCAGTGACTGTTGATTTTATTGTAAGTACAAATCCAAGAAGGCGTCGAAAATTCGGCGTCACAAACTGGTGTCTCAAACAGTTCATAAGAAAAGAGATATTTAATAATTGAGGAATTGAGTAGGTTGATTGGAGTAGTTAAATTATCCAATACTTATTTTATTTCTAATGTAATTTTTAGGACCTTCTTCATTTCAGAATAAAAGGCAACTTTATTAAAGTTACGCCTGTTGAACAAGTTAGTAACCTAGATAGGTACAGATAGAATAATTTATATCAGAAATGACAAAAATCTATTGAACTTGTGGGTTGGTGGTAGTTGTTTGGAACAATCGTTAATTTCATTCGTGGCTCTTGATAAAATACCTATATTGATCTAATCAAGTCTTGAAAAGGAATCAATAAGTAGTATAAACGAAATGTTGATACACAATTCGGTATTATTTAGTTTTATTATTTTAGTCCGCCCTTGCATTTATATTTACAATTTTATTGACCTTTAGTAAAATAATTATAACTAGTGTAATAGATAGGTAACTGCGTAGTTATTTTACTAGTTTTTGACTGTTTATTTATTTCTATTTATTGTCCCAATAGTTAAGTAGGTACATGTAAATAAAAATAGTGGTTTTCTCACCGTCGTGCGTCATTAATTTTTTTATTATTGATCTGACTCGAACTATAAATCATCAGCATCATTAGCAACCCATCAACGGCTCATTACTGAGTGCAGGTCTCCTCTCAGAGAAGAGTTATAGGCCATAGTCCACCACTGGCCCACTGCGAATTGGTGGACTTCACACACCTTCGAGAACATTACAGAGAACTCTCAGATGTGCAGGTTTCCTCACGATATTTTCCTTCGCCATTGAAGCAAGTAGTAGCACACGACTCCGAAAAGTCAGAGTTCCGTACCCGGGATCGAACCTGCGACCCCCCGAATAGGACACCACATTCCTAACCACTAGGTTATCACTGCTTACTATAAATAGCAAAAATTATGCTTAACCTAATTTTAATTATATAGTTCATTTTGTAATAAGCACACTTTAGAAAGCTACGTCATTAGCACGGTTCACACAAGGCTACCCCAATGGATGGGATTCGCCCAAGGCAAGCTCTCGTCGGCGTTCACCGATCGACCGTCGCGTCTCTCGCTGACGGTCATGCCTCGAGGCTGCCCCGTTGAGTGTGGACCCTGCTGTATAATTATAATAACGTTTGAATTACTTTTTCACTATACCTAATACATGTATTGTAAAACATTAAGATTTGAAAGACTATTTATGTAAGCCCAGCACAACTATGGTGTTCTTTATAATAATTCCATAGCTAATGTTTGAAGTAAGATTTTCCAGTGGATATTCTCATAATACTCGTAATTATTATTACTTACCTATATTTACGGTAATAAAACGTGATGCGAAAAAATACATAATACTCCTTGTATACGTGTTTTAAGGAACCCTTAATAAATAAAATTAATTCAAAACTTTTTTGTGCTTTATTTACATACATTTTCATTTTTATTAAGGATAAAACGATACATATTCATTAATCTGTGTATAAACCTACCAAACAAATGCTAATAAGTAATAATTTATATGATGTAGAAAATTAATTCAATTGTTTGGTTACCTATTACTTATTAGTATAACTAACCTAATATAAAGCTCACTACATATATATGTAGTAGCGTCGTAGCATTTCGACCATAGATAATACGTACTATAAACCAGATTTCGACTACATTATAAAGTATTGTAGTCTACGCATGTTTTATTATGACGTCATGATTAACAACAAGAAGTCGTGACTTCTTCTTCTTCTTTATCAACCGATAGACGTCCACTACTCGACAAAGGTCTCTTGCATGGACTTCCACAGGTCTCGGTCTTGCGCCGCATGAATCCAGCGGCTCCCTGCGACTCGTTTGATGTCGTCGGTCCATCTAGTGGGGGTTCTGCCAACACTGCACTTCCCGGTGCGGGGTCGCCAGAGACCCCAACGACCATCAGCTCTTCGATTTCTTCCCGCCCATTTCCACTTCAGAACAGTGTCGCTACTTTCCGAGCTTTGTCGGTGACTTTGATTCTCCTACAAATGTCCTCATTTCTGATTTGACCCAGCAGGGATTAGGGTTAGTGACTATGTCTCAGATCCATCAATGGCACAGTTCGAAGACTTTAGTCTTCATGCTCTGAGGGGTTTTGGACGAGAAGACACCTCGAAGCTCCCCGAACGCTGCCCAGCCGAGTTGGATTCGGCGGTTGATCTCTTTCTCGAAATTGGACCTACCTAGCTGGACTGTGTCGTAACTCGTAAGTAAGTCGTAACAAGCAAACAAAAATAATAAAAATAGATATTACATATTGACTTTTATTGTAGGTAATTCCATAATTTATTATAAAATTGATAGTTAGGTACTAGGTAGGTCAGTATTTAAATAATTTTTTTATCGTTTCTAGAAGTATGTAGATTGTTTTATATTATTTATTTCATCTTGTTTAGATCTGTCCACTTAAGTTCTGCGTTTGATTTTCCATAATTTCGTACCTAGAATGCAATTAGCATTATGATTTCTACGTAAAATGATCTTGATTTTCGAGCACCGAATAGCGCTCAAACGGTCGCAACTTTTCCATACAGCACCTCGATACCAGCTCGATAGGGAATCCGCAGGGTTCAAAGTATTCCGACATCTCATCGAGCAGGTGTCTAAAATTCTTCATGAAGTCGGTTAAGGTTGCCATATTTAGGGCGTTGTTCCATTTTAATATCATGGCTGTAAGATACATAGAATCAAATATCAGATGGCAAGATAGCCCTTGACTGCAATCTCACCTAACCTCTGACCTCAATAATTCAATCATAGATTATTTACAGGCTGTCATATTGTTTTGGGACCTACTTGATTGATGCCATTGTAGCGCTGTAAGCAGTTACGAGTGTCCAAGGAACTAAAATGAGTGAGGGCACTAATTGACAACTGATAGGTAGTCGATTTTTGGTACTTCCTGCAACCCTATATCATTAGTTCCAGAGATACTCGTATGTCAAATGTAGCACTTCAAATCGATCCATAATTTAAACTGTCATTTGTATAGGAAGAGCCAGTCCAGTGTTGATCATAGAAAGATTTATAATTAGATTTTAATTTATATATAGATCAGTGCACTTGACGGTAAAATATAAAATAAATAATTATAACGGAACGATGGCGTGTAGAAATTGATTAGGGATATGGGTTTAATTTAAACTGACTTAGGTATGTAGATGAATTAGCCTGCTACCTTGGACTGCATACCTAATCACTAACCATCTGGTGAGATCGCAGACAAGGGCTATATAACTAATCTCCAATAAAAATAAATAAAAACAGAACAATAATCATGATTTCATGTACATGTACTAGGTACCTACATATTGAAAGCTATTAGGGTTTGAATTAATAAACTAGGTAAATACGAACCAACAACAGCAATGTATGATAACAACCATATCCAAACCATTCCAGTGACATAATAGAAGTACCAATACAATCAATTTATCCATAAACCCATGAAAAACAACATTGATTCTCCATGTGGGAGACTTCATCAGCTGCTTGACAAATGGTCACAGACTATAGATAAACTTATTCACAGAAAAGGATTTATTCACTGATTTTATTTTACCAAATTGTCGTACCTACAAGTCACAAAGTACTTTTGTATATATACTGGTACCAGTACTTGTAACCTAATGTACGACAATTTCGTAAAAATTTTCTTTTCAGGTTTGTCTCAGCTATTTTTTTAAATAATTGTAGTAATGGCGGACATACTATTATTTTCACTAAAAGAAGGACATTGATTACACAAAGTAAGAGAGATATACTATGGCCAATCACAAGATATCACCGATAGAATTTTATACTCTTGCCCTGTCGCGTACTATAGAGTCGTTCCTGCAGGGGACGCCTCTTGTTTGATGACGATACGTAACCTTAAGTTGCTAACAAAATCGCAACATTGGTCTCTACCTACTTAGTTACAAGACAATTCATACAGGCTTCACTTCTCAAAAACGACTTAAAACTAAATCCCAAGGTGACTGAACTTGAAAATCCTATAGATATGCAGTTTTCTCAATACAAACATATTACCTACAACTTAAGAACTTGTAGGTAAAACAGTAAAATTATTACCGCAATTATAACCAGCTAGATAAGCGTGCTAATGATTACTAAGGTACAGTTTATACAAGCGGCACGAATCGGAGTGCAAATTCTGCAATTGCTGCTACAGTCATCATCATCATCAGAAACCCATTAAAGGTTCACTACATACTGAGCACAGGTCTCATCTCAGAGAAGGGAATGCAAATTGGCAGTCTGCATACTTTAGGAGAACTCTCAGGAGTGTAGGTTTCCTCACGATGTCTTCCTTCACCGTTGAAGCAAGTGATATTTTAATTCCGAAAAAGTCAGAGATCAGCCCGGAATCGAACCTGCAATCTCCCAATCAGAAGACCACTGTGCTAAGGCTAACCACTATGACAGGCTACTGTTATAACCGGCAGTAGGTATTTCAATATATCTAGCCCCAGAAAGAGGAAATCGGTTAGCTTTGACTCGAAAGAATAATTAATAATACTTAATTACTATTTTACGTTTTGTGCATATTAAGAGGATTGTCTAGTTGAAAATTTTCATACAAAAAGCGATAACGTTTTGCTACCCGTAAGTAAATGTTGTCCAATGTTCATAATTTTTTGAAATGTTGCAGATACAATGAAAAACTATGCCCGTACGTTTTAATTTTAAAGAAATATTGCTTATGTTAAAAGTTATTAATGACTAAATATCCATATTTTTGTCTAAAAAACTTCCTCGACTAATTTTATTTTTTTAAATTTAACTAAACTGAATTAATACTAAAAAAATGAAACGTACGAGCCTAGATTAAGGTGTACTGAATCTAATGAGACCAAAATTGTCTAATTTTGTAAACGTTTAGGGGGGTAAAAACGTTATGACCCGAAACAATATTTCAAGAATAAAATTTAGGCAAATAACTCCTGGACTTGCAACTCTCTCTATCGCACGATGCGGGTCGGGCAGCGAAGCGTTGTGAAACAGATAGCATTTTGGAAAATACCTACTCGCGTCGCGTTTCGTCACTAGACACTACTCTTAAAATTATGTTGCAGCGACAACGCAACGCGCCGTGTGTGATCGCTCTTTTTAAACAAAGTAATTAAGAAGGCTTGGCAAATGCTGTAACTAAAATAGAGCTCAATAAACTTCATAAGCTTGCATAAACGTCAATAATATTTTATAGTCCGAGAGCACGCAGATTAATGTGTGATGCAATATAAGTAACTGAAGATTTTAATAATCCATTGCAATTATATTTTACGTAACCATGGAAATCTTTACTTGCTATCTGGTCCGCGTAAGGTTCATTTGAAGTTATCAAAAATGTTCCTAAAGATTCCCTTTGACAAAAGTTAAAGCACATTTGATGAACAGACAGCCAACTCGTTGTAACGCGAACTTTGGAAGTTAACTGCCGCAAACGGAGCGGAACGTCTTAGCCGTCTGCCTGCTGGTGCTGAGTCAATTATAAAATTGCTACGAGTACTTACTTTTCTGTGCTAGAACGATTTTTCCAGCAACGTGCCTGGACAGTCTTCCCTACAATTGGAAATAAAAAATAAATTCAAAGCTTCATAATCTCCTATCAGATGATGGTCCTATCGCTGCTCAACTGTGCAGCTGAAAGGGCAAGTGTTCCATACTCAAGATGATCACACAGGCTATATTAGAATTTTTCAATGATATATTATCAAGCATCTCCTCAAAATTCTCTACAGCCTCTCAGCCCATTTTTATTGTTGTCACTTACGTTAACAGTAATTCTTAGGGTGTAATACCTAGATAACAATTATTTCAATGATGTTAGATAATATTATGGAGACTAAACGTCGAACGACAAGGGGACATGCTTTTTTACAATGGACTTTTTCATTATTCGGTACGATTATTTTCCCATTTTAGTAATGAATACGTCTGTACTTTTAAGTTCACACTAGTTAATGTCTGCTTTAATACTCTGTTTTAAAAATTGTCTTTTTAGCAAATATTCCACTTTTCCTCTATGGTATTGAAAGTGGATGGATATCTCCCATAGCGAAGTATCTCCAATCAGACACCTCCCCCACGGGATACCCTGTCTCGGATGATGCACTCAACTGGGTTGTCAGTTCGATGAGTTTGGCCGCTATATTTGGCGTGCCGGTCTATGCATATATTGCTGATGCTTTTGGAAGACGGGTGGGGGTTATATTATTAGCACTCCCACAAGCGGTTGGTACCAAGTAACTTTGCTCTATAAATTTATTGCACCTACATCGTAAAAAATTGTATTCCTTAAATTTTCAGATATCGTGGATTATAAGATTATCATATTCTTCTACAACAACTCTAATAATTGCCAGAATTATCGCAGGAATAGCATGTGGAGGTTGTTTTAACGTTGTTCCAATTTATGTAAAGGAAATAAGTCAAGACAATATAAGAGGAACTTTGGGAACGTTGTCAACTATTTTACAAACCCAAGGTGTATTTCTCGTGTATATCATAGGAGCCTATTTGGACTATTTTATGGTGAACTGTATAATTACGATTTTTCCGATTGTGACGATACTATTAATGCTCAAAGCCCCCGAATCCCCTGCATACTTGGTGAAAAAAGGCAAAATTGTTGTAAGTTTATTATATAATCCGTAAGACTTTTAAAAGTATCCTTAATACTTTCATATTTAAAAATATAATACTGAATCTTTATTCAATGATTCAACATCATTGAATAAGGATTCAGTATTATACTCGTATTTTATATAGATATTGTATAGTATAAAATTTTATAAAAGTAGTATAAAATTTTAATATCAGTTGTTGATGGTTTATTCAAAATGAAAGTCTTAAAGAGCCAACAAAGTAAATAAAGAAAAACTCTTATTACCTTTTACAGGATGCAATAAATGCAGTTGCTCTCCTAAGAGGTCTACATAAAGACGATAAAGACGTCCAAAATATTGTAGATAGGATGAAAAAGGAAAAAGATTATTATAAATCTCTACCTAATATTACTCTCCTGAATATATGTAAATATTAATTTATTATATGAGTAGAATTAAACAAGAAGGAAGAATAGTGTCCACAAAACGTTGAAAATATATTATTTTAATTTTTCAGTACAACGGAAATCTTGGCGTAAAGCATTTATACTGACGATGTTGATGTTCACCTTCTTCGAATTGAACGGGGCAGTAGTTATTGTCACATACGCCTCAACAATATTAAGTTCTACGGGGGCAGGATTAATTATTCGTCCAGAAATACAAGCTTTTAGTTTTCCCGTTGTGATGACGTTTGGGTCTCTCATGGTTGCCACATGCGTTGAGCGTGTTGGTAGAAAGGTAAAGATAGAAAAACCCCGTATTAATAATTAATTAATTATTAATCATCGAAATTGCAGGAGCTAGGTATAATGATATTTTTAGGGTTCCGCACCAAAATGGTAAAAATGGAACCCTTATGGTGAGACTTTCTCCGTCCGTCCGTCCGTCTGTCACAGTCGATTATTTCAGTAACTATTAAAGCTATCGACATGAAATTTGGCACAGTTGTGTATAATAGTGGCCCAACATCATTGGAATAAAGAAAAATACAAAATTATTTTGTGACGAGCGCCGTCACAACGCAAAGCAGCCTACACGGGCGGCGTGAATCATCGCACGAGGGACCCACGTGAACACGCCGTCACAGCGCAAGCAGCCCACAATACACGTGCCGCCTGACTCACCACGCGGGGCCGGCGTGAACGCACTCGCCAGGCCAATGACATCATCGGCGCGATCTCCGCCGAACCGCGCCGAGGCCCACCGAAGCAGCCAGCAGAAAAGTATAAAAGCCGAACAAGAGCGTCCAGCGTCAGTCCTCACACGCCCGCATCCTCGCGTTACCGCGTCCGCGTCGCCCGCGCCGGTACCGCCAATGCCGCCGCCCAGCCTACCGCCGATGCCGCAGCGGCGCGCGACCCGTCCGCGCGCGCTGCGCCGCAAGGTTTTTGTGCGGTCGGCAATCGCCGGTCTTGAAGCCGGCCTAGACGCCCTCGCCGCATCTGGCCAGGCCACCCTCGTCGGCCGCTCAACTTCAAAGACGAGGAAAAACCAAGACCCCGATGCGGGTCCTTCGACGGGAGCCGGCGAGGTCTCATTCGTCGCGAGCCCGCTGACGTTGTCGCCGGCCCCGTCCATCGAGTCCGTCGCGTCCGTCGTCCGCCCGGCGACGCCCAGACGACGACCGACGCCCACCCGTGCCGCAACGCCGGCACCGACACCAGCCGTACGAGCGGCTACGCCTGCTGCGCATACCGCGCAGGCGCCACTCCCACGCACGCCGCGTTTTCCCGCCGCTCAGCCGGGTATCCCTGTGGGGCGCTTCCCCTCGCCGCCGCACAGAGGACCGCCGCCGCCGAACATGCCGACCCTGTCGCCGGACTCACCGATGGAGACCGCGACCAGCCCGACATACGCAGCGACAGCCGCGTTCAAAAAGACGCCGGCGCCGGGCGATGCATCCGCCCCCGCCGCTTCCACCAGCGCTACCGCTGCGCCCACTACCGCCTCCACTACCACTACTACCGCTGCCGCTGCCGCCGCCGCAGCTTCAACCTCGGCCATACCACCCGCCAAAACAGCCAGCCGCTACCCGCCGCTGATCGTGGAGGTGCTGCCGGACTGGCCGACGCACTTCCGAGAGCTCAAAAAGCTGCTCGGCCACACCCCCAACGGACGTCCATTTGGCAAGGGCATCCGATTCATCCCGCGATCGGACCAGGAGTTCCGCGTGACCCAGCGCTACCTCACGCAGCTGGAGGGCAGCACCGGACTCTCCTGGTTCTGCTACTCGCTCCCCGCGGAGAGGAGCGTAAAAGTCGCCATCCGAGGCCTGCCGGCGAACACAGAGCCGGCACTAGTGGAGGCGGAGCTGCGCGAGCTCGGGTACGTCCCCGAGCACGTGCGCACGATCCCAGCTCGCCCGGGCAGACCTGGCTGCCTGATGTTCGCGCAGCTGCAGCGGACCAAGGACCTCACCCCGGGCATCTATGAGGTGCACGAGTTGCTGTGCATGCCCGGGGTCACTATAGAGCCATGGCGCGGAAGGAGGGGCCCAGCACAGTGCCACCGATGCCAGCAGTTTCGGCACTCGTCCCATAACTGCCACCGGCCTATTGCCTGTGTGCGGTGTGGGGGCGACCATCCAGCCCGAGACTGCCAGCGCCCCAGGGAGGACCCGCCGACGTGCGCCAACTGTGGCGGCGCACACACGGCGAATAACGCCACCTGCCCGGTTTTCCGAAAGGAAACGCGCAACCGCCGGGCAGGCACCACCGCGCGCACCGCCACATCTGCGCGCGCGCCATCCGCTACCGCCACCGCCCACGCATCGGAGGCCAACGCGCCCGGCTCGCTCATGGCTGCCGCCAACCAGCCAGGGCAGACGGGCAAACGCCGCCGCAAGCGCGGCAAGCGCGCTCAAGCACGCAAAGACGCGCCGCCCGCCGCACAGCCCAACGTGCCGCCCACCGCACCGCGTGACGCGCCATCTGTCGCGCCGCGCACAGCTCCGCCCGCCGCGCCGAAGCCTACTCAGCGCAGCAAGACGTCTAAGCCCACCGTGGTCGCCGCCCCAGCAGAGGGGACGAAGGCGAAGCGAGTAGCGCCGCTGGACCCAAGACTTACCAAGGTCATCAGCACACTCAACCAGGTGCTGGTGGCCATCCAGGAGCAGCGAGACCCTATCCCGCTGATCCTGGGCTGCATCGCGGAGCTCTGTGCCTTTTATGGCTGAGCTCCGCATCGCGTTTTGGAACGCCGACGGGCTTTCACCTCAAAAAGCCCGTCTCTTCAA
The DNA here is from genome assembly GCA_029955525.1 of Oeneis ivallda. Lineage (NCBI taxonomy): Eukaryota > Metazoa > Arthropoda > Insecta > Lepidoptera > Nymphalidae > Oeneis > Oeneis ivallda. The sequence goes on from JARPMR010000007.1 coordinate 12,911,422, forward strand.
GACCGTGCTCTCACAGCGTCGAGTGGACATCGGCCTGATCAGCGAGACTCACCTCAGACCAGTGGACAAGTTGAAGGTTTCCGGATACTATGTCTACCGGGAGGACCACACCTCGCCGGCCGGGATTGCTTATAGGGGCTTAGCAGTCCTGGTCCGTCGGAACATCATCCACCAACGGCTGCCAGTACCACAATTGCAGTCATCGTACGCCCTTGGCGTCGAGATCTGCATCGACCGCCAGCCCACCCGCGTGTTCGCCTTCTACAAGCCGCCGCAGAATCGACTTGCAGTGGCTGACGTCCGCACCTTGCTGGACTCGCCGCTGCCCACGATCCTAGCGGGCGACTTCAACGCGAAACACACGGCGTGGAACTCGAACACCGTGAGCCCGGATGGCAGACGCCTCCTGGACGACGCAGACCGCCACGGCTACGAGGTGCTAGGACCAGAGGTCCCAACGCACTACCCGTACGTCGCAGCCCACATGCCCGACGTCATCGACATAGCAGTCGCTCGCGGCCTAGTCGCCGCACCGTCGCTTGACGTCCTGGATGATCATCTCATTTCCGACCACCAAGCTGTCCTCTTGACGCTGAAGACGACCCCGATGACGACATCGATGCCTTCTCCGAAACATCGCCAGGACTGGCGAATCTTCGCCGAACACATGGCCGAACATTCGCCGTCCTTCAGAGTAGAGAGCCCTGCAGACGTCGACCGACTCGCCACGGACCTCAGCGCAGTAATGTCCAATGCGCTTCGAGAGTCCAGACTCGACGCTGCATCTACTCGCAGACAACCCCAGCTCCCTGCCTACATTCAAGCGATGATAGAGGAGAAGAGGAAGCTGCGAAGGCAATGGCAACACCTGCGGTGCCCGACCATGAAGACGCGGCTCAACGCTCTGGCCGCTAGGATCTCTGACGCACTGGAGACAGTCGCAGTCGAGTCTTGGCACTCCGCCATCGAGCGAGCCGGCGACGACTGGTCCGGCATGCACCGCCTCTGCCGCCAACTCTCCGGGAAGCCGCCTCCGATTAGACCCCTCATGGCCAGTGACGGTTCCCCACGTTACCGCGCCGAGGATCGAGCGGAGATCTTTGCGGATCACCTGGAGACGCAGTTTACACCCAATCCGACTGCGGATGTGCAGCACGTAGAGACCATCGAGCGACATGTGAAGGACTACTTCGAGTCGCCGATACCTCCGACAGAAGACCCCGTCGTGTTCTCCCCCGGACAAGTCCAAAGGATGATTCGACGAACTAGACTGCGCAAAGCCCCCGGCCCCGACCGAGTCACCAACGAAGCCCTGCGTCACCTACCCCCGCGAGCAATCGCGACGCTGACGCGGCTCTTCAATGGAATCCTCCGTACCGGGCACTTCCCATCATCGTGGAAGCTCGGCCGAGTCATCCTGATTCCCAAGCCTGGCAAGAACATCATGCTGCCTGGGAGTTACCGTCCCATCACTCTTCTGTCGTGCACCTCGAAAGTCTTCGAGAAGCTACTGCTGCTGCACATCACGCCCCATCTTCAGCCACGCGACGAACAGTTCGGTTTCCGTGCCGAACACTCCACCACTTTACAAGTGGCGAGGGTACTGCATCACCTCGCGGCCGCCTACAACAAGCGAGAGCAGTCAGTCGCAGTATTCCTCGACATGGAGAAGGCGTTCGACCGCGTTTGGCACACCGGCCTCGTGTACAAGCTGTCCACGTCTACTACTCCGCGCCGAGTAGTCAAGACTGTGGCCACCTTCCTGCAAGACAGACGTTTTCAAGTGGCGGTTGAAGACGCCCTGTCCACGGAGCGCACCATCCGAGCCGGTGTACCTCAGGGAAGCTGCCTGTCGCCCGTCTGCTACAGCAGATACACGGACGACATCCCAGTCGCTGACGGCGCCATGTTAGCGCTGTATGCCGACGACGCGGCCTTCATTACCTCCTCGCTGAATGCCCCGCATGCAGCGCTGAAGATGCAGCGAACACTGGACGCGCTTCCCACATGGCTGGAGAACTGGAGACTCAAGGTCAACGTGGCGAAGACTCAGGCGATCTCCATCGGGCGGGCGCGACTACTACCGCCCCCGATGTCACTTATGGGCGAGACCATTGAGTGGTCCCCGAAGGCCAAATACCTCGGCGTGACCGTCGACAAGACCCTCTCGATGCGGCCCCACGTGAAGAACGTAGTCAACCAGACGCGCGCCGCACGGAACCTCCTTCGACCCGTGCTGGCGTCCCACCTGCCTCTCCGTACGAAGCTGTACATCTACAAGGTGTACGTTCGCACGCGACTCACCTACGCGGCCCCCGCGTGGTTCGCGCTGACCAGCGAGACGGACCGCAAGTCGCTGCGAGCACAGCAGTCGCTGTCACTCCGCACCATCTCCGGAGCACCACGCTTCGTACGGAATCAGGTCATCTCCAGGGACCTGCGCATGGAGAGCCTGGACGACTTCGTTCACCGCCTGAGTGCCTCTATGTTTGCACGCGCCGACGGAGCGCGATCCCAGCATCTGCATGGCATCGCGCCATACCATCGACGACCGCCGGACATAAGAGGCCTGCCACGCGACCTAGTCACATAGGACACGACTGCTTCCTCGCCGCTGGCTGATGGGCGCTCACCGGTACACTACCGGCGGGCTCGACCTCGCTGAGCGGCGGGCGAAGCCCACCACGGACATACCACCCTGCCGCAGTCCGCAGATCGCCCGCGACACTACGCGGGCTCGATCGCACTGCAGCAGGATAACACCGGATTGACACCCCGGATTTGACACCACGGACCAACCGGTCCCACCCAGTGCCCCGCCTGTAGTTGCAGGCGGCGTTGACACCACTGAAGGGGGCCATCGCCCTGAACAGTTACCCCGAGGCCTGTGAAGGCCTACGCGGAAGACCCCGGATGGATGGCAGCGTCAGTTCGCTAGCGGCGCTCGTACCATCGGGGTCGGTCTGATTTCCCTCTGGATCGATCCCATCGTCGGCCTGATTACCCTCTGGGTTGACGAGTGGTACGAGCTCTCTGGTAGGACCACAGGGGCTGTTGCTCGCGCTTGGCCTCGCGGCCCGGCCCGTCCAACCACCCCGAGCGTCTGCGTTCCCCCCGCGACCGCCGCGTCACCCGCGCTCCACCGGGAGTCCGTCGTCCTTCCGTCAGCCGCCCGGGCGGTCCCGCTTCATATAATATTGTAACCGTGTTTAGGCTTGCGTCAACGTCTCTCGATATCATGTAATAGGTTAAGAGAATTGTAAATAAAAGTCGTTATTGTTTATCGAGTATTTTATTCCTTGTCCTAGGAAATAGTGAAAAGCGAGGTTCGATCCCTCGCATCTAATGAACGAAGTGGGTCGCTCTCAGCCGGGTCGATCCACTCCGTTACATTTGGCGTCCAACGTGCGTTCCGTTACATTTGGCGCCCACCGCAAAAACCCGCGATACCGTTCCGTGAACACGTGGAAAAAAAAAACCACCTACTCGTCCGTGAAAATACCGCGCGAACCAATTAGGTAGCCGGTCCGTTCTGCGTCGCTTAAGAATCGCGTCGCATCCGTAAAACCACTCACCCGCGCCAATCCGTTACGCTTGGCCGGTCCGTCCGCCCACGTCGCGTCGCGAGAAAAAGTACCGCGTCGCGTTCACAGGCATATTCCGTAAAAATAGACACACCCCACGCGACCGTGGTGGTGTCTACCCGTACCGAAAAACACAGAGTGGCAATCAAACAGTAGGTCATTTCACTTTAGGAATACTCGCGACTTTTACAACTTAACGGTTACAAACTCTTTCACGTAATCGATTCGATTTATCGGGTCCACTGAAAGGGTGAGTAACCGATCGTATAAAGAGAAAGGAAAACATAGGGAAAAGAATAAGAAAACGCGAAATAGATGCTTATCCCGGATTAGTCGGCTTGATTAACCTCGAGTAGTTAGATAAATCACGGGAAAAGCATCTCATCGTTTAGAAAACTACTACACGTACGACACAAGGGGGAACACCGCGGAAATTAGGGAAAAATTAATAAGAAAAATACAGTAGGTAGAAATAACGCTCGCCGACCGACCGTACTTGCTGTAACCGCCGGAATAATTAAATTGAGCACCGCGAAATAACCTAGCAACAGAGTAGGTTACCGTAGATATTAAAACTAAAAGATATAAACTAGCTTCAGTACCGTTACCATAGATATTAAAATAAAAGATATTAACTAGCATCTGTACCATTACCGTAGATATATTAACTAGCATCCGTACCGTTACCATAGATATTAAAAATTAACTAGCATCCGTACCGTGACCATAGATATTAAAAATAAAAGATTATAAACTAGCACCCGTACCACTACCGTAGATATTAAAAATAAAAGAGATAAACTAACTTCCGCACCGTAGATAAAATAAAAAGACATAAACTAACAACCGTACCGTTACCGTAAAAAAAAAAAAAAGATAGTCACTAACGCCCGTACCGTAAAAAGGAAAAAAAAACCCAAGACAGGGAGAACAAATCGAAGGCGAACTATGCCAACTGCCTGGATCTACTCACTAAACAAACAAAAACTAACAGAAGAGCTAGAGAAGAGAAACATACCAGCTCCAACTACAAGCACAGTGGAGGGATTGAGGAAGCTGTTATCAAAAACGATAAAAACCGAAGAAGCAACTAGCCAAGACAACACAATGGGTACCGAAAACGGAGCCACAGACTTCGACAAAGCAGTGTCCCGATGGAAGATACAATTCGATTCAACAGGAGACGCCGTAGAATTCCTGGAAAGAGTAGAAGAACTGGCCGAAACATTAGAAGTTAACAAAGACAAGATAATACACGTCATACCAAGATGTCTCAGCGGAAAAGCAGCACTATGGTACAGGAACAACAATCAATATTGGGAAACATGGGAAGATTTAGCAGACAGTTTCAAGTTGTACTACTACCCGAAAAATTATGAGAAAAATCTTTTAGAAACGATCATAAACAAGAAACAGGAAGCACGTGAAGATTTCGTCGACTACCTAACAAACATGCAAACATTATTCAGAAGATATGGGAAATTAACACCAGAACAACAACTAGAGAGAATCTATGACAACATGAGAAGCAGCTACCAGTTCTACATCAAAAGAAGAGATTTCAACACGATGACGGAATTAATACAGCTGGCAAAAGAATACGAAAAAATTCGAACAGATCAGTATCAGTATACATACAAGACACCGACATACTACCACAAGGGAAACCAACCAGAACAATCCAGAGCAGAGCCCAGAAACCAGGTACACAAACAGAAGCCGGAAGGAAAACTAATCTTACCAGACTATGACCCAGGGAAATGCTGCTGGAAGTGCGGAAAGAAAAACCACAGGGCCCGAGACTGCCGAGGCAAACAGACTATTTTCTGCAGCCGTTGCGGATTACTAGGAAAACTAACTCGGGATTGCTGCAACGGAGCGAACAAAGTGAGAAAAACAGGGTCACAAGCCTACACAATAAACGTACAAGAAAGAAAAAAAGACAATAGAATATTCGCAGAGGTAAAAATAGGCGACAAGACGTACGAAGCACTGGTGGATACAGGGTCAACAAACACGTACATAAACAAGACCATCATGAACCACATAAAAGAAACTAGGAAGGATGTAATACCCAAATCAAACACTATAAAATTAGCAGACGGTTCGAAAATAACATCGGACACAGCAGTGAACATCGAACTCGAAGTCGCAGGACAGAAACTAACACACCAAGTGATATATCTACCAACAACTACAGTAATGATAATGGGCATGGACTTGCTAAGAAGACTGGGACTAGCAATAAGATGGGAACAAAAACCAAGTAGACAAACCGACAAAGAAAAACCTAGGGAAAAACGCGAGGGCAAGCAAAGGTTAACAAAGGAACAACAAGAAAGACTACAAACCATAATAACCGAGGAATTCGAAAAAGCGAAAAAAAGGCCAAAAGGCATTAAAGGGGGGAAACACATCACAAAACTAAAACATAAAGAACCAATAAAACAAAACGTGATAGCAGATGAACTATCAAGAAACCCAGTATGCGCCGCGTCAGTTGGCGAAAACGAATGGTACACAAGAAAATTAAAGAAGGTAACGGCGAACCCCGAAACAGAACCAGATTACCGAATACAGGAAGATAAACTGTATAGGAGAATAATCAATCCACGATACGGGGGCAAATTAGATCCCGACACCGAATGGAAGCTATGCGTCAAAAACCCCGACAAAAGAAGAATCCTCTCACAAAACCACGACGAACCTAGCACAGGACACCTAGGGGTATCAAAAACCTTCAACAAAACAGCACAACGTTATTATTGGCCAGGCATTTTTAGAGATATCGCAAAATACGTGAACAAGTGCGAAACATGTCAGAAACATAAACGCGCGAACGCAGCCGTAAACGCACGAAAAGAATGCGTACCGATGAGAGGTGGCGAAATAAAAACTTTGCTCAGTGATAACGCGAAATCAGTCACAAGCAAACATTATAAAGACACACTCAGGAAGTATAAGATAGGACAAAAACTCAGCCTACCGTACACACCAAAGTGTAGTCCGACCAAACGAGGGTACAAAACACGCGAAAACACGATAGCCGCCTTTATAGGAAAAAATCGGGAAAAATGGAATAAGTACATAAGGAAAAAATCATCAAAATACAACACCATGTTAAGAAACTTCGATGACGAAAAGAGCCTCCCGACACCGACGGTTAAGAAAAAAGAAAAACAAAAACTAGAAGAAATTTATCAAATGGTACGAGAGAACCAGAAACTAGCATCAACAAACCAAAAGAAAAACTACGATAAATCAAAACGCGAATGGGAACCAAAGATAGAACAACTCGTACTTAAACGAGATTTTCCACTGTCAAACGCAGAAAAAAAATTCTGCGCGAAACTAGCACCAAAATACTCAGGCCCGTACAAGATAATAGAAAAAAAATCGCCCGTGATATTTTTATTAAAAGCACTCAACGGAGGCAAGATATGCACAGCACACATAAAGGATATGAAAAGATTCCAAGAATAAAACGAAAAGAAACGTAACCGCTAAAAGTCAGAACACAACACGAATAGTCCAAGACGACACACACCATCCAACATAGACCCGACCGGGAAGGTCCGACCAGACAAACATCGGACTATAAGAAAGCATAGACAAAGAGCACAGAATACACAAATGTCACTAAAAAAAAAAAATCAACCTACCCTCAAAACAAGAAATATAGCATCGAAATCAAGAAAATGTCAAAAAAGGATCAGTTACAGCGGAGTAAACGATGGCGGACGCGACAACCCCAGCGTGCTCGAACAAAGAAGCGGCAATGCAAGGTCCGTCAGCCAAAAAGGAACCCGATGACGACCGAACGATGTCACCAGAATGCCAGGCACTGGCCACAGAAGTGGTGGCAACCGAGGAGCAAAAGAAGAAGAAAAAGAAAAGGAGAGGAAGAAAACGCATGGGTAACCACCGAAAGGGGATAGTGAGGTTACCCAAATACAAAAAGGGTGACAAAGGAGGGAAGGCACAGCCAAACGCATAGGTTCGAAAAATACAAAGTGACATACAGACGACAGTAAACCGCTTTCTAGTTCTTTTGATACAGAGGATGGTGTGTAACCAACGGTGATGTTTACAGGTAAACATCCCAAAGCGAGAGGGGGGAGTGTGACGAGCGCCGTCACAACGCAAAGCAGCCTACACGGGCGGCGTGAATCATCGCACGAGGGACCCACGTGAACACGCCGTCACAGCGCAAGCAGCCCACAATACACGTGCCGCCTGACTCACCACGCGGGGCCGGCGTGAACGCACTCGCCAGGCCAATGACATCATCGGCGCGATCTCCGCCGAACCGCGCCGAGGCCCACCGAAGCAGCCAGCAGAAAAGTATAAAAGCCGAACAAGAGCGTCCAGCGTCAGTTCGCTAGCGGCGCTCGTACCATCGGGGTCGGTCTGATTTCCCTCTGGATCGATCCCATCGTCGGCCTGATTACCCTCTGGGTTGACGAGTGGTACGAGCTCTCTGGTAGGACCACAGGGGCTGTTGCTCGCGCTTGGCCTCGCGGCCCGGCCCGTCCAACCACCCCGAGCGTCTGCGTTCCCCCCGCGACCGCCGCGTCACCCGCGCTCCACCGGGAGTCCGTCGTCCTTCCGTCAGCCGCCCGGGCGGTCCCGCTTCATATAATATTGTAACCGTGTTTAGGCTTGCGTCAACGTCTCTCGATATCATGTAATAGGTTAAGAGAATTGTAAATAAAAGTCGTTATTGTTTATCGAGTATTTTATTCCTTGTCCTAGGAAATAGTGAAAAGCGAGGTTCGATCCCTCGCATCTAATGAACGAAGTGGGTCGCTCTCAGCCGGGTCGATCCACTCCGTTACAATTTTTAGTTTTTTTTAAAAAGGGGGAAAGTCGGGGGTTTGAAATTTCAAAGTAAAATAACTATACCGAGTGGGGTATCATATGAAAGGCCTTTACTTGTGCATTCTAAAACAGTTTTTTATTTATTCCTATACATAATAGTTTTTGATTAATCGGCCAAAATGTCGAAAAAAATACCGTTCCCCCCTCTTATCTACGAAGTTTACCAATCGAAAAATCTGAACTAATTATGGTCAATAGAAGTTTATTTGTATATTTTACAGGAAAAATAAAAGCAACGCGAAAATTATTTTAGTTTCATTAAAAAAGGGGGAAAATCGGGGGTTTGAAATTTCAAAGTAAGATAACTATACCGAGTGGGGTATCATATGAAAGGCCTTTACTTGTGCATTCTAAAACAGTTTTTATTTATTTCTATATATAATAGTTTTTGATTAATCGGCCAAAATGTCGAAAAAAATACCGTTCCCCCCCCTTATCTCCGACGTTTACCAATCGAAAAATCTGAAATAATTATGGTCAATAGAAGTTTATGTATATTTTACAGCAAAAATATAATCAATGCGAAAATTATTTTAGTTTGATTAAAAAAGGGGGAAAATCAGGGGTTTGAAATTTCAAAGTAAGATAATTATACCGAGTGGGGTATCATATGAAAGGCCTTTATTTGTGCATTCTAAAACAAATTTTTATTTATTTCTATATATAATAGTTTTTGAGTAATCGGTCAAAACGTCGAAAAAAATACCGTCCCCCCCCCCTTATCTCCGAAGTTTACCAATCGAAAAATCTGAAATAATTATGGTCAATAGAGGTTTATGTATATTTTACAGGAAAAATAAAACCAACGCTCTAACTAGCATAGTTTTTTTTTATATTAACAATAAACCTCTACAAACAAAGTTAACGATAAATAAGCAAATTAATATAATATTATCGTTTTACTTTTACTTTTGGAGTACGGAACCCTCGGTGCGCGAGTCCGACTCGCACTTGACAGGCTTTTATTTTTATTTTTCAGCCGCTTCTAATTATGGCGTTTTTAGTCTCCTCTTGTTCCATGTTCTGTATGGCAATAATGATGATCATAGGAAAGTACGGTGATTCTGTACCGGCTTGGCTGCCAGTGTTGGTTATGATTCTATGTGTCTTCATGTACAGTGGTGGAGTTTTACCCTTATCCTATATAATGATGACGGAGATGTTTAATTTCCAGGTATCAATCACTTAAAATATCGTTTCTATGAAAAAGTATGTAACTGTTTTTCCCCAGACGTCTTGGACGACGTAAAATTTTGCAAAAATAGAAATGCACCAGGGAACAAACTAAATTTGATAACTTAGATTTAGGTATATGGGATAACGTGTTGCATGCGCTATTAATATAAAAAAATTCTACAAAATTTTTCCTTTCAGATGCGCGCCAAACTAATGGGTTTGGTAGTGACCTATGCTTGGCTATTGACTTTTTCGGTGTACCACATACATGCATTGCTTTCAAACAATCTGGGAAAATATGCTGCATTCTTGTTTTACGGATTAATAAATCTTGCTGGTGCCATATTTGCATTTGTATGGCTTCCAGAAACCAAAGGGAGGACGGAAGAAGAAATCCTAAAAATTATAATTAAAGAGAAAAAAAGCCAAACGGATCTTCATGAAATTTTCGATAATATTTAAGTAAAGAAAATTAAATGACAAAATAAAAATTACAAATTAAATTTTTTGCTTTTTCCTTTATTAATATTGCAACCACTTATACCTAAGTGATGATGCGTTGTTTTAATATTTTTATAGAAACGCGTGACATTTAAGCACGTAACTGAGTAACTTCCGTGCATTATACCTTACGGTTGTAAATAATACTATGATTGTAACACGTACACGTGATAGGTATCAAAAGAGTATATATACGATAGTCTCCTAAAATAGTCCATCATGCACGTCGCTTATCACCTTCAATACGCTCGTGAGCTGCTAGCGTCGTACATTAATTTACTACTGTTTTATTAGTGCATAGGTAATATTAAAATCCACTACTAATAAAGTCACATGTGTCGTAATGCTACTATTCCATATCAATTGGTATAGCATTTTCACCGCTATAAACACTTTCATTACGTTCAGTTTCGTTCAAGACTTTGTCTAACCAGGATCGACTAAAAGATACCTAAAAAAAACACAATTTACATTATAATGTGTAATGTAATCAAAAAAAAATTAGTGCGAATATATGCGCAAAGAGTACAATACCTTTGCATACACTCCTGGTTTAGACTTGTATGCACACTCCTCAGTACCAGAAAACAACGCTATACCGAAAAGAGTTCCAGCACGATTCATACCGCTGAAGTGGACTGCTGGGTCGCCTGTATCTCCCTAAAAATATTATAATTGTTAAATATGTATTAGAAAAAATAGAAAGATATTCCTTTAAGTAGGTTTATTTTTTATTAAATAGAGATGCCACATAGCTAAGCGACGACGGTCTATTGGCATTCGGATGATATGGATAGGCGCGAGTGTGCTAACAGTAAATAAGTACAACGTCCTGTCATAAAGTGGGTATTTCCTAAGAACAATGGGTGTTTCTAAAGATCGCGGCCTTAGTTCCGACTTTAGCCACGTGCCAAAAGAACCTTGCCGTAATGTACCTACATGTAGTTGTTCATAATATTTTGACAGAAGGGAAAACAACAACCGTTGGTGTTCGAATCATGGTGGTTTCAACGGGCATTTTTAAATTAAATTGTATTTTTCAAATAACTTCGTGACCTCGTTTAAGAACTAACTCTAGCTTCCGGTTCGGCGCAATGGATAGTAAAACTTTTCATATTTATTTAATTTTTAGATTCTTTTACTTTGGACTTTTCCATAAAAGTTATAAGTCCACAAAATGTAAGTATTGCGTCGTAAGATTATTATGAATTCAGGACATCACCCACTCTCACTGCTGCCCTACCCATTGAATTTACTAAAGAACGCCCTACCTACTAAAGTATGATTGTTTGTTGGCGGCAGCAACGAAGCAACGGATTGATGTGATTTTTGGCATGGGTATAATTGAGCCCTTGTTGAAGACTTTGAAAGTGACATAAGGTGAACATAAGATGAAGGTACCTTTTAATACGGTAAAACAGAGGATCCCTGCGTATAAATATAATAAACTTTAATTGATCAGGATTGCTAATGCTTACCGCACATAAAGCAACCCCTTTCACTGCACTCTGCAGGCACATATGATCGTGCTGAAGATGGTAATCATTGCCGTACTCCAGTCTACACTCGGATTTGGCTACCGTTTTCACGATCATTCGGCGCAACTCTTGATTCACACCATCACGGATTTGGCCTGTTGCCTGAAAGTAGAATGTAATTATGTGCGAAAATCTTTTAATTATTTATGATCTTCATCCAGTCGAGGTCTGCCGCGTGGTTGTCTCTAGCGACTATTCGAGATAATTTTAATGACAATGAAAATAAATTTTAATAAAATACGAATATTAAATGTGGAGGAAAGCCAAATAAATACTTTTTGTAGTATAGTTAACTTACCACAGAACCATAACCTGTGACAACTATCTCCCCAAAGAATGGCGGTAAGTCTGCATTGCTTGGTGCTAAGGACACTGGTTGGATAAGGCTGCTAGGTACTATTGGGATATTCACCTAGAAAATATAGAAACTTAATAAAGAGGTTCCAATATTATCTATCCAAGATATTTTAAGGCTAGTTTGCGATTGCGATGCATTCAATGCCGCTGCAATGTAGTGGCGATTTTTTAAGAACAATTTTTCTATGGGTATTACATATAAGCACTTTCATTAGACTTGGTATATTTACAACTAGCTGATGCCCGCGACTTCGTCTGCGTGGATTTAGTTCATAACATCCCGCGGGAAATCTTTGTCACCCTCCAGGTTCTCAACTATACCTATCCAATAAATCACGTCAATCCGTAGCTTTGTAGCAGGAAACATTTGATCGTCTTGCTCGCGGCATTGTTAATGATGATTCAAAGAGAAAACATATTACTGATGATATTATCAATTACGTTAAACTATAATTTTTATAATTGTTTTTACCATAATTAACCAAATACAAAATTACGTTTAGCTGTCATTTACACTAGCGGCACGCTATGATGGCCGGTTTGACGTTTGTCCGCTCATGAAGTTCCGTATTAATTGATAACGACTTTGAAGGAAATAATTGTATTACTTTATTGACGATAGTGATGTGCAGAGATTCATAAATTTTATCGAATGTAGTTTTAGGTTTAGGACTCAAAATTTATTTATTAAATTGATTTCTAAAATGTATACAAGTGTAGAAAAATCAGTTTGCACCATTTAAGGGGTGAATGTACTTGTGAATATGAACAATTTTCACTATGTGGACAAACCTCTGAAATCGCAAAAAAATATCAGCTGTTTCATACAAAAGGTAAAATTTTTATTTTTATATGATATATACCACAACTCGGCATTTGGTTTTCTAAATTGAAAATTTTTAAAAATGGAATCTAATACGATCGTCACATAGGATCGCTGGCTAGCACAACTACTACCTCCGGCAAACTCGCGTCAATGCTCAATGCAAAACAAAGCAGTTTCGAATTGACGTTGCTTCGAAAAGTATAAACTGTCAGTGCAATGCGATTGTGATATAGTTTTGACCTGGCTTTGGATTTCAAATATTGATACTGCATTACTGTTGACCCTTGCTCGTTAATTTGGACTCTGTTCAAGCCCTTTGTTGTGGATTTCGTCGATATGACCGAACGTACGCAGAGAACTGTTCTAAATAGTCAGACACGTGAGTTCGTAATACGCCTTCGTAACTATTTCGATCGTGAAGCTCAAAATGGAGGGCCAATTTTACCTATAACGTCAGTGGTTGAACGCGTAGCTGATGCGCTTAATATTGGACAACGAACTGTTAGACGGATAACTAAAAAAAAATATGGCGAGACTGGCACAGAAGAAAATAAACTTCACACACCAAAAAAGAGAAAACGAGCAAAACCAGTCGTAGGCATCGATAGCTTTGATGCCGATGCTATCCGAAGACATGTTTACGGCTACTATTTACAGAAGGAGTATCCAACAAGAAAAAAGTTGGTGCATTCACTGAAGGAAGCTGGATTATTCTTCGGTGGGGAAAGTTCTTTAACGAAGATTTTGAAGACCATTGGATTTCGATACAAAAAATGTAACAAACGCAAAATATTGATGGAAAGATTTGATATAGCGATGGCAAGGTATACTTTTTTACGGCAAGTGAAAGAAATCAAAAATTGGCAAAATGTTGTGTTCTTGGATGAAACATGGCTTAATGCTAACCATACTGTAGGCCGTTCTTGGAACGATGACACAGCAGCATCTACTTCCAAAGTTCCTGTAGGAAAAGGATCGCGACTTATAATTTGTCACGCCGGAACCATCAACGGGTTTGTCGAAGGTTCTCTCATGGCTTTTGCGTCAAAAACCACTGGAGACTATCATGAAGACATGAATGGAGAAAAGTTTACTGAATGGTTTACCTCAATGTTGTGTAGCCTCCCTGAACCATCTATTATAATTATGGACAACGCCCCATACCACTCGATGCAAATTGACAAGCCACCTGCCCAATCCCAAAAGAAAGCTGATATCGTCGCATGGCTTCGTAAAAATGGCGTAGATGCAAACATGAATATGTTAAAAGCGGAATTAGTACGTCTTTTAAAAGAAAACAAACCAACCAAGATCCGATACGTCATTGACGAAATAGCATTAGAACATGGGCACAGAGTTATACGGTTACCGCCTTACCATTGTGAGTATAATGCGATTGAGTTGGTGTGGGCTCAAATTAAGGGATATGCTGCAAGACACAATACAGAACCCCCATTTACCACAAAAAAAATGCTAAAATTATTAGAAGAAGCTTGTGAACATGTGACTAAAGGAGACTGGGAAAAGGTTGTGAATAGAACTGTTAAATTAATAAGGGAAGATTATGAAAGAGATGTGAAAATAGATAATATTATAGAAAACGAACATATAATTATTAATGTAGGTGATGATAGCAGTGACGACAGTGAAAATAGTAGTATGGACGAATCTGATTAATTATGGCCTTTTGTGGCACCTTTTTTGGTATCTTTTGTATTCATATGTTTCTTGTGTGCATATAAAGTATGTATCTTCATTTTCATTCAAATATTCAGTTCGTTCAAATAAATTAAATAAACATATACATTTTTGTTTTATTAAACCTATTTAATCAGGTACAAAAACAAAACTTAATTGTTTTTTGTTCGAGAATAAATTGACATTCCACATCACTATTGTAATGTGTCAAACCGGCCATCATAGCGTGCCGCTAGTTTAAGTTTTGTTCTTCCACTGTCATTTTCGTTTTTTTATTCCATGTCAGATGCATTTTTGTTATACCAGGTTTTATATTGACTTGACGGAAACGCGGTCGAACGGGATAAAAAGTATCCTATGTCCGTCTCCTGGTTGTAAGCTACCTCTCCACCAATTTTGAGCCACATCGGTTCATCCGTTCTTGAGTTATAAATAGTGTAACTAACACCACTTTCTTTTATATATATAGATTAAGTATACCTACATCATACGGGTAAAATGTTTTATTTAGAGCCGTCCTTGAGCCGTCGATATTTCGATCCGACATACCGATAGATATACTATTTATATACTATTTATAGATAGTTGTGACTATTCATGCAACTGGGTTGAAATATTGACAGTTTAAATTAACACATTATTCATGGTAAAGTTTAAAACCTTAATCATGCAACCCACCCGTAGAATATGTGCAAAATTACGGACCTTAATCAACGCAATATTGTGCTCCGGATAGTACTGGTCCGTCCTGTACTCAGGATGAAGCTGGATGTCAGTCACGGATTGAATTCTACCACCATAGTCTCTGAATACTGAGCCCATTCGCACTGTCACTTCTTCTTTTGATACGCTGTAAAAGACACAATTTAAGTACAATCCAAATTCTTGCAGCCTATAAATATATTCTTGAGGATTAAAGCAATCTAAATGAAATCAAAACCCATGGTGCTGTATAATGGCGACCCCGTACCGAGAAGCGCAGCGCTGGTCGATTCCCAATTAGTGGATGTTCAGCTGTAATGATCCTTTCAAGATACCAATATTTTTTTTATTCGATGACAAGATAGTCCTTGACTGCGATCTCACCTACTGGTAAGTGACGATGCAGTCTAACATGGTAGCGAGCTTACTTGGAATGGCTATGGCAGTGCACATTCAATCCATACCCCTAATGTGTTTCTATACGCCATCGTGTCAGAATGGTCGGAAATCAGCTAAATCGTTTGGCGGTACTTCATTGACTGTAGGGTGGTAACTAGCCACGGCTAAAGCCTCCCAGCAGACCAGGCCAGAGACAATTCAGAAATTATACTTTCCCAAATTGTCCCCGCCGGGAATCGAACCCGAAACCTCCCAGTTAAAAGACCACTGATCGGTCTCACTCTATCGGTTGAGATGAAGACATTAATTAAGCAAATAGAGAGAATTAAAAATCAAATTCTCTCCAGAATAAATACTCAGGCTTCAATAGTCAGGATTGTCACTTACTAGTCAAAACACTGTGCTGCGGTTAATATCCATTGTTTACCAACTATCGCACCCCCACACCAATGTTTACCATGCAACCTGTACAGGAATCATCAAATTATACCATTTTATTAGTAATATCATTCTATCCACAACATATCTCATTATTCATCATCATCATCATCAGCAACCCATCAACGGCTCACTACTGAGCGCAGGTCTCCTCTCAGAGAAGGGTTACAGGCCATAGTCCACCACGCTGGCCCAATGCGAATTGGTGGACTTCACACACCTTCGAGAACATTATGAAGAACTCTCAGATGTGCAGGTTTCCTCACGATGTTTTCCTTCACCGTTGAAGCAAGTGATAGTTAATTGCTTAAACGCACTTGACTCCGAAAAGTCAGAGGTGAGTACCCGGGATCGAACCTGCGACCCCCCGAATAGGAGACCACAGTCCTAACCACTAGGCTATCACTGCTTCGTGCTTTTTCATCTTTAATTGTTTATAACTTTTGCAATTTTTCATGTGCTAATACACGCTTTTGGCACATTTTTCTAGGCGTCATTCCGGATCCAATGAGCTATCGCACATAATTTTAAGACCAGTATCTCTATTTTGTACCATTTTGAACTTGTCGACTAGACTATTAGAGCCACTTTATGAGCAAGTGTATGTATCTCATTATTAATAGTACCTTATTGAAACTGTATACGGATAATCTTCTAAGCAGACAAGTCCAGATTCGGTGGTCAAGCGTTTTCTTCTGACATGTGTGAGGTCTTCCTCCATTTTAGGTGGGAATTCGCATTCTAGTTCTGATTTCTTAGTTGTTGACGCTAAAATCAATAGGTATCGAAACATCATCGATTCCACTGTTGTTATTAAATTTTTAGAAATAACTAGCTGATGCCCGCGACTTCGTCCGCATGGATTTAGTTTTTAAAAATCCCGCGGGAACTCTTTCATTATCCGAGATAAAAATTAGCTCTCCCGGTCTGAGGAACCACTACTATATCTATTACTATACCCATGCAAAACATCGCATCAATCCGCTGTTCTGTTGCGACGTGATTGAAGGACAAACCAACAAACAAACACACTTTCGCATTTATAATATCAGTAATGCTTCATTATAACACTTTTTATAATTGTCAAATTTTTTACCATACTTAACCAAAGACAAAATTACGTTTAGCTGTCATTTACGTTTTGTTATTCCACTGTCATTTGCGTTTTGTTATTCCATGTCAGATGCGTTTTTGTTATACCACGTTTTATAGTGACTTGACGCAAACGCGGTCGGACGGGATAAAAAGTATCCTATGTCCGTCTCCTGGTTCTAAGCTACCTCTCCACCAATTTTCAGCCAAATCGGTTCATCCGTTCTTGAGTTATAAATAGTGTAACTAACACCACTATCTTTTATATATATAGATTTCTGCACTTACTTCATAGGCACGTTAAATGGAACAAAATATTTAGTTTTGAATAAAATATTCACAATATTAACCTAAATAATTGTAGTAATATAAGTATTTATAAAACAAAGATAAAAGTGTATAAACTGTAACCCGATTGCGAAAAATTAGGTGCAACAAACGCCATATTAAAAACCGGCCAAGTGCTTGTCGGGCCACGCGCAGTGTAGGGTTCCGTAGTTGCAATTCACAAATATTATTGCTGACCTAGGATAGTGCTTTTATTTTATTTATGAATATTGAATATATTTTGAGTTCCATGGTTTAAATACTATAATATACTACAAAATATTCAACTTACACTACGAGTAATACCTAATCTAGAAAGAACAGATAGGTATAACTCCTTAACTTATGAACCCTACTTAGCCGTGATAGTTGTCCTATAAAATTATTTATTTATACTACTGCTGCGAATTTTTTCATGTATCCTATAAACAACCCAAACAACAATAATTGATCACGTGACTTATCGAAGACAATAACAGCTTCTCAAACATTTTTGGATTTCGACACATACTAAAGCACGAACTCGGACCAATCAGAAGAGAGAAATGAAAAGTCTCATGGGGTTAAAATTAAATTTTGCTCCCGCTATCCTCTGAAGCCAATACAATCGTTTTTCGAATAGGTATGATGAAAAACTCTTTAGTCACCGACTCGTGGACCATATTTCTGAGAAATAATATTAATAAAATGTTGAAACATGTTCATGAATGACTATGCGACCTGAGGCGACAACTGCTCTGGCCCTATGGCCTATGGGGTGCCTCTCACCTCTCCAACTACTTGAAAAAACCTGTGTGTTCCGACTGTACAGGGATTGGGTATTGGTATTAGTAGATTTACTCGATGATTTAAAAGCACTATCTATACCTAATAATGATTATATTTAAATTTATTTGAACTACAAACTTTCTAGGTATTCTATTCTATTGTTGTTAAACCTTAAAACACTCACCACTTATAACATTAGGCCTTACATAACTAGCAATTAAAAAATAAATAAAATAATTCCAGGCATCCATTTTTAACTCATCTGTCCATTTTAAGAATTGAAATGAGCTACTTATTAACAATTTCTAACAAAGTGTTACACCTTTAAACAATTTTAAAACAGTGCCTGTTAAACTCAAAGTTTAACAAACAGGCTAGTATTGTTTGAAGTTCAACAGCTCAAGAAAAAGCAAAGTTATTAGATTTTGAATACAAACAAGAAACATGTTACATAAGAAAGAATTCAGGAAGTTTTATGTAGAAGTCGTAGTCTAAAGGCATGGAATTGTGGCAAGCCTAGAAAGAAAATCTGTTTCACCATAACGTTTTTGCTTACCATGAACGTTTTGTAGTGAAGAGCAAAATTATCATAAGGACGCTTGAAGGTGGCCCAACTTAAATAAACATGCTTTATTTTTATAGGGACAACTCTTTAAATACTTACAAATTCTTAATGTTAAGTAAGAAGAACATAAAAATTAAGAATTAAGTAATTCATTTTTTTCTACATTGGAAAAAACACCTGCACAATTATTGTAATGCGAATTGTATCCATGAAAATAAAAAGAAATAGAATTTAGATATAATAAACTTGTTATTTGTCCACATATTTTTGCTGTTTTATATAACGGAAATTGAGGTAAGTACACATATTATTAATATATTTTATACTACTGGAAAGGAGTCACCCAAGGGTAAGAAGGCTATATTCAGTGTAATTATTCATAAATCTGAGATAATATTATTTACCTATTTATTTAACACTTTATTGTACAAATACCACAGTAGTGCTGTGGTAGGTAGTTAAAAACAAAGACAGAATTGATGATACAAGAAAAAAGAAGCAGAATAATATCGCTTTGTAATGATCTCTACCAGGCAACCTTAGGATTAGGAAAGTTTAGAAGATTGATTTTTTCCTCAATTCATGGAAAAAATGTTTATTTTAAGATTGCATTGTAATCCTTTACGACCTTCGGTAATTTTTTAATCTTTTTAGAAAATTCTGTCAATGCTCTACAATCTAGATCGTTTTATTTTGAGTAGTATTTAACACCTGTCGATAACATTGGCGGTTTCATACGGTTAGATTAACTTGATCAAGATCTATAAAATGTGTTAATTTTTATAATATTTGCGTACCCATAACTTAGCGTAGCTAGCATTTTATACTTACTCTATACGTACTTTTTTTCTCCCAAGTAACAAAATGAACAATATGATAATGATTATTAAAATAGCAATTATTTTATTTTGTATTAATCTTGTAAATACTGAAAACTACGATGAAAAAGCATCAGCGGATTATGAGGGAAGCGAGTTTGTAGATTCAGAAAGCAATGAAGTTTATAACGTTAGCTTAAAAGGAAAACCAATTCGAGAAAGGAATGGCGAGCTAAGCAGCAGATTTAATGAGGGTTTGTTAATAGTCAATTTATCGTGTTAATTAAAGTTACAAGTTTTCCTCCCGTGAATCACATCACATGACGTGATGATCACATTTGTTTAGAGTTTATTGAAGCTGTTTTATCTGCTTTAAATAATAATATTGCATTGTAAATACATATACATGCAAAAAAAGCTCCATCGGAAACCGGGAAGTGGTGATTCATCTTGCAAGATTTGACCTAAACATACTTACATAGGTACATACATACTTACATACATACATTACAAGTAAAATAAAAGCTTTTCAATTGAAACCACACCAACTGAATAGTACCAGGCTAAATATTTTTTGAAATGAGTGCTACCAGAGGACTGCGAAACAATATATTATTAAAAGCACTTAAATTCAATTTCTATACTAAAAGTGTCCATATTTTAAATTCAGACGATTTTATTATTTCTTGCTATTCTAGATACTAAACAACAGGACGGTTCCAACAGAACGGTTGATACTACAACGTCTACAACGTTTAATGATAGTCAAAAATGCAAACATACACGGTTTTCCGATTATCCTTATTCGGTCTCTATCCAGAAAAAAGGTTCTCATTATGCTTCTGGTGCTCTGATACATAAAAAATGGATTTTAACTGTTGCAAGGGAATTTTATAAGTAAGTTTATGGAATATTATTTTATCATTACTTATAAACCGCAAAATTAATGTAAGTATGTAGAAACTAGTGATGTGCCGGATATCCGTATCCGTATCCGCAGATATCCGAGGGTATCTATGCTGCCCAGTGTCACACTAAACTAAAAAACAAAAGAATGCAAGTCGAAACATGTCCTTTCAAGCAAAGCGTCAAGTGGCGTCAACTATCGTTTCAATGCCACGCGCATCGACATCGCCGCGGATCTTGACACCAAATATCCGTATTCGGATCTGTATCCGTGGATATATATTTTCAACGATCCGGTACATCACTACCGGTTAAAAGCACTAGAGCACTAGAAATCCTATGTCTTCCAAGTTAACAAAAATCAATAAAGTTAAAATTTGGTTAAGCTAAGAAAGTATAAATAAGATGTTCAACTTTAATGCACTTGTTTGCAGCGTAAGAGAATCTATCAAGCTATTCAAGGCTCGATTAGGTTCAGTTAACTGCAAGAAAGGTGGAGCCCTAGTCCCTTTGAAGGGAATAGAAGTTCATCCAGCATATGTCTACAAAAAGCCCGGTTTCGACTTAGCGATGCTTAGAATTGGACAGCTTGTACCGTGTTCCGAATATATCAGACCAATAAAATTGTCAGACGTGAGAGGATTGATTGTTAGTGCAAAATTTTTGGCAACGTACTGGCCGAAATTAATAGTAAGTAAAGAATCGTTGACAAATTTTTGCCGAACCAATACAAACTGTTTTGGTATCGCATGATTAACATTTTTAAATTTTTAGGTCAATGGAATAATCCTAGCTCCGTCAGCAAAAGAGCGTATGAAACAGTACAGCATGCGGGTATCCACCCAAAAGATGATACCTTGGGAGAAGTGTTATAGTATTATGCAAACATATAATTACACACTGGATGAGTCAAGTCTTTGTTTGGAGCCCATCAAGTCTTATCATAGCCCATGCATGGTATTTTATTAATTTTTACTATTTTTACCCGACTACGGCAAAGCCAAAAGGAGGGGTAGTTATTTTAGCTTTGTATGTTTATAACTTTTTACGAATGTTCACCGTAGCACCTAAATTACTGGACCGGTTTCGATGAATGTAATCGATTCATTGTATGGTCCGGGTGCCATAGGCTACATTTAACAAGAACAAATCAATATGATGGATGTTATATTAGGTACCATCCAATTTTCTGCTTGTGTATTAACTTTTTATTAATTTAACTGGAATAACATTATTTTTACGATTCAAATCAGTAAGATCTTCTTCTTTATTAAGTTCCAATAAAATCTAGGTCTTCAAATAATTGTTAGTTATCTTTCTTGTAGCCGGACGTTGGAGCTCCGATTATCGCTGAGGATGGTCTTTGGGGAATCACATCCGGGTGGGTATCAGATGACTGCTCCACGTATCCCAGCCCAACTGTTTTTACGAGAATCTCCCTCGAACCTACGACGACCTGGTTAGAGACATTAATAGATGAAGGCGATCCATCATAATATAATATTACCATTTGTTTTCTTATGAATTTACGTCCCATGGGTTCTAATTTATTAATACCTATTTATTTTATAAATGAAATGTTAGTTTTAAAATTCTGTTGGTAGGTAGGTACTTACCTGTTTTTGTATTGTTAATAAAGAGAATGAATGTTATTGTTATATTTGATATTTTTATTCCTATCTTTCTTCTTTAAGTCTTAAATAATATTATATTTCCTTGTTTTAAGGCTTTTCAATTTTGAAAATAAGATAATAATTTACTTACAGGTAGAGCGTATAACACACTAAAATTATTTAAGTAATTAAATAGGTATACTTTGGCTCCTTTTTCGGGCAGTCCGAGGTTCAATTCCAGCTCAGGTCCACTAGTGGACCAGCCATGGTTTGAGATAAATAAAACAGCAAGCTTTTAGTAGCTGGCTACATCATCAGACCCTGGATATCATCTAGGACCAGAATACATGTCAAGAAGAATCAAACTAGCCCAAACTCAATGGAGTTACGCCGTTTTACTGCTGAGTTCCCAAAGCTACCTTCCGGCTTCATCATCAGACCCTGGATATCATCTAGATCTAGAGTACTTGTCAAGACGAATCAAACGAGCCCAAATTCGATGGGATACGTTGTTTTATTACAGAGTTCCAAAAGCCAGCTTCCGGCTTCATCATGAGATCAACTCCATGTCACAATAACATTGTATTGTCATCTGATTTAAATTTAAATTTCAGCTCAATCAGAAATCGGGAAGTGGTTCTAACTCAGCTTTCAGGATTTGACCTAAACATACATACTTAGTTGTATCGCATAAATTGCAAGTTAAATAAAAGATTGTAAAATAAATGATAATATAGTTAGACTAGTTAGGGGAATAGGTAAATTACGCAAAAAAATTGATATTGCATCACATTCATCCGAAATGTAGAAAGAAGTTTTCAAATATTTTATGTATTACGTATATTGTTATCTTATCATTCTATTGAGTCAATATTTAGGAAGCAAACCTATATTTAAAAAATTCTTATGGTTAATAAACGCAGGTACCTACTTACAGAAAAAATATCAAAGGTCAATAACTTTTCACATTGTGACTTTTCAAGGACATTAGACTTACAACAGGATCCCGGAAAGACTGAATATTGCTCTTATTTAAGTATTATTTATTTTTATTATGAGACATTTCAATATTCAGGAGGATTATTGTTAATTATTGAAATAGAGTTAGAAGAACGAGTTCAATCGTTTTTGTAATCCGAGTTTCAGTGTGAAAAATAAAATTAAGAGCACTTTATCGATTATATCAATTATTTTATCGTTATTGGGAATACATATCACCAAACAAGTGTAAAAATTTAAAATACCCCCAGTTTGCTGCTCCATCATGACATCCTCCTCCTCGATCCTCGATCATCATCTACTGACACCAACTCATTGAGACCATTATAATGAGCCCAAGCCCCAAACACTATCTATATCACTATATATTCTGCTGTAAGTTGCTGAGGAGTTGGCATCCCACATTCTGCAGCATCAACTCAAGGTTACCATATCTTGTAAATAATTCGAAGTAACAGTACACTACATTTTAAATCAATCGCTCCTGTGAAAGTATGTAAGACCCTTTAATCAAGTAAGAAATAAGCTGATGATCTTAAACACCTGAATAGATCTGCATAAATTAATTATAGCAAGATCCATGTACATTACATATACATTATACCTACAAGTCAAACTTATAGACTAGGCAATGGGGCGGTTTGTTGTATGGAGACCCCCGCATCAAATCCTCAGTCGATGAAACTTGGCAGGGTTGTAGTATGGGATGACCCAAAATTTACACAAAAATATCCAAAAAAAATTGGCAGTCATAGGGACTGCCGATAGAAGTGAAAACTAGATCATACTAATATTAAGTATAAAATCCTGGGCCTACTGTTTCTTTATTTGTTTAATAAATGTAAAATGCGAAAGTGTGTTTGTTGGTTTGTCCTTCAATCACGCCGCAACAGAGCTACGGATCGATGAGATTTTTTGCATGGATATAGTCGAGGACCTGGAGAGTGACATAGGCTATTTTTTATCCCGGAAAATCAAAAGAGTTCCCTAGGGATTTTAAAAACTAAATCCATGCGGACGAAGTCGCGGGCATCAGCTAGTTTGCTAATAATTAAAAACAAATAAAGAAACAGTAGGCCCAGGCATACATTTTCGCCGCGCCGTAAAGAGGTAAGTAACCATAGTAACCATCCGTCTTACGCTTTTTCGATCAGGTCACGTGTCCTGACGCGAGTTTAAGATTTTATACCCATTACAGAAAAAGTGCTCAACGCCGCTAAAGAAGTTTTCACTTCAATAAATATAGCACACTTACGACATCTAAGTGAAATATAAAGAACTTCAAGAGTAGTAGATACAAACAGCTGTCTTACGTCGTAAAATATTAATCATGGAAGTTTGTGGTCATCATCATAGATGGCGCAGTCAGTTCAATTGCCGTATTTATATACGACAATTGTACTAGCTTCGGCAGTACATATACAGTAATTAATTTCGACATCCTTATCATACCTGCCGTGGCTCTATTATACAGGCGCCGCGCCGCCTACTTACCAAATAAGTACGGGTTCATACCCACCTCCGGTTACGGAAATTTTCTTTCTTTAAATTGATAAATATAATTAAAATAATTCAAGTTACACTTTTACAGTTCTTACAAAAATAAAAATAAAAAAAAACAAACAAAAACGTAAGCCGAAGGTAGGATTCGAACCCTGAACCAGCGAAGGGACTGAGTGAAACTTACTCAGGTCCCTTTGCCACTAGACCAACCAAGCGATGACGAAGCGTCTGAAATAATCAAAGGTAATAGTTGTCTACTCTCCATCCGTCTTACGCTTTTTCGATCAGGGTCACGTGTCCTGACGCGAGTTTATGATTTTATACCCATTACAGAAAAGTGCTCAACGCCGCTAAAGAAGTTTTCACTTCAAAAAAAATCCATGCGGAAGTTGGGTATTTATACCTAAAAGTACAAATAGCTTAATATTTTGAACAGAATAATTTCTCCGTCCAATTTTTTTTTACCAAACTAATTATTAGCCTTAATAAGAGGTACTTGATAAAAATCCAAAACTTTTTTCAAACGGAACTGTCATTTTTTAAAGAGGTTTCCTTTTTTGAAGTGAAAACTTCTTTAGCGGCGTTGAGCACTTTTCTGTAATGGGTATAAAATCATAAACTCGCGTCAGGACACGTGACCCTGATCGAAAAAGCGTAAGACGGATGGAGAGTAGACAACTATTACCTTTGATTATTTCAGACGCTTCGTCATCGCTTGGTTGGTCTAGTGGCAAAGGGACCTGAGTGAGTTTCACTCAGTCCCTTCGCTGGTTCAGGGTTCGAATCCTACCTTCGGCTTACGTTTTTGTTTGTTTTTTTTTTTTATTTTTATTTTTGTAAGAACTGTAAAAGTGTAACTTGAATTATTTTAATTATATTTATCAATTTAAAGAAAGAAAATTTCCGTAACCGGAGGTGGGTATGAACCCGTACTTATTTGGTAAGTAGGCGGCGCGGCGCCTGTATAATAGAGCCACGGCAGGTATGATAAGGATGTCGAAATTAATTACTGTATATGTACTGCCGAAGCTAGTACAATTGTCGTATATAAATACGGCAATTGAACTGACTGCGCCATCTATGATGATGACCACAAACTTCCATGATTAATATTTTACGACGTAAGACAGCTGTTTGTATCTACTACTCTTGAAGTTCTTTATATTTCACTTAGATGTCGTAAGTGTGCTATATTTATTGAAGTGAAAACTTCTTTAGCGGCGTTGAGCACTTTTTCTGTAATGGGTATAAAATCTTAAACTCGCGTCAGGACACGTGACCTGATCGAAAAAGCGTAAGACGGATGGTTACTATGGTTACTTACCTCTCTACGGCGCGGCGAAAATGTATGCCCTAGTAACTAGTAAATCCCTAGGGAACTCTTTTGATTTTCCGGGATAAAAAATAGCCTATGTCACTCTCCAGGTCCTCGACTATATCCATGCAAAAAATCTCATCGATCCGTAGCTCTGTTGCGGCGTGATTGAAGGACAAACCAACAAACACACTTTCGCATTTTACATTTATACTATAAAGTAAAATGCGAGTTCCCTAGGGATTTTAAAAACTAAATCCATGCGGACGAAGTCACGGGCATCAGCTAGTTTGCTAATAATTAAAAACAAATAAAGAAACAGTAGGCCCAGGATTTTATACTTAATATTAGTATGATCTAGTTTTCACTTCTATCGGCAGTCCCTATGAGTGCCAATTTTTTTTGTCCGTAATTTCGACCAGAAAATTGCTCAGTCAATTTTTTATTTTCAAATGTCCTTAAAATGTAATTTAGCATAACGTGTAAGAAAATCAAAAAAAAAATCCATACCAAAATCTATTTATCTTACTTCAACTGAAAATTGTTTATAACTCGGAATGAAAAATTTCTCTATCCAATTTCTTTTTTTTAACATAGTAGGTAGTCACATTTACACACTTATCCTAAATATCCAAAAAAAATATCACGAAGAACATCGATATTGAAACAGAGTTTTTGAAATCAAAACTGCGTTTTCGCGATAATGTACCTTAATGCTTGAATCATTGGGTATAGTTTAGCGTGCGCGAGCGAAGCGACTTCACAAATAATATATTACTACATGACTTCTACGATGCTAAATAATAAACATAAATGTGTAATTCAACATTAATTTATTTATACAACCACTAATTGTAGCGACTTAGCTTCCAGATAATTAATGAGCTATTTCAATAGTTTAATTAAGGGCCCTTAAGCATAATTTGTTTCTCCGAATTAGTTTATTTTGGGAAAATTTAAACAAAAACAACATAAAATTGCCATAACAGCTTATATTAACTAATATTCATTTCCTTCACTGAAAATAAAATAATATTATGTATCTGCTTCAAACAACCAAAAAATAACATCTTTATTTTGAAAAAGTATAAAAAATTATGAAGCTCTATAATGTTTAAAAACAATTGTTTTTGGCAAAAGCTTCATTGATTACTTTGTTACCAAAACCTTTTTAACTGACTTCCAAAAAGGAAGTGGCTCTCAATTGAGCACTTATTTTTTAACTTATGCACGGTATTTTAGGATCCCTAAAAAAGTGACATACTGTTTTTATTCAAGACTAGCTGATGCCCGCGACTTCGTCCGCGTGAATTTAGTTTTTTTTTTTTTTTGTATTAAAACCTTCCGTGGAACTTAGGAACATACAAAAAAATAAATTAACCGAATTGGTCCATCCATTTTTGAGTTATGCGCTTACCAACATTCATTTTTATTTATATAGACTAGCTGATGCCCGCGACTTCGTCCGCGTGAATTTAGTTTTTTGTTTTTTTTTTTTGTATTAAAACCTTCCGTGGAACTTAAGGAACATACAAAAAAAGAAATTAACCGAATTGGTCCATCCATTTTTGAGTTATGCGCTTACCAACATTCATTTTTATTTATATGGATAGAAGAAGAAGATAGATAAATTCGTGTATTATGAATGAATACAATACAATAAATAAAAAGAGCATGACACTTTTTAGGGATCCTAAAACACCGTGTGTTGTATGTACAACGGTTTCTTCGAGATTTCTGAACCGATTTGGATAATTTTTATTTCACTTGCTAGAAAAAATTCTCGAGATGGTTCCCCAATAATTTCTGGATCCAACTTTTCAATTCTAATGCCTCATTCTGAAGTCGGGCGAGCATAAAAACACGCCCAATGTCAACATAATGTGTAGAAACTAAAAACTTTTTTTTAACACACTTGCTCATAAAGTGGCTCTAATAGTCTAGTTGACAAGTTCAAAATGGTACAAAATAGAGATACTGGTCTTAAAATTATGTGCGATAGCTCATTGGATCCGGAATGATGCCTAGAAAAATGTTCCAAAAGCGTGTATTAGCACATAAAAAATTGCAAAAGTTATAAACAATTAAAGATGAAAAAAAATGGCATTTCGTTTTTTGCCAATATTTCATAAACTATTAATATTTAAGAAATTTCAAAAAAAGATTCTAAAAGAAGAGGAAATTTTCAATAAAAAACTCCGAACTCACGGAACTCTATCTCCATTATTTATAATTTTAATTTAACGCTGAAAATAGGTCTGCGCGCGACATTTTTAGGTTGCGCGCGCGGCGTCAAAAGCGAGTACGGCACTTTAATTAATTTATTTAAGGTATTGAATATTTTTTTAAAAATTTGAAAAAATTATGGTGTGTTTTGAACACTATAAATAATTTATTCTCGTTGGAAATTTTACTTAAAGTTAATTTTTCAACAAGTTAAACAATTGTTAACTAACAAAATTTTCTCGAACTTCCGTCTTAATTGTAAGTGAAAAAAATGTTTAAATAACTGTCGTAAAAAATTTTCGCTTCGTAGAGCCTTTTTTACATAAATATTTAACAAGATCGCGCCATAAAAGTTAAAAAAATATTTATACTTTGTTTATAATAATTTTTTATACTTGAACAAAAACTGAAAAATCCAAGTAATGTTGTAAAGTAAAATAATTATTATAAACAAAGTATAAATTTTTTTTTACCTTTTATGGCGCGATCTTGTTAAGTATGTATGTTAAAAAGGCTCTATGGACTATCTACAGGCTCACGTCGCCGTGAGCAAAGTCGGGTCTTGTGACGTCATCACG
Organism: Oeneis ivallda; assembly: GCA_029955525.1. Classification (NCBI taxonomy): domain Eukaryota; kingdom Metazoa; phylum Arthropoda; class Insecta; order Lepidoptera; family Nymphalidae; genus Oeneis; species Oeneis ivallda. The sequence continues at coordinate 12,940,232 of JARPMR010000007.1, forward strand.
CTCCTGCTCACTCCTTGTTATGGAGTAACATCGGCACAAAAAAAAACGTCGAATTGATAACCTGCTCCTTTTTTTTGAGTCAGTTAAAAATAGCCATAACAACTTATAAAATAATAATATCCATTTCTTTCAAATTCAAATTTATTTCACGTAGGCCAACCTGTGGCTCTTATGACACGTCGTGATTCTACCACTGGTTCGGAAAGTAGATTCTGCTGAGAAGAGCCGGCAAGAAAGTCAGCTCTTTTCAAAATTGGTATGTTATGCAGAAAAAATGTACCTAAACCTAACTAAACTCGCTCCTAAATCATCAATTTTCGGTGTGAAGAGGTGACGAAAAATCATTTTTATAGTACTAAAAAGAAAGATTTTTCACCAAACCAAAACCAAAAATTGGAGATAAAGGACCAATCTCTGTGTGTAGTAGTTTTTAGTTCCATTGTATTTTGTTCGAATTAGTTACAAAATGATCCGAAAACTCCAATAGTTTAACGGATTTGCATTAGCGCCCTTAAAATTGTGCAGTAATGTCGCTATGATATGGATTTCGTGCCCCTTTTCGAGCGGGATGGCAAATTATCGTTTTCTCGTGAGTGAGAAATAGAGTTAGACGCGCGACGTACTTTTGACGACGTACTATTTTTTACCTAATTACAAGTTACTTAAAATACAAAATTGCATATTATTATACACTCTTAAAGCAGTTTTTGTCTCAGCATTTAAACTAGTTTTACATCTGTGTGCGATTTTTCGCTTTAATACCATGACAATATGGTTCAGAACCATTTGACCGACACAGTCACTGTAGTTGCCAACAGTTTTTGATTGAAAATTGAACTGTCGACTCAACGACACATTCGATTATCGAGTACTGGCTCGCGTCACAAAAGGCAGATACTAATGTCAGTCTCGTCACTGAATAGATGAAGTCTCGTTATAGTCCGGGAGCCAGGTACAAATTCGGTCAATTATTTCCTCTCGAGCGAAACTTCGTGAAACGCATTAGGGATTTATATTATGAATATTCGCGACCGTCAGCTGCGACTCTGTGGGTGGGGCGGGCAGTGGCAGCCTCCAACGCATGGAGAAAAAAAAGTTTTTTAGTCATTTCCTCCCATTTGAAAATTTGACAGATTATAATTTACCTAATATTTTGAAGGAAAATTAAAGTCAGCTGACCATAACATGGTGGACCATGTTATGGTCAGCTGACTTTATTTCTTTTCTATATATCTGACAAATTTTCAAATGGGAGGAAATGACTAAAAAACTTTTTTTTTCTCCATGCGTTGGAGGCTGCCACTGCCCGCCCCACCCACGGAGTCGCAGCTGATGGTCGCGAATATTCATAATATAAATCCCTAATGAGTTTCACGAAGTTTTAATTGGGAGGGACTTGGTCATGAAAATCTGTCACTGGCTCCCGGACCATTACGTCAACTCACCACGCTCCTGCTTCCCTTGATGGATTAAATATAAAATATTTCTTTCTAAAATTTTTATAGTTTTTAATGCGCTTGATTATTTTTTTGGATATTTTGATACTTGATACAAAAAAAATAATTGTAATCATATCAATTAAAAAAATGGATGGAGAAATTTTGCACTGTGAGTAAAAGGGTAGTTTTTGAAAAAAATATAGTCTCTTGGTATATTGTTTGGATTTTCAAGTTGTAGGTACAAAACGGCTATAAAAGGACATTCCAGTGAAAAAAATTCACAGAGCAATTTTTCGCTGCAAGTTACATTAAAAAAACTTATTTTTCAAAATTTGGTGGTTTCAACTAGGAGTATATTTTGGATATTTTATATTTTGTTTCTAGACTTTACATGAATGTTTCAGGTGAAGAAAGTTTTGACCGAGCATTTTGTCGAACTGAGATATTAAGCATAAAAGAGTTTAGGTAAAAATACCTAACTTCCGTTCAAATTTTTTTTTTGATATTTATAAAATACGTTTAACTACTGATACTTTATCATTCTGTAAAGTTTCATCGCCTGAAGAATTGCTGTTGGGGTCCACTAGCTTCATTGCCTAGACTATTATAGCACCCCTCTTTTTTGTCATTAAAACAGACGGATTGGACTTTGCGGATTAGCTGATAAGCCGATTTAATCAGCAAACCCTTATTTCTCCCATTTAAACAAACATTTTAATTATTGACAACTTCGTGAATCTAATGTTAGTGTTACGCTTTGACTGTAGTCGTTAGTTACGTATACTCGTAGGTGTAGGAAACTTTTCCTTTGTTATACAAGGGTTTAAATGATATTACGCCAGTTTTGAATAAATACCTTAAAACAATAAATTATGTTGGATTATATTGTGCGTATTTACATATTTACAAGATTTTCATATAATGGAGATAAAATAATATTCTAAAAATATCTTCTAAATAATTCACTGGATATTATAGACTAGCTGATGCCCGCGACGTCGTCCGCGTGGATTTTGTTTTTAAAATGCCGTGGGAACTCTTCGATTTTCCGTGATGGCTATGTCACCCTCCAGGTGCTCAACTATACCTATCCAAAAAATCACGTCAATCCGTAGCTTTGTTGCAGTATGATTGACGGACAAACCAACAAACAAACACACTTTCGCATTTATAATGTGTATTAGTAAGGAAGAATTAATACTGCGATAATAAAGGCGATCTAATAAAATTTTAGAATACAAAAGCTACTATTGTGACTTAAATATGACAGTTAGATATATTCCCTCAGGAACTTTTTTGTAGAGAATAATAAGTGCTTTAATCATGTGGTACATAATTTTTATGTATCATCAATAGTTTTCTCAGCACACGCCAAATACTGCATTTTATAGGCAAAATTTTGCTACTTTTGGTTACATTATTGCAATTTTCTTAAGGATCTCTAATTTTTTGAAAATAAATTATAGCCTATGCAACATCCTGATAACTTAGCTTTCTATTGGTGAAAAAATGGCTAAAATCGGTTCAGTAGTCTCAGAGCCTATTCGGTACAAACAAACAAACAAAAAAAAATCTCCTCTTTATAATATTAAGTATAGATATAACATTTACAAAAATAATTGCTTACTCAACTTTTCTCAATGCAATTTAAATAAATAGAACAAGAAAAACTGTACAAAGTGCTTTACAAGATGATACAGAAATTGTTAAAGCCCATCTTGATGCGCACATCTATTGTGTGTTGAATTTATTTTCTCAGGGTCTTACTTTAAAACTAAGGAGTGAATTAAAAAATTGCTTCATTTTCTACCAGATAAATTATATTTTATTTTAACATATTAAACAGTACGTAGGCTTATAAAAGAAGTAGGTACCTATCGCTCGGAAGCACTCGGCTTACATAACCCACGGCCTTTGAGTATTAAACCAATTTAATACTCAAAGCCCACGGGGCGCGCTGTAATTTATTTTGGCGCGCGATCGTTTTTATTTTGCGCTAACTTATAAGATATTCATTTAATTCATATAATTCAATTTACACAAAATCTAAACAAATACACATTAAACCTTCCTCATGAATCACCCTATCTATTGGTGAAAACCGTATGAAAATCCGTTCAGGATTTTTGAGTTTATCGCGAACAGACAGACAGACAGACAGACGCGGCGGGCGACTTTGTGATGTAGTGATGATAATACGTAATTTACTTCAACATTCAATTATTATATACGTGTAAATTAATAAAAGTGCACTGAGTAAACAAAAATAAATGATATATGCACAAAGTGGTTTAAAAAATATTATTGTACTGTAACGTGATATTATTATAATTTTACAAATAGAAAGATAGTTTTTAATTATATTTCAATAGCAATAATTATAATCACTCTGTATACAAAACAATAATATGAAAGATGATAATATTATAAATAGGTGGTTCTTTACTAGACGCAAATCGAAAATGAACAGTATACTGTGATACCGGGAACAAAATTTCGTTTAAATTAAAAAATAAATTTTAGTGTTGTGTAAAATAAGAAACAGATAGTAAATAATAAGTAAAAATATGCGATAAGATATAAGAATAAAATATAGGTACTTACTTAATTAATTATAATTATTTAAAAAATTAAAAAAAAAATATTTAAATAAAAAATGGATAAAGAATTTAAGAAAGGACATACATATTCTCAATGGGCGTTTGCTTTGTTGGGTAAGATTATTATCATTTTTTTATTTAATTACATGAACGAGTACATGATAGGTAATTATTGAAAGACTGTCCGAGTATCTGGGAATAGAACCCAGGACGTCTTAAACACTAAGCTACCAACTAAACACTTAATCATATTACGGTAGACAAGGACTCAGTATTCAGTTATTTTTAAAGGACTCAGTATTGAGTTCTTTTTGGCATGACTCGAGTCTATCTGGAAAAGACTCATAACTCAAAACAATGTGAGCACAAAAATAGATTAGATATTATAGTCTTAAAAACGACTCAAACAATATTAATATTCCCAGGGCTTAGGACTCAGCTTTATTTCTGACATAGGTATCTACCTAACCTTTCAAACAAATATTTTTGTCTATATTTTCATAGGGCTATTTGCACATCATAACTACCATTACAAACTTGAACTTTACCACCAAAATATGCAACTTCGGGTTGTAAAAGTCGTCTTCTTCTTTAATATTTTTACCAACATACTGTAATGTATGCAATCCCCTTTGCTTGTTTTTTGGTAGGTACATTAGTTTTACCTACGGTAGGTAGTAAATATAATAAGTCTATGGTATTTAACTGGATGTGCAACTGGCCACTAAATATAAAATTCTAATTTCAGTTGTTTTTTATATTACATTCCATTTTAGCAAACATCACACTCCTCGCGTATGGTTTGGAATGTGGTTGGATTTCACCAACGACCAAAATCCTACAATCAGAAGATTCTCCTACTGGCTACCCATTAACAGATAACATGGTGTCTTGGATAGCTAGCGCAATGAGTATGTCGGCAATATTCGGAGTATCACTTTATTCATATATCGCTGATGCCTACGGAAGGAAGATTGGTATAATACTCATAGCTCTCCCAGAAGCGGTAGGTATCTAATAATGTGCTCAAAAAAAAGTAGGCCAATCTTCTTAAATTCACATAAGTGGGCCTACGTTTTTAAATTCACATAAGTAGGCCTACCTTCTTAAATTCATTGAAGTAGGACTACCTTCTTAAATTCGAAATGCATGCATCGTAACTCGTAAGGGAAACTTGTAACTTGTACTTCGTAAGGGAATCAAATTCTTACGAGGACTAATAATAAGCATGCAAAAGTGTGTTTGTTTGTTCGTTTATCCTTCAATCACGCTGCAACAGAATCGACATGATATTTGCATGGATAGAGTTCAGGACCTGGAAAATGGCATAAGCTGATTTTAATCCCGGAAAAACAATGGATTACCGAATTTTGAACAAACTGGCTCCATTTATAAGAAGTGGTGAACAAAAGCTAGTCATTTACTCGTATATAAGTGTACCTATGGAGAAGTAAATTATATTTTATTTTCTTTATTTATATTTTAATTTATTCTTCTTTCAGGTTTCGTGGATAATCAAATTATCACATTGTTCTACAGCAACGCTCATAACAGCAAGATTATTTGCTGGTTTAGCAGCTGGGGGCTGTTTCAACGTTGTGCCGATGTACGTCAAAGAAATTAGTCAAGATGACATGAGAGGAGTTCTGGGTACAATGACTATGCTTCTGCAAACCTTGGGCCTACTCATCATGTATATTATAGGAGCATATTGGAGCTATTATACAGTGATCTCAGTCGTGCTGGGTTTCCTGATATTTACAGCCTTGCTATTGCTCAAAGCTCCTGAATCTCCCGCTTTCCTGGTGAAACGGGGGAAAATAAAAGTGCGTAACTTTTTAAACGCTTGAAGCGTTGTTATTAAAAGATAAGCTTACTAGTTTTTGCTAAACCTTTGCTTTGTCGTTTATAATGTGGTTTTGCTTCCTTAATTAAATGTCTTTTTAAATGCAATTTTATAGTTGATATACTTATTATAATATTTTGTACTAAAAAAATTAAATTTAACCATCAATTAGGATGTACCGAGGTAAAAATAGTAAAAGACATCAATTATTAAGTTCCTAGCGAGGAATTTAAGAAAGAAAATACATTGATGTGACTTACAGGAAGCAATCGAAACGGTTGCATTTCTGAGAGGACTAGAAAAAGATGACAAAATTGTGCAAAGCATAGTATATGGTATGCAGAAAGAAGAAGAACATTTTAAAACTCTTCCCGATATCAGTATTATTGGCATAGGTAAGAATATTGATCATAATAATATTTTTTAATCATTATATAGATAGGTAGGTTGTAAAGTGGCAGAGTTCGGGTACGATTCCCAGCAGGGACCAGTGTTGCCATGTCAAATCTGGTTGACGGTGATACCGCTCAAAAAATACGGTAGATTCTAAAAAAATAATTACGGTGATTGGGCCTGGAGAAAAACGGTAATAATAACGGTGGACTAATTTTAATAAAACAACCATTTTAAAGAACAAATTGCTTAATTTGAAAGCTAAAAATGACCTATAAATAAATGTATTAAATATATAAATGGTATATATTGAATCATAATAGTCATTTTTACAAAGTTAATAAAAAAATAAGGACAAACAAAGGTAATTCAGAACATTTAAAAAGTGCAATAATCTTAAAGAGCAATACTACCTATTAGAGGTGGCAAAAACGTATTTTGATTCATAATCTGAGGCTGCTGATTTCAGCCGAAAATGTTTTGATACCTAATACACTTACAAACCGCAACGTAATGATCTTTCCTGTCCTCTCTGGTTTCAGCCATTCTTCTTTAAAATTCTGCTTATTGTTTTCTTTTTTGTTTGGCATTTCAACCCCTAACTTAGAATCAGTCATTTCCACTCATTTTCTTTTAGTTTAGTATTCAAGATTGTAAACGACGAAGAATTGACTATTCGATAGAATCAAGTAAGCACACCCCAAAGAGTATAATAAAATAATATATGGGGAAACACCCTGTAAATCTATTAGGTAAACCAACTATTAATATATATTACAAAACGTTTTTTATGAATTTTAAGCACATTCAAATTGTTAGCATATCAACGCGATGCACGGGGAATGTAATCCCCGAGCCAGAGACTAGGATGGGGATACTACGAACTTCACTCATTCGTAGGGATGCGTTCATATGGAGCCATAGGGAGCAATGTTTTAAGAAATTACAGACTGTTTTTCAATACATAATTTAAACAAATAAACGGCATAATTCGAACTTTTAGCTCCTTAACTATTTTTAATATGAAAATTTTAATCCCTGATTACGGTAAATATCATCACCGTTGTCGTGCTTCAACGGTAGGTGGTAAATTTGTGCTGAGTACGGTGCATTTAGCGTAATTACGGTGCACATGGCAACACTGGCAGGGACGATTTGGGATTTTATAATTTCTGAATTGTCTCTGGTCTGGTCTATTGGCTAGCATGGACCATGGACATAGGAAACAAACAGGACCGAGCACTCGCAGCTGAAAAGCGAGCCGAGCGAGATAGTTAGTACAGAGGCCGTGTGTCCCTTTCTAACAGGGTGACAATAAGATTTTCGTTATGTGAGACAAATTCAATCTTGCAATCTTCCTTCTAATTATAACTTTATTATAAACACAATTATTGAAGTTTTTCATTAGCAATGGAAAATTTCTTAGGGATTAGGGATTGATTACGAAATAATACAAATAGTACAAGGTATCGATTTGTCCAGTCATAGTGAGTACATTGCTAGATATTATAATGACTGGTCATGTGTAGATAATGTGATAAATTAATCATTTTCTCTAGATATTAATCATAATAGCTGGTCAAAGGCACCCAAAGTAATAAATACAGCCCCACTTCCCCTCCCGCGCCTTATTCCTTTGCCGCAAGATCGGTATATTTACCAAAATCTTAGGTTAGGTCAGGGTTGTACAGAAATTCTGTTCTATTGGTTTGAAATGAAACATTAAAATAATGAAAATTGTAATAATAATAATAGTACAAAAGTAAGGAGTAAGAGACCATCGTAATCGGAATCGGCATCGTACGTATTCGACCCATCACACAATACAAGAATTTAAAAAATCATGGTCAACATAGTTGTAGATTTAGCGTTCACGTTTTAACGGGTTGCCGCTCGAAAAAAATAGACTAGATAAAAATTTATATTTTGTTTTTTGTTAAGAAATATATCTATCGAAATTAATGCAATTAAATACGGTGACTTAAAAATGTTAAAATAAAATTAAAACATGTGTCTCAACTGATTTTATTAGCCAAAATCTTTGATCAAAATCATTTTTTTAGGCTGGCAAGATGAAAAGAACGAGACAAACGGCCTCCGTTGTTACTATCCCTCTCGGCTCGGATTAGCCTCTGTGTAATGCGCAACAGGAAATATACTTTATCTACTTGCTATAAGGTTCATTTTCGTAAATACAAATTTTCCGAGTTATCAGTTCTGTTTGTATATTAAGTTCATGGCATGGACTAGTTACCACTCTATTGTCGAAGACGTGCCGACAATCGTTTCAGTATTCCGGTACAATAGCATAATAGCGTGCAGAAACTGATATAATATGGGTTTAATTTACACTACCCTTTCCAAATTAGCCTGCAACCATCTTAGACTGCATCTTCACCTACAACATACTTATTAGATGAGATCAAAATGCAGCCAAGGTTATCTTGTCATCGAATAAAAAACTTTTCTAAAAAGGTTTTAAATACTTACCTACTTAATCAAGTGCGTGTCAGAGCACGCATAAGATGGGGTTCCGTTGGTCTAATTATATGTACCTATATCTTCATCTAAAATGTTATACTTACTTAAATTGCATGTTAATTTATGTCTTGTTTTTAGTAAAAGAAGAATCGTGGCGACGTGGATTCATCCTGATCATGTTTAGTTTCGTATTCCATGGATTGAACGGATCGTACGCCATAATGACTTACGCGTCAACTATTTTAATTTCGACGGGAGCTAAGTTTGATATCAGCCCTGAAATTCAGACGCTAAGTTTTCCGATAGTTATAATTATTAGCACTTTAGCACTAGCTGCTTGCGTGGAGAAATATGGAAGAAAGGTACTTAATGATAAAAACATTTTTTGTTTTATTACCACGCACCACAAAAATATTATAATAAATTAGAACAGAAAGTGGGCGGGGCAATTGTGACAAAAATTTGCAATATAAGTAGTGGTAGGGGAGCCCATGATGCTAAATTGAGATTAACTCGCACGTCTTGGAGACCTATTGAAAGGTTAGATGATAGGAAGAATAGAAGGTTATAATTATTATGAATTTTCCCCTTTCAGTGATAGGGAAACGCTTCCCCTACAGGTTTTCAAAAATGTAAAAAAAAATCAATCGCATTGCTGTCTAATGTGATTGATTTTTTTTTAACCATTCTAGTCAAGTAAGTATGTGTACTTGAGCGTGTCAGGATAGGTGTCAGGTTTGATAGTTGAGGTGCCCCAGCGAGTATTAGTACAGCAAAATGAGTAATTGTAGGGAATAATTTAACACCATCAGAATTTAAAGAAACAGTGTTTAACGCTGAATTAAACTTTCTTCCGGAAAAATCACGTAAAAAATACTTGAAAGCCTGTGAATTAATTAAGGATAGGGGACTTGCTAAAGGAGTGAAGACCTGCTCAAAAACTGTGGTTTTATCTTATTTAAATACGTATTATACATTAATGTAAAAAATCCTTAGTGTTTCATATTTTTCTTCCATATTGTATTTTTTCGCTATTGAGGTGAAAAGTTGTATATATCACACGATAGCAAAGATTTTTGTTTCTTGTGCCTTTGAATCCCTCACTACACTCAGGATTCAAAATAAGAATCACTCGCTCGCTCGGGATTCAAACTAGGCACTCGCAACAAAAAAAAACTTTGCTATCTTGTTGAATAAATAACTATTTTCCGTTCTTGCATTATTTCCTTCAAAATTAAAATATATTTTTTTGGAAACTTGTGACCCTGCAACTCCCTGACGTTACGCTCAAATCGTCAGATTATTGAAATTGATACTTTCTAGGGTTCCGTAGTAAACAAGGAACCCTTATAGTTTCGCCATGTCCGTCCGTCTGTCTGTCTGTCTGTCTGTCCGCGGTTTAGCTCAGACTATTGGAACTAGAAATCTGTAATTTGACATGGGTATAAATATCAATCACGCCGACAAAGTGATGAAATAAAATTTTGAAAAATAATTTTTTTTAGGGTACTTCCCCTACATGTAAAGTGGGGATGATTTTTTTTCTCGACTATCCCATAGTGTGGGGTGTCGTTGAATAGGTCTTTCAAAAATATTGTGGGTGTGCGAACACAATTTTTTAATTCATGCATCCGTTTGTGAAATATGATATTTTAAAGTGCTAAATTTTATTAGAGTCAAGTGTCCCCCCCGCCCCCCCCCCCTCTGCCAGCTAAATGGTTGTATATAGGATACAAGAAAAAATTCACAGCAGTAGTATATACATATAATGAATTTTAAAGGAAAACTATCACGGCTGAGTAGGGTTCATTAGTTACGGAGTTATATCTATTTTTCCTAAGTTAGGTATTACACGTAGTGTAAGTTGCATATTTTGTAGTATATTATAGTATTTAAACCATGAACTCAAAATGTATTCAATATCAAAAAAAAAAAAAAAAAAAAAAATATTCATAAATAAAATAAAAGCACTATCCTAGGTCCGCAATAAATTTGAGACTTTCAACTACGGAACCCTACACTGCGCGTGGCCCGACACGCACTTGGCCGGTTTTTTATTATTAAGTAATTATTCCACCCTACCTTAAACTGACGCGCTCGAGTATTTCTGACGATCGATTTTTTTTTTTACTATTCTGGTGGGCTGCCCTATCAATATACTTAGATCCTAAGAAAATCAATATCGGAACATTTTTTGTCGGGTTACACTTTTAAAACATTTTTCTTGTTGGATATATTTAGATAGATAGGCCACGGTCCACCACGCTAGCCCAATGCGAATTGGTAGACTTCACACACCTTTGAGAACATTATGGAGAACTCTCAGGCGTGCAGGTTACCTCACGATGAACCTGTTACCGTTGAAGTTTATGATGTAATACATAATTGCAGGCACATAGCTCTGAAGTCATAGAGCTTGGATCGAACCTGCGACCCCCCGAATAGGACTAATCTCTAGACTTAGAGTCTAGGCTATCACTGCTATTTTCTTATCAAGAATTTCTCATTTTCAGCCAATTCTCGTGGGTGCGTATCTCGTAACAGCATGCTCCATGTCTGCCATAGCAGTAATGATGATAGTGCAAGAGCGCGGCGTTGCTGTGCCTGGCTGGCTACCAGTTGTCACCATGATGCTAGGTGTATCTATGTATGGTGCAGGGATATCGCCGATTCCGTACATCATTATGACTGAAATGTTCAGTTTTCAAGTAAGTTCATACTAATCTATACATAAAGTTCTAGCTGTTGACATGACTGATCTATCAACACACAGACCAAACCACTGCTGGAGTTAGAAGCTAGAGTAGGTTCTTATACGACGTAGGCGCTCACTAAGAAAGGATTTTTGAAATTCCACCCCCAAGGGGGTTAAATTGGGGGTGAAAATTTGTACCTATGAAGTCCGTCATTTTTGGAAACTAACAGTCGTGGTAGCAGTAAAAAATACAATCATTTGTTTTTGTCAACGGTACAGTATGACGTCATTTTGTAACGGTCGTCGACCGACGGCCAGTTTGAAGCGCACGTTAGTCTGGCGTAGATTCCATAATCTATATATATATAAACTAGTAGGGCGCGTGGGTGCGCGGCCCGCAAGCGGACCGCGGTTTTTCTACTCGGCAAGTAGACTTTTAGGTCTTGATCATTTTCTATCAAAAAACCACTCTTCCATCTTTTATACTCTCCGAGATAGCAACGTTGAAGTTTGTATGGCCGCCATCTTGAATCCGCCATTTTGAATTTTTTTTCAGCGCATTGCCAATTGGATGTGGTTTCGAGTATTTTTTGTTTGAGCACCTCCCACCTATCTTCAATACCCTGGCAGTGCTCCTCACCCACCTTCCAAACCCTCGATCATCATATCTCATCATTTGTCATAATGAAAATTCTTCTATAAAAACAAATTTTGAAAAGGAACCGTATCAAAGTCTTGCATAGTTCTCAGCTTCTAGTCTCTTCAATATTCGCCATATATTTTGTATGGAGAAAAAAAATTCCGCCATCTTGATTTTTTTTCTGTTCATCAAGTAGACCTTCGGGTCTTGATCATCTTTTGCCAAGAACCCACTCTTCCATCTTTTATACTCCCCGAGATAGACACCGACGAAATTTGTATGGCGGCCATCTTTTTTCCGCCATTTTGAATTTTTTTTTAGCTCACTGCGAATTGGATGAGGTTTCGAGTGACATTTGTTCGAGCACCCCCCACCTACCTTTGATACCCTGGCCGTGCTCCTCACCCGTCTCCGAAATCCTCAATCATCAGCTCTCTCCATATTTTTCCTCCGAATGAATTTTTGTCCTCTATACGAAACCAACGGTGAAAAAAATTTTTTTCATACAAAATTTTACAGGAGAGGTGATCAATGAGTGAGTGAATCAGTGAATCAGTGAATCAGTGAATCAGTGAATCAGCCCCAGCAGCTATATATATATATACTAGTAGGGCGCGTGGGTGCGCGGCCCGCAAGCGGACCGCGGTTTTTCTATCGTCAAGTGGACTTTCAGGTCCTGATCATTTTCTATCAAATAACCACTCTTCCATCTTTTATACTCTCCGAGATAGATGCCTATGAAATTGGTATGGCCGCCATCTTGAATCCGCCGTTTTGAATTTTTTTTCAGCTCATTACCAATTGGATGAGGTTTCGAGTATTTTTTGTTTGAGCACCTCCCACCTATCTTCAATACCCTGCCCGTGCTCCTCACCCACCTTCCAAACCCTCGATCATCATATCTCATCATTTGTCAGAATGAGAATTCTTTTATAAAAACAAATTTTGAAAAGAAACCATATCAAAGTCTTGCTTAGTTCTCAGCTTCTAGTCTCTTCAATATTCGCCATATTATATTTTGTATGGAGAAAAAAAAACCGCCATCTTGATTTTTTTTTCTATTAATCAAGTAGACCTTCGGGTCTTGATTATCTTTTGCCAAGAACCCACTCTTCCATCTTTTATACTCTCCGAGATAGACACCGACGAAATTTGTATGGCCGCCATCTTGAATCCGCCATTTTGGAATTTTTTTTCAACCCACTGGCAATTGGATGAGGTTTCGAGTGACTTTTGTTCGAGCACACCCCACCTATCTTCAATACCCTGGCCGTGCTCCTCACCCGTCTCCGAAATCCTCAATCATCAGCTCTCTCCATATTTTTCCTCCGAATGAATTTTTGTCCTCTATACGAAACCATCGGTGAAAAAAAAATTTTTCATACAAAATTTTACAGGAGAGGTGATCAATGAGTGAGTGAATCAGTGAATCAGTGAATCAGTCAGTGAATCAGCCCCAGCAGCTATATATATATTAACTAGTAGGGCGCGTGGGTGCGCGGCCCGCAAGCGGACCGCGGATTTTCTACTCGTCAAGTAGACTTTCAGGTCCTGATCATCTTTTGCCAAAGAAGCACTCTTGCATCTTTTATACTCTCCGAGATAGACACCTATGAAATTTGTATGGCCGCCATCTTGAATCGGCCATTTTTAAGTTTTTTTCAACTCACTGCGAATTGGATGAGGTTTTGAGTGACATTTGTTCGAGCACCCCCCACCTATCTTCAATACCCTGGCCGTACTCCTCACCCGTCTCCGAAATCCTCAATCATCATAGTTCATCATTTATCACAATGAGAATTCTTCAATAAAAACTTTCGAAATGAAACCGTATCAAAGTCTTGCATAGTTCCCAACTTCTAGTCTCTTCAATATTCGCCATATGACATATTTTGTATGGAGAAAAAAAATTCCGCCATCTTGAATTTTTTTCTGTTCATCAAGTAGACCTTCGGGTCCTGATCATCTTTTGCCCAGAAACCACTCTTCCATCTTTTATACTCTCCGAGATAGACACCGACGAAATTTGTATGGCCGCCATCTTGAATCCGCCATTTTTGATTTTTTTTTCAACTCTCTACGAATTGGATGAAGTTCCGAGTGACTTTTGTTCGAGCACACCCCACCTATCTTCAATACCCTGGCCGTGCTCCTCACCCGTCTCCGAAATCCTCAATCATCAGCTCTCTCCATATTTTTCCTCCGAATGAACTTTTGTCCCCTATACGAAACCATCAGTGAAAAAAAAATTTTTCATACAAAATTTTACAGGAGAGGTGATCAATGAGTGAGTGAATCAGTGAATCAGTGAATCAGTCAGTGAATCAGCCCCAGCAGCTATAAATATATTAATATTAAAGAAAGTGGTGTTAGTTACACTATTTATAACTCAAGAACGGATGAACCGATTTGGCTGAAAATTGGTGGACAGGTAGCTTAGAACCAGGAGACGGACATAGGGTACTTTTTATCCCGTTCGACCGCGTTTCCGTCAAGTCACTATAAAACGTGGTATAACAAAAATGCATCTGACATGGAATAACAAAATGCAAATGACAGTGGAATAACAAAACGTAAATGACAGCTAAACGTAATTTTGTCTTTGTTAAAAAATTTGACAATTATAAAAAGTGTTATAATAAAGCATTACTGATATTATAAATGCGAAAGTGTGTTTGTTTGTTGGTTTGTCCTTCAATCACGTCGCAACAGAACAGCGGATTGATGCGATTTTTCGCATGGGTATAGTAATGGATGTAGTAGTGGTTCCTCAGACCGGGAGAGCTACTTTTTACCTCGGATAATGAAAGTTCCCGCGAGATTTTTAAAAACTAAATCCATGCGGACGAAGTCGCGGGCATCAGCTAGTATTACAATATTTAAAAAAATAAATAAAAATAAAAATATTTTATTTCAGCCAGTAAATTGTCCACAAGTAGGTATCAAATTAAAATTATTATTACAATAAAATAGGAAAAATTAAAATTATAATATTATGTAGAAAAATTGTCGGGAGTGTTTTATATTAAGTAGGTATACTTACTTGTTTGTATTTCAGATTCGTGCCAAAGTCGTTGGAGTAGTGGTCACATTTGCTTGGTTTATGACTTTCCTGCTGGTCACAATATACACTCCAATGTGTAATGCTTTTGGACAGTTCTCCCCATTCATTTTCTATGGAGTTATAAACTTCGGAGGATTTATTTTTACAATATTATTCGTACCGGAAACAAAGGGCAAAAGTGAGGAAGAAATTTTTCAAATTTTGACGAAACCAAGGGATTCCAAAATGCAAAATGTGATTTAATAATGTACCTACCTATTTTATTATACGAAATGAATCACCTATTTTATATTCGGTGATTTTTTTTATTTCTGGAAAATAAACTGCCTACCAAACCTAAGTATGCCTACCTAGTTACCTACGTTTCAATAATATATGGACGGTAATTAGGTTAAACACAAACAGAGTTAAATTTTGTAAGCCCGAGCCACAGGGGAGGGTTTATCATCCTTTCGAGTTCATAATAAGTATTACTTATCTAAGACGACACGCTCCCTGTGAGTAATTGTTATCTGTGACACGGTCTGGCAAAAATACGAATCGATGCACACTTTGCGCACAGATGTGGTTCAAGCTAAGGTCAGCGTACACCAAGAGCAGAGCAGCGCAGAGCATTTTTGAGAACAATGAAAAATTAACTTTATTGACTTTGACTACTTACTGCATACAGTGCAAACTTTAATGTAATTCACAACGCAACGCTCCGCGAGCGTGTGATAGATCGCCGCGGAAATAGATGTTGTTCTCGTCTTCTCATGAGCCCCGAATGGTAACTTGTGGTAACTCAGTGCATATTATTAAGAAATTATTGCCCCTGACTCAGAGTAAATATTTATACTAATATTTACTCTGAGGCCCCTGGCACATATTTTGGAACGAATTTCCTTATGGGGCATTGCGGAAGGATACCCTAGCCGGCAAAAAACGTCCGTATAGTTTGTTCACAATAGGAATGTGTGTGGCCAAAGTGTGAATTAACGCTACGATTTTTACATGGCAACCTACCTACACAAGCCACTTGACAACTATCAAACTTAGCATTGCGTCGATTCTCTAAAAATGACATACTCGCGTGTGGCACCATTTTATATGGGCCTAGTACTCACTTTATAAATTTTTTTAGGTTGTTCACTTAGGGGCCTACCGGGACCCGCAAGGAAAAAAATCGGTTCCCACTCGATTACGAGAAAAAAATTTATATTTAAAATTTTGGAATATCATTGCCTAGACGAACATTTAATTTTTTTTAAAATTTTTCCAGTGATAATTTCAACAATTTTTTTATGGAATATCTTCACCTATTAAGTGTACTCTCTTAGAAAAAAAATTCAGTCTGATTGGCTTGTTTTAATTGCATTAAATTTTAAATTATTTCAAGAAAATTAAGTTCATCCAAAATCTACAGGAAACTTTAAAATTCCATTAAAAATAAAAGAAGAGGTTTATTGCACTGGTGATTTTTTTAAAACTGTAGCAACTTATGTTCTTTTGATTGCTAAAAGAAAAATCGCATGTCAATGTGCCGGATAAAAAGTTATGATTTTTCAAAAGTCTTCGTTCCTCATTCGTGTAAATAACGACATTATTGAAAAAAATGTTAATTGTTTGGGGAGACTGCAGTCTTCTTCTTCTTCTTCCTAGCGTTTGTCCCGGCATACGCCAGGGTCCGCTTTCCTAATTCCTGCTAAGTTTCTTCCACTTTGCACGATCTAAAGCATCCTCTTTACGAAGACCGTTGGCACGTGCATCTGCCTGTACTATGTCAATCCACCGTTTCTTTGGCCGGCCTCGGGACCGCTGTCCAGGGACAGGTTTGTGGAGACTGCAGTATGACCTTTAATTTTAACTGCCTCATTGGTCTCGTTTTCGACTGCGGCCGACGAGGGGGACCTCGGAACAGGGATGGTTTGAGTCCCGGGTCGGACCATATCAAGTATTGGAGTTTTCCGTAAGAAATTCTCAGTACTAGCCCGGAGTTAGGAAGTTGGCGTTGTTTCACCCCCGTGCCTTGGAGAGCACGTAAAGCCGTTGGTCCTGCGCCTAATCTCTCTCCGCCTGCGTCTAATCTCTCTCCAATCGTGTCGAATTTTCCTTCCTATCGGGCTATGAGAGTAAAGAAACAGAGAGTGCATCTGTGTTCGCGCACACACTTGTGCTCTTTAATATCTCTCGCACAGATGGCTAATCTTTCTGAAGATAGGCCGCCGCCGTGGCCGAAATTCGGAAAAATAAAACATTGTTTTATTATTCTTTCTCTAAAAAATGTAGATACCGTCAGACATCATTAAAGGATTAATTTCCTCCCGACCAAATTTCGATATTCGATCGCAATCTTAAAGAAAAAGTTTTTGACCGATATCTCGGAAACTATCCACTTTAGGGCAAAAGTTATTCAAACCTTTTTTGTAGAGAATAAAATTTGCATCATTTATTTCCTTTAAACTTTTTTGTAAAACTTACCGTTTACGATATATCGCCTGCAAAAGGTTCGAAGATTGCATGCGAGCGTGTTTGTATGTGTGAGTGTGTGTGTGTGTGTGTGGGGTTCATTAAATGGGCCATAAATCGTAAATGGTAAGTTTTACAAAAAAGTTTACAGGAAATATAAGATGCAAAATTTTATTCTCTACAAAAAAGGTCTGAATAACTTTTACCATAAAGTTGATAGTTTTCGAGATATCGGTCAAAAACTTTTCTTTAAGATTGCGGTCGAAGCTCCACCTGGATCTGTCAGCATTTTGTGTTTTATGGTTAGTAAGTAACCCTTAACCTAAAAAAAAAAATTAAAATTGGATCGAAAATTTAGTGCGAGGTTGACCCAAAAAAACGGCTTTATTTACTGGCCTATGAACTGTCAAAAATATTTTTGTTTCACATCAATCCCTAATAGATAGTTGCAATGATACGTTGCTGCGAAAACGATACTTTCACAATAGATTTAGGATTGGTAGCTTAGTCGCTACTAGATACTGCCAGCGTACTAGGAAATGGCAGCAATTCATAGTACGCCGGAACTGGCGTACCCACATAGTCTCATAGCAACTAATGTTTGTTGTTTTCACACAAACTATGATATTACGATGCATGCCGCATTTATGGAGCTATTGTTTGAAGGAAGGGCGGTATCTAGTAACGAAGATCCTAAATTTATGACTTTGACATTGATGCAGTGATTTGATACTGAAGTTACGGAATCGAGCTGGCTATGGTATTGCCCGCCTAACAAAAGAGGTAAATAAGCACAACAGCGCCCTCCATTTCCAGGCACATAGTTATTGTGAACAGACTATAACGTTAAATAAAAGCGTAAGATTTTTTCGTCACAGTCCTTGTTGTCTTCGTTTATTTTACACATTCCATCAATGCTTCGATGGCGCAGCGGTAAAAAGAAGAAGTGATACTATCGGTTCAGAGGTTCGAATCCTGACTTCAGATAATTATTATTTATTTTATTTTTATTATTACTTAATTAATTATTATCTATAATTTTATAATTTATAATATTTGGTAAAAAATTAAAAACAAATTACACTTGTTATTATATATGTTTATAAATTATTGTAAACAAAATAAAGGTGTTAAGATAATTTTGTAAAGTAGTTTTTTTGATTTTTATCAATAAAAATCTATGAATACATATATGTCTAGAAGGAGTATCGCGCTACTAAAGAACGAAAAAAAACAGGCCAATAGGTATATGCTAGTGTGCGTGACGTGAGTGCCGCGCATGCGCGGCGTGGATTACTGAGCGTGCGTAGTGATACCAAGTACGCAGGTGATTCCAATAAAATGGGGAGAATTATGTCATTAAAATTTTTAAACTTTAAAAATAAAATTAATATCTACTTTTTTTTTAATTTTTATCATAAAACAATAATTATATTAATACCTTTAACTATAGTGAGTTATTGTATTTAGTATTTTGTATTAGATAAATGGTTTCCAAAATTTTTAAAAGTCAGCTCCATACTGAAATTCTTTGTTATTGCACCGATGTCGTTCAAAATCGATATTTAGGGTTCCCTGGGGTCAAGAAAGACGAATTGGTGGCCAAAATTTTAAAAAGTCAGCGCCATATTGAAATTCTTTGTTATTGCACCGATGTAGTTCAAAATCGATATTTAGGGTTCATTAGCATCAAAAAAGACGAATTGGTTGCCAAAATTTTAAAAAGTCAGCGCCATATTGAAATTCTTTGTTATTGTACCGATGTCGTTGAGAATCGATATTTAGGGTTCCCTGGGGTCAAGAAAGACGAATTGGTCGCCAAAATTTTAAAAAGTCAGCGCCATATTGAAATTCTTTGTTATTGCACCGATGTCGTTCAAAATCGATATTTAGGGTCCCCTGTGTCAGCTACATGATTAAATTAACTAGCTTTTACGAATAATAATAAGAATTAGTGTGTATATAATATCAAATAGTTTTAAATATAAGAGATAATATAGGTGATAGTTTTGTTGAAATTTGACTGAATAGAATTTAAATAGACTAATATTTGACTTCAGACTAATATTTGACTTCTCCCAACGATTGGACGAATGATTTCAAAGGTTCGTCAAAGAAGTGGGAGGTACCGCCATTTTGTAAATGAAATATATAAAAAGCGAAAAGAAAGACGAAAGGCTCTCAGTTCGGTTATGTCGTGAAAGCGTACGCTAAACTCTGTTGAGTTATCGCGCGAGTGATTTACCTATAATTTATGTTTAAATAAGTTTGCAGAAAAGCTAGTGTAATTAGTGTTAATTTGATAATTTGTGATAGATATTTGGTATAGAAATAAAGGCCTGCTTCTGAACAGTAAAGTAGTTCCAATAACTAGTAGATGCTTTCGTGTCTAGGTCGTTGTATTTGATTGAGGGATTGCGATAGCAATCGCACCCTAATCGAATAAATATTGCCAGTATGCTTAGATTAGTGTTATTGATTAATTGATATTTAAATGTTTTGATAACTACCCTCATGTTCAGATGGTGTTTGTCTGTCGTGTTTGTGGTGAAATTGATTAGATGTGAGGAAAGGGGCCGTTGTGGGGGTGGAGGAGACGGCTATAGGTAGGGTTTTAGCGTTTTAAGAGATGTATTCTCTTAAGGCGTGATTAGTTTTGAGTGATAAGTTCCGCTTCTGAGTCTATGTTCAACAACTCAGAAGTGGGATGTGACTTACGTGTCCATGAATCCGTTTTGCCATCCATATCAGCGTGTTATCCACGCTAAGTTCATGTAACAAGGCGTGAAGCAGACGCAAGAAAATAACGCCACGCGTGCGTTGGAGGTACGATGAAGGTAAGAGCGGAACTACAGCTGAGAATTATCGCCGGTTGAAGCCACTCGGTGAGATCGTTTCATTATTAATTGCAATGTTGTAGAAATATAGATGAATCTTCATTTAAGTGGCAGATTTGAGTATCCAAGCTTGTTTCTTTTTTTTTTTTTTTTACAAATACCTTCATTTGCTACGAATGATAAGTTTATGACTTTTTTGATTGAGACTCATAACTTTGAGATCCCTGACCATCAGGTTTAACGAAATTTTTGTAATTTATTAATGTTTCAAAACTGAAAATACCTACGTAGCATAAAGTAATACTATTTGATCAGAAGATTTTGCTATAACGAGTACTTGGTTTCATTGAATATTTTTTTGAAAGATTAAGAAAATATATAAAGGTTTTGGGGCAAGAATGCACCATTGAATTGATTTTCATGATTTATTTCCGATTTGATTGATATAACTAAAACTACAAGCAATTATAATTTCATTCAAATTTGAAATAAGAGATACTGAGATTGTGAATTAATAATTTTTTTTTAGAACTTTACATGAATATTTTTGTTTTTTTTTTTTTTATATTAGTAAATTTTAAGTATCAAGACGTGAAACTGATGCAAACTGTTTCACACGTTCCGTCCGCCATGTTTTCATTACCTTCCTAAGATTCAATTTGTAATTAGTATCTACACACCTAATAGAATAAAACTGGAAGAAAGCCGAAACCGGGAATGATTATCATTATTGAGCATTAACGAGATTCTTTTAATAGGTTCTACTGTTTTCTTTATTTTAATATAGAAAAAAAATAGTTACAATGAATCAGCCTATCCTTTAATTAAATAATGTAAGTGGTTTAGAGGTGGACCATTTCTAAACTATAACCTTTTGATAGTGCCTATATAGATGTGTAACATTGAATTGTATAAGATATGTAATGAAAGCTTGACGATAATTTGAAAAAGGGATTATATTGACAATAATTTCAATGATACGAGGGCAAAACAGCCTGTGACAAGATTTAGGGCAAAATGCCCGATGACACGATTTAGGGCAAAATGCCCGATGACACGATTTAGGGTGAAATGCCCGATGACACGATTTAGGGCAAAATGCCCGATGACACGATTTAGAGTAGACTACTCAGATGGACAAGATTGTCCAAAATTGTTGATGAACAAAAGATCACCTGTAAAATTGTAAATATTGTCAATATAATAATTGTTCTTAGGACCAAGGAATTATTTAATCATAATAATATGTAGAGGCAAGACTGTCAGAAATCTGATGAAATTGAGAGTGCTTCCTGATTAAGTGGTTGTGTGCCTTTTTGGTGAACGAGTAGGATACGCGATTGGTTGGCCATGTGCATTTGATGTTGCGTTGTTCTTTGTTAGAATTACCAATATTTTTAAAGTAAATATAGTGAAATTACATTTTGGAATAAATATGCATTCGGGTCATTTTAGTTAGTAAATATTTAAAAAAAAAGAGGTTTGAATAAACGTGTCTTAAATAGTTTGCTTACTGCAAAGCATTTCATTAAGACATTAATCTAAAGGTTTCGTTTTGATTAGGAACATTATAAAAAAGAATATATTATATTTTGAATGCGTTTCGCGTGAGTAGCGTTCAAAGAAAAAGACACAAAAACGGGGTTTATTTTAATGCCTTCGTAATCGGGAAGCTGATAGTTAACTGTACAAGATGAGTGTGATCTTGAGGATAATAATTTTGATGAATTACTTATTTATACAGAGTATGGTAGGCGAAATATTTTATTCAAAAAAAACTTGACTCAATTTATACATAGAATATATTGTATATTGTTACTATAATCAGTAATAGATACATACTATGACATAATATATAAACATAGTATAGCTAGATAATATTTAGCAAGTATATTAGGTTTAGTGACCGATAGTGCTTTTGAGAATTAGTATTTCCGTGATAAATATACTTGACGTTGACTATTCTGATGAATATGATGAAAATGAAAATGAATTTTCCGTTTGATGAAGAATATTCTGATGTGAATATTTTAATGAAGTGTTTGTTGATGAGTTGATCAAAAATTGTAGATTGACGATAGGAATATTGATTGATGATGATTGTTTTGATCACAAATTATTATTATTGATCGACTTACAAGAATTTGTAAGTCGATTTTATGATTGATTTGCCAGTGTATTGCGATGAGAATTACGATGATGACACAATTTGAATTATAATTTTAGTTTTTATTAGGGAAAGTAGATAAACAGTTGAACAGTTGTAAGTATAACAGATCTGATTTGAAGAAACATAGGTTAAAATGCACTTGATAAGTTAAAGCGTAAAATATTATGAAAACCTTGGACTTATAACTGATTTTGTTTTTTTTATTTTACTATTAAATTTAACATGAAGAGAAATTTGACAGGATATCTGTATGGTTTAAATAACTCACATTTTATTGTGCTAATGGCATTCTGGAATCGTGCCTCAGATAAAGTAAATACGTCTTTTATGAACTGTTTAATGTATTTTTCAAAAGTTGACGCATAGGTGAACATTTCCCAGCATTGATTCCAAAAGGATAGGCAGCAAGCAGATTATAAATATTATATGAATGCATTAGTCGTCAACTTGCACCTGTAACTGACATTCAATAGATAATATTATTAAATAAAAGAAACTCTTCGTGGGGAAGTTTTGAACAATAACATCTTTAATTCAGTGAACGAAGGAATTTTTCCTGAACATTTTCAATCTGATTTAGTTACTTATGTTAAAAATGGTTTCATAAACGGAGGGCATAATTATAATATATTTTAGCTGTAGCGTTCTTTAAAAAAATTATATAAATGAAGGACGGTGGGTGATTTCGAGAAGTTCTTCATCAAGTGCATTACAAATCGATAGGGACTGATATAGATATATGGTCTAGGTCTTGAAAGATATAGCAGTCAAGTTTAGTGTCCTTTTGTAGCTAGAGATTTTGAGATCATCTGCGAAAATATGTTACGACTGTTTGAAACAGAGATGAATGTTATTAATATGAGATTTATTTTATTAATTTTAATTTGATAATTATACAGCGTAATGGCCCCAAAACTAAACCTCGTGGTATGCCTGATGTTAGAGACAGATTCTCAGAATTCGAACCGTTTACCATTAACGAATTAGTTGAAGAATTGTTTGGATTAACGATTTAGTTATTTTACTATAAATTAGTGATTGTTTATTTTCGATAGATATCTATTCAATGGGTAAACTAATCTTATGATTAAAATGTTATTAGTTATGAATTTTGTTTATGGTTATTCTAGTTGACCATATTATTATTTTTTATGAATAATGATTTTAAAATTATTGGGAGATGACAATGATGATGAATGACTTTTTTTTTACGAAATTCTTGATGGTGAAAGTTGAATAAATAAGCGGTTTTAAGACAAAAACTTTGCTTAAAGAAATGAGCAATACATCTGATAATAGTTCTAGGTTGTAGCCAGCAGATCTATTCTGTAAAACCCTTTTGTAAAGAAAAATCAATGCGTGATGTTTTTGTAAATTCGTAATCTGCAACACTCGGAAGATGGCGCCACATTCATGAATATTGTGGCGAGGTAAACTATTTGGTAAAGATAAATTGGGGATCATTTTATACAAATTGGTATTTGCTTAAACAATACCAAACCAAGGTGAAGTGAGTTTGCTTTTGAAGTTAGTAGTTTCTGATTTCGATAATATGGTATTTAAGTGAATAACCCTCCAGAGATGAGATTGAATGTGAATGGAATAGAATATAATTTAGTTTTTATTCAAATTATCAATTGAATTTACCACTGGTTCTGGTTCTACAACCAAGAAATATATAAAATGTAGTAAAAAAAGCTGAAAGAGATAGATTGCGAAAAGTAAGTAAAATGAACGTAATCCAGATTTGACATTTTGACAATTTGACTAAAAGAAAATAGTCGGCAGTCCTTACTTTAATTTAAAACATTACAACGAATAAAGATTTGACATGATGAACAAAACGACAGGTTGAGTATGGGAAATAATGTAAGAGTTTAAAGTTTTGAATTTTTGAGTAAATTTAAAAATTTTAATTTTTAGTCTCGATATCAAATATTTAGGCTGAAGATTCGATTTTGAGTTAATTAATGACTTTTTTTTAAACAACTTAAGAGACTTGACAAAGGGCGAGACCGCCCACAATTTTACTAAAAGCAGTCATGACCGGAATTAAGGCAGATTGCCTGCGACCTGAACGATATGACAGAATTGCTTGAGACCTGATTAAGAGTAATGTTATCCTCGAATGAACTTGGGCAATAAGTATATTTTCCTTGCTATATTTATTTATATTATTTTCTTTTTGTTCTTATATGTTTAGGACATTACGTACACCTTTACGGATTAAATCTTGTAAGTAATGAAAGTCCATATTATAGGTAAATGAAAAAATGACACAATTAAGATTAAGTTTTATTTAAGTATACTTCGAACACGATTATTATGCAAAACTATGTCGAAGTATTTGGAGCGATCAAAGTGTTTTATAAGATTAAATATAATAAGTATATTATTTTAAGAAAAGTACTAGTAATTATCGAAAAGATCTACAAAAAATATATATGTAAGAATTTATTTGAGACTGACCTGACTTAAGACAAGACCTTCTATGACTTGAACGTGGGCAAGACTGAAGCGATATAATAATAAATTATAATATGTTAGGGAAATGATAGAATTTAATTTTTCTTATCTTATTTATTTATTCTATATATTTATTATTAAAAAGAGTCAGAGTAGGTGAAGCGGACATAATATACCGCTTTTAGTTTGAGTGTCACAAACATTTTAAATTATCGATTAAGTATCTATAAACAGTGCGTCAAATGTTTGTGACGTATCGGTTTGATAATTCATGCAAGCTCCCATACTGTGCGCGCGCTTTGACGTGTGATGGGAGTGGTGAATTGCTGGTTTGATTAGTTGCCAACATCTCTATTGAAATAAGGTAGACTGGAAAAAGTAGAGAACACGGGGACGTGTTTAGTTTCAGGACGGCCGAACTGTCAGCTACATGATTAAATTAACTAGCTTTTACGAATAATAATAAGAATTAGTGTGTATATAATATCAAATAGTTTTAAATATAAGAGATAATATAGGTGATAGTTTTGTTGAAATTTGACTGAATAGAATTTAAATAGACTAATATTTGACTTCAGACTAATATTTGACTTCTCCCAACGATTGGACGAATGATTTCAAAGGTTCGTCAAAGAAGTGGGAGGTACCGCCATTTTGTAAATGAAATATATAAAAAGCGAAAAGAAAGACGAAAGGCTCTCAGTTCGGTTATGTCGTGAAAGCGTACGCTAAACTCTGTTGAGTTATCGCGCGAGTGATTTACCTATAATTTATGTTTAAATAAGTTTGCAGAAAAGCTAGTGTAATTAGTGTTAATTTGATAATTTGTGATAGATATTTGGTATAGAAATAAAGGCCTGCTTCTGAACAGTAAAGTAGTTCCAATAACTAGTAGATGCTTTCGTGTCTAGGTCGTTGTATTTGATTGAGGGATTGCGATAGCAATCGCACCCTAATCGAATAAATATTGCCAGTATGCTTAGATTAGTGTTATTGATTAATTGATATTTAAATGTTTTGATAACTACCCTCATGTTCAGATGGTGTTTGTCTGTCGTGTTTGTGGTGAAATTGATTAGATGTGAGGAAAGGGGCCGTTGTGGGGGTGGAGGAGACGGCTATAGGTAGGGTTTTAGCGTTTTAAGAGATGTATTCTCTTAAGGCGTGATTAGTTTTGAGTGATAAGTTCCGCTTCTGAGTCTATGTTCAACACCTGGGGTCAAAAAAGACGAATTGGTTGCCAAAATTTTAAAAAGTCAGCGCCATATTGAAATTCTTTGTTATTGTACCGATGTCGTTGAGAATCGATATTTAGGATTCCCTGGGGTCAAGAAAGACGAATTGGTCGCCAAAATTTTAAAAAGTCAGCGCCATATTGAAATTCTTTGTTATTGCACCGATGTCGTTCAAAATCGATATTTAGGGTCCCCTGGGGTCAAAAAAGACGAATTGGTTGCCAAAATTTTAAAAAGTCAGCGCAATACTGATAATCTATATTTAGGGTCCCCAAGCGTCAATAACAATAAATTTCAACATGGCGCTGACTTTTAAACATTTTGGCAACTATTCCCTCTCTTTTGACGCTAGGGGACCCTAAATATCGATTTTGAACTACATCGGTGCAATAACAAAGAATTTCAATATGGCGCTGACTTTTTAAAATTTTGGCAACGAATTCGTCTCTCTTGACCCCAGGGAACCCTAAATATCGATTTTGAACGACATCGGTACAATAACAAAGAATTTCAATATGGCGCTGACTTTTTAAAATTTTGGCAACCAATTCGTCTCTTTAGACGCTAGTGAACCCTAAATATCGATTTTGAACGACATCGGTGCAATAACAAAGAATTTCAATATGGCGCTGACTTGTTTAAAATTTTGTCGACCAATTCGTCTTTCTTGACCCCAGGGAACCCTAAATATCGATTTTGAACGACATCGGTGCAATAACAAAGAATTTCAATATGACGCTGACTTTTAAAAATTTTGGCAACCATTTCCTATTTTTGATCCAAGGTAACCCTAAACCCTATTTCCAACTCGATCGGTGAATCGCTAAATCGCTAAAGTCATAAAAACTCTCTCCCGGTAAAATATTCGTTTAAAAAAATAAAAAAAAATTTAAGATGAATATAAATAAAAGAAAATCAGAAACGAAAAAGTTAAAAAAAAATAAGAGGGGAATTCTTGAGTTCGATTATCGATGGAGACAATTTCGAAATATTGGCTCGCGAGCTCCATATCTGGTGATGACCTAATTCAAACTGAGCGCGGGAAAAGGGCTTGAACCACATGTGGCAGCACAAATTTTCGACGCATTCACAGCCTTTAGGCTCCATCTTGTAAATCTTTGATAAAAATCATGATACAAAAATGTATAGGTACCCGAATAATTATTTTCTTTAAACCTCGAATAGAACTTGAAATTAATATTTTTATAATAAGGAACTTCGTTCCTATCGGGTGTCCCACGATACCACACGACTTTTTTTTGGTTTGCTAGGAAAATGTTATATTTATTTCATACACCAAACCTGGATAAGAAATGTCGGTGGCTATAATTTTGCACTGAGTTACAGAATCAGGCTTCTGTCATTGTTGTGTCAAATGTCAATGTCATTATTGTCATGTCAATTATTCTCAAATGCTCAAACAAATCTCACAACAGGAGCTTAGTTTGTATTTAAAATAATTCAAGTTTGAATAAAATCTTTTTATCCTAGAGATCATTATACTTTGCGCTTTAAGCGCAATTCTACTCACAATAATTCAAATATCTCATGTGGTTAAGGAATGGGTCTCTTATCAGACCCCGAGTACGGTTCAGTGAAATGGGTTAAAGTGCTTAAAAAAGTCCATTTTCCGCTATGTACCCTCTGCTATATTGGTTCCATAGTTTGGTTCTTCATGCTAGCTCACCGGGAGTTCAACAATGAGACTTATTTTTCCGAAAATGCATTATTGCCTGGACTGGTTACCAATGAATTCAACAGCGAGCATTCGGCTAATAAATTCTTTACCGAATTTCTACAAGAACTTGAGGTAAGTCCGTATACTTTGACTAGACGATGCCTACAACTTCATCCCTTCTACTTCACTACATCGGTTTTCACCCCTTCACTAATGGGACCCCTTCGGCCGCCTACGAAACCAGGGGTTGGGTATAGATATACTGGTACTCGCGTACGAGGTTGGGGGTGGGGGGGGAGGGGGGATGCCCCCCCCCCCACCTTTCCCCTTTAGCGGAAATTTATAGTTTTTGAGTAATGATTTTTTTTATAAATCATAACCTCACTTCTTTTACACAGGAATATTGACCTATATATTAATTATTCTGTGTTAAATATACTGTTAAAACATAATATCCCTTAGCACGAGGGGGGATGGAGGTGGAGGGAGGGGAGGGGGTGATAGAACTCAATGCTCAAGTTTTTCTATGCGGTAGAAAATAATAAACACGAAGGCTATGGCGTGAGTTGCGTTTTGTTCAAGCTACAAAACAAATGGGCTGGCTACGTCAGAAGACTCGCTCCGTCGCCCCTTCATTCAGCTTCGTTAGGTTGGGTTAGTTAGAACATAAGGAGGGGAAAATGAGTAGAGTAGATGGGAGCCCATGTTTATAAAATATAAAGAATGACAGACATGGACTGATATAGGTCGAACAGTGTGACAGAACCGAATTGGCCAACCCCGACTCCACGTAGTCTTGTCTGTCCTACCCCTAGAGTGTTTTTATGAAGCGCGAAGCCAGAAGCTCGCGAAGGAGGTCCTGAATGAAGCGAGCCTACGAGGCCGAGTGGAGCGAATGGGGGAGGTGGCGAGCGAAGCGAGCCGGCGACCTCTGTAGCGAAACGAAGGTCGAGTAGGTGAAGCTGAATGAAGGGGTGACGGAGCGAGTCTTCTGGCGTAGCCCATTTGATTTGTAGCTTGAACAAAACGCAACTCACGCCACAGCCTTCGTGTTTGTTATAATATATAAAGAATGACAGACATGGACTGATATAGGTCGAACAGTGTGACAGAACCGAATTGGCCAACCCCGACTCCACTTAGTCTTGTCTGTCCTATCCCTAGAGTGTTTTTATGAAGCGCGAAGCCAGAAGCTCGCGAAGGAGGTCCTGAATGAAGCGAGCCTACGAGGCCGAGTGGAGCGAATGGGGGAGGTGGCGAGCGAAGCGAGCCGGCGACCTCTGTAGCGAAACGAAGGTCGAGTAGGTGAAGCTGAATGAAGGGGCGACGAAGCGAATCTTCTGGCGTAGCCAGCCTATTTGATTTGTAGCTTGAACAAAACGCAACTCACGCCATAGCCTTCGTGTTTATTATTTTCTACCGCCTAGAAAAACTTGAGCATTGAGTTCTATCACTCCCTCCCCTCCCTCCCACCTCCATCCCCCCTCGTGCTAAGGGATATTATGTTTTAACAGTATATTTAACACAGAATAATTAATATATAGGTCAATATTCCTGTGTAAAAGAAGTGAGGTTATGATTTATAAAAAAAATCATTACTCAAAAACTATACATTTCCGCTAAAGGGGAAAGGTGGGGGGGGCTTCCCCCCTCCCCCCCACCCCCCCTCCCCCCACCCCCAACCTCATACGCGAGTACCAGTATATCTATACTTTACCCGAAACCAGTGCTACGTAAGACTCCGGCCTTTCGGCGCTGAAACGCTCTTCAGCCGTCCGTATTTCGTGCCACGCATTACTTAGTAGTTACTTAATCTTTAAACTTTTAAAGTAACCTTCTAGGCAAAGTACTCTGCTAACACTTTAATTTTCTGTTAACCTGTGTGTCTCCAGGAAGTAATCTCATCATCATTCATCATCATTATCAACCCATCATCGGCTCACTACTGAACGAGGTCTCCTCTCAGAGAAGGGTTATAGGCCATAGTCCACCACGCTGGCCTAATGTGAATTGGTGGACTTCACACACCTTTGAGAACACTATGGAGAACTCTCAGGTGTGCAGGTTTCCTCACGATGTTTTCCTTCACTATTAAAGCATGTGATATAAAGCACTTAGCTTCGAAAAGTCAGAGGTGCGTACCCGGGATCGAACCTGCGACCCCCCGAATAGGAGACCACAGTCATAACCACTAGGCTATCACTGCTTGAGTTATTGCCTCATATTTATTAAGCACATATTATAATTATAATAATGATGTTTATTTTCTAGGACAAATATGATGAGAGTAATGAGATGCCTGTGCCATGGCTTGTTGGCAAGATGTCCCAGTTAGGTCTGGAAGTGTACACACACAACTTCACTTTAAACTATCCACTTGGACAGGGACAGGTAATTGTTAACTTTGTATGGAAAATAAAGATAAAAAGACATACCTAATATACTGGGACCTAAGAACCTTAACAGCCATATCAGAAAAATAGCCCAATGTTCAACGTTCATTGACATGTTGCCATTCGATTTGCTTAAATTTATTTCAGTCAATTTTACTTAATTCCAGCATGTGTATAAAAATAAATATTATAACTGTGAAAGTATCTCTGGCTGATACTTTTCAAGTGTAAAACTGTAAAAACTAATTTCAGAAAAATGGTAAGGAGATTTCTGAGTATTTTCAGTTCAATCTATGCCACCTAAGCTTTGCAACTTGATAAGCCATGTTGATATGTCTTGTTCTCTTATGGATCTTCTCATCCGTGATTTGATCTTGCAGGGATACTCTGAGCATAGCTCTCCATCCCCCCTACTTAATTCTCTTCTTTTTAGATTTACAAAGGCACAAATGTATATGGTATACTTCGAGCACCACGCACATCTTCTCTGGAGGCTTTAGTACTGACAGCACCTTATCGTTCACTCTCTAATCATCAGAAAGGGACAGCTGCTGGCATAGCTTTAATGCTGGCCTTTGCTCAATTTGCCAGACGTGAGTAGAGATCTATTTTGATAGAAATCTCTTTGTCTTTAACAATCAACCAATCTGTGATATACAGTTTGACAGTCGACAGTGATATAATAGATAATTATATCAACTTAAACTAAAACCATAATGATAATCCCAAACCAACCAACAAATGAAGTTTAAGCTCAGAGTGTTGCATGAAATAGTAATTAACCAACTTCAAAAGAAGAAGGTTCTCAATTCATCAGAATCTTTTTTTTAAGTATGATCACTGATTACTCGAAGAGCCTGAGCCGATTTGGAAAATTCTTTTGTTGTTTGAAAGGGTATACTTCCCAGGTGGTCCCATTTAAATTTTATTGAAATTGGTCAAGCGGTTTTTAAACAATCAAGAATAAATTATATACTTTGTAGTGACGCTGGCGTTTGAAGTCTGTTTTTTTATAAATAATTTTATATATTAAATTATTTGATAGTTGTGGAGATAAAGTAGTTTTATATAGAAAACGAAAATCTAGCGTTGGCTGTGGGATGTCCTGAATGTCTATATTTGATTGGGAATACTCTTCAAAAGATTTATCATAATTTTTCTCTTTACAGCACAAAAATACTGGGCGAAAGACATAATATTTCTAATCACTGAACATGAACAGCTTGGGATGCAAGCCTGGCTGGAAGCTTACCATGGTCTACAACGAGAGTCTGCCAGCTTCTATACAACTCTTGGTAGCTTTTGGCAGCCTGGTACTTCTGGTTTAGATTTAGGGAAGCTCACTAAGGGCTTTGAATGGATCACAGATCATAGTAAATGCTTAGATCCTGGTGTTCTGAAGGGGCGGTCGGGATCAATACAGGCAGCCATTAATTTGGAGTTCCATACACCTAAGTTTAGTAAGTAAAATTAACTTTGTTTTCACTTTGCTTACCTCCATACATTGTGTCAAAGAAGTAGCTTTAATGAGAAACAATAATAAAATTGAACTCTAAAATAGTATTGGATAATGAATGTTTAATTTAATGTGCTTTTACAAATTACAGAGTATATCGAAGTAAAAGTGGAAGGGTTAAATGGACAACTTCCTAATCTGGATCTTGTGAATTTAGTCCAGAAATTGTGTGTGAAATCTGGCATACATCATTCTTATAAAAATAGGTATGTTTAATAATATACTAGTTGGATTTAGAAATCTCTTATTGTCGTACTAGCTTTTGCCCAGAACAGTCACGTGTACCCACTACCCTCTCATCTATATAACGGATAATAAAAGGTAGTATAATAATATATTATAACTCCATCTTGAACATCTTAAACTATGCTCAAGCAAAAAAAAAACTTAATTTGTTTTTCCGTTGTTGCATGATTAAAGGACATTCAAACCTATGTGGGTGTATAATATTAGTAAGAATTAACAATGTTATTCTTTTTTGTACACAGCTATTCCTGGATTCGTACACGCAATAGCATGGATGAATGGGTTAACAGTATTTGGACTATGCTGGGCATGGTCTCTGCACAAATTGCTGGAGTAAGTTCTTTCGCATTTATTCCATTTGAGATTTTGAAGGTTGACCACTCAATAGATAAAGTCTTGATTGTTCACCATTGTAAGTGACGATGCAGTTCAAAATGGAAACTTAAGTAAGGAAAAGTTGGAAAATATATTATAGCTTAGGAAGTCATATGAATCCATATCCTACCCATAATTAATCATATCAGAATTTGAAATTACTGGGTGTATTGAAGTCAA
This sequence comes from Oeneis ivallda, assembly GCA_029955525.1. Lineage (NCBI taxonomy): Eukaryota > Metazoa > Arthropoda > Insecta > Lepidoptera > Nymphalidae > Oeneis > Oeneis ivallda. The sequence continues at coordinate 12,972,934 of JARPMR010000007.1, forward strand.
AAAAAATACAGACCCAGAAAGTTGGTAGTATCATTATCTTGGGTCATCTTCATTGCCATCTGATAGACCTCTACTGCTTGATACATATGTTTTGGTTAGGTTATTAATTGTAAAGGTATTTCACTATCGCATCATCATCAGCAGCAACCAATCAACGGGTCACTACTGAGTGCAAGTCTCTCTCAGAGAAGGGTTATAGGCTATAGTTCACCACGCTGGCACATGCAAATCGGCGCACTTCTTCTTTGTCAAACGATAGATGTCCACTGCTGGACCAAGGTCTCTTGCATAGATTTCCACAGGCTTCGGTCTTGCGCCGCCTGACTCCAGCGGCTCCCAGCGACTCGTTTGATATCGTCAGTCCACCTAGTGGGGGGTCTGCCAACACTGCGCTTCCCGGTGCGGGGTCGCCACTCCAGCACCTTGGGACCCCCAACGACCATCAGCTCATCATATGCTGCGTAGTCGGCGGACTTCAATGTATTTGTATTTAATAGTTACTCTCTCTTTCAGGTACCAAACGGTAACCATGGCCTGTTCCATCGATTTGGAATCGAAGCAGTAACCCTCGAAGGCCGCGATGTAGACGACCCAGCCGGTGACCCTCCGAGAGTGCAGTCCCTTAGTTCTGGGAATTTTTTCCGACTCGGCATAACTTTAGAGAGTGTGCTACGTTCTCTGAATAATCTGCTGGAACGATTCCATCAAAGTTACTTCTTTTATATGATAGCGGCTACTAATCGTTTCATTTCTATTGGTGAGTTAAACCTTATTGAGGGATTTCGCACATGATTCACACTGTGTTTTCCTTTAAAATTAAAGCAGGTGATATTTAACACAGTAATGCCTAGTATGTCCATATGAACACACTTGTAGTAGTAAAAAAATACTTGCGCATTATGGCAAAATTTTGTATAATTAAAAGAAAAAGTAAATGTCATTCAGTAGTCTAAAGTGTAATCTGTTATTATATTATGTCAAAAATAGGGCGAAAAGTGGGGGTTTTTTGAGGAACACGAATTGAGGAACTTCGCACATGATTTGCACGCTTTTACCTATAACATTAAAGCAAGTGATATTTAATTGCTTAAAAAGCACTCAGAAAAGTTAAAGTTGGGAACTGGGATTTAGATTCGAACCCAGAACCCCCAAAAAGAAGGCAGAAATCTAATACCCATATTCACCAACAATACCTAAAATATCCCGTAAGAAGGAGTCTCGTTACGTAAGTAGCCCCTAAATACAATCTCTTACGCAATGTCATTTCCGCCTTCAGATGAAAGGTTTTAGTTCCTAAAGGTTCGTGAAAATAAAAATGACAAAAACCGTCACCTAACTTAGCTTAGGTAGTCCTTAATAGTTGAAGTGGGAACGTCGGTGAAAACGGGCATTAACCTCTTACTGCTACTTATAAAAAGTAGGTAGCTAATTTCAATAGATAAAATGTGAATTGATGCTGGCATGTGTAATTTCTTTGTAATACAACTTAATATTCTATAAATAACTTTATATAATACTCATTACTCACTATAAAATCCTTTTTAATTAAAATTATTACACTTAATAATAATGTGTTTAATTTGTATCCATGTGTAAGCAAGTAAAGTTATTTCCTTTCTTTTCTTTCATAAATTCTTTGTGTTCTGTGTTCTTCTATAATGTTTTTCTTTTTAGGTCAATACATGCCATCACTATGTCTTCTATGTGGAGCAATGTTGATACAAGCTCTCTGTCTGTGGGTAACATTGCAAAAGTTTGAAGAACCTAATGAAAACCCGCCATTCATAGACAATGACATGAAGTTAATAGAAACAGACTCAAATGAGAAAGAAAATTCAGAACCTGAAACAGATAAGAACTCAGATGAAGATAATGAAAAAGAACCATTAATAGAAAGAAAGAAACATAGGCGATCGGTGTCTATAATCACAGAAAAGAGAGCTTTAGAAGTGAACTTTAGTATTGTTAATGTTGGTGGAAATTATTTATTGGTACATGTTTTGGGCTACGCTGTCATGAATTCGCCGTTGATTTTAAGTCAAATTGGTGAGTTAACACTTAACTGGCAAATTTTAACAGATATTATGAATAGATAATTACTATATATCTATGACAGAAGTTCTCTTGTAACACCCCATTATCGTTTCAAGGCTGGTTTTCATAAAAATAAAAAACAGGACCAGGTTAACTATGAAATTACCATCAGAGTAAAATAAACCATAACAATATTGAGTTAGAGCTCAATTTCGTGTATGTATTCTTATACGTTTACGTTACGAAAACGCTCCAAATTTAAATCGTCTGTATTGAATTTGTGACTTTAAATCGATACTTTTATGGTTCATTTTACTTTGATGCTAATGTCATAGTTTACTATTAAGATCAAACGAATTAAAACTCGGACTAACCACACTGGATACTTGATTTGCTGGGATAATAATTTCCGTGTCTCCAAATGCAAGCAATCTCTGTTCTGAACTTTTCGTCAAGTTCGTTTCAGTGGTTGAAACGTGAAAGGGTACACAACATAATATTTATAAAGGTACATAACATAAAACCAAACAATTTAAGGATGCAAAAGACAACAGCTTTAGCTCTACTATTTCTTCCAGAAGCCCTACAACATGAACATTGAACACGTAGACAGAGTATGGATTTATTAATTTCTCGTTTTTAAATACCTAAATAATAAATAAATAATTAAACGATTTGTTTGGTAAGGCGTGCTGAGTCCGGCATTAGATAACGATACAGCCGGGCGGTAAAATCGAATATATTATATTATGTAAATAGTTCTCTGGGTTGGCTTTGTTGTTCAGCACTTACTGTAGAATCGAATGTGAAACGATTAACTCCGTAACTGTGTAGCACGCCCAAGATATAATTTCTTAAGTTTTACTTAGATATTTCTGTCTGCCTCAAAGTGGGGATGGAAGATGATTCCAGATTTTGACCTAAGAGAATCGGAAACACTCCCTGAATCCGGCTTTCTTTTCTTTGGGGCGGCTTAGCTTCCATTTATCTTCCACCCTAATCGAATTCCTTACTATACGCTTTTTCCTTTTGTTTCCAGGTGCAACTTACTTTGACCAACCATCCGAAGTATCTGTCTTCTACGGCCTTATTTCATTATCAGTATTTCTCATCATCTTCACACCATTGCTGTTACGTTTCTGGTCAACGCCTTTAACGTTTGAAGACATGACGATAATAAATATCTTACTTCTGATAGAACTGGCGACCGCTTGTTTGGCTATTGGAATGCATAATTATCCTTTGGGATTATGTATAGCTGTTTTGTACACGCCACTGGCGTTGCTAGTTGGTGTCGTGGGCGATAATCGCGGGAAACGAAGGTAAATTATATACAACTAGTTGCTATAGATGTCCGTGATTTTGGTCCGCGTGGATTTAGTTTTTAAAAATCCCGGGGGTAATTTTTGATTTTCCGGGACATAAAGTAACCATGTAACTCTCCAGGTCCGCAACTATACACAGGCAAACAAATCACGTCTATCCGTAGCTCTGTTGCGGCGCGATTGAAGGACAAACCAAACCACGAACCAACATTTATAAATTAGTAAGGATAGAAAGGATGGCCTACACAACCATAAATGCTTGCAGCAATACCCAGTGGTTAAGGCTTTTCGCGGGTTCGATCCCGGGCACGTTTCTGTCTTTTCGGAGTTATGAGCGTTTTAAAAGCAATTGAAGATTACTTGTTTTAACGGCGAAGGAAATAATCGTGAGGAAACCTACAAACCTGATAATTCTCCACAATATTGTTAGGGCCTGTTTCACCACTATCCGTTAAAGTGTCTGATATATATCTTACAGATAAAATAGCTGTCAATTAAATCTTTTTGACATTTTTTAGAGTTTATCTGCTAGATTGCCTAAACGGACACTTGTGAAATAGAATTTTGAACACTATCTGTCAGACAAGTTGTGGATAGGTTATCAGGCACTTTATCAGCATGTGATGAAAGAGGCCCTAATTCTGCCAATCCCCACTAAAACTTGGCCAGCGTGGTGGACTAAACTGTTCTACTTAATAAATAGTCCACCTCGCTGGCGAAGTATGGGTTGTTTAAGATTTTGTGTGTTTCGAAATTCCATCTGCCTGTGTTTTTTTAAGGTTGACCTTCGGGCTTAATTTTATGAACTCCATCATCATCATTAGCCACCCATCAACGGCTCACTACTGAGCTCTGGTCTCCTCACAGAGAAGGGTTATAGGCCATAGTCCACCACGCTGGCCCAATGCGAATTGGCGGACTTCACACACCTTCAAGAACTTTATGAAGAACTCCCAGGTGTGCAGGTTTCCTCACGATGAACTCTATAGTGTTATGTAACTCTAATTTATGTAAACTTTTTATTACAAATAATTTCAATCTTATTTAATTTTACAGTGCTATAGCCTTGTTCCTCAAGCGGCTTCTGTGCCTGCTCCTGCAGCCATTGTTTGCGGTGACCATCGCGTTGATCCTATATTCGCGGGTTCTATTCCCGGAAGAGGGAGTTTTGGGTATGCTGGGCCGAGGGAGAGACGCGGCCATGCAGGCTGTCATGTTCTCTATCGTCGATTCTATGGTAAATATCTCTTATGTAATACCCTATAACATTTCCGTAATACGAGCTGATGCCTGCGTTTTAATTTTTTAAAGTGATATGGGAACTCTTTCATATTATTCTGAAACAAAAATTATCTTTATACCAGGAAGCTATCTCATTGCCAATATCGGAATCAGTTCAGCGATTCAGGCTTGAAAAAGTAACACACTCAAAGTATTTTACTTTTATAAGTATGAATACTAGCAGATGCCCACGACTTAGGTCTCGGAGGAAATGTTTATCCGGGATCAAAAAGACAGATCATACATATTACAGTATATTATTTAGTGTATTTAAAAATGTTTAGTTGTTAAAACATCTCATGCTCAAGTATTGAAATAGCAATTCTTATGCACGACTTGGGACTATCGAAGAGGTCACTCTTTATTGAAAAAAAATCTGTTTTCAGATTTATGGTAACTGGTTGTTCAACGTGGGAGCCACTATACTATTACCAACATGGATACTGTTTTGGCAAATATTATGCAGTAGAGTTAAGGAGAACGCAGACCTAAATAATGCGGTCGCGGCGAGTGGAGTGAAGCCTTTGGCGAGCGAGTAGACTGGCCTGATGCGCGGGAATCCGCTGGACTCTCCCGATATATTTTATGACAAATAGTTTCATTGGATGTTTTCGACTCTGTTCTAATGCTCGCAACTGCGTTCCGTGGAAACTCGTTTCCGTAATGAAGTTCCCTCTATGTACCTCAGTCGGGTGAACAATGCGCAAACGCATGGAGGAATAAACAGACAATTATAATATTTATTTCTATGAATGTATGTGCATTTAATATACGGGTTTGAATTTTCGAACTTGTAGTGTTACATTTGTAAATTGATACCTATTTCCTATTTGTAACTATTTCCGTATTTGTGAGAATGTATATAAATAATGACATCGTTCACTAATTCATACATCGTTCTTGCCGGCTCTTCTCAGCAGAATCAGCTTTCCGAACCGGGTGGTAGATTCATGACTTGTCATAAGTGCTATAATTTGGCCTACATGAAATAAATGATTTTATATAATTTAAAGCTTATATTATTATTTAAAATTGACCGAATATTATGTTCGCTTCACGTAGTTGTTAGTATAATATAATAATATTAATTATTGTATGGGTAATATTCCGTATATTAGTTTAGGGAGTTATGCTTTTAAGCAATAATTAAATATCACAATACGTTGTTTTCAGTGAAGGAAAACTTCTTGACGAAACCTGTATGCCTGAAAGTTCTTCATAACATTCTCAAAGGTGTGTGAAGTCTGCTAATTTACACGTGTTTTACCAATTTCAACCTCCTAATTATGAGAACAAAGCTGAGTTTTCGGTGTTACCAAGGCAATGAACCTTCTGCCACACTCTAATCTTAAAACGCATATAAATTAGTATAATTCTTAATTTAATTATGTATTAGTTACTTAAGGGTTGTTTTCATTTTTTCAATTGTGTCGTCATTCCAAAGCCTTGAATATAAAATTTTAATGACAATTTTGTTTGATTTTTAAACCAATTTCTCTTTGCCTTGGTAATTCGGTTTTTTTTAAATAAATCGATCGTACTACCAAGGCAGAATCATTTCGCTGCAGGAAGTGCAGTATTATAATTATAAGGCCCAAATTAGACGGAGCCTCGTTCATCGTTCATCGTTGCGAAAATGTTTACGAAAATGAACCGTCTTAATTCGCCCTAAGGGTGAATGTTCAACGGTTAATTTTTCGAGATTTTTGCTTTCATTTTCGAAGGTCATCACATCAGTGAGCCATCCGTCTAAATTCGCCCTTAGGGCAAAGGGCCTTAGGGTTCATTTTCGCAAAAATGAACGAGGAACGACACATCATCTAATTTCAGCCTATCAGTAAGGTACGCTTGAGAAGTGAGAGTTCTCTATAATGTTCCCAAAGGTGTGCGGCCAGCGCAGCGTGGTGGACTACTTATGGCCTATAACACTTCTCTGAGAAGAGACCTGCACTCCGGCTGAGATCTATAGATCGTACTCTGGTTCTGCTCAAGACGCAAGATCGAGTTAAAATGAGACACAAATAAGTTCCGACGTAAATCTGTTTACTTTTTAACTCAGTCTTGAGTCTGAGCCGAGTGAGAGTACCATCCATTTTACTGTCAGTATAAGTTGCAATACAATGTATGCCAAAAGATTTATGAAAAGCCTTTGATAGTGTAGTGCATTATTATTATTTTTTTTTTTTTTACAAAAAGTGGGTCTTTACTCGAACTTATCGTTGATTTATTAACTCCAATCTTTTTAATTATAAATCGTGTAGTAAGTGACAAAAATCATTCTTTTAAATAGGCGTCTTTCAAGGTTAGATTTTGGGGCACACAGATTTGACAGTTAGATTTTGTTGTACACAGTCTCTAACCTAAACTAAATTTACAGGTCTAAAATAATGCTATCATTTTCACAAAGTTCTCTTAGGAAAGGGATAGGAACACATTTAAAGCATTTAAATTTATTTGGTTTAGTTAATCTAGATGGCGTGCAACAGAAGTAGCTTTATGAGTGTAAGAAGCTTGCGATCAAAAAATTTAAGTAAAATTTCTCGGCTCCACATAATTGGACAGAGCTTATTAATATGAAGACATTAATTGTGCTTTTAGACATGCTCAGCAACGACATCGACGTACGCAATTACGTGCAAGTCAAGAAAGTGCCAGGTGGAAACATGGCCGACAGTTGCGTCATACAGGGCGTCGTGATGACCAAGAACGTTGCGCACAGGTAACTGTCCCTACAAATATAAAAATTGTGAGACTACGCGGGACGCCCTGGCAGATGTGAAACGTCGAAATTATTTTGTATATGTAATATCGAGCTTAGTTCATACATAAATACACACTCTTAGCCGTTTTTAGTTAGCCGTCGACACTAAGCTTGCCAACTAAAAATGGCTCTGTTTATCACTCGCTTCTCGAGATCTCGAATATAGGTAGTGAGTATTTTAAGTCAAACACATTAAGTGGATTTAAGGCGGAAACGTTGCAAAAATAGTTAACTAAAGCTTAATTGATAATTTTTAAAATTTTAGCGTAATAATGATAAGAGTTATGTTTTATTTGACAAGATTTTAATGTTAGATAACGCACAAATCTCATATTTACGTCTTGTCGTGCACGTTAAGCTAAGCGATAACGTGCTAAATGTTAGACACAACACGTATGAGCGGCATAAAATTAAGATGCATAATTTGATAATTGAAAAATCTATGTTTGTTTGTAATTATTAATAAAGACCTACTGCTCCGCAGAAAACGAAAAGATTCCCAGATTTGAACTTGAATTTTTAAATGTTTTTGTACCTAGGTATCCACCGTTTTCTTAACAATCAAAATTGGTAGGTAAGTACGTTAACCTTTGTTATTACAAACTTTTCTTTAACTTTCAACACGTAGGTATGTACGTTAAGATGAATTAGAATTACTTCCCGGTTTCCGATTGAGCTGAAATTTTGCGTGTACCTAGGTACCTATATGTAAATCAGATGATAATGTACCTATTAATGATTGTAACTAATATGGAGCTGATCTGATGATGGAGCTGGAAGATGACTAGCGGAACTGTGTGAAATGACGTAACCCCACCGAGTTTGGGCTCACGTGACTTGTCGACAAGTTATTAGGTCCTAGGTCTGATGATGAAGTCGGAAGGTGGCTGGAAACTGTAATAAAACGACGTAACTCCATCGAGTTTGGGCTCGTTTGATTCGTCTTGACAAATACTGTGGTCACTCCTAGATTAGGTAAATCCTGGATCTGATGATGTAGCCAGTTACTAAAAGCTTGTTTTTAAAAATATTTTTTTATTTACGCTTGTTTATCACTATTTTTGGTATATCAACCTTTAGATGTCCATTGCTGGACATAGGTCTCCTGCATGGACCTCCACAGGCTTCGGTCTTGTGCCGCCTGAATCCAGCGGCTCCCTGCGACTCGTTTGATGTCGGTCCATCTAGTGGGGGGTCTGCCAACACTGCGCTTACCGGTGCGGGGTCGCTACTCCAGCACCTTGGGACCCCAACGACCATCAGCTCTTCGAACTATGTGCCCCGCTCATTTCCACTTTAGTTTCGCGACTCGCTGAGCTATGTCGGTGACTGATTCTCCTGCGGATCTCTTCATTTCTGATTTGATCTCGCAGGGATACCCCAAGCATAGCTCTCTCCATCGCTCGCTGTGTTCTCCATCAGTCGCATGCTGCTCAACATGTAGCGGAGCTTGTTGCAGAGTAACAATGATACACGCGTGACGTGACGTCTCACGTCTGGCAACGTTCTAGGCGCTATTGAGCACTGTTGTTAAATAACATAAATATTTAGTTATCTACTTATGTTCAGCGTACAATGTTGTATGTTATGTTATAAGAATAGGGTATTTGACTATATTAAAAATATCGTTTCATCTGGTGTCATCCTAAAAGATTATTATCTAAAAACATTATTCCGTACGACAAAACTAAAAAATAAAGCTTTATTTAATTAGAAAACATTAATTAAAATTGCTATAATTCTGGCTATGTTCACGAGATCGAAAACGCTCTTGAATCTCGAATGACGTCACAGTTAACGCCACCTTTGTTCTTTGCAATTGTCTGAACTGTGTGTGAACTGTGACGTCATGTAAACAAATGGAACGTTTCCGCGGCAATTTATTTTTTGAATTTATTTCTCGATTTTTATGAAAAATACTGAAGCTTCAGCATAGCATTATTAACAATTTAATATGATTTTCTAAAAGTAGTCAAGTACCCTATTGTAAAGCTTCTCTTCTACTGTGTTTATACCTTTTATCATTTCAATAATTTAATCTATTCAGATTACACATTATTGCCCCTAGACAATTCAAGAGGTACCGAGTAGGCTACCTACTCTCATATTCCAGTGTACCTAGTTAAGATAATCTGTTATTTCTATCGTTTCTAACGTTTCAAGTAAGTAGGTAGTTTCTTTAACTGTCTCATTATAGAAAACTATTAGGTATAACTGGATAAATAAGATTGATAAACATGGCGATTTTGAACCAAATTCTTGCTACTGGAATTAGTGAGTATGAAAAATACTTTTTTGTAAATTTTTCCCAGCAATAGACGTTTGAATCCTAAGATGCTAGAATGGCCACCGGAAAACTCAATATTGGCTAACCACCCTATAAGTGGATAGACTGTTATCAAACGTGTCTCAAGCAAAGGGCTAACGAGCTCGTAACAAAGGGGTTTGCGCTCATTTTGTCCGGTAAGAGAGCAGAAGAGAAGTAGGTACTTACTACACGTCCGCATCAAGTTGGCCGTCGACGACCGTTACAAAATGACGTCATATACTATACCGTTGACAAAATAAATGATTGTATTTTTACTGTTACCACGACGGTAACGGAAGTTTTCTTTTCTCTCAATGCTTTTCATGGCAATGACCTCTAGAATGTCGAAGGGCGTGATTTTAAATTTATTTGTCTCCTCTTCTAAGAAAGTCATTAGTTAAAGTAATAAATAGTCTGCGCTATGCACAAGTTTTCCTTTTTAGGGTTCCGTACCCAAAGGATACCAACGGGACCCTATTACTAAGCCTACGCTGTCCGTCCGTCCGTCTGTCAGTGGGATGTATCTCGTAAACCGTAATAGATAGACAGATGAAATTTTCACATAATATTTTGTATTTCTATTGCCGCTATAACAACAAATAATAAAAATTTAATTAAATTAAAAAAATTCAATTAAAATATTTCCATGGGTAGTACCTATTTGAATCACCAATTCTTCTTCTTATAAGACCACTGGAAAATCCTTCAATTAGCGTCGTACATTGGCCCATTGTTTATGCAAAAGTCATCCAGCTCTTATGGTGTCGGTGCTGGACTGGCGATCTCGCGCCCTACTGGGCGGACCGAGTACCGACGACATCAGACGAGTCGCAGGGAGCCGCTGGTTACAGGCGGCGCAAGACCGAGGCCTGTGGAAGTCCATGCAAGAGACTATCCAATATCCATGTCCAATGTATGTCCAAGAGTGCACGTGTGTTGTTTGATAAAGAAGAATATACCTATTGCTACGATATACCTACCTACCTAAGTATCTGTTTTTGTACATTTTTTATTAGGACGTATTTACCTACCTATGCAATCTTACACACTGCTGCATAGTAAATAACGTGTAAGTAACGACAAGATTGCGATTTGTAAAAAGCACCTGTGTGTGTGGGGGAGGCGCCTAAAGTTCATTCATTGAAATTGGCGTTGGATGATATTGACGATACCGTAGATAATAATATCCCTTTTCTGTTTTCAGTCAGCTATGTTTGCATAACAATGGGAATTATGTATGGTTGGCCTTCGTTCACGCTCAAACTCTTCAGCTCCACAAATACAACCCTGGATAGGGTCATGACAGACACTGAAACAGCGCTGCTGGGAAGCATATCGTCTATAAGCGCTATATTAATAACGCCGCTCTCTGGTTATCTCATGGAAACACTTGGAAGGAAGTGGTGTTGTATCGTCTTTTACATAGCACAATTGGTAGGTATATGTTTTCCTTAAACTTCAGTTCCGCAGACATTGACTCATGACAGACACTGAAACAGCGCTGCTAGGAAATCTATTGGCTGTAAACGCTGTAATAACAACTCCGTTCTCTATTGATAATAATTATCTCGCAGTATACACACACACACGCACACGCAAGCACGCACACAAATACATACATACAAACATACATACATACACTCAAGTCCGTTGGTGAGCGAATTGCGTCTAATGCTAGGTACCGCTCTCTGTTTTGGTAAAATAACACTGAACTTGAAGAATAACTCTCTCTCCACAAGAAGGTTGTTGTTTGGTCGGAAGATTTCCCCTGATTTCCCCGAAACTGACACTAACTTCGGCTATAGCTACTGATCTACGCACTTTAAATGCTAACGTTCACTTTCACAGGTCGCCTGGGTAATAATTGCCACATGGAACAAAGTAGAAGCTGTCCTGTTCTCCATGTTTCTCTCTGGCGTAGGTTCAAGCATGCTCCTCGTCATCCCGATCTACGTGAGCGAATACTGTCAAGAGTCCATTCGTGGTTCCATGACTTCAGGTTCTATGATCTTCTACGGAATTGGAATATTGGTGTCATACTTATTGGGAGGACTCTTGGAATACAAAGTCATGAACTATATCGGCCTAACATTGTCGGCTCTAGGATTGGTGATCTTCAGTTTTATGAAAGAGTCGCCGTTGTTTTTGATGCAAAGGGGACGTGAGAGAGTAAGTGTTTAAATTCTTATAATATTAAGTAGTATGTTTCCGAAGTTACATACGATTAGATGATGCCCGCAACTTCGTCCGCGTGGATTAAGGTTTTTGATTCCCGCGGGAACTTTTCACTTTTCCGGGATAAAATGTAGCTTATGTATGTATAATGGGTATGAAAAATCTTCATTCCAAATTTCAGCCAAATCGGTTCATTCGTTGTGGATGGCGTGAAAGAGTAACAAACATCCATCCATCCTCACAAACTTTCGGCATTTATAATACTAGATGATGCCCGGACTTCGTCCGCGTAGATTGTAATTTTTTAATTTCCGAGGGAACTCATTTTTAAGGACCTATGTTTAAACCTGGGTATGAGCTCCATTCTGAATTTCAGCCAAATCGGTTCATTCGTTGTTGCATGAAAGAGTAACATTATTATGTCGTTTGCGCAGAGACAGAAATCCTTTGTGGGATATTGTATTATTTTGTTTTGAAAAGAGCAACTGCTGAGTTTCTTGCTGGCTCTTCTCAGCTGAATCAGCTTTCCGAACCGGTGGTAGATTCCTGACTCGTCTCATAAGTGCTAAAATTTGGCCTACATGAAATAAATTATTTTGAATTTGAATTTAACAAACATCCATCCATCCAGATCCATCCATATATCCATCCTCACAAACTTTCGCATTTATAATATTAGTAGGATTCATTCCTATTTATCCTACTAATAGTAGGATAGGAAGTAGGATTCGAGCAATTAAATATAACATGATTTCATAGTGAAGGAAAACATCTTGAACAAACCTGCATGTGTGTGAAGTCTGTGGCCAGCGTGGTGAGCTAGTAAACCATTTCATTCTGAGAGGAGACCAGTGCCGATCAGCGATGAGTTTAGTTTAACATTAGTTTAACGCTTGTCCTGCTTCCTCCCGTCCGGTTTGTAAGTCTAGTTTGCCATAATCATTGAAGGTAGACAGCTTACAACTTTACAAACTCTCGAGCCAAAATTTATGGCAAGTTCACAGACTTAAGTATCGAGAAAAGATTTTTTTTTGGGGTAAACTAAATGTAATCAGCCTCAAGGAGCAACTCTCAGTCCTGCCAAATAAAATCACTAGTCCATAATGCCAGATAAAATCACTAATCTCTACACAATAACCATTTTTAAATATCGACTCGTGACTAAGAATTTATAGAAGACTATCTGATCTATCTGAATAATATTATCATCCAGAACAATATAAAGGCCCACTAATATCTACCTACTACCCTATTCACAGGAAGCCGAGAGATCTATAGCATTTTACAGAGGTTTGAAGGCTAGTTCCAAAGAAGTGCTCGGAGAAATTGAAAACATTAAGCGAACAATGAATGCAGACATAGAAGGTTCAAAAGGTAAGGTCGCCAATAATTTGCTGCAAAAGCTGTCAATTTAAAAACTAGGTAAGGCAAGATTAAATTCTGAAAACTATTCCAGAGATTGCTCCTGAGGAGGAAAAATTGAAACCAGATGGAACTAAGAAGAAATTGTCACCGTGGAGTTACCTAGGTAAAATATACCTAACTGTTTTCGAGTATTTATATGAAGTATCTTCAACAACATTTTTTGATGAAAAAAATATTGAAATTAATCTTCTTTATCAATCGAAAGACGAAAGGCGAAGAGAATTATATGGCCAATATCTTATTTTAGCTACATAGTAGAGTCAACAACTGAAGATGCTTGCTTTTCGTGAATGTTGTATAATTCTGAGCTTTGTATCATGCTGATTTTCTGATGCTTGCAGGAGCAAAATAGCAAGATTTTGTAGAGAGTTTTGTTTAACGTTTCGTATTTTTCAGTCAAGTCCCGCTCATCTCGTCGGGCGTTATTCGTCTCAATGATGCTGTGTACCTTTAGTATCTTCCAAGGGCTGATTGTGGTGCAGGTATACGCCGAGCCGTTGTTTGAAAAAGCGGTACCGAGCATGTCGGCAATGGTGTCGAGCGTTCTGTTCGCAATCGTGGCTGTAATGTCTGGATTCCTTGGAGCATATCTTATAGACGCAATTGGAAGACGAGTGAGTATCGAAGATATTGAAGATATACTTGTTTTGAAAAGAGCAACCGCCGAGTTTCTTGCTGGTTCTTCTCGGCAGGAAGGGCATTCCGTACCAGTGGTAGACTCATCGACGATTCAAAAGCACTTGTAAAAAAGTTTAGTTGAATAAAAACATTTCTATTCTATTCTATAACATAAGATGTGAAATCGCGAATTGGTTTGAACCACCTTATGTGAGATAACATATTATGTTATCTCACATAAGGTGGTTCAAACCAATTCGCGATTTCACATCTTATGTTGGTTATTACTAGCTACAAGGCTTATTAGAGTTTGGATAGAACGTGCGGATTTATCCTGTGTTCTTCAGTTGCTATTTAGATATGTACATATATTATTAGGTATAAATAGTAAGTAAGTAGTAAGAAATTATTTAAAAGTAAAAACCGGCCAAGTGCGAGTCGGACTCGCGCACCGAGGGTTCCGTACTCCAAAAGTAAAAGTAAAACGATAATATTTTATTAATTTGCTTATACATCGTTAACTTTGTTTGTAGAAACCTCTACATTGTTAATATAAAAAAAAAACTATGCTAGTTGCTTTGTTGCAGCGTGATTGAAGGACAAACCAACGAACAAACACACTTTCGCATTTATAATATTATGTACTAGCTGATGCCCGCGACTTCGTCCGCGTGGATTTAGTTTTTAAAATCCCTCGGTAACTCTTTGATTTTCCGGGATAAAAAGTAGCCTATGTCACTCTCCAGGTCCTCAACTAAACCCATTTCGTAACCCTGTTGCGGCGTGATTGAACGACAAACCAACAAACCAACCGTCCAACAAACAAACACACTTTCGCATTTATAATATTCTTCTTCTTCTTCTTTATCAACCGATAGACGTCCACTGCTGGACAAAGGTCTCGTGCATGGACTCACAGGTCTCGGTCTTGCGCCGCCTGGATCCAGCGGCTCCCTGTGACTCGTTTGATGTCGTCGGTCCACCTGGTGGGGGGGTCTGCCAACACTGGTCTTTATAATATTAGTAAGGATTTATTTATTTCAATGACATACCTACCCGGGGAGATATTACAGTTTCCCAATTCATCTTCCCGGGCTACAAAAATAACTAGAAAAGGAACAATAAAAACCAAAAATATAATATTTTGATCGACCGTTTATTTTTCAGCCCCTAATGATCTACTCATCACTTGCAACATGTATGTGTTGCGCCGTCCTCGGCTCGCAGCTCCATCTCAAGTGGGGTCCGAACTGGCTGACCGCCGTGTTCATTCACGTCTATTGCGTTACTTACGTAGTCGGTGCGGGGACCGTTCCGTACGTCATCGTCGCTGAAGTATTTTTACCCGAGGTAAATAGTATTTTTTAGTATTGAAGCAGTGATAGCCTAGTGGTTAGGACTGTGGTCTCCTATTCGGGGGGTCGCAGGTTCGATCCCGGGTACGCACCTCTGACTTTTTGGAGCCAAGTGCGTTTAAGCAATTAAATATCACTTGCTTCAACGGTGAAGGAAAACATCGTGAGGAAACCTGCACACCTGAGAGTTCTTCATAGGTGTGTGAAGTCCGCCAATTCGCATTGAGTCAGCGTGGTGGACTATGGCCTATAACCCTTCTCTGAGAGGAGACCTCGCTCAGTAGTGAGCCGTTGATGGGTTGCTAATGATGATGATGATGAAATAGTATTTCATTCATTAATAAAAAAATTCGTTGAAAATAAATCAACTGAATATTCAAATAGATTCGATAGTTTTTCACATGCTCTATCATGTTAAATTTCATATTCTACATTTCTCCCATAATTTATTTAGACGAAAATGACAGACCCAGCCAAAAAAAGATATAAGTATACTTAGTAGATATAATTTATTTAATATAAAAAAATATTTTTAAGCAACCGAATTCAAACCCCGTTTTACTAGATTACACACACACTATGCAAAGTATTTAATTTATTGTTGTTATTTCAAAAACCGCTTGACCGATTTCGTTAAAATTTATATGGAACCACCTGAGGAGTATACCCTTTCAAACAAAAAAAGAATTTTCCAAATCGGCTCAGGCATCTTCGAGTAACATACATTAAAAAACCCGACGAATTGATAACCTCCTCCTTTTTTGAATTCGGTTAAAAAGACATCCTAATAATAGAGCAGTATTTTTGTATTAAATATAAATAACATAGAGAAAAATTTACGCACTTAAACAATTTATTAAACCATTAAAATCAGTCCAGTTATTTTTTGGAAAACGGTAACAAAAACGCACAATCACACAACCTCTAATCGCTTTAAGCGTTCTTCTCCAGGCAACCTTAATTTTAAATAGTAACTTTTCTTCAATATTGTAATATATCAATCATCATCATCATCATCATCATCATCATCATCATCAACTGTCAGTCCACTGCTGGACTAAAGGCCTCTCCCAAGGGGAGGGTTTGCCCATAATCACCACGCGGGGCAGACGGGTTGGTGATCGCAGTAGATGGTAGTAGTAGCACAGAGGACGCTGCTGCCCGTTCTCCGTTATATTCCCTTAGTCGTCTCGTACGACACCCGTGGGAAGAGGAGGCGTGGTGACAACTGTATTCTGATCTGCCGTCACCACACGGCACGCATATAATTCTTCTTAATATATCAATAGAATTAATTAATTGTTTACAGATCAAAAGTTTCGCATCCATGGTTTCGACAGAGTGGGCGTTCACCTGCAACTTTGTGATTTTATTCATCTTCAATCCCCTAGTCGCCGCTGTAGGTGGGTATACTTTCAAGCCTCGTAATAGCATACTTGCGATTGTGATTGCGATTATTTATATAATTAAGCAAAAGTTAATTAGAAAATCCGCTTAAAAACTTGGTTAGAAGTTTTGTATCTGGTGGTGGGTTTTAGTTTTCGAAGCACATTTAAAAGAGCAATCACGTAGGTACCTATGTACAGGAAGGTACAATATAAGGAGAGATATAGATATAAATAGAGAGATAAAAAAATTTCGTTTATACCTAATACCTAATAACAAGTGTAAATTAAAATTTTATTTTTAAAAAACAAGCTTTTAGTATCTGGATACATCGTCGGACCTAGATATCATCTAGGACCAGAGTAGAGGTCGTTTCTTTACTGAATTCATATGATCACCTTCCAGCTCCATCATCAGATCAGACCCTGGTAACCATCTAAAAACAAAGTACTTGTCAAGACGAATCAAACGAACCGAAACTCGATGGGGTTGCGTCGTTTCATTACAGAGTTCCTATGACCACCTTCCAGCTCCATCATCAGACCCTGGTTACCATTGAAAGACAAACTGCTCGTCAAGACAATTCAAACGAGCCCAAACTCGATGAGGTTGTGTTGTTTCATTGCGAAGTTCGTATGGCCACCTTCCAGCTCCATTATCAGATAAGCACCATGTCATCATAATATTGCATTGTCACGCGATTTACACATGCAAAATTACAGCTCAATCGGTAACCGGGAAGTGGATCAAATTTAATTTGCAAGATTTGATGACAAACATCGTTGATGACAAACATCGGGACAGGTGAAACTAAATAAAAGCTTGTAAAAAGTAAATGTAAATTGATTACCTACCTACTAATTCGTACGAAGGCACAAGGTACAAGGCACTGCACGCCTGAGAGTTCTCAGAGGTGTGTGAAATATGCAAATTTGCATTAAGCCTATAATCCTTCTCTGAGAGGTGACCTGCGCTCAATAGTGAGTCGCCGATGGGTTGCTGGATGATGATGATCCACGGTGAGTGTGACTAGCATTAAGTCTGTTCTTATCTTGTTGCAGGTCTTGGCCCAGTGTTTTATCTATTCTCACTGATATGTTGCCTCAGTGTCGTCTTCTGCTACTACTACTTGCCGGAAACGAAAGGCCTACCAGTGGATGCATTGCAGCAACGTTTTTTAAAGAGAGCAAACTTACTTTAGGACATTTCTCATCAACATGATGAGCCTGTGACGTCAACAGTTGTAAATGACCCGTACACTGTGAGGGCCACAAATCCCTGTCATTATCCTTCTTCATCTAACCGCTTCTTTTTTCGGATGTAGTCACAGAAATTTTAATAACAAGGCAGTAGAAATGCTGTGTACGCGTCACCTTGTCGCCGCGCTGGAGACTCTGGGATAAATACGTATTCACTACTACAGATGCAGCGATGTGTGAGGAAGCGAATGATGCGACGCATTTGCGTCTTTAACACGCTACTTTTACGGCTTAATTCTGTCTGCACAGCATTTAGTGTGCATGTGTATGCGTGATTAAGAATGCATAGTAATGTAATTGTGTATGTAGTTGTAGCTGCGAGGCGGTGATATGCGTTCTGTGTAGTTCATCGTGGCACACAGCATTTCTATTGCCTTGTTATTACCACTTCTGTGGATGGAGTATTTTCGGGTTTTATTGGCCGTTACAGCGTGATCGGGAGTTTTGGGCGAGTCCAGAAGCTCTGCTAGAATGGCGTTCGTCCCTGGGGCTCGAGACTTGTATCATGTCGGTGAGTGGATTAAGTATCACTCATCAAGCCCCATCATCATAAAGAGACAACCTTCCAGCCTCGGTTTCGCAGAGCATCGACTGTATCATTCATATTACCTGTGACGATGCTCTACGATGCCGAAGGCAGTCTATTTAATGTGTAATATTTTACTAAGTATCGTCTATGTAGGTACGTGGTCTTCACTTTAGGACTTTTCCTGCCTGCACTGCCAAACAATATGGTTCTCCAGTGGTTCTATATTTCGCTATGATAACATTTTCGGGTCTTATCCTTCAGGGAAACTTGCCCTATCTGTTGCTCGCTGTGCGACTTTGAATTTGTACATATCATTCCGCCTGTAAATACATTTTTAATAAAAATATTTTTAGTAATTTTTTTAGTGTATTTTATTTACCCTTACAAGAACAAGTCCCTTGGCACAAAAGTTATTATGTATAATAACATTGCTACAATCGCAATAATTATTGTGAAAGTTCTCCATAATGTTCTGAAAGGTTTGTGAAGTCTGCATTTTAGTCATAGAATTTAGTTAAGCTATTACTTTTCAAATACTACTCAAATTGCGTATGAGATGTAAGTACTACTACTAAGCAAGGGCGTCGCCAGCCGACGGACAAGGGGTGGGGGGGCAGTTGATATCATTGGATGTGGGAAGTATAATTGACCGAGCGAAGCGAGGTCTCTGAGTCTACTAGAGTGAATTTGCACTTGTCCGTCCGTCCGTCCGTCTGTCAGAGCCTTATAACTTTTGAATTACTGAACGTAATTATTTCAAATTTAGATATAATATGTAAACAGATGGCCTTCAGCCGAATATTGCATAAAAAATTATAAAAACCTTTATTTCAGGGGGGCTCTCATAGAAGTGAATGCGAAGTAAAAAAAATTATCGCGTTACATAAAATTGTTACATACCATTTTAAAGATAATTTCAAACCGAGTACAAAAATATTTTTTTTTTAATTTTTCCCTTAAAATTGACGAAATGGGGGGCTTTCAAAGTGGAGATTTTATACGCTCGCTTGAAGACGCTCTCTGGCAGAATCAGCTATGTATTTTCAAAGTGATTTTATTTTTTTAATTCACTTGTATTACTTGAACAACAAATACTAAAATTATATGAATATTATAAAGAAACGAGATTATTTAATTTTTAATGGGCATCAGTAATTCATATAGCATCAACATAGCTTCACAATAATGCTAATAGATGGCGCAGTCATAAACTATTCCATGGAACTAGCGTCGACCATTTTTATTTAGTTACATAATAATTATAATAACTTATTATTCAATTAAAATTATTGTTTAGTTAAATATCAAACTTCAATAAACTATTAATTACTTACTGCATTTTGTATATTTTCTATTCGCGTCGATAGATGACGATTTGTACAGATGCCCGTAACCCGTTTTCACTCGTTAGTACTTATTTTAATTCAATGTTTTCACTAACGTTGCCTAACCTTTACGGGCTACCTATAATAAGTTAGGTGATGATTTCTGTCAACTTCTTTATCCTGTACGGGACACCTAAAAGGACATTGGGACGGATGTTAGGACTTAGGATTGTATTTAGGAGCTACCTACGTAAAGAGACTCCTACTTAGGGGATGATTTAGGTATGTTTGGTGAAAACGGGCATAATAATAATGTCAGGTTTGGTCGTCATGTACTTATCGATTGAATGAATAATCATGGGATACCGTTAGCGCGAGGTCTCAGTTCGGGGCGAACCACTAGTAAGAATGTAGGGACAATTTTACGAGCTCTTGGCTGTAAAATAAATAAAACTTATAAACTAACTGTGAGCTATAAATTATTATGTTCATATCCCGAAGCAACCATTGTTTTTTCGGGATAAAAAGTAGCCTAGGCTGTCCAGCTGTACGATTCTGTAAAAATGATCGCTAATGAGGCAATCCTCACACTGCAGCGATCTTTTTTTTTTGAGATTGAGTGGCTGATACTCACTCGTTATTGTTTAAATTGGCTAAATTTGAAAAAAAAGCCCAATTTGCATTGTGCTATATATTATACTAGCTGATGCCCGCGACTTCGTCTGCGTGAATTTAGTTTTTAAAATACCTCGAGAGTTCTTTGAATTTGCGGGATAAAAAGTAGCCTGTCAGTCTCTAGGTCCTCAACTGTAGGTACCCCTGCAAAAAATTACGTCGATCCGTACCTCTGTTGGGGCGTGATTGAAGGACAAACCAACACACTTTCGCATTTATAATATTTCATATATAAAGTGCAAGTGCATATAGTCGACGTGGTTTTTACAAAGATAAAGTTGAGGACTTGGAAAGTTACACAGGCTACTTTTTGTCCCGGGAACATATACATTTAAACGCCCGC
Source organism: Oeneis ivallda (assembly GCA_029955525.1). Classification (NCBI taxonomy): domain Eukaryota; kingdom Metazoa; phylum Arthropoda; class Insecta; order Lepidoptera; family Nymphalidae; genus Oeneis; species Oeneis ivallda. Next base: position 12,993,733 of record JARPMR010000007.1, read on the forward strand.
GCCACTACAAAGTATTAAAGTAAAGTATTTATTGTTGATTTTTTAAAAACCGCTCGACTGATTTCGATAAAATTTAAATCAGACCACCTGGGAAGTATACCCTTTGAAACAAAAAAAGAATTTTCCAAATCGGTTCAGGCGTCTTCGAGTAATCGGTGAACATACATAAAAAAAAGATTTCGTCGAATTGAGAATCTCCTTCTTTTGAAGTTGGTTAATTACTATTTCATGCAACACTCTGAGCTTAAACTCCTTTTTTGAACTCGGTTAAAATAAAAATTAGTTTAAATTGACGGAGTTATAGAGTAAAACAGTCAAAATAGTTCAACCCCTATCTCAGAGAACAATACATACATCCATCCATACATCCATCCTCACAAATTTTCGCATTAATAATATTAATAGGATTAGTCGGATAGGATATATTTAATATAGTTATAGTTAGTAGGAGGAGGATACAAACATACGTAAATACAAACATACATACATACATGCATACACGCATACATACATGCATGCATGCATACATACTCGTACATACATGCATGCGTACATGCGTACATACATACATACATGCATGCATACACATATACATACATATATACATACATACATACATATATACATGTATGCATGCATGCATATTGGCGCATAATTGAAGGATAAATATGTGAAAAGTAGCACACTAATATCCCGCGGGAACTGTTTGTTTTCCCGGGATAAAAAGTAGCCTTTGTCACTTTTCAAGTCATCAACTATGCCTATCCAAAAAACCACGTTAATCTGTTACTCCGTTGGCGCATAATTGAAGGATAAATATGTGAAAAGTAGCACACTAATATCCCGCAGGAACCGTTTGTTTTCCCGGGATAAAAAGTAGCCCTTGTCATTTTTCTGGCCCTTAACTTTATCTGTGAAAAAAACCACGTCAATCTAAAACTCCGATGCGCGTATTTTGGAGGACAAATGCGTAAAAAATAGCGATGCTATCCTGCAGGAATTGTTTGCTTTTCCGGGATAAAAAGTAGCCTATGTGCTATTCCAGACTAAAATCTATGTCTGTGCCAAATTTCAGCAAAATCAGTTCATTCGCTGTCGCGTTAAAGAGTAACAAACATCCATCCATCCATCCATCCATCCATCCATCCATCCTCACAAACTTTCGCATTTATAATATTAATAGGATAGGATAATAGGATTTTTTCAAATCTCTAGCCCCTATCTGCCCTCCCTTGGCGACGTACATTACTATAAGTCATAACATTTATATTAATCCATCCTATTGTTAGTAAAAGCTAAGCCTAACTTATATTTGCTCAGTATTTAGAGAACACGTTGTTATTTGATAAACTTATGAAGCACCATAGTTAGTATCAAATGTATCACGAAGAAAACTAGACTTACTTCAATAACAAAATAAAATGTTTTAATTAGTAAATACATAGATAGTTATTCGCATTAAATTATTATTGACTGATTTTAAGATGATGTCTTTAATCCGGCAAACTTATTGTACGCTTATAGGTAAGAAGTTTTTTTTTTAATAATTCACAATATGGAATCTTACGGTAATAAATATAATAAGTCTATGTATGAAATAGGTAGGTACGTTACGTTACCAAATAGGTAGGTTTTTTTTACTAAGAATATTAGACAAGCTAAACTTGACTTGTATTTTGCTCTCCCCTCCAAATATTTTTTTTAACTTTTTATTTTTGTATTACTCTACGAATAAATTAAAGTTAATTTAAAAAAAAAACCGGCCAAGTGCGTGTCGGGCCACGCGCAGTGTAGGGTTCCGTAGTTGAAAGTCTCAACATACATTTTGAGTTCCATATGGTTTAAATACTATAATATACTACAAAATATGCAACTTACACTACGTGTAATATCTAACTTAGAAAAACCGATATAACTCCTTCATTAATGAACCCTACTTAGCCGTGATAGTTTTCCTTTAAAATTCATTATATATACTACTGCTGTGGATTTTTTCTTGTATCCTATATACAACCATTTAGCTGGCAGAGGGGGGGGACACTTGACTCTAATAAAATTTAGCACTTTAAAATATCATATTTCACAAACGGATCCCTGAATTGAAAAATGGTGTTCCCATACCCACAACGTTTTTGAAAGACCTATTCAACGACACCCCACACTATGGGATAGATGAGAAAAAAAAATTTATCCCCACTTTACATGTAGGGGAGGTACCCTAAAAAAATATTTATCACAATTTTATTTCACCACTTTGTCGGCGTGATTGATATTTATACCCTTGTCAAATTACAGATTTCTAGTATCAATAGTCTCTGAGCTAAACCGCGGACAGACAGACAGACAGACGGACGGACATGGCGAAACTATAAGGGTTCCTTGTTTACTACGGAACCCAAAAAAGCGGAACACTTGTGTTAGGAGTGGGCACGACAATAGTGCAAGGGTGGGAATCGAACCTGCGACCAGGTCACATTATTAACCGTTGGACTCTTGAGGCTTCTAAGGTATAAGGAGGTTAGGACTGCATATCAGTCATGCTTCAACGGTGAAGGAAAACATCGCGAGGAAATCTACACGCCTGAGAGGTCTCCATTATGTTGTCAAAGATGTGTGAAGTCTACCATACCAATTCTCATTGGGCCAGCGTAGTGGACTATGGCGTATAACCCTTCTCAGTTCTCTGTAAAAGGAGACCTGTGCTCAGTGGTGAGACGTTAAACTTTAAAGGGTTGCTCATGATGATGATGATGATGATGAAATAGGTACGTACGTAGATAGAAATGCTTAGGCAGGTACCTAGCTAGGTAGGTACAATACAATCTATTTTTTTCCCTCTTTATTGGATATTTTCACTTATACCTAAATCGAATTGGCAATAATAAATTACTCGCGTAGAATAAGCTTTTTGCTCCGTTGTTTCAGTATGCTGGCTATGTATGAATCTGGGTATCATGTTTGCCTGGCCATCATCAACCCTCAAGATCTTCAAATCACAGAACACCACTCTAGATAGGCCCATGACTGAAACAGAAATAGCTCTCTTTGGAAGTTTACCTTCTATAGCGGCTTTGATCAGTACACCTTTATCTGGTTTCCTCTTGGATATGCTGGGGAGAAAATATTGTTGTATTTTATTTGGTGTACCGCAAGTGGTAAGAATGAATTTATCAATTAAACTAGCAGGAATATCAAAGAAATCACACTGGATGGTTAAAATATCTGAATCCATGCGGGCAAAGTCGCGGGTTTCATCTGGTAAGATTATAATAATGGATATGTAATTTATTTTTCCAGGTCGCATGGGCTTTAATCTCTACATTCCCGACTGTTGCTGTTATCCTGGTGTCTGTATTTATATCCGGATTAGGAGGCTGCTTATTCGTTGTCATTCCGCTTTACATCAGCGAATTCTGCCACGAATCTATAAGAGGCACCATGACCTCTGGAGGAATTATTACTTACGGCATTGGGTTAATGGTGTCCTACATATTGGGAGGGCATCTGGAATATGAAGCTATGAACTATGTGTGCCTGCTGATTTCTATTGTTGGAGTGTTAGCGATGATGATTGTTAAAGAGTCACCGACATATTTAATGAAGAAAGGATTTGATAAGGAAGCCGCAGAATCAATTGCCTTCTATAGATCATCAAGACCTGATTCAAAGGAGGTTTTACAAGAAATGAATGTGATACGCAGAGCGCTCAACCCACAAATGGACCGTAAGTTTGTATCAACGATTTAAGGATCCCAACTACCTATTCCAAAGTTTAGAAAAATCCCAGACGTTTCAAGTTTACCTACTGCTATTCTAATACCAATGTGTACGTAAAGTTAGGTTCGTTACGTCATTACGTCTTGTTATTTTTTAGAAATAAATGATTAATTTTTATACTAGCGGCACGCTATGATGGCCGGTTTAAAATTTATAAATTAATAAATTTTGAGTCCTAAACCTATAACTACATTCGATAAAAATTAAAAATACGATTAATGCGTTGATGAATAAGTTAAACACATGGTTCAACAATTGAAGTTATGCAACAGTTAAATCAGATCCAGATAGTGACGTTAACGAAAAGCTATAGCTAAGGATTTCGATAACCTATTCTTAGTTTTTTGCTGTATAAAAAATAAAGAAGAAAGATGTAGGTATCATATTATCACTTAAATCCTTGTTTATTTCTGTTCCTTAAGGAACCTAGTAGGGTGATGCCCACTTTCATTAATAATTATTATTATTAAACCTGCAAAAACTAGTGAAAACCGATGAAAGGAGGTAAAATCACATTTTATTATCGTCATCGTGTAAGGATTACTTTATTTACATAAATTACTATGTATGTATGGGGGGTAAGGGAGCGCAACTCCATCTAGCGCTCCAAACGTCAACCTCACCTGCCCGTGGTGCCCCCTGCTAGTTTACTGACGAGGCTATGACGACCGACAAATGGCGGTATAACCATTTCATACTGGCTAGACTGAGCAAATGGCACAGGCCGGTGTCGGGCAGCAGCGACACCGGTGCGATCAGTCTAGCCCTGCGATGACCAACACGCCTGCCCAGCGTGGTCATTATGGGCAAAACCTTAATGGATAATCACAGAAAACCATGGCCCCTAGTTCCCGGCGGCCTCGCTATTCCTGACCCTGGCAGCGGTCACGGTAATGGCGGGGCAGGGGGTGCTAAGAATCTCCGGACGAGATTCCGCTGCCAACCCCGACGACTGGACCTGGTGACGTATAACGCACGCACTTTGAGGACCGACGAGAAGATCATCGAGCTGGAAGAAGCAATGAGCAAGTTGCGCTGGAATATTATAGGATTGTCTGAAGTCCGAAGAGAGGGGGAGGACTCGATAATCCTCAATTCCGGCAACTTGTTTTACTACCGGGAGGGCGATCAACAGTCCCAGGGTGGTGTCGGGTTCATCGTCCACAAGTCTCTCGTCAACAACATTGTACAAGTCGAGAGTGTGTCGAGTAGGGTAGCGTACCTCATACTCAGAATCACCAAACGGTATTCGCTGAAGGTTATACAGGTCTACGCACCGACATCGACACATTCTGACGAGGAGGTAGAGGCGCTGTATGAGGATATATCAAAAGCCATACACGCCTCTGCCACTCATTACAGTGTTGTGATGGGGGATTTCAATGCAAGGCTGGGCGAACGAAGCAGTGCAGAGACGAGAGTGGGGCATTTTGGGTATGGGCGAAGGAACCAAAGGGGCCAAATGTTGGCCGACTTCATGGAGAAGGAGGGCCTCTTTATGATGAACTCCTTCTTCAGGAAGCGGCCACACAGAAAATGGACATGGTTGAGTCCCGATGGTTCCACGAGAAATGAGATCGACTTCATTATGTCGACCAAGCGGCATATATTCAATGATGTCTCTGTGATCAATAGGGTGAAAACCGGTAGCGATCACCGGATGGTAAGAGGCACGTTGAATATTAATGTAAAGCTGGAAAGGGCCAGACTGGTGAAGTCCACTCTCCGACCTTCTCGTGCTCATATCCAAAATCCCGAAAACTTCCAACTCGAACTGCAGAACCGATTCGAGTGCCTAGCAGACTGCGTTTCTGTGGACGATCTAAACAACAGGTTCGTGGAAACTGTCCATACCGTGGGGTCTAAATTTTTTAAGACCCATCGCAGGAAAAGAACCGAAAAGTTCTCTGACCATACTCTCAAGCTAATGAAGGAGAGACAAGAGATGAGGCTGCAGTCATCGGCAGACGCGGCTGCCTACCGGCGGATTAATAGGCAGATCTCTAAGGCACAAACTCGCGACCTCCGTGTCTTTAATACCAAGTGTATTAAAGATACCATTGAGCGGAACAAAGGCTCAAAAGTGTTCGCGAGAGATCTGTCTATCGGACAGAGCCAGCTGACGCGGCTGAAAACTGATGACGGCCGTCTCGTCTCTTCTCGACCTGAGGTCTTGGGAGAGGTTGAGAAGTTCTATGGACAGTTATATACCACGACACAAAAACCTGTTGAAGATTTGGCGAAAGATCCCAGAGCCAAACTGACCCGACACTATACCGAAGATATCCCGGACGTCAGCCTATACGAGATTAGAATGGCTCTCAAACAGCTCAAGGACAACAAGGCGCCAGGTGATGACGGAATCACTGCGGAACTCCTGAAAGCGGGTGGAAAACCGGTACTTAAGATCTTTCAGCGATTGTTCAATTCCGTCATCCACGAGGGTACAACGCCGGAAGCATGGCACAGGAGCGTGGTGGTTCTGTTCTTCAAAAAGGGTGATAATACCTTGTTGAAGAATTATAGACCCATCTCGTTGTTGAGTCATGTTTATAAGTTGTTCTCGAGAGTCATTACGAATCGTCTCGCTCGTAGGTTCGACGACTTCCAGCCTCCCGAACAAGCCGGATTCCGAAAAGGCTTTGGTACCATAGATCACATTCATACGCTGCGGCAGGTTATACAAAAGACGGAAGAGTATAACCGGCCACTTTGCTTAGCGTTTGTGGACTATGAGAAAGCCTTCGATTCGGTGGAAACTTGGGCTGTGTTGAGGTCGCTGCAGAGATGCCGGATTGACTACCGGTATATCCAAGTGTTGAAGTGCTTGTATGAAAACGCCACAATGTCAGTACGTATACAGGACCAGACTACGAGGCCAATCCACTTGCAGCGTGGAGTGCGACAGGGAGACGTTATCTCCCCGAAGCTCTTTACCGCTGCGTTGGAGGACGTCTTTAAACTTCTGGATTGGAACGGGCTTGGCATCAACATAAACGGCGAGTACATCACTCACCTGCGATTTGCCGATGACATAGTAGTCATGGCAGAGACTCTGAGAGACCTCAATACAATGCTCAACGATCTCAGCAGGGTTTCTCAACAGGTGGGCCTGAAAATGAACATGAGCAAGACGAAAATCATGTCCAATGCTCATGCACCGCTCCACCCAGTAATTGTTGAGAACTCTGCACTCGAAATTGTCGACGAGTATATTTACCTGGGACACACAGTCCAGCTAGGTAGGTCCAATTTCGAGAAAGAGATCAACCGCCGAATCCAACTCGGCTGGGCAGCGTTCGGGAAGCTCCGAGATGTCTTCTCGTCCAAAATTCCTCAGTGCCTGAAGACTAAAGTCTTCGAACAGTGCGTGTTGCCAGTGATGACTTACGGATCCGAGACATGGTCGCTAACTAAGGGCCTCATAAGTAGGCTCAGGACCGCTCAGCGGGCGATGGAGAGAGCTATGCTCGGAGTGTCCCTGCGGGATCGAATCAGAAATGAGGAGATCCGGAGGAGAACCAGAGTCACCGACATAGCTAAGCGAGTCGCGATACTGAAGTGGAAATGGGCGGGGCACATAGTTCGAAGAGCTGATGGTCGTTGGGGTCCCAAGGTGCTGGAGTGGCGACCCCGCACCGGGAAGCGCAGTGTTGGCAGACCCCCCACCAGGTGGACCGACGACATCAAACGAGTCGCAGGGAGCCGCTGGATTCAGGCGGCGCAAGACCGAGGCCTGTGGAAGTCCATGCAAGAGACCTTTGTCCAGCAGTGGGCGTCTATCGGTTGATAAAGAAGAAGAAGAAGAAGACTATGTACCTCCTACGTAGGCATTATATGAGGTAGTTTAGTCATTTATGACAATGATTATAATATCATTTTAATGTTGGTTTACAGATCTATTTTTACTACATAGTTTCTTATTTTTAGGGTTGCGTACCAAAATGGTAAAATGGAACCCTTATGGTTTCTCCATCAGTCCGTCCGGCCGTCCGTTCGTCTGTCTGTCTATCACAGTCGATTATTTTAGTAACTATTAAAGCTATCGACATATAACCAATATACAGGAAATATAAAACCAATGTTCTAACTAGCATAGTTTTTTTATATTAACAATAAACCTCTTCAAACAAAGTTAAAGATAAATAAGCAAATTAATATATTATTAGCGTTTTACTTTTACTTCTAGAGTACGGAACCCTCGGTGCGCGAGTCCGACTCGCGCTTGGCCAGTTTTTTTATAAGTAGGTAGGTACTCATAAGCATTCATGTTGAGTATATAGATGTATAAGATTTTGGTAAAAATACCGATCGTGCAGTGGCTACAGAAAAAGCAGAGTTAGTTTATTAGAAGCTTTATTTTTATTCATTTTCCCGTTGCTTAGTTAAAACCAATGCTCCCCCCGAAGCCCCCAAGCCCCCCACCGCCCATCCATATTTGTACGACCGAACTAATATCATCTGCTGTTTTCAAAAGAATAATAATTATGCTAAAATAGAAAAAAATCTCAAGTGATATAACAGTACCTAACAATATTAATACCGCAGCTCATTTAAAAGCGATTAATGTATTTACTCAATCCGATTATACAGTCGATTACATAATATTATAGTAGTCCCTCACGCATTATTTTTTCGCTCGATTTATAATATTCCATTTTCTAATATACATAATATTAATATTTTTGAAATGAAATGAAAAGTGTGAATAAGGCAGGGAGTGGAATAGATAGGTAACTTGTATTTCGATGAAGGGTAGATTATAATTATTGTTAACATTAGGCAGTAAAAGAAGTAGATTAGTCAGATATTTATTATTGTAAGATGAAAATAAAATGCATTACTAAATTAAACATTATCTTTTTAGAGGAGATACCCGAAGAGGAAAAATTAAGGGCTGATAATCAAACCCCAAAAAAACTTTCGTTACTTCAGTTTTTAAGTAAGTATCAAGATCATTTTTAAGGTTCCGTTCCAAAATGGTAAAAATGGAACCCTTATGGTGAGACTTTCTCCGTCCGTCGATTATTTTAGTACCTAACTATTAAAGCTATCGACATGAAATTTGGAATAGTTGTGTATAATTAGTGGCCCTGGAACATCATTGAAATAAAATAAAAAAAAAATATTTTTAGTTTTAATAAAAAAGCATTTTTATTTTAATTAAAAAAAATAAAATTTCACATTAATTTTGACAAAAAATATTATAGTATATTACTTAAATATATAATATTTTGTTTTTCAGAAAAATCTCGATCGACTCGTCGAGGCTTAGTGGTAATCCTTGTCTTGTACTCAATAGCCGTCTTCCAAGGTCTTGCAGTAGTGCAGGTTTATTCCGAACCACTGTTCGAAGAGGCTCTACCAAGCATATCTGCCAATTTAACCAGTATTTTGTTTGCCGTCGTAAATACCATCGCTGGTTTGACTGCAGCTTATATGATGGACTATGCAGGAAGACGGGTGAGATCTGTTTGCTTTGTATGATTGCCTAGTACCTACTTACTTACCTACATCATTTCTACTGCGTAGCTACCTAATCACTCCTTGGTAGATTGTTCTGTGCCATAACTGGTATCATGTCTTAGGTATTCTGATCCTGATCAACTTTCCATCTATTCAAATTCAAATTCAAAATTATTTATTTCACGTAGGCCAACATGTGGCTCATATGACACGCCATGACTCTACCACCGGTTCGAAAAGCGGATTCTGCTGAGAAGAGTCGGCAAGAAACTCAGCAGTTGCTCTTTTCAAAAGAATCATTTTACAATATTATTATGAAACTATTACATTGTAATAAGTTTTATATACTATCTTGTGGGTAGCTGGATGACAAGCCGATTTAACCCATATTTAAATCTCAAGCTATCTATAAACTTCTTATTAGAAAAGTTGCGAACAATCAGAATTTATTGCGATTTAGGTAAGTACCTACACTTTGTAAGATCACAAACTACGGCTAAATAGGTCTCCTGAATTTATTCTGACCCAATTTAAACGAATAATTATTTATGATTAAATAAATTAATAATTACTTGTTTACTTTTTCAGCCTGTAATGATTTACTCTTCACTAGCTTCCGGCATTTGCTGCGTGGCTCTCGGGACGCAAATCCAATTCCACTGGGGTCCTCATTGGCTGACCGGTATATTTATCTATGCCTACTGTCTGACTTGCACAAGTGGAGCCGGCACTGTGCCCTACGTGATGATTGCTGAACTCTTTCTTCCTGAGGTACTTTTATAAACTTATTGTTATGTTGCTGTGCTTGTATTTTTTCCCCACTAAATTGGTAACTAACTTCATAACTTTTCCCACAACATTTTTTCCCCGCTAAATTTTCTGATCGATTTCGAAGATATCTGCTTTCAGCTGATGTTTTTCACCGAAGATGTGCTAGGATATGAGCAAAGAATACATGTAACTTAGCTAATTATTACTCTTTTTTCATGACTTTTTCATCATAAGACAGGCAAAGGTATGAAAATTCAATAACCGTATTGATTGGCTTTACGGATACCCCTCGTATCATATCCTTGCACATCATCATCATCATCATCATTAGCAACCCATCAACGGCTTACTACGCTTACTACTGAGCGCAGGTCTCCTCTCAGAGAAGGGTTTTAGGCCATAGTCCACCACGCTGGCCCAATGCGAATTGGAGGACTTCACACACCTTCAAGAACATTATCAAGAACTCTCAGGTATGCAGGTTTCCTCACGATGTTTTCCTTCACCGTTGAAGCAAGTAATATTTAATTGCTTAAACGCACTTGACTCCGAAAAGTCAGAGCGTACCCGGGATCGAACCTGCGACCCCCCGAATAGGAGAACACAGTCCTAACCACTAGGCTATCACTGCTTCTTTGCACTAGGCTATCCTTGCACATGCCCGGTGGTAATGTAACCCTCTACGCCCAGCAGCTGCATATTTATGACTTTGCCTAAAAAATTATTTCAGGTAAAAGGCGTGATGTCAACGCTGGCTGTCCAATGGGGATGGATATGCAACTTCATTATCCTCTTTATCTTCAACCCTGTGGTCGCGGCGGTGGGTTTGGGCCCAGTCTTCTACGTATTTGCGATTGTCAGCGTCATCTCAACAGTATTTAGTTACTTCTACCTGCCAGAGACGAACGGACTGACTGTGGACGTTATTCAAACATTGCTAGTGAGGAGGACGCAATATTGAAAAAGATAGATAGTAATTATGTAGATAGAAAATGTAAATAATTAAAAAAAACGACCAAGTGCAAGTCGTGCTCGCGCACCGAGGGCTCCCTGTGGCTCCGTACTCCAGAAGCACACGAGTAAATATTCCGAATACCTACTTTGTGCCAGAAGTAAAAGTATTCGGAGATAAAGAGGGGTCGGGGGTGGTATTTTTTCGATATTTTGCACGATTAATCAAAAACTATTAAGTATGTATATTAATAAATAAAAATATGTTTTAGAATGTATAGGTAAAGCCCTTTCATAATTATGATATCCCACGGATTCCCACGCAGTATAGTTAATCTTACTTTAGAAATTTCAAACCCCCGATTTTCTTCCTTTTCTAATTAAACTAGAAATAATATTCGATTTTTTTTATTCCAACGATGTTGCGCCACTATCATATACAACTATTCCCATATCTATAGATTCCTCCTCGATCCTCCTAAGTATATCCTCGATGTTGTAGAGTTCGGCCTGGGATTCAGCCCTGGCTCGCCGAGCGGAGTGTCTCCATTATTGAGTCAGCCCGCTTTTGCGAAGAAACTATTGAATGCGTTTACAATGGCTTCTGTTAATAACTTGTTTTACATCGATGATACTTTTATGTTGTTTCGTTATTGTTCTAATGTTTTGAAGTATTTGAAAAAAATATAAATAGAATGTTATTTTGTCTTCATACATTTCAAAACATTCCAATCAATGTCCAATTTTCTTGTACGTTTGTAGTAATTTTATTTCGTATAATATGTAATAATTTTAATTTTGAGTAAGTACCTAGTAATTTTGCAAGATAAGTATTGTTTTACCTTTGCCACAGAATATTTATAATAGTACTACGCACAGAAGTTTCACTCCTTTGATGTTGACTACTTGCCGGCCCTTTAATAGCCTACATAATTATTATTAAATAGATAAATCACGCACGCAAGCTAAATTAGACTTTATCGCTCGGCGCGAGGCTCCATATTGCTTTGGATCTTTTCGCCTTCCTACGTCACGGATGACGTTGCGTGGTTGCCTAGGGCTGTCAACTAAGAGTAAAAAAATACAGTAGGCATAACTTTTAATTATTTATTTATTTTTCCATAATATGTACAAACAAAGAGGTGATACATATGATCTATTAACTAGAAACCGTCATAAACTACTAGTCCTCACCATCACACCATCTTGTCGTCTGCGTAAAGTGCAGAAATCCTTTGTGGGGTCGAGTGTACGCTTGTATAACTTGATTCCGAAAGAATTGACTGATTTGCCATTACATAAAGGGGAATGCCAACTTTTGGGCCCTCCGTGGACAGCACGATAGAATTTATCCAAATTACAGAACCCTTTTAAAGTAAATAAATACGAATTATCATAATATTATGAAACCCGCCATTATTATCTGTAATTTTCATAAATTAAAAGTATTTATATTGACTCGAGAAAGCTGAATCTATAGTCTGTGATCCAAGTTGTAGCCATTTTCTTTAAAATGTTGCCAGCATTAACCATGATGCTAATCGATACTGACGATTTTTTTCGATTAATATCAGATTTGTGTAGCGTTTAATGGGTGTGTGTATATACACACATAAATATAATAAATATAATATAAATATTTATATTTTAAAAGTATAGACTACAATAAAGACCTTTAGTTCATTTCTTGAAGTGTATTCATAATTATTATCACTACATATAATAAAACAAAGTCCCCCGCCGCGTCTGTCTGTTTGTCTGTTCGCGATAAACTCAAAAACTACCGAACGGATTTTCATGTGGTTTTTACCAATAGATAGGGTGATTCATGAGGAAGGTTTTAGTGTATCAAGGTTTTATGTAAATTAGTTGAAATATGACGATAATTGTTGACAATGTCGGAAAAATTCAAGCCGCTTGGGACCTTTCATTGAAAACGCTGCCTAATCTCTTTGAAATATAACATCTATCTTTTAAGGATAGCTTACTATACCCATTTCAACTTTTAAAAAAGTGGTCACATACCATGCGGTTATTGGAAATCTATTTAGACGGATACAGTATTAATCCTTACTAACTTAAATACGTTAGTTACCATAAGCATTTCATGCACATTATGATAATGCGTTACACCATACAATTTAAATGAATATCTTAGGAGCTATCGCAAAATAAAAACGAACGCGTGCCAAAATAAATACGAGGATTTCAACCCGATGGCGAAGACGGGACTCGCTCACGTGATGCGATCAGTGTCCACCCCAGCGCCGCGTTGACATTGCTATATTATAAGCCGAGCGATACTTCTTTTATAAGCCTACGTACTGTTCAATATGCTGTTCAATATAATTTAGGGAACATTTCCGTGCGAAGCTGGGGCGGGTCGCTAGTTATGTATAATGTGTCGAGAGAGGCGAGGTTACGTCATCATGATTGCAGACATAAGACATCAAAATATGATATGAATAGGCGATACACAGCAGGATTACTTACGTCTTAACAATACTGACGGCTCTCATAATATGTTAAAGTGACTCTGCAGTACCGATTGTGTTCGAGTACTATTCAAGAATCGATTATAAATATTTTCACTCACGAGTGAAATGGTAAATGGCAACATTTTTGACATCAGATGACATTTCCTTTCACTCATGTTTTTGCAGATGGTGTATCTGGCTGATACATGGAACTAGGAATTACGAATGGGCTGATATGTCTATTGTCTGTCATCTTGCGATTATCGTAGTTTATTCGTATTTATTTCGATTAATCGTAGGTTTTAATGTTTTAAAGTATTAAACAGTGATATTTTGAAACAGGAACAAGTCAGGGAAAGTGTAAAAATACAGACAATTAAGCTCTCTGTCAAAAACATAACCCCAAAATGTTTACAAAAATACGCTATATTTCTCATATTATTAGTCTGGCGGCCACCTGAACCAGATTTTATTATTAAAGATACACTAAAAGCCTAAATAAATAATGCATTATTATATCTTTGCGTGTCCGCGATGGGCCCAAAGTTGTATGGACAGTGGGCATTCCCCTTTGGCCACCACTTTGTTGGCGTGATTCATATTTATACCCTTGTCAAATTACACTTTTCTAGTACCAATAGTCTCTGAGCTAAACCGCGGACGGACGGACGGACAGACGGACGGACATGGCGAAACTATAAGGGTTCCTTGTTTACTACGGAACCCTAAAAAAGGTAGCTTTGCCTCATATTTTTAAAGAATTTTATGCATAGTGATAAAATGACTAATAAGTATTCACCTTTTGCCTCCAACTAAGCGTAGTCCGCAAATTCGCATTGGGCCAGCGTGGTGGACTATGGCCTATAGCCCTACTCTCAGAGGAGTCCTGCGCTCATTAGTGAGCCTTTGATGGGCAGATGATGAAGCGTAGTGAATAGAATAAAGAAAATAGTTTTCATTCAAATAAACTGCTTTTGAATCTTAAAGTGAATTTGCCATTGGTTCAGAATACCATTATAACCGAGAAGAATCATCAGCAAGAAACTCGGTGTGGTGACCATAGATCCGTCATCATTTCAGTTTTCAGTCCGAGTTTTATGCCAAATCTTCTCCGTACCTTTCGTCAAAATCAGCGGTAAGGCTGTGAACATGTATAAACCCATAAATGTTTTCTTTTTAAGTATAGCTACAGATTTTAATATTTTTCGCAGGAATCTTAAATATCGTCGGTCCAATTCATTAATGGAACATTTCAAAGTATACTGTCTCGAGTAAGTAATTGACGGCGAAGGTTTATGGCCAGTTGACAAGTAAAATCAAAATTTCTCTACCAGATTATATTGTTTCTTGTCGATTAGGATCTAAAATTGACTTGTAAGTTGTACCCTTAGTATTTCAGAAAGGTTATTCAATTTCTTACTATTTTGCATACTTAATTCAAAACACCTGATTTTGGAAATGTTCTACTAATGAATCAGACGACATTATTTGCGAGATATATAAATATCCAGAATTATTCCTTGTATAACTATAAATCCTACCTGCCTATGGAAATCCATATTATTTATCTATCAGTTCTAAATCAGTTGAGCCGTTCCGGAGATGAGACCGTTCAGACAGACAAACAGGCAGAAATTAAAAACGTCTGTTTAGTTCAAGCTATTTTTCAAATACCTAGTCATGAGATATAATATTAACTTACTAAGAGGCAGTTATTAGGATATTATCACGGCAGACTTTTATAAAATTATTTGTAAAGAATGGCTACATAGTATAGTAGGTATATTGGGCAATATTTGTGAATAAGCGCATGTGTGACTTGTACGCTTGTACGTGTCTTTTTCCCCAAGTTGCCTGCACATAAAAATATGTAGGTAAGTGCGTACTTAGTGCTTACGTAACTATAACCATCGGCACATTTAGGATTGACAGGGCGAGTTAAGTTTGCTTTCATAAGTAAGTTTTCTAAAAGGCTTAAGGCATGTCATACACGCCTTTGATATAATGCTAAAGTACCAGCAGTTCAATTCTGTAAAAGCTGCATCAGTCAAACACTGTACCAATGCTAAAGTATCCATGCTTTTCGCAGGAAGTACCTACCTTAATATCTATCATTGATACCGTCTTTAAAGGATCGATGCGAGATATAAAAAAATTTTGATGGCTCATTTTCACTATCGGTAAAAATATTTGTATGAAAATGCAATTGTGTAAGGGTTTTGAAGATGTCTTCAGGACTTTTCAGGAATCAGATATATCACATAAAGCATCTGCTTTTGGTCACTTAATAACTAGGGCAACATAAATAAAATGACGTAAATATATATACCTTGTATACTTGTATACTTGTATACTTATATACCTTGTGTACTTAATGAGTCTAGCAGTCCATGTATGTATTTCTGCTAACCATGGGTTGACTGGTAGAGATCGCTTTTTAAGCGATAAGACCGCCTATTGTAGGTACTCTGTTTTTTTTTTTAAGTTACATATTTTAAGTATGTTGTTTTTTTTTTTTTTTGCTGTACAATAAAGTATATTTCAATTTCAATTTCACGCAAGTATGTACCACTTGTATTTAAGTACGTACTTACCTAAACTGCTAACCCGATTATAATGAATGAGGTTTCCGGTCCGGTCCGGTGATAGTGGCTCCATTTTATACTACCAACATAAATAGGTAGGATGGATACTACGTCCAATTTTTCGTAGTCGGGTATCAGTTTTAAACTATTTTCTTGTTAAAGTTAAGCCTGTTAGAGCAACGATCTTTATGAAGGTCATGCAAAGATTGACATGAATAATTTATATTCAACTTTTGAATTTTTTATCCTTAAAATATCTTCATCGTTGTACTTATGTCAGATCAAAAAATGTAGTGTGCAAAAACACATTGTTTTGAACACTGCATAAACTGCAGGACCTTAATATTAGTATCCAATGTGTTACGAAGGAATCGAGACTTAACAGAATAAATTGTACTATTTTAATAAGTAATTATTGGGATTAAATAAGTGCCAAGTGATTTTATAACATGTCTACAATTCGACAATGGTATTGTACGCTGATAGGTATGAAGTATTTTTTTTAATTACAAACTATACTGACTTTTGCGATAAATCAAAATATTATGTAAGAGTACACGTACCTATGTGTTAGGTAGGTACACAATAAATTAATATAAGTGAGTAGGTACAAAGAATCAGGAATTTTTCTAAAAATATACTTAAAATGGATTTAAATCAATTTTAATAAACCAATCAGTAATATTAAATTACACTAATTATTACTATTACTCGTGTGAAATAAGCATTTTATTCTGTTGTTTCAGTATGCTACGCGTGCATGAACGTAGGAATCATGCTTGCTTGGCCGTCCTCAACCCTTAAGCTTTTCACATCAAACAACACCACACTAAACAGACCCATGACTGAAACAGAAGTAGCGCTCTTGGGTAGTTTATCTTCTATTTCGGCTTTGATCAGTACACCGTTATCTGGTTTTCTCTTGGATATGCTGGGCAGAAAATATTGTTGTATTTTATTTGGTGTACCGCAAGTGGTAAGAATGAATTTATTACTCAAATGAGACTCAACCTCTCCATTGGTAAGAATGAATTTATTACTTAAATGAGACTCAACCTCTCCATTTCACAAAAAGATAAATCCTTTTTTTTCCTATTTTTGATTTAAAAAAAAGTACTAACTAAACAGTGTTTTTCTATTTTCATATTAGTAGGATGACGCTTCCCGGTCGGTTGCCATTCGACCACACCAATGCCCATCGATTAATTTTGATATTTATTATCACATATTTGAGTTTGATGAGCATAAGTATCAGTAACTATGATGAAAATTGCTACATCGCATCGCTAACTATGATGAGAGGTGTCTTGATGGTATTATAATTTACCTAGTACCTAATTTATTTTTCCAGGTCGCATGGGCTTTAATCTCTACATTCCCCACTGTAGCCGTTATCCTGGTGTCTGTTTTCATATCCGGATTAGGAGGCTGCTTATACGTCGTCGTTCCACTTTACATCAGCGAATTCTGCCACGAATCCATTCGAGGTACCATGACCTCTGGAGGAATTATTTCGTATGGCGTTGGGCTAATGGTATCTTACATATTGGGAGGACAGCTGGATTATGAAGTTATGAACTATGTGTGTCTGCTAATTTCGATTGTAGGAGTGTTAGCGTTGATGATTGTTAGAGAGTCGCCGACGTATTTGATGAAGAAAGGACTGGACAAGGAAGCAGCAAAATCAATCGCCTTCTATAGATCATCTAGACCTGATTCAAAGGAAGTTTTGGAAGAAATTAATGTGATACGCAGAGCGCTTAACCCACTAATGAACAGTAAGTACCTACCTCAGGAGAACCGTTCCAAATATACTCAAAAGAAAAACTTCAGATGTGTATTCTATAATATATAAAAATTCTTTTAATAAAACCGACTTCAAACGCCACTGAAAAGTATAAAATAATTTCAGTTTGTACACATATGTTGAAGTCGGGCGGGCCTAAATAGAAACGATGAAATGATGAAACAAATGCGCCACGCTAACCAAAATTTTAGTTTGTAGGTCCAGGCAGAGAATAGTACTTGGTACAGGTACGTTGAAGTCGGGCGAGCGTTACCGCCCGACTTCAACATAAAATTATGTGTACAAACTGAAATTATTTTATACTTTTCAGTGGCGTTTGAAGTCGGTTTTTTATATAGGTATTATTTTAAGCTTTTTAGTGCAGCTACATAGGATAAATCTACACATTCTCTGATCGCGAGCGATTTGTTTCTATTCGTTGATCAAAACGAATCCGAACACGACATATCTGCGATTATTTTTAAAGACTGTACTAGTGTGTTTCATATCCTAGCTGCAGTTTCAGCTCCATCATCAGAGCCATTCCATGGATATCATTTAAGACTACTTATAAATACGAATGAAACGAGTCCAAACTAAATATAGTTACGTAGTTTCATTACAGAGTGTTCATAACCACCGTTCAGCTTCATCATCACACCCTGGATATTATCTGGGACCAGAGTACTTCTTAAGACGAATCAAACGAGCCCGAACTCCATGGTGTTACATCGTTTTACTACAGAATTCGCATAGCCATCTTCCGCCTCCATCATCAGATCAGCTCCATGTTACAATAATATTGCATTGTAATCTGATTTACATGTACATGCACATTTTCAGCTCAATCGGAAACCGGGAGTGGTTCTAATACACCTTGCAAGACTTGACTTAAACATACATTGCAAGATAAATAAAAGCTTGTAAAAATAAGATGATAATAAATAGAAATTTAGCTTATGTACGCATGTTATGTACTAGGCATGGTGAAAAGTCTACACATACTCTGATCGCGAGCGATTTCCTCTCATTCATTGAGGAGTTCCGTCCTCTATCTCCGAAGATATTCAGCAGATCTTTACCAAATTTAAATGGGACCTACCTGCAGATAAGACCTTTCAAATAAAAAAAAATTATTGATATCGGTTAAGATTTGAGGGAGTAACATCGACAAAAAAAATTAAAAAAAATACGCTTCGAATTGAGAACCTCCTCTTTTTGTATTTTTTGAAGTCGGTTAAAAAGTTGTATGTACTTACATTGTTATGATTTTTTTGTGTTGCTCTGCATGTTATGTATTATTATAATAATTATTCGTTCATTTATTCATATTGTAAACAATATTCTATAGATTTATTCTATATTCTACCTATAGATTTCAGCCTAACACTAAGACTGAGATCTAAAGCTTACTCAGAGTTGGCTATGACTTGATATACAAATATAAAATATTTGTTTTGCTATAAACTTTCCGGGGTTCTATTTATAAAATGCATTATTTTGGAACGAAGTTCCTTATGTGGCGTTGCGGAAGGGTACCCTAGCCGGCAAAAAACGTCCGTAACGGTAAACGTATTAAAATAAAAACGTAAGATTTTTTCGTCACAGTCCTTGTTTTATTATTGTCTTCGTTTATTTTAAACATTCCATTAATGCTTCGATGGCGCAGCGGTAAAAAGAAGGAGTAATACTATCGGTTCAGAGGTTCGAAGCCTGACTTCAGATAATTATTTTTTATTTTAGTTTTATTATTATTTGGTAAAAAATTAAAAATAAATTACACTTGTTATTATATATTTTTATAAATCATTGTAAACAAAATAAAGGTGTTAAGATAATTTTTTAAAGTAGTATTTCTGATTTTTATCGATAAAAAAATCATGATAAAAAATGTATACCCGAATAATTATTTTCTTTATACCTCGAATAGAACTTGAAATTAATATCTTTCTAATAAGGAACTTCGTTCCTATCTGGTGTCCCACGACACCACACAACTTTTTATTTATTTCTTTTATTATTATTTTTTCGTTTTCTTTTTTTACTTTCTACTTTTATTTTGTTTATCACAAAAAAATGTATACAGGAATAAGTTTATCTCTCAGAACTTGGTGACAATTTACCCATTTAGGCATTACTTTGATTGGTAGTAAAATACGAGTAAACAGTAAAATATTAAAATAATTCTGTTGTAGGTAAGCGTTTAAACTCAAGCCAACTCAATTATCATATAAATGTTGGATTTTTATTATGAGCGTATTTTTCCATGTGGAAATTACAATAACGTGCTTAAGTTTTTATCTTATAACTTGTGTTTTGCTATTTCTATAACATTTGTTATAGAATGTTATTGTTATGCTAAGTGAATAAAGTCTTGTATTCAGTTCTGGAGTTAAAAATATAATTTCGACGTAGACGTACCTTCACGGCAACTGACCAGTTATTTAAATTTTGCTAGTCGGCCTGTTCATCTTGGTTAATTTTTGACACGTCTTTCACAGGCTGATAGACTGATCCAAGTTTATTTTTTCATCCCAATATTCTAAGAGTTCCCTTGAGGTTGTTATTCCCAGGATATTCCCTTTTACCTCAAGCAAAAGCTTGTGTTAGGAGTAGGTACCTTGCGTTTGCTTAGATTGACGGTAGGCACATATTAATTTATTATTGTAAAGGGGTTGTGTCAAATATATATGGAGCCTGGGCCAGGTCTTTGTGCAATCATTCAAAATGTTTGGGGTCATGAAATAGTTATTATTTTTTTCTTTATTTCTCATTAAAAGGTCTTTTTTACGAGGTACAATGCGAAATTATTTTGCAAAATAAAAGCGCAAAAACATGGCGTTCTTTTTGACAATGACACGTACTTACACGAGTCATGATGACATTTGACATAAAATTAACCACAATTGACAGCAATTGGCGTTTGACAATTGAAATGACATTAAGATGACGTAACGTCATTACAAACAGACAAAAAAGCAGATGGATGCACTCCGGGTGTTGCCATTCTACAGATGTACCCAATACGGTATTTGACTATATTAAAAATATCGTTTCATTTGGTGTCATCCTAAAAGATTATTATCTAAAAACATTATTCCATACGACAAAACTAAAAAATAAAGTTTTATTTAATTAGAAAACATTAAATAAAATTGCTATAATTCCGGCCATGGTCACGTGACCGAAAATGTTCCGTGATCTCGAATGACGTCACAGTCCTCGCCACATATGGGATGTGGAATTGTCATTGTTTGAAATGTGAACTGTTACGTCATGAGAGCAAATGGAACGTTTCGGCGGCAATTTATTTTTTTGAATTTATTTCTCGATTTTTATGAAAAATACTGAAAATTATGCCGTAATATACGTTTTGTTAGCTTCAGCATAGCATTATTAACAATTTAAGATGATTTTCTAAAAGTAGTCAAATACCCTATTATCAGTTTTTTTTTTTTATTTATTTACCTAATTCATTTTTATTTATTTTATATCTTTACCTCTTATTCAGTGTATTACTACAAAAAAGCATAGGTATTTTATTTCAATTTCTATGATATAATATTTTTTAGTATAGCGTTTATGTACCTGGCCCAAGATGAAACAACCCCTTTACGATAATAGGTATATTTAACGCATTGTGCACTGCGCATTCAACTAAAAATAAAATTATTTTCATTTCAGACGAGACACCGGAAGAGGAAAACCTAAAGGACGATAGTCAAACCCCAAAAAAGCTTTCGTTTCTTCAATTTTTAAGTAAGTTGGTATTAGTGCCTCCTTAGTTTGCTATCCCGCACCAAAACCAAATTATTTTTGTGCGTAATTTTTATTTAAGAAAAATTCATGTTAGTAAATAGTTTTGTCTTTATAGGAAAATCTCAATCGACTCGTCGTGGCTTCTTTATACTCCTTGTCCTGTACTCAATAGCCATTTTTCAAGGGCTCACAGTAGTACAGGTCTATTCTGAACCATTGTTTGAAGAAGCGCTACCAAGTATGTCTGCTAACCTGACCAGTATTTTGTTTGCCCTCGTAAACACCATCGCTGGTTTGACTGCAGCTTACATGTTGGACTATGCAGGAAGACGGGTGAGAGCTATTTTATTTATTATAATTATCATTTTATTATATTAAATAAAATAATTGCGTATTTCTTACATCAATTCTGCTTGGTTGGTCGACTGTTCTGCGCCAGATCTGGTTTTATGTTTTGGGCAATTTGCCATTCTCTGATCCTTATCAACTTTAAATCTTGCGAATCGCAGGCCAACATTTCAACCTACTAAACAGAAAAGTAAACAATCTAAAGAGATATGTACCTATATTGTACCAGTTAAAAGCTGCTAAGGTTAGTGTAGAACTACGGCAATAGGCCTCATATAGTTTTCTTCTGTCCCAATTTCAAGGAATAAATGATAAATTACTCGTTTACTTTTCAGCCTGTAATGATTTACTCTTCAGTGGCTTCCGGCATTTGCTGCGTGGCTCTCGGGACGCAAATCCAATTCCACTGGGGTCCTCATTGGCTGACCGGTATATTTATCTATGCCTTCTGCTTAGCTTGCACAAGCGGAGCCGGCACTGTACCCTATGTGATGACTGCTGAACTTTTTCTACCTGAGGTATAACTTCGCTACATATTACAAGCTTTTTATTAGTTCGGTCTGTTCATCTTTTGTTTTCATAAAAATGGGAATCTGATTTTCCGGATTTACTGACAGATTGTCTGGTTTGGATGACAATTATGGTACCACTGAGCTTGTCTCAAGACGGCTTTAAGCTGCATTTTCACTAAAGTTTGCTATATTACGGGACGCTATCCAAGGTAAACTAGAAGAGCATTCAGGATCTTAATGATCATCATCGTCATCATCATCAGTAACGCATCAACAGCTTACTACTTAGCGCAGGTCTCTCAGAGAAGGGTTATAGGCCATAGTCCATATTATGTTTTCCTTCACCGTTGAACCATTGCTTAAACGCACATAACTTCAAAAGTCAGAGGTACGTGCCCTAGATCGAACCTGAGACCCCCCTAATAGGACTACAGTCCTAACTCCTTACCACTAGGCTACCACTGCATATATCTTAATGATATTACATTATTTTATTATTTGAAATATGATTTCAGGTGAAAGGCGTGATGTCAACGCTGGGTGCTCAATGGGGGTGGATATGCAACTTCATTGTCCTCTTTATCTTCCACCCCATGGTATCGGCGGTGGGTTTGGGACCAGTCTTCTACATATTTGCAATTGTCAGCGTTATATCCACTGTGTTTTGTTACTTCTACTTGCCAGAGACGAACGGATTGACAATAGACGTCATTCAGCCATTGCTAGTGAAGAGAACGCAATGTTGAAAAATGTAAAATGAATGGTCTGGTTAATCCATTTCGACAGTCATCGAGTAACGCTCTCTTGGAATTTTTTTTGAGTAATTTAATTTAAATATACCTGAGAGAGTTAGTAATCTCTAATGTGCCCAGACAGAAATTGCTCGATGAACAAAATTCAGATGGTTTTGCACAAAACTGCATGACCTCACGTCTATACGTTCATTTATGTTCGAAGTTGGTCGTGAATCGATGATGTTTGTTATGTCAAATGTTTCGGCCCGATGGAGGACCTATTGTTGGCATAGCCTGCTATGTAATTATGCAAGAATGATCGAGGTTTTATGATAATTATTTATTTGAGCCTTGAGCAAGTACGAACCTTTGATTAACCGATAATTTTATTAATCAAAGGTGTAGAACTGTAGACACACCAGTGAAGGAGTCGAAGTATATCGACGAACTTATTTCCTTTTTAAGTAGGCAACCTTTTACCCTTATTATTTTCCAGTATGGTTTTATTTGTAAAGCAAAACTTTATTAGGGTTGTTATTTAAATCTTAATATTTTTATTATTAAGTGACTAACCTAACCTACACCGAATAATACACCAATAGGAAATACTTATGTGATTTTTTTGAAGTGAAAACTTCTTTAGGCACGTTGAGCACTTTTTTGGGTGAGCGAAAAATATGGATTCGCGTCATCGTCACCGTCAACATCATCACCGTCACCGTGGCCGCGTTAATAGTAGTTAATACTAGTACCTAGTAAACTTGTCTTGTATGAGGGACTCAAGTGCTGGTAAAATAACAGGGTCATGTTTTGTCAGGCACAGGCACAGGCACAGGCACAGGCACAGGCACAGGCACAGGCACAGGTGCAGGCACAGGCACAGGCACAGGCACAAGCACAGGCACAGGCACAGTTTTAAAGTTTGGTTCACATACTCATTACAGACAAAGGCTCAGGATATTTTAATTCATCACAATTACTTAGTTTTCACTTCTATCGGCAGTCCCTATGACTGCCATTTTTTTTAAATACCTACAAATCAAAATTCATATCTCTTGGGAATCGCGCCCGAGTGTGCTGACCTTACACCACGGCCAAGACGAACTACATGTCAGCAACGAAACTAGTGATATGTATGTACTTTTTTCAATCAGATTTTGTAAAAAATTAAAAAATATTCAAATCTTAATAATATATTATGACAACATATCTAAGAAATAAACTCTAACACGTTACTATAAAGTCCAATAATTATAGTGCACGACTGCACGAAAACTTAAGATTTTTTTCATTTGAGAAATCGACTGAAAGCTGAAAGCTACAAGGAAAATTATACTTTGTTCTATGAATGGTAAAGTGGTAATTTGGTTGGTGTTTTCTGACATGCTCACGCGTTGATAACCGGTCGAGAGAAGGACCGCTATGCTAGATGAGTGATGTATCGATGTTAATTCGATAACAGAATTATTATTTGTAAATATTTATAATAAATCTTCTTTAGAGTTATAAGGTTCTAAAAAGTGCCTACTCTACTCCACTCATGCTTTCTAATTATGCCATTACATTAAACTTAAATACTTAATCGTTAGCCGTAATAGAATAACTTATGCCTACTTAGACACAGTTTATACAAAATATATTTTTTTATAAATATAATTTTAAAAAAGAATATATTTTTTTATTTATTTCACACAAATATAAATAATTATACTATAATACAAAATCTAATGCCCCTAAACTAAGTAAAAACTTGTATCTTAAGTTACAGTGCAGTGCTGTTCATGATATAACAGTATGTTCATGATATAACATGAACTAGAATTTAGTTTTATTAGTTTTATTAGAATTTAGTTTAGTTACTAAACTAAGATTATACCTACACAATTTTATGTTTGAGTGTGTGCAATAATAAACAAAAAAATGAAATAGGTACCTCTGAAATAGAAAAATTCCTATTATATTATATTTATAGATTTAAAACAAGAAATAATAGGTAAATAAAAACAAAATTAAAAACAATATTTAATCAGTGCTTTAATAAAATAATACAAAAATTAAAAACTAATTATTTTGTAATTACGGTGAAACTTCAGAATGTTATCAAAACGCACCTAAATACAAGTAGTTTACCGAATATCTGCGATAATATTTCAGAGTTCATTAACTCTTATCGTAACAAACGGCTTTCAATGTTTATCGGATTACGCCATCAAATTAACATACCTACCTGTTACTAAAAATGACTGAAGGGTAAAAAATTGTGTTACCATGTCATGTCAATAACCTAATGTAACCTAACTACGAGTATGAATTGTTAAAAGGCGTTATTTAGTTTTTGTAGGGGTTTGACACTATGGCTTTGAGTATAAATAATGGTTATATACTCAAAGCACTATGGCTATAACAAATAATAATGTTGTAATTTGGAAATAAGCATTATATCGTTTTCTTATCTTCAAATGGAGCGACTCACATAATATCGATCGAACTTTTCTACTACTTAAAAATATGTACTCAAGAATATATAAGTGATTTATGTATACCATATTTCTTTACTTTCATCATTTAATATTACTTACATGTTACCATAATTAAAATAATATTATCATTCTGATTTTGATTTATTTGACCTTAGGCATATTATTTGTTATCACACATTACCTACTATCTGATATCAAAATAAAATTACTGCAACAAGAGACATAGTGTTGTCTAAATCGATAATATCGATAATATCGCGATGAAAATAATGTCATGAAATTATAAGTTAAAACATAAACTAGTGTTAATAAAACATAAGCTACATCATCAGACCCTGGATATCATCTAGAACCAGAGTACTCGTCAAGACGAATCAAACGAGCCCAACTTAATAGGGTTAAATCTTTTTATTACAGAGTTCCCGTGGCCACCTTCCGTTTCCATCTTCAGATCAGCTCCATGTTACAATAATATTGCATTGTCATCCGATTTATATATACATGCAAAACTACAACTCAATCGGAAACTAGGAAGTGGTTCTAATTTAGCTTGCTTAATTTGACCTGACCTGACAAACATGTATGTTTAGGTGTGAAGCCTGTGTAGGTCCATGCAGGAGACCTATGTCCAGCAGTGGACATCTAAAGGTTGATAATGATGATGATGATGACACATACATACATAGCAAGTTAAATAAAAGCTTGAAATAATCAATCCAGATCGAGGGAAAGCAGAATATTTTTCAGATGTATTAATATCTTGATCAAAAATGATAACAACTATATTATAACTAGCTGACCCGGCGAAGTTCGTGCCGCCAACTTATCTATATAAATAAAACAAATAAACTATCATAATCAAAAAAAAACTATCCTATCTTTCAAGTTGGACCAAATTACAGATAGTTACGAAGTTTGATCTAAATCGGTTCAGTAGTTTAGGAGTCCATCGCGGACAAACAACGTGACACGTAATTTATATATATTAAGACTAGCTGACCCAGCGAACTTCGTACCGCCAACTTATCTATATAAATAAAACAAATAAACTATCCCAATCCAAAAAAAACTATTCTATCTTTTAAGTTGGACCAAATTACAGATAGTTACGAAGTTTGGTAAAAATCGGTTAAGTAGTTTAGGAGTCCATCGCGGACAAACAACGTGACACGTAATTTATATATATTAAGATGAGGTAAAAAACCAATATGAAGCAAACTGTGTGTATATTTAAATTATCAATAAATAGGTGTGATAAAATATAATATAATAATTACGTATTCAATGATTTAACATTTGAAAGTGCATTGAATTCTGGTAGAAATACAGTAAGTAGGTAATCAATTGTAGTAGCTAGTGGGTAAGTTTTCATTCCACATGACGCAAGGCGACCCGCCTTGAATGTATTTCAATTGTATAAAATATATGTATTGTATTTTAAAATTTACGTCCTTTGCCTAGAAATACATTACCATTCAATAATAAGTCACCCTATGCATGTCCGGTTCATAATTTTATTCTATCGATATTGTAACTTTTCACATCACTATTGTATGAATGAACTCTGGATGCCTCATGCCAGTAGCGACTAATGTGTCCACAGTGTTGGTTGTTGAAGCAGACTATTTTTAACCTTTACCGAATTGTATTAGATTTTTCTTTCTAAGCAAATTTAACACACTAAAATGTAAGTATTTCTTTTTACTTATATAATATATACTAAAATATTAGTGGTAATTTAACACTGTTATATAGTATTAAAATATTAGAGGTAAATGGTAATTTAAGATTGTTATGAATACGAGTAAAACTTCTTGAATATTGCACTGCTTAAGTAAATATAAAGTTTTTACCCTAGTAATTTATCTGTTTGTATCTACCTACCCAATGTGAATTAATTGATAGTACAATCTTTTAAACTTTTGAGAGGGAATATAATATAAACGTAAGTAATATCATAGCAGTAGACTTATACTAGACACCTACTATACTTACCTACCTAGTTAGTAATACTTTTTGTGGATCATCAATTACTAAACCGTAAAAAAATGTCCACTGCTGTTGCAAAAACGTAGTGGTTTATATTCTCTTGGGCTGTCGCTTGAGTCTTGATCGATTTTTTCAAATTGTCATTAATTTGTCAGTCATGAAAAGACCGATGAATACAACACTGAGCGACTGAGAATCATGTATGGTACTACTTGGTAGATACTTACTGAATTCCTGGTTTCAGTTTTCGTAAGCATTGTCCCTCACACCTGTATACAATTTATTTTATTAAATAGGTAAGTACCGATAAAAGTATCAAAATAATTAAGTAGGTACCCACTAGGAATTATGACTACGTCTTCCTACTTCCATGGTAGGTACCCACTATATTTTTTCTTATTAATAACGAATCGGTGAAAGAAATAAGTAAAAGGTAAAAATAGGTCTTATCTAAATAAACTAGTGGTTCGCCCCGAACTGAGACCTCGCGGTAACGGTATCCCATGATTATTCATTCAATCGATACATGATAACCAAAACTGACATTATTATTATGCCCGTTTTCACCAAACATACCTAAATCATCCCCTAAGTAGGAGTCTCTTAACGTAGGTAGCTCCTAAATACAATCCTAAGTCCTAACATCCGTCCCAATATCCTTTTAGGTGTCCCGTACAGGATCGTGATAAATAAGTTGACAGAAAACATCAATCACCTAACTTATAGGTAGCCCGTAAAGGTTAGGGAACGTTAGTGAAAACATTGAATTATTTATCAAACATTGAATTTAACTCGTAGTTCCATGGGAATAGTTACTGACTGCGCCATCTATTAGCATTATTGTGAAGCTATGTTGATGCTATATGAATTACTGACGCCCATTAAAAATTAAATAATCTCGTTTCTTTATAATATTCATATAATTTTAGTATTTGTTGTTCAAGTACAGGATATAAGTGACCTAAAAACATAAAATCAGTTTGAAAATCCATAGCGGATTTTTCTAGAGAGCGTCTTCAAGCGAGCGTATAAAATCGCCACTTTGAAAGCCCCCCATTTCGTCAATTTTAAGGGAAAAATTAAAAAAAAAATATTTTTGTACTCAGTTCAAAATTATCTTTAAAATGATACGTAACAATTTTATGTAACGCGATTTTTTTTTTTTTACTTCGCATTCGCTTCTATGAGAGCCCCCCTGAAATAAAGATTTTTATAACTTTTTAAGCCATTTTCGGCTGGAGGCCATCGGTTTACATATTATATCTAAATTTGAAGTAATTACGTTCAGTAATTCAAAAGTTATAAGGCTCTGACAGACGGACGGACGGACGGACGGACGGACGGACAAGTGCAAATCGCCCTAGTTAACTCAAAGACCTTCGCTTCGCTCGGTCGATTAATGAATAATTGAATTTATCCGTAGACGTGTCGGTGCTACATATTATAAATAATATTACCTACATACATACAATATATTACGTACATAGGTACGTAGGTATTATGAAAATTATAAATGCAGAAATATAATATTACGTATGTAGTACTAGTAGGTATGTCTGTTACCGTTTCACGGCTCAGCAGCTTGAACGGATCGTGACGAAATTCGGCACCGAGATAGCTTGCATCCTGGCAACGGACATACAATAAGTAGGTATTATATGTAGTACTATTATCCCGGAGAATCAGAGTTTTTAGGGTTCCGTACCCAAAGGGTACTAACGGGACCCTATTACTAAGCCTACGCTGTCCGTCCGTCATATAGACAGATAGACAGATGAAATTTTCACATATTATGTATTTCTATTGCCGCTATAACAACAAATAATAAAAATTAAATTAAATTAAAAAAATTAAATAAAAATATTTCCATGGGTAAGTACATGGAAATATTTTTATTTAATTTTTTTTAACGGAACCCTAAAAGAGCGAGGCCCAACTCGCACTTGGCCGATTTTTTAATTTAAATTTTATTTTTATTATTTGTTGTTATAGCGGTAATAGAAATACACAATATGTGAAAATTTCAACTGTCTATCTATTACGGTTTACGAGATACAGCCCGCTGACAGACGGACAGACGGACAACGGAAGCTTAGTAATACGGTCCCGTTGGGCACCCCTTGGGTACGGAACGAAAAGAAAGTCAAAGAGCAACCGCCGAGTTTCTTGCTGGTTCTGTTCTGGTGGAGTTCTTCTCATTCAAAAGCACTTTGTAAAAGTTTAATTGGATAAAAACTTAGAATAAAAAGTTATTCTATTTGATAAAAATCTTGAAGTTTTAACAAAACCGGCTAAAGCATGAATCAGAAAAGGTCCTGAAAAACGGGTACTCGTAACAGAGACTTACTAGGTATACCTACCTACTACATAATATATTTTGCAATGGCTAGGTATGTAGGTACCTCCCTATTATAGGACGAAGTCGCTAGTGGTAAGATATAAATAACTTCTAGACCACAACGTGAAGTTAAATTACAATAGAAACTCGTTAGGAAATTGGTATCAATTACCGATACAAACGAAATTTTATTTAGTTTTACTTACGAGTATCTCTATAATAATAATTCTAAGTAGGTATTATAGGTACCCATAGTCCAGATTTCCTTACTTGATTATTCGAGTAAACAAACACCTCTTGATATGAATATCACTTATTTACACACCAACCGCACATTTTGAACTATGTATAACTGTCTAGATCTGTTCATCAAGCACATTCGTTACGATTTACACCAAAAATTGCTTCGAATGTACCATTAAAAGATATTTATTTTCTCAAAATCTTTTAGGTATCTAAGCACTCATTTTATCTTTAGCGTCCACAGAAATAGTTTATCGATTTCTTTTTGCAATTTTAGACGAAGTAGGTACATTGGTCGCTAACTGTGGGCCTCATAAGGCTCAGGGTCACCCAGCGAGCGATGGAAAGAGCTATGCTCGGTATAAGCATATATATATATATATCGAGTCGCAGGGAGCCGCTGGATTCAAGCGGCGCAAGACCGAAGCCTGTGGAAGTCCATGCAGGAGACCTTTGTCCAGCAGTGGACGTCTATAATAGGTTGATAAAGAAGAAGAAGAAGAGGTATATTAACATATTATCATAGTCACAGAATTCAGAAAATAATAATTATTCATAACTAGCTGATGCCCGCGACTTCGTCCGCGTGGATTTAGTTTTTAAAATCCCTCGAGAACTTTTTGATTTTCCGTGATAAAAAGTAGCCTATGTCACTC
The DNA here is from genome assembly GCA_029955525.1 of Oeneis ivallda. NCBI lineage: Eukaryota > Metazoa > Arthropoda > Insecta > Lepidoptera > Nymphalidae > Oeneis > Oeneis ivallda. The sequence continues at coordinate 13,024,605 of JARPMR010000007.1, forward strand.
TCCAGGTCCTCAACTATACCCATGCAAAATATCTCGTCGATCTGTAGCTCTATTGCAGCGTGATTGAAGGACCAACCAACAAACAAACAAACAAACAAACAAACACACTTTCGCATTTATAATATTAGTAAAGTATGATTAAGTATTATAGGACTTCGTCCGCGTAGAAGTATCCGCGTAGTAGTAGTCCGCGTAGTAAGAAAAGTATGATGTTGAGTTGTTGATATTAAATATGTATGAAAAAATAAAAAATGTATTTTACAGATTTTCTCAATGGCAGCTAAGTGAAATTAACAGAATGTCAGAAAAGCCAGAAGTTCGCTTTGAAGAGGCGGAGCAGCAAAAAGGTGTTATTCTGGCATCCATTGCTGGTGTATGCCTCTTCTTGATATGGATTTTAAGAAGTTATCCACTTCTAATAACCTTGGTCATCGTGGTGGGCATCTATTTGATGATTGGAGATAGATATCAATGGGTTTACATTTGGAAAAAAACGTTCTGGAGGGATATGACGTAAGTTTTTCTTAATGCAATGCTGTTATATTATGCTATTTGCTATCTTTAGGGCTGGTACAATTATATCGTTGGTAGGTAGGTATAAAAAATGGAAATTTATAAACATGACAAACATACAATCAAAAATCATTCAACCTCATTCCATCTTATTTACCTACGTAAATATTAGAAGAAATTATGTAGATGAGTATATTTTGTTTCACTCGTACGAGTACAGTTGAAAAGCCGCAAGGTTTTTAAGTATATTGCAGGACTTGCACCTATTGCAGTTGACATTCAACACGTTCTTTGTGTAAACTGCAAAGAGGGCAAAGTCCTTTATTGTTCCAAGCTGATAGTAACCTCTTTGTGCTTTCCATGAAACAATATCATTTAAGAGTCATTATCAGGTCCATTATTTTTGCTCGCTATCGCGAGTTATGTCACGTTAGGCGAAGTTATCGCGAGTTATGTCAAGTTAGAAACGAAAGCCGGACAAAAAGGCCGTAGTAGAAATTACCAAAGAAAGACATGGCAGGCCAAAAATATGTTGGATAAAAATTTTATCCAACATATTATTTTTGGCCTCCCCATCTAGTTGATTAAAGAACACCTTAAGAGAGTGGGTAGATTAGATACACTAACTTTAGAAGGTAGACCAGGGGTAGACGAATAAAAAAAACTGTAGAAGTCGCCAGGTGTCAGGACCTACAAAGGGCCACAGGATGATGATGATAATGATTATTATAATAATGATATCCTCTCAATTTCTTTACGCTAAATTAATAAGGGTGTACGAGTAGGTGCTGCATAATGCCAGAGCTTATGTGCGTAGGCATACAGACAATAGGTATGATTTGGAGAAATCGTCACTCATATTAAATCATTATAATAATTACTTGCTATCACATAATTATGTAACGGTCTCCTGACCAACTACTACGGCTACGGCTCCCAATCTCAACAGATACTTGCAGTGCATAAGTGTGTGTGTGTGTGAATAGGTGACACACCGCAAACTTCAGGCGCGATCTGCCGGTCACGAATCGTCTCGCTCGTAGGTTTGGCTTCCAGACTCCCAAACAAGCCGGATTCCAAAAAGGCTTTGACACCATAAATCACATTCATACGCTGCGGCAGGTAATACAAAAGACCGAAGAGTAGGTATAACCGGCCACTTTGTTTAGCGTTTGTGGCTTATGAGAAAGCCTTTGATTCGGTGGAAACTTGGGCTGTATTGAGGTCGCTGCAGAGATGCCGGATCGACTACCGGTATATCCAAGTGTTGAAGTGCTTGTACGAAAACGCTACTATGCCAGTACGTATACAGGACCATCAGACTACGAGGCCAATCCACTTGCAGCGTGGAGTGCAACAGGGAGACGTAATCTCCCCGAAACTCTTTACCGCAGCATTGGAGGACGTCTTTAAGCTTCTGGATTGGAACGGACTTGGCATCAACATAAACGGCGAGTACATCACTCACCTGCGATTTGCCGATGACATAGTAGCCATGGCAGAGACTCTGAGAGTCCTCAATATAATGCTCAATGCTCTCAGCTCGGTTTCTCAACAGGTGGGCCTGAAAATGAACATGAGCAAGACGAAAATCATGTCCAATTCTCGTGCTCCGCACCACTCAGTAAACGTCGAGAACTCTGCACTCGAAGTTGTGGACGAGTATAATTATATACCTGGGAGTAGTCCAGCTAGGTAGGCCCAATTTCAAGAAAGCTGTGGAACTCATAAATGGATCAGGGTCACTCAGCGAGCGATAGAGAGAGCTATGCTCGGAGTATCCCTGCGAGATCAAATTAGAAATGAGGAGATCCGTAGGAGAACCAAAGTCACCGACATAGCTCAACGAGTTACGAAACTGACGTGGAAATGAGCGGGGCACATAATTCGCAGACCTGATGTTCGTTGGGGTTCCAAGGTGCTGGAGTGACGACCCCGCACCGGGAAGTACAGTGTTGGCAGACCCCCACTAGATGGACCGTCGACATGAAACGAGTCGCAGGGAGCTGTTGGATTCAGGCGGCGCATGACCGAAGCCTGTGGAAGTCCATGCAGGAGATCTATTGTCCAGCACTGGACGTCTTTGGGTTGATAAAGAAAAAGAAAAAGAAGAGAGAATAGAGTGCACCTGTACTTGCATACACACTTGTGCCTTGTGCCCTAAAATATCAAATATCTCACTTCCAGAAGGCTTACTGTGGAGATTGGCCAATTTCAGGCAGGAGAACTTTATTATGTTATTATTTATTTATTATCATATTACATATTATATATTATCATACAACTAAATAGAATAGGATACTTACCTGCAAACGAATCTAGCATTCAGTCAGCTGATGTTACGTTACTTAAGTGCAATCATTCAATTGCAGTAATTTTGAACGCCTCTTGTGGTCCATTGTACTCTAGTATTATGATACATCCGGCATTTAATTTTATGTGGTTTTCTTATACGAATGTGATGGAACAAATTGTCCGTCACTCCAATGTGCTCTAACTCACTATTTTGAATTTTCTATCCATCTGTTTCTTAATACCCAATTAAGTTTGCTTTAAGCAGGGGTGGTGCGGACTAGTAATTGGCAAAGTAATATTGAACTAAGTTGACAACCGGATGGGTGATCAACATAGAAGGTCCAAAATATGTCCTTTATTAGGTACCTTTCGAAAATGCATTGGAAACTAGGTATGTCCTGGACATTATTTCTAAAATCTGGAAGTGATAGAATAATCTCAAAGTCGGATATCCAAAACTTTTATTAATATTATTAATATTAATTTTAAATAATATTGAAAGTGGCCACCACCTTCAGCAAAGAAGCTGAGGAAGACTTAGTAATATTTACCTATTTACTGCGAGATCCTTCAGGCTGTCCTTACATCTGTAAGTATTATTGCTCCATTCAGTAAGGAGTTCCATATTAATTAACTATTGAGCGACTCTGAGTGCACAGTTACTCACGTTACTTTCGATAAGTTTGCAAATGTAATACTTTTGCAAAACTTATAAGCTTATGCTGGTTAGAAAAACGATTTACATTTGCAAAATCGTAAGCTTACACAATCATTAACTTAAGATAAATTAGCAAGCAACTACCTATTTACGTGATCACGTAAATAGGTAGCTCCTAGCTAATGTACTAATTTTGTTAAGAGTTATGCAGGTGTGGCCGCTGTCACCAGTCGAGAAGGGGTTCTCGACAATAAGGAGTCTTCTTGTTGTTATAGCGTTTATTAATTGTTTTAAAAATAAAAATTGTTTACAATTTTGATACTTAATTAATTTAATTAATTACGCGAGCAAATCACTTTATATTAATTATTTCGCGGACAATTACTATTACGTACTGCGAAACGAGTTATAGTTTCAGCGCGACGTGAATGAATGTCGAATGAATGCTGGATCTTGAATGTCTCGTTCCCGGAGCTTCATGTATTTATATCCCGTATCGCAGGGTGCTGGTAGGGGTGCGTTTACTTGCAGTCACGTAGGCCATGAGAAGGTTCGAGGGTGTTCTCTGATAACTAAAATGTCTTTTTGCAGTGGCTTCGAGTTTATCTCCAGCCGTCGCGACGTTCTGCTATTAAGATAAAGTTCCCATGGATGTTTATCGTATTCGTCAAGAAAGATATGAAGCATACTTGGTCCAACTTGCATTAGTATTTATCTTAAAAGTTTTTTTGTGGGCTTGCGTCTGTTCTATTTGGTATTAGGGGTGTCTGCTTTCTTTACACCTCCCCCCGTAAGAGAGAGCTTAGGGTGTAACTTGTTATACCCGGGCTCTCAACAACATTATTTCTTTCTTGTTGCACTTCTTTATTCTTGTTGCGTTTATGAATGTAGTAAATGTAGCAGATACCACATATGATTAAAGTTAATATTATTATAGTCCAGATGCTGGGTATCCATAAGTGATGAGACAGAGAAGAAAGCAGACATGCTTTCTTTACATAAGCAAAACTTACTAGTGTAAGATCAGCATTAAGTATTGTAATCTGGCGCTTATTCATTTATTTAGCTTTCTAACCTGTATTTATGTAGCACGTTACAATGGGTCCTGGATCCGGGATCCAGGGTCCCCTTCTCAATCAAGTGGTCGTAAAAGGCCAAGGTCCAATCGGACACCTCGCTCAATAGAGTAATCATCGACGTCCGGTGACGCGATGGAAAAATTGACAATTTCTTTATAACACCTTTATGAAGTGTGAGACCGGCTCAAAGTCCAAAAAACACTGTCAGTTTACAAACCTAATGAGAAAAAACCTGGGAACATAATTAGGAACAGAGAATAATATCAGCTGAGATGAGCTATGAAGAATTGTGAAACGACCAGAAATTGTTAATGATTCATGAAAAAATACTCGTGTTTACCTACCTATTTGTGGGTTGTCACTAATTTTACAAGCCGGCAACACACCGGCCTTTCTCTGGTGCTGCTAATGCTCTAGGCTGCGGTAATCAGTCAACGTGAAATAATATTTAAGTAAACTTTTTAAGAAAGCTTTTGCCTGGTTCTTCATCCTCGTGGTTAGAGTTTTCAACTAAGTATCTTTGGATAGCAGTTAGAGACATGGTTAATTTTTTTCTGTAATCTTACCTATTTAAGTAGGGCTACTTCAATACATCCTACATCGATTTCTATCACCACCCATTTCGGATGTATAGCTATGCAAACAGAGAAGCGAAAGAGGAGGGGGTTTTTGTTTTTAAAAAATAAGGCCGATCTTAATTGTTCAATCTTCGACCGGTTCTATGTATCGTGGTCAGGACAATCATGACTGCGTTGAAATGAATATCTTTAATGAAACTTTAAATAGAGATCTATATTATCATGTGCAGATTCTCTTTCAAGATGCTACATAGCTTAGTAAATCAATAAGCAGTCGGTAATCAGTCTCATTACATACTTGCTGCCTATTGAAATATTGTAATAAGCAGGCAAGCAGACGCGACGTAGTTACATTGCACCACACCAAGTATTCTTTTTACTATTACTAACTAATACTTAAGTAAGCATTATAGCATAAACATTTGTTCTTCTACTCAGAGGTCTGCGCGTTCTTTTAATCACAATGTTTACAATAACGCTGTGGGACAAAACGGGCACTACAGTCGTCAGCAGATGGGAGAAAGTGTGGAAGAAAGCACCTAACAAGAAGGCATTTATTATGGGAGACAGAGCGTTGACTTTCCGTGAGGTAAATATGTAATATGTAACATTTATGGATTTTTTAGTTTTTGTCCACAGACTGCTGACGGTTGTAATTATATTTTAGTTAAGATACGAGTTTAACAGTCTTAACTGCATGCCACATCAGCAGCAAAATCTGATAATGAAGTTATAGCATAGCATTGGACATACAAAAAATGACAATAGCGTCAGCGCCATTACGTTTAACGTTGCATTTGATTTGTGCTTCCGGATTTAGTTCCAATACGCCAGTTCCTAATAGCTATCCAAAAGATCTAGTACTTTTTGCATAGATCTACAGAGTATGCTCTGATTTGACTTGGACTTGAGACCGAGTTAATAGGAAACACAAATAGGTACCTACCTGTCAGATTCATATGTCCTGATATTAATCTGTCTCGTTTTAACTCCAACTCTCTGACTTTGAGTCTGAGAAGAGAGCCTGTCTGATGTATAGATTTCAGCCTTAGACGTAAGAAGTTACTCCATTATTTGATAATTGCGATAATTCTATCTCCCTTCAAGTTAGTGCAGACCTTGCAATTTTTTATTTTATGTTACAGGGTGATGAATTCAGCAACCGCATAGCTCGATATTTCAAACGACAAGGCTTTAAAACTGGTGAAGTTATTGCTTTGTTCATGGAAACCCAACCAGAATATGTTTTCCTTTGGCTTGGATTGGCCAAGTTACGGGTTACCACTGCATTAGTGAGTACATATTTGCGTGGACCCCAGCTTATACATTGTTTGAGGATAGCTGGTTGCAAGGCGGTCGTCTTTGGAGATGAAATGGCAGACGGTAAGGTACTACTAAGGACTACTGTAGACTTTTAGAACACTGAACTTAAGAACTATAAGCCACAATAAAACCACCAAATTGTACCTTCTACTTAATTTGGTTTTTTTTTCTATACAAAAATTATATCTATACTTAAATTGATTAATATTCTTTTGAAATTATAACTGTTACAAAAAAGTTGGATTGAATAATGAATATTAATTCAATCCCTTGACTTGACAAGTCAAGGGATTGAATTAATAAAGAATTGTCCATCCAAAATTCCTTCAGAAAAAGATCATTGAAACTGGATCTGGTAGTAAGACTGGTAGAGTTAAATGGGTAACAAATGAATGAAACTATCAAAATTTCATATTTCTTATTATCATTATAAATTAATGATACAGATAAGTAATAAATGTGTGTCAAAAAATTTTGAATGAATGTGAATAATTTTATAAAATTGTTTCAGATTGTATTTATTTCATCTTTGCAAATAAATTAAACGAATACAATTTTTTTTCCAGCAATAAAGTCTATCCAAAATGAGATACCAGACATTCCGCTGTTCCAATTCAATTCTCCGGAGAGAGCATCAGTTCCAATTTTGCAAGACACGATACCTCTGGCGACAGAACTAGATGAAATGTCGAGCGATAAGTTCGCTGATGTGGAACCTGCTGGCACGAGGGATACCTTGCTGTACATTTATACTAGTGGAACCACTGGATTTCCTAAAGCAGCTATTATTACTAACATAAGGTATTATTCGAATTTTTTTTAGTAGTTTGTGTATGAGTTTTAGCAGGAAAACTCTTTCCTGTTTTTTTTTATTCAGTGGCAAGATCATATATATTATTGTGTATATGTGTAGTTATTTATTAATATTTGCAGATTGTGTTATTATTTTTAACTGTAAAATGTCAACAGTTAAAAATTGTACCTGCTCTGCAAATTCTTGATGTATTTGTTTTCAAATATTGGATAGAAGCAGGCGTTACTTTGCGGAAGTCCATGATTAGCAAGAAAAGGTTAGAATTATTTTGCTATAATCCGCCAACAGAAAAAATCTGTATAACTTTTATACTACTCTCGACGCACGTTTCGCCCCGACACCGGAGCATCCTCAGGAGATGTCGACTTTTCAATGATGTTGCGCGGTATTATATACCGTATTCCTACCCCCACTACTGTTGCCCGCCCACTACCCCCCCCCCCCCCTTCAAACAAACGAAGCAGTGGTGAACTTGAGACGTTCACTTGTTCATTAAGTAATTTAAACTGAGTATTATTATTATGTTTTATTATTTCTAATTGTTCCAACATGCTCAGTCGAAGCCCTTTATCACAGGTGTGTAAGATTTTGTATGAATGATCGGATGATAATTTGTGTCCACTATCAAGGAGATGTTTAGCAAAGTGAGACTTTTGGGGTTGGTTGTTCCTAACCGCGACCATATGTTCTTTGTAGCGTGTTTCAAATTTACGACCTGACGGGTCTCACTTTGCTAAACATCTCCTTGATAGTGGACACAAATTATCATCCTATCATTCATACAAAATCTTACACACCTGTGATAAAGGGCTTCGACTGAGCATGTTGGAACAATTAGAAATAATAAAACATAATAATAATACTCAGTTTAAATTACTTAATGAACAAGTGAACGTCTCAAGTTCACCACTGCTTCGTTTGTTTGAAGGGGGGGGGGGGGGGGGGTAGTGGGCGGGGCAACAGTAGTGGGGGTAGGAATACGGTATATAATACCGCGCAATTGACACGAGCGTCACTAGACAAGTAGACAATACATCATTGTAAAGTCGACATCTCCTGAGGATGCTCCGGTGTCGGGGCGAAACGTGCGTCGAGAGTAGTATAAAAGTTATACAGATTTTTTCTGTTGGCGGATTATAGCAAAATAATTCTAACCTTTTCTTGCTATTTGTTTTCACATTCGATGGCTTATGGAAGGAATCTCTTCCTTAGAAATAACCTATCCTTGTGCACGTCCTTTAAACCTTTATGTTTATTTTTAGTTTAAGTTTTTTTAGTAAAAATAAAATATTATATTAAGATTGAAATTTATTGCGATCTCACCGAATGGTAAATGACGATGCAATCCAAGATGGTAGCAGTACTTGGAAGGGGTATTATAAGTAGTGTGAATTAAACTCATACCTACTTCTATCGGTTTCTACACGTCATCGTACCGACTTGCAGCCTCTTACCAGACAAAACTACATAGTTTTTGCAGCTGCACGTCTAACAAAGTTCCATTACACCGCAGGTACCTTCTTATACCTCTTGGAGTACACACGACAGGTCGACTGACGTCATCGGACATATTATACGATCCGCTGCCACTGCATCACACAGCTGGTGGAGTCTTAGGCGCTGGACAGTGCCTAATTCTCGGCCTTACTGTAGTGCTAAGAAAAAAATTTTCAGCTAGCAATTATTGGAGCGATATTGCAAAGCATGGTTGCACGGTAATTATTTGCTATTAATCGTTAAATCTATTAATCCTATCATTAAGGGGTTCCCATTGCATTATAAGTTCACAATATTTAACGGCTCCCTGGTTTCGCCCTGGTGCTATTTACCTATTATTGAAGACATCGAGAGTATCATGCAAAAATACCATCCCCGACGTTTCTGGTGGATTTCCTAAATGAATCTTTCATACAAACCTTATCCTGAAAATTACAAGTCGCTTAACGTGCCATGATAAATAAATGCACTTAGATACAGTTGAAATTTTAGTAAATATCAAAAATTATCAATAAATTAAAAATATACAAACCACAATAATACCATGATGAACGGCTTAATGTATGATAAATTGATAACAACTGTCTCTAGACAGATAGGTAAAATATTTTTTATCTACGTTGGCAAAATTATCTTTATTGCGGCTGATAACAATAGAATAATAATTAGTGTATTCATGTATCATAGCAACTATGTCTGGATATATTTTGCAGTATGCTTCTGTTATTGATTGGATTAATTATGTGGTTGACCATATCAAAAATATCCCACCCGAGAAATTTTTTTATACCCAGTTCAGGGATATAATATAGTCCCGCTTTTGTATAATCAGCATCATGATATTTATCAACCCATTGCGGCCAGCCGACGGTCTCCTCTCAGACTGAGAAATGTTAAGGCCGTAGTCCACCACGTTGGCCAAGTACGGATTGGCAGACTTCAAACACCTTTGAGAACATTTTCCAGAAATCTCCGCGTTATGATAAAGAAACTGCGCACTATAATTTCAATTTCTTGCCGGCTCTGCTCAGCAGAATCAGCTTTCCGAACCGGTGGTAGATTCATGACTTGTCATAAGTGCTAAAATTTGGCCTACATGAAATAAATGATTTTGAATTTGAACTTCATAAAACGCACATAACTCCTCAAAGTTACAGGAGCGTGTCTGGGATTCACTATCTATAAAACCACTGTTGTTGTTAAATTAGGACTTCGATGACATCACTGCTTTATTAATTATTTAGTTAATTCATATCTTATGCATATTCTTTTACCAGGCAACACAATACATAGGCGAAATCTGTCGTTACCTACTAGCAGTCCCTCCTGGGCCATACGACAAGGGGCATAAAGTGAGGATTATCATTGGTAATGGTTTGAGGCCTCAGATTTGGGAGGAGTTCATAGAGAGGTTCAATGTGAAGAGAGTTTTGGAATTCTACGGAGCCACTGAGGGGAATAGTAACTTGGGTAAGATAATATCTCTGATGCTCATATTATCTCTATTATCTTTTCATTGTAGGTGCATCGCCCACTGCAATTGAATTCAATAAGTAGCGAGGTACCTTCTACCTAATTCCATGAGAATTAGATTAACAGCATTAAGAAATTATTTAAAATGCAGACAATTTGTTAGTTTAGACATAATATAATACAGTGGAGTGAATGAACGTAGAGTAATTGTTGAGTTGTATTGAATTAAATTAACAACTATTTTTATTTTAAGTAAACTTGGATAACAAAGTGGGCGCCATAGGTTTTCTGAGCCGGCTAGTGGCTTCAATATACCCTCTTTGTTTAGTCAAGTAAGTACGATAGCTATTAAGAAATTTACTAATATTTATTTATTCTACAGTTTTTTTAGTTTTTTATCATTTTACCTATATTTTTTTCTTTTTTTAAGTAAATAATAAAGTTGATTTTAGAGATAGCTAATATTCCTTGATTGAAATTTTTAGATGCGATGAAATAACCGGTGAAATTTATCGGGATAAAAACGGAAGATGTATGTGGTGTGGCCCTTTTGAACCAGGTAAGAATGAATTTAAAAACCCAGACTGTAAAAAGAAAAAAGTGCCTCCTCTTTCAGACCTAATGATGTGGATGATGCAAATACTATTAGAAGCATAGAAAAGTACAGAAGAGAAGGGGTGTACTTCTTGAAATAACAGTTAACTTTGAAATAAATATTTTCAGGACTACTTCTGGGGAAGATCGACCCCACAAAGGCCATTCTCCAATTTGCCGGTTACGCTGACAAAACAGCCTCAGAGAAGAAAATGGTACGCGACGTGAGAGTGAAGGGTGACTGCTACTTTAACACTGGAGATATCCTCGTTATGGATCATTACGGATATTTCTACTTTAGGGATAGGACAGGAGATACTTATAGGTTAGTAACTATATTCTGTGCTCTACTACACATAATATAAGAACAAAGCGTAAGGTACCTACAGATACTTTGAGTAATGCCCAAGTTTGCCCATTAATTACGGCAAATCAAAACCACGTATTTACTATTTCATGCACACATAAAAGCACACATGGTGCCTTGCAACATAATGAATTCAACTATCAATACCAAAGTAAGATCTTTGAGATGATTAACGGAGTTAACCATCTTCCAGATTTAAGTCCGTCATATTATTATGTTCATCATGTATGTTTTATTTGCACCATCACAATGTGAAAGCCAGACATAATTAGGGTAGGGTGTAACACCGCTACATAGTCAATATTCTTCAGACATTTTGAAGTGCTTTGCTTTCTCGTGCGTTTCTCCTGAAGCAATCTGATTTTACATCAATGATCTGATTGGGCTACGCAGCGGAAACGCTAATCTATTATAACCTTTCCGCTTCCATTTTTTGTCCGCTACCAGTAAAAGACAGATACTTACATACGCTTAAAATCAAGAGCAATATGAAAGTGCGATGTATCTCAGACTGCATCGTTAACCATCAGGTCTGAATGCAGAAAAATACGTATATTAGTATTAAAAAATAATTTTTTTTTTTTTTATTGAAGATGGCGTGGTGAAAACGTATCTACCGCAGAGGTTGAAGGAGTAATCAGCATTTTGGCCGGACTAAAAGACACAATAGTTTACGGTGTTACTGTAAGTATAATATCTACTTTTTAGAATGAGAAACTTTATTACAAATTTAGTATTATAAGTTGCATGGTAGGCATACTTAGCTAAAGCTTAATTTAGGCTAAATTAAGTGTAATTTTTCAGATTCCTAATATTGAAGGAAAAGCTGGAATGGCAGCTATTGCAGATCCTGAAAGATCATTAGATCTTGAAGCTTTGGCTAAAGGCTTTAAAACATCTCTAGCAGCATATGCCAGGCCTTTATTTATAAGACTTCTCCCTGAAACTCCCATTACAGCCACGTTTAAGCTGAAGAAGAGAGAATTAGTGGAACAAGGGTTTAACGTAAACGCCCATAACGATCCGATGTTCTTTTTGGATCAGAAAACGGGATCTTATGTGCCGCTGACTCAAAAACTTTATGATGATTTGATGCAAGGGGTTATTAAGTTGTAAAAATTATTTAGTCTGTGATTTAAAACTACACTTATTTATTAGTTAGGATAGATACAATTTATAAGGAAAAATCTTAAAAGGAAAGACACTCTACTCACCAAAACCGCCGAGCCCGCTATCAACGCCGGCAACTTGTCGCCAAGCACCTTTGTGATAGAAAAGTGACTTTTGAATACATTAATTATTGCATTCCCGTCGTCTAAGACTTAAGATTTTTAATTAGGTAAATGTAATTGTTTTCGTTTTTATTATTAAATGTTTCACGAATTCGCAAGTATTTTTGGGCAATTTTCTGTATTTGCTTGCATGCTCAATTTTTAGATTCCTTTCAATTGATTAATCTTAGGTGAATCCTATTAAGTAGTATCATTTTTGAGTTGTTACTTTTTCATAACAAGAAAGTATTTTGTATATTTGTCATAATTTCTTTATGATCAGCTAAGAAAATATGATTGCACTAAATAAATAAGAATAGATATTTTAATTATTGAAACACGTTACTGATATTTTATTTTTCTTCGGTATACACACACGTGCACAACTGAGTTTAACTATCTGTAGACAGATTGGTGAACAATGTGAAAATCATAGTAATTAAATTAAGATGGACGAAGAGAATCATAAGATGTAATAAGGAAGAATGGAAATGGGCAAAGGCACACGTGCTAAAGCTTTGCAATATAATGCAACAGTTTTCAAATAAAATAAAAATTTAGAACCCGTGAAATAGCGTACTATTCCTAATTTATCATCTAATATTAAAGCTTGAAAATTTGACTTAAAAAAGGGGACTTAATTTCCTTTCAGTAGGGAGTGTTTATTTTCAACAAAAAGAAAAATAAACAACACGGACGGAGTGGTTTTGTTGAGAAATAATCACGCATGAATCCTTAGTTTTTACGGTGGTAGTGATAAATGGTTTGTCTCCATAATATATTAATGCAGTAAATGTGTGGTTATAGTATTTTTGATTTGAAAAAAAAAAAGAAAAACTTTGCAATAAAATCATTTATTATTGTTATAAGTACATATAACTAAAAATTTCGTACTATTTCATAAACGACATCAAATTCCAAAATATTATTATTTCATATCAGAACTATATTTATAGCAAAAATATCTGTAGGATCCAGTTACATAATTTCCATATTTATTCCATTACTCATTGATATTATCCGCACTGTCTCTATAATATATGTACTTAGCTATGTCTCTAATTTTTAACAACTCACATATTTTTATGCGTTAATGTTATATAACAAAATAACATGCATCCCGATAAATAGAATAATATATCGTGTAATACTTCATTAACGTGTATGATGTTTTTCATTTTGACAATAATATTATTTCTATCCAAACAACAAATACCTATCAAAAAGCAGAGTTTTTGGGACGTCCTTAACTAGGTACAAATAAATACCTTAGTGTGTTGACGTTGATTAAAAAATTGATAACCTTATAGACAAATATCACAACAACAATAATTACACAGTTATACCTACTTCTATATCTTACAACATTTCTAATTTTTAGTTATACTATGCTAAACCTGAGCGCACACTATGCCGGACCGAAAATGGTACTTTCTGACATGTCGCATTATTTATCCGAATTTGGCGTAAAAATATGCGCGTCTTTTTATATGTAGTACTTAACAAATTAATTCCTAACCATACTATTATGATATTTTTCAATATTGTTTTTGGTTCTTCAAATCTTACTTTTAATTGACACATTTTTTGTTACATAGGCATACAAACAATATTTAATAATATATAAGAATGAGCGATCATATACTAAACATCTAAATCCAATACGAGTATTATCATCATAAATGTATAATACAAAGTGTGACTAATTGTAAACTGAAGGTTACATAGTTTTACTAGGAATTCCGTGTAGAAATAGGATGACAAACGAAAGACCTTCTTTGTCAACCGATAAACGTTCATTTCTAGACAAAGGTCTCTTGCATGGACTTCCACAGGCCAACCACCAACCAAACCCCGTCTGGATCCAGCGGCTTCCTGCGACTGGTCTGATGTCATCGGTTCACCTATTGGGGTCGTCTGCCAACGATATCCTTTCCAGTGTAAGGCATTCCCTTTAGCACTGGGACCCCAACGACCATCAGTTCCTCGAACTACATAATATATGGCGCATCCATTGCCACTTCAGCTTTGCGACTCGATGAGCTATGTCGGTAACTCTGGTTCTCCAACGGAATCTGTCTCTGACTCTGAGTCGGATTTAGGTACTCAAAACTAATAAATTGATACCTTCAGTAAAAATATCTCTTTTTCTATTACTGAAGGTTACCTAAATAAGCTAAAGGATACTTTCAAACTTTGAGTTTTAAACCATTAATACTCAAAGCCTACAAATTTTTAACTTTGTCTATTTTGTTCTCTATCAAACACTCATTTAATTAGATATACCTACTTAAAATTAATTAAATTTCCACATCAATTCCATGCCATTTTTTAAATTTATTTGGAGACTTCAACTTTACGATTTTCAATTGTGTTATTTGTTAAACTTTTCTCCAGCTTTTCATACTTCTTCCCATAGATTGAGGATTGGTAGCTTAGTCATTACCGAAGCGATTACCAATACTAAATCTTTGCTTCCTCCTTTTTTTCAAACCAATTTGTTATAGACAAAAATCTTAAGCACATCGTATCAAGCCTGCTGTCTAGCATCCAACGAAAAATTAATGATGTTTGAGCTTTCCATCAAACTTTCAACTCTCTGCAAAATTTCATTCGGAGAGTGTGAACACTTGATTGTCATCGCTCATTCTTTCTGTTTCCTCTGAAAAGAAGCCATGGTCCGTTCAAAGCTTCCTCAATCTGTTTCTGACATTTTCCTTTAGTTTCTGGTATCACGAAATATATGTATAAGGCGCCAAAAAGTGTGATAGAGGCACAGATATAATACGTTGCATGGAGACCTAGGGAGACGGCGACAGTGCCAAAGTAGCGGAGAAGAAGAAAATTGCTGAACCACATCCAAGTAATTAGGAAACCAGAAGCAAGGCTTCGAACCTGCAAGTTAAGGTAAACTAAAGATGGGGATAACAATCAATAATAATATTTACGATTTATTTATGTAATTTCCACGGAGACTAACGTAAGAAGTATTATAGTTCACGCACACAAAAGCGTAAATACAGCTTCAACACCACACCTTCTATTCCCTCACTGATAGCTTGATGGGACGGCAATCTCGCACAATAGGATAAAACGTGCTGGACCGACGGCTTTACGTAGAGATCAACTACGATAACATGGCGCGCCCCTCCATACTAATAATATGAACTAATAATGTCGCCGCTAGTCGAGCAACTAATCCTTAGATTTATTTATGTTTCACGGGCGTCTCAGCCTTTGAGTATATAACCAACACCACTCAAATAATATGCGTTGTCTTGGTGGTGCTTTGTAAATACATTCACAAATACTCAAATTTTTTGAATTTTGGCGCCATGTTATCGTAGTTAATCTCTACCTACCTTCTTTTAATACACGGGGTTCAATACCACGAAATTCCCAACTTCGTATTATTTATGAATTTGACAGAAAAACCTAATAACTTTTAACGCCAGACTCGGATCTCAAATTTGCAGTCAAATCATCTAGATGCTAGACTAACGAGGCAATTAAAACGAGGAAAACTAGTTGGACCTACTTACATTCACAGAAAAAAGTTCCGTCGTCAGCACGTAAGGCACGGATCCCAAACCTATATTGTATAAAAACAGCACCAGTGATAATATTAACACCGGCAGCCATATTGTTATCTCATCTTTCTCTTTGCTGTCCTCAAATCTCACTGACCAATTATCATCTCCTGTAATATTATGTTCTAAACTAATTCTATACCACGGTTTTGCACTATCATTGCTGTATAAAACGGTATTGTTATATAAAGTATAGTTGTCTTGGATTTCGAGTCTTTCCCTGATGTTTTTGTCTTTATAATTGTACTTTTTTCCGTGCCACAGCCTGTGAATGTACCAGGACTGAAGACGTAGATGGGGATCACAGTATATTCCCAGAATAGTTAGCGCGATTGCAATTCCTGAACACGAACAGAGTAGCAAAGTCTGAAAAAGACAAAAACAGATTCAAGAAGATCTTATTTGATTTTCTAAAATAGATTGACTATATTTATACCAGCGAGACCCACAATCGTCTTTTTCTTTTTTTATTAATTAATGTTCATTTTCGTTATTAATTAATGTTCATTCCTGGATATAGGTCTGTTGCATAGATCACATGCCTCGGTCTTGCGCCGACAGTTTCCAGTGGATGACGATATCCAGCGGCCGAGTATCTACCTAATGATCCACAATCAAACCGATACAAATAAGAGTCTAATAAAGTGGATGTTCTGATAGATTTTCAATACGATCAGAAAGTCGATAATGAAATAAGGAATTAAACTAGACTACTACTATACTATACTTATAAATGAAAATATGGTAAAGTTCCTACTGAGTATATAATCACTATTTGCATAAGTTTATAGAAGCAATAAAGCTTTACATAGACAAGTAGACAACCATGAGGTCGTGTCTGTAAAATAATTTGAAAATAAAGAAAATGAATGAAATAAAAATAGCATTTATAACCTTACCTTTCTTCCGATCTTGTCTACAGTAATAGTAGCTACAGCAGCTCCAAGCACTAAAGCTGTTCCACACAACATGGAACCAGCTTCGGAGGCCTCAAATAGAGTACGCGGAAGAGTTCTATGTAGGAAATAAAAGCCTTTAGAGTTAGATAGCTTAACTAAAACTAGGGTAGCAACATACCAAAATAGATTTTAGCTTGGTTTGTTTCTTGAATTACTTCATTCGGATCACTGCCTGTAATTTCGAAATAACTGCCTCTTATTAAGGTATATGTGTATTTGAATGACTACATTACCCAAACAACGGTTTATTATATTTCTGATTTGCCTGTCTATTTGATAAGGACAGTATTTATAGGAATATCAGATCCGATTTTGAGAGGATTTTTCACAGGCAGATTGAGTGGACACAAGGCATCATTAATTATTATCTAGGCTTTTCTTTATCCCGGAAATATTCAGGGTTTAATGAAAATTGCACGAAAATAGCTTGCATTCTGAAGATGGACATGAAGTTTTTCGCCACAGAAAATAAGAGTTTTCACGGGATCTTTAAAAAATCTAAGAGTTCGCGGATGAAATTCTGAGCAGTTGCTAAGTATTGAAAATAAAATAGAAAGCCAAAAACTACCAAACTATCGTGAAATGTATCTAGTTACCCTTGATAATGAAAACAATAATAATTATTTATACTTATTAATAGCAAGCCATTAGTTTACAACTAAGAGAACAAGAGAATAATGTTTTCTAATTGGTCTTATTTGCATACCTACTACAGCTATAGATGGAGGTATCTAATCACAATCTTATTATGCCTGAGGCAGCCAGTAAACATCCGGAATTCTGGATCTGATTACGTTTCTAGTGTTTGCAAACTTAAGGTTTATGGCACAAAAAAAGAGCCATAATTTTAGTAGGGTTTTTTATCTCACCCGACACTAAATTCTCCGCAGTAGAAAATGTTACAATAGAATAATGTTGCAATTATAATATCTACTTATTATAAGAATTAAGTAAAAAATAAGCTAAAAATTGAAATACCTATCGTTAATCTTCATATTATTTGAAACGCATATATAACACTTGAATGTACGTTTGGGACTATATGCTAAGATTAAGTTTTTGGAGCGGGTTTTTAGTGTTTAATAAGGGGTATATTTTTTAGGAGTTTCCGTTTCTAAATTCAAGATCGGATTCCGGATGTTTAAGCCCAACCAATAATTACCCGTTGTAAATAGTGAAGTTGTATGCTGTAACGTTAAGGACCGGTACTTTGTGGACTGAGTGCTGTAACACGGCAGCGGCGAAACTGTTGACCGCACCCGCGCCGCTGCCCGCTGCGGCAAACAGCACTGCTGCACAGGACAACAGTGCTCGACGGCTTCCGCGGTGACAAACTAAAAAAAGTTACTACTACAAGTTGGCCCTTGAAATAAAAGAAAAAAAAGATGGCAGTCGTAGGGACTGCCGATAGAAGTGAAAACTAGATTTTCTAATTAATTAAAAACAAATATAAAATAAAAATAAATAAATAAATGTAAAAAAAATTAAAAGAAAAGCGCACTGTCACGTTTCGTGAGTGAGATTTGAACCTGCGACATCATACTTTAAACGGTAAGGAAGGCAGCAGCTTGCCGATTGCGCTGTACAAGGTTGCTTGAAAACCTCCAAAAATTTGAACGCTTACTGAAATCTCCAGGTGAGGGTGACGATGATGACTAAAGAAGTTTTCACTTAAATTAGGATAGTTTATGTTCCCTTTACCTTTACATCGAGTGGTGAGTGCAGTATCTCGGTTATAACACCTCTACTTCGAGCGTATTAGTTTTTCCCCGGCTCTACTAAAGTGCGGCCAATAAAAGTTAAATTAAGTTGAAAAACAGCACTCCCCTTCCGGTAGGCTGGTAACTAACCCCGGCTGAAGCCTCACAGAGACAATTTAGAAATTATAAATTCCCAAATTACCTTTGTCGGGAATCAAACACGGAACCTTACACTTTACACTTAGGAAACCACATAATATTATATTTAATTTCCTGGTGAATATCATGTCCGAAATTAATGTTTTCCGGTTCTGAAATAACCAGTCCGTTGCCCAGAATTGGAATGCACTGGGCCGGAAACTTGATTGGTTTTTATAAAAACATAATAAGTAAATCAAATTAAAATCTCGGCACGAAATAATATGCTTCAGGTATTTTTATAGATAAATTATAATGGCTGTGGACTTTACTAGGTATGTAGTAGGTACCCGTGCGCGGTAACTTGAGACTTGAGGTCCTAATGTAACTTTCCAAGCCTATGTTAGCTGCGAGAATCTCTTTATTTAGTGTGGACGGAAGAGGAAAGGAAAAATTCCCCGTGTATTTATTTCCCATACTAAATGACAGATTTACTCATAGACGTAACTTGTCCACGTTCAATGCATAGTTAATTAATCCTCCATTATACTAAAATGACTATAACAATAACAAATAAACTTTGAAAACACCTAGTACCTAGTTTAGGTACATATCAAGAACTGTAATAAAAAAAAAAACGCTCTAACAAAATTATACGAAATCTGTAGAGCGCTGTAAGTAGGTTGTACGTGACGAATATGAAGGTTGTCAGTCCTTTTGGTTGAGAGTATCTTTCGATACTATGCGTAAAAAAATCTACTAAGTTAAGATTCGATCGCATACACAGTTCCTTAAATGTAGACTTTTCTATCCTTTCCTTTTCAGAATTGCATTCCAAACCACTGCTCCGTTTCAACATGGGCTGGAAAGTGTCAGAGCCCTGTCGTCTCATAACATCCTTCCTTCCCAATCCGTCGGAAATTCTAATTCGCACTTCCTGCTGCTCGATAACATCTGTGAGGTCCTCTCTGAAGTCTGATCCATCGAACCAGCACATAATTTTTGCTGCTTCCTGCAAATATTAAATTATTTTTGTTCTATTTTTTATTCCTAGATCTAACTTCTACTAGATTTCGATTTTTCTTTTCATGATCTATCTCTGACAATAATAATAAAGTAGAATTGTATTCGTTTCAAAAGTTATGAAACCCTTGAAACATCTCTAATGTAAGGCAATAATATGAAGCAAATTATTCGACGTGCATACTTAATAGCAACTTTACTTCATAATCATCTCCAATGTCTTTAATTTTCTCAAAAATCATCACTCATTTTAACGGAATAGTAAAAAGTTTTTTCAGTTGTAGAGAATTCGCTAGAGATAAAGCCCTCTTGATGATCTACCTAATTAAGAGTACCTGTAGGAACCTAGTTATGCTAAAGGGAATAAATCATACCTGTATTTTACCAACACTTATGAGATAAGATGGAGTCTCTGGCAACCATCCTAGAGACAGCAGAAGAATAGCTGGTGGCACAGCCATCGACAACGCAAGAGCATGCGGAGACAGTATGCCGCCCGCTGAATATGCGAACAGGATGCCGCAGCTGAAAATAAAGTTAAATTACGGCCAATTTCACACTTATCTAAACCAAACTCTGAAAATAAGAATAGTTAACAAAATACAAATAAGAATCGAATATTTAATCCAAACATAATTTTAAATTGAAAAGTTTTTTCTTACGGCTCAGGGTCGAGAACTACTGTCTTATTGAGGCTCACCAGGTGATGTGATCTTAAGCCATTTGAAGAGAAACCTGGATATTGATTGATAAAGTGTTTACCAATAATAATAATTTGTAAAACTGAATGCAATCTAAATACGTGGATTTAATATTAATTAATTGACTGTGCAGGATTTCCATTCGAGCCTTAGTCGAGCACCTTGGGACAAAAACGTAATTGGTTTTGCGAGCTATGTGCTCACTCATATCAAAAGCTGAAGTAAGCTTTTAACTGGATGATTCATATCGAATCTCTAAATCTACTAATCTCTAAATAATCCCTTATTGGTCACGGAGAGGTATTCCAAACAGTACCTAGATTTCTTCATCGGTCGCTGACGTGACCGTGAGTCTTCTTATGAGACCCATTAGTTAGCGATCATGTTTTGGATTCGTAAGTCATCACTGGCAAAAATGACAAAAGCACTGTCCGAAGGCTTTCGTCTTCAGGCACTGATAAGGGATTAGAATTGTCGTTATTTTCTTTTATAAATAGCGAGCAAACGAGCAGGCGGCTTTTGATGGTATTGTGACTACCGCCGCCCATGAATATTTGGAGCACCAGAGGCACAACCAATGCTTTACCGGCTTTACAGAAATTTATTGGTCTGCACCTTGAATAACTCCATGTTAAAGTTTTGTGGGAACCCCATCGAAGGTAGTTAGGTTCCACAATTTATATGTGCATGAAAAAAAGCACTGACACAGCGGACTGATGTCTGAACCTGGTGTCTGGACACCCAGGAGGGGTGATTTTTTTTTTCTTTTCTGTGGCTCACCTGCTAGCCAGTGCCGGCATGGCGGCCAGGCCCTTGGTCCGCGGCGTGATCTCCGCACAGTACAGCGGCGTCAGGGCGAGCGCGCCCGCGCCGCCCGCGCCGGCCGCCACCCGTGCGGCCCACACCCCGCGAGCGCCGCACCACGCAGCGAGACTCCAACTTATCTGCATGGCGCAACTCGCAGTAAGATGGTTCAAGCCGTGATATTAGTTATATCCCTGGGCATATATAGGTATGGGTATAATATAATAACGTAATTTATCTATTATACGAGCACGATCAAGTAATACATATTAGAACTACCTATCTTACTGGATTAATCTAGTGAAATACCTGATTAAAATTAATTAATTTTATGTATATTTTTTTAAGAAATAAGGCCGTTATGACCCCTTATGTACAACGCCTACAATTCGGTTCTTACTTTCGGTTCAAGTAAGTTACACGTCATATCTTGTGGTACAACCCCTGACTTGGTTTGGCCAAACCAAACATACTGAATCATATAAAATTAAAAATAACTGAAAGACCATGGTCCAGGGGCGGGCTTGAAGATGAAGAATATTACGATGCATGGAATACAAATACAAAGTAGGTAGGTAGGTATTTCATTAATTTTTGTTGCGAGTGCTGAGTTTGAATCCCGAGCAAACAAAGGATGAATAATTCTATAAATAAATGAATACCTAATAGGTGATAAGTTTGGAAAATTTGACCCATACTACACTAGCGGCACGCTATGATGGCCGGTTTGACACATTACAATAGTGATGTGGAATGTCAATTTATTCTCGAACAAAAAACAATTAAGTTTTGTTTTTGTACCTGATTAAATAGGTTTAATAAAACAAAAATGTATATGTTTATTTAATTTATTTGAACGAACTGAATATTTGAATGAAAATGAATATACATACTTTATATGCACACAAGAAACATATGAATACAAAAGATACCAAAAAAGGTGCCACAAAAGGCCATAATTAATCAGATTCGTCCATACTACTATTTTCACTGTCGTCACTGCTATCATCACCTACATTAATAATTATATGTTCGTTTTCTATAATATTATCTATTTTCACATCTCTTTCATAATCTTCCCTTATTAATTTAACAGTTCTATTCACAACCTTTTCCCAGTCTCCTTTAGTCACATGTTCACAAGCTTCTTCTAATAATTTTAGCATTTTTTTTGTGGTAAATGGGGGTTCTGTATTGTGTCTTGCAGCATATCCCTTAATTTGAGCCCACACCAACTCAATCGCATTATACTCACAATGGTAAGGCGGTAACCGTATAACTCTGTGCCCATGTTCTAATGCTATTTCGTCAATGACGTATCGGATCTTGGTTGGTTTGTTTTCTTTTAAAAGACGTACTAATTCCGCTTTTAACATATTCATGTTTGCATCTACGCCATTTTTAACGTATTTCACGCCATAACCAAATGCCGAGTTGTGGTATATATCATATAAAAATAAAAATTTTACCTTTTGTATGAAACAGCTGATATTTTTTTGCGATTTCAGAGGTTTGTCCACATAGTGAAAATTGTTCATATTCACAAGTACATTCACCCCTTAAATGGTGCAAACTGATTTTTCTACACTTGTATACATTTTAGAAATCAATTTAATAAATAAATTTTGAGTCCTAAACCTAAAACTACATTCGATAAAATTTATGAATCTCTGCACATCACTATCGTCAATAAAGTAATACAATTATTTCCTTCAAAGTCGTTATCAATTAATACGGAACTTCATGAGCGGACAAACGTCAAACCGGCCTTCATAGCGTGCCGCTAGTTTAGTCTAGTCAACAAGTGCCTTTTTGGTCAACTTTTTTCAGCCGTCTCGGAAAAATATGATCAAGGTGTCATTCGATTCGGAATGGCATGTAGGTAATTTAAAAAAAATCAAGTTTCACTTGCAACAATTCCAAAAGTTATAAACAATTATCTAAAAAAGGGGTTTAGTTTTTTGAAAATATCTGAAAAACTAATTGAGATTTTTCAAATCCAAAAAAAGATTAAAAAATTCAAAGGATAGATAAGTGAAGAATAATCCGCCGGAATTTTTTTATCACAATTTTTCAATTAGATAAGCAATAGTTACTTAATATTTTTTTTCTGCTTGAACATTAAATTAATTCATTGCAATCTTTAATTTATTGTTAAACTATAAATTTGAGATTATTTTTTTCTTTCTTGGAGCTATTCTTGAAAGGCTTCAGAATAGATACCCGTTGTAAAAATTCATTTTTCAGTTTTGTTTAGAAATATTGGGTTATAATTCGATAGATCCACACAATCTCGGCAACCTTTACTAGCAACGTCAATTTTGTGGGTAAGGTAAGATTTTATCGATCCACCCTACCTATTCGATTTTTTTCGTCTTGTCATTCGCAAGTGAGACAAGCGAATCATCGGGCGTACATGATCGCTCGTCCGCCTTAAGTGCCGCTTATAGAACTATCCAGAACTTATTTCTTCTTCTATCGTGTCAACCATGTGTTGTGCCCTTCGAACTAGAACCGACAAGAACGGCAGCTGCCTGAGTGTTGTGTAATTCGTTCGAACCACAGCTTGAGAAGTCTAGCTAGCAGAACAAAGGCCGACCCTACCACCTACGTCGGCCGGCGCGGCAAATCGACGACATCGAAAGGTCAGTGGATTCCTTAATTTCCTGCTTACTTGTTGATGTTGAAAGTTTGTCCAGAAATAGGAAATATCGAATTAAAACTCAATACAGTCCGCTAATTCCTATTCTAATCAGTGACCGCGTGGGCCTTACAACCCCACGACCATTTCATCGAAAATCATTCGGGTGGGATAAAAACCACCAAGTTTTTTATTAAGAATTTTCTTAGTTGCAAAATGATTAAAAACTTTATTAATTATCGAAAAAAACACACAAAGGTTGTGTGTTGCCTTCGTTTAATACACACGTTCCGTCACAGCTTTGGTGGCGTAGCGGTTAAACGAAGGAGTGAATCTATCGGTTCGGGGGTTCGAATCCTGACTTCAGATTATTATTTTTTATTTTAAATATTTTTATTATTAAAAGGAACGTCGTTCCAACCGAGTGTTCCACGACACTCACGCATTTTTTATCTAGTATTATTACTGTTTTGTTCTATGAGCAGTGATAGCCTAGTAGTGGCTAACCACTCCTAAGACTGCGGTCGGTGGCGGGTTCGATCCCGGGCATGCACCTCTGCATTTCAGAATTATATGAGTTTAAGCGTTCAAATATCACTTGCGTCAACGGTGAAGGAGAACATTGTGAGGAAACCTGGGATTTCTTCATAATGTTCTCAAAGGTGTGTGAAGTCATGCCATCATGGTGGATTATGGTCTACAAAACCTTGCTCTGAGAAGAGTCCTGCGCTCAGTAGTGAGCCGTTTATAGGTTGATTTATTAATGATAATTAAGTATGTTCTTAAAGTTTTGTAGACATTTGATTACATTCCTATGTGCCCTGTGGTGACGGCAGATCAGAATACAGTTGTCACCACCCCTGCTCTTCCCGCGGGTGTCGTACGAGGCGACTAAGGGAATATAGCGGAGAACGGGCAGCAGCGTCCTCTGTGCTACTACTACCATCTACTGCGATCACCAACCCGTCTGCCCCGCGTGGTGATTATGGGCAAACCCTCCCCTTGGGAGAGGCCTTTAGTCCAGCAGTGGACTGTTATAGGCTATTGATGATGATGATGATGATGTGCCCACCGCACAGACTTACTATGAAACTAAGGCATATGCAAAAAGCGGCCGCTTTCCTGCCCCGGACATCAGCTAGCACGGCGAACATGGGCGCGGCGGGCAGCGCGGCCAGGCAGGGCAGCGCGGCGAGCCACGCGCCGCCCGTGAGCGCCTCGCCGCCCAGCACGCCGGACACCCAGCCCGTGCTGCAGCCGTGCGTGAAGCAGGACAGGTTGTCTGCGTGAAAGGAATACAAATATAGAATAGAATATAAATGTTTTTTGTTCAAATAAACTTTTTTACATGTGCTTTGAAGAAGAATGAAGCAATATGTGAAGCAGTGATAGCCTAGTGGTTAGGACTGTGGTCTCCTATTCGGGGGGTCGCAGGTTCGATCCCGGGTACGCTAAACTTAACACTGACTTTTCGGAGTCAAGTGCGTTTAAGCAATTAAATATCACTTGCTTCAACGGTGAAGGAAAACATCGTAAGGAAACCAGCACATCTGAGAGTTCTTCATATGTTCTCGAAGATGTGTGAAGTGCGCCAATTCGCATTGGGCCAGCGTGGTGGACTATGGCCTTTAACCCTGGTGGGTTAATGATGATGATGATGATGACATGTGCTTTTGAATCGTCGATGAGTCTACCACTGGTTCGGAATGCCCTTCCTGCCGAGAAGAACCAGCAAGAAACACAAAAGCATAACTAATTATAATTCAACACATGTTAAGACGGGCAGACAGAAAGTAGCCCCATTCCCGCCGGTGGAACCCGTTCACGAGCATAATGCATGATCCAGCCATTGCTTCGCTCAACCATATTTAATAATATAACTAGCAAAAAGCTGAGCTTTGTGAGGGCTCGCGTAGTTTTTCTAACGGGTAATAAGTTCTGTTGCAGCTATGTTAACTCATTGATTTTCTAACAGATGGTGTTAGTAGTACATTAACATTCTATCCAATGAATACAAAATTGTTAATGTTCATTTTTTTTAATGGATAAAAAGATTTTTTTTAACAGATAACAAATCTGGATATGAAGTTAAATTACTATATTAAAGCACAAGTCTATAGGCGTGATAGTTTTTCAGTAAAGTGTACCACAAAATGCTCAGGTTGTGGAATAGTGTTAGGGCTCGCTTCGCTCGCCCTAATAACAAGCACTAATCTTCTAAACAGTCAAACCTAAAGGTTTCCACCTTCCCCGTAACTGTGTCGGTTAAACGGCTGAGAACAGGACACGGACGCTGTGACTACCTCCTGCACAAATGGGGCTGGAAACCCTCTCGAATGTGTGAGTGCGGTAAGGAAGAGCAGACGATGGAGCATATCATCCAGCGCTGCCCTACTCACGCCTATCAGGGTTCACCTAGGGATCTTTTTGACCTCCCTGACCCCGCTGTCACATGGTTAGAAAAACTGGACACCAATGTTTAATTAATCCATTGTGGGTATTAAATTTTGACATTTTTTAAATTTCATATTATTATAAAAAAGCTTACGCATCTAACGCCATACGAGTAAATAAATCTTCTAAGGCTCTCTGTCCATTGATGCGCAGCGGAGCGGAGATGTGTTCGGTGGACCAATGATATTGTTCAGAGATGACGTGGTAAAATTATCGCGTCATCTATCAATATCCTGATTGGTCTGCGAAGCACGTCTCCGCTCCGCTCTGCATCAATGGACAGGCAGCCTTAATCTGAATTGATTATTGATCTTGTTGATGCATTTAAATCACAACAAGCCGATTCTGTAAAAAATTGCAATCCTGCATCAATCTATGCCACATTCTCAATTGTGGTTATTGGCTGAATTTATTGCATTCTTTCTGCAACAATGCATTGTTACCAATAGCGAGTGAGCACCAGCCAATGAGAGGCAATCGGCACACTGTAGCAATAATTTACAGAATAACGCACCACTGCTCTCTGTAGTACAGATAAGTACGCTGTATCCTTACTAATAATAATTATAAAAAAAATGTTTTTTATTCATTCGTCTTTTAGTCACGTAGCAACGGAGCAACGAATCGACGTGATTTTTGCATGGGTATAATAATATGTAGCTGTTGTGAACTTGGAGAATGGAGAGTGGCATAGGCTATCTGATTCTCTAATCCCGGAAAAACGGGGGGTTCACGCGGGATTTTTGAAAACCTAACTATAGAACTAACTTATACCGTTTACATAACTTGTCCCTTGCAGTCATGTTGGCACCACTGCTTCACATAATTAAAACCCTACAGGATAAGCAATAGTGCCAACATGACGGCAAGGGACAAGTTATAGTGAATGGACTGTACAAGCGGACGAAATCGACGGCAAAAGCAACGTTAAAATAAAGCAGTTCGACTATCACCATTAATTCTCTGATTGCGAAAGGAAGTGAAAGTGAAGGAAAATAAAAAGTGATGATAGCTTATTTAAACAATGATATGCCTCCACCTGCGACACTCTTTAGCCAACTTTCTTAGCCAAAGAATACTAACAATTACTTTCTTGACTTTAAGACACGTTTAACAATATGATTAACAGGATACTGAAATATATTTTTCCATAATTAAAGGAAAAGAAAGATTATGGATCTATGCTATCCGTAATTAGAAGGTAATAAGAACAAAAGACCTGCATTATATTTTACCTAATATGAAACGTTAATTTTACCAGAACAACTGTTTATCTGATAATAGTATTAATTAGGTTGGTAGGACTAATTAATGTTAACATTCTTATTTCTAATAAAATACCTGCAATAGTGTTTATAGCTGCAGTTCAAATAAAAATAGAGAAAAAGAAAAGTAGAATTTAATTTAAGATCCATGAGAAGTTTCGACGGTTAAGTAATAGAACTTTTAAAGTGAGGAAAGTTAAAAAATAAAAGAAGAAATCTATCGCGCTAAAGTGGGTTAAGCGACTTACAGACTGTGGCAGCAACTAATCTTCGCACTGAACCGCGCCATCGTTTCGAAGATGTTCTCTCTATTCGATTTCTGGAACAAAATAAAAAAATATAAGCGTGGAATTTCTTTTGTACAATGCTCATCGCACAATCCCGCGATACTAGATAGTTAGATACCTACCACACAATTTTCATTTTCCATATTAGATTTTGAGGTTATTTTGACTGAGTTTGGTTGGTTTAATGCATGAGTTGCTTTTAATTATTGAGTTATTTGACGCATCAGTGCATTTTAATACGCCCTTAATTATTTAGTATGCATTGGGCCAGATGTAAGCATTTGAAATTACGTTGTGTCAGTAATTTTTGATAAGTGCTTAGGTACCTACCACTGATTTTTACAAGCTTTTTACAAGCTTTTATTTAGCTTGACCAGTTTATTTATTTGTTTGTTTGGGTCAAATCTTGCAAGATGAATTAGAACCACTTCCCGGTTTCCGATTGAGCTGAAATTTTGCATGTATTTGTAAATCGGATGACAATGCAATATTATTGTGACATGGAGCTGGTCTGATGGTGGAGACGGAAGATGGCTATCGGAACTCTGTAATAAAACGATGTAGTAAACGTTTGATTTGTCATGACAAGAACTCTGATCCTAGATGATAACTATAGTCTAATGATGTAGCTACTATACTAAAAGCTTGTATTTAAAAAAAAAGTTTTTAATTTACACTTGTTGTCATTGCAGTTAGACATTTCATATACTTAAGTAAACATACCTTACAATGTATGTAGCATCCATAGTATTTTGTTATCACTAATTATTAAAACTCCACAAGTAAACTATGTATAAGTAAAAGTTTTAGTTTTGTAACTTCTGTAAAATAAAAATCTGATATCTAAGTACCTAGGTAGGTAGTTTTCTTACTTGGGTTTGCGGAGAATTTCCCGGTTGAAGTCGGCATATTAAATGTAATGTAAAAATATGTT
The DNA here is from genome assembly GCA_029955525.1 of Oeneis ivallda. NCBI lineage: Eukaryota > Metazoa > Arthropoda > Insecta > Lepidoptera > Nymphalidae > Oeneis > Oeneis ivallda. The sequence continues at coordinate 13,053,563 of JARPMR010000007.1, forward strand.
CTAACACTCAAAACATTTTTCACATACAAAAATCAGCAGCAAGTATAGGGAAGACGTTTCCTGGTTTTGCAACACCTAATACCAGTAATTTCTCTGGTCCATTACTAGTTCAATATGTTCACATAATGCATATAAATCACCACATAATATGAAAATTATTATGATGCATTGGCCTTAGTGAGTGTTGCATAAAATTGCTTAGGTAATGCCTCATGAATCTAACATGAGACGTGCATTACGACTCTACCATTTGTAGGAACGGATGTGTCTGGATCTGGCCGAAATTGCAATCGTGATATGAACGGCTTCTATATTTTGTAATACATAATCTACCTTCTACGCGCTTCGAGAGGTCTTAAATACAAAATTCCAAACCAAGTGTTACATAAGTAATTCATCATCATCAAAATTTTTAACCGACTTCAAAAAAAACAAAAAGGAGGTTTTCAATTCGACGCGTATTTTTTTTTTTTTGTCGATGTTCAATCAAATCTGAACCGATTTCAATAACTTTTTTTTATTTGAAAGGACATACCGTCAGGTTGGTCCCAATTAAATTTGGTGAAGATCTGATGAATATCTTCGATGATGGAGGATGGAACTCCTCAATTTTTGTTGATGTTATTCCATAACTCCGTCAAATCTGAACCGTCTTCAATCATTTTTTTATTTAAGAGGACATACCGGCAGGTTGGTCCCATTTAAATTTGGTGAAGATCTGATGAATATCTATCTATCTTCGGTGATAGAGGACGGAACTCCTCAATGAAAAGAAACAAATCGCTCGCGATCAGAGAATGTGAAGATTTATCCTATGAAGCTACACTAAAAAGCTTAAAATAATAATATATAAAAATTCTTTTAAAAACCCGACTTCAAACGCCATTGAAAAGTATAAAATATTTTGTACACTTAGGTTGAAGTCGGGCGGGCCTCAATAGAACTATAAAACAGCAACGCTAGCCCGACTTCAACATACATGTACCAAGTACTATTATATTTTGTGCCTGGACCTACAAACTAAAATTTCGGATAGCGTGGCGCATTCGTTTCATCGTTTCATCGTATCTGAAATTATTTTATATTTTTCAGTGGCGTTTGAAATCGGTTTTTTTTAAAGAATTTTAATATATTTTTATTCTGCATTCAGACCTGATGGTTAACGATGCAGTCTGAGATACATCGCACTTTCATTTAATGGTATTGATTTTAAGTGTATGTAAGTATCAGTCTTTTACTGGTAGAGGACAAAAAATAGAAGCGGAAAGGTTATTCCAGATTAGGGTTTCCGCTGAAGCGTAGCCTAATCAGATCACTGAGAGTAAAATCAGATTGCTTCAGGAGAAACGCACGCTTAGTAGACGAGGAAGCAAAGCATTTCAAAGTGTCTGGAGAATATCGACAGAATTTTTATATACAAGGGTTTAATCTTCCATAAACAAAGATTGATTTCAAGAAGTGATTTCAACGAAAATCTAGGAAAATGCACCTTTTTTGCTTATGAAAAAATATTTTTTTATATATGCGAATAACGTTTTAGTATTTTCTGATCATAAGAGCGGGCGAAACTTGTAAATTAAAAACTTACATTAAGCAGCAAATCTTCGCAGTACAATAAAGTTGATTACTCCGAGAATTTAAGCGACTTTGGAGAAATACCTAATATAAAAAGTTCTACAGCGGAATATTTTGACAACGCTTTTAATATAGGGCACAGTGTACTTTTAAGGGGAAATTAAAATTAACTTCTTAAGTTTTTTAATAATTCAAGTACCTACCTATTTAATTAGTTTTGTAACTTTATATTTTGTACCAATAAAACATTAAATTTTATGGGCAGGTGTATGATTTTTATAAGCATCATGCATTATAATCTAAATGCATACATTTTCACGTAGATAAGTTCACGCTTCGATGCCTCAGTACTATGCGACAGGGCTATTTTTAAGCTGTTGCTATCTTTAGTCATTGCTTTAAATGTGACCAGCGCAGTGATGACGGACTGGGCACCTTTGTCGCGATCTCTACACAATTTTTTCATTAGGCAATTATTTACATACAAGATAGAGAGATCATAATTATTATTAAAGAATTCGATCTGTCCCCTCATCGGTAAATTGGGGAACAGATCTATTTTTTATTACAATAATTTCCCGCTCAAGGGGCAGACCAGGGGAGCAGACAGAAATAATTGCAGTTTACTTTAGAATCTTTTAAAAAGACGCGACCATCCGTCTATTCCCTAATGAACCTTATGCTCAAAATTGTAATGAGCACAATAATATTATTATGCTCTATTTTTTGTACAACACGTGACAAGCCCCGCAGAAGTGAGATCGCGTGCAAGCTATCAGTTAGGACGACTGGCAGCCGCTTACGCTAAAAAGTGCATTTTATGCTAAACTTTCGTTACTAAAGCACATTTGAGTGGAATATTCATCACGTTTCACGCCATTATATAAAACGTTTTTCGATTAGCTTTAACTTACAGAGAGCTATTTTCGCTGGGCTAGACTGGGCTGGGATTAGGTATGACTTGTGAGCAATAATTTTGAGTTGAACAATCTATAACGTCTGCGGAATTATGATGCAATCAGTTTTGATGACCAGGGAGGGCTATTCTCTATATTCGTGGCTATCGAAAGTTGCTAGCTACGAACAGTCAAACCCGCATTTTGTATTACAAAAATGCAGTTTGGACTGCGGTTCTTTGTATTTTTCATAGCTCAGGAGAAAAAGTTTTTTCTTTTAGTTTTTATTCTGTTTTAGTATCTACAGCTCGAGCAAAACTAGAAATCCTACTCTTATAACCTAAGCTAATAATCCCTACTTTCCTCGCATCTTGAGTCTTGACCGCCGAGTCTTGTAGAAAAAAATTAACTTACAAGAAATGTTAGGTCTTCACAAGGACTTTAAGTGCTCTATAAATAAACAATTGCTAAGAGGAAATCTCAGGATGCGTGACGTAAGAGAGCTTCTTGTGAATGGATTGCAGTCTGTATCCGCCTGATTTAGTTTCTTCTAGTGCTTGAAATAATTTACCGGCACGCGTTATTTTGCTCCAAAATTTCATTTTTAAAACTAGCACTGACATGGAAATGTTTATCATAATAACTCCTTACTATACGTATACCCATTAGAGCTGAAAAAAGAAGCTGAAAATCATCACCCTACTTTGTATGCGTGTTTATGCATACGATGTAGGGCATTATGCTGACCTATAGGTACCCACAAAAAATAAATTTAAAGTTAGTATGTTTGTCCGTGACACCAATACCTACTAAATAAATGTGTTTTCTTTCTTTCTTAAATAAATCGACCCTTTTTACTCACTACTGTTTTCGGTCGCCATTCCAATACCATCAACACCGATGAATGCCCCAAGGTGCTGGGGCCTATTCTCTATTTTAAAATTTCCAGTGGCCAATTGAGAACAACAGAAAGTTTCTAAGTACCTACTGTCAAACTTCATACAAATTTATTACATTTCTTCATACAAATTCCGTGTTTGACAGTTTTAGTTGTCAAATGAACGATATCCACTAAGATAATGATTAGCCCCGCTGGAATGGCAACTCCGCTTTGGAAAGCGCAGCATTAAAAGAACTGTTAGAATGAGTGTACAGACGATGTCAAATTCGTGTGTTTAAATACTTTCAAGAGACTATATGTCCAGCCATGTGAACGTCTATTGGTTGAGATAATGGTTTTTTTTTTACTGATACTGAGTACCAAAGTGGTGCTCAATTCGATTACAATCTAGCTTAACTTAGTTGGCTAATGAGTAATTTTAATTTAACCTAAACTTATAAATTATTATCTTATAATTATACTAAGAGATTGTCCAATGACACATCTTAGTTTTTCTTGATAATAGTTTTAGAGACACTTTGTTCATGTGTTCTTTTAGGCAGCACTAACACTAAGTACACTATTACTATTTCACTATTCGCTATTTAATTTAACTGTACACCAACTCAAAAGGCTTTGTTCGTTTTAATCGTCACACTAGCTCCGTTACGTCAAGCAGCTGGATTGCTTCAACGTTAACATGATGGTGAAGCCGTTTATCGTTGGCTTCGGCAAATTTTGGTATAATTTTGTCGACGAATTCAATTAAAGTTGAGATAATGGTGACGCCGGTCATTAACTTCGGTTCGGTTTAGGAGAAAATAATTCCACCCATAAAACGAATTTCACATCTGAGTTGGCCTTATATGCCGACACCCAAAGCGGAAGTTTTGCATAAATCTGCATAATCCCACATGAAAGATAGATACATGAGATATATAGCCATTGCTATTTTCACTGCCTGCGGAAGCTGAGTGCGACCACAAAATTAACTTCACCATCCATAATGAATTTCATAAATTGATATGTGCGGTTCAAATCGTAGATTTTTTTTACAAGGATCGGAATGAAAAAATTTTGCCGCGCATTCATTCTATCCTACTAATATTATAAATGTGAAAGTTTGTGAGGACGGATGGATGGATGTTTGTTACTCTTTCACGCCACAACGACTGAACCGATTTTGCTGAAATTTGGAATGGAGATAGCTCATACCCAGGATTAACTCATACTTTATAGGTTACTTTTTGTTTGGGAAAATTACAAAGTTTCCCGCGGGAATTAAAAAGACTTAATCCACGCGTACTAAGTCGCGGGCATCATCTACATTTATTAGGTTCACAATAATCGAAAAATAATATTACTTTTTATGTCAATTATTAATAATGGAATAGAAGTTTTTTATTCAAAACTTTTCCAAAATGCCTCAGTTGAATTATTATCAAATATATCTACCACTGCACTGCACCTGGTGCGGAATGCTCTTTAGACCGAGAATGTATGGGATTTAAACTTACGATTCGATTTTAGTCCAACTTGAGTCTTTATGACAATATTATGATTAATAATGACGTTAACGCAGTTACAGTTATCTATAGTAAAAATTCTAGACCTTTGAGTATATAACCAACACTATATACTCAAGGTCTAGACGCATGTTGTACCTACCTACATAAGTTGTATGGAGGCAATGTGATAGTTCGCAATCGTACCAAAGAGTATACCTATATACCTTAGTAGAATGCAGATATTTTATGCATTTTACTAAAAAATTTAGTTTTCCATTATCTAACCCTAGTAGTTATCAGAGCGTGAAAAACCCGAAATTGCGAGGCAATAGATAGCTTTTGACGAAATAGCTATTAACTGTTGTATATAACAACAGCCAAGTGCGAGTGGAATTCGCGCTCAAAGGGTTCCGCGAAACCAATAAATATTATAGCAAATAAGAAAAATAGACGTTATACCTACCTACTTCTGTAATTATTCACAAGAACCGAAGAAGTTGAACTTATATTATCTACAACTTAACTGACTGGAAGCGGGTATGACAAAATAAAAGCTCTTCTCGTAATGAACGCCAATTTTCACTTCGAAAAATGTCATTCGATTGTGATAATGATGATGAAAAAATTGAAAACACGCGAAACCGAACGCAAGACTTAATATAGCTCCTCCTACAATAAAATGATAAACTCTATAACTCTGCTATTAGTATTACTGACTATTAAAGGATGAGGAACAGACACCTCTGTGTGTGTAGTTTCACTAAAATAATTGCTCTTAGAAATTAACTACTATTTAAAGCTATCGATTACTTCGCCAAGGCTCCCATAATTTAGTAGAGATCGTTAAAATATATCAGTTCGCTAGAGCGCAGGAGCTCATATTAAGTATTTTAATTAATCTAAGATTTGACTGCAGTTTCAATAGGGAATATGCATAAAATTTAAATTTGTCTCAAATATTTTTTTCTAGAATCTTTATTGCCTTAACATTATACTTAAAAGGTATATTTTTTATTTAGTTATTATTTAAACCCAGAAAATATTATATAGAAAGTGAAAAATAATGGAGGGAAATTCAAACTTACAAAACGCGTCGCCATTGGTCGAAACGAAATGTGACGTCATTTGATTTACGGTTGATTTACGGCGTCGATATTCATACAGTTTTTGTGAGAAAAATTGTTTAAAACTGTATTCCTGTGTGATTACTTGTGAATTTATATTTGTAGTCAATCTAGGTCGATGACTGAAACTGGTTTTGTCAAAGCACAATCGGATAATCTACCGAAAATAGATGCATTTATGATGTCAGCATATTTTGTATCAAATCTCGATTTTACGAGCGCAGAGATCAAAGGAGTGAAAGCTGCAATGTAATTATTATGTTACATGGTATATTTTAGTCCTTAACATAGATTTTATTTTATTCTTATATGTTTAAATAATACTTAAAACAAAACATAACCTTTAAATAACCATCTGTGTTCCTAAACTCCTAATTTACGTCTATTATCATGATAATTTATACGTAATATTATGTTATTGAAGCTCACTCAAGTTTGATATGTTTATATACTTTTTGGTTCCGTACTCTAGTCGGGTTCCGTACTCTAGAAGTAAAAGTGAAAGGATAATATCAAATTAATTTGTTTTCGCTAACTAAGGGCCTCATAAGTAGGCTCAGGACCGCTCAGCAGGCGATGGAGAAAGCTATGCTCGGAGTATCCCTGCGGGATCAAAGCAGAAATGAGGAGATCCGTAGGAGAACCAGAGTCAACGACATAGCTCAGCGAGTCGCGATACTGAGGTGGAAATGGGCGGGGCACATAGTTCGAAGAGCTGATGGTCGTTGGGGTCCAAAGGTGTTGGAGTGGCGACCCCGCACCGGGAAGCGCAGTGTTGGCAGACCCCCCACCAGGTGGACCGACGACATCAAGCGAGTCGCAGGGAGCCGCTGGATTCAGGCGGCGCAAGACCGAGTCCTGTGGAAGTCCATGCAAGAGACCTTTGTCCAGCAGTGGACGTCTATCGCTTGATAAAGAAGAAGAAGAAGAAGATATACTTTTTGTAAATAAGTATTAGATATATACCATATTCCGATTTACATGAACAATTTTCTTACACTTTTTTTCGTACTTACTTTCGCATCTCGTGGAATACAAAAAAAAACACTTTATCGGGTGTACTAATAATAGTGTTTTTGTACTTAGGTACCATACGATACTTGTAAGAAGGTTTTTTAACTTCTTCCATGGTTTGTGTAGCAATTAAAACTGAAAATAAGTATGAAGTAACTGAAACGCTATAGTAAACAAACACGGGACATGTCGAATGACGTCATCAAAAGCGCGCGCTAATGGTGGCGTTTGAACGGCTCAAATTTATTCAATGTTTTAAATTTCACTTTTAAAGATTATTTGACTATTTTCAAACCTATTTATATTTTTTATATGTTATAAAGATGTAAATGATTAATTTAAGAAATTAAAAAAAAATCATGCATATTCCCTATTGCTGAAAGTACCAGGTTAAGCTTATCGTTCCAGTACCAGGTTAAGCTTATCGTTCCATATAAAGTACCAAGTTCCCATAGCTCAGAGGAGATCGATATTATTTGCTCGAACTTACAAGGCCAAAGCAACGTCTAACCTACGCAGATCACGTCCGTCTCTTATTTTCATTTGACAATTGGACATTATTACCAGCACATAATATGTTTACAAAACTTCGACAAAGCCCACTTTGTTCTTATCTATAGTCATCATCGAATGCCTTGAGGAAATGATAAAACGAGGAGAAAGGTAAATGCCTAGATAGAAGGTTGAAGAAGGTTGACGCCTCAATAGCCCAACGGTTAAAGGTGCAGACTGAAACTAAAAGGTCGCAGGTTCGAAGCCCACCCGTTGCACTATTGTCGTACCCACTCCTAGCATAAGTTTGCCGTTTATTTGGAGGGGATAGGAGGATATTAGTCAACATCAGCTCGACTGGTATTCTTTTAAAAAAAATTAAAAAAATTGTAAGTATTACTTTCGAGAACAATTTTTCATAACATATTGTACCTAGGCAGGTATATGGTATTATTTTCTTCTTCAGCGATTCCCCATGACTTTGGGTCGTGGCTAGTGACTGAATAAAGGTCAGATTGTTACTCAAGGCTTGCCAGATTTACAGCCATTTGAAAAAAAACCGTTGAGTCGGGAAAGAGAGATTTATTGTTACATGTAATTTTCAAAATATTGTCTGACCAGCGCAGCGGGAAGGCGCTCTGGAACATTTTCATACATAAGCAGTAAAATATTTAATTCTTTGACAATGATTTATTCTCTTCTTTAGGCAACCCAGTCTTTTCACATGCCTACATTAATGTACGTGGCTCTATATCGACCTAATGAACAAGCGGTAATTGAAGTTATGAGAAAAAGGTTCTCGTAAGTGGATCGCTCCTTTTTCTTAGATTAAAGGGTCCTCGAATTAAAGTACAGCTACCAACAAAAAATGTTCTAGATATTTTCTCGTCCACGAGAAAAATTATTTTCATTTTCATTCTTCTGTCTACCATTTCACGCAGACTGCTTTTTCATTACCAATAGTGAAATAACAACATTTCAGCGCATACATAGGTACATACCTACCAAGCAATTTCATTTCTACGAAGTACTAAGTCGTGTCTAAATTACAACGTTGACGTGTGTAGTACAGTACCTACTATAACATTAGTTTTATGTGTTACTAGCACTGCAGTAGCCTGTAACTTCTGCTTTCAATTTATTACATAATTTTCGATCGGGACATGAGTTGTGCAGTGCACCCATTCAGTAAATATAGGGTGTTCATTTGCTCAACCTTGATTCAAGAATTTTCAGATTTTACTCCAAAAAACTGGTTAAAGGTTAAAAATCTTTTTTAACCTCTAGAGTCTAGAACATGCAAAAACCCTAGGTTTCAAGTTTTAGACCTTTAGAACTTACAGAGTAAAAAAAAAATAGCCACATAGATAGATTTTCGCTTTTAAATTAAGTGGCGCCTTAGTGAAAAGTTAGATGAGTACCTATCATTGTTAATATTAGGTTTAATTTTCAAGCAGACATAATTGATACTTTATTTACCATGTTGTCCGACCTACCTACGAAAGATAGTACTATCGAAATGATGACAAAGTGTTCCTATCTACTCAAAACACACGAGGGCTCTCTAGCCTCTAGTTTCCACTGAGTTTTGTTCTACAAAAAGTGCTGCGCCCGTATTATGAAGTGTTCATTTCAAGAATTCAAGGCCAAATCCATCTTTGGTTCTGAAATACTGAAGCCGTCAAAGGAAACATTTAGCGTACCTAATACATAATAGAGCTTTATTTTATGGTGTTCACATTTAGTATTTTTTTGGAATATCTAGTGATTTTCGACACCTTTTTAGTGCTCTACTTTACTACTGTTCGTAAATCAAGGTTTTAAGTGTACGTTTACTCACTTGATTTCGAAACTTGTAAAGGTTGACTTGAATGTTATAGCCTAGATAGCTAACGTTCGTCAAAATGACGATCATCCATAAAATATCTCCCTCTCCCTTTCTAATCGTTTTATCTGCAGATGTGAGGTTTCGCGCCGACTTAGTGACCCTGACTGCTAGACTACTTTGCATGGTTGAAATTGATCTTCAAAATCACTCAGTCGTTTGCATAGAGTAGGTACCGATCGGAATCAAGGCCAATCTCAAGCTAAGTGCTAGCTGAAAAGTAAGGCCATCGAATTGTGCATTTTTCCATGGCATCGATAGTTTCTAAGTAGGTAGGTACTCGTCGTACCTATACAAACTTGCTTTTTAAGATCCAATGAAAATGCCTGTTCCACTGCTAAATTTAGGTCATACCTACCTATTAAGGAGATTTTTTGATTATTTCAGTATTCTTCTCACATCTTTTCGTTTCACTTAGATTTTTCCAAACTCTCTAATCGAAAACTCAACCCTACCCGGGTTGAGCTCTTGATTTATATAGGCATTACAAATAAACATTAAACATAATAAAGATGTGTTAAGTATACCTTATACCTAAAAATAACCTGAATTGAAACTTATCATGCTTTGCGTGGGTGTGTGTCTGTGTGTGTGTTTAATCGACGAATAAACTACATAGTTATGACAGATCTTCAACACAAAAACAACACAAGAACATCAAATTTACTATGGTTAAACGTTAATCGGCGACAGTAGGTACAATAAGGATTTAGGCACAGACCACTCAGGAGTGGTATGTGGGATTTAGGTAAGTAACAGTTTAGTTAATAGTCCAACGAGACCTTTGAGTATTAAACCAACACTTTAATACTCAAAGAACGAGACAGATGATTCTTTGAATACAATTCAGCAATTCTTATAACGTGATTAAAATAAGTAAGTAATCAACCTATTTATCAATTTACTAATCAGAAATAAGTGGATCTACATATTATATAAAAGCGAAAAAATTACTACTAATTATATTTACAAAAAATACACGCCGTCCAAGTGATCGCTAATGGGCATGGTGCCCAAAACACTGGCGCTATTACCTCTCTGAATAGCGAGGCTAAGCCTTTGGGCTAAATAAGCGCCAGCTCTTTGGTCACCAGAGGCGTGGATCAATTTTTGGGACACGACATTTACAAAATTTTTCGTGTCCGATGACCATGGACCCAGAGTCTCAAAAGCAAGCGCCGCAAAAATATAATCCTTAGAAATGGCTGAGTATTTGCGGCGCTTAAGCAACTGAGCGGATTCGGCAGCTGCACCTGCCTTTTGGCACGAGCCTGGTAGGTGGGACGCAGCCAACGTATCAACGCAAGTCACGTCCCACACCAGTGCGCGACCCATCGTCCACGGTACTATAGTCATCCCGTCCGGCCTCTTGCCGTCATGCCGAACAAACCGGAGGGTTCCAGTTGTGCAGGGATGGAGGCAGTGACCAGAGCGCGACGGACTATATATAACGTGATTCGTAAGTTTATTATCTGTTTTAATTTAATCAGATACTATAGACCCAATTTAGGAAACGTTCTGAGACTAAGCTTAATAAAGTTCTGAATTATTTGAGAATTTCACGTAGGTAGGTAAAAGTTAGCCGTTTAGGTCTGAGTATGCTAACTGGATTACTGGAAAAGCTACTTAGTTATGCAGTCAGAACGACATGAGTGCATCTACTCAAAACAGACGAGAGCGAAGCCACTCTAGTTTCAATACAGTATTGTTCTAGAAAATGCATTCGTGTGAATATAGTCGGATTCAAGGTTAGCTTGACGTTCGCGTCTGGGGCAGAAAAATGGCATGCGAGATGCTTTTTCAGTAAGGGTTCTCTTTTAGTAGATACAAGCTCTTTGAGTTTTTGTTACTTTGAATAAAAACTTCTTTAATCAAAAACAAGATTCAGAGTTGTTTAAAAATGGAAGAGGTCTTACCATGGAACTAATAAGTACTACGTACAACCGGAATGAGCTCTTGTTAATAAAGTGTGCCGAGAGAGAGATACCATACTGACAGTTGTGTCCCTTTTCCACGAGAGTGACCACACTATTTTTGAATTTTGGGATACTTCAATATACGTGATATTAATATACCTCTATGAAGAAATAAAAATCAGCAAATAATTTTAAAATATTTATATTTATAATGATGTTGATATTTTATATATTTATATATAGATATTTTTATATAAAATATCGTTACATATTACTAAATAAAATGGTCTTGTGAAGCTTTTGTCTCAGACCTATATTGCCCTTTATGAATTTTCTTAATTGTAATTTTGTTATGTGATACGACCTTAAGTTAAAGTAAGAATTTGATATCGATTTTACAAGTTGGAATTCGTATGGCTCTTCAGATTGAATACACTGCAAAGGATGAGAAACCTCCAGATATTTAAACAATTTGCTGTGACATTCTTGTACAACGTTTGAAATCATTTTATTTTTCTTTAAATGTTTCAATGAATCACTCGACATAACCGTAAAAACTTTTTCACAATATTTTAAAATTTCGAATACAAAGCGAGATGCGTACTTAAGACCCCCACGATCCACAAATGTGGTAAAAGCCGAAAATTTAAAAATGTCTACGCAGTACTCATGGTCAGTGTTCTTATTAGTCAACAAAATTGAATGACAGTATGCGCAAGATATTTTGCTCACCATTTTATTTACGATACTCCCAGCTATATAGTAAATTATATTCATTTTTAAATCACTTTCATTTGACTTTTCTATAAGATCTAGTAACATATTAACCGATTGATCATCATCGTTGTCAGATAATTCTAGAATTGCTTTCTTCTTGTTTCTGAATTCTAGAACTGGTGTCATTTCGTAATCGTTGCTGGTACAGTTTGCATTTATGCTGGGTTGTACATGTACACTATTTTTGTATAACAATTTTCGTAATGTGAAACGGAATTGCAAAGCATTGGGATTATCATTGCTGCCACCTCTAGCTCGCACGCAAGAAAAAAGCATTTCTAAATGATCTTGTGAACATTTATATGTAAGAAAATATTTAAAATCTTCTAACTGCAATAAATCAAAAGCCAAATTCTCAAAGCTTAGGATGTTCACAATTAATCCAAGAAATGGCGTTTTGCGTCTATGCTGCAAAATATTTTTGCCATCGATACTTAAAGATGACAAATATTGTTTAGTTTCTTTTAAAACATTCATCCAAACCTCTTTATTTTCATTTCTTAGGGGACATTTGTATCCAGTTCCAAAAGGATCCTTACAGTTCATCAAGTCAAATATTCGGTCAAGTATCCTACACTAGCGGCACGCTATGATTGCCGGTTTGACGTTTGTCCGCTCATGAAGTTCCGTATTAATTGATAACGACTTTGAAGGAAATAATTGTATTACTTTATTGACGATAGTGATGTGCAGAGATTCATAAATTTTATCGAATGTAGTTTTAGGTTTAGGACTCAAAATTTATTTATTAAATTGATTTCTAAAATGTATACAAGTGTAGAAAAATCAGTTTGCACCATTTAAGGGGTGAATGTACTTGTGAATATGAACAATTTTCACTATGTGGACAAACCTCTGAAATCGCAAAAAAATATCAGCTGTTTCATACAAAAGGTAAAATTTTTATTTTTATATGATATATACCACAACTCGGCATTTGGTTTTCTAAATTGAAAATTTTTAAAAATGGAATCTAATACGATCGTCACATAGGATCGCTGGCTAGCACAACTACTACCTCCGGCAAACTCGCGTCAATGCTCAATGCAAAACAAAGCAGTTTCGAATTGACGTTGCTTCGAAAAGTATAAACTGTCAGTGCAATGCGATTGTGATATAGTTTTGACCTGGCTTTGGATTTCAAATATTGATACTGCATTACTGTTGACCCTTGCTCGTTAATTTGGACTCTGTTCAAGCCCTTTGTTGTGGATTTCGTCGATATGACCGAACGTACGCAGAGAACTGTTCTAAATAGTCAGACACGTGAGTTCGTAATACGCCTTCGTAACTATTTCGATCGTGAAGCTCAAAATGGAGGGCCAATTTTACCTATAACGTCAGTGGTTGAACGCGTAGCTGATGCGCTTAATATTGGACAACGAACTGTTAGACGGATAACTAAAAAAAAATATGGCGAGACTGGCACAGAAGAAAATAAACTTCACACACCAAAAAAGAGAAAACGAGCAAAACCAGTCGTAGGCATCGATAGCTTTGATGCCGATGCTATCCGAAGACATGTTTACGGCTACTATTTACAGAAGGAGTATCCAACAAGAAAAAAGTTGGTGCATTCACTGAAGGAAGCTGGATTATTCTTCGGTGGGGAAAGTTCTTTAACGAAGATTTTGAAGACCATTGGATTTCGATACAAAAAATGTAACAAACGCAAAATATTGATGGAAAGATTTGATATAGCGATGGCAAGGTATACTTTTTTACGGCAAGTGAAAGAAAGCAAAAATTGGCAAAATGTTGTGTTCTTGGATGAAACATGGCTTAATGCTAACCATACTGTAGGCCGTTCTTGGAACGATGACACAGCAGCATCTACTTCCAAAGTTCCTGTAGGAAAAGGATCGCGACTTATAATTTGTCACGCCGGAACCATCAACGGGTTTGTCGAAGGTTCTCTCATGGCTTTTGCGTCAAAAACCACTGGAGACTATCATGAAGACATGAATGGAGAAAAGTTTACTGAATGGTTTACCTCAATGTTGTGTAGCCTCCCTGAACCATCTATTATAATTATGGACAACGCCCCATACCACTCGATGCAAATTGACAAGCCACCTGCCCAATCCCAAAAGAAAGCTGATATCGTCGCATGGCTTCGTAAAAATGGCGTAGATGCAAACATGAATATGTTAAAAGCGGAATTAGTACGTCTTTTAAAAGAAAACAAACCAACCAAGATCCGATACGTCATTGACGAAATAGCATTAGAACATGGGCACAGAGTTATACGGTTACCGCCTTACCATTGTGAGTATAATGCGATTGAGTTGGTGTGGGCTCAAATTAAGGGATATGCTGCAAGACACAATACAGAACCCCCATTTACCACAAAAAAAATGCTAAAATTATTAGAAGAAGCTTGTGAACATGTGACTAAAGGAGACTGGGAAAAGGTTGTGAATAGAACTGTTAAATTAATAAGGGAAGATTATGAAAGAGATGTGAAAATAGATAATATTATAGAAAACGAACATATAATTATTAATGTAGGTGATGATAGCAGTGACGACAGTGAAAATAGTAGTATGGACGAATCTGATTAATTATGGCCTTTTGTGGCACCTTTTTTGGTATCTTTTGTATTCATATGTTTCTTGTGTGCATATAAAGTATGTATATTCATTTTCATTCAAATATTCAGTTCGTTCAAATAAATTAAATAAACATATACATTTTTGTTTTATTAAACCTATTTAATCAGGTACAAAAACAAAACTTAATTGTTTTTTGTTCGAGAATAAATCGACATTCCACATCACTATTGTAATGTGTCAAACCGGCCATCATAGCGTGCCGCTAGTTTAATATACTCAACGGTAGCTTGACTACCAGCGAAAGTAAGATTGCCTGTTTCTCTCAAAAAATCGATGGCATCTGCCACAGAACTGCTAAGAAGCTGGCTAGCTAGTCTGACGTTCATTTTTTTATTAAAAAAATTTATATGTGCATCGCATAATTTGTTTGCCAAACGAAGTCCTTCTTGTTGTTGAATTTTGTGCAAATTTTGTACAAATTCAAATTTGATTTCCCCCTTCTGTGAAATTAAATTTGTTTCAGCAACGACGTTACGGGCTAGTTTCAGCATATGAGGAGGATCAAAAATACAGTATATATTTAAATCTCGACAAGGATGCTTCAAAGACGTTTTTATTTCAGGAAAATCAAAATTACAGCCCAAATTGAGGTATGTAGCAAAATTGGTAGGTGCTCCATCGCAAGTCAGTGATCTTACTACAATATCAATATTACTCAAAAATCTAATTGCCGTTAGGATTAATTGCGCTTGTACGTTAGCGCTGATCTTATTTATAAAAAAATATCTTATAGGACATTTAAATTTCTTTTTTAATGAAATTATCTGCAAAACCAATACTTCTGTCGCTATTTCCTCAGCATTAGCTGCTGTTACGATGCCTCCGTAATCTAAATACCCCCAGTACTTGTCAGTATTTTTATCGTATAGAATTTCAGAGCGAATGGACATAGAATCAAAAACCAAAGCAACATTTTTTAAAGAGTCATCATTTTGAACTGATACTTTTAAAAAGTCGAATACTTCTTGCATGAAACCAACATTGCACTTATTTGTCGCTAAAATTTTTCGTAATGTAGCTGGATGAGGTAAAGTCAAATAGGTTCGCAAATAGCAATATGCTCTAGCTGAATAATAATACAAAGAAAGTAAGTAAAAAAGTTAAATAAGTTAAATAAGTTTGTAGTACGCATTCCAGTTGTACGTAGTACTTATTAGTTCCATGGGTCTTACCTATATCCTTATAGATTAAAAACAAATTGAGAAGTGACAACTAATTGACAAACGTTTTTTTCCCTCATACTTTAATATAATAAATGAGTAAAAAAAATACCTGTTTACTTCAAGTTGTATTTTTACATTGCTTGTGGTGGTAACTAGGTACCTACAAATAAATAGTACGGGAGGTAGCGTTACTTATATAACTTGTAGTTGTACCTACATGAAGAAGTTATCTCTACCAGCGGATAAATAAATCATGGTTTATCCTCGCTCTTTTCGGTATCTGAACGTCCGCTGCGCGCGAGGAATTTAATAGTTAGAGTGTAGTTCAACAAAATAGAAGAAAAAGTAAATCGTAAAATTATTTTTCAATATATTTGCTTGTTAACATCCGTGAATAAACTCTGTAATTATCTATATATATAAAAGAAAGTGGTGTTAGTTACACTATTTATAACTCAAGAACGGATGAACCGATTTGGCTCAAAATTGGTGGAGAGGTAGCTTAGAACCAGGAGACGGACATAGGATACTTTTTATCCCGTTCGACCGCGTTTCCGTCAAGTCAATATAAAACCTGTTATAACAAAAATGCATCTGACATGGAATAAAAAAACGAAAATGACAGTGGAAGAACAAAACGTAAATGACAGCTAAACGTAATTTTGTATTTGGTTAATTATGGTAAAAAATTATGGTAAAAACAATTATAAAAATTATAGTTTAACGTAAGTAATTGATAATATCATCAGTAATATGTTTTCTCTTTGAATCATCATTAACAATGCCGCGAGCAAGACGATCAAATGTTTCCTGCTACAAAGCTACGGATTGACGTGATTTATTGGATAGGTATAGTTGAGAGCCTGGAGGGTGACAAAGATTACCCGCGGGATGTTATGAACTAAATCCACGCAGACGAAGTCGCGGGCATCAGCTAGTTATTGTTAAAGCAGTGTAATCAATTCTCTATGACAGTTATAGGTAAGTACTCTATGCCCATGTCAGATCTATAATTATTATTCCAAATCTACCTACTTAAAATTGTCTTGCTAATCTAAAACTGCAATAAAGTAAGTGAGTAACAGTAAACAATTAGTGTATAAATATCATCATTGATACAATTTTATTAAGTATACTTTTACCTTCCCCAAGTCAACAAAAAAGTTATCAACATTGTTTGTTACATGATTTGGGCACCCTTTTTAGGGTTCCGTAGTAAACAAGGAACCCATATTATAGGTCCGTCGAGCTTAACCGCGGACAGACGCGCGCGTCTGTCTATAATTGGTACTATGTAAAAAACTGTAATTTTACAAGGGTAGGTATAAATATTAATCACGCTAACAAAGTGGTGAAATAAAATTGTGAAAAATATTTTTTTAGGGTACCTCCCCTACATGTAGTGTGCACAAGTGGGGATGAATTTTTGGAACGTAGTTCCTTATCGCGCGGTGCGGAAGGGGGCTAGACGGAAAATACCTACACTTTTTTGAAACCGACACTTTTGAATGTGAATTAGGCGTTGTGTACAATATTTTCACAGTAGGTACAATATTAGATCTCCGTAGCCTTGTGGTTTCTACAGTCGCATAAAGGTCGATAAGGGTCGATGGTTCGAATCCCAGCTTGACAGACTGAATTTTCTATTTAGATATCAATTTTATTTTAAATAATTTCTACATGTGGAATTTTTCCCTAATTTTTTTATTTTTATTATTAATTTATTATTATTATTTGAAGCTGGGAGCTGCTGCTCACTTTCGCGTACCGCACGCTACATGCGGATAAGAGTCAAAACCTCTCCCTTACACAGAAAATAAAAAATAACTGCACATTAAATGACAGCAACATTTATAATACTACCATACAGTTAAATCCTTTTTATTACTCAAAGGTTAAATCCACTACACGTGACACATACACAATCTCATCCATATTTGAAACACAATTATAATTAAAAAAAAATTATTGAAAACAAAATAAGCGACGGCGACCTTAAGGGAGCGGCTCGACTTTTATTCTCCAGTGACACAATTGCCCCTGATACAGCGGAGACTCTGGAAGCACTGCGTTCTAAACACCCATCTCCTTCTCCTGATTCCTCTTTTCCAGACCCACCGACAAATAGCGATTTTATTTTTCAGGCCACTACAAATGACGTGCTGGGAGCTCTGATGTCTTTCAAAAGTGGTTCCGCTGCAGGGCTCGATGGTTTGTCACCACAGCACTTTAAAGACTTAGTTTGAGGTGCAAACGTTGACGTAGGTGGTACCCTTCTGAAATCGATCACTGATCTGGTGAACCTGATGCTATCTGGACGAGTACCCCATGAAATAACTAAAACCTTTTATGGAGCAAATTTATGTGCCCTAAAAAAAAAGGATGGTGGTATTCGTCCCATAGCAGTGGGTTCAACGATTCGGCGCGTCGTTTCCAAAATTTGCTGTAAAAAAATTCTTCCTATTGGATAGTGTGCGATGGTGCCTCATCGCGCTGTCTCATTAGTCATTATTAAAGCAGTGTCACTATAGCAGCCGAGCGTTTTACTTGTGTTCCCCGATATAACAGTGGCGACGAGTACCCACCCGCGTTTATAATAGTTACAAGATGGCCGGTGAAAAATTCGGGATTTTATCGACTTTTGACCACAGTATTCACTCGTATTCACTCGTCCGGGGGAAGCGGGCCGGGGGCGGCGGAGGGGAGCGCGGGGCAGTGCGCGGACGCCGCGGCGGCATTGCACGATCGCGCGGCCTATGTATGTTTCGTGTTAGACGGATCGCTCCCGGTGTCGTTAGACGAGTTACGCAACGAAACGAAAAGAGATGACGTACTGTCGCGAGTTGCAAATTATGTCTTACAGGGCTGGCCACCCAAGGTAAATGATGATGAGATTAAGCCATATTATTATTGTAGATTGCAACTTTCACTGGAAAATGGTTGCCTCATGAGAGGTCATAAGGTTATAATTCCAAGCACTCTAAGGGGGAAGGTACTTTCGGAACTACATACCTCACACTTAGGCATAGTAAAAACCAAGGCGGAATGCAGATCACGATTTTGGTTTCCAGGAATTGATGCCGCTGTAGAAAAATTAATAGGTAGCTGTCATATCTGTCAACAGTTAAGACCTGCAGCACCTCGGATACCAATTTCGCCTTGGCAGTTCCCATCGCATCCATTCCAACGCGTTCATATGGATTTCCTTGGTCCGATTAACGGCCGTACCTATTTAGTTATTGTTGATGCGTACACCAAGTGGGTCGAAGTATGCGATATGGTCACTACCACGACATCGGCCGCGGTCATCGAGAAACTGTACGAGTTCATGTCACGGTTCGGGGTAATGGAATTCCTTGTAACAGACAATTTCGCTTCATTTTGTTCACAGGAATTTTTGAAATTTTGTGATTTAAATGGTATCACACACTTGACGTCTCCAGCGTATCACCCGGCTAGTAACGGCCAGGCCGAAAGCTATGTCAAAATAGTAAAAAAAGGCATCAAATCGAGCCTTATGTCCAGCCGCAATGTAAAGGAATGCAAGCTGAAAATGTTAAAATATTTATTTGACTATCGAAATTCCTTACATTCCACCACGGGATCCTCACCGGCGCAACTTTTGTATGGCCGAAAGTTAAGAACGCGATTAGATTTGATAAATCCAACACCATCGCCGCCCTCATATATCGCCTTGGCTAATGTTGTCAAAAATCAACAGTGTATGCAAGTTAAAGCAAGTGGGGGGAAAAACCAAAAAGCATTCTCTTCTGGTGAAAATGTTTTATATAAAAAGTTTAGTAACAATAAGTCCATTTGGTGCAAAGGAGTAATTGTTAAGAAAATCGGTAGAGTAATATATTTAGTTAAGGATTGTGAAACATCATTGGTTGTTAAGAAACATAAAAATCAAATAGTTGTAAATAAAGGGATAAGTAACAACCTCGACTTCTGGGACGATGATTTGGATCAACCGCAATCATCATCAGGCTCTAACCCGATACAAGCTAATGGGGGAGGGAGTGAGGAGTCGATGCCGGCGCCTGGGTCACCTGGTGCGTGTGACTCGTTTGTCGCGGCCGCCACATCTGGGATGCCGTGTACAGGTCCGGCATTAGAACCCCTGGCGCCCGGAACGTCTGAAGCAGCGACTGCGTCCGGAGCGTCCCCGTCCCGGACTCTTCAAGAACCGGATACGCCGTGCAGAGTGACGGTCACTAGAGGAGTCCGGCGACCACAGATGGCAGAGGATGAGGACTTAGAGTTCTTTGACTGTGTTCAAGATAACATCCGCCAGCCCTCTGCCCGAACCCGAAGGAGGTTGTTACGCCAGCGTCCCAATAGTAACTTTTATATTACTTAGATAGTAACATGATAGATTGAGTGACTAATCTAGGGGAAGGGATATTGGATAGTGTGCGATGGTGCCTCATCGCGCTGTCTCATTAGTCATTATTAAAGCAGTGTCACTATAGCAGCCGAGCGTTTTACTTGTGTTCCCCGATATAACACTTCCTTTAATATCTTCTAATTTTGTCCCAATTCAGTTAGGCTTTGGGGTAAAGGGGGGATGCGAAGCAGCTGTTCACGCTGCTCGCACATTCCTCCTTAACTCCCGGGAGGAGGTACTCCTTAAAATTGATGTGAAGAATGCCTTCAATTCAGTGGTTAGGGGGTCCTCCTCTCAGAAGTAAAAAATAAATTTCCACAGTTTTTCCCATACTTGGCGCAGTGCTACCGGGAACCTTCAAAGCTCGTACACAAAAAGAATGTTCTGAGCTCCGCTGTCGGCTGTCAGCAGGGGGATCCGCTTGGACTAGTTATTTTTAGTTTGGCCATACACCCTATAATTTCGGTTCTAAATTCCAAATTCAATGTTTGGTATTTGGATGATGGAACCTTGGGCTGCGAAGTGAGTTCGGTTTTGGAGGATTTGGAAATAATTATATCAAAATTTAAAACTATTGGCTTGGAACTTAACTTTGATAAATGTGAAATTTATATTCCAAATTCTTTTTCGGCCGAATCCAAACTGCACATATTAAATAAATTCAATATTTTAGCTCCGGGTATTAAAATTTTAAACGATGAGTCACTTCGCCTCTTAGGAGCACCTGTTCTAGAGGCCTCAGTTCCTCAATTTTTTACTGACTTAATTTCTAAATTCAAAAACACTTCCCATCATCTGTTAGATATTAATCCTCATATGGCAATGACCATCATTCGATTCTGCTTATTTGTTCCAAAATTTACTTATTTCGTTAGATGTTCACCTCGTTGGAAATTTAATAATTTATTGGAAAATTTGGATAATTTTATACAAAATATTCTATCTGACATCTTAAATTGTCCGATAGATGATCAAGTATGGGCCCAGGCTTCTCTTCCGATCAGGTATGGAGGTCTGGGAATCCGCAAAATTTCTAGTGTCTCTCTGCCAGCTTTTCTTTCCTCTGCTTATAGTACACACACTCTCTTTGAAAAAATTATATCCCAGTCTTTGGGATCAATTGAGGTGTCGTACTTGGCAGAGGCAAGAAATGGATGGTCAGCGATTAGCCCAAATCAATTGCCGGTTTCTCTTCCTTCCCAGAGACAGTGGGATGACATTATTTGTAAACAAACTTTCGACGCAATGTTAATGCAAGCAAATTCTAAAGACCGTGCTCGTCTTCTCGCTGTTTCTGCGAAAGAATCCGGACACTGGCTCCATGCTATCCCTTCTGCTAATCTGGGCACTCTTTTAGACCACGCCACTCTTGCAGTGGTAGTTGGTCTTAGGCTTGGCGCCAAAATAACCCAGCCTCACCGTTGCCACTGCGGTGACCGCGTCGACACTTACGGTCATCACGGGCTCTCCTGTTCGAAGAGCGCTGGTCGTTTCTCCCGCCACAATGCCCTCAACGACATCATCCGCAGGTCTCTTGCTACTGCTCACGTGCCAGCTGTATTAGAACCTATTGGTTTGGCACGTAGTGATGGCAAGAGACCTGATGGTATGACGCTTATTCCTTGGAGGACAGGGAGGTCGCTTGTGTGGGATGCCACCTGTGTAGATACTCTAGCTGCTTCCCACATCCATGCGACCTCCTCTGTGGCGGGTGCAGCGGCTACTAACGTCGAACAGGCTAAGAGGCGCAAATATGAAAAACTTGACAGTGGTTTCATATTTGCGCCTTTTGGTGTAGAGACCCTGGGGCCGTGGGGCCCGGAGGCTCGCGCACTTTTTTTAGAGATATCAAAAAGAGTGATCGAGTCTACCGGGGATCCAAGAGCTGGCAGCTACCTTGGCCAAAGGATTAGCTTGGCCATCCAAAGAGGTAATGCTGCCAGCATCTTGGGTACTATGCCACACTGCGGTGGCTTGGATGGGGTTTTAGATTTTAATTAGTTTTTATTTTAGTTTTAATTTTAGAATTAAATTTAGGTTTAATATAGTATTGTATATATGAAATTTTCTTAAGTCAAAATAAAAAGTTTACAAATTATAAAAAAAAAAAATAATTATTATTTAATAAGGGTCGATGGTTCGAATCCTAGCAAGACAGACTGAATTTTCTATTTGCTATTTTATTTTAAATAATTTCTACAAGTGGATTTTTTCCCTAATTTTTTTATTTTTATTATTAATTTATTATTTGATAAATTAATACCAACAATCAAACACACTTTTGCATTTATAATATTAGTATAATTAAGATAAAGTACTTATAAATAGCTATTACT
The DNA here is from genome assembly GCA_029955525.1 of Oeneis ivallda. Lineage (NCBI taxonomy): Eukaryota > Metazoa > Arthropoda > Insecta > Lepidoptera > Nymphalidae > Oeneis > Oeneis ivallda. The sequence goes on from JARPMR010000007.1 coordinate 13,076,134, forward strand.
TACCTAAATAAGTATTGTAAATATAATAGTATAAAAGTAAAGGAAAGAAACGTTCAAAATAAGTAGGTATGTTGTATATTTTTGTTTCTAGTACTTACTAGTGATACATTCTTATAAACAGTAAACTTACATTAACATAACGTACCTACCTAGATTATAATTTATAACATGCATAAATAAGTAATCAGTATTAGTTATTTATAAAATTAATAGGCATTTAGCAAGGCAACATGATAGGTACTAAAATATCACATCAGTTTAATATTATTCTTAAAAAAATATAGTATATGAAATTGTCATGATTATATTTATGTGGATCACTTAAGATTCATAGTCACAAAGTTGTCTTAAAATTAATTAATAGCTATATTAATTATCTACTATAATATGAATGAGCAAATAATATGAATTATGAATGAATGTAAACTATTTTATATCGCTTATAAGTTTTGGTTTACTATCAGCATAATCTAAAAAATCATGCTTTGTAGCAATAGCACATTCCAAAAGCATAATACAGTCTGCTTCGGCTCTGTGACATTCCTTTACTTTCTTATTTAGTAATTTTTCATATAAACTACACAATGAATAGCTGAATTTTGGAGCTATTTCTTCTTTCGGAGTTTTAATTTTAGATTCTTTTTCAGCTTTCATACGCTTTGGTGTACTTGTTAACAGTGAAAAGCGATCAATAAACTCGTCGATTTGTTGAATTTCTTCTGTACTTAGATCTTGCCATTCTTCTTCTTTAATGACTCCATCAGTGCTATCTAGAGAATTTGTGGAATTATCATGTAGTGCTTTTTTTGAACACTTAGGATTTTTCAATATGGTTCTAAAAGCATTTATGGTATCTACACACAGTAAGTCACGTGGTAACTCTTCATTGGCGGTACGATATTCTGCTTGCAAAATTTTGAAATCAAATCTATTGCCATTGTGAGCTAAAAGGCAGACTGGCTTCGGTTTGTCCAAAAATGCATTTATACACTTTATATTATCTTTAAAATCTGGTTGATTTTCTAAAAACTGGTTCGTTAAGCCCGTCAATTTGACTGCCGCTGGCTGTATACTTTTTCTTGGATTACATAAAATCGATAGTTTGTTTGTTGCAGGTAAATTCACACCATCTGCCTGTTCAATGTCAGTGCGAGAAACCGATATTAGCGTTATTTCCGTGATTTTAGCTCGATCCGCCGGTATTCCTGTGGTTTCCAGGTCAAAAAACACAAATGTTTGTATAGTCATCATGTATGAGTCAATTATAATATGGCTTTGTGAGTTGTATCTATCAAGTATAGTTTAGTCACGTAGGTACATTAAAATTATGCGTAGGTAGCTATTCTTTAGATACTAAAAATACACTGTACAGAAACATAAATTCATAATATTTTAAAATACACTTGAAAATCGAATACTAAACAAGGTTCATTACATAAGTAATGAACCTAACAAAACACACACTTGCTATTTACACAATACACCTGTGCATACACAATACGCTTCACATGATGCAATCGAATCGATCGCATGTCTGACGCAGACCAATGTCTGTGTGACACTGACAGGCGACAGCCGACAAGCGACACTGTCGCCGCGCCAAGATTTTGACAAAGACAAGACGCTAAGTTTCATTTTATATTATGTGGCTGTAGAGTCTTGTCTTTTTGATCTTGTAAAAAAACTTTTTCATGTTTAATTTATTGTGGGACAATAATGACGACCAATCTTTGCAGTTAAAAGACCCGAGCTTATTTTATAATTATTATAAAATAAGCTCGGGTCATTAGTGTTGCCACTTTAGCCACTTTGTGGCTGGCTAGATCTAGCGGTTTTGTAATGGTTTTAGCCAAAAAATAATTTATTTTAGCCACCAAAACGAATCTAGCTACTTCTAGCTACTATTGATACTTTTGTAGATTGTTACTGTTAGGAGTCTGCCCAGACGTTTATTTAGCCGTTTATTGTTAATAATTATTTTAAAAATATTGTCACAAGTTTAATATGTTTTTCCATCTGAAAGGAGTGGTCCAAAATTGTTTTTTTATTTTTTATTTGAATTTAATGAACCAGGATGATTTTAATGTAGTTGGATAGAGATCCAAAAAGGCTTCCATCTAAATAATTTACACATTTTTTAACAACTCGTATTGAGAAAAACATTTTTTTTGACTCATTTATCGACCTTTGCTTGTGATTAAACACCGGTTAATAAAAACTTGATAATATAATTCTTCTATGTAAGTTGTCAATGTCAGGTGATTGTCAGGAATTTCATTTTCGACAATTTTCGTTAAGAGGACGCTGTACGGCGAACATCGTTCGCAACTCCAATTCAAGGCGCGTGCAAAAATCGGCCGGTATATTGCTATCTCTATTTATCTATTCACATCAACAATATTTAGCAATATTTAGCGTCTGAATTTGGTCTTTTTCCGTAAATACCAAAAATGATGAATGAAAATTTGTTGTGTTTTTCACTTTGTGTTGTTATTTTGTAACTTGACAATATAAGCTATGTTCCTGATCAATTATTAGCTAAGATATCGTTCGTTTTATTATGAAACAAATAAGAAGAAAACATGCCATTTACGTCGTAAAAATATGCAAAACGCAATTCGTTTACATTTCATTTTAGTAAACTATTTTGAAAACATATATATCCAGGTACCTAGATAAATACAATTTGAATCCAAATAATCGCATAATATGATGGAAATATTCTCCAATTACAAATTATTTTGGGTAGGTATTACGTTAGGTATTACGTTTGTATGGGCAATTCATTCTCCGCTGGCCTCTTAAACTGTTAAGTAATATCGAATGTCGATTAAGGGTGGAACCACATTTGTGAGGATCGATTCGTATTTTGCCTATACAAAACTATCATTTTCCATACATTCGTGTACGCATCGAAAAGCCGATTTGATCCGTACACGTTTCTATGGAATTTGACAGTTTTGTATGGGCGAAATCCGAAACGATCCTCACAAATGTGGTTCCACCCTAAAGTTATCAAAAGAAAAGTAGTCGTAATTCCTAGTTCCATGGTTCAAAATAACATAATTTATATATACGTGACACTAGCAGATGCCAGATTTGATAGATCTATAGATTACAAAAAGTTTTTAGTGTTGCCATCCATCTAAAAATATTTTCTACAAACGATATTTTTCTTGATTAATTTACTAAAAAAAACCGAAATTATTATTTTTATGGCGTTTATTTTTTTTTTCACTTGCACGTGATCGCAGTTTGGTTCTGGTTTAAGTATAGACACTCAGAATAAAAAACGTGTCTTTTTAACGAAAATTACAAAAACGGTCAAACCAACAAAACAAATCGAAATACCGTCTACATCATCACCCATTATAATATGCCCATTAACGAAGACATTTCAGAATGAATAGATGACTTTATTGTAACCAGTTTTTAATAAGTACATTGGATATGAGATAGGCCAAAAATACTATATTATTATCACAGCCGTCTCTATCTCCTGAGATAGAGACGGCTATGATATTATACCTTGATTATACCATAATATATATATACCATAAATTTCGAAAGCGATTTTTGTACAAAACTGGCCACTTTTTTATTTTAAGAGAAACTAGATTGTATAACGGCAGCACTGGTGGTCATCAAGTCTAAACCTACATTTAAATCCGTCGTCCAGGGATAGTATACTACCTAGTGCTTCTTTTACAAATATGTTTTGTGTGGTCAGCAGGTAGTCAATAATATCTAAGCTTGTTTACTTTTGACACGCTGAATTAATAATGGACATTAGTACCGATCGATCATATACCTACCTACCAGTACCTAAAAATAGAAATAAGTGTAATAAATGGCCAATTGCGTATCAAGCCACGCGCAGTGTAGGGTTCCATAGTTGCCTGTCATAATATTATGCGTAGGTACCACCTACGTTGAAGGGTGTCATATTATTATGTAATTTTCATCATAAAATGTTTTTTTTTTTACATTTTCTAATGCGCCTAGTTATAAATTAATAGCAAATATTGCTGGTTCTATTCAATAATAAAGGCATCTAAAGGTGTGCTTGCAGAAACTCAGAGTTATCCTTTTAACCCAGAGTTAGCTGCAGCTAACTCTGTGTTAAAAGGACAGATTTCGTATAAAGCTTCTGTCAAAATTACAAATTTATGCCTGGGTCATCGATGTCCTGGGTTAACTAACACGGCGTCTCTGCAAGGGGAAGTCATTTACTAAGAAAATTTTTACTTATAAAAGTTAGTCGATTTATTACTCATTAACTTGTAAAGCCTGTGATAGTTTTCCTTTTATCTCCGTTATATAAACTACTATCGTGAATACTTTTCAAATATCTAAAATAAATGGTTTAGTTTTTAGAAGAGGGGGACGCCCACCCTTATCTGTGGGGACGCCCGACTCAAACAAAAATTTTCACTTTAAAGCTTCACTTCGCAAACGGATCCCTCAATCGAAAAAATGTTCATAACATACCCCCAATATTTTTGAAAGACCTATCCAACAGCACCCCACACAATTGAATAGACGAGTAAAAAAAATATCATCCCCACTTTAACGTGTAGGCGGAGGTACCCAAAATAAATAAATAAAATATAAATGTTTCTTTTTTCAAGATTTTATTTTACAACTTTGTCATATCCTTGCCAAATTACAGCTCTTTGCGCGAGATCGAGAACAGACGGACGGATGGATAGACGGACGGACTTGCCGAAACTTAGGGTTCGTTGTTGTTTTACTACGGAAACCTAAAAAGGTGTGACTGTTGTTCGTATTGTATGTCCTTCTTTTAAAGCCGCTTATTTCAGTTCGTATCTACTAATGTTTATTGGAAGGAATACCTAGCTCTTTCAAAGATATTGCTTGTCAGAGGCGGCCTTATTGCGAGGCTCTCGGCAAAGGTCTTTACGAGGGCCTTATCCTTTGTGGCAATTATCAATTGAGTGAATTGAAAGTATTTTTCTTCATGACTAGCTGATGTCCGCGACTCCTTCCGCGCTAATTTGTGTTTAGTAAAACGTTACGTTATATTGTAAACGCGGTTCTATCAGTAATAGCACCTGCATTATTTCACACTATAAATACTTAAATAGTGGGTAGGTACTCGGTAGGTATGTAAACTAGGTACTGTAATAACTCTAATACAAGGGCATTCTAGATGTGGTCTGGTTACTTCTCTCTATGTTTTCAATTTTTCCACTCGCAGAATTCCCGAAATTATACCTACTAGATGTATAATTTCGGGAATTCTGAATTCGGAAACATTGAATCAAAACCAATTTACTCACGCCTACTACTTCTATTGGGTCCTACTCGTGTTTCCAATATAATATTGTATTATTATTGTAGACGTCGTATAAGGCCTCCGGGGAAATACCCGAAACAATTGGACGTAAACCAACGAACTCAACACTACTAGGTACTACATTTATATCAGTGACGTAGACAATAATTATAATACAGGTACCTGAGTAGGTATAAGTTTAATTACTAGCAAAAACCTTGTGAGGGCTCGCGTAGTTTTTTATCGGGTAATAAGTTCTGTTGCAGCGATGTTAACTCTTTGTTTTTCTAACAGATGGCGTTAGTAGTAAAATAACATTCTATCCAATTAATACACAATTGTTAAGAGCGCGTGTAACCCCAAAAAAAATCAGATTTCGCGATGAGATAAAACATAGCCACAACCTCATGTGAGGCGCGACAAAAGATAGCGTTTTGCGCGGAATAGGAGTGTAGTAAGCGCCAAAATACTTTGTAACTCGTAAAATATTCATTTTCTTTTCAATTCGCTAGGCTACTCCCTTGATAATATCAATCGGAATTTAATGTAAAAATTTTGGCTCTGTAATATGCAACACATTGAAAATAAATGAATATTGGTAAAAAATTAGACCTAACTTCGCGATTTTTTATTATCGAACAAATTTCATCATTTTATGTTTTTGCCCAGACACGTCCCTTGGCAGTATGATGTAATTCTTGTGTATTTTTTTTTCGGATAATTGAAACTTGATCTACTACTGTAAAAATCAAATCTGTTTACTGTTAACGAGCGCACACCCCCTCTTAATGTTAATTTTTTTTAATAATTATAAAATTATATTTTTTTTGACAGATAACAAACACATCTGGATATGAATTTAAATTACTATTTAAAGCACAAATCTATAGGCGTGATAGTTTTTCAGTAAAGTGTTCCACAAAAATGCACAGGTTGTGGGATAGTGTTAGTAATAATAAATATACCTTATAGTAATTATAATTATCGCTGTGAAATCTTAATAGCGGAATGAAAAGTAGAGTTGTGCATCTAATAGGAAATAAGCTTCTTGATTAGAATTAATATTATTTTTATTATATTTAAGTATGGCTTGTTCATTGGATGACAGGAAGGTCGCTTGTTTGGGAGACCACCTGGGTAGATAATCTAGCTGCATCCCACATCCAGGCGACCTCCTCTATGGCGGGTGCAGCGGCTACTAGCGCCGAACAGCCTAAGAGACGCAAAAATGAGAAACTTGATAGTAGTTTCCTATTTGTGCCATTTGGTGTAGAGACATTTTGTAGAAATATCAAAAAGAGTAATCGAGTCTACCGGGGATCCAAGAACTGGCAGCTACCTTGGCCAAAGGATTGCTTTGGCCATCTAAAGGGGTACTGCTACCAGCATCTTGGGTACCTACTATGCTATACTATGGTTGTAGGTTTTATTTAGTTTTTAATTTTAATTAATTTACTAATTTTTAATACGGATTAGTTAGTACAAAATATGCAATGTGAATCATGCTTTGGACTCCTTAAGCGTGATTCACATTAAGGCATAAGGAGTGGTTGGATGAGGACTATTCCATCGATTGGATCGTTATAATAATTATCATAAGGCTTTTCTCTATCTCAGAGGCTAATACCATACCAAGATAGTCCTTTAAGAAGGAGTCTCTTTACATAGCCCCCAAATACAATCAAAACAAAAAAATGTGTTCCCTAAAGGTTCGTGAAAACGAATTTGACAGAAAGCGTCACCTAGCTTAGCTTAGGTAGCCCGTAAAACTTAGGGAAAGTTGGTGAAAACGGGCATGAGTCGAACAATCTTCCATGCAAACAATGGAAAAATCTAAAACTGTCAAACCCGCATTTCGAACAAACATACTGAGATAGGGAATAGCTCTACAGTTGATACGTGGTTGAGACCGAGTTAATTATACCAATAATTTCTTATTAACGAAATAAAGTAAACTCGTGCATTAATATCCTGAGGTCCTCAAATGCGTGAGGGCTATAAATAAATCATTCAATTGGTAATAATTATGGCATAGGTAAGTTGTATTTGATGGGTATTTTTATTTCCAAGTGAAGGCTTCATAGCGCCTGCGTGATGATAAAAAATTCAAAAGTCTGTCTAAGCTCGTTATAGAAGTGACTAAAACTAGAACGCGATATTTTTATTATTTATGTAATTTTTAAATTGTCTGGTGTGGGGACTATTTTCATTGTAATGAAAAACTTACTAAAAAATAAGTAGTTCCCCGGCTTTTTTGTACATTTTCTCTATGAGTTTCCTTTTTTTACCGATAAATAAATAAAATAATAAGCCTTCTACAATACGTTTTCTATACAACATTCTGAGGCGGAAAGACTTTTTAATGATATTTTTCGGGTTATTTTGGATTATCAGGTTATTGTAGAAGATAGATAGACAACTGGATTTTTTTTTGGAGAGAAATAAATTCAAGTCACTTCATTATTTTCATCAAAATCTATCGTTTAAATCAAGCTTTCGCCAATAAAGCTCTCTAGAAGCCAGCTTTGGAAGGCTACGAAACGACTCAACTATAAGTCAACTCTACCATATCAGCGTTGATGATGTACATGATCCATTGCCCACTCCAAGGGGGTTATATATATATATTTTATCTATAATAATAAATAATCTTTATTTGTAAAACTCAGTACAGCACAATACTATGAAATCCTGACCCCTAAACTAGGAAAACCCGTATCTTAGGGGCCAGTGCCTTCCCAAACATTGAATAATAATAAGAATTACATATCAAGTGCACTTTAACAAATAAAAATATTTCTGTATGTGTTGAGTTTACAAAATATTACATTAGAGCTTTTTCTTGCTTTAAAATTAAAGTTAAGTTTAATAATGAATTAAAAATAAAATAAAAATTTGAACAGAAACAATTTTGAAAATATTACATGCTAAATATACCTAGTATCTAAGTTATATGTATGTGTGTGTGTGGGTTTGTGTGTGTGTGTGTGTGTGTGTGTGTGTGTGTCCGCGTGTGTTTATATGTGTGTACGCGTGCTGCCTATCATTTAAAACTCATAGAATGTTTTGAACTAAGTATGTATTCATAATTTTTTCAGTATCCTCATAGTTATAGTTAGTCAAGAATTTTTTTAGACTTTTTTAATCCATGCCTATTCAAGCGATTAATTTTGACCTTTTTGTTCATGTATCTATACAAGTACGGGCCTAAGTAATTGTACTGTCTTCTTGCAAAGGTTGTTTTAGTGATGGGTAAGGCAATATAAATTTTGCGTCTATGCTTTCTCTCCTGTAAAATGGGACACGAACTATGGTGGCGCAGTACAGCATGCAATATGAATAGTTGGCGTATGGTCAAAAGTTATGAATCTTTATACAGCTGTTCTGTTGGATACCTTCGTGGTTTATGCAGCATCACTTTGATTACGGCTCTCTGCGCTCTTTCCACATCTATCATATGACTAGCTGCTGCGCCGCCCCACGCCGGAATACAGTAAATGAGCAGGGATTGGCATAGCGCTGTATAAACATTGAAGAGTAATTTTTTGTCCACGACGTCTCGCAGGTTTTTAAACACAGGTATTAGCCTTCTCACTCTCTTTGCAACCGTTGTAATTTGTGGATGCCAATTTAAATTTTTGTTTATGATAATACCAAGGTATTTTATTTGGGGTGTCTGTTCTAAGTTTTCACAGGTGCATGAGGTATTTTTGTTTTCTATTGTATTACAAGGAAGTTTTAGCTTAAAATTCTGTGGAGGTTGCGATGCTCTGGTTATGCTAAAGCAAACAAATTTTGTTTTTGTCGCATTTACAGTTAATAGGTTTGCTTCTATGTTGCTAGTAATTTTTCGGATTCCTTGCTCTGCAGCTTTTTGTACCTCCTCCCAGGTTGAACCGTGAAAAAGGATGGCGGTATCATCAGCAAAAGCAAATATGTGACCGTTTATGATTTCGAGCTTACACAAATTGTTCATGTAAGCTAAAAATAGGGTCGGGCCAAGAGTACTTCCTTGAGGAATCCCATGTGTGATATTGTTACTCTTGCTGCTGACACCGGCAACCCTTACAATTTGGCTCCTGTTCTGTAGGTAGTCCTTAAACCAGTTTAGTGGCGTTCCGCGTATTCCTAGGTCTTCCAACTTCACTATCAGTAGTGGTATCGAAATTGTATCAAAGGCCTTTTTTAGATCCAGGAATACTCCTACGCACTTCTTTCCGTGGTCCATGTATTTTGATAGTAAGTTAGTGAATGATATTACGGCATCTTCAGTGGACCTTCCTGCACGAAAGCCGAATTGGTTGTTTGCCAGTAGGTTTTCCTTCTCTAAATATTTAATTAGGCGAGTATTAACTACTTTTTCAAGTATTTTGCTTAACGTGCTTAATAATGAGATGGGTCTATAATTTGATGGGATTTCTTTCTCACCGCTTTTATGTATTGGAATGACTACAGCTATTTTAAATCTATCAGGAAATGTACCACTCATAAGGCTCAGATTGCATAGATGTTCTATCGGATGGCAGAGTATTTCTCGATTCTTTTTTAGTAAGTCTACTGATATGTTGTCCTGTCCTGGTGCACTATTACTTTTTAATTTAGCTAGAATGCCTTTAATTTCATTTATATTAGTGAGATACATTGGCATAGAGTGTAGTTGCCGTGTATTTGGTTTAACTAATTTAGTCAGTTGGTCTTCACTTTTACTTAACTTATTTAGAATTTCCTTTGCCAGGTTACTTCCCACATTAGTGAAATAGTTATTAACTACGTTAAGGGAATCTACAGGTGATGTTATGTTAAGAAGTTCATTAGCTACATTTTTTTTGAAGTTAGGTTGCAAACTTCTTTTAAAATATTCCAAGTACCACCTTTGTTCCCATTTTGTTCTAGAAGCTTGTTTTTATGGTATGACTAGCTGATGCCCGCGACTTCGTCCGCGTGGATTTCATTTTTAAAATCCCGCGGGAACTCTTTGATTTTCCCGGATAAAACTTAGCCTTTGTCACCCTCCAGGTTCTCAACTATACCCATGCAAAAAATCACGTCGATCCGTAGCTTTTTTGCTACTTGATTGAAAAACAAACCAACATACAAACACACTTTCGCATTTATAATATTAAAAAGTATCCTATGTCCGTCTCCTGGTTCTAAGCTACCTCTCCATCAATTTTCAGCCAAATCGGTTCATCCGTTCTTGAGTTATAAATAGTGTAACTAACACGACTTTCTTTTATATATATAGATATGTAGTTAATAATTAATTAATTAAGACTAATTACGATTAATTAATTAAGACTAATGTATATTATTTTATTCTTATTTGTTAATCATAATTATTTTTTATTGTTAGTTAATTTATTGTTATTTATATATTATCTTTTTTTATATCGTTTTAAACGTTTTATACTGTTTGTTTTCCCGGGATAAAAAGTAGCCTTTGTCACTTTCCAGGTCCTCAACTTTAGCTGTGTAAAAAACCACGTCAATCTAAACTCAACAAATGCGTAAATATTAGCGACATACATACATACATACATACATACATACATGCATACATACATACATACATACATACATGCATACATACATACATAATAGCCGCGCAATTAAAAGATAAATACGTGTAAAGTAGCATGCGGAAATCCCGCAGGAACTGTTTGTTTTCCCGGGATAAAAAGTAGCCTTTGTCATTTTTCAGGCCCTTTACTTCACCTGTGCAAGATAATCACGTCAGTTTAAAACTCCATTGCGCGTATTTTGAAGGACAAATGCGTAAAAAGTAGCGATGCTATCCCGCAGGAACTGTTTGCTTTTCCGGGATAAAAAGTAGCCTATGTGCTATTCCAGACTATAATCTATGTCTGTGCCAAATTTCAGCAAAATCGGTTCATTCGTTGTCGCGTTAAAGAGTAACAAACATCCATCCATCCATCCAACCATACAAATGCGTAAATACGTACATACATACATACATACATACACACATACATACATACATACATACATACATACATACATACATACATACATACATACATACATATACATACATACATACATACATACATAAATGCCGCGTAATTAAAAGATAAATATGTGAAAAGTAGCATACTAATATCCCGCAGGAACCGTTTGTTTTCCCGGGATAAAAAGTAGCCTTTGTCATTTTTCAGGCCCTTAATAACTTCACCTGTGCAAAAAATCACGTAAATCTAAAACTCCATTGCGCGTATTTTGAAGGACAAAACGTAAAAAGTAGCGATGCTATCCCGCAGGAAGTGTTTGCTTTTCCGGGATAAAAAGTAGCCTATGTGCTATTCCAGACTATAATCTATGTCTGTGCCAAATTTCAGCAAAATCGGTTCATTCGTTGTTGCGTTAAAGAGTAACAAACATCCATCCATCCATCCATCCATCCATCCAAACATCCATACATCCATCCTCACAAACTTTCGCATTTATAATATTATAGTATATAGTATATAGTATAGTATTAGTATAGTAGGAGAGGATAGTAGGATATTAGTAGGAAGTAGGATAGTAGGAAGTAGGATAGGAAGTAGGAGGAAGTAGGATAGTAGGATAGGTAGTAGGAACATACATACATACATACATACATACATACATACATACATAAATGCCGCGTAATTAAAAGATAAATATGTGAAAATTAGCATACTAATATCCCGCAGAAACCGTTTGCTTTCCCGGGATAAAAAGTAGCCTTTGTCATTTTTCAGGCCCTTAACTTCACCTGTGCAAAAAAATCACGTAAATCTAAAACTCCATTGCGCGTATTTTGAAGGACAAAACGTAAAAAATAGCGATGCTATCCCGCAGGAACTGTTTGCTTTTCCGGGATAAAAAGTAGCCTATGTGCTATTCCAGACTATAATCTATGTCTGTGCCAAATTTCAGCAAAATCGGTTTATTCGTTGTCGCGTTAAAGAGTAACAAACATCTATCCATCCATCCATCCAAACATCCATACATCCATACATCCATCCTCACAAACTTTCGCATTTATAATATTAGTAGGATATTAGTAGGAAGTAGGATAGGAAGTAGGAGGAAGTAGGACAGTAGGATAGGTAGTAGGAACATACATACATACATACATACATACATACATAAATGCCGCGTAATTAAAAGATAAATATGTGAAAATTAGCATACTAATATCCCGCAGAAACCGTTTGTTTTCCCGGGATAAAAAGTAGCCTTTGTCATTTTTCAGGCCCTTAACTTCACCTGTGCAAAAAAATCACGTAAATCTAAAACTCCATTGCGCGTATTTTGAAGGACAAAACGTAAAAAATAGCGATGCTATCCCGCAGGAAGTGTTTGCTTTTCCGGGATAAAAAACAGCCTATGTGCTATTCCAGACTATAATCTATGTCTATGCCAAATTTCAGCAAAATCGGTTCATTCGTTGTCGCGTTAAAGAGTAACAAACATCCATCCATCCATCCATCCATCCATCCAAACATCCATACATCCATCCTCACAAACTTTCGCATTTATAATATTAGTAGGATATCTTAAGTTTCTTCACAATGTTTTTACAGGTGTTTCTATATGATTTATATTTTAGCTGAGTAGTCAAATCTTCTGGATATTTCTTTGCAAGCATATGAAGTCGATCTCTTTTTTTAAAACATTTAAGCAAACTAGGTGTGATCCATGGTTTCATCGGTCTTCTCTTTCGTGATATAGTAAAAGTTTCTGTATTATTAATAATAATTTCTTGTAAAACGTTTATTAATGTATTTGCTGCTTCATTTGTATCTGTGATAGTCAGAAAGTTGTTCCAGTCAAAATTCTCTATACATTTGAAGTACATACATTTTGAGTGCGGAATTTACCCCAACGCAAAGTGACAAAATTACTAGAAACGATGGAAAGTGTCATCGTTATTCACCTGACGACGTAGCCAATGTGGTTTTAAAAATGAAAAAGCGTAAGGCCCCAGGTTTCGACGGGCTGAGCCTGGCGCACATTCTGTATGCAGGAGATAAGATTTGTGGTATATTGGCGTAAGTAATTGTTTACCGCATGTGTAAACTCCGGTTATTACCCAAAAACCTCATGAGAACGGTGGTGGTTCCTGTCCCCAATTATAACTGGTGACTGGTGATCTCTCCAGCCTTAAAAATTACAGACCGATTTCCCTAGGTACTACCATAGGCAAAATACTGAAAGGATTAATTTATCCTGTAATAAAACAGAATATTAGGTTCGATGATGCACAGTTTGGTTTTCGTCCCAGGCTCTCAACAGACTCGGCTATCTTTAGTCTGAAATCGACGGTCAGCTATTACACAGACACATACAGCTATTACACATAGAGATAGGTACATCAGTTTACGCTTGCTTTTTAGATCTTATTCGGGCTTTTGACTTAGTAAATTACCAATTACTATGGGAAAAACTTATTACGGCTAATGTACCGAGTAGGACCGTAGATCTGCTGAGATACTGGTACGAAAACCAAACAAATTTTGTGAAATGGGGCGATGCCGCTTCTAATATTATAGATTAGAATGCGGCGTGCGTCAAGGAGGGCTAACCTCTCCGGATCTTTTCAGCCTGTATATTAACGATCTTATTGAGAGACTTAGAGGTGCTAAGGTGGATATCATATAGGTGCAACATGCATCAATAATCTCAGCTATGCTGATGATAATATGGTGCTTCTAAGTCCCTCAATAAGGAGTCTTAGACGGCTGCTGAGTATCTGCGAATATTATGCAAAAGAACATGGCCTGAAATAGAATGTGAAGAAAACGCAGTATATGGTATTCCGCGCAGGTAAAGGTCCGGAGCGGATCCCATCAGTTTTACTAGATGGAGTGCCTGTAGGAAGGGTGGACCGATTCAGGTACTTGGGACATATTTTGACTGAGGATATGCGTGACAATCAAGACATAGAACGTGAACGCAGGGCTCTGGCTGTTCGATGCAACATGCTCGCACGGTGCAGTGTTGAGGCAAAGCTGACGCTGTTTAGAGCATACTGTCAATGCTTCTACACGTGCCAGCTTTGGGTCAACTGCACGAAAAAAGCACGAAACAGCATCAGGGTTCAGTAAATAAGTTTTTATTAACTTTCTTAGCTACCTACCTATGGTTTTTGCAATGTTTTTTTGGTCCTTGGAAATAGTTCTCTGGCTTAATAGTGATAAGCGTTTTTTGTATGTACCTACCTATTGTGTAAGTAAGTATGTAATTAAGTACTATGTAAGGCGCTGGGTGCGGAAGGCATTGAGGCCAAACCTCTGTGGTTTTTTCAAAGCCCTCGAATATTTTTTGTGAAAATACAATTATTTTGAACTGTAAATAAATAAATAAAAATAAAGTATAATAATGCATACCGAATTCTGATGAAACTGCCTAAATATTGCAGTGCGTCGAGCATGTTTGCCGACGCAAGATTCCCCGATTACTTTGCGATCATAAGAACTCTGGTTTCGAAATTCCACAAACGAAATCCCCAGTGTACGTTCTGAGGGCCCGGAAAATCCCATCTTAAGGTGGCTTGCCGTACATCGCGACAAAAATGTAAGTAAATTAAGACACCAGTTCTGTACGCACGAGCCCAGTTTTAGGGTAATTTTTTACCTGTACTTGACAGTATGAAATAGTTTTTTATACTTATATTTACTTATTCATTTTATTCACTTATTCATTTTGTTTTATGTTACAGTGTTAAGGGTAATTTTATCGCCTGAAATAAACGAATTATTATTATTATTATTTGACCGGTTTCATTTCAATAAACTATCTAATCCAAAATCTAAAAATCGAAGTCGAAGATTCAATCCGACGAATAAAGGGGCTCAATTGGGGTGGAAGATTGAATGAAAGTTTGTAATTTTTCAGGCCATATCAATGAAAATGTTTAAAAGCAGATTTTTTTTATTTAAACCTTAGTCCAGGCGCACGTAGTCGTGGGCATCAGCTAGTGTAGATATTTATTACTCAAAAAGCCCTTAGGCTCTGCAAATTACATACTCGACAAGTTCCAACGTAACCTTTAAGGACGCGTGTCCCGTGTTCAACGAATAATTATTTTTATCCTCTCTCTCTCTCTCTCTCTCTCTCTCTCTCTCTCTCTCTCTTAAAAAAGAGTTTTTATTAATATTATATTTTATAATATTGCCCTATTAAATTTAAATGACAAAAACGTATTTTCTAAACGAATAGGCGGTGAATTCCCACGTCATGTATGTCGCAATGAAGTCGGAAATTGAGCGCGACTGAGGAGATAGGGCAGAATAGGGACTCGCAATCAAATCGCGAATCGCGATTGGCGCCAGCAATTATTTTTGATTGCTTTATTATCTGTACCAATTTACATAACTACCTTTAATTAATATAAATTTTATATTAAGTAGGTACCAACAATTAAACGAATTTTTTGTTGGGTGATTAAAACCAGCTGTGGCATAGTCTAAAAATTATTGCTTTACAGAGTGATGTTTGCAATCAACTCTGATTGGCTGCTCGTCTCTCACTAGAAACTGCAGCAAGGACGCCTTTAAATTCAGCAAACATCGTTGCTGTGACACATCGGTGGATTGCAGAGATTACATACAACGGCGGTTAAACCTACAAACATAATATTCAATCCATAAACATAGTATTACAGGTACTACAGTAAGATTCAATCTATCTGTATTTATAGAGATGGAATCAAGAAGGCTGTGTATCTGCCCGATACCTATGCCATTATATTTACTAGTCTTGTTGTTTTCCATAACGAGGTATAGATACAATAGAACATGCTTAGTCCCTTTGGTCGCATTTATGGACTTAATATAGCTACATCTGAACTCTTATCCTTTGTTAGTTACGGAGGGATGATCTCAAGGGAACTTTGGAGAAAGATCGTTTGTGTTAGATTTCTCAACCCAAAACCCGTGTTGAAATTGTCGCCCTTAAGGCTACCTACGCAAATTAAAAAAAAATTCGAGCGTAATTTAGTTGTAAATATAGCCAACATATTATTATGACATTCACAAGCCTTCATTTGCATGGATTTAGGTTTAATAAAATTCTTTCTTCATACAAGTTTAACAAACTTTTTCATCCTCAAGAGGAAGATGGATGTTTTCTCAAAAATGCATGGACTTCTTGCACCAATTTAGGGTAACTTTCAGTCAACCAGTATAAGTAGGTATACTGTTTTATAGATGTAGAGATATAGCTATAGATATAGAAGTACATCATTAATTAAAAGGTACTTTTGTTCTTAATTACATTACTTTTAAAGCATGGTTTAAAGAGATAACACCTGAAAACCTGTAACGTACATAATGTAGAATTCTTCAGTACCTTTATAAAGTTTAAAATCACCTTGGCGTGCGTCTCGCGCTATAAATTTACCTTGGGGTAAGTAAACACGTGCTTGTGTGTTTTATTTTACGAGCCTTTGTCCCTTTAGGGTATTCACAAGAATAATTAACACTCCCAGAACAGATAAAGAATTCCTGTATTTAAATGAAAAAAGGTCTTTAAGGGCCGATTTCACCTAAGTAACATAAGTCTTATCCGAGTGTTTTGATGTTTTGGCTGATTTTCAATACAAAAACTGTCAGAATGCCCAATTTATTCCTCGGTTAAGCGTCCATCGACGTTGGTAAAATCTTTACTAAATGGAAAAATTTATTGAACCATTAAAATTCGTCTAATTACAATTAGTAATTACCTATTCAATTTTATTGTCACTATGGACGAACAATTTCGTTTTCACGAACCTTCAGGGAACATCTAAAGGTTGAAATGACATTGGCTAAGGGATTGTAGTGTAGGTATGTTGGGGCTACTTACTAGGTAGGTACTACTTATGATTTATGCATGGTTGGTCAAAACGGATATGAGTACCTATGTGAACATAGGTGGTTTTCCGTTTGTGTCTGATGATTAAATTTTATTCACTACTAGCTGATGCCCGCGTGGATTTAGTTTTTAAAATCCCGCGGGAACTCTGATTTTCCGGGACGCAAAAAATCACGTCAATCCATAGCTGTGTTGCAGCGTGATTGACGGACAAATCGACAAACAAACATGCTTTCGCTTTTATAATATGTATTAGTAAGGAAGAATTAATACTACGATAATAAAGGCGATCTAATTAAATTTTAGAACACAAAAGCTACTATTGTGACTTAAATATAACGGTTAGATATATTCCCTGCAGGACTTTTTTGTATAAAATAATGAGTACTTTAATCATCTAGTACATAATTTTTACGTATCATCAATAGTTTTCTCAAAACACGCTAAATAATGCATTTTATAGGCAAAATTTTGCTACTTTGGGTTACATTATTGCAATTTTCTTAAGGATCTCTAATTTTTTGAAAATAAATTATAGTCTAAGTTACTTCCTGATAATTTAGCTTTCTATTGGTGAAAAATTTTTTAAAATCAGTCCAGTAGTTAGAGAGCCTATTTGGTACAAACAAAGAAACAAACAAACAAACAAAAAAATCTTTCCTCTTTATAATATTAGTATAGATATGCGAAGATTTGTGCCCATTTACACCAACGTTCCCTAACTTTTTCTGTCAATTTCGTCTTCACGAATAATTAGGAAACACCTAAAGGTGGAAATGACATTGGGTAAGGGATTTTATTTAGGGGCTGCCTATGAAGACACTCTTAATTATGGAATGATTTAGGTTAGGTATGGTAAGTAGGTGAAAACGGGCATAAAAATCTTATTATTTTGTTATTTTGTAAACTGCGATGCGATTCTAATCATAATTTTAAGACTTCAATTCATTAAAATGTCCAAGATAAAATTTGAAGACTACATTTATACTCCCTGATTTATCTTCTATCGACCTGTGAAAGCCTCTTCATATAGGTTAAGACTTCAGCCGTTATGAAGATTAGGCCGGAAAAACAGACAGACAAAAAAATTAAGAACGTGAAAAAATCATAATAATTAATAATAGATAATATTATGAGCTTAATAAGAGAGCTTAAGAACAAAAGAGTTATGTATTTTCAATGGGCATCTTAGATAAGCACTTCAATTTTACCTACTTTGTATAAGAAAAAAGAAATTTTACTGCCAAGTATTTATGCACTATACTAGCGGCACGCTATGATGGCCGGTTTGACACATTACAATAGTGATGTGGAATGTCAATTTATTCTCGAACAAAAAACAATTAAGTTTTGTTTTTGTACCTGATTAAATAGGTTTAATAAAACAAAAATGTATATGTTTATTTAATTTATTTGAACGAACTGAATATTTGAATGAAAATGAATATACATACTTTATATGCACACAAGAAACATATGAATACAAAAGATACCAAAAAAGGTGCCACAAAAGGCCATAATTAATCAGATTCGTCCATACTACTATTTTCACTGTCGTCACTGCTATCATCACCTACATTAATAATTATATGTTCGTTTTCTATAATATTATCTATTTTCACATCTCTTTCATAATCTTCCCTTATTAATTTAACAGTTCTATTCACAACCTTTTCCCAGTCTCCTTTAGTCACATGTTCACAAGCTTCTTCTAATAATTTTAGCATTTTTTTTGTGGTAAATGGGGGTTCTGTATTGTGTCTTGCAGCATATCCCTTAATTTGAGCCCACACCAACTCAATCGCATTATACTCACAATGGTAAGGCGGTAACCGTATAACTCTGTGCCCATGTTCTAATGCTATTTCGTCAATGACGTATCGGATCTTGGTTGGTTTGTTTTCTTTTAAAAGACGTACTAATTCCGCTTTTAACATATTCATGTTTGCATCTACGCCATTTTTACGAAGCCATGCGACGATATCAGCTTTCTTTTGGGATTGGGCAGGTGGCTTGTCAATTTGCATCGAGTGGTATGGGGCGTTGTCCATAATTATAATAGATGGTTCAGGGAGGCTACACAACATTGAGGTAAACCATTCAGTAAACTTTTCTCCATTCATGTCTTCATGATAGTCTCCAGTGGTTTTTGACGCAAAAGCCATGAGAGAACCTTCGACAAACCCGTTGATGGTTCCGGCGTGACAAATTATAAGTCGCGATCCTTTTCCTACAGGAACTTTGGAAGTAGATGCTGCTGTGTCATCGTTCCAAGAACGGCCTACAGTATGGTTAGCATTAAGCCATGTTTCATCCAAGAACACAACATTTTGCCAATTTTTGATTTCTTTCACTTGCCGTAAAAAAGTATACCTTGCCATCGCTATATCAAATCTTTCCATCAATATTTTGCGTTTGTTACATTTTTTGTATCGAAATCCAATGGTCTTCAAAATCTTCGTTAAAGAACTTTCCCCACCGAAGAATAATCCAGCTTCCTTCAGTGAATGCACCAACTTTTTTCTTGTTGGATACTCCTTCTGTAAATAGTAGCCGTAAACATGTCTTTGGATAGCATCGGCATCAAAGCTATCGATGCCTACGACTGGTTTTGCTCGTTTTCTCTTTTTTGGTGTGTGAAGTTTATTTTCTTCTGTGCCAGTCTCGCCATATTTTTTTTTAGTTATCCGTCTAACAGTTCGTTGTCCAATATTAAGCGCATCAGCTACGCGTTCAACCACTGACGTTATAGGTAAAATTGGCCCTCCATTTTGAGCTTCACGATCGAAATAGTTACGAAGGCGTATTACGAACTCACGTGTCTGACTATTTAGAACAGTTCTCTGCGTACGTTCGGTCATATCGACGAAATCCACAACAAAGGGCTTGAACAGAGTCCAAATTAACGAGCAAGGGTCAACAGTAATGCAGTATCAATATTTGAAATCCAAAGCCAGGTCAAAACTATATCACAATCGCATTGCACTGACAGTTTATACTTTTCGAAGCAACGTCAATTCGAAACTGCTTTGTTTTGCATTGAGCATTGACGCGAGTTTGCCGGAGGTAGTAGTTGTGCTAGCCAGCGATCCTATGTGACGATCGTATTAGATTCCATTTTTAAAAATTTTCAATTTAGAAAACCAAATGCCGAGTTGTGGTATATATCATATAAAAATAAAAATTTTACCTTTTGTATGAAACAGCTGATATTTTTTTGCGATTTCAGAGGTTTGTCCACATAGTGAAAATTGTTCATATTCACAAGTACATTCACCCCTTAAATGGTGCAAACTGATTTTTCTACACTTGTATACATTTTAGAAATCAATTTAATAAATAAATTTTGAGTCCTAAACCTAAAACTACATTCGATAAAATTTATGAATCTCTGCACATCACTATCGTCAATAAAGTAATACAATTATTTCCTTCAAAGTCGTTATCAATTAATACGGAACTTCATGAGCGGACAAACGTCAAACCGGCCATCATAGCGTGCCGCTAGTGTAGGTATATAATCATAAGATAGGTACTTAGCTATAATCATTGCTAAACTATTTCACTAAGTTTATCAATAGGTATAATACTCGATGAGACAAGTAATTAAAAGAGACTGCTTATGTTTCTCTAAAAGCATTTTCAATGAACAATAAAAAAAGTTAAATAATAATACACTTTTTAGTACCTCGTATGATCCCGAGTTTTTATTCGTATTCGGAGCACGCAAAGCGAGTAAATGGGATTTTCTTTGTGGCGCTTAGAAGTAATCCTCACAACGGAAAAAAGTCCGGGGGATTTATTGACTGCTCCATACTCGTACGTGAAAAGTACCTGGACTTAATAGGTTGCTTATTTGTAGCTGATGCCCGCGACTTCCTCCGCGTGGAATGTGGTAAAAGCATCGATGTATAAAAAGGCTTGCCGTAACTAAGGGTTAAAATATTTTATAATAATAATTGCAATTAAATAAACCTCTGATAAATACTATTGAAAAGTTTCACACGCCCCGTATTATACCAGTAAATGATCGCGTGATATTGAGGCATTAAAAATAAATTGAAGATTTAACTTCCTATACCTACGTAACCAAGATATTATATTTTCCAACTCTATTCATTCGGTCACTATTTTTAAACATCTATTCACTCAACTGTATAAAATACTTAATTTCCATTTACAGCAAAAAAATTTTTAGCACAGAACAGTCAAGTATATTTTGACGCAGTACATATAAATAAATACAAGCTGCTAACTCTTTCTATTGAAAATACATTACGTTTCTAAAAAGATTTAGGGACTTGTCTATTTGATCCGACCCAGGACCAAACGGAATAAATACCTACACTCAAGGATTGACCGAAGTTAGATTAAAATAATTTCAAGCTGTTGTTTCCTTAAAATTTTAGATAAATGGCCACGGGATTTTTATATTTTTAACCAAATTGAATGGAGAGTTCGAAGATTCGAAAACTTTTAGTTGGTAAGATCGTGGGTTGTACTGAAAACAATAATTTTCCATTTAAAGAAGTTTAGAAAAATTGGGGTTTCTGAAGTACCTACTGAAAAGAAAATCACAAAATACAAAGTTTCTCGTAAAGAAAAACAATGAACGCTGTGGAATCACAATGAAAGTGAACGTTCTCTGTTGACATAAGAGAAAACTTTCAATTATTTGCTTCCTCCGCACCAATCCTTATAGTTTGGCAGGCCTTTGCGTATGTAGTACAAGTACATAGATAAATATCTCAGCGAACGTCGCATCATGTACATAGTTTACTTATGTAACGCTGTTAGCTAATTGTTGAAAACTAGGCAAAATGTCCAACAAAAAACTACATTTTGGTGTTGGCCTATACAAGACAATCAATATTAATTATTCAGTGCTCGAGACGCATCTCAGTTTGTCACCAAAGTTACCCACCAACAAGTTTGACAGTAAATTGGGTGGGAATTTAGTGGATGTCTACTTTTATTGGACACTTTCAGTAGTGTATGATATTATAATTAATAATGTCCAGTGATATAGGATAGATCTATCCCGACGCTGTTGGCTGAAAGTCTGTCAGGATGGATGTCAAAGAGTATCTATAATAATAATTAATATAAACACTACTCTAGAATCTAGACCGATATCTTCACACAGGGTTCCTCAGTCATAAAATAAGTATCAATATTGTAGGTATCTAATTTAATCATTTCGCTTCATATACCTATCTACATATTTAGGTTCTTGTAGTTTTTTTCTGTTATTAAAATATCGTGATACCTAGTTCCAAAATAGAAGCACGGGGGTCACGAAACTCAGTAGGAATTTTATTAGATTTCAAAGGAGATCATTCACGGCCCCTACAAAAAATACCATTTGAAGAATAATACCCGCTATCGAAATAATAGCTTTTTTACGGCCTGCACTTTAAAATTTTGGTATACTTACGTTTTGAATGATATCCTTTTGTCTGTTTCAATTTACTTGAAAAATTCGAACCGTTTTCTTGCTATATATATATACCTACTTAGTAGTTACAGACTACAGTGTTCTTCTGATTAAAAGTCTTGAGTTTGTTAATATTATATTTATTATTCTAAAACTAGAGACTAGATAATATGTCTCTAGTTTTAAAATAATAAATGATGTCTAGATAGTTATTGATAACTTTTCCATAATTAACCGAAGAATTAGGACAACTTAATTAATAATAAAGTTATCTAGTAATCAAATGGCGCCCCACTATTTGCTTGAATAGAATAGTCATTAGAGTCGACGTGTAGGTACCTACCTATTATATACACGCTTAAAATTAACATTAAATTCAAATAATGATTTGACATTGATGATTTGATATTCATGAAAATAAGAAACTATTTGTTACCTAAAAAAAATACTTGAGATATGCAGGATTAAACTCAATATTTAACTGCATCTTCCTCCAAAATTCCATCACTCTAATCTAATGACTATTAGAAAAAAATCTTTTGTCTATTGTAAAGTAATTTTGAAGCTTATTACTGTACGTTCAATCTGGTGAAAAAACAACATTCATCACTCATCTCGCTTCAAACAAGATGAATCTTCAGTTTGAACTTAGGATCCGTGAAAGTCGATATCAAACAAATGCCTTCTTCACCCTATGTCCTAACACTATGCCATCATAAGCTCCATTTCAACAGGAAAAGATAAACCAACTGTTATGTTACAAAACCTTATAAGTTATCATACAAGGTACAAGGTCTAGATTTAGGCAATACGGAAATCTTACCTGTGCATCTTTGGCTAAATTAACACGACTATTCACTGGGAAAGCAAGAGGCGTACTGACGTTTGCGTATTTGTTAGGGGTGGTTTTGGATATACAAAGAGTTGCTGCTACTCGAATTTATACGTATTTCAAACCGTATTTTAAAATAGGAATTTTATACCTACTAATTTCATGGTTATAGCATGGTTTTTTAGACCCTTTCTCTATTGAGGCAATTTATAATTATGCTACTAGCGATGTATAGTATATCTAAACGATACTGGTACTGTAGTCTGTATATAGGTAATTATTTATTTGTTAGTGGTTAAAGTTGCAGTTCCATTTTTCTGTCAGGTAGGTATGGGTTATGAGACCTATATGGTATAATTTACGTAGAATGGTTCTTGTGGCAGTGGTGCGTTGCGGGAGTCAAGTGCGTGAGGGCTGAGGGTGAGGGTTGGTGGCGGTAAACGAGACAATTACGTAAAAAATCTGTCACCCCTCTCACTACGCGCAATTATCTAAGGTCGTCTCAGTTAAACAGAAGGCATATTATTGTATTATTTTATTAGAAACTAGCTGTTGACACTTGATAGCCCCGAATTCGCACACAATTTTTAAAGAATCCCGAATCCTTGATTTCCTAGGATAAAAAGTATATTATTTCCATATCTCCTGGATGCCAGCTTTCTCTGTGCCCGTTAAGATGGGTACAACGGCCGTTAGACCGTATTGTCCGTAATAACAGTTACTAAATATTTTTGGCACAAAATTCTACCTGGTTGAGAAAATCCCGTCAAAATCGGTCCAGCCCTTCCAATGTTATTTTTTTGTTCCCAGTATAAACAGACAGAAAAACAAAGTTTAAAAAAAACTTGTATTTGGGTTATGCTATCGCTCCGATAATCATAAGAGCTTAATCACAGGCATTTATTCCGAAATCACAGACAGACACTTCGATTTTATATCTATTTGTGTAGATACTCAGTGCTACGTGAATTGTAATACGTTGCGTGTTATCTGCTATGCAATCTACTTAGGCCCTTCATGATAATTATTATTATCAACAATACTTGTAATATTACATAAATATTTTGTTTCTGTAAAAAATAATTGTGTTTCCAAATAGTAACTTAGAAGTAACAAGTAATAATGGACCAAAAGTTCAACAAAACACTAAAGGTACAAAAGTACTCATTCAATAACTTCAAACGTCTACGTAATACCTACCTACTTGTTTATGCAAGCCACTCCTAAGTTGAATTTTCATAGTCAATACTATGCCTACCTACTACCTTATGCAAAAAGCTGTATACCTATTGACGCTTGTTTATATTTTTTTAACTATTTAAATACTTCAAACGCCTACGTGCATGATAAAATACTTAATATCATAATCATCCTCGCGAAAAGTGGTTTATTGAAGTTTATTCAAATGATAACAGTTAAGACTTTTTCACTTTTTTCGTTGGTGACCTTGCAATTTGCCGCCTGAAAGCTACGGACAGCTCTATATAATTACATGTATAGAGTTTGAAATAGTAGACCCGTTGTACCCCGCGCCCGCCTACCCAGCAACAGTTTGTACACAAAGTTGCCAGCTGAAATATTACCCCGATATTAAGTTTAGGGTGGTACTTACGTGATGTTGGGGTCAATTTAGTGCCCAAGCGTACGGACGAAAATATCAAATACTAGCTTTTGCCCCCACGACTTCGTCTGCGTGGAATTAGGTTTTGAATTAAAATTTTCAAAAACTGTGAAACTTCCTTATTTTTAATCGAAAGGCAAAATACCAAGTTTCATGAATATAACTTGGAAAAAGCCGGACTTTAATACAAATTTTCAACACCTAATTAACACACTTGGTAGTGGAATTTCAAACAATCCTTTCTTAGTTGCCCACGTCATAAAAGGAACAGCTAGGTACTGTCAAAATTTCAAGTTTCTAACTCCTATGGCTTAGGCTGTGCGTTGATAGATCAGTAAGTCAGTCAATCAGTCAGTCAATCGAGACAAGTATTTTTTAGGGTTCCGTACCCAAAGGGTGCCAACGGGACCCTATTACTAAGCCTCCGCTGTCCGTCCGTCCGTCTGTCTGTCAGCGGGCTGTATCTCGTAAACCGTAATAGACAGTTGAAATTTTCACATATTATTGTGTATTTCTATTGCCGCTATAACAACAAATAATAAAAATAAAATTAAATTAACTAGTGGTTCGCCCCGAACTGAGACCTCGCGGTAACGGTTTCCCATAATTATCTACTTATTCATTCAATAGATACATGACGATCAAAATTGACATTATTATTACGCCCGTTTTCACCAACCATACCTAAATCATCCCCTCTGTAGAAGTCTCTATACGTATAGGTAGCCCCTAAATACATTCCTAACATCCCAATGTCACTTTCACCTTTAGTTTTCCCGTAGAGGTTCGTAATAACAAAGTTGACAGAAAGCGTCAACTAACTTAACATAGGTAGCCCGTAACGGTTAGGGAACTGTAGTGAAATCAGGCCTCAATCAAACTTAGGTATAGTTTTTTGGAACATTCAAATTAAATTATTTGTACACAGCGTCATCTATCGCCACGATCAGAAAACATGTAAAAACAAACTGCAACGTGAAGTTTTATTGATGTTTGATATATAACTAAATAATAATTTATTTGAATAATAATGTTATTAAGTATATGTATTAGTACTTGTCATACAAAATAATAAAACATACATATTATAGCTGCGTTTGCAATATGAGATGAGAGCGCCATCTATTGACATCATTGTGAAGTTCTGTTAAAATACTGCAGCTCATTAAAAATTAAATAATTTAGTTTCCCTATTAAATTTATCTAATTTTAGTATTTGTTGTTCAAGTAGGTACATGATACGCTAATAATTATAAAATTTTAAAGTCCGGCCTTTCAATGGTTAATCCGTTCTGAGGTCAAATATAATCCACCATTTGAAAGCCCCGCATTTCGTCAATTTTAGGAAAACAATAAAAAAAATACTTTTTTACTCTGTTCCAAATTATCTTTAAAATGATATACTACAACCCTATGAAACGCTATAAAAAATATTTTACTTTGCAGACGGACGGACAAGTGCAAATTCACTCAAGTAGACTCAGAGACCTTCGCTTCGCTCGGTCAAAAAATAAAGGGGGCTTCCCATATATGGAAAAGGTGTCATTGTCTAGAGCTCACTAAGAGTTCAAATATTTATTTTTTTATTTTTTAGCTACAAAAATGAAGAAATGGGGGGCCGTCAAAGTTGTCGGTTTTGTTAGGGGGTCTATCTCAAAAACTGAACCAGTTAGGAATTTGAAATTTTGTTATATTATGTACTATATAGTGTATTTAACAACAAATACTGAAAACACCGATTTATAATGCGGTTTGTAAGTTGTGACCAAAACAAACGAGCATTTTTTCCCCATATGCTAATTTAGTACTTTTTAAGAACTAAGATATCTAATTTTTTTTAATATATATAAAACTAGATACATAAATATGTATCTAGTTTTAAAAAAATGATTTGGACATCTGTACGGAACCCTAAAAGAGCGAGGGACGACTCGCACTTGGCCGATTTTTTTAAGTGTAGATTAGCATTTTCTCTCGACTTTTAAAAAAAAATCCGGGATAAAGAGTAGGCTGCGTAAGTAGCCTCCAGTTATAAACTATACTCATTCGAAAAAACAGGTTTATTTTAATTGCTCCGTTGCTGCGTTATTGAAGGATAAACCAACGAAAAAGAAAAAGTATTACTGAAGTAAATTTTAATAAGCGCAATTAATCCTGTAATTTAGTTAAATAATTAAGATAGTGTACGCTAGTTAACGTTCCATGTAATAGTTTATGACAATGAAGAATTAAATAAACAACAAACACTGAAGTTAGTAGGTATACAATTTAATATGGATTTTGGATCCTCTTAGACGACAGGTTATTAAATTTTAAAGCAAATGATTTTATAAAAAATACGGAACGGTCTAAACAGTAATAAACAGTAATAATAACCGATTCGATCGAACTCAAAAGAGGAAAAACCCTTTCTAAAATATTTCATGTTACTTATACCTACTTAAATTATTAATTTTTTAAATTTTAAATTCTTACCGGATTTTCAAAAAGGTTCCAAAATTCAATGCTTTCTTTAACCTACCTACTCAAAATACTCCCGACTGACTTATTTAATTTCACAAACTTAATATTAACGATAAGTCGGCACTAACGTTTCCAACCTTCCTTTGGCAACATCGTATTTCATGGAAAAGCGTACAAAACGCGACCAATTTGAAGTATACACAGTAAATACAAAATTTCTCCTTAGTGCCGTATCTTTTGCAATGGTCGCGTAATTCCGGAGGCTGTGAGGTACTATTCTGTTATACTAATTTCAACTGTAAATATATATGAAAATAAGTTGAAATTAGAATGTGTTAACATTTACGTTTATCTAACGCATCTGTTTAAGTTACAAGTAATTTTATATTATATTGTTATAGGGTCGAATTTGGATTGTTTTAAATTAGATGTTAATTGAAGGTATCTATCATACAGCGGTACGTTTGCTGAGCTATCATTTAGGGAGCACTAAGTTGTAAGTTGAGAGTACATTGTGGAGAACTCTCAGTTAGGGAGATTCCTGACGGTGTATTCTTTCTCCAAAAACGCAAAAATAGAAATTTTCAACCTCCGAACCGCCACGTCCCGCATCGAAATCTTACTATCTGTATCATCTGGTCTGAGCTATCGCCGTCTAAAATTTCTTCTTATTACGATAAGGCATCCGTGGGTGGCAATGGATTGAGATAATAAAATTATTATACGTCTTATTACACACGAGTGGTAGATAATTAGTCGTAATTCCGTCGTCGTAAAGTCTGAACTATCCATGGGTAGATATTACCACAGAGTAAGGATAGTTACCAACAGATTATATTTTAATCTGTGTTACATTAATTCCTCATCTCATCTGAAAAGTAGCTCTTACCATGAGGTGTTTGATCGAATATTTGGTACAGCTACAAACTGAAAATAATATAAAATGGCCTTCAATAAGAAATCTGAAAATACCGATTATATTTTGTCTAAAATAAACGTTCGAACGATTAATAAATTGTAAATACAAAATTGTTGTAGCACCCAACCCACGTTCATCACGTACGCGCGATGGGTTTTCAACAGCTATTAAAGTTGTAATCGTTTTAACTTTGATTTGAAACGAGGTTTAGGACCTCAGAGAGTATTCCTAGTCATATTACGAGTACATCTGTGTTAACTCAACTTGCCATCTACTATAACACATAGGTACCTATTTACTTCTATATTGTTTTGGGACGATAATAGGTTTCTTATGTAAGTCTCTACATTGCAAAGTGGGTTAACGAACAGACGGACGAAGAAATAAATTATATTTTTTATACATCATTATTATTATTTATGTTGCAAGTAGATTACTTTGCAACAGAAGCTCGAGAAGTAAACCACAAAGAAATAGCATCAGATTGTGAGGTCATTAAAAAGAGAATTTCCAACGGAAATGTTCAATGTTAAAATTTTCTCTGAAACATATTTTCAACTGGCATACGATACGAGTGTAACGAGTTGTTTTGTGTTTTTGTGGCTCATTTCAAAGGAATACGTTTGAAAACAAAGCTTTATTTGGAAACATGTCCTATTCGAAAGCTTAATAATATGTATCTATCTTCTATAATATAATAAAACTGTAACAGGTCCAATTCTGTACATTGAAGATATTTTGAAAATTTTTGTTTGAGGGCACTCTATAATCGATACTGAAGCCAAAACAATTTTTTTTTAATTTTTTGTCTGTCTGTCTGTCTGTCTGTCTGTCTGTCTGTCTGTCTGTCTGTCTGTCTGTCTGTCTGTCTGTCTGTCTGTCTGTCTGTCTGTCTGTCTGTATCTTGGCCGCGCATCACGCCGAAACTACTGGACGGATTTAAATGAAACTTGGCATGATTTAAGTTCATACTACGAGGTATAATATAGGATACTTTTTATCCCGAAATTCAGCACGGTTCCCTTGGGAGAGGAGATGAAAGTCAAAAGGTGTATTTAGCTGTAATTCATTAAGGCGTATTCCGATTTCATTCATTCTTTTTTTGTTAGAAAGCAGGTACGTTAGAGATTGTCCTGTAATTATTTCAAGGTCGTCAATTTAGTAGTTCAGAAATTATAGACATCACAATCTTCAGTAAAAGGCCCAAATAACTTGAACCCCGGAATCTACAGGATACTTTGAATGTACGGCTCATCTTAAGCTGGCATGCGTGCTTTATCGTATATAGCCAGCGTGGATAGCCCTCAGCCCTGGCGTCAGATTTTACCAAACGATCATTATACCTACATACTACATAGTAGGTATGGATGTAATACATCGTATGGACGTAATGTTACAGTGATTTCCTATACAATTTAATATTCTAATCATACTAATATTATAAATGCGAAAGTGTGTTTGTTTGTTGGTTTGTCCTTCAATCACGCCACAACAGAGCCACGAATCGACGTGATCTTTTGCATGGGTACTATAGTTGAGGACCTGTAGAAGTGTAGAGTGACATAGGCTACTTTTTATCCCGGAAAATCAGTGTTCACGAGGGATTTTAAAAACTAAATCCACGCGGACGAAGTCGCGGGCATCAGCTAGTATTATAATAATATTATACAAAATAATTATATTATTATGGTTTGATCTATTCATTAATCCATTTCAATACATCCTGACGCAGGTCAGTCAGTTAGGGGAGATTGGTCATATTAAATGATATATACTTATACACATATCCGTACTTACCTACTTCGATTTTGGTGGGATCGTATATTATGTAGGTCCTGATTTTTATTTTCAACGGCTTTAATTTGACTGACTACAATTATAATTCGTTTGAATAGGCGTAAATCTGGTAGGTACAATCTAAAATCAAAATAGAAAAACTAACGTGTATTTTTTCAAACACTCATTACATCTGTTAAGCAATTAGGTCTGTTTCAACGTAATATGACCTATCTACCTACGAAATTATGATTCCAGTAATATTCTGTAATTGTCGGTCATTCAATTAACGAGAATGCCGGTTCCACCCATTCCCTGGTGTGTACATACTTTAATTTGAGTGACACTTACTTTTATTATAAGTATGCTTTAGGCTTGTCTTTTATGAATTATCACTAGGTATACAAGATGTACCTACTACAATACACGTACCTACAAATCGGATTACATATATAAATATAGCTATACATATTTAGCTTAGATCCTACCTAGCTATAAATTATAATATAGATATTAGATAAGAGTAACGAGATTTTTATCTAAACTACATAATAATATTCTGCCTGCCTGCAGTCTGCCAATTCGCATTGGACCAGCGTGGTGGACTATGGCCTATAACCCTGCTCTGAGAGGAGACCTGCGCTCAGTAGTGAGCCGTTGATGGGTTGCTAATGATGATGATGATGATATAATAATATTATTATAAATTAAAGTCAGAAAAAGGAGTCAGATATTGCCAAACGATCATTATACACACCGTATGGATGTCCAAAATAATCCTGACTAATATGCTATAATACATATAATGTTAATTCGAAAGTGTGTTTGTTTGTCCTTCAGCCACGCAGCATGAAAAATATAATTATGAATTGGTGATAAATAATTAAAAATAAATAAACTGATACGCGATCGCGATGCTACGATGCATCTCGATTGAATCTACCGTATAAGCACATATTGTACCAGCAAATTGATTTCCTACAGGCACTTCCTCAATATGGCAACAGGTTGGCAACGTGCCTATTTCCTTTTGAAATGCGTTTACTATAAAGAATGTACCGTACTATATACCATTATATGTATAAAAATCATATGTTATAATAAACAGAAGAAACTGAATGTTAGTCAAAACAGTATTAAATCAAAAGTAGGTAGAAACTTTAGATAATATCGAATCGAGTGACACCTCATTCATCAAAATCGCCTCAGTAGTTTAGGCGTCACGGTGGAACATTCGTAAATAGTTAGATATTACATATTAAACTAGCTGACCCAGCCACGCGTTGCTGTGACCCAGTAGGTATAATAGATTAAATTAATATTAAGATAAAAAATCGGCCAAGTGCGAGTCGGGCCTCGCTCTTTTAGGGTTCCGTGAAAAAAAAATTAAATAAAAATATTTCCATGTACCCATGGAAATATTTTAATTTAATTTAATTTTTATTATTTGTTGTTATAGCGGCAATAGAAATACATAATATGTGAAAATTTCATCTGTCTATCTATTACGGTTTACGAGATACAGCCCGCTGACAGACGGACGGACGGACGGACGGACGAACGGACGGACGGACAGCGTAGGCTTAGTAATAGGGTCCCGTTGGTACCCTTTGGGTACGGAACCCTAAAACTATCTTATCTTTTAAGTTGGACCAAAATACAGATAGTTACGAAGTTTGATCAAGATCGGTTCAGTAGTTTAGGAGTCCATCGCGGACAAAAAACGTGACACGTAATTTATATATATTAAGATAGACTGCTAAAATCACAATCCTTTCTTTTGGCTTTGCCGTAGTCAAAATTCAAAATTCAAAATTATTTAAGTATTTCACTAGGCCAACCTGTGGCCCTTTAAATGACACGTCAAGACTCTACCACCGCCGCGCCGCGCCGGTTCGGAAAGCGGATTCTGCTGAGAAGAGCCGCAATAAATTCAGCAGTTGCTCTATTCATTTTCCAATATTATTATGTAGCTATTACATTGTAATAAGTTTTTTATACTATCTTGTGGGCAGCTGGATGCCAAGCCGATTTATCCCATGCAACTTTGTTAGAATAGAATAGAATATTTCCACAAAATCGGCAAGTCGCGTAAAAAGGTCATCTATAGTGTGAAAAATTCTACCTTGGACCACTTAAACTTAGAAAATACAAAATTGTTTTTGCAGCTAAGTACGTTAAGTTTACAGTATAGGGACGGTGTGTTTTTGATAAGTAGCAAAAATAGGCTCGTTATTTCGTAGTTCTATAAAATAAAAGTTTTCTTTTGATTCCATTTAAATTCAGAGTAAATATTCCACCTCGTAGGGTGGAAAATTGGGGAATAACTGAACACCATTTTATTGAATTTCACGCGACTGAAGTTAGTATTTCAATAGTTATTTGTGTTATATGGGGCCAAAGAAATTTTTTGTTCCCCGAGGGCGTTATTTTGAATCCTGAGCGTAGCGAGGAATTCAATATACGCCGCCTGAGAACAAAATATTTTAGCCCCGAGTGACACACACTATTTTTCATCATTACCTATGAGAAAAAGCTAGGAGTATCAACCCACTATGTATAGACATTACCTATGCGTATATTGAAAGTTTAAATATAACACAAATAAATTATTCTGAAAAAAAAATCATATTATTATTATGTTCCAAAAATGTATGGGCGTATATCCGATCGATAAATTGATCACGTGACTTATCGAAGGCATTTCAAACAACAACGAAGGCTTTTCAAACATTTTTGAATTTCGAACGGAATGAGCGATCGACAGGTTTCTGCAACGAACGCAGTAGTAAGAACACACACTAAAGCACGAATGCGAACCAATCAGAAGAGATAAATGAAAACTCCCATGGGCCTAAAAATTAAATTTTGCTCTCGCTATCCTCTGAAGAAGAAGAACTCGTTTCGAATAATTATAATGAAATAGTTATTTGTGTTATATGGGGCCAAAGGAATTTTTTGTTCCCCTAGGGCGTTATTTTGAATTCAGAGCGAAGTGAAGGATTCTATAGTAGACTACCGAGCGCAGCGAGGGATTCTAAAGTAGAATCCTGAGCGTAGCGAGGAATTCAATATACGCCGCCCGAGAACAAAAAATTTTGGCCCCGAATGACACACACTATTTTTCATCATTACCTATGAGAAAAAGCTAGGAGTATCAACCTACAATGTATAGAGTATAGACATTTTACCAATACGTATATTGAAAGTTTAAATAAAACACAAATAAATTTTTATGAAATAATTAAACATTAATATTTATGTCGGAAGTATGGGCGTATATATCTAATCGACAAATTTGATCACGTGACTTATCGAAGACAACAGCTTCTCAAACATTTTTGAATTTCGACACATTTTTGAATTCTCTCTTCTGATTGGTCCGCGTTAGTGCTTTAGTATGCTAAAGCACGAACGCGGACCAATCAGAAGAGAGAAATGAAAAGTCCCATGGGGTTAAAATTAAATTTTGCTCCCGCTATCCTCTGAAGCCAATATTCGTTTTTCGAATAGGTATGATGAAAAAATATTGTATACTACACCTGCTCGGAAAGTACCTTCTGATTTGTGTCATATCGAGAAAGAGCGAGAAAGAAAATACGTCTTTACGTGGAGACAAATCGGCGGGCTGAAAAAATGTATGAAATTTCATTACTTACGTGCTTTAGCGGGCTGAAAAGTTTATGAAAATCCATTTCATACGTGGTTTTTTTTTAATTTTTTGGCAAAATTAGTTCAGTAATACAAATACTTAAAAAATGGTAATAAGCAGGCTACTTTTAAGGTACGCCAGCTACTTTAGAGGTACGCAGGCTACTTTGGTGGTACACAGGCTACTTAGAAGGTACGCAGGATACTTTGGAGGTACGCAGGCTACTTTTAAGGTACGCCAGCTACTTTAGAGGTACACCGTCTACTTTAGAGGTGCGCCGTCTACTTTGGAGGTACGCAGACTACTTTGGTGGTACGCAGGCTACTTTTAAGGTACGCAGGCTACTTTGGAGATACGCAGGCTACTTTGGAGGTACGCAGGCTACGTTGGTGGTACGCAGACTACCTGCGTACCACTAAAGTAGTCACCATAGAGGTACGCCGACTACTTTAGAGGTACGCAGGCTACTTTTAAGGTACGACAGCTACTTTAGAGGTACGCCGTAGAGGTACGCAGGCTACTTTTAAGGTACGACAGCTACTTTAGAGGTACGCAGCCTACTTTGGAGGTACACAGGCTACTTTGGTGGTACGCAGGCTACTTTTAAGGTACGCAGGCTACTTTGGAGGTACGCAGGCTACTTTGGTGGTATGCAGACTACCTGCGTACCTCTAAAGTAGTCGGTGTACCTCTAAAGTAGCCGGCGTACCTCGAAAGTAGCCTGCGTACCTTAAAAGTAGCCTGCGTACCTCTAAAGTAGTCACCATAGAGGTATGCCGACTACTTTAGAGGTACGCAGGCTACTTTTAAGGTACGACAGCTACTTTAGAGGTACGTCGGCTACTTTAGAGGTACGCCGTCTACTTTAGAGGTACGCAGCCTACTTTGGAGGTACGCAGGCTACTTTGGTGGTACGCAGGCTACCTGTGTACCTTAAAAGTAGCTGTCGTACCTTAAAAGTAGCCTGCGTACCTCTAAAGTAGTGGGCGTACCTCTATGGTGACTACTTTGGAGGTACGCAGGCTACTTTAGAGGTACGCCGTCTACTTTAGAGGTACGCCGTCTACTTTAAAGGTACGCAGGCTATTTTGGTGGTAAGCAGGCTACCTGCGTACCTCTTAAGTAGTCAGCGTACCTCTAAAGTAGCTGGCGTACCTTAAAAGTAGCCTGCGTACCTCCAAAGTAGTCGGAGTACCTCTAAGGTAGCCGGCGTACCTCTAAAGTAGCTGTCGTACCTTAAAAGTAGCCTGCGTACCTCTAAAGTAGACGGCGTACCTCTAAAGTAAACTTCAATAATTAAAAAATGTGTCTGTTATTTTCCTCGTAGGTGTAGTATAAAGCACTATGTATCACTCGGGAGAAAGTGCGATTCCTAACTCGGGCGTATTGATACTCTCGGCTTCGCCTCGTAACTCAAATGATGCCCTCGTAAGTAATGGGTCACTTTCACCCCTCGTAGAACCATGTACTATTTTACATTTAATGAAGGGGAATAAAACCATTGATTGTTTATGTTGTTTCATTAAAATATGAGATTTCTAAACTTTATTTTTTAAAATAGTAGTAAAACAAATTGTTATTAAAAATACAAAACTTATCAACTTAAGCGCCATGCTGCTGAAAATCTCGGAACAACCTCTTTTACCGCAGCAAAGAGGGCAGATGACCCACGTATAATGTGTGTCTTCATACAGGTGTGCCAGAATATCATCAGAGTAGAGGAGTAAATACTCTTGCATTGGTTTCCACACATACATCAGAGAACTTTCCAGTATAATCAGGGATGACAATATCTGGAATGTTAATTTTGATTTTAATTTTCTCTGTCTTAAGGGTCAGCAGAGTGTGAGTGCGATCACAAGATTAGGCCTCCACAGGTCGGTCTTGTGGCGTCTGTATCCAGCGGCTCCCTGTGACTCGTCTGATGTCAGGTGATTTAGAAGGGGGTCTGCCAATACCTACTGCGCTTTCCGATGCGGGTTCACCACTCCAGCATTGTGGGACCCAGTTCTGCGAACTCTGTGCCCCGCCCATTTCAACATAAACTTCGCGACTCGCTGAGCTATGTTGGTAACTTTGATTCTCCTACGGATCTCCTCATTTCTGATTGAGTAAGTATAAAAAACTAACTAACTAAGATACAATTTTAATATTCGAAGTTTTCCTTTAATTCAAGACTTCTCACCTCCACTAGAAGGCATACAGGGAAGAAAGGTATTCGTAGGAAGCTGGGACACCAATTAAATCTCTTCAACAGCAAGCACATGGCCAAGAGGTACACTAACTTCGACTCCGGATGCTCTCCCTTGACGATGTTAGCTGTAATACTTATTTCAATATAAAACGGCACGGCAGTTTCATACATAATCCCCTTAATACTAACACAAGCGTAGAGGGTCTATTAAAGAAGTTTGAAGAAAAATATTTATTGGAACGTAAGTTCCTTATCGCGCGGTGCGGAAGGGGGCTAGACGGAAAAAATTAAGGAACCGACACTCGACACATTTTTGAAACCGATCCTTTTTTGTTGAATGTGAATTTTGCATTGTGTTCAGTATTTTCGCGATACAACATTGGGTCTCCGTAGCCTAGTGGCTCCGGCAGTCGCTTAACAGTTCAAAGTTTCCTACAAGCTACAAGAAAAATTCCACATGCAGAAATTATTAAAAATAAAATTGAAAATGGAAAATTCGGTCTGTCGAGCTGGGATTCGAACCATCGACTTTGAACTGTTAAGCGACTGCCGGAGCCACTAGGCTACGGAAACGCGAAAATACCGAACACAATGTAATCGAAAGAAACTACGTTCCATCCGGGTGTCCCTTGACACCTCTCAAGTTTTTTTGTTTATTTATAAATATTTATTTATTTATTTATGTAAAGTAAAATTTTCTCGGTTTTCTTGGTAAATTTTTACGGACACTTTCAAGTCGCTTTTGTATTGTATTGCACAGTGCATATCCATAAATGACCTTAAATGAAACTTAATATGATATAAGGTATGCAATCTCATTCAAAAAATGTGTATTAGATGGCAGCAGGTGGAGGTAGGAGGCACCTATACCTACTTTGTTGTTAGTTGTTACTTATATTATAATATTATGTAATTAAAATTGTAAACTTATGTCCCTGGTGGACGAAAGTCCTACAAATGCTTTATAGTTATAATACGATACGATGATGCCCACGATTCGTCCGCGTGTATTAAGGGTTTTTGATTTCCGCGGGAACCCTTTAATTTTCTGGAATAAAAGATAGCTTACGTGTTAATCCAGGATATCTCAATTTCAAATTTCAGCCAAATCCGTCCAGTAGTTTTTGGGTGGAAAAGTAATAAACACACACAAACTTTCGCCTTTATAATATTAGTGCGATAAGTTTCTTATCTTCATAATATTTAGCCTGAAAACGAATTCATAACTCCTTGTACATTATTGATCGAAGAGTCGAGCGCCACTGATATACTCCTACTATGTAAAATTCACAGTTTTATCAGCACCATAAATTCAATGGTTGCTTCGAACTCAATGCATCAATCAAGTCTGCCGGGCTCTGATTTGTGTTGTGCCGTGTGCGAGCCTACAATGATTAAATTACATAATAGACATAAAGCTGCATACGACCGTGCTGAAATACGTGTAGGCACAGAGTAACGAAGGTAAGGTTCATAGTACTATACTACTATCTACTACAAGTACGTCGCGCCTGTGTGCGTGTCCACCCACAGCGCTCTTAAGTAATTTACTCATAGTTTATGCCAGCTTAGCCAGTGGACAAGGCTGTGTGGGTATTTGTTTTCGCTCCATATTTTAATTTTACGTTTTTTTGAAAATGTAATAATTGTTGGCTTAAAATGCATTCTCTAATACAAAATATTTTACGTCATATCTTATCCTCCTGCGAGTTGGTTTGATACTCAAAGTCCTGTGATAACCATATTAAGAGCCAAGTGCCAATTTCACTGAGTTTCATTTTCCATCGAGTAACGTTTAATCGAGTAATCGAGGAATCAATTTGACGTTTTGGCGGATTTTAAGTACAAAAATTGCCAGGTCAAAATTCTTCAGTTAAACGTCATCGGCGATGGTGAAATTGGCACACAAATAGGTATATATTTTTAAAAGTCTTTAGAAGCTTGGCATCTTTTCGGTTGCTTATTCATGAGACGAGGTTCCGTAATATTATAACAAGTGTGGACACATTTGATGGAAGTCCTATACATGAAGTTCTCCATTTTGTCTACTGACAGTATTTCGTGAGAGAAACAAAAGGACAAATAGTTATTTGTGTTATATGGGGCCAAAGAAATTTTTTGTTCCCCGAGGGCGTTATTTTGAATTCAGAGCGAAGTGAAGGATTCTAAAGTAGAATCCTGAGCGTAGCAAGGAATTCAATTTACGCCGCACGAGAACAAAATATTTGGCCCCGAATGACACACACTATTTTTCATCATTACCTATGAGAAAAAGCTAGGAGTATCAACCTACTATGTATAGACATTACCTATACGTAGGTATATTGAAACTTTAAATAAAACACAAATAAATTATTATGAAATAATTAAACATTAATATTTATGTTGGGTACAGTATTGAGGGCGTATATATCCGATCGACAAATTGATCACGTGACTTATCGAAGTCAACAGCTTCTCAAGCAATTTTGAATTTCGAACGGAATGAGCGAATGACAAGTTTCTGCAACGAACGCAGTAGCACAAACACATACTAAGGCATGAACGCGGACCAATCCGAAGAGAGAAATGAAAAGTCCCATGGGGTTAAAATTGAATTTTGCTCCCGCTATCCTCTGAAGGCAATATTCGTTTTTCGAATAAGTAGGTATGATGAAATAGTTATTTGTGTTATATGGGGCCAAAGAAATTTTTTGTTCCCCGAGGGCGTTATTTTGAATTCAGAGCGAAGGGAAGGATTCTATAGTAGAATCCCGAACGCAGCGAGGGATTCTTAAGTAGAATCCTGAGCGTAGCGAGGAACTCAATAGACGCCGCCCGAGAGCAAAATATTTTGGCCCCGAATGACACACACTATTTTTCATCATTACCTATGAGAAAAAGCTAACTAGCTAAGGAATACTCCTTAGCTTAGTTAATACTAACCTACTATGTATAGACATCGTATATTGAAAGTTTAAATAAAACACAAATAAATTATTATTAAATAATTAAACATTAATATTTATGTTGGATACAGTATAGGCGTATAATATCTGATCGACAAAATTGATCACGTGACTTATCGAAGACAACAGCTTCTCAAACATTATTCAATTTCGACACATACTAAAGCACGAACGCGGACCAATCAGAAGAGAGAAATGAAAAGTCCTATTGGGTTAAAATTAACTTTTGCTCCCGCTATTCTCTGAAGCCAATCTTCGTTTTTCGACTAGGTATGATGAAAAGGCTTTTTGCGACCAGTATTCTATATTCAAGGTTTTAGGTGTGAATTTTTTCGTCTAAAGTTCTTGGCACGAGTTTAAAGGAACTAAAATAATTAAAGAGATTAGGTAATAGATTGCTACATGAAAGAAAGTTTTTATGTACCTGAAACTTTTATTTCAGTTTAGAACATAGTGTTCTTCATAATATTATACTTGGAAAAGATCGTAATGAATAAATAATTGAAAGCGAAAATATAAAAAAAAAATTGGTAAAAGTTGGTAACATAGGAAGTGAAACAAAAGGTACATTTGCCGAAACCCGGGATCGAACCAGGGACCTTTAGATCTTCAGTCTAACGCTCTCCCAACTGAGCTATTTCGGCTTTAGTTTCCCATGCGAAAATCCAGTTAATATACAATAGACATTGGAGTACCGGCATTTCACAATAATTTATTTTATACCCATCATACCCATCATACCCATCATACCCATATTTTATTAAACCTCTAGGTGCTCCTGTTTAGACAATACAATAGGTAGGCAAAGAGGCTCGTGATTCTAAACTTTAGAATCACGAGCCTCTTTGCCTACCTATTGTTGAAACGTAGGTATCGAAATCCCGTTCTCTTAGGGCCAATTTAGACGGTGCCTCGTTCATCGTTCATTTTTGCGAACATTTGTGCGAAAATGAACCGTCTTAATTCGACCTAAGGACGAAATTAGACGGTTCATTTTTGCTTTTTAGAATCCTTCGCTTGCTCAGTCATCAAAATTGAGCACGCGGCTAAGAAGCAACTTTTGTATAACAAATAACTTCTTAACTTCTTAAGTTAATATAAAATAAGTTTAATAAATAACTTGTTAAGTTAATAAACTTTTACAAGTGCTTTCGAATCGTCAAATGAATCTACCACTGGTTCGGAATGTACCTACTTACCTACCGAGAAGAACTAGCAAGAAACTCGGCGGTTGCTCTTTTTCAATATAGTTTACAATTGGTACTAGGTACCTATGCTGCAGTGTATGCAGTGTTTCCATATTGCGGGAAAGTTCCAAAAATGTATACCAACAAATACGATTTATGTAATCAATAATATCAATAAATTATATACTCACAGCTGTTAGACAACAAGGTTAGTTCGTAGATCAGCAGGGAAAATGCAATAGCTAGTGCAACTGTGCTTGTCATCACATATTTATAATTTTGTATAAGTAATAGGTATTGTAATTTTTGAGGGATATAAAATCAAAACAATAATAACAACGCCAAAAAATTAAAATCCGGAAAAAACCTGCAATTATACATAGAATCTGGTATACATAATCATTTATCTGGTATACATAATCATTAATCTGTGATAATCATTAACCTGTGCATAGAAATCTCTACCGCAAAGTCACAGAGTACATTATTTAGAGAATACGCAGAGTAGGCATTATATAATAGACTAATCTCTACATACTCCAAAGAGTAATACATACTCTACCTACCCGAGAGTATATATATTCCTTAGATCAGGTATATGGGAGATAATTCAACGAATTCAAGATAAATTCTACCTATGATCTGCCCAAGAGTAGGTAGGTATATACGCTGTGTATAATAGTATATAATCAATCCGTTTTAAATAAACACTATCTATAGAAGTACCGGCAGAATAATCATAATATATTAGAATTATAAATCTATGTCACTCAGTCTGTGGATTTGCCTCACCAATGCCTCACACACAAATTACGCGATTGCTACATCTAAGTACAATCTACACTACTAAGACTACATGCCAACATTACACGTAAAGATGGTACCCACCTATACAAAGTTACACAGTCACAGATTTTTTCAATAGTATTCGTCAACCCAAGACGATACTGAGTTTACATCTATTAGAGCTTAATGAATGACGTATTCGAAAAAACACGATGATCCATGACTTTCAAAAGGTCCAATCCTTGGTCCAATCCAAAAGGGAAGGTCCAATCTTAGCAAACGTTAAGTGACCTTGAGTAAATCAACGTATAGGGTAAGGGTACCTACATGAACTTTTTGGCATGGCCAAAACAGCTTTTTAAGCAGGTTAAAAAAATTCACCTTTCCCAACTTTCTCTAATTGCACAAAAACGATATTGGCTAATTCTGTTGTGCTTAATATCTAAACTTTATGGACAGGCTTCAGAAAAGGATGGCACGAGATTTAGACCTATCAATTTAGTTTAGACTTTATAGACTGTGTATCTAGCCAATTTATCAGCTTTATACGTTTGCACAGAAACAAAATTACGTTTGCACAGAAACAAAATTATTCCTCTTTCATTAAAACTTTTCACTAAAAAATACTTTATAAACATTTCATTCAATTTAATACGGAATTTTAGCCTTGAATAAAACAAACAAACTTTTTTCCCCGGCCTGACAAAGAACACACAACCTTCTACCAGCTATTTTAATTAAAGTCGGCGATGCAAAACCGAACTAATCGACCGGCCAAAGCTCGTTTACTTTCCATCGGGCCTTTCTAACAAGTCTTCTCAATAATTTTGGACCTTTTTACAGTCCCGTTTGTAACCAGATAGTTAATTTGTAGCTGCTACGTTCCAAAAAAAAACGTATTAAAAAACGGCTTAATTCCACATTCTGTTGTGCTACGAGTCTACGAGACTACGAGTACACGTACCTATACTACTATCTACTAGATGATTCCCGCCACTTTGTCTGCGCATTTTAAGGTTTTTTCAAAAACTCGTGAAATCTTTTTGATATCCCGGGATAAAAATTGGTCTAAGTATATCCATCTCCAGGAAGTTTGGCAAAGGGTTCACTGTCCCCTTTATTTTTTACGAAAATCTCTAAAATACTTTATTTATTACGAAAATCTCTAAAAGGAACCTTAAATGATTTTATAGCCTCAACCTTCTCAAAAGATCTGCTTAAGATAGACGTGATCTCTACTCGTACATTTTTACGATGCGACCAAATTTAAGCCTCAGTAGCCCTAATAGCGCAAATGCTGAGCGCTGAGGCCTTCTTGAAGGACGACGGTTCAAACCTCACTCAGTGCACTATAGTCAGCCCGTTCCTCACACTAAGGCACTTGGATGGAAAATGTGAATATGTTCAGCACGGTAAATATTGTAAAAAAGTCGTTTCTCTTTCATCAGTCGAACGCTGGACGACAGTGAAGGATATATTGTGTACTCACAGATAGGTAGATACAGTTCTCTCATACTGCATGGGAAACGCAAAGTTTGCTAATAACCAACCACCGCACCAAACTTCCCTAGCCAGTAGCCACCCCCGCTACCGTCGCACCTTAATATAGTCATTACGTGCCATATTGGTCAGAGGTTTCTTTCTTTGAAACGAAAATACCTATTGCTGAAAACTTTCCATCACCTTTCGGCATCAGGTCTTGCGGCAATGTGGTTTTATAGTGGCTCATTGAGGAATACAATTTTAGGCCAGGGGCTCATTGTGACTTTTTGTCGCCAAGTGGAGTGCTATGAAGATAATATATGGAAGTGCGCTCACTGTAGAGGCGAGACAATACGGCGAGCTTTGAGTATTACACCAACACTTAATACTCAAAGACGGCGACAAATAGTTCCAGCAACTGAGGACTTGAAATCCATTTCAAGAATGCGGCAAACGTCATGCGGCTGGCCTAAAACAGTAGGCGCATCGTGGCGACAGTAGGTGACAGCGACAAAAAGTCACGGCGACAAAAAGTCACAATGAGCGCCTGGCCTTAAATACGATTAAAAACTTTAATTGCGATATTGCATCGTGTCGTATCAACTTATCTTCTACAAGTCTTCAATAATATATGTGTACCAAGGTGTACCTATATCGCATTGCATCACGTATTATCACTCACAAAACAAAGCTGAATTCATATAAACCTAGTGCACTTTGTCGTAAAAAGAACATAAAATATTTTTATAGTGGCATAGGTTTTTGCAGCGGACTCATCTGTTTGAAATACTAAAACCAAGTTTTTTATGTCTTGAAATATAGATCAACTGTTATAGCTCAAATTAAATAAGTATTTCGAACAAATGAAATGAAAAAACAAAGAAAAATAAGACACATTCTATTAAACAGTAGGTAACTACCGAGAAAATGAAAAAAACATTTTTTAAACCTTAGTCGATATCATGCCATAGACATCAGCTAGTAATTAATGAATGCTTAAAACTTCATTTATTATTTAGTCTTCATTTAGTCTTTAGAAAAAAGATTCGTAGAACAGAATCACAG
Organism: Oeneis ivallda; assembly: GCA_029955525.1. Taxonomy (NCBI): domain Eukaryota; kingdom Metazoa; phylum Arthropoda; class Insecta; order Lepidoptera; family Nymphalidae; genus Oeneis; species Oeneis ivallda. The sequence continues at coordinate 13,119,639 of JARPMR010000007.1, forward strand.
TCTACGAGATATTTAAAGATTAGGGATTTATTTTCCCAACGTAGGTATATAGAAATAATAAAATATAGGTTACAACAATATTCTAAGGCATCGTCGACGCCTTTGTATAACCAATTTTATAACCACTTGAAATATTATAAACGTAAATCATTTTTATAGTATTATTTCAGTAGGTATTATGAGTGAAAGAGTAAACTGTATACATGAAACATTAAGTACATACCTACTTTATAGAACATACGGAAATGCATGTTATGAAACAAAGTATAAAACTATTGATCATGCTACACAACTTAGTTTTGAGTTTAAATGCACTAGAAGATGAATTTAACACTAGAAATAGAGACTCAGATGTAATTGAATCTCATTCCCAAGATGTTGTGAATAGTGACGAAAGTTATGTAAGTGACGATGAAGAAAATTTTAATAATGAAGATATTGTATCTCTGTTAGAAGAAAGATACAAATTCACGAACGACAACACATCTAAAAGGTATCAGATTAGAAAAGATGACAGATTTAATCCAGGTAATGTTGTAATGTAAAAATTCTATAATTTTTTATTTCACTTGATCAATAAATCATCATCATCATTATCAACCTTTAGATGTCCACTGCTGGACATAGGTCTCCTGCATGGACCTCCACAGGCTTCGGTCTTGCGCCGCCTGAATCCAGCGGCTCCCTGCGACTCCGTTGATGTCGTCGGTCAAACGAGTGATCAATAAATAAATAATTAATCAAAATTTTCATCTTATATATAAAATTCTCGTGTCACAATGTTAGTTACCTTACTCCTCCGAAACGGCTGGACCGATTTTAATGAAATCGGGTAAAAAATATCGGCTAGGTCTGAGAATCGGCCAACAGCTATTTTTCATACCCCTAAATGATAAGGGAGACCAACCACTAAATATTTTTGTAGGCGGTACGAAGTTCGCTGGGTCAGCTAGTTTGGGATATAAATTTTGATTTGTGTAGGAACTTAATCAGTTATCCGTAAAATGATTATTAACTACGAAGATAACGCTTCAGTTTCCTACATCACTAACATTTCAAACAAAGTATAACCTTTATTAACTTCGACTTTCGACATCATCTTTGACCTTTGTACTAAAATTATAATTAAAAATTTGTATTCCTAGAGTCAAAAACCGACCGTAAACTTGCGTGGGCCTTTCGCGCCTTCGCGGTGCGTCGGATCGTTGGTGGCATGGAAACCAGCATCAGCATGTACCCGTACAACGTCGCCATTTCCAGGAATGGCAAGCACTGGTGTGGAGGCTCCATCATTGACGAACAGTGGGTTCTAACTGCTGGACATTGTTTGGAATCGTACGTCCTATAGATTTATTTTACGTGAATATCACAACAGTCTAAAAAAACATTTCAAATCATGGTTCTAATCGAGACTTAGAGACATGGTATTATTCTGGTGTATGACGATGAATGTTGAGCCATCAGTTAAAAAGTTAGAGAAGCCTTTCTTATAATTGGAAGACGGTTTCTAAGATCAATACAATAACGCAACGGAGACCGAGCTGAAATACGGTTAATAGTAAAATGGTTGTCGTGCCATCCTACCACAACCTACACAACAGAATAAGTCATGTTCAGCATGGCTTATGAAAACCGGTATAGGTAAATGGGTGGTGGCACATTTGATACAGCTTTGAGATAGTCAGACTTTAATGTGCCAAACGTTGTCTAGTACATTTAAGTAGCATAATTGGTTGATGTTCTGGACGTGTGTGATGGGTGAGCATTAGCCGTCAAAGAAACTAAAGTTTGTACTTCAGAAGTTTTAAGTCTCGGTCGTCTAAAACTTTGATAGTTGAATGGGGTTAACTTCTTAGTTAACTCCTTCGGACCAATGTGAAACTATTTTATACAGAGTTCGAAGATGAGTGCCGATGATAAAGATTGATTGAGGAGATTTTGGAGCAGATCTTGACCTTACAGTTTTCATTTAGTTTATTAAATAACTTGAATAAGATCCGTTCTGTACTTTAAGAGAGTTTAATCTTGAGTTTATAAAATTGTAAAGGGACAGGAATAACGGATTGATAAACTAATTCTGAGTTAAGGAAGCTACCTTTATAAAACTTTTAGATCAATAATTAAGTTTAACTATTGTCTCATACTAATAAAATTTCTAGGACCGTGGAAGTTTGAATAGTCAAGAGAATTTATCTACCCAAACTAAATGATATCCACAACTTTTACTTATTAATAACCTTGTAGATTATTACTTCGCTCTCTTTTTTAGAGGCTCTCTTTTAGCCACCAATAAATTCTGATGGAATTACCCAGGCATTTCTGACTTTTGCTAGTTATATGCGAATTAATATCCCTTGCTTCTACGGTGAAGGTAAACATCGAGAGGAATCCTGTATGCCTGAGAATTGCTCATAATGTTCTAAAAGGTTAATCCGTATTTGGCCTAAGTACGGACTACGGCACAAACCCAATCACATTCAAAACGACACCTTTGCCCAGTATAGGCGATGGGTTAAGATGAACTGAACTGTTGTTTGTTAGTCTGTCACTGTCATATTTTAAGTATAGTTGCGGTTGCATAGGCACAGAATATATTTAATAGTTTCTGCTTCAGGTAATATAATACTTTCAGGGCCCACGACGGTGACAAAAAGAAACTCCTTCCCTTCATCGTTCGAGCTGGCAGCTCGTTTCACAATCGCGGGGGATATCAGGCGAGAGTGAACAAGGTTAGTGCCACTTACGGGAAAGCTTTCAGCGAGATGTGAGTATTGTATTATTATCAAACCCAAAGAGAAACCTTTTTTATTTTTGTTATTGCTTAGGCCAAAGACTTTGATTCCTTTGTTGTTAGAGCTGGATTAAGATATTAAATAAAGAAAGCAATTGGTATTTGGGGCCGGACGTCCCTACTCCCTAGGCAGCCTTAGGTATGTACCTACTACTCTGAGTAATCACGTCGGATCTTAGCAGCAATCATAATCTAAGAAGTACCTAGGTTCTTTCTAATTCAATAAATGCGATATAAAAAGTGAAAAATCCCATCCCTCGTCGGCCATTTTTTGAATACACGTCATATAAAAAAATAAATAGTAAAATTATCCAATTTATATGGTAGTTCATATGTCGTTACTGCAGTACGAAAAGTTCTAGTATGAATTTGAGGCTATTAGGAGGATTCCTCGCATGGTTCGCATATAAGTACTCGATTTATGCCGTAGCTACATGATTAATTATGTCATCTTGAATTACCCAGGTCTTCTTTCCCAAGAACTATACTCCAGGCAATGCAGACTTCGACTACTCCCTACTACGTCTAGATCGGCCTATGCCTATAGGCCGTAACATAGCAGTTCTGAACCTGCCTGCGAAAGAATACTTGGTGCAGCCTGATGACATCCTCATTGTCACTGGCTGGGGAAGTACCCATGTGAGTAGTGAAAGGAAAACTGTTGAAAGTAGAAGCAGTACCTAGCGGCCCAAACGATTCATGATGAATTAACCGATTATGATGAATGAAGGTCATATTTATTAGGAATGTATAGGCAAGTTGAACGTGGCCGATATTCACCTCTTCCCTCCAAATAAGAGGAAAGGTGGAGTACGACAATAGTGCTACGGGTGCTGTTCGAACCTGCGACCTTTCAGTTTTCAGTCCGAACCCTTAATCGTTGAGCTATTGAGGCTTGTTCCCTCAAAGGCTTCCTTGGTGTATGTTGTTGTCGTTGAGGTTTTAATCGTTGGGTTATTGTTTTGGAAATTAGACTATAGGTAAATTTTAATACAACCCGGACACATTTCACACATTATCTGTGCACCTCGATAGAATTTATAAATGCAAAAGCTACGTGCGTAAGTGTGCTGGTATGTCTTTCAACCATCGCAAGGCGATATAGGCATTGCATCGAGGTGCACAGAATAATTAGACCTGGTTGTAGGTATTTTCTAAAAGCATTTTAGTCGCAATAGCACTTACAGACAATAAGATTAATTAAAAGAAGAGAAAACGGCATAATATCGTAGGTATACAGCACTGAGAAACCAATGCTTTTTGGTACATTAAACTGCCATCCGAACTACAGTTAAGTAGACCACAGCTTCAGATAGCTACACATATAAACTGCGCTCGGAAGTCGGAACAGCTGTGACCGTCCCAACTAATACGTACATTGATGATAGACATTATTGATCTTTGAAACAGCAAAGTTCTGCTCTCCGTAATAATATCTAATAGCCGTTCCTCGCCACTGCTATTATCTTCCACCCACGGATACCAAAGTTTTGGATTTTCGAGATTGGTTTTTGTTGAAGGGAACTTTTGTTGAACAACTTACCTAATTTTAATTTGTAATTTGATGAGACAAAACCCTTATAAATTAATAAATCTATCTATATAAATAAAAATGAATGTTAGTAAGCACATAACTCAAGAATGGATGGACCAATTCGGTTAATTTATTTTTTTGTATGTTCTTCCGTGGACCTTAACCACGGAAGGTTTTAATAAAAATAAAAAAAACAAACAAAAAAATTTAATTTTTACTTTTAACTTTTGACAGAACGAAGTCTGTCCGGGCAGCAGCTAGTCTAAAATGTTTTTATTTGTTTGTCTTTCAATAACGCAGCAATGGAGCAACGGATAGCCTGCCAAGCTGCGATCAGGCTTATTATAATGGAATACTTATGTAATATTATTATAATCTTGCAAAATGAGACTAACTACAGTCAAACTGAATATTCAGTTTTTAAGATACATGGCATTTTAGTTTATACTAGTGGTTCGCCCCGAACTGAGACCTCGCGGTAACGGTATCCCATGATTATTCATTCAATCGATACATGATAACCAAAACTGACATTATTATTATGCCCGTTTTCACCAAACATACCTAAATCATCCCCTAAGTAGGAGTCTCTTAACGTAGGTAGCTCCTAAATACAATCCTAAGTCCTAACATCCGTCCCAATATCCTTTTAGGTGTCCCGTACAGGATCGTGATAAATAAGTTGACAGAAAACATCAATCACCTAACTTATAGGTAGCCCGTAAAGGTTAGGGAACGTTAGTGAAAACATTGAATTATTTATCAAACATTGAATTTAACTCGTAGTTCCATGGGATAGTTACTGACTGCGCCATCTATTAGCATTATTGTGAAGCTATGTTGATGCTATATGAATTACTGACGCCCATTAAAAATTAAATAATCTCGTTTCTTTATAATATTCATATAATTTTAGTATTTGTTGTTCAAGTACAGGATATAAGTGACCTAAAAACATAAAATCAGTTTGAAAATCCATAGCGGATTTTTCTAGAGAGCGTCTTCAAGCGAGCGTATAAAATCGCCACTTTGAAAGCCCCCCATTTCGTCAATTTTAAGGGAAAAATTAAAAAAAAAATATTTTTGTACTCAGTTCAAAATTATCTTTAAAATGATACGTAACAATTTTATGTAACGCGATTTTTTTTTTTTACTTCGCATTCGCTTCTATGAGAGCCCCCCTGAAATAAAGATTTTTATAACTTTTTAAGCCATTTTCGGCTGGAGGCCATCGGTTTACATATTATATCTAAATTTGAAGTAATTACGTTCAGTAATTCAAAAGTTATAAGGCTCTGACAGACGGACGGACGGACGGACGGACGGACGGACAAGTGCAAATCGCCCTAGTTAACTCAAAGACCTTCGCTTCGCTCGGTCGAATATTATGGTTATTGTATAGAAAATATTAAGAAAAAAATAAATACATTATAAAAAAGGGCGTGATTTTTTGCACGGGTATAGAGGTCCTTCAGAGTGACATAGGTTTACTTTGGTTTCGGAAAAACAAAGGGATCCCTCGAGGCATTCAAAAAAACTAATTCGTTCCGTGTATTCAGACCAAGAGTGATTCTTACTTTTGTAGATAGTAAAACTCAGTATGTATTCTTAGTTTTATAGATTTTATACTCATAATTTAATAGATCTATCATAATATAAGAATAATTGTGTAATAATTCAAATAGGACTCCGGTTACGGTCATATTCCGGACCGGGTACGTTTCGTGCCGGTGCCGGTGATGAAGCTGGAGGCGTGTCAGAAGGCTTACAGGTTCTACATCACGCCAAGGATGCTGTGTGCGGGATACGCAACCGGAGGCAAGGATGCTTGTAATGTAGGTAAACGCTACAATCTGGGCTCCGACGAGAAGTTTGTATGGGGTGCGCTCAGAAGCTTTGAGCGGAAGGGGAATACTTTATTGTCACATTTTCTGGTGGGGGGCTTTGGCCGTGGCTAGTTACCACGATTTAGCGTTCCGGAACGATGACGTGTAGAAACCGTTTAGGGGTATGGGTCGAATGTTCATACCCCATCTAAGTTAGCTCGCTACTATCTTGGAATGCATCGTCACTTACCATCAGGTGAGATCGCAGTCAAAGACTACTAGTCATCGAAAAAAAAATGTAATAGGGATCATCTCTAGCACGCCCCATGCAAACTGATTTTGGCAAGGCTGAAGTGCCATTGAGTATTAAGCAGAACGATGTATTTGTAGCGGGATCACATACATAATTTTTTGAGTATTCAAAATAATTATATATTATAATAATATAATAGTTATATAATAATATAATATTTTCAATTCATTTCTTATCAAAACTGAAAAATCTTAAATTGAAAAGAATACCAAAAGTACACCAAACAATTTATTTTATAAAGCATCAAATCAGTTGCTCTAGAATAAATATAAAAAGATTGGACACTACTAATAAAAGTTTAATGGTGCCAATTCTGTTGTACACAAATTCTGAAAGAAAACGAAATTTTCAGTAATAAACTCACATAGCTAAACCGATTATTTTCGTCTTTCAGCACGATTCAGGAGGGCCAGCAGTTCGCGATGGCGTTTTACTCGGAGTAGTTTCTTTTGGGGGCAAGAAGTGCGGTGATCCCCGCTCGCCTGGAGTATACAGCAGGGTGACAGAAATCACGCATTGGGTGGAAAATACGATCAGCGATAACGAGGCCTGTAATGTTCCCGAACTGAAAGCAAAAATAGACAAGGCCAGGCAAAGAGAACGCGAGTTGCAAAAGTAAGAACTTATCTTTTTTTGTCTCTCTTAAAGTTCAAAATCAATGACAACACAAAAACACAAACACAATGCAAACAATACATACGTACACATAAATATTAAATTATAAACAAATTTTTGCAATCGTCCTGAAACGATGGCGATTTCACATATCCAATTAGGTATACTATAATAAACTAAAACAAAAGTCTAAAACTAAATCTATTTAAACTTCTGTACATACCTCAGAGGCCTATGGGTCGAAGTAGTACATTACCTGTGATTCGAAATAACTTATATAGGTACCTACCTGTTATATTTTTACAATATTTTTCAATATATATTTATATTTTTTTTTATGTGTAAGCATTCGTTTCTGTTATGAATCCTTTTACTTATTCAATAACTCATTTTGAGGTACTTGAATTCGTATTCAAATAAGACCCATTTGCTTTCCTTTATGTTTAGTATTAGCTTTTGCCTGCGAATTCATCCGCGTGAAGTTAGGTTTTTAATACCCGCGGGAAGCCTTTGTTGTCTGGGATTTAAGATACCTGCTCGTGCAGTTTGACAGGATGAATATTGTTTGTATATTATTGTGCAATATGTACCGCACCTATAAACATAATAAAGACAAAAACCTTTGTTACTAGGTCATCAATAATAATAGATCAATAAAATCCATGAAAAATATCGCGTCGATACGTTGTTTTTCATTAGTAAAACAACAAACAAACATTTACACAACACCTTGGCACCCATTTAAAATTATTTTAGTAGGTAGGCATACCGCTTACAAAATTTTGAAAAGTGTAAAAAATCTCCTACCTACCAGTTACAGGACCTCTGGATGCAGACGGGCGAGGTGTGCGGTTGTCCCAATAATGATGGTTTAGCAGTGGTCCTTATCGGTTGATTCGGTTGATAAAGTAGAAAGTTAATTTTTACGCAAATGCGTATGCAAGGCTAACGAAAAACACTTCAACCATTTGGTAGCTATAGGTGCCCTTGACAGCTGCTTGCTAGCTGGTACCCTACGTTCTTAATTAATTTGAGGTATTTTTATAGGTTTAAGGCAAGAGTAGAAGAAAAAAAGAGTAAAATAAAGAGTTGGCTCCGAGAGACGCTTAAATCGCCGACGTTCCTAGAATTGGCAAAGAAAAAACTTGTAGAGGCTGGGTTTGTTTTCAGAAGAACACTCAGAAGATTCGACGATTCTGAAACTGTTATTGACGATAAAACTATGGATGAAATTAATTTGTCCAATCTCATAAATGAGAGGATTTTAGAAGAGGACGCAGAAAAGAACGAATCAGAACTGCTTCTTAGAACTTTGGCGATGCAAGAGGTGATATTAAATGGGGATAGCAAGGAAAGATTTTCTTCTTGGGACTCCGACAGTGAGGAAAATATAGAAGCAGCTATTGTAGCGTATTTAATTAAAAAATAAATATTTTAGTCAATACTTAAAATAAACTTCTTATCATAACTTTTGTACTTTATTTTCATCGTCAAGTGAATCAAAAATTGGTCTGGTCTGCGGAGACCAAGAACCAACCATCAAACCAACCATCAGGTGCGTAGAAAGTAATATTATGTGTATGAGCATTATAATATTATTCCATAGTAATTTGATACATCAAAGTAGCATTCATAATATTATTAATAATTCACATAATCTCGTGAAGCCTGTCAATCTTTTCGACCTAAACCGTTTAAGGTGGATTATACGGGTCTGCCCGCAAAATTCAAATTTGGTTTTTTGCAATTTTTAAACTAATACGACAAAGTAGGCTTATTGGACTGCAGAGAACCGAGACTGTTCAGGTGGTTCAGACCACGGAATAAACAGACCTTCGTCATTTTATAAAAACTTTTTGTCTGCGTATGTCCCCAATAGAGATAAGTACGATACCCGACTATGAAGTTTGGATCATTGTGGCTTTGGGAGATATCAGGTAGTAAAGGTGGATAAATTCTGAGTATACTTTCGTCATAGTTTAAAAGCTGAGTTTTATATATGTTACTTGGGGAGCTATCAAAAAATGTTTCCTCAGCAGTCAGACACTTCCGTTAGTTCCATCCCCCTGTCAGACACCCTTAAACTATATTAAATTGTGAGTATACTTTCGTCATAATATAAAAGCTGAGCTATATAATTATGTTACTTGCTATTGAAGATTAACCCAATACTAGAAGTCAAGCTACAACAAAGAGCTCTCAATTACGATTTAATTCCTTCTGAATTATCTTACCGAATGGTTAGACCGCACAACGTAGCTTACGGGACTTGTTGAAGGATTTTGAAAAACCGAAATTCACATATTGCTACGAACAACATGGTATACTGCCATCTAGGGATGAGGTACAGCGTCATCTAGCAGTACGTACCTGAATTATGTAGTGGATAAAATAAACAAGATACCTATAGTGTGGCGATAAGGTATTTACTATATGGTACAGCGTCATCTAGCGGTGAGGTACTTAACTACATGGTACTCCTCCATCTAGCGTTGAATAGCTGAACTGTGTAGCAGATTAAGTATAATTTTCATTATAATACATAGATGGCGGACTATGCCGAAAATGTAAAAAATATTATTTATTATTAAATCTTTGGAAATTTTATTGGATAACTAGCTGATGCCCGCGACGTCGTCCGCGTGTATTTAGTTTTTAATATCCCTCGGGAACTCTTTGATTTTTGGGATAAAAAGTAGCCTATGTCACTCTCCAGGTCCTCAACTAAACCCATGCAAAAATCACGTCGATCCGTAGCTCTGTTGCGGCGTGATTAAAGGACAAACCAACAAACCAAATAACCAACAAACAAACACACTTTCGCATTTATAATATTAGTATGATTAGTAATGAAGAATTAATACTACGATAATAAAGGCGATCTAATTAAATTTTAGAACACAAAAGCTACTATTGTGACTTAAATATGATAGTTAGATATTTTCCCTTGGGGGGACTTTTTTGTATAAAATAATGAGTACCTACTTCAAACATGTAGTACGTCATTTTTATGTATCATCAATAGTTTTCTCAGCACACGCCAAATAATGAATTCTATAGGCAAAATTTTGCTAATTTGGGTTACATTATTGCAATTTTCTTAAGGATCTCTAATTTTTTGAAAATAAATTATAGCCTATGCTACTTCCTGATAACTTAGCTTTATATTGGTGAAAAAATGGTTAAAATCGTTCCAGTAGTTACAGAGCCTATTCGGTACAAACAAACAAACAAACAAAAAATCTTTCCTCTTTATAATATTATTAGTATAGATGGGAGACGTTAAAGTTGATTATACGAGTCTGCCCGCAAAATACAAATTTTAATTTGGTTTTTTACAATTTGTAAACTAATACCTATGATAAAGTAGGCTTCTGGCATTCTAATTGCACCAATAGCAGTATTATCTCCACAGTTTTATAAAAATCTTTACTTGACAGTGTCCAGTTTAAGAAATTAGTGAGAATGTCGAGTTGGACGTGAGTTACTCACAAATTAGTCGATATTCTGCCTTATTTCTTAAACTGGACACTTTCAAGTAAAGATTTTTATATGTACACTAGCTGATGCCCGCGACTTTGTCCGCGTGGATTTAGTTTTTAAAGTCCCTCGGGAACTCCTTGATTTTCCGGGATAAAAAGTAGCCTAGATGTTGACCCGAGTAATAAGCTACCACGGTATAAAATTTTGTAGAAATCTGTGCGGTAGTTTTTACGTGAAAGAAGGACAAACAAACAGACAAACAGACAAAAATTAAATAAAAATCTGTTTTGGGCTCAGTATCGATAGTAAAGCATCCCCCAATTAAAATTTTCAAAATATATTAAATGTACAGAAATCTTCCAGTTACAGTTTTATTATATGTATAGATTATGTTCGTTCCCAGTTCCCAAGGTCCATGAAAAGGTAAGCCCTTACATCGTATGAGTATGAATCCTGTGGCAGTGGGAGTGAGCATCGCCGTGCGACGTCGTTTCATACTGTCCGTGCGTGACGGGAACAGCTAGATTTCATCATCACCTCTACCAACGCCAGCCCACCGTATTTCGTTCACCGTAAAAACAAGTGATATTTATTTGCTAAACGTATCTACTCCGAAAATCAGAGGTGATTTAGAATTGGTAGTTGCTACAGGTGCTCAGCGACTACCAATCTTAAATCTATGGTTCGTGCCTAGGAATTAAACCTCAGATCCCTCGAAAATAGGAAGAAAAGTCTTTTCGATTATCATTATTAAATTGAAGAGTATCATTCGATACTATACTATTATCCCCAACTGCCCCCTCCAGGGTAAAACCGTTAGAGATGGCCGTACGGGAGAGATGACCAATCGAAATATTTCGCGAATAGGTTTGCTAGGTGGCGTTGCATTTAGGTTAGTTTGCTTCAGGCATAGCTCAGGAGCGACTAAGAATAAAAATACTGCACAAAAATATTATACAAAGTGAGTAAATATGCTTTGTTTTTTCATACTAGTACAAAACTTTTCAAGTTGGCTCATTAAGCATCCTGTAACACAATTTTTTGTATTGGTTGTCTATGTTTTTGTGTATTTATCGCATTTTTCATGTTTTCACCAATATTTTGACCTCACAATGGCGGCTAATTTGATTTGGATTCTTTTAAGTTTTGATATGGCCATTTCACCCGTACAAAAAGGAGAGATGGCCGTAAAAATTCATACCAGTGATGGCCATACTAGTATATGTTATTTTAAATTTATTTAAAAAAAACCAAAGAAAAGCTATCGCTACTCGTAGTACTTTGTGTGAGGAGCCATTGAAATCTGCAAGCTGTATTAAAAAACCGGCCATACGGCGACTCATATTCGTGCACTCAAGGTTCTGTAGTTCGGTCCTTGAGAGGATTATATTAATTATTAGATGACCAGTTCAAGTGCACAGTTATATTCAAGGTTTAATGATGGAAACGCAAGGCGAACCATAGCGGCCTTCCATCATCAGACTACCATCATGGATATCATCTAGGAATAGAGTACTTTATACTTATCAAGACGAATCAAACGAGCCCAAACTTGATAAAGTTACGCCGTTTTATTACAACATTCATAGGAATTTTATTATAAAACGGCGTAACCCCATCGAGTTTGGGCCACCTTTCAGATCCATCATAGGATCAGATCCTGGATATCATCTAGAACCAGAGTAAATTATTTCAAAACCAGTCTTATTTAAGACTAGATGATTCCCGCGACTTCGTCCGCGTGGATTAAGGTTTTTTAATTCCCGCGGGAACTTTTATTTTTCCGGAATAAAATGTAGCCTATGTACTAATCCTGGGTATGACCTATCTTCAGTCCAAATTTCAGCCAAATTGGATCATTTGTTGTTGCGTTAAATAGTAACAAACATCCATCCATCCATCTATCCATCCATCCATACATCCATCATCACAAACTTCCACATTTATGATATTAGTAGGATTGGCTTCAATGTCTGATTTGTAGTCTGTGGGTAAATAAAAATTTTACAGAATATGAGGACAATGTGCTCTAAATGTGGATTGAAGAAGAAAAATACCCATAAACGAGCATCATTAACTGGAAAAGGCTAAGGAAAAGGCAAAAGAAGCACTGGTCATCTGTCCCGTACTACTACGGCCAACTTACCCCGATATGCCGGGTGAGATGGCCAATCGTGTTTTTTTTTAAATTACTTTTTTGATATTTTTTTAAACGTAAAATAATTAAATTGATATTATTTTTTTAAAAACGAATAATTAAAATAGGAATAAACGTTTACTTAAAAAACAAACATTTTTTATTTTATCACACTTCAAAAAAACTATGGCCATCTCTAATGGGTTTACCCTATATAATATTTATATTTCGCAGCAATCAGCATACTGTGAAGAATAACCGTGAATCTATATTAGTACTGCGCACTTGGTAGGAAGGCAAGTACATAATCATAACCTCATTATTATGTTTAGTCATCGTGTTTGCAGTTCCTTATCAATGCACTTTGAGGAAAAAGTGCAGATCAGCGAACGATAAAAAAATGCAGTGACTGATAAAAATGGGTTAACAATCTGGTATTATGCATTATGTAAATTGGCAATGGCTTACAAGTTGATGACCGCATTTTGTGCAACTAGTAGACGCCCGTGACTCCGTTCACGTAACAGATTATAATAAATTAACCAACTCTATTACGTCGTTGTAACTGAAGCGGCTTATGTAGATAGGTAGGTACTATGTGTATGTTTTTGGGGATATAAAAAATTATGATTATGACGTGTCCCATTAGACTGACTACATTTTTGTGTGTCTACTAACTAATAGATTGGTTAATATCTGTCCATCAAAAAGTACTGGAACGCTTTTGATGACATTTTTTTGAATAACTTCATTATGAATAATATATTTTGTGGCGGTACGCCAGGGTTCCTTGAGGATTCGGTGAACGAGACAAGCACATTACTGTATAAACCGACTGTATTCTTCTTAACAATCATTGAGTTAAGATAGAGCATATTTTTATAATTTGCCATAATAATATTATGTTTGCCAGTTTCTCGTATAGGTATTAATATTTTATGGTTTACGGACCACCCTGAAACTCTGCGTTCGGGACATTTTTAAATAAAATAATTGTCATTTGTAATAATAATTACCTACTACAGACACATTAGGCTTATGGAGATACCTTACTCTGTGCTGTAGGTACATATTTTCTTTTCAACCTAATCAATTTGCAAATGAACTACTGAAAGATAATGACTCAAAATAGCAGTGTCTGATAAAACAGGTTATTAATCTGCGATTATGCATTAAATAGGACGCTAGCTTCAATGTTCAAGTTCGATGCATTTAACCCACCAGTGCAAGTGTATCCATCGAAAGATGCGTAGCTTTATTATCCATGAATGGACTATCTATTTCTACGCATACCTACCCATGATTACAGTTTTTCTTTTCGTGGACTATACACTATGTAATTTTATTTATCTACTCATACATTTTTTGATTGCAAGATAGGCGCTTGCACTTAACGACAATCATGCCTGATGCAAAGCAATGATGAGATCTAGATTTCTAGACTTGTCTAGATGCCCTAGAGGCCTAGAAGATGCCTTTATACTCTTGCCTTGAAGCTACTCAAGTTATAAGTGGCAGGAAATAAGGACGGCGGAAGAGCGTTCCACTGTTCCACACCATAGAGGTTCGTTTCAGAAATGTTGGACAAAAGCGTCTCGTACGCGTAGTAGTGGAGTAGATACCAGGACTTCAACCACATAAGAATGAAAATGAAAAATGGAAATGAAAATGAAAATATTTATTGAACAACATCAACTGTAAGTATTATTATATACATAATATAAGGTTTACAGGTCTCATGTACAATTTATTGAGTTAATTGTACATCAGAATGCGATCGCTCAAGAATTTTCGCTTTTTTGTAGGAAGTAGGTTGTGAAATTTCTGAACGAGCTCTCCAAACTATATCCAATAGATCGATCTAGACGATTGATAGACGATCGATGGACTGGCGACATTGCGGGCAAAACCGATTCAGCCGTTCCGAAAGTGCAAACAATTTTTTCCAAAATGTGTGGATCATATCTTTAAAATATTATTTAAATATAATAAATTAGCTACCTATATTAGCTGAGAACTTAAGCTATAACATTCAATTTTATTTATTTGTTAGATAGATAGGTCTCATCATCAACGGGTGTAGTTTGACATTAAAACAATACAAAAAGCTGCTCCTAAAAGAAACAGACTACAGATCTCGGTCTCCAAAGACGCAAGTGGTTGGACGATGGACTGATTGGACTGGGCTTCGGTACCCAAAATAATTATCTGTTAGTTTTTGTTTCATGCATCTGGTGTATAGATTGTACAACTTTACTAGGAAAAGAGTAGGTAGGTACCTAGTGTCAAGTGTGTCCGAATATTTTTTAAACTTTTCTTAGTTTAAAAAAATCTGATAATTAATGTACGGCTGGCCTGACCCCTGAATAAAATAAAAAATATTCGAGAAAAACCTAACACTTATTTAACGTGTTACTTCACTTTTACTTCGAGCAAAACATCTTAAAAGAATCTTGTTTCAGATTTTATTTTAAAAATCACAAAGTCTGTGGGTTTTTCGGCTTTTTTCGAGATTATTTTCAACCTATTTAATTAGATTTCCCAAACTGGGGCGGTGACATAAAGGGGAAGTGATCGCTTTGATTCTTCTCGATTTGCACGCTCTTGCGTAAAACAAGTTGCAACTTAAAGATTATTATGCCTACACAGGGTGATACGATTTTACAATATTTTTTATTACTATTCGATTACAAGATAGACAGATTAAAACTAGTCAAGGTTCAAGTCTCAACCAGGTCCGACCATTGTCAATTTAGAAATTCTAAGCACATAAAAGACCTTATGTCGCACGTCCAAAGACTGTCAGATAATGTTTTGGCATATAAGTCTGTCGTTGGACAAGTCTGTCCACAGCAAGTAAACAAAAAAATACAAACCTGCATCAATTTTATTATTAATCTCAGTTAATTCTCTTTAAATTACAAGTAATTAAGTATAAATTTATTTTATAGTATATACACCCTACCTAGCACCCTGTATAAATGTCGTTCCGGTCTACTTGCCCAGTTGCTCGACTGTCGCTTACATAACATACTGTGGCAATGTCTTTTTATGGCTACTGGATCACCATCTTTTTGTTAAGTCTTTAAGAGCACAAAAACAATTTATACTCGTATACTAACCCGGAAACATTAAAAACAGCATCATTATTAATAGAATATAATTAAAACTTTTCTTGAATTTCTTGAAACATCAAACTCCATATCAATATTAGTTTCGCACAGTAGTATGCAACGACTCTTATAATATTATTTAATAATGTACAACGAGCTTTATCGATCCATGTCGAAATTCCTGTTAACTGACAAACTCCACGACCCTTTACATCAAAATAAAAACCCTCATATAGCCCGTGTAACTGTTTCGCGAAATATTTCTTCATAATATATGTGTGCAAGTTTTCAAAATGTAAGCAAACTCAGTGGTGCTCCCAGTGGGCAATAGCTGCAACTATGAAAACCGCCAGCGATACCAGGAACGAGCGACCATGCAAACTATAATGAATGACTTTGAAATAATAAAGACTTGTCGAAATCGAATCATTCTATTAATATTATAAATGCGAAAGTTTGTGAGGATGGATGTATGGATGTTTGGATGGATGGATGGATGGATGGATGGATGTTTGTTACTCTTTAACGCGACAACTAATGAACCGATTTTGCTGAAATTTGGCACAGACATAGATTATAGTCTGGAATAGCACATAGGCTACTTTTTATCCCGGAAAAGTAAACAGTTCCTGCGGGATAGCATCGCTATTTTTTACGCATTTGTCCTTCAAAATTCGCGCAATGGAGTTTTATATTAACGTGTTTTTTTTGTATAGGCAAAGTTAAGGGCCTGGAAAGTGACAAAGGCTACTTTTTATCCCGGGAAAACAAACAGTTCCTGCAGGATATTAGTATTCTACTTTTCACATATTTATCCTTCAATTATGCGCCAACGGAGTTACAGATTGACGTGGTTTATTGGATAGGCATAGTTGAAGACTTGAATAGTGACAAAGGCTACTTTTAAACCCGGGAAAACAAACAGTTCGCGCGGGATATTAGTATGCTACTTTTCACATATTTCTCCTTCAATTATGCGCCAACGGAGTTACAGATTAACGTGGTTTTTTGTATGGGTATATTTGAGGACCTGAAAAGAGAAAAAGCTACTTTTATCCCGGAAAAATAAACAATTCCCGCGGGATATTCGTATGCTACTTTTCACATATTAATCCTTCAATATGCGCCAACGGAGTTACAGATTGACGTTGTTTTTTGAATAGGCATAGTTGAGGACCTGAAAAGTGAAAAGGCTACTTTTTATTCCGGGTAAACAAACAGTTCCCGCAGGTTATTCGTTTGTTACTTTTCACATATTTATCCTTCAATTATGCGCCAACGGAGTTACAGATTGACATAGTTTTTTTGATAGGCATAGTTGAGGACCTGAAAAGTGAAAAGGCTACTTTTTATCCCGGGAAAAGAAACAGTTCCCGCGGGATATTCGTATGATACTTTCACATTTTTATCCTTCAATTATGTGCTAAGGGAGTTACATATTGACGTGATTTTTGGGATAGGCATAGTTGAGGAACTGAAAAGTAACAACGGCTACTTTTTATCCCGGGAAAACAAACAGTTCCCGCGGGATACCCGCTCCCTGCTTTTCACATATTTATCCTTAAATTATGCGGTAATATGCATGCATGCATGTTTGTATGTATGCATGCATGTATGTATGCGTGTATGTATGTATATAATATGTATGCATGCATGTATGTATTTATGTGTATGTGTGTGTGTGTGTGTGTGTATGTATGTATATTGTATGTATGTATGTATGTATATATGTATGTATGTATGTATGTACGCATGCATGTATGTACATATCTATGTGTGTATGCATGTATGTATGCAAGTATGCATTTTTGTATGTAAGTATGCGTGTATGTATATATGCACAGAACAAACAGTTCCCGCGGGATACCCGCTCCCTACTTTTCACATCTTCTTCTTCTTCTTTATCAATCTATAGACGTCCACTGCTGGACAAAGGTCTCCTGCATGGACTTCCACAGGCTTCGGTCTTGCGCCGCTTGAATCCAGCGGCTCCCTGCGACTCGTTTGATGTCGTCGGTCCACCTAGTGGGGGGTCTGCCAACACTGCGTTTCCCGGTGCGGGGTCGCCACTCCAACACCTTGGGACCCCAACGACCATCAGTTCTTCGAACTATGTGCCCCGCCCATTTCCACTTCAGTTTCGCGACACGCTGAGCTATGTCGGTGACTTTGGTTCTCCTACGAATCTCCTCATTTCTGATTTGATCTCGCAGAGATATACCGAGCATTGCTCTCTCCATCGCTCGCTGGGTGACCCTGAGCCTTCTTATGAGGCCCAAAGTTAGCGACCATGTCTCGGATCCGTAAGTCATCACTGGCAACACGCACTGTTCAAAGACTTGAGTCTTCAGGCACTGAGGGATTTTGGACGAGAAGACATCTCGGAGCTTCCCGAACGCTGCCCAGCCGAGTTGGATTCGGCGATTAATCTCTTTCTCGAAATTGGACCTACCTAGCTGGACTGTATGTCCCAGGTATATATACTCGTCTACAATTTCGAGCGCAGAGTTCTCAACGATTACTGGGTGGAGCGGAGCATGAGCATTGGACATGATTTTCGTCTTGCTCATGTTCATTTTCAGGCCCACCTGTTGAGAAACCCTGCTGAGATCATTGAGCATTGTATTGAGATCTCTCAGAGTCTCTGCCATGACTACTATGTCATCGGCAAATCGCAGGTGAGTGATGTACTCGCCGTTTATGTTGATGCCAAGTCCGTTCCAATCCAGAAGCTTAAAGACGTCCTCCAACGCAGCGGTAAATAGCTTCGGGGAGATTACATCTCCCTGTCGCACTCCACGCTGCAAGTGGATCGGTCTCGTAGTCTGGTCCTGTATACGTACTGACATAGTGGCGTTTTCGTACAAGCACTTCAACACTTGGATATACCGGTAGTCAATCCGGCATCTCTGCAGCGACCTCAACACAGCCCAAGTTTCCACCGAATCAAAGGCTTTCTCATAGTCCACAAACGCTAAGCAAAGTGGCCGGTTATACTCTTCCGTCTTCTGTATAACCTGCCGCAGCGTATGAATGTGATCTATGGTACCAAAGCCTTTTCGGAATCCGGCTTGTTCGGGGGGCTGGAAGTCGTCAAACCTACGAGCGAGACGATTCGTAATGACTCTCGAGAACAACTTGTAAACATGACTCAGCAGCGAGATGGGTCTATAATTCTTCAGCAAGGTATTATCACCCTTTTTGAAGAACAGGACCACCACGCTCCTGTGCCATGCTTCCGGCGTTATACCCTCGTGAATGACGGAATTGAACAATCGCTGAAAGATCTTAAGTACCGGTTTTCCACCCGCTTTCAGGAGTTCCGCAGTGATTCCGTCATCACCTGGCGCCTTGTTGTTCTTAAGCTGTTTAAGAGCCATTCTAATCTCGTATAGGCTGACGTCCGGGATATCTTCGGTATAGTGTCGGGTCAGTTTGGCTCTGGGATCTTTGGCCAAATCCTCAACAGGTTTTTGTGTCGTGGTATATAACTGCCCATAGAACTTCTCGACCTCTCCCAAAATCTCAGGTCGAGAAGAGACGAGACGACCGTCATCAGTTTTAAGCCGCGTCAGCTGGCTCTGTCCGATAGACAGATCTCTCGCGAATACTTTTGAGCCTTTGTTCCGCTCGATGGTATCTTTAATACACTTGGTATTAAAGACCCGAAGGTCGCGATTTTGTGCCTTAGAGATCTGCCTATTAATCCGCCGGTACGCAGCCGCGTCTACCGATGACTGTAGCCTCATCTCTTGCCTCTCCTCCATGAGCTTGAGAGTATGGTCAGAGAACTTTTCGGTTCTTTTCCTGCGATGGGTCTTAAAGAACTTAGACCCCACAGTATGGACAGTTTTCACATATTTATCCTTAAATTATGCGGTAATATGCATGTATGCATGTTTGTATGCAAGTATGCATGTTTGTATGTATGTATGCGTGTATGTATATATGTATGCATGCATGTATGTATGTATGTATGTGTGTGTGTGTATGTATGTATATTGTATGTATGTATGTACGCATGCATGTATGTACATATCTATGTGTGTATGCATGTATGTATGTATGTTTGTATCCTCCCCCTCCAATAACTACATTAACTATATTCGATCCTACTTATCCCACTAATATTATTAATGTTGTTAAGTTAGTGTTAAGTTTGTGAGGATGGATGTATATTGTATACGGATGTATGTTTGTGTAGTTGTAGTATAGGGATGTATGGATGGATGGATGGATGTTCTCTGAGATGGGGGTTGAACTATTTTGACTGTTTTACTCCATAACTTCGTTGAATTTAAACTAATTTTTATTATTATTTTAACCGACTTCAAAAAAGGAGGAGGATCTCAATTTAACGGAATCTTTTTTATGTATGCTCACCGATTACTCGACGACACCTGAACCGATTTGAAAAATTCTTTTTTGTTTCAAAGGGTCCCAGGTGGTCCCATTTAAATTTTATCGAAAAATCAACAATAAATTATAGACTTTGTAGTGGCGCGGTCGTTTAAATGTATGTTCCCGGGACAAAAAGTAGCCTGTGTTATTTTCCAGGTCCTCAACATTACCTGTGTAAAAAACCACGTCAACTATTTGCACTTGCACTTTATATGTGAAATATTATATATAGTGTGATGGTTTCTCCTTCAATCACGCCCGAACAGAGCTACGGATCGACGTGATTTTTTGCAAGGATACCTATAGTTGACCTGAAGAGTGACAGGCTACTTTTTATCCCGCAAAATCAAAGAGATCCCGAGGCAATTTAAAAACTAAATTCACGCAGACGAAGTCGCGGGCATCAGCTAGTATTATAAATTTACGAGCTTTGGCAGGTATCGAAACTATTTCATTAAGGAAGAGCATAATATTACAGTCATTGTTAACAATGTGAAACAACATTGAATGAAAAATGAATGAAAAATGCGTTCGCAGCATAGTAGTTAAATTCACGACCACCGACGGCGGCGGAGTCCCATTCACATAAAAAAACCGGCCAAGTGCGTGTCGGGCCACGCGCTGTTTAAGGTTCCGTAGTTGAAAGTCTCAAATATTATTGCTGACCTAGGATAGTGCTTTTGTTTTATTTATGAATATTGAATAAATTTTGAGTTCCATGGTTTAAATACTATAATATTCTACAAAATATGCAACTTACACTACGTGTAATACCTAACTTAGAAAAAACAGATATAACTCCTTAACTAATGAACCCTACTGAAGCCGTGATAGTTTTCCTTTAAAATTCATTATATATACTACTGCTGTGAATTTTTCTTGTATCCTTTAAACAACCATTTAGCTGGCAGAGGGGAGGGGGACACTTGACTCTAATAAAATTTAGCACTTTAAAATATCATATTTCACAAACGGATCCCTGAATTGAAAAATGATGTTCCCACACCCACAATATTTTTGAAAGATCTATTCAACGACACCCCACACTATGGGATAGACGAGAAAAAAAATCATCCCCACTTTACATGTAGGGGAGGTACCCTAAAAAAAATTATTTTTCACAATTTTATTTCACGACTTTGTCGGCGTGATTGATATTTATACCCTTGTTAAATTACAGATTTCTAGTAGGTACCAATAGTCTCTGAGCTAAACCGCGGACGGACGGACAGACGGACGGACATGGCGAAACTATAAGGGTTTCTTGTTTACTACGGAACCCTAAAAAAGCAAGTGACAATACCACCATAAGAGCATGTTTACAAATGTTGTGTTGTTTTGTTTTATTTTAATTTAGAAAGTACAAGTGGATATTAAGTATTTATTATTTATTCAGAAAAAATATACTTACTTAATTATATTTCTATTCATAAATAGTACCTAATTATAAAACTTTTTCTAACAATATATTATTTTCTAAAATAAATAATATATTTAAGTATATAAACTTACCACGACCTAATTACACCTTATTTATCCATCATAAATACTCCCATGGTGTATGTAGGGCCCGCTTTTTTGTGCATGCAGGAAAGTAGTAAGTAAGCTTTTTTAAAAGCCTAATGTCTTAAGCACTCCAGCCTTTAGAACTCCAGAATGCTATTCAATCCACGAATGGATCCAGTCAGTGGATCCTATACTGGATTGAACATTATTTTCCAGGGTAAAAGGTAAATCTCATGCCCGTTCTATGTTGCAGACGATCTCTGCATTAAATCGTGAAAAGGTAACAGAGACACAGACAGACAAAGTTTCGCATTCATAATATTTGTATTAATTTACTTTGGTAAAATTTAGCTGCTTTTAGCTGACTTTAACAATTAGGTACTCTTTGTCAAAGACCTAAACAAAAACAATGGAAAGAATGAACGATGCGCTCTCAGCAAAAAGAAGACCACCGTCGATGTCCCATTCACACATTCGCCGAAATATCATGAGGTGAATTTTTAGGACATGACTAATGCTCAATTGCTCATCCCTTACTCGTTGGTGCCAATTTCAGCTGTCTATCTATTACGGTTTACGAGATACAGCCCGCTGACAGACGGACGGACAAACGGACGGTCGGACGGACGGACGGATGGACGGACGGACGGACAGCGGAGGCTTAATAATAGGGTCCCGTTGGCACTCTTAGGGTACGGATCCCTAAAAAGGTGTGCCAGACTTTTCTATTCTCTAATTTCTATGGAAGAATACCTACTTATTTCTTATCAGAAAGACTACTTACTATTTTTGAAAACTTTACTTACTGTAAGAAGACTGTTAAAGTTTTGATTAGCGTTTTCAATGAATATGCTGATATACTATAACTTTAGAAACTACATAGAGTCATAGAATAAAGAACTATTTGCATTAGACAAAAATTTACGTTTATATGGAAGCACGAGGTGAAACGAGACTTTGAAAGGTTGTGAACCAATTTTTTTAGGCGAAAAACAAACAAATTGTATGCAAACAGAATGTAATGAAGGCTCGACTAGTTAGTCCGAGTTTTCCGAAGGCGGAGGCTGCAGTCGGTCGCCGACCCGTCCTTGCACGTGCGCTGCACAGGCGCTGGGGATTGTGGTCGATGACGAATATCACCATCACTAAAATGTAATTAAAATTAAATAAAACCGGCCAAGTGCGTGTCGGGCCACGCGCAGTGTAGGGTTCCGTAGTTGCTTTCAACTACGGAACCCTACACTAAAAATTAATATAATCTCAAATATTATTGCTGACCTAGGATAGTGCTTTTATTTTATTTATGAGTATTGAATACATTTTGAGTTACATGCTTTAAATACTATAATATATTACAGAATATGCAACTTACACTACGTGTAATACCTAACTTAGGAAAAACAGATATAACTCTTTAACTAATGAACCCTACTTAGCCGTGATAGTTTTCCTTTAAAATTCATTATATATACTACTGCTGTGAATGTGAAACCAGCTAAATGGTTGTACAAAGAATACAAGAATATTCTTTATACAACCATTTAGCATTTTTCATTTTATTTAGAGGGCCCCCCCCTCCTACACTTGACTCTAATAAAATTTAGCACTTTAAAATATTATATTTCACAAACGGATCCCTGAATTGAAAAATGGTGTTCCCACACCCACACTATTTTTGAAAGACCTATTCAACGACACCTCACACTATGGGACAGATGAGAAAAAAAAATTCATCCCCACTTTAC
Source organism: Oeneis ivallda (assembly GCA_029955525.1). NCBI lineage: Eukaryota > Metazoa > Arthropoda > Insecta > Lepidoptera > Nymphalidae > Oeneis > Oeneis ivallda. The sequence goes on from JARPMR010000007.1 coordinate 13,143,103, forward strand.
ATGCAGGGGAGGTACCCTAAACAAATATTTTTCACAATTTTATTTCACCACTTTGTCGGCGTGATTGATATTTATACCCTTGCCAAATTACAGATTTCTAGTACCTACCAATAGTCTCTGAGCTAAACCGCGGACGGACGGACAGACGGACAGACGGACAGACGGACGGACATGGCGAAACTATAAGGGTTCCTTGTTTACTACGGAACCCTAAAAAAATAATAAGCCTTCATAATCATAATTAGTTTATCAAATTCATTGCATGCATTAATTTTCAACAATACCAATAAATTACAAATATTATTATTAATATATATATAAATATCTTCTTCTTTTTTATCAACCGATAGACGTCCACAGCTGGACAAAGGTCTCCTGTATGGGCTTTCACATGCTTTGGTCTTGCGACGCCTGAATCCAGCGTAATATATATAAAAAAATAAAACTAATAATTACAAATGAATATTTAAAATAATTATGTTTTTTGTTATTTAATTAATTAAATATGTTCTATTAATTATAACTGTCCGGCAATTCGCATTGGGCCAGCGTGGTGGACTATGGCCTATAACCCTTCTCTGAGAGGAGACCTGCCCTCAGTAGCGAGCCGTTGATGGGTTGCTAATGATGATGATGATGTGTATTTTATCTATATTTTCAGCATAATTATAATTTTTTAAAAGTAATTATTATGACAGAAGCGGAACAAAATCTCCTGTCACTGTGCGGTTGCGTTCGTTGACCTTTTCTGTGACACTATGCACTTTTCGGTGATTAGATGCGGGAAGCCTCGACGGTGCAATTGATATAACTACATTTTCCAATAATTTGTATAATCGCATAATGTTTCAGACTCTTGCAATTTTTTTATTATTGGAATTGGGTGGCAGTAATTTGAATCTTCAGTTTAAATTCGCACTTTTCATGTAAATACAAAGATAGATTAGAACAATAATTTAATTTTCCTGCAATTAAGTTTAAAATTAATAATAAATAATGCCACGGAATTATTGCATGCAGTGAGACTCTCCAGCCCTATGCAAGTATGCATAATTTACTATTCTATCATAGGAAAATAAGCATTATGCATTTCTTTTTAATTATGTACGCACTACCAAATCATTATACAAAGGTTATTTTACCAGGGTACAAACTTATTTTACCTACTATAATTTATAATAAAGAATGGAGATCCACCCACCTTTACTACATTACACACACACTATACTAAGCGAAAAAATTACTACTAATTATATTTACAAAAAATACACGCCGTCCAAGTGATCGCTAATGGGCATGGTGCCCAAAACACTGGCGCTATTACCTCTCTGAATAGCGAAGCCTTTGGGCTAAAAAAGCGCCAGCTCTTTGGTCACCAGGGGCGTGGATCAATTTTTGGGACACGACATTTACAAAATTACAATTTTTAATTTTTACCTACTAGGTATAAAAAAACTCAAGCAAAATATTATGTCAGCTCCTTGACTGTTCTTTACAAAACCCCATTATTTAAAAAACACTTATTTTTGTAAGATGTACCTACCGGGTATAAACTATTGATGGGTTGAGACTTGAATAATACAAAACATGAAAAAGAAAATAAAAAAAATAAAATAAAAAGAAGACGGAAAGCGACAAGAACCCCTCCAGGACTTATCAACCTGTTCCTTTTGAAAGTGATCCCGTCATTTCGAACACTTACTTTCACCGTTGCTCACTATAGACATGTACAATAATACTGCACTGCAGTAGGTATACACACATATATACGTGCACCTATATTAAAATCTGGAATTATTTTTAAATCCTAACTAATATAATAAATGCGACAGTGTTTTGTGTTAATTGGTTTGTCCCTCAACCATGGAGCAATGGATCGTAGCACGGATGAATGGATGCTTGGAGACCTGTGAAGGGACGTGGTCTATTTTTTTATTCCAGAAAACAAAGGGTTTACACAGAACTTTGATAAAAAAAAGCGGGCTTAAGCTGTTGATAAAGGATCAAAGTTATTATTGTCCTAAAAAAAATTTTTCTCAAAAGCCAAGCTATAAAGACCTTTTACTGTGATTTTCTTACGTATATTTTTTATAAAATTAATTTGGATAGGAGAACAGCTAAGGACTGATAAAGACACTTTTGAACCCAATACCACGCGGACGAAGTCTTTGGAAAATGCCTTTCTTTAATATTGGCCTGAAAATTACATAAATTCTACTTACGGATTGTGCTCACGTAACTTTTTAAAGCTTACATAAGTGAAGGATGTTAAAATTTGAGCTGTTTAAAACTAAGCGACGGACGCGGCGTTCTATTTTCAAAAGTCGCTGTAGCTGCAGGCATTGCACGAGCGCAGGCGCCGGTGGATTCCACTGTCGCTTTTCGAGCTTTCTTCCGACTAGCCTTGGAATTTCGGCGCAGAGCTATCATAGAGTTGCCTCGTACAACTTGAAGGTTTAATATTAGCACAGTTGTAAGGATAGATATATCTTAGGTAGTGTACTCTGTGATATTAACCTCGTTTCATATCACGGATACAGCATCAAGACTGGGTTATAATTTAAAATAAAAAATTATTTTTAAACAATCGACTTCAAACTCCTGCTTTACTACATTAGACACACACTATCTTATCATAATCTTAACTTATCTTAATCTTATTATATATAAATTACGTGTCACGTTGTTTGTCCGCGATGGACTCCTAAACTACTTAACCGATTTTGATCAAACTTCGTAACTATCTGTAATTTGGTCCAACTTGAAAGATAGGATAGTTTTAGTAGTTTTTTGTTTTATTTATATAGGTAAGTTGGCGGTACGAAGTTCGCCGAGTCAGCTAGTAATTTATATTTATTTATTGGTATTTGTATAGGTAGTTGTATTTAATTTATTGTTGATATTTTAAAAACCACTTGACCGATTTCGATAAAATTTATAAGGGACCACCTGGGAAGTATGCCATTTGAAACAAAAAATAATTTTTCAAATCAACCCACACGTCTTCGAGTAATCGGTGAACATTCATAAAAAAAAGATTCCGATGAATTGAGGACCTCCTTATTTTTTGAAGTCGATTAAAAAGTAGGTTCGTCGCGTGGCCGCGCTGTGAGTAGACAAAACCGATTTATGTCGGCTCGGCCAGTGGACAAACTCAGGATCTTTGCGATGCACGTTGTATTTGTTTTCCTTCTACATTTTTAATTTTGATATCTTTAATGTTAAGCGTTAGTTTAAAAAAAACTCTTATTAAGTACGAGTAAAAGTACAGTTCAAATCTTACTACTTCATTGATTATCTTATCATTCTGCGATTTCCCTACCAAAATCGATTAGATATACAAATTCTGCATTTTGTTCGGTAATTTGTTTTGATCATAACAACGGAAGTCCCAGCTGAAATAGCTGAAAATTTAGTATCAAAAGGCCAGGCTGATTTTGCGTAAAGAATCCACTTTTACTCCTCGTTGAATTATTAGGAAACTAGCTGATATTTAATTTCTACAATTTCTTCTTTATTTCCTCTCCTTTCTAGATCCACTGGTAAGTATAGGCTGCTATAAGTCAGTCATTCAGTCACAGTAGTTTTTTTTATGTACTTAACACTGAAACTTTATATATTATTTGGAAAGTATGTTATGATTTTTTCTCAATAAAATTCTTACCGATTAACTGAAGTATTTTTCTTTAAAAAAATATTAAATAGAAAATTTTATACTAATCTTATCGTCCAGTCAACTCCACGTAATCGCTGTCCAGAAGTGAATGAACCAAATAAGCGAGATGGCTCCAACGAGTACTTTCACCGGGGTGAAGGCCCTGGAAGAGGCTCTTGCCCTACCAGAGGCCCTTGGCCCTGGTTACTGTGAAAAAACCTGAGCAAAGGAAAATATGTGACCCATTAGGATGAATAAATAAAACACTCTGCTCGTATTTTTTGAATAATTCACAATATATCGACAATTTCTTGTCAATTAACATTGTACCTATTGAGTTTCCTCTAGTTTCGCTGAGGAAATTATGGGCTCTTCTCAGACTGGGGCGCGCGTAGAACACCCATAGTTTTAGTTTTAAGTAGACTTACATAAAATTAACACCATTACTTCACTTCCACCCACTTTTATAGTGATTGACATTCAAAAGTGACATAATATGTAACAAATAGTAATTTATTAATTATATAATATCATAAGTATTAAATTTATTTACAGCTTCTGCATCCGCGAAGGCCGAAATAGAAGCTTGCATTTCCGTCTGTTTATTTGTTGGTTTGTCCTTTAGGTAATCGCGCAGCAATGGGGTAAGCAAGATTAGCACAGACTATTCTTTAAATGTCATACAATTTTATATAGAATACAATAAATGTAAGTGTAGTAGGATGATGAAATGTGTATCTCTCCTTATCTTAAGAAAATGACTTCATGGCGTTGGTAACTATAGCCTTCCACTCTGTCAGGTGCTCGGCTAGAATAGTTACTTGTGTTATATGGGGCCAAAGGAATTTTTTGTTCCCCGAGGGCGTTATTTTGAGTTCAGAGCGAAGTGAAGGATTCTATAGTAGACTCCCGAGCGCAGCGAGGGATTCTATAGTAGAATCCTGAGCGTAGCGAGGAATTCAATATACGCCGCCCGAGGACAAAAAATTTTGGCCCCGAATAACACACAATATTTTTCATCATTACCTATGAGAAAAAGCTAGGAGTATCAACCTACTATGTATAGAGTATAGACATTACCAATACGTATATTGAAAGTTTAAATAAAACAAATACATTTTTATGAAATAATTAAACATTAATATTTATGTTGAAAGTATGGGCGACGGGCGTATTTATCTAATCGACAAATTGATCACGTGACTTATCGAAGACAACAGCTTCTCAAACATTTTTGAATTCTCTCTTCTGATTGGTCCGCGTTAGTGCTTTAGTATGCTAAGGCACTAACGCGGACCAATCAGAAGAGAGAAATGAAAAGTCCCATGGGGTTAAAATTAAATTTTGCTCCCGCTATCCACTGAAGCCAATATTCGTTTTTCGAATAGGTATGATGAAAATGTATTTTTATCCCGGGAAACCGAGGGTACCCGTGGAATTTTAAAAACCTAACTTCACATGGACGAAGTCGCGAGCAAAAGTTATGTTTCCCTCAAATTCGATTATTGACGTGATAACGTCTTATAAATCCATGAACACCGGCAGCACGCACGAAAAAGTGTCACGTTCCGCCTGAGCGTGAGGGTGCAAGCGAGAGCGCGGAACAAGCGATAGAGAGGCACGATCGGCCCAAGCGTTGGCTTGTGCCGCCCGCCAGCATCCGCCAGTCATCGTCAATGTTTCTTTATGACGTTATCTCGTAAAACTATCGTCCGTAAACCGACTATACAGACAACCTATTTTTTTTATTTGATTTAAATATACTATTTATAAAAAAAATAAAACAACGTAAATAATAATAGTTTATATCTACAATAGCGTAGCTCTAGCAATGCGGCTTCGACGCCCTCACTTGCTCCTTACCTATCTTAGTAGGTAGGTAAGGGTATAAGTTTAAAAGCGTGTCTCCTAGATAGCTGCTCATTTAAGATTATCAAGATTAACATGAATACAATAAGTAGGAAATAAAAATGAACTTTTTGTGATAGAGAAACATAAATGAATTCCTGATTGGTATTCATACTGAGTTTTTCCTCAGTAAAACCACTATTTCTAATAATAATGAAGAAAATCATTCTTTTTAGATTTTCAACATTTCTGCTTAGAAAATTAGAATGTTAAATTATATATTTTTTTATTGTAAGTAAGTGTAAGTTTCTTTTAAACTGTGCGCTAAAAATGAAAACTGTCTGATTTACGTACTCCTCACCCACCTACCCAATGATAAAGAAACTGATTTTGATAAAAATTATAAATATAATAATAACTTGAGCGCATTTTAAAAATACATTTTGTCAAAAATACTCTAACTATTGATTATTGTCAATCTTTTTTTAAAGGAATTATATATAAAAAAATAATGGGTGGGCGACTAGTATAATATTATGTAATCGACTAGGTATACATATATTCGGATTGAGTGAATACATTAATTGCTTTTAACTTAATATTGTTAAGTAGGTACTGTTATATTTCCTGAGATTTTTTTTCTATTTTAGCAATTATTATTATTTTGAAAACAAAAGATGATATTAGTTTGGCTCGTACAAATATGGGGGAGTGGGGCCATCTTGGGTTGGGGTGGGATGGGGGGTGAGGGAGTTGGGGTAAGGGGGGGTTGGGGGTACGGGGGTTGGGGTTTCGGGGGGGTTTATTCGGGAACCTAATTTCTAATAACATAAAGAGCAACCGCCGAGTTTCTTGCTGGTTCTTCTCGGCAGGAAAGGCATTCCGAACCAGTGGTAGATTCATCGACTATTCAAAAGCACTTGTACAAGTTTATTTGAATAAAAAATATTTCTATTCTATTCTATTCTAAAAAAATGTAAGTTAAAAAAATAATAATAACATCAATAGGGAATCACTATTCCCCAATCCATATGACGAGAACCTCGTGAAAGCTGAGAATTCGCTTAAGAATTATTATAATGTACTGATCGTTTTGAATAGCTAGTTACTCAAAGTATTTTCAAGTTTACCGTTTTTAATTAATATTTGTAGTCACTCACATACTGTCGCCCATTTATTAATTCAGAAGTTGGTATTCGATTTTTTTTGAAACCTTTAATTTGACTTTGAATATACATGTTTAAATACGATCCTTTTTTAAATATTGCTCGTTCGAAAAGAGTTCCTAAATTGATTGATTCCAAAGATCGTGTAGGAAGGTACTGTGTTTCCATCTGCAATCACAGAAAGGAATTGGAGCTGTAGGTATCTTTTTAACTGACTTCCAAAAAGGAGGAGGTTCTCAATTCGGCCGATATCTTTTTTTTTTCTATGTATGTCCACCGATTTCTCCGGGATTACTGGACCGATTTGCGTGATTTTTTTTTAATCGACAGAGGATGTTTGTGAAATAGTCCCATAAAAATGTTCACCTTCAACTCCTCAAGCCTGATGCTGTAGGGATATTGCTCACCTAAAATAAAGAGATTTAGGAAATGTCGATTACGAATTATTATTCTAGGTAACAAGTATGGACTACATCATGGAGCTCCAGGTCCTAGCTCCTCAATCATAGGATACTACACTTAAAACCTTAAAATAAAAATTATTTTCAAAAAACCGACTTCTAACGCCACTACAAAGTATAAAAATAATTTTAGTTTGTCCACGTTTGTTGAAGTCGGGCGGGCCTAAAATACAAACAATGAAACTATTCGCGATGCTCGCTCGACTTCTACAACCGAGTCTCTCATATGTGTAGCGTCGCGCATCGGTTTCATAGTTTGTATTTAGACCCGCAAGACTTCAACAAACGTGGACAAACTAAAATTATTTTTATACTTTGTAGTGGCGTTAGAAGTCGGTTTTTTGAAAAGGATTTTTTTCCTAACAATAAATAAAATGAACTAACTTATTAAAGAGCTTTTTAGGCGTCAGTTTAATCATTTTTTTTTTATATTTCCTAACTGACAATGTACTAGGCAAGTAGGAATTGTTAGGAGTTTTTATTATGAACGTTGGGAACAATCCCACGAGACCTTACCGAGATCAGGCGTAGATTTAATTTCAACTATTCCGACTCGATCTCAAAGGTTTAAGGTTCATTCTTGCGTAGAAAGAATAACAATTTATTCACACGTAATATACGTAATTGAGTTGAATATCTTAATTACTGTTGTGATATAAATTTAACTGCTTCTTATTATTAATTACCTATTTGTATACAAGCTGATGCTCGCGACTTCATCCGCGTGGGCAGAACCTGTAGAGGTTCTGCCCACTTTTCGGCGTCGTCGGTTCTGCGTCAGGATTGAAGAGTTGAGTCCTGGAATTTGACTATGTAGTATTTGCTTGGTACCAACAACAACTATTCATAATACCCCTGCAGCATCAGGATTGAGGAGGTAGAACCCGAACCTTTTTTGGGAACATCTCGCAGTTTTTGTATCCATGAAAAAAAGATTCAAGCAAATTGGTTTAGAAATCACGGAGATATCGATATACTTAAGTAGAAAAACACAATAAGGTACTTCTTATAACATCAGTTAAATCTCATATCTGTTAATGAAGTCCCGACAAAATCGGTCTTACCGTTACCTAGACTAGCTGAAACAAATAGACAGACAGACAAACAATTGTAAAAATTGATGTTTTGTTAAAGTACCGAATATATAACTTTCATAATATTATGCATTTAGTAAAAATCTGTTATTACTTATTTTGACATTATAAACATATAAACAGACTGTTCAATTTCATTTATTTGTATAGATGGTAGAATATTTAAGGCAAACGTAAGTAAGTAGGTAAGTAAGTAGGTATTTCATGTTTGGCCACTTTTCCCGGGATGGGTGCGTCTGTAATAATAATATAGTAGTAGATTATTAACCAAGGGGATAAAGCAGGGTCTTCTGTCGCGGGTGACGATTTAAATCGCGAGCGTAACGAAGGACTCGAGGTTTACTCCCGAGCGTAGCGAGGGTGTTAAAAACTTAAATCACGAGCGAAGCGAGGGATTTAAGACTAGTCCTGAGTGTAGCGAGGGATTTAAGTTCACCCAAGACTAAGACAGCTTTATCACCGAGGAAAATACTCTACTTTTCGTACCATTTGCGAAAAAATTAACACAATAATAATATGAGATAAGCATTTATTAAAAATAATGACAATTAAAAGTAAAAGTTAACATTCGAAACATTGGTCCAATTATTGATAGAGAGAGTTACATTTTTGTTTGGTACATTTATTGTTGATGAGTTGATTTGATAGTACGAGATCCGAACATAACATCAACCTTCACCCATCTGTTTACCGAATGAAACATTTTTTTTATAAAATTCCATACATAGACAAATACGTCTTGTATGTATTGCCTATCAAAATATGTTCATGACTATCATTAATTAAAAAAAAATATTAATTAAATTTTTTTAGCGAGTTTCACCCACTTGTTTACCAATCAAAATATATATAAAAAAAAGATTATTTAATAACAAACGCGATGATATAGTATTGCCTGCAATAAACTTTTTGAATTTTCGATTACGAATTGATATTGTAGGTAACAAGTATGGCCTACATCAAGGAGCTCCAGGTCCTAGCTCCTCAATCATAGGATACTACACTTAAAAGCTTAAAATAAAAATTCTTTTCAAAAAACCGACTTCTAACGCCACTACAAAGTATAAAAATAATTTTAGTTTGTCCACGTTTGTTGAAGTCGGGCGGGCCTAAAATACAAACTATGAAACCGACTCGCGATGCTCGCTCGACTTCTACAAACGAGTCTCTCATATTGTGTAGCGTCGCGCATCGGTTTCATAGTTTGTATTTAGGCCCGCCCGACTTCAACAAACGTGGACAAACTAAAATTATTTTTATACTTTGTAGTGGCGTTAGAAGTCGGTTTTTTGAAAAGAATTTTTTTCAAAAAGATGTATAATGCTTCATATACAAACTCAATGGTGTAAACACAGATGTAGTTCAGTATAAATTTCGGTAAGTATTCCAAATTTAAATCACATTCTCCCCCTAGAGGATGAATGGAATTCAGTACAATTTTCTTTCCCTGTTTTTAACAGATTAAAAATGACTATTGTTATGTTCGCTTTTTGTGGCACAGAATGTCACTTTTTTGAGCAAGTGGTACGAAAAAAACATTTTACTTGTAGTTAGGTAGTTAATTCATACTCGGAATTCAATCATGTTTAAACTTAGAATCTTGTTGAATCTGGGAAACGTGACAATCATTTGGGAAATCTAGAAATGGCACGGACGAAGCGCTTAATTTTACTTTCAACTGAGACCTATTTGAATCGCATTTTAATATATTTGCATTCTGTGCCGTATCAGATTGTATTAGCCTATTATATACTTATTTCTTTTTACTAAATCCCTACTAACTAATAAAATAAGAAAGTGTGCTTATTCTGTCGGTTTGTTTATCACGGATAGATGATATTTTTTTTATGAGTATAGGTAGTAAGAGTAACTACCTTTAAACTCAAAAAAATTAAATCGATGTCACTCTCAGGTTTTCAAATCTCATCAGCTACTTTTTAACCCCCGATGGAAAAAGAGGGGTATTATAAGTTTTACGTATGTATACCTGTGAATCTGTGTATTTTGTCCCTCCCAGATCCCTAACGAATGGACCGCTTTGGTGCGGATTTTCTGTTTGATTGAACATGATGACCTTAGCTATAATTTACGAAGATCTGCCCAGGCGTTTGATCATCAGCTCATTTCCCACTTAAATAAAGGGTCTGCAAACTTTCACCGGTGCGATTGAATTGTAATTACTTTGGTTTTTTTCTAAGCCATGGTAACCTTAAGCTTATGCTCCAGCATCAAGTAGTCTGCAGGATACCCAACTCCTCAGCAACTTACGGCAGATATAAGAATGTTTTTAAGCTCATTAGAATGGTCTCAATGACTAGGTGTAGACGATGATCAAGGATAGAAGAGGAGGAACTGATCTGATGATGGAGCAGAAAACTGGGTAATAGGATGTCAGGTATATCGTACATAGTCCGGCCATGTAGATTATAGTAGAGGTAGATTCACAGGTCGGGGGTGTTTAAAATTTTCAATTTATACGTCTTGTTATCCTGGAAAAACAAAAAAACTTTGAAAAATTCCACGCAGACAAGTAGGTAAATAACTTGGTTTCCCTTAAACTGCAACTAAATAAAATAAAAATTTATTATTCCAAAAATGATGTGTGATTGCTATTGAGAGCTATTTGTATATTTTCTCAGTTGGTCAGCGTTTCAAACAATTAATTAGAAATGATTAAACGGAGTTTAGAAAAAACATTTGGAAATCATCATTACTAGGCAAGCAGAATTAAATAAGAGTTGTTAGTTGTTACTGTTCCAGATATAAATATATGAATAGTGAAGAATACACGTGCGGGTCATCAAACACCAAAATCCGCATTTACATTCTATTCTGCTCGGGCGCAGGTAACCCTCCCTCCCGCAGACCGCGACGTAGCCATACTTTCACTTTTCATTGTAGGGCAAACCACTTACTTAGCTACGGATGCAATATCAGCTCAGTTGAATTTACAATCTACCTTATTTCTTTCTGTTTAAAGCATATTTTAAATTGAAGAGCTACATATTTTGGAACTCTGTCGCACTATAAATTTCAGTAACATAATGAGCAAAGTGACGTAGCAACGTTAAGTGAATCTGAATTTTGTTCATCCTTATTAATGTTGTTTTTTCCTTGTATTTACAAATGAGTTGCAGCTTTTGAAGATACAATAAAAGGCTTCGGTTGTTCCGCTAAGAGAGATTCGGAGCCTTATGACGGACCGCGTTTGATGTTATGAAATCGAACTGACATGAACCTTTGTGTGGATTATTTTTGCCTAGAAGTTGCGATGCGAAATTCTTTGATTGAACAAAAACTCGGACAAATTCTCTAACAGTCTACTTTTTTTTAAATATCATCTTATCAGTAATTTAATTTATTATAATTTTTGTTAAGTATTTGTTATCGTCTTCGTTGTTTTTTATCGTAATTATAATTAGTTTTCCGACAATGCCTAGGTAATATGATTTTTTTGCATGAGTTGACCTATTTTTGAATTGAGGACTTATCGTAGGCTACGTTTTCTAAGCGCCTACTATATTGATATATTTATCTACTATATTTTTTTAACTTGACGAATGACGATATATTATAGATTATAATATTAAAATACTTATAGATTATATTAAATTATGTCTTTTCCAAGCTCGAGTATTTTATGATTATGTTAATTTAGTGGCAATATTTCTTACAATATTACAACATGTGGTGACATGTCTAAAAATTATGTCAGATAAATTATAAAGGAAAAGAAGACGACCCACTTACGATAGTGAATCAGAAAAAGTCTGCAAAAGACCGCCTGTTACACCGAAGAGCAGCGTCTCAGTAGGTATTCTGTTTACTTACTGATTTATTATGGCACGCAATAGGTTGCCGGGTTTAATAGACATACCAACTCGCTTATTTGTTTCGGGTTTTAAAAAAATTTAAATAAATTAATTTATGATTATAGTATGGATTACAGTTTTTGTAAGTATAGGTTATTCTACCTTTAAGATATATTTTTAACAATAAACATCTGTTTACGCCATGGAAATATATGCTCCTACATAAGGTAACACCTGAAAATCATTAAACATAAGGATAATTATGTCTTTTATAGTTAATAAAACATCTAAAACAACAACAAATTTTAGTGTAAAATCAAAATTAAAATGAAATATGTATATTACACATTTCAAATACCACAACACACAAAATATAACAACACAAGTAACACTATAAAATTATAAGTAATGGACTGGTGCTAATGCAGTTGCATAAAATCTGTCCCAAAATAATACAATCAGGTAACACCGTGACAAGACATCAATTTTAGATCAAAACATCTAGTGGAACTTTTCAAGTTTACATTTACAATTTACACTCGGCTAAGTGTAAATTTGTCATTAAGTATAGATAGGAAAAGCACACATTTCTTTTTCATCACTTTTTCGTCTAAACAATTGAGAGTTTTTCGCACTATTAACGTAAGCCTGAAAAGTTTCACCAGGGTCTCAATCAATTTTAAGAGTAATTTAAAAATTGCGTACAAACGAATTTGCACTTATTCAAATATATTTCGCATAATGTTTCTTGAGTTTTACAGTTAATATTCCACGAGTACGAACATGCTGATCCACACAGTGTAAATGTGGCCGCTTGTTTTAACTGCGCATGCAAGCCGGATCCAGGATGCGTCCCTTTTGCTTTCATTCGCTCACTTTCCATGAAATTTTATACTATGTTTATTAGTAGGTATTTATGAAATTCAATGACTACATTTAATGCTTAATCGTACTTATTAGGTGATGACGAGCTGATGATCGCTACGCGTTACCAAGTATGAGTGCATTTAGTTTCCCCTCGTCTCCTTAATATTCTCTCTGGATCTCGAAATTAGAGGTATCTAAGTATGAAAAAGTAGCAGAGACGGTAGACAGAGTTATTTTCGCATATTTTTGTATACTCATGGTTTACTCGTAATATTATAGTACGTACTTGTATATGTAGTATGTACTTTTAAGTTTTTAGATAAACTTAAAAGTTAGTAGTAAGTATTATTCACAACTTAAGAGTAGTACACGTACCTAATCTTAATTTATTTTTAGGTGTACTTTAACAAAAACAGAAACTAGAACGGTTGTTAGAATTTGGGTTCCCAAGGTGCTCGAAAAAAAAAGGTGCTCGAATGGTAACCCCTACTAAAAATCGCAGCGTTGCCCCCCAAGAGGTGAATGGACGAGCTGAAGTGCAGCTGGCAGCCGATAATTAATGATGATGAAGTACAAGCGACACAAGTCAATGTTCTGTGGCGATCCTTGAAAAAACACCAATTTCATGCTGTGGACGTGCTAGTCAACATGCTGATCAAAAACAAGCGAAGTGGGTTGCACAATTCAGTATTCGTACATCTCTATGGTCAAGGCTACATTTTAGGAAAAGATAGCAAACTTCGATTGTGTATAACCTCCCACAGTGGATTTTAGTAATTAAATTTAACTTTATCGGTAGTCTTACCTAGCCTTAAAGTCGGCCCTAAGTCCGTCATCCTCATAATTTCCTTACTTTCTAAAAAAATACCACTATGCGTCACTGGCTTACGAGTAGGCATACTACGCATGGCATTATGTCACGTCACCAAGGGAGCATCTTGGTAGGTCTGCGATTACTTAAGTACTTGTCATCCTTACGACCAACAGAATAGAATAGAATAGAAATGTTTTTTATTCAAATAAACTTTTGTGCTTTTGAATCGTCGATGAGTCTAACACTGGTTCGGAATGCCGTTCCTGCCGAGAAGAACCAGCAAGAAACTCGGCAGTTGCTCTTTTCAAACAAGTTTACAATATAGTAGATATTATGCTATGCATACATACAGTGTTTCCACAATGAGGAAAAAGAGAAAAAAGAGAAAAAGAGAACAACTTACGACGATTTCCGTCCCTGTGGAGTCAGGTTTTTGAAAACCTCGTGAAAGCCTTTTGTTCCTCCGGGATTGAAATTGCAATTGAAAGACAAACCTACAAACAAGTACACTTTCACATTTTTAATTTTAGCATATGTAGGGATTTAGCAATGATTTAATCAGTTCATAACAGCTGTCGTTTTATTTATTGTCCTGTGGAGAAGACAATAATATTATGTTTCACTACATCCGCACAGCTTCTCTGCGACTCGACGAAGCATTTCTTTTAAGTACAGATAGCCCTCTAGTACAGTACCTAAGTAAGTAATGCAGTTCTGGATGGTTTTAGTAAGCCCTTTATCAGTTTCTACACACCATCCTACCGAACCGCATCGCTTGGCGGCACGTCTTTGACGCTAGGGTGGTAACCAGCCACAGCCTCCTACCACTAAACCAATTCTTTACCGGACACTATGTAATACACCGTTTCTTGTTTAAAACATCGACAGCTTTTTGCTATCGGCGCTAAAAAATCCGGATTTCAGGCCATGTTCCGGTTTAATTCCGTCGTCGATATAACCTACAAGAGATTGAATTGTAATTACCACGGCATTTTGACCGACTCCGACATAGGGGGCTGGCAACAATTGATATTACATAAGACATCGGCAATGTCGGTCAGTCGTGTCGTAACAGTGAAAGGTTGCATAAGATACGGCCAGCTCAGACGAGATGAGACTTGCGCCATACCATAGAATAACTATAGCTCTTAGATTCGCCAAACCATACTCGTTTACCTAACTTTGGGGGAGGTGTTTTAGGGTCTACCAACTTTACGCCAAAGTGTTTTGACGCAAAGTTGATGCGGGGTTGATGCACTTTGTTGCGTAGTCGCCAGTCTCGCATCTTGGGGCCCCAACATCTATTGGTTTTGCGAACAATATTCCCATTGCCACTTCAGCTTTGCAACTAGATAAACTGAGTCGGTAACTCTAGTTCTCCTACGGATCTTCTTATTTATTTCTATTTTTTACTTTCAGTCTCCTATAGTTCCTATAAGTCACTAAAGTCACCTACAATGGGGAAATCACGGGATCTCCAGTTAACAAAACAAAAAAAGGATAATTTCATAATACGATGGCATTTTTTTATTCCGTACATTTTTTAATACAACAGAATAAAAGTGAAAGTAATATTTATCAGAATAATTGAGTAATATACATGAATTAAATTAAATTTTTACCACATAATAATTTACGTGGTATGAAAATCACGTCGGATTGATAAGGTTAATTTGAGTTCGTGCATTATCTGTACGTTGTATGCGTCTTAAGAAATTTCGAAAAAGTGATAGATTTACCGTGGGTTGTGCTATGTAACGTAATAACTCGTTAGTAACAGATAATGTCGCGTTGAAGAAAACGGAACAGTTAAATATTGTTTTTCATCATACCTATTCGAAAAACGAATATTGGCTTCAGAGGATAGCGGGAGCAAAATTTAATTTTAACCCCATGGGACTTTTCATTTCTCTCTTCTGATTGGTCTGCGTTAGTGCTTTAGCATACTAAAGCACTAACGCGGACCAATCAGAAGAGAGAATTCAAAAGTGTCGAAATTCAAAAATGTTTGAGAAGCTGTTGTCTTCGATAAGTCACGTGATCAAATTTGTCGATTAGATATATACGCCCATACTTCCAACATAAATAAGTATTAATGTTTAATTATTTCATAAAAATTTATTTGTGTTTTATTTAAACTTTCAATATACGTATTGGTAACGTCTATACTCTATACATAGTAGGTTGATACTCCTAGCTTTTTCTCATAGGTAATGATGAAAAATAGTGTGTGTCATTTGGGGCCAAAATTTTTGTTCTCGGGCGACGTATATTGAATTCCTCGCTACGCTCAGGATTCTACTTTAGAATCCCTCGCTGCGCTCGGGAGTCTACTGTAGAATCCTTCACTTCGCTCTGAATTCAAAATAACGCCCTCGGGGAACAAAAAATTCCTTTGGCCCCATATAACACAAATAACTATTATTGTTGTTAAAGCAGGTTTAACCCTTTGACGTATAAATAGTTTAATATAAAGCCATATACCCGATCATTAATTATTAGGAGGCCGATTTATACAATCTACTGCCCGCGACTTCGTCCGCGTGGGCAGAACCCGTGCAGCATCAGGATTGAGGAGTTGGCTCTTGGAATAATAACTAGTAAATATGTAGTCTTTGCTTGGTACCTACAACAACTATTCATAATCGACAGTTAATAAATCACCACCATTTTTTTATGATAATTGTTTTTTAAAAAAGAGGATTTAAGACCCGAAGTTTTTATTTATGGGACCATCTCGCAAAGATTTTGTATCGATTAAAAAAAGATTAGAAGATATTGATAGGTAGGCAGGAAAAACGCAACTCTTTTTCTTGAAAGTCAGTTAAAAGTATTCTATATATTTACTCCTTATAACATCAGCTATCTGTCATTATATATTATTTATTTTTATTATTATTATACATATATAGATATAGATTATCGATACTGAGCCCAAATCGGTTTTAAGCTATTGCCATAGCTTTTATCGCGGGCTTTGAACTAGGACAAACAGTTTGAGCGCGGCGACCGAATCAAGAAATTCGGTAACGAAAATAAACCTAACACCGTCGTTCAGTAAGCGTTCAACATTTTAAAGGTTCACAAGTAGCTCTGTTTGGCGCAGTGGGCGAGCGGCCGCTTTCTTTACCGTATGGTGTATGATGTCGCAGGTTCGAATCTCACTCGCGAAGTAGTGACAGTGCGCTTTTCTTTTTTGCTTGTTTTTAATTTTTTTTGCATAATTTTTATTTTGCAAAAAAAAAATATATATATATATAATATAAAAAATATTGCATAAATATTATAATTGCATAATTTGATAAAAAATGCTATGCAATAGCTTTACCGCGGCAGTTCCCGAATGCCACTTAATTTTTAACTTGATAAACAATAAGGTCAGTATCCTATTGGGTACAAAATAAAATAATGTATTTCTTGACATGGTTGACATCCAACATACTTTCTCATTCTTCTAAAGCCATCTCCTACCGAAGGTTGGCAGTCATTAAGGCTAACTGTATCTTGTTCACTACTACCCTTATCTTGAGCTTATATTGAACCACTGGCGAAGGTTCTTAAGCCAGGATGTTCGTCTTCGGCCAGCCCTTCGTTGCTCTTTATTTTTATGACCTATGACATTTCCATGCACGAAACGCTTTAGCGCAACGTTTCTGAAGCGCACCGCTAAGCTAGGTATCGAGCGCTCCCCTGGTGTCCATGTTTCCTGCGACTTGAGTACCTTTAAGGCAAGAGTATATAAGCATCTTCTAGGCAAGCGCACTCCAACATCAAGTGCAAATCCTGGCATCTCGTAATAAAAAAAATTGTCATGGCCAACATCCCTGTCTCTGTAACTCACTATTCACCAGTGAATGCCTAACGCTGCATCTGCGCTAGCGTCGAGTCTTCATTGAAAGGGGGGAGGAATGTAGGTTGCGCTACTACCCCCACTTGCAGCGGCCGCTGCCGCTGTGGACTGGTTTACTGCTTTAGTATTTGCTAGGCTTGGAGAATATTTATTTCGATATTATATCCATACTATAAAGATAAAAATAACTCTGTCTGCTCTCTGTCACTCTTTCACACCTAATCCACTGAACCGATGCATGTCGACAAAATGCAAGGATAGTTTAGAAGATAGTAGAAAATCGGCCAAGTGCGAGTCGGGCCTCGCTCTTTTAGGGTTCCGTTAAAAACTAGTGGTTCGCCCCGAACTGAGACCTCGCGGTAACGGTATCCCATGATTATTCATTCAATCGATACATGATAACCAAAACTGACATTATTATTATGCCCGTTTTCACCAAACATACCTAAATCATCCCCTAAGTAGGAGTCTCTTAACGTAGGTAGCTCCTAAATACAATCCTAAGTCCTAACATCCGTCCCAATATCCTTTTAGGTGTCCCGTACAGGATCGTGATAAATAAGTTGACAGAAAACATCAATCACCTAACTTATAGGTAGCCCGTAAAGGTTAGGGAACGTTAGTGAAAACATTGAATTATTTATCAAACATTGAATTTAACTCGTAGTTCCATGGGAATAGTTACTGACTGCGCCATCTATTAGCATTATTGTGAAGCTATGTTGATGCTATATGAATTACTGACGCCCATTAAAAATTAAATAATCTCGTTTCTTTATAATATTCATATAATTTTAGTATTTGTTGTTCAAGTACAGGATATAAGTGACCTAAAAACATAAAATCAGTTTGAAAATCCATAGCGGATTTTTCTAGAGAGCGTCTTCAAGCGAGCGTATAAAATCGCCACTTTGAAAGCCCCCCATTTCGTCAATTTTAAGGGAAAAATTAAAAAAAAAATATTTTTGTACTCAGTTCAAAATTATCTTTAAAATGATACGTAACAATTTTATGTAACGCGATTTTTTTTTTTTTACTTCGCATTCGCTTCTATGAGAGCCCCCCTGAAATAAAGATTTTTATAACTTTTTAAGCCATTTTCGGCTGGAGGCCATCGGTTTACATATTATATCTAAATTTGAAGTAATTACGTTCAGTAATTCAAAAGTTATAAGGCTCTGACAGACGGACGGACGGACGGACGGACGGACGGACAAGTGCAAATCGCCCTAGTTAACTCAAAGACCTTCGCTTCGCTCGGTCGAAAATTAAATAAAAATATTTCCATGTACCCATGGAAATATTTTAATTTAATTTAATTTTTATAATTTGTTGTATAGCGGCAATAGAAATACATAATATGTGAAAATTTCATCTGTCTTTCTATTACGGTTTACGAGATACAGCCCGCTGACAGACGGACGGACGGACGGACAGCGTTGGCTTAGTAATAGGGTCCCGTTGGTACCCTTTGGGTACGGAACCCTAAAAAGCACTTAGTATCTTTTCTTTAATTTCAGAAAATCAAAGATTTTCCAGCTGGCATAAGTCTTGAATAGGAACCGCAAAGTTTATTAATTTGATCTTTCAAAAAGTGTGAAAGTTGAATACGTAAGCTTTCTAAAAAAAAACAGATAAAGGTACCTATTATACCATGGGTAATTTTTAAGTTTATTTTTTTATCTTTTTTTTAATGTGGTGTGCAATAAAGTGTATTAATTTCATCAATTTCATTTCATTTCATATATTTAATCTTGAAATTGTTTATCTGGTATAAGCCAAACCCAAGTTATAAGGATTAAAAAAAACGACGAAGCGCTTCGAGAAAAGGTAGAGTGCCCTTACGCTTCTTCTTGGCTCGTCTCGGCGGGGACACTGGCCACTGCCGTGTCCCCAGATAAATAGTTAGGTAATTAAATTTAAATTAAATTAAATTAAAGTACTTACTTATTATAATTTTGAAATAATAATATACAAAAATTCTTTTAAAAAAACCGACTTCAAACGCCACTGAAAAGTATAAAATAATTTCAGTTTGTACACGTATGTTGAAGTCGGGCGGGCCTAAATAGAAACGATGAAACGATGAAACGAATGCGCCACGCTAGCCAAAATTTTAGTTTGTAGGTCCAGGCACAGAATATAATAGTACTTGGTATAGATACGTTGAAGTCAGGCGAGCGTTGCAGTTTCATAGTTCTATTGAGGCCCGCCCGACTTCAACATACGTGTACAAACTGAAATTATTTTATACTTTTCAGTGGCGTTTGAAGTCGGTTTTTTTAAAAGAATTTTTATATATTACTAGCTGATGCCCGCGACTTCGTCCGCATGGATTTAGTTTTTAAAAATCCCGCGGGAACTCTTTCATTATCCGAGATAAAAAGTAGCTCTCCCGGTCTGAGGTACCACTACAACATCCATTACTATACCCATGCAAAAAATCGCATCAATCCGCTGTTCTGTTGCTACGTGATTGAAGGACTAACCAACAAACAAACACACTTTCGCATTTATAATATCAGTAATGCTTTATTATAACACTTTTTATAATTGTCAAATTTTTTACCATATTTATCCAAAGACAAAATTACGTTTAGCTGTCATTTACGTTTTGTTATTCCACTGTCATTTGCGTTTTGTTATTCCATGTCAGATGCGTTTTTCTTATACCACGTTTTATAGTGACATGACGGAAACGCGGTCGAACGGGATAAAAAGTATCCTATGTCCGTCTCCTGGTTCTAAGCTACCTCTCCACCAATTTTCAGCCAAATCGGTTCATCCGTTCTTGAGTTATAAATAGTGTAACTAACACCACTTTCTTTTATAATAGACTAGCTGATGCCCGCGACTTCGTCTGCGTGGATTTAGTTCATAACATCCCGCGGGAAATCTTTGTTACCCTCCAGGTTCTCAACTATACCTATCCAATAAATCACGTCAATCCGTAGCTTTGTAGCAGGAAATATTTGATCGTCTTGCTCGCGGCATTGTTAATGATGATTCAAAGAGAAAACATATTATTGATGATATTATCAATTACGTTAAACTATAATTTTTATAATTGTTTTTACCATAATTAACCAAATACAAAATTACGTTTAGCTGTCATTTACGTTTTGTTCTTCCACTGTCATTTTCGTTTTTTTATTCCATGTCAGATGCATTTTTGTTATACCAGGTTTTATATTGACTTGTCGGAAACGCGGTCGAACGGGATAAAAAGTATCCTATGTCCGTCTCCTGGTTCTAAGCTACCTCTCCACCAATTTTCAGCCAAATCGGTTCATCCGTTCTTGAGTTATAAATAGTGTAACTAACACCACTTTCTTTTATATATATAGATATAGATTATTATTTTAAGCTTTTTAGTGTAGCTTCATAGGATAAATCTACTTTCTGATCTCGAGCGATTTGTTTCTATTCATTGAGGAGTTCCCTCCTCTATCACGAAGATATTCATCAGATCTTCACCAAATTTAAATGGGACCTACCTGCAGCTACGCCCTTTCAAATATTTTTTTTTTAATTGAAATCAGTTAACATTTGACGGCGATATGGAGTAACATCGACAAAAAAAATAAAAAAAAAATACGCGTCTAATTGAGAACCTCCTCTTTTTGTATTTTTTGAAGTCGGTTAAAAATCGCCCGAGCGCGCGTTTCCTTACTGTACAGCTTGGCCCGACGACGAGCAAAGAGCTATGTTCAGAGTATACCTGCAGGACCAAATGACCAGTGAGGAGATCCGTGGGTGAAGCAGGAGTATTGACAAAGTTCATCTAGCTAGTTTGCACCGAGAAACAAAGAATGGACGACCTCAAGCGAATCGCTGGTAGCCGCCGGGAGTGACGCATGATCGTGTTCTGTGGCGATCTCTACTATTCCAGCTTTGGACGAAGATAATATTGTCGATAGGTCTACTTAAGATAGCCGAATTTTTTAAATTTTAAAAATAATTTTTCCAATGAAAATCCCTTTTCCACAGCGCGGTGTGCGCGGGCGCGGGTTAACGCTCTCGGCTCGATAGCATCCTAGCGTGCGCCCGCGTAGAGCCTGTATTACTGTGCTAAGGGCATTATTATATAATTTCAAATAAAATCATGTCTGATGACCTTGAGCCAAGCACACACAGTGATTTGAACTGTCATATTTTGGACTCAATTGAAGTAAATTTTTCACGATTCCCTAATATTTTTTTTATAACATGCTAATCCACTGTTTGTCCGGGATAATTTTCGAAATAACTGAATCGATTTTCTTTGGAATTTCACGGGCACGTAAAGGATTTTATGTAAGGAAATAAGAATGATCTTAATAATTTTTTACTAAAAAATCAACAATTATACCATATAATTATTCATACGTTTAAGTGATATTTTGGTATATGTATTTAGATGTATTTGGTATATTATGTACACACTGAGGAAATTTATTACTTAATAATAAAGGCCTTATATTAGAAGTAGGTAAATAGTTTAGTGTTTTTGTTGCTTGCTTTTGATATAAGATAAGATTTTCTTAATATTGTTTCAGACGAAACTGGGGGCCCTAGTCGAGGAGTCCCACGTCCAAACAAGTATTTTCCGGGTGGTGCTAAACAACAATGAAAAGAGCAGACTGCCAACCTGCTCAGCAAACATGAATTTTTTTACTGTCAATAGGTGCACAAAAGTAAGTTGCGCTATTGAAAGATCTGGAAGCTGTGGTAATGGCAGAGGTCGTCCGTCAACAATCACCGGAAGATGTTGAACAAGGATGTCTTTAGGATTGTATAATAATATAACGTAATAATAATAAGTACCACATAATATGTGCTCCATATCACTGTTCAGGGATGCAGTGAATAAAGTCCAATTAGCTTTAATTGTTGTGAATTTCCATAAAAAGCACCAGCACCGGAACTTTCTCCATTTTTCAGTTCAAGAACTGAAAAAATTATTTAAAAAAAATGTTATGTAATAAAATAATCATAGAAAAATGCACAGTAGTAACGACTCAGCCCTCTCACACGTGTCCCTCCTATCTCTGTGACCCACTTACACACACCAGCTCAGCCTGTAAGCCCTATATTGCAGCCATGCATCATTGCTGTAGTGTGCGTAAATTTTGACTGGACGTAACTATGGGTGCGTGGAAGTAAGAAGTGTAAGGACTCTATTTCTATGTGTAGGTGAGTAGTTTAGTTGGGTGGTGTGAGTGGTTTTTGGGAGATTTCCTCTTGGATCGTTTGTGTGCGTTTTATACAATCTATTAGTGCGTGCGCTATTATTTTTTATAGCGATGCGTGGGCGCGACAGTTCGAAAAACGGCATATTTGCATAGATGTGATTTTAATAGATTTAATTTAAGTTATGTGCATTGAATGCTATTAAATATCACTTGCTTTAACGGATAAAGATAACATCGTAAGGAAACTTGCCTGCCTGAGAGTTCTCCATAGAGTTCTCCAAGGTGTGTAAAGCCTGCCAATCCTCATTTGTTGGACTATGGCCTGAACCCGTCTAATTATGATTTCTGAGTGGAGTAGTATTTCAGTAGTGGGCCGGCGATGGGACGAGATAGGTTTAGGTTTAAAGAATTTATTCTCTAAGAACAAAACATGCTCACTTACAGAGAAATTAAAACTTAAATTATAACACATTATATACATTAAAACAAAAATGGTGGCTCTTAAATAACTTAAATAACTATAAAACTAAAATATTTTTAAGGTTTACTAACTGTTTTTAAATAACTCCCTGAGTTTTCTTTTAAATATTGGAAAAGATTTCTCGGATAATATATCTTTTGGCAGACCATTATATAGAAGTGCTCCCTCAAATTGTATAGTTTTCGCGCCATATGTTTTTGTTCTTGCTTTAGGCAATTGCAATTTATTTTTATTTCGTGCAAAGTATGTATAGGATTTAGTTTTTATTGTAATTTGTGTGTTTATAGATTGTGTAAGTATTTTCTAATTAGAATACATGTCTTGTATTTATATAATTGGCTAATGGATAATGTGTCAGTTTTCTTTAGCTTCATATTAAAATAAAAATAAATAACTTACCAGTTTCATAAAGAAAAAATGGTACCTATTAACAATGACTTCTAATATTATTATGTTTGTTTTGCTATTTATCAGGAAAACCTTCTATTCTGATAGGCTGAGTATAATATTACAGTACAATCAAATCCTCCAAGTGATTCACATATTATAAAAAAATCAAAAAAATCTATCAGGCTTATTTTGCAATAGACCGTAAGATTACCGTTGAATATAATCGAATTTTACAATCTTTGAATACTACATATTATACTCTCCTGCTCCAAAATGTGTGGACCCTGTGGTGGATGCTGTGGTGGGCCGTGCTGCGGGCCATGCTGCCCTTGCATCACCATATATATGTGCTGTACGAAGATTTGTTAACATCGCCGCTAACATCGCCGCTGGGATGGCTGGCATGGCAACCTGCAGCGGCTCCCATAGTGTCTTTAGCATAGTGTTTACGTCAATAGAATTTGTGAATAAAAGTTAAATGTAAAATATTATGTTGTTGGCTCTTTTCAGGTCTTGGTCAGGTTAAGAACCCTCGTAGATTTAGTTTTAAGTTCATGTTTTATGTGTTTCATACACAATGAAAACAAATGAGAATTTGATTTACTGTGGAATCGATAGTGTAATCAAGTTTATCGCGAAAGTGTAATTTATTGTAAGTTATTGGTAATAAACATTATATCGGAAAAGCGAGAATGACTGCGATTTTATACTTATTATTGAGGTACCTATGAGTATCAGAGCTCTACCAATTGTACCTAATAAAATACCCAATTGTACCTGACGGATCAAGAGCCGTCAGTCATTTTTAATAACAGTGACGTCAGTATTGCTGACGTCACAATCTTCAATACTTTCACTCATAGGAATCAAAACACAACTTGTCGGACTTTAAACTCAAACTCAAACTCAAAATTATTTAAATCATGTAGACCAACCTGTGGCTCTTATGACACGTCAAGATTCTACCACCGGTTCGGAAAGCGGATTCTGCTGAGAAGAGCCGGCAAGAAACTCAGCAGTTGCTCTTTTCAAAATAAAACTTTACTTTTATTACACTAGCGGCACGCTATGATGGCCGGTTTGACACATTACAATAGTGATGTGGAATGTCAATTTATTCTCGAACAAAAAACAATTAAGTTTTGTTTTTGTACCTGATTAAATAGGTTTAATAAAACAAAAATGTATATGTTTATTTAATTTATTTGAACGAACTGAATATTTGAATGAAAATGAATATACATACTTTATATGCACACAAGAAACATATGAATACAAAAGATACCAAAAAAGGTGCCACAAAAGGCCATAATTAATCAGATTCGTCCATACTACTATTTTCACTGTCGTCACTGCTATCATCACCTACATTAATAATTATATGTTCGTTTTCTATAATATTATCTATTTTCACATCTCTTTCATAATCTTCCCTTATTAATTTAACAGTTCTATTCACAACCTTTTCCCAGTCTCCTTTAGTCACATGTTCACAAGCTTCTTCTAATAATTTTAGCATTTTTTTTGTGGTAAATGGGGGTTCTGTATTGTGTCTTGCAGCATATCCCTTAATTTGAGCCCACACCAACTCAATCGCATTATACTCACAATGGTAAGGCGGTAACCGTATAACTCTGTGCCCATGTTCTAATGCTATTTCGTCAATGACGTATCGGATCTTGGTTGGTTTGTTTTCTTTTAAAAGACGTACTAATTCCGCTTTTAACATATTCATGTTTGCATCTACGCCATTTTTACGAAGCCATGCGACGATATCAGCTTTCTTTTGGGATTGGGCAGGTGGCTTGTCAATTTGCATCGAGTGGTATGGGGCGTTGTCCATAATTATAATAGATGGTTCAGGGAGGCTACACAACATTGAGGTAAACCATTCAGTAAACTTTTCTCCATTCATGTCTTCATGATAGTCTCCAGTGGTTTTTGACGCAAAAGCCATGAGAGAACCTTCGACAAACCCGTTGATGGTTCCGGCGTGACAAATTATAAGTCGCGATCCTTTTCCTACAGGAACTTTGGAAGTAGATGCTGCTGTGTCATCGTTCCAAGAACGGCCTACAGTATGGTTAGCATTAAGCCATGTTTCATCCAAGAACACAACATTTTGCCAATTTTTGATTTCTTTCACTTGCCGTAAAAAAGTATACCTTGCCATCGCTATATCAAATCTTTCCATCAATATTTTGCGTTTGTTACATTTTTTGTATCGAAATCCAATGGTCTTCAAAATCTTAGTTAAAGAACTTTCCCCACCGAAGAATAATCCAGCTTCCTTCAGTGAATGCACCAACTTTTTTCTTGTTGGATACTCCTTCTGTAAATAGTAGCCGTAAACATGTCTTCGGATAGCATCGGCATCAAAGCTATCGATGCCTACGACTGGTTTTGCTCGTTTTCTCTTTTTTGGTGTGTGAAGTTTATTTTCTTCTGTGCCAGTATCGCCATATTTTTTTTTAGTTATCCGTCTAACAGTTCGTTGTCCAATATTAAGCGCATCAGCTACGCATTCAACCACTGACGTTATAGGTAAAATTGGCCCTCCATTTTGAGCTTCACGATCGAAATAGTTACGAAGGCGTATTACGAACTCACGTGTCTGACTATTTAGAACAGTTCTCTGCGTACGTTCGGTCATATCGACGAAATCCACAACAAAGGGCTTGAACAGAGTCCAAATTAACGAGCAAGGGTCAACAGTAATGCAGTATCAATATTTGAAATCCAAAGCCAGGTCAAAACTATATCACAATCGCATTGCACTGACAGTTTATACTTTTCGAAGCAACGTCAATTCGAAACTGCTTTGTTTTGCATTGAGCATTGACGCGAGTTTGCCGGAGGTAGTAGTTGTGCTAGCCAGCGATCCTATGTGACGATCGTATTAGATTCCATTTTTAAAAATTTTCAATTTAGAAAACCAAATGCCGAGTTGTGGTATATATCATATAAAAATAAAAATTTTACCTTTTGTATGAAACAGCTGATATTTTTTTGCGATTTCAGAGGTTTGTCCACATAGTGAAAATTGTTCATATTCACAAGTACATTCACCCCTTAAATGGTGCAAACTGATTTTTCTACACTTGTATACATTTTAGAAATCAATTTAATAAATAAATTTTGAGTCCTAAACCTAAAACTACATTCGATAAAATTTATGAATCTCTGCACATCACTATCGTCAATAAAGTAATACAATTATTTCCTTCAAAGTCGTTATCAATTAATACGGAACTTCATGAGCGGACAAACGTCAAACCGGCCATCATAGCGTGCCGCTAGTTTACGACAACTCTCAGAGGTCCGTACGGTCCGACGCCTCGAGCGAGAATGAGCTGCGCTGCGAGGGATCGGCCGCCCGTATTTAATGAAAGCATGCTTGTACAATCATCTTTTGTAAATTGTTTGCTACCGTCCAAATTATGTTTACAAAATCATATTGAGGGTAGTTAACATTGATTAACAAAGAAATGTTTGATTTGTGATTCAAATCATCTAAAAGCGGTTTGTTATTGAAATCTAGACTTTCTTGACGCCGCTGAGTGAGATTAATAACCTCTTCGCGCCGACATACCCAATAAAATAATAAAATAAACTAAAATATACTTAAATAGTCATTCATTATCATCATCTCTAGTGAGAGACGTAGCTAATCATAGCTCGAAGAACTGGTGGATGTTGGGGGTTCTTAATTGCTGGAATAGCATTCCCGCTCCTGATAACATAGGACTGTAAAACCTTTGACAAGCCTAACGGACAGCCTGGTGGACGGTCGATAGTAAGCAAAAGTCGCTGGCAACCACTGAAATTAAATCCTTACTAATTTTATAAAAGCTACTTAAAATGTGTTTTTGTTGGTTTGTCGAACGGAGCAAAGGATCGATGTAACTTTTTTGCATAAGGGTGTAGTTGAGATCTTGGAGAGTGATAGTCCTCACCTTTTATTCCGGAAAAACATTGAGTTCCCGCGGGATCTTTATAAACCTCTACGCAGACGAAGCCACAGCCAAAGCTAGTAAGTACTAATAGATTTAATTGAATAGGTTTCATTGGCAACCCATCACTGACACTACTGAGCACAGATCTCTCAGAGAAGGGATATAAGCCATAGCCTACCAACCTGGCTTCATACGAATCGGCGGACTTCACACACCTTGGACAACATTATGGACAACTCTCAGGCGTGTAGGTTTTCCTTCACCGTTGAATTTTGAAGCAAGTGATACCAAATTGGTTTAACGCACATAACTCCGAAAAGTTAGAGGTGCGTGCCCGGGATCGAACCTGCGACCCCTCCCGAATAAGAGACCACTGTTATAGGTTTATTTTATTTTATTTAATAGGTTAACTAGTGATTTTTACAATGAATTACAATATACTCGTAGTAGCATAATAATTTGCACGCTTATTGTACTCGTATGATAAATCGTCTTAAAGTAAACACTACATGTATGCAGTATAAGGTAGGTACATTACAATAGCGATAGTTAGTAACAAAATTAATTAATTAAAATTAATATTAAAATACATAATTTTAAACATAGTATAAGAGGTATATGAATTAAAAACAAATAATTACAATAATGCTTTTTATTGTGTGTGTATGGTTTGAAGTTATATGATTATTAAATTGGTAGAATGCTCCCTTGCTGTATTGTTTAGAGACTTTTGTCCAGCAGTGCACATCTTTTGGTCGACAGGCTGTGTGTTCAGTAACTGCAAGGGTTGCCCGCTTGGCAAAAGCGCGATATCTCCGATGGAATGCAGCTATTTTTAACCAACAGTTAACTGGGACATCGGTTAGCGGGAAACGGGAAGATTTGGTTTATTTCTGACAGCGGTTAAGATTTAAAAATATGTTTCAGGAATAAAATTATATCATTTTAATGCTTATTTCAGTGCTACGGATACCATTAAATGTCGGTCCTGAAAAAATGTCGAAAAACTTCATAACATACCGCCAGTAGCTAACGTTCTAGTTATCCAACTATAAAGTTAGCAATATATTCTGTTGGCATGCCTATATATTGTTACGTTTATAGTACTTTTATTTAACTGTCGTTTTGGGATAAGTAGGTACCACCTATTAATAGAGGCTACAGCGGTTAATTCAATGTACCCAGTCAGAATATTTTTATTTCTACTATTTGTAAACTCTAGCACTTTAGGCCTAGGTATTCAATAATATTCATAATCCTTATTTGATTTTTTCACGTACCTACTCTGATGATGATGTAGGTATACGTGTTTTTTCCAGTAGAGAAGGAAACTTTATCCTATCTGATCCTACTAATGTTATAAATGCGAAAGTTTGTGTGGTGTGTGTGGTGTGCGTGTGTGTGTGTGTGTGTGTGTGTGTGTGTGTGTGTGTGTGTGTGTGTGTGTGTGTATGTGTGTGTGTGCGTGTCATCTAGTACTTAATAAAGTACAGTAGGATATAATTAATGTTCTTCTACAATTTACGGGCTGAAACCCGAAAGATCGGCAGTTCATACCCCATCTGTTGCACTATCGTCGTACCCACTCCAACACAAGTTTTTACGCTTAATTTAGAGAGAAAAGGGGAATTCAAGTTACATTTAACTTGCTAAGTTGTACTAAGCTAAGTTTAACCACTATCCTTTAAAGTGGCTGATATATATCTAACAGATAAAATAGCTGTCAGATAAAACTGTTCGACATTTTTAGAGATCATCTGCTAATTGTATAAACGGACACATGTGAAACAGAAATTTGGCCGCTATCTGTCAGACAAGTTGTGGATAGGCTACCAGGCACTTTATCAGCAAGTGGTGAAACAGGCCCTAAATATTCTTTTTGTAAAAGAAAACTTATACAAATAATAATAATTGATGGTTTACGGGGAATCGAGCATGAATTAGAGCTGCAGCATAGAGGTCATCAAAACATCTAAATTCTGCTAATGCAAACGTTGCAGGTCGTCAATAACTGTTACGTCAATGCATACATATAAACATATATTTTTATAAATGCTAACCCAACGTCGTTATTTATTAAATGTACTAGTCATAATTCGGTGTTACGCGCTCCGGTTAGCGACGACGTCCGGCGTATCTATAGGGTTGGCAACGGGAGAAAATTAATTGGTTTTCGAATATAGATTTCTAATTTTTATATTAATTTGAACGATAGAATCGACATCTATATTCAAAACTACTAAACTATCTATATTCAAGTTCTAGTGACCAGATATCAAGAGACCTCCAACCCAATACAAGGGATAGCAATTAAAAAAAATGGCAAACACACATTTTAATGTTTAAAACCAAATTCGTTTATATTTTTTAGGCAAAGATCCATCAGCTAGTGTTACATGATTAGGTATACTTATCATACAAAATAATAATATTATTGTTTGCACATTGAAGATTTTCTTATTTACATATCCATCATTTACACTTGAATCCAGGATCAACTTGTCAAAAGAGGTCGCAAAACAAAATATTACTAATCCTACTAAGCACTAGGCCTTATTACTTTTTGAAAGCCCATTTGTAAATCATTTATATTAATTACTCTACGTTTCTTTGCCTGCCTAATAAAATGTGCACTTTTTGAATCCTATTGGATTGCCCGCTAAATGGAAATTAAATCAGAGATAATTTACTATTTTAATCAAAACACACAACCCTGCACGCGTGCAAGTGCATCGATATATTTACATCGGCCTAATTTCTAAAGTGGGATGCATTTGTGGGGCAGCCCTGTGCGTCCCTGCACAGCTTCTGGCTGTAAACCGTGTAGCGGTTATAATGTATTCAGTTTTATATTTGTGACCCTTTTCTTAAGATGATACCTATGTAACGTATACCTAACCTAACCTAAACCTTATATCAACCCCGACTGAAAAAGAGAGGTGCTATAAATTTGAGACCATTTTATCTGTCTTAGCCTGGTCTTAGCTATGTGTAATGGAAATCTATCCAGCATTTTAAGGAGTATCGGCTCTTTTCTCAGCCGGTGTATATTTTTTATTTCAAGCTATTGCATAGCTTTTATCGCAGGCTTTGAACTAGGACAAACAGTTTGAGCGCGGCGACCGAATCAAGAAATTCCGTAACGAAAGTAAACCTAACACCGTCGTTCAGTAAGCGTTCAACATTTTAGAGGTTCACAAGTAGCTCTGTTTGGCGCAGTGGGCGGTATGGTGTATGATGTCGCAGGTTCGAATCTCACTCGCGAAGTAGTGACAGTGCGCTTTTCTTGTTTAATTGCTTTTTAATTTTTTTTTGCATAATTTTTATTAAGCAAAAAAAAATATTGCATAAATATTAATTATAATTGCATAAGTTGATAAAAAATGCTATGCAATAGCTTTACCGCGGCAGTCCCCGAGTGCCACTTAATTTTTGTATGTGACACGTACCGTGTACCAAAGCGTGTAAATTGTAGGTAGCCGGTAGGTTTGTTGTATTATGCACTATATCTCATTGCAGGTACTGTTATAAAATTTTTGGAATTTGGAAAAAGAAGATGCAGATTGGTAAATTATGATCTAAGAAATCCATTTGATTAATAAACTTAATTTCAAACTAAACTGAATACCTACCTTATAATATAACTTATTGCCCTTATTAGCTATTCATTTTTGGAAGCCTGCCTGTTATGTTTAGAAAATTTTGTCCAAAACAAATAAAAAATTAACATAGTTCTTTACTTTTATAATTGACATTTTTCGAATTTTCAGTGTGTATAATATGGGTTTTAAACTAGAATATTTTAGTATCCTTTTGTGGCAAATAACATTTTGTAGATAAGTGCACGGTAGGACGGAAAGGTTGATTTTAATTTTAAACTAATCAAGCGGAATCAGGAAACGACCAGGAAATCGAGGGGACCTTGTAATTAGCGTGCAATTATGAAAAACTATGAATAAGGTGCGTCAAACAATGGGAAGATCAATTGTTTTTCTATTTTCCGCGATCTAACACGCGAGGGCTATTGGCAGTAATGAGTTTTGCATTGATTTACTTTATGATTTTTGCGTCGTTTAAATTTTTCCATTAGATGTCTGCTTTTAAGGTTTATAAAATAATACAAATGGGTTCATTTTAATAATGTTCTGCAAACTATTTGATTTGGAATATCATTATCGTTTTTTAGTACTTATATATGCTTTTTCTGCCTGACAGACTAAAGTTGTGCATCTTTCTTTTACCATCAAGACTTTCTGAATTGTGTGTAATACATCTATAACGCTGCTTTAGACTAATAGAACCATAGATAGGTAATGGTTATTCTCTGATCTTTAGGGGTACCAATAAGCGGTTGCAAATTATTTTTTCTATGGGCTAATTTAGCCGTAAATCCAACCAATCAGTGATGACTGCGATCGTCATACATCATAATTGACTTGAAGACGTCGTTTTCAGCTTGAGATATTTCAGGCATTATTATTTTACAAATTTATTTAATGTCTTGTGTTCCATTAATATGTATAGTGTCATATTCATCAAAATTTGCTGTTTTGTACTTATTTACTGAGAATTCATGCTTTTGTTTGCTTACTCCCGCGAGTTCTTGAAACAGTAATGTTTCATTTTCATTGGAAATATTTTGTTTATGAAAACGAATGGCAATTGAATACTTACTTTCTAATTTAATAATAATTTTGTAATGATTAATACACCTGGCGACTTTAAAGTTCATACAGCTATAGTGGTCATAAAGAGGAATTAGATATGTTTACTAAAACATTTCGGTCAACAATGTCTAGGGCTCAGCAATGTTTGAGCAAACGTAGCCCAGTGTTGGCAGAGTCATCGAATCAAAAATACTAGCATTGTCTCCATTCACCTTGACTGACATACATATATAAATAAACCTTTATATAAAGCAGGGATTGGTCTGGGACAAATAACAACATTGTTTTGACACTCCTATCATACTCAATAATTTCCAGTTAGTACTGCTGATCTAGCAGTCTATAGTTTTTCATAAAAGGAACCTTGAAAACATTACAGTCAGTCTCATATTACATTAAAGTCTCATTTCGGGTCACAGAAAACACTTCTTTGACCCAAAATAAGTTTAAATTGCATTTAGTTTTAATAACTCTCACTGAGTTGTTCATGTTGTACTTAAAATTTTAAGTGGATTTTAAACTCAATTTTATGTCTTATATCCTACCTACACCGGAAAACAATTAAGAAGGTACAATAAAATATTATACAATTCTTTGAATTACCAACTGATACTTACCTATACTTACCTAATAAATACGATGAAAATATCGATCATCAAAATGATGCAATTACCATCACTGTTTCATTTACGCCAGAGCCGTTGTGTAAAATTACTTCAAGAACATAGCTAAGTAATTGGTTTTTACATATACATATAAGATTATTTTTTGTTGACCAAGCGCGAAGTCTCCCAGCCTACTTGGGTGAATTTGCACACGTCCGAACATAATTACTCCAAAACTGCAAATCCTATCCTATCCTATTTCCTATTATAATATTATAAATGCGAAAGTTTGTGAGGATGGATGTATGTTTGGAATGATGGATGGATGTTTGTTACTCTTTAACGCGACAAAAAATGAACCGATTTTGCTGAAATTTGGCACAGACATAGATTATATTCTACATTTATCTCGGAAAAGCAAACAGTTCCTGCGGGATAGCATCCCTATTTTTTACGCATTTGTCCTTCAAAATACACGCAATGGAGTTTTAGATTGACGCGATTTTTTTGCACAGGTAAAGTTAAGGGCCTGAAAAATGACAAAGACTACTTTTTATCCCGGGAAAACAAACAGTTCCTGCGGGATATTAGTATACTACTTTTCACATATTTATCCTTCAATTATGCACCAACGGAGTTACAGATTGACATGGTTTTTTGGATAGGCATAGTTGATGACGTGAAAAGTGACAACGGCTACTTTATATCCCGGAAAAACACACAGTTCAGATATTCGTATGCTACTTTTCACATATTTATCCTTAAATTGTGCGCCAATATGCATGCATGCATGCATACATGTATGTATGTATGTATGTATTTATGTATGTATGTATGTATGTGTGTATGTATGTATGTATGCATGTATGTATGCATGTATGCATGTTTGTATGATGAGGATGGATGTATCAGATGGATGGATGTATGTTCTCTGAGATAGGGGTTGAACTATTTTGACTGTTTTACTCCATAACTTCGTCAAATTTAAACTAATTAACCGACTTCTTTTTATTTTTATTTTAACCGAATTAAAAAAAGGAGGAGGATCTCAATTCAACGGAATCTTTTTTTATATAATATGTTCACCGAATACTCGAAGACGCCTGATCCGATTTGGAAAATTCCTTTTTTTGTTTCAAAATGTATACTTCCCAGTTGGTCCCATTTTAAAATTATCGAAATCAGTCTAGCGGTTATAAAAAAAATCAACAATAAATTATATACTTTGTAGTGGCGCGGGCGTTTAAATGTATGTTCCCGGGACAAAAGTAGTCTGTGTTATTTTCCAGGTCCTCAAATTTACCTGTGTAAAAAATCACGTCGACTAGGTATATGCACTTGCACTTTATATGTAAAAATAAATGTAAAAAATGTGCGTTCAACTTGACGCGTGGAGGTCCACGCGTTCCTGAGAAAAAGTTCTTGACAGACGGACAGACAGACCGACAATGAAGTGATCCTATAAGGGTCCGTTTTTAGTACGGAATACGGAACCGTAAAAAGTTATTATATTTGAGGGCCCCGTTCGATCCACTTGCAATAAATCTGCACCCACATCACCATGCATTTTCAGTTAGTACTGGAAAACCTGTCAGTTGCGTGTTCTTTCACAGAAAATTAAATGTCTGCGATTAACAACTTACTTACCATTGCGTAGAAATGGAAAAGATTATTGTTACCATGACAATGTTGATGTTAGAGAATTTGTTGCCTCTGAAAAATGCATCTAGATGTGTGTTTGAAATTAAGGTAGTTTAACTTGACAACATGAGCAGTATAAATGACCCGAGTTCATTTTCTCACAGTAATTATACATTCCAGATCGTAATAGCATTATCAATGAGCGTGGCATGATTCATGTCTGACTGGCTATATCGATGTCAAGATTTATATTGCTTTACTGAAAGTGTTGTTAAGAATTTATTCTTTTAATTACGTACCAAAGATTGCAGAACAGGATGCAGGTCTACGAGTCCAGCTGCCCGATTCTCTAAAACTAATGGCTAGAGCGCGACGATTGCAAACGCCTCTGATTGGTCGATATTCACTCTCTATTAGCTAAAATATTGGCCTATAACCCTTCTCTGAGAGCAGACCTGCGCTCAGTAGTGAGCCGTTGATAGGTTGCTAATGATAGCTAAAATACATTGTTGTAGAAAGTACCGAAAAATTCAGCCAATCACCACAATTGTGACTGTAGCCATGAGTGGCCTGTGGAGTAACTTATCAGCTTTTAAATAAAGCTCCTGGGTAGATACCTCCTCAGCTTTATAAGAGAGATGTATCTCAGAACTTCAACCTGTAAAAATTTGTTGAATTTTAGTTTTAAGGTTTCTAATCACTTTTATATTGAGTTTACGTATTTTCCTCATTCCTGATTAGTATTGGTGTGAAACCCAATAAATCATTGTAAAAGCTTGCTGTAAGAAGATAATTCAGCGCTATAGACTTACACTCCGCTGTGTCCCCGCACCGGGAGGCGCACACACCGAAGATCCCTTAATAGATGTACAGACGATCTCAGGATACAGGCGGCACAAGTTTATGTTCTGTGGTGATCTTATCAAGAGACCTATGTACTGCAGTGGGTGTCTATCAGTTGAGATGATGATGATAATGAGATGAGAAGTTTGTAGCTGTTAATATATCTTCTTCTGATAAGAAAAACCATCTCAGCAAGAGCTTCCATCTTTACAAATTATTAGAACTATGTTTCTCACTATGGCTTATGAATAAAAATAAATACGATTAATTATAATTATTATAATAAAAAAATGTCTTGATATTATTATATTTACTAAGTATAAATGTCAACTATTTTTATTTGTTGCATCTGATTTAATTGAAATGAATCATGCAGTCTGCATTCTTTGGATGCACACGGTAGACTAAAATAGTTCAAAGATAAATTTCAATATGACTAAGACTGAGTTTCCACGGCGCGGTTCGCGGCCCGCGCCCGCAGCGGTTGCGGGCCCGCGGCCTCCGTAGAATGCAAATTTGTATGGAAAATGAAGTAGCAATTTCCACGGTGCGGTTTGCGCACGCGGCGGGCGCCGTAACAGCGGTACCGCAACCGCTGCGGGCGCGGGTGAGAACAGCACCGTGGAAACTCAGTCTAACTGTTAACTATGAATAGCTACTATTTCGGCCTAGTTAGTGATTTTTCATTAGAATGAAATTGCAGCGTTCCTAAGACTTCTAAGGTTCATACATTTTTATATAATGTATTTTAGTTCATTTTGGAAGTAATTAATGAAGTTTTCTTTTGATGTCTCGTGCTGCAGTTAGGCTGAAATAGGACAGTAGTAAGAAGAGAAAAAATTAAAGGCCAAACTAAATATAAAAATAATATAGGCAAGTACTTAACTTCCTGGTGAAGAGTCGAACCTCGATCGTGGTCATTTGCTAGTGATGATTGTATGAAAAATTAAAAAGTAAAAAATGTGTTGGGTTATATACCCTTGCTATCCTATAATAATATTAACATTAAATTAAAAGTTAGTCTTTCTAATTTTTGTAAAGTTTTTGAGTATTGTTCAAATCATTTTTTGAACTATTTTCTATGGCTAATGTAAAAAATATTTATTTAAGCACAATATATTAATATTCTTAAGGCAAGTGTTGTGTACGCCTATAAGTGGCGTTTCACACCGAATAAGAATTTGTATAATATTAAGTTAGCATAGTTTTGTGTACACGCTGTTGGCATACCTTAGTTGATAAAATAAAATAAATAAAATTATCACACAGGATTTTAAAATTAAAAACCTTAATTTATATTAAATACTTGTATTTATTATATTACTTGCACCTACAACACTGATGTTACGCTTTATTGATTTTACAAGAGTAGATTTACTTATTTCATTGTCGAAAAAAATTAAGGCCACCTTTTTCGAAAGGGTCAAAGCAAAAATATATGTACATAAAATAACATAAAATATAAAGAAAATGGGAAACATTAACAAAGTCTTTGGCTCTGGATAGAAACAATAGAAGGAATAAGTAGCACCATTCGGAGAAATAGTATATAAATGTTTTACTTTTTTATAAAAATCAACAATATTAAAAATTAAATAAAACAAAAGGAAATTATATGAAGATAAGAAATTGAAACTAAGTTTCGATTGGCCTTCCACAACAGGATCAGCGTAGACATAAGACATGATAAAAATGCAAACTTATTCATTCATATTCCGTTTCAGAAAGTAACGTATAAAATAATAAGACAATAAAACAAATTAAGGTGGAATTCAAGGGAAATGGGACAAAATATTATTATTGTTAGCCAAGCAAGCTTCTTTAACATTAGAATTTCGCTAATCTGAAGTCAAAATGATCATCACTTTTTTGAGCGGTTCAAACCATCATCGTGTCTAATGTCTACGTTCACCCTAGCATCTCTTTTTATCTGACTTAATAATATTCCTTATTCCAAATATACATTACATAAAAACACAATCAAATTTTTTCTACACTTCATTTTTTTTATAAATTTTGTAGTAGAAAATATATTTTCTCGTACAGATTTTTCTTAACATATACATAGTATATGATAGTACATAATATTATCATAGCGGGACGGAGTATCAGTGATTATATATTATTTCTATATTAATATAATATTACACATCTACAAACCAATGAAATAACTAGGTCAAAGAGTAAACTAATAAACTATTATTGTGTCAATAAACTTTTGACAAAGATGTATTATGTAACATCGTGACATTTTTTTGCAAAAATATTTGAATAGTCTGATTTTTCTACGTGTAACATTGTGATAGGTAATAAATATTATTAATTATATTTTATTCTACTTTTGTAAAGTCGGGTTAAAATAAGAAGAGCTCTGAGACTTTTTTATTCACCGAGATACAATTTATAAATAATACGAGTATAATGTCTTAAGACAATTTAAAATGCCGTACTACTTGAAAAAAGAAATTATTGTCATCAGTTACTGTAGAACTCCCTAATATTTTATGGGCCACCTTTGTCTAGAAGTAAATCATAAGTCAGAGCCAGAGGTCTTCCTTTGATAATCCGACTTTAATAGTGTTATTGTCATTGGTATGTAAACGCCTATTACGTCTTAGTCATCTTGTAATGCAGGATCCGTTTGGTAACTATATGTTTCGAGACCCGTTTTCCTATGACTGCCAACTCTAATGTATAACTTGACACTATATATTATGTCATAGGAAAATAAAAGTATATTTTACTAGAGTTAGCAATCTAGTTTTTAGTTTAGGATATTATAAAAATAAACCATTCTAGCAGCCTTAAACCCGTGCACGTGCCTTTTACATTTATACGATTTTTTTAAATATAAATTAACTCCTTGTACTTCCCAACCGGCAGTGCCCATAAAGACTGTGTTTTCATTAACTTACACTTAGATTTACATCGAAAATTAAAGGTACTTTTTAGGAATAAACATTTTTAGAATTCAACAGGAAATAATAATAATTATTTCATAATATCCCATTTGATACCTTAATAGCCTATTTATACGATTTATTTTTATGTACACACGTTAGATATTAAAAATATCTTTAGTAGTAAGAAATATTTACTTAAGAAAAGAATACAGTACTCTTTAAAGTTCATTGGTATATTTCCAATACATTTGTTCGTAAAGTGGCTCTTATTTCATAGTTTTCAAAGCTTTAGCATTGTAAAAACATTATAACGCACAGTATGTGTAGACCATAGCTATAATTTGCGGTAGTCTTTTCCTTTTAGCTTTCGGAACCTTTGTAGTAGGCAAGGAGTAATTTAAGGTAAGGGGCTTTTACAAATGTATTGAAAAACGTACTATATTGTGAATATGTTGATAGTTAAATTTTTGGTGCTAAAGATTTGCACTTCGAACTTAATCATCAACCTACCACTCTTGGCAGAAAACTAACAATTAATGTACATAAAGAAAAATATCGAAGTCGATGGTCTATAACTATATTATAAAATCAAATAACTATAAATATCTTTAAATCTTGAGTTTCTTGAATTTTTTTT
This sequence comes from Oeneis ivallda, assembly GCA_029955525.1. NCBI lineage: Eukaryota > Metazoa > Arthropoda > Insecta > Lepidoptera > Nymphalidae > Oeneis > Oeneis ivallda. The sequence goes on from JARPMR010000007.1 coordinate 13,181,967, forward strand.
AATAAAAATTATAAATACATTACAATATTATGTTTATAATTTTAAGTAAGTATAAAACATTGGGTACAAAAATATATAATATATATACATTTTAACTTCTTGTATAATTTCAGAAATAAATAGGTAGACTTCGACGTAATTTATACGCTAAAAAAATGGAAAACGAATGACGAAAAGTTTTTTATAGAGTACACAATTCAATTATTAATTACTGTTCAAAAATTATATACAACCATTTTACAAAATAATTACAATACGTCATCTTAATTAAAGTATTCTATATTTTACAATAAATCATGTTTGAAGATTTCTAGTTAAGTTTGTAATGTATTGGAGAACTTTGAAATTAAGGAAAAGGAGTTTAAGAAGTTATTTTTTACAATTTTTATAGTGTATAATTCCATTTAAATCAAATATTCAGCCTTTGTTTCATGGTTTTTGAGCGACTCTAGCGACACTTATTAAAGATATGATTATGTTAGGTTTTTAAAATAGAAAAATAAATGATCTATTTTAAAATCAACATGAGTTTTATAAAACAGTGATGGGTAATGAAACATAAAAAACTATTTTACAACACAAATATTAAAATATTTTCGAGACTTCTCATGGCAGTGCTAGTTTTTGCTATGGCCCTAAGTAGGTAGAACTTAATTATTTTAACATTCATTAATAATAAATTTATAGAATAAAAACAATCATTCAAACAAAAATAACAAATACCGAAAAGTAATGGAGAATACAAATTAAGCCATTTCACTTTATTGTTTTATTTTAAATTAAATTATAATAATCAAAAAAAGACCTGTCGCTGATTTATCGACTTACTTATATTTCTTTGCTATGTCTTGTTTTAATTTAACAGATTTTCGAAAAACGGCTACTATATTTGAGATCACATCTTTGTAGCCGATTTCCGTTTAATCTGTCAATACGACTATACAATAAAGTTCTAAACTATCCGTGTATATGTATATAAAAGTAAACTGTAAAAATCACAAAGTAATAATTTTGCTACCTAAGCTTAATAATTAAGAAGAGGCGTCACTTATTTTAAGTCTAATGCACGATATCACACGGAGTCCTTTTTATTTATATTATACGTCAACGCTGATCCGATCTGTAACAAAGAAAATTCTTGTAAAAATTTGTAAAACAAACAAACAAGTTTATAGATTTGTATTATTATTAATTATATTTATATTATTATTAAGAAAATGCAAGTTACCAGTTGTTAAGGTTAAAAATACTGTAAGCCATACATCTATAACTGAATGTGTTAAAATTAACATCCCACGTTAAAGTTTTAATCCATAAATAAACATAGAACATAGAGATGTCTCCTCGTCCAAAACCCATGAGCCTGAAGACCATCTACTTCTTCTTTATCAACCTATAGACGTCCACTGCTGGACAAAAGTCTCCTGCATGGACTTCCACAGGCTTCGGTCTTGCGCCGCTTGCATCCAGCGGCTCCCTGCGACTCGTTTGATGTCGTCGGTCCATCTAGTGGGAGGTCTGCCAACACTGCGTTTCCCGGTGCGGGGTTGCCACTCCAGCACCTTGGGACCCTAACGACCATCAGCTCTTCAAACTACGTGCCCCGCCGATTTCCACTTCAGTTTCGCGACTCGCTGAGTTATGTCGGTGACTTTGGTTCTCCTACGGATCTCCATCTCCTCATTTCTGATTTGATCTCACAGGGATATACCGAGCATAGCTCTCTCCATCGCTCGTTGAGTGACCCTGAGCCTTCTTATGAGGCCCATAGTTAGCCAAGAAGACCATAGTGAATCCATAAATAATAATGAAATATGGATCCAAAACATGGTTGCTAGCTAATTGGTCTCACAAGAAGGCCTACTCAGCGGGCGAGGGGAGAGCTATGTTATGCTCGAAGTATCCCGACGAGATGAGAAATAGGGGAAAGGGAAAAGAAATGGCTCATTGAGTTGCGAAGTTGAGGTGACAATAGCGAATGGGCAAGGCACATAGTTTGAAGAACTGATGGTCGTCAGGGGTCCCAAGTTGCTGGAGTGGCGACCTTGCACCAGAAAGCGTAGTGTTGGCAGACCCCTCCAATAGGTAGACAGACAACATCAGAGGAGTCACAGCGAGCTGCTACATACAAAATATGGTACAAGGCCGAGACGTGTAGAAAGAAGTCCATATGTCTATCGGTTGATAAAGAAGAAGTTCCAAGGAATTTATCGTTTGAGCGGCATTGGTTTTTCTGAATATTTCAAGGTTAACGAGTATTAATTGACCGCACGAATCTTTGCATTTAACCAAAAACTATGTCAGCACACTTAAGACAAGTTATATAACCACGGAAGCTCGACGACCGACTTTCACGGGTTACGTAAGTCCGAATCGGCTTGCATAACAGTCCCACAGACCTAATGTCCTACTGAGTTACATCATATTTATTATATTTTTTTTCGGTTTGAAGTTGAATGTTATTAGAAAGTGGGACGTGCGAAATGGCAGTTACCTACTGCGTTGTGTCTATCTGTCGCAATGACGGGTGGTGCAATGTTAGTTAGTGGTACGGAGTACCGACTACGGGACTACGTAGACATTTTGTATTTTTTCTTCAAACGACGCAGTGGCTGTATCGAGTCATTGATTACAATACTAATAAAATTAATGTTCCCCCTCATTAAAAGTAGGTCACCCAAAATATTAAAGTCTTATAATATTACACGGATTCGTGTTTTCTTGGCCTACACACTTGGGCCGAGACCTATAGATCGCATTCTCACTTAGGATCGCACACACACACACGTTACACACATTAACGCTTCCTTGACTCTGTGTTATTGTACAAACAATATACCTACTTAGATCTCGGTCTCATGCCCGTTTTCATCAACCATAACTGAATCATACCCTAAGTAGGAGTCTCTTTACGTAGATAGCCCCTACATACAATGTCTTACCCAATTTCATTTCCACATTAAAATTAGGGAAAACAAACGTTGGTGAAAACAGGCATTAAAGTCTCTTCATTTGGCAGTACCTACCTGCTGATGTTATTGGGGACCAGAGGTAGTTGATTGTGGTTTTTACTAGTCAAGCCCAAAAATAAGAAATAACGATACGAGAGAAATTCAATATCCTATTTTTTACAGAGGCTTTGACTAAACAGTAAAATCTCAAATAATAGTCAGTTTTAAAAAGTGTTCCTCGTATCAGCTGTGAAATTTCATAATACATATTCGTAAATATTTATTTGATAATATTTGTTGCCTAGAATAGATCGCTAGATAAAGCCAATATTGTTAAATTTGTTGTTTTCTATGTTATGTTACAATAAAATACTTTTCATCCATTCATTTTTTACAAGCTTTTATTTAGCTTGACCAGTTTATTTATTTATTTGTTTGTTTGGGTCAAATCTTGCAAGATGAATTAGACCCACTTCCCAGTTTCTGATTGAGCTGAAATTTTGCATTTATGTGTAAATCGGATGACAATTTAATATTATTGTAACATGGAGCTGATCTGATGATGGAGACGGAAGATGGCTATCGGAACTCTGTAATAAAACGACGTAACTCCATCGAGTTTTGCTCGTTTGATTCGTCATAACATGTACTCTGATCCTAGAATCTAGGATATGATGATATCTGATGATATCCAGAGTTTAATGGTGTAGCTACTAAAAGCTTGCATTTAAAAATAAAATTTTTAATTTACACTTGTTTAGTAATTCGGTCTTCGAATGACTCGGAGGATAGAATTCAAACGACAGATTCTTAACACTTCGCCCGCCCGCGCCGCCTCGTGTCTCCGCGTTGTCATAAAAAAATCACAGAGTTGAGGTCATCGAACCGATCCCGAAACACTGCAAGGCCAATGCACTCTGTGCACTACAATCACCCGTGGTTTGATAACATTTTTATGGTAAAATAGTTTATAATATCAGTTATCGAGTCAGACGGAAGCTGTAAAATGAGAAAAGGTTAATTAGTTAAAGAGTAATATTTAGGATAGGACGTCAAACAGAAACTTGTCTTTAATAATTTTTTGAAAATAATCATGCTATTTTTTTTAATAATAAAGTAAAATGAAATAGGCAAGTACTTTAAAAGAGATTCTATAAAATTAAATTTGGTATTTTTATGTTTTAGTATTCGTATAGGTAATAGGACAAATTAACATAAAAACACCACAAAAACTCACCAACTCTAAACAGTAAATTTTTGTATGAATATAATAATATCTAAATCTCGTCTCTTTAGAGAACTTAAAATATGAGTATAAAATAATAAATGAAAATTATAATAATATTATAAGAATAGTAAATAGTAGACATATTATGTTAATCAGCAGAATTTAGGGTAATTCTTCAAATCAAACGTCACAAATAAACACAATGACGGTCAAGCCAACGTGTTACACTCATGTGACGTAACGCATCTTAAATGTGGGTTAAATTAATAAAAAAACATGTCCACGCCCGCGCACGCACACGAGTGTAGAGTGAAAGTGCGTTCAATGATGTTATTGTCATTCAGAGTCAGAGCTTGTCAGTCGGTACGCGCGGACGGGTGATACCTACTCGTAAGTCGTGTTATGACGTATGAGACATGACTTTTCAAGACGATTGTGATTACAGAACACTATCACTCCTAATTGTGATGACAGACTAGATCCACGGTAATATTATACGGTATTACCGTGCTAGATCGGTTGCAATAGCCTCAATAGTGCAACGGTTTAGGGTACGGACTGAAAACCGAAAGGTCACTAGTTTAAACCCCACCAGTTGTACTTTTGTCGTATCTACTCATAGGTATGTCAAGCTTAACCATGGACTTATTATAATATATTTACTTGAACAGTCAAAGAGATTTATGTTTAGTTGGAGAGGAAATGGGGAATATTAGTCATGTCATATTTCGATTCTCTACTTAATAATTAAATGCATATTATACATTTATGAAGTATGAACCTCCAAGATGGAATTCTCTAAATGATAGCGAAATTCATATCAAAAACTGTCGCAAAGATTAGAAGAAATAAACACACAAACAGACAGACGCGCATAGCGACTTTGGTTTATATACTATTTAGAGATAACTTAGAGATAACGGTTACAAGATCGATAACGTATTTTAAATCTCACCTGTACTTACTACCTTCACTGTGAGTAATAATAAAACTGCAGAACATTATAGACAATTCATAATTTGATAAACCAGTGCTTCTTATCTTAGTGTTTCTTTCAGTATTTTTCTACCTTAGGTTTAGAGAAGTTTACTCCCAGGCGATGACGAAGTGTTTAAAATGATAGTACCTACTGACAGTTCTAAATGTAAGAATCCTTTTTCGCAGGGAAAAATTGTGTAAATGATAGTTGGAACTCCGAATACTAAATGGGAAAACCTTTTTTTTTTGAGTTATGAGCAAAAATTTTATAATACTCAAAGGAGCAAAAAGAGTGGGAAATTATATATCTCTAGAAATGTAAGATAGTAAAACGAATCTTTCTATGGATTGTATGACGTGTAAAATTCAATGTTTAAATACATAGTTATGAATGAGTTTATGACTTTATGAGCGTGTATTCGTGCATTAGTTTTATTTATGTTAACCGTTTTAAGTATTGGAAAATTTGGAAAATTATGTAGTTAACCGTGTATGAAGTCTCGGAATGTAAATAACTATTTATGACAAAAATACGTGAATATCGACAGAGTAAAAAGGTCAGCTTCCGCGTAGTATATTAACTCAAAGATCAATTTTTTTTTAAGAAGAAATATTATGAACTTGACCTACCTTCTCTTCTACCCTCCAAATAAGCGGAAAGCTTGTGTTAGGAGTGGGTTCGACAATATTGCTACGGGTGGAGATCGACCGTCTTTTAGAAATCGGATGGCAGAATATTTTTTACCTGTTTATGTAGTAGAATCGTTGACTGTGTTTAATTTGCTAATTTGAAATGTGAAAAAATTGCCAAAACCTACGGCTACGGCTACGCTGAGGACAAAGAAACGTTCGCGTAGCGGTGCCGTAGCAAATGGTGGTTCTACTCAGACTCTCGACTAGACAACTGCCGCGTTGTGCTGTAATTTAATTACTATCTTTCTAACTAAAATTCTCATGTCGCGGTGTTTGTTACCAAACTCCTCCGAAACGGCTGGACCGATTTTTATGAAATTTTGTGTGCATATTGGGTAGGTCTGAGAATCGGCTAACATCTATTTTTCATACTCCTATATGATAAGGGTGACTCACCCCTAAATATTTTTGGTGGCGGTACTAAGTTCGCTGGGTCAGCTAGTAAGTCTATAATATTGTCATGTCCCATTCATAATTTTACAAACCAGACTGCTCTAGTATTTAAGAGTATCTAATTAGATGTGATGGGAACTTTTTCAGAGCTAATTCACCTAAACTTTTTGGACAATAGTCAAAATGGAGACTTCCACGTGACTTAAAAAATTTTTTATTACCGGATTGTCACAGATGTACTCTCTATTCCCTCACTCTCATAGTCCAATAGGGCGGAAAGTAGATGGCCGAAGAGAGATCAGGAACAAGACGGCTTTACGTGCTATTCGAGACACAGGATGCCACTCCGCCAACTTCCGAACTCCGGGCTAGGTAGCACTAAGAATCTCATGACCAAAAAACCTAATAGGTACATTTTTTCCGGCCCAGAAATCGAACCCGGGACCTCGTAATTTGCAGTCTAACATGCTTACCACTAGATCAATGAGACTGAGGAAAAAAAATATTTTCGCATCAAAAACTGAATTTGATGTATATTGTATACCTACCAATATATTATCAGTGAATTATCAAATAGGAAAAAAATTGAATCCTACCTAAACTTGTATCAAAAAATTTCTCAATGTCAAAACTTTACGCACCTACTACAATTTTTGATAATAATATAGAGGTAGAAAATTCTATTCGAAGTCTTAGTTTAGACTTTGGGACGAACCACTACAATTTTCAATTGGAATTTGCAATCATAGGTCTGTATTCGTAATAAAATATGCATCCACGGTTTTCCCACAGCCAGCAGCTCGCAGTTTAGTCATCACTTATCTCGACTGGACTATCTCGAGTGTGAAGAAAATTATCAATTTTTTTACCAAACAGGTTTTAACATTCTTACTTCAAAATATATTATAAATGCGAAAGTGTACTTGTTGAATGTTTTGTTGATTTGTTAGTTTGTCCTTCAATCACGCAGCAAGTAAGCAACGGATCGCAGTCTTTTTTTGTGTGGGTATAGTTGAGGACTTGGCAAGTGACATTTGTCTCGAAAAAACAGATGATTTCCGCGGGATTTTTAAAAACCCAACTATCAATAAAAGGGGACGGTGTCGCGGGCTACTTATTATATAAAAAAAACCGGCCAAGTGCGTGTCGGGCCACGCGCAGTGTAGGGTTCCGTAGTTGAAAGATACTGAATATATTTTGAGTTCCATGGCTTAAATACTATAATAAACTACAAAATATGCAACTTACACTACGTGTAATACCTAACTTAGAAAAAACAGATATAACTCCTTAACTAATGAACCCTACTTAGCCGTGATAGTTTTCATTCAAATTCATTATATATACCACTGCTGTGATTTTTTTCTTGTATCCTATATATAACCATTTAGCTGGCAGAGGGGGGGGACACTTGACACTAATCAAATTTAGCACTTTAAAATATATTTCACAAACGGATCCCTGAATTGAAAAATTGTGTTCCCACATTTACAATATTTTTGAAAGACCTATTCAACGACACCCCACACTATGGGATAGACGAGAAAAAAAAATTCATCCCCACTTTACATGTAGGGGAGGTACCCTAAAAAAAATATTTGTCACAATTTTATTTCACCACTTTGTCGGTGTGATTGATATTTATACTCTTGTCAAATTACAGATTTCTAGTACCAATAGTCTCTGAGCTAAACCGCGGACGGACAGACGGACGGACATGGCGAAACTATAAGGGTTCCTTGTTTACTACGGAACCCTAAAAAGCTACTTATATATATATCTTCTATCTTCTTCTATCGATCCAACAAATTAACATCTTTCTTTGATTGATGATTTTAGAACGATAAAAAACATGCGTAAACAATTGCACAATTTAGAAACAAATTGATTACTTTATCTGTAATAATTACGTCGCATCTGCGGCGCGCGGGTAAAACTTTTTTCAGTAGTACGCTAAGCTTGATTCGTATTTTTAACCCCGTATTTTTAAACGTGTGTAGGTATCTGTGTATCTGAGTATAAGTCTATCCGTGTGTCTGTCTGTTCCCTCGTAGCAGCCTCCCCAATGGACTGATTTTGATGGGGTTTTTTTCTGTTTGAAAGCTAATATAAATAGATGGATCTTAGCTATAATTTATGAAGATTTACTCAGGTGTTTGAAGATCATCAGCTCATTTCCTACTTGATTAAAGTTAAAGGGTCTTAAAAGCATTCACTGGTGATATTGATTTTAAATTTGGTGCACTGTTACTTCGGATTATTTCCAAGGCATAGTAACCTTGAGCTGATGCTGCAGCATCAAGTAGACTGCGTGATACCCAACTTCTCTGCAACGTATAGCAGATAAAGTGTGGTTGACCTCATTAAAAATATGGTCTCAATAAGTAGGTGTTAGATAGATGATAATCAAGGTTCAAGGATCTAGGCTTAGAATCTGATGATGGAGTAGAACTGAGTAACAGGATCTCAGCTATATCGTACATAGTCTGGCCATAGATTCACATGTCGGGGGTGTTTTAAATTTTTAATTTACACTTGTACTAAAAATGAATTGCTCGCTGGCGTGGTTGTGCGCGCTGAGATCTGTGGGAAACCCCGGGTCACCGGCAGGGGCAATGTGAAAATTTAAATTTGGAAATACAGAACTAGGCCTCAACTCTTATACATTATTCTCTTGCTATTGGTTAACTAGTCACTTCTGAATGGCTGAATTTATGACGTTCTTGCTGCATTAATGCACCAAGAACGTCATAAATTCAGCCATTATCCACTACCTCATCACAGTTTTAGTCATTTTTAGGGTTCCGTACCCAAAGGGTGCCAACGGGACCCTATTACTAAGCCTCCGCTGTCCGTCCGTCCGTCCGTCCGTCCATCTGTCAGCGGGCTGTATCTCGTAAACCATAATAGATAGACAGTTGAAAGTTTCACATATTATGTATTTCTATTGCCGCTATAACAACAAATAATAAAAATTAAATTAAATTAAAAAATAAAGGGGGCTCCCATACATGGAAAAGGAGTCGAAATAAAACTTTATTTTTTTACCCTGCCATGTGGGGTGTCATTGTCAAGAGCTCATTAAGTGGAGTCTAAATATAATATATTGTTTTATTTTTTAGCTACAAAAATGAAGAAATGGGGGGCCATCAAAGTTGTCGGTTTTAGACCAATTTTATTAGGGGGTCTATCTCAAAAACTAAACTAGTTAGGAATTTGAAATTTTGGTATATTATGTACTATATAGTTTATTTAAACAACAAATACTGAAAACACCGATTTATAATGCGGTTTGTAATTTGTGACCAAAACAAACGGCCATTTTTTCCCCGCATGCTAATTTAGTACTTTCTAAGAACTAAGATATCTAAATATTATGTATCTAGTTTTAAAAAAATGATTTGGTCATATGTACGGAACCCTAATAGAGCGAGGCCCGACTCGCACTTGGTCGATTTTTATATTACAATCTCACAGCCAATTAATTATATTTTAGCATATTATACTCGTAAGTCAGTTAATAATAAATAATTGACACTATTTACACAGTGATCTAATGTTAGTTTAAAGAACTGTAAGAAATAAAATAATCCAGTCAATCAGCTAGCTTACCTACATAAAGTTATATCTGTAAAATTAAATAGCATAGAACAAAATCGCTATACACGATTTGTATTGCTCTTACAGTTTCTTTACTAAAAATGTGAGAAAACGTCTTAATTCCTCGGGAACTTTACGAGGCGATGCAAAATTAAAATTGGCACTTTGGTTTTTTGGTTCCAATGTTTCTCTATCGATCAAGTGGAACAACAACTGTACTAGGGAACTGTCTCGATGGGCTATCAATATATCAGGTATGTTTGTTTGTTTGTCAGATAACGCATGTGTGTCACTGCTATCGGTATGCCCTAAATAGTAGGCACCACTCGACATTGTAGTTTTTAACTATAAAATAGTTGTAGTTAAAATACTACGTATTTATTTGCTGTTTTGCGCAACGGTTGTAATGAACGGCTAGATAATTGAATTCTTTTTTACCTTGAGAAACTGGACGAGACTAGTTACCACCCTATCGTCAAAGACGTGCCGCGATGCGTACAGCGTACCGGTACGATGGGGTGTAGAAACCCCCTTCCTAGTTATCTCGCTACGATCATAGACTGCATCGTCATTTACCATCAGGTGAGAGCACAGTAACAGGTTGTCTTATCTTTGAATAGTAAAAAATTACTATTTTTGAAGTAATTGATATAGACCATGTTAGGAAGACCACAATCATTGACCACATAGGTATACATAATAAATGATGATACATGTTATTTTAAATGGTTACTAGAGCAAACGCTCTAGGTAACGAAAGTAACTGTGACAGATATGACGTCATTCGTTATCCAATCACTGCAGAAATCGCGTTATGTACCTAAAAGAATTTAGAATGTAGGTAGTGATTCTAAGTTCAGTTCAGTGTCAGTGAGAGTCTTATGTTAGTGGTAGTCTAACGCAAACGATTAAGCTTACATTAAAAAATAAATCCTAATGTATTTTTTAATTAAATTATAATGTAATTAAATTAGTTATTCTATGAATGAATAAATTATTTGGGGATCATACCTGCCGAAAGAAGAAGAAATGCAAAAACGAAATTGTATTCTTAAAGGAAATCTTAAAATAAAACAGGTACCTAAACGTTGCCTCATAATGTAAACATTGGCGATGCGTAGAACAATTATTTCTTCAAAAACCATTGCCATATTGTGAGCAACGTGAGCTGAAATTTCAAATAAAAAGGAAACTTGGAAAAACTGTTGCGAAACAATCCCGAAAGAAACTCAAGAAATGTAGCCTTAATTTAATAATTTTAGAATTAGTTTACGAAGTGTTTTTATAATTTATTATTTTTAATTTCATTATCCTGGACCTAGGTTATGAAGGTCGGTCAGCTAGGAAACAGAAATCGGAATCATATAAAAACACCTACTTTTGGCCCCCTGGTTTGGTTTTGAAGTCTGGTTTGGATTTGGTAGGCTTCGATAGGTCGTATCCTTTCATTTTGAGTAAGTTAATTTGTATATATTTTATGAACGGCATTGAACTAGGCGTTTAAAATTTTATAGAGTTATGTAGTAGGAATATGAGGATCTAAATGAGAATATATTTTTATTTTATTTCAACAAATGCATGTCATATTCTTAACAAAAAATGTGTAGCCCTAGATTACAGTATTGCTTAACTGGTTCTTGTATAAACGTAAAGAAGCCATTGCAACATGAAATTAATCACTTCTTAGTCTTCTTCATCACTTATTACGCCCGCTAAAGTTAGTTGTTGACAAGTGTAATAAAAGTATGAATTTATGTCAAACTTAGTAACTTTTTTTTCGAGACTTTGCAATTTGCTTATATAAATCAAAAACATTCGTTCTATGAAACGATGTAGTGGCGCAGTGCTGAATAATAATTTATATAAAATTCTTTTAGAAAAAACCGACTTCAAACGCCACTGAAAAGTATAAAATAATTTCAATTTGTACACGTATCTTGAAGTCGGGCGGGCCTAAATAGAAACGATGAAACGGTGAAACGAATGCGCCACGCTAGCCAAAATTTTAGTTTCTAGGGCCAGGCACAGAATATAATAGTACTTGGTACAGGTATGTTGAAGTCGGGCTAGCGTTGCAGTTTCATAGTTCTATTGACCGTCTATAGGTTGATAAAGAGAAGATAAAGAGAGAGTTTCATTACAGAGTGCTCATAACCACCGTTCAGCTTCATTATTAGACCCTGAATAATTTCTAGGACCAGAGTACCTACTTTTCAAGTCGAATCTTCATCGAACTCCATGGTGTTGCATCATTTTACTAAAGAATTCCCATAGCCATCTTCCGCCTCCATCATCATAATAATTATCAGCTCCATGTTACAATAATTTTGCATTGTGATCCGATTTACATGTACCTACCTACATGCACATTTTCAGCTCAATCGGAAACCGGGAATGGTTTTAATACATCTTGCAAGACTTGACCTAAACATACATTGCATGATAATGATAAATAAAAGCTTGTAAAAATAACGATAGATTTCACGGAGATATGGAGTAACATCGACAAAAAAAAAATGAAAAAAAAAATAAGCGTCGAATTGAGAACCTCTTTTTTGTTTTTTTTTTTGAAGTCGGTTAAAAAGCTCGAACAAGTTGCAAGCAAGTTGTAGACGTTGATACCTCAAATATTGTACTGCTACAGTGACAATCTTGCACGGAAAAATACTCCGTTGAATTTGGGTAGACCCTTCACTATGTAGACAGACGTTCAAGCGAGTCTAGCAACAAAATCGAGTTCAGTGTCGATATTATTATGTGGTAATAGGTATGTCTTTCGGTTGAGAGGAAAACGACGGTTTCAAAGAAGAAAGGCCAAAATTATCTACATACCTAGATACCTAACGATCAAAACATTAAATTAATAAATTATTAGGATTCAAAATTCTAACAAAATGTTAACATTTCTTTGAATCTTTCAGTTGGAAATGCAATTTCATGATTTCTTCGTTTGGGCAATTCTTTAGACGTATTTTTGTTGGTTTTCTCATCATTTTATATTGATCTACGTACATGACTATCAAAGGACTACATTTACATAGTATTACTCAACATTATAGATTGTTTCTTCAGTAAAATAGGATTTCACCTCGGAGTTTAGTTTCGACAAAACGTAGCACGTTCGAACTCCAGCTATACAAGGTTTCTTTCACGTTGTACACCGTGTTGACCTAAACGTGAGCGTTCCCGAACGGTGATAGAACTATTAAGAATATCTAGTTAAATAAAACACAAATTTCTAACAATTACAAGATTTTAGTGGCTGGCGTAGGCTGGAGACTACAAAAATGATGAGAGAGAGAATCTGCTGCCGAAATTATCTCGCACTCAAGAATCTATTATTTTAATCTCAGACCCAATACAATGCTTCTACTAAACTAGCCGTTTCCGAATATGGCATATTGAATGTTCATCTTTCAACCAACAGTCTCTTCCGAAAGTGGGCAAAGGGATTGTTTCAAATATACATGTATATAATATGGAGCCTGGACCAGGTATTTGTACGGACTTCAAAATGTTCGGGGTAATGAAATAGTAATAATTTTTTCTTTATTTCTCAGGAAAAAGTAAAAGTGCAACAACATGGCATCCTTTTTGACAGTGACACTTACCTACACGAGTCATGATGACATTTGACATAAAACTATATATCCACAATTGCGTAGTCGCAAATCCTAGTTCCATGCACAATTGGCAGCAATTGACATTGGACACACCAGAAATTGACATTTGACAATTGAAATGACATTTGACTTCATAAATTCTGAATCAAATCTGAAATTCTAGATAAACCTCATCGAGCTAAAACCGAGCATCCTCCTGTGTGTTTTCTTCAAGCTACGTAAAATTGGCGAAGCAATTTTTGCCGTGTGGGCATGATAAAAGCCACCAAATGAAACAAACAACAACAACATTAAGATGACGTAATGTCATTACAAGCATAGACATCAGCAGCAGATGGATGCACTCCGAGAGTTGCTATTGTAAAAGTGTACCCAATTATCAATTTACCTTTCTACAAATCTTTAAGTACCTCGTTTCACTGTAAAACTGCAAAAAAACTTATTTTATTTCAATTTCAATGATTTTTAACCGACTTCAAAAAAGGAGGAGGTTATCAATTCGTCGTAATCTCGAAGACCTGAATCGATTTGGAAAATTCTTTTTTGTTAGAAAGAGTATACTCCCCAGATGGTCCCATATAAATTTTATCGAAATAGGTCGAGCGGTTTTTAGGGTTCCGTACCCAAGGGGTGCCAACGTGACCTTATTACTAAGCCTCCGCTGTCCGTCCGTCCGTCCGTCCGTCCATCCGTCTGTCAGCGGGCTGGTTCTCGTAAACCATAATAGATAGTTGAAATTTTCACATATTGTGTATTTCTATTGCCGCTTTAACAACAAATAATAAAAATTAAATTAAATTAAAAAATAAACGGGATCCCATACATGGAAAAGTAGTCGAAATAAAATTTTATTTTTTTACCCTGGCATATGTCTGGTCATTGTCAAGAGCTCATTAAGTGGAGTTCAAATATATATATTTTATTTTTTAAGCTATAAAAATGAAGAAATGGGGGCCGTCAAAGTTGTCGGTTTTAGACCAATATTGATAGCGGGTTTATCTCAAAAACTAAACTATAAAATAGCACCTAAAATTCGGTAAAATATAAAGCTCAGTTTTATATATTTTATTTGGAATAGTATTCGAAATCACGTTGTCCATCGTCAGACACAGCATGGTTACAACCCCCTTTTAGACACCCTTAAACTATTGTCAATTGTGAGCATATTATTTTCGTCATAGTATAAAAGCTGAATTTTATATAATGTTACTTGGGGAGCTATCAAAAGATGTTTCCTCAGCAGTCAGACACTTCCGATGGTTATTACGCCTAGTCAGACTCTTTGATAATCTGCCGTAGGTAGGTAGGCGAACTGTGATGAAACCATGGATTTTTTACGAAATAAAAAGTAGCCTATAATATGTTAATCCAAGGTATATTATATCTCCCTTCCCAATTTCAGCCAAATTGGTTAATTAGTTGTGACGTGAAGAAATAATATGAAAATTTCGGATTTTCAAAATCCTGCGGGAACCTAGAATTTTTTAAGGGATCAAAGTAGCCTATGAGTTAATCTAGGGTATAATCTATCTCAATTCTAAATTTCAGCCAAATCTGGTGTGGCGTGAATAAGTAATAAGTGAATTCAGCTACTTTAAGTAGGTATACGAGACTCTTCCGGCAAAACACAGTGGTTTGCGTATTTTTTCCTGAAAGAGTAAGAAATTTTCCATCGAATACAATGCATAAAATAAACATCCACGATGACATTTTAGAATTTTTGAAAAAAAAAAAAAATTTTTTTTAACATTGTTTCGGCTTTTCAAATTAACGCATACCGAGCTTATTATAAACGAATAATGTTTAGCTATCAATTACTTACTATACAAAGTTTTCGAATCTGCTATGAGGGGACTTTCAATGTTACCGGCTCCCGGACCTTATGGCCCGGCTCTTTTCGCAATGGTAACAACGTGATTTTTGTTTATAATGGTTTTTATTTACCCTTTTTTTCTCAACTTTACTGCGGAAGCCGTCCAAGTGGCAGAAAGCTGAAAGAGTTCTCGAACAATCTGTAGGTACATGTGTTTCTACGCGATTTTATTGAGAAAGAAATACCTTCTGATAAAAATAAATATTTAAAAAATTTAAAAAACACGTCTACCCTGCGAAAAACGAACTAAAAGTTAAAAACAAGTTGTTTTAGTTAGTCTTTATACAAATAAAAGCGTGCCATAACGCCGCTACGATTTGGATTTCGTGCCCCTCTTCGAGCGGGATGGTTAATTATTGTTTTCTCGTGAGTGAGAAATACAGAGCGATAGACGAGCAACGTATTTTTGACGACGTGAGTGCTAAAACTTCTTATTACCTAATTAGAAGTTAATAATAAACAACCAATCAAAACATTAAAACATGTAATTGAAAAATACTTCTAGGTTTCTTGACAAACAAAAACCCAACAAAAATGAGATAAATAGCAAAATATGTGCAAAACATGTATTTTCCAAAAAAATATACTATCGAGATTTTCACCAATCGTGTTTTTAAAACACGTAATCTAAGATAAAAGTTCGAAGTGTCATTTCCCGAAATATTAAGGTGGCAACTTTAACAAATTCTGAGATAAATAACAATGACAAAATACCAAATTGCATATATTATGGACTCTTAAAATTAGGTAGTAGGTACCAAATAATAAAAAAAAAAATTAAAAATAAAAAAATACTACGCATCGTAATAGTGCAAGTGAAGCACGTTCCATACAGTGCATTGTATCTTGAGGTAAAGCGAGCGAAGATCGAAAAATGGGGACAACCCCCCCCCCCCCCCCCCTATATATTTTTGGAATCTACTCATCATTTTCTAGATGATGAATATATACTTAATCATGTTTTCGATTTTTTTTTTCAACTTTAGTCTTTAATGCGCGACCATAGTCACGCCATCAATTTTTTTTTAAATTTTATAAGCCTATGTCACCCAGAATAAGCTAAAAAGTCGTATAGAAGTTATGGTGGAATATTCAAACATAAATACATACATACATGAACCCTGAAAACAATATACTTCTTTTTTAGGCAGTGGTATAAAATGGATAACAGGATTGCAATAATTTCAAAGCCTGTTTAAAAAATCTACGATTTTATAGATTATGACTGCAAAGCATATTTTCAAATTCGACATAGATTTTATCTAAAAAGTATTCACAAAAATTAACTGCAAATTAAATGGATAGTGATTTTCTATTGACAAGTTTTGGGGTTGAATTATGTTTTGATAAACTACATCTTATTGAAAACTACTTTTTTTCGTTAAAAAACTAATTTCGAGAGTTTCTCTTAGTGTAACGATTTCAATTTTAGCTCCCACTAGTATCCCACTACATAATATTATTATAGACTTATAGTCTATATTATGTAGTGGAATTTATGTTTCTCAATACTCAGTCAATTATTCTAGTTGAAAAATCGAGATCAATTAACTAGCTATCTGTTGTTGGCGAAATGTCTTTTTTGCTTGTGGCGTGCATTCTGTGGGAATGCAGAGAATGTAAACTCACACAGCGAATTGATATTATTCGCAGGGCTTAGATGACTTTTTTGTATCTAGGTTCGTAGTCTATGTAATTCGGTAGTTCAATTTATGATTACCTATTTTATATTTTACTCATCAACGAAAGATGGCGTATTGAACCTTAAGTCTAAATAATTATAATTAATCCTTAATCGGAGCCGAAATAATTTGTAATGCAGTTACGTTATTGGTAATTATAGTCTTTTGTATCATAAAACTCTAAGTTATCTCTTAGCTCTATTAGTTCATAGCCGTATATTTTGCTGCAGGCAAACGTTTGTTCTGATTCTAAGGTTATGACGTGAACGCGATTATCTAGATTATATAAAGCTAAAAATTATGGCTCTCGATATCGATGTTCACTTTTGAGTTCATACTTAGCCCTCCTTATTTAGGGAATGAATCGACGTTCACGTGGATAGCTACAGTTTTTGCAATTCACGAAGGCGAGTGAGCTTTACTCATGGTTACTTCGTGTACATGCACATTGCATAAGTGTGCGTGCCTGTCAAAGCCTAGGTGGGAGCGGGCAGGCGCGAGCATTGCGCTCGCTCACACTTATACAGATACGACACACACACAACCATAAGTCAGTCGCCCTCGTGAATTGCAAGAACTTATACCAGTTGTACGTTGATGCTCAGAATTTGGGAATGAAGTCTAATAAGGACCAGAATGAGCGGGGCACATAATGAAACATCTCTGGAAGACGGAGATTTTGAAAAAGATGATGCCGCAACACCCGTCGGCAGAAACATAATTTATTTTTTATTTATTTATTTATTTGTACATAAAAGTTTACAGAAAAAAATACTTATAGCTAGCATCAGAAAACCACTCGGGTTTGTAATATATGCTAACAAAGAGTTAACATTAATGCCATTTAAATATGTTGTGTATAAATTATCATAAGTGACTTAATTCTACACAATCTGTAAACTAAATTGGCAGGTCTAAAACTATATACTACTAGCTGACTCGGCGAACTTCGTACCGCCAACTTACCTATATAAATAAAACAAATAACTACTAAAACTATACTATCTTTCAAGTTGGACCAAATTACAGATAGTTACGAAGTTTGATCAAAATCGGTTAAGTAGTTTAGGAGTCCATCGCGGACAAACAACGTGACACGTAATTTAAATATATTAAGATTTTTTACGCAGAGAGTATAATGAAAGGGATAGCATGAGTTTAGTTTCGTTTAAAGATTCTTTAAAAAAAAATACAAAATTCCTGGTTTAAACCTAACCCGGCGTCTCAGCTAGCGGGCCTTAGACAGGTAAATTACTGAGTTGGTAATATTGATAGGACTTAATATGTCTGAAACGAACATACTAAATATTTGTGATGTCATTTCGATCGCTTCTTGATACAACATACTATGTAAAGAGCGTTCATTCATAACAATTAATTCCGCCGCTTGAATCACAACTGATAAAGGCAGGAAGGGTGATATTTATACCAACCATGAGAACTCTATTTTATATACATGCCTAATATTAAAATTGTACATTATATAATCGCATTGATAATTAATTGTCTGAGCCCTTAAATTATGTTTTTAACCCAGAAAGAGGTGTTATAAGTTTAACGTGTGTATCTATGTGACTGTCTGTTCCCTCGTAGCTCCCCAACGAATTGGCTAATTTTGAAGCGCTTTTTTCTGTTTGGAAGCTGATGTGTGATCAAGATGGTTCTCAGCTATCATTTATGAAGCTGTTGAAGAGAAAACTTTGAAATTAAATATAAAATTTATTTTATAATTTTGTGAACTGAAACTTCCACTTCCCGATTCCTTATTGCCTAAACTATCTTATTTTTATATTTTTAGATTATTTCTCACTAGGAGTAAAATACCCTATTGGTTTGTTTAGTGTAGGTACTATTTCTTCGGTGGTATTTCCAAGAAATGGTAACATTTAGCTGATGCTGCAGCATCAATTAATAGTCTGCGAGGTACTCAACCCCTCAGTAACTTACTGCAGGTATAGCGTGTTTGAACTCATTAGAATGATCTCAATGAGTAGGTTTTATTGATGATGATCGAGCCCCCATGTTGGAGAGGTCTTAAAAAAGGGGCCTTAATACGACACCTGCAAGGAAAAACATCGTGCTTTTACTCATTTTTCGTAACTTTAAAGGAGAGGGCGTCAAAAATTTAAACGATGAACGACGAAACGAAACGAATTTATCGATGAACTGATAATCTTTTTCCACTAACTAAAATCGTAACGCGATTTAATTTTAGACAGGAGTGGTGCGCTCACAAGAGCATAATACACACATCAAAAGTGTCTAGGGATCAACATATATTTTTGCAATAACTTTTCTCCTGATTGATATTAATTAAAATTTTCTTTAAGGATTCATCAAATAAAGTGTTTTCGTTTGTCACAGTAACGATAAACCAAGTCACCTTTGCATTAATAAAGAAATTTGCCATTTTCCTAATAAAGGGATTTTTGACATTTGAACCACTAACATTAAAGTTCGAAAAAAAGACTGAAATAACAGTTTTCTTTAAAATTTTATTGGGTAACTTAAACAATTAATAATCCGTGTTTCTACCGCGAACACTAACAACACAAGAACATCGGTTTGGCATACTCAAAATGAGTTCATCCAAATCACGCTGTGGAATGGCCGCCCATGTTCGTTGCAACAACAAAAAAAGGTCTTCTTGCCACTGGATACCCTCCATATTCGGCAGAGCTCTTCTCTATAGCATATCCCATGCATGCTCAATCGGGTTCAAGTCTGGCGACTGAGCAGGCCAGGGCAGGACATTGATGTTAGCTGCGGCGAGAGTCTGTCTTACAACTCTTGCGGTGTGCGGTCGTGCATTATCATGCATTAACTGAAATAAGGGACCGATTTGCACTTGTAGAGGAACGATGACGTCTGATACAATCGTCTCAGCATAAATTTGAGCGTTGAGGTTGCCTCTGATCCAAATCAACTCAGTTCTTCCGCCGATCCAAATACCCGCCCATACCATGATGGTTCCACCACTATAAGGATGGACTTCCTGGCAGGATTTTAATCGCTGTTGGCGTCCAGGGGTTCTCCAGTGTCGTATACGTCTTGTATCCGGTCTCATACCAAAACGAGACTCATCAGAAAAGCACACGAAACGCCATTGTTCTTCTGCCCAATTTCTGTGTTCAAGAGCCCATTGATATCGAATCCTACGATTGTGCATTGCTATAGGTGGTACCCGTAGCGGTCTTCGGGAATGAAGGTTCACTTCATGCAAGCGGTTTCTGACTGTTTGGTCGCTAATTAAGTTCCCTGAAGAGTGATGAAGCCTCACGGCTAACATCATGGCGGTTATTGTTGGAGCTCTTCGAGTTAAGATTTGAATGCATCGGTCTTGTCTCCGTGTGGTGCAGCGATACCGTCCTCCATGGCGCTCAGCCACGGTACCAGTGCTTCGGTAACGTGTCCAAAGTCGACTGATAACACTCTGACTTGTATTCAGAGCTAAAGCCACAGTACGTTGCCGGGAACCAGCTTCTATCATTCCCACGGTTCTGAGCATTTCTTCCCTGCTTAAATGACGTCGCCGCTCCATAATAACGTTGGTTTTAATCAGTAGTAGGGAAACAGTAGCACTAATAATGTCTTCAATGCGTTGTATGTTTTTATAGGGAAAATATTGACAGCTGATTTTCATCTTTTACTCGAATTTGATTGACAGTTCCTGATTCAAATTATGAAATGCACCAAAAAGGATCCATATAAATTTATAAAATCATAAATTTATTACAAAGCCACATGTCAATCTCAAGAAATCCGCATAAAAATGCTTGATCCCTAGACACTTTTGATGTGTGTATTTTTTATCTACTCCAACATCGAAAAGTTCCAATTTCGAATTTGACGGCTGAATCGAAATGAACCCTCTTTCGGTTTTGCTTCTCATTTCGATGCAGCTCGTTGTATGGGAGCTGAATCGAAATGGTTATCTTCTTAAAATAGGATACCTAAAGCTAAGGCTCTGAGTTCTGGCACTTTTGTACCGTTCATACGACAGAGGCGCCACAGGCGGCTGGTGGCGGCTTACGGAGTTACTTTTTGTTGACAGAGGCGCCACAGGCGGCTGGTGGCGGCTTACGGAGTTACTTTTTGTTACTTTATTGAGCCTACGGCGTATTTTGTTAATGATTTTATTTTCCTTGTCGTAGATAAAATCTTGTATGCAACTGAACGTAATTAGTCATTTTAATTCTCGTACTATCCTATTTTGATACTCGGCAAGCCTCGTATCAAAAAACAGCACTCGAATTAAAATGACCCTCATTACGATGCAGTTGCATAAATAGCTAATTTGGTGTTGTTACTTGTTTCAATATTGAAATTTTCAATTTTATTTATTTCTAAGTAGGTATCTGACTGTGATTTAGAAATAACTGCTCATATTTAAACTCTTAATGCTCTTATTTCCTATCGTAATTTGGATGATAGCATACCAAACACAACACACAAGTTTTAGGTTTTTGTTGTTTGTCTACAAATGTTTGTATGGGCTAATCTTTGGAACGGCTGAACTGATTTTTCTCTGGCAGATTATGGAAGGAATAACTTAGAATTAAGAGACACATTTTATCCTGTTAGTAGGCCCTTTCGTACAAAGCAGTAACTTAGGATATTATAAGGGAGAATAAATATATGATTAACCGCTTAGTAGTGAAAATATTCTACCACTTCATAATTTATTTATTTATTTATTCGATGACAAGCTAGTCCTTGACTGCGATCTCACCTGATGGTAAGTGACGATGCAGTCTAAGATGGTAGCGGGCTTACTTGGAAGGAGTATGGTAGTGAACATCCAACCCATACTCCTAATTGGTTTCTACACGCCACCGTGCCGGAACGCTAAATTGCTTGGCGGCACGTCTTTGACGGTAGGGTGGTAACTAGCCGCGGCCAAAGCCTCCCACCAGACCAGACCAGAGACAATTCAGAAATTATAAATTCCCAAATTGACCCCGCCGGGAATCGAACCCGAGACCTCCCAGTTCTAAGGCAACAGCGCTCACCACTGGAGCCAGGGAGGTCGTCAAAAAAAAAAATAATAAATTTAAAAAGTTGAAAAGTTACATAATTTTTAGGTAAAATAATTAAATTTAACTAAAATCTTATTACTTATAATCATATTTTTAGGAAAAAAGTCACACCTACGAAGGACACCTGGATTATATAAAGCGTTTCTCCGATTTCCCTCCTGAACTTTCCAACTCCTGCGGGCATTATGCAATAGCGAGCCAAGTAAAATTATTCTTACATTATTACTAAGGCCCAGGTGCTCATCAGGCGATTAAACATAGCCCCAAATTAGCCACTTTGGGTTTAATAAAATTTTAGCCATTCCATGACTATGAATATTGACTTTCGCAAGTTTGCAACCAATTGCTTGTTTTTAAAAAGGTAAAAGGAAGGGTTATGATTTTCCAGTCTTAGTTCATTTATTAATTAGTCTCATAAGTCATACGTATACATATCTGTATAATATGTATGTATGTGACTAATTATGGATGTTCCACCGTAACGTATAAACTACTGAGCCGATTTTGATGAATGAGGTGTTAACCGATTTGTTATGATGGTCCAAGTGGCATAGTCTACATTTTATGTTAAGTTAGGTGATTCTTTCTGTCGAATTCGTTATCACGAACCCGTACGGGGCACCTAAACTTGAAAATGACATTAGGACGGTTGTTAGGACTTAGGATTGTATTTAGGTGCTACCTACGTAAAGAGACTCCTACTTAGGGGATGATTTAGGTATGGTTGGTGAAAACGGGCATAATAATAATGTCAATTTTTGTCGTCATGTACTTATCGATTGAATAAATAATTATGGGATACCATTACCGCGAGGTCTCAGTTTGGGGCGAACCACTAGATTATATTAAACTAATATTGTAGACTCAAAAGGCACTATTTTACTTTTATTATACTGAGACAAGTAGCTGTTCATTATTCTAACCACGCAATTTAGCAATGTAGTACTACTTACTTCTATTAAAACATAATATTACTAATTCAATGTAAGTAGGAATCCTGTAACACTAAAAAGGCTAAGCCCCTATTAAGTACCTACTTCATTCAAAATAGTAATCCAATATTTTGATGAAATACTTAGGATAATTATAATAAGAAGCTCATTTTAAATTTTGTGACATAAAACACCTACACCCTATTTGTAATTCCAACAACGTAAAATGACATATCTCTCCCGCATAGTACCTTCCAAAAACACAAAAGGCATATTTAAACGAAAAAAAGTGAAAGCTACGCGCACACCTACCCGCACACACACACCCGCACGCACACATGCAGACGTGAATCATCGCTGCGTACACACTGCACATCCTTGTGAGAACTATAAAGGTCTACGCACATTGTGGTCGTGTGGTTTTATTTGAAAAAGCCAAGAGAAATTAGCTAACCTGAAATGATTATTAAGCTAATGTTAAACGTCATAATTTGATATCTTCATACTGAAACATTAAAATAACGTAGAAGAAAAGACTTTGAAAATACTAGTGGTTCGCCCCGAACTGAGACCTCGCGGTAACGGTATCCCATGATTATTCATTCAATCGATACATGATAACCAAAACTGACATTATTATTATGCCCGTTTTCACCAAACATACCTAAATCATCCCCTAAGTAGGAGTCTCTTAACGTAGGTAGCTCCTAAATACAATCCTAAGTCCTAACATCCGTCCCAATATCCTTTTAGGTGTCCCGTACAGGATCGTGATAAATAAGTTGACAGAAAACATCAATCACCTAACTTATAGGTAGCCCGTAAAGGTTAGGGAACGTTAGTGAAAACATTGAATTATTTATCAAACATTGAATTTAACTCGTAGTTCCATGGGAATAGTTACTGACTGCGCCATCTATTAGCATTATTGTGAAGCTATGTTGATGCTATATGAATTACTGACGCCCATTAAAAATTAAATAATCTCGTTTCTTTATAATATTCATATAATTTTAGTATTTGTTGTTCAAGTACAGGATATAAGTGACCTAAAAACATAAAATCAGTTTGAAAATCCATAGCGGATTTTTCTAGAGAGCGTCTTCAAGCGAGCGTATAAAATCGCCACTTTGAAAGCCCCCCATTTCGTCAATTTTAAGGGAAAAATTAAAAAAAAAAATATTTTTGTACTCAGTTCAAAATTATCTTTAAAATGATACGTAACAATTTTATGTAACGCGATTTTTTTTTTTTTACTTCGCATTCGCTTCTATGAGAGCCCCCCTGAAATAAAGATTTTTATAACTTTTTAAGCCATTTTCGGCTGGAGGCCATCGGTTTACATATTATATCTAAATTTGAAGTAATTACGTTCAGTAATTCAAAAGTTATAAGGCTCTGACAGACGGACGGACGGACGGACGGACGGACGGACAAGTGCAAATCGCCCTAGTTAACTCAAAGACCTTCGCTTCGCTCGGTCGATTAAGGTAACAAACGGAGACTGTTAGCACATCGCATCGTCGCGAAACTATAGTAAAAAAATATTAGTATATTATAAAAGTGCGAGAGCATTTTTAGTTCGTTCCATAAATAAACAAATTTTTGTTTAAAAAAATCGTTTTTTTTCAAAGATTAAGATCCAAAAATCAAGATTTTACCTATTGAGATTTTTGAAAACTATTATAAACTAGCTGCCCGGACAGACTTCGTTCTGTCAAAAGTTAAAAGTAAAAATTAATTTTTTTTTTGTTTTTTTTTTTATTAAAACCTTCCGTGGACCTTAAGGAATATACAAAAAAATAAATTAACCAAATTGGTCCATCCATTCTTGAGTTATGCGCTTACCAACATTCATTTTTATTTATATAGATAAAAGTGTTTTACAATCGAGTGCGGTAACAAGATTATTGTCACTTTTCCCTAGTTCTTCTGAACGCACGAAGCACGTAGTCTTCGGCCCAGCTGACAAATTATTATTAATAATAAAATTAATCGATAACTCAGGATTAGGATTTTGAAGCAAAGATTTTACAGTTTTTTAGCCGATTACGGAAAAGTAAAAAAGGAAGGTTATGGTTTTAGCAGTCTATATACCTATGTATATAATTATGGGTCTATTTACGTATGTTAGTGCCTATACTACTGAGCCAATTTTCGTGAAAGGGTTGTCAATCGATTCGTTATTTATTTATGGTTCGGGTGACGATGCTACATTTAATACGAACAAAATAAATATGACTGATGTTGCATCCAATTTTCCAAGAATTTTCCAGGTTACTGATTGCAATAGCCTAGCATTTTAATTAAACCCTAATCGGTTTCTAATTTTCTACACGTCACGTCAACCCAAAAACTTTACCGTAGCAAAATAGGTAGATACGTAGCATATTACATAATCATTTCTCTTTATTCCACTTGTATCTTGAAATAATCAGTTCTTTCTTTGAAAAAAGTTGCAAACTCATGAACTTTGTGAACTTTTTAGTAGGCAAGTAGGTATTTTGTTACATCATTTGCATAGGCGCTATTTTTATACCTACCTAATTGTCATAATGCAGGATGATTTTAGCCGCAAAATATTTAGTTTATTATGGATTTTATGAAAATTGAAAAGAAGTCATGAAAATTGCAAAAATCAAAAGAGCAATACCTACTGTCCCATTCACATTTAAATTCACAAGTTAGAGCAAGGTTTATCTTTTTCATTCTTTTTTTATTCAATCCAATCAAAGAATAGTCCAAATAAATAAGGTTTGTCCAAATATGGGGCGAATTAGAATTTTTATTACACTCGACTTTCTGGTTTCGCTTATCGCCATCGTTGAGTAGAAACTTTCTCCTGTAGGTTTTTAAGTACATATATCGATTTAGTTTAAAATACACATTCTATCTACTACATTACACAGACACTAAAATTGATACTAAAATAATAATTAATGGAGATGTACCTAAAGGGTACATCAATTCGGACTTCGGCCAATCTCTGCTGGGCCCATACTACCAGCGCTTAACGCAGTATTATTTCAAAATTGTTTTGACATGTCATACAATGTTACCTTACCTAACCTTAAGGTTTACAGTATAATTATATCAACAAAATTGAAATATTATGTAATTACTTCTTTAAGCGTTAATTATAGTATAGGCCCAGTGCTCTATTCCCTCGTATCAGTTTACTAGCCGCCCACTTGACTTTTGAGTAATGTTGAGCATGAGAAAATAAACTGTATAGGCACAGAATATATTATAATAGTACTAGGTATGTGACGAGTACAGAATATTAAACGAGTAGGTGCCTACTCGGCCCATCACTATACGTAATACAGGGTGATATATCCAACGACGACGTGTAATTGGAACTAAAACTACATCGCCTGAAGAATAAAATCATTACGAATATAATTAACTAGTGGTTCGCCCCGAACTGAGACCTCGCGGTATCCCATAATTCCCATAAGGTAGTTTTAACTATATTATATTGTAATTAAAACGCGCTGAATCTGATGACGTCAATCGTCATCTGCTTTCGTGGATGGGATGCGTATGCCTACAGTATTTTACTAAAATTCAGCTGGTTCGCTGAACGGGTGTTACGTAGTATACGATTTCATAATAAAAAAAATTATAAACTGCCATGACTGCGCGCTTGCGACACAGTACCATCATACGGTAGTAAATAGGTGCTAACGTCTAATTATTGTAAATAGAAACGGATTTACTTTTGCAAAAACAACGTGATACTTTTATTGATAATAATTTGCTAATTGAATATCATAATTAGTAATAGACAAAATAAGAATAGCTGACGCAAAACTGTATTTACAATATTAAAGACAGCGCCATCTATTAACAGTATAGTGAAGTTTTGTTAAAAACATTGATGTCCATTAAAACATAAATAATTTCGTTTCTTTATAATATTTATCTAATCTTAGTATTTGTTGTTCAAGTACAGAATATAACTCAAATTATGTGTAAGTTTCAAGTTTTAAAACAAAGTGGTTTTAGAGATCTAGCCTCGAATACAATCTCCACTTTGAAAGCCCCCCATTTCGTATGAGAGCCCCCCTGAAATAAAGATTTTTATAACTTTTTAAGCCATTTTCGGCTGGAGGCCATCGGTTTACATATTATATCTAAATTTGGAGTAATTACGTTCAGTAATTCAAAAGTTATAAGGCTCTGACAGACGGACGGACGGACGGACGGAAAAGTGCAAATTCACTCAAGTAAACTCAGAGACCTTCGCTTCGCTCGGTCGATAAATTCGAGAGTGTGTTTATTTGTTGGATTGTCTTTCGATCACAGCAACGCATCTAAGTGATCGATATTTTCCATAATCATAGTTGAGGACTCCGAGAGTGACAAGCAAATAGTTCCCACGGAATTTTTAAAGACTAAATCCATACAAACGAAGTCGCGGGCATCAGCTAATAACAGAAATAATTAAGAGAACTTTTTGAAAGGTACGTAATTTTGTTCGTCAAATAAGCCCCAATTAAAGCCCAACGGTTAATGCTGCAGACTATAAACTTCAAAGTTCGATGGTTCAATCTACACCCGTTGCACTGGTACCTTAAGCGTGTGAAAATTATATCAATCCACTTTTTCACGATTTACATTTATGTACATCTTTTTCATGAGGATCTAAGAGGACAACAGAAAGACAATAAACCTTAATATGTTATTGTTTGTTCCGCAAGCAAACGTGAAATACTTAAAATCAACAATTCAATCGAAAGGTTGTAAGTAGGACATGAGGCGAAATTTCGGACCTTTACGAGCGAATAAATGCCTTAAAATTGAATGCTTACAGTTGATTTTTAAATGGTAGGTGTTGAAGCGAAAATGAAAGTTATGAACCACGTTTTGCACAAACGATTTGAATACTGAGTTCTCGATTCCGTTCGCGTTCTTTATTCGAATATTGGTGTAGGTCCGGTCGCGCAGTGTTTTTTGTTTAAGATTCTTTTTTAGGGATTCTTTTTTAAGGAAAATGGAAAAAAGTTGTGATCTGAGATCACAACTTTTTTCGGTTTCCCCTAAGGGTAAGGATGCACGTCAATTATATGATATTATGTATTCTTCTTCTTCTTTATCAACCGATTGACGTCCGCTGCTGGAGGAAAGTCTCTTGCATGGACTTCCACAGGCCCCAGTCTTGCGCTGCCTGAATCCAGCGGCTCCCTCCGACTCCTTTGATGTCGTCAGTTCACCTAGTGGTGGGTCTGCCAACACTGAGCTTCCCAGCGCGAGGTCGCCACTCCAGCACCTTGCTACCCCAACAACTCTTCGAATTACGTGCCCCGCCCATTTCTACTTCATTTTTGTGACTCACTGAGCGTGTCGGTGACTTTGGTTCTCCTATAGAACTCCTCATCTCTGATTTGATCTCGCAGAGATACTCCAAGCACAGCTCTCTCAATCGCTCGCTGAGTGACCCTGAGCCCTGACTTATGAAGCCCATATATTTTAGCGACTATGTTTCGGATCCGTAATTCATCACTGGCAAGTGGCAACACGCACTGTTCGAAGACAGGCACTGAGGAATTTTGGACGAGAAGACGTCTCGAAGCTTCCCGAACGCTGCCCAGCCGAGTTGGATTCGGCGGTTGATCTCTTTCTCAAAATCTGACCTACCTGGATTGTGTGTTCCAGGTGTATATATACTATACATATACTCGTTCATAATTTCGAATGCAGAGTTCTCAACGATTACTGGGTGGAGCGGAGCATGAGCATTGGACATGATTTTCGTCTTGCTCATATTCATTTTCAGGCCCACCTGTTGCGAAAACCCTACTGAGATCGTTGAGCATTGTATTGAGGTCTCTCAAGATCTCTGCCATAACGCTTTAAGATGTCCTCCAACGCAGCAGTGAAACTTGATATTGTGGCTTTCATTTAAAAACTAAAAAGTACGTGTTTCATAGTTTTGGAATTTCACCACCGAGGGGTTAAATAGATGGGATGAATGTTTGTTTGAATATCCGACATTTTACAAGTTATATCCATGAAACTTTGTATTTTGGCTTTCAATTAAAACAAAGAAATATAATATATTTCAGTTTTTGAAAATACCTCAAAAAGGTTAAATAGGGATTTAATGTTTTTTGTTTGAAAGCAATACGTTGCTTGCCCATGGACGGACAAGCAACGTATTGCTTTCGCTAACGTCTGAACGGCGATCGCAGAGTGCTCTCGAGGTGAACACTAAACATGTTCGTTTACAAATGTGTTGCACTGTACGCTTACAAAAGTTGCACACAGCTTTGCCGGTGGAAACAGAGACATCTGATCTGCACCTTGTACGCGCACTGTTGAAGTTCGTCGCAAAATGTTTGTCAACAAATGTGCTGCACATAATTCTGGTGGAACCCCGCCTTTATAGTTTTAACCTAAATATGCACATACACAACCTAGAAGATGTTGAAAGCTATTTATGTAGGTACATACATTTCATCTCAACCCATCCGCCAGCCCACTATTATGCGCAGGTCTTATGAGAAGGGTTAAATTTAGTTTTAGATTTTAGTGTGAATTATTGAGATAATTCAACGTTTCCACGCATAACAATTTTCATCCTGTATAGGTATTTTGTAAAAAATATTTTTTAATAGGAAGCTAAGGCGTAGAAAAAGGGTTCAAGTACTCGAAGTACATTGCAACCCTTTTATACGCTGACGAAATCGAGCATTAAGGTTTCGCAAAGTAAGTACTGCTCGCGAAGCCATAATGGTTCAACAAAAATAAAACGTAGATTTGCAAGAAACTTCTTCCATTGGTCCATCGCCTTGGCACAGTGGTTGGTAATTCTCGGTCCACGAGGAGCATGCGGCGCTCTAGAATAGATAGTATTTGAGTGCGACTCTGTCTTATATTGGAATTGGAGTAAACCGTCAAAAAGTAATACGTAACCGTAATTTTAACCGTCTTTCAAAAAAAGAGTTGTGGTTTTCTACCTATGTATATCGATATCTCCGTGATTTCTAAAACCATTTGCATGAATCTTATTTTAATCGATTAAAAAACTTTGCAAAATGGTCCCGTACAAAATTTGGGTTGTCACTCATCAATCATGATGCAGCCGGGGTACTGGCCACCTAAACTGTGATGTGGTGGTATGGGAACTTTCGATTGTGATCTTGTAGGTAGTTAGGACCTTAGAGTATTAAACCAACAGTTAGGACTAAGAAGCTCGCGAACAAAAGCACACCTGGTGAGGTGAAAAATTAAACAAAACATTATCACCAAAATATGGGACAAGTCCGTTTCCGATTGGAAAGTCCGCGTTTATGTTATTTTGAATAGACTCGGTTTTGATTGACAATAATCTTATAGGCCTTATAGGAGAGACAATAATCTAGGGCCTAACACCAACGAATTTAGCAATATACGTTCATGTTAGCAATATTATTTCAATAATGTAGACCCGTATAATCATCCTTAAGATGTCTTAAGGATGAATAGACGAGTCTGCCCGCGAAATTCAAATTTAATTTGGTTTTTCGCAATTTGTAAACTAATACGTTATACGACAAACTAGGCTAATGGCATTCTAATTGCGCCAGTAGAATTATCATCTTCACAGGTTTACCTACATAAAAATCTTTACTTGAAAGTGACCAGTTTAAGAAATTAATCAAAATACCGAGTTGGACGTGAGTTACCCACAAATTAGTCGATATTTTGATTAATTTCTTAAACTGGACACTTTCAAGTAAAGATTTTTATATAAACCTGTGACGATGATACTGCCATTGTCGCAATTAGATTGCCATGAGCTTACTTTGTCGTATTAGTTTACAAATTGCGAAAAAGCAAATTAAATTTGAATTTCGCGGGCAGAACTGTGTCTTCCACCTTAAAATGACAACTTTAAAGTTAACATTGTATGACATGTCAATACAATATTGAAATCATAGTTGAAATAATACTTACTGCTTTATGCGTTGCCGTTGGTGCTACAGGCCCTGCAGATTCAGAGTCCGAAAATTAAAAAAACCGGCCAAGTGCGAGTCGGACTCGCGCACCGAGGGTTCCGTACTCTAGAAGTAAAAGTAAAACGATAATATTATATTAATTATATATACAGATAGGGGGAACGGTATTTTTTTCAACATTTTGCCCGATTTATCAAAAACTATTACATAATATAAAAATAAATAAAAATATGTTTTAGAATGTACAAGTAAAGCTCTTTTATATGATACCCCACTCGGTGTTTGAAATTTCAAACTCCCGATTTTCGCCCTTTTTTTAATAAACTAAAAATAATTTTTGATTTTTTTTATTCCAATGTTGTTGGGCCACTATTATACACAACTATTCCAAATTTCATGTCGATAGCTTTAATAGTTTACTAAAATAATCGACTGTGTCAGACGGACGGACGGAAAGTCTCACCATAAGGGTTCAATTTTTACCATTTTGGTACGGAACCCTAAAAATTACGACTGTGTAGCGTGCAAAAGTCCTCTAGTGAAAGTGAACACACTTGAATCTCATCTGTCACCGATTTCTTGTAACCACAAAGCCCCAAAGGAGATCGCGAGATAGGACCCGTAATCAAGTAAGTATACAGAAATGTTATGAGAAAAAAAAAAGAATTGAATATAATAATTAAAAGCGTTAGCACAGTTTTTTGTAAAACTGTGGCATTACTTTAAGCTAAGTACATATTATTACGTATCTTTTATCACAATACTAATTATAATAATCAGGAGGTATTTCATATTTTATCTTAAGGGTAAAGGTCGCCCCATGGCCTTGCTGAAATGTTCACATCCTCATAAATAATTATTATGGTTAATCTATACTTATAATAAAACTGTAACTGGAAGATTTCTGTACATTTAATATATTTTGAAAATTTTAACTGGGGGATGCTTTATTATCGATACTGAACCCAAAACAGATTTTTATTTAATTTTTGTCTGTCTGTCTGTCTGTCTGTCTGTCTGTCTGTCTGTCTGTCTGTCTGTTCGCGCATCACGCAAAATCTACTGAACGGATTTAAATGAAATTTGGTATAGCTTTAGCTGATACTTCGGGTCAACATATAGGATAGTTTTTATCCCGATAAAACATAAGGTTACTCCAGGATAGGGGATGAAATTTATTGTTGATTTTACTCCATAACTCAGTCAAATATGAACTGATTTTAATAATTCTTTCTTTATTTAAAAGTGTATAATACCAGGCATAGTTTGTCTAATTTTGATGAAGATCTGATAAATATTATAGGAGATAGAGGACATAATGCTTCACGGGTAGCAGCAAAAGTCACTCACGTAAAGGACAACGATCGAATACAGGCATTCCATATTTATATGAGGGTTTTAGCCATAGACATAGACTTTATCATTAACCTCCAGGCCCTAGATGATTATACCATTGTGTTTGTTTTGTAGCCTACCCGTGCGAAGCCGGGGCGGGTCCACTAGTTTTTAACTAAACTGATAGTTGTGATTGGCAACTTTGTGCATATGACCTAATTAATTATGATTATGATAGAATTTAACTAGAGTAGTGTGATGACCTTCCTGGTTGCGTCATCAGGTCAAGGTCATTAAGGTGTTCTTAAGGTAAGGTAATGGGGTCTCAAAGTGTGTATGTAGGTTTCCAGGTTGCATCATCAGGTCAAGGTCATGCCACTGAGGGGTTGCTGCTACCAAATAAGAACGAGAACAAACATAATGACATGTACCCATCCATCATTACAATGTACCTGCTGAAATAGTTCAAGATACTCAGCTAACTGTAACGCTATCGGATGCATAATTAACATACCTACAAAAAAAAAAAAAACACAAAGACAACTAGGTTTTCACAATTATTCCAAGCAACTGGCCTAGTCTCATGGCCTGTGCTCAAGAAATATTTAACTTAGTTCCACCATCATGCATCATTATCACCTTTCTACCATCGAACCGCAAGGCATTGCATTGATCTGCACCGCTACGTAGTTGAAATTCTACGATCTCGCACGAAGCGCTTTTGTCTCGTCGTTCCTAATACGCACTCCCTATCAAACTTCGATAGGGCAGCAATCGGCCACAACCAACAGCTTTTAACGTGATCTCGTGTTTAAAGGTTTAGTGGCATTTATTTTTTGTTATACCGCAGTGTATAGGTCTCATATTTTTGCTGAAAATCAGGATCATTGTAACCGTTTAGTTAACAATTAAATTAGATAAAGCATGCACTAGGAATAGATGCAGTAGTAGTGCGATTTGCATCCACGTAAAGGAGATTGGCGAATTCCGTAGAGTTTCTGACCCAGACGAACTGAACTGAACACTGAACGCCCACGTTCACGTATCAAACTTCTCACACTTGTTCTAGTTAACCAGACTCACCAAAAATTAATCAAAGTCTATCAAATAAAGTTGGGAGAAAAAAGATATTCACTTGTATTGCCATGTAACGGTTATTTATAATGTGTACTTGTGATAATTATATTTTTGATCCCCATCTTCTAAAAATATGGGGCTTACACAGAAAAATACTCTGAAAAATATTAATTAAAATTAAATGCTTTCTGAATCTGAACGGTTTTTAAAAATGCTGGGTCAAAATTCGCCAACCTCCTTTTCTTTCAAAGAGATTTCCCGTGGATAACGACTTACACTTAATATAAAAACACACGGCTAACTCGTAATAAAAAGAAAATGTATAATAGGTGAGTAATAATGCGGGTTACAGGTTGTTTACGTTCCTAACACGTGATTCTGAAACGTGATTTAGAAAGAAAATAGAGATAAGAAATAACTGAGAAGAAAACATAAGGTCTATGCATAACAATCTAGAAGGAATAGTAGACACTACATACTTCTTAACATACAAGTAGCATCATGGTTGTGAAGAAAAGTAGAGAAAACGAGCCCAACGTACTACTGAAATTTTTAAATCAAAGTGTCCTCCCATAAGTCTGAATTATACAATACTAGATATGGCTTGCATAGATAATCATTAGTCACGAACTTAATCCATAAAGTTAGGAAAAGAACAAAGCGAAGCGTTTTTGGTCTAACTCATCGCTATGTCCCAATTCAGAACAGCTTTTTATACCTATATACTTATACCATTCATATTAGATTTGGCAGAAGATCAGTAGCAACGACTTTGATGCTATTGCAAATTATATTAATCTGTTAACCACTAAACAGAACCCAGTATTTAAAAATGAATGAATTTTCTAAACTGAAAAAAATCCCCTTATTTAGAACAACCAAAGTTTGGTCACGAAATCAAACATTCAGGTACTTATATTAATTGATTTAAATCAAAAAGTATAAAAATAACAATAGTTCTGTGAACGCCGTTGACTTTATACGTAAAGATAACATTACTACTTTTTACTCAGCATAATCGGTCAGTGAAATCATTAGTCACTGAAGAGTAATTATGCAAACTATAATTTTTTATGAGAAATGCTTAGAAATAATCAAATATGAGGTCATTTATTTGCAATTTATTAATACGGTAATTATAAGTACTTATCTGCTTCTAACAACCTCAAACTTGGTTCCTTTTAAAGTACGTTAATAAGTAATTAATAATTTTATTATTAATACCTATCTAGCCCAGATAATCTAATTAGATGCCACTTACACTTGTAGGTTTAAGAAATAAAGGATACATCAAATACAAAACACCTGTAACTAAAAATAGGAACGGTAAATAGTAATAGAAAAACTAAGAATTTTCAAGTCAGCTAGGTATGCAAGACTGTAAAATTGATTGTCATCAGTTTAAAAATTTGAGATATTTAATAATCAAAAGATTTCTGAATTTAGCAGATGTAATATACTATAAAGAATTTAATCATTCTAAAGCTAACATAAAGCTACATAAGTTAAAATTTTCAATAACTTCAAATAGATAATATAAATAGGTCAAGGTTTATAAACGCTAAATAGAATTTAAATCTGTCTGTTATAACTTATAGAGCAATTTGATGCATCCTTATTACCTGTTTGAAAAAATTACACAAAATAGCAAAACTGGTAACTTGCATTTCAACAAAATATTGTATGTGCAACAAAACAATTTAAATCGTCACATTCAATAAACACATTGCATAACACACCATAAACATAAAACTCTTTTCCATGCTTTATGGCTTTCACACACATGCGTCCTACAAACACACCCGCACGTACGTACACCAATTTTTTCGTCTGATACACACACTCACCTACGGTCAGAGCGTATGATCCTGTCCATGAGGAGCTCCCAGTTGCAACATTGACCGACACAACTCCGTAATCTCCGGGTGATTCAAATTAATGAGATGCACATACATCTGCTTATGTAAACTCAACTCTCCAGTTACCGCTTCAAGCCTCTTTAACAAAGCCTCCTTCTCCCTTAATAAGGTTTTAACTTTTTCCTCAACTTCCCTTGAACGGACTTTGGCCTTTTCGCGGGATTTTCTAACCGCAATATTATTGCGTTCCCGCCTTCTTCTATATTCGTCTGTGCCCTTGTCTAGTACCTTCCCAGAAGATCGCCTCGCTGGCGGCTGCTTGTGTTTTAAAAGAGGAGGCAATAAAGGAGCTCCCAAAGGAGGCAATGGAGTAAATCCACCCCCGTAAGGACCACTCACACCCACTGGGGGTTGTGGATTATATTGACCTGTATACTGAGCACATGTCACCGCTCGCCTAAAATCATGTGGTTCAGGAGGTTCTTCCTTAATCGGAGGAGCTTGCTCATGAGAATTTGCCTGAACCGGTGCGACGTAGGACGCTCCCGAGTGGACTGGCTGAGGCATATACGCAAGGGTAGTCCTGGCGAACGGCCTCTGTTGCGGGGACCGTCCGCCAGGTAAAATTTCCTGAAACAATGCCATCGTTTCCTCCCCTCGGAACTGGTCCTCGATGAGGTGTTGTAGATCCAAGCTGATTTCCTGTCCATTGAGCTCGTCTAAGTCCGGGGGCGGGAATGTGGTGCGCTTGTCCTCTCCTGTTTTCTTCAGGTCGGGCTGCGGCGGCGGTGGTGGGGCCGCGGCTGCATCGTACATTTGAGGGGATTCCATACCGCCAGGGCCGATCGGCCCAGCGGTCGCACTGCGAGTCTCCACTTCAGGGCACTAAGGGTCACTAGAGCACATGTACGGCGCGTGGCGTCACTCGCGAACAACGTGCACGTATTGTCGCTCCGGCGGTCGGGCGCGGACTGGCGGTAGTGTTGAGTAGGACATACAAGAGGCGCTACATTTGTCCCGGACATGACGTCAAAATGTAAGAGCGGCTCAAAATTTTTCATTGAACTGCTTCAAATTTTATGTCACGATAGTCGCGAAGTCGAGTTACCTACTCACTGGATACTCTACGTCTAGGATAAGGATAGAGACTAGAGAGGAAGCGAGACGTATACTTCAAATTACAATAGTAGGAGATAGAGACGGCTATGCAATAATAGGTCATTCTTCAATGACTATATGCGTTTCGACTTCGAGTCTCGACTCTCGAGCGAGAGGGAAATATATACCTATCCTATTGACCATGGAACTAGGAATTACGATTGAGTGATACGGCGTTCCCACAAGGCGAATTTTGTTGAATGTCAATCATAAAGCCGACTATGGTAACCATGGAACTAGGAATTGAAAAGTTGCGACTACGATGGTACAAATTGCGAAAAACAAATTAAATTTGAATTTCGCGGGCAAATACGTTGCGACACTGCCCCCCGATTGTCTTAAGTTGCCGATCAAAGTCAAAGTAAAATAAACCATAACTACATTGAATTAGAGCTCAATTTCGTATATGCATTCTTATACGCATACGAATATAACTATATATAAATAATATATACGATATATATATACGGTATTATTTACATATATAAATAATATATACGGTATGTACGATAAGCTCCATAACGCTCCATGTTAAAATCTGTTGTACTGAAATTGTTACTTCAATACAGTCAAGGAATACATATTTTACTTTGACGCTAATGCCATGAAATGAAAAGATTATAATCGGCAACTTTTAAAAACTTTTAAAAGTCATCAATATGTCTTCAATCAGAGTTCAGACTGTAATTGTACTACAATAACATCAAATGTCATATTTGTACTCGTCACTTCAAACGTATCGCCGAGTTTCAGTACGCCTCGCCAAGTTCCAAGCCCCATTTGAAGTGGTACATTGTACTGGCTAAGTGCAAAAAAGAGGCTACTCTTACAAACTCTTTTTCATGTCATGTCCTACCCAACACTAACTGGCGGAGCGCGCGCGCAAGGCTGTCCGGAAGGAAGCTGCACTGAAAGTTCGCGAGTAAAAGTTTTAAGGTGCGCGCACAGCGATTAGTTCAGCTGTGGTCAGCTTCAGTGAGCGCTTTTTTTTAATCGATTGTGTATAATAAAATAAAATAATCTTTTTTATTTAAATGGAGCTTACGTAAAGTTCAACAAGCTTTTATTTTAAATGTATCAATATATAAATTTTACACAAACTAAGTCACGAATATTTCAAAAATTGTTAATATTATGTAATTTATAATATTTAAGTAAAGCCGTTTATGCATAATATAATATTATGCAGTGCGTAAAGATCGTAGAAATAATATTTCATCAAAACCAAAATGTTATAAGTACATAGTTCGAAATTGGAAATAAATAATTGTCTGTATAAAAAAATTAAAAAAATATAGCGTTTTGGTACAATAAAACAAGTCTTGATGTAAACAGAAAATCGATAGCTTATCTAATATCTCAGTTGCTATCATCACGGAGTATCTATCGCAATCGATTACAAATATCGAGATGTGGCACGACCCTATACGTGGTTATCAAGGGTTAGGAAAGGGTAATACGTTTTATTTGAATGATCTAAGGTTTTACTTTTATTAAAAAAATTTAACTCTTAATACTTACTCAATTATAATATAAAATACAATTATTACATGCTTATAGTGTTTAGAAGTGAGTAACAAAGCATGGAATCCTTCCACATTAATATCCGTTAGTAAAATGCATTTTCCGAAAAAACATTCTTTGATTACGACACTACCTCTATTACTATATTTTATAAACTATCTATTATTCATCTCATATATTTAGACCCAACGGGTACAAATGTTTTTTATCTGAAACCGATTTTTTTTCAGACATTGGCCAGTATCATTATATGTGCAACCGGTCGCCACCCAACTGCAGGGCACGTGCCTACTTTCAGAATACGAAGGGTTTAAGCTACCAAGCTGGCCAAGTGCGAATTGGCAGACTTCACCTTTGAGAACATTTATAGGTATATAGAGTACTCTCGATGTTTTTTTTTGATTCAACGTTAAAGCGAGCGATATTATATTGAATTGCTTAAAACACACATAGGACTACTGGGACTCAAACCAGAAACCCCCAAATAGGAGTCCGCAGTTTTAACCACTAGGCTAACATTACTTGTGGTCAGTATTGAGATGGTTTTTTTTAATATAATTAAAAAAAACATCTAAATACCGAGTTAAATATTAATTAATCTACTTTAAAAATAGACCAGCGCTTAGCTGCACTATCATTTGATTATACGTGAAGATGTAGCCTATAGAGCGCGCTTGCCTAGAAGATGCCTATTCACTATTGGTTTGATGGTAACAAGATACGCGGTGTTTCACGTGTCTGAACGCACGCCGCTCACTCTACGCCATAAACGTAGTATATTACGAGTTACGAGTACCTACTATGCTCTACGCACAGTCGTCTGCTTCAGCGAGTGTTACTAACCCACCATAAAAGTTCCGTGCAGGGTTCTGTGTGTTTTTGTACGTCAGAGGTTCTCGCTGGATGAACCTGAACTCCGCTGACGTCATATTTTGCATTTTTATGACTGCCTGGTGTCATTCAAGACATAATATACGAATCAGAGTCACAGAATATATAATAGTACTACGTATCAGAGTGAAAATGTATTAAGTGTATATGTGCGTATGTATGTGACTGTTCACGATCACGAATGTTTCCCGTGGCGCTTAAGCTACTGAGCCGATTTCGATGAATGAGATGTCGATCAATTCGTTATAATGGTCCTGTCGACATAGGCTATATTTTATACGAACAAAGTCAATAATATAACGGAACATCCGTTATATTATTGACTTTGTTGATCCAAAAAATGGGGATCTCTAAAATAATTTTCTGCAACCATATCGAGGATAGGTCTCTTGCCGCTAATAACAAATAATAAAAAATTAAGTTAAAAATCAAAGAGGTATATTTTTGTTTAAAACTTTTTTAACTGGATCTTCATAATCTTCTAAGATGGTACGAAACCCTTTGTGTGCGGGTCTGGCTCGCACTTGGCCAGCTTTTTATTAAAATACTACGAAATTAATATTATATTATTTACAATTTTAATTGTTTCATGTTAAACACGTGTTAGTGACCTCGTAGGTGGCGGATTGTCGTGAACCGCTAATGATGTTCTGATTCAGCGTAATACGATACTTTATGTAGGTTTATTATTTGTTATTGTTAAATTACATATTATGAACGAAAAGAAATTTTACATTTATCCGGTATTACTTACAAGACACATTGCTTTTCAACTTGGCATAAATGAAAATGAGTCACTTTTGGTACTAGTTAGGTAGGTACTATCATACTTAAAAAAATTCAGCCGATACCAGAAATGAAATGGGTGGTTTAGTTAAATAATCAAAGGTCGAATTCATCAATTCCATACATCATAATTTAATATAAAAAATTTCTTCAAACTACCGCTAATGTAACTACTGTAATGTAGTAAACATTACACACACACTATGAAAAATATATAATTTATTATTGATATTTTAAAAACCGCTCGACCGATTTCGATGAAATTTATATGGGACCACCTGGGAAATATACCCTTTCGAACAAAAAAGAATTTTCCAAATCGGTTCAGGCGTCTTCGAGTAATCGGTAGACATACATAAAAAAAATAAAAAAAATAACCTCCTCCTTTTTTTGAAGTCGGTTAAGGTTATTTTTGTTAAACTGTACATTTCGCATTCGCTTCTATGAGAGGGGCTCTCATAGAAGCCCGTTTCTCTCCTGAAATAAAGATCTTTATAACTTTTTAAGCCATCTTCGGCTGGAGGCCATCGGTTTACATATAATATTATTACGTTCAGTAATTCAGAAGTTACAAGGCTCTGACAGACGGACGGACAGACGGACGAACGGACAAGTGCAAATTCACTCAAGTAGACTCAGAGACCTTCGCTTCGCTCGGTCAATGAACGTGAAAGTGTGTTTGTTTGGCTTTCAATCAAGCAGCAACTGTGAGTCAGATCAACGTGTTATTTTGCATGGGTATAGCTGAAGATCCTCCAACCGTTTATCCCTGAAAAATATAAAGTTGAAACCTACCTTCACGCGGACGAAGTCACATGCAAAGGCTAGTTCATTATACAGTGTGTGTACTCATTTAATTGAAATAGTGGTACAATTATTATTAGTGTGGTGGTGGTGGTTGAAGTGTACTCGTACTGCCCCAATGGTGGGGGCGCGGTGAGCGGCGAATGATGCAACGACGCTGTCGCAGTATACTACTACCGATGACTACTGGTTGTTGGCAATACCAAACTTTATAATATAACTATAGGTATATATTGTCGAAACAGATATCGCGTGCCCGGGATGGAGCCCACAACCCCCTAAATAAGACACCGCACTCCTATACGTTTAAGCAATTAAATATCACATGGTTTCAATGGTGAAAGAAAACATCATGAGGACATCTGCTCGCCTGAGAGTTCTCCATGATGTCCTCAAAGGCGTGTGAAGTCTGCTAAGTCACGTTGTTCCAGCGTGGTGGATAATGGTCTATACCTAACTCTGAGAGGAGACCGCGCTCAGTAGTGAGTCGTTGATGGCCTGATGGGTGCTGATGATGATGATGATATTGAAACCCTGAAAACTGTGTCAGTTAAATATATAATAAGAAAAATTACTAACTACTATTACAATTTAGGACATTTTAACCTTCTCTATTGGAGAAATTTTTAACCGACTTAAAAATGAAGCGTTATTTATTGTAAAAAAATAATTTTAACGTTTAACTAAGCATATTTTATTATTATTTTTCTTCTACATTTTTTTCAAACAGCCAATACTCGCTAGCATCAAGTCTCAGTGAGTGGGTAAGTAGGCGAGCGACAGCAGAAAGTGGTTGCCGGAGTGATGCAACCGCGCCGGTAACCCAGTGCCGTGCGTCGGCTCAAGTGTTCCATGGAGACATGACTGACTTGATCTTAGGGGTACTGAAGTGGAGCTGTAGACTAAGCTTGTCGTTGGACTTGCCGAATGAGTGGCTTCCAGGTGGCTTCACTCCGTCGCCTCTCTTTATATAGCGAGCAATGACAGAAAGTGGTTGCCGGAGTGATGCAACCGCGCCGGTAACCCAGTGCCGTGCGTCGGCTCAAGTGTTCCATGGAGACATGACTGACTTGATCTTAGCGGTACTGAAGTGGAGCTGTAGACGAAGACTGTCATTGGACTTGCCGAATGAGTGGCTTCCTGGTGGCTTCACTCCGTCGCCTCTCTTTAGCGAGCAATGACAGAAAGTGGTTGCCCGAGTGATGCAACCGCGCCGGTAACCCAGTGCCGTGCGTCGGCTCAAGTGTTCCATGGAGACATGACTGACTTGATCTTAGCGGTACTGAAGTGGAGCTGTAGACTAAGATTGTCGTTGGACTTGCCGAATGAGTGGCTTCCAGGTGGCTTCACTCCGTCGCCTCTCTTTAGCGAGCAATGACAGAAAGTGGTTGCCGGACTAAAGCAACCGCGGCGGTTACCCAGTGTCAAGTCACATCAATCTCGAACGATGTCAAATCTTCCTCAGATAGTTAACTAACAAAATTGAACTAACAAACTACGTGTGGACAGAAGTAAATACATTATGTGCCTCTGTCAGTTTTCTGTGCTGAGCTGCTGAACTTAAATGTTTGTGGATGAAACAAAAACATCTAGATATTTTACATGATCCCCTAATGTCACTTCGGGGATGTCCAAGGCAACCTTGGCAGCCTGTAGAGTTCTGTTGAAAGCTAGTATGGCTGGAATAAGATGGACACTTTACGTAGGGCGTACAATTCAGATAAAGTCACATAAGTGCTGATTCCTGTCCAGTTTTGTCCCATTTGAGATTAAATAGTGAAGTCTTCAAAAGGTTTTGGAAAAGGTTATTTTAAACTTATATAATATATATTTACGATCAGTACGAAGCTGTGTCTGCTAGTAAAAGTATAAAATATACAAGTACCTAAACGTTTATTCATAGCTCATAAGTCCTGAAACACACAAAACCTGCAACGGCACCGCGGTGGGACGGCAACTGCACGGCACGAAATCATACTGAACGTTACCCAAGGATCATCTAAATTCAGTGCGTGATTCGTATTGTGAATTACAGATTAGGTTATTATAATTTTTTTGGTGTGAACTATTTAACCGATTATCTAAATAAGTATCAAATGCTAAAAATGGTGAAGGAAAACATCGTGAGAAAACCTGTTAGACAATGATTGTCCATAATGCATTTGCAGCGTGATGGACTCTGGCCTATTAGCCCTTCTTTAGAGACCGCGCTCAGTGGAGCCGCTTATAGGTTGCTAATGATAATGGTGATGATGAACGCGTTTAAAACTGGTATTACAATTTTTAGCAGCTGCATTGGACACTTCACTATCGCATCGCGCTGACGTCGCGCGTTTTCTTTGTTTGAGCCTTAAATATCTTGCCGAATACCGCATCCCTACTACGGAGCCGTGTGGGCTACGTGACACACTTTCGCTGGGCCGGCACACTGTGGTACCATTTGAATACCTTGAAGAAATTATATCAGATTCATCGGAAGGAAATATAAACTCTAAGTAAATATGTAGAGTTTATATTATTATATTTAAGGAAATATCTTTAGTATTTCTTTTTAAGCTTATGATCAATGAGATATTTTAATAATATTTTTTGCAAAAAATGTCTCCGCCACTGACATTGTCGAATTAACTTTTGAGATTAAGTCCGAAAATAACAAACAGTAAGAAAATCTGAAATATTATTAATTATATAATTATTTATTTAATTTTATATTATTATTTATTTAATAATCTAATATTATGTACCTAACGATAGCAAATACTATTTGAAATTTTCATTCTTAAATAAACTTATAATTTTACACTTTAAGTAAAATTAATCCCTAAACAAATAAAGAAAGAAAAAAAAAGTAATATTAATAAAATCTAGTTTTCACAAATTAATAGGATAGCATGAGTCCAGCGAAGTATAAAAGATGGCATTAGACCGCAAAGACCTCATTCGCGAAAGTGAGAGTGCTGCGTTGCGTAACCTGCGCTTGGTTAAAGTCATGACGCCCTGGTATCGCGACCTCATGAACCGCTGAACAATGTTGTATCTTTTAGCCTCAAAAATAAGGTTTACATTTGTTTAAAAGAGATTCACACCGTGGCTGGTATGGATATTGTTAGTAAGTGAGGCTTGGTTAAGTTATGTTTTTATGGAACCATCGCGTAGGATTTCGATGACTCGGTGGCTTGTGGGTGGTATGAAGGTTTAACGACATTTAGGTGTTATAAACATCTAATAATCCGTTAAACCTAATAGAATTATGGGTAAATCGATATTTCTTGAAAGATACCTAGGTCATGTTTAAATCAGGCGGGCATCAGCTAGTTAAACATAATTTGCTACAGAGTTGTTATTTTTTCAAATTATATTAGATCCGCTAATAATAATAACTTAGTTATATCATCATCATCATCATTATCAACCTTTAGATGTCCACTGCTGGACATAGGTCTCCTGCATGGACCTCCACAGGCTTCGGTCTTGCGCTGCCTGAATCCAGCGGCTCCCTGCGACTCGTTTGATGTCGTCGGTCCACCTAGTGGGGGGTCTGCCAACACTGCGTTTACCGGTGCGGGGTCGCCACTCCAACACCTTGGGACCCCAGCGACCATCAGCTCTTCGAACTATGTGCCCCGCCCATTTCCACTTCAGTTTCGCGACTCGCTGAGCTATGTCGGTGACTTTAGTTCTCCTGCGGATCTCTTCATTTCTTATTTGATCTCGCAGGGATACCCCAAGCATAGCTCTCTCCATCGCTCGCTGAGTGACTCTGAGCCTTCCTATGAGGCCCACAGTTAGCGACCATGTCTCGGATCCATAAGTCATCACTGGCAACACGCACTGTTCGAAGACTTTAGTCTTCAGGCACTGACTTAGTTATATATAAGAACGTAACTAATATTTTTCAAATGTAGTGCTTCAATAAAACAGTTATTTAGCAAACTTTTGATAGTTCGTATATAATTTATATATATA
This sequence comes from Oeneis ivallda, assembly GCA_029955525.1. Taxonomy (NCBI): domain Eukaryota; kingdom Metazoa; phylum Arthropoda; class Insecta; order Lepidoptera; family Nymphalidae; genus Oeneis; species Oeneis ivallda. The sequence continues at coordinate 13,226,305 of JARPMR010000007.1, forward strand.
AAAGAAAGTGGTGTTAGTTACACTATTTATAACTCAAGAACGGATGAACCGATTTGGCTGAAAATTAGTGGAGAGGTAGCTAAGAACCAGGAGACGGACATAGGATACATTTTATCCCGTTCGACCGCGTTTCCGTCAAGTCACTATAAAACGTGGTATAACAAAAACGCATCTGACATGGAATAACAAAACGCAAATGACAGTGGAATAACAAAACGTAAATGGCAGCTAAACGTAATTTTGTCTTTGGTTAGGTATGGTTAAAAATTTGACAATTATAAAAAGTGTTATAATAAAGCATTACTGATATTATAAATGCGAAAGTGTGTTTGTTTGTTGGTTTGTCCTTCAATCACGTAGGCAACAGAACAGCGGATTGATGCGATTTTTTGCATGGGTATAGTAATGGATGTAGTAGTGGTTCCTCAGACCGGGAGAGCTACGTTTATCTCGGATAATGAAAGAGTTCCCGCGGGATTTTTAAAAACTAAATCCATGCGGACGAAGTCGCGGGCATCAGCTAGTTAAAAATAATATCAGATAAGACCTATGAATACCTGTCCTGTTCGACATAATATTATCTCTACTATATACCTACCTAAGCCTCATTCTATTACCAGTGTCCATAGTAGAGATACTTAGAATGTTTCACATTTTGCCTTTTAGTTGGGATACTTTTCTTTTTTTCTCCAATAAGTTCATTTTGCAATCCAGATACGTGACTGTTTTCATTCGGCGACATTCTTTTTTAACTACAATTATTGTTCAGGATATATTATAATATTGTCCTATTCGAAACTATCGGAGATGGTAGCATTTTAATCACTGCGACTTAAGCGATGAGACAGAAGATTACCATACAATCATTATGGTAATACAAATTAGTTGGCCAATACAAGAACTAGTAACCTTTGAACCGTATTGTGAGTAACCTTGGTGCTATTTGGGCTATTGTCCTAGAAATAGGTAAAATAGACAAGAATTTTTATTTAGTCAAAGAAAAAACTGATACGATTTCGGTGCTAAAGAAAAAGATTTTGTACACAATATTATGTAGGTAAGATTCGTGAGTGCCTGTGAGTTCTCCATAGATACTATTCTCAATTCCGAATTTGGATAGCGTGGTGGACTATGGCCCAAACCCACATCATATTGAGAGGGGACTCGTGTCATGTATGCCATGATGGATGGTGATGACATTATGCACTCTATTCCCTTACTCTAGTTATGTAAGTTCATATGCCTGATCACAGGCTACTACAGAGCTCTATTAGTTAGATTTATTCGAGTACATTACACCTCTTCCATTAATTTTCTTTCAAAACCCCAATTTTGCTTGACATATAGACCCAAAATTTTTTACGGTTTAGAAGAAGCGTTGCAACCGTGTTTTCCATTTTTCAATTTTTTCCTTTTTTTATACAAATTCTAGACTAAAAGCAATGAACTGCATAAAAGTAAACCAATATTCCAATTTCAAGTTATAAACAGTTTCCAAGAGCACCTGTTCATGAACGGATACAAAACAATCATTGAATTATTATATAAAACCATAATAAAGTTATCAAATAGCACGCACACATGGAAACTGTGACCCAAAACCGTAACTAAAAGATGCAAACAATCTTTAAAGTTTGATACCAGGGCCGAACTTATGCTGTATAGTTTTATGATATTATGTATCTAATGGTTACCTTACAGGTGTTTTTATTCATACTTATCGAAATTTTACAATAATGGAAAAATAAATTTGTTTGAAATTTATGTGCGTTTGATTGTTGGGCTGTTTGGGCTGTTTATATTTTGGTATATTGGCTTATAATAGCTATTTATGCAACTGCATCGTAATGAGGGTCATTTTAATTCGAGTGCTGTTTTTTGATACGAGGCTTGCCGAGTATCAAAATAGCATAGTACGAGAATTAAAATGGCTAATTACGTTCAGTTGCATACAAGTTTTTATCTACGACAAGGAAAATAAAATCATTAACAAAATACGCCGTAGGCTCAATAAAGTAACAAAAAGTAACTCCGTAAGCCGCCACCAGCTGCCTGTGGCGCCTCTGTCAACAAAAAGTAACTCCGTAAGCCGCCACCAGCCGCCTGTGGCGCCTCTGTCATATGAACGGTACAAAAGTGCCAGAACTCAGAGCCTTAGCTTTAGGTTTCCTATTTTAAGAAGATAACCATTTCAATTCAGCTCCCATACAACGAGCTGCATCGAAATGAGTAGCAAAACCGAAAGAGGGTTCATTTCGATTCAGCTGTCAAATTCGAAATTGGAACTTTTCGATGCTGGAGTAGATAAAATAAATATAGGTGTGTCCTTCCATCACAAATTAACGGGACAGTGCAGCAGATCGACGTGTTTTTTTTCATAGGTATGGTCGAGGACCATAAAAGTGACATAGGCTTTCGATCCCAGAAAATACAGGATTACACCGGAATTTTAAAATCTCAACAAGCAGAAAAAGCTAGTATACCTTGTAATATATACCTAGTGAACATTATAATATTTATCATTATATATTATGAGTAGACAAACTAAAAATATCATCGTAATATAAGCACTTAAAAGAAATAATAATATAATGGGACCGTAAGAAACTTAATCTCAAAAACAAACTATGCCAACAAATATAACAAAAAATATTTAAAGGAGAATGGGCACCTTTGTATGAGTTGCGTCCCCAGACTGTATCAAGTTGTGATATATGTCATTTTAAAGGTCATGATAATAGCTTCATTTTATTGTATGACACCAACTGTGAGACTCGTGCAGGGAAAGAACTAGAAATCATTTAATTTTTTTAAGCCCGTGAAAGTCTAAGACCGTGTTTTTAGATTATACGGTTTTTTTATTCCTTATGTCGACCAAGCGACATATATTCAACTAGCTGATGCCCGTGACTTCATCCGCGTGGATTTAGTTTTTAAAATCTTCTCGCGGGATTTTTCCCTTTCCCTTTCCCTCTTTGATTTTCCGGGATAAAAAGAAACCTATGTCACTCTCCAGGTCCTCAACTATACCCATGCAAAAAATCACGTCGATACGTAGCTCTGTTGCGGCGTAAATGCGAAAGTGTGTTTGTTGGTTTATTCTTCAATAAGAACAAACCAACAAACACACTTTCGCATTTATAATATTAGTATGATGATGTCCCTGTGATCAATAGGGTGAAAACCGGGAGCGATCACCGGATGGTAAGAGGCACGTTGAATATTAATGTAAAGCTGAAAAGGGCCACAGACTGGTGAAGTCAACTCTCCGACCTTCTCGTGCTCATATCCAAAACTCCGAAACCTTCCAACTCGAACTGCAGAACCGATTCGATTGCCTAGCAGACTGCGTTTCTGGGGCCGATCTAAACAACAGGGTCATGGAAACTGTCCATAATCTGGGTCTAAATTCTTTGAAACCCATCGAAGGAAAATAACTGAAAAGTTCTCTGAGCATATTCTCAAGCTCATGGAGGAGAGACAAGAGATAAGGCTGCGGTTATCGGCAGACGCGGCTGCCTACCAGAGGATTAAAAGGCCGATCTCTACAGCACAAACTCGTGACCTTCGTGTCTTGGTATTAAACCAAGTGTATTAAAGATACCATCGAGCGAAACAGAGGCTAAGTGTTCGCGAGAGATCGGTTTATCGGACAGTCGTGTCGTCTCTTCTCTACCTGAGATCTTGGGAGAGGTTGAGAAGTTCTATGAACAGTTATATACCACGACACAAAAACGTGTTGAAGATTTTGCCAAAGATGCCAGAGCCAAACTGACCTGACACAATACCGAAGATATTCCGGACGTCAGCCTATACGAAATTAGTATGGTTCTCAAGCAGCTCAAGGAATCACTGCGGAACTCCTGAAAGTGGGTAGAAAACCAGTACAAGATTTTAAGCGATTATTTAATTCCGTCGTTCACGATGGCATAACGGTTCTTCAAAAAAGTGATAATACCTTGTTGAAGAATTATAAACCCATCTTGTTGCTGAGTCAGGTTTATAAGTTGTTCTTGAGAGTCATTACGAATCGCCTTGCTCGTAGATTTCAAGACTTCCAGCCTCCCGAACAAGCCGAATTCCGAAAAGGCTTTGGCACAATAGATCACATTCATACGCTGCGGAAGGTTATATATAAAAGACGGAAGAGCATAACCGGCCACTTTGCTTAGCGTTTGTGGACTATGAGAAAGCCTTCGATTCGGTGGAAACTTGAGCTGTATTGAGGTCGCTGCAGAGATGCCGGATTGACTGCCGGTATATCCAAGTGTTGAAGTGCTTGTATGAAAACGCAACTATGTCAGTACGTATACAGGACCAGACTACGAGGCCAATCCACTCACTGCGTGGAGTACGACAAAGAGATGTGATCTCCCCGAAGCTTTTTACCGCTGCGTTGGAGGACGTCTTTAAGATTCTGGATTGAAACGGATGTACTCGCCGTTTATGTTGATGCCAACAACATAACCGGCGAGTACATCACTCACCTGCGATTTGCCGATGACATTGTAGTCATAGCAGAGACTCTGAGAGACCTCAATACTATGCTCAACGATCTCAGCAGGGCTTCTCAACAGGTGGGCCTGAAAATGAACATGAGCAAGACGAAAATCATGTCCAATGCTCATGTCCGACCCACCCAGTACTCGTTGAGAATTCTACAATCGAAATTGTGGACGAGTGTATATACCTGGGACACACAGTCCAGCTAGGAAGGTCCAATTTCGAAAAAGAGATCAACCGCCGAATACAACTCAGCTGGGTAGCGTTGGGGAAGCTCCGAGATGTCTTCTAGTTCAAAATCCCTCTGTGCCTGAAGACTAAAGTCTTCGAACAATACGTGTTGCCAGTGATGACTTACGGATCAGAGACATGGTCGCTAACTGTGGCCTTCATAAGAAGGCTCAGGGTCACTCAGCGGGCGATGGAGAGAGCTATGATCGGAGTATCCTCGCGAGATCAAATCAGAAATGAGATCTGTGGGAGAACCAAAGTCACCGACACAGCACAGCGAGTCGCGAAACTGAAGTGGAAATGGGCGGAGCACATAGTCCGAAGAGCTGATGGTCGTTGGGGTCCCAAGGTGCTGGAGTGGCGACCCCGCACCGGGAAGTGCAGTGTGGGCAGATCCCATCAATTAGCCGTAGGGAGCCGCTGGATTCAGGCGGCGCTAGACCGAGGCCTGTGAAAGTCCATGCAAGAGACCTTTGTCCAGCAGTGGACGTCTATCGGTTGATAAAGAAGATAATAAAAAATTAAAAAAATAAATAAAAAATAACATAGTTCTTTCCCTGCACGAGTCGCACAGTTGGTGTCATACAGTAAAATGAAGCTATTATCATGACCTTTCAAATGACATATATCACAACTTGATACACCACTGGGGACGAAACCGCCCATTCTCCTTTAAAAATATATTTAAATTTGAATAGATCACATCAGGTGCCGGCCCTTTCTATTTCTATTAGTAGCAGGGCCTGCCCTATTTAAGGGATTGCAACATAGGGGCACACACATGCACCAGTGTTGTAGATATGTGTGGTATTTTACATGTGTGCGTAGATAATAATAGAGCGATGGGCTAGTGCGTTTTTTATTGACTTCACTGATCGACATGTTGTTAAAAATAGATTTTTGCAAATTCTAAATATAAATTAATATATAAATTAGTTAGTTAGTAGCTTTGGTTAGTAGTTATTTATATACATATAAATTAGGTTTTATTGTTTTCGAGAGACAATAGTTCTTGACTGGAGATGTCCGCTGCTGGATACAAGACTCATGCATTATCGCCACAGAAAACGATATTATTATGCAGTTGTATAAAACAGCTGCTAGCGATTCGATGTCTTGTATCGGTTCATTTGAACTATGTGCCCGGCCCATTCCCACTTCAGTTTTGCAATTCAATAGAATCTACTGTTTGGTTCTTCTACGAATTTTCTCATAATTTCTGATTGAACCCCGCAGGGATACTCCCACCATAGCTCATTCCATCGCCAACTGAATGGGATTATTTTTTTCTTTATTGTCTTAACTAGCTGATGCCCGCGACTTCGTCCGCGTGGATTTATTTTTTAAAATCCCTCGGGATCTCTTTGATTTTCCGGGATAAAAGTAACTTGTCACTCTCCACGTCCTCAACTATACCCATGCAAAAAATCACGCCGATCCGTAGCTCTGTTGCGGAGTGATTAAAGGACTAACCAACAAACAAACACACTTTCGCATTTATAATATTAGTATGATTATATTAAAAATCATTTTCATTAATTTTTTAATTCATTAATTATTATTTTAAATAAAAACAATATAGGGTACAATTCAGTCAGATAAAAAATCTCAATCTGCTTATTGCAGCCAAATCATTTGATCCAAAGGAATTTTGGATCAAAAGATTTTGGCAGCGGATTCAGATCCAGAATTCCAGATGGCCTTATAATTATGAAACAAAGCTAATATTTGCTGTATTGTAACCTTTGTCACTAAAGTTTCTTCCATGCTGCACTTACGACAGCAATTACTATGCATTAAGTATCTTCTACTTCTTCTTTATCAACCTATAGACCTCCAATGCTGGACAAAGGTCTCCTGCATGGACTTCCACAAGCTTCGGTCTTGCGCCGCTTGAATCCAGCGGCTCCCTGCGACTCGTTTGATGTTGTCGGTCCATCTGGTGGGAGGTCTGCCAACACTGTGTTTCCCGGTGCGGGGTCGCCACTCCAACACCTTGGGACCCCAACGACCATCGTCTACTATAATATTATAACTCGTTAGATATTTATTTTCTGATACTCGAGATTTATAACTTGTATGCTGAACTTGTAGAATTTTTCTACAATATCTTTTTACAGTTTGTTTAAAATAATCTGACTATAACTACACTATAGTCCAACGGTTTTGTTGCATGTGGCCTGAAAACTGAAAGGTCGCAGGTTCGATTCCCACCCGTTGCGCGATTGTCGTACCCACTCCTAGCACAAGGTTTCCGATTATTTGGAGGGGAGAGGAGAAATAAGTCAAGTACGTCTTGGCTGATATTCCTTTTTTTTTTAAAAAAAAAGGTCATTCCATACAAAATGTAAAAGAAAATGAATTTTCTTAATAGGTAATTAATTTTTTTGAGTTTTTCCGATGTTTTAATAGTTCTCCTAATCGGCGCTAATTTATATCATAAAAATTATAAATGGTTGCACCATTAACTAATCTAACCTAATCCAACTTTGTTTTATATACCTACTAGCGGTCGCCCGCGACTTCGTCCGCGTAGAATTTCTGATTTTCTATGAGATTATAGAAAGATAAATTTTCTCGCTGCAAAAAGCCTATCGAAAAATGTCCTATCGCTAGAAAAAACCGCGACTTCGCGCCCAAGGAGATCGCAATTTCAATGTATTTTTATTTTTGAATTTTTAACCTATACTTAGTATTTAAACCTAAATCCCGATTTTCAAACCTCAAACTTTAAAAACATAGGACTTTCATATAATCTTCCAATCCCCATTTCAACCCCTTAGGAGGGGATTTTCGTAAAAAAAAATTCTTAATTGACACCTACCCTCTACCACCTATGTTCCAAATTTCAAGTTAACAATAACAATAATTAAAACTTTCCTATTAAAACTTTCATCCCCTATTTTACCACCCTTAAGGAGGGATTTTCCAAATTAAATTATACAAATCTTTATTATTTAAAGTTAATTATCTAAATGCCGATTTTCATATATCTAACTTCAAAAACATAGGGGGGGGGGGGGTTTCCCAAATCCGTTTTTTAGCTGACACCTACCTCCTAGAAAGAACCTACCAAATTTCAAGTTTGTAGGTTTTATAGTTCCTGAGTTTTCTTGATGAATCAGTGGATTTAGGATTATTACACCACGTAAGCGCCATGTAATAGTAATAATTAGCATAGGTATGATGTAATTATTTATTAGACATAAGATCATTTTCATTTCCAATAGAAAAATAACTAACGGAATTTTCTTTAATTACTTTACATAACGTCAACTGTCCACAAAATAGTGTATAATAATATAATATAACATTATACATATTGATACACCTATTTTTAAAATAAGAACAACTGCTGAGTTTCTTTCTAGCTTTTCTCAGTAAAATCTGTTGTCCAAAAAAGTGGTAGAGTCTTGAATTCATAGTCCTAAGAGCCACGTGAAATAATTATTTTGAATTCAGAAATACTGAATTCAAAAATGATTATTTCACGTGGTTTCGTTTTAATTTTTCACACAGTCATAATGAAAAATTGATTTTAACTTTTTCAGATTTTAATTTTCTTTGCTGTTTTTTTATTTCACAGGGTTTGTATCCCAGAGGCTGATATTTTTATCACATTCTACCACCTCTAAGGGTTTAAGCCACATATTTTGACTAAGGTGAAGAGTTTGTGAAGTAGGAGTTGTAGCGTTAGAGCGCGCAGTTAGAAGCTTGGCTCTATATGAAATCTGATAACTTTTTGACAGTGCGATCCATAAATGGTCTTACTTGGCAACATTTTACATGAAAATGTTTTGGTGGGGTGATATTTTCACTATAGTTTAGGTATTTATGTGCTTGATCTATGTAACTATACCGTTTTCATTAGATAATTTTTAATTCCTTTGCTAAATCTTATTAATATTTATATTAAATAAGTACGCAAAAAAAATAGTGAGATTATCCATCGCGCATTAATTGTTAATAAATGATTACCTGGTTTATTTTTAAAATTTGCTTTGTATTATTTTGTGATATCGAAAATAACTATTGTTATTACGTATTATATAAATGGTTCGATATTTAATATAATTTAAACTAAACATAGAATAATATGTAATAAACCCAACTGCTCATGAAAAGAGCGTAATTAATATGTCACATTTACATTAATCGGTAAGAAATAATAGAATGACTAATGTTTGTTAGATACTAATGGATATTATACTCGTAGAAATTCTTTTCAAAAAACCGACTTCAAACGCCACTACAAAGTATAGAAATAATTTTAGTTTGTACACGTTTGTTGAAGTCGGGCGGGCCTAAAAAGAAACGACGAAATTGATGCGCGACGCTCGCCTTCTGATGCCGACTTCAACAAACATGTCTCTCACGTATTATACGTGCATTGCACATGAGGGCAGCACGGTCGGTGATACGCTTTGGTGATACGATGGGATCTCAAATAAGAAAAAAAAACTTGAGAGGCGTCAAGGGACACCAGGATGGAACGAAGTTCCTTTCGATTAATTAATTTGGCATTGTGTTCAATATTTTCACACTACAATATTAGATCTCCGTAGCCTTGTGGTTTCTACAGTCGCTAAACAGCTAAAGGTCGATGGTTCGAATCCCAGCTCGACAGACTGAATTTTCTATTTTCTATTTTATTTTAAATAATAAGAAAGTATAAGTTTTTATTGGACCCTTAAGAAAATTTCATATGAAATTTTCTTAAGGATTCAATAAAAACTTATACTTTCTTATACTACAAAAAAGAAAAAATTTTAAATAATTTCTACGTGTGGAATTTTTCCCTAATTTTTTATAACTTAAAAATAAGTTCCCTAATTTTTTATAACTTAAAAATAAGTTATAAAAAATTAGGGAAAAATTCCACATGTAGAAATTATTTAAAATAAAATAGAAAATAGAAAATTCAGTCTGTCGAGCTGGGATTTGAACCATCGACTTTTAACTGTTTAGCGACAGTGGAAACCACAAGGCTACCGAGATCTTATATTGTACTGTGAAAATATTGAACACAATGCCAAATTCACATTCAAAAAAGTGTCGGTTTCAAAAAAGTGTCGGTTCAATTTTGTCTTAATTTTTTCCGTCTAGCCCCCCTTCCGCACCGCGCGATAAGGAACTACGTTCCAATATTATTCTCTTCTATAATATTCCTTCATTAAAACGACTTGATAACGACTGATTGATATAATCGTTATGCCGTTTTATGTACTACACAGCATAACGCACATTTTCTCGAGATTTCTGCTCCCTGGTAGTCTGTTGCACAATAATACCTAATTATTTGTAAGTAAGAATTAATTTTTTCCTTGAGGTACGAGTTCGTAGCCGACTACAGTCAGCAGCAGCAGGCGACGTGTCGCCACGACACTACTGGTTTCTATGCATGTCTATGAAATACTGTCGTATTAAGGTGGAAGACACGGTTCTGCCCGCGAAATTCAAATTTAATTTGGTTTTTCGCAATTTGTAAACTAAATAGGCAAAGTAGGCTTATGGCATTCTAATTGCGACAATGGCAGTATCATCTTCACAGGTTTATATAAAAATCTTTACTTGAAATTGTCCAGTTTAAGAAATTAATCAAAATATCGACTAATTTGTGAGTAACTCACGTCCAACTCAGTATTTTGATTAATTTCTTAAACTGGTCACTTTCAAGTAAAGATTTTTATGTAAACCTGTGAAGATGATAATTCCACTGGCGCAATTAGAAGGCCATAAGCCTACTTTGTCGTATTAGTTTAAAAATTGCGAAAAAACCAAATTCAATTTTAATTTCGCGGGCAGACCCGTGTCTTCCACCTTAATACAAGTCATACAAAAGGGTTAGTGTCGTAGCCACACGTCTCCTGCTGCTACTGTCTGTAGTCGGCTACGAACTCGTACCTTAAGTGATAATAATATAAACACTTAGGTATACTATTAGTTATTATATAGTAATATAATTATTTATATATTTGTACCTATGTATATTTTAAGTTTTATATATTTTTTAACTTAATAATATTATTTTATTACTAGATGATGCCCGCAACTTCGTCCGCGTGGATTAAGGTTTTTGATTCCCGCGGGAACCTTTTAATTTTCCGTGAAGGTGTAACAAACATACACACACACACACTTTCGCATTTATAATATTATACATGTGATTTTTGTATCTAACGTTTAACGACTTAGGTTTTTATATAAAATTAATAATTATAGTATTATTAAAAAAACCCTCCCGCAATGTTAGGTACTTGTTTCTTTGTTGTAATACCAAACAGATCAATTTTATTTATTTGTAGGTAATAGATGCAGATTATTATTATGTGGATGCACAGATCTAGCTTTAAACTGTAAAACGATTTAAGTTATGTTATGTATCAAAATCAAAGTAACCGGTGTACATAATAAGTGATTACTATTTAAAACATAACAATATTTAATATTAACCTATAAGCCTTCTCTGAGAGGAGACCTGCGCTCAGTAGAGAGCCGTTGATGGGTTGCTGATGATGATGATGAATATTTAATACTAGTGGTTCGCCCCGAACTGAGACCTCGCGGTAACGGTATCCCATGATTATTCATTCAATCGATACATGATAACCAAAACTGACATTATTATTATGCCCGTTTTCACCAAACATACCTAAATCATCCCCTAAGTAGGAGTCTCTTAACGTAGGTAGCTCCTAAATACAATCCTAAGTCCTAACATCCGTCCCAATATCCTTTTAGGTGTCCCGTACAGGATCGTGATAAATAAGTTGACAGAAAACATCAATCACCTAACTTATAGGTAGCCCGTAAAGGTTAGGGAACGTTAGTGAAAACATTGAATTATTATGTAGGTACTAACGAGTGAAACCGGGTTACGGGCATCTGTACAAATCGTCATCTATCGACGCGAATAGAAAATATACAATATTTAACTAAAATTTAACTAAAAAATAATTTTAATTGAATAATATGGTACAAAAAAATTACAATACAATTATTGTATTATAATAAGTAACTAAATAATAATGGTCGACGCAAAACTGTTTTTGGGATAGGTCGTAGTCGTAACTCGTAGTTCCATGGGAATAGTTACTGACTGCGCCATCTATTAGCATTATTGTGAAGCTATGTTGATGCTATATGAATTACTGATGCCCATTAAAAATTAAATAATCTCGTTTCTTTATAATATTCATATAATTTTAGTATTTGTTGTTCAAGTACAGGATATAAGTGACCTAAAAAATAAAATCAGTTTGAAAATCCATAGCGGATTTTCCTAGAGAGCGTCTTCACGCGAGCGTATAAAATCGCCACTTTGAAAGCCCCCCATTTCGTCAATTTTAAGGGAAAAATTAAAAAAAAAATATTTTTGTACTCAGTTCAAAATTATCTTTAAAATGATACGTAACAATTTTATGTAACGCGATATTTTTTTTTTTTTACTTCGCATTCGCTTCTATGAGAGCCCCCCTGAAATAAAGATTTTTATAACTTTTTAAGCCATTTTCGGCTGGAGGCCATCGGTTTACATATTATATCTAAATTTGAAGTAATTACGTTCCGTATTCAAAAGTTATAAGGCTCTGACAGACGGACGGACGGACGGACGGACGGACGGACGGACGGACGGACAAGTGCAAATCGCTCTAGTTAACTCAGAGACCTCGCTTCGCTCGGTCAATTATTATGACTCTTTCAGATTAAAGTCGATTCGAAGTTCGATTGAAGAATTATGGGATAGAATATATAAAATTAAAAAAAAAAAATCCACAGACTACATAAAAAGCTCTAAATCCAAGTTAACGATGTTGTGGGCATGATTAAGAACCAGAGTAGAACAATAATAAGCTCCTGCAGCTACATTATTTAATAATATTCCACTGCAGTGAAATAGAATGTGTAATAATTTTATTATGCTAACATAGGCTCATTTCATATATTTCAATAGTAGTACCTTCTAATTAACCGACTTCATTAACCGACTTCAAAAAGGAGGAGGTTATCAATTCGTCGGAATCTTTTTTTTTTAATATTATGTTCACCGATTACTCGAAGACGCCTGAACCGTTTTGAGAATTTTTTTTTTGTTTGAAAGGGTATCCTCCCCAGGTGGTCCCATATGAATTTTATCAAAACGAACGGAACGTCGAACGGTTTTTAAAATATCAACAATAAATTTTAAACTTTGTATAGTGGCACGGGAGCTTGAAGTCAGTTTTTTAAAAATTTTTGTATATATTATTTTATTAAGTAGTACAGTACAGGTCAGCTAGGTTTTTATGCCAACTCTAATATTAAGCAATTTTAAATTGTTCCATTTCCAAAAAAAATACTAACCTTCACATAATTATTTTCAGCTGCACTGTTTGGCCAGTCCCAGTCTGTGGGGGTCAGTGTGTGGGGCCAGTACATGGCCAGTATCATTTTCAGTAAGTAGGTAATGCTAAGAAATAATCAGTATCGCCATCTAGTATTGAATAGTATTATACAGTACATATCACTGTTTAATATTACTCAATACTAGATGGCGCTTCTTTATACTATTATCTAGCGCCATCTTACGGTGACTAGTTAAAGTTGCCATCAAGTAGTCTCTTCAGTCTTCACTCATTTTCGCTAGCTTTAGTCGTGTCGTGTTACTTTGCATTGTTTCTAATTACTTCATAAAAATTATTACAGATGGCATTATTACACATTTGATAAAAATGCAAATAATTTTTACTTGTCTTCCAATCTGTCAGTAGTTGAGTCAAAGTTAATTAATTATGTCTGCTTGTGGTGTAAAAATTGTATAAAAAGTAAGTTTTAATCTGACAGTAAAACCTGAAAAAAATTATATGAGAGCAAAAGAATATGTTTCCGCCCGGGATCGTACCGGGGGCCTTCTGCGTGTTAGGCAGATGTGATAACCGCTACACCACGGAAACGGGTACGGTAAGTTTCGAAATTTTAATATATGATCAGTAGTTACATTTATTATTTTACAATAATATTACTTTAAATAATATTTTTTCGCCCACAAATCCAACAAATAGAATAGAATAGAAGCTGTTATTTGGAATAGAATAGAATATTCTATTCTACTCTAAATAAAAAGATGGACCAATTTTTATGATCCTTGATTTGTTGGATTTGTGGACGAAAGAAAGAAAAATTAATATAATTATAAAGAAAATTCACATTTTGTATGGAACGGGTTTTTTGATGATATATCGAGAACGAATTGACTGATTTCGATGATTTTTTTTATTTAATATGGCATAGTATAGTAGTTGAGGGCAAGAAGAGCGACTTTTTATCCTGGGAAACAGTAACCTAACTCACACGGACGAAGTCGCGGGCAAAACCTAGTTATTATGAAAATAAAAGAAAAATTCGAAAAAAAAACAACAGAATATTTATTTACTTAAAATACTAGAAAATATAATACTGATTTAACACATAAGTGACCTAATAATTCAACATTTTTCTTTTATTAATAAACATTTTTATATTAAACTAGTAGGGCGCGTGGGTGCGCGGCCCGCAAGCGGACCGCGGTTTTTCTACTCGTCACGTAGACTTTCAGGTCCTGATCATTTTCTATCAAAAAACCACTCTTCCATTTTTTAAACTCCCTGAGATAGATACTTATGAAATTCTTATAGCTGCCATCTTGAATCCGCCATTTTGAATTTTTTTTCAGCTCACAACCAATTGGATGAGGTTTCGAGTATTTTTTGTTTGAGCACCTCCCACCTATCTTCAATACTCTGGCCGTGCTCCTCACCCACCTTCCAAATCCTCGATCATCATATCTCATCATTTTTCAAAATGGGAATTCTTCTATAAAAATAAATTTTGAAAAGGAACCGTATCAAAGTCTTGCATAGTTCCCAACTTCTAGCCTTCTCAATATTCGCCATATATTTTGTATGGAAAAAAAATCCCGCCATCTTGATTTTTTTTCTATTCATCAAATAGACCTTTGGGGCCTGATCATCTTTTGCCAAGAAACCACTCTTCCATATTTTATACTCCCCGAGATAGACACCAACGAAATTTGTATGGCGGCCATCTTTTTTCCGCCATTTTGAATTTTTTTTCAGCTCACTGCGAATTGGATGAGGTTTCGAGTGACATTTGTTCGAGTACCCCCCACCTATCTTTGATACCCTGGCCGTGCTCCTCACCCGTCTCCGAAATCCTCAATCATCAGCTCTCTCCATATTTTTCCTCCGAATGAATTTTTGTCTTCTACACGAAACCATCAGTGAAAAAAAAATTTTTCATACAAAATTTTACAGGAGAGGTGATCAATGAGTGAGTGAATCAGCACGAGCAGCTATATATATATTAACTAGTAGGGCGCGTGGGTGCGCGGCCCGCAAGCGGACCGCGGTTTTTCTACTCAGCAAGTAGACTTTTAGGTCTTGATCATTTTCTATTAAAAAACCACTCTTCCATCTTTTATACTCTCCGAGATAGACACCGTTGAAGTTTGTATGGCCGCCATCTTGAATCCGCCATTTTGGATTTTTTTTCAGCTCACTGCCAATTGGATGAGGTTTCGAGTGACTTTTGTTCGAGCACCCCCACCTATCTTCATTATCATTGCCGTGCTCCTCACCCACCTTCCAAACCCTCGATCATCATATGTCATCATTTGTCATAATGAAAATTCTTCAATAAAAACAAATCTTGAAAAGGAACCGTATCAAAGTCTTGCATGATTCCCGGCTTCTAGTCTCTTCAATATTCGCCATATATTTTGTATGAAGAAAAAAAAAATTCCGCCATCTTGGATTTTTTTTCTATTCATCATATAGACCTTTGGGTCCTGATCATCTTTTGCCAAGAAACCACTCTTCCATCTTTTATACTCCCCGAGATAGACACCGACGAAATTTGTATGGCGGCCATCTTTTTTCCGCCATTTTGAATTTTTTTTCAGCTCACTGCGAATTGGATGATGTTTCGAGTGACATTTGTTCGAGCACCCGCCACCTATCTTCGATACCCTGGCGGTGCTCTTCACCCGTCTTCGAAATCCTCAATCATCAGCTCTCTCCATATTTTTCCTCCGAATGAATTTTTTTCCTCTATACGAAACCATCAGTGAAAAAAAATTTTTTCATACAAAATTTTACAGGAGAGGTGATCAATGAGTCAGTCAGTGAATCAGTCAATCAGCCCCAGCAGCTATATATATATTATAATAATAATATGCAGTAAGTAATAGTCCGTATAACGTGAACAAAATGCAGTTTTTTTTACAATGATTGAACAGTAATAAAAGTCTTACAGCAATTCAGTAACTTATCCTTACACATACACCTACGCACGCCACTAGCTTCTGCTTCAAAAGCATACCTCACGCAATAAAGTGTTTAAAACGTAGCGTGTTGATATGCAGTGGCTGCAACTGCTGGCAGGGCCAGACAAATGTTTTTCTTATTTGTTTCATATTTTGTAACTATTCTAAAAACTATAAATAATAATTAAGCTATCGCATAGCTTTTATCGCGGGCTTTGAACTAGGACAAACAGTTTGAGCGCGGCGACCGAATCAAGAAATTCCGTAACGAAAATAAACCTAACACCGTCGTTCAGTAAGCGTTCAACATTTTAGAGGTTCACAAGTAGCTCTGTTCGGCGCAGTGGGCGAGCGGCCGCTTTCGTGTATGATGTCGCAGGTTCAAATCTCACTCGGGAAGTAGTGACAGTGCGCTTTTCTTGTTTGTTTGTTTTTTAATTATTTTTTTGCAAAATTTTTATTATGCAAAAAAAATATTGCATAAATATTATAATTGCATACGTTGATAAAAAATGCTATGCAATAGCTTTACCGCGGCAGTCCCCGAGTGCCACTTAATTTTTTTTATTTTTATAGCCTAGCTCAACAGTTAAAGGTGTGACTGAAAACTAAAAGGTCGACGGTTCAATCCGCATTCCCCACCCGATGGACTTAAAGACGTATTGTCCTAGTCACTCCTTACACAAGCTTTACATTTATTTGGAGGGGAAAGGGGATATAAGTCAACATAGCTAATATTTTTTATAAAAACTGTAGACCACGCACATGCGAGTGTTTCACGCGATCTACTAGGATAGAAAGGCGACACTCGCCACCACACTGTTTTTTATAGATTTTTTTTTAAACCGACTTCAAACACCCGCGCCACTATAAAGTATATAATTTATTGTCGATTTTTAAAAACCGCTCGACCGATTTCGATAAAATTATATAGGACCACCTGTGAAGTATATCGTTTCAAACAAAAAAAGAATTTTCCAAATCGGTTCAGACGTCTTCGAGGTGGACATACATAAAAAAAAGATTCCGACGAATTAAGAACCTCTTCCTTTTTTGAAGTCGATTAAAAAGTATGTTGAGGTAAGTGACCGCGACGCGCGACTAGCTTAGCAGTCGTTCAAACGACACATGTCTTCCTGTAGCGAATATTTTTTTCAATTGAGTTTTTATTATAA
Source organism: Oeneis ivallda (assembly GCA_029955525.1). Taxonomy (NCBI): domain Eukaryota; kingdom Metazoa; phylum Arthropoda; class Insecta; order Lepidoptera; family Nymphalidae; genus Oeneis; species Oeneis ivallda. Next base: position 13,243,516 of record JARPMR010000007.1, read on the forward strand.
TGTTTTATTACTAATATAATAACGCGAGGCCCCCAGCGCGAAGCCAGATGTGGCTACATTTTCCGTCGCACGGCCGGCCCTGACCTGGGTAATGGATATAGGTATGTAGTGTACAAGTTTAAAGTGTAGGTTTCCGTGCAATAATCATACAAAATACCATATAAGGCTAAATTACAGTCAACAATGTGCACATGACATTATTGGGCTTAAAATGTACTCTAATACTAATACTCTTATGTCTTCAAAAGAATAAGTATTTCGCCGTATTTTTTATAAATGCCTATAATAAAATATCGTACCTAAGTTCCTACTATCGATTTGTTCCTCTAAGCGTATAAGTAAATAGATGTAATATCACGAAGTCCATTCAAAACTATGTTTTTTTCTGATAGGTAGATCGTAAGCTCACCGTATGCACCTACGCGGCCGGAATCCTGATCAATCATTTTCATACTGATAACCCAGCCTACCTAGATTGTTTAGCTACATTGTACATTAGGCGTACATGGTTCACATAGGTACATTGCTCGCGGTGACCGATCTGAAAGGACAAACGTACCAACTTTTTTATTCTTAATCTAATATATAAAATTCTCGTGTCACAATGTTCGTTCCCGTACTCCTCCGAAACGGCTTGACCGATTCTCATGAAATTTTGTGAGCATATCGAGTAGGTCTGAGAATCGGCCAACATCTATTTTTCATAGCCCTAAATGATAAGGGTGACCAACCACTAAATATTTTTGCTGGCGGTACGAAGTTCGCGGGGTCAGCTAGTTTTATATAATATGTAATATGAATTGAATTTAAAGCCGGTCCCACACTGTACAAACAAAAGCTTGCGCAAACTGTTTGTACAACCTGTTTGTACAGTTGTTGGTGCCGCGTGGGACCGGCTTTTACTGGCTGAACGGGCTTCGTGAAATACACCTTAACTAGCTAGTTTCCAGGCTACCTTGGTACCAACCAATACCACGAATTTATCTACTTCCTACTATCAGCACAACTTAGTAACCTAAAATTCCTTCCAAAGAGCTCTCCATCCCCGAGGGTCTGCGGTAGAGGCTGGTTGAGAGTTTCAGGTAGGAAGAGTGACGTCACCCCCGCCATCACGCTCAGGACTCCCATGATGAGGAGAGGGAGGTACCTAGAGTACGTTGCCTGAAAAAGAAACAATAAAATTTTAAGAAAAAATGTTGATTATGTTCTTGCAATATAAAAAACCGGCCAAGTGCGTGTCGGGCCACGCGCAGTGTAGGGTTCCGTAGCTGAAAGTCTCAAATATTATTGCTGACCTAGGATAGTGCTTTTGTTTTATTTATGAATATTGAATAAATTTTGAGTTCCATGGTTTAAATACTATAATATTCTACAAAATATGAAACTTACACTACGTGTAATACCTTAGAAAAAACAGATATAACTCCTTAACTAATGAACCCTACTTAGCCGTGATAGTTTTCCTTTAAAATTCATTATATATACTACTGCTGTGAATTTTTTCTTGTATCCTATATACAACCATTTAGCTGGCAGAGGGGGGGGGGGGACACTTGACTCTAATAAAATTTAGCACTTTAAAATATCATATTTCACAAACGGATCCCTGAATTGAAAAATGATGTTCCCACACCCACAATATTTTTGAAAGACCTATTCAACGACACCCCACACTATGGGATAGACGAGAAAAAAAATTCATCCCCACTTTACATGTAGGGGAGGTACCCTAAAAAAAATTCTTTTTCACAATTTTATTTCACGAATTTGTCGGCGTGATTGATATTTATACCCTTGTCAAATTACAGATTTCTAGTACCAATAGTCTCTGAGCTAAACCGCGGACGGACGGACGGACAGACAGATGGACGGACATGGCGAAACTATAAGGGTTCCTTGTTTACTACGGAACTCTAAAAAGGGCTTGAAAAGGTTTTTATATATGACAGCAATGCAATTTTATTAACAGGTATATAGCAATAGTTTTAGAGGGGGTAGTATTAGGACGGTTTTATGCTACCCCCTCCAAAAACTATTTGTTTGGGGCTGCGATATTCTAGTTAGCTATTAAAAAGGGCACTGAAGCCACTCAGCGGACGATAGCTTGTAGGTACTATTATTGTATTCTATGGCGATCGATGGAGAGAGCTATGCAAATTCTTCTTGGGATCCGTCGACCATAATTAATTTATACTATACCTACTGGCCATAGTTTTCATCGAGTCACGAAGCAGAAGTGACAATGGACAGGGATCATAGTGCAAAAAACCGATAGATAGAGTTTAATAGGGATTCTAGGGATCGCAGCCGCTAGATACAAGTGGCACACGATCACGTTCTGTGGTGATCCATGAATGAGACCTCAGAACGTCAGTTAGGAAAACTGCAAAACGTCGTCTTTTGTTCAATGGTTATTGAAGATACGTGAATAAGACAAATTATAGCCTTTACTGACATTATAAAATCGTTAAACATTAAAAACGAACAACAATGGTTCTCTGTACATAATCTCAATTTAAGGTTGATTACACGGGTCTGCCCGCGAAATTCAAATTTAATTTGGTTTTTGCAATTTGTACACTAATACGACAAAGTATGCTTATGGCATTCTAATTGCGCCAATGGCAGTGTCATCTTCACAGGTTTATATAAAAATCTTTACTTGAAAGTGTCCAGTTTAAGAAATTAGTCAGAATATCGAGTTGGACGTGAGTCTACACACAAATTAGTCGATATTCTGACTAATTTCTTAAACTGGACACTTTCAAGTAAAGATTTTTATATAAACCTGTGAAGATGATACTACTACTGGCGCAATTAGAATGCCATAAGCCTACTTTGTCGTATTAGTTTACAAATTGCGAAAAACCAAATTAAATTTGAATTTCGCGGGCAGACCCGTATAATCCACCTTAAATTGTTTATATGCTTATGAAGAAGGATTCTAAACTCACTAAAGCTACAATGTACGGAACTGTCAGCAACCCGATCCCAGCTACGACCGAAGACGCGCCCATAGCCTGCGCCCTCACCACTGTGGGGAGCAATTCACCAATTTGTACATAGAACACCGCGAATGACGCCGCAGCGCATAATCTTCCCAACATAGCTAGTGAAACAATTATCCACGGCCACTCTGGAATAGAAAAAACAAAAATTGGTTGCCTGTAAAGTCGGTTTACGGACGATAGTTTTACGTGATAACGTCATAAAGAAACAGTGATAAAAAATTGCATACTTTTATGAATTGAATTGAATTATTATCGCTGAATTATCATTATTTTGTATAATACAAAGGAGTTAATTGAAAATTACAATTTCCTCTAGTCACAAGCCAACGCTTGGGCCGATCGTGCCTCTATATCGCGTGTTCCGCGCTCTCGCTTGCACGCACAGGCTCAGGCGGAACGTGACACTTTTTCGTGCGTGCAGCCAGGTGTTCATCGGTTTATAAGACGTTGTCACGTCAAAAAACATTTCAAGAACGAGTTTTTTAAAAGAGCCTTTTGGGAAGAGGTTAAAAATTAAAAAGATCAAGGCCATAATTATTCAAAACGACAAGGACAAAATTACCAAATGGTTTGTATTTGGGTCATAAATTCAAATTCAAAATTATGTAGGCCAAGATGTAGCTCTTATGACAAGTGCAAGTCAAGACTCTACCATCGCCGGTTCGGAACGCAGAGTGTAGGTCAGCAATATTATAATTCAATAGGTTTTAAATAGGCAAATTACCTTCTGGAACTAATGCACAACTTAAACACGCCCAACCCCCAAGGTTCATAAAGATGCACAGCACCCAACGCCGGCCATATCGTTCCATACATTGCCATGCGATGAAATATGATGGTATTTCTACTGCACCACCTAAAATCCAATATGAAAATATTATTTTTTTAAATACATGAATGAAAATACTCTTAAGTACGTATATTCTAAAATGTTTCTTACCAATAAAAAATGCCAAATAATCATCCACACCCAAATTTGGCGTGTTATAACCCAAACTATTATAAACTACTCCTATTGCTATCCAATTAAAGGTAAGTAACAAAAACTTCTTCCTTATATTTGGATACCTAAATACATCTAATGGAGAGGCTCTGCAATCTCCTTCGGAGTTCTGGTCATCCATTTTCTTCTTTTCTACATTATCTTCATTTTCTTTTAAAATAATCCTATTGACTAAGTGTATAGATTTTCTTCCAAAAGTTGGCAGAGAACATTCATTCTGTGTGACTTTATGTTGTACTTCTATGTCATTAATGCAATCTTTTTGATTCAATTTGATGATTTCTTCTTTAAGACTTTCAGCATCTCTCGGGAATCTAGATTTCTGAGTTGAATCCTCTACTTCTACTGTTATTTTTCCCAAATTTCCTTTGTTTTCTACACTTTTACATATAATTAACATATTATTGATTCTTCTGTCCGCATAGTCTTCTTTCTCTTGAGAAGGTACCTGTCCATTACCAGTGGGCATTATCGAAAGTTCTGCTTCAGTTTCTTCATCTTTGATCTTTTTCTGCGATAAAATGTGAATGTAGAATAAAATACTTACATCATGGTATAACAAATCTTGCATTTTCATGTGTTGATTAAATTAATCACTTACTTTTAGGCAGAGAAGTGTACTTACATGCAATTCTAACAGAAATCCGTGACTTAAAATTATGCCATTTTTCTTAGCAAGATTCCTCATAGTTTTTTCAGCGTCGGCGATTCGTCCTCTTCCAACCAACCATCGTGGAGACTCAGGGATCAGCCAGTAATAACTGATAATAACGCAATCATATTTACATTAAACCAACAAGATGTTTTTAGTTAATAGGCGCTCTAAGTGTACGTACCCAAGTAATAAGGTAAAAGGAAGACTGGTAGCAAGGGATAAGTAGAACCAGTCACGTAACAGGTAAGCCAGAAGTGCCAACAAGCACATTCCACTCGCAAATATCATACCCACGACAATACCTGCAATTTGATATTGTATTATAATTATTTATGGCATTATTAATAAAGGACCATAGGTACAAAAATTCGTTCCCACCCACCGCCAGATTTCAAACGTTTATATATCAGTTAATACATCATGGCAGCTTGATGATTTTTTACTATGATGACATCCGCCGTAGATTTGGGGTTTTCATGCATATCGAGTGAGAATTATTTATTTATTTATTTTTCAGTGAATTGTTTTGGATACCAGTTTAGTAGTTTACAATTATAAAACGAACATACAGGAGCATTAACCCATTAGAAAAAGCTATTGTATGACGCAGATGCGTTTCTGAGATGCAGAGAAAAAACGCTGCTCGCGCTCCCTCTGACCTCCTCCCGCCCTTTCGTCGCCTGTGCATGCGCGCGCGTATTTCAGCGTGCGTACATTTTTATTATTTAAAAAAAACCTGAATCATTTTTGGATTGAAATTGGTTATTAGTCTTTTTTATGGGACGTCACATTTAATATTAAAAATAGCGCCACGTCCGTTGGTGGATGGTGGTGGATGGGGACAGCGCCCATACAATTTTTTGCATAGTCCTTTAGATAGCTTTTCTTTCATATAATATTATTTATGCAGTTAAGCTTGTACCTGTATAGGTCCTTATTGTCGGAGGCATTAGTTCTAATGCCAGAATGAAAGGTTGTTGGTAAAGAGCTGGAAAGAAAAGCCCTCCCAAAATCCGTAAAACGATGTAACCCGAATAACTGCCAGGAAAACATGCAAGAATGCATAATGGCACTTCGAGAATGATCATGAGCAGAATTGTAGGACGACGACCATATCTGAAACAAAAAATATGTAATTATAAGAAAATACCTAGCTGTACCTACCCAGCATGCATTGCAATGCCACGTAAAGTATAAAGAAATTTATATCATAGATTTTTTGGGCCAGGAAGCCCTTGCGTGTGTCCCCAGAACACGCTACCAAAGTTTTATCACAATCTGTAGCCTAAGCACGAATATTTTCACCATCGAATAGTTAACGTAAAGTTAACGCCGACAAGATATTTTGTATGAAAACAGGCGTTGCACTGTACGGGCGGTGCAGTCGTTTTCATACAAAATATCTTGTCGGCGTTAACTTTACGTTAACTATTCGATAGTGAAAATATTCGTGCTTAGGCTACTGATCAATGCTTTCGGAACGCACAAACATACAAACATTGATTTTTATTTAAATAAGAAGTTTTTATATTTTTTAAGAACATAACACTGAACATAATATTTTAGTACCGCCTAACTTCGCGTGTAGTTAAATAGCAATTTACTATAGGTAGAACTATTACTAATACTAGGTTTATGGATAGAACACTAACCTGTCCGATATCCATCCAAAAAATAGATTACCAACAAGGGAACCCACCCAAAAGAGGGTGTTGCTAGTTCGTGGCAACCATTCATTTTCGCAGACCAACAAGAACTGAAAGATGGCTGAAATTATTATTTCAAACTATTTCAATGATCATCTGTAGGATAATATTCATCCCGTCAACATTGAAACACTATACTTAAATGATGGCACACCTATATATGTGGTAGGTACAGTTCTAACTTCAAAGGTAACTTAAACTTTAAATCTTATGAATAGACCTGATCAAAATCATATTCGTATAAACGGATACTTATATTATTGTTAAAGTGCCCTTTGATTGATAAACCTTTTTTTTTTATTTTTCATTTTCATTTTCATACAATCATCAGTAAGCGCCTGAAGAGCAAATACGTAAGTTGGTCGGTTGTTAAAATGTTTGAATCCTCGACCTTTAGAAACAACAATCTAACTTAACTGATTAATAATAAATAATCATAAATTTATAAAACGAATTCAGTATGTAAATAAGAAATAGTATATCATACCTCTGTCACTAGAGTTCTTTTGTAATGTTCAGAATCAAATTTCCATGAATTAGTACAGGCGATAGGTTCTTTTCGTATTGCTATAATTGCGTCTTGTACTCGCTGTATCTGTAATTTTTTTATGTATTAAAATTGTGCCTAGTGTCAAAAAAACATTCTTGTAATTAATCACGAAAATAAGGTTGGTTTGTCCAAGTATTTAAGTTTAACACTTGTTCAATTTTGTAAATACGTATATTATGAATGAAAACCTCCAGAACGTACTTTTTCATGTCTTGTATCGGGATCACTGGATAAAATCAATTCCTTGATTTTTAAAAATAAAACCGTACCGTTCTCCTCCCTTGTAAAGTTTCTGAAAAATTAAATAAACAAAATTTTCATCATCATCATCATTATCATAACCTATCCGGTCCACTAGAGTTTAGACCAGGGATTCCCAAAGTGGTCCATATCGTCCCTTTGGCGTCGAAATCGGATTCCCAGGGATCGACATAAACGAAAACTGATTTTGGGGGTCGACGAGGTCTAATCGTCGACCCCTATTCATTATGAAACTTTCAAGATACTGTTTAGGTTGTGTTACGTATACCAACTTGTTATAAGAATGACTAATATTTTAGTAGGAAATATCATTGTACTTTTTACGTAATTTGTATTAATAATTATTAATTACACTTGATATTTACTGAATTTTATGTAAGAAATTCATAATTATTTAATTTTGATAAGAAAATGATGTCAAGTTTACTCACTTAACCAACCGCAAAGTTTTTAAACTGGTTAGTATTTTGGCTATAGGGGTTCGGGGTATCAGTTCATTTTGGAAAAGGGGTCTCTTGTTTGAGAATCCCTGGTTTAGACCATAGTCCACCAAGCTGGCCACGTTTGGATTGGCAGACTTCACACATCTTTGAGAACTTTATGGGGAACTCTAAAGCATGCTGGTTTCCTCAGCACCTTTCCTTCACCGTTAAAGCAGCAGCGCACTTAACTCCCATAAAGTTAGATGTACGTGCGTTAGATCGAATGAGGCAGAATTCCTAACGACTAGGCTGTTACTGATATAACAGCACAAAAAATCTATCGTCCTAGAATTTTCGTTCAAGGAAAAAGATTTCTAACACGTATCTAGTATTATTTATATAAGTAGGTAAATAGGACTGGAATATATGTGTGCATTGTAACACTGGGTAATTGACCTGTCCCGAAATAGAGTTATCTCAGATATATTCTTTATAGAGTCATCGTCTATGAATTTTCTTTGGACTTAATGCAAACCTGAAATCTGGTGTCAATTGTTAATCACGTAAAAATCAGACTTCTCCTTGAGCCATATTTCATACAAAAACAGCCATAATGGACTACGTAACAAAGTTTAATAACGTAGTGTCTGTCGTTTATATTCTATCGAAAACTATCATAGTGTGAAGTAGGTATTTGTCTGGCAGTCTGCCAGCTCGTTCGTGACTACAAAATCAAAATGCTAAAAGCACGCACTTGACTTGGTAAACATGCATCGTTTTCTTCTAATTTTATCCTTTGTTTTGGGGTCAGTCATTTAAATATTTAGAATTTTAATATAGGTAGTTACTAGTTACCATAATTGCAGTATTCGCTTTTGTCGATTCTCGAAGGAACCTACCTAAAGCGCATCATAAGCATTGAAAGAATCTTCAATGGAAAGAGGCTACATATTGGTCAAATATTTTAAAGATTCCCCGATACTCAATCTATCGATAATTTTTTAAAGCATTAAAATCAGTTATTTTTAAGCTTTTGGCCTTTTACGTGCTTTCTCTCATTATGGGACCACGTATCGACGATTTGTCATGTAATTTACTCAAGTAACTTCAAAGTTTTTTTTTTATCATTTTGCGGTAACTTCACATTCAATTTCACAGTTACCTACTGAGAATTGTGGTTTTACTGCTACTGTACTGCGATATGCCTTCGTAGTTACTCGTACCTTAGCACTCGCGTGCTATGATAACTTATTAATTTATCATTTACGTGGCCGAGTTGCTCGATCCTTGTATTGCGAATTGCGATGCATTGTATTAATACTGATCTTGACAAAACGATTAGTAGGCTCTTCTGTGAATTTATTTGCAATGCCCGTAACAGTTATAAGGAATCTATTGCCCGTTTTCAACAACCATACCTAAATCATCCCCTAAGTTGGAGTCTCTTTACGCCTAAATACAATCCCTTAGCCGATGTAATTTTCACTTTTAGGTAGGTATTCCCCAGAGGTTCGTGAAAACGAAATTGACCTAAAGCGTCACCTATAACTTAGCTTAGGTAGCTCGTAATACTTAGTTAAGAACTTTTATGGAGTCTTTGTTCTAAACATTCGAACTCATCATCTCGTAAATAAAAGTAGATAATAGCTATGATGAAATTTAAAAACTACTCACTTCAAACCAAAATACTCTTCAAGATCAATATACAGAGACTGCATGTCAAGGGAATAGCTTCTGCAAGTTTCGTGAACTCCATCTTTCTGTGGCACCGTCAGATTGCGAAGCATTTCATCCGAGAATGCTAGACCTTCAAGTTCTGAAGGTGGGGCGCACCAGTGCTCTGGAGTAGCATTTGTGAAGACCTGGAAACATTTTTGAGCCATGTACCAGTGCCTAACTTTTACATAGAGTTCGAGATCTAAGTAATATAATAGTAATCACATCATATTTTTTATCTCTTCATAAAAACCTTTGTCCGTGTTGTAGCGTTTAGATATAACACTTAGTCGCCATCTCATCTATGAGTCTGTTTGTACAGAACCAGTTTGGCAACTTTTTTGATGGTGAATAAATATTAGATAATTAATATGAGGTACCTATTATATAAAATACTTATCAGAGTAGGTACTCATCATTACTTATTTTAGACTTCAAAGCAGTTATGACAAAAACGTCAAGCGATTCAGCATTCTACAATAGGTACCACGCACAAATCAATTTTAGGCAAAGTGCCTCTTCAGGGTAACCTAGTGATTATACTTATATTATGATTATAACCTAGTGATTATACTTGACGACCTCCCTGGTGGCGCAGTGGTGAACGCTGTGGTCTTATTACTGGGAGGTCTCGGGTTCGATTCCCGGCGGGGTCAATTTGGGGATTTATAATTTCTGAATTGTCTCTGGTCTGGTCTGGTGGGAGGCTTTCGTTGGCCGTGGCTAGTTACCACCCTACTGTCAAAGACGTGCCGCCAAGCGATTTAGCGTTCCGGCACGATGGCGTGTAGACACCGATTAGGGGTATGGGTTGAATTTTCACTGCCATACCCCTTCCAAGTTAGTCCGCTACCATCTTAGACTGCATCGTCACTTACCATCAGGTGAGATCGCAGTCAAGGACTATCTTGTTAACGAATAAAAAAAAACTATACACTTGGGTTCTTGCCTAGTCCTCATTAGTTAAGTTCAAAGACAAACGCTATCTTTCTTTGAGATATTGGAATTAATTACTAAAAAGATGAGTTCGCACTTCGCAGTCAAGAGCTAACTTCTAATCTAAAATATAAAGCATAATGTTCAGTTTGATTTTTATTTATATTTATTGCATTTTCAGTTGCCAGAAGTACTTACCTATCTTCTTCTTCTTTGTCAATCGATAGACGTCCATTTCTGGACAAAGGTCTCTTGCCTGGACTTCCACGGGCCTCGGTCATGCGCCGCCTGAATCCAGCGGCTCCCGACTCGTTTGATGTCGTCGGTCCACCTAGTGCGGGGTTTTCCAACACTACGCTTCCCGGTGCGGGGTCGCCACTCCAGCACCTTGGGACCCCAACGACCATCAGCTCTTAAAACTACGTGCTCCGCCCATATCCACTTCAGTATCGCGACTCGCTGAGCTATGTCGATGACTTTGGTTCTCCTCCGGATCTCCTCGTTTCTGATTTGATCTCGCAGGGATACTCCGAGCATAGCTCTCTCCATCGCCCGCTGTGTGACCCTGAGCCTTCCTAAGAGACCCATAGTTAGCTAGGTTAGGGTTTCCAAAACTGCGCCCCTGCCCCCTATTCATTCCTGCCTCTTGCAGCAACCTACTAATTAATTAATTAATTAAATTATCCTATAACCATTCTCTGAGAGGAGACCTGCTCTCAGTAGTGAGCTGTTGATAGGTTCTTATAGGATATTCTTATAGGAGATGATTCTTTGATCAATCATGATCAAGGACACACTAAAAAAAAATCGTTCTGCGAATTTTTTGTGTCAACATGGTTTGATTTTAGCCTAATTTATGCATGTACAATGAGTAATGACTGCATAAATCAAATAGCTACTTATCTACGTAGGTACTATAATGTTCGCTCGGAATGCAAAGGAGTATTTGAATTACAATTAGGTAGGTGGTTAAAGTAGAGCAATCACTTAACATTACAATAGTTCGGGATTCAATGACGAAGCCTTAACATATTATGTATGTACATAGGTGTACCTTCCTATATAGCTAACAGTACTTTCCTGTTTATTCTGAATTACTCTGAGTAGGTAGGTACGTATTCTTGTTCAGAGCATTTGGTGACTGAACAGCTTAAAATTAAAATACATTAAATAGGCCTCCTCTACTTGGAGATCCTACGGACGCGCATATTTACCACTTCGCTTCCTTGTTCCTGATACGCACCGCCAAAATTAGGAATGCCCTTCCGGCTTTCTTTTTTTCCGACTATATATCTCCGGTACCTTTAGATAAAGAGTGAATATAGCCCTCATTTTACCGACTTAAAAAAAGGAGGAGGTTCTTAATTCGACGCGTGTTTTTTTAGGCTATGTTACTCAATATCTCCGTCAAATCGTTTCATCGTTTCTATTTAGGCCCGCCCGACTTCAACGTATATAAGTACGTGTACAAAAAGCTCCTTTTTGTCTGCATATTTTATTAGCCTTTGCAAGCTTATTTATTAGCAAGTATTTGTAATTTGCTTACCTGAGAGAAAACCAAGAATGAAGTTGGTATAGCGGCCAGTCCACACAAGAGGTAAAATAGAAGCACGTGATAGCAGCCCTTCTTAGTCGCCAGGATGGTTGCTTCGTCCAATTCTTTAGTCCAAGTCATCCTAACTGTTCACTTCACCTCAGAATTCCAAATGAGACAATCCGCAATATCAGAAACATTTCCGAATCGCTTTTTATTGATTTTTTAATCACTGTTTCACAAATTCACCGAATAAGTTTAATGAACTCTACAGCAAAAAGTTTATTTTCAAGCTTCTTCTATCATTAAATTCGCTTAAAAATTATGATTTTGGAAATTAAGCAGGATCTTTACGAATCAATTCAATAGCTTGGAGGTATTTTAATTACGATTGAAATTTTCTGAGTAAATTTTCTCCACAAATATTTTCCTTAACGTCTCTATAATTCTTCAAGATAGGGGTTTTGACCTCTTTAAAAAAAAATATATATATATATATATATATATGTATATAAATGTCTTACAAATAAAGATTAAGTGTTATTTATAAATTATTCATTAAAAAATTGTGACTTGTTCCACATTTTACAATGTTTAAAAAGTGACGTTTCTTGAAAAACCAACAATATTATGCACCGTAGCCCAGACTGATTTATCTCAGAGTTATATTAACTGTGTGTATATTAATTATAATTATCACTATTGCTTACGCGTTAAACATGTCACATTTCGGATCAACAAAACACGATCATCTGGTTGTATTTACCGCGTAGTACTAGTTCCGAGTTCGACCGGCAAGCGCAAGCGCAGCGTGTAGAAATAAATCGTGATATGGCGATCAATCTCTAGATAACACAAATGGATATCTGCGGGTTTCCTTGCGTAACATCATTATTATTATAAACGTCTAAATGTATCTGTCCGTCTGGGGCCTTTTCATGGTTAAAGCGCTGAACCACAAATAATCCATAATATAAAACTTAGCACATAGCTATAGATATCTACATACTTGTAGCTTACAAAGGCGGAAAATATCTATATAAGTATGATTTATAGAGATAAATATATTGGAACAACGATTAACGAAGATATTTAATGGTCTGCTGGGAGCCGGTAACATTGAAACTTGAAAGTCCCCTCATAGCGGATTCCAAAATTTAGTGTTCGAATTGATAGTTTGAATATTATAACGTTTATAATAAGCTCGGTAAAATGCGCTAATTTGAAAAGCCGAAACAATAATTTAAAAAAAGTTTTTTCAACATTCAAAAATGTTTTTGATTTTTTGCAGTGTAGGTATTCGATAGAATAGCGGGCAAGGGAGCGCACCATCTAACGCTTCAAAATTCAACCTCATCTGCCCGCGATGCCTCCTGCTGGTCTACTGACGAGGCTCTGACGACCGACAAATGGCGGTATAATCATTTCCTACTGGCTAGACTGAAAAAATAACGCAGACCGGCGCGGTGTCGGGCAGCAGCGACACGCACGACAAGCGGCGCAAGACCAAAGCCTGTGGAAGTCCATGCAAGAGTCCTTTGTCCAGCAGTGGATGTCTGTCGGTTGGCAAAGAAGAAGATTCGATAGAAAATTTCTTACTCTTTCAGTAAAAAATTACGCTAACCACTTTATTTTGGCTGGAAGAGTCTCGCATACCTACAAGTGTATGAACCTTAGAAGAGTATGAACCTGCCTTACTCTATGCTTGAAGTATGTGATAGGGGGAGACTCTTCCGGCCAAAAAAAGGGGTTTGCGTAATTTTTTTCTGAAAGAATAAAAAATTGACTATCGAATGCACTGCAAAAAATCATTTCTGCAAACATTAATTTTGAATGGTAGAAAAATAAATTTAACATTGTTTCGCCTTTACTGCATACTTACACAAAATTAAAAATATGTAATTAATATCTTTGAGTATTGTTTAATACTCAAAGAATAATATAGATTGATGTTATTATTTTGACACCGTTTTCTGGACATTAAAACACATATTTTGTGCTATTGATATAATTATTTTTTTTTCCATTACAAAAGTAGAGCGCACAAGCGATGCCTATTTATGATTCATTATTGCGAAGAAAAAGATAAAAAAACTGCGTAAATACCTACTTGATAAATCCGCAACTAGCATTATACCTAGATTATCATTAAATAAAATATTGAAATTGATACTAGAAGTACTCACCTAATTTATTACATAGACATTTCATTACCTGTTACTTCAAAATAATTATCTTATTCTTTTTTAGGGTTCCGTAGTAAACGTCCGACCGTCCGTCCGTCCGCGGTTAAGAGTGGGTGTGCGCTCGTTAACAGTAAACAGATTTGATTTTTACAGTAGTAGATCAAGTTTCAATTATCCGAAAAAAAACACGCAAGAATTACATCATACTGCCAAGGGACGTGTTTGGGCAAAAACATAAAATGATGAAATTTGTTCGATAATAAAAAATCGCGAAGTTAGGTCTAATTTTTAACCAATATTCATTTATTTTCAATGTGTTGCATATTACAGTCCCAAAATTTTTACATTAAATTCCGATTGATATTATCAAGAGAGTAGCAATGAATATTTTACGAGTTACAAAGTATTTTGGCGCTTACTACACTCCTATTCCGCGCAAAACGCTTTCTTTTGTCGCGCCTCACATGAGGTTGTGGCTATGTTTTATCTCATCGCGAAATCTGATTTTTTTTTTTGGGTTACACGCGCTCTTAAGCTATTGGAACTAGAAATCTGTAATTTGACAAGGGTATAAATATTAATCACGCCAACAAAGTGGTGAAATAAAATTGTGAAAAATATTTTTTTTAGGATACCTCCCCTACATGTAAAGTGGGGATGATTTTTTTTTCTCGTCCATCACATAGTGTGGTGTGTTGTTGAATAGGTCTTTCAAAAATATTGTGGGTATGGGAACACCATTTTTCAATTCAGGGATCCGTTTGTGAAATATAATATTTTAAAGTGCTAAATTTTATTAGAGTCAAGTGTCCCCCCCCCCCCTCTGCCAGCTAAATGGTTGTTTATAGGATACATGAAAAAATTCATTGCAGTAGTATATATAATGAATTTTATAAGAAAACAATCACGGCTAAATAGGGTTCATAAGTTAAGGAGTTATATCTGTTTTTTCTAGGTTAGGTATTACACATAGTGTAAGTTGCATATGGAACACAAGCCATGGAACTCAAAATATGTTCAATATTCATAAATAAAATAAAACCACTATCCTAGGTCAGCAATAATATAATAATAGGACTTGCAACTACGGAATCCTACACTGCGCGTGGCCCGACACGCACTTGGCCGGTTTTTAATTAACCGTTACTTAAATACGTTACTTATCAATAATTAGATTCCTCAATAAGATAGATACCTCCTTGCTAATCTGTTTTATTTATTAAATTATTAAATTAAATTATTTTATTATGATTAAATTTAAATTAAGCGAATTATCTTAATAACTTTTCAATTCCTACATACCTACATAGGTAAAATTAAGAATAAAAGTTAAATAAAAATGGCATGTAATTATCTTAAAAACAGTTGTAGAGCAGGACGCATCGGTTGTCCCCTTAATAAACTGCTGAGTTCAACGAATATTTAGTTATATGTATCGATTAAATTCTATCATCTTCCTTGCTAGTCCTTCACTTCGTCCATCGTTGGAATAGGAATCACGGACAGACGCTTCAATTTCATTTATTTGCATAGATAGATAACATTTTTTTACAAAATTGTTATTTACATCTTATTATCAACACTGACCGATATAGAACTGTTATCACATCGACTGAGTCATTATCTCTCCCTATCTATTTGAAAATAATAGATTTCATTCTGCTTCGTTATATAACATTTATTACTGCCTCCCATTACTCTTTAAGGTACATTATTTATCGTTTTTAGGGTTCCGTATCAAAATAGTAAAAATTGAACCCTTATGGTGAGACTCTCCGTCCGTCCGTCCGTCTGTCACAGTCGATTATTTCAGTAACTATTAAAGCTATCGACATGAAATTTGGCATAGTTGTGTATAATAGTGGCCCAACATCATTGGAATAAAGAAAAATCGAAAATTATTTTTAGTTTGATTAAAAAGGGGGAAAATCGGGGGTTTGAAATTTCAAAGTAAGATAATTATACCAAGTGGGGTATCAAATGAAAGGCCTAAAGGCCAAGGAAATAAAAATAAATAAAAATTTATTATATAAATAAATTTTTATTTATTTTTATATATATCTAATAGTTTTTGATTGATCGGCCAAAATGTTGAAAAAAATACCCTTATCTCCGAAGTTTACCAATCGAAAAATCAGAAATAAGTATGGTCAATAGAGGTGTATTTTACAGGAAAATTAAAACCAACGCTCTAACTAGCATAGTTTTTTTGAATTAACAATAAACCTCTACAAACAAAGTTAACGATGAATAAGCAAATTAATATAATATTATCGCTTTACTTTTACTTTGGAGTACGGAGCCTTTCGTGCGCGAGTCCGACTCGCACTTGGCCGGTTTTTTTTCTCAATGTGTAAAGCTTGTGTTATAGGGTATGACAATATTACTACGTATGGAGTTTGAAGACAGGTTTGAACTGTTGAACATGCCCATTTCAGACCGCTCATTGTCCGATTAACTATGAGGTGTATGAAGAGTGGATAAATATCGCCTATGGATGTTTCAGGTCGCTAAGGCAATAAACGTACATAGACGTACCAAATTCAGATCTCTAGGATTTAACTATATTGTGTTTAGAGAAAAGTGACCACAAGGATAGGCGTTTTTCGTTCCTGTACAATCAGATAATTATTATTAGAGGAAGTCCTTTGTAAATTATTATTATTTAGTAAGGACATACCTAATACTGCAAAAGTCAGCATGCATGTTTTACTTGCTAACTTTTGTAATATGGTAAGTACCAAGCAGTTGAGCAGTAAAGGTTAGAGGTAAAAGTAATAGTAAAAGCAAGAGCTAAAATTGTGAAGAAACAAACATAGCCGTCACTTTTACTTTTAGACGTTACTATAACTGTAACTTCCGATGAAGAAACTGGCCGTTAGTAAAGGCCATTTTTTTCAGGCTTTGACTTTAAGCTCTAGAGAGGTTTTAAAATATCTATGTCAAATAAAATCTAATATTTTGATGATCATGGATCGTAGGTACTCTAGGGAGAGGGTCCGTACGCCTCAATTGTCTAGACATTAAATTATAGCTAGGCATCCGGATTCGTTTGACCCTAACATCAGTCAGGACGTCGTATGTCATTCACTTACGAGACTTGCGAGCATCAATTCATTCTAGCCGAATTCAATATGCTACTTCGTATAATATAGATGGTGACACTCTATTCGGGAGTACATAAAGCTGAACTAAGAGTAATAGTTCAATTAGGCATGTCATTTCGGTTCAGAGGTGATCCCATAAAACTTTGATATCGGTTTGATATCGGACGGAGGGGCGGTTCAACCTGAAAAGCTGGCAATGCACTGACAGTTCTGAAAACTTCCATGGGCGTGGTCATCTGGTCTATGATATTATATACTAAGTGCTAATTATTAGATGTCTACATCAGATATAGAGCTCTAGAAGAGCTTTAGGAAAACGTATTTAGGTGAGACCATCACTGACCTCGAAAATGAATATTTGATTAACACTGGACTGGCTGCTGTCATACTTTTTGGACCTACTTGATTGACGTCATTTTGGCGCTGTAAGCACTTACGAGTGTCCAAGGAACTAGAGTTATTGACGGCACTACCTAGTTGACAACTGATAGTAGAGATACTTTTTGGTACTTCGTGCAAATCATAATCATAATAAATTATCATCATTAATCATAGATTAATTAGGTATAGAGGTCAGAAAGGAAAGGTGAGATCGAGTTCAAGACTTAACGTCTTGTACTTAATCGAATATTATAACAAATTGAAAAGTATTTTGGTAATATTTATCCATATATGATCGTATATATTTTCCCGAAACAAATCTTGGACTTCAAGCATCTCAAAAAGTTGTACTTTGACAATCCCTGGCTGTTGCACGACTGATTGAAGGAATGGACACGAAAAACTTAATTGAGCTATTAGATAATATGATTCTGTGTACTGTACCTACATGATATCTTGGTTGGGTGAGATCACTGTGGCTTGCAATTGAAAAACTCGCAAAAAAAATTTGTGCGTGTCAGCTACGACTCACGACTGGAGTTTACTTTATACTCAACGTTGAAATTTCTACCCTAACGTTGAGTAAATAAGGTTGGTTTTCCGTGACACACTTTGTACATCAAGTATCTAAGTTATAACACAACTTCACAACGATGCAAATCTCCACCCCAACGTTAAGTAAACAAGGGTGGCTTTCGTTCACATGTATATTGAGGTACAAAGTGTGTCACGGAAAACCAACCTTATTTACTCAATGTTAGGGTAGAAATTTCAACGTTGTGAAAAACGTGACAGAAAAAACGTAACGAGGTCATTGATAAATTGATTTTACTGCCCGGATTTTTCTCATACCGGGCTGCTAAAATCGATTCTTAAGGAGTAAACTCCAATATGTCAGACAGTCACTATAATCACCTCGTAAAGCCGCCATACCCATAGGTTGGGATACAATCTATACTTATAAAAAGACTTGTATATTATATATTATACAAACGGAAGTTTCGTGACAGCAGCAATTAATAGCAATCTAGATCTATTTAACCAATAAACAGTGACGCGGAACAATTGCGACGCCAAGTGGTTGACTTGAGGGGCCAACAAAATGAAAACAAAATATTAGAATAGAATAGAAATATTTTTTATTCAAATAAACTTTTTTACAATTAGTGCTTTTAAAAGCGTCGATAAGTCTACAACTGGTTCGGATTAAAATGTCATATATCATAAATACCTATAACTTATTTGCGGACACTAAACAGCAAACCAAACTATCGATTGAACGCTAACGCAAACTGCCAATTAATTCTAGCAAATTAAAATCTTTTGCCAAGTTTCATTGGATTGCGCTTTTAAAAGGCTAGATAGATAGCAGCTAGGACCGTCACACCATTCTAAGAACATCTGATTACCTAAGGCGAGAGAGCATAGGTACTTTGATCTGTATAAAAATAATAGGTACCTATTATATTATCTGTTTTTCGTAAATATCATACCTAAATGTGTCTATCTGATAAAAAAATCTCAAAAAGTAGGTCACTTTTGAAAGGCTTAACCACTGAAGTGAATCATCATTTCAGTATAAATCACAGGTATGAGGTAAAGTAAAGAAAAGAAAAAATGTTACGGAAGATTTCGGGGACAAAGTTTATATTTTATAGTCAACTTACTTCAACAATCCCGAATTCATACAGATAGGTACATGAAATGTTTACTTGTGTGCCATAATACTATTATAAATTCTAAATAAATCTTGTAATATTATCCTCCGTTAAATCTCGTAACCCAGATGCAATCCGGTGTATGACAGTATGGCACAGCTCTTGGCTCTTATTAATTACTGCTTAGATGTCAAATATCACCGCACTGCACCGCCGCAGATAATGTTCACAGCATATTTACTGATATTTACAAACTAGCAAAAAGCTGAGCTTTGTGAGGGCTCGCGTAGTTTTTCTACGGGTAATAATTTCTGTTGCAGCGATGTTAACTCTTTGGTTTTCTAACAGATGGCGATAGTAGTACAATAACATTCTATCCAATGAATACAAAATTGTTAATGTTCATTTTTAGGGTTCCGTAGTAAACAAGGAACCCTTATAGTTTCGCCATGTCCGTCCGTCTACTGTCTCTCTGATGGGCGCTTAGTTCGTGCGGCACCCCCTTATCTAGCTTTTTTTGACCAACTTCAAAAAAGGAGAAGGTTCCCAATTCGTCGGAATCTTTTTTTTTATGTATGTTCACCGATTACTCGAAGACGCCTGAACTGATTTAGAAAATCCTTTTTTTGTTTCAAAGGATATTGTGATGTATGTACGGATATGTGCGCAGGTGTGTGCGTAACCCACAGCGTCAATTGCAGATTTCAAATAAACTAGTCATGTACGCGACCGTGTTTCATTCAGACGTATTAGTGGCGACGAGTTTTCTTTTCAATTCACCCACGTTTTAAAAATAATGTCGGCGATTATTGGGAAACTTGATTTTTTTCAACCCAATGCACGGAATTGGGAACTATTTAGTAGCAGACTTAAACAGTTTTTAGCACTAAATAATATTACGTCGAATGAACAAAAGAGGGCCGTGCTAATAACTCACCTATCGGACGACGCTTACCGGCTACTTATAAACTTAAATCATCCGGAAAAAGTGGACGACACTGAATATGACACATTAATTAGTGCATTGGAAAAGCATTTCTCGCCGCGAAGGTCTACGTTCGCTGACAAGGATAAGTTTTACAGTGCAACGCAATTAACGGGAGAAGCGCTCGAAGACTTTGCAGCCCGGTTGAGAGGACTTGCCGTGTACTGCGACTTCGGAGAGGCGCTAGACGTTTTACTCCGTGATCGCTTTGTGCTCGGATTGGCGTTGGGTCCTGAACGGGACCGACTTTTTGAAAAGGATGCGAGTAAAATGACGTTCGCAGATGCGTTGGCGTTGGCGCAGAAGGTTTCGTGTGCACGCAAATCAAAGACGACAGCCGCAGGGACGGCGAGCCAAGGTGAAGGAGAAGCTGGCATAAAGGAAGAGCCCTTATGCTACTCAAACGTCGGCAAGCGACGGGCCGGTGCCCCGCGCGGCGGCGGTGGCGGCGGCGGCGTGTCGGTCAAACAAGATGGCGCGTACCCAAAGTGCAAATCATGCGGGCTTCGAAATCACGCGCAAGAGAAGTGTTTTTATCGGTTCCACCGCTGTAAAATTTGTTTTGGTAACGGTCATATTTCCAGGGCTTGCGCGGCTAAAAAGGGCCGTTCGGTTAATAATAATAATATACAAATAGAATCAGTGCCGGAAGGAAGTGAATCGGACAACTGTGATGGCTCCTGTGACGAATGCCAGGTATTTAGTTTGAGGTGTGTTAATTATAATCCTATTTTAATGCCTGTATTGATTAATGATAGCATTAAGCTAGAAATGGAGCTAGACACTGGTTCAAGCACTAGTGTGATTTCTGATGAGTTATATTATAAATATTTTTCCCATTTAACCTTAAGTAAATGCTTTATTAAGATATGTTTTTATAATGGGCACAAAATCACTCCCATGGGTTCTTTGGTTCTTAAATTAACTTACTTAAATTGCACAAAAGAATTAAAGTTTTACGTTATTAAACAGGGAGGTCCACCACTATTAGGACGTGATTTTATGGCCAAATTTAATATTGTCGTATCTACGGCTAACCATAACATTGCCTTAAATCAACCTCAAGATATAGAAGTGCGTAAGTTATTAAATGAGTTCGCTGACCTATTTTCGGAGGAATTAGGATGTTTCAATCAATTTGAAGTAAACTTGCATTTAAAGGAAGGCGTGAAACCGAAGTTTTATAAAGCGCGACCTTTACCATTTGCTATAAAAGATAAAGTGGAGGCAGAAATAAGTAGGCTGGTAGGGCAAGGAATTTTAGTACCGGTTAAATATTCCGAATACGCTACCCCTATTGTTCCGGTGCGGAAGACAAACGGGAGTGTACGTATTTGCGGGGATTACTCATTGACTGTAAATAAAGATATCCATATCGATCAATACCCATTACCTCGTATTGAGGAAATATTTGTGAAGTTAGGTGGTGGGGAACTGTATTCCAAATTAGACTGCAGTCAAGCGTATACGCAATTTAGGCTTTCAAAAAAGTCTCAGGAACTCACCACGATAAATACCTCCAAGGGCCTATTTATGTATACTCGAATGGTGTACGGATTAGCTAACGCACCGGCTATTTTTCAACGGGCGATCGAAAATCTATTAGCGGGTATTAAGGGAGTTTCGGTTTTCCTTGATGACATCTGCGTAACCGGGGCGAATAAAACTGAACATCTTCAAAGATTGCAATTAGTATTTCAAAGGTTAAAGGGAGCGGGGTTAAAATTACAAAAAAATAAATGTGTTTTCTTCCAGGAAAATATAAACTATCTAGGTTATGTAATAGATAAGAACGGCCTACATAAGTGTCCCAAGAAAATAGAAGCTGTAAGTAACGCGCCGCGGCCGACAAATGTTACGGAATTAAAACGATTCTTAGGTATGGTCAATTATTATAGGAACTTTGTGCCGCATGCATCATCAATTTTAAGTCCACTGCATGAATTATTACGCTCGGAAGCTAAGTGGGAGTGGGGTGATCGCCAGCAGAGAGCGTTCACAAGAATCAAGAACGAGCTAACGTCGGATCGCGTGCTGACTCATTTCGACCCGAGCGCCCGTCTGGTGTTGACAGTCGGTGCTAGCCCCGTGGGACTCTCCGCAGTCTTATCACAGATAGGTGCTGATAATGTTGAAAAACCGCTGGCGTTCGCGAGTAGATCTTTGTCGAGTAGTGAAAAAAATTACAGCCAATTGCATAAGGAAGCCAGTAGTATCATTTTCGGAGTGCAAAAGTTCCATCAATATTTGTATGGTCGTCATCAACCTTTTATATTAAGAACGGACCACAAACCTCTGTTAGCAATATTTGGGAAAAAGAGAGGTATCTCCGAGATGACAGCATCTAGATTAATTCGTTATTCCATAATTTTATCCGCGTATAATTATGAGATTCAATATATATCTACGGAAAAGAATATAGTCGCGGACTATTTTTCGCGAGCGCCTTTACCGGATGAAAATAGGTTGCAAAGTAAGGCTGAGCATGCATGTTGTTTATCAATAAATGCCATGCAATTAAATAGTTTACCGATAACGTATAAAGACATACGTACAGCAACTGAGAAAGATAAAACCTTGGTTACAGTGATGAAATATCTTAAGTACGGATGGCCTCGTAAAATAAGATGTAAAAAAATATTACCGTATTTTAATTGTAGGAATGATCTGGAGTCTGAAAACGGGTGTTTATTAAGAGGACATCGCGTCATTGTGCCCGCGGTTCATAGGGAAAAGTTACTACAGGACTTACATAGAACGCATCAGGGCATAGTTAAAACGAAATGTGCAGCGCGCGCTCGCATCTGGTGGCCTAACATTGACCTTGACATTGAACAGCTGATAGGAGCGTGCACCGTGTGTGCAGTGACGAGGAGCGCGCCGCCGCGCGCACCCCCCGCGCCCTGGCCGCGCCCGGCCGGGCCCTGGCAGCGCTTGCACATCGATTACATGTCGGTGGGACAAAAAGTTTATTTAATCGTGATAGACGCGTATAGTAAATGGCTCGAATGTATCGAAATGACAACCGGAACTACGAGTAGATCATTAATTATGCAATTAAAAAAATTATTTAGCCAGTACGGCCTGCCGCTGTGCGTGGTATCAGATAACGATGTGAAGATAACTTCACAAGAATTTTCAAATTTCTGCTTAGAGAACGGTATTAAACACATCACTTCGCCTATATACCATCCGTGCAGCAATGGGCAAGCGGAAAACTCGGTAAGAACGTGCAAAAAGATGATCAAATCAATATTAGAATCCTCCTCAAATGGGTATAACGAAAAATTACTTGACTATCTATTTGAATACCGTAATACGGCACATTGTACCACAGGGGTTACACCAGCAATGTTGTTGTTAGGTAGGAATTTGCGCGGTAAATTAGATTTAGTCATTCCGCCCCGTAGCAATGACAATAGTGAGCCACAGCCTATAGAATTGAAAAAAAAATGTCGTTTATTAAAAATTAAACATAAGGTTTGGGTTAGATGTTACGAGAACAGAAAGCCTTTGTGGTGTAAAGGGGTAATAATGAAAATTTTGGGTAAAAGAATGTATTTAGTAAAATTAGAAAATCAAGGGGTAATCTGTAAGCGTCATATAGATCAGTTAAGGGTATATAAGGGTAATGATAAGAATTTAGATAAGGATAGAAATATGGTACAGGACAGTTATAGCCCTCCGTCGCCGTCTCCTTCCTCGTCGAGTATGGACCTGTCATTACCAACATCACCGGCTCCTTCATTGGCGCCAGTAGACTTGCCAAATTTTGAATCACACGGTACTGGTAATACAAGTTCCACCCCGGAGCACAGAGTCAGCGAGACGGGGGAGGATGGGGAAAGAACGACCAGTGAGGGGGAAGAGGGTCCACCAGTAGCTTCGTCAGCACAAGTGGAACAGCACAATGAGCAAAGTCCAAGTACTAATAATAGCGGGGCAGCACCCAGCACAGGGGCAGCAGTGCCAGGCGACCCACCTTCTCCCCCACGTCGGATGAATTTGAGACCAAGAAAAAAACTGTTGGGATAATAATTAAATTATATTTATATATAAGATAATACATACATATAATATATAGATATAGTTGAAATAATTGATACAGTAGGAATCAAAATTGTACACAGGTTCCCAAACTAGAGAGGGAGGAGCTGTGATGTATGTACGGATATGTGCGCAGGTGTGTGCGTAACCCACAGCGTCAATTGCAGATTTCAAATAAACTAGTCATGTACGCGACCGTGTTTCATTCAGACGTATTAGATATACTTCCCAGGTGGTCCCATTTAAATTTTATTGAAATCGGTCAAGCGGTTTTTAAAAAAACAATAAATTTACACTTTGTAGTGGCGCGGGCATATTTTGAAGTCGGTTTTTTAAAAATATTTTTTATTTTAAATAATATCTTTCCGAGTTGATGCAAGTGCTTCAATGTTGTTTTGACACTCACTTCAAATCCCGCAGTAAACTCAGCCGTAGATTGAATTGGATCCGCTTCCACCACGCTTCCACTATCGTTGAATTGCTGCGAAGCTCGTTCTTCAACTCAAAATTTCCAGATCTAAAACGATTGAAACAATAATAATGGACCGTTTTTAGCAAGCAGTGTCAGGCCCGTATACGTCGTTAATGTTTCGTGTTGTTTGCGCAGCGGTATTTCCACGTCTGAATTTGAAATTAATATAATAGTCCAGTAAAAAGTTAAATGAAACCATGATCTGACCAGTTTTGGCGCAATGAGTAAAAATGTGTTCATTAATACCTAAATAATGATATTATGAAAGAAATTTTGATTTAAATTTAGGGGAAAGGGATGAAAAAAATAAAAAAAGGGTTGAAAAATGCCTTTTTTTTAAATAACTTAATAACGGTAGGAAATAGAAAAAAAAGTTTCAAGTAAAAGTTGTAGAGAAAAAAATTCTACACAAAAAAGTTCCTCTTCATTTTTTTGTTATCTGTTTTAGTTTAGCTGCAAAAAATAAAAATTAAATTTGCTTTGTAATTAGTTATAAGATGTAAGGCGGGAAACATTGCATATCTCAATTAATTAAGCTTTGAATAACGGTAGTACAGTCAAATTAATAAGGTATTTTTTCGAAATAGAAGATACTTCCGAACATCATCCAACAGTTTTCAAAATCGGTCATAGTAGCTATTAAAACTGTAACCTGGGTGATGTCAGATTTCAGATTGAAACTTTTTCGCTTTCATATTAAAAAGTTAGACTTTAGACTGTTTGACTTTAATTTGTTTTTAGCCAATTTAAAAAAAGGAGGAGGTTCTCAATTCGTCGGAATCCTTTTTTTTTGTGTATGTTCACCGATTACTCGAAGACGCCTGAACCGGTTTGCAAAATTCTTTTTTGTTTCAAAGGGTATACATCCCAGGTGGTCCCATTTAAATTTTATCGAAATCGGTCGAGCGCTTTTTACAATAACAACAATAAATTATATACTTTGTAGTGGCGCGGGCGTTTGAAGTCGGTTTTTTAAAAAGTATTTTTTAAGTATAGACTATAGCGGCAGTGATCGGCCTAATTTTAGGCCTATATTTTACACACTTCTACTTAGAAGTGTGTACAATATAGGCCTAAAATTATACGCATAATATTGTGACTGGCAACTACGGAACCCTTCACTGCGCGTGGCCCGACACGCAATTGGCCATTTATTATACATTACAAATAAAACTACAAACATACTAGTTTCCAGAGCATACAAACAGAATTCGATAACATATATAAGAATCAAACTTCGTTTGTGTGGGGCTCGCTCGCTGAGTCTTCTATTGCAAACTTCAAAAATCTAGATACTCTGATACAAAAATATAGGCCAATTATTTATACCTTTCATCCCTTTGTTTTTGACAATGGAGATTGGGAAAAAATTTGTTAGTTAACAATTGAATAACTTTTTGATAAATGGTGGTTAAACTTTTGTTTCTTCAGGGCTCGATTCTTTCAAGTGTTAAGTATTGGAGACTTCGCCACTGCGCCTCCAACCGGTTTACCAGCGCGGGGGTGCGGGCGCGGGGCGGCGCCCGCAAGTGAGACTCCAGTACGGACTTCGAGTGACGACTAGTGACATGCGTCGTCGCAACCATTTTTTGTATACTGAAATATTACTGATACTAATAAAAGCATAAATACCAGTGACAAAACACGTTTCAATCAACACAACAGTTCACTGCTCCAACATTAAGAAGATACTAGAATTTTTAAAATCACATCTTATGTTATAAAAAAAATATTTTTATTGCTGAACTCTCTTTAGCGGAGGCGCGCGCATGCCGTAACAGCCGCGCGGAGCCCTATTTTCAACGTCAAATTAAAATTATAAATAATGGAGATAGAATCCCGGGAGTTGGAAATTTCCTCCTCTTAACGAGCTTTTTTCAAAATTGCTTAAATGTTAATATTTTTCGAGTTATTAACAAAAACGAAATATCATTTTTTTTTCATCTTATTTTGTTAATAACAATTGCAATTTTTTACCTGCACCAAAATCCTTCAAAAATATTTTTCTAGAGGTGATTCCGAATCGAATGAGCCATCGCTCATATTTTTAGGACCTTTATCTCTATTTTTCACGTTTTTGAACTTGTTGACTAGACTAATAGGTAGGTATGTATTTACGAATTCAAATAAATGTTGACGAATTTGACGACCTCCCTGGCTCAGTGGTGAGCTCTGTTGTCTTATAACTGGGAGGTCTCGGGTTCGATTCCCGGCGGGGTCAATTTTGGAATTTATAATTTCCGAATTGTCTCTGGTCTGGTCTGGCGGGAGGCTTTGGCCGTGGCTAGTTACCACCCTACTGTCAAAGACGTGCCGCCAAGCGATTTAGCGTTCCGGCACGATGGCGTGTAGAAAACTGTTAGCATTTTAAAATATTGATTGGTGTTTTTCAGTATACCTCATGAAACAATAAGTGTAACCATGTCAACATACCTTTGTCAATATACGTTTCATGACGTATATTGACGACATTTGACTTTGACATCGCGGGCGCGCCATCTTGAAATATTAGTATAAAACGGCTATTTTGACGATACGAATTCAGTCTCTGCCGAGAGACTCATCCGACTAGTAGATGCTTTCATGTCTAGGTCGTTTTGTATTTGATTGAGGGATTGCGATAGCAATCGCACACTTACGTAGATTAGTGTAATTGATTAATTAATACTTTGATGTTTTGATAACTACCCTCACGTTCAGATGGTGTTTGTCTGTCGTGTTTGTGGTTAGATTGATTAGATGAGTGGAAAGGGGCCGTTGTAGGGGTGGTGGAGACGGCTATAGGTAGGGTTTTACCGTTTAAAGAGATGTACATTCTCTTAAGGCGTGATTAGTTTTGAGTGATAAGTTCCGCTTCTGAGTCTATGTCTAACAAACCAATTAGGGGTATTGGTTGAATATTTACTGCCATACCCCTTCGAAGTTAGCCCGCTACCATCTTAGACTGCATCGTCACTTACCATCAGGTAAGATCGCAGTCAAGGACTAGCTTGTCATCGAATAAAAAAAAACACTTCGGCGATGAAACTTGACAACATAATAGTGCAGTCAATAAAGAGAACAATTAGTTCAGTTTCTACACTTTTTTGCCAAGTTGTACGAAATTAAAAAACACAGCAGTGTGAATTTGCAGTACGCATGAGGCGTGATATAAAATTCGATCCGTAGTCAAGCCAATGAGGTGGTCCGCTCATACCTACAACGCATATTTTTTCTTTCTTCGCCGAATAAACTCATAAATAATTTTTTCGAACATAACAAGACTTTAACATTAAAAGGGACTCGTAAATAAACATTTAGACCTATAAATTTAACAACTTAGACAAGTTAAATAGTGTGCTCGCATGTGCAAAGCAATTAAGCCAAAATAAGACAAAAGGCACAAAACTTCGAAACCACTTTGAAAGCAATAAACTATAGAAATTAGGAGAAATCTGAGTAAAGGCACGATAAGAAATTTTAAACTAGGAAGTGCATCGTAAACTATGTTTTTTGTGGCCTTACGAGCCGTGCGAAACTTGGACATTACAAAATACCAGATTTATGGAAACAAAAAAAAAATAGAAACTTGACTAGGCACGCACTGACGACGTGATTGGTTTGGGGGGCGTGACATTTAGTGACGCGATAGGATTGGTCGAGAACAACGGGTGACGGATACAATTAGACCAATTATATCTTGTACAGTTGACTTTGGGCGTGTTTTAATTCCACAGAGGCTGAAGTCTGGAGAAGGGATGCGAAGGCGCGAGTGCATAACCTGACGAGAGACGTGGACAGTTCATCTCTGAGGCCTCCGAGTGGCGGTCCAGTGGCTCACACTCGAGAGTCCTTTACAAGCTGATTGGCAGTGCGCGTATTATCTAAGCCAAGCAGCCCTAATTTAGCATAAATTAGATTATCGTTGTAACATTTTAAGAAAGAAATTGTAATAAAATAACTCAGGGTTGAGAATATAATTTAATAAATTAAGCGCTACAGTGATTAAGTGAGGCGGATGCAGTAAATTGGTAATGTACTCGATTCAATTTCGTAATTAATTAATAGACTGCTAAGATCCACAGAGACTCGAGTTAATTGTAGGACTTAAGTCGAGAGGCCTAGGTCTCAAAGGCTAATGGTAATGGACGCAGACAGTTCGCTGGAGCTTATGAGCCGAGCAATACAGAGAGATAGGAATATGGCATGGAACCCAGTAGATTGGGTAATTCTTTTCACAGGGGTGGTCTATATCTTGTACCTATTAATACTACTTTACAGACTAGTGTGGCGTGGATAATAGAGGGAGAAAGTCTGACATAAACCCGCCGATAATCTAGCACACCAGTAGACCACCTGTTCAATTATGTAAAATTATTTATCCTAAGGGAAAGATTGAATTAAATTGAATTAACTATCTGTGAATCTTAGCACAATATTATGTAAATATATGTTTGTTCCTACTGTAAAATTAAGGTGTGTGTGTGTCTTTTCATTATAACCAACTCAGTATGTCTGACCATCTTAAGATAGAAGTGAGTCTGTATATATTCTTGAACTTTCCTCATTGTGGAAATACTACATATTTAACATAGTAATTACTGTATTGTAACTGTTTTGAAAAGAGCAACCGCCGAGTTTCTTACTGGTTCTTCTCGGTTGGAAGGCATTCCGAACCAGTGGTAGATTCATTAACTATTCAAAAGTACTTGTAAAAATTTAATTGAATAACAAAATAATTCTATTCTATTCTATTAATGGCTTAAGGTAATCTAGCGCCTTAAACATGAGTTAAATAATCAAACAGTTTCTTTTCTAATAATCTTTAAGAAATTGATACTAAATCTCATTCTTTTATCCATAAACACTTCTTTTATTAATATAATTTATAAACTCCCTCATGCTACCTAGATACGATCATGGATTTCATTTCAGAGAGCTAAGCTTAGATAACTATTAGGTGTAGATATGCAAATGTTTATGCTTCCGAGATGGGTTCGACTCCCACAGTTTATGGAGGTTTTGATTAAGGACAATAACTTTATTTCAGGCTGATTACATACTCCGATATTATAAATTAAGTCAGGTCAAATATAGCTATGATATTTCTACATTTCTCGATGGGTTCGACTCCCAGACGAGTGAAATTCTGTGTTGTGAGTAATTAATTATTTCCAACTTGGACAATTACCGTAAGCTACTTTGATTTAAACAGATAAATACCTTTCATAGCGAACTAAACAGGTCTAGTTCGATGAGCTACGTGACTATTTTAGAATCAAAGATTAAGCCTATAGTCTCTGAATTACTGTGCAGTCTATGAAGGCTAGACTTCATCTAGCTTAATACGATGGACCGATTAGGGCATTTAATTAGGTATCTCAACGATAGTAAATACCCGAGAGAAGCCGCAGTTTCGTCGAGTATTTGTACACATTCTACGAGCAGCGACTCAAACGCAGGTAGGGGATTTGAACCTTTTTTTTTGTGTCCTATTGTTAAGCAGTTGCAAGGCACTAGGGTGACCATAGGGTATTGTGTAAAGGAGAGACTTTATTGGAGATGGCTAGGGTGACCACGATATTGTGGAATGAGAGACATTAAGGTTGATGTGGGCTTTTAAATATTAACTTGTTGACTTTAATAGTCAAAGATTGATACAATATCAGTACATGGCTACCAGTGTGGCGCACCGGCGGCGATTCTCCAACACAAAGATTACACGCCCTCTGAAATACAGACCAGCCCCGCTCTGGTTTGGCCAAACCACATATCACATATAACAAATGAATATATCAATAAAACCATAGTAATGGGGCGAGCTACGGCTCTCAAAAGAACCTGTCTCTCGAAGACAAAGGCAATATACGCTTCGCAGCGCAAAAGGGTGATCTGGTCTGTGCCCCAATAACAATGTTTAAAGACCCCTGTGCTGGGTGTAGGGTTCCCCGGTGTTCGAGAGAATCGGTCGGCTTGCGATGGCCCAGAGAAGGCACTCATACATTCACCAGCTAATCATGCATTCTATACTGATCGTTAGCTTATATTCTTACTTAGGTCCTTCTGGACTTCCGAGTGTCGAAGTGACGCTATTCCACTGCTCTACTAAGGTAGGCCCATACAATACAAATGGGCCTCGCGTATCCAGATAGAATGGAATGATATCCTGAATTGTCCACCCGCAAATGTATTGCCCAGGTGAACGATGCGTCTCCGTTTGCTTTGGGAAATCCGCGAAGTTACAGATAACATGCCAACTACCAACGTGTCTCTTATTCCTGAAATATTGTTTTTTTATGAACTTTTCTTCAAGTATACTTAATCACAAATCATCAAGCTTAGACGATCACACCGTACCACCACACCAAGTCAGTTGACTTGTAATAGAAAAAACGCCACGCGCAGTGTAGGGTTCCGTAGTTGCCAGTCACAATATTATGCGTATAATTTTAGGCCTATATTGTACACACTTCTAAGTAGAAGTGTGTAAAATATAGGCCTAAAATTAGGCCGATCACTGCCGCTATAATCTATACTAAAAAATACTTTTTAAAAAACCGACTTCAAACGCCCGCGCCACTACAAAGTATATAATTTATTGTTGTTATTGTAAAAAGCGCTCGACCGATTTCGATAAAATTTGAATGGGACCACCTGGAAAGTATACCCCTTTAAACAAAAAAAGTGTGTGTCAGCTCCGACGCACGACTGGAGTTTACGCGCGACGCTATATCCTTCTCTATGCGCGCGACTCGGGTCCAAGCGCGCCCCGGCCGACTTTCACTTCGGGGACCCGATCGCTACGCGCTCGGCTACCCGAAGCGAAAGCTCTTTCGCACGAAAACCAACCTTATTTACTCAACGTTAGGGTAGAAATTTGCATCGTTGTGAAAAAAGTAACAAGGTCACGGCTTCCCTCGGAAAGCTCTTTCGCACGAAAACCAACCTTATTTACTCAACGTTAGGGTAGAAATTTCAACGTTGTGAAAAACGTAACGAGGTCATCGATAAATTGATTTTACTGCTCGGATTTTTCTCATACCGGGCGCCTAAAATAGATTCTTAAGGAGTTTACTCCTTAAGAATCTATTTTAGGCGCCATTATATTTCCAAAAAAAAGAATTTTGCAAATCGGTTCAGGCGTCTTCGAGTAATCGGTGAACATACACAAAAAAAGGATTCCGACGAATTGAGAACCTCCTCCTTTTTTTAAATTGGTTAAAAACAAAGTAAAGTCAAACAGTCTAAAGTCTAACTTTTTAATATAGAAAGCGAAAAAGTTTCAATCTGAAATCTGACATCACCCAGGTTAGAGTTTTAATAGCTACGATGACCAATTTTGAAAACTGTTGGATGATGTTCGGAAGTATCTTCTATTTCGAAAAAATACCTTATTAATTTGACTGTACTACCGTTATTCAAAGCTTAATTAATTGAGATAAGCACTATGTTTCCCGCCTTTATACATCTTTATAATTAATTACAAAGCAAATTTAATTTTTATATTTTGCAGCTAAACTAAAGCAGATAACAAAAAAATGAAAAGCAACTTTTTTGTGTAGAATTTTTTTCCCTACAACTTTTACTAGAAACTTTTTTTTCTATTTCCTACCGTTATTAAGTTATTTAAAAAAAAGGCATTTTTCAACCCCTTTTTTTATTTTTTTCATCCCTTTCCCCTAAATTTAAATCAAAATTTCTTTCATAATATCATTATTTAAGTATTAATGAACACATTTTTACTCATTGCGCCAAAACTGGTCAGATCATGGTTTCATTTAACTTTTACTGGACTTTAACAGGCTTTCGAATAAACTTCATTTGAATTTCGAATTGCGCGCCAATCCACGGATAATTTAATCTGAAAATGTTGGTTTTAAAAATCTCTAATTTCAGAGGTAAAGATTATTATGATGATAGGTGTCTGTGATACTTTTAATCCTACTAATATTATAAATGTGAAAGTGTGGATGTTTGGATGTTTGGATGTTTGGATGTTTGGATGTTTGGATGTTTGTTACTCAATCACGCAATAACGGCTGAACGGATTTGGATGAAATTTGGCATGCATGTAGCCTTTGACATGGAAAAGAACATAGGCTACCTTTTATCCCGATTCCTTAAGGAGTTCCCGAGGGAAAATTGAAATTTTTTGACGAGCTAAGCCACGGGCAGACAGTTTTGAAATTTGGTATGCATGTCACCTATGCTATTGAAAAGGCTATACTTTCTATACCGATCTCTCAAATAGTTCTTGTGGTAAGATTAAAAATTGTTAACGAGCGAAGCGAACCAGTAATTCATTTTTATATCATTCTAGCTTTTCGCCCGCAACTTCGCGTGTAATTCGGTTAACACGCTCTAAACGTGTTTTCCCGTAGGAATAAGATGTTTTTCCGGGATAAACAGTAACCTATGCCACTTTTCTGACTACAAACTATCCCTATAATTCGCTATAATTTCAAAACTATCTGCGCTATTTCTTCTATTACAGCTATTTTTTCTATTACAGCGCAAGCGATAGCATGGGTGTAAATTTTATTCCATTTTTTATTACTTTCACATTTATCATTTTTTTTTGGATCCAATTCTGAAGTCCACGCAGACGAAGTCGCGGGCAGAAGCTAGAATATTACAAAGGTGAAAGTTTGTATGTTTGTTACTCAATCATGTCGCAACGATTGAACCGATTTGGCTGACATTTGTTACAGATAGATTGTAGTCTGGAATAGCACATAGGCTACTTTTTATCCCGGGAAATAAGAGAGTTCCCGCGGGAGTACAAAACCTTAATCCACGCGAACGAAGTCGCGGGTATCAGCTAGTATAAAAATATAATTTCAAATCTTTGTGTTCTCCGCCTTGATTCACGTACATCAAGTTTTGAGACTGACTTTTTGTTAGAAGTTTTTACCTTGGTATATGGATAAATTGCTTGCGTAAAGATAAATAATATGTTTTCTCGAATAATATGTGTACAAAAATATACAAAATACTCGATAATAAGTTGATGTAATTTTTTTTAATCTGTTGAATAGCGTAACAATAAGTACAATAGGTAAATAAGACAAATTTGACTCTTTAAAAAGAACTTATATTAATATTATTATTCGTTATTTAATGAAAAGCAAACTGCAAGAGCACTATAACGTAGACAGCCCACTGATCGAAGAATCTTAAAGGCAAAGTTGCATCGATTTTTATAAAGCCACATGCAGTCATCTTACTAAACTTTGATCTGTTGATTCTTAGCACGTTCTTGTATAGCTTCTTTAGTTCTAGAATTAACAGTATATTATGGTTTAAAAACATACAGATACTTTTTAATGAAATAGTAGATTATTTTAATAAATGTTCTCTATTCACGGTCTTACTTCAAACCATCTAGAATTTAAGCATACCAGGGTGCTTGTGGTGTCCTAAAATCATGACACAGTTTCTTTCAGCTTTATTAATAGTTATGTAAAACTCTTCACACCCCTTGATGCAGAAACTGAGAACTATAAAATTCTTTACTACCCAGCCGAAAACAAAGGACTTGTAAAGAATATCAGAGCTCTGAAACAAAAAATAGTTTAACATCAAGGCTAGGAAGATATAACAAATTTTGAATTTTCTTCTATGTTTAATAAACAATGAAATCGCTTACTGCTTTATTATTTATTTGCCTTTTTCCTATTTCTATTAATAGCTGAGCATAAATTAGACCATGAGCGAAACCATTAAATATTTGCAGCAAAATCTGAAATTTTTTAATAATAAGTTAAGTGTGAGTATAGCCTTATAATATTAACCCCACTAATTATAAATGCGAAAGTAACTCTGTCTTTTTGTCTATCTGTTTGCCTGTTTGTTACGCTTTCACGCCTAAATCGCCGAGACAATTTTCATGAATTTTGATATAGAGATAGATTGAAGAATAGATAGGCTACCTTTTGTTGCAAAATCAAAACTTGAAGGGGATGAAATAGAGGATGATAGTTTTTGTAGATTTTGACTCCATAACTTCGTCAATTTTGAACCGATTTTGATATTTTTTCTTTATTAGAAAGTGTGTACCATTAGGAAAGTATTGTTAAATTTTGGTGAAGATCTATTAAATATTATTAGAGATAGAGGACCAAACTCCTTAAAGATAGCAGAAAAAAGTCCGTCGCATAAGATTTAACGATCTTAATACAGTCCTACCATAAAATATTTTTTATATAAAACCTAAATTAACGCGAACGAAGTCGCGGGTAACAGCTAGTATTTTATATACACAAATATTATGAAGTAGGTCTGTCTGCCATTTCACAGCATAACTGGCGACGAAATTAGAATTTTATCCCGGAAAAGCAAAGTGTTCCTACAGGATTTTTAAAATAAATTCTTACCGGTAGCTGAAAAATATTTTTACTCATATCAAATGAATTCAAAATATTCAAATACGCATCTAAAAGTCTTTTAATGTAATATTTTGTATTCCTTTTTTCGAATTCATCATTATTTTTAAATTGTTTTGAATAAAATCGAACATTAGAAATCCAGAAGCTGAGACAGTCTTCACATAATTTTATATATCGAAAAGCACAAATTATGTTTACATCGTAGTACAGTAAAGCAAATACATAAGCAAATCGTAATAAACCTTTGTCTTCATATTTGAAAAAAATACTAAACATGAAAGCTACAATTAGATATAGGAAATAGGTCGCCCCTACGTAGATCCAGTTTTCTCTTTTCCATTTCTCAAAGTTATTGTCCGAAAAACATCGAAAACCGTTAGTTGCTTTTTGCACCCTCAACACAAGTTGGACAGCAAATTTACTGCTGTAAATATTACTGAAAAACAATAAGATGCAGTCGCAACAAAAGAACACAAAATTAAAAATCAACGAAAAACTTAACGTTGACCCGTCACCCCAATGTTTGCCGATCACTTCATCAATACCAGAATTAACATAATGAGCTTGTATCACCAAACACATAAAGAAAAATGAAATAATATAGTAAACGTATCCTTTGGAGTATATGAAATTGTTTCGAATAGTATATTTTGAAAGAAATGATGTGTACTGAAAAAGATTAACTGGCAATAACGCGGTTTGCAAACTTTTGTCTACGAAATTGGATTGAAAATGGATTTCTTCATTTGTAACCATTTTCGCTTGAACAACCACGCTTAATTCCTCAAGTATTCTCAAAATTAAACTGAAACTTTGTAGGTACAAAGTTTCAGTAAATATATCAATTTGTTAATGCAGAATACCTATTAATTGATATTAGTGCCTTGTGTCAATAGTAAGTATAACGTAGTAATAAGAACGAGACATGTCACCATGAAGTAGAGTCTCATTTTTGGGTGGATTTTTATTTGTGTTACAAAAGTAGTTGATGGATATAATTACAAAACAATTTATCATATTGCTTTAACGAACAGGGGTGATTTTAAATATGTCTATTTATCTATCTATTAATTATATTAACTTATTATACTTATACATCGCCCAGTCATTTCATTTCATTTAATTTCATTTCAAGAAGTAATAGGGTATTTTACTCCTATAATCTAAAAATTTCTACATAGTTTAGATTAGACTTTAGGCAATATGAAATCGCGAAGTGTAAGTTACAGTTCAAAAAATTATAAAATAAATTTTAGATTTTATTTCAAAATTTTAACATTTTTAGCCGACTTCAGAAAAGAAAGAGGTTCTCAATTCGTCTTAATCTTTTATTTTATTTTTAATTTCTTCATATTGTTCTTTTTCTGGACTGATGACTTTGAGAAGGTGGCGAGAAGCGGGTGGATGAGAAAGGCGGAGGACCATGTTTGGTGGCGCGCTCTTGGAATAGAATAGAATAGAATAGAATAGAATAGAATAGAATAGAATAGAATAGAATAGAATAGAATAGAATAGAATAGAATAGAATAGAATAGAATAGAATAGAATAGAATAGAATAGAATAGAATAGAATAGAATAGAATAGAATAGAATAGAATAGAATAGAATAGAATAGAATAGAATAGAATAGAATAGAATAGAATAGAATAGAATAGAATAGAATAGAATAGAATAGAATAGAAACTTTTTTATTCAAATAAATTTTTTTACAAGTGCTTTTGAATCGTCGTTGAGTCTACCACTGGTTCGGAATGCCCTTCCTGCCGAGAAGAACCAGCAAGAACTCGGCGGTTGCTCTTTTCAAAACAAGTTTACAATTCAAAAGATACTATGCTATGTATGCAGTGTTTCCACCTTGAGTTCCACAAAAGCATACCTAATTATAATTCAACACATGTTAAGATGGGCAGTCAGAAAGTAGCCCCATTTCCGCCGGTGGTATCCGTTCACGAACATGACGCATGATACAGCCATTGCTTCGCTCAACAATATTTGAGGGAACGTAACAACCCGCACCACACCAAAGAACAACATTGGAAAGGCCTATTTCCAGCAGTGGACGAATACAGGCTGATGGATGGATGGATGGATGATATTAAACTTTAGGATCAAATATAGACACTTTTCAAAAAAGGGTAAAATACCCTAATGCGTATGAAGTACCTAACTTTCAAATAATCATTATATCAAACCAATCCACTTAACGATTCGATATTATTGTAAAATGAAAATTGATCTATCCAATTAAATGATACATTTAATTTTATTTCCGATTGGCCACTTCTTATTAGAACATATTACATATAGCAACTACCAAATGTTTCACTATAAACACAAATATGGTTAAAAAGGATTTTTTGGATATTATCAAACCTTGTTATATTTTAAGTGTACCTTTTTGCATGAGAAAATATAAGTTGAATGGTGGTTACATATCGAGAATAACAAAATTTGATATTTTCTTCACAGTTTTGGGAAATTTGTTAATGTATATGTTATTATATATTACATTAGTGTCATTTATGCATAATTATGAAGAAAGTTATATGTTCCATATTTATGTGACCATCTACATAACATATGCCGCAAATCATACAATCCACAGTGTTTTCAATATTGCTCACAGTCAGCTTTATGTAGACACTATAATAGTACTTCAGAAAATAAATAATATTTTATACAGCGAAAATGATACAAAAATATTTAAAAATATAATCGGTTTTTTTTCTATAGTGATATTAACATTGTATGCTGTATTACTGATCATGAAACTGTCCGTAGACCCACTGTGGTTTTGGTGCAGAGGTATATTCATATTTCTGACGGTAATTTTCGACCTCGAGCTGCTATATATTGCTTTTGTAACATACTTTTTGGCAAGAAAAATAGATAAGTGGAGTGAGAAAATGAAATTTAAAGATCGAGTTATTTCTATAAAGACGATGATTCGGGAAGATCTGAATCAAGATAATGAAGATATATCCTCTGTTTTAGAAAATATTATTGAGTCTCTGTCGAAAATCGATAAAACTTCGCAACTTACGGTTAATACTTAGTATAATTTTTATCATAAGCTATATTATTTTGAATATTAGGTCTAAATAATATTGTGAATTGTTAAAAAAATACCCATTTTCAAGTGAACTTTAATGCAAGGCAACAAAGTTTACAAAGCATAATTTTATTATATTTCAGGTAACATGTCACTGGATCTTGCAATTTCTTCATTTAATTGCTTACATCCAGGTGTGGATAGAATGGTCTGAAAATAAAATGGTAAGACTCTTTTCTATAATAAACCTAAATCTAATCTAAGTATACAAAATTTCTATCGTGATACATGATGATGTTGATGATTATGATACTCATCATGAGTGGGTATATAATAACAAATGCAATGCCATCATCAGTAGTGACATAATTTATAGTCCGTCAGGTCTCGAAATGTGTGGAATGGATTTAATTAGATTTCCCTAATAGATCAATAGTTTCATCTATGGATAGTATCTTAGTATATGGAACATTGTTGAAATGAAGCTTAGGTGTGGAACGCTCTCGTGTCCTTGTTTCCTGCCACATACATATACCTAACATGAGTACTTCCAAGGCAACGTGGGGTCGGCACAAAACGTCCTTTTCTTCCACTCGCTTCTGTCATTCGTCAACTCGTCATCCACTCCTCTTTCACACAATCCATCCATGGTTTCTTGGGTCTTTCTCTACTCTTTTGTCCTTCCACATGCATATTCAACATTCTTCTAGTGATATGGTTTACTTTCCTCTGCATTATATGCCCCTACCACGCTGGCCTATTACCCCTCATCTTATCTACCACTGACGCTACTTTCAGACTTTCTCTTATATATTCATTCCTTATCTTATTCAAGTTACGCCGCACATCCATCTCAACATACGCATTTCAGGCTGCACGAGGTGTGTTGTTGGTTAGTATTATAGGCACATTGTATTCTAGACACACATAACTTTAATATAATTCTTACTTACTTTTCAGGTGGATGAAATGGTGTTTTCATCCCACACAATCGGAGTAGTCCTATGGGCGACAAAGGGTATGTTCGTCGAAATCACTCTGTGCATCAGTTGTCAAATTTTGTACAGAAATGTAACAAAAGCAAGAATTACAGCGCTCTTGTTTTTAAATGATTCATATTCTTGTAAGTATTAAAACATATACCTATCTGGTTGTTAAAATGGAAATTGTTAAAATGAAAGAAATATTAAGTAAAACTATTTAATTCATTTATTATTTCACAGTCATAGATCGAAGATTAGCAAAAAATGCCCTTCGTATAATCGACGTACGCTTCAGGAAGCTAAGCGGCTGTGGGTTTTTCACTGTTGAAGCGGCGTTACCTCTATATTTTACAGCACTGTGTACAAATTACACTCTTGTACTGCTGCAATTTGAATTCTTATAGGAAAAAAAGAAAATACTTACTGTAAATGCCGCAACATTCTCAAAATTCAAATTAAAATCTTCAATGCTGACTGAATCTTACTTTTATGGAA
Organism: Oeneis ivallda; assembly: GCA_029955525.1. Lineage (NCBI taxonomy): Eukaryota > Metazoa > Arthropoda > Insecta > Lepidoptera > Nymphalidae > Oeneis > Oeneis ivallda. Next base: position 13,283,043 of record JARPMR010000007.1, read on the forward strand.
AGTCTACAAATCCTCGCAATTTTCCTTTCCCGTTACTAAAGTAAGTAAGCCTCAATAACTCAACGGGCTGGGAGCTGACTGCTGAACTAAAAGCCAAAATGTCGGTGGTTAAAACCCCTCCCGTTGCACTATTTCTCGTGCCCACTCCTAAAACAAGCTTTCGCTTAATATGTAGGAAAAGGGGAACTATAAACTATTATTCATATTTAAATTAATGGTAAAATATTAGTTTAGGAGGTCCCATGCTTAAAGATAAGACGTCACTGAGTGGAACTGCGCTGCGGAATCTTTCAGAGGTTGCTTGCAAACGAATTTGCTACATAGGTAATGCGTCGCTCCGCTGCGGTTTTTCGAATAGCAGTGCATCTCGCTGCGAAGACCACGACACCTTGCTATAGAGCAGTTCCACTCGATCTCGCGGTCTACGGCTTTCGTCCTCTGCAACCTCTGCTTATAAACCAGCAATATTAAATATTGGATAGATTGACTTCTATATTGTGCTGCATATGGACCGGCCCTTAGAAGCAAGCAAGCAACGAATGGCATCCACTCGTTGGTGCATGAACTTTTTAAAAGCACCGACCTGCCTCTTCTTATTCTTCTTCTTTATCAACCTATAGACGTCCACTGCTGGACAAAGGTCTCCTGCATGGACTTCCATAGGCTTCGGTCTTGCGCCGCTTGAATCCAGCGGCTCCCTGCGACTCGTTTGATGTCGTCGGTCCACCTGGTGGGGGGTCTGCCAACACTGCATTTCCCGGTGCGGGGTCGCCATTCCAACACCTTGGGACCCCAACGACCATCAGCTCTTCGAACTATGTGCCCCGCCCATTTCCACTTCAGTTTCGCGACACGCTGAGCTATGTCGGTGACTTTGGTTCTCCTACGAATCTCCTCATTTCTGATTTGATCTTGCAGGGATATACCGAGCATAGCTCTCTCCATCGCTCGCTGGGTGACCCTGAGCCTTCTTATGAGGCCCATAGTTAGCGACCGTATCTCGGATCCTTAAGTCATCACTGGCAACACGCACTGTTCGAAGACTTGAGTCTTCAGGCACTGAGAGATTTTGGACGAGAAGACATCTCGGAGCTTCCCGAACGCTGCCCAGCCGAGTTGGATTCGGCGGTTAATCTCTTTCTCGAAATTGGACCTACCTAGCTGGACTGTATGTCCCATACTCGTCTACAATTTCGAGCGCAGAGTTCTCAACGATTACTGGGTGGAGCGGAGCATGAGCATTGGACATGATTTTCGTCTTGCTCATGTTCATTTTCAGCCTAGGAACAATGAATTGTTTATAGGAGGTTGCAATGTGATGACTGCCATTTAATTGTTAGTAGAGCCGTGGATATTATTCGGACGACTTTTATAGCTATTAAATTCAATGGATAGAAGGCACTTTTTAGAGGAAATCCACTTAGGGAACAACAAACTTATTTTACATCTCTCATATTCGGTAAGTAGGTCCTTATTACCCCCAAATGGGGCTTGTAAGTGACCAATTAGCGCTCTAGGGTAATAATGTAGCTAGAAAAGCCCTACACTAGCGGCACGCTATGATGGCCGGTTTGACACATTACAATAGTGATGTGGAATGTCAATTTATTCTCGAACAAAAAACAATTAAGTTTTGTTTTTGTACCTGATTAAATAGGTTTAATAAAACAAAAATGTATATGTTTATTTAATTTATTTGAACGAACTGAATATTTGAATGAAAATGAATATACATACTTTATATGCACACAAGAAACATATGAATACAAAAGATACCAAAAAAGGTGCCACAAAAGGCCATAATTAATCAGATTCGTCCATACTACTATTTTCACTGTCGTCACTGCTATCATCACCTACATTAATAATTATATGTTCGTTTTCTATAATATTATCTATTTTCACATCTCTTTCATAATCTTCCCTTATTAATTTAACAGTTCTATTCACAACCTTTTCCCAGTCTCCTTTAGTCACATGTTCACAAGCTTCTTCTAATAATTTTAGCATTTTTTTTGTGGTAAATGGGGGTTCTGTATTGTGTCTTGCAGCATATCCCTTAATTTGAGCCCACACCAACTCAATCGCATTATACTCACAATGGTAAGGCGGTAACCGTATAACTCTGTGCCCATGTTCTAATGCTATTTCGTCAATGACGTATCGGATCTTGGTTGGTTTGTTTTCTTTTAAAAGACGTACTAATTCCGCTTTTAACATATTCATGTTTGCATCTACGCCATTTTTACGAAGCCATGCGACGATATCAGCTTTCTTTTGGGATTGGGCAGGTGGCTTGTCAATTTGCATCGAGTGGTATGGGGCGTTGTCCATAATTATAATAGATGGTTCAGGGAGGCTACACAACATTGAGGTAAACCATTCAGTAAACTTTTCTCCATTCATGTCTTCATGATAGTCTCCAGTGGTTTTTGACGCAAAAGCCATGAGAGAACCTTCGACAAACCCGTTGATGGTTCCGGCGTGACAAATTATAAGTCGCGATCCTTTTCCTACAGGAACTTTGGAAGTAGATGCTGCTGTGTCATCGTTCCAAGAACGGCCTACAGTATGGTTAGCATTAAGCCATGTTTCATCCAAGAACACAACATTTTGCCAATTTTTGATTTCTTTCACTTGCCGTAAAAAAGTATACCTTGCCATCGCTATATCAAATCTTTCCATCAATATTTTGCGTTTGTTACATTTTTTGTATCGAAATCCAATGGTCTTCAAAATCTTCGTTAAAGAACTTTCCCCACCGAAGAATAATCCAGCTTCCTTCAGTGAATGCACCAACTTTTTTCTTGTTGGATACTCCTTCTGTAAATAGTAGCCGTAAACATGTCTTCGGATAGCATCGGCATCAAAGCTATCGATGCCTACGACTGGTTTTGCTCGTTTTCTCTTTTTTGGTGTGTGAAGTTTATTTTCTTCTGTGCCAGTCTCGCCATATTTTTTTTTAGTTATCCGTCTAACAGTTCGTTGTCCAATATTAAGCGCATCAGCTACGCGTTCAACCACTGACGTTATAGGTAAAATTGGCCCTCCATTTTGAGCTTCACGATCGAAATAGTTACGAAGGCGTATTACGAACTCACGTGTCTGACTATTTAGAACAGTTCTCTGCGTACGTTCGGTCATATCGACGAAATCCACAACAAAGGGCTTGAACAGAGTCCAAATTAACGAGCAAGGGTCAACAGTAATGCAGTATCAATATTTGAAATCCAAAGCCAGGTCAAAACTATATCACAATCGCATTGCAGTGACAGTTTATACTTTTCGAAGCAACGTCAATTCGAAACTGCTTTGTTTTGCATTGAGCATTGACGCGAGTTTGCCGGAGGTAGTAGTTGTGCTAGCCAGCGATCCTATGTGACGATCGTATTAGATTCCATTTTTAAAAATTTTCAATTTAGAAAACCAAATGCCGAGTTGTGGTATATATCATATAAAAATAAAAATTTTACCTTTTGTATGAAACAGCTGATATTTTTTTGCGATTTCAGAGGTTTGTCCACATAGTGAAAATTGTTCATATTCACAAGTACATTCACCCCTTAAATGGTGCAAACTGATTTTTCTACACTTGTATACATTTTAGAAATCAATTTAATAAATAAATTTTGAGTCCTAAACCTAAAACTACATTCGATAAAATTTATGAATCTCTGCACATCACTATCGTCAATAAAGTAATACAATTATTTCCTTCAAAGTCGTTATCAATTAATACGGAACTTCATGAGCGGACAAACGTCAAACCGGCCATCATAGCGTGCCGCTAGTTTAGGGCGTATTAAAAAGTAATTAAAAAAAAACTCTTCACTCTTTCAAAAAGTTCGCGTACATCTATGACAAAAGAGGTCGCTTCGCTATTCAGCCTTGTCTTTGTATGATAATAGTCAACAATTTTAAATATCGAACGGCGAAGCTCAATTTCGTTCTTGGAAAAAAAAAAAATTAAAAAAAAAAGTAGAAAAAAGGCAGTAATAGAAAACTTTTACTTTAAATATTGTTTGCTTTTGGGATTTTTTTATAATTACATGCTAATTAGGAAAAAACATGAGTTCTGCAAGTGATGAAGATATAAGCTGCACTCCCGATTCAATGAAAATGGAAGCTGAAGCAGCAATTAACAATATTTTGCCTGAAAGTTCTAAGGAGGGATATTTGAAAACTTACGACGAGTTCATGAAGTGGCGAAAAGAAAAACGAGTAAAGTCTTTATCTGAGACTGTATTCTTAACATACTTTAGTGAGCTATCAAAAAAGCTGCAGCCATCTAGTTTGTGGTGCATTTTTTCAATGTTAAAAGCAACTATGAGTACTAAACACGACATCAATATCAAGAACTTTTCAAAATTTAAAATGTTTTATTCTTGTAATGCCGGTTTTTTTTTACTTACCTCACAATCGAGATGTAAAGCAGAGTAGTTAGCTCGGGTGTAAACATCAATTGCACCCTCGAACTATAGGCGCCCTCGCTGCGCTCGTGCGCCTAAATATCTCGGGCTGCAATTGATGCCTTACAGCCCTTGGCTACTAATCTACTATTGCTATAGTTCACCAAACTAGAAAAACTCTACTATAATCTTAAAGTTTAATTAAATCAATGGAAGACGAAAATTTCCCGTTTTCCATTGTGTTTATATTTATTGATTCAACCTTAGGTTTACATCATCACTTTGATAATTCGAAATGATGTTATAAATTTTAAATTAATTCATATTACTGAATTGGAACTTCGAATGGCCGGTGTTGTTTAATAAATAATTCACTGACGGCTCAAATTAATGAACTCTTTATTATTTTACATCATCACTTTGATCATTCGAAATGATGTTATCAATTTTAAATTAATTCATATTACTGAATTGAAACTTCGAATGGCCGGTGTTGTTTAATAAATAATTCACTGACGGCTCAAATTAATGAACTCTTTATTATTATTACGTTTCTTCAACGTTATATTACGATATTAATGTATTGACCGTTTCCATTTTCCAATTTATTTGATAGCGCAAAATTGAAGCATATGAAGTGAAATTAAATGTTACGACTACTTGTGTACAACTTCCTTTCCAACTTAAACATGCTTGAAAATGGTTTTGTTTCCAATTTTAAAGCATTTTATTTCTTCTGGTTGCCATTGGATGGATGAGGAAATTTAAATTAAATGGAAATCATATATCGCCCACTAGTGCTAGGGATATTATTGCAGTCATTTTAGGAAATATAGTATTGTATATTTTTCTATACTTCACGTTGGAAAAATTTATAGATGCCCTGGGTAAAAGCTTTTCTTTTTATATTTATTTCATCACCTACCTGCTCTATGCGGTGAACCATACCATAATTAGTATCATAAATATTGTTAGACTAGCTGATGCCCGCGACTTCGTCCGCGTGGATTTAGTTTTTAAAATCCCTCGTGAACACTTTGATTTTCCGGGATAAAAAGTAGCCTATGTCCTCAACTATAGTACCCATGCAAAAAATCACGTCGATCCGTGGCTCTGTTGTGGCGTGATTGAAACAAACAACAAACAAACACACTTTCGCATTTATAATATTAGTATGATTAGAATATTAAATTGCATAGGAAAACACTGTAGCATTAAGTCCATACGATGTATTACATCCATACCTACTATGTAGTATGTAGGTATAATGATCGATTGGCAAAATCTGACGCCTTTGGAGTAGTTTGACTTTAACAAAATAGGGCTATGCGTATCCACGATGGCTATATGCGATAAGTACGCTTGCCAGCTTAAGATGAGCCGTTCATTCAAAGTATCTTGTAGATTCCGGGGTTCAAGTTATTTGGACCTTATACTGAAGATCGTGATGTCTATAATTTCTGAACTACGAAATTGACGACCTTGAAATAATTACAGGACAATCTCTAAAAAACCTGCTTTCTAACCAAAAAAGAATGGATTAAATCGGAATACGCCTTAATGAATTACAGCGAAATACACATTTTGACTTTCGTCCCCTCTCCCAAGGGAACCGTGCTGAATTTCGGGATAAAAAGTATCCTATATTATACCTCGTAGTATAAACTTAAATCGTGCCAAGTTTCATTTAAATCCGTCCAGTAGTTTCGGCGTGATGCGCGGCCAAGATACAGACAGACAGACAGACAGACAGACAGACAGACAGACAAAAAATTTAAAAAAAATTGTTTTGGCTTCAGTATCGATTATAGAGTGTCCTCAAACAAAAATTTTCGAAATATCTTCAATGTACAGAATTGGACCTGTTACAGTTTTATTATATTATAGAAGTGAAGTTCACGTTAACATTGTTGTAAATCTTCAAAACATAGATGTCGATTTATATGATAATGAAGACTCATCCAAAATCAAAAAATTTGTACGATTTTCCCTTATTACTTTATTCTTGTATACTGATAATAGCCGTTAAAATGCTGTTAGATCCCCTATGGTTTTGGGTAAGAGGTGTTTATGTATCGATGACACTATTTTTTGAGATGGAAATTATATATACGGCACATATTATGTACTTTTTGGCACGAAAAATTGAGAAATGGACAAAAAATATCAAACGCAAGCAATCGAATACTTTAATGGAAGACTTATTGATGGAAAACGACAATGGATTTGCAAAAGAAGCTATGTTCTCTACCTTTGTTCGTATAATAAATACTGCAATGCATACGCAAAAAACTTCACAATTTGTGGTAGGTAATATTATTATAACTAACTAGCTGATGCCCGCGACTTCGTCCGCATGGATTTAGTTTTTAAAAATCCCGCGGGAACTCTTTCATTATCCGAGATAAAAAGTAGCTCTCCCGGTCTGAGGAACCACTACTACATCCATTACTATACCCATGCAAATAATCGCATCAATCCGCTGTTCTGTTGCGACGTGATTGAAGGACAAACCAACAAACAAACACACTTTCGCATTTATAATATCAGTAATGCTTTATTATAACACTTTTTATATTTGTCAAATTTTTTACCATACTTAACCAAAGACAAAATTACGTTTAGCTGTCATTTACGTTTTGTTATTCCAATGTCATTTGCGTTTTGTTATTCCATGTCAGATGCGTTTTTGTTATACCACGTTTTATAGTGACTTGACGGAAACGCGGTCGAACGGGATAAAAAGTATCCTATGTCCGTCTCCTGGTTCTAAGCTACCTCTCCACCAATTTTCAGCCAAATCGGTTCATCCGTTCTTGAGTTATAAATAGTGTAACTAACACCACTTTCTTTTATATATATATATATATATATATATATATATATATATATATATATATATATATATATATATAGATATATAGATATATAGATATATAGATATAGATTTTTGAACCTTTGAAATTTTGAACCTCCTAGATCAATACCAATGAGCGGTAATAGCTTTTGAGATCTTGGTCTTCTTATTTCAAAGTCCGGGTTTGGGCCCCATGGCACGCATCTCTGACTTTTCGGAGTTATGTGCGTTTCAAGCAAATAAAATATATTTTAATATAAAAATCTCGTGTCGTGATAAACTCGAAAACTACTGAACCGATTTTGATCAAACTTCGTAACTATCTGTAATTTGGTCCAACTTAAAAGATGGGATAGTTTTTATCTTAATTATTGACATCAATATTAATTGTTATTGCAAATTAAAATATGTATGTTAATTACACGACAGTCATATAAACAGTTCGAGATTTAGGTTGCTAGGCAACCTAGCAACCTAAATCTATTACGATGTTATTACGAGTACTATTATGTTGCTAGACTACCTAAATCTCGAACGACTACTTATCTTACGAATCCTTACTAATATTATAAATGTGAAAGTGTGTTTGTTTGTTGGTTTGTCCTTCAATCAAGCCGCAACAGAGCAACGGATTGACTTGATTTTTATATAAAGTCTTGGGTAACGGGTATAGTTGAGGAACTGGAGGGTGACATAAGCTATTTTTTATCCCGGAAAATCAAGTTGCCGAGGGGATTTAAAAACTAAATCCACGCGGGCGAAGTCGTGGGCATCAGCTAGTTATATATTATACTATATAAAGGAAAACATCGTGAGGAAACCTGCACGCCTGAAAGCTGTTCACCGCAATGTTCTCAAAGGTGTATGAATTCTTCCAATGTTCACGAGCGTGGTGGTCTATGATCTAAACTTCTAAAGTCTAAACCCTCTTTTTCTCAATAGAATACCCGGCAAAAATTAGGTACTTACCTACATATTTTGAAGATACAACTTTGATATTTTTCATTATTTTACAGATATTTACTCATTTTGTTATGCAATTTCTGCAGTCAATTGCATACGTACAAGTCACTATCGAAAGTTTAAGCAATAAGTCGGTAAGAAGAATTTTCTCTATACTCTGCAGTCTGCACACTACTGACTTAGGTTGTTGTTGTGGTGTTGTTAGACTTGGCTAGGATAGTCCGTCGGTTTCTCAACCTGTCGTTCTGACTCCAGGCCGTCTCGAGTTTTATAATTATTATTAGCGTTGTAATTATTATTGTGTTGTTTGTACTTGAACAACAAATACTAAAATTAGATAAATGTAATAAGGAAACTAAATTATTTAACTTTTAATGAGCAGCAGTATTTTTAACAGAACTTCACAATGATGTCAATAGATGGCGCTCTCATCTCATATTGCAAACTCAGCTATATGTACCTAAATTATTATTGACCGAGCGAAGCGAGGTCTCTGAGTTTACTAGAGCGATTTGCACTTGTCCGTCCGTCCGTCTGTCCGTCCGTCCGTCCGTCTGTCAGAGCCTTATAACTTTTGAATTACTGAACGTAATTACTTCAAATTTAGATATAATATGTAAACCGATGGCCTCCAGCCGAAAATGGCTAATAAGTTATAAAAATCTTTATTTCAGGGGGGTTCTCATAGAAGCGAATTTGAAGTAAAATATTTTTTTTTTGTGATTCATAGGGTTTCTGTGTATCATTTTAAAGACAATTTGGAAGTTTGGAACAGAGTACAAACGTATTTATTTTTTTATTTTTCTCCTAAAATTGACGAAAAAGCCCCCCAGGCTTTCAAAGTGGCGATTTAATATGCTCGCTTGAAGACGCTCTCTGGGAAAATTGGCTATATATTTTCAAGCTGTACTTATTTTTTTACTTCACTTGTATCCTGTACTTGAACAACAAATACTAAAATTATATGAATATTATAAAGAAACGAGATTATTTAATTTTTAATGAGCATCAGTAAATTTCACATAGCTTCACAATAATGCTAATAGATGGCGCTGGAACTAGGAGTCACGACAAGTCACGATCTTCAAGATCAATTAAAATTAATATTTAGTCATATATCAAACATCAATAAAACTTCACGTTGCAGTTTGTTTTAACATGTATTCTGATTGTGTCGATAGATGACGCTGTGTACAAATAATTTAATTTGAATGTTCCAAAAAACTATACCTAAGTTTGATTGTAATAAGTATTATAATAACAATTATTTACTTATTTATGAAAATTTTTCGCAGATAGGTGAAACATTATTTTTAACGCACACAATCGGAGTAACTCTTTGGATATTGAAAGGGATGCTTTTTGAAATGACGTTATGTATTTGTTGTGAAAAATTATATACAAAAATTCAATTTGCACGAAGAACAACTCTACTATTCTTAAGTGACTCAAATTCACGTAAGTGTTCTTTCTACTCCATAGTTGCGTCGTAGAGATGGACATAAATCTTTTAATCCGGAAAAATCTAATTATGTACTTAGTAGGTATTACAGAAAAATAAAAAATACAGGTAGGTATTACAGAAAAATAGAAATACGTGATAAAATATCGTATGGCACGGATGCCGCAAATGAAGTTACTTACGGACAAAATAAAGTACCTAAACAAATAAAATAATAAACAATTTTTACTCGAAGTAGGGTAGTGTATGTAGGTACGTATACATTTATTATGTCTATTGCTTTAACACCTGGTTGCTAGTTTCGACGGAATCGATTGTGTACAAGCGTTCATAGGAACAACACTTGCCCATAAATCTTACTAAGTAATATCTTAAAGAATATATGCGAAAAGTGTGTTTGTTCGTTGGTTTATCCTTCAATCACTCTGCAACAGAGCTACGGTTTGACGTGATTTTTTGCAAGGGTTAAGGGGGTTTAAAACTTCCCGCGAAATTTGAAAATCTAAATCCACGCGAACGAAGTCGCGGGCATCAGCTCAATCAGCTAGTATCCTTCTATTATCTCTGTCTAATATGATATATAATTTTATTTAAATATGGCGTCCGCGAAACAAAAACTAGCTGCAGAATCTTTTTGAATATTCAGAATTGATATTTTTCACGCAAATGGGTTTTTTAAATACATAATTTGCTTGTCTCAGATAAAGATCGAAGATTCGCAAAGCAAGTTCTTCATATAATCGATGTCCGATTCGCTAAACTGAACAGTTTCGGATTGTTCGCCGTGGACCCTGCGCTGCAGCTCCACTTAGCTGCACTTATCACCGACTACACCATTGTATTGTTACAATTCGCATTTTTATAAAGGATCAGTCAAATAAATCTAGTAGTTAAACGACTGCTCAAAAATAGGAGTGTAATGTTTTCAGGGTTCATGTATGTATGATACTGAAAATAATGTAAGTATAGTGTATCATTAGAATCCCTGCATCACTGACACTGGCATTTTTTTTTTAATAATAGTAGATTATTAACCAAGGGGATAAAGCAGTGTCTTCTGTCGCGGGTGACGATTTAAATCGCGAGCGTAACGAAGGACTCGAGGTATACTCCCGAGCGTAGCGAGGGTGTTAAAAACTTAAATCACGAGCGAAGCGAGGGATTTAAGACGAGTCCTGAGTGTAGCGAGGGATTTAAGTTCACCCAAGACTAAGACAGCTTTATCACCGAGGAAAATACTCTACTTTTCGTACCATTTGCGAAAAAATTAACACAATAATAATATGAGATAAGCATTTATTAAAAACTAGCTGATACCCGCGACTTCGTCCGCATGGATTTAGTTTTTAAAAATCCCGCGGGAACTCTTTCATTATCCGAGATAAAAAGTAGCTCTCCCGGTCTGAGGAACCACTACTACATCCATTACTATACCCATGCAAAAAATCGCATCAATCCGCTGTTCTGTTGCGACGTGATTGAAGGACAAACCAACAAACAAACACACTTTCGCATTTATAATATCAGTAATGCTTTATTATAACACTTTTTATAATTGTCAAATTTTTTACCATACTTAACCAAAGACAAAATTACGTTTAGCTGTCATTTACGTTTTGTTATTCCACTGTCATTTGCGTTTTGTTATTCCATGTCAGATGCGTTTTTGTAATACCACGTTTTATAGTGACATGACGGAAACGCGGTCAAACGGGATAAAAAGTATCCTATGTCCGTCTCCTGGTTCTGAGCTAACTCTCCACCAATTTTCAGCCAAATCGGTTCATCCGTTCTTGAGTTATAAATAGTGTAACTAACACCACTTTCTTTTATATAGGTATATATAGATAATGACAATTAAAAGTAAAAGTTAACATTCGAAACATTGGTCCAATTATTGATAGAGAGAGTTACATTTTTGTTTGGTACATTTATTGTTGATGAGTTGATTTGAGTATTTCTCTGTTCTTGCGTCTGACCAAAGTGTATTCGGATTCTTTGTCTTGGATAAATAATCAAAATAGACAAGAAGTACTGATTCTGAAATTGATAGGCCTTTCGCACTTCTCCACGTTGAAAATTCTTCATAAGTTTTTAAATAATTTTCCTTGGATTTTGTTGGAAGCAAATTATTTATAATTGCGGCAGCATTTGCACTGATGGAATCCGACAATTCACTGTCACTGTCGCTTTGATTTAACATCGTAACGTATTTTTAGAACAATAACTTATTTATAAAAAGCATTAAAATAATTTTAACGTTTATGTATTTGAAGAAAACAAAAACGCGGCAAATTCCTAGACTAATATTTTTTTGTCGGAAAAGCAAAGGCATCAAGCTCATACGGCCTCGTCGGTTTTCCTAATTTTATTAATAATCATAACTGCATAATAAATGCGTATTCCTTTTTCAAAAAGATGTATAATGCTTTATATACAAACTCAATGGTGTAAAGACAGATGTAGTTCAGTATAAATTTCGGTAAGTATTCCAAATTTAAATCACATTCTCCCCCTAGAGGATGAATGAAATTCAGTACAATTTTCTTTCCCTGTTTTTAACAGATTAAAAATGACTATTGTTATGTTCGCTTTTTGTGGCACAGAATGTCACTTTTTTGAGCAAGTGGTACGAAAAATTAAATATGGCATTTGTAGGTATGGCGCCATTTTTAAATGTGAAAAAAAAATTTTTACCTTTGAAATTGAATTTGCAGTTTATGATTTTAAGCTATTGCATAGCTTTTATCGCGGGCTTTGAACTAGGACAAACAGTTTGAGCGCGGCGACCGAATCAAGAAATTCCGTAACGAAAATAAACCTAACACCGTCGTTCAGTAAGCGTTCAAAATTTTAGAGGTTCACAAGTAGCTCTGTTTGGCGCAGTGTGCGAGCGGCCGCTTTCTTTACCGTATGGTGTATGATGTCGCAGGTTCGAATCTCACTCGCGAAGTAGTGACACTGCGCTTTTCTTGTTTGTTTGTTTTTTAATTATTTTTTTGCATAATTTTTATTATGCAAAAAAAATATTGCATAAATATTATAATTGCATAATAAGTTGATAAAAAATGCTATGCAATAGCTTTACCGCGGCAGTCCCCGAGTGCCACTTAATTTTTATTAGTAGTTTTCTTAACAAATACATACCTTGTTTGTGTGTACCTTGGTCTAATGCCGATTTGTAAGGCGATGACGATGCGACTAAACAAAACTCTTAGGGCCATTTTCACCACCTTCTGATAAGTGTCGGATAGCTTATTCGCACATTTTGTCTTTGTCACTTGACATAAAGTAAGAAAGTGACAAAATTTACGGTTAGGCTATCCGACATTTATCAGAAGGTGGTAATACAGGCCCTTAAAGAAATAATATTAGACGGCGGGAACTAAAAACTTTAAATCGTTCGCTATATTCAAATAGCTTTCGTCAATAATTTTACTGGCTTTGTAAACATAATAATATTGTTTGTCAATTTTTTTTGTTGTTTAACAAAGGATACAAAAAAATTATGTTAAACATTCAATCATTTCTTTTATTAAAATATTTATTATTTTAACTCGTAGCTTCGTATTAATTCAACACAGTTTCACTCGCACTCACAAATTCGTTACAACAACTATAATAGAGAGAAGGACGTATAATATTATGTACCTAGTTACAATAGTATCTAGTACTAGTAATGCTTACTCTACATAATTATTATAATTTACTAATTGGACATTTCAATTTTCAATTATATAAGACATACTTAATATTTTTTTAAATACACTTTAAAAATGCTCAGCGTGTAATAATGATTACGTTAGTAAACTTAGGGCCGATTTCACCAACATAAAATAAGTTTTATTGGTCCTATCCAAGTGTAAAGATATTTTGGCAGATTTTCAATACAAAATCTGTCAAAACATCAAACATTCGCTCGGATAAGACTTATTTTACGTAGGCGAAATCGGCCCACGCACCTATTTATTCATAGCATAGTATTCCTTACAACTTATTCACCATTTATGCGAGTTTCTATTTCTTCCTTTTCTTTCTTAGTCCGAAGATCATTATAAATTTCTTCAAGCTTTCTGTTCTTCGTCTCTGGTACAATCAGAAGTACATATAAAGCTGTCGCCAAACACATCATTCCGAAGAAGTAGAAAGCAACGTATACTCCTACCGATTTAGCTAAAGTCTTGAAAAATAGTAGTTGTAAGAAATCCGAGAATGAAGAAATTGCCATTGTAGTCGCCAAGACTGTGCCGCGATACTAAAAAGAAAAAAAACCGGTCAAGTGCGAGTCGAACTCGCGCGCCGAGGTTTCCGTTCCTACCCGTTATACCGCCATTATATTATTATTATCATATATAATTTTCAACTTTTTTTAAGCTATTGCATAGCTTTTATCGCGGGCTTTGAACTAGGACAAACAGTTTGAGCGCGGCGACCGAATCAAGAAATTCCGTAACGAAAATAAACCTAACATCGTCGTTCAGTAAGCGTTCAACATTTTAGAGGTTCACAAGTAGCTCTGTTTGGCGCAGTGGGCGAGCGGCCGCTTTCTTTACCGTATGGTGTAGATGTCGCAGGTTCGAATCTCACGCTGTGCGCTTTTCTTGTTTGTTTGTTTTTTAATTATTTTTTTGCATAATTTTTATTATGCAAAAAAAATATTGCATAAGTAAATACTTATTATAATTGCATAAGTTGATAAAAAATGCTATGCAATAGCTTTACCGCGGCAGTCCACGAGTGCCACTTCATTTTTAATTTTTTGGAATTTCTCCTTTATTTGCTGTAAGACCTTGCTTAATTTGCTAAATTTCGTGATTCTAGGTCAACGGGAACTACCATACCTATAGGTTTTACCCTACCCAAAACCTATAGGGCACTTCCGGTTGACCTAGAATCGTCAATTTTGGTTAAAAACAAGGTCTTACAGCACAAGTAAAGGGAAAATTCCGAAAAATAAAAAAGTTGAAAATTAAGGTAAATTACGTAAGTTTTCGCGAAAATCAAAATTTGCCCATATCTTTTTATCGTGTTGACTCAGGAGTCAGGACCTTGATTTTTATACACCTAATAGGGACTATAGACCTCAGTATCTGGTATAAATTTCAACTTGCTAGGTCCACCCGTTCCTGAGAAAATCGGTAGTGACACACGGACAAACAGACGGACAGATGGACAAGAGAGTGATCTTATAAGGGTACCTTTTTTACTTTTTGAGGTACGGATCCCTAAAATATGAGATTGTTATATAACCTTAATAAGTATATGTGAGGACCTGAAGAGTGGTATTAATACATTTATTACCTATGGCTTCTTTTTATCTCGAAAAATCAAAAAGTTCCTGCGGGATTTTAAAAACTAAATCCATGTCCATGCAGACGAAGTCACGGGCATCGGCTAGTATTATAAATGCGAAAGTGTGTTTGTTTGTTGGTTTATTGGTTTGTTCTCCAATCACACCGTAACAGAGATACAGATTGACGTGATTTTTTGCATCGTTATACATGACCTGGAGAGTGACATAGGCTTTTCAACCCGAAAAATCAAAGATGTAAGTCCATGCGGACCAAGCCGCGGGAATCAAATAGTTCACAAATAAGTCAAACATCTGGTGCAAAGTGACGATTCAGTCTCAAATCGAGAAGTGCTAACTTGGAATTGGAACGGCTGTTTAATTAAAGCCATACCCCTATCATACCGGAATACTTAATCACTGGCCGTTTTTCCAGTAGTAGTAGTAGCCACAGAAGCCTCTCACCACACGAGACCACTGGAACTCTCACTTTTAAGAACACAGCGCTAGAGAGGCAGATTTTCTATAAAAACTGCCAAAACTCCATTATACTTTTTTATTCTACCTAATTAAAATGTATTTACGTATTAAAAATTAAATCAGGAATAATACTATAAAGAATTGCGCAAACATGAGCACGTATACAGCATATAGCAGGTACCTTATAGGAAAATGTTTCGCCAGCGATGACTACAGCGATTGGCATTAATCCCGAAGCGTCGCAAAAGATGCAGATGCATAAAGTGACTACTGGGATCCATCCAGGAGGGCTGATGTTAAACTCGTTGACTATGAACCAGGTCGCCAGTGTGCACATGCTGAGGCCAGATGCCAAACATGTGACGATCAAAAGGGGCTGAAAAATGATCAAATTATACATTTCATGCTTGAATAATTTTACCACAACATTTTTGTGGGACTGTTTCCTCGTGGCCCTATTAGTAGGTCTTACCTATTGGGGTTCCTACAGAGCTAAATTATCAAATGGCAAGTTTTTATACAGCTATGTTCCTATTAGTTGCCTGAAAGAGATCACTATACTACCATATAAGGCCACCAATTTGTACCATAAAACTGGCTCTGGTATGCTTGCATTTCTGCAATTGGAACGACACAGGGAGTTCTAGTGCACTTCCATTTGAATATATTGCTTGATGCTCATTTTACTTTTAAACAATAAATATTATGTTTTTTTGTTTTGTTTTGCGATGTAAAATAAATTTTTACCTATTAATTCCTATTTAACTCACTTTAAATATATTATTGTAGACAACTATTTTGTAGACAGTACTTAAATCATTCTTTAATTAAGATTTTACTATAAAACTGTTCATTTAACTCACTTGGGGAAGATTATTATATTTTGTATATTCTAATACCCACTGATTTCATTCATTGACTATGTTTTATTGATCATAAAAAGATCCCATTCCTAATAATAGTAAATGATACGCTACCCGTCTACCACACCTCTCTACAATCCCCGAAGCCATGGTAGCACCGCATAATTGCACTGCACCCAGAACCATCGCCTGCTGGTTCGGTGTTAGCACAAGCCACTTTACGCCAGATGCTAGGTGGAAAATATCAGCAGCAAAATTCAATACTGGCACAGCACCACATAGCTTCCTGAAAGAGATCACTATACTACCATATAAGGCCACCAATTTGTACCATAAAACTGGCTCTGGTATGCTTGCATTTCTGCAATTGGAACGACACAGGGAGTTCTAGTGCACTTCCATTTGAATATATTGCTTGATGCTCATTTTACTTTTAAACAATAAATATTATGTTTTTTTGTTTTGTTTTGCGATGTAAAATAAATTTTTACCTATTAATTCCTATTTAACTCACTTTAAATATATTATTGTAGACAACTATTTTGTAGACAGTACTTAAATCATTCTTTAATTAAGATTTTACTATAAAACTGTTCATTTAACTCACTTGGGGAAGATTATTATATTTTGTATATTCTAATACCCACTGATTTCATTCATTGACTATGTTTTATTGATCATAAAAAGATCCCATTCCTAATAATAGTAAATGATACGCTACCCGTCTACCACACCTCTCTACAATCCCCGAAGCCATGGTAGCACCGCATAATTGCACTGCACCCAGAACCATCGCCTGCTGGTTCGGTGTTAGCACAAGCCACTTTACGCCAGATGCTAGGTGGAAAATATCAGCAGCAAAATTCAATACTGGCACAGCACCACATAGCTCCCTCGCTAAGGCCACTATTAACGCTATTTGGAATGCCCGACGGAGGATCTTGTCAGTTACTGAAAAAAGCCAACATTTATTAAAACGCTAATCCAATAGTAAAACTATCAGTAGTGTTAGTTAAGTACTGCACAGTGCACATGTATGTTGAAGTAAACAGTGTAATCGTAATGGTTCAAGCGGCAGCGGAAATCATCATCCATATTATCATCATTATCATAGGCGTCCACTGTTGGACATTGATCTTCTGGAATTATCGTCCTGTGTCCAGTGTCGGTTACATCATCCAGCGACTGCCAGCGACTCGTTTGAGATCGTCCGTCCATTTTGTGGAGGAAATACCAACGCTACCAGCACGTAGTAACCCCACAGAACCCCAGGCGGCGGCAACTAAAATTATATGACCCAGATACCAGCTACAGGCCACGATTGATATCGGAAGTAGCATTTTAACTGCCAATATCCTCTAATGAACAGAAATATCAGCCACTAAGGAAAACATACACTGACAAAAATTTAAATACTGGAATTTCATGAAAACTTCATTTTCAATGCGACAATGAAGAAATGCCGTTATGGTTGCCTAAACGCAATACGAGGGCAGATTTTTTACATATATCCATTTTAAGGTACCTAATTATATATTACTAGATGATGCCCGCGACTTCATCCGCGTGGATTAAGGTTTTTAAATTCCCGCGGAAATTCTTTAATTTTCCTGTATAAACTGTAGCCTATGTATTAATCCTGAGTATGAGCTATCTCCATTCTATACAGCCAAATTGGTTCATTCGTTGTGGAGTGAAAGAGTAACAAACATCCATCCATCCATCCATTCATTCATCCAACCATACATTCATCTTCACAAACTTTCGCATTTATAATATTAGTAGGATTAGTAGGATTAATATTATTTTTGGTAACTTAAAAAGAGTTTATAAAAGGCTATGAGGTGCTTACGGATACTTTTAATTAAAAAATCCCCTTTCGACTCGTCATTTCTCTGTTCTTTCTTCAGGAAATCCATTTCTTGTTGTATTGTTAGATCAAATTGATTTCTGGAACGAAGCCAAATTAATGCTTTCGCTGCCTCCTAAAATTAACGAATTCTTTTATCTTATTTTTTTGAGTTTCATAACTAATTTTACTTTCCGAAACTTTCATATTTCCTCTTTTGATTGATTTCATGTTTTAAGCTATTGCATAGCTTTTATCGCGGGCTTTGAGCGCGGCGACTGAATCAAGAAGTTCCGTAACGAAAATAAACCTAACACCCCGCCACTCCGACCGGCACAGTGGTGCGGCGTTGAAAGCCGTGCATCGTCTGAGTTCTAACGTCGTTTCAGTTCGGCAGACTTCGGCACGGTGTTTGTGTGCGTGCGACTAGAAAATGCTATGCAATAGCTTTACCGCGGCAGTTCCCGAGTCCCACACGTATTTTTTATTTTGTTTTATAATATTCTGTCTTTAAGTTGAAAATAATAGATGAAAAATCGTAAAATCTCAAAAAATCAAAAATATCACCTCGTCTTTTCCATGCTTAATAAGATATGATGGCGAGTCCGGCATCAAGAAGAATACTATAAAATTCAAAGCTGGCACAGCCACAAATACCAGAAGTATGGCTTGATAACTCAAAATATCTCCAATTATATAAGCAAACAGACTTCCGGTGGTAAAAAACAGCGCTCCCTGAAATATTATTCATATTATTTCTTATTCATGTTACGTTCCCTCAAATATGGTTGAGCGAGGCAACGGCTGGGTCATGCGTCATGCTCGTGAACGGGTGCCACCGCGGGCGGGAATAGGGCTACTTTATGTCTGCCCATCTTAAGATATATTAAATTGTTAGTAGGTATGCATTTTTGGAACTTCCCTCATTGTGGAAACACTGCATACATAGCATAGTATTTATTGTATTGTAAACTTGTTTGGAAAAGAGCAGCCGCCGAGTTTCTTGCTGGTTCTTCTCGGCAGGAAGGGCATTCCGAACCAGTGGTAGAGTCAGACGATTCAAGAGCACTTGTAAAGAGTTTATTTGAATAAAAAATATTTCTATTCTATTCTATTCTATTCTTTCGCCACTCTGTCTGTACTGCGTGAAAGTCTGTACGCTAAACTTAGACCCTAAGCTAAAGCAGCGTCACGACAGGCGAGGACAGTCGAACATATTATCACTACCATTTTTGCAGCCTAGATGGCCCTTCGATTCGGTTCGGAGCGCTCCACCAATTTATCTGTTTTTAGACAAACGCAAAGGGACTTAAATCGCGCTTGCCCTTGCAATGGGTTCGTAGTACTTCGTGTGCAGAAAAAACAAGTTTCTGGACAGTGCTTATTTATTCATTTACATTTCATTCTACTAGCTGAAGCTCTCTCTGTTACTCCACCGCTTTTTCTTGCTAATCAACCCACCTGACACCACGGTAAGCTTACACACCTTCCTTGATATCATAATACCCACCCAGCATCCCAAAGCTCCTCTAATATTGTCTTCACTGATCTCTTTGATGTACGTGGGGCAGGTGACGCAACTTCCCGCCATCACCACGACGACCAGTAGACGCGCGGCGATGAACACACAAATATTCATTGATAAAAGCTTCAAAACCCAGATCAACTGTAAATTATTATAACAATTTTTTTTAATTAAAGGCCTCAAAGGATATGGTACATAGCAATTGCCTTTCTTGTCCTAAAAAAAAATTATACACGTGTACCTAGTGAAAAGCTTATATCAAAAACAAAAGACGGGTAAGGTAGGTACAAAATGTAATGTTAACAATATTTGATTATTATTATTATGAACATTATTATTTGTTAACATTAACATTATAATTTAATATAAAAAAATATTTTTAAAAAACCGGATTCAAACTCCCGCGCCACTATACAAATTATAGGTATTATTATTGTTGATATTTTAAAAACCGCTCGACCGATTTCGATAAAATTTATATGGGACCACCTGGGGAGTATACCCTTTCAAACAAAAAAAGAATTTTCCAAATCGGAAAGATTCCGACGAATTGATTAGGTACCTCCTCCTTTTTTAAAGTCGGTTAAAAACCGAATTCAAACTCCCGCGCCACTATACAAATTATATTATTTATTGTTGATATTTTAAAAACCGCTCGACTGATTTCCATATTATAATTTTTATGGGACCTCCTAGTAGTACTAGACCACTTTCAAATAAAAAAGAATTTTCCAAATCGGTGCAGGTGTCTTCGAGTAATCGGTGAACATACATAAAAAAAAAGATTTTGACGAATTGATAACCTCCTCTTCTCTAACTCTCCTCAGACTTTTTTAAAGTCTGTTAAAAAGGAGGTTTTCAAGTCGTCGCGTATATTTTTATAAAATTGGAATTTAACCGCGGCTTGTCCACGTGGCGTTAGTTTTTTTTTAAATCCCACGGGAACCTGTGTTACTAGGTTACTAGCTTGTGTCACTGGAGGTCCTTAAATAATATAGCCATGCAAAAGTCATGTCGATCTGCAACTCTATCGCGGCGTGATTGAACAAACCACAGATCAGATAAATGTTTTACTACAGGTCTGTGGAACAAAACCAACTAACAAACACAGTTTCAACAGAACAGGGGACTGGAATCAACCCAAAGCTTTCATTAATTGAATGAGAAAAACTTTTATGTAAAGTCGATATCAATGAGTTTAGATACGGTGAACTTGATGATGCTTGTGTAGTTAGGAATGTAGAGTAGATAGGAATTGGCTTCTCTGGACCACAATAGTGACTTCATTCAAATACTTGAATGTCGAATACTGAATGACTCAGTCATTCAGTATTCGACATTCAAGTATTTGACTGAATCCACTATTGTGGCCCAGAGAATCCAATTCCTACAGTTTGAATACTGAAAATGGGTATATTCGAATACTAGAATAATAAGTGACTACTTTATTTTAATACTGAATAGATACTTCATTTGAATACTAAATGACTTTAATACTTAAAGTAAATGAGTAGGTACTATATTTGATTACTGAATACCTACTTCATTCGTGTATTAAGTAATACTTGTATTAAAAATACTACATTACGAATGAATAGGTTAGGTTGGGAACCTGCTATATTAGAATACATAGTATCGAACTTTCTTACCTACTAAGTGAGTGAATAAGCTAATGAACATCATCTATTAAATCAACTTTCTGCTTTTCAATTCTTAATATACGTGCTAATAGTTTTTGACCTTCATAACGAACTTTGAAATACGTATTTGAATTACTTTTATTCTGGGGAATTAAAATAGCATCGTACTGATCGTAGCCAATAATTTTAACCAAGTGAAGACCATATAATCTTTTTTCAGTTATAATTATTTTTACATGATCTCCAATATTCAGAGACATGGTGTTGATTTTTAGAGGATACTAAATTATTATTAGGTAGGTATGAGAATAATGTGTCTATATGATCGGACTGCATTTAAAAAACTGATTTTTGAACAGCATGGCTCTTATTAATATTGAAATCTTTGATAGGAATTTGAGAAACTCAGTAAGTATACCTACTTTTTATTCGAATATAAAATAAAATTCAAATTGAATATCAGATCATTTATTTGCATGAGCAAATTATACATGGTTTTATTCTTAGATTAGGTACATAGAGGTTTCATAAACATAATACAATAATCAATACGAAAACAAAATTATACATCAGTGGAAACGTTAATATTTGACATACTTCGTTGAATTTTTGCAATGAGGTTGTGAGCACCATTATAAATTTCGTCAAAAAGTAAATTTTCGTCGTCGATCACATACTGTACGCAAACGTTTGCATTGCATTCGCAAAACATTGTGTTTCGTAGTTTTTCTGCATCAAATATTTCAATTCTTATTATCTTTGCTCCATTTCTTGGAACTTTTATATATGAATACATCACATTGGCCTTTTTCTTTTTAGGAGTGGTTTGTAGGACGAGGTCTGATCCATTATTGTTTTCCCTTTGAAAGTAATTACTAACACGTTGAGTAAGGCTCGCATTCGGTTGAAAGTTGAAAAAATCGTTCGAATCCTGAAATAGAGAATAGGTATGAGTGATAAAGTACTCGTATTAATCAAACTAATAATACCCGAAGGATTTTAATGGGTAATTAAAAATAAAATTTTGACTTACCGACATATTGTTCGTTGCGCCTTTACTCTTTAGTTCAGATGTTTAACACAATCTGATTTATTTGTCAAGTTTTTACGAAATTTATATATTTTCGAAATTGTTATTAAGGTTCAAAATCATAGGTTTTATTAGTCAAAGATGTTTCTTTAAATGGACATGGAATGTGAAATATGGTTGTTATAAAGTATGGTTGTTTTATTTTTTATAGTTTACTTTATTCAATATTTGATGACGCATTTGAATAAATACATTATTCAAAATATTTATGAACCTTAATGTTATTGTAAGTACTAAGGCACATATAATTCATTATTAAATATTTATTCAAGCATTAGAATATACCGATTATTCAGTATTCAAATATACAAATATATCTATTATTCAGTATTCAAGTATACAAATATATCTATTATTCAGTATTCAAGTATTCGAATATAACCACTATTCAGTATTCAAGTATATCCATAAACTATTCAAATTTATATGGATAAATTTGAATAGTTTAATCAGTATTCAAGTATTCAAATGTATCTATTATTCAGTATTCAAGTATTCAAATATATCCACTATTCAGTCTTCAAGTTTTCAAATATATCCATTATTCAGTATTCAAGTATTCAAATATATCCACTATTCAGTCTTCAAGTATTCAAATATATCCATTATTCAGTATTCAAGTATTCAAATATGTCCATTATTCAGTATTTAAATATAGTAGTCATTCAGTATTCAAGCATTCGAATATACCCATTTTCAGTATTCAAAATGTAGGAATTGGATTCTCTGGGCCACAATAGTGGATTCATTCAAATACTTGAAGTATTTGAATGAGTCCACTATTGTGGTCCAGAGAAGCCAATTCCTATCTACTATGTAGCACTTACAGCACTAACTGTCGACATAAAAAGTAAAGCGAATTTCCTTCCAAACTTGTCTCCGAGTGCTGCGACGAGGTACGTTGCTGGCACACATACCAAATAGGGGAGGGCCGCCATCCATTATATCTGCAAGAGGTAAAAGTAATGATTGAACAAAAGTTATTCATACTTAGTAATAAGCAGAGGTCGGAATTAGGTAGAGTTATTTATGTACTTGCATCGAAATGTTGATATTAATGTGGACCTTCCCGGGATTTCTAATGGACAATCCCGTGTGGCCAACAATATTGCAACAAAATAATAGTAAGAACGTCAGAGATAGACAAATAAAACAACGATAATTAACATATCGCCTTTTTTATCTTCTTCAGTAGCATTTGAAATCATTGTTACTTTTTTGTGATTGTATCAAAGAACATCTTAAGTTAAACAATACCGATTTTGATAACAATACAAGAAAACGTTCTACATAGGGAAAATCTATTTTAAAGGAAATTTAATAAAAATATGAACAAGAAACTTACCAAGTATATCACCAGTTTCAAATATCCAATCATCCAATACAGTAAGGCCAAATCAAAGTCCGTTAATGCGTGCCGAAATTGTCGTATTAAGTAGAGTCCAGAATCCAGTAAACGAGCCAGGGTCAAACAGGATTCACCACATAAAGCACAATAGGAAACAAGTGAGCGCATTCGACGAACCGAGGTAAGCGAATGAGCTGAGTGAATGAGTAAACCGATTCATTGCTAATAGATAGTTTGAATGCGGTAGAAAGAGACACAATCTAGTACATTACGTTAAGCGGGGAGTGCTCCGCATTTGCGCTATTGTATTCTTTTGTTCTCACAAGTTATGTTGTGCGAACTACAAATGTGGCAACATCGCGCGTATTGGTATTTTGCAACTTTGGACATCCGATGTCATTGATGTAAGTTTGGCAACGTCGTGCGTGTAGTAGTTTAAATTGTGTAAAAGTAAATAACTTTTTATTAAAAAATTAAAAATCGGCCAAGTGCGAGTCGGGCCTCGCTCTTTTAGGGTTCCGTTAAAAAAAATCCATGTACCCTTGGAAAAATTTTATTTAATTTTTTTTATTTAATTTAATTTTTATTATTTGTTGTTATAGCGGCAATAGAAATACATAATATGTGAAAATTTCATCTCTCTATCTATTACGGTTTACGAGATACAGCCCGCTGACAGACGGACGGACGGACGGACGGACGGACAGCGTAGGCTTAGTAATAGGGTCCCGTTGGTACCCTTTGGGTACGGAACCCTAAAAATCACGGGATTTTTTCTGCTCTTTAAAATTAATCTCGGGATTTGAGGCATATCCACTTTATTCTTTCGCTGTATGAAATCAGTGTAAGTACATGAATAACTCTACCTAATTCCGACCTCTAGTAATAAGTAATGTACGAAAATGTGTTTTATTATCTTTCTCTAACAGAACAACGGATCGAAGTTTACTTGCAGTCACATAGGTCTACTTTTTGTCCTCGGCAAAAATCTTTTGGAATTTACTATCCGAATATCGAGTTTGACGTGAGTTACTCACTTAGTCCATATTCTGACTAATTTCTTAAACTGGACACTTTCAAGTAAAGATTTTTATATAAACCTGTGAAGATGATACTGGCATCGTCGCAATTGGAATGCCCATTGCGAAAAACCAAATTAAATTTGAATTTCGCGGGCATACCCGTATAATGAACCTTGAGACGACAGATAATATTTATGTTAATACTTTGTCAATTACATTAGAATAATAGTCCAGTCAAATAAGCTTAAATTAGGTAAGAATCTCGGAATTCGAGATACCCAGCTGTAAGTCTGTAAATACTTGTATATTGACACCCTAAAAGTTGTCTCAAAACCTACATATGGTACGGTGTACGCAACTATTAAATTTCAAGGTCAAAGGTCACAAAAATCGGTTTTTTGCGCTTTTTTTGTAAATATCTCATTTCCTATGGGTTTTTTGCTATTTGTTTTTATTATCAATATTGTAGAATACAAAATTCTCTACAAATTTTGTTAAAAAATTTTTTTTTACGGTGAACCGTTTTCGAGATAGAGGGCGGAGAGCGCGCGGTCACAGCATCACTTCAGGTCAACTGGTGCCTCCGGTCGAAAACGCGCCATATTCAGTATGTCCGGACATGAACTAGCGATATTTTAAACACTTACATAACAACTATTTTTAAGTACAAATACATCCTAAACTTGGGCCCAATCCACTTTCCCCCTATGTGGCAGCCATTTTGTTTTTGTACTGAAATATTCTCTAAACGTGTACAAAAAGAATCATATCTCTCAAAGTTTTGGTCTTACTGAGATAAAAATGGGCTTATTCGAAGGGCAAAAATACTGTCCTACCGTCTACATTACAAAACAAATATGTTTACATTTCCATAACCTTTAAAAAACATATGAATCCCGAATAATCGTAATATCATGCGTATGCGCTATGTTCAAACAACAATAACTCTGAAAGTATTAGATATACAGTTATAAATTAAATGTTGTATTGTAGCTTAGCTCAAAATCTCTTAATCTAGTATAAAAATAATAAGGGTTGTCAGGGGTGTTTTTGCAGTTATTTACAATAATTTGTTGATTTGCATGATTTTACGATTATTTTTTTCGATATTTTTTTCAAAGGTTATGGAAATGTAAACATGTTTGTTTTGTAATGTAGACGGTAGGACAGTATTTTTGCTCTTCGAATAAGGCCACTTTTATCTCAGTAAGACCAAAACTTTGAGAGATATGATTCTTTTTGTACACGTTTAGAGAATATTTCAGTACAAAAACAAAATGGCTGCCACATAGGGGGGAAGTGGATTGGGCCCAAGTTTAGGGTGTATTTGTACTTAAAAATAGTTGTTATATAAGTGTTTAAAATATCGCTAGTTCATGTCCGGACACACTGTATATGGCGCGTTTTCGACCGGAGGCACCGGTTGACCTGAAGTGATGCTGTGACCCCGCGCTCTCCGCCCTCTATCTCGAAAACGGTTCACCGTATAAAAAAATTTTTAAACAAAATATGTAGAGAATTTTGTATTCTACAATATTGATAATAAATACAAATAGCAAGAAACTCATAGGAAATGAGATATTTACAAAAAAAGCGCAAAAAACCGATTTTTGTGACCTTTGACCTTGAAATTTAATAGTTGCGTACACCCTACCATATGTAGGTTTTGAGACAACTTTTAGGGTGTCAATATACAAGTATTTACAGAATTACAGCTGGGTATCTCGAATTCCGAGGTGAACTTACTATAATGACTGGACTATAAACACATTCAACCCTAGTGAAAGCTGATCAGAGAATGGCAAAAATTGTAACCTCGACATCTGTAAGAGGAACGGTGGTTGGAGAATATTTTGATTGCAAGAGAAGAGTCATCGGCGACATCCAGCCTATACAGTTCCCGTAGCTGAAGATTGGCATGGAAACTGAAATAAATATCTACGTATAGATATAGGAGTGCTAACTTAGCAGATGCGAAGCGACTATTTACCGATCCCAAATCTACGTAAATATGTAGCACTTTATTGAGACAGTTCTTAAATAGTAGTAAGTCTTACATTGTACATTTGTGTATTTTGTTTGTTTAACCATTTTCCTGAAGAACCATACTGGGCTGATTTTAATGCGGTTTTTACATTCTTCTTCTTCTTCTTCTTTATCAACCGATAAACGTCCACTGCTGGACAAAGGTCTCTTGCATGGACTTCCACAGGCCTCGGTCTTGCGCCGCTTGAATCCAGCGGCTCCCTGCGACTCGTTTGATGTCGTCGGTCCACCTGGTGGGGGGTCTGCCAACACTGCGCTTCCCGGTGCGGGGTCGCCACTCCAGCACCTTGGGACCCCAACGACCATCAGCTCTTCGAACTATGTGCCCCGCCCATTTCCACTTCAGTATCGCGACTCGCTTAGCTATGTCAGTGACTCTGGTTCTCCTACGGATCTCCTCATTTCTGATTCGATCCCGCAGGGACACCCCGAGCATAGCTCTCTCCATCGCCCGCTGAGCGGTCCTGAGCCTACTTATGAGGCCCTTAGTAGTTAGTTAGCCCTTAGTTAGGTTTTTACATTAAGTAAAAGTAATTACTTATTTTATTACTTCTAGAATCTAGGCAGCTTGTTAGATATTTTTTGCGGCTATAAGCCACAAGGAGCCGCTGCAAATCGTATTCAGAGTGAGAAACAATTATTACTAATCCCTACTCCGTAATAAGTAATTTATTAAATGCGAAAGTAACTCTATGACTGAGTTTCCACGGCGCGGTTCGCGGCCCGCGCCCGCAGCGGTTGCGGGCCCGCGGCCTCCGTAGAATGCAGATTTGTATGGAAAATGAAGTTTCAATTTCCACGGCGCGGTTTGCGCCCGCGGCGGGCGCCGTACTAGAGGTACCGCAACCGCTGCGGGCGCGGGTGCGAACCGCGCCGTGGAAACCCAGTCTATCTGTTACGCTTTCACGCCTATCGCTTAATCAATTTTAATAATTTTTGGTATACCTAGAGATAGGTTAGACCTTGGGAAAGCACATAGACCTACTTTTGTTGCAAAATAAAACTTGATGGGGGTGAAACAGGGACGATAGTTTTTGTTGATTTTACTCCATAACTTCGTCAATCCTGAGCCGATTTTGTTAATTCTTTCTTAATTACAAAGTGTGTAATACCAGGCAATTGCCCAATTTTAGTGAATCAGTGAAGATCTAATAAATATTATCGGAGACAGAGGACAGGACTCCTCACCGATTTAACGATTTAACGATCTTAATACATACCTACTATAATTATATTATGTATACTAGTGGACCCGCCCCGGCTTCGCACGGGTAGGCTACAAAACAAACACAATGGTATAATCATCTAGGGCCTGGAGGTTAATGATAAAGTCTATGTCTATGGCTAAAACCCTCATATAAATATGGAATGCCTGAATTCGATCGTTGTCCTTTATGTGAGTGACTTTTGCTGCTACCCGTGAAGCATTATTGTCCTCTATCTCCTATATTCTATAATATTTATCAGATCTTCATCAAAATGAGACAAACTATGCCTGACATTATACACTTTTAAATAAAAAAGAATGATTAAAATCGGTTCAAATTTGACGGAATTATGAAGTAAAACCGATAAAGAATTTTATCCCCTATCCTGGAGGAACCTTATTGTATATCAGGATAAAAACTCCTGATGACCCGGAGTATCAGCTATTACTATACCAAATTTCATACAATTCCGTTCAGTAGTTTTTGCGTGACAACAGACAGACAGACAGACAGACGGACGGACGGACAGACAGACAGACAAAAATTAAATAAAAATCTGTTTTGGGATTATATTGTATTGATTATATTAATTATAAAGCAGCAGCATTAATTATATTATAAAGCAGTATTGATTATAAAGCAACCCCGGTTAAAATTTTCAATATAGATAATGTACAGAAATCGTCCAGTTACAGTTTTATTATAAGTACCTATAGATATGAGAATCTTGACTTTAGCCATTAATTAAAAATCTTAATTTTTTTTTTTGGTTTATCCTTCCATCACGCTGCAACAGAGCTCTACGGATCGACGATTTTTGCATGCAGTGACATAGGCTTCTTTTAATCCCAGAAACCAAAGAGTTATCCACCGCGGGATTTTAAAAACTAAATTCACGCGGATGAAGTTTCAGGCATCAGCTAGTATACTGTTACTTACTCAGAAACGCACATAATATCTGATTGGCTTGGCTGCCTTCGCGAAAAATTGAAAAATTTTTCATCCCTAAGAACAAACAATTAAAACCATTCACTATTGCGCTGGTTCTTTATTAATTAATTAAGATTCCAAGATCCACACAAATTTTTTTTCAGGTTTTAATAACAATATTATTTAGGTTTATACAATTATGCAACAATGCACTGCCACTTTTGTTTATAAAGTAACTGTACCTAAGTAACTAGGTATAATAGATAATCCTATTAATATTATAAATGCGAAAGTTTGTGAGGATGGATGTTTGGATGTTTGGATGGATGGATGGATGGATGTTTGTTACTCTATAACGCGACAACAAATGAACCGATTTTGCTGAAATTTGGCACAGACATAGATTAAAGTCTGGAATAGCACATAGGCACAGTTCCTGCGGGATAGCTTCGCTAATTTTTACGCATTTGTCCTTACAAATTCGCGCAATGGGGTTTTAGATCAACGTGGTTTTATTGTACAGGTAAAGTTAAGGACCTGAAAAGTAACAAAGGCTACTTTTTATCCCGGGAAAACAAACGGTCCCTGCGGGATATTAGTATTCTACTTTTCACATATTTATCCATCAAGTATGTGCCAACGGAGTTACAGATTGACGTGGTTTATTGGATAGGCATAGTTGAGGACTTGAAAAGTGACAAAGTCTACTTTTAAACCCGGGAAAACAAACAGTTCCCGCGGGATATTGGTATGCTACTTTTCACATATTTATCCATCAATTATGCGCCAACGGAGTTACAGATTGACGTGGTTTTTTGGATAGGCATATTTGAGGACCTGAAAAGAGAAAAGGCTACTTTTATCCCGGGAAAACAAACAATTCCCTCGGGATATTCGTATGCTACTTTTCACATATTAATCCTTCAATTATGCGCCAACGGATTTACAGATTGACGTGTTTTTTTTAATAGGCATAGTTGAGGACCTGAAAAGTGAAAAGGATACTTTTTATTCCGGGAAAACAAACAGTTCCCGCAGGATATTCATTTGCTACTTTTCACATATTTATCCTTCAATTATGCGCTAACGGAGTTACAGATTGACATGGTTTTTTGAATAGGCATAGTTGAGGACCTGAAAAGTGAAAAGGCTACTTTTTATTCCGGGAAAACAAACGGTTCCTGCGGGATATTAGTACTTATGCTACTTTTCACATATTTATCCTTAAATTATTCGCCAATATGCATGCATGTATGAATGTATGCATGTATGTATGTATGTATGTATGTATGTATGTATGTATGTATGTATGTATGTATGTATGTATGTATGTATGTATGTATGTATGTATGTATGTATGTATGTATGTATGTATGTATGTATGTATGTATGTATGTATGTATGTATGTATGTATGTATGCATGTATGCATGCATGCATGTATGTATGTTTGTATTTATGATTGTTTGTATCCTCCTTTTCCTAACTATAACTACATTACCTATATCCTATCCTACTAATCCTACTAATATTATTAATGTGAAAGTTTGTAAGGATGGATTTATGGATAGATGTAGTATACGGATGGATGGATGGATGGATGTATGGATGGTTGGATGTATGTTCTCTGAGATCTCTCGTGATGATATGAGATGCGTAAGTATGTTGGTTTCTCCTTCAATCACGTCCGAACAGAGCTTCGGATCGACGTGATTAGTGACGTGATTTTTGCAGGGGTGCCTATAGTTGAGGACCTGGAGAGTGACAGGCTACTTTTTATCCCGCAAAATCAAAGAGTTCCCGAGGCATTTTAAAAACTAAAATCACGCAGACGAAGTCGCGGGCATCAGCTAGTATTTATTATATGTGATTGTCGTGTCGATGAAACCTATAATTATTTAACGATTATGATTTTAAATGGATTTTGACATTAAAAATAATAAAATAGTTAAACTCGTGTGATTGAATTTATTGTTGGTAAGAATCACAGAATACAATATAATATCTTGACTTGAACTTAATACGGTTTGATAAAATAGGTAGACGATACAGCTTCCATTATCAAACCAGATAAAAATACCTAATCTACTTCTAATCTTTTTTTTTTTGGGTTGTATACGAATAGGTACCTAATGGTTTGAAATCATAACCTAGAGTTTAATTAAGTATTTTAATATGGCTTATGTTTAAATATTAAGAACTTTCTTCAAAAAACAAATTTAAAATAAAACCATAGATGTTTTATTCAAAAGTTAAAATGCACGATGTTTTTTAAAGAACTTTTAATGCTATTGGTATTGGTGTTAATAAGTGCTATTCAAAATGCCTAATAAAACACATACCTTACAACGCGATTTTACAGTAATTATTCAAAGGACGATATAAACTCTTTCTATTGAGGAAGATTAAAAACATAGACCTACCAGTCGCAGCGCAGAGATGCAAATGTTTATCCTATCAGTCTATTCAGACGTAAAAGAAATTTAAAACATAATTTTGGTAACATAATACTTATATGTAGGTAATATCCAGATATTATGAATTCGAAAGTAACTCTGTCTGTCTGTTACGCTTTCATGCCTAAACCGTTGAGCCAATTTAGATTAATTTTGGTATAGACATAGATTAGACCTTGGAGAATTGAAGGGATGAAATAGGGGATGATACTTTTAATCAATTTTACTCCATAATTTCGTCAAACCTGAACCGATTTTAATTATTCTTTCTTATTGTCCAATTTTAGTGAAAAACTAATAAATATTACTGGAGATAGAGGACAGAATTCTCAGTTACTCGCATTAAAATATTTTAACGATCTTAATAATATGTCTGCCATAAATAATAAATGGCTAAGGTCAAAACTAATCAGGCTTTAAGAGAGCGCGTCTCTTAAAACGCTGAAACCCTACCTAAAGCCGTCTCCACCATCCCCAATAACGGCCCCTTTCCACTCAGCTAATAACCACAGCACGACAGACAAACCACCATCTGAACGTGAGGGTAACTATCAAAATGAACAAATCAACCAATGGACAATTATTATGACTCAGGCATGATCCCCATCACGATTAAGAGATGTTGACGGTATGCTCGTCCCAATAAAAGAGAGCGAACAAATACCACGCTGCGCTTATAAGGCCGACGATCGCTCCATCGTCGCCTCTCCCGACTCGTAGATCGGCTCGGCGTTGTTCGTGCGCGCGCTCGGATTCATTCGCGCACGTTTTTGCTCCAAGATGGCGACAGTCCGCTAACACACCTTTTTTTTGGGTACCCTCCTTTATCTCCTATAATAAATTAAACGGAAATCAATAGCGCCCACATACACTTAGTCAGATGCTGCCGTCGTATTTTTTGGTATATTATCTAGGTCTTTAGCACGATCAGCCACACAACATGATCTTGTGCAGCTTGTATCCAGCGGCTCACAACGACTCGCTTGTGATTGTCAATCCACCTGTTGGAGGTATTTCAAAGTTGCATTTACCGACATCATGCTTGATATTCGAGACCTTGGGAGTTTGGACCCAGTTCAATTATTCGAGCTATGTTACTTGGGCTATTAGAATCTGTACTGTATTCGGCTTACATCTAAATAAAGCCGGCCAAGTGCAAGTCGGACTCGCGCACCAAGGGTTCCGTACTCCAGAAGTAAAAGTAAAATGATAATATTATATTAATTTGCTTATTTATCGTTACCTTTGTTTGTAGAGGTTTATTGTTAATATAAAAAAACTATGCTAGTTAGAGCATTGGTTTTATTTTTCCTGTAAAATATACATAAACCTCTATTGACCGTAATTATTTCAGATTTTTCGATTGGTAAACTTCGGAGATAAGGGGGGGGAACGGTATTTTTTTCGACATTTTGGCCGATTAATCAAAAACTATTATAGATAAAAATAAATAAAAATCTGTTTTAGAATGTACAGGTAAAGGCCTCGGTATAGCTGTTATTTTACTTTGAAATTTCAAACCCCCGATTTTCCCCCTTTTTTAATAAATCTAAAAATATTTTTCGATTTTTCTTTATTCCAATGATGTTGGATCACTATTACACACAACTATGCAAAATTTCATGTCGATAGCTTTAATAGTTACTGAAATAATCGACTGTGACAGACGGACGGACGGATGGAGAAAGTCTCACCATAAGGGTTTCATTTTTACCATTTTGGTACGGAACCCTAAAAAGTGTAAATTACAACACCCTTGACATGTCAATCTATGAATGACCGGACTATATTATGTATTAGGTATGCCAAGATTATGCCCAACATCCTGTTATCCAGTTCGCTGCTCCATAATCCTCCTCCTCGATCCTCGATCGTCATTTATATAAAACCTACTCATTGAGACCATTCTAATGAGACACACTATATCTGCTGTAAGTTGCTGAGGGGTGGCTTCCCGCAGACTACTTGGTATTGCAATATCAGCTCAAGGTTACCACATCTTTGAAAAAATACGAAGTAACTGTACACCAAATTTTAAATCAATGTCACCTGTGAAAGTTTGTAAGACCCTTTATTCAAGTATGAAATGAGCTGATGATCTTCAAACGCCTGAAGATCTGCTTCATAAATTTTAGGTAAGATCCATCTCGATTACGTCAGATTTCAAACAGGAAAAACCCCATCAAAATCGGTCCGTTAGTTAGGGAGTTACCTAGGAGGGAATAGACAGACTCATAGATACACAGACACACAGATACCTACATAATATGCCAAAATCATAACAGCCTTTTTTGGGTTTATATACTATCCTGTTGAGATTTCTTATCATTTATCAATATTTACTCAGAATTTACCAAAGTTTAATAAGAAGGTATTACCCAGAGTGAAAGGTCACAGATATTCCAAGTAGGTACCCACTAGAAAATTTTCCTTATAATAGGTGTTGTATCGGTCAGCCGCCTTTCAAGGGCATAACGCAGATTAATACAGTGATATATTTACATCATCAGCTTATTTTTACTGCGATAAATAATTAAACTAAAATAATTTTCGCGTTGCTTTTATTTTTCCTGTAAAATATACATAAACTTCTACTGATCATAATTATTTCAGATTTTTCGATTAGTAAACTTCGGAGATAAGGGGGGGGGGGGGGCGGTATTTTTTTCGACATTTTGGCCGATTAATCAAAAACTATTATAGATAAAAATAAATAAAAATCTGTTTTAGAATGTACAGGTAAAGGCCTCGGTATAGTTATTTTACTTTGAAATTTCAAACCCCCGATTTTCCCCCTTTTTTAATAAAACTAAAAATAATTTTCGATTTTTCTTTATTCCAATGATGTTGGGCTACTATTATACAGAACTATGCCAAATTTCATGTCGATAGCTTTAATAGTTAGCACTACAAACAATAGCACTAATGATTAAGTATTATTTTCTTTTTCTTGTATAATATCTTAATTAGTTTTTATTTATTTTTCCTATTAGTAATATATTAAGTATTTTAAGTCAATTTTGTAGGTTTTCTCAGGTTGTAATTAGCTTTGGTTATCTTTTCTTGTATGCTGTGATCATGTCATGTAGTAGGTTACAAATATAGTGCTTTTTAACCCCCGACGTAAGAAGAGGGTTGCTATCTGTGCATGAGTCTGTCTGTGTGTCTGTTCCCTCGTAGCAGCCTCCCCAATGGACCGATTTTGATACGATTTTTTCGGTATGAAAGATAATGTATAACCGAGATGGATCTTAGCTATCATTATGAAAAGAGCTTTCTGAATTCAGAAGAGAATTCTGCTCAGGCGTTTGAAGATCATCAGCTAATTTCCTTCCTTTATTGAAGGGTCTTACAAGCTTTCACTGTTGCGATTGATTTATTTGGTGTACTTTTACTTCGAATCATTTCGAAGGCATGGTAACCATGAGTTGATGCTGCAGCATCAAGTTGTCTGCGGGATACCCAACTGCTCAGCAACTTACAGCAGATATCTGATATTGTGTATTTGGGTTCATTAGAATGGTCTCAATGAGTAGGTGTCAGATAACGATGATCGAGGAGAAGGATCTGACGATGGAGCAGGAAACTGGCTATCAGGATGTCAGGTATATCGTACATAGTCCGGCATAGATTCACATGTCGGAAGTGTTTTAATTTTTAATTTACACTTATTTATCAAGAAATTAAGTATCACTTGCTGAAAACATCGTTAGGAAATCTGCACGCCTAATAGTTCTCCATAATGTTCTCAAAGGTGTGTGAAGACTGATAATCCACACTTGGGCATCGTGGT
The DNA here is from genome assembly GCA_029955525.1 of Oeneis ivallda. Taxonomy (NCBI): domain Eukaryota; kingdom Metazoa; phylum Arthropoda; class Insecta; order Lepidoptera; family Nymphalidae; genus Oeneis; species Oeneis ivallda. The sequence goes on from JARPMR010000007.1 coordinate 13,318,273, forward strand.
GGATTATGTCATACACACTTCTCAATCAAGAGGAGATCTGTGCCCAGTAGTGGATAGAGTTATGAAATAAGTAGGTACATGAATGTATGAATTTTAATAAAAAATATATTTTTACGTTCTAACATTAGGTAGATATTAGTAGGTATATGTACACGTACCTATTATAATAAAACACAATTTCTTTTACAATAATAATTACACTTTATTTTTAACGACATCATTGCTAAGCCATCTATGAATTTAATATACAGCTCGTTTATTAGGTATACATTGCAAACTCAAAAGGATTACACCTTTGTCACTTAAATTAATGTCACGTACCTATGTAGGTAGGTACTTGAGTACCAATAAGCTTATAATAAAACAAGATATTTAAACTTCGTCTTGATAGGGACTTACCTACAAGTGAAATATTGGATTTAATTGGAGTCGAATAAGATTCGACATCATTCTCTAAATATTTGTTTATTTATTAAAAACCTAACACGATTAATAACTAATCAGAAAATAAGAAATCCGATTACATAATATCTAATCATAAGTTAAGTGCCACTCCATCTTACGTGTACTTGTCTTTATCAATATTCATGGACGCAAGTTCTGCTTCCATCCAATCCTTGGAATGTATAATACTACCAAGAGTCACTTTGTCATCTTTGTCGCATGTAGTGCGCGCTATGCCTATGAGATAAAGACCTTGAATCTGAAAAAAAGACATAAATCTTAACGTAAGTTCAAAGTGTCTTATAAATGCTCAAATTAGGTAAGTTTATTTTACGTTACTTATACTTATTTGACTGAAGTTACCTATTTGATATTTTGGTTCACCTATTTTAGTACAAGTAGTAGTAGATAGAGGTCATCATCGCCGTCACCCGCAACGGGTTTTTTTTTATTTAAATTAATTGCTTATATGACAATCGCAATCAACCCTGATGGCTGTATTTATGGCGTCCTTACTGCAATGCATTTCGACCTTTCGGCCAATAGCCAATAGCGAGAGATTGCCAGCCAATCAGAGGTGATTGCGATCTTCACACTGTAGCTAGACATTCTTATAGCTGATAGACGTCCATAACTGCCTCTACATAATTTTCTCGCGGGGAATCCCACTTATCGCGGAATTCCGCCGCTTATATAAATCTAAACTGATGCTCGTCGGACACCTAGTGGGGGCTCTGCAAACACTAATTAATTATCCGTTCGGTTCAAGATCGCCATTCCGGAATCTTGGAAACCCAACTTATGGTTATGACATAGCAGCAGGCACAATAACATAAATCGGCTTAGAAGGCTGGCCGATTTTACATTATAATAGGTATAAATACCAGTTTCATTACTAGTATTATAAATGTGAACGTAACTCTATCTGTCTGTTACCTGTTCACGCTTACACTGCTGAACCGATTTTGACAAAATGATTAGCAAGAAAGATAGCTTGCATTCTGAGGAAAGATGTAAATTACTTTTAATCTCAAAATATCTATGTACTTAATATATATATTACTAGCTGACCCAGCCAACAAAAATATTTAGTGGTTAAATGATAAGGGTGACCCCTTATCATTTAAGGGTATGAAAAATAGATGTTGGCCGATTCTCAGACCTACCCGATATGCACACAAAATTTCATAAAAATCGGTCCACCCGTTTCGGAGGAGTAAGGTAACTAACATAGTGACACGAGAATTTTATATATTAGATGATATATAACTATTTACATATAATACATAGAAAAAAATATAATCCTACTAATACTATAAATACCTACAAATGTTTGTGTTGTTAATTGTGTTGCGAAAGTTTGTTAATCTCAAAATATCTAATCTAATAAATGATATAATATAAAATACTTAATAATTATTATCCTACTATAAAATAATAATTATTTATTTATTCCTGCCTACTTCCTACTCCTATACTTATTAAAACCATACTTAATTGCGAAAGTACGTGAGGATGGATAGATGGATGGATGGATATTTGTTACTCCTTCATGCCACAACGAATGGACCGATTTGGCTGAAATATGATACGAAATGGCTGGATCATTTTATCCCGGAAAATTAAAGAGTTCCCATGGGATTTAATTTAAAACCTTTATCCATGCGGACGAAGTCGCAGGCATCTGGTGAATAATAAAATTGAAATCCGCACAGACAAAATCATTTCGTTATGTTTACTCAATACCTCTTTTGTTTGACATAAGATAGGACCTCCCTCATTCACAATACACACTCGGTCCAAGCTCTCGCCGCACGCAGCATCCATTGAGCTACCGCTTATTCCGCAACTTTTTTTTTTCACGGTCATTAGTGTCTGTGAACAAATGTAAACTAAAATTTTAAATGCAGCCCCGACATTTTAATCTATGGCCGGACTATCATACTAATATTATAAATGCGAAAGTGTGTTTGTTTGTTGGTTTGTCCTTCAATCTCGCCGCAACAGAGCCACGGATCGACGTGATTTTTCGCATTGGTATAGTGAAGAGTATAGTATAGAGAACCTGGAGAGTGACGTAGGCTACTTTTTATCCCGTAAAGTCAACGAGTTCCCGAGGTATTTTAAAAACTAAATCCACGCGTACGAAGTCGCGGGTATCAGCTAGTATATGATATACCCAACTTCCTGTTACCAGTTTGCTGCTCCGTCATTGGATCCTCCTCGATCTCGATCATCATATATCTAACACCTACTCATTGAGATCTTAAAACAATTAAATCGATCGCACCTGTGAAAATTCGTAAGACCTTTAATCAAGTATGATCTTCAAACGCCTAAACAGATCTTAATAAATTATATCTAAGATCAATCTCTATCACATCAACTTTGTAACAAAAAAAAACCGCATCAAAATCTACAAAAGAACAGACTGACACACGTATACAAAAGTCAAACTTATAACACCCCTATTTTTGTCGGGGGTTATAAAATAGAACGGACTTTAATAAGTCAATGACTTTAATAGTACATTGCATTATTAAGTACTTACCTATGTCTGAGTAGGTCTAGTGTCTTACCTTTAAAGCTAAGCTTTAAAGTCATTTATCTGGCATTAAATTAATAAAATGTGTGATTTAGTACTGCTTGTTATCAGTAACTTTCAGACGCCTTTGTAGTTAATTTTATTTTTATGTCACTAATTAGACTATTGAGGCTGTCAGCCTCAATAATACCAGCCAGGTTAATAAAAATAATAAATCCTCCATCCAAAAACTAAGAGAATCATCAAGCAGGAAGGGTTTTACACGGAATGTAAAGTCAGTGAAATGTTAACCGGCGGATCCACGGTCAAGCCAATCACGGGTTAAATATGAATTACACTTACCGAAGTAATTTTTCCTTTGTTATCGAACCCGTATCCCACACATATTTCGTCTTCCGACGGTTTCGATGAATTCTTGAAATCGATGCAGGCCCCTCGGGACTTCCCCTTCTCGAAGGTCACGTGGTTATCTATAACCGCTATTCCAAAATCGTACGCGTGTGCACCTTGAAATAGAGGACAAAACATCAGTTTATAATAAAAACTTTATTTTAAATGCGGTCCTCACCGGGAACATTCGCCTATAATGAAACAGTTCGAAACTCGGCTCGTTTGCTGTTTTGAAAAGAGCAACCGCTGAGTTTCTTGCTGGTTCTTCTCGGCAGGAAGGGCATTCCGAACCAGTGGTAGACTCACCGACGATTCAAAAGCTTTTGTAAAAGTTTATTTGAATAAAAATAATTCTATTCCATTCCATTCCATTCCACTCCATTCCATTCCATTCCATTCCATTCCATTCCATTCCATTCCATTCCATTCCATTCCATTCCATTCCATTCCATTCCATTCCATTCCATTCCATTCCATTCCATTCTATTCTATTCTATTATATTCTATTCTATTCTATTCTATTCTATTCTTTTATTAGTGAGTGAGAAGAACCGAGCATTACAGTGAGCAACCTGTAATGTTACTATTTGTTACATTATATCAGTGAGAGAGAAGAACCGCGCATTACAGTGAGCAACCTGTAATTTTACTATATTTTGTTACATTATATCAGTGAGAGAGAAGAACCGAGCATTACAGTGAGCAACCTGTAATGTTACTATTTGTTACATTATATCAGTGAGAGAGAAGAACCGCGCATTACAGTGAGCAACCTGTAATGTTACTATTTGTTACATAATATATGTGTGAGAGAAGAACCGCGCATTACTGTGAGCAACCATGTTACTATTTGTTACATTATATCAGTGAGAGAGAAGAACCGAGCATTACAGTGAGCAACCTGTAATGTTACTATTTTTACATTATATCAGTGAGAGGGAAGAACCGCGCATTACAGTGAGCAACCTGTAATTTTACTATATTTTGTTACATTATATCAGTGAGAGAGAAGAACCGAGCATTACAGTGAGCAACCTGTAATGTTACTATTTGTTACATTATATCAGTGAGAGAGAAGAACCGCGCATTACAGTGAGCAACCTGTAATGTTACTATTTGTTACATAATATATGTGTGAGAGAAGAACCGCGCATTACTGTGAGCAACCATGTTACTATTTGTTACATTATATCAGTGAGAGAGAAGAACCGAGCATTACAGTGAGCAACCTGTAATGTTACTATTTTTACATTATATCAGTGAGAGGGAAGAATTACAGTTATACACAACCTTTACCTAATGATACAATTTTTAACACCCGCGATGCAAAGTGTTGCATCGCGGGTGCAACACAAATCAATTAATCCCGCAAAGTGCATGATGCTCATGAAGTGAGGCTCATGCCTGATGGCATGAGGCATTGAACATCAATGCCTCATGCCATCTAAAAACAACTATTTAGACTGCATGCACAAAATCGAATCTTGGATAGTTACACTACAAGCGAATGCTCGTCAGTCAATGCCAAATTATCGTAACGTAATGGCGTAATTTATTATAACATATTCTGTGGTAATGGTCAAAATGGAATCAGATTGTTACATTACAGGCGGATGCTCTCGGTGAGGGACCGCCGCCGTTATAATATTACTAGCTGATGCCCGCGACTTCGTCCGCGTGGATTTAGTTTTTAAAATCCCTCGTGAACACTTTGATTTTCCGGGATAAAAAGTAGCCTATGTTACTCTACAGGTCCTGAACTATAGTACCCATGCAAAAAATCATCCGTGACTCTCTTATGGCGTGATTGAAGGACAAACCAACAAACAAACACACTTTCGTATCTTCTATAATATAATAAAACTGTAACAGGTCCAATTCTGTACATTGAATATATTTTGAAAATTTTTGTTTGAGGGCACTCTATAATCGATACTGAAGCCAAAACAATTTTTTTTTAATTTTTTGTCTGTCTGTCTGTCTGTCTGTCTGTCTGTCTGTCTGTCTGTATCTGGGCCGCGCATCACGCCGAAACTACTGGACGGATTTAAATGAAACTTGGCACGATTTAAGATAATACTACGAGGTATAATATAGGATACTTTTTATCCCGAAATTCAGCACGGTTCCCTTGGGAGAGGGGCTGAAAGCCCAAATGGGTATTTCGCTGTAATTCATTAAGGCGTATTCCGATTTAATCCATTCTTTTTTTGTTAGAAAGCAGGTTCTTTAGAGATTGTCCTGTAATTATTTCAAGGTCGTCAATTTCGTAGTTCAGAAATTATAGACATCACGATCTTCAGTATAAGGTCCAAATAACTTGAACCCCGGAATCTACAAGATACTTTGAATGAACGGCTCATCTTAAGCTGGCAAGTGTACTTTATCGTATATAGCCATCGTGGATAGCCCTATTTTGTCAAAGTCAAACTACTCCAAATGCGTCAGATTTTGCCAAACGATCATTATACCTACATACTACATAGTAGGTATGGATGTAATACATCGTATGGACTTAATGCTACAGTGTTTTCCTATGCAATTTAATATTCTAATCATACTAATATTATAAATGCGAAAGTGTGTTTGTTTGTTGGTTTGTCCTTCAATCACGCTACAACAGAGCCACGGATCGACGTGATTTTTTGCATGGGTACTATAGTTGAGGACATAGGCTACTTTTTATCCCGGAAAATCAAAGTGTTCACGAGGGATTTTAAAAACTAAATCCACGCGGACGAAGTCGCGGGCATCAGCTAGTAATATAATAAAACTGTAACAGGTCCAATTCTGTACATTGAAGATATTTTGAAAATTTTTGTTTGAGGGCACTCTATAATCGATACTGAAGCCAAAACATTTTTTTTTAATTTTTTTGTCTGTCTGTCTGTCTGTCTGTCTGTCTGTCTGTCTGTCTGTCTGTATCTTGGCCGCGCATCACGCCGAACCTACTGGACGGATTTAAATGAAACTTGGCACGATTTAAGTTAATACTACGAGGTATAATATAGGATACTTTTTATCCCGAAATTCAGCACGGTTCCCCTGGGAGAGGGGATGAAAGTCAAAATGTGTATTTCGCTGTAATTCATTAAGGCGTATTCCGATTTAATCCATTCTTTTTTGTTAGAAAGCAGGTTCTTTAGAGAGTGTCCTATAATTATTTCAAGGTCGTCAATTTCGTAGTTCAGAAATTATAGACATCACAATCTTCAGTATAGGTCCAAATAACTTGAACCCCGGAATCTACAGGATACTTTAAATGAACGGCTCATCTTAAGCTGGCATTCGTAATTTATCGTATATAGCCATCGTGGATACTATTTTGTCAAAGTCAAACTACTCCAAAGGCGTCAGATTTTGCCAAACGATCATTATACCTACATACTACATAGTAGGTATGGATGTAATACATCGTATGGACCTAATATTACAGTGTTTTCCTATGTAATTTAATATCTAATCATACTTACTAATATTATAAATGCGAAAGTGTGTTTGTTTGTTGGTTTGTCCTTCAATCACGCCGCAACAGAGCCACGGATCTACGTGATTTTTTGCATGGGTATAATTGAGGACCTGGAGAGTGACATAGGCTACTTTTATCCCGGAAAATCAAAGTGTTCCCGAGGGATTTTAAAAACTAAATCCACGCGGACGAAGTCGCGGGCATCAGCTAGTAATATAATAAAACTGTAACAGGACCAATTCTGTACATTGAAGATATTTTGAAAATTTTTGTTTGAGGGCACTCTATAATAGACACTGAAGCCAAAACAATTTTTTTTAAATTTTTTGTCTGTCTGTCTGTCTGTCTGTATCTTGGCCGCGCATCACGCCGAAACTACTGGACGGATTTAAATGAAACTTGGCGTGATTTAAGTTCATACTACGAGGTATAATATAGGATACTTTTTATCTCAAAATTCAGCACGGTTCCCTTGGGAGAGGGGATGAAAGTCAAAATGTGTATTTAGCTGTAATTCATTAGGGCGTATTCCGATTTCATTCATTCTTTTTTTGTTAGAAAGCGGGTACTTTAAAGATTGTCCTGTAATTATTTCAAGGTCGTCAATTTAGTAGTTCAGAAATTATAGACATCACAATCTTCAGTATAAGGTCCAAATAACTTGAACCCCGGAATCTTCAGGATACTTTGAATGTAGGGCTCATCTTAAGCTGGCAATCGTACTTTATTAATATATATATAGCTGCTCGTGCTGATTCACTGATTCACTGACTGATTGATCACCTCTCCTGTAAAATTTTGTATGAAAAATTTTTTTTCCACCGATGGTTTCGTATAGAGGACAAAAATTCATTCGGAGGAAAATTATGGAGAGAGCTGATGATTGAGGATTTCGGAGACGGATGAGGAGCACGGCCAGGGTATTGAAGATAGGTGGGGGGTGCTCGAACAAATGTCACTCGAAACCTCATCCAATTCGCAGTGAGCTGAAAAAAAATTCAAAATGGCGGAAAAAAGATGGCGGCCATACAAATTTCGTCGGTGTCTATCTCGGAGAGTATAAAAGATAGAAGAGTGGTTTCCTGGCAAAAGCTGATCAAGACCCTAAGGTCTACTTGACGAACAGAAAAAAAATTCAAGATGGCGGAATTTTTTTTTTCTTCATACAAAAATATATGGCGAATATTGAAGAGACTAGAAGCCGGGAATCATGCACGACTTTGATACAATTCCTTTTCAAGATTTTTTTTTATTGAAGAATTTTCATTATGACAAATGATGACATATGATGATCGAGGGTTTGGAAGGTGGGTGAGGAGCACGGCCATGGTAATGTAGATAGGTGGGGGTGCTCGAACAAAAGTCACTCGAAATCTCATCCAATTGGCAGTGAGCTGAAAAAAATCCAAAATGGCGGATTCAAGATGGCGGCCATACAAACTTCAACGGTGTCTATCTCGGAGAGTATAAAAGATGGAAGAGTGGTTTTGTGATAGAAAATGATCAGGAGCTGAAAGTCTACTAGACGAGTAGAAAAACCGCGGTCCGCTTGCGGGCCGCGCACCCACGCGCCCTACTAGTTAATATATATATAGCTGCTCGTGCTGATTCACTGATTCACTGACTGATTGATCACCTCTCCTGTAAAATTTTGTATGAAAATTTTTTTTTCCACCGATGGTTTCGTATAGAGGACAAAAATTCATTCGGAGGAAAATTATGGAGAGAGCTGATGATTGAGGATTTCGGAGACGGATGAGGAGCACGGCCAGGGTATTGAAGATAGGTGGGGGGTGCTCGAACAAATGTCACTCGAAACCTCATCCAATTCGCAGTGAGCTGAAAAAAAATTCAAAATGGCGGAAAAAAGATGGCGGCCATACAAATTTCGTCGGTGTCTATCTCGGAGAGTATAAAAGATAGAAGAGTGGTTTCCTGGCAAAAGCTGATCAAGACCCTAAGGTCTACTTGACGAACAGAAAAAAAATTCAAGATGGCGGAATTTTTTTTTTCTTCATACAAAAATATATGGCGAATATTGAAGAGACTAGAAGCCGGGAATCATGCACGACTTTGATACAATTCCTTTTCAAGATTTTTTTTTATTGAAGAATTTTCATTATGACAAATGATGACATATGATGATCGAGGGTTTGGAAGGTGGGTGAGGAGCACGGCCATGGTAATGTAGATAGGTGGGGGTGCTCGAACAAAAGTCACTCGAAATCTCATCCAATTGGCAGTGAGCTGAAAAAAATCCAAAATGGCGGATTCAAGATGGCGGCCATACAAACTTCAACGGTGTCTATCTCGGAGAGTATAAAAGATGGAAGAGTGGTTTTGTGATAGAAAATGATCAGGAGCTGAAAGTCTACTAGACGAGTAGAAAAACCGCGGTCCGCTTGCGGGCCGCGCACCCACGCGCCCTACTAGTAATATATATATAGCTGCTCGTGCTGATTCACTGATTCACTGACTGATTGATCACCTCTCCTGTAAAATTTTGTATGAAAAATTTTTTTTCCACCGATGGTTTCGTATAGAGGACAAAAATTCATTCGGAGGAAAATTATGGAGAGAGCTGATGATTGAGGATTTCGGAGACGGATGAGGAGCACGGCCAGGGTATTGAAGATAGGTGGGGGGTGCTCGAACAAATGTCACTCGAAACCTCATCCAATTCGCAGTGAGCTGAAAAAAAATTCAAAATGGCGGAAAAAAGATGGCGGCCATACAAATTTCGTCGGTGTCTATCTCGGAGAGTATAAAAGATAGAAGAGTGGTTTCCTGGCAAAAGCTGATCAAGACCCTAAGGTCTACTTGACGAACAGAAAAAAAATTCAAGATGGCGGAATTTTTTTTTTCTTCATACAAAAATATATGGCGAATATTGAAGAGACTAGAAGCCGGGAATCATGCACGACTTTGATACAATTCCTTTTCAAGATTTTTTTTTATTGAAGAATTTTCATTATGACAAATGATGACATATGATGATCGAGGGTTTGGAAGGTGGGTGAGGAGCACGGCCATGGTAATGTAGATAGGTGGGGGTGCTCGAACAAAAGTCACTCGAAATCTCATCCAATTGGCAGTGAGCTGAAAAAAATCCAAAATGGCGGATTCAAGATGGCGGACATACAAACTTCAACGGTGTCTATCTCGGAGAGTATAAAAGATGGAAGAGTGGTTTTGTGATAGAAAATGATCAGGAGCTGAAAGTCTACTAGACGAGTAGAAAAACCGCGGTCCGCTTGCGGGCCGCGCACCCACGCGCCCTACTAGTTATCGTATATAGCCATCGTGGATAGCCCTATTTTGTCAAAGCCAAACTGCTCGCGTCAGATTTTGCCAAACGATCACTATACCTACATACTACATAGTAGGTATGGATGTAATACATCGTATTGACGTAATGTTACAGTGTTTTCCTATGCAATTTAATATTCTAATCATACTAATATTATAAATACGAAAGTGTGTTTGTTTGTTGGTTTGTCCTTCAATCACGCCACAACAGAGTCACGGATCGACGTGATTTTTTGCATGGGTACTATAGTTGAGGACCTGTAGAGTAACACAGGCTACGTTTTATCCCGGACAATCAGAGTTCCCGAGGGATTTTAAAAACTAAATCCACGCGGACGAAGTCGCGGGCATCAGCTAGTACATATTATAAATGCGAAAGTGTGTTGGTTTGTTGGTTTGTCCGTCAATAACGCTGTAACAAAGCTACGGATTGACGTGATTTTTTGGATAGATGTAGTTGAGAACCTGGAGGGTAATATAGGCATCCCGGAAAATCAGAGAGTGCCCGCGGGATTTTAAAAACTAAATCCACGCCGACGAAGTCGCGGGCCTCAGCTAGTTTATAATATTAGTATGATTAGAATATAAAATTGCATAGGAAAACACTGTAATATTACGTCCATACGATGTATTACATCCGTACCTACTATGTAGTATGTAGGTATAATTATCGTTTGGCAAAATCTGACGGGAGTCGTTTGACTTTGACAAAATAGGGCTATCCACGATGGCTATAATTGGATAATTTACGACTGCCAGCTTAAGATGAGCCGTACATTCAAAGTATCCTGTAGATTCCAGGGTTCAAGTTATTTGGACACTCTACTGAAGATTGTGATGTCTATAATTTCTGACTTACTAAATTGACGACCTTGAAATAATTACAGGACAATCTATAAAGAACCCGCTTTCTAACAAAAAAAGAATGAATGAAATCGGAATACGCCTTAATGAATTATAGCTAAATACACATTTTGACTTTCATCCCCTCTCCCAAGGGGACCGTGCTGAATTTCGGGATAAAAAGTATCCTTTATTATACCTCGTAGTATGAACTTAAATTATGCCAAGTTTCATTTAAATCCTTCCAGTAGTTTCGGCGTGATACGCGGCCAAGATACAGACAGACAGACAGACAGACAAAAAATTTAAAAAAAATTGTTTTGGCTTCAGTATCGATTATAGAGTGCCCTCAAATAAAAATTTTCAAAATATCTTCAATGTACAGAATTGGACCCGTTACAGTTTTATTATATTATAGATAGATGTAGCTATTTTATTACGCATATTTGAAGATTTATATTTTATCGTCTTAACCTGGGTCTAGTCCGAAGTCTAACCAATTATAATAATCATTTTTATCCAACTTCCATAAAAGGAGGAAATTCTCAATTCGGCCAGTCTTTTTTACCATCTTTAGTATATTTATTATCAAGTAAACGAGTACTTGGAAACTAGTCTTATTTCGATTATTTACGATTGGTTTTCTATTTTTTGCAAAATAAATCAATATTTTTAAACTTACTAAAGACTTGACTTCACGTTGTTAGTTTTGCAAAGTATCTTTTCGGGCCAAAATATGTACCTAAGTATGAAAGAAAATTTTTGGAAAATTCAAGGTAGGTAAAAGAGACAGTATAATGGTACTTATTAATTGCACCCATGCAAAACTGGGACGCATCGACCTATATTATAAAGATTGAAGCATAATATAGCTTACCGCTATTATATTTCGGATGAAATAGCTGACGATCGACAGTATAGTTCTTCCCAGGATTAGCAGAGTTCGGTACTTGAGCATACAGCACCTTCTTTTGAGCTGCTTTAAGACAAGTGGACGCAGTGATGATGACCTTCGAACCTATTAAAGCTCCCAGACAGAAGGGTCGATGCGCTAGTGTCTTTTCATCTAAAGCTCTGTATCAACAACAAGGATGAAGGTTAAAAACTGTAACCCGTTACCCGACTTTGGAAAATTGGATGAAACATCCGTCATATTGGATAGAAGCAGGCGTTACTTTGCGGAAGTTCATGTTTAGAAAGAAAAGGTTAGAATTATTTTGCTATAATCCGCCAATAGAAAAAATCTGTATGGTCAAACATGCAGTAGCAAGCTAAGCACCGCTCACCTTCCCAAGCAAGCAAGAAAGCAAAGTTCCCAAGCAAGCAATGCCACCACCACTCACATGCACCACGACACAAGACTTTTACACTAATTTCGACGCACGTTTCGCCCCGACACCGGAGCATCCTCAGGAGATGTCGACTTTAGAATAGAAATTGACTAGACAATACTTCTTCTTCTTCTTCTTTATCAACCTATAGACGTCCACTGCTGGACAAAGGTCTCCTGCATGGACTTCCACAGGCTTCGGTCTTGCGCCGCTTGGATCCAGCGGCTCCCTGCGACTCGTTTGATGTCGTCGGTCCACCAGGTGTGGGGTCTGCCAGCACTGCGTTTCCTGGTGCGGGGTCGCCACTCCAACACCTTGGGACCTCAACGACCATCAGCTCTTCGCGCTATGTGCTCCGCCCATTTCCACTTCAGTTTCGCGACTCGCTGAGCTATGTCGGTGACTTTGGTTCTCCTACGGATCTCCTCATTTCTGATTTGATCTCGCAGGGATATTCCGAGCATAGCTCTCTCCATCGCTCGCTGAGTGACTCTGCACCTTCTTATGAGGCCCATAGTAAGCGACCATGTCTCGGATCCGTAAGTCATCACTGGCAACACGCACTGTTCGAAGACTTTAGTCTTCAGGCACTGAGGGATTTTGGACGAGAAGACATCTCGGAGCTTCCCAAACGCTGCTCAGCTGAGTTGGATTCGGCGGTTGATTTCTTTCTCGAAGTTGGACCTACCTAGCTGGACTGTATGTCCCAGGTACCTATATATACTCGTCTACAAATTCGAGTGCAGAGTTCTCAACGATTACTGGGTGGAGCGGAGCATGAGCATTGAACATGATTTTCGTCTTGCTCATGTTCATTTTCAGGCCCACCTGTTAAGAAACCCTGCTGAGATCATTGAGCATTGTATTGAGATCTCTCAGAGTCTCTGCCATGACTACTATATACTCGGCAAATCGCAGGTGAGTGATGTGCTCGCCATTTATGTTGATGCCAAGTCCGTTCTAACCCAGAAGCTTAAAGACGTCCTCCAACGCAGCGGTAAAGAGCTTCGGCCTCGTAGTCTGGTCCTGTATACGTACTGACATAGTGGCGTTTTCGTACAAGCACTTCAACACTTGGATATACCGGTAGTCAATCCGGCATCTCTGCAGCGACCTCAATACAGCCCAAGTTTCCACCGAATCAAAGGCTTTCTCATAGTCCACAAACGCTAAGCAAAGTGGCCGGTTATACTCTTCCGTCTTTTGTGTAACCTGCCGCAGCGTATGAATGTGATCTATGGTGCCAAAGTCAAAAAAAAAAAAATTGGCCTACGTGAAATAAATAATTTTGAATTTTGAAAAAGTATTTTAATCAATTTTACGAGCGAATGAACTGAAAAATAAGTTAGTAATAAGCCATTAATGTACTAGTTTAGAAAGTGTAGCTATGTAGATATAATTAAGTATTAATAAATAATTATACTTTTACTTACTTGTAAAGTAAAACACACCACGGACACACATCGGTTTCTGGTGCTAGACAGTTATCTGTAGGTTATCATAAAAATACATTAAAATATGCACTCAATCACTTATCATGTAATAACATTCCTGAAACAATTTAATAGTACATTAAGATACAAGTGCGCGAAGTTGGTCATTACAGTTGAGGCGGTATTGCACAGCCCGAGCCGCAAGGCGAGGGCTGTAATAGAGCCAAGACTGTAATGAACAAAGCACACGCGTATCATACGACCTTTTTCAACACACTTGCGAGGAAAAAAACAATTAGGTAGGTATAAAATACATTTTAATTATTAAAGCAATTATTGAAAGTACAATTACTAAAATGATACGCAACAGTTTTTGTTGGATGTTGCACAGTATGTGTTATAGTATTATTAAAAATTTCACTGTGGTGTTCTTGAGTAACTGTAAATGCTTAAGCCCGTATGTATTTTTCTCTTGATTTTGATGGCAACAAACTGTCACTAGCGTTTTGTGCCTCAATAATAATATCTGGTGGCGTCGTATCCAAATCTAACTGTACTTCGTCACTTGTACTCGACTTTTTTCAGTCACAAATCAGCAAATTATAAACGAACAAATGTTTGCACAAAATGGCGCGGAGGTTTATTTTTTCGCGCGCCGTATCTTTGGTTGAATAACTATGCGCGCGCAGGTTAAGTCCAGAGGCACCGAACACCGCCATTCAGCCACAATATATTACTAAATATATAAACTAAATAATTATGTATTTCTAATAAGAATTTACGGTAATTAATGATTTAAAATATTGTATTTTTTAAATGCTTTAATAGATAATTAGATGAAGTATAATCTTATCTTATCAGATTTTGACTACAACAAGTTTATTTATTTACAAAATAACAAATCTTTTGGTAACAACCTCTTTACGGATATTAAAAAAAAAGTGGAAAAAGAAAAACACTAGTGCGGCAATGAAAAGTAAAACGCACTAGTGTGTAATAAACCGCATTCCGGGCGTAAGACCAAAGAAAAAATAGCAACTTTACGAGCAAGTGTGTTGAAATAGTATATTTCATTACAAGTGCGGAAAGGCTGTCATTGCAAAGAGTTCCGACAAATGTCTACCCGAGCCGAGGCGCAGCCGAAGGCGAGGATTGACAGTCGGAACAAGTTGCAATGACGGTTCCGCACGTGTACTGAACGACTATTTTTAATACAGTTGCGAAAAAATGAAGCAATTTAATAAAATAATAAAAACACAATAAACTCAGCTAACTTAACATTTATTTCTTATAAAAGTTATAATTCACATATACATTGAAATTGGTACAGTTTTTTATACTAACTGGGGAAGTTTTAGGTTGCATATTTACTGTTTGAGACAAACTATTATTAATTTCGTATGATTGTTCATGTATATTTGTCATACAATGGCGTTTGCTAGTTGATGGAGTTGGATCTGATGAATTATCACTATCAACGAAGGTAGATGTATTCACTTATATCTACGTTGTTCCTTATTTTCAGCATACTTTTTATCATCGAAAACCTCGACCATAACGTAGAAGGTTTTAATTTTGCTGCGAGTTCGGAGAAGTATGCCAACATAACATTTTCTGAAAAACTATTTGCTTTTTTCTCCTCTCTCCACGCAATAAATTCGTCGTATGTAGATATGTAGCGACTTTTTGACTTTTCCGGTAAAATGTTCTCCGAAGCATTTTGTGCAATTATACTGAGTTCCGGTGGTGTTAATTCAAAAAAACTAGGGTCGAAATTACTCATTTTGTGCAACAAACAACTAAACTCGCAAAGAAAATTTCTGAAAAATGGCGCCAACCGTAGAATATAAGCAGAGTTTTTTTTTCTTCACCCATTCTGGTAGGCAAAGGGCTATGCCCATACAGCCAAGTCTTCAGTTGAATTTTTTTGTTGATATGAAATGAAAATGAAATTTAATGAGATGAAATGAAATGAAACCTAACCAAACTCATTCAATCAAATCATTAAATCTGATATTGAAACAAATTAGTAGGTTCTTTTTAGAAATATACGTATTTGCATGAATTATAAAAACTTCTATGAATTTTTTTAGTAAAAACTTCATGGTTGGTTTTTCTTTTTAGTAGACATTATTTTGACAGTTGGGAAAGAGAACGCACGAGTTCGGGAAAGGTAAAAAAAAGCACAAGTGTGTAATAGCCCACATCCCGAACGCTATACGTCCCTGCAATACGCCACTTTTTGAGCAACTGTATTAAAAACATATTATTTGCCTGCGCCTTCGTGCACATGGAGTAAGATCTTCTTTTACGGGAACTCTGTATTCCGAGATAAAACCGTAGCCTGTTAGGTACTCTTCAGGTATTCTCCAAACTGCGTGATAAAAGGACAAGCCAGCAAAAAAACACACTTTCACATTTTTTATACTATTAGGGAATAGGGATTAGGCTAGGGACAAATTAAGCAGAATTCTAATATAATGTGTCATATTGAAATGTTAGGACAGCATTAAATTCAATTAATTTTAAATTATTTATTTCATGTAGGTAAGCTAACCTGGGGCTCTTATTACAAGTCAAGACTCTACCACGGAACGAAGTTCCTGATCGCACGGTAAGGAATTTGCGGATGGGAGCTAGGCAAAAAAAAAGTGTAAGAATTTTCCGTCACGACCCCCTTTCTAACATGTGGCGAGAAATGGCTTTGATTCTAAAAGGTAATACTTTCATTATTAGAAGATAATATTTTCATAATAATGTCACTAGCTGATACCCGCGACTCCTTCCGCATGGATTTAGTTTTTAAAAATCCCGCGGAAACTCTTTGATTATCCGAGATAAAATGTGGCTCTCCCGGTCTTTCGTATTTATAATAATATCAGTAATGCAAAATTATAACACAATCTAGACAACCGTAATCTAACATTAATCGAGATTCTACCTAAATCTCGAATTGTATATGTATATGACTGTCGTGTAATTAACAAATAATTTACAATAACAAATATTGATGTCAATAGTTAAGATGAAAACTATCCTATCTTTTAAGTTGGACCAAATTACAGATAGTTTGATCAAAATCGGTTCAGTAGTTTTCCATTTTCTCCCGAACATAGATCGTGACACGAGATTTTTTACGAGATGGTTTTAACATGTGGTGAAAGATGGCGTTGATTCTAAAAGGTTACTATAGTAAGGTATAGTTTTACGTTTATTAAAAGGAACTTCTTTCCAACCAGTGTTCAACGACACTATAATATTTTTTATTATGACATTACTATGGAGACTTATGCACATTTGTCTACCAAGCCCAATAACGGGAGAATCATGCAACTTTGTCATTAAGAAAATAATTAATTGCGTGAACAAGACGCCACGCAATTACCTAATAGTTAGGTACATAGTGAGTTTTTCGAGCGCGTTTTTCTGCTCGTGACATACCTACCTCTAGTTCTGTCCCTAGTTTATAAGGTAAAGTGTAATAATTACTTACCACTCAGGGTTGAATCGATTTGCGGTGGTGGAATAACGTTATCAGATGTGCAGCACCAAAACTCTCGGGAACTGCATTGCTGTTTTTGTCTAAAAAACAATGAATTTTTAGTTAACAGTCATAGGAGTTATTATATTTCGAGCGTCGAAACACAATAAGGCCAAGAAAAATTGATCTGAGATAAATATCACATCGAATTTTTTATCTTTAATAACATTGTGTTATAGTTAGGATTCTGAAAAATATTGTGATTGAATAGCAATGGCGGTTGCTGTTATCGAACATAACATTGATTATGCAGAATGAGCAGTGTGCAACATTGAGCCTGAGCCCAAAGCAATAACCGTTGACAGCGACTTTATACTTTTAATAAAATTGTAACTGGACGAATTCTGTACATTAAACATATTTTGAAAATTTTAATTGCAGGACTCTTTAGTGTCGATACTGGGTTCAAAACAATATTTTGTTGATTTTTTGTCAGTCTGTCCGTCTGTCCGTCTGTCTGTCTGTGCGCGCATATCGCGAAAACTGCCCAAAGAATTTGAATGAAATTTAGTGGTATAGTGGTAAGTGAACTCCGGGCCAACATACAACATAGTTTTTATCATGATAAACAATAAGGTTCCTTCGGGATAGGAGATGGAAGTTTTTATCGATTTTTACTTCGTAACTCCGTCAAAAAACCGATTTTTATAAGTTTATACTATCAGGCATGTTTTTTCTAATTTTGACGAAGATATGCTAAATATTCTCAGAGATAGAGGACATAACTCTTCACGGATAGCAGCAAGTCACTCGCATAAGACACAACGATCGATTACAGCCCAAAATTTATATTTATAAAAAGAGGGCTGTATGCATTAAATTACAAATTGACTAAATTATTACTATTAACCTCCAGGCCCCAGAGTTTGTACCATTGTGTTTGTTTTGCAGCCTACCCAGTACCCGTGCGAAGCCGGTCCGAAGGCCGGAAGCGGGTCAACTACTTAGTACTAAAAAATAAAACGTTATTTTATCTTGGTCCTCTCAGCATAGGTTATCACGTGTTAGTTGGGTGGTAAATGAAGTAAAGTTATTTAGTCTGAGGTACTTATCTTATAATCACTTACCTAAAATCACTTTCATCTACCACTCCGCCAGGAATTATCGTATGTTCTTCGTTACAAACTGATTCGTGTACACAAATGCCCTTCATATTTTTTTTCGTTATACAACTTTCCGGCCCACCTGAAATATTTAATTAATAAAAATTCTTTTCAAAAAACCGACTTCTAACGCCACTACAAAGTATAAAAATAATTTTAGTTTGTCCACGTTTGTTGAAGTCGGGCGGGCCTAAATACAAACTATGAAACGCTACGCAATATGAGAGACTCGGTTGTAGAAGTCGAGCGAGCATCGCGCATCGGTTTCATAGTTTGTATTTTAGGCCCGCCCGACTTCAACAAACGTGGACAAACTAAAATTATTTTTATACTTTGTAGTGGCGTTAGAAGTCGGTTTTTTGAAAAGAATTTTTATTTTAAGCTTTTAAGTGTAGTATCCTATGATTGAGGAGCTAGGACCTGGAGCTCCATGATGTAGTCCATACTGTTACCTACAATAATAATTCGTAATCGACATTTCCTAAATCTCTTTATTTTAGGTGAACAATATCCCTGCAGCATCAGGCTTGAGGAGTTGATTTTTATGGGACCATTTCGCAAACATCCTCTGTCGAAAAAAAAAATCACGTAAATCGGTCCACTAATCCCGGAGAAATCGGTGGACATACATAGAAAAAAAAAAAAAAAAGATACCGGCCGAATTGAGAACCTCCTCCTTTTTGGAAGTCGGTTAAAAATTAATAAGTATTTGTGCGGACCTAGCAAGCTTTCACTGCGGTGTTTTTTTTTTTTATATTTTTAATGTGCTCATGCTTATCTAAAGATCATGCTTATATGATTGCGAATATTTACATAGATGAGTCATTTGACGTTTGATGCTGCGAAAGGGACCATCATCATCGTCATCTTTGCAACTGAACCGATAGATGTCTCTACGAGCTTGCGCTGAATGTATTCAGCGGGATGCGTGTCCGTCCACTTGACATTCTTTCAACGATGCGCTTCCTGATGCAGGCAGGCCATTCCAGCACCTTGGGACGTCTATCGGTTTTTCGAACTATCTGACCCATTGCCCCAGGTGATAATAATATCGTTAACTAATTTATACTCACCATGCCTAATCGGAGTAAGATCTATTGGGTTCGTGGACGTTACCAAAGATAAATTGCACCATAAATTGCAAAATGCAATTATGACCATAAATTGCGTGAGCGAAACCATCTAAAAAAGCAAAATAAACCTCGCTTACTAGGTGATAACTGTCAATCATGATATGTTATCATAATCATTTATCTATAATCTTGATGATCTTAGACCATCTATGATGTTATCAATAAAGCATAATATTAAAGATTTTTTTAAGATTATAATTCGCGAATAACTGCATCATATTAAGCTCATAATATTATGATTATTTAAACGATTGGTAGCATAAGTATGCCTAACATAAACCCAAACTCACGTTTTTAAAATAATTTAACAAACAACAAATTGTGGCCTATCTGTTTGTTGTTTATTGTTGGCTGAACAGATTTTGTCGAAGTTTTCACACACTGATAGGGGATTGTAATTATAACGAACAACTCCGGCTTTTTATGTCATGAACAATTAGGGTTCCTTTGTAGAAAAAAACGTTTAATAATAGCGACATTATGGTCCAAACGTTGAACCGATCTTTTTGAAAGGAACAGAAATAACTTGCATTCTGGAGGCGGTATACTTACTTAGGTATATATACGGGCTACTTTTTAGCCCGGGAAATCAATAGTTATTTTCATCATACCTATTCGAAAAACGAAAATTGGCTTAAGACTTAAGGATTGCGAGAGTTAAATTCAATTTTGTTTTTATGAGAGTTTGAGCTTTCTCTCTTCTGATTGGTCCGCCTTCGTGTTTTAGTATGTGTGGTACTTATTACTAAGAGGTCGGACGCATAATCTATATATATAAAAGAAAGTGGTGTTATTGTAGTTACACTATTTATAACTCAAGAACGGATGAACCGATTTGGCTGAAAATTGGTGGAGAGGTAGCATAGAACCAGGAGACGGACATAGGATACTTTTTATCCCGTTCGACCGCGTTTCCGTCAAGTTACTATAAAACGTGGTATAACAAAAACGCATCTGACATGGAATAAAAAAACGCAAATGACAGTGGAATAACAAAACCTAAATGACAGCTAAACGTAATTTTGTCTTAAATTTGACAATTATAAAAAGTGTTATAATAAAGCATTACTGATATTATAAATGCGAAAGTGTGTTTGTTTGTTGGTTTGTCCTTCAATCACGTCGCAACAGAACAGCGGATTGATGCGATTTTTTTTATGGGTATAGTAATGGATGTAGTAGTGGTTCCTCAGACCGGGAGAGCTACTTTTTATCTCGGATAGTGAAAGAGTTCCTGCGGGATTTTTAAAAACTAAATCCATGCGAACGAAGTCGCGGGCATCAGCTAGTTTATAATGTACTAGCTGATGCCCGCGACTTCGTCCGCGTGGATTTAGTTTTTAAAATTCCGCGGGAACTCTTTGATTTTCCGGGATGCCTATGTCACCCTCCAGGTTCTCAACTATACCTATCCAAAAAATCACGTCAATCCGTAGCTTTGTTGCAGCGTGATTGACGGACAAACCAACAAACAAACACACTTATGCATTTATAATATGTATTAGTAAGGAAGAATTAATACATATGATAATAAAGGCGATCTAATTAAATTTTAGAACACAAAAGATACTATTGTGACTTAAATATGATAGATATACTCCTTCCGAGACTTTTTTGTAGAGAATAATGAGTAAGTACTTTAATCATGTATTGCATAATTTTTATATATCATCAATAGTTTTCTCAGTACACGCCAAAAGATGCATTTTATAGGCAAAATTTTGCTACTTTGGGTTACATTATTGCAATTTTCTTAAGGATCTCTAATTTTTTGAAAATAAATTATAGCCTATGTTACTTCCTGATAACTTAGCTTTCTTTGGTGAAAAAATGGTTAAAATCGGTCCAATAGTTACAGTGCCTATTCGGTACAAACAAACAAACAAACAAACAAACAAACAAACAAAAAATCTTTCCTCTTTATAATATCAGTATAGATGAAAAAGCTACTAGTCGTTATGGCGGCAATGCGCGCCGAAAAAAAAACACAATAGTTATTTGTTTTACAAGGGGTCAAAATAATATTTTCATCATACTTATTCGAAAAACGAATATTGGCTTCAGAGGATACCGGGAGCAAAATTCAAATTTAACCCTATGAGAATTTTCATTTCTCTCTTCTGATTGGTCCGCGTTCGTGCCTTAGTATGTGTTCATTACTTCTGCGTTCGTTGCAGAAACCTGTCAATCGCTCATTCCGTTCGAATTCGAAATTATAAAATGTTTGAGAAGCTGTTGTCTCCGATAAGTCACGTGATCAATTTGTCAATCGGATGTACGCCCATACTGTACCCAACATTAATAAGTATTAATGTTTAATTATTTCATAATAATTTATTTGTGTTTTATTTAAACTTTCAGTATACGTATAGGGTATAGGTAATGTCTATACATAGTAGGTTGATACTCCTAGCTTTTTCTCATTGGTAATGATGAAAAATAGTGTGTCATTCAGGGCCAAATATTTTGTTCTCGGGCGGCGTATATTGAATCTCTCGCTACGCTCAGGATTCTACTTTAGAAGCCCTCACTGCGCTCGGGATTCTACTATAGAATCCTTCACTTCTCTCTAAATTCAAAATAACGCCCTCGGGGAACAAAAAATTTCTTTGGCCCCATATAACACAAATAACTAATAACGGGCGTTATTTTGAATTCAGAGCGAAGGGAAGGATTCTATAGTAGAATCCTGATCGTATCGAGGAATTCAATATACGCCGCCCGAGAGCAAAATATTACTTTGGCTCCTTGTGTCACACACTATTTTTCATCACATCACATAATAAAAATCGGCCAAGTGCGAGTCTGGGCTCGCTATTTTAGGGTTCCGTACATATGACCAAATCACTTTTTTAAAAACTAGATCTTTAGATATCTTAGTTCTTAGATACTTACTTACTACAAAATTAGAATAGGTATGGGGAAAAATGCTCCTTTATTTTGGTGACAACTTACAAACCGAATTATAAATCGGCGTTTTCAGTATTTTTTGTTTAAATACACTATATATTACATAATATACAGAAATTTCAAATTCCTAACTAGTTTAGTTTTTGAGATAGACCCCGTAACAAAAATGGTCTAAAACCGACAACTTAGACGTCATTCCATTTCTTCATTTTTGTAGCTAAAAAAAATATATATATTTGAACTCTAATAAATAAATAATGAGCTCTAGACATTGACAGTTGACACCCCACATGCCAGGGTAAAAAAATAAAATTTTATTTCGACTCCTTTTTCATGTATGGGATTTTTCCTTTATTTATTTTTTATTGTTATTCATTTTTTATTTTTTATTTATTTTTTATTTTTATTCTTTGTTGTTATAGCGGGCAATAGAAATACACACTGTGACAACTGTCTTCCTATTACGGTTTACGACATAAAGCCCGCTGACAGACGGACACACGGTCGGACAGCGGAGGCTTAGTAATAGGGTCCCGTTGTTGGCACCCTTTGGGGACGGAACCCTAAAAATTTGTTAATTATTATTATTTGCAATAACTTACTAACTGGAATTACTAACTGAGATTTTTAAAAACCAACGAATTGCTGCACCGTCTAGCTAATATTAAAGAGCATGCAATATTTTAGCTTCATGAATTTTATTATAAGGGTTTAATAAAAAAAATCTATGGTTCACCTTAATTTATCCAAATAAGTATTCCAAATAAAGTTCGCCTAGTCTGCGATCGGAATTCCTTCAACTTAAAAGACGAGCGTGTTATTCAGATAATTTATCTTCTCTGCTGACTGAATACATGACTTCGTATTAAAATAAAATCGGTCAAGTGCAAGTCAGTCTCACGCACTGAGGATTCCGTACCTTAAAGATAATCAATTAGATAGATAGTAAGATAATCCTACTTATCCTACATAACTTAAATGACATCTATGTTACCGTTAGAATGCATAATACGTTAATGTGCACATTAACTAGGTAATCTGCAGATGCTCTGATACGATTCGTTAAAGTGTAAAATTTGAATTAAAAATGTTCTTATTTGCACTTTACCTAGTTAGTCTGCACAATAATGGTACATCGTTAAATTGCGGAAGACAGTGAACGAAATACTTTTGTTTCGCTCAGCCGCTCCTCCCGCTCCCCTCAGGTTTTTTATTAAGTTAGTAGGTAACTAAAGGTAGTACATTGACCCAATACAACCTAAGTGCCTACAATACATTTTTTTCCACTTTAACTGACTCAGCCAGATAATCTGCAGAATACCTGGTTAATCTGCACTCTAACTGATTTACGCAAATTAACGGTAACATCTACATATACTAATATTATAAAGAGGAAAGATTTTTTTTTTGTTTGTACTGAATAGGCTCTGTAACTACTGGACCAATTTAAACCATTTTTTCACCAATAGAAAGCTAAGTTATCAGGAAGTAACATAGGCTATAATTTATTTTCAAAAAATTAGAGATCCTTAAGAAAATTGCAATAATGTAACCCAAAGTAGCAAAATGTTGCCTATAAAATGCATTTTTTGGCGTATGCTAAGAAAACTATTGATGATAAATAAAAATTATATACTACATGACTAAAGTAATCATTATTCCCTAAAAAAAAGTCCCTAAGGAAATATATCTAACTATCATATTTAAGTCACAGTAATAGCTTTTGTATTCCAAAATTTAATTAGATCGCCTTTATTATCGCAGTATTAATAATTCTTCCTTACTAATACACATTATAAATGCGAAAGTGTGTTTGTTTGTTGGTTTGTCCGTCAATCACGCTGCAACAAAGTTACGGATTGACGTGATTTTTTGGATGGGTATAGTTGAGAACCTGGAGGGCGACATAGGCATCCCGAAAAATCAAACAGTTCCCGCGGGATTAATCCACGCGGACGAAGTCGCGGGCATCAGCTAGTAAAATATATAATATATAAAAATATATAATTATAAACGAGAAAGTTTGTTAGGATGGATCTGATGGATAGATGGATGGATGAATGTTTGTTACTCCCTCACACCACAACGAATGAACCGATTCGGCTGAAAGGAATATCGGATACCCAAGATTAACACTTTGTGCAGGAAAATTAAAGTCTTCCCGCGGGATTTTAAAAACTAAATTCACACGGACGAAGTCGCGGGCATCAGCTAGTACCTAATCAATAATAATTATTGATTAGGTGCTATAGCTGATACCCGCGACTTCGTCCGCGTGGATTGATTGATTGCACGATACAATAATAATAAAAAGCGAATGTAGAGAGAGCTTACATAGTGATATATAAATACCTAAGTTAACAAAAACAGAAACAAAAAACAATTATTAGTGAATTATAAAATTACACATAATAATAATTGTGTAGGTACTTGTATATAATTATATATTTCTTTATTGAACCCAATAACGTGTATTACTAACATTGACAACGCATTCCAGAAATTGACACCGCTGACGATAAGCAAAGCCGTGTGGTCATAGCTCATACACAAACATATCGACGGTTGAAAGGCTAATTGACCTAAGCGACATTTTGTAAAACTTGCACTTGAACCCGGATCCAAGTTTATTTTTGAAAAAAAAATCATATAAAAACAACTATTTGATAGTCTTTTATTTATTTAATACAGTATATTATCTCTAATTAATGAAGGTTTTT
Source organism: Oeneis ivallda (assembly GCA_029955525.1). Taxonomy (NCBI): domain Eukaryota; kingdom Metazoa; phylum Arthropoda; class Insecta; order Lepidoptera; family Nymphalidae; genus Oeneis; species Oeneis ivallda. The sequence goes on from JARPMR010000007.1 coordinate 13,343,444, forward strand.
AAGTTATTACTGTTGAAAATTGTGTATTAGTGTAGAAAATTTATGTTGGTTAGCCCAAAATGCATCAAATATAGTTATTTTTTGAGAAAAGCAAAATGGTTCAAATGCCTACCGTAAATAAAATAACTGAAAGAAAACTGGCTCAAGCCTCGACTTAGAATAAAATTATACAGAGAAAATGAATTTAGCGCCAAGTCAACTGACAGTTGAACATCCCAATGAGCCTAAGCAGCACGATGGTTTTGCACCAGAGTGCAATTAGGGGGACTGATGGCTGACTGATTAATTCATTTTCAACAATATTGTCTATTTTCACATCTCGTTCAAAATCTTGTAAAATACTTTTCTTCCTTTTCTCGACGACTCTTCTCCAGTGTACTGCAGTGACTTCTGCATACGCAGTTTGTAGCAGATTCAGCATTTTTGTGGTACCTACTGAATGTCCGTATTTATCTTTGAGAATTTGGGTTTCTGTCCTCTTTCCTATGCCTAATACTTCGGCAACGTGTTCGCTCGGTGTTATCACAGGTAAAAGAGGCCCATCGTTAACAGATTTACGTTCGAAGTAATTAAATAAATAAAAATTTTACCACTTGTTCGCGAGATTGGCTGTTTAGCGTTTTCCTTCGTTTCGACATGGTAAAACAAGAACAGCAGTACAAAACGTTTAGTAATTGGAGTCCAAATTATAGCCAGGTAAATGTCAGATTAAGATCAGTCCAATAAGAAAACGACAACAGACTGCGTCACGTAAAGGCGTCCCACGGGTTTTTTACCCTAAAAAATGTAGCATCAAAGATTTTGTTTCTATTTAATTATTTTCCACCGACGTAACCTTGTAACGATGTCCAGTTTGGTGGTCCAACGAATGGTTTATTATCTTGGCCGCCCTATAGGCCATCATTATTCAGCAACGTCCATAAGATATTTTTGAGGTTGATATGCCACTTTATACAATTTTGGACAGAATGCAAAATGGACCAAACGACATAGCTTATTGTTTTGATTTAATGCAAAAAAGGCTTAGAAATGAGGCCGGTTTTGCTGTGGGTGCTAAGCGCCAAAAAAAAGTAGTAAAAAAAAATTGAAACCTGACTCAAACTTCGGAGAAAAATTTGCTGATTCTGAATATGTATAATAAGTAACTCAATATCGCAAAAAATGTCGCTTAGACCAATTACCCTTTCAACCGTCGATATAAACATATGTTTGTGAGCTCATATCACGTTGACCCATGGAACTATACAATACAGAAGAGCCAACGAATTTATAATTATAGTAGCGACCCACTCCGGCTTCGCACGGGTAGTAGATTATATTACGTCTATGCTTTGAAAACTCCTTGGACTGTTCCATAAGTTATAGAGAGTTATAAGAAGTATCACTCGCGAGCGAGTCCCGTCATCGCCATCGGGTAAAACCCACAACTCTGTTTATTGCGCGCGTTCGTTTTTATTTTACGATAACTCCTCAGATATTCATTTAAATTGATAAACTTATTAACTGTATTCCTCTAAACAGAGTTCCAATTACCGCATAGTACGTGACCATTTTTTAGGGTTCCGTACCAAAATGGTAAAAATGGGACCCTTATGGTGAGATTTTTTCCGTCCGTCCGTCTGTCACAATCGATTATTTTAGTAACTATTAAACCTATCGACATGAAATTTTTAGTTTAATTAAAAAAGGGGGAAAATCGGGAGTTTGAAATTTCAAAGTAAGATAACTATACCGAGTGGGGTATTAATGAAAGGGCTTTACCTGTAGATTCTAAAACACATTTTGATTTATGTTTAAATATAATAGTTTTTATAGGCAAAATGTCGAAAAAAATAACACCCCCCCCCCCCCCCCCCTTAGGGGTCATCCATAAATTACGTCACACGAATTTCATGATTTTTTGCCCCTCCCCCCGTCCTTGTCACAGCTGGTCACATTTGTAAGACTCCCCCCCTCCCTAGTGTGACGTCACATATTTTGCAAATTTACAATTAGAAATTATTGAATGAATGAAAACAGCGGTTCCGAAATCAGTTTTATTTCCGAAGATAATATCTCCGAAGTTTACCAATCGAAAAATCAGAAATAATTATGGTCAATAGAAGTTAACGTATTTTTTACAGAAGAAATAAAACCAACGCTCTTACTAGCATAGTTTTTTTATATTAACAATAAACCTCTACAAACAAAGTTAACGATTAGAATAAATTTTATAAATACATATCAAAAATTCCGAAGCCAGCGGGATTCGAACCCACATCTCTTGGGAATCGCGCCCGAGTGTGTTAGCCACTTACACTATAGCCACGGTCGAACTACCCGTCAGCATCGAAATTAGCTAACACACTCGGGCGCGATTCCCAAGAGATGTGGGTTCGAATCCCGCTGGCTTCGGAATTTTTGATATGTGTTTATAAAATTTATTCTGATATTTCCTTAAGTGTAGGTTAACACTTTAATAAAAATAAAAAGTTAACGATTAATAAGCAAATTAATATAATATTACTTATCGTTTTACTTTTACTTCTAGAGTACGGAAACCTAGGTGCGCAGGTCCGACTCGCACTTGGCCGGTTTATATAGAAGTTAAAATGGGTATAGTAAGCTATCCCTAAAAGATAATCCCACCATACCACCAACATACATTGTTTTGTTACATCTCAAATGAATTAGGCAGCGCTTTCGATGAAAGCTACCAGGCGGCTTGAATTTGTCCGACTTTGTCAACAATTATCATCATATTTCAACCAATTTACAAAAAACCTTAACAAATTATACTCTAAAACCTTCTACATGAATCACCCTATCTATTGGTGAAAACCGCATGATAATCCGTTCGGTAGTTTTTGAGTTTATCGCGAACAGACAGACAGATAGACGCGGCGGGGGACTTTGTTTTATAATATTATGTAGTGATAATACCTAACTTCACCATGTACCTAATGTACCTAACTTCACTTGAGAGGTTCGTTTGATCACATTATTAGTCGTCCCAAAGAATATGCATGCACATCGGCCTTTGGAATAAAACGCTATTTCTATTCTATTGCAAGGAAAGCTAGCCAGAAATTCACGTAGTAATTACTGAAATCTCTTCACAATCGGCGAGCACATCACGTAACATATATAAAAAAATGCAGTCGAACTGTGAATAGAATAGAATAGCGTTTTATTCCAAAGGCCGATGTGCAATATACGGTATATTTTCGCTATATAGGTATATTATATACCTATTACCTATATCGCCGGGTACTGTACCTCTGACAACAAAGGAATGCTTTTCATGCTAGTACCTACCTACTTATGTAGAATATTTTATTTTTGAAAGTATAATAATTTATGATGTACCTAAAGCCATTATACCCAGGTCAGGGTGTTCTAACTTTTGTTTTTATTCTATTTTACAAGGAAAACTTACCTACAGCTAATATAAAAAAGTAAATAGCTAAGAACAAAAGAAAATTATAGCTAATTTTACAAGTTTTCACAGATAGAGATTTAGTGTCGAATTATCTGTGTTCCTCCATAACTGGGTGCAGAGAAAAACTGCTGATAGATAGCGCTAGTAGTTTCATATTATAATCGCTGAAATATTATAGTAAAATTGTTTTTCTGTCACTTGTTATATTTAAATGTTGTAGGTACTGTATATTCAATGTTTCCACTTTATTTGTGTCCAAGTCAATGAATATTTGAATAATTAGTTTCAATTCGATGCCTAGCCTAAGTATGTCACGCTCTCTTTAACATTTCTGTGGTTGTGATGCGGGCTGTTACGTTCACTCAAATATGGTTGAGCGAAGCAATGGCTGGGCCATGCGTCATGCTCCTGAACGGGTGAATCGGCGGGAATGGGGCTACTTTCTGTCTGCCCGTCTTAACATTTGAATTATAATTGGATATAATTAGGTATGCTTTTGTGGAACTTCCCTCATTGTGGAAACACTGCATACATAGCATAATATCTATTATATTGTAAACTTGTTTTGAAAAGAGCAACTGCCGAGTTTCTTGCTGGTTCTTCTCGGCAGGAACGGCATTCCGAACCAGTGGTAGACTCATCGACGATTCAAAAGCACTCTTACTTGTAAAAAAGTTTATTTGAATAAAAAACATTTCTATTATATTTATTCTATTCTGTACTGTTATTAATATATTATGTACTCTGAGTTTTCTCTTCTTTCAATTGAACAATGAACATCCCACTTGAGACGATAGCAAAAAAAATTTAGGGACCCCAATTTTTTGGATGTAACATCCATCCATAACAACATGTTGATTTTGTGCGTATAAAATATAGCCATACTTTATAAAGAAAGCATAATAAATATAAATATACTGTAATAAATACCTATACCATAATAACAAATCGAGTGACACTTCATTCATCGAAATTGGTTCAGTAGTTTAGGCGCCACGGTGGAACATTCTTAAATAGGTAGTCACATACATACGTAGATTATCTTTTAAGTTCGGCTTTGTGAAGAGGCTTTCTTCATCCAATGTAAGAAAACAAAGGATTTAAATCTCATTTTTTTTTTCGTAAAAATATGTACTTACCATTTTATCAAAAAATATAATAGGTATAAGTGCTTTATTTAAAACTAGCTTATGCCTGCAACTTCGTCCACGTGGATTTTATTTTTAAAATCCCGCGGGAGCTTTGATTTTCCCCGGACAAAATGTAGCCTATATCACCCTCCAGGTTCTCAACTATACCCATGCAAAAAATCACGTTGATCCGTAGCTTTGTTGCTGCGTGATTGAAGGACAAACACACTTTCGCATTTATAATAATATTAGTAAGGAAGAATTAATACATGATATGAATGTAACCAATACCTTTGTTTCTACCGGTGGCGATCTAATTCAATTTTAGAACCCCATACATATACATAGTTGACGCCTCGTCTAGCTTAATTGGCGCCTACCTCAAATAAGGTAAATAAATAAAATTGTGCTATTGTGTGAAAGAAAATAAAATTAAATATTTATTTTGATATTAAGAATAAACCTCTAAAACAAAAAAATAAGCAAATTAATATATAATATTATCGTTTTACTTGAGTACTTTTACTTCTAGAGTAGGTTCAGAACCCTCGGTGCGCGAGGCCGACTCGCACTTGGCCGATTGTTTTATGTATCATCAATAGTTTTCTCAGCATACGCCAAATAGTGAATTTTATAGGCAAATTTTACTATTTTGGTTACATTATTGCAGTTTTCTTAAGGATCTCTAATTTTTTTTGAATATAAATTATAGTCTATGTTACTTCCTGATAATTTAGCTATTCGTAGCACTTGCTCAAAAAAGTGACATTCTGTGCCACAAAAAGCGAACATAACAATAGTCATTTTTAATCTGTTAAAAACAGGGAAAGTAAATTAAATTGTACTGAATTTTATTCATCCTCTAGGGGGAGAATGTGATTTAAATTTGGAATACTTACCGAAATTTATACTGAACTGCATCTTTGTTTACACCATTGAGTTTGTATATAAAGCATTATACATCTTTTTGAAAAAGGAATACGCATTTATTATGCAGTTATGATTATTAAATAAACCGACGAGGCCGTATGAGCTTGATGCCATTGCTTTTCCGACAAAAAAATATTAGTCTAGAAATTTGCCGCGTTTTTGTTTTCTTCAAATACATAAACGTTAGGTTTGTTTTAATTTATTTTTATAAATAAGTTAATGTTCTAAAAATACGTTACGATGTTAAATCAAAGCGACAGTGACAGTGAATTGTCGGATTCCATCAGTGCAAATGCTGCCGCAATTATAAATACTATTTGCTTCCAACAAAATCCAAGGAAAATTTAAAAACTTATGAAGAATTTTCAACGTGGAGAAGTGCGAAAGGCCTATCAATTTCAGAATCAGTAGTTACCTACTTCTTGTCTATTTTGATTATTTATCCAAGACAAAGTATTCGAATACACTTTGGTGCATATACTCAAAACTGAAAGCTACAATAAGCATCAAACACAGCATTGAAATAAATAGATTCACGAAATTACTGGCTTTTTAGGGTTCCGTACCCAAAGGGTACCAACGGGACCCTATTACTAAGCCTACGCTGTCCGTCCGTCCGTCCGTCCGTCCGTCCGTCCGTCCGTCCGTCTGTCAGCGGGCTGTATCTCGTAAACCGTAATAGATAGACAGATGAAATTTTCACATATTATGTATTTCCATTGCCGCTATAACAACAAATAATAAAAATTTAATTAAATTAAAAAAATCAAATTAAAATATTTCCATGGGTACATGGAAATATTTTAATTTCAATTTTTTTAACGGAACCCTAAAAGAGCGAGGCCCGACTCGCACTTGGCCGATGTTTTAAAAAGAAAATCAGAAGGGCATTGCGCAAAGAAGTCTAAAATTTTTGCGACTCAAAATGTGGAAAAATTTCTTAATTAAGCTCCTGACGAAATTTTTCTGGCCACAAAAGTAAGTATACATGATTTAACTATGAATATTTCGTATCTTAGTAATGGTAATTATTCTATATATTTACCTGTTTTTTTATCTTTGTTATAGGTGGCCTTAATTTTTGGACTCAATGGTGCTTGCCGCGGATGTGAACTTGTAAACTTAAAGGTGGAGGACGTTGAAAATCATTCCAATGAGTTGCTGCTGATTAATGTAAAGGAAACTAAGACAAAGAAAAATCGGTCATTCATTGTACAAGGACAATATACTAAAATCATTCATAAATACCAAGCATTACGTCCCACCAACATGGAAAACAATAGATTTTTTATAAACTATCGGAATGGGAAATGTACTCGACGATCGTCATCGAGCCATCGGCAAAAATAAAATTAGCAATATGCCAAAGGAAATTGCTAAATATTTAAAACTTAAAGATGTTGAACTCTACACCGGTCACTGCTTTAGAAGAACTGCGGCGACTTTCTTGGCGGATTCAGGAGCGGATATTACGTCAATAAAAAGACACGGTGGTTGGAGCTCTGATAGAGTAGCTGAGGGTTATATCGAAAGCTCAATGGCGAATAAAACCATATTAAGCAGTCAAATTAACAAAAATATAAAACTAAATCCATCAGAGCCACAACCATCAACTTCCGGCATCTTATCTTCGTCCGTAACTCACGATGCACCACCACCACTATCTCCGACGTATACTATCTACAATGAAACGCAAGTTCCTCAGACGCAAGAACAGAGAATACACAAATCAACTCATCAACAATAAATGTACCAAACAAAAATGTAACTTTCTCTATCAATAATTGGACCAATGTTTCGAATGTTAACTTTTACTTTTAATTGTCATTATTTATTTTTAATAAATGCTTATCTCATATTATTATTGTGTTAATTTTTTCGCAAATGGTACGAAAAGTAGAGTATTTTCCTCGGTGATAAAGCTGTCTTAGTCTTGGGTGAACTTAAATCCCTCGCTACGCTCGGGAGTAAACCTCGAATCCTTCGTTGCGCTCGCGATTTAAATCGTCACCCGCGACAGAAGACACTGCTTTATCCCCTTGCTTAATAATCTAATATTCTATTGGTGAAAAAATGGTTAAAATCGGTCCAGTAGTTTCAGCGCCTATTCGGTACAAACAAACAAACAAAAGGATCTTTCCTCTTCATAATAATCGACCGAGCGAAGCGAAGGTCTCTGAGTTTACTAGAGCGATTTGCACTTGTCCGTCCGTCCGTCTGTCACAGCCTTATAACTTCTGAATTACTGAACGTAATTACTTCAATTTTAGATATGATATGTAAACCGATGGCCTCCAGCCGAAAATGGCTTAAAAAGTTATAAAAATCTTTATTTCAGGGGGGCTCCCATACGAAATGGGGGGCTTTCAAAGTGGAGATTGTATTCGAGGCTAGATTTCGAAAACCACTTTGTTTTAAAACTTGAAACTTACACATAATTTGAGTTATATTCTGTACTTGAACAACAAATACTAAGATTAGATAAATATTATAAAGAAACGAAATTATTTGAGTTTTAATGGGCATCAATGTTTTTAACAAAACTTCACTATACTGTTACTAGATGGCGCTGTCTTTAATATTGTAAATATGCATCCCATCCACGAAAGCAGATGACGATTGACGTCATCAGATTCGGCGCGTTTTAATTACAATATAATATAGTTAAAACTACCTTATGGGAATTATGGGATACCGCGAGGTCTCAGTTCGGGGCGAACCACTAGTTATTATTAATATTATTAATATTTAAATTTAAATTATTTAAAATTTATAATATAGCTCACATTTTTAAGTTATTCTTGTGGACCATAGATGTGGACTGTAACATAATTGCTGACCTTCTCATTAGACTCAAGTAAACCAGTTCGCCAAAGAATACCTACCGATCTCATATTTTATACTTTTATTTCCTTATTATTCATCTTGTTTGTGTGTGTAGCTTCTATAAATGTGTTGTATACTCCTTTTGACCATATTATTATGTAGACTTGTTGCGGCTACATGGCGTAGGTATTTTGATTTTGATCAAAATAATATAGACCTTTATAAAGACAAAAATAAATATCTACAATTTAGTAGAATATTGTGATAGAATACCTAATTGTGTTAATAATAATTAAATCAAAATCAGTTGTAAAATGATACAGTTATAATTAATACAGTGTTCGGGGAAGTGGGCGGCTTTAGGGGCATGGGGCATCATAGACCACGAACACTAGGATATATTTTATATAGTAGTTTAATAGGCATATTTTATTTTAGATCCAGATGTCTTGTTCTTGCTAGAATTTTTTTTATTAACTAGTTTTAGGGCTCTGGGTTCTAGCCCTTTTAATTCTTGCTAGAAGGCTAGAAGTTGCTAGGTCACCAAAGAGTATAATAATATATTATCTTCTTCTTCTTCTTTATAAACCTATAGATGCCCACAGCTGGACAAAGGTCTCCTGCATGGACTTCCACAGGCTTCGGTCTTGCGCCGCTTGGATCCAGCGGCTCCCTGCAACTAGTTTGATGTCGTCGGTCCACCTAGTGGGGGGTCTGCCCATACTGCGTTTCCCGGTGCGGGGTCGCCACTCCAGCACCTTGGGACCCCAACGACCATCAGCTCTTCGAACTATGTGCCCCGCCCATTTCCACTTCAGTTTCGCGACTCGCTGAGCTATGTCGGTGACTTTGGTTCTCCTACGAACCTCCTCATTTCTGATTTGATCTCGCAGGGATATTATTCCGAGCATAGCTCCCTCCATCGCTCGCTGAGTGACCCTGAGCCTTCTTATGAGGCCCATAGTTAGCGACTATGTCTCGGATCCGTAATTTATCACTGGCAACACGCACTGTTCGAAGACTTTAGTCTTCAGGCACTGAGGGATTTTGGACGAGAAAACATCTCGGTGGTTCCCGAACGCTGCCCAGCCGAGTTGGATTCGGCCGTTGATCTCTTTCTTGAAACTGGACCTACCTAGCTGGACTGATGTCCCAGCTGGTATATTATATTATACTCGTCTACAATTTCGAGTGCAGAGTTCTCAATGATTACTGGGTGGAGCGGAGCATGAGCATTGGACATGATTTTCGTCTTGCTCATGTTCATTTTCAGGCCCACCTGTTGAGAAACCCTGCTGAGATCATTGAGCATTGTATTGAGTCTATGCCATGACTGCTATATCATCGGCAAATCGCAGGTGAGTGATGTACTCGCCGTATAAGTTGATGCCAAGTCCGTTCCAATCCAGAAGCTTAAAGACGTCCTCCAACGCAGCGGTAAAGAGCTTCGGAGAGATTTCGCACTCCACGCTGCACGTGGATTGGCCTCGTAGTCTGGTCCTGTATACGTACTGACATAGTGGCGTTTTCATAAAAGCACTTCAACACGTGGATATACCGGTAGTCGATCCGACATCTCCGCAGCGACCTTTTTTTTTATTCGATGACAAGATAGTCCTTGACTGTGATCTCACCTGATGGTAAGTGACGATGCAGTCTAAGATGGTAGCGGGCTAACTTGTAAGGGGTATGGCAGTGAACATTCAACCTATAACCCTAATCGGTTTCTACACGCCATCGTGCCGGAACGCTAAATCGCTTGGCGGCACGTTTTTGATGGTAGGGTGGTAACTAGCCACGGCCAAAGCCTCCCACCAGACCAGAGACAATTCGGAAATTATAAATTCCCAAATTGACCCCGCCGGGAATCGAACCCGAGACCTCTCACTTATAAGACCACAGCGCTCACCACTGCGCCAGGGAGGTCATCAAAAATCAACCTCAATACAGCCCAAGTTTAAATAGGTAATATATTCTATAGGAAAAATGAACTGACTGTTATGCAGTTGACGGGCATCGCCACCGCATGGCCTACGCAGTTGGAGGGGGTACGATATCGAGTCAAAAACGGGCGTAAGGTACGATATCGAGTCAAAAACGGGCGTAACGCAGTTGAAGGGAATCCCTTCAACTGCGTTACGCCCGTTTTTCTAATAGTGGTATGGATGGACTTTATTTGTTTGTGGTGTGGTATGGACAGTGGACAGTGGACACTATCTTAGGTGTTCGTGGCATGGAACTAGGAAAACGACTACGTCTAATGGAAGTAGGAATAAAATAAAAACTAAGTATACCTATATTTTATCCAATTTCTCTTTATTATTATCACATAAGTGTGAGTGAAACAAAACATTGCTGTTCGAGTTTAATCGATTATAATTTATAAACTGGTCACTAAAAAAATTTCTTTCAAATTATTACCTATACCTTTTATCTTCTAATACTGTCAAATTAAAAATACCATAATCCTGGAAAGACATAACTTGTCGGTCCGTAAACTTAATTTTGTCGCATATTTGTATTGTGAAATGAAGGATGATTATACGAGTCTGCCCGCGAAATTCAAATTTAATTTGGTTTTTCGCAATTTGTAAACTAATACGACAAACTAGGCTAATGGCATTCTAATTCCGCCAGTAGAATTATCATCTTCACAGGTTTACATAAAAATCTTTACTTGAAAGTGACCAGTTTAAGAAATTAATCAAAATACTGAGTTGGACGTGAGTTATTCACAAATTAGTCGATATTTTGATTAATTTCTTAAACTGGACACTTTCAAGTAAAGATTTTTATATAAACCTGTGAAGATGATACTGCGATTGTCGCAATTAGGATGCCATAAGCCTACTTTGTCGTATTAGTTTACAAATTGCGAAAAACCAAATTAAATTTGAATTTCGCGGGCAGAACTGTGTGTCTTCCACCTAGCTTGTTTATTCCTGAACAATTAGGGTGGAACCACATTTGTGAGGATCGATTCGGATTTTGCCTATACAAAACTGTCATTTTCCATACATTCGTGTACGCATCGAAAAGCCGATTTGATCCGTACACGTTTCTATGGAATGGAATGGAATATGGAATTTGACAGTTTTGTATGGGCGAAATCCGAAACGATCCTCACAAATGTGGTTCCACCCTTAACCCTTCAATCTTGACATCAAAATGTCAAAAAAATTGTGACAGCCGGTGCACCTTAAATGCGCGTCGAAAATACTGCATTGTACAAAATAATATGTAGTATGTTGTGCTAAAGATGGATAACAAAGAGGAAACGGATGGACAGATGGATAACGAAGACAAGATTTTAAGCTATTGCATAGCTTTTATCGCGGGCTTTGAGCGCGGCGACCGAATCAAGAAATTCCGTAACGAAAATAAACATAACACCCCGTCGTTTCAGTTCGGCAGACTTCGGCACGGTGTTTGTGTGCGTGCGACTAGAAAATGCTATGCAATAGCTTTACCGCGGCAGTCCCCGAGTGCCACACTTTTTTTTTTTAATTCTTCGTAGTCTACATGGAACTAGGTAAAACCATGGGGAAAACTGTCCATATAACATAGTTATGAATATAATATTATGTCCTTGGGCAGGGCACCATAGAGTAATAGTGAAATTTTGACTTAAACACGTAAAGGGGTCTGGGGTAGATAAACGTCAAGCGTCAAAATCAGCAGGCATTCTGTCACTCAGTCACTTTCAATTCTTAATTAAAAATGGGTTATGTTTGGCTAAATTAAAAGTTATGATTTTTAGTAAAACCCATACGATTCTGTGATAAATGCCATCCAAATATCAACCGCTGTTTAATTTTAAGCCATAGATATATTGATAAATATATTTCGATGTGGACGCAGTAGCAATGAAGTTCTATTTTGAGACTAAAGTATTTCTCATGGATTGTGGCCAAAGGTTAAATTTTGATTGAGTTTGGGTAATGCAGTAACAGTGCTCTTGGGTTAGGCCTTATCTGCCCTTCTTGCATCTTGTAATGGATGAGTTTAAGTTAAAAGCAGGGGAGAAAATAGAGGCATTCCATGTGAGTTTCTCTAGTTGTTTCTTGTTGCCCTAATACCTATCCCATAGCATTTTCCTCCTTCCTACTGTTTGCTTGTACATATAAAAATTGTATGAGTATTATTAATATGTATGTTTGAAGTTGTGACTAACCTAATTAGTACTTATAGTTTGACACTGAACTTACATAAGAATCTGCATTATTCAACCACCATACATATATTTTATTCATATTTCTTACAATATGTCATGATGTATTTAGATAATTATAATGAACTTGATTGAATCTGCCATGAATTAAGTTTAGTATATATTATAATAATATGTGAACCTATTTTTTTAATCATCATCATCATTCATCATTAGTAACCCATCAACGGCTCACTACTGAGCGCAGGTCTCCTCTCAGAGAAGGGTTATAGGCCATAGTCCACCACGCTGGCCCAATACGAATTGGCGGACTTCACACACCTTCGAGAACATTATGAAGAACTCTCAGGTGTGCAGGTTTCCTTGCGACGTTTTCCTTCACCGTTCAAGCAAGTGATATTTAATTGCTTAAATGCACTTGACTCTGAAAAGTCAGAGGTACCTGGAATCGAACCTGCAACCCCCTGAATAGGAGACCACAGACCTAACCACGAGGCTATCACTGCTTTATTTTTTTAATAAGAACCTAATATTGCTTACTAAAATAATAATGTGCTCAGTATCATAACTGTGAGTACTATTTAGTATTTTACCAATGTTTCACTTGCCTTACTACAATGCAATCCCTGGGACCATGCCACAGGAAGTGCACTATTCCCCACCCAGGTAAAAATTGGCAAAATAAAATTAAGTGGCACTCGGGGACACAATTATAATATTTATGCAATATTTTTTTTTGCAAAATAAAAATCATGCCAAAAAAAAATTAAAAACAATCAAACAAGAAAAGCGAACTGTCTACTTCGCGAGTGAGATTCGAACCTGCGACATCGGCGCTCGAAAGCGGCCCCTCGAACACTGCGCCAAATAGAGCTACATGAGAACCTCTAAAATGTTGAACCCTTACTGAACGACGGTGTTAGGTATTTTCGTTACGGAATTTCTTGATTCGGTCGCCACGCTCAAACTGTTTGCCCTAGTTCAAAGCCCACGATAAAAGCTATGCAATAGCTTAATAAAATATTTAGGGATATCACATCTGTCTAACTAGTACCATAGTTGATTTAGTATTAGCTAGAGTCTATTCAATAAATAAGTCATTTACTTTCATGGGTAACACTTTTTTCCATATATTCCACCTTCCCACATCAATACTATTCACAATAGTTTATTTTTATTAAAATCAGATTTATTTTTATGTAAAGTAACAAAAGTATTTGTTTCATCGATAACCCTTAGAGCAGTTTGTTAACAGTAGAAAACATCTATTTTTAAAATGTCCTCTAATCAGCTTGGTTCTGCTTGGTGGCCACTTAATTGTGGTTTGATGATCAAGTATCATAGATAATGGAATCATCCTACAACCCTATGAATGCAGGCCAAATGGTGGCGTTTTGTGCCTAACATTGACTTCACTAAGTGAAGTCAACTAAACTAGAGTTAAAATAAACTAGAGTTTAAGTTGTTAACATTGTTACATTTTGCGAGTAAAGTTAGCCAGAGGCATCAAGCTGATCTGTGTAATACTTTTGAAATGAGTTACTTATGTAAATGATCTACTTGTAGTGAAAGGTGTAATGCAAACATTTAAAAACAATTCACAAAGATTAATGGCATTAAATTGATCCCTTAAAGAATTACCAATTCTGTAATAGGGTATTTGACTATATTAAAAATATTGTTTCATCTGGTGTCATCCTAAAAGATTATTAAGTATCTAAAAACATTATTCCATACGACATAACTAAAAAATAAAGCTTTATTTAATTAGAAAACATTAATTAAAATTGCTATAATTCTGGCCATGTTCACGAGATCGAAAACGTTCTTGTATCTCGAATGACGTCACAGTTCACGCCACCTTTGGGCTTTGGAATAATCATTGACCTGTGTGTGAACTGTGACGTCATGTAAACAAATGGAACGTTTCCGCAGCAATTTATTTTTTTGAATTTATTTCTCGATTTTTATGAAAAATACTGAAAATTATGGCGAAATATACGTTTTGTTAGCTTCAGCATAGCATTATTAACAATTTAATATGATTTTCTAAAATTAGTCAAATACCCTATTAGCATGTTTATCTTCTCAACAATCAACATATTGTGTAGGTAGCGTAGCGGCACAAAAGTCTAGCGGTGACCGTTATTGCGCAGAAGTCGAAAATAAGGTATCATGGCGCTGATTGGCTCTCCAGTCGTATTCCGTCCGTCGTCATTGGTTGCGTGACAGTACCCCATGCGCAGCTATTTTGTTCAGCGCTAAACTTTCGTGCCGCGACCTATATATGTAAATTAAATACAATCTGCCACAGAATTATCTAAAAATTATTTCTACAGTGTGATGATCGCAATCACTTCTGCTTGGCCAACACTCTCTCTCACGATTGGCTAAAATGCATTGTTGCAGCAAGAGTACCATAAATTCTGCCAATCACCACAAGTCTGTAGCAATGAGTGATGCAGCTTTTCCATAATCATTCAGCAGATCTCATTAATTTATTATTATTATTGTTTTGTTTTCAGGATGCAGCCATTGTCGCAGCTAACAGCAGCAAAAACCGATTTTATAATGTTATACAACAGACTGGTGATGCAGTTGCAAGGGTAAGGATTGAGGAGTAGAATCAGACAATTTTTTAATAATTTAAGTACAGAGAATGCAATTCATATTTTAATTTTTTTATGAGGATGTTTTCGGAGATAAGCTAATTTCGCTATGCACATAGATTTGCCCTGCAAGCATGAAAATTCACATAATATCTTCACCCACCCTGGGAATATCAATAAACTAGACTATGTCCATGTGGATTAATGTCATTAAGATTTTTAATTCCCACTGGAACTCTTCAATTCTCCGGGATAAAATGTAGCCTATATGCTAATCCTGGGTAAGAGCTATCTCCATTCCAAATTTCAGGAAAATCGGTTCATTTGTTGTGGCATTAAAGAGTAACCAACATCCATCCACCCATCCATCCTCACAAACTTTCACATTTACAATATTAGTAGGAAGTAGGATATGTAGGATAATACTGAAATATTGAATGTAACAATAGGATCGATTGATACACAGTGGCAGGTTTAATCTGCATACTTGTTGAAATATGCTTATAGAAATTGAAACACCCACATTCATCTCAAGTCTCAACCCATCATTCAGCCCAATTGTGGACATAGTTCCCTTCTCAAATGAAAGGGTTTAGTTATTCAGCCACACTTGCCATAATATGCAGATGTAGAGTTCACACACACCTTTGAGAGAGAACTTTCAGACATACAGTTTTCCTTTGCTAAAGCAAGTGTATATTTAATTGCTCAATACATATCACCAGATAGTTGAGAGCAAAGAGGTTGAGATATACTCCAAGGTTGGATTGAACCCCAGAATCAAGTAAAAAAGTTCAAAAAGTGTAACCCGAATACAGAAAATTTACATATTGATTTTGTTCATATAAATTATAAGCTTATTTCACCCAGACCATCATAATGAATCAGTTGCCATCTCCTTTATGTGATCCATAAAAAATACAACCTTTCCCTTAGGCTTTGCTGTCATCAGGTAAAAAGCAGTTGGGTAAAGGTTTTACAGCTTGGAAACATCCTAATGTCTTATTATTTGCCAGGACTAAACTTTAAATTTTCTTTCTAAGAACAATTTTGACGACCTTCCTGGCTTAGTGGTGAGCGCTGTTGCCTTATAACTGGGAGGTCTCGGGTTCGATTCCCGGCGGGGTCAATTTGGGAATTTATAATTTCTGAATTGTCTCTGGTCTGGTCTGGTGGGAGGCTTTGGCCGCGGCTAGTTACCACCCTCAAAGACGTGCCGCCAAGCGATTTAGCGTTCCGGCACGGTGGCGTGTAGAAACCAATTAGGGGTATGGGTTGAATGTTCACTGCCATACTCCTTCCAAGTTAGCCCGCTACTATCTCAGACTGCATCGTCACTTACCATCAGGTGAAATCGCAGTCAAGGACTAGCTTGTCATCGAATAAAAAAAAACAATGTTTCAGCTTCGCGAGGTGTTCCAAGAGATGTGGCACAACGAATTGGTGGCGGAGGGCAGAGCGCGCGCCGCGGCGTGGGCGCAGGAAACGGCGCGTCGCATACAGGAAGGCGCTCCGCCTCTCTCACCTATGATACTTTATGAGGAGCTCGTCGCGCTTCTTAAAGACCATGGTGAGAATCGACTACCAGTCAACTGGCTGTCAAAATATTCAAAAGTAAGGTATGGTGGGCCTATAATGAGAACTACTCTATCAATTCCACTTGGCCCTTCTCAGAGAGGAGACCTGCAGTAATGGGCAGTTGATGGGTTGCTGATGATGATCTATATTCTGTCAATTATGCAAAATGACTTTTTGGTTCAGGTACATGACAAATAATTTCTTCAAAGATTAAAGAGTAATTTATATTCACAGATAAAATTAAACATTAGTTTATTTAACACAGTTTTATAAGGAGTTTATACTAGGTAGAACATCCCCTTAATGAGGATGGATGGATGGGTGGATGTTTGTTACTTTCACACCACAACAAATGAACTGATTTGGCTGAAATTTAGAATGGAGATCGCTCATACCCACGATTAACACATATAGGTTACTTTTACCCCAGCAAATTACAAAGTTCCCATGGGAATGGAAAAACCTTAATCCACACGGACGAAGTCGCGGGCATTAAGGTTAGGTTAGTTATTAATAATTATTACTATTCATCTAGTTATTAATAATTACTAACCCTTCTCTGAAAGGAGACCTGCGCTCAGTAGTGAGCTGTTGATGGGTTGTTAATGATGATGATGATTATTCATTAACTTCTGAAGCTAAACTAGATAGCCTAGGCCCTAGACTAAAACATAATATATTATTAATAATACGGCAAGGCCATAAGGAAGGTTTATGATTTTAGCAGTCTATGTATACAGGGTTAATTTTAATTCACCAACAACATCCCACATGTAACTTCTATGCAAAATACTGAACAACATTTGTTCAACGACTTTGCACATAACTCAATAAATTCACCAAAAAAAAAATCTAAGTTTTTGTTGAAGAATCTGTCATTTTTTGAACTATTTGGTCATTTTATGTAATGTCTCTTCCACACCTGCGTGAAGTTACTAACCGCGCAACAATTAACGTCCGAAGTTATCGCTTCGTATTTACAAATGCTTTGTGATGTGTATTACAAACATGCTGAGCTATCGTCTGCAAGTCCATAATTTCGCCTTTATCGCGAACACCAAAAAGGCTTTCCGCGGCGACAGGCGTGCATCGGACAAGGATTAGTACCGAATATCGAGTGACGGCGCATCAAACACGCCACCCATACCCTTTTACACGTGTCGCATAGAGTTTTAAAATTTTAGAACAGAAAAATAAATATTATTTATTTTATAATGAAAAAAAACCTTTTTATTTTTAGGAATTTTAAAAAGTCTTGGAACAAAAGTTATTTACTTTGATGCATAGAAGTTACATGTGGGAGGTTGTTGGTGAATTAAAATAACCCTGTATATTATGTATGTGACTATTTGCAAATGTTCCATCGTAGCGAATAAATACGGAGCCGATTTTGATGAATGAGGTGTCAATCGTTTTGTTATGATGGTTTGGGTGACATAGGCTACATTTTGTATAAACAAATTTCGTATTTAAAGAAAAATTCATATTCCTTTGCTATAATTCGCCAAACAGAATATATATCTTCTAACACTCGACGTATGTTTCGCTCCGATACCAGAGCATCTTCAAGAGATGTTGACTCCACAGCGTACAATTGCAAAGTGACGATCGCACAAAATTTCAGTTTTCAATTGTGCATTGTGTAGTCAACATCTCTTGATGATGCTCTAGTATCGGAGCAAAACGTATGTCGAGTGTTAAAAGATTTATTCTGTTTAGCAGATTATAGGAAAGGAATATTAATTTTTCCTTTAAATATCATTGAATTCCGCAAAGTAACGCCTGATTATATCCAAAACTTGCTGATGCCCGCGACTACGTCCGCGTGGATTTAGTTTTTAAAACTCTTCGATTTTCTGGGATAAAAAGTAGCCCATGTCACTCTTCAAGTCCTCAGCTATAGCCGTGCAAAAAATCACGTCGATCCGTAGCTCTGTTGCGGCGTGATTGAAGGACAAACCAACAAACAAACTTTCGCATTTATAATATTAGTATGATTTTGTAGTCGGGTTACAGTACACTTCAGCAAGTGGTGAAATAGGCCATAAAACTTTTGTCCTTGTTGGTGCCTCAGCTATAGCCGTGCAAAAAATCACGTCGATCCGTAGCTCTGTTGCGGCGTGATTGAAGGACAAACCAAAAAACAAACTTTCGCATTTATAATATTAGTATGATTTTGTAGTCGGGTTACAGTACACTTTATCAGCAAGTGGTAAAACAGGCCATAAAACTTTTGTCCTTGTTGGTGTGCGTCAGTGTGGCGCCGCAGCCTGATCATCTTCCTGTGCGGCGCGGCGTTCGGCGGCAGCGCGGGGCTGGTGATCGGCTTCCGCGCCGGCAGCCGCGCGCCCAGCGGCCCGCACGCGCGCGCGCTGCACACACAGACCGACCAGACGGTCATACTCGTCGAGGACGCTGTCTCTCCTGGTAACTTTCTCCTCTTCTTTATCAACCGATACACGTCCACTGCTGAACAAAGGCTTAGACTTAGATTTCCACACCTGATGGAAAGCGATGATGTGGCCTAAGGTGGAACGCGTTTGCCTAGAAGATGCCTATTCACCCTTGCTTTAAAGATACCCAAATTGTACGTGTTAGGAAACACAGATCTCGGCAGAGCGTTCCAGACCCGAGCCGTGCGAATCAGAAATGAAGACTTGAACCGCTTCGTGCGCCTGGATGGTATATCAACGATATAGGGATGGAAGTCCTGCCGATGTCTTGCAGTGCGGTGGTAAAGAGGTGAAGGAGGGACAAGGTCGAAGAGCTCCTGAGCACACTCACCGAAATATATCCTATAAAACACCGATAAGCCGGCAACTTTTCGACGGTGATCGAGGCTCTGAAGTTTGGCTAAGAGTGGAGAGTCCTTGCCAATGAGTTTCCTAGCTCGACGATCTACAGCATCTAGTGCCGCAAGTTGGTACTTAGCAGAGCCATCGAAGAGATGACTTCAGTACTCCATGCACGATCTGACCTGGGCTTGATATAGCGTAAGCAGTTGTTGTGGCGTGAAGTACCGCTTCACCTTATTAAGGATGCCAAGTTTTTTGGCGGCAATCTTGGCCTTAGCTTCAATGGCTCTTCCAAAGTTTATGGTAGCCGAGATGTCGAGACCTAGGAGATCAATGTGGTCGGTGATCGGTATGGATATATTCCGGAAAGTGGGAGCCAAGGTGAAAGGGCTCCGTTTAGCAGAGAGCAGACACGCCTGGGTTTTTGTAGCGTTAAACTCCACCAAATTGGCGACACCCCAGTCGGAGACATTTTTGAGGGTGGAGTTTACGCGTTCTATCATCGCCTCTCTGAGTGCATTAGTCTCAGAACTATTTGTGCGTGGACTGGACATATATCTCTCCGTTACAGTGCTGTCATCTGCATACCCCAAGATGCCGGGTATTAGCAGATCATTAATGTGCAGCAAAAAGAGTGTAGCGGAGAGAACAGACCCCTGAGGAACTCCGGCATTAATAGCCATAAGATCCGAAGAGCAGCCATCAATGACTACTCGGAAGGACCGCTCACTCAAGAAGTCAGATATCCAGTCGCACAAGCTACCTGGAAGACCATAAGCCGGCAGCTTACTAAGAAGGCTGTCATGCCAGACCCGGTCGAAAGCTTTAGATATATCAAGAGAGACAGCGAGGGCCTCTCCGTGTTTCTCCACAGCTTCACCCCAAATGTGTGTGGCATACACGAGTAGATCTCCAGCAGACCGTTTTTGACGGAAACCATATTGACGGTCAGAGAGAAGATCATTTGACTCCAGGTATGCCAGGAGCTTGGTATTTAATATGCGCTCCATAGCCTTACATAGTAAGGAGGTGATAGCGATGGGTCTATAGTTCGCCGGGTCAGCACGAATACCTTTTTTAGGAACAGGCTGTACATTATTTGTATAAGTTATTTCAGAAAATCACCCTTTCAGAGTTGTACAATAGGGGGTAAAAATTTGTATGGGAATATTTTGATTTTATAGATATTATTTACTTGTTTGGGCGGTAGGTTATTTCTATTTTATTAACACACAATGTCTGTAATAGACTTGTCTTTGTTCTGCGCAGACTTACCACAACAAAAAGTATTCTTACTGTGTACCATGGTTGTCTCTGCAGTACTCCGTTATGGCCTTGTAATTTGGGGTAATTCAACAACGGCTAATAAGGTTTTTATAGTTCAAAAAAATACCTTAGAGCTATCCTTCGCATGGCACCATATGATTAGTGTAGGCCGTCTTTCACAAAGCTCAAGGTCTTGCCACTTCCATCCATGTACATTTTGGAAATATCGAAATTTGTGAAAATAAATCTGCATAACTTCAAGGCCAAGCGTGACACAAATTTAAATACGCGATCTCTGAGAGATCTCGATAAATTTATTTTAGCACCACAAACAGCACATTTTAGTAAAAATTGTTAAAATTGTCAATTAAAATATTTAATAAATTGCCAACCGATATCAAAACACTACCAAAACCAGACTTTGCACATAAATTAAAGTAATAGTTGCAAGGGAAAATTTTTTACTCCTTACAAGAATTCTTTCAACAAGACAAAAAAAGATTTTGACATTTTAATTGCCGTAACAATCTATGTATTAACTTTTTACATGATTTTGGAGTTTTGAAAAGCCATTTAACTAATAAGATTGACATTTTGTATATTTATTATTATTCCGCTTGTATTTTTTATTTTGTTATGTGATTTGAAATAGTTTAAATTGTGTTACTTTGTAAAAATATTGATGTAAATGTAATTTTATATAATATAGACTCCTATAATATTTGTATGCCGCTACGGCTATAATTTGCTGGACTGCAAAATAATTATATTGTCGACACACATTATGCAAATAAAGAATTGAATTGAATTGAATTAATTAATTCCATAAATATGTTGACCGAGGATAACGCTCTTTCCGCCTCTACGCCTTAAAACGCTCATAATTAATTCCCTTTTCAACTCTCACAATAGATTCATTATCAATGCTAGAGGAAGCTTGGGGTTTAGATACTTTTTTTTTAGTTTTAGCCTCCATTTCTGCTTCCAGTTGTTTTTCAGTTCAAATCAACCCAATATTGAATTGCAGGCATGTCTGCAGATATTGATAAAAATGTGAAAAAAGCTTAGGATCCTGGTATTAGCCAATACCGGTATCCCGGTATTGGCAGCCCTCAATACCGGTATTGAAAAAGTCCGGGATCCCGGTATTAGCCAATACCGGGATCCCGGTATTGGAAGCCCTAACGTCCACTGCTGAACAAAGGCCCTTGCTTAGACGTCCACAGCTGGTCGATTGTGGAAAAGCTGCACCTCAATTGGGTATGTCGAGGACGCTGTCTCTCCTGGTAACCTTCTCCTCTTCTTTAACAACCGATACACGTCCACTGCTGAACAAAGGCTTAGACTTAGACTTCCACAGCTGGTCGATTGTGGAAAAGCTGCACCTCAATTGGGTATGTCGAGGACGCTGTCTCTCCTGGTAACCTTCTCCTCTTCTTTATCAACCGATACACGTCCACTGCTGAACAAAGGCTTAGACTTAGACTTCCACGGCTGGTCGATTGTGGAAAAGCTGCACCTCAATTGGGTATGTCGAGGACGCTGTCTCTCCTGGTAACCTTCTCCTCTTCTTTATCAACCGATACACGTCCACTGCTGAACAAAGGCCCTTGCTTAGACTTCCACAGCTGGTCGATTGTGGAAAAGCTGCATCTTAATTGGGTATTTAACTGTTGTCAAAATGTTCATATTCATTATTTATAATCGAAGATGTAACATGTAAGAATAACATTTGTAAAAACAGAAAATAAATCGGCCAAAAAATAAATAAGTTCGAAGCTGATTTGCTGTGATTGCATCTATCTCTTTCTAAAATGACATTTTCTATGGATCCGCTGACTTGTGACATCACACTTCAGTAGCGCTCTCTCTATCTAACAAGAAAGCTCTATACTTCTGAGACGAGTTAAGATATTTAAAAAAGAAAAATTGTATCGCGTTACTTATAATATTTAAAAACGTTATTTTAAAAAAATAAAAAAATATCAATCAAATACCCAATTAAGTGATTGGCTGAATTTAAGGGTATATTTCCGCACGAATTTAGCCAGTAACGAGAGAATGTCGGAAAATCAGAGGTTTATCAGAGGATCGTCACACTGTAGCAATCATTTTTAGACAATCCCACAGCTAGTCTCGGTCTTGCGTCACCTGTATCAAATAGCTCCCTGCGATTTGTACAATGTCGTCGGGCTACCTAGCCTGCGCTTTTTACCCACATGTTAGAACAATACATGTGTAACAATGTGCAACCGGACGGATATTAACCACACAAGAAATATTATACTGCAGAAGTGCATGCAAAATACAGGGGCACTCGATATTCCCTTACGCTCATATTCCAATTGGCCCAATCCGATATGATGTGAGAGACACCAGGCAGGTTTCACGTTAAACGCATGCTCAATTCGCTTGTTTAAACACACACAGTTACACATTTTGCCGCGGTTCTTCAGTTGGCACCCAAGTATTTTACGTACATCTAAAGTTTTCTATCCAATATCTTAAGGTTGAAGACAAGGGTCTGCCCGCGAAATTCAAATTTAATTTGGTTTTTCGCAATTTGTAAACTAATACGACAAAGTAGGCTTATGGCATTCTAATTGCGCCAATGGCAGTATCATCTTCACAGGTTTATATAAAAAAATTTACTTCAAAGTGTCCAGTTTAAGGAATTAATCAAAATATCGACTAATTTGTGAGTAACTCACGTCCAACTCAGTATTTTGATTAATTTCTTAAACTGGTCACTTTCAAGTAAAGATTTTTATGTAAACCTGTGAAGATGATAATTCCACTGGCGCAATTAGAAGGCCATAAGCCTACTTTGTCGTATTAGTTTACAAATTGCGAAAAACCAAATTAAATTTGAATTTCGCGGGCAGACCCTTGTCTTCAGCCTTAAAGTTTTCTAAGTAGGTATTCATTGTTCCCCAGGAGCGGGGGCGGGCGAGGTTCTGATACGAGTGCAAGCGTTCAGCGTGTCGAGCGCAGACCGAGGCGTGCTGCGCGGCCGCGCGTCTGCGCTGCGCTCTCTAGTCACCAGCTCTCCTGTCACCGTTGGGAGAGGGTTCGCTGGTAAGTTCGCTTCAGTGTTTTTCAGCCAGATTAATTTTCCTGGAGCTAATGTAGAGCGTGCCACACAACATCCATACATACTCACGAAAAACATCGAGACTAAAAAACATCGATATCTAAAACGAATCTCTGACTTTCCTAAATTATGTGCGTTTTAAGCCATTAAATATAACTTGCTTCCATGGTGAAGGAAAACATCATGCCTGAGTGTAAAGTTTGCCCATCCGCACTAGGTCAGCGTGGTTTAAAGTTTAGGCCATAGTTCTTTAAGCCCCTAAATCTTTCTCATTCGACAGGAGAACTGTGCCCAGTAATGGGTCGGCGATGGCTTTAAATGAATCAAAACAAAACGTAGTTACAATGTTACATGAGAAAAAAGCTAACATACACTAATTCGTTATAAGTAGAAACCTAGTTTAATAAAAACAAGTTTAGCTTAAATGAGTTACAATTTGACCACTTTAAAAAGAAAACCTCGTATAAAGGAGCTAAACGTCCAAAATTGGGCGTTTAAAGCTAAACTACGTTTCGTTGTCGTTGGTGAAATGCAAACTATAACCCTAAACTCAGTTAAGCGCGTAAACTGAGTTTAGCGTGAGCTAATCGCGTTTAGTTTGGTCGGTGAAATTGGCCCTAAGCGTGTAATACAAAGCAAGACTTGCTCTAGTCACTAGTAATTATATGTTGTGCCTGTTGGATGACTGCTTGAATACTGTGTAACGTTGTGTTTTACAACGTTCATTCATTACTTATGAAACCTTTGAAAAATGTATATAATTTACGATTTTTATACCACTAACTCCATCTATGATCGCGTGGCGGCGTCTTGATTTAGTATTGAGCGAGTTTGCTGATATGTCGATAGATGTCTGTGTATTTGTTGAAAAGGTTTTTAGGGTTCCGTAGTAAACTAGTCTACTACCGTAGTCCCTTATAGTTTCGCCATGTCCGTCCGTTCGTCCGCGGCTTAGCTCATAGACTATTGGTATTGGTACTATAATATAGAAATCTGTAATTTGACAAGGGTATAAATATTAATTACGCCAACTAAGTGGTGAAATAAAATTGTGAAAAATAATTTTTAGGGTACCTCACTTCCCCTACATGTAAAGTGGGGATGAATTTTTCCATATCTAGAGGAAAACTAAATACTTACTATATTTATTTATTTGTTGTCCTTATAGGGGTGGTTCTAGATGTGGGAGCGGGTGTGAGTGACCTTGAGATGGGGGACGAAGTGTGGGGCTGCGTGAGCGAATGGAGCGGAGGGGCGGCGAGCGAGTTACTTGCCATTAGAAGGTAAGCTTAACCTCTAAGGCATCGTGGCTGTCATTCATTCACTATTGCCTGACGTTAAAGTCTTGGTATTTTTATTACAAGATATGCTTGCGCTTGATGAGAATCATGCCTAAACGCAATTTATTATGGACATTAAATGGGGCATTATGGTCTAGTTTAGAGCGCTTTTGCCTAGAAGATGCCTATTCACTCTTTATCTTGTTGATTTACTTCAGAATCAATTGTTTAAAAATCCTGTTTTTCCGGACTAACGGTAGCCTATGCAACAATCATTTTCGCATATTTTATAAAATATAATAAGGAGAAAGGAATACTATTCGCGATAAGGCATGAATGCGGGTGACGTATGTATGAGGTGTGGAGCGCGACCCTCGTTCCCTGTACATGGGTTAGCATGTCTTTTTGGAACGAAGTTCCTTTTCGGACTGTTTGGCGGATGGAGGCTAGGCGAAAAAATTTTTAAGAATTTTCCGTCACGGCACTTGTTGCCCTCGTTTATTACACACGTTCCATTAGCTTTGGTAGCGTAGCGGATAAACGAAAAAGTGAAACTATCGGTTCGGGGGTTCGAATCCTAACTTCAGATTATTATTTTTTTATTTTATTTATTTTTATTAAAGGGCACTTCGTTCCAACCGAGTGGTCCACAACACTCACGCATTTCTTTCCCCCATAAATCTGGAGCCAATCGACGCATGCAGGGAATGCGAGTGGCCCACCCTCATTATCGTCAGGTTCGATTGCTGAGTAATGTTTTGTTATTTCTTTAGTACGCGTGTCAGCAAACGGCCGCGTCATCTAGCGGCGGATACCGCCGCCTCGCTGCCTTGGGCCGGAACAGTGGCGTTGACGGCTATACACAAAATACGATACAACTTGAATAATAGTAAAGGGAAGCGGTAAGATTTTCTTGCTTATTAGATGGGAGAGAAGAATATCAGTAAAGTTCAGCATGGCTTCTTTAAAAAAGCCGCTAAGAAACTCAGCAGTTGCTCTTTTCAAACCAGAATGTTAAAATATCAATATTTAAATAAATAACAATGTAATAAGTTATTAAACGATCTCGTGGGCAGCTGAATGCCAAGCTGATTTTTTAAGTTTAAGGTACTTTACTTTGTCATTAAGAAGAAGCAACTTTGTAATAACGTCGAATAAATAAATGTGTTTTTACACATTCTTTAAAATTGTTTAATCGAAATAATTTTTTCGGAATCAATTTATAATATACAAAGAAAAGTGATTATATGCGGCTGATCTAAGGGAGATGGCATACTGTCTATTTTTAGCGGCAGCGGCGTTTTTGCGTCTGGATCGCGTTTTCACGACTCAAAAGCGTTAGATTTGATGCTAAAAGTAACGAAGGTCAGCGCTTAAAAATCGCAAAATGCTGAAGCTAAAAACTGCAACTCGATCGCTGTGGCCTGTGACTGGCCCAAATTAGACGGAGCATCGTTCATCGTTGCGAAAATTTTTACGAAAATGAACCGTCTTAAATCGTCCTAAGGGTGAATTTTCAACGGTTAATTTTCCGAGATTTTTGTTTTCATTTTCGAAGGTCATCGGTGAGCCATCCGTCTAAATTCTCCCTTAGGGCAAAGGGCCTTAGGGTTCATTTACGCAAAAAAAATCGCAAAAATAAACGATGAATGAGGCATCGTCTAAATTTCAGCCTTAGCGTTCGGACACGGAATCTTGCTTCCGAACAGCAATTAAAAACCGTACAAACGCCGATCGCTGCCGCTGAAAGTAGCCAGTCTGCCCTCTCCCCAAAGAGTTTTCGTACAGTTCACTGGGGGCTCTTTGCGCAGAGTGTGCGTGGTCGGCGCGGGCAGCGGCGAGGGCTGCGCGCTGGTGCAACTGCTGAGCTACTGGGGCGCGCGGCTCACCGTTGTCGCGCCCGGGAAAGCGCACCACTCGCTCAAGAACCTAGGTACGTAGACGGCATTAACCGTGGGCTCTACTTGTTGTATACCTCCCGCATCGAAAAACTGCGTTTGGAAGACCTTCCACAAGAATGATCTCAAGCGAGTCGCTGTTGGCCGCTGGATACAGAGTGCATTTTGTGAGTCCTTTCGAAAGGCTTATATTCAGTAGTGGTAATGTTGCTGACTTGTATAAAGATGATGGTACTAATTCTCTAAACAGTTGACTAAAATATCTTAAAATATTTTAGTCAACTGTTTATTATGTCTTAAAATATTACTATCCTTTTCATAATGTTGAAGCTGTCCATTTAGTTAAGAAATTAATAAATATGCGAATAAATTTAGCATCAATGAAAAAAATGAAATCAGGAGAATCATCAAGCCTTCCATAATGATCCCTTCGGTGAAGGATAACTTTAAATTCGAAGTGGTTCATTTAGTTTAGAAATTGCATGCGAAAAATTAGCATGGAAAGAAGAATTTCTGACAGGAGTCAGTCAGGAGCCATCTGAAAATGTAAATTCGATGAATAGAAAGAAAGAAAGAAAATATGACTTTTCAGGAGCACACGAATTTATAGACACGGATGGCAGCAACGAACTGATGGCGCCATCTTGGCTGCTTCTGGAGCAGTACGCGAGCCGCGCCGGCCCCTGGGACTGCGCGCTGTGCTGCTCGGGCGCGGGCGCCCCGCCCTTCCCGCTGCCGGGACCCAACACGCTACTCAAGTAATCTCTCTCTCTCTCTCTCCTTCTCTCTCTCTCTCCTTCTCCCTCGCCCTTCTCTTCTTACTTGGCCTTGGACTGCCTCGTTGGTTAGCATGTACGACGGCGGATGTCGAGGTCCCAGGTTCGATTCCCGGGTCGGGCCAATAAAATTGGGTTTTTCTCAAGGAATTCTCAGTAGGTACTAGCTGGGAGTTAGGAAGTTGGTGATGGTCACCCTCGTGCCTCGGAAAGCACGTATCGGTCCTGCGATTGATCTCTCTCTCCGGTCGTGTTGGATTTCCTTCCCATCGGACTATGAGAGTTAAGGAATAGGTAGTGGACCTGACGTGTTTACGCACACACTTGTGCACTATAATATCTCCCGCGCAAATGGCTCATCTCTGCAGAGGTTGGCCGCTGTAACCGGATTCGGTGGGGAGGACATTATTTTTTATTATTACTTAGCGTTAAGAAAGTTTGAAGTCGTTTATAAAACGTTGGTGCATCGCGTGTGTTGCGCGCAAAACTATGGTTAGTAGAAATGACGTTAAAACGTGGTCATAATTTTTTTATCACATTTTGTTTTTCTCGTTTTCTATAACAAGTTGTGATAACCACTAGTGGTTTTACATTATACCATAATACTCTATATTCGCTTTTAAGTAATAGTTTTAAGTTGTTTTTGAAGTAAAACTTCTTTACGTACGCTTGACTTGGGGAGAAAGCTGGTGAATGCGTTACGAAAAGTGTGATCGGGCGAGTCGAACGGAATTTGAGAGGGATATTAAGTTAGTGAAGATCTAGAAAGTAACTCTCTCTCTTTCTGAGTTACGTTTCGTATATTACAGTAGGGGCAAGAGAAAGAGGTGCCAGCACACATTTTCTTTCTCCCATGGCCAGTTGCGTTTCGTACGTTTTACTTCAGTCGTGTGGTCTAAAGCACACTCGTTTTTTTTTTTGTGAACCTCTGTTGGTTTTCTTAATAAATAATAAAATAATGTTCTAGAGCAACTGCTCCTCGCAAAGCGCTGGTGGAGCTGCGACCGAGGTTCCTCATCACAGACCGCCTCCCGACGCCCCTCTGGGTCTTGTTCACCGCTTCCTTCTACACGATAAAGATCTGCAGGGTAAGCGTGTAAACATAATGTATCAAATAAACAAATTTTCGGATACCAAGTCATGGGATATCTTAATTTTTCTTAGTTTTAAACAAATAGAGACATGTTGTGTACTCAGTTTTGAGATGTGATGTGTGCGTAACATATACGCAATGCTAGCACAGCTTTAGTGTTGAAATGGAATGGTATTAATTAATTTTATTTGGTCGAACATTTAGGCGTGCAATATTATTGAAATATCCACTAAAGATAATTAAAATATAATAAATTAGAAAAGAATATATAAGAAAAATAAATAGAAATCCTACTAACTATTAATATTATAAATGCGAAAGTTTATGTGGATGGATGTATGGATGGATGGATGGATGTTTTTTACTCTTTAACGCCACAACGAATGAACCGATTTGGCTGAAATTTGGAATGGAGATAGCTTACGAGCTATCTCCATCTATGATGATATCATTGTTAGCTATCCCAGGATTAGCACATAGGCTACATTTTATCCCGGGTAATTTAAGAGTGGCATCATCTAGTGTCCAAATAAACAAGACAAGAGTGTCTCGTTAAAATCTCTAAAACAAGAGTGAAGGCAAGTGTGTTCCATCTTAGGCCATATCATCACTTTCCATCAAGTGTGATAGTGCTCAAGCGTGTGCCTAGGGAATCCAATCCCGCATGAATTTTGCTGGATCAGTAATATGGGATTACACACGCGGGATCTGCGGGACTGGAAGATTGCGGCTACTAACCGCCAATCCCTTGCGCAACATTCACCAACGCTTTAAAACATCTGTTCACGGCAGGCCTTTGGGCAACCTTTGTGCATCCCTTATCTGTTTCATAGTTCTTGTTCGTTTTGTTTTATTTAAGCAAGTTAGGACTTCTATATGTAAAACTAAACTTAAGTAAAATTTAAATTACTTAATTTATTTATTTACTATTAATATTTTGAAATTTATTGCAACTTAAGTCAAGTTAGTTCTTAAAAGTTTTTTTAACGATAAAATGTATTCATACCTAAAGAGTAGTTACTGTTTTTGAGTCATACAAATTCTAGCTTACTTAAAGAATTTAATTAAATTTTATTTTATTAAAGATAACAATAAAATCGACTGATTTACAAAGATAATAAGAAAAGCTTTAGTTTAAACTAGCGGCACGCTATGATGGCCGGTTTGACACATTACAATAGTGATGTGGAATGTCAATTTATTCTCGAACAAAAAACAATTAAGTTTTGTTTTTGTACCTGATTAAATAGGTTTAATAAAACAAAAATGTATATGTTTATTTAATTTATTTGAACGAACTGAATATTTGAATGAAAATGAATATACATACTTTATATGCACACAAGAAACATATGAATACAAAAGATACCAAAAAAGGTGCCACAAAAGGCCATAATTAATCAGATTCGTCCATACTACTATTTTCACTGTCGTCACTGCTATCATCACCTACATTAATAATTATATGTTCGTTTTCTATAATATTATCTATTTTCACATCTCTTTCATAATCTTCCCTTATTAATTTAACAGTTCTATTCACAACCTTTTCCCAGTCTCCTTTAGTCACATGTTCACAAGCTTCTTCTAATAATTTTAGCATTTTTTTTGTGGTAAATGGGGGTTCTGTATTGTGTCTTGCAGCATATCCCTTAATTTGAGCCCACACCAACTCAATCGCATTATACTCACAATGGTAAGGCGGTAACCGTATAACTCTGTGCCCATGTTCTAATGCTATTTCGTCAATGACGTATCGGATCTTGGTTGGTTTGTTTTCTTTTAAAAGACGTACTAATTCCGCTTTTAACATATTCATGTTTGCATCTACGCCATTTTTACGAAGCCATGCGACGATATCAGCTTTCTTTTGGGATTGGGCAGGTGGCTTGTCAATTTGCATCGAGTGGTATGGGGCGTTGTCCATAATTATAATAGATGGTTCAGGGAGGCTACACAACATTGAGGTAAACCATTCAGTAAACTTTTCTCCATTCATGTCTTCATGATAGTCTCCAGTGGTTTTTGACGCAAAAGCCATGAGAGAACCTTCGACAAACCCGTTGATGGTTCCGGCGTGACAAATTATAAGTCGCGATCCTTTTCCTACAGGAACTTTGGAAGTAGATGCTGCTGTGTCATCGTTCCAAGAACGGCCTACAGTATGGTTAGCATTAAGCCATGTTTCATCCAAGAACACAACATTTTGCCAATTTTTGATTTCTTTCACTTGCCGTAAAAAAGTATACCTTGCCATCGCTATATCAAATCTTTCCATCAATATTTTGCGTTTGTTACATTTTTTGTATCGAAATCCAATGGTCTTCAAAATCTTCGTTAAAGAACTTTCCCCACCGAAGAATAATCCAGCTTCCTTCAGTGAATGCACCAACTTTTTTCTTGTTGGATACTCCTTCTGTAAATAGTAGCCGTAAACATGTCTTCGGATAGCATCGACATCAAAGCTATCGATGCCTACGACTGGTTTTGCTCGTTTTCTCTTTTTTGGTGTGTGAAGTTTATTTTCTTCTGTGCCAGTCTCGCCATATTTTTTTTTAGTTATCCGTCTAACAGTTCGTTGTCCAATATTAAGCGCATCAGCTACGCGTTCAACCACTGACGTTATAGGTAAAATTGGCCCTCCATTTTGAGCTTCACGATCGAAATAGTTACGAAGGCGTATTACGAACTCACGTGTCTGACTATTTAGAACAGTTCTCTGCGTACGTTCGGTCATATCGACGAAATCCACAACAAAGGGCTTGAACAGAGTCCAAATTAACGAGCAAGGGTCAACAGTAATGCAGTATCAATATTTGAAATCCAAAGCCAGGTCAAAACTATATCACAATCGCATTGCACTGACAGTTTATACTTTTCGAAGCAACGTCAATTCGAAACTGCTTTGTTTTGCATTGAGCATTGACGCGAGTTTGCCGGAGGTAGTAGTTGTGCTAGCCAGCGATCCTATGTGACGATCGTATTAGATTCCATTTTTAAAAATTTTCAATTTAGAAAACCAAATGCCGAGTTGTGGTATATATCATATAAAAATAAAAATTTTACCTTTTGTATGAAACAGCTGATATTTTTTTGCGATTTCAGAGGTTTGTCCACATAGTGAAAATTGTTCATATTCACAAGTACATTCACCCCTTAAATGGTGCAAACTGATTTTTCTACACTTGTATACATTTTAGAAATCAATTTAATAAATAAATTTTGAGTCCTAAACCTAAAACTACATTCGATAAAATTTATGAATCTCTGCACATCACTATCGTCAATAAAGTAATACAATTATTTCCTTCAAAGTCGTTATCAATTAATACGGAACTTCATGAGCGGACAAACGTCAAACCGGCCATCGTAGCGTGCCGCTAGTTTAGTAACATTTTCAATGGATGAGTTGTTGACAAATATAATTATTTTGTATAAAAATTATTTTGGACGTTTGCGGTCCCGCAATTCCCGCGGATTCGCGGGGTTAATGATTCCCGCGCGTCTGCGGGTTGAGGTTTCGATGCGGGATTGAATTCCCTACGTGTGCATAATATAATGCAAATATGTTAAAATATTTAAAAACTAGCTGATGCCCGTGACTTCGTCCGCATGGATTTAGTTTTTAAAATCCCTCAGGAACGCTTTGATTTTCCGTGATAAAAAGTAGCCTATAATCTATATCATTCTCCAGGTCTTCAACTATACCCATGCAAAAAATCATGTCGATCTGTACCTCTGTTGCGGCGTGTTGAAGAACAAACCAACAAACAAACAAACACTTTCGCATTTATAATATTAGTATGAGATAGCAAACAATAAAATTCATAGTACCTTAGAGAGCTTGTGATTTAAATAGTATCCTATACCCCCAGTGGCTGCTCGGCTGCGGCACTCACACGGACTGGCTGGAGGACAGACACCAGCTGCGGCCGGGGCTGGACTCTCTGCGGCAGCTGGTGGAGGCCGGGCAGCTGGCGCCGGTGCTGGACAAGGTGAGTCACTCCTGAACCCCCAGTGGCTACTCGGGTGAGGCACTCACACGGACTGGCTGGAGGACAGACACCACCTGCGGCCGGGGCTGGACGCTCTGCGGCAGCTGGTGGAGGCCGGGCAGCTGGCGCCGGTGCTGGACAAGGTGAG
This sequence comes from Oeneis ivallda, assembly GCA_029955525.1. Taxonomy (NCBI): domain Eukaryota; kingdom Metazoa; phylum Arthropoda; class Insecta; order Lepidoptera; family Nymphalidae; genus Oeneis; species Oeneis ivallda. The sequence continues at coordinate 13,376,454 of JARPMR010000007.1, forward strand.
TCACTCCTGAACCCCCAGTGGCTGCTCGGGTGAGGCACTCACACGGACTGGCTGGAGGACAGACACCACCTGCGGCCGGGGCTGGACGCTCTGCGGCAGCTGGTGGAGGCCGGGCAGCTGGCGCCGGTGCTGGACAAGGTGAGTCACTCCTGAACCCCCAGTGACTGCTCGGGTGCGGCACTCACACGGACTGGCTGGAGGACAGACACCAGCTGCGGCCGGGGCTGGACGCTCTGCGGCAGCTGGTGGAGGCCGGGCAGCTGGCGCCGGTGCTGGACAAGGTGAGTCACTCCTGAGGCTGACTTTTCACTACGGGATATAATATACTATATATTATATCCCAAAATCCAAAATCCCTCAGTGCCTGAAGACTAAAGTCTTCGAACAGTGCGTGTTGCCAGTGATGACTTACGGATCCGAGACATGGTCGTTAACTAAGGGCCTCATAAGTAGGCTCCGGACCGCTCAGCGGGCGATGGAGAGAGCTATGCTCGGAGTGTCCCTGCGAGATCAAATCAGAAATGAGGAGATCCGTAGGAGAACCAAAGTCACCGACATAGCTCAGCGAGTCGCGAAACTGAAGTGGAAATGGGCGGGGCACATAGTTCGAAGAGCTGATGGTCGTTGGGGTCCCAAAGTGCTGGAGTGGCGACCCCGTACCGGGAAACGCAGTGTTGGCAGAACCCCCACTAGGTGGACCGACGACATCAAACGAGTCGCAGGGAGCCGCTGGATCCAAGCGGCGCAAGACCGAAGCCTGCGGAAGTCCATGCAGGAGACCTTTTTACAGCAGTGGACGTCTATAAGTTGATAAAGAAGAAGAAGAAGATATTATATCCCCAGATGCAAATTAATATCGCACGCCTTGCATTTAAATGGAACCCTTTACACTTGGATATAATATGTATTACATCCCAAACTTTAATATTTTTTCGACTGACCGAGCTATATTTTCAAGGATATAATATATCTCCCGCAGCCCGCACACCGCTCACGCCGCTGCGAGTCCTGCGACCCGCGGCCACGTTATTTGATTGGCGAATTCAGTGCCGAACTGGTCGATAAAATATATCACATAGTGTAAACATCGATCGCGAGATGTAATTTATATTTGGGGATATAATTTATAATTATATCCCATAGTGAAAAGTCAGCTTTGAGACGTAAACAGGGAACGGACAGACGGACGAACAGCATCATCGTCAGCAATCCGTCAATGGTTCACTACTAGGCACATGCCTTCTATCAGAGAAGGGCCAATATATATTGAAGGCAGAATTTTAATACGACTCATTGTGGGTAGTGTTGGTATCGAACAAAATATATAAATGCAAGCCCTCAGCCGCACACGTGGAGATTCCTTGCTCATTCGCTGAACGAGATAGTTGTCGCTACTATTCCATACGTTTGTATTTCTTAAATAACTTGTCAAATTGTTAACGGTTGTGCGCGATGATTTCTTCTATTTGAATTAGTGTGTTTAATTTGAAAGTAAATTAGCTCTTTTTGTTTCCATCCTGTGTTTGTTATTATTTTCCGCATCTGATTGCCTACAGTCAATGAATGGCATTCAAAAAATGTAGAAAATCTGGCTAAAAATCCGCGCGTAAAAACGGCGCAGGTTTTAGCCAGATTTTCTCCATTATTTGATTATGCGCTGCCCAATGCAAATTGAAAGACTTTACACATCTTTGAGAACATTATGAAGCACTCTCAGGCGTGCAGGTGTCCTTCCGACGTTTTCCATCTTTGTCTTTCTTGTAGTAAAACTACTTCTTTTTTTAAGGTATTCCTTCCTCAAGACTTCGAGTCTGCGCTCGCGCACGCCTGCAGCGACGCAGCTATCGGGACAACAGTCATAAGATTCCCGTAAAAAATGTATAGAAGATCTAGATCGCTTACAAATCAAGAGCGCACAAAACATCGAAAATTAAAGAGTTCCCGCGGTAATTAAAAAAAACCTTTATCCACTGGAAGTCGCAGGCATCATCGAGTTTTAAATAAATAAAAAAATATCAGCCAAATACCCAATTATCTGCCACTAAAATGTCGTCCAATCGGACAGTAATTTCTCGGTCCGGATGGGATATGTGCACAAGCACAGTAAGGTATAACTTTAAGTTATTTATTTCGTCTACATCAATACTGCCAAACAATATAAAAATCTTAAGGTTGCGTTCTCATTGAACCGCTGAAAGATTCGAATTTTTGCGTTCTCGACGAAAAATGAAAATTTTTAACGGTGTGGGATAGACGAATGGAAGTTGAATGAAAATACACAGAAGTATCACCAAATACATCTTGATCATAATGGCAATGTTGATGGATTTTGAGTCTAAAATAAGAATGTATGAATATACCTAGATAAATAAAGTATGATGTGAGTATTGTTATTTTTAGAGTATAAAATCCCGAGAGATTTTCGAATTGCGATATTTTAGTACCGTGATTAACAGAAAATGCAGTCAGACACCAGTTTAAGCACTGTTTGAGTTTAGTGTAGTTCGCCAACTGGTGAACAGTTATTTGAGCTTTGGAGGGAGAATTCCTCGTGTAACCTACTGGTGCACTAACTGTGTGATATTTTGAAATCCTCTATTGCGGTGAAATGGCGTAGTAGTTTGTACGGAGAAATATTTAAACCTACAAGTAAAATCCAAATGAACGAAGCTGCAGGCATCAGCTAGTTGTTCATAGTTTTCCACGACGCGACGGTCGTCTGTAGTTTATATAGAAAATAATTTTTTTCACTAAATTATTAAAAATCTATTCTTTTTTTGTTTCAAAATTCTAAATACTTATACTTACTACATAAAAATTGTTTTATTGGTTTTTTTATATTTATAAATTCTTTAAAAAAATAACTATCATTATAACGTTAGATAAGTATTTAGATTCATAAAAAAGACAATATCGAACTTTCAGCAAAGAGAATATAATTCCACTGCGTGACTTTCAGTTTTTGAATAGGAAGTCTATTTCATAAAACCCAAAAAATATTATGTATAAAAAAGTTATGAGTGCATAAGATAAATGTATTGTAAAATAGTAAAAAAATAAAATACCTGAAATTATTTGAAGAGGTCAGTGGTCACTGGTCACATGATGTTCCTTAGAAATATACTATACCATTTATACTAATATTTATTTGTAAATATTTCTCTAGTTCCATCAAATATACCAATCAAAGATAAGACTAAATAATAATTATACTTTATTAAAATTAAAGACTGTACAAAATATACTGTAGTAACACAAATGAGCCTGTAAATAAATGCAAGTAAAATGATAATAATACAAAAACCGGAATAGGTGCTATTTAACAGTAATACTAATTTTTCCCAGTTAGTAGCATTAATCTTTTCGTATGTGATTGTGGTATATTATACTATGTAGTTTTGTTGTTTGGGACCTGTTTCACCACTTGCTGATAAAGTGCCTGATAGGCTATCGACAACTAATCTGACAGATAGTGTTTAAATTTATGTTTTACAAGTGTCCGTTAAGGCAATCTAGCAGATAAACTCTCTGATAAACAAACAGATTTATCTGACAGATATCTGTTCTATATCAGACACTTTAACGGATAGTAGTGAAACAGGCCCTTAGTCTTTTAAAAAATCCCGCGGGCCTAGACTTTTTAAAATCTTCATGAAAATAATTTTGTCAATTGGTGATTAAAGGACATGCCAACAAACACACTTTAGCATTTATAATATTAGTAGGAATTAAGCAAAGAAACCAAATCAAAAAATGGAATCAAAGAAATGGAATCACTAGAATTAAGAGAACCTTATTTCTTAGGATATTTTTAAACAAATGTATTATATACTTAATATATTTTAGAAGGTAATATTCTAAACTATGGAGTTTTTAAAAGGTGTCTTTTTTAAAAATTGATATTTTTTGGAGCAATGTTAATCAATGCTATTAATTGGGACCTTTTTTTGTAATAAATTAAAAAACAATAATATAAGTAAACGGGATTTTGAATTATTTATTTTCCGGAAAATATAGGTATGCTTTAACGTTAATAAATTCTCCTAAATAACAAAAGCCATCCAATAGCTACATACTCATTACTCATGTCTTCTGCAATAGCTGTAAATACATATACCTAAAGTAGAATCAATAATTCAGTAGACTAAAATGACAGTTGCTAATGTCACTTTGTAAAATAATATTGCCATATTTATTGTAATAGTGATGTTCTAGTTAAATAGGTAGTGATAGCTGTAGTACTGTACTATTACATTTAATTTTATAAATCTCATAAGATTACATAATATGTAATAGAAATAGTAATAAAGGTCACCTTTTTAAAGCTGTAATAAAGAAAGCACGAATAGAAATATTTAAGATCTATTTTTAGTACTAAAAGTTGTTTTATTTCCTCAGTATAGGCCGACAAAGACAAGATCAGATTTTCGATAAGATCATAATTGCTATTCAAAATATTTTTGTATCAATTATAATAAACACAATTTGAGAATTTTCTTAGTAAATAAAAAAATAAGTGTTTTGGTACACGACGTAATGAGTAAGTGATTGATGTGGATCCTTTAGTCACACCACTATTTTATTTTCCTCAGAAACTGACAACACTGTAAATGTCAATTCTGTCTACTGAATTATTGATTCTACTTTATACCTAAACATTTCAACTGTAGATAGAGATGTTATTTCTTCAATAAAAACTGTTATTGTATAATGGTGTTGTTTTATTTATATTTCTTGATAAGTACATGAACTCTTTTTAGGGTTCCGTAGTAAACAAGGAACCCTTATAGTTTCACCATGTCCGTCCGTCTGTCCGTCCGCGGTTTAGCTCAGAGACGATTGGTACTAGAAATCTGTAATTTGACGGGTATAAATATTAATCACACCAACAAAGTGGTGAAATAAAATTGTGAAAAATAATTATTTTTAAGGTACTTCCCCCTACATGTAAAGTGGGGATGAGTTTTTTTTCTCGTCTATCCCATAGTGTGGAATGTTGTTGAATAGGTCTTTCAAAAATATTATGGGTGTCGGAAGTCGGAACACCATTTTTCGGTTCAGGGAAGTTTGTGAACTATTATATTTTAAAGTACTAAATTTTATTAGTCAAATGTCTTTTAATTTTAACTGCCTCGTTGGTCTCGTGTTTGACTGCAGCTGACGAGGTCCCGGGTCGGAGCATACCAGTATTGGGGTTTTCCGATAAGAAATTCTCAGTACTAGCCCGGAGTTAGGAAGTTGACGTTGTTTCACCCCCGTGCCTTGGAGAGCACGTAAAGCTGTTGGTGCTGCGCCTAATATCTGTCCGCCTGCGCCTAATCTCTCTCCGGTCGTGTCGAATTTTCCGTCCCATCGGGCTATGAGAGTAAAGAAACAGAGAGTGCACCTATGTTCGCGCACACACTTGTGCACTTTAATATCTCCCGAACAGATGGTTAATCTCTCTGGAGATAGGTCGCCGTGGTCGAAATTTGGTCGGGAGGACATTAATCCTTTAATGATGACTGACGGTAGTTATCTACATTTTTAAGAGAAAGAAAAATAAAACAATGTTTTATTTTTCCAAATTTCGGCCACGGCGGCGGCCTATCTACAGAGAGATTAGCCATCTGTGCAGGATAAATAATTTAAAATTTAATGCTCTTAAAACCAGCCAATAAGACTGAAATTTTTTTCTAAGAGAATACACTTATTAGGTAAAGATATTCCATAAAAAAATTGCGGAAATTATCACTGGAAAAATTTTAAAAAATTAAATGTTTGTCAAGGCAATGATATTCCAAAATCGTAATTTTCTTTTTTCTCGTAATCGAGTGGGAGTTCCGATTTTTTTCCTTGTGGGTCCTGGTAGGCCCCTAAGTGAACAATCTAAAAAAAATTTTACATCCACCTGGCCTGGCCCACCTGTATATTATATATATTTACGTATTGTATTACGTGAAAAAATTCACAGCAGTAGTGTAGGTATATAAAGAATTTTATAGGAAAACTATCACGGCTAAGTAGGGTTCATAAGTTAAGGAGTCATATGTAGGTATATCTGTTTTTTCTGTGTAAGTTCCATAACATCTTATTTAGACGACATGCATTCCATGGACTTGGCCAATTTTGCATTAGCCTTGCTTATGATCAGATTTTGCTTTTTCAATTGTTGAAGCTCAGCATACAATTTGGAGAACTTAATGTCAAATTACTCGGACAATTCCACTTTGAACGCAGTAAATAAATCATTCATTCCAAGTCAACGATCGACCCTCCGTTTCTGCCTCCTGCCCGAGTTCGCCTCATCGACAGATTCACTCGCCATGGGCGCGTCCGACTCCGAAGAAGCGAGTTGAGAAATATCAAAGGTCGAGATGGCGATGAGATCGCTGTATTTTAGTACCAGGGAACATAAATATTGGCAAGTGTACCCACTGACCGGCGTAGTTAGTTAGTAGCGTATGGTAGAGAAGCGATGAGATCGCTGTATTTTAGTACCAGGGGAACATAAAAATATTGGCAAGTGTACCCACTGACCGGCGTAGTTTTAGTAGCGTATGGTAGAGAGGCGATGAGATCGCTGTATTTTAGTAACAGGGGAACATAAATATTGGCAAGTGTACCCACTGACAGGCGTAGTTTTAGTAGCGTATGGTAGAGAGGCGATGAGATCGCTGTATTTTAGTACCAGGGGAACATAAATATTGGCAAGTGTACGCACTGGCCGGCGTAGTTAGTAGCGTATGGTAGAGAGGCGATGAGATCGCTGTATTTTAGTACCAGGGGAACATAAATATTGGCAAGTGTACCCACTGACCGGCGTAGTTAGTAGCGTATGGTAGAGGCGATGAGATCGCTGTATTTTAGTACCAGGGGAACATAAATATTGGCAAGTGTACCCACTGACCGGCGTAGTTAGTAGCGTATGGTAGAGAGGCGATGAGATCGCTGTATTTTAGTACCAGGGGAACATAAATATTGGCAAGTGTACCCACTGACCGGCGTAGTTAGTAGCGTATGGTAGAGAGGCGATGAGATCGCTGTATTTTAGTACCAGGGGAACATAAATATTGGCAAGTGTACCCACTGACCGGCGTAGTTAGTAGCATATGGTAGAGAGGCGATGAGATCGCTGTATTTTAGTACCAGGGGAACATAAATATTGGCAAGTGTACCCACTGACCGGCGTAGTTAGTGACTCCGACCAAGATGGCTTCGATGCAGGGCGGCGCTTGCGCAGCTATGGATAACACCCCTAGCAAGATGGCTGCTGAATAGGGCGGGGCTTGAGTGTATGCGACGCCTCCTGGTAAGATAACTGGTTAGCTTCGACTTATAGCTCCTCACTATTTATTTTATGCAATCCTGTTTTTATGATCGAATTTGTGTGTGATATTGATTTAAAATTAAATTTATAAATTAGGCAATTATTTTAGACGTGTCTACTTGTAAACGAGGTCCGAGAGGGAAGGATCTTCAAAGTACGTAAGTAGTAAAAAAGAATGAATGAAATGACTACGCGTTGAATTGCAACTAAGTACACATTTTGAAACCGTCCGGAATTTCGTGATAAAAAGTATCCTATGTGCTATCTCGTAGTATGAACTTAAATCATGCCAAGTTTAAATTGAAATCCGTCCGGTAGTTTCGGAGCCTATTTAATTCAAACAAATCTTTCCTCTTTATAACACGTAGAAGACTAGGTACATCACTATACAGTTTAAGCTGTCAACTGATATGACTGAATTACCCATTTGTAAGAATGTGAAAATAAAAGATCATATTATAGTCTGAACCACATTTATTATTGTTTGAACACAACCTAATTACATTTATATAACATTAAGTACGAATATAACAACAGTATAAGGTCAATAAAAATGCATGTTAAATAAGTTAAAGGCTGTAGGCCTAGGTGAATGAAGTTTAAAACTATTGGAAGTAATAAATACTGACCGATTCATATTATTTGAGTCGCTTTATTCCAGAGCTGAACATTAATAGATGACGCTTTATACATTATTCAAATCCTTTAATAGGCCATACGATTAGGCACATTGGATTAAAAAGAGTACCACCATTCTAGTTACTGGATTGTGGTTACTATGTGATAATGGTTGGCTGTAGGTACCTCTTATATAAAGATAGCAGCAGATACACCACTTCCGCTTATTTCTAACTCTGCCCTAAAGTTGCCTGGAAGAGATGGCCGTTTTAGTAATAAGGCCGTCTGTTGTAGGTAATTTATTTAAAATACCGCATAACGTCTCTCTCTCTGACTTATTTTACAACGCTAGGCTGGATTAGCATTTATGATGATGGAATAATGTGAGCCGGTCATAAATTCAAAGATGTGTGGCGATTTGGCTCGCATACACTTTTCTCTGCGACTCTTGTCAGAGCGGTCGTGGTCATCACAGTGACGTCATTGGCGGCAGATCAGTCTGACGAGCATTCGCCACTTCTCTCTGCTGGCCGACAGCCTGGTTCACTTCTACAATAGGCCACAGCCGACTTAGTCGGTCCATCGCTGGTGTCATCCACTTTGCCCTGCACGACAAGGCGCTCGATGGACTCAGGGTGAGATCTATAGATGGCACTCAGTTCAGACTCAAGACTGAGTTAAAACGAGACAGATTTATATCAGGACATATTTGTGTCTCATTTTAACTCTGTCTTGAGCAGAGCCAGAGTATGATCTATAGATCTCAGCCTCACTCTCACGTCGGGAAACGTGACCGAAGAACTTTAATAAGCGACTCTGTTCACTTTTGAAGTTTTTATTTTTTTAACTATATTTCAAAGCATCTGTCATATTAACGGCATCTACAGTAATTGGTCCTTAATTAATAGTAAAAGTTATTAGATTATGTAACAAGTCATTCACTTTTGTCGCAAAACCTGTCATTGTGTGCTTGTTACATTACCTCAGGTAATCAGGTAATATTACAACGTGTTGTTATATTACCTGATTACCATTTTACAAACAAGTTACATAATCTGGACACATCTAAATAATATCTGAGCTAAGCTATAAAAGATGCCTAGGGCCAGATTCCTTATTAAAGAATAGAATTATAAATACCTAACAGAAATAGGTAATTAATTAATTATTATTAGTATTACAGTTGGTAGGAAAGCCACCAGCAAAACAATATTTAGATGGTAGGTATTGTCTTACAATTTAAAGGCTTATTATTACTAACTTATTATAAGTACAATACTTTGAATTAGGATCCAAACAAGTGAAACAACTATAATAATACGAAAATCGCCTACTCGACCCGGCCCGCGAAACCCTTTGGAACCAACCGGATTAGCTAAAACAATCCCTGTCCTAATATGTAGGCATTCTACTTATAAAACTTTCTGAAATCTTTGAGGTTCTAGTATTAGTATCCTTACTTATTATAAATGCGAAAGTGTTTGTTTGTTGGTTTGTCCTTCAATCACGCCGCAACGGATTGACTTAATTTTTTGCATGGGCATAGTTGAGGACCTGGAGAGTGACCATAAGCATAAGAGTTCCTACGGTATATTTTAAAACTAAATCTACACGGACGAAGTCGCGGGCAGCATCTAGTAGTGTAATAAGCCTTTTTATACTGGCTACTGTAACAACTGCTTATTGTATAAATTAAAAAAAATTGGCTATTCCATACAGGAGATTCCATTATTAATATCTCTAATACATTATTTTTGGAATGTATATATTATCTATTATAGTTTCAACGTAAACAACATAGAAAAATAAATAAAACGGATATGTATAAAAATATTTATTATTAACAATAAAAAATAAAATTTTAAGGTTGCAAATAATTTTTTCTGTGCAAAAATTAAGGCATTTTTAGTGCTAACGGCTGTGCACAAATATCTCAAATTATCAGTCTAAAACTAGTTGTATCATTTTTCACAGGGAAAATAGTGAAAAGGATAACAGTTCTATTTTTAAATTTTTGAATTTACGTTGAATATTTGAGTACAACCGAGTTAAGGCATAGTACCAATTTGTTTGAACACAATATCTAAACTCAACTTGTTTGATAGGTCTAAAATAGGGTTTATCCTTTTCACATAGCTCTCTGCGGAATAGGATATCATTACTTTTGTCTATGTAGTTTACTTTAGAGTGTGTATGGCCGAATTAGCATCATTATATGTTACTTAATTAGTAATCTAGCACAAATTTTGTTTAATTTCTAGTCGAATGCAATTAGGTACATGTGATATATGGATAGACATATCTATCTACTATCATAATTTCGAAAAGTCAAATTCAATCTAACGATTAAAATTCAATTCGAGTTAAATACTCTTTAATTTCTAATTTTATAACAATAAATAATTTATTGAAAATACATCTTAATTTATAATATTATACTATAATATTACTTTAATTATTATGATTTTAGTGCCCTCACTAGTATCATCCTACATCACTCATCACCATTTCTGCAATTCATATCACCATAGTTTAAACTATATCCAAAATACCATGACATTAATACATCTTACTGCAAAAGTAAGGGTATAGACACATTAGTACATCATATCACGAAGAAGGAGGTTACATTATTTGACTCATGTATCTACAATGTGGAATCCGTAAAAGTATTCATGGCTATATTCTCAATATAAGAACAAAAAGTTCTAAAAATAAACTAACATACTAATTAATTACAAAAAACCTGAACTATTCCAATTTTTATCCTTTATTACATTAACCTACTATAGCATATTCCATAGTAACAGTGGAGTTGGGAAAAATCAAAGTTTCCATTTCTTTGACAAAGTTTTTCTTTTTCATTCCAATTCCAGGTTTCTTAATCTTCACATTGAAGAGTTTCCATACAAATATTATGAGCCGTATAGTTTAAATACGGGTAAAAAGTTTTTGAATATCTCTTGAAATGAGAAAATAACCGTCTACGCTCAATTATTTCCATCATGTATCATAACTAAAAATAATAATGGTTGCTTATTAGTTATTGGAAGCGAAAGCGAATAATAATAGTGCTTAGTCGGTTGAACACAAATCTCTTACGTTTACTTAAACAAGCCGTAAACTGCCTACTGTAAAAGAAGTGTGAACGGTTTATTCTAAATAGTATAAGACTTTGTTCACAGTGAGCTGCAATCTGTAAACATGGTGTGAACTCGCCTTTAGTTAGTGTAGCAATTTTGCACAACCGAATAAGCACCGTTGTATTGTTATGCGCAGCAGCTATATGTTGAATACATTTATTGCAATTATTATTTTATTTCCAATTCTTGTACTTTTTCAGCCATCTGTAAATGAAAAGATTCTTAACTGTAATTTGACAGGACCATGTATGAATCAAAAGGTAATAAACAATAGTGAGCAAGTTTGTAATAAATATGACAATATGTTCGGTCGTCACGACGCAATACATAGGAAAATATAACCACACATCCTTACTAAATTATAAATGTGAAAGTATTTGTTTGATAGCTTGTTCTTCAATCACGCAGCAAAAAGTATCGGATCGACGTGATTTTTGCATAGGTGTAGTTGAGGACCTGCACGCCTAGCATGCACGCGCGAGAAAATTTTGTCGACGCCTTTTCTCGTATTATCTCTATATCTCTATCGACACTAACATGGTTGCACACATGGATTCGTCGAACGAGAAATAAGTCTACATCGACAATATCTCTTTCTCTCTCTTCGCGCGAGATATCACTTCGACGTGCATGCTCGGAGGGCAGGAGAGTTACATAGGCATAGACATACTTTTTATCCCGGAAAATTAAAGAGCTACTGTGGGATTTTCGGACAGAGAGTTGAATATCTCCTCCAGCTTGTCCCTGAGCTCGCACCGCAACACTCACCAGTACAGGAACAGCTCCGGGAAGTACTTGGTGTAGGCGGGGACCTGCTGCGAGTGGCACTTGGCGCCCGGCGAGCCGCCGCCGCCCGCGCCGCCCGCGCCCTCCAGCAGCGGCTCCTCGGACAGAGAGTTGAATATCTCCTCCAGCTTGTCCCTGAGCTCGCACCGCAACACTCACCAGTACAGGAACAGCTCCGGGAAGTACTTGGTGTAGGCGGGGACCTGCTGCGAGTGGCACTTGGCGCCCGGCGAGCCGCCGCCGCCCGCGCCGCCCGCGCCCGCCAGCAGCGGCTCCTCGGACAGAGAGTTGAATATCTCCTCCAGCTTGTCCCTGAGCTCGCACCGCAACACTCACCAGTACAGGAACAGCTCCGGGAAGTACTTGGTGTAGGCGGGGACCTGCTGCGAGTGGCACTTGGCGCCCGGCGAGCCGCCGCCGCCCGCGCCGCCCGCGCCCGCCAGCAGCGGCTCCTCGGACAGAGAGTTGAATATCTCCTCCAGCTTGTCCTTGATCTCGTACTGCAATGGATACAGCGAGCAAATGAGCAGGTCCGGTCACGTGAATAGCCGGCGAATTGCCGACTTTAGAGGAATTTTTTTATCTAAAAGTTGAATTCAGTCACATCTGCAGGTGTTTCAAAATATAGTAAAAAGAGTGCAAAATTTTTCCTGTGTAAAAATTAAATCTGAATAGGTACAAAAATAAAAAATTATATTATATAGTATTTTTTATTTTTGTACCTATTCAGATCATTTAGTCGGGTTAATATATTATATCAAACTTAACCAACAAAGCCGCAATAGCGCTATGGGTAAGACACGGGCTGAAAACCCGAAGGGTTGAAGGTTAGTTGAATAATCTGACCACTGTACTGTAGGGTTCACTGTATTATGTATTCTACAGTACAGTGGTACTGTACGAGACAACCATAATAATACAAATATAGTCCTAAGAGTTCTAATCAAGGTGATGAAATACAGAAAACAGTACCTTCGGTTGTGTCAAGTGTAGCAGGTGATCAAACGGCGCGGTGCGGAAGGCGTTGTTGAGGGTGACTCTGCGACGTTCCGCTTCGCGCTTCTCCGCCTCGCTGGGGCCGCTGGCGGCGCGCCGAAGCGCTTCGAGACTGATGTTCTCCACTTGCAGAGGATGCTGAAAATAATTGTACCAATTAACAACTAAATAGCGCTGAACTATGAACTTTGTCTCTCTCTCTCTCTGTTTTTCTCTATTTCTTCCTCCCTCCCCTTCTCTCTCTCTCTCTATACGACTCAATTTCTTAACGATTATTATTATTAACACACATACAGCGGTGATAACGGTTAGACTTCAGCCTTCATTTTTCGAATCTCAGGCACGCACCTCTAACTTTACGGTTGGTTATATGTGTTTTAAGATATTTATATCACTTGCTTTCACTGTGAAGAAAAATGTCGTCAGGAAACAAAGTAAATTGTTCTCCATAATGTTCTCAAAATTGTGTTAATTCATAACCCATCACATTTTGAGAGATCCTTGGCCAATAGTGGGCCAGTGGCGATGCAATGGTTTTATTAAAAAGTTATGAATGTCAATAACCAAAACCGACGGCATGTACTCTTCGACTTTCCAGAGGCACGGAAACGAAAAACCTAATTCAATTCAGAATGCCGAGTGCGAGTTTTCAAACTTACATTAACTGTGCGTAAATACGTCAGTTAGTATGGACGGAAAATGGATGGAAAAATACTCCGTCCCTTTGCCGTCCATAGAAATCGAAGTTAACGCTAACACGACCGAATAAGTAAAAAATCTCCCACTAGGCACACAGACCTTCAAAGTTGGTCGGTTTAAGGTAGGTATTATTAACAGTGTATTGTTTTCTTAGAAAGTACAGAAAATAATATACCGTGACGTGTTTTTCCCTTCTCATGTCACGGGAAGAGCTGTGAGCTTCTTCGTGGCCCCAGTGCCAAAATTCGTTGTCGCTTCGCTGGACAGGAAGGAATAGGAAATGTGGATATGTGACGGTGATATAGGGAGGCTAAAGGAATTTACAAACTACTAAAATATTACGTCACTGGATGTGGATTTAAAATTGTAAATGTCAAAAGCCTAAACAGACCTGATAGTCCGGGAGGAATCGGCGCATGCGTACCGAAAACTATTCCACCTCAATTTTTTTATGCGATCCTCTCCCAATGGCCCTCCTAATTATATAAATGCATGTTGCCAGGGCGCCACCTGGTGCCATATTATTTAAACCGAAATTGTTTAAACAATTGCAAGGAATTATTATTTTTCAACCGGACAAATTTTTTTTATATTCTTTATTAAAATACCAATAAAAAAGGTCCTATGACTTTTTACGATAAAGTTAATATTTTTAAAGATATGAATTTTTAAAGGTTCGAAAAATCTCAAATTTGGGTACTTTCGACCTATGAAAAATATATTAAAAAAAAACATAATGTTTTAGTAATATTTTTTTTTAATTCTCTATACGATAGTTAATAATATTGTTAATAGAGATTTAAAAAAATTTCATTGTTTATATCTTTTTTTTAATTGTTAATTTCGCGCGCTCACAAGTATGCGTCGCTTATAGTCTAGATTTCCTTACTTGAGTATTCGGGTAAACAAACACCTCTTGATATAAATATCACTTATTTACACACCAACCACACATTTTGAACTATGTTTAACTGTCTAGATCTGTTCATTAAACACATTCGTTACGATTTACACTTGAATGTTTAGAAAAAACATTCAAATGAATTGAATTATAGTTATTTATGCAACTGTTGTATAATAAGGGGTATTATAGAATAGAATAGAATAGAATAGAAATATTTTTTATTCAAATAAACTTTTACAAGTGCTTTTGAATAGTCAAGGAATCTACCACTGGTTCGGAATGCCTTTCCTGCCGAGAAGAACCAGCAAGAAACTCGGCGGTTGCTCTTTTCAACTTTTCAAAACAAATTTACAATACAGTAAATACTATTAAAACACAAATGTGGGTTTATCACACTCATGTGATAATATGACACACATATGATTCACATGTGTGATACTATTATCACACTCGGCGTAATTCGTGTTTTAATACCCCTTATTATACAACAGTTGCATAAATAACTATTATTCAATTCATTTGAATGTTTTTTCTAAACATTCAAGTGTAAATCGTAACGAATGTGTTTAATGAACAGATCTAGACAGTTAAACATAGTTCAAAATGTGTGGTTGGAGTGTAAATAAGTGATATTTATATCAAGAGGTGTTTGTTTACCTGAATACTCAAGTAAGGAAATCTAGACTATAAGCGACGCATACTTGTGAGCGCGCGAAATTAACAATTAAAAAAAAGATATAAACAATGAAATTTTTTTAAATCTCTATTAACAATATTATTAACTATTGTATAGAGAATTAAAAAAAAATATTACTAAAGCATTATGTTTTTTTTTAAATATATTTTTCACAGGTCGAAAGTACCCAAATTTGAGATTTTTCGAACCTTTAAAAATTCATATCTTTAAAAATATTAACTTTATCGTGAAAAGTCATAGGACCTTTTTTATTGGTATTTCAATAAAAAATATAAAAAAAAATTGTCCGGTTGAAAAATAACAATTCCTTGCAATTGTTTAAACAATTTCGGTTTAAACAATATGGCACCAGGTGGCGCCCTGGCAACATGCATTTATATAATTAGGAGGGCCATTTGAAGAGGATCGCATAAAAAAATTGAGGTGGAATAGTTTTCGATACGCATGCGCCGATTCCTCCCGGACTATGACAAACTAGCGAAAAGACCTGGCCTATACTTCACAAACATGTCAATACATACAATCTGAACATACCAAATGGCATATTGTCAAGATGTCTTGAATTGGGTATTTGACTGATATTTTTTATTTATTTAAAATACTGTTTTTAAATATTATAACAAAATATCATTTCTCTTTTTCAAATATCTTTACTAGTCTCGGAATTATAAGCTGTTTTACTGAGTCTGTATCTGTCTCTTTCTAAAACGAAATTTTCTATGGAGCATGTATGGAGCTGCTGACTTGTGACATCACAGTTCACTAGCGCTCTCTCTGTCGAACAGGAAACTTTAAAGCTCTGTAACTTATTTCTTTTTGGACCGATTTATTTTCTGTTTTTAAAATATTATTCTTACATGTTACGTTTTCGATTATAAATAATGAATATTAACATTTTGACTACAGTCAAATACCCAATTGAGTGTGAAAGAGTAATAAAAATAAGGAGTTGCAATGCAAAGGATATTTTCAAATAGTGGAATGGAAACCTACGTTATAAGTACTATTCAAAAATTTATTTTAAGTATTTTTCTTTATATTTTTGAGTTGAAAATAGCAGCATAACCATTATAAAATTAATATACAACTAATTCAATTAAATCAGATTATTACGTATGTCCCGAAACTTTGCGTGGTGGGGCGATAGTCGTGATTATATTTCTCTATGAACATTCTGTACTCTTCATCCAGACCGTCGTACTGGGGTTGCTGTACACAGGGTTTGAAACATTAAGGTTAGGGATTGCAACGTTGTTTGTTGAGAGTAGCGAAGCTGGGGTGCGATTGTCTAACTTATGTTCATGGATGGTTAACATATACGTTAGTCATTGATCGTAAAAACCAAATTCGAATTGTGTAAAACTGACGATCCAATGAAGATCTAAGAAGTCGGTTAAAAATGACCGGTCGTTTATAAACTTATGCATAAGCATTACAGAAACTCAAATTCAATATCTATTTTAATTACGATTTAATTTTATCATAAAAAGATTTCTCATTATCTAATACATAAATTTTATAGAAAATTATCAAGCAAAATGCAAAACTAAAAACAAAACGAATGAAAATCGACCTTCTGCTACTCAACAATAGGTGGCGCTAGTGGGCTTCACTCGTCTAAAAATAACCACGTAAACAAAATAAGTAGCAGTGATAGCCTAGTGGTTAGGACTGTGGTCTCCTATTCGGGGGATCGCAGGTTCGATGCCGGGTACGCACCTCTGACTTTTCGGAGACAAGTGCGTTTAAGTAATTAAATATCACTTGCTTCAACGGTGAAGGAAAACATCGTGAGGAAACCTGCACATCTGAGAGTTCTTCATAATTTTCTCGAAGGAGTGTGAAGTCCGCCAATTCGCATTGGGCCAGCGTGGTGGACAATGGCCTAAAACCCTTCTCTGAGAGGAGACCTGCGCTCAGTAGTGAGCCGTTGATGGGTTGCTAATGATGATGATGATGATAACAAAATAACGGTCAAATCGTAAAGCATAGATGAACCCCATAGACAATTCGGATCAGCCGTTTGACAAATGAAATCGTACGTTTATGCTATCAAATGAATACGTATTTCAGCGGCAATTTTTAGACAATCGCACCTCTGAAGTGGAAATGGGCTGGGCACATAGTTCAAAAAAATGATGGTCGTTGGGGTCCCAAGCTGCTGGAGGTGCGACTCCGCACCGGAGAGTGCAGTGGAGGCAGACCGACGACATCAGGATACAGGAGGCGCAAAACGGAGAGCTGTGAAAGTCCATGCAAGAGACCTTTTTCCAGCAGTGGACGTCTATCGGTTTTTAAGAAGAAAGGATTGTTGGACATTTAAATCTTAGTTGTTTTTTTGTTTTTAACAAATAAAAGCTTTTTATGTTACAAGTACGCAAAAAAGAAAGTGCATAAATAATACCAGAGCTACTTGCGAGGGTTTAAATTAATAAAGTCGAGAGTTTAATTCTCAATGTGCACTTTTATCATGTCTTAGATTTAAATACTCATAGATCGAAAGTTTCTAACAAAGTTCCGCTCCAAATGTAGGCTCAAAACAAGCAATAATTAATGTGTGAGTGTCATGTAATTATTTTCTCTACTGGTACTGTTCATTACGTTTTTGATGGTTATTGTGATGAATTATGATACCCTTTCACAATTACGTACGTTACGTTATATACAGTACGTTATTTTTTAATGATTTTCTGCGAGCTCTTCGTACTAACGCGACGATACTGCGTAGGAATATGCTTTCGGCCGACTAAAAATGGCTTATCACCGCGTCGCCTATTGCGTTTCTAGGAGTATTTATTCTAAGCATAATGTATTGAAAAAAAAATCTATTTATTAGCCTTTTAGCACTCAATGTGAGCTACAATCTACTACTTGAATCTCTTAGCTTACCCGCTGCACGCCTGGCGAGCTGTTGGCGCTGTCAACCAGCTCAGCGTTGGGGCCGGCCGATATATCAGCCAAGCTGTCCCTCCCTTGCGTAGCTCCTGGATACAAAATTTTCCTATGAATCCATAAGTTTTAAAACCGAAATAATGTCTCACTACGATACAACACATCCTTGCTAATATTATAAATCGTCATGATCGTAGAACAACGACGGATCTGCATTTTACTAACTTTACAGTTCAGCCATTTGAAATAATTTCCGACTTTTTTTGCATAACTTTGTAAACAAAAATCTGTAGCAATGAAATTTCATTGCTACAGGTTTTTATTATTATTATTTTAATTTATTTAAATTATTTTAAATGGCTATACTGTAAAGTTATTAAAATGCAGATCCGTCGTTGTTCTACGTAAATGGACGAAATGTGAAAGTGTATTTTTTGTTTTTCAATCATGCGGCAACGGATCGCGACTATATGCGTCGGAATAGTTGAGGACTTGGAAATAGCATAGGCTATCTTTTATTCTGAAAAAAAAAACCGAGAGGTTCCGCGGGATTTTAAGGAACCTAATTATAAGGAACCTAATAATTTCGTGTGCTTCACGCACACGAAATCGAGGGCAAAAGTAAAAATACATAATATACATTATCCAAAACTTCAAATTGATCACTTTTCCCGGCAGCATCAGTTGTTGTAGTTAGTCGGATGATAATGACAGTTTCCAATCAATTTTAGTTACAGATCTCAAAACGATCTATGAAAAATTACAAGCAAAACCTTTTTCATAATATGCACTGTATCCTAAATTCGTACATAATCATCGTTAATTTCATTGTTGAGATAGTGTACAACCAAATTGGGACCATCACAAAGTAATACATACCCGCTTCAACCCAGCTATGTCTGTGCCCTAAATTCGCTCCCCCACTGTATGGAGACGCACTCTGCAGTCTGCTGGCTTCTATGCCGTGAGCTTTTAGACAATCGCCAAGCGCCATCTAAAAAAAAATAGTAACGTGTTAGGACTTTTGTGTTCAAATAAAAATAAATAAATAGTCTTTTATTCAGGAATAAAACAGCCGCATACCTATATAACACAAAACAATAGCGCATTTGTAAATTAAAAACTACGATAGCAAAAGGTTATATCTATAAGGTTCATATACAGAGTATAAATTGATTTTCAACCGCCAACACCTGACCCATTTTATTTCTACGCATCACAACCAAGAAGAGTATATAGCGCAATTTCCAACCCGAATACAGTTTCATACGAGTGTACAGTATTATACCTATTATTATTAGACTCAAACTCTTCCTGCCTGAAACGCATAGCAAACTAGATATAAAAAATATAAACTAACGAAGCACGTATATGTGGCGCAAGATATTCCCGAAAAGGGTATCACCTCAGCATGATGCTGAAGCAGTATAGATATACTAGTCCAGCGCTGATTTTCAGGCGACCCCTAGCACAAAATTCACTACATTCTCCTCATGACGTAATACCATGAAGCTCTGTAGCTCAGTCTGTGGGGAGTACGATTAGCTATTCCAACTACTAATCGGATAAAAACGCAGTTTGCTGAACAATTGCTCATCTCCATAGTATGCCGATAAAAATAAGGCTTACCCATAATCTACGTACAGGCATTTTTCCTTAGCTGTCTTAGGTCCGCTTGCAGAAACGCAGAGTTATCCTTTTAACCCATAGTTTAAATTATAGATTTAAAAACATAGTTAGCTGCTGTTTTGACAGATGTTGTATAAAGCTTCTGTCAAAATTACAAAATTCCTGGGTTAAACCTGACCCCAACATCTCTGCAAGCTTTATACGGTAAACAAGTGGTTTCTCTCAGAAATACGTAAGCGATGCGCTGAGCACATCGCATAGGACGTTTTCATCAATAAAACCATGTTACTAGTGACAAATGTGGCGCTCTGCCACATTTGTCGGTTACGCTATTCTCTCGATCGTTTTCTGCGATTTTTTTTTTACCTTTTGAGACAGCTAAGGAAAGATTGCACTTTACCAAGCAGATGAACATTTGTATATGCTGATACTTGCTTTTACTCACTAACCTGGTCAATCATGAGGTAGGGCATTTTATTGGGCATCTTGTTCGGGGAAAGATGCTCATATCCCTCTTGCAGTGGAGGCAGCAGGTGTGGCGCCTCCTCGCGGCGAGCTTCTATTATCTGGAAAAAAAAGATTCCGACGAATTGAGAACCTCCTCCTTTTTGAAGTCGGTTAAAAAGGAAATTACAACCTTACCACCAACAAATACCTTACGAGAACATGTTGTGGTGCGAAAATTCATGGATATAACTTGAAAAGCGACGGACTTACACACAAACAATCATCTTCTATTTATCCCCTTTGGGGGTGGAACTTTTAAAAACTGTGAAACACATATTTCTTCATTTTTAAGACCGAAAACCAAGTTTCATCAATATAACTTGAAATATTGAAGAAGGATAAAATTTGAAAAAATCCTTTCTGGGTGCCTACGTCAGAAATTACTGTCATAATTTCAAGTTTCTAACTCCTATAGTAAAAGCTGTGCGTTGATAGATCTGTCAGTCAGTCAGTGAGTCAGGCAAGTCTTTTTATAAGTATACTTTATAGTAACATGGGTAGCCTAAGTATGTCACGCTCTCTTTAAACACTTCTGTGGCGGTGACGTGTGATGCGGGTTGTTATGTTCCCTCAAATATCGTTGAGCGAAGCAACGGCTGTGTCATACTCATACGTCATGGTCGTGAACGGGTTCCACCGGCGGGAATGGGGCTGCTTTCTGTCTGCCCGTCTTAACATGTATTGAATTGTATGTAGGTATGCTTTTGTGGAACTTTCCCTCATTGTGGAAACTCTGCATACATAGTATAGTATCTATTGTAATGTAAACTTGTTTTAAAAAGAGCAACCGCCGAGTTTCTTGCTGGTTCTTCTCAGCAGGAAGGGCATTCCGAACCATTGATAGACTCATCGACGATTCAAAAGCACTTGTAAAAAGTATATTTGAAAAAATTTAAAATTGTGTGCTTAAGACCGCACGGCAGAAGTGAAAACTTCATTGGCAATCGCAAGCAATTTATATATATAGTAAACTAGCTGATGCCCGCGACTTCGTCTGCGTGGATTTAGTTCATAACATCCCGCGGGAAATCTTTGTCACCCTCCAGGTTCTCAACTATACCTAGCCAATAAATCACGTCAATCCGTAGCTTTGTAGCAGGAAACATTTGATCGTCTTGCTCGCGGCATTGTTAATGATGATTCAAAGAGAAAACATATTACTGATGATATTATCAATTACGTTTAGCTATCATTTTTATAACTGTAATTTTTTTTACCATACTTAACCAAAGACAAAATAACGTTTAGCTGTCATTTACGTTTTGTTATTCCACTGTCATTTACGTTTTGTTATTCCATGTCAGATGCGTTTTTGTTATACCACGTTTTATAGTGACTTGACGGAAACGCGGTCGAACGGGATAAAAAGTATCCTAAAAAAATTAAGTGGCACTCGGGGACTGCCGCGGTAAAGCTATTGCATAGCATTTTTTATCAACTTATGCAATTATAATATTTATGCATTATTTATTTTTGCATAATAAAAATTATGCAAAAAAAATAATTAAAAAACAAACAAACAAGACAAGCGCACTGTCACTACTTCGCGAGTGAGATTCGAACCTGCGATATCATACACCGTACGGTAAAGAAAGCGGCCGCTCGCCCACCGCGCCAAACAGAGCTACTTGTGAACCTCTAAAATGTTTAACGCTTACTGAACGACGGTGTTAGGTTTATTTTCGTTACGGAATTTCTTGATTCGGTCGCCGCGCTCAAACTGTTTGTCCTAATTCAAAGCCCGCGATAAAAGCTATGCAATAGCTTAAAAATATTTCTATTCTATTCTGATATATAGATTACCTGGTTAATGTACTCCGCCAGTCGTGGTAGCAACAGCACGTGCGGCACGAGAGCTGCCAACGCGATGGTGATGGCGTGCAGCTGACATTGTTGTGCCGTCGACAGCACCGGGTTCGACATCGCCGAGTGCTGAATACTGGAAAAGAAATCGTTAAAAATGTACGAATAAGTTTTCTTTAGTTGTCTAAAAGTTAAACGTTTTCGTGCTGGAATTTGATTTTACTATTGTATACAGTCTATTTTATATTGTTTTATTGTGTAGTTTTATGTCCACTAAACAACTAGCTCTGAAAATTCAATAAGAAATAAAATATTTAAGGAAATTACGAAATTCAAATTTAGTTTGGTTTTTCGCAATTTTTAAACTAATACGACAAAGTAGGCTTATGACATTCGAATTGCGCTAATGGCAGTATCATCTTCACAGGTTTATATTATAAAAATCTTTATTTGAAAGTGTCCAGTTTAAGAAATTAGTCAGAATATAGACTAATTTGTGAGTAACTCACGTCAAACTCGTTACTTTAATCTTCATCGTCTTTGATGTGAGGTGAAACTAAAACGAGTGTAAATTAAAAAAATATTTTTAAAATACAAGCTTTTAGTAGTACATCATCACACCCTAGATATCATATAGGACCAGAGTACTTGTCAAGATCAATCAAACGAGCTCAAATTCGATGGGATTACGTCGTTTTATTACAGAGTTTCCTAAAGCACCTTTCAGCTCCATCATCAGACTCTGGATATCATCTAGGCCCAAAACGATTCAAACGAGCCCAAACTTGATGAGGTTACGTCGTTTCATCACACAGCTCCGATAGCCATCTTCCAGCTCCATCATCAGATCAGCTCCATGTTACAATAGTATTGCATTGTCATCCGATTTACACATACATGCAAAATTTCAGCTCAATCGGAAACCGGGAAGTGGTTCTAATTCATCTTGCAAGATTTGACCTGAACATTCAAGGTTGATTTTACGGGTCTGCCCGCGAAATTCAAATTTAGTTTGGTTTTCCGCAATTTGTAAACTAATACGACAAAGTAGGCTTATGGCATTCTAATTGCGACAGTGGCAGTATCATCTTCACAGGTTTATATAAAAATCTTTACTTGAAAGTGTCCAGTTTAAGAAATTAGTCAGAATATCGACTAATTAGTGAGTAACTCACGTCCAACTCGATATTCTGTAAAAATGTAAACTCGCCAATCAGCTCTTACGACAGTATCAGCTGCAGCATGTCGCCGACGGTCTCCTCGGAGGCGAGCTCGATGCACAGCAGCGCCAGCGTCGTGTAGATGGCGCTGACATTCTCCGCCGTGTTCGATTCTAGTTGTAGACCTACGCAACAAAACCACATTCATCATCGTTTACAGGATGTACCACTAGTACATTATATATTGCTGGGATGTTACTTTATTATACTTTAACTTGCATTTACTTAACTTTAACTTTAGCCCGCGGCTTCACTTACGTTAAGTTCAATTTTTCAACTCCCTATTTTACCCCCTTAGAGGTTGAATTTTCAAAAATCTTTTCTTAGCGGACGCCTACGTCATAATAGTTATCTGTATGCCTAGCCCGATCTGTCCAGTGGAGTGAGCTGAGCGTTAATAGATCAGTCAGTCAGTCAGTCAGTCAGTCAGTGTCAGTCAGTCACCTCTTCTTTTTATACAATTATTTAGACATACCGACATAGCTCATCGAGTCGCGAAACTGAAATGACAATGGGCGACGTTAGGGTCCCAAGGTGCTCAAGTAACGACCTTGTAATGGGAAAGGCAACGTTTGAAACCTCTCACTAGGTTGAACGACAATTTCAAACTAGTCGCTATGGGTAGAAGCGTCACAAGATCGTTTTTTGTAGCAATCCTGGCATGAGAAGTTCAGCAGTGGACGTAGGTATATTGTTTGCGACGACGATGAGGTTATGAACTTGAACTAAGATTAATTAACTATTAAAAAAAAAGCGTAAACTCCATTATTATTACCGTACTAATATAATATATGCGAAAGCCTGTCTGTCTATCTATTTTTTAACTTTTCTCGCTATGCCGCCTACAAAACATATTTATAAAGAAAGCTATTACGCTTTACTCAGCAGTTAGTTGGAGTAATCCGAGAAATGTACTTTCATAGGCCCATATTATTACAATGGAGCACATAATATAAGCTATATAAACAGTTTACCGTCGTATAGTGAACTGAAGATGGCATAACCATGTTTGCTGATGAAAATGAGATCTGGACGGGAGCACTTCTCCACGGTAAGACCCAACTCAGCGTATTCCACACTGCAAGTAATATTTATTGTATAAAAATGGTGTTATATAAGTGTTATTCTAGTGGTGTAGGGTACATTACATCATTTTCAGATTTAAGTAGTCCCGAAAGCTTGGTAAAAATAAAATTGTCAGTAATGGTTACCTAATTAAGCTGCTAAAATTTAGAGAATATAAGGTTTCTTAGGTGGTCCCATTTAAGTTTATCGAAATCACTCGAGCGGTTTTAAAAAAAAATCAACAATAAATTTTATACTTTGGAGTGGCGCAGGCCTTTAAGTGGGTTTTTAATAAGAATTTTTCATATTAAATTATTACCATCAGCAACATCATGCGATACAGATTCACTTGATTAAGGTGCGATACAGATTCACTTGATTATACGGGTCTGCCCGCGAAATTCAAATTTAATTTGATTTTTCGCAATTTGTAAATTAATACGATAAAGTAGGCTTATGGCATTCTAATTGCGCAAATGGCAGTATCATCTTCACAGGTTTATATAAAAATCTTGACTTGAAAGTGTCCAGTTTAAGAAATTAGTCCGAGTATCGAGTTTGACGTGAGTTACTCACAAATTAGTCGATACTCTGACTAATTTCTTAAACTGGACACTTTCAAGTAAAGATTTTTATATAATCCTGTGAAGATGATACTGCCATTTGCGCAATTAGAATACGATAAGCCTACTTTGTCGTACATATTAGTTTACAAATAGCAAAAAACCAAATTAAATTTGAATTTCACAGGCAGACCCGTTTAGTTCGCCTTAATCAAAGTGCTTTTATGTGAAGTAAATTTTAATAGAAATAATTGTATTGTGTATGAAACAAGTGTGCGCTCACGTGGGCGCGACGAGCGCGGTCGCGTTGCCCCTGCGGTCGAGCAGCGTGTGCAGGATGCGCTGCAGCAGCGCGCGCGTGGCCGGCTCGCCCGTGCTGGATATACGCAGCAGGGCCTCCAGGAACGCCGCCGGGAACGCCTTGCTCAGCTCCGTCGTTGTCTATGAAACAAGTGTGCGCTCACGTGGGCGTGACGAGCGCGGTCGCGTTGCCCCTGCGGTCGAGCAGCGTGTGCAGGATGCGCTGCAGCAGCGCGCGCGTGGCCGGCTCGCCCGTGCTGGATATACGCAGCAGGGCCTCCAGGAACGCCGCCGGGAACGCCTTGCTCAGCTCCGTCGTTGTCTATGAAACAAGTGTGCGCTCACGTGGGCGTGACGAGCGCGGTCGCGTTGCCCCTGCGGTCGAGCAGCGTGTGCAGGATGCGCTGCAGCAGCGCGCGCGTGGCCGGCTCGCCCGTGCTGGATATACGCAGCAGGGCCTCCAGGAACGCCGCCGGGAACGCCTTGCTCAGCTCCGTCGTTGTCTATGAAACAAGTGTGCGCTCACGTGGGCGTGACGAGCGCGGTCGCGTTGCCCCTGCGGTCGAGAAGCGTGTGCAGGATGCGCTGCAGCAGCGCGCGCGTGGCCGGCTCGCCCGTGCTGGATATACGCAGCAGGGCCTCCAGGAACGCCGCCGGGAACGCCTTGCTCAGCTCCGTCGTTGTCTATGAAACAAGTGTGCGCTCACGTGGGCGTGACGAGCGCGGTCGCGTTGCCCCTGCGGTCGAGCAGCGTGTGCAGGATGCGCTGCAGCAGCGCGCGCGTGGCCGGCTCGCCCGTGCTGGATATACGCAGCAGGGCCTCCAGGAACGCCGCCGGGAACGCCTTGCTCAGCTCCGTCGTTGTCTATGAAACAAGTGTGCGCTCACGTGGGCGTGACGAGCGCGGTCGCGTTGCCCCTGCGGTCGAGCAGCGTGTGCAGGATGCGCTGCAGCAGCGCGCGCGTGGCCGGCTCGCCCGTGCTGGATATACGCAGCAGGGCCTCCAGGAACGCCGCCGGGAACGCCTTGCTCAGCTCCGTCGTTGTCTATGAAACAAGTGTGCGCTCACGTGGGCGCGACGAGCGCGGTCGCGTTGCCCCTGCGGTCGAGCAGCGTGTGCAGGATGCGCTGCAGCAGCGCGCGCGTGGCCGGCTCGCCCGTGCTGGATATACGCAGCAGGGCCTCCAGGAACGCCGCCGGGAACGCCTTGCTCAGCTCCGTCGTTGTCTATGAAACAAGTGTGCGCTCACGTGGGCGCGACGAGCGCGGTCGCGTTGCCCCTGCGGTCGAGCAGCGTGTGCAGGATGCGCTGCAGCAGCGCGCGCGTGGCCGGCTCGCCCGTGCTGGATATACGCAGCAGGGCCTCCAGGAACGCCGCCGGGAACGCCTTGCTCAGCTCCGTCGTTGTCTATGAAACAAGTGTGCGCTCACGTGGGCGTGACGAGCGCGGTCGCGTTGCCCCTGCGGTCGAGCAGCGTGTGCAGGATGCGCTGCAGCAGCGCGCGCGTGGCCGGCTCGCCCATGCTGGATATACGCAGCAGGGCCTCCAGGAACGCCGCCGGGAACGCCTTGCTCAGCTCCGTCGTTGTCTATGAAACAAGTGTGCGCTCACGTGGGCGTGACGAGCGCGGTCGCGTTGCCCCTGCGGTCGAGCAGCGTGTGCAGGATGCGCTGCAGCAGCGCGCGCGTGGCCGGCTCGCCCGTGCTGGATATACGCAGCAGGGCCTCCAGGAACGCCGCCGGGAACGCCTTGCTCAGCTCCGTCGTTGTCTATGAAACAAGTGTGCGCTCACGTGGGCGTGACGAGCGCGGTCGCGTTGCCCCTGCGGTCGAGCAGCGTGTGCAGGATGCGCTGCAGCAGCGCGCGCGTGGCCGGCTCGCCCGTGCTGGATATACGCAGCAGGGCCTCCAGGAACGCCGCCGGGAACGCCTTGCTCAGCTCCGTCGTTTTGTACGTCGTGCCCACCTGAAACATAGAAGAGTATAAAGAAATAACGAACTGTCTTATATCTCATTATTCCTTCAGCCAACCTTTATGGCTCCAAGAGAAAAAAAATTCTACTCATTTAGGCCCGCTTGCAGAAACGCCGGGCTATCCTTAGTTTGTAGTAGAGTTAGCTGCTGCTTTGAAAGATTTCGTATAAAGCTTCTGTCAAAATTACAAAATTCCTGGGTTGAACCTAACCCGGCGTATCTGCAAGTGGGTATGTTGGCACGGCAAGACTATCACCGCGATACTCTCGCCCGTGAAGATGACGCCTAAGGGATGTCACGAAAAACAGGTACAAAAATTTTCCTCGTGGCGCGTATGTTAGAACTACAGAACACTCATTGGCCACTGCACTAGTGACGACGTTGACAACTTTTCTCGTCATAGTACCCTCAACAATGCCCTCCGTAGATCCAGGCAATCCGCTCTTGCTGGCATCTAGTAATGGCAAGAGACCTGATGGTGTAAGCTTTTTCTGGAGGTCACGAAGGTCGCTTTTTTGGGATGCCACCTATGTAGGTACCTCCTGTAAGGCGGGTGAAGCGCATATTTGTGCCTTTTGGTGTGGAGACTCGACTTTAAATATTAAGTTTACCTTAAGCAGCGACTTGAGCAGAATGCTCTGTAACATGGCATCAGCTTTGGTGCACTTTCCTCGCTGGTTGGGGATCTTGCTGACGATGAACATCATTATATCTATTTTCTGGAAGTCGGGCAAGTGGTCTGCGAACTCTCCCAGCGCATTGATGAGTGCCTCTTGGTATAATCTCTCGTCGGACTCTTTCTGTTGAAAATTGAAAATTATCATTTTAATATTGTCCGCTTTAGGCTAAATCTGGTAAAAAATCGTAATCTTCAAGATTTTTCAAATATAATATGGTGCTTATAAAGTTTCAATAATAATTCAATGTGAAATACCTGACCATTAGTCAAATTTTTTAACCAAAGTATACCACATTGTATATTTCACTTACTACATAGTACACATTTTACACGAGTACATTTAAGTATGCATTTTGTACATTAGCCTAAATTACGCTTTTAAATTTTTTCTCTGCCCGCTTCATGCAAAAGTGATATTATATTAATAATGATATTCTGTGAATTTTTCAATTTTTTCTTTGTAGTTTTATTGCATAAGCGCGTTCATAAAAATTAAAATTTTTATCAAACCTACCCGGATTATAGATATATTTTTCGATCGCAAATTACCAAAAATTCGACCAGCTTATTTGTTATCTCGATATTTACCTCAGAATCTCTGGCCACAGAGGCGCGTAGATTCGTGAGTAGATTGTTGATAATCTCCAATACAGAGGGACCTGAAACACATTATTATGTTTGCTATATCATATTATTATTATTATCTTTTACCCGCGGCTTCACTTACGTTAAATTCGATTTTTAAACCCCTATTTTACCCCGATTTTTAGTGGATGCCTATGTCATAATAGCTATCTGTATGCCCAGCCCAATCTGTCCAGTGGTTTGAGCTGTGCGTTGATAGATCAGTCAGTCAGTCACCTTTTCCTTTTATACATTTAGATTATTATTTTGTCATTCTATATTATCTGTACGCAATTTTTTATCTTTAAGGATGATAATACGGGTCTGCCCGCGAAATTTAAATTTAATTTGGATTTTCGCAAATTGTAAACTAATACAACAAACTAGGCTAATGGCATTAGTAGAATTATCATCTTCACAGGTTTACATAAACATCTTTACTTGAAAGTGACCAAGTAATTATTAATTTAAGAAATTAATCAAAATACTGACTAATTTGTGAGTAACTCACGTCTAACTCGGTATTTTGATTAATTTTTTAAACTGGTCACTTTCAAGTAAAGATTTTTATGTAAACCTGTGAAGACGATAATTCTACTGGCATAGAATACAATAAGCCTACTTGGTCGTATTAGTTTACAAAATGGGAAAAACCAAATTAAATTTGAATTACGCGGGCAGACTCGTATAATCCACCTTAAGGTTGAAGACAAGGGTCTGCCCGCGAAATTCAAATTTAATTTGGTTTTTCGCAATTTGTAAACTAATACGACAAAGTAGGCTTATGGCATTCTAATTGCGACAATGGCAGTATCATCTTCACAGGTTTATATAAAAATTTTTACTTGAAAGTGTCCAGTTTAAGAAATTAATCAAAATATCTTGACTAATTTGTGAGTAACTCACGTCCAACTCAGTATTTTGATTAATTTCTTAAACTGGCCGCTTTCAAGTAAAGATTTTTATGTAAACCTGTGAAGATGATAATGCCACTGGCGCAATTAGAAGGCCATAAGCCTACTTTGTCGTATTAGTTTACAAATTGCGAAAAACCAAATTAAATTTGAATTTCGCGGGCAGGCCCTTGTCTTCAACCTTAAGCTGAGGAATTCTTCACTGAAATACCACTGGCACAAATATAAAAATAAGGAAATATCTTAGTACCCTCAATAGCCCAACGGTTAAAGGTTTAAAGGTACAGACTGACAACGTCGACGTCGCAGATTCGATCCTCAACCGTTGCACTATTGCCGTACCCACTGCTAACACAAGCTTTCCGCTTTTATCGACGCTTAAGAACCAAGACCTATCTTCATAAAGTTGACATTACAGGATACGAAAAAAAGTTTAATTTTTTTTCTTCAAACAATTTCATTATTTTTATGTCTAAACATTTACTGGATAGACATGGGAAATATGGTGTTTACATGTATTTCCAGAAAGCTTCATTAGTTTCAAAATTACTGTGGATAGCTGGTATTAGTTAAAATATTTGCGTATGTTTGTGCAGCTTTTCCGTAAATTTATTACGTCACGTAACTTAGGTGGTATTGGTTTTTTCTCATAACTCCTTATTTATTGCGAATTTGAGGTAACTGATCAAAGGAAACGATGCATAAATTAACCATAAAAAGAACTGCATTAAAAAGTAAAAATCGCCAAAAGTGTAGATAGATGGTTTTGGTTCTTAAGTGTCGTAATTTGGAGGGGTGAGGAGAATAATAGTCAAGTCCAGCTTGGATGTATATGAAATGGAAATATATGATAGCTTACCAACGCTGTCCCCCGCGGCGATGGCCACGATGTTGCTGAGCACGGCCGCGCGCGCCGCCCGCACGCGGGTGCGCGCGCGCGCGTCCGCGTTGCCCGGCGCGCCCACGTCGAGGTGCTGCATCAGTGCTTCCACCACGCTGTACGAGTACTGGGCCTGTGCGTTCAATATAGTTAGTTACCGCAGTGCCCATTGTCTGTGGTAATTTTGTAGGCCCTCAGTCTGTGACATGTCCATTAGATGTATTCTGTGGCAAAGCATATGGTACTAGATTGGTGTCTGTCTGAAGTTTGTCTGATATGTATTATCGAGTTCACACACAACAGAAATAACTTATCTCTGTGGAGTAAGCAATCTATGCGGGAGATATTACAGAGAAATGAGGCGTGGACCGAAGGCTTCACGTACTCAAGGCATACTAGCTCTACTTATTCGATGCCTTAACATGGGTAGCATAAGTATGTCACGCACTCTTTAAACATTTCTGTGGTGGTGTCGTGTGATGCGGGTTGTTACGTTCCCTCAAATATGGTTGAGCGAAGCAATGGCTGGGGTCATGCGTCATGCTCGTGAACGGGTGCCACCGGCGGGAATGGGGCTACTTTATGTCTGCCCATCTTAAGATAGAAGTTAGTCGGTATGCATTTTTGGAACTATCCTCATTGTGGAAACACTGCATATATAGCATAGTATTGTAAATTTGTTTTGAAAAGAGCAACCGCCGAGTTTCTTGCTGGTTCTTCTCGGCAGGAAGGGCATTCCGGGCAACCAGTGGTAGATTCATCGACTATTCAAAAGCACTTGTAAAAGTTTATTTGAATAAACAATATTTCTATTCTATTCTATTCTATTCTACTACTTGAATGCTAGCTGATGTAAATGTCAATACAACGCACAGCTTGATATTATAAGACTGGACCTTGGGGGAATTGGAACTTCCGGGAATTGGACCTTGCGGGCAGACTGGACATTCGGGGAAAAGGATGACACAGACACATTGGAAATTCGGGGAATTGGAACTTACGCGCCTAGATCTATCTGACATTAATATCGCTTTATAACAATACTTTATTTTTATTTTTTTCCTATTTCTTATAATGATCAACTGCTCACCTGGATGGAAAACATAATAATCTTGAACGTGTGCACGGCGAAGTCGTTCGGCACCCACAGTTCGTGTCGATCGAAGTGTCTGCGCGCAAATTACAAAAAAAAACATTAAATATTTATATTAATTTAAACTGTAAACAAAATGAGTTATAAAAATAACTGAGACATCCATTGACCTTGTATGCTAATCTCTCAAAATCACGCACGCATTCACACACCAGTAAACACGCACTCGAATGAACGTTTAGGGTTCCTTACGGAAATGGTAAGATGATGTAACATCGGTCGCCTGTCCGTCTGTCAGAGCGCATTATTCCAGTCGTAGCTCATTGCAAAAGTGGTCAAAATATTAAAGTGGGATTATGCCATAAAATATGGTAAGATATGAAAGAGCATCATTCGCTGGCAGCTGCTGGATACAAGCACCACAAGAACTTCTTCTGCGGCGATCCTTTCAAGAGACCATTAGGGCTATTCTCTATTTTAGTGGCTATCAAAAGTTGCTAAGTAATAACTTTCATACCCCTATTTTAACCCAACTGCGCGACGCAAAGGAGTGGTAATGTGTTTATTAGTCTATGTTACATGTTTGTTCCTTTGTGGCACTCCAGAGACCAAACGCGTGGGCCGTTTTTGATAAGTGGCACGTCGTTAGATTTGCCATGCCAGCGCGAGTGTCTACGAGAACATAAAAATTTGAAGAATTCAAAATGGCGGATTTTGGACGCCATATTGTGGGGTTAAAAAAATTTTTTTACTTCAAATGCTATTGAGTGGGGTATCAAATTAAAGGGTTTGAAAAGGTGATTACGAAAATATATTTTTCATATTTTTTCTCTTAAATTTGATGATTGATATTTTCATTGATATTCTTTAAAGCAGTCGGGTTTTTTATTCTTTTTTAATATTTTGCTTGTCTATGACGAAAAACCGATTTGACAGTTCTCAAATGTCAAAAATCCTTACTTTTTATAAATGCGAAAGTGTGTTTGTTTGTTCTTTTGTCGATTAATCACGCTGCAACATAGCTACGAATCGACGTGATTTTTTGCATGGTTATAGTTGAGGATCTGGAGAGTGACATAGGACATAGGAGTAACATTTTATCCCAGAAAATCAAAGAGTTCTCGCGGGATGTTAAAACCAAAAAAAAACACAAAAGTCGCGGGCATCAGCTAGTAGAGAATACGGCAGCAGAAGTCGTCTATCGGTTGAGAGACGATGACTATTAATTACTAATACGTACATAAATTCAAGTATACTCACGTAAGTACAGGTCGCAATACGCTTCGTATATGTCCGAAGGACGCCCTGCTAACGAGCTCTCGTAAGCACGCCTCGGCCAGGCGAGGCGGGTCTTCCTCTATGCCGTCTCGAGTGTCAGTTTCCATGCACGATACTGTTTCGTACTTCTCTGCACTCTGAAGGATACATTTTTCCATACTTTAGTAATGTTCTAGGCTCTATCTTATGTTCACGACTTCATTCGTAAGATCCGTGGGATATTTTTGATTTTCCGATATACTCGTAAAAGGTAGACTATATTTGCCTCCAAGAAGGATCATGAAAATCAGTTAAGTGGTAAGTTACCTACATCAGCTCATTAGTAATAGTAATCTAATCAAACAGCAATTACTATGAGGAAATCGACGAACCACCAAAAAATATATATGAAAATTCTTTCGTACTCAATTTGAATAAAATTACCTGCATATTATACAGAAGCGACGGTACAATCTTGTCCATATGCTGAGCTTCCCAAATATTCTCAACCAAGTCATCGGATACAGTCTTCCTTATGACACCCTGTTAAAGATACAATTTTGTAATGTACTCATACCATATTCAAGTTCATTATTAACCTACCAACGTTTTAAACAAGCATTAATAGTGCAACTGTCCGGACGCACCTAGTAGTATTCAAGTATTTCTTACTAACTTTCTCACTAAGGAAAATATAATATTCCTTAGTGAGAAAGTTCCTTAGTAAGAAATACTTCTGCTAACCTAACCTAACCTAAACCGGTGGTCCTAGACTTACGACTTTTGGAGGTACCAAATGTCATAATGTCTAGGTCCACAGGTTTAGGTAGTGTTCTTAAAGGTTAGGTAGGTATACCGACTTGTAGATAAATGATATAATTCGGAGTTACATCGTGCTCGTTTTTCGAGAGAAAAACAGTATAATTGTAGAATATCTGTCCTTCTATTGCTTAACTTTGATAGAGTGACTGTGATAACCTGACACATTTCCTCTACTGGCTCCAATAGCAATTATTGGCTTATTCTACGTACCCACGAAAAATAGTTTTATTTTATGTGCAATTTGATGATGATGATTGCCTTGTTCCCTATTGTTAAACTTCGATGCAGTCGGTGCGTCATGCGATAACCCCAATCTTTCCAATTGCTGACCGTACCTACTCCTCCATCGGCACAAGTTCAGAGTTTTAAGCTATTGCATAGCTTTTATCGCGGGCTTTGAACTAGGACAAACAGTTTGAGCGCGGCGACCGAATCAAGAAATTCCGTAACGAAAATAAACCTAACACCGTCGTTCAGTAAGCGTTCAACATTTTAGAGGTTCTTAAGTAGCTCTGTTTGGCGCAGTGGGCGAGCGACCGCTTTCTTTACCGTATGGTGTATGATGTCGCAGGTTCGAATCTCACTCGCGAAGTAGTGACAGTGCGCTTTTCTTGTTTGTTTGTTTTTTAATTTATATAATGCAAAAAAAAAATTTGCATAAATATTATAATTGCATAAGTTGATAAAAAAATGCTATGCAATAGCTTTACCGCGGCAGTCCCCGAGTGCCACTTAATTTTTTTTAATCTGCGATTACCTGCAAGCCTTGTATCCCGGCTAGTCGTATGTTATCCCTTGCGGAAGTGTCGCTGTGGTTGCTGTGACACATCGCAGAAAACTTCGACACAAAAAAGTCGTATCTGCGATGATAAGACGGCGTGTCCTCTTCTATGTTTGCGAAGCGGACGAACTGTGTGGTAATAAAAAATAATATTTGTATAAAAAATATTTTTAAATTTTAATTTAATAATTAAAACCTACCTACATAATTAATCTGAAAAAATTGTAAATAGATCGTAACCACGAATAAAAAATACCGACTGTGACTGAAAATTCAATTTTTTTTATTTCGGGAACGCCGTATGAAGTTTTTTTACCATTATGTCACTTCCACAATTAAAACAAATCTAATGACACCTCATAATATGTTAAAATTCGTCAAACCGTTTAGGCTAGGCTAGGCAGAGCTTGGCAAATCCTACAAAATAATGCGAAAGTTTGTGAGGATGTGGATGTTTGGATGGATGTTTGTTACTCTATAACTCCACAACGAATGAATCGATTTGGCTGGAATGAAGATAGCTCATACCTAGGATTAACACATAGGCTACTTTTTATCCCAGAAAATTACAGAGTTCCCGCTGGAATCATCTAGGATATTTATATACCTATATATACGCTCGAAAAACATTACCTTCCTTCGGCAGTCGGGTAGAAACAAAACTATTAATTTTAACAATTATTAACTAGTAAGTAAAGTAGGTAGTATAGACCGATCAATACAATATACTTGAAAAATCGCTCGCAGCGATGGCTTCTGGCGGATTAGTAAAATTTGATGACGTCAAATGAAGCCCAGTCAGAACATGTTTTTGTATAGTTATGAATTATTCTTGCATAATTTGTATACAATTTAATTGATTATTATCAGTATTGATATTGAGACATCAAGGAATTTATTCGTAGCATTGTAAATTACTTATAGGATTTCACGGCACCGTGGGTTCACATACTTAAAGACTGTAACGTCTCAACTTGCTAAACGTGCTTGTTAGAAGCTCGAGCCTTTTTACGCTATGCGAATTCTATTTCTTACATAATAGTTAGATTCGCCAAGAATAGACGGAGACGCAGCTTAAAAGTCTCTGATCATCAGCTCCCGTATAATAGTCCAATATCTTACCAATTACTCTGTACTGTAATTACCCGATGAGAAGTGAGCGTCCCAAGACCTTCTAATAAGTACCTAATTGGTTTTTAATGCTTACACTCTGTGTTGCGAGAATTTGCAACTGCGGATCAGTAGACTCCAGTAACTTCTGCACCATCTTGAGAAAACTCTCCACGAATAGATTGAGCGTCTGCGAGTGGCACGCTAGGAGCAGTTGGTCCATCGCCTCCATAGCTATTATTACGAACCTATACGGAAAATTAAAGGAACTCGTCAATTAAAACATCTTTTAGAGGTGTTCCTGGGCTCAGGTAGAAGACACGGTTCTACCCGCGAAATTGAAATTTAATTTGGTTTTTCGCAATTTGTAAACTAATACGACAAAGTAGGCTTATGGCATTCTAATTGCGACAATAGCAGTATCATCTTCACAGGTTTATATAAAAATCTTTACTTGAAAGTGTCCAGTTTAATAAATTAATCAAAATATCGACTAATTTGTGAGTAACTCACGTCCAACTCAGTATATTGATTAATTTCTTAAACAGGTCACTTTCAAGTAAAGATTTTTTCTCAAATTTGCTCGGAAATCGCTTCCTTATTTAAAAAAAACGAAACGTCAATTGGCTCATTGCTGGCGTGGCGCCAGCAATTACGTAACAGGACAATAATGTAAATTGCTGGACAGGTACGAGGTTTTTAAAATGTACACTTTCCTCTATTAGGTGTTTCTCCTCTGTGATTAGGTGTTTTAAATGTGCATTTCTTTCGCTGAGTTATACAATTTAAAAAAATAAGAATGATTTTTTTTTAAATGGAACAAAAAGAGCGTGGTTTAATTGGAGGTAAAGAATTATTGGTGACTGGTGTTTTCTTTTACAATATATTTCTTGTTCTGAAATAAAAATGGATTCGGAATCGGATGAAGAATTAATGGACTTTACACCACCAGATATGGCGGAAGAAGCCAATGTCCTATAACATTTAACATGAAATAAAACAGTGTTTCTTTAATTATTTTTTTGTTGTTTCCTCGCAAATTAGAGAAAAGTACTATATAAGCCTCGGCCGAAATAGCAATTCATGGCCTCGTTTACTTAAAAAGGCCTCGGCTAGCGCCTCGTCCTTTTAAAATCACTTGGAAGTCCTCGGCTTCGCCTCGGCCTTCCAATGTTACTCGTCCATAAATTGCTTTATTCCGAGCCTCGATAATAATGTACTATTATGTAAACCTGTGAAGAGGATAATTCCACTGGCGCAATTAGAAGGTCATAAGCCTACTTTGTCGTTTTAGTTTACAAATTGCGAAAAACCAAATTAAATTTGAATTTCGCGGGCAGACCCTTGTCTTCCACCTTAACAAAGACTAAAATCATTTTGATCATTATGATAGACTAGTTAAGTTATTGCTTTAGTAAATAGTATTATTTTACGAATAACATTTTTTTTATTTTATTTGCAGATAGAAACGGTAATAAAATATATCTAACATAATTATTTCGCTTAAAATAACCTTCAAGACTTCTGATAACTTATCTAAAGCTGTCAGACTTGCAAAAAATAGCTCTTTAAGCCAGAGTATATTATAATATTTTGCTTATACATTTAAATTTCCTCATAAAAACCACATACCTACATATTGTTAGATTAGCGGAAAAACGCAATATGCCAGAAATATACCTATTACAATAATACTTGCTCTAAAACTGTTATATCTAATGTTCTCCCGTCTCGAATCACAAATTGCATACGTTCAGAGCTACCGCCGACAAGGATAGTTTTAATACAATAAAACTTAGCCAAAGTTTTATGAGAACCTAACACAGGGGAATATACCTACTCGTAGGTGATGTAACAGCTTTAGGTTCTCCGATAAACGTGATAAATATTGCAAAAGCGATAAGACCTATTTTACATACCCATGTCTACGCCTATAAATATCCCTGGAAGCCTTCTGGAATAGGTACTCGCCGATCCTGTCAAGCTTCTCCGGACTGGAGAGCGAGTAGAAGGTAAGTTTCTCCATGTTGGATTTAACCAGGCCATCTTGTGGGGAAGCCGGGAAGATGTTGTCGACGAGACGCTTGTAGCGGGGCCGAAGTGCTGAGCAACAACCGCAACAGCCTGGGAACAATAGCCAAACATCAGTTTCAAGTTCAAGTTCATGGCTTCTTAAGTCGCTAATGTGACTTGACGAAGAAAGCACCCGATCTGATAAAAAGTACCTATTGTATATCTTAAACGTTTGGAAATAGTACCTACTCGTAGGTACCTAGTGAAGGACTGATAAATGAAAAAATATATAGTAGGTATTAAGTTTTAATAGGTTTACAATATTAGCTTAGGTACATATTTTATTAACTTCTTTCTTCTTCTTCTTCTTTGTCAATCGATAGAATTCCACTCACAGAGAGACATCAGAGAGACACATCAGAGAGGTACTCTCTGATTTCTTAGAATTCAAAGAAAACGATCTCTGTTAAATAAAATAGAAAGACATTTAAACACATTCACGTTAGTTACCTATGTACCTATTTAGTTTACAAAGTGCGAAAATGATCTTTCTAGGGTCGGTCTTATTGACGAAAGCTGAGATTTTACAGCCATTCAGATGTAATTTAAGAATGGAATATTTTTGCACATACCTATATTTTTTAGAATAGGCTACGTATTTAGGTTGACATGGACGTTGTTGGCTTTTTGCCTTTGAAAATACCTACCTACGACCTACGTATGTTAATAGTTATGTATGAG
The DNA here is from genome assembly GCA_029955525.1 of Oeneis ivallda. Taxonomy (NCBI): domain Eukaryota; kingdom Metazoa; phylum Arthropoda; class Insecta; order Lepidoptera; family Nymphalidae; genus Oeneis; species Oeneis ivallda. The sequence continues at coordinate 13,414,473 of JARPMR010000007.1, forward strand.
AAATAGTACATAACTACATAAATATATTGTATTGTAATACAATAGGTAAAAAAAAACAATCAAGGTATTTTTAATTTATTTTTAGCATTTAGCTTTAGCATAGATTCCGATCTTTGCTGAAGACACAATAGAGACCTAAGACTAAAAATCGTGTAAGATCAAACCACTTACATGTCATATACACAGTTCTGCTGATAAAGAAACATGTGCGATGGGCGACTTTATGAATTGGCAACATTTTTGTAACTTCACTAATCACTTAGTATTAAATTCAACACAGTGACTCATTTTCACTTAGTGTTTCTAAAAGTTCACATCACGGCTTTTTCACTAACGTGCACTTTTAAACCTTTCTACCTATACACACAGATGTTATACTTATACTCAGATAATATTTCAGTGGGTGTTTCATGAAAATCTTGAAAAGGGTTTGTTGGAGAACCATATCAAAACCAGTTTACACGAACTCTACGAAAATTAAAAAATAATCTTGAAGCTAATGATTATACCTACCACAAGGTTTTTCTTAATTTCTATCAAGCATTATTTTATACTATGTTGTTTATAGCTGGACTGTTGGTTTGGACTGTAAAGATTATAAAATATGTCTTTACAGTTAAGTTCTTCTTTCTTGTTTAACATTTGGAAGAGATTTTGGTCCGCGATCAGGTTCCAGTACCAAACATTTATTGCGATAGAGACACTTTTACACAAATTCATAATTTCGCAAAAAGCCCATAAGAAGCGAAGAAAATCCGCATAAATGAAAACACTTCCACTCCTATCTACATGTCAAACTCAAGTGTACCCTCGTAGATTATAATAAACAGTTGATAAGAAAACAAGCCAAGTTGAGCGGTTTACGCCTCAATGGTTCCGCGCCCCAGTTATCTATGTAGAATGAAGATTTCTACATCGAGCTATTGAATATTAAAATATGTAGCAAGTAGCACCTAGACCCATATTGTAAACCATTCATTGGGAAAGTCGATACAAGAACTAATCCTCGTAATCGCGTAATAACACGTGCCTGTCCCATGTTTTGTTTTGTCCTTAATAGCCTAGTCGACAGGTAGTTTCAGATGGAAAAAGGCCAGAAGTTAATGGAACTTTGGGATGTTGTTTAGAAGTTTCATTAACTTCCGACCTTTTTCCCCCAAACCCCACTTTTTCCTACCTGTCAACTGGGCTATAAATAACAAATGGCAACAGATTTTATAGGAAAAAGAAATTGCAAAGGGTGAAACTTTAAAAGAGTACTTACGCGCTCTACTATATCTATTTTCTATAATAGGCCCCTAAAATATCTTCTGGGGCTCTGAGTCGATCTTAGTGTGCAGCGGTGATAGATGATAGCGTAGTGGTGGACTTCGGCCTCCTTATCGGAGGTTCCGGGTTCGAATCACAATTTATGGACATACGTCTCTTAATTTTCTATTAAAACGTGAACGAGAATATCATTAATGACTCACGATGAAATCTGCATGCCTGAGAGTTCTCCATAATGATGTCAAAGGTTTGCGAAGTCTGCCAATACGCATTTGGCCAGCGTGCCATACTAAACACGTGGCCAGTGAAGGACCGAAGATGCGATGGGTTGAGATGGTGATGACGACAGGTCTATTTCTTATTTTATGAACTGAGTTAGGTTCTTAGAAACTTCCACCGACCCTAATTTGTTTATCAATATCATAAACAATAATAATTTAATCATCGAATGCTCTGTATCATGCGGTTCAATTACTATTATCCTCAAGCCGACACATGATTTTTTATCAACAAAAACTTGTAATGATAGGCTGGCCTAGGAGATCCTTCTTTGATCACGGCTGGGTTTCGGAAATATCTTCTACGATTTCGAGAACAATTTCATTTTCAATTTTTCATTCATCAATTTTCCAACGATTTTCATGAAATTTGGTATGCAGGGGGTTTCGGGGGCGATAAATTGATCGAGCTAGGTTTCATTTTTAGAAAAGGTCGTTTTATCCGTGTTTTCAGGCAATGAAAAACCCCTTACAATATAATTAGATGACGGGGATGCCCCGTCGCCCACGTCCGCAGGAACTACCTTTCACTTCCCTGCACGTGTCCCCCGGGTGGTGCTAAACGAGCGACGAACTAAATAGACGGCGTAACATGCCATACGATTAAAAAAAAATATATAATTAGAATACGAAGGTAAATTTCGCCCTCATCTACAAATTCCCGATAGCTCAGAGAAATTGGGCGGTCCCGAAACCAGACCCGGGTTCGAGACCAGCCGATTATATTTTCCTCTATGAATTTTATTATTATTATTTTTTTTTTTCTAAATATATAATTTCCACAAAAAAAGAAATAACCGAGCAAAGCTCGGTCACCCAGATATTATTTATTTATATTATATTTTCTGTCACTCTATCGTCTACTGGTAAAGCATTAGGTAGTACCTAGGTCCATAGCTTGCTGATCAGATGATCACCTATTATAGCCTATATAGGTTATAGGGGCTTATTATAGCCTGACATTTACCGAGCAGCCCAGTTATGAAAATAGGTTATCGACGACGGCGGAAACCTAGTTATTATCTCTACAATGATAAAGTAGGTATTTAAGTACCTAACTAAGCTTATGAGAAATCGAATTCTTATAATTTTTTTGGGTTTGTGTGCGGTTTTCTTCGTTACCATTTTTCCTGAAAAACTATACTGGGCCGATTTTAATTCAGTTTTTTGCATTAAATACTAATCACTTCTGACATATAAAACGAGCAATTGCTAAGATATGTTGCTATATATATTAGTAGGTATATTCATTCTAGATTTTTTCACTGCAAAATACCTATAAATATAATAATTTTTTGAAACTGCTGCAATCTAAACACGAGTTATAACACTGCAGCAGTTAGATATAACTCGTTAGGTATAACTCGTGTTTAGATAAAACCTACCAGGATACCCCCTCTATCACATACTTCAAGTAGGTATGCGACTTGCGAGACTCTTCCGGCCAATAAAAGTGGTTTGCGTAATTTTTTCTTGAAAGAATAAGAAATTTTCTATCGAGCACACTTCAAAAAATCGGCCAAGTGCGAGTCGGGCCTCGCTCTTTTAGGGTTCCGTTAAAAAAAATTAAATAAAAATATTTCCATGTACCCATGGAAATATTTTAATTTAATTTTTTTAATTTAATTTAATTTTTATTATTTGTTATTATAGCGGCAATAGAAATACATAATATGTGAAAATTTCATCTGTCTATCTATTACGGTTTACGAGATACAGGCTACAGCCCGCTGACAGACGGACGGACGGACGGACAGCGTAGGCTTAGTAATAGGGTCCCGTTGGTACCCTTTGGCTACGGAATCATCATCCGCGATTACATCAAAACATTTTCGAATTTTTGAAAAAAAATAAATGTTTTTTAACATTGTTTCGGCTTTTCAAATTAACGCATACCGAGCTCATTATAAAGTATAATGTTTAACTATCAATTCGAATACAAAATTTTCGGATCCGCCCTGAAGGGACTTTCTTTGTTACCGACTCTCGGACTATAAGAAGAATATACTTATAAATTACAACGGTTTCGAATACGCTGAATGTGCAGAGGTAGTTATATTTATTAGGCTTAAGTAGGTAGAGCCCTATCAAATATTCATTTGGTACGCAACCTTTTCAGATATTAAGAGATTATCCTAGACGGGTTATTATTATTGATTTTTATCCCTTTTAGGGACAAGCTAGGGTCGGCGGTTATGTAAGCTTTTCAATGTTATTTAAATATATCAATACCTAGCCCGTTATATATTGTTATCGGTTATAGTCAGTACTAGCAACCTGCCCTGGCTTCGCACGGGTAGTAGAGCATATTATGCCTACACTAGAATTATTTTCGCGCGCGTTCGTTTTTATTTTGCGATAACTCCTAAGATATTCATTTAAATTATATGGTGTAAAGGATTATCATAATTTACATGAAATGCTTATGGTAACTAACGTATTTAAGTTGATAAGGATTAATAATGTATCTGTTTAACCAATTACCGCATAGTACGTGACCACTTTTTTTAGAAGTTGAAATGGGTATAGTAAGCTATCCTCAAAAGATAGATATAATTATGGCATCGCGACTTTTCTGTATAGACCTATCCCACTATACTGCCACCATACATTGTTTTGTTAAATCTCAAAGGGATTGGGCAGCGTTTGCGATGAAAGCTCCCAGATAGACGGCAGACGGCTTGAATTTTTCGACATTTTCAACAATTATCGTCATATTTCAACCAATTTACACAAAACCTTGACAAATTATACACCTAAACCTTCCTCTTGAATCACCCTGTCTATTGGTGAAAACCGCATGAAAATCCGTTCAGTAGTCTATTACGAACAGACACACAGACAGACGCGGCGCGGCGAGGGACTTTGTTTTATAATAAGTGATCAAACGAACTTACCTGAAGTGAAGTTTGATCATTATTATATGAGTTGCTTCATCCGAAGATATAATTATACAAAGGTAGTCACTCCAGTCACCAGAGATAAGTCCGCGTATTTTATAGTTATACCCTATTTTAAAAATAAATCACCTTGGCAGCACCGTCTTAAGTTTGCTCATTATTTTTAGAGATGTATACGGTTCAAAACTTTTTTATTTGGGCAGTCAGGGAGGGTGGGTAATTATATCTTCGGATGAAGCAACTCATATAATAATGATCGAACTTCACTTCAGGTAAGTTCGTTTGATCACTTATTATATTTCTTTGCTTCATCCTTCAATATAATTATACAAAGGTAGTTGTTTAGAGTAAAAATGTTTGATAAACATGTACGCAATACAGATTTTGTAAATCGTGTATTTTTAATCACTTTCTTACGGAAATACTAATTAATTTGCTTGCATACACTTTAACAATATTAAAATTTATTTATGATATTATTATTATAATATTATTTAATACTATAAATTAGAATATATTTATTTTTATGATTAGGTATAATTCATAAATTGATTCACTATTAGATGTGTTAACGCAATTATTATTAATACCTGTCTTGGCAGGGTCTGGCATAATCTCCCTCATCCGCCATGGATCTAACATCTAAGCAGCGAAAGAATGAGTTCGATGTGTTAGTCAAGCCTGCCGTTTTTCTAATTGCCCCAACGCTCGCCTGAGCGTGAGGTGCTGTGCGCTTGTGTCAACGCTGCTACCTGATAGCGTTTACTTGATCCACCTGCTGATCGATTGAGGTTCGGCCTTTTTGTAAGGCTTCTTGTAGGTAAATAGCAGGTTATTTGTCCCCTCAGATCTTATATTTTTAGTTCTGGAAATATAGTGTGTGGAGGGGTGTAGCAGGGCAGATGCTCAGATTTTCTTGAAAGTAAGGTAGGAAGAGAGAGAGAATAGGCTTGGTATCTGCCGCAGCGTATGTTTTTTTTTTTTTTTAATTTACCGTTATTCAAATTTAAACCCCGATTTCGAAAGTAATATTGCTTTCCAATTTAATTGATGGAAGAGTTTGTAGTCTATGAGCAGTGCAAATTGCTAGTATACTGAAAAGTTTCTTAGTGATTTTTTCTAAAGATGAGTGACTATAAGGGAACCAATTTTTAATATAGTTTAAAACAAGTTGAGGGACTCAAGTACGGGAGTAATAGGGTTTGGTTGATCTTAACTTATAGACACCTTTGAGGAGACGTTTTACGCTCGTTCCAGAAACAATGCTGTTTCTTAGCATAAATTATATTGCAATTCGATAAGGGTTCAAACTCCGTAACAAACGCTGTAAGAGAAAATACCTAATACTGGTCTTTGACGGTTTGAATACATTTTTATAATATAATTTACAAAACTGCCACCGAAACTTGAGTGTGGTATTATATTGTTTTAAAATACTGTCAGAGAATGATGTTAACATTAGTGACGCTGAGTCTGGGTCGGCGCTTTGTTTTAAGGGAGAGAGAGAGAGAGAGAGTCCGGAGAGTCTCGCGACACCCAGGGTAAGTTTCTTGTGCAAGGAATGGTGAAATGAGATTGCAATAAGTATTAATGAGGATTAACATTAAGTAATATCCGAAACTACCAAGCTTTGTAGGAGAAAGTACCACGCTTGTGGTAACCAATTTGAAAAAACTAGGATTCCGTTTGCCTCGTTATCCATGATTTTCCTCAGACCCTTTAAAATTAAAGAAAAAGGAGGAAACAAAAAACATAGAAAAACATAAAAGCCCCACATAGCGTAAATGCATCGACAGATAAAGCGTCCGGATCTTGTTGTCAAGGCACGGATTTTTTAAATTTAGTATTGTTATTCAAGCAAAAACGGACTTAAAGCCTAGGTATCTCAAATAGGTTATAACTTCTTTTATGACCTTGATTAAAACACCTGGAGTCACTGATAAGACGAACAGCCTAACATTAGGTTTAGGCATCAAGAAAATAAAACTCGGAACCAATAGCTCCTATTTGTAATAAATTATTATTAATAACAACCCACATATTAAGTTGGTAAGCTGTTATCCTGCGCCGCAGTGTTACGCCCCCCCCCCCCCCCCCCCAGTTCATGACGAGTACCAATGAGGCGCTACACATTTTCTACACAATTTTCATAAAGATATGGCTCATAACTAGCTCGCAGCTAGTAAGGTTATCACAATTACCAATTTCCTTTTGTGGAGTCACAGCTTTAGCAGCTTTAGGATATGGCTCATGAGTAGCTCGCAGCTAGTTATGTAATCGCAATCGACTCGCAGTCAATACCGATTTGTTTAAGGAATCACAGTCACAGTATGTGATTTATGAATAGCTCGCAGCAAGTTATGTTATCGCAATTGATTCGCAGTTAATCCCTTTTTATTGTGGTGTTACAGCTTTAGGATTTGACTCATGAGTAGCTCGCAGCTACGAAGTCACATCTTTAGGATATGAACCATAAGTAGCTCGCAGCTAATTATGTTATCGCAATTGACTCGCAGTCTATCCCGATTTGTTTGTGGAGTCACAGCTGTAGGATTTGACTCATGAGTAGCTCGCAGCTAAGAAGTCACATCTTTAGGATATGAACCATAAGTAGCTCGCAGCTAGTTATGTTATCGCAATTGACTCGCAGTCAACCCCGATTTGTTTGTGGAGTCACAGCTGTAGGATTTGACTCATGAGTAGCTCGCAGTTAGGAAGTCACATCTTTAGGATATGAACCATAAGTAGCTCGCAGCTAGTTATGTTATCGCAATTGACTCGCAGTCAATCCCGTTTTTTTTTTTATGTGGAGTCACAGCTTTAGGATTTGACTCATGAGTAGCTCGCTCGCAGCTAGTTATGTTATCGCAATTGACTCGCAGCCAATCCTGATTTGTTTGTGGAGTCACAGCTTTAGAATATGACTCATGAGTGGCTCGCAGCTAGTTATATTATCGCAATTGACTCGCAGCCAATTCCAATTTGTTTGTGAAGTCATGGCTTTAGTATATGACTGATGATTAGCTCGCAGTTAATCATGTTATTGCAATTGGTTCGCAGTCAATCCCTGTTTGTTGTTTTTTAGTTTCTCGGATAAAGCCAATCCAAATAAAGTTTTGTCTCCTTCCGAATCTTATAGCACTTCTTGTTGAGTTGAGGCATTAAGAGTTTAATGCTGCTTTGAGTGATTCCGAAGTTTGAATCACATAGGATCCTGCAGCCATTTTTCTGCTTAGGTGTTTCATGTCCTGCACCCTGTTTTCACTCTCTTTTAATAGTAGGCCCATTCCTTTACTAACGGCCGTGATACTCAGGACGAGTAGTATTTGTCGCATCCCTTTCTTTTTTTTTAATATAAAGAGCCATATGGTTGACATGAATATTTTCACCATACTTCGGGGAAACATTTGTCGATTTCCCAAGCGCCGAGTGTAATTTTGAGTCAATTTCGAGTTGACCGACCTTTTATAAAGTAACTTTGAACCCTTTGTCAAAATGACCATTCAGTATCTGGATTAACTGTACTAGACTCGGCGTCGGCTTGATTTTCTTCGGTGTTTACGTATGACGCAAAAAAAAAAAAACATAGCTCACATTGTTCACACCAATGCCAACTGGTTCTAGTTAACTTATTTAAGTGAGGGTATTGAATGCCTCTATTTCAATTAATATAACTCATTACCGTCGTAGTGTCGACACGAACATTGCACAGTTGTTTAAGTTACGAGCAAGACTTTAAAACCGAGGAAAATGGCCATTATTTCTTCCAAATATTTAATATCTTCTATAATATCTAATAATATGCTACTTGCTCTGCTTGTTCATCTACTTGCTCTGCTTGTTCATCTACCATTGCTTTTAATTTTAAGTGTTTCGTAACAATTAGTGTTTTCAGACAAATCGAAGAAAAGGTGGGTAGTTAGTTCCTTTACGCTTCGCTTGGCTCGTCGTGGCAGGGACACTACCGTTTCTCCAGATAAATAATATTATATTTTTGTTTACAAGTAGGTACTCGAATATAGTTAACGGCTGGGCAAGCTACTAAAGCCCCGTTGACCGAATTTTACGAGCATAGTTGAGTGAATTCGTGAATTTTATTACATTTTTCGAATGTATAATATGATATGTAGAAATAATAATGATAAATGTCTCCTAACCTAAATAAAAAGAAGCAGTGATAGCCTAGTGGTTAGGACTGTGGTCTCCTATTCGGGGGGTCGCAGGTTCGATCCCGGGTACGCACCTCTGACTTTTCGGAGTCAAGTGCGTTTAAGCAATTAAATATCACTTGCTTCAACGGTGAAGGAAAACATCGTGAGGAAACCTGCACACCTGAGAGTTCTTCATAATGTTCTCGAAGGTGTGTGAAGTCCGCCAATTCGCATTGGGCCAGCGTGGTGGACTATGGCCTATAACCCTTCTCTGAGAGGAGACCTGGGCTCAGTAGTGAGCCGTTGATGGATTGCTAATGAACCTAAATAAATCCGAGACACTTGGGGGGTAGGTACTAAGTTAATTCAATCGTGATTGATGACAAGTTGTAATAATAGTGTTACCATAATAATCGTTATAGTTGTGTTTAATTTTTATTAATTTTCATAATAAAAACACTTCCGCAAGTATTTGCAGAGTAGGTAACGTAATATTTAATTCAGAATATTTACGTTTTCTCTGATACCTCGTAATCGATGAAGACTCACAGTAAACCTCGATACGAAAAGTGTACCATTTTTATGTTAATGCAAAAACAATAATATAGTAGGCTATGTGGCGGTACGTAAGCGCAAACAAGAGATCGTTTGAAAACAGAAAAGAGCTCGTACCTTTTCCCTTCGATGATGATGATGATGATGATTTCAGCCGATGAACAATACTGCAATCACACTATCACTCGATCTTCTGCACTTCTGGTTAAATTATTAAGTGCGGCGCGCTGAGCGCGTGCGGTCCTTATCTCGCGCGAAAAAGTAATGAGCAAACTTAAGACGGTGCTGCCACACGAGTAAATATTCCGAACAGAGAGGAAGCTTCCTAACAAGGTCGAAAAAGTATACCTATTCTGCTAGGGTTGTCACCTGATGCATGTCAACAATTTAAGGAAAAAATAAAAATATTTTAAAGTTTGTAAAAATTATGTATAATTTCAGTTATATTCTAAACTTGAACAAAAATACTTAAATTAACAAAAATATAAAGAAACAATTTTTTTTAATGAACATCAGTATTTTTGCCATAACTTCACAATTAATGTTGTTTCACAAATAATGGCCCAGGGAAGCCTTAAATATCGCTTTTGAACAAAATCTGTCGAATAACAAAGAATTTCAATATGGCGGTGACTTTTAAAATTTTGGCATCCATTTCCTCTTGCTTGACCCAAGGGAAGCCCAAATATCGATTTTAAACGAAATCGGTCGAATAACAAAGAATTTCAATATGGCGGTGACTTTAAAATTTTGGCATCCATTTCCTCTTTCTTGACCCAAGGGAAGCCCAAATATCGATTTTAAACGAAATCGGTCGAATAACAAAGAATTTTAATATTATTTATTAATTAATTTAATACGTACCTATACGTATAAAAAAGTACTTACTTCTCTTTATCTCTCAAATATAAAAAAAGGAAATGTCCTTATTGTCTTTGGGTTGTTTTAAACAAACTGTGCAAGAGTTTGGCATTTTTACACTCTTCGTCTATTTATTTTCACTAAACGCACGACCGTCAGCCCTTACGTTCAGACCCTGAGTGGACCGGTTTGACCCTGAGCGGCGTGTCGGTGAATGTGTCGGTGAGAGCTCACGCACACAGCGTTGCGCTATGTATGGGTGAGGCCGCCGCGAGCCGTTTGTATGTAGCTTCCACTCTGTTACCTTACTCGTGTGGTGCTGCCAAGGTGATTTATTTTTAAAATAGGGTATAACTATAAAATACGCGGACTTATCTCTGGTGACTGGAGTGACTACCTTTGTATAATTATATTGAAGGATGAAGCAAAGAAATATAATAATAATATTATGTAGTTAGTGTTAGATAGTTTATCTACGCACGAAATTTCCTTAAAATTAAAAGAGAAAAATTACGAAGGGTCATCATAACTTCCAAACTTCTTCTTCATCATCATCAAACGATAAACGTCCACTACTAGACAAAGGTCTCTTGCATAGACTTCCACAGGCCTCGGATTAGTTAGGACTCGGCCGCCGTAGTACTATTATATTATTATATTCTGTGGCGCCGCCTGAATCCAGCTACTCCCTGCGACAAGTTTGATGTCGTCGGTCCACGTAGTGGGGGGTCTGCCAACACCCCCATCAAACACAACAATGACCATCAGCTCTTCGAACTATCTGCCCCACCCATTTCCACTTCAGTTTTGCGACTCGCTGAACTTCGGTGACTTGTTTTCCTACGGATTTCCTAATTTCTGATTTAATCTCGCAGGGATACTCCGAGCATAGGTAGGTAGCTCTCTCCATCACCCGCTGAGCGACCCGGAGTCTTTTTATAAGGCCCATAGATAGCGACCATGTCTCGGATCCGTAAGTCATCACTAGCAACATGCACTGTTCGAAGTCTTCAGGCACTGAGGGATTTTGGACGAGAAGACATCTCGAAGCTTCCCGAACACTGCCCAGCCGAGTTGGATTCGGATTGGAGTTTCTCTTTCTCGGTTTTGGACCTATCTAGGTGGACTGTGTCCCAGGTATGTATACTCGTCCAGAATTTCGAGTGCAGAGTTCTCAACGATTACCTACTGGGTGGAGCGTTTAACTTCCAAACTGTAGGTAAATTTATTATTTTGTTTTAGATATAAATTATTATAATAATAATAATAAATACTTCTCAACGTAATAAGTTTGTAATGAAGAATCGCGCGACTAGCCGCGTCACCGAGCTCGTATCAGTAAACTGAAAACTGGTTTTATCTATGAAAAAGCTTTATCTATGCACTGTATATAGGTCGAAAGATTCAATAGGTACCAAACCATCAAAAATGATAGTTTATCAAACTAAATTATTCAGATTACAGTTTACACATCACAAGCGAGACACGTGCGACCATCAAGGGCCAGCTGTAAGCACTGAGTCGCTGGACAGGACAAAATTACGAAAGGTAAACTCTATATTTAACTGGGCGCGACTGAAATACTGAACACTGAAAACGCAGCGTTTATCTATTTTCGGCAAAAATTGGTTTGCTTTTGTCAGTCAATGATTTCTCGCAACTGCAACGGCAAAAGCATACCTAGGTGTACCAGTGTAGGCCACTGAACGCATGCCTGCCTGAACATTTGGTTTCAGTTCAGCTGTTCTGAAGGAGCTTGCACAAGCAGTCAGACAGATAGGTAAATAAAATTAAGTGGCCCTCGGGGACTGCCGCGGTAAAGCTATTGCATAGCATTTTTTATCAACGTATGCAATTATAATATTTATGCAATATTTTTTTTTGCATGATAAAAATTATGCAAAAAAATAATTAAAAAACAAACAAGAAAAGCGCACTGTCACTACTTCGCGAGTGAGATTCGAACCTGCGACATCATACACCATACAGTAAAGAAAGCGGGCGCTCGCCCACTGCGCCAAACAGAGCTACTTGTAAACCTCTAAGATGTTGAACGCTTACTGAACGACGGTGTTAGGTTTATTTTCGTTACGGAATTTCTTGATTCGGTCGCCGCGGTCAAACTGTTTGTCCTATTTCAAAGCCCGCGATAAAAGCTATGCAATAGCTTAAAAATTTTAAATGTGTTTATACACCTCACACCTGCCACCTGGTGGATTTGGTACTGCTCAAATAATCATGGGCATACAAAGAACATGCACTATTATACAAGCCCATAATAATTAGTGGTCTATTCACACTTTGTGGAATATTCAATAATATTATCATCTACTAGTTATGCCTGAAACTTTTGTTTTTAAAAATACACAGGAACCCTTCATTTTCTTGGGATAAAAGTAATGATTATGCTCTAGATAACCATATCTATGTAAAAAAAAAGCAACCTGTTGCTCAAACACACTTTCTTTATTATACTAGGTATAATATGTATCTTATTTTTAATATTACATATTTATTTTGTAAAATATTGTTATTTTGTTGCATTTGTCCCTTCATCTATGTATTTATACTCTTCTATTAATTAATTTCTTTCTGCTAACCATGGATTGCATGGTAGAGATTGCTTCTTAGCGATAAGGTTGCCTATTGTACTGTTTCTTCCAAGTTACTTATGTATGTTGTTTTCTTTTTTTTTTCTTTTGGTGTACAATAAAGAATATTTCGATTTCTAATTCACTTTCATAATTCTTGTTAAATAATATATAATATGAAAGATACTGGAAATAATAATATAACAAATAAAACACAATATACATACAAAATTCTCACAATTTATTACAAATATTAATTTATTAAATCTTAATGTTTACGTTTCTCATCTCTATCCCTTGGTTTTGAGCGCTCATAGTCATCATACTTCCTTGACGACACACGGCTGCGTTTGTCATCTGACCTTCTCTCCCTAGACCGATCTTCCCTATCACGAGATCGGGACTTATGTCGTTTACTAGAACTAGAATATTCTCTTTTTCTGTCATAGGGTGAACGGGACCTTCTCTCTCTTTTCTTATGGCTGCTGTGATATTTAGATGACAGAGGAGGTGTTTTAGGTGACTTATCTTTCTTTGAATCACGTTTGGAGTCTTTAGATGTGGAAGCTGTTGGTGAATCAGCCTTTTTTTCTTCAATTTTAGCTTCTCGCTCCTTCTGAGCTTGTATATGTTTGTTGGCTTGATAAATCTTCCTTAATGACTCAACACGGCTTTCCAACTCCTCTGGATTCACTTTTGGTCTCTTATACAATTCCAAAATTCTTGAACATACATGCCTAATATCTTCTTCAGAGACCTTAAATAATAGGAACCAGTGCGGATTGTTTGGAAGAGGGAGGCCAATTTTCCGAGCTGTCAGATAAATGCATGCACAAGCAATTGTCTCTGGAGGGAATCTCATAAACACATCTGTGCGAAGTGCATCGTTCATATAATTCCAAGCCATTTGCATCAGCTGCTTATTTTTCTCATATTGCAATAGCTGCAAGTACACTACAATAAGCTTGTGGGGATGCTTCACATGTACACAGAATCCTAGCTCCTTCAAAATTCTACGTTCTGCTTTGATTACTTGATTTTTTAGTTCTATGTAATTTTGATCAACAATCAGTGGAGATATTGTCCTCTGAGCTCTCACTTGCTTGATATGGTGAAACACATTTATGACATCACGAATTCTACAAGGTTTTTCTTCCACTTTCGATGCCAAATAAATGCTCCCCATAGCTGTGGTCTCCATTGGATATCTTACAAAGGACTTTGAATAGTAGAACCTTTGTAAGTACATCTGACCAGTTGCCATTGCGACCTGTGGAAGTTTTAGTAGAATTCCTGCTGTTTGTATCATTTCACATCCTAAAATGCGAAGGTCTGTTTCGGTCTCTATGTCTAAGCCATCAGACTGTGACGGGGTTTCTTTAAACGTTGATTCTGGCAGCAGGCAGTTGTGTAAGGTCAACACTATCTTCCCATAGTTCTTTTGAGGCTTCACTGGCGTTGCAGGGCTTGGTTTAGTTTGATTTTGAACAGTTGTCGTGGTCATTGTTGTCTCAAGGTTTATCACGAAACTTGGTTGAGCATCACACTCTATCACTAACACACTATGACAGAAGATGTGGGTAATTCTATCGTCCTTATAAATTAATCACCATTTTGAAACGTTTTATGTTTTATTTTACGATTTAAATTCGTAATTTACCTAACTAAAATTATCGACAAAGTGACAGTTCCACAAAGATGAAATGAGCAATACCAAAATGGCGTCGCGCAAACAGATGTCATTGTTTTATTGGTGGTAATTTAAAATGGGTTTCTAGCTTATTTAGGTGATATTAACTTACCCTGCGCCATGTTATAAAACTTGAGTTTTACGTGAATCTAGGCATTAAACTCACTATTTAATTAAAAAATATTGGGGTCGATTGTACTCCCAATAAAATTGTCAAAGTCAATCTCAAAAGCAAAATTTTTTATTTGTCAGTTGTCACTTGTCAACTGTTGTCTCTTGTGCTATTTTATCTGAAGCGTTTTCAAATAAGCGTTTCCAGTTACGTTATATTTAGGTAATTTTTAAAATACATATTGAAATTCACGTTAGCACCAACCAAACATTAAGTAATTTGAATCAAAAAGAAAATATGTGAACACTATCACAGTGGCACGACGCGACGCAGAGTATAATAATATTATTATACTAACGTATTAATAACGTGTCTTATAACGTTAGATATTTAACGTTATTATGACACTGTTTCTGTTAAAAAAAAAATTGGTTGTCTGTAAAGTCGGTTTACTGACGATAGTTGAACCGTGACAACGTCGTAATTATCTTTGCTATAAACAATTGACACCACATTCACTTTTCACTGCACTTGATACTCGATCAAAACATGTAAATGTACTATAGTATAGCAGCTGTCCACGCAGACGTATCGCTCACTCAAGTAGGAGAGAGACGGATGTCGAACGCTGCCGAACGCAAAGGCCGATTGTGCCTCTTTGTCGCTCGTTCCGCGCTCTCGCTTGCACTTCAAGCTTTACATGGAACGCCTCAGAGCGAGGTAACGCCGCATGAGTCATGTTTTTTCGTGCGTGCAGCCGGCTCTATCGAATTATAAGACGTTGTCACGTCAAAATTTAAAATATTGGTATTGCAGCGAAGTCTCTAGAATTTTACTATAATACATACCAATATTAAAGTGAAGATGAACGTCAATAATTATATTTATTTGAGAATGTCGTCAAGTGAAAACAGAATTATTGTTTTAATTTTTCATAATAATTATCTTAAATTGAACCGGCTTTTACCGGTTTAGATAACCATTAATAATAACACCGTTAATTCGATTAGGTACCGTTTTATTTAGTAATAGCGTCAATGCTGGTCGTAACGTTATGTACCGACATGCCGGAAATCCAACCAATTTGGCCATGGAACTAGGAATTACGACCTTCCTATTTCTATGAATTTGGCGGTGCAAAACAAAAGCTGATCAATAACGTGAATAGCAACTGTGTCTTGACTGTGTCGATACTCGAAACCAAATAGAATAAACATTCATTTAATGATGAGTTTGATCATAGCTGCTGCACCTGATTTCACTTTTTTCACTTTTCTTAATGAGAAATAGAATCATTATTTTGACTTTATCATTATTTGTTTAATCACAATATAAATGAATACGATACTTACATCCAGGATCTGTGCATTTTTGAAGGAATGAATCCAAAAAGTCGTGACCTTCGCTGGTTTCAAAACAACACTTCACAAAAGACATTTTTACGTAGGTATAGTTAGGGAGCTTCTCTCATATTTACTTAATTAATTATTAAATTATTTTCCATAATTAACATTCCTTAGTTTTCTTCAATTGCTTTAATTTGTACACTATATTGAAAATTGAATAAGTAATGTAGGTCAAATCGCGAATGGCACATTTTGGTAGAAAATAATAAGCCCATCTATAAATATTATACCTACATAAAGCAGAACAAGAAAATGTCAATTGAAATAGAAATGTTCCATGGTTTGCCCTTTATCCGACAAGTTTTAATAGGTAGCACTTTACGCAGGTTTCTTGTATTATTTGATACTTTTTTCCAATCTGGATAATGCGCGAAATGTTCATTGAGGACCACCTTGTTTAAACCCTTCAGTCAGCGCCACTACCTTCAGTCTTCACTACCTTCAGTGTGACCTATGAGTAACATTTTGCTGAATGCTGTTGATAGATGTGGCTGAAAAGGAGAGAACCTTTCTATTAATCAATAGTTGGCGTTAAATAATTTCTACCAACTTCTGAATACACTCTTAAAATTTTTTTCTTTTGAGTTTAACTTTAAATTTTTTTTTTAGAAAACTTCTATCAATAAATAGAGTATGATGTTGCAAGTATTAAAAAGCCTTGAAAAGAAAGCTTAGAGAATTCGTCAAGAGATGGCGTTTATAATTTTGAACAAACTTTTGTGTGAATCATAAAAAAATTGTAGGAAAGAACACTACTATTCGTCAACAGATGGCGTTAATTAATTTTGACAATTTTTTGTATGAACCCTTTATACTAAAATACTTCTATTCAATAATAGATGGCGTTAAAATATTTGAGGCTTAGGTACGTAAAGAAAGCTATTCTTCAACAAATGCCGCTAATTAATTTTGATATTTTTTGTTATGAACCTTTTATACTGAAAATAATAATAGATGGCATTAAATAATTTTCAAAAAATTTTGTATGAATTTTTATATTACAAAACTTTGGATGTCGCTAAAAGTATAACCCACAATAAAATAACTTTTAGTGGTCATCTTTTTGATGGCGTTAAATATTTTTGAATGAAACTTTTTTGAATTTCTATTCATTCTTTTAAAATTAATTAGATGAGGTTAGAACTTTGGGTTAGAACTTTAGCAGTACTAATATTGATGCCTACGGTTCCTAGGGCCGATTTCATCAAAGTAAAGTCTGAGCGTAACGTTGATATTTTGACAGTATTTAACCTACTTCAAGAAAGGAGCAGATTCTCAATTAGTCGGAATCTTTTTTTATGTAAGTATATTCAGGCCTTCACCGATTACTCGAAGACGCCTAAACCGATTTGGAAAATTCTTTTTTTTTTTGTTTGAAAGGGTATACTTCCCAGGTAAATTCCTATTTTCGAAATCGGTCGAGCGGTTTTTAAAAAATAAACAATAAATTATAATAAATTAATTGTAGTGGCGCGGGCGTTTGAAGCCGGTTTTTTATTTATTAAATTTTTTGTATTAAATTATCAATACAAAAACTATCAAAACCAAAACGCCCAATTTATTCCTCGGTAAAACGCCACTCGACTTTGGTGAAATTGGCACTAAAAGATTAAAAAAATCTTTGAGCCCGTATTAACTTTTAATAAACATCTCATCAACACAATACAATAATGTGTCTAACATTATTATTGATCAAAAATTATAAAAATAATAAGTAACTAAGGAACTGTTGTACATAGGTACGAAGTATCTAAGTATAGTAATCTGTGTGTGGTACCTGTTCCTGAAATTATATTTGTAATACTAGCTGATGCTCGCGACTTCGTCCGCGTGGATTTAGTTTATAAATCCCTCTTGAACTCTTTAATTTTCCGGTAAAAAGCAGCCTATATGTCACTCTCCAGGTCTACTTGAAGTATCCAATTATACCCATGCAAAAAACCATGTCGATCCGTAGCTTTGTTGCGGCGTGATTGAAGGACAAAGCGACAAAAAACACACTTTCGCATAAGTATGATTTTAAATAAGAAGGAAAGAAAGAAAACTATTTTATTTTATCAACAATTTACAATTTAAACAAATTAAGAAATAGAAATAAAAAAGCCGGCCAAGTGCGAGTCGGACTCGTGCACCGAGGGTTCCGTACTCCAAAAGTAAAATTAAAACGATAATTAATTTGCTTATTTATCGTTAACTTTGTTTGTAGAGGTTTATTGTTAATATAAAAAAAACTATGCTAGTTAGAGCGTTGGTTTTATTTTTCCTGTAAAATATACATAAACCTCTATTGACCATAATTATTTCAGATTTTTCGATTGGTAAACTTCGGAGATAAGGGGGGGGGGGGGGGGACGGTATTTTTTTCGACATTTTGGCCGATTACTCAAAAACTATTATATATAGAAATAAATAAAAACTATTTTAGAATGCACAAGTAAAGGCCTTTCATATGATACCCCACACGGTATAGTTATCTTACTTTGAAATTTCAAACCCCCGATTTTCCCCCTTTTTTAATCAAACTAAAATAATTTTCGCGTTGCTTTTATTTTTCCTGTAAAATATACATAAACCTCTATTGACCATAATTAAACTAAAAATAATTTTCGATTTTTCTTTATTCCAATGATGTTGGGCCACTATTATACACAACTATGCCAAATTTCATGTCGATAGCTTTAATAGTTACTGAAATAATCGACTGTGACAGACGGACGGACGGACGGACGGACGGAGAAAGTCTCACCATAAGGGTTCCATTTTTACCATTTTGGTACGGAACCCTAAAAAGCACAACTAAATATACTAACTCAACTAAATATACTAAATAATTTTAACATGAAAAAAAAACGGCCAAGTGCGTTTCGGGCCTCGCGCAGTGTAGGGTTCCGTAGTTGAAAACCTCAAATCTTATTGCTGACCTAGGATAGTGCTTTTATTTATTTATGAATATTGAATACATTTTGAGTTCCATGGTTTAAATACTATAATATACTACAAAATATGCAACTACACTACGTGTAATACCTAACTTAGAAGTTAGAACTCCTTAACTAATGTACCCTACTTAGCCGTGATAGTTTTCCTTTAAAATTCATTATATATACTACTGCTGTGAATTTTTTCTTGTATCCTTTATACAATCATTTAGCTGGCAGAGGGGGGGGGGGGGGCACTTGACTCTAGTAAAATTTAGCACTTTAAAATATCAAATAACAAATTGTCAATAGTTTCCGCAGCGTACGCGAAGGATTTTTTTTGGTATTTTTTTCACACCTTGGATTACATTATCAAAGTTTTCATACGGATCCCTAACTTTTTTGGAAATATCCTATAGTATAATGCATAAGTCTATGTTCATCAGGGATAATGTAGAATTCTAATGGTGAAAGAATTTTTCAAATCGGTGCAGTAGTTTAGGAGCCTATTCAATTCAAACAAACAAACAAATCTTAATATTACTAGCCGTTGCCCGCGACTGCGTCCGCGTGGATTAATACTGCGGGAACTCTTTGATTTTTCGGGATGCCTATGTCACCCTCCAGGTTCTCAACTATAGCTATCCAAAAAATCACGTCAATCCATAACTTTGTTGCAGCGTGATTGACGGACCAACCAACAAACACACTTTCGCATTTATAATGTGTACTTATTAGTAAGGAAGGCGATGCGATAATAAAGGCGATCTAATTAAATTTGAGAATACAAAAGCTACTACTGTGACTTAAATATGATAGTTAGATATATTATGTATTCCCTTAGGGACTTTTTTATAGGGAATAATTACTTTAATCATGTAGTACATAATTTTTATGTATCATCAATAGTTTTTCAGCATACGCCAAATGCATTTTATAGGCCAAATTTTGCTACTTTGGGTTACATAATGTTTCTTTTTTTTTCTTAAGGATCTCTAATTTTTGTAAGTGCAATAGCTTCATTGTTAAATTCTCAAACCGTTTCGTGACTCTTAAATGAATACCAACCACAGGCCTAAGGCTTATTAAATAATGTCTAAGATGAAAGATAACTCAAACAATTGTTATTCTAGGTTTTGCTACATGACAAACGCCATGTCTGGATAAATATGCCTGAAGCTAGTCGTGGACTGTGGACCTGGTACATATTATATACGAATATTACTGTCTTATAATTTGTATTTTGTATTAGATATTTGTATTTAACTATGTACCTAACTAAAACTGCCTAGTCCCTCGTTCATCTTTCTACTTCTAACATAGAACTACAGAAGACTGTAGAGCCGTTTTATATCTAGGTGGTTATCGAAAGTTGACTACGGTCCACATGGCACAAACTTTGTTGAAAACTGTTCACTGAGCTCTTTAATCTATGATTAACACTGGAGTGTCTGACGTCATATTTTTTGGCCCCATCCCTAAATTGTTTAAGGGCAGCCAATCCAACCGCACGAAATAAACGTTTGCGCCAACAGATATGTTTGCGGCAACATTTTAAAAATACAAAAAAGCACAAACATTTGTGCAAAATTGAAAACTCGTCCACACGTTCCGCTATATTATAGCACAAACTTCTGTTTGTACGAAGAGTTTCACTAATCTCTTTATCAATAATAATCTATGATTAACACTGGGTTGGCTGTCTCTATACAAATGACAACTTAATTATGAATCAATAGATGAAATATACATATGTACAGGGTGGGCCAGACCAGGTGGATATAAAATTTTTTTTAGATTGTTGACTTAGGGGCCTACCAGGACCCGCAAGGAAAAAAATCGGTTCCCAGCCGATTACGAGAAAAAATTTTTTATTTGAAATTTTGGAATATCATTACCTTGACGAACTTTTAATTTTTTTTTAATTTTTCCAGTGACAATTTCCGCAATTTTTTTATGGAATATCTTTATCTAATAACTGTGCTCTCTTAAGAAAAAATTTCAGTCTGATTAGCTGGTTTTAAAAGCATTAAATTTTAAATTATTTCAAGAAAATTAAGTTCATACAAAATCTACAGAAAACTTTAAAATTCCATTAAAAATAAAAGAAGAGGTTCATAGCACTGGTGATTTTTTAAAAACTGTAGCAACTTATGTTCTTGCGATTGCCAAAAGAAAAATTGTATGTCAATGTGCCGGATAAAAAGTTATGATTTTTCAAAAGTCTTCGTTTCTCATTAGTCTAAATAACGACCTTATTGAAAAAAATGTTAATTGTTTGTGGAGACTCCATCCAGTATGTCCTTTAATTTTAACTGTCTCGTAGGTCTAGTGATAAGCGTGTTCGACTGCGGCCGACGAGGTCCCGGACTTGAGTCTCGGGTCGGACCAAACCAAGTATTGGGGTTTTCCGATAAGAAATTCTCAGTACTAGCCCGGAGTTTGGAAGTTGGCGTTGTTTCACCCCGTGCCTTGGAGAGCACGTAAAGCCGTTGGTCCTGTGCCTAATTTCTCTCCGGTCGTGTCGAATTTTCCGTCCCATCGGGCTATGAGAGTAATGAAACAAAGAGTGCACCTGTGTTCGCGCACACACTTGTGCACTTTAATATCTCCCGCACAGATGGCTAATCTTTCTGGAGATAGGCTTCTGCTGTAGCCGAAATTCGGAATAATAAAACATTGTTTTATTATTCTTTCTCTTAAAAAGTAGATACCGTCATTCATCATTAAAGGATTAATGTCCTCCCTTCCAAATTTCGGCCACGGTGGCAGCCTATCTCCAGAAAGATTAGCCATCTGTGTGGGAGATATTAAAGTGCACAAGTGTGTGCGCGAACACAGGTGCACTCTCTGTTTCATTACTCTCATAGCCCGATGGGACGGAAAATTCGACACGACCGGAGAGAAATTAGGCACAGGACCAACGGCTTTACGTGCTCTCCAAGGCACGGGGTGAAACAACGCCAACTTCCGAACTCCGGGCTAGTACTGAGAATTTCTTATCGGAAAACCCCAATACTTGGTTTGGTCCGACCCGAGACTCAAACCCGGGACCTCGTCGGCCGCAGTCGAACACGCTTATCACTAGACCTACGAGGCAGTTAAAATTAAAGGACATACTGCAGTCTCCACAAACAATTAACATTTTTTTCAATAAGGTCGTTATTAAGACGAATGGGGAACGAAGACTTTTGAAAAATCATAACTTTTTATCCGGCACATTGACATACAATTTTTCTTTTGGCAATCGAAAGAACATAAGTTGCTACAGTTTTTAAAAAATCACCAGTGTTATGAACCTCTTCTTTTATTTTTAATGGAATTTTAAAGTTTTCTGTAGATTTTGTATGAACTTAATTTTCTTGAAATAATTTAAAATTTAATGCTCTTAAAACCTGCTAATCAGCCTGGAATTTTTTCTTAAGAGAGCACAGTTATTAGATAAAGATATTCCATAAAAAAATTGCGGAAATTGTCATTGCAAAAATTAAAAAAAAATTAAAAGTTCGTCAAGGTAATGATATTCCAAAATTTCAAATAAAATTTTTTTTCTCGTAATCGGCTGGGAACCGATTTTTTTCCTTGCGGGTCCTGGTAGGCCCCTAAGTCAAAAATCTAAAAAAAAATTTATATCCACCTGGTCTGGCCCACCCTGTATATCAGCTCAGCGAGTCGTGAAACTGAAGTGGAAATGGGCGGAGCACATAGTTCGAAGAGCTGATGGTCGTTGGGGTCCCAAGGTGCTGGAGTGGCGACCCCGCACCGGGAAGCGTAGTGTTGGCAGACCCCCCACCAGGTGGACCGACGACATCAAACGAGTCGCAGGGAGCCGCTGGATCCAGGCGGCGCAAGACCGAGGCCTGGGGAAGTCCATGCAAGAGACCTTTGTCCAGCAGTGGACGTCTATCGGTTGATGAAGAAGAAGAAGAAGCGACGATATAATTAAGGTCGGCCATATGCAATATTATTAGTTCAAGAGAACTTCGTATCTGCTTACTGCGCCAAAATGGCGTCAATCAAGTCCAATAATCAAGAAGGTCCAAAAAAAATATGACGGCCGTCAGTGAACAGTTTGTTTGCACAAACTTATTTGAGCCGTGTGTACGGTGTACCACCGGGTATATACTTCTCTGAGCGCGTTGGCATCCTATATGTACGAACCACTAAGGTTTGGAACGTCCTTAGTTGGTACATAAATACATCGACGTCTCCCAGGATTTGTTTCCTACGACGTAGGTAGGTATCGCTTGAGTGCTTCAACACAAGATTGGAAAAACATCGTCTAGGCAAGCGCGCTCGAACTTAGACCTCAATCTTATGGTCTAAATCTAACTAATGTAGGTAGGTAGTTTGGTACCTATTACATATTATGCAGTCCCATAAAAACTCTAAATAGAAACGAGTTCCTGAAAAATTAGTAGTGAACGAACTTATAATAATTGGCTTCTGCAATCTGCATCTTATCGGAATGCTAAAATACTTGGCGCCACGTGTTTTTCGGTGATGATAATTTTATTGGCTAAATGACTAACCACGGTCGAAGCCTCCCACCAGAACTTATGAAAGTGTTTTGAAATGAATATATAAAAATCAAAATAATAAAGGTATACTAATGAAGAATTCTTCTTTAGTATACTTTTCAAGAAGGCTGCAGGTTCTATTAAACCGCATAAGTACATGACTAGATTTAGTTTAAAGTCCAGATAGGTATTATACACCAACACCCAGTGCACATAAAAACGTGAAACTTTCACAAAAACGGTTATGGATTCAGATAGCTGTTTTCCTTGCTTCCACGGCCTCTTCAGAATCCGCAAAGGCTTCGACTACGTAATGTTCAGTCGACCTCGAGGAATTGAGGAGAACGGTCGCTGGTCGGTTACTATCTTGTATATGTAGGTTCAAAATACGCGGCAAATGTGTTGTGACTTTGAAATTTATTTCTAGTGTTTCAGTGAATTTTTCAAGTGTTTGCAGATTCAGTATTTGTTTGTTTACACTAATTCTGAAAAGTCTGTGTTTCTATAAGACCCTTTTGGCGATAACTTGTGGATAGTGAGTGTTTGTTTTCGTCTTTCAACTATCTTTCCCGGATACGTTTTTTTTGGTAAGTCTATCATTGTTGTTTATTATTTGTTATTTATTTCAGTGTTTCTATATTTTATGGATATTAGTATTAAGTTTTCCATCTTTGTGTCTGAGATTTCTTAGACATTTCGGTCTTAACTTACAGCTTACAGGTACGTATGTGCTCATGTTTTTGTGTTAGTTTTTCTAATACTTATGTATTTATTTTTAAAAATGTAAACATAAAGACCATTCTAGGTATTAGGTACCTACAGGTTACGCTCGAACCTCGTTATCATCAATTGTGATGATAACGAGGTTCGAGCGTAAGCTGTATGGAGGAATATGGAGATTGCTCCATATTGGCTCTAGAAATATTTTAAGTTTTCCTCTACGTCTTCATTTTTGAAAACCTATATCATACCGAACTAACTAGGTAAATAAGGATATGAGTAACGAAAGCATAATTTGTTTGTTTGAATGAGAGCACTGAGAAATGGGAATGATCTCAAAAGCATTGAACGAATTTGATTCAAAAATAGCACCTATCAGGTTCATTAGGTAGGTAGGTACCTACTTATGTGCAAGACAACCATGCGAATCCTGGGCAAGTAGACTAGCAAAATGTAAATTGCACAATCCCTAGCGCCTTAGAAGTTAGAACTCTCGCCGCTCTAACCTTTCCGAACGAATTGAAAGTTACCTGTGGGTTTCTGTTTCATTAACTTCGCTCTTCCTGACGTCATTGGGTTTCAATATAAATTAAATATTTAAATAATAATTTAAATTTATAGTAGGATGGCAGCATCAGGCAGGTGTATTTCAGTTCCATTCAGAATTTATAGGCACTATAGGCGCGGGTAAACCTAGGAGTAGCTGCCTAGTATACCAATCGCCATATAAATGATGCCTACCTATCATTACTTGGTATACAGCAACAGCTAAAAAAATAGGACAGCTAAGAGCAAAATTTACTGGCGTCCCGAGAGGGTTCCGTATCACTAAGACAGAATATATAATAGTAACTAGTAGTGATTCACTACAATAGGTAGCTGTAGAAGTAGGTACCTACATGTTTCACATTAATGTACCTTGAAACGGGATTTGAATGAAATGGTTTTCGTATTTATTCCTTGCCATCGTGCCTTTCAAGATTGTAGGTTACTGGAGTAGCCTTAGGTCCAGACTTTCGTAATCGGTCAATGTGTAGGTCTGTCTATCGGTAATACAAGTAGGTACCTAATAAAGGTCCTAAAGATGACTTTTTAGGCAATTTTTCAAAATAAGAGTTAGACTTTTTCAACAAAAAACAAACTGTTTTTTTTGTACACTATCATGAGGCTGGGTCAGGCTCTTATAATATTCGTTCAGCTTGTTACATCAATCCAAGAAAAGTGCCTCGAGTCAAACAGGCTATAAAATGATCTCTAGTAAGTTCAGATCTTACTATTAACTCGTAAGGGACCCTAAAAAGAATTCGCTGAAACAATTTTTTGCACTCTTGAAAATAGGTGCCAGCGATCGTGATAATTTGCCGCAAATTGCAATATCGTTCAGAAAACAGCCGTGCATTTCTAAAAGCTCTTTTCATCATTTGATTAAGTCTGATTCCCGAAACGAAAACGTGGAAAGTCTAATCGCTTTCCTGTTTTTTTTTCTAAACAGGTTGTTTTTTATCTGCCAACCACTATTAATACATAATAGGGTTTTTGTTAGCAAAAAAGTTTCAATGTTCAAGAACGAATAAAATGTTGAAGCGGTTATGTAACATAACTACTGCTTAACTCAATTTTAAAGATTGCACGGAGTTGTATCATTGGATTTCGCAGAATAGAAGAAAGCTTTAACACGCCCTAAATGTTTTGGAAATGAGTAAATGGGTCGGAAAACGAATAAGATGCACCACCGATACATTTTTTCGCAAATTACAATAACAGAATGTTAGATTGCATGCATGAAAACGTGCATTATAAATTCGAGCTAAGTTCTGAATTCCTAGCTATAACTCTGTTTGAAATCCAGGTCATATCGATCTCGCCTTTGTATCTATTATGATATTCGTGATTACTTTGTATGTACCTACTAACCATAGTATAACGTGTGTATGTACGTATGAATTACCCAAGTGATGCCACACCATATCATATAATTATCTAATATCTATACTTCTCTAATAAACTAGTATCAAATTTTAATATTATTCTCGTTTTTGTTACAAAAATTGAAAACAAAACCAACTCGAGGTGCGTCTAAATAGAGATAGATGTGCGAGTGTCTACTGCATTTACTTATCTACTTATTTATCCATAAAATTTTAGCCTTGAAAAACCTTCAAGATATAGAATAGGTAGAAGATACAGTAGGTATTATTATGCTTAGATGTTTAAGAGTAAAATACAGCATCCAGTGATGACGTCATGTCACTGTTGACTGCTTCCAACCTACGCGCCGCCCTCGCTTCGCACCTCTACAAAAACTGTACGAGCATCTGCAAATACGGTCAAATGATTGGTTGCAAGTTTTTAATTTTTTGTTCCAAAGCGATCTATACTTGAATAAATCATCGATCGTTATATAATTTATCCACAGATTTATCTGATAGTCTAACTATTCACTAAAGCTTAAACAGCAGGCTAAGAGGGTACCTACCCGTGGTAACTACATACCTTACCATACCTTTTTAATAATATTTATTTCAACATCAGTCTAGAGTTTTATGAACCATATTATTATTTGGTACCTTTGGTACCTACTATGTATTTTGCATTTATAAAATACATTTAGTGCTAATTTCACAACCGCCGACTAACCATTTTGATGTTTTGGCAGATATTCAGTAGAAAACTATCAGAACATCCAATTTATTCCTTGATTAAAAATGTTATTCGGCGATGGTGTAATTGGCGCTAGAGAATAAAATTTAGTTTATCCAGTGGAGATAATATTAATGAAGAATCTTCACCTACCTATAGTAATATCGATTACAAAATCTATGATTTATAAGCTGTTATAACACAAGCTCTCAAACTAGTCTACCGCGAATGTTCACTACAACCATATTATTGTTGTGGTAGGGATATCTACATTAGATTGCCCAAAGGCACTTGCTCAACCGAAATTACCAACAGAAAGTGAATACCTGAATCTAGTTTTAACTTTAAAGCTTATGTAGATACCTACATGCCGGGCTGACGGACAAGTCCACCTGCGATCGAAGGTCGTGTGTTGAAAGCTTGCTCTACATTCGCTGGTAATTGCATGGAACAGACCGTTTTTGGGTTTGTCACTTAATGGAGTCATGGTTCACCTAGATACCTACTGCCTGGGGAAATTAGCATTGTTCCATATTCATCTTTGTTGCCATTTTTGTGTGTAAAACATTAGGTAGAATCACAAAAACCAAGGTTTAAACGAAATAACTATCTCAAAAATATCCGAGAAAAGATATTTAATTTTTTAAGAAATAATAAAATAATAGGCTTTTCAAGAAATGTCTTTTATTTAAAATCAAGAAGTTTATCAATGACAAAACTGCCCAAACATGTATTTAGATAGGTAACTGGTATTGCCGCATTTTGCTAGCTACGTGATCCCTATTATTATTTTTACCTTTATTTTCTAAAGTTCAAGGGTAGAGTAGACTAAACTTTGACTTTGAATAAACAATGACTTCGTTGTTAAAGATTTGTCTATATTAAAATCTATTTAGTTACATTTCTTATTAAGCATAAAATTCAATTTGTATTAACCCAACCAACTATGTATAAGCAGTCTAGATCGATTTCAATCAGAAAGAGATAAGTAGATAATATGAAATTTGGTTCAACACGTTTTATGCTCTATTTAGAGTAAAAACGGCAGACACTATTAAAAATGATAATAATCACAACAAATTCATATAGGTACATGCAATTGTTAGAATTGGCTGAATTTATAAATCATTCTTGCTGCAACTTCATTTTAGCCAATGTTCTGTTCCCCTGTTAGTTGGCACGGCAGTTTAGTCATTAGTGCAACGTGTGGGGGATCGAACCTGCGACCTTTCAGTTTTCAGTCCGCATCATTATCCATTAGGCTATTGATGCTATTCGATATTGAAAGATTGTCAGCCAATGAGGGGATTGTCTGGAGATTGATGAGGTGATGCCTACCGCAGGCAGACTGATTTATTTAGGGACGAGTTTCATTATTATACATATTAGACAGGAAAGTTACAAAGTAGGGACCAAAATGTTTACGACTTCGCCTAACACAACGTGTTTTGATAATCAACATTGATTTAAAATTTATAATAATAATTATTCCATCTTAAAGATCCTTTTATGGTTTTCTTCTGCGTAACCAATCGGTTACACGTGGGAGTGTGAAGGAAGGTGACTTTGAAAAATCACGTTTGAAGGCTGTATAGTGTTTACTTAATAAAATATAATGGCATTAGGTAAACGTTTCTAAAATGACGTAAGATATTTAAACTTTATTAAAAGATTTAAATGGAAGCGTAGGTCGGCAAAGGACATCAATCAACTATCGCTTAGATAATTTTGATCATGAGAAAGGCAGTTAAGTTTGGTGTTTTCTTTCTTGAATTCACTAAAAACTACTTGTTTGTGTTATTTACTTGTTCATTAAGCATTAAGTTTTTAAAAAAGTCCCTTAGGATATCTATTGTTTTTTTTTAGATTCAGTTATTTAGAAATCGCAGACAGACACTCCTTAATATACTCTAGAATATAAATACCCAGGTTCATAATATTATCTTAGGAATACTCTGCAATTCAGCATTAGGCACACAAAATAATTGTTGCGCAAGAATTTTCCTCACGATGATCCCATCGTCGGAAAGTACGCATGATGTATAAATTAAGCACTCGCAATACTTGGTAGAACACTAACATCGCTAAATTATCTTTGACAGCTTTATGCTGGCCTGCATGTTTATAGCATTTATCTCTCTCTAGTTAATAAAATGTAAAAAAATCTCTTAGTCGTACGTGCCGGCCTGTTTAGTTTTTCTACTTAAACAGATCGTCATCAGCAACCCAACGAGGTTTCACTACTAAGCGCAGGTCTCTCTCTCAGAGAAATATTAAATTATTATTAATAGGTCCACTGCAAATTGGCAAACTCCACACACATTAATTCAGAATTCAGAACATTATGGAAAACTGTCAGGCGTGTAGGCTTCCTCACGATGTTTTCCTTCAGCGCTAAAACAAGTGATATTTAGTTGCTTAAACACACATAACTTCGAAAAGTCAGGTGCGTGCCTGGGATCGAACCGGCGACCCCCTTAATAAGAGACCGCACACCACTAAGTTATCACTGCTCAAAAAGAAAACATACCTAAGTATAGATCAAGATTTTGCTTCTGTTGCAGCTCATTGCATACCAATTTTACGTTTCTTGCTGTAGCTAGACCAAAATCATTTTCAGACCTTTTATCTTACTCAAAGAAGGTCTAACTTGCTACGAGTAACATGGTTCCAAATACTGGCAACTGTTATGCAATAGACCTAAATGCGAATCTTCACAAGTAATGCGTATTGTAGCAACATCACGAACTTGCTATTCTTTGACAAATACAAACAATTAGTCGTGACATTGCCTCACCATGTACCCCATTATCATCTGAATTACTTGCCCCTTAATGTTAAATTTACTTGAGCATTTCGCAAGCTTAGATACTAGACTTCTATCTATTTTGTCTATGTAATCGCGAGCAAGACCAGCCCATAGTATTATTTTGATACTAATTTAATTTTGTTTGATTACCTCTTTACGCCTAAACTACTCAACTACATCAAAATTCTTCATCGAATTATACCTAGAGAAGGGGAAAGGACCTGACGGTGTAATTCTCTAAAATTGTTTGCAAATTGTCTGGTACTTGCAGCAAGAACGCCTGAAATTCAGCCAGTCAAAGGTCATTACGATCGTTACACTGATGCAATGATTTTTAGAGAATCGTCAGTCGTCACACTGGTCTACACAGGTAAAACCAAGGGATTCCATCGGAATTTTTGGAAGACATAAATTTCACGAGAAAAACTAGTTTTATCTGTTTAGAGTACAATATAGAGTTACTGCTAACTACTGTAATTGGTCTAAGGAACAGACAAACCTAGCTTTTATGTGTAGTGTAGTCAGAGTGTAGTGTTTTTAACCGACTTCCAAAAAGGAGGAGGGTCTCAATTCGTCGGAATCTTTTTTTGTTTTATTTTTTTCATGTACCTACTTAAGTTCACCGATTACTTACTCGAAGACGCCTGAACCGATTTAGGAAATTCTTTTTTTTGTAAAGAGTATACTTCCCAGGTGGTCCCATTGAAATTTTATCGAAATCAGCCGAGCGGTTCTTAAAATATCAATAATAAATTATATACTTACTTTGTACTGGCGCGGGCGTTTAAAGTCGGTTTTTTTAATAATTTAATATAAAAAATTATTTTTAAACAACCGACTTCAAACTCCCGCTTTACTTTACATTACACACACACTATAGTACAAAGTTATTGTTGATATTTTCAAAAACCGCTTTCCCTTTGAAACAAAAAAGAATTTTCCAAATCAGTTCAGGCGTCTTCGAGTAGGTAATCGGTGGACATACATAAAAAAAAAGATTCCGACGAATTGATAACCTCCTCCTATTTTGAAGTCGGTTGAAAAGATTTTTTTTATATTTATAGCCATAGAAGTTGGAGCCTCCACTGCTTCTATGCATGGAACATTATAAATTGTACGTGATGTCACGTGGCCGCCATGATGGTTTGATAACACAAATGGAAATGTCTACCTTGGCCGAAAGCTTGTGTCATAGTTTTTGTCTGAGGTTTTTGCAATCTTTCTGAACTGATTCGAATTTCAAATATACGTATTCAATTCTGAATTTAGCTGAAATCTTTTCAAGTATATTAATTTTATTTATTGTTAAGAATTCAACCAAGAATATTTTTAATATCTACTGAGTTGTTAAAAATAATTAAATCAAATAAAACAAACTTCCAAAACGACGTTTATTGGTTGCAACTTGCGACTTTTCGCATCTCTAACTAAATACTTAGCTCGTTCCAATTTTCAACCGACGAAAAAAAGGTTCACTCTTTTAGGAAAATTATGGAGAACTCTCAGGTGAACAGATTTCCTCGCGATGTTTTCCTTCACCGTTGAAGCTTGTGATTTTAATTTCTTAAACGCACATAACTTAGAAGGCCTGAGGTGCGTGCCCGGAATCGAACCTGCGACCCCCCGAATACCCTTAACCAATAGGCTATCACTGCTTCAATATAGGTACCTATATACTTATTTAATTACCATTATTTTTTTATATCTTTTAAGTGTTGTTATTCTCCATTAGGGAAAATTAACATAGTAATAAAGTATTAGATTTTTATTTTTTATCAAAAATAAAACCGCTACGACTTCAAGGTTTTCGAATAGGATAGAATAAATAAATAGCAGAGGATCGAAAAAGTTTAACAAAGTCATGACTTGAAATACCTAAGCATAAAGTATGTGGAGTGGTTGAGTGGCTGTCGATAGAGGAAGCATTCATCACAAATCTGAATAAATATTTTCCAAAATATTATTTATACACTATAAAAATACACATAATATAACCAGGAGTCAAACATTAAGCTACGTAGGGTCTATATTGACGATAGGCCTCTGGCCTACCTACTACCTACCTACTATGTGACTTTTAACTTTCCGCGTGCAACAAAATTATATTATCTACATAAAACTACAAACTAATAATAAAATGTCACGTTGCGCTTACCTACCTATGTAGGTAGGTAGGTAAATCGTTTTTTATGGTCTCATGCGCATATTTATGATCTCAGCTAAATGACAATATTATGTGATTGGTTGAAATTATCACCTTGATGGCTATACCTAATAGGTATAACTTACTGTATTTTACTCGTTTTATAACTGCAACTATTACTTACAGTAGATAAGACATATTATAGCTGATTGCCAATTGCTTGCAACTTAAACCAGGCATACCTACGCAAGGAATTTTTCAGTCTTTTGAATTTCCCAAAGATTGTTGACTGTACTAACAGAACCGTATTTTCAGTAGATACCTACCTAAAGAAGATATCTTGTTAAGAATGGCGATTGTGATATATATCGATGATTGTGATATAATTGCTAAACCGTACATAGCTCTGAAAAGTCAGAATTCAGAAACCAAACTCCTAATCACTAGGTTATCACCGCTTTTAAATACATAGTTCAAGTACCTAAGATTTAAAAGTTCAAAAATATTTCGACCCTAAAGTTATTCTAAAAAGCCAAAGGAAAGTAGGTAGGCAACTTTGAGCATCCAACTCGAAGGTAGGCAAAGAAGAAATTATAATAATTATGTAGTTATGATCTACGTGGTTTCACGTATTGAGGTAAATCCACGGTACGACAGTTTAACGTGCCATCACGTCCTGCATAATTGACATTTTGAATTTACTTAGTTAGTCACTCCAACTTCACTCGTAAAGGCCTATAAGAATAGGTACAACTAACCAGCTAATTCATCTCAACCTTTTTTTCTGTGATCGAAGATCTTAACTCATTGCCTACTCACCAAGTGCCGATTGGCAGATTACACACATGTTTGAGTATGGAGAACTCTCAGTGATGCAGGTTTTCTCACGATGTTTTCCTTCACCGGTAAAGCAAGGAAAACGCACATAGCTTCGAACTCCGGACCCTCGAAAAAGGTAGCGAAAGTCGTAAACTCTAGGCTGAGGTCAAGTCATTATAACTATGCTATACTAGTTATCGTTGTAAGGGACACAGAAGAACTTTAACACCTATTAAGAGACTTTAACGAGGTGTTGCGGATAAATTAACAAATTATTACATTTGGAAAAACTATTACATCAAACTTCAAACATAATTTTAACAAAGACTTTAAAACTTATTTAACTCTAATAAATTCTCGTGTGCGCGCTAATGAAACATAATGACAAGACAATTTACCTGAGATCAGGTGTCGTGGGCGCAAGGACATGACGTCATTTCAGGCCATCTGTGCCGCTCGAGAGCTTGATTTCCGCACTTATGATGACTGCTGGTGATATGAACTGTCATTCTAATGAGGCAGGTCCCTATTTGTAAGGTAAGGACCACGTACGGACTGATTTTTCTAGATAATAATATTTACTCTTACAGTCTACATTACTTAAAGAAATGTGGAAGATAATTGGTAATTTTCGAATAAAGACAAGTCAATGGGATGGGTTTCTGATGGGTGAGACATAGACTTGTCTTTTGTAATGAGTTAACCCAAGGTATGAATGATTATGCAATGAAATGTGGCAGGTGGGAGGATGTTGTGGCTTGAAAACTTACGCCAATTGAACATTATTTAGAACAGCGGTCTCGAAAGTTGAAATAGACCTAATTATTTATTGTAAACCTTGGTTAGAAGACGGTAAGTTTAGAAAAAGAATATATTTCAGTCGACCCAGATGAATGACAAACAGAGCTTCCTTTTAATATTGCAAGTACTTTTGAATTTAGCTCATATAGAACCTAATCTGGAATTTTGTCCTTTACCATAAAAAATGAAGTCGATTCGATTGACTTGGATCCTAGGTCCCATTCAATAATAATGACTATGAATAACAATTATAATAGAGAATACCTTAATGACTGAGGTGAGGCCTCTTAGCTTGAGTTTGCTGTAAAGTTTCTGCTCCTGGCATGCAAGTAGCATGCTGGACCTTGTTCGCAGGTCTTTAGCAGTCAGATACCGTGAGACCTATTAAAACTTATCTGCATTCTATCTATCCACGCCACTCGTGATTCGAATAGTTCGAAAGGTTATTAGGACCTGCTTGATATAATAGTTAGACCTTACACAAAGTCCGCCTCTTAGGTTTTATTGTCTGATCTATTTGTGGATAGTTCACACCATATACATTTTACAACTATAACCTTTAATAGTCGTGTCCTATGCTTTAGTGGCCGTTTGAATACTTTTGTACCAACAGTCATAAAACTAGGAATCTATCATAATCAAAGACATTTTTGTGGAATCTGTCTCTATTTTTCGATGACCTGCTTTTTATGTCCCTACACATAGTGTGTACTCAATGGGCATTTAAATGTGATATTTTTCTCTATCTTACCGCCATCTTTCTCCTTTTACTGTTTCTGATGCATATTTGTATACATCTATTATCTATAGCTATTATAACTAGATGTCTATTGTAAAGCTCTGATAGGAAGCATTACAATCAAACCCTTACTCAATTACAGGCACAATGATTAATGTGTTCAGACAAAGGATAATAATTAGCACTCAGT
The DNA here is from genome assembly GCA_029955525.1 of Oeneis ivallda. Lineage (NCBI taxonomy): Eukaryota > Metazoa > Arthropoda > Insecta > Lepidoptera > Nymphalidae > Oeneis > Oeneis ivallda. The sequence continues at coordinate 13,448,585 of JARPMR010000007.1, forward strand.
TCATTACGAGGCAAGTCTCGTGCGCCAATGGGCCGATGGTATGCATTGCTTGCCAGTTGCCGTTTGTCGGCCGGGAAGTTATTATCTAAGCACCATGAGAATGAAGGATAGATTTATAAGGTATTGTAGATCTTTGTACCTATTCATTATGATATTAGAAAAATCCGCTATGGATTTTCAAACTGATTTTATGTTTTTAGGTCACTTATATCCTGTACTTGAACAACAAATACTAAAATTATATGAATATTATAAAGAAACGAGATTATTTAATTTTTAATGGGCGTCAGTAATTCATATAGCATCAACATAGCTTCACAATAATGCTAATAGATGGCGCAGTCAGTAACTATTCCCATGGAACTACGAGTTAAATTCAATGTTTGATAAATAATTCAATGTTTTCACTAACGTTCCCTAACCTTTACGGGCTACCTATAAGTTAGGTGATTGATGTTTTCTGTCAACTTATTTATCACGATCCTGTACGGGACACCTAAAAGGATATTGGGACGGATGTTAGGACTTAGGATTGTATTTAGGAGCTACCTACGTTAAGAGACTCCTACTTAGGGGATGATTTAGGTATGTTTGGTGAAAACGGGCATAATAATAATGTCAGTTTTGGTTATCATGTATCGATTGAATGAATAATCATGGGATACCGTTACCGCGAGGTCTCAGTTCGGGGCGAACCACTAGTGATATTATAGGAGAGTACCTTTATACCTACCTAGCAGTAGGTAGGTAGTATAATTTATTAACTTAAAAGTCGAACACTTCATTCACTTTAAAGGTGTTCAGCGCACTATTGAGAGGTACAGTGCAACAGCCCACAAGTATAAGTTGGCGGTGGCGTTTTGAGGAACTAATTCGGTCATCCAATTTTTATACTTTTTGTGAACTGAACTATGAAAGACAACATTATCATTTAGACTACGATAACGCAAATAATTGATTATAAAAATGATTTTTCCCAAATTAAGCCTTGTAGAATGGCCGCACTAATGTTGAGCACAGTGGCGCACCGCCGCGCCAAGTTATACTTGTCGCACTCTAAGTATGTGTAAGGTGTTTCCCTGACAGATAATATACGGAATGAGGAGATCCGCATACGCTCCAAGGCGGCTGATATAGCCCAAATCATTGATAAACTGAAGTGGTAATGAGCAATGCTTATCGTAGAAGCGCTGTCCTTCGCAGCCGGAACGTCGTAGAGTGGAGAAGCAAGCGCGCCTTCCAACTCGTTGGATCGACGACATAAAAAGGATGACGGAAAACGGCTGGACGCGGAAAACTGATGACCGGGTGTGGTGGCTCTCATTAGGGAATGGCCAGCTACGCTGCGGACAGCCTGATGTGAAGATGATGAAGTAACTTAAAAAGTTATAGTCAAAAATAAAATCAGCCCTTGCTTCATTCCTTGATTGCTCTTCGGCCTCAATCAATAAACTTATAAGCGTAGCACATTTTCACAAGTACCTGCCTAATTTAGTTATTACTTGTACAATATGTACGTATTACTTTGTTAGTTGTAGGTAGTTATTATAATGAATTATTTTAAGTGCTTCCCATTTGAGTATAATTTATTTCGTCGTATTTTTATTTTGTAGACACGCGATTTAAAAACGTGAGGAATTTTCATGCACAAATGCCATTGGAGGTACCTAATTACCTAAACTTTTGGAAATCCCTGATATTCCATCTCTATTAAGGTATTCTTCCATCACGGTTAAGGTCTACAGTGAAAAGGTCATGCTAAGTATGTCCTGTATACCACATACATCATCTTTCTCTGGGCTAAGTCCATATCTTTGAAACAGTCTTCAAATTCATTCCATTCAAATTCATTCATTTATTTGCAAGATTGGGTAGGTATAAGGTCTTCCCATGCATATTAAAAGAAACTATGTGTCTTGACTCTTGAGCTACTCTAGGTTTCCCATACTCCTGCATGTCTGTGTTGGCAAAAATCCAACAAACCGTCAGATTTGCTAAATATTTGAATTTATAATCTGTCCCTTGCATGTCGCATGTGAGCTGTCAAACACGGGTCAGGCGCAGTGACCTTGAACTGACGTCCACGTGAAGTCACGAAGTTTTGAAGCATGGTTTGATAGTCCGTGACAAGGTCGCTGCGACGGATCTTGTCTACTTGCCTTTTAATATATATTATTTATATTAAGTAAGTAGGGTAGTAATTTTAATATTCAAACGAGCAACTCGCAAGACATACCTACCTAATTGATGTAACTTCCCAAATAGAGCTAAGCTAAGGACGTTAATAGTATTTTATGTCTAAGGATTGATATATATTAATTCTGATTAATTGTTTTTATAGTAAAAGTGTACTTGGGGCCTACGCTTTCTGATGCTGTAACGATAATGTCCTCCCAGAATTTATATTCAAGAACCTAGGTATCCAAAATGATTAATTATCCTTATGTTTTAGTTTTCTCAAATCTCGCCATTGAAATGATAACATGAATAGGTACTTACTTTCTATTAAATGAAGACATCTTTGCATTAGAAGTAAATACATAATTAAAAAGTAACATGAAATATTAAAATGTCCGGGATAAAATAAATAATGTGTCAAACAAAGCGTTAAGAGTCAACGACGCAAAGTCTTACACTTATATAGGTATAAGTAGGTACCTACTACCTACTTGTGCAGGTTTGACCTTGCTTAGAACAAGACACGGTTTTCCTTTATTGGTCATCTCAAGTGACGTTAAGATGTAGATTACATTGTTACATGACTGTTTACTTACGACAAATGTATTATTTTATTGTCTTTATAGAACAACATAGCGTAAACGTTCCTATATTAATATTGTGTTGAAAATTGCATGTGGATAGCCTAGTGGTTAGGACTGTGGTCTTCTATTCGAGGGGGTCGCAGATTCTATCCCGGGCACGCACCTCTGACTTTTCGGAATTATATGTGCATTTAAACAATTAAATATCACATGCTTGAACGGCGAAGGAAAACATCGTGAGGAAACCCGCACACGGCAAACCTGAGAGGTCTTCATAATGTTCTCGATGGTGTGTGAAATCCGCCAACTCGCATTGGACCAGCGTGGTGGACTATGGCCTATAACCCTTCTCTGAGAGGAGACTGCGCTTAGTAGTGAGCCGTTGATGGGTTGGTGGTGATGACGATATCGTATAAAAACAACTAAGTTCTTTTCAAACAAGAATTCAGAAAACCTCTCAGCAAACTTAAAAGAACTTATTTTCCTGCCGTTTGTATAAACCTGCGTACAAAAACTCATTCATAATATCATTTGGTAGATATAATTCAAAAACTTAGCATTTCAACTTCTGCCTTTTGCGTTGAGATCAGGCTCAAGCGCAAAACCTGTTGTCATTAAGAATTATACTTAATTAAAAACCTTGCAAATCTTGGTTGATTGTATAAAAGCTAGACGTAGCGTTATCATTTGTTACTTCGTATTATTATCCTTGCATGTACCTACTCTTACACCCGTATTCACAAACATTACTTCCGTATGTATAGCAGCAGCGCTGTGATAAGTACGATGTTTCTCAGTGGGTTCGGTATGGCGAGCCATTCATTTCATAGACAATACTCAAAGGACTTTTTGCTGTGGGTACCCATAGCGTGAAATAGAGCGCTGTGATTGGTTAACGTTGTGATGCAACTTCACTAGAGTTGACTGACGTCCTGTGCTGACGTCTGAATAGGATTGATTTAAGTATCAAAATAAAATATTTTCAATACGCGTATTTTATAAATTAAAGTAAGTTTGTAGTAAGAATATTGGTTGGAATATTGAAGATAGGCGTAAGCACGCTGAAAATGTCGATTTAAAGAAGAAGGTTTGGTATGAATTAACGATTTTACACAATCATACAATTATTCACACTTGTATGTTACGCCTCGGAATAACATACAACTGAAAAGATGTTGGGAAAATATAAAAAGCCAATGAAAGTTTGTTTTTGTTTTATTTTATCTACTGAAATTAATTCTTAAAAAATGTCGTGCTCTACATGGCTACAATAACATGGCAAGTTGTTATAAGATTTGTTTTAGACAGGCAAGGAATAATTCACAATAGACCCGATGTCGAACTACGACGTCGCACTATGCGTTGCGTAAAGTAGCTAGCGAGCTACTTTATCTGTGCGCTCATTTTAATGAACCCATAGTATCGTTCGTCCCTCAAGTGTTGTTTACGATTAAGTTTTCTGTACCCTGGGGGTCTATCGCGTAACTTTTTCTCAGTCCTTAAAGGACTGCATCAATGTCAAAATATGATTTTGAGCTTCTCCTATTGGCCAAAACCATGTTTTGACATTGAAATAGTCCTTTAAGGACAGCGATAAAAATTACGTGATCGCCAGGCTGTGCGTTCGAGCGCACTATGAGACCTCATAGTAATGTTTGTGAATACGGGTGTTACACTCACGTACGATATACATCAATACGTGCAATTCATTGTCAAGCGTCCAAAGCTGTTTAACAAATGGAGGCTTTGCAATATGAATACTAAATATCATACGAACAATAACCCGCACTGAATCCATTTGACTGAATTGTTGTGACGTCTTGGGTATACAGTTTATTAATATGGTTATGACAAAACTTTGTATCATATTGGGTGGTATACTTAGGACGATAGTAGCTTTACATTCTAATACTTTTTTTGAAGCCAATTAATTGATTGAACCACTGTAAGTACCTACTCTACCTATACCTTGTTCTTTATTCAAACAGAATCGAATTCCTATCGCCAACAGTCTATGATTCTTAAATTCATGACATTAAAGTTCTAATCTTTATCAAAAATTATGTTTACGTTCTGTTCTAAGTAGATTTCATCAAGTATTGCCTGTACTGCAATAGTCAAAACAATTATTTATTAAATGATTTAAGTAAATACATCCATTTTCATCATAAGCTTAACAACATAAACGAAAGTCACTGCCATAACAATTAATTTATGTGAATGTACTTTAATATTTTCAAAGGAAGTCCATGTCATGACTACCGAATTCAAATTGGAACACAAAGGGCTTTCCCCTTTGAATCGTCAAATATATAAGCCAAGCAACAATCTGCCACTGGCACGACGACGATAAAATGTTACTTCCAGTTTCACGATCCATTGTGATAAAGCGTTACAGATTGAGAAATATTCTTTTAAGAGTTTCTTCTAATTATAAATTGTATTACGTAGAATAAATTGCTGTTTTCCTATTCAGTTTGTCCAGGGCCTTCAGGTTGCATAAACTTCCGCCGCCTTTTCGGGGGGTTGCGAGTTCAATCCCAGGTAGTATCATCCCGTAGTTACATAATATGTCTTAATGCCGATTTCAACAACGTAGAGTGACGTTTATCCTAGGAATAAATTGGGTGTTCTGACAGTTTTTGTATTGAAAATACTGTCAAAATATCGAATTTACGCTCGGATAAGACTTACTTTACGTTGGTGAAATCGGCCCTTAAAATGTAATGTCACTTGCTTTTAAGGTTTCACCATAATGCTCGAATCATGTGCTCGATCTTTTTTTCCACGTACTTACTACCAAACTGTGGAACCAACTCCCATCGAAGGTGTTCCCGCTTAATTACAACATGGGGTTATTCTAGGGGCGGACCAACAAATTTCTGAAAAGCCGGCAACGCATTGGTGGTGCCTCTGATGCTATAAATGTTCATGGGCGGCGGTAATCACTTAACATCAGGTGACCCGCCTGCTCGTTTGCTCGCTATTTATATAAAAAAATGCTCACAAAGGTGGACTATTGCCTATAGTCTATAGTCCCTTCTCATTTGGAAGAGAGTGAAGAGTGAAGACCTATGCCCAGAAATGGGCCCGTGCATGTATTTGCGAATTTGTGTTATTGTTTGATTATCCCTGTGCCTCTTATGTCATCCTCCTATCCCTGAGTTAATTATATGTAATAAACCTGCCAAAGAGCCAAGACAATACGTACATTTTTAGCGAGTTTCTTACATTCGCAGGATCGAGCCAACTGCCAAGTATGTAGAGTTGTAGAGCTGACTGTGGAGCGGAGCAAGGCCGTTCAGTCTCTCGCCTCGCCTCTCACGTCGCAACTGTTTAATAAATTGTTATTGATACAAGTTAATATTAAAAACAATAGCTTCCTGTGTTTTTACCTATTTAAGTAACTGAAGCAATTTGTTTTTATATTTCAAGTTGAAGTTCACAGACAGGGATAGCAAAAATAGCCCCTTTTCATTTTTATTAAATTAAGTAGATAATATCAATATTGACCGTAATTTGATTGCTACTGTAGGTATGTACTATTTGTAGTATGGTAGAGACCTATATTTATTATCATTTATTTATGATAAATAATAAATGGGAACTAATTTTGTGAGCTGTTATTAAAATATTCGAGATGCTATTATGATCAGTTCAAAAACATATTGAGCAGTTATTTAATTTAATGGCGGTTGATTAATTATTGCGACAGTAAAACATGGACAGTAATAAAAAATCAATTAGTCGGTTATTTTATCATACAATGTCAGTTCTAAAAATAATTGAGCAGTCCAATAACTGAATGAGCGGTAAAAATGATGGAATTGAGCGGTACGATTTTGGCAAAATCTAAAGTTAGGGTTAGGTTAGGGTTATACATGAACATTGGGACAATGTACCTTACTTAAGTTTAAAAAACTTGAGGGGCGCGGGAGGAGCGGGTGAGCGAAACAAAAGTACCGAACTTACACTTTTCTTACAAACAAATTCTGATTTATTACTGCCCACACGTAACCGCTCGTTCAATAATGTTTACCGCCCATTTAATTATTTTCCTGCTCAAGTATATATTCACTGGTCCATTTCATTATTTTTTATTACTCATTTTTGTTTACGTTACTGCTTAGTTTTAACTGCTGAACTAGTTATTAAACGTGCCATTTATAATTTTTAACTTACCAATACTGCTATTTACCTCTTGAAATCAGTGCCATAATAAATCATAATAAATACTGTCTATCTACCTACCTGTACCTACCTACTTGTACGTTCAGATTATTTATTAAGTAATAATCGTACCTAAAAAAAACGGTAGTTTAAGCTCTTTAAAGAAAGTGAACGACATTTCATGTCTCAAGGTTGAACACTTCTTACTATACTGTATTGGAAAAATAAATTGAAGTTGTCAGATTAATTTGCATTCCATAAAAACATTAAAAGGTAGACTGGACTAGTATTTTGGATAGGTATAGGTATAAGATACGAATATACTTTGAGTATATTCGTACTTTGAGTATATTCACAACGAAGTTATATCCATCCATAATGATTACAAAAGCGAAAGTAGCGATGTTAGTTTTTCCGTCTGTCACATTTTTAGGCACAACCGCTGAACTCTGGTATTTCAACGAAGTCTGGCACAAAGATATTCGTAGCTTGCGTCCTAGAGACGAGTATTGGGTATTTGACTGATATTTTTTTACTTTTTTAAAATAAACTTTTTAAATATTATAAATAACACAATGCCATTTTTCCTTTTTAAATATCTTAACTAGTCTCGGAAATATTGAGCTTTAAAGTTTCCTGTTAGACAGAGAGAACGCTACTGAAGTATGATGTCACAAGTCAGCGGTTCTATACACGCTCCATAGAAAATTTCGTTTTAGAAAGGGACAGATACAGTCACAATAAAACAGTTTATGACTTGTTTTTTGACCGATTTATTTTTTGTTTTTACAAAATATGTTAATAAAATAATATAAAATATGTTATGACAATCCGTTTTCCCCAACGTTCTCTAACTTTTAAATCAACTTTGTTTTCATGAACCTTTGGGGATCACCTAAAGTTGAAAATGACATTGGATAAGACTACAAAAAGAGACTCCTACTTAGGGGATGATTTAAGTATATGGTTGGTGAAATAACGGGCATAAATCTCGTGCGATCCTTTTAATAATGCTCCCTGCGGATAAAAAGTTTAGAAATTGTGTACCTAAAACAGATTTAGCTTTACTAAGATACTTTTTATGCCACAAAATTAGAGTTCCCATGGGATTTTTAAAAAACCTAAACTCACGCGGATGATGTCGTGGGCATCTGCTTGTAAAACAATGCCATGTGTAGAGATCTAACGCACAGTGACCAGAACTCTGAATTTATAGTTCGGGGCTGTTGGCAGTGCAATGCTAGGTACTTGGGGCTTTGTTTTTTGTTCAAATTCAATTGCGGCTATGCGATTATCTTTTTCAATCTGCTTTTTATATACAGTCTACGTTAGGTTAGTTACGTTAGTTAGATATCAATAATAATTTGATTTTTTTCGCGGCCCAGTAAGAATAATTTTTCTATCAGTTAAAATTGATTTACTGTACTAAAAGATCTTACGTGTTACGAAAAAGTGATTGTATTGAGTATTGACATTTCACTATCGGATATTTTTGTCAGCATTTCAGGAGATCTACTAAAATAATAGAGCGGAAATTGCTGTCATTTTGATGTCATTATCAAAATGATAGCAATATCTGCGTGATAAGATCCGGTACCTGCCATGCGTAGTTCGATTTATTAAAAACCCGACTTTGTCTTTCTGGTCATGTTTTTAAAATTCCCGCAAAATTCCTTTTGTTTCCCCGGGGTAAAAGATACATCAAAAAGTCAAGTTAATTCGCGGCTCCTTGCGGCGCGATGAAAGAGACTTTAAAGTATGTTTATTTTTATTAATATTGCGCGCAAAATTAATACGCCCAGAATGAAACGAGCGATAGGCCGTGACACCTCTGAAAAAATCGGCCACTGTCGTTGTACACAGTTTTACTTTTCGTTTTATAAGTTTTTTTTTATAAAACTTACACATAACTTCCAGTAATTCCACAATACTTTGTCAATATAAATCAATAACATAATTTGTCAATATAAGTCAATATAAATCAATAATAAGTGTACAATGTACACTCCTGTGTTTTTAATATCATCTTAAATACTAACAAGCGACCGCGTAGCCAAGTAGCTCGCTACTTTTTCTTGCATTGTGTTTTTTATTGCCTTGTCCTCTCTGCCACAAATATTTTAATGTTAAAATATATCTTCGTCGGCTACTCATTAACCATTTATGTCAGAAATGCTTTACATTCGCTTTCTCAAGGTCGCAGGTGTCGCTGCTCGTGGACGGTGTATCGCTTGCTATTTTTTATTTATATTATTTAGTGTAGTAGTTATAGGATTATTGAGACAGCTAAAATCTTAAGGAAAACCGGCCAAGTGAGAGTGGGACCCGTACCTACACGAAGTCTCCGTATCAACGTACACGATATATCACCTCTATTATTAAAATCGAGCTATCATTATTATTACAAATGTTTATTATGTACTAGCGACCCGCCCCGGCTTTGCACGGGTAGTAGACCATAATATTACGCCTATGCTTTTCATAATACTTGGAATGTTTCATATGTTATATCTTGAACAGCATATTGAACAGTACGTAGGTATAGAAGAACTAAGAAGTATTAAAGCAACAGCGCGGCGCGTCCGCGTCGGGTTGAAACCCGCGTATTTATTTTGGCGCGCGTTCGCTTTTATTTTGCGATAACTCCTCAGATATTCATTTAAATTTTATGGCATAAAGGATTATCATATTGTGCATGAAATGCTTATGGTAAATAACGTATTTAAGTTGATACGGATTATTACTGTATCTGTCTAAATGGATTTCCAATTATCGCATAGTAAGTAAGTGACCACTTTTTTAGAAGTTAAAATGGGTGTAGTCAGCTATCCTTAAAAGATAGATATATACCTATGCCATCGCGGACTTTTTTGTAAAGACTTATCCCACCATACCAGCACCATACATTGTTTTGTTATATCTCAAAGTGATAAGCAGCGTTTTCGATGAACTAGCTCCCAGGCGGCTTGAATTTTTCCGATATCGTCAACAATTATCGTCATATTTCAACCAATTTACACAAAACCTTAACAAATTATACACTAAAACCTTTCTCGTGAATCACCCTATCTATTGGTGAAAGCCGCATGAAAATCCGTTCCGTAGTTTTTGAGTTTATGGCGAACAGACAGACAGACAAACTGAAAAATGTTGGACATAGGACAGAAACAAAATTTCTCTTTTTCTCACAAAAAATACTCTTTTTCTCACAAAAATTATACCTACCTAAGAGTTGTAAAAATCGTTATAACGACGGTTCCTCTATCGCTATAGGTAGTTCAATATTTCACCTAATTGACCGCTCTGAAAATAACAACCTGTATTCTTCGAGTATTTAGTGAAGTGATGAGGTGGGAGTCGCAGGCAGCAGCTAGTTATTTCGCGAAGCTCGTGCCATTAAACGCGCTATCGTCGCCATCCAGGAAGCACAAAGGACCGCCGACCGGTGTTACATAAATCTGATTAAACCGACCCTGTTTCGGACTTCGGAGATACGGTCAGAGAGAAAAGGACATTGTGGACAGCCCTGTTTTTCAACAGGCATTTTGGACGATAATTATGTACGTATGTATGTATATTGTGTTGGTTGCCGTTTTTGACTCGTGTCCTTTTGCGTTTGCTGCCAAGTTGCTGCCGTCCGATTACTAAATGGCCGTAAAGTAAAAATACCTTTTTAAGTTGTGGCCAAAAAACGTGGCAATTGATATCTCTACAAATCTAAGGTAAAGTAGGTAGAGTAGTAGACTTCCGAGAGGTTTTTAAGGTTTATGTAACGCAAATTAAATGCAAGGTTTCTATATGCAGTCTTTATGAGCGTCAGATAAGTAGGGACGTTTATTTCAAGAAAAACTTGAGCAGTTCTATGGTAAAAAAATGTTAAAACTGAAAAAGGTAAGTTCTTTTAACACCCTGCCATGCCAGTTAATCTTCCTTGAAATGGGAATTATGGACCTTTACACAGCAGCCCTCTTTTATGACTACTTTATTACATTTACATATTAGCTGATATTGACATGTTTTCTACCTAAATTAGGTAATGTTTTCAATATCGAGAACATACACAATACTATACATGTATAGTTAGTACCTATTTGAAAGGAATAACTGATGTTTGTTTTTTAGGTAAACGCATACCTAAGTTGCGTATCTCTCTCATTCCACTTTACATGCTGACCAAATAACTTTACGATTGGATCGTAGATAACAATGTACCCATTGCTATTGTCAAATGCCATTTATCTAAGGTCGTCGCCTACGAGTCGAATATTTCTTACGTGTGAAGTTCAAGGGTGGTTTAACGAAGATATGGTTCAGTAGAAATACCCTTGAAAGCTTCACTAGTTCAAAATTAGTGACTACGGGTTATAGTTAAGACATACGTACTAATAATATAATAGTTACTTTTATGCGCTTTTCCATTAAAAAGAATACTAAGAAGGTACTAAGAAGAAATAAATACAAAAATTCAGTTAAAAGAAGTCTTTAAAGCAAAGACCTTTCAGATATAATCCATTTTAAAAGGTTTCGACATTTCGATTAGCCATATTATTATAATTATTTTTTTATTGTAATCTCAGCCCGGCGATCGGTAAATTAGTCCACGCCACCGATGTATATGGTTCACGCCATATTGTTTATTGGCTTTAAAATGTCAACATTTAAATAAGTAAATTAAGCTAAAAATTAATAGTAATATTATGTAGTTAACTACTAAGTAGGACGCTCATAAATTCACTGCTTATCGTTTTATGGATAATGAAAGGCATTTTGTAAACAGAATCAAAACAAAGAAAACACAAAGTTAATCTTATACGCAATGCTTTTCACTATGAGAAGATACCTAATATAATAGTTTCCTGCAATCCAGGATACGAATACCATTATAGGGGAGAGCAGGGCTGAAAGTGCCGATTTTGACAAATTCCTAGATAAATCGAGTAAGATGAATGCTACGGTTAATAGTTTTAGTTTACCTTAGGTAAAATTTAGTCTAGATTAAAATTTTATACCCAGTTTTTGTGCTTATTGAATAGTTTTATGTAGAGAATTATATATCTAAACAGCGATCGTAACTCGTAAGGCAATACTGACTCGCTGGGGCAAGCTGTGTCGCAGCTGAGGTCGGTTTTACACGGATTAAAATGGATTTTGGAATAAAAATCATAAAATTTGACAGCTTTCTCTTCATCGGTACTTTCATCATCCTTCTAGCGGGGTTCTTGGCCTGTTTCCTGTTTTGTTCAGTTCCTTTAGCACCTTTTCCTTTCACATTTTCTTCACAGTTTTTGCATTTCTCAGTTGGGCGTTGGTTATGCCGCGGCACAATTGACCCCGATTTAAAAAATATTTACTCACGTGATGCTGGAGGGTCATGCAAATTAAAATAGTCGCCGCCGCCGGTCGCCGCACATGCGCTAGATTGCCAGAACGCCAGTCATAATACGAACGCGTAGCTATCTCTTTCTGTTTTTTTTAGATATTTGTGTCGGAACAACTTAAGTACCCCTGGCACTTTCAGCCCCGCTCTCCCCTAGTTAAATTTATTTGTAAAGGTTTTGTAAAAATTACGATTTCTTCAAGATTTATCAATTCTACATCTGGAAAGTAAACAGTGTATGTATAGCTATGTATTACTTTATAACTCATTTTAAAAAAGGTTTATTGTTAAATCTTCCGATGTCTCGACAGTCGACACAATAATTACATTCTAAATCCTAAATAAAATGTTACAACCGTAACTTCTAGGAATTGCCGAGGATAACTAAGTCATGATTTAATGGCCATAAAAATGCAAAAATATCTTTTAAGTATATTGAATTGAATGCAATATTAAGTGGTTGTTGTTTTAAGAAGCTTAATGGTTACATAACAGCTAGTTCTGCGAACCCCCCACGTTTTCGGTATACTAGCTTTGCTTGTACTCTGGCTTTACTTTGTAGGTTGGTTTGATACTCTAAGGCTATGTAATTTACCTAATCTCTAAACAAAATTATTTCAATTATTTGGCTTTCCAAACCCCTGCGAAACAATATAATTATTCAAGTTTCATCCCAATAATAGTTATATTGAAATAAAATATAATTATGTATTTCTTTAATTCGTATACACAATGCTCATTTCTGCGCTGCGCGACATAACCGATTTCTTGGAAGAACTTCCAATTATTTTTGATGCATTGCATTCGCGAGCGGAATGCAATCGCGGTGTGCGATGACAAAATGTTGATATAGATACATTGCATGATATATCATTATTAGATTGTTATTATATTCACATTAATATAACATAATGAGCTCAGCTTTATCATCTCTGATATTAGAGCTTAATTTACTAGGTATTTAATTTAAATATCAAATTGGTACTTAGGTAATAATATTGGTATGTATTTACTATACTATTTGTTGAAGTACTATTCAACAAATGAAGTGCTAAAAAGTGCAGTGTCCGTAACGCCCTCTAGCACGATGGACTGACAATACTCGATATTATATGTGGTTCGCGGAAAATGTTTGGATGAGGGAAGCTGAACTCAGGCTGGTATTCAATGGGTATTTCGAACAGCCGGCTATATTTATTATGTCATCATCAATGTTCAATATTAAGTCATCAACAATGTTCACATTCTGACATGATGATGATGATGACTATGACGAAATACAAATAATTAATTACAAAGACAAAGATTAGTTTAGCTTAGTAGCCCTAGTAACAAGTACTAGTTCAGACTTGAAATCTGTGATAAAGAAATCAACAAAGGGAAAATAAATCATCTCCCATCTCCTATCCTCATACTGGGAACCATATAATTTTTAATCAGTTAACAGTCAGGACTTAGGTTAGGATGTCGTCTGTCACCCTATTAGCGAACTTAAATCGAATCGAATGATATATTGCTTCTCACTTCATTTTAATGAAGTGTAATTAGTTCGCACATAATTCAATAACGATTCAACAATACGTTCGCCTTGACCGTAACTATTATAAATGGTTTGACAGGTGAATTGGACAGCACCTGTGGATCTTAGGCCGATAAGAATAGAGATTGTTATGCAATAACGAGGTTGTATGTTCGTGATCGTTTTAACATGCAAAAATTGACCGATTTAGTTGATTGTACATAAATGTTTTACTTGTCGGATTAGTCCCCGGTACTCTGTGGCTCTTCAGCAATAAGTGTCAATGCTTGAATGGTTCAAGAGTAGGTAGGTAGGTGCAGTCCGCGAAGCATATCCTGAATGGGCTATTCATTTAATTGCCTTTCAAATTTTACTATTTTATTATTAATGGTTTGTCAATTAAGTCAAACTAGCTGATTCCTGCGACTTGGTCGGCGTGGATTTAATTTTTAAAACCCCTCGGGAACTCTTTGATTTTCCGGGATAAAATGTCTATGTCACTCTCCAGGTCCCCAACTATACCTATGCAAAAAATCACGTCGATCTGTAGCTCTACTGCGGCGTGATTGAAGGACAAACTAACAAACAAATACACTTTCGCATTTAGAATCTTGAAGTATTATATATTTAGAGTAGTACTTAGTATGATAATTTATTGGTTTGTTGGTTTGTCCTTCTATCACGCCGTAACAGAGCTACGGATCGACGTGATTTTTTGCATGGGTATAGTTGACCTGGAGAGTGACATAGACTACTTTTTATCCCGGAAAATCAACGAGTTCCAGAGGGACTTTAATAACTAAATCCACGCGGACGAAGTCGCGGGTGTCAGCTAGTTTGTCATAATTGGTAACACAGAATAAGATGATAGAGAATGGGTATGGGTAACGCATATTCGCTCCTATTTTGTATTTTGGCCGAGTGTGATAGCTGTTCCAGTCTTCTTTATCTATTCCGTGATTCGTAAACCAAGGTGAAGTGAATGTTCTTTGGAAGTGAGTTTGTATTTTACTGAATAGCACTGCTATTGGCTATTAGCATTTGTCTGAGTGATCGCCAAAAATGTTACATGCAAATATACGAACCGGTCGACATAGCAGTATTTTATTTATAAACCTTGCGTAAATTTATAAGAAACAAGCTGATGCCCGCGACTTCGTCCGCGTGAATTTAATTTTTAAAATCCCTCGGGAACCCTTTGATTTTCCGAGATAGTAAGTAGCCTATGTCACTCTCCGGGTCCTCAACTATACCTATGCAAAAAATCACATCGATCCGTAGCTCTGTTGCGGCGTGATTGAAGGACAAACCAACAAACACACTCGCATTTATAATATTATTCATATATTTTTATTTATAAGAAACTAGCTTATGCCAGCAACGCCGTGCGACGCACCGCGCGTCGCGCGGCGTTTCGCCTGTGCGAAAACGCCGCCAATCAATATTTAGATTGTAATACTGTTTCGATTTAACTTATTTTAAGCTTGTCGTGTAGTTAACAATGTAGCTTGTCTTTGTTAGTTGGCCGTAACGATTAGTTTGACAGGTGAATTGGTCAACACTGGTGGATGTGGTGGAACTTGAGTAGATATAGAAACACATTTACTTTCATGTAAGTAAATCCTACTTAATTTGAAAGCAGGTAATTTTCGTAAGGTCCTCGGTCTGAGGTAAGTAGGTACCTATTTACTCAAATATTTATAAAGAAAGACTGAAGAGGCTGTCTGAGCAATCTCTATAGGAGGTTACTTTAAAGTGCCTGCGAAATAAAATATCACGTCGCGTCGTTTGAACGATTTTGGGTAAGGTTCAGTACGGTAGCAAGACGTGACCTATCCAGCACTATAGAAAAATATTAGATTGATTCCATAAATGCGGATGTTTAGTTACGTATTGCAAAAACCCACACTAATGTTAACTTTCCCGTTTACGCTTAACCTCTCCGACAAGGTGACAGATAATGGGTCATTGGACCTTGCGCGTCCATTTAGGGGCAACCACCATCTTGTCGAAATGTTTCCTTGGGTCTGTACACAATGCTAACATGTTTTCGATAAAAACTTTTATCTTTTTGGTTTAAATATTTGTTGACGACATATGTGTAGTCTCCTAAATGGCAATAATTTATCTGATTATTTTTAACAAGTGAAGGTCAAGTTCAGCCCTACTCAGTAGCTAAATACCTTGCGACGTATTCTTCGTTCCTCTTCAATTTTGGGTGTCCTTAGGTATAAGATTTTTTCGTTTCAGCTCACATAAAAGTGCATGTTCTGCTAAGCACCTTACCTACACGTTGCCAATTCTTTACGGACAAATCTATACCATTTTCAGAGGAATGTTCTTAATTGACAAATCCTTTAAGGTAGAAAGCCTTTAAGGTAGGTAAAAACACTCGCCCTAAGCTATTTAGCGCTGTGTTTTTGTTACCAAATACGTTTACCAAAATTGGCGAAACCGAGTAACACGCTCAAGTCTCAACATCACCCGATATTTCAATGTTCGCAGGACAACTGTTGAATTTTAAGTATATGACGCCATTTTGCTTTGAAATTATTCATGAGCAACGCAGATTGGATAACTTTTTGCGTTTTTAATACACATTCAAAAATATCCTTAAAATTATTTAGTTTATTGGTTCCGGTAGATGTACTAACAATCCTGTTATTTAACCTTAAATGAACAGAAACGATCACAAATAATTTTAAAATCAGATACATGAAGGTAATCAGCTTAAGTAAGTATAAGACATGGCCTTGGGGATATGTGTATTACATTCTCGTTACAGTGTTTAATACACAATACCCCCGACAGTATTTTTATAGTGTACAAGTTACGATATCTATTGCTAAGAGAAAACTTTGTCTACCCACTCACCCGGTCGTAAATTTATGAGAAATCTCGCACACAATATTATGTTTGCCCTACAGGATGTCAAGTGAACTCATTGCCTTACATTGCAAACCATGGAGCCCATAAAATCTATTTGTATACTTCCTCCTTAGGTTTATAGTATAAACCTAAGAATAAATGAGATGGCTGAAATTAATTAAATAAAATCGGCCAAGTGCGTGTCGGGCCACGCGCAGTGTAGGGTTCCGTAGTTGAAAGTCTCAAATATTATTGCTGACCTAGGATAGTTCTTTTATTTTATTTATGAACATTGAATGCATTTTGAGTTCCATGGTTTAAATACTATAATGTACTACAAAATATGCAACTTACACTACGTGTAATACCTAACTTAGAAGAAACAGATATAACTCCTTAACTAATGAACCCTACTTAGCCGTGATAGTTTTCCTTTAAAATTCATTATATATACTAATGCTGTGAATTTTTTCTTGTATCCTATATACAACCATTTAGCTGGCAGAGGGGGGGGACACTTGACTCTAATTAAATTTAGCACTTTAAAATATCATATTTCACAAACGGATCCCTGAATTGAAAAATGGTGTCCCCACACCCACAATATATTTGAAAGACCTATTCAACAACACCCCACACTATGGGATAGTCGAGAAAAAAAATATAATCCCCACTTTACATGTAGGGGAGGTACCCTAAAAAAAAAATTTTTTTAAATTTTATTTCACCACTTTGTCGGCGTGATTGATATTTATAGCCTTGTCAAATTACAGATTTCTAGTACCAATAGTCTCTGAGCTAAACCGCGGACAGACAGACAGACAGACGGACGGACATGGCGAAACTATAAGGGTTCCTTGTTTACTACGGAACCCTAAAAAGACATTTGGTTGAAAATGCGTGACTGAATACATATTGTTTTCCAAAAAATTTAGTGTTCCCCTTACAAAAAATGGATTTAATTCATAGCCACAATTTTATTACAAATAAGCATTATACCTATCTAAAGATACAGGGTTGCACTTTTCATATATTTGTATAAATTATGTAGTTCTCTACACTTCAACATTCGCAAATCGAACCAGGTTATACCTCCTTTAACCACCTACGTCCTACTGTGGCATGCCTAACGTATGCCCCTCAATAACGTCATCTTGTCCTCCGTAGGCGGTGATCATGACGTCATTCATTGACCGTTGCTTGTTGCCACTATTCCATTATACAAATGATTCATTCATTTTTTCAAGGTTTATTAGGTACCACCTTCGGAAGCTGATTAATGTAATTATCATTCTAATTAAGTTTATCACAGTCTGATGTAAGATCCCAAAAACAATCGATAATAATAATAGTTCCTTCTGGGCTTCCTCTTGACTGAAACAGATCTAGATAATGCTTATCGCACTCTTCAGAATATCTGAATATAAATATAAATATTTTTCGGGGAGTGTGCTCTAAAACTATTTAATTTAGTTTCACCATCAACCTTCTGAAGAAGAGAAGAATTAAAAGCAGAATAGCCTAGTGGTTAGGGCTGTGGTCTCCTATTTGGGAGGTCGCAGGTTCGATCCTGGGTACGCACCTCTGACTTTTCGGAGTCAAGTGGGTTTAAGCAATTAACTATCACTTGCTTCAACGGTGAAGGAAAACATCGTGAGGAAACCTGCACATCTGAGAGTTCTTCATAATGTTCTCGAAGGTGTGTGAAGTCCACCAATTCGCATTGGGCCAGCGTGGTGGACCATGGCCTATAACCCTTCTCTGAGAAGAGACCTGCGTCCTGCGCCCAGTAGTGAGCCGTTGATGGGTTGCTAATGATGATGATGATCAACCTTCTGGCATCGCTGATCGCATGGATCTGCAACGCCACGTGGTTGAAATCTACGGAACGCACTTTGTCTCCTCGTTCCTAATGCGCACTGCAAAATATGGAATGCCCTTCCGGCTTACGATTTTTCAACATAACTTAGGTATCTTTACACCAACGCTCCATTTTAGGCTGTATCTTCATTTACCTTCAGGTGTGATCGCAGTCAAGCGCTAGACTACATAGGTATTAAAAAAACTATTCATTTTCTGGCAATTGTAGTTTTGTATTTTTATCCCACAAATTAATTTATGTACTCGTATATCGTACAAGGTTGTAATACCCTCATGTTTACGTAATTAGGTATGTCTTATATCCTCATATAAATTAGATTGCCTGCGTTAAAATGCTTACAGATTACGCATACAGTCTAACTAAATGAACCGGTATGGTGGATAAACAACTTAATTGACCTGGTAACGCGGGCAAATTACAAAACTATTCGCGAGCCGGCAATGCTAAACTAAGTGTCCAGACAGATAGACTGCTTTTAACCTGCACACCGACTGCAAAATGGCAGTTTAGATACAGTTTTATTACAGTTGACATAACTGCATTTCAACTGGCTACCGTTACCGACAGTGCAGTCAGCGTGCAGTTCTAGTACAACGGACTGTGTTGGCAGTTGCGCAGTTATGTCAACTGCAATAGAACTGCATCAAAACTGCCATTTTGCAGTCGGTGAGCAGCAGACCGTCTGTCTAGTAGACAGTAACAGGACTTGAATAATAATACTAAATATAAATAATACCTACTATTAAAAAGTCATCAAACTACGTTATTAAATTTCAAGATCAATATACGGATGTGTATATTTGCGGAAGAGTCAAGTAATTAAATAAAACATTCATCAAAGAGGAAAAACATGTTTTCGTGCTTTAATGTATGAATATACAATATAAGTAAGTACATTTCTTATTCGGTTGCACATAAATCTTTTATCTCAACTGGCAGTTCTATATGAATTCTAGGATACTAATTACTCGTGGTAGGTACTACCAGCGGTGGATTCTATTATTTCCCACGGAAGAAATAGCACTATTTTTAAAACTGTCATTTAGCTTTGTTCAATGTTCAGAGATGGTTCAGAGATTAATGTAGGTACGTAAAAACTACATTAGCATTGCGCTTAAAATAGGTAGGTACATACTTACTCGGAAATTGTGTAGGTATCTAGTACCTACTCGTATACATACCCATATAAATAACATAGCTTACTGACTACTCTTACTTAGATGTTTTCAAGTTGAAACCTTACAAAAACAGAGGTGAAGAACACTTTTTGAAAAGTTTATCTTACGCGATCTAATCTGACCTATTATGAAAGGTGGATTTGTTATTTATTGTAAAATATTATAATGCCAATGTTATTAGGATATGTTTTATACAAATAAATTTTCTTTGCAATAAAAACATAATAGACTTAGAACATAATATTATATCTATCTACAGTGCCTCATTACGTGTGGTTGACGAAACTGTATAGCAAACTGCATTACTAAACTATTTGACCGTTCAAAAATGCAAAACATTAGTCAGGTATTCATGTTTAGAGATTATCATCTGGTACAATGTATCAGTGATGTGCATGAATAATGATTTATTATCGACATCGATCAAACCATACTTTTGAAAGTTTAGTCATTTTTAGTCGTGCATCTGCCAAAGTTTAAATACATACTTACATAATGTTAATCAGTCACATACCTCATTCAAAAGATACAAAAATGTCTTTTGTACGAAGTATATTCTATCCTTATATAAAACATTATATTATGTATATAGTATGGCTATTCTATTTACATATAATGTTTTATACTAGTGGTTCGCCCCGAACTGAGACCTCGCGGTAACGGTCAATAGATACATGACGATCAAAATTTACATTATTATTATGCCGGTTTTCACCAACCATAGCTAAATCATCCCCTAAGTAAAAGTCTCTTTACGTAGGTAGCCCCTAAATACAATCCTAACATCCCAATGTCATTTTCACCTTTAGTTGTCCCGTGGAGGTTCGTAATAACAAAGTTGACAGAAAGCGTCACCTAACTTAACATAGGTAGCCCGTAATGGTTAGGGAACTGTAGTGAAATCAGACATCAATAGGTACCTAGGTATAGTTTTTGGAACATTCAAATTAAATTATTTGTTCACAGCGTCGTCTATCGACACGATCAGAAAACATGCAAAAACAACAATGCATAAAACTTCACGTCGCGACGTGAAGTTTTATTGATGTTTGATATTTAAATATATGATAATTTTAATTGAATAATATGTTTTAAATGTTTTAGTACTTCTGCTGCGTTTGCAAAATGAGATGAGAGCGCCATCTATTGACATCATTGTGAAGTTCTGTTAAAAATACTGCAGCTCATTAAAAATTTAATAATTTAGTTTCCCTATTATATTTATCTAATTTTAGTATTTGTTGTTCAAGTATGTAGTATATAGGCGGTAGACATCATAATGTCTGCATTGCTCATACAGCAAATAGTGGGTAGAAGCAAAACATAGAGGCGCATAAATACAGGCACCACTAGGTGGGGGGACTCAGTCGTGTGTAAGCCACGGACAGAGTAGTACGCAAGTGAAGTGTGTGTGCGCTATTACGTACTATAGAGTACATGTGTACATGTGTACTCTATATTGGCGACGAGTTAAACAAAATGAACCTCACGTAAGTACTTATATTTTATTTTGACTTTTATTAATATTTATAAAGATAAATTTTAATTTTTATCGAAAAGGAAGATGAGTTGATTGTGCTGAAAATCTACCCTGATTTCCTTAAGTCTAGTAAAACTACCCATACAGTGAAATACTTCTTAATTTGTCAAAGGAAGAGAATTCTACTGTGGCAGACTGTCAAGTAGAATTTTTAATTTGTTATTGTTTGCATTCATATATCTACTTACACATCTAATAATAATATGGGGTTAGATTACATGAGGCCCCGTCAGAAGGTTGCATAGTTACAATTAATTTACAATTAATTTCCCTTCTGTAGACCTCCTTTCTACTCTGTTAGATTACATGAGGCCCCGTCAGGAGGTTGCATAGTTACAATAAAATTACAATTAATTTCCCTCCTGTAGACCTTCTTTCCACTCATTCTTTAACAATGAATGTTAAAGAGAAGAAAAAATAATAATTTAATAATTACATTTACATTTGCTGTTTTAATGGATTTTAATGAGCCCTAGAGGGTATAGTTTAGTATATTGCAACTCTGGAAGCACAATACACAGTCAGCCACATAAATGACTTGCGGCGGAATTTGATAATGGTACGATTCGCGGCAAGACGATCGTCGAGCTTTGACTGCGCCGAGCTATGATGTTTGCGAGCCGATGATGATCTGCGTTCTGATTGATGATCCGGTAAATGGAATGGTGATCCATCAAATTGGAATGTGTGATACGTCAAAGGCTGGAAGTGCAATGTAGCCAAGTGGAATGGCAATTTGTCAAAGTTGGAAGGGGCAATCTGTAGCTGGAAGTGCAATTCGGCTAATACCCGGTCATAGCTGGAAGTGGCAATCAGACAAAGCTGGAAGTGGCGATGGAAGAGTCAGTGCGGAAGGGCGATCTATCATTGTCAACGCGGAAGTGCAGTCGTGGCGCAAGTGAGATCTGTCGAGCGTAAGGGCGATTTGTCGAGCGGAAGGGCGGTCTGTCGAGCGTAAGTGCGATCTGTCGAGCGTAAGTGCGAGCTGTCGAGCGTAAGTGCAATCCGTCGAGCGTAAGTGCGATCCGTCGAGCGTTGCGCTGGAAGGGACGATCTGCCTGCTGGAAGTGACGATTTGCCTGCTGGAAGTGACGAGGCGCCTGCTGGAAGTGACGATGCGCCAGCTGGAAGTGACGATCCGCGGCTGGAAGTGACGGTCTGCCTGCTGGAAGTGACGATCTACTTGCTGCGTATTGTGCATTACTTGCTTGGGATTCCTGTTCTCCCTGTATTTAGTTACTGAACCTAGTGGCTGACTTGTTCGGCTGTGAATTAATGACGTTCCGGGTTCAAGTCCCGACGTGGGTGAAATTAATGAGCTTTTGATCAATAAATTCTCATTAATAGCCCAAAGATATGAAAGTTGAAGTTTGAATGTGAATTTGGCCTAACTTAAGACTGAATAAGCAGACAAGCGTGCTGCCTATTCAGGCCCTGCGCCTTATTTACAAAAGAGTGCGTAGTGTTTACGCGCACGCGTGTGCACTGACACCTCTAACGTAGTTGATTAGTTTCTATAGGTAGTTGCTATCGGAGCCATATTTATTTATTTATTCAATTTAGTTAAAAGAATATTAAAATAAACTCCTTCCAACCAGGAAGATAATATTATGTATTGTGTCATTAAATATATATATATATATATATATATGGCTCCCTACCATCTCAACATTTAACTGCTATATTGAATCACGTGAATAGTAGTAGTTTTCATGCTAGTTGTGACGTATGGTCAAGTGGTAACGATAGCAATCTCACGCCAATCGAATAAACATAATCTTAGCAACTCAAATATAAAAATATTATAGTTCAACTCGGTTGTTGTCAATATTTCACATTTAATGCAAGTTTGAATTCCTGTTGTCTCCCAGGGAGCATAATTGATATAAAAGTTTATTTATGCAAAAAATTTGTAAAGTCATATTATTAGAAACCCATATCAATCAGTTATTTAATTATTTGGAAGGAATATATTAACAAGTTGCCAGTTGTTTTCTGAAATATAAATCAAGTATCGAAGTTATATAAACATCATTAGATTGCATTAATGAGTTGTAATAGTTTTATATTTTATAAAGTTTTATTATTAATTCATCTCAAATCACAAAATTACATAATTAAAAATAAAAATCTTAATCTAAAACTTCCATATAGAAATGTTTCCATTGCCCTTGTTGTTAATTGTTAAAGAGTGCCCTTAGAGACCACAAACTTTCTTTAGTTAGGTTAAATTTACCACAGTCAAATAAATTCATAAATTCGAAAAACAAATGGAAATGTGACAGGGGCTACAACAAATTTAGAAATATAATTTGAAAATATTAATCCTAAAGTAAGGGTTGGAAAATGCCTTATTCCAGGGAAACCAGTTTTTCTTCCCTTTTATGATTAACATATACAAATTAACAAAATTGGACTGATTTAATGCAGCTCTAAGTTTAAATAATTTCTGCTATTCAGTACTGTCTCTTTTATAGTTTATACGAAAATCTGTCCTACATATTTAAAACGTTGTTTATCTTAAGTTCATTAAACATTAAGAGACCTACGAACTTCAATGTTTGTTAATTTAGCGCGAAAGTAAGCGCTAGCAGATGGTGAATTTCAATGTCCAAAGCATTTTTGACTAATTAGCGCCATGTTTAATGGTTACGTTATGTTCATCAAAAAATTATTGATACAACCTACCCTAATCATGCTCACTATTGTCAGACCGACTGATATTCGTAATACAATACTTATGAGCTATTGGCCAGCATATGGTTATAATCAGGACAGCCTAAGGAGTTATCAATTTCTTAGTTAGCTTCTAATTGAGGTACTTATTGTATATTGGGAATATTGAGCTCACAAATTTGGTATCGAGAATTAGTTGGTATACGAATGATAACAAGGACTCAATGAAAAAAATTTTGAGCTTTGTTAAACATAATCTAACCGATTTTAAAGTTATTGGTGTAGTCTCAGAATCTACAAGAGAAGACAAACAATGATTGTAAACAAAGACTGAAGCTCAAGCAGTGCGATTGGTCATCTAGGTTTTACTGAAGATTCACAGTTAAGTATAGTAGTAATAATAGACCACAAGGAGTGTTCGCGAGGAGAACGAGGAAAGGTGCTCTGTAAGTATTGTTTAGATTTTTCCTCCTATCATGGTCAAGCAAAAGGAGAAAAGGAGAAAAGGCAGCTGATAGTCGTGAGTATGTTTACGAGTTTCTAAAAGTCCTCAGCACAAAATCTGGAGAGATATCTGATGTGTTCCTGAAACGTTGGGTGCAAACTCTGCAGGTAATTCACAAAGGTATGGTAGGGATTTAACATTGCAATCTAAAACGATCGATGATTGAATATGAGTGACCTGATGCTAGAGAAACAGCTAGGAAACGCTGTTATATAAATGTTGACCTGATTCAAACATTAATTTTCAAGTATCACCTGGTAACATTTAAATACTTTCCCCAAATAGGCAGGACCTTCAGTTAAATCCGTAAAAGATTGCTTCGAAGTTTTAAAAAAAATCTTCATATTTTATCAACATAATGTAGATTAAGATTTATTCTGATTTTTAGTTTCAGTAAAGGTTTCAAATCATTATCTTACGTTTTGTTTATCTTGGTAATAATATCAATTCGAAAAGTTCTAATAAGTAATTTAAAGAGACCCTACTACACAAAGTATTAACAGTAATCTATTAACTTAATTGACGTTTCAAAACGAACATATTTTACATTTACTCTTAGTATTATAAAGAAAATGAGAAATTCGTTATCGTAATAATTATATCCATTTTGTTAGTGAATCCCATTCAAACAGGTGGGTATTTGAATACGGATTTGTCTTGTATAATGACCAGGTCAACAATAATTTGTTGTTCTATTGATTTCATGTGCTTAGATTAAAATTTAATTAGTCGTGGGTTTGAGAAGTTGCGGACCAGTTATTCACACCTCGATTATTTAAAGTAGTTTCGTGGATCTTTATTGAAAGAATATGTCCCAGCTCAGTATAGTGGCTAGTATTGATGTATTCATTGATTGGAATTTGTATAATTCCAAATAGCTACTCGAATCTTTTAACTTCAGAATCAGTCAGTAGACAAATGTCACTGTTAAGCTTCGGATGCATGGTTATAGATGGAAAGTTTTCTTATTCTAATTCTTAGTTATTGGAGTAGCACTAATGTAAAAAAAAATGGTAACTGGTGACAATCACTTATTGACATAATTGGCATTGACAAGTTTCTTTGACAAGAGTGACAGGTGTCTACTTAAGTTTCAGTCTGAGAGGCAAGGTTCAATAAGGCGGGATTTTCTCAAAATTGGCGACATTTAAAATAACTTTATTCATTATTTTAACTACGATGTTAAGGGATCTCCATCCTTATATTATAACATTCATTAATCCTTCATTTTACAATACCATTCTGAGACATCTTCTTTATTTACAAATGGTCAATCTTAAAATGATATCAGAAAACATAGGGGGTAATAACTTTACTTTCCGGGTTCAGATTGACATTTTGTAGCAGTGCAATTACAGGCATTTATTAGTGATCAGAAAATTCATATTCAATTTCAAAGCCTTTAGTTTTCTCATCTTTCTGAAATATTTTCATTGGTTGAGACCAGGTATTTACTAATCATGTGATCTTTATTATGAAAAATTCCATTTCAAAAAAAAAAGGGGGAAAGAAAGGAAAGAACTTTCTGGCGACCATGGTTAAGTTAATACCTACTACGAGTATATTCATATTAGTGACTTTGTTAATAAGCCACTGACATGACAACTAAAAATTATTTAAACAAGGAAGGGATGTAGTATATAGGCGGTAGACATCATAATGTCTGCATTGCTCATACAGCAAATAGTGGGTAGAAGCAAAACATAGAGGCGCATAAATACGGGCACCACTAGGTGGGGGGACTCAGTCGTGTGTAAGCCACGGACAGAGTAGTACGCAAGTGAAGTGTGTGTGTGCGCTATTACGTACTATAGAGTACATGTGTACATGTGTACTCTATATTTCACATGTGTACTCTATATTGGCGACGAGTTAAACAAAATGAACCTCACGTAAGTACTTATATTTTATTTTGAATTTTAATATATATAAAGATAAATTTTAATTTTTATCGAAAAGGAAGATGAGATGATTGTGCTGAAAATCTACCAGATTTTCTTAAGTCTAATAAAACCACCCACACAGTGAAATACTTCTTAATTTGTCAAAAAAAAAAGAATCCTACTGTGACAGACTGTCAAGTAGAATTCTTAATTTGTTATTTTTTGCATTAATATATCTAGGTACTTACACATCTAATAATATTATGGGGTTAGATTACATGAGGCCCCGTCAGGAGGTTGCATAGTTACAATTAATTTACAATTAATTTCCCTCCTGTAGACCTTCTTTCTACTCTGTTAGATTACATGAGGCCCCCATCAGGAGGTTGCATAGTTACAATAAAATTACAATTAATTTCCCTCCAGTAGACCTTCTTTCTACTCACTCTTTAACAATGAATGTTAAAGAGAAGAAAAAATAATATTTTAATAATTATATTTACATTTGCTGTTTTAATGAATTTTAATGAGCCCTAGAGGGTAGAGTTTAGTATATTACAACTCTGGAAGCACAATACACAGTCAGCCACATAAATGACTTGCGGCGGAATTTGATAGTGGTACGATTCGCGGCAAGACGATCGTCGAGCTTTGACTGCGCCGAGCTATGATGTTTGCGAGCTAATAACGACCTGCCCAGCTTAGACTGTTTGCGAGCCGATGATGATCTGCGTTCTGATTGATCATCCGGTAAATGGAATGGTGATCCATCAAATTGGAATGTGTGATGCGTCAAAGGCTGGAAGTGCAATGTAGCCGAGTGGAATGGCAATTTGTCAAAGCTGGAAGGGGCAATCTGTAGCTGGAAGTGCAATTCGGCTAATACCCGGTCATAGCTGGAAGTGGCAATCAGACAAAGCTGGAAGTGGCGATGGAAGTGTCAGTGCGGAAGGGCGATCTATCATTGTCAACGCGGAAGTGCATTCGTGGCGCAAGTGAGATCTGTCGAGCGTAAGGGCGATTTGTCGAGCGGAAGGGCGGTCTGTCGAGCGTAAGTGCGATCTGTCGAGCGTAAGTGCGAGCTGTCGAGCGTAAGTGCAATCCGTCGAGCGTAAGTGCGATCCGTCGAGCGTTGCGCTGGAAGGGACGATCTGCCTGCTGGAAGTGACGATTTGCCTGCTGGAAGTGACGAGGCGCCTGCTGGAAGTGACGATGCGCCAGCTGGAAGTGACGATCCGCGGCTGGAAGTGACGGTCTGCCTGCTGGAAGTGACGATCTACTTGCTGCGTATTGTGCATTACTTGCTTGGGATTCCTGTTCTCCCTATATTTAGTTACTGAACCTAGTGGCTGACTTGTTCGGCTGTGAATTAATGACGTTCCGGGTTCAAGTCCCGATATGGGTGAAATTAATGAGCTTTTGATCAATAAATTCTCATTAATAGCCCAAAGATGTGAATGTTGAAGTTTGAATGTGAATTTGGCCTAAGTTAAGACTGAATAAGCAGACAAGCGTGCTGCCTATTCAGGCCCTGCGCCTTATTTACAAAAGAGTGCGTAGTTTTTACGCGCACGCGTGTGCACTGACACCTCTAACGTAGTTGATTAGTTTCTATAGGGAGTTGCTATCGGAGCCATATTTATTTATTTATTCAATTTAGTTAAAAGAATATTAAAATAAACTCCTACCAACCAGGAAGATAATATTATGTATTGTGTCATAATATAAAGACTTTTTCGGAAATTAAATTAAATATATATATGGCTCACTACCATCTCAACATTTAACTGCTATATTGAATCACGTGAATAGTAGTAGCTTTCATGCTAGTTGTGACGTATGGTCAAGTGCTAACGATAGCAATCTCACGCCAATCGAATAAACATAATCTTAGCAACTCAAATATAAAAATATTATAGTTCAACTCGGTTGTTGTCAATATTTCACATTTAATGCTAGTTTGAATTCCTGTTAACTCCCAGGGAGCATAATTGATATAAAAGTTTATTTATACAAAAAATTTGTAAAGTCTTATTATTAGAAACTCATATCAATCAACTAGTGGTTCGCCCCGAACTGAGACCTCGCGGTAACGGTATCCCATGATTATTCATTCAATCGATACATGATAACCAAAACTGACATTATTATTATGCCCGTTTTCACCAAACATACCTAAATCATCCCCTAAGTAGGAGTCTCTTAACGTAGGTAGCTCCTAAATACAATCCTAAGTCCTAACATCCGTCCCAATATCCTTTTAGGTGTCCCGTACAGGATCGTGATAAATAAGTTGACAGAAAACATCAATCACCTAACTTATAGGTAGCCCGTAAAGGTTAGGGAACGTTAGTGAAAACATTGAATTATTTATCAAACATTGAATTTAACTCGTAGTTCCATGGGAATAGTTACTGACTGCGCCATCTATTAGCATTATTGTGAAGCTATGTTGATGCTATATGAATTACTGACGCCCATTAAAAATTAAATAATCTCGTTTCTTTATAATATTCATATAATTTTAGTATTTGTTGTTCAAGTACAGGATATAAGTGACCTAAAAACATAAAATCAGTTTGAAAATCCATAGCGGATTTTTCTAGAGAGCGTCTTCAAGCGAGCGTATAAAATCGCCACTTTGAAAGCCCCCCATTTCGTCAATTTTAAGGGAAAAATTAAAAAAAAAATATTTTTGTACTCAGTTCAAAATTATCTTTAAAATGATACGTAACAATTTTATGTAACGCGATTTTTTTTTTTTTACTTCGCATTCGCTTCTATGAGAGCCCCCCTGAAATAAAGATTTTTATAACTTTTTAAGCCATTTTCGGCTGGAGGCCATCGGTTTACATATTATATCTAAATTTGAAGTAATTACGTTCAGTAATTCAAAAGTTATAAGGCTCTGACAGACGGACGGACGGACGGACGGACGGACGGACAAGTGCAAATCGCCCTAGTTAACTCAAAGACCTTCGCTTCGCTCGGTCGATTATTATTTAATTATTTGGAAGGAATATATTAACAACAAGTTGCCAGTTGTTTTCTGAAATATAAATCAAGTATCGAAGGTATATAAACATCATTAGATTGCATTAATGAGTTGTAATAGTTTTATATTTTATAAAGTTTTATTATTAATTCATCTCAAATCACAAAATTACATAATTAAAAATAAAAATCTTAATCTAAAACTTCCATATAGAAATGTTTCCATTGCCCTTGTTAATTGTTAAAGAGTGCCCTTAGAGACCACAAACTTTCTTTAGTTAGGTTAAATTTACCACAGTCAAATAAATTCATAAATTCGAAAAAACAAATGGAAATGTGACAGGGGCTACAACAAATTTAGAAATATAATTTGAAAATATTAATCCTAAAGTAAGGGTTGGAAAATGCCTTATTCCAGGGAAACCAGTTTTTCTTCCCTTTTATGATTAACATATACAAATTAACAAAATTGGACTGATTTAATGCAGCTCTAAGTTTAAATAATTTCTGCTATTCAGTACTGTCTCTTTTATGGTTTATACGAAAATCTGTCCTACATATTTAAAACATTGTTTATCTTAAGTTCATTTAACATTAAGAGACCTACGAACTTCAATGTTTGTTAATTTAGCGCGAAAGTAAGCGCTAGCAGATGGTAAATTTCAATGTCCAAAGCATTTTTGACTAATTAGCGCCATGTTTAATGGTTGCGTTATGTTCATCAAAAAATTTATTGATACAACCTACCCTAATCATGCTCGCTATTGTCAGACCGACTGATATTCGTAATACAATACTTATGAGCTATTGGCCAGCATATGGTTATAATCAGGACAGCCTAAGGAGTTATCAATTTCTTAGTTAGCTTCTAATTGAGGTACTTATTGTATATTGGGAATATTGAGCTCGCAAATTTGGTATCGAGAATTAGTTGGTATACGAATGATAACAAGGACTCAATGAAAAAAATTTTGAGCTTTGTTAAACATAATCTAACCGATTTTAAAGTTATTGGTGTAGTCTCAGAATCTACAAGAGAAGACAAACAATGATTGTAAACAAAGACTGAAGCTGAAGCAGTGCGATTGGTCATCTAGGTTTTACTGAAGATTCACAGTTAAGTATAGTAGTAATAATAGACCACAAGGAGTGTTCGCGAGGAGAACGAGGAAAGGTGCTCTGTAAGTATTGTTTAGATTTTTCCTCCTATCATGGTCAAGCAAAAGAAGAAAAGGAGAAAGGGCAGCTGATAGTCGTGAGTATGTTTACGAGTTTCTAAAAGTCCTCAGCACAAAATCTGGAGAGAATTCTGATGTGTTCCTGAAACGTTGGGTGCAGACTCTGCAGGTAATTCACAAAGGTATGGTAGAGATTTAACATTGCAATCTTAAAACGATCGATGATTGAATATGAGTGGCCTGATGCTAGAGAAACAGCTAAGGAACGCTGCTATATAAATGTTGACCTGATTCAAACATTAATTTTCAAGTATCACCTGGTAACATTTAAATACTTTCCCCAAATAGGCAGGACCTTCAGTTAAATCCGTAAAAGATTGCTTCGAAGTTTTAAAAAAAATCTTCATATTTTATCAACATAATGTAGATTAAGATTTATTCTGATTTTTAGTTTCAGTAAAGGTTTCAAATCATTACCTTAAGTTTTGTTTATCTTGGAAATAATATCAATTTGAAAAGTTCTAATAAGTAATTTAAAGAGACCCTACTACACAAAGTATTAGCAGTAATCTATTAACTTAATTGACGTTTCAAAACGAACATATTTTACATTTACTCTTAGTATTATAAAGAAAATGAGAAATTCGGTATCGTAATAATTATATCCATTTTGGTAGTGAATCCCATTCAAACAGGTGGGTATTTGAATACGGATTTGTCTTGTATAGTGACCAGGTCAACAATAATTTGTTGTTCTATTGATTTCATGTGCTTAGATTAAAATTTAATTAGTCGTGGGTTTGAGAAGTTGCGGACCAGTTATTCACACCTCGATTATTTAAAGTAGTTTCGTGGATCTTTATTGAAAGGATATGTCCCAGCTCAGTATAGTGGCTAGTATTTGATGTATTCATTGATTGGAATTTGTATATTTCCAAATAGCTACTCGAATCTTTTAACTTCAGAATCAGTCAGTAGACAAATGTCACTGTTAAGCTTCGGAGGCATGGTTATAGATGGAAAGTTTTCTTATTCTAATTCTTAGTTATTGGGGTAGCACTAATGTAAAAAAAAATGGTGACTGGTGACAATCACTTATTGACAGAATTGGCATTGACAAGTTTCTTTGACAAGAGTGACAGGTGTCAACTTAAGTTTCAGTCTGAGAGGCAAAGTTCAATAAGGCGGGATTTTCTCAAAATTGGCGACATTTAAAATAACTTTATTCATTATAATAACTACGATGTTAAGGGATCTCCATCCTTATATTATAACATTCATTAATCCTTCATTTTACAATACCATTCTGAGACATCTTCTTTATTTACAAATGGTCAATCTTAAAATGATATCAGAAAACATAGGGGGTAATAACTTTACTTTCCGGGTTCAGATTATGACATTTTGTAGCAGTGCAATTACAGGCATTTATTAGTGATCAGAAAATTCATATTCAATTTCAAAGCCTTTAGTTTTCTCATCTTTATGAGATATTTTCATTGGTTGAGACCAGGTATTTGCTAATCATGTGATCTTTGTTATGAAAAATTCCAGTTCAAAAAAAAAAGGGGAAAGAAAGGAAGGAACTTTCTGGCGACCATGGTTAAGTTAATACCTACTACGAGTATATTCATATTAGTGACTTTGTTAATAAGCCACTGACATGACAAGTAAAAATTATTTAAACAAGGAAGGGATGTAGTATATAGGCGGTAGACATCATAATGTCTGCATTGCTCATACAGCAAATAGTGGGTAGAAGCAAAACATAGAGGCGCATAAATACGGGCACCACTAGGTGGGGGGACTCAGTCGTGTGTAAGCCACGGACAGAGTAGTACGCAAGTGAAGTGTGTGTGTGTGCTATTACGTACTATAGAGTACATGTGTACATGTGTACTCTATATTGGCGACGAGTTAAACAAAATGAACCTCACGTAAGTACTTATATTTTATTTTGAATTTTAATATATATAAAGATAAATTTTAATTTTTATCGAAAAGGAAGATGAGATGATTGTGCTGAAAATCTACCAGATTTTCTTAAGTCTAATAAAACTACCCACACAGTAAAATACTTCTTAATTTGTCAAAAAAAAAGAATCCTACTGTGACAGACTGTCAAGTAGAATTCTTAATTTGTTATTGTTTGCATTAATATATCTACTTACACATCTAATAATATTATGGGGTTAGATTACATGAGGCCCCGTCAGGAGGTTGCATAGTTACAATTAATTTACAATTAATTTCCCTCCTGTAGACCTTCTTTCTACTCTGTTAGATTACATGAGGCCCCCATCAGGAGGCTGCATAGTTACAATAAAATTACAATTAATTTCCCTCCAGTAGACCTTCTTTCTACTCACTCTTTAACAATGAATGTTAAAGAGAAGAAAAAATAATATTTTAATAATTACATTTACATTTGCTGTTTTAATGGATTTTAATGAGCCCTAGAGGGTATAGTGTAGTATATTATAACTCTGGAAGCACAATACACAGTCAGCCACATAAATGACTTGCGGCGGAATTTGATAATGGTACGATTCGTGGCAAGACGATCGTCGAGCTTTGACTGCGCCGAGCTATGATGTTTGCGAGCTAATAACGATCTGCCCAGCTTAGACTGTTTGCGAGCCGATGATGATCTGCGTTCTGATTGATGATCCGGTAAATGGAATGGTGATCCATCAAATTGGAATGTGTGATGCGTCAAAGGCTGGAAGTGCAATGTAGCCAAGTGGAATG
This sequence comes from Oeneis ivallda, assembly GCA_029955525.1. Classification (NCBI taxonomy): domain Eukaryota; kingdom Metazoa; phylum Arthropoda; class Insecta; order Lepidoptera; family Nymphalidae; genus Oeneis; species Oeneis ivallda. The sequence goes on from JARPMR010000007.1 coordinate 13,481,868, forward strand.
GCAATTTGTCAAAGCTGGAAGGGGCAATCTGTAGCTGGAAGTGCAATTCGGCTAATACCCGGTTATAGCTGGAAGTGGCAATCAGACAAAGCTGGAAGTGGCGATGGAAGAGTCAGTGCAGAAGGGCGATCTATCATTGTCAACGCGGAAGTGCAGTCGTGGCGCAAGTGAGATCTGTCGAGCGTAAGGGCGATTTGTCGAGCGGAAGGGCGGTCTGTCGAGCGTAAGTGCGATCTGTCGAGCGTAAGTGCGAGCTGTCGAGCGTAAGTGCAATCCGTCGAGCGTAAGTGCGATCCGTCGAGCGTTGCGCTGGAAGGGACGATCTGCCTGCTGGAAGTGACGATTTGCCTGCTGGAAGTGACGAGGCGCCTGCTGGAAGTGACGATGCGCCAGCTGGAAGTGACGATCCGCGGCTGGAAGTGACGGTCTGCCTGCTGGAAGTGACGATCTACTTGCTGCGTATTGTGCATTACTTGCTTGGGATTCCTGTTCTCCCTGTATTTAGTTACTGAACCTAGTGGCTGACTTGTTCGGCTGTGAATTAATGACGTTCCGGGTTCAAGTCCCGATGTGGGTGAAATTAATGAGCTTTTGATCAATAAATTCTCATTAATAGCCCAAAGATGTGAATGTTGAAGTTTGAATGTGAATTTGGCCTAAGTTAGGACTGAATAAGCAGACAAGCGTGCTGCCTATTCAGGCCCTTCGCCTTATTTACAAAAGAGTGCGTAGTGTTTACGCGCACGCGTGTGCACTGACACCTCTAACGTAGTTGATTAGTTTCTATAGGGAGTTGTTATCGGAGCCATATTTTATTTATTCAATTTTGTTAAAAGAATATCCAACCAGGAAGATAATATTATGTATTGTGTCATAATAGAAAGACTTTTCGGAAATTAAATTAAATATATATATGGCTCACATCAACATCCATACCATCTCAACATTTAACTGCTATATTGAATCACGTGAATAGTAGTAGCTTTCATGCTAGTTGTGACGTATGGTCAAGTGGTAACGATAGCAATCTCACGCCAATCGAATAAACATAATCTTAGCAACTCAAATATAAAAATATTATAGTTCAACTCGGTTGTTGTCAATACTTCACATTTAATGCTAGTTTGAATTCCTGTTAACTCCCAGGGAGCATAAATGATATAAAAGTTTATTTATACAAAAAATTTGTAAATTCATATTATTAGAAACCCATATCGATCAATTATTTAATTATTTGGAAGGAATATATTAACAACAAGTTGCCAGTTGTTTTCTGAAATATAAATCAAGTATCGAAGTTATATAAACATCATTAGATTGCATTAATGAGTTGTAATAGTTTTATATTTTATAAAGTTTTATTATTAATTCATCTCAAATCACAAAATAACATAATTAAAAATAAAAATCTTAATCTAAAACTTCCATATAGAAATGTTTCCATTGCCCTTGTTGTTAATTGTTAAAGAGTGCCCTTGGAGACCACAAACTTTCTTTAGTTAGGTTGAATTTACCACAGTCAAATAAATTCATAAATTCGAAAAAACAAATGGAAATGTGACAGGGGCTACAACAAATTTAGAAATATAATTTTAAAATATTAATCCTAAAGTAAGGGTTGGAAAATGCCTAATCCCAGGGAAACCAGTTTTTCTTCCCGTTCATGATTAACATAAATACAAATTAACAAAATTGGACTGATTTAATGCAGCTCTAAGTTTAAATAATTTCTGCTATTCAGTGCCGTTAGTACAAGATTTACTATGGCAGCTGCGACTATAGTATCGTGCTCTCACGAACTATTCGTAGTAAATAACATTTTGGTCAAATTGGTACCACGAGTCGGTCACGTAACCGTAAACGAGCTAACGATAGTGAGTTCTATGACCACTACGAAGGTCAATACAATGAGAATGAGTCTGTGGCAAGTCTGTGGTAAAATTGTGTGATTCCATACTCTGTGGTCATCCGTAAATGTCAAACTGTGGTCAAACTGTCTTATCAAACAAAAACAAATTATCAAATCAAATTATTTATATTAGATCTTTAATTTACGATTCAGACTTCTCAAATCAGAAAAATGTGAAATAGATAGTGGATATAAAATATAAAACAAACAAACTATAGGATATGAAACGTAAAACAAACTATACGTCTAGTTAGTACCTACTTACGAGTATAACCTTCAATTCAAGATTCAGAATCCTGTACGGAGGTATATTTTCATAGGGGTCCCAAGGTGCTGGAGTGGCGACCCCGCACCGAGATGCGCAGTGTTATGTTGGCTTGATAAGGATGATCAAGAAGAATTCTGTATATTACACCAACCAGCTCATTATCCTAATCTATAACTGCCTGGATTTTCACTAACTGGCCAACTGAATTGGAAACATAGAAAAGTGAGGAAAGGTACCTAAAACATGAATTCTTTATATTCAAAGTAGGTAGGTATATAAGTATATTATTATGCCAGGTTTGATTTATCATGATGTTTTGAGAAATGAATCCTAACTAAAATTAATGTGAATGTGTATGTATGTATGTATGTATATACTTTATTGCACCACAAAACAAAAATGAATTAGGTACAGGTTACAAAAAAGAAAACTTAAAATGTAAGTACAAAAAGGCGGTCTTATCGCTAAATAGCGATCTCTTCCAGACAACCTTAACGCTAGGGAGAAAATGAACAAATAGACAGTGGGAGGTGGAAATGTGTGTTTGTTTGTTGGGTTGTCCTTCAATCACAATGCAATAGAGCATCGGATTGACGTGATTTATGAATGGGTATAGTTAAGGACTTGGAGAGTGACAGCTAGGCTACTTTTATCCCAGAAAATCAAAGAGCCCCTGCTGGATTTCAAAAACTAAATCCACACGGACGAAGTCGGGGGCATTAGCTAGTACATAATATATTATTGTTGAAATGATATATGAAATTGCAAATGAAAACCAGTGCTGCAGCAAGAGACCTACTTATATTAATTAAATATAATACAATTGTTTTTAGTTTAGGCCCCGTAGATTAAGTTTTGTTTTCTTTGTAATAGATTTAAAAAAAGGAGGTTATCAAATTTGACCTGTATGTATGTAATATTATTGGAACTGCAAAATATTTTCATATGATATTATATTAGGGTTTCCAAACAAACTTTATAGGTGTATGTATGTATGTATGTATGTTTGTCCATACATTTCTCTGAAACTATTCATCAGATTGTGACCTTTCATTTTTTATTTGCTTACATTTACTTCAACAGGAACAGTAAACCTTTCTTCAAAATCCGTTCAGTAGTTTTCAAGATATGAACACTTTTCCCTTTTCAGTTATTCTTTATTTCGGTACATAATTATAATTATTGAAGTTGGTTTAATTTTTCTAAATTAGGTATACTAAGCTTGTTATGTAGTAATGTTGATGCAAAAAAAGGGTTTCTTTTTTTTCTTTTTCTTTCAAAATGTACTATTGAATTTGTATAAAAAAATTATTATAAAATATTAAGATTTCTTCCACCAAGCATATTATTATAGAATAGAATAGAATAGAAATGTTTTTTATTCAAATAAACTTTACAAGTACTTTTGAATCGTCAATGAGTCTACCACTGGTTCGGAATGCCGTTCCTGCCGAGAAGAACCAGCAAGAAACTCGGCAGTAGCTCTTTTCAAAATACTTTTACAATAAGTATACTTAATGGATACTAGTGGTTCGCCCCGAACTGAGACCTCGCGGTAACGGTATCCCATGATTATTCATTCAATCGATACATGATAACCAAAACTGACATTATTATTATGCCCGTTTTCACCAAACATACCTAAATCATCCCCTAAGTAGGAGTCTCTTAACGTAGGTAGCTCCTAAATACAATCCTAAGTCCTAACATCCGTCCCAATATCCTTTTAGGTGTCCCGTACAGGATCGTGATAAATAAGTTGACAGAAAACATCAATCACCTAACTTATAGGTAGCCCGTAAAGGTTAGGGAACGTTAGTGAAAACATTGAATTATTATGTAGGTACTAACGAGTGAAACCGGGTTACGGGCATCTGTACAAATCGTCATCTATCGACGCGAATAGAAAATATACAATATTTAACTAAAATTTAACTAAAAAATAATTTTAATTGAATAATATGGTACAAAAAAAATTACAATACAATTATTGTATTATAATAAGTAACTAAATAATAATGGTCGACGCAAAACTGTTTTTGGGATAGGTCGTAGTCGTAACTCGTAGTTCCATGGGAAAAGTTACTGACTGCGCCATCTATTAGCATTATTGTGAAGCTATGTTGATGCTATATGAATTACTGATGCCCATTAAAAATTAAATAACCTCGTTTCTTTATAATATTCATATAATTTTAGTATTTGTTGTTCAAGTACAGGATATAAGTGACCTAAAAAAATAAAATCAGTTTGAAAATCCATAGCGGATTTTCCTAGAGAGCGTCTTCAAGCGAGCGTATAAAATCGCCACTTTGAAAGCCCCCCATTTCGTCAATTTTAAGGGAAAAATTAAAAAAAATATATTTTTGTACTCAGTTCAAAATTATCTTTAAAATGATACGTACCAATTTTATGTAACGCGATATTTTTTTTTTTGCTTCGCATTCGCTTCTATGAGAGCCCCCCTGAAATAAAGATTTTTAGGGTTCCGTACCCAAAGGGTACCAACGGGACCCTATTACTAAGCCTACGCTGTCCGTCCGTCCGTCCGTCCATCCGTCCGTCCGTCTGTCAGCGGGCTGTATCTCGTTAACCGTAATAGATAGATAGATGAAATTTTCACATATTATGTATTTCTATTGCCGCTATAACAACAAATAATAAAAATTAAATTAAATAAAAAAAATTAAATAAAAATATTTCCAAGGGTACATGGAAATATTTTTATTTAATTTTTATTTAACGGAACCCTAAAAGAGCGAGGCCCGACTCGCACTTGGCCGATTTTTTATAACTTTTTAAGCCATTTTCGGCTGGAGGCCATCGGTTTACATATTATATCTAAATTTGAAGTAATTACGTTCAGTAATTCAAAAGTTATAAGGCTCTGACAGACGGACGGACGGACGGACGGACGGACGGACGGACAAGTGCAAATCGCTCTAGTTAAGGCGCTGTAGTCAGTCACGATCTTCATATCACAAGCCGAATGAAGATCGTCCAATTTAAAATCTATGGGTCATAATATTATGAAAAAAAAAGTAGTTATAATTGATCGTATTTCTGGCCTGATGGCTGTTTCCTAAACACGATGACGCAAACTTTTCTCGATAGAAAAAAATTGCAAAGTTGACTCTGCAAATACATAAACTCCCATCGTTCTCTGTTATGCATACATTTATTTTGGTAAAATTATTTACAATTGTTTTTCATATTTTAATACAACAAATCGCTGTTTTAGATTTTATTTATTGCAACTGTTATAATTTTAATATTATCCATTACAATTTGTCACTTGGCCCTTCTATTCGCAGAAGCGACTTCTTTGTCTCTCCTACTCAATTAGACAGTGATCGCCGAGGCGTGCTGCTAGGTGGACCTGCGTCGCGCTGCGCTCGCTCGGCTATCAAATATTATCGTAAATTGTAATAATTGAAAATTGTTTATGTTTATACTGAAAACTATTATTTTGGATATTTTAGACTTTAGAGAAGTCAAATAGAGTGTACCTAATTATAAGTTTGTATATATTAATATTGTAAATAATTTATCCATCAAAAAAGTTGTAAATAAGTAGGGACTGAGTAGTAGAGTAGACTAATTTTGAAAATGGGTCCGAAAAAAAGCAAAATCTAAGAATGTACAGTATAAAAAAATCGGCCAAGTGCCAGTCAGGCTTCGCTCTTTTAGGGTTCCGTTAAAAAAATTTAATTAAAATATTTCCATGTACCCATGGAAACATTTTAATTTAATTTTTTTAATTTAATTTAATTTTTATTATTTGTTGTTATAGCGGCAATAGAAATACATAATAATTATGTGAAAATTTCATTTGTCTATCTATTACGGTTTACGAGATACAGCCCGCTGACAGACGGACGGACGGACGGACAGCGTGGGCTTAGTAATAGGGTCCCGTTGGTAACCTTTGGGTACGGAACCCTAAAAATAACAAAAGCAGATGATGGAAGTTGTAAAGTAAGTAGGTACCTATTTCAATATTTTGTAAAGGATGATTTGTGTAACATGTAATGTAGTGGATCATGAAATATCAATTTCATCATCAAGTAAGGTATCTAATAATGGTGGGATGCATCATGCAAAGTAAGTACATCATATAGGTACATCGTACAGTTTGGCTAATCAAATTGAGGTCAAATTGACGACCTCCCTGGCTCAGTGGTGAGCGCTGTTGTCTTATAACTGGGAGGTCTCGGGTTCGATTCCCGGCGGGGTCAATTTGGGAATTTATAATTTCTGAATTGTCTCTGGTCTGGTCTGGTGGGAGGCTTTGGCCGTGGCTAGTTATCACCCTACCGTCAAAGACGTGCCGCCAAGCGATTTAGCGTTCCGGCACGATGGCGTGTAGAAACCAATTAGGGGTATGGGTTGAATGTTCACTGCCATATCCCTTCCAAGTTAGCCCGCTACCATCTTAGACTGCATCGTCACTTACCATCAGGTGAGATCGCAGTCAAGGACTAGCTTGTCATCGAATAAAAAAAAAAAGGTAGGTACTTTATGGGTATGGGTAGGAGTAGGGGTCGGGGTAGAGGTAGGGGTAGAGGTAGGGGTAGAGGTAGGGGTAGAGGTAGGGGTAGGGGTAGGGGTCGGGGTAGGGGTGGGGGTCGGGGTAGGGGTAGGGGTAGGGGTAGGGGTCGGGGTAGAGGTCGGGGTCGGGGTAGGGGTAGGGGTCGGGGTAGGGGTAGGGGTCAGGGTAGGGGTCGGGGTAGCGGTAGGGGTAGGGGTTGGGGTAGGGGTAGGGGTCGGGGTAGAGGAAGGGGTAGGGGTCGGGGTCGGGGTAGAGGTAGGGGTCGGGGTCGGGGTAGAGGTAGGGGTAGGGGTTGGGGTAGGGGTAGGGGTAGGGGTCGGGGTAGGGGTCGGGGTAGGGGTAGTGGTAGTAGTAGTATTATTATATGTATACTTAGTGACATACTTAGTTCCTATCACAATCTGTCCTTTTCTGCATATTACTTTTACAAAATAATGTCGATGTTTCACATCTGCCAGGCGTCCCACGACGGCTCACAATTTTTTTGTACCTAAAAGTGCCTAAAATTACAAGTGTAGATCACGATTCGCATGCGAAAGGATCCTTTCGCATCCTTGGTTCCGTAAGGATGCGCACGGATCCTTCCAGATCCTTACGCGTGCGAAAGCGTCTTTGGCAACTAGGGCAATGCATGAAGTGCCAAAAAGTATCGATATATCGAATCGATGAAATTAGTTTCTATCTCAAGTATGTGTGCAAACACAGGTGCACTTTTCCGCCATGTTGGAATTCTTTGATAATGGACGGATTACGTTCAAAATCGATATTTAGGGTCAAAAAGAAGAAATAGATGCCAAAATTAAAAAAAGTCACCGCCATATTGAAATTCTTTGTTATTCGACCGATTTCATTCAAAATCGATATTCAGGCTTCTCTGGGGTCACGAAAGAGGAAATGGATGCGCAAATTTAAAAAAGTCACCGCCATATTGAAATTCGTTTTTTATTGGACCGATTACGTTTCAAATCGATATTTAGGCTTCCCTGGGGTCAAGAAAGAGGAAATGGGTGCCAAAATTTAAAAATGTCCCCGCCATATTGAAATTCTTTGTTATTCGACCGATTTCGTTCTAAATCGATATTTAGGCTTCTCTGGGGTCAAGAAAGAGGAAATGGATGCTAAAATATAAAAAAGTCCCCGCCATATTGGAATTATATGTTATTGGACCGATTACGTTCAAAATTGATATTAAGGCTTCTCTGGGGTCAAGAAAGAGAAAAAGGATGCGAAAATTTTACAAAGTCACCGCCATATTGAAATTCTTTGTTATTCGACCGATTTTGTTCAAAATCGAAATTTGGGCTTTCCTGGCGTCGAGAAAGAGGAAATGAATGCCAAAATTTTAAAAAGTCACCGCCATATTGAAATTCTTTATTACTGAACCGATTTCGTTCCAAATCGATATTTAGGCTTCCCTGGGGTCAAGAAAGAGGAATTGAATGCGAAAATTTTAAAAAGTCACCGCCATATTGAAATTCTTTGTCATTCGAACAATTTTGTTCAAAATCGATGTTTAGGCTTCCTGGGGTCAAGAAAGAGGAAATGGGTGCCAGAATTTTAAAGAGGGAATGGGTGCCAGACTTTTAAAAACTCCCCGCCATATTGAAATTCTTTGTTATGGCGGGGACTTTTTAAAATTTTATCACCCATTCCCTCTTTCTTGACCTCAGGCAAGCCTAAATATATATTTTGAACGAAATCGGTCCAGTTACAAAGAATTTCAGTATGGCGGTGTTTTTTTTAATTTTGCCACCGATTTCCTCTTTCTTGACCCCAGGGAAGAACAAATATCGATTTGGAACGAAATCGGTCTAGTAACAAAGAATTTCAATATGGCGGTGACTTTTGAAAATTTTGGCACCCATTTCCACTTTCTGGACCCCAGGGAAGCCTAAATATATATTTTGAACGAAATCGGTCCAGTAAACAAGAATTTCAATATGGCGGTGACTTTTTAAAATTTTGGCACCCATTTACTCTTTCTTGACCCCAGGGAAGCCTAAATATCGATTTTGAACGAAATCGGTCCAGTAAACAAGAATTTCAATATGGCGGTGACTTTTTAAAATTTTGGCACCCATTTACTCTTTCTTGACCCCAGGGAAGCCTAAATATCGATTTTGAACGAAATCGGTCCAGTAACAAAGAATTTTAATATGGCGGTGACTTTTTAAAATTTTCGCATCTATTTCCTCTCTCTTGACCCCAGGGAAGCCCAAATTTCGATTTCGAACGAAATCGGTCGAATAACAAAGAATTTCAATATGGCGGTGACTTTTTAAAATTTTGGCATCCATTCCCTCTTTCTTGACCCGAGAGAAGCCTAAATATCGAATTTGAACGAAATCGGTCCAATAACAAAGAATTTCAATATGGCGGTGACTTTTTAAAATTTTGGCACCCATTTCCTCTTTCTTGACCCCAGGGAAGCCTAAATATCGATTTGGAACGTAATCGGTCCAATAACAGCGAATTTCAATATGGCGGTGACTTTTTAAAATTTTGGCATCCATTCCCTCTTTCTTGACCCGAGAGAAGCCTAAATATCGAATTTGAACGAAATCGGTCCAATAACAAAGAATTTCAATATGGCGGTGACTTTTTAAAATTTTGGCACCCATTTCCTCTTTCTTGACCCCAGGGAAGCCTAAATATCGATTTGGAACGTAATCGGTCCAATAACAGCGAATTTCAATATGGCGGTGACTTTTTAAAATTTTGGCACCCATTTCCTCTTTCTTGACCCTAGGGAATCCTAAATATCGATTTTGAACGAAATCTGTCCAGTAACAAAGAATTTCAATATGGCGGTAACTTTTTTAAATTTTGGCACCCATTTCCTCTTTCTTGACCCGAGAGAAGCCTAAATATCGAATTTGAACTAAATCGGTCCAATAACAGCGAATTTCAATATGGCGGTGACTTTTTGAAATTTTGGCACCCATTTCCTCTTTCTTGACCCTAGGGAATCCTAAATATCGATTTTGAACGAAATCTGTCCAGTAACAAAGAATTTCAATATGGCGGTAACTTTTTTAAATTTTGGCACCCATTTCCTCTTTCTTCCCAGGGAAGCCTAAATATAGATTTGGAACGTAATCGGTCCACTTTTTAAAATTTTGGCATCCATTCCCTCTTTCTTGACCCGAGAGAAGCCTAAATATCGAATTTGATCGAAATCGGTCCAATAACAAAGAATTTCAATATGGCGGTGACTTTTTAAAATTTTGGCACCCATTTCCTCTTTCTTCCCAGGGAAGCCTAAATATAGATTTGGAACGTAATCGGTCCACTTTTTAAAATTTTGGCATCCATTCCCTCTTTCTTGACCCGAGAGAAGCCTAAATATCGAATTTGAACGAAATCGGTCCAATAACAAAGAATTTCAATATGGCGGTGACTTTTTAAAATTTTGGCACCCATTTCCTCTTTCTTGACCCCAGGGAAGCCTAAATATCGATTTGGAACGTAATCGGTCCAATAACAGCGAATTTCAATATGGCGGTGACTTTTTAAAATTTTGGCATCCATTCCCTCTTTCTTGACCCGAGAGAAGCCTAAATATCGAATTTGAACGAAATCGGTCCAATAACAAAGAATTTCAATATGGCGGTGACTTTTTAAAATTTTGGCACCCATTTCCTCTTTCTTGACCCCAGGGAAGCCTAAATATCGATTTGGAACGTAATCGGTCCAATAACAGCGAATTTCAATATGGCGGTGACTTTTTAAAATTTTGGCACCCATTTCCTCTTTCTTGACCCTAGGGAATCCTAAATATCGATTTTGAACGAAATCTGTCCAGTAACAAAGAATTTCAATATGGCGGTAACTTTTTTAAATTTTGGCACCCATTTCCTCTTTCTTGACCCGAGAGAAGCCTAAATATCGAATTTGAACTAAATCGGTCCAATAACAGCGAATTTCAATATGGCGGTGACTTTTTGAAATTTTGGCACCCATTTCCTCTTTCTTGACCCTAGGGAATCCTAAATATCGATTTTGAACGAAATCTGTCCAGTAACAAAGAATTTCAATATGGCGGTAACTTTTTTAAATTTTGGCACCCATTTCCTCTTTCTTCCCAGGGAAGCCTAAATATAGATTTGGAACGTAATCGGTCCACTTTTTAAAATTTTGGCATCCATTCCCTCTTTCTTGACCCGAGAGAAGCCTAAATATCGAATTTGATCGAAATCGGTCCAATAACAAAGAATTTCAATATGGCGGTGACTTTTTAAAATTTTGGCACCCATTTCCTCTTTCTTGACCCCAGAGAAGCCTAAATATCGAATTTGAACGAAATCGGTCCAATAACAAAGAATTTCAATATGGCGGTGACTTTTAAAATTTTGGCATCCATTTCCTCTTTCTTGACCCCAGGCAAGCCCAAATATCAATTTATAATGAAATCGGTCGAATAACAAAGAATTTCAATATGGCGGTGACTTTTTAAAATTTTGGCACCCATTTCCTCTTTCTTGACCCTAGGGAAGCCTAAATATCGATTTTGAACGTAATCGGCCCAATAACATAGAATTTCAATATGGCGGGGACTTTTTAAAATTATGGCAGGCATTCATTTTCTCTTTCTCGACCCCAGGGAAGCCCAAATATCGATTTTGAACGATCTCGGTAGACTAACCAAAAAAAAAAAATAAAAAAAAAATTTAAAAAAGCATGTTATTGTATTTGGTTAGGAATTGAACCTGTATAAATTTTTTTTGATTATCTATGAACATGAACTGGAACCATGCTAACTGAGCCAAATAAAGTATAATAGGATTGACGAAAATAAGTTACAGTACCTATTAAGTTTAGATAAATAACCAGTTTTGTCAGTCGGGAGTTGTTTCCCGCCAGAGTTGCTTCGCGCCATTTCTGCGCTTCGCACGGGGCGCCCCGCGGTGGGCGGGACTACGACTCCGCTCCTTCCCCTGCTTTTCACCCCCTCAAATACCTAAACTTTGTCTGCCTCCTCGCCTTAACTCAGAGACCTCGCTTCGCTCGGTCAATTATTCTATGTATGCAGAGTTTCCATAATGAGGGGAAGTTCCACAAAAGCATACGTAATTATGTCTAATTATAATTCAACACATGTCAAGACGGGCAGACAGAAAGTAGCCCCATTTCCGCTGGTGGAACCCGTTCACGAGCATGACGCATGACCCAGCCATTGCTTCGCTCAACCATATTTATATATATTGTATTAATTATGTTAACATTTTATTAATTGTAATACTAATGTATCTGTAAGTATAGTTATACAGGTGGAAAAAAATAAGGGCCCTGGAGGGGAACTACCTTAAATCCTTACGTTAGATCATTTAACTTAAAGGAACCATTTCCTTGTTTTTAAAAAGAAACAAAACTGCCTTCAAAGTTTTTCAACAATTTTATCTGAATCTTCAGCTGGTTTGATTCCCGGGTGACAAGCGAATTTTTGAAAAACTTTGAATGCAGTTTTGTTTCTTTTTAAAAATAAGAGAATGTTTCCTTTAAGCTTGAGGATATAATGTAGTTCCCCTCCAGGGCCCATAATTTTTTTCCAACCTGTATAAATAATCTTATGGGAAATGTGTTTTCTTTTTTTTTCCAGTGAAACCTACATAGTTAAGGGCTAGTACTTACACATTTACACCAGAAGGATTGGTGCACATTTGCATCTCTGTATTCAGCCTTTAGTCACCAGGCCCTCTGCACTTACACAGCTCATAATTATTATAATCATTGCAATTTCCAGTGCAAGCATCCAGTCATAACAGGATTTAATTTAATTGTTACTTTGAGAAATCATGTTTGAGAAACATTGTAATTTGATATTGTTGCTTAATAAATAAAATAAAATAAAATTGTGTATATTCCATAAGTCTACATAAATAAATAAATATTTTTACTTTCTTTCCTCTGCATTTCTTTATTTACTTACCTATTTTAGTCCTGTCAATATAATATTTTTCTTTTATTGGTATAAATGTATACCTATATATTATGTAAGTATAGTTTTAGTAGTGTAGTAGTAGTAAATTGATGCAGAACAATGGTATTTATTTTCAATTATGTCTATAATGTCTGTCTTTTTAAATTTGTTTGTCCCAGTCAACAAAAGTTAAAAGGCTGAACCGATTTTGATGAACTTTTACCTTCTGTTTAATAGATGCACTGCAAGCTGACTGCAAGATTGCAGTGTGGATGTTTTATTTCTATTGCAAATGCTGACCATCTAACTAGATACAAAGACTGCAATGAGTTATCTAGGTTACTTTTTATTCCTGAAAAGTTACCCTAATAACTAGAAATATTATTACACGGCAACTTAATACAAGCGAAAGTGTAAATTAGGATGGAATAAGGTAAGTAAGTGAAGCAGTGATAGCCTAGTGGTTAGGACTGTGGTCTCCTATTCGGGGGGTCGCATGTTGGATCCCGGACCTCTGACTTTTCGGAGTCAAGTGCGTTTAAGCAATTAAATATCACTTGCTTCAACGGTGAAAGAAAACATTGTGAGGAAACCTGCACACCTGAGAGTTCTCCATAATGTTCTCGAAGGTGTGTGAAGTCCGTCAATTCGCATTGTGCCTGCGTGGTGGACTATGGCCTATAACCCTTATCTGAGAGGAGATCTGCGCTCAGTAGTGAGCCGTTGATGGGTTGCTAATGATGATGAAGGTAAGTAAAACAAGAAAACTAAAACAATAAGGATTTAATTTGTTTATAATATCTAATTGTATTTTATACAATTGGTTTGGGTATTTATTCTTTTATACTTTTATTCTTTTATACCTATATTAAAATCTAATTAAGTAAATTATTCAAGTATGATCACTTTGATGTGACAGCCACTTGCAGATGTTAAACAACACATGCATACTTGGTAGGTACATATTAGGTGACAGCTTTTATTATGCTCTGAGGTGATCTGCAACCTGTAAAAATAATATGATTCTTATATTAAATAGAAACTTATTCAATAAAGGTAGGTTTGTTGTTTGAGTGTTTTTTAATATCGTAGGTACTTTACTAATAATTATTCTATTTGCACATTTATGAATTAGAGTAGTTACTTTTTGCAAATGTTTGACCTACATAACATACCCCATCATGAGGGAATGCATATTTTTGAAGTTAAATGTGGATGTTGTTAGTTTTTGTACATAGGTAATATGTAGGTTAGGTAAGCATAAATTTTATAGATAAAATGTGCAAAATGACAATAGGTATAACCAACATAAGCAGTGATAGCCTAGTGGTTAGGACTGTGGTCTCCTATTCGGGGGTTGCAGGTTCGATCCCGGGTATACACCTGACTTTTCGGAGTCATGTGCGTTTAATTAAGCAATTAAATATCACTTGCTTCAACGGTGAAGGAAAACATCGTGAGGAAACCTGCACACCTAAGAATTCTCCAATAATGTTCTCGAAGGTGTGTAAAGTCCGCTAATTTCCATTGGGCCAGCGTGGTGGACTATGGCCTATAACCCTTCTCCGAGAAGAGACCTGCACTCAGTATTGAGCCGTTGATGGGTTGCTAATGATGATGATGATGATGATGACCAACATTAATGTCAAGACTGAATGACTGATTGACTGACTGAGCTATAAACACACAGCCATACAGACCCAAAGGAGTTAGAAACATGAAATTTTGACAGAGGGTTCCTTTTATGAAGTAGGCATCCACCAAGAAAGGATTTTTTGAAATTTCACCCCCAATGGTGTCAAATAGGGGCTGAAAGTTTGTATAAAAGTCCGGTATCTTTTAAGTTATATCCATAAAACTTAGTATTTGGCCTTTCAATTAAAAATGAAGAAATAAGTGTCTAAAGATTGATGAGAAATGCTTATGACAGTAGGTATTTCATTTTTCAAGCTATGTAGGTAAGTATATGAAACTTATTATGTTAGTATTTTTGCTCTTGATTAAAAATAAATACTTAAGTAGGGTGGTTCACCTTCCTTGAACATTTTATTCCAAAGGGTTACCCCTAATAGTAAGAATATTGCAAGTGACTTTTCTTATCCCTACTAAGTAGTTAGGGATAAAAGTTAAAACACCCTTACTTACAAGCACATGAAACTAGCAAAATTTTATCAAATCATAATAGAAATTGTAACAAAACAGCTGGTTTACCTACATACCTAAGCCCGTAGTCCTTGAGGCCAAAATAACACAATATAGAATATACCTAGGTACCACGTATTTGTCTACACTTATGCCAAATGAATTACCTACCGCGGGTTACCTACCTTCGTCTCTGGTCTTTGAATAAACCAACCTTCGAACACTCAAGTCTTCAACTCTCCAGTAAATAATGATAGGTACTTTTTGTGAACATAAATAACAGTGGTAGATAGATTTACTTGACTTTCACTTATTTTAAGCAATTTGGTTTATTTGAAGCACAATTTCAAGCACTCAGGGACCGGATTCCTGGACAAATTAATATTTCATCTGAGATGCACAACACAAATATCGCCTCCGAGACAATTGTTACTCCTCCTCGTCCCGGTGGCTATCTTTCAGAACCTCCGAGATCATTCTTCACGCTTCCGTGGGTCAGGGAACTCCTCAAAATAATTATTTTTCAACATTTCGATCCTATATCACCAAGCTCTCACGGAATATTTTCGGTGAATTGCAACTCACCTATCGTATCACGTAAATGACGTCATTTTCGGGTTGTGAGTTGTCAAACATGTTTCTCATACTGCCAAATAGCGTAACTATCCGTATTTTTGTACGATCACGTTTTTATTTCACGATAGTGACGTCATGCGTTTTAACTATAGAAGCTCAAACTGGGAACTACTCGGACACTTTTAGTTCCCAATGTTTCCGCTTGGGGCGCTGGCTGTAGATGTATGAAGAAGCTCGCAAACAGAGGTTCGTTATAGTTAACTATCCAATCTTGTACTAGCCCTACTGTACTGTCTCTTTTATAGTTTATATGAAAATCTTTCCTACATATTTAAAACATTGTTTATCTTAAGTCCATTAAAATTTAAGAGACGTACGAACTTCAATGTTTGTTAATTTAGCGCGAAAGTAAGCTCTAGCAGATGGTGAATTGCAATGTCCAAAGCATTTTTGACTAATTAGCGCCATGTTTAATGGTTGCGTTATGTTCATCAAAAAAAAAATTATTGATACAAACTACCCTAATCATGCTCACTATTGTCAGACCGACTGATATTCGTAATACAATACTTATGAACTATTGGCTAGCATATGGTTATAATCAGGACAGCCTAAGGAGTTATCAATTTCTTAGTTAGCTTCTAACTGAGGTACTTATTGTATATTGGGAGTATTGAGCTTACAAATTTGGTATCGAGAATTAGTTGGTATACGAATGATAACAAGGACTCAATGAAAAAAATTTGAGCTTTGTTAAACATAATCTAACCGATTTTAAAGTTATTGGTGTAGTCTCAGAATCTACAAGAGAAGACAAACAATGATTGTAAACAAAGACTGAAGCTGAAGCAGTGCGATTGGTCATCTAGGTTTTACTGAAGATTCACAGTTAAGTATAGTAGTAATAATAGACCACAAGGAGGGTTCGCGAGGAGAACGAGGAAAGGTGCTCTGTAAGTATTGTTTAGATTTTTCCTCCTATCATGGTCAAGCAAAAGAAGAAAAGGAGAAAAGGCAGCTGATAGTCGTGAGTATGTTTACGAGTTTCTAAAAGTCCTCAGCACAAAATCTGGAGAGAATTCTGATGTGTTCCTGAAACGTTGGGTGCAAACTCTGCAGGTAATTCACAAAGGTATGGTAGGGATTTAACATTGCAATCTTAAAACGATCGATGATTGAATATGAGTGGCCTGAAGCTAGAGAAACAGCTAAGGAACGCTGCTATATAAATGTTGACCTGATTCAAACATTAATTTTCAAGTATCACCTGGTAACTTTTAAATACTTTCCCCAAATAGGCAGGACCTTCAGTTAAATCCGTAAAAGATTGCTTCGAAGTTTTAAAAAAAATCTTCATATTTTATCAACATAATGTAGATTAAGATTTATTCTGATTTTTAGTTTCAGTAAAGGTTTCAAATCATTACCTTAAGTTTTGTTTATCTTGGTAATAATATCAATTCGAAAAGTTCTAATAAGTAATTTAAAGAGACCCTACTACGCAAAGTACTAGCAGTAATCTATTAACTTAATTGACGTTTCAAAACGAACATATTTTACATTTACTCTTAGTATTCTATTATATTATTATAGTATTATAAAGAAAATGAGAAATTCGTTATCGTAATAATTATATCCATTTTGGTAGTGAATCCCATTCAAATAGGTAGGTATTTGGATACGGATTTGTCTTGTATAATGACCAGGTCAACAATAATTTGTTGTTCTATTGATTTCATGTGCTTAGATTAAAATTTAATTAGTCGTGGGTTTGAGAAGTTGCGGACCAGTTATTCACACCTCGATTATTTAAAGTAGTTTCGTGGATCTTTATTGAAAGGATATATCCCAGCTCAGTATAGTGGCTAGTATTTGATGTATTCATTGATTGGAATTTGTAAATAGCTACTCGAATCTTTTAACTTCAGAATCAGTCAGTAGACAAATGTCACTGTTAAGCTTCGGATGCATGGTTATAGATGGAAAGTTTTCTTATTCTAATTCTTAGATATTGGAGTAGCACTAATGTAAAAAAAAATGGTAACTGGTGACAATCACTTATTGACATAATTGGCATTGACAAGTTTCTTTGACAAGAGTGACAGGTGTCTACTTAAGTTTCAGTCTGAGAGGCAAGGTTCAATAAGGCGGGATTTTCTCAAAATTGGCGACATTTAAAATAATTTTATTCATTATTTTAACTACGATGTTAAGGGATCTCCATCCTTATATTATAACATTCATTAATCCTTCATTTTACAATACCATTCTGAGACATCTTCTTCATTTACAAATGGTCAATCTTAAAATGATATCAGAAAACATAGGGGGTAATAACTTTACTTTCCGGGTTCAGATTATGACATTTTGTAGCAGTGCAATTACAGGCATTTATTAGTGATCAGAAAATTCATATTCAATTTCAAAGCCTTTAGTTTTCTCATCTTTCTGAAATATTTTCATTGGTTGAGACCAGGTATTTACTAATCATGTGATCTTTGTTATGAAAAATTCCAGTTCAAAAAAAAAAAGGGAAAGAAAGGAAGGAACTTTCTGGCGACCATGGTTAAGTTAATACCTACTACGAGTATATTCATATTAGTGACTTTGTTAATAAGCCACTGACATGACAAGTAAAAATTATTTAAACAAGGAAGGGATGTAGTATATAGGCGGTAGACATCATAATGTCTGCATTGCTCATACAGCAAATAGTGGGTAGAAGCAAAACATAGAGGCGCATAAATACGGGCACCACTAGGTGGGGGGACTCAGTCGTGTGTAAGCCACGGACAGAGTAGTACGCAAGTGAAGTGTGTGTGTGCTATTACGTACTATAGAGTACATGTGTGCATGTGTACTCTATAAAGTACATGATATAACGCTAATAATTATCAAAGTTCCAAGCCCGGCCGTTCAAGCGATCATGACTTCTGAGGTCAAATATAATCTCCACTTTGAGAGCCCCCATTTCGCCAATTTTAGGAAAAAAATGAAAAAGAAAATACTTTTGTACTATGTTCCAAATTATCTTTAAAATAATATACAGCAACCCTATGAATCGCTATAAAAAATATTTTACTTCGCATTCGCTTCTATGAGAGCCCCCCTGAAATAAAGATTTTTATAACTTTTTAACCCATTTTCGGCTGGAGGCCATTGGTTTACATATTATATCTAAATTTGAAGTAATGTCGTTCATTAATTCAGAAGTTATGAGGCTCTGACAGACGGACGGACGGACGGACGGACAGACGGACGGACGGACAAGTGCAAATTCACTCAAGTAAACTCAGAGACCTTCGCTTCGCTCGGTCAATAAAGATTTAATAAAGATTGATTCATTCTTGTTGCTCTTTTTACAAACACATTTATTACAATGACACAATATTTTTAGCAAATAGAGTTCTGGGTTCGATTTAAGAATGGCATCTATATATATAAAAGAAAGTGGTGTTAGTTACACTATTTATAACTCAAGAACGGATGAACCGATTTGGCTCAAAATTGGTGGAGAGGTAGCTTAGAACCAGGAGACGGACATAGGATACTTTTATCCCGTTCGACCGCGTTTCTGTCAAGTCAATATAAAACCTGGTATAACAAAAATGCATCTGACATGGAATAAAAAAACGAAAATGACAGTGGAAGAACAAAACGTAAATGACAGCTAAACGTAATTTTGTATTTTGTTAATTATGGTAAAAACAATTATAAAAATTATAGTTTAACGTAATTGATAATATCATCAGTAATATGTTTTCTCTTTGAATCATCATTAACAATGCCGCGAGCAAGACGATCAAATGTTTCCTGCTACAATGCTACGGATTGACGTGATTTATTGGATAGGTATAGTTGAGAACCTGGAGGGTGACAAAGATTTCCCGCGGGATGTTATGAACTAAATCCACGCAGACGAAGTCGCGGGCATCAGCTAGTTTTTAATAAAATGCTCGAAATTATGTTACTATTTAACCCCGACGCAAAAAAATAGAAAAACAAATAAAGGGAGGTGCTATACGTTTAACGTCGATGTCTGTCTGTCTGTCTGTGTGTGTGTGTGTGTGTGTGTGTCTGTGTGTCTGTCTGTGGCATCGTAGCTCTCAAACGGATGGACCGATTTCGATGCGGTTTTTTTTCATTTGAAAGCCAGTTTCCTTGCGGTGGTTCTTTGCTATATTCGGTTAATATCGGTCTAGCAGTGTAAGGCTGAGATCTATAGATCGTACTCTAGCTCTGCTCAAGACTCAAGATAGAGTTAAAATGAGACACAAATATGTCCTGACATAAATGTGTCTCGTTTTAGCTCAGTCCTTGAGTATGAGCTGAGTGAGAGTGCCATCTATAGATTTCACCATAAGAGTATCAGCTCTTTTCCAAAATATTGTAAGGCATTTTTGGCGTATGATTACTCGATTAAGTGCTTCACGCGTGCCAGTATAATCGTTAAATGACAATTAATTGATAACTTCGGTACCTGATGCTGCAACCAGAATTGTATCCAGAGTACCCGACTCTTCGAAAACTCACAGCAGACATATCGTATTTAGGTTAAATAGATTAGTTTCAACCTTGCAGGTTGTGTTTTTGCAATACAGTCACGTTGACCTGGTGCTGGTATCTTGTTTGCGGGATACCCAATTCTTCATTAACTTACAGCAGATATAGTGGGTAACTTTTTAGTACAGTAGTCCGGCCGTAGATTCACATGTCAGGGGTGATTTAAATTTTCAATTTACACTTGTATCTATTCTAATCTCTGTTATGTTCCGCATTCTTATATTTTATTGTATTCGTTATAAATACAATCAACAATGTATTCAGCTAAAACGTGTTAGATATTTTTTATATAGGCAATACCGACACTAAATAAATAGGATTTCCAATGAAACAATAATAAGTTGTAAATGTATATTATATCCTTCAGCATGCAACGCAACCATTGTCTAATGCATGTAGATTTTCTCTGATAGTGCTTTAATATTTATAACGAACAATCACTGATGTAATAAAACTAGTTTTGATAAGAAATAAGATAAATATTTAGCATATTGTTTTTATACTTAACTAGCTGATGCCCGCGACTTCGTCCGCATGGATTTAGTTTTTAAAAATCCCGCGGAAACTCTTTCATTATCCGAGATAAAAAGTAGCTCTCCCGGTCTGAGGAACCACTACTACATCCATTACTATACCCATGCGAAAAATCGCATCAATCCGGTGTTCTGTTGCGACGTGATTGAAGGACAAACCAACAAACAAACACACTTTCGCATTTATAATATCAGTAATGCTTTATTATAACACTTTTTATAATTGTCAAATTTTTTACCATACTTAACCAAATACAAAATTACGTTTAGCTGTCATTTACGTTTTGTTATTCCACTGTCATTTGCGTTTTGTTATTCCATGTCAGATGCGTTTTTGTTATACCACGTTTTATAGTGACTTGACGGAAACGCGGTCGAACGGGATAAAAAGTATCCTATGTCCGTCTCCTGGTTCTAAGCTACCTCTCCACCAATTTTCAGCCAAATCGGTTCATCCGTTCTTGAGTTATAAATAGTGTAACTAACACCACTTTCTTTTATATATATAGATTGCTTTCTTTTTGTTACAGATCATGATGCGGCTGCGAACCAAAATATTTTTTCGATGAAAAAAACAAGCAGGACTCATGTTTGGAAAGAGATAAAGGAGGTAAGCGTGAAAATTATATATGTTATCATTATATCAGTATCATTTCATACAAACTACATTATTTTATTCAACCCGCCCATTAAATTATTAATGTGACTCCTTGGAGAATTCTCAGCATATTATGTTGGCTTCCAAGTTGTGTCCCAATTCATTTTCTAATTAACTCTCAACAAAGCTTGATTCAGTTACCAACATTTACAGATAAATTATCGATGACACCGAAATCCTCGAGTTAATCGATAACAATCGCCAAACGAGGTACCAAAACTCCGGTACCTCTGAAACCGATGTCCAATGAAACTGGTATCAAGGCAGAGACCGCGCAAGATAGCGATGGGGTAGCTAAAACCGAGACCAAAAGTACCGAAACCAAGGAGAAAGAGGGAAAACAGAGATCGGTGTCGTTTAATAGGGACGTACACGTGAAACGATTCGGTGAGTGACGAATGGTCCGAATTTCGTTTGGTATCCCTTGGGAGTCTATTTGTTTGCAATGATATATTTACTGTTCTAAAAAGCTCTAATGATAGGTTCTAATTAAATATAAAATCGTATTACACAAGCAATAAAATCAAATTGTCGGTAACAATTCATCTGTTAGCACTTTCAATTTACAACACCGAATATACTTAAATGTTATAAGCTCTGATTAAAGATTTTCTTTACTTTCAAATAAGATAAACTGTTCATATATTAATATATTATTTTGTCATTTTAACAATGACATCACAAAAGTTGCATTAACAGCGTTACTACCTACCTTACTAGTTGCATAAATAAGTATATCCCAATCTTTTAGCATCAATAAAATGATAATATGATTCTTCTCTATTATATAAACAAAAAAATTATATTAAGAGAGTTAAAACTTAAATATAAATAAGTAAACAATGAAGTTAAATAATCAAATATATGTATATGAGACGATTTCTCTTCTAATTACGTGCTAATTTTTGAATCAGTAAATAAAGGGTTAATTTAGTGTGATGTAATAATTTCGTAACAATCATCAAAGTATGGCGTTAAAGCAAACTAGTTTTTAAAATTAAGGAAGGAATCGGGTTAGTATTTACAATCAAGATTTCATTAAAATTTTACTTAGGTTTTTATAAAAATGTAATAAGTCTTAAAGTCTTAACTTCACTAAAATTGTATATTATGTTGTTAGAATTTAGGTCATAAAGCAAACTAGTTTTTAAAATTAAGGAAGGAATCGGGTTAGTATTTACAATCAAGATTTCATTAAAATTTTACTTAGGTTTTTATAAAAATGTAATAAGTCTTAAAGTCTTAACTTCACTAAAATTGTATATTATGTTGTTAGAATTTAGGTCATTCCAACAACATTGCAAGTAAATAGATTTTCCGTAGTGCGGGTCTCTGTAAGGGGTGCCGATTAACCGACTAATTTTCATAATCCTATTTTATAACATTTGGGGTGTATAAAACAGTGTCAACTTAATAGTTTTAGGTATTCAATTAATCTTACTCGTAATAATCATATGACTAACTTATATGACTAATAGTTCTGTCTTTGTAGAATGCTTGTGTTGTGTGTTGTTTATAGTATGTTTTTCTTTATAGCATGAATTTGATTATCCATTTTGAAATATGAGTCAGTAAAGCTTCTTTTTTCAGCCTGAAATTCTTTTGTGTTTTGTTCAATTATTTCAAAGAGCCCTTTAGCAAGATTTTCAGCGTCTACGTGTTCTGAATATCTTTTTTTGTTTTAAGGGTTTTTAATTATTTATAACTTTTGATAGTATTTCAAAACTCTACTTACTTAATACTTAGATATATACACTCACTCAATGATTGATTGACTCATTGATAGCATAATATGGTAAAAAGTCGATAAATGATATTTACATATTATAATAATAATAAGGTTGCTCTTTTCATTAAGTTAATTGAAACTTTCTATCTAAAATGATGTATATCCATTTAGATAGAAACTTTCATTTTCGCATTATTCACGTGACTGTAAAGACAAAAAATCATTATTATCATCATTGCATCAAAGATTACGTTCTTTTTCACGATCGTGATCGAAATTACCCTGATTCGAGGCATCTGTTTTTGCTCGTCGTTACCAAAATTCTTGTTATATAGTCGCCGTTTGGACTTGATTGATTTATTTAACTTTGTTCTGAAAATTGTTATATTCCTTTATTGTAACGATTGTAAAAGGAGTTCTCAATGAAATGACGAAATGATTAATTACATGAATTCCTTTTTTGAGTGCCTACTTGAATTTTTTGAGTGTTGTCTTGTCTGTGTCTGTATGTCTTGAGTTACTATACCTACCTAACCAAATCAGAATATATTTCGAATGCCATTTAAATATATCCCCAATATGAATTCAGTGATTGTCCCGTGAATCATTATCAACCGAACGCTTGAGTTTATCTGATCGTCGTCTATTTATATCTTTTTTGACAGATACCGGTTATTTACAGACTTGTGTAACCTTTACCGTGATCAGTCAAGGACATCAAATAATTAACTATCTTTGTGTGATCTAGTTTTTACCATTCTTGAAGGATAATATTCGATAAAAATTAATTCGATATCAATTTTATGAATCTCATTTTACAAAATGAAAAGTTCCTAAAAAATTTTGTGACAATATATAAGTAGGAATAGTAAAACAAATAATTGTCCTATGTAGTGAAGTATAAATAAATCGTATAAAATTTTAAGATATGAAAATTAAACATAGAAAAAAAATTAAACTTAAGCATTTAATTTTTTTTAATTAAACATGGAAACCCTGAAAGCTGGTAGGATGAGCTAGATAAGTTTCTTATAACAGTGGGAAAAAAGAAATTCTATTTGATATATTTTTTTAATAAAACAATAATTGCAATAGTATTTCCAAATGCATTTTAAGCAAGCTCAGTTCACGATTTGTATTCTGTGCCCGTAGCTTGCGTTTATCTGCCAAATTTCGTAAATAATATATTATACACTCTAGTAGTCGTTGTGTCGATACAGATTCATTACGTAAGATTTGCTTAGCAGTATGTCACATTTGTTCGAAATTGCAAGGAATACGAGTGTGTGATTTACTTGTATACGCAGGTTTCTTTGTATTATGTCAAACACTGACCTTTAATGCATTGAATTGTAGTAAAGACCTCCAAAGGACGTTGTTCATAGAATAATATTAGTGGTTTTGTAACTGAGTTTCTTTATTATTCCGACCTACATTAGAATAGACAGAGTAGTTAATATTTGACCTCCACAAGTCAAAATTTTAAATAGTGTGACTACAGACTAAGATGGTTGTAATACATTTTACGTTTGTGCATTGAATGTTTTAAAAATTAAAATTCAATCCTTTCAAAACAAACAGAAAATAAATGAAGTAAAACACAAAAAGCGTAAATAGGTACTGAATATAAAAACTTTTAAAGGTAGGTATCAAGATAATATATAAAAACGTCCATTAGTCCTTGGGATTATTCGACCGACATTGATGTTATCTGCAGTTTCTTACTGATGCTTTATCACTTGTTTAATGAAAACTCCGCCTACGAGATCAGCCTTTGTATTGGTGTTTTTATTTATAAAAAATACGCTTTATCAACTATGAATCGCATAATTAAATGATGATACAAAGCTGATAAAATTTCAAGTTCTAGTTTTGTCGTCGTAATCGTTTTCTCAATCGATGAATGTCTTATATCATGTCTTTCGTAGGGATTGTACAATAATTAATTAATGACCCATACTTCACAGCATATTTTACTTCTAACAACATTCAAACAATCATTTGCCTGCTCTCTTATACTTTATAGCTAAAAAAACAACTTACTTTCAATTTGTATTATAACAACCGTCACAACATGCATTGGTAGATGCAAACACAATTATTGTTATTTAATTCAATTAATATTAATTAAACAATGCCTCGAGATAAGCCTTCATTATGGGAATTTTACTATTATTTATTTCAATTCAATTAATATAAATAATGTAGAATGATACAAAAATACTTTAAAATATATCAACGTACACCTATAAAAACACTACGTTGCATGGCTATATGCGTAAAATCCCCTACAATCCTTGGAAATCGACCGCCTAAGGTTTATCTGTTAATATCTTACTGCATAACAATCTATCTAATTGCTTGTTTATAAAAACTGTGCCTCGAGATAAGCCTTCATAATGGGAATTTTATACACATTATACACATCTACCTGTGACTTCGTTTATTTCTTTGCTCATGCTTATTCATGTTATAAAAAGGCTCCATTAAAATATATTCTTTAATTTTTTACTATTTGTATTTTGTGATTATTTTACTAGCAAACTCTCTAGTCTAGTCTCTCTAGTCAACCAACCACTTATGTAGTGGTAATAGCTGTTATACTATATATTATGGAATAACTCAAAATTCTACGTAAAACGAAGGCTTTTCTTGAAAAAAAAAACAGATTTGTCAGTCTTCAGACATTGGTTTTGAAGATTTGATGATAAGCAGGTATTAATACAAAATAATAAAGAAATCGATACATTTAAAGCCGCCCTTTTATAAAAAAAACCCCGATTATATATTATGAATTGATACAATCGTCTTTGTGGTAATATACCTTTTGGTAATAAAATTGCAATGTTTAAGAACATCTCAATACTCGACACAAAATCTATATAATGGAAAAGATACTGACTGACTTACTGACTGACTGATCTATCAACGCTCAGCTCAAAGTACTGGACGGATTGGTCTGTTTGGCATAGGTACAGATATTATACAGCTATTATGACGCAGGAAAGACGTCCGCTAAGAAAGGATTTTTTGAAAATTCAACTCCCAAGGGGTCTGAAAAATTAAACTTAACATGAGTGAAGCCACGGGAAAAGCTAGTAATTTATATACTTAAACCGCAACATGAAGCAATTCCAGCTGAAACTCCGGCAAGTGTAGTTGCCAATTGTAATTGCGCTTATGTAAGAGTGTTGACATCGAACGCAAATCGTATGACATCGATTCTTGTGTATTAGGTATTTAAATATTACAGACGGTAGTTAGATGAGGTTTTGTGATGAGTTTCAATCGTAATATTTAATGCATGAAGTTATTGAAACTGTCCTAGATCTGTAAGTTTGACTACATGCACTTGTTCTATATTGGAACGTAGTTCCTTATCGCGCGGTACGGAAGGGGGCTAGACGGAAAAAATTAAGGAAACCGACACGACACATTTTTGAAACGTCATTTTTTGTTGAATGTGAATTTTGCATTGTATTCGGTATTTTCGCCTTAGAACTCGGCGTCTGCATGGCCTAGTGGTTAGGAGAGTCGCCTATAAATTCAACGTGGATGGTTCGAATCCCAGCTCGACAGACTGAATTTTCTATTTTCAATTTTATTTTAAATAATTTCTAAATGTGGAATTTTTCCCTAATTTTTTATTGTATAAATTGGATAACGCCATCTGTGAAAAAACAGTAACTCCACCAGAGTAACTCTTTGGTGTTGTATCAGTGCAATAGAAATAAACTAAAAATAATTCATCGTAGTTAATCAATTTAATACTAGATGACACCACTAGTTTATTACAATTCCTTCACTAAAATACTACTACTAAGGTACTAAGTTCCATCCGGGTGTCCCTTGACACGTCTCTTTTTTTTTATATCAGTAGATATAGATTTATATTGCACTACATTACCTACTTAAATATAATTGAATGAGTACCTATGTTAAGAAATCATAATCTATATATATATATAAAAGAAAGTGGTGTTAGTTACACTATTTATAACTCAAGAACGGATGAACCGATTTGGCTCAAAATTGGTGGAGAGGTAGCTTAGAACCAGGAGACGGACATAGGATACTTTTTATCCCGTTCGACCGCGTTTCCGTCAAGTCAATATAAAACCTGGTATAACAAAAATGCATCTGACATGGAATAAAAAAACGAAAATGACAGTGGAAGAACAAAACGTATATGACAGCTAAACGTAATTTTGTATTTGGTTTTATGGTAAAAACAATTATAAAAATTATAGTTTAACGTAATTGATAATATCATCAGTAATATGTTTTCTCTTTGAATCATCATTAACAATGCCGCGAGCAAGACGATCAAATGTTTCCTGCTACAAAGCTACGGATTGACGTGATTTATTGGATAGGTATAGTTGAGAACCTGGAGGGTGACAAAGATTTCCCGCGGGATGTTATGAACTAAATCCACGCAGACGAAGTCGCGGGCATCAGCTAGTATAAAATAAACAGTTATTAGAAAGTACTCGCAGACACCAAGAACATTTTACGTTAGTACCTACCTATATATTTAAGGGCCGATTTCATCAACGTAAAATAAATCTTATCCGAGCGTAAATTTTATATTATTTTGACAGTACTTTCAATACAAAAACTGTCAGAACGGCCAATTTATTCCTCGGTAAAACGTCACTCGACGTTGGTGAAATCGGCCCTCAGTTAATAAAATTAATTCGTCTATTAACTATTAAAAAATTGAGGAAGATAGCGCTGCTTAGACTTGCAAACAGCTAATAAACTAATAAATATAATATGAGCATCATTATGAGCATCTAATAACAATAAAAGTGGTCCAAGAACGTTGCCCTGCGGGCTGCGGCGGTCATTACATCTGCGTGGGTTTTGGCCGGCGCTACTCAGACGACAGACATACCGAAAAAGGTTTCCGATGACTGTGCTCGATCTAAAGGTGCAACTTCACGAACACCTCCGTATTATTTTTAAGATGTTATCATGATGATGAAAAATGATATTACTATTTAGTAGCCTACTAAACTACAAAGATTTTATCTTTAACTAGCTGATGCCCGCGACTTCGTCCGCATGGATTTCGTTTTTAAAAAGCCCGCGGGAACTCTTTCATTACCTATCCGAGATAAAAAGTAGCTCTCCCGGTCTGAGGAACCACTACTACATCCATTACTATACCCGTGCACAAAATCGCATCAATCCGCTGTTCTGTTGCGACGTGATTGAAGGACAAACCAACAAACAAACACACTTTCGCATTTATAATATCAGTAATGCTTTACTAAAACACTTTTTATAATTGTCAAATTTTTTACCACACTTAACCAAAGACAAAATTACGTTTAGCTGTCATTTACGTTTTGTTATTCCACTGTCATTTGCGTTTTGTTATTCCATGTCAGATGCGTTTTTGTTATACCACGTTTTATAGCGACTTGACGGAAACGCGGTCGAACGGGATAAAAAGTATCCTATGTCCGTCTCCTGGTTCTAAGCTACCTCTCCACCAATTTTCAGCCAAATCGGTTCATCCGTTCTTGAGTTATAAATAGTGTAACTAACACCACTTTCTTTTATATATATAGATAACATTTTGATGCTCTACAATATATTATTATGTATTGTAGTGATTTAACCCATGTTGGGAAAATGATGTCCTGACCTATTTTTATTGTTTTAAATATTAGGTATATTACTCTGAGTCTGATACCAGCATAGTGAGTTTTTCAATGATCTAATCGGAATACTTAAAAAAGTTTATAAACTGTGTAATTGTATAAATACAGCTATATATAAGTTTAAGTTATGCAAGCGGAATTTGCACAGCACTAATTTCCATTAATTATTATTATAAGTTAAAAACAGTTATGTGATGGACTTTAAGTTAACTTTAATATTTATAGAATCGATGAAAAGAGCAGTGTGATTCTACAAATGCGGTTTGGCATTGACCTGGCCATTTATGGGCGATCCATTTGTGGTAAACTTACGAAAACTTCAGCCGAGAGAAAAAATTTTTCGGTTAAGTCGATCCGTTGATCCGTAAAATACAAATTATTTATTTAATTTACATAAGAACCTCGTCAAAGCCGAATTGAATTTCGATTCGATGGTGATTAAATTAATAAGATTGTGTGTCCGTGAGGAAGTAGATATATCCAAATATAAAATTTTAGGTTAAATTAAAATGTAAATAGAACTTGATCCATGACTGATTTTTCGTTGACGTTGACTTCCCGTTGGGGTCCTATGATGCTGGAATGGCGACCTTGCATCAGAAAGCTCAGTGTAGACAGAAAACTCACTAGGAGTGGACGAACGACATCAAACGGGTCGCAGGAAGGTCAGAAGGATATCACTGGACGTAGAAGATTGGTTTTCGTGTTAGCGCCTATCGCAACTTTAAGGATACGCCTCGACTAAGGCAAAACATATGCCTCAGTCGAGGCATGGAGCGGCTTGCACGTTTCCCGACTGCAGTCTGCACGCAGGGCGCTACAGTACAAAGCCTTTAAAGGCTACCGCTAGAGATTCTTATGTATGTATGTATCGAATTTCAAGGTACTCGTATTATATGACTTTGCAGAGGCTCCGACCGCAATATGACATCAAAAAATTGTATTCGATAATGTATAAATAAAGCTTTCTGTAGCATAGATAGCAAAAAGGTAGTAGGTAGGTACTGGAGCGAAAAGGTAGGTAGGTAGTAGATACTGGTAGATTATAAGGGTTTAACGCAAAATGAAAGGTTTTAATGCTTACGAAACTCTATTGGCGTCACGAATTAGTTCTAGTTTCTACTGTGTACCTAGTTAAACTTATATACCTACGTCAGATCCAAACCTATTTATCTTAAAAACTATCATACCTATAGTGTAATTAATTTATTATGAAATATACGCAATAACACAATCGCATTTAATATTCTCTAAGCGAATATAATATGTCTGCCTTATTATCATTAAGTCCGCATTTGTTTACCATAAACAGATTTCTAACAGGTTTTTTCGTAACAGCGTAGGCTGAGTTAATTTAGTTTAGTAGAATTGGATTGATTACGGTTTCTGTTTTTAAGTCCATAGTCAAACATATAACATTGATTTTGTACCTACTCGAATGATTTATCTTACGAAGCTTATAAATTATAGTATTCACGTCATGCAGAAATGCCGGGTTATCCTTAGCTGCTTCTTTGACAGATTTCGTATAAAGCTTCTGTCAAAATTACAAATTTATTCCTGGGTTAAGCCTAACCCGGCGTCTCTGCAAGCGGGCCTTAATGAATTAGGGTTAATTCATTAAATGACGTGAATATTACGTAATTTATGTCGTGACTATTTAAGACACAACTTGCAAGTTAAATGCTCATAAGACTGCATCCACCCTTTAATACTCAAAGGCATCCACGGACTACAATACATTTATTTATATCTTTTTAATACTAGCTGATGATGCCCACAATTTTCGCTAAGATTTAGGTTTTTTAAAATCCCGTGGGAATTATTTTCCGTGGGAACCCTGATTTTCCGAGATAAAAAATCTTTTCGGTGCAGAATTGCCACTCCAGCACTATGAGATCCATCAGTTGTTCGATAAGTTTTCATATAGAGCGTAACTGAATGCATATATTTCGAACACAGCCAGACGTTTCAATTTTATTTATTGATAGTACAGAAATAGAAAATTATAGCCGAAGTAGGCACGAGTAGATTCTACTAGCTGATGCATGCAACGTCGCCCGCGTGTGTTAAATTTGTCCTTGCGAGGACGATTTGATTTTCCGGGATAAAAGGTACACTATCTCTTCTGTTAGATACGTTTTTCAATCCAAAAGGATCGACTACGTTACTTTTTCTTGTTGCCTAATAAAATGTACATGTAGATAAGTAAGTTATTTTTTGTATCACCTATCATTTGTCTGTAATACGCGTGTGTCACAAATTGTTTTTTTTTTGTTGACTTTTTACAACGATACGTCTACAAGATTTCAGGTGACAACGTCTACAAGAAATCTATTGTTACGCGTCCCACGTAAAGAATTCTTCACATTGACCTTGAGCTGACACTTGTGCCGATCACGGTGCAATATTCAGACAATAATAAATAAAAAAAACTTTAGAGGTGTCAAGGGACACCCGGATGGAACGTAGTTTCTTTCGATTAATTAATTTGGCATTGTGTTCGGTATTTGCGCGGTACAATAATGAATCTCCGTAGCCTTGTGGCTTCTGCAGTCGCCTAACAGCCAAAGGTCGATGGTTCGAATCCCAGCTCGACAGACCGGATTTTCCATTTTCAATTTTATTTTAAACAATTTCTACATGTGGAACCTTTCCCTAATTTTTTATAACTTCGCGAAAAATTCGCGAAGAGAGAGAGAGAGAGATGTTGTCGATGTAGACTGATTTCTCGTTTACTCTTTTAAACTTCAAAATTTGAGAAAATGACGTCACCACTCGCCA
The DNA here is from genome assembly GCA_029955525.1 of Oeneis ivallda. Taxonomy (NCBI): domain Eukaryota; kingdom Metazoa; phylum Arthropoda; class Insecta; order Lepidoptera; family Nymphalidae; genus Oeneis; species Oeneis ivallda. The sequence goes on from JARPMR010000007.1 coordinate 13,513,177, forward strand.
TGTTATACTCGCCATGTTCGTAGAGAAAAATAGAGAAAATAATTTTATCTCTACTTTTGACGTAACAAGACGAATCATGATGTGCAACGTGTAACCATGTTAGTTTCGATAGAGATAATACGAGAAAAGGGGTAGACAAAATTTTCTCGCGCGTGCATGGCCTGCTAGAGAGTGACATAGGCTACTTTTTATCCCGGAAAATCAAGGAGTTCCCGAGGGATTTTAAAAAATAAATCCACGCGGACGAAGTCGCGGGCATCAGCTAGTCTGAAATAAAGAAACAGACAGACAGAATTACTTTGGCATTTATAATATTACCAATATGGAATGGATATTCAATATCATAAGTGGAACATCTTACATGTGACCGGAAGCAATCAAGGCTGACTGGTGTCGCGTGTTCTTATTTTAACGGAAGCTCTTAGGTAGGTAGGTAGTAGGGCTTGCAAATATTCGAAAATTTTTGATATTCGAATATTCTACTTTTTTCGGGTATTTGTAGGTAGTTTGCGATTTTGAAACTCGAACAAGGTACGTACCTTGTTCGAGTTTCAAAAATTATCTAATTTACTATAGTGTGCATTTTAATGGACACTACAGTGAATAATTTTTGCATTTAAAATGCTAACAAAAACATTTATAATACAAAATGCCGCGAAATATTGTCAAGACACTTCTGTCTTTGATCAGCTATAGGGTCATCTAGTCTAGCCCTAGCCAAAACTTCAAGCGTTGACGATCATAGAAAGCGAATAGATACAACGAAGTGTAACTTGGGTAGAGGGGCAGAGTAGCCATGCGATCGTGTGATTTAAATGTTTTAAGGCTTAAAGCGTATGTTTGATGAATTGATTAATGAAACAATACGTCTAATGAATACGATTTCCTTACACAACAGTACGGCTAGGTTAAGTCATAATATTTTGCTTAATTCTAGACATCATCGCAGGAAGTTTTCAATCAATAGCGATATTGTATTGGAGAAGCTATCTTACTAGGAATATAGCTATAATACGAACGCAATCTAGTAATAAAGCTATATTACTAGATCGCGTTCGCATTATAGCTATATTCCTAGTAAGATAGCAATAAATCGGCTTCGTGTAGCTATATTCCGGCATATAGCTATAAACCTAGGTTTATAGCTATAACACGGCTTCAACTATCTTACTGCGACATATGTACCTTTCTCATTTATATCTACATGGTTATAACCATCAACAATGATAAATATAATACATATACCTAATATAATTGTTAATACAGATGTATCAGACTATCGTCACAATATTTATACAGTCAGTTTACTTTAATACAAGGTGATATAATGAGTTAAGCGTGAAATTGTAGAAGTTGATACCATAACGAATATTTTTAGACATCACTTATTCAATAATAGCACTTGAGCGTGAAATTTATAATTGATGTTGGCTGTACGACAAACACGGTCCACCGGCGGAGGTCCCAACCAACGGCCTTTCGAATTTCAGAATGTCCGTTTGCTGTTGTTGACCCGCTGTCGCAACCTGCATACACTCAGCTGTTGAACTCCGCGTTACATCAACCAAATAGTCCGGCCACAATTATATCACGACTAACTGATGCCCGCGAACTCTTTGATTTTCCCGTATGAAAGTTAGCCTATCCACTCTCCAGGTCCTCAACTATAGCCATGAAAAATATCACGTCAATCCGTAGCTCTGTTGCAGCGTGATTGAAGGACAAACCAACGAACACATTAGTAGGGATAGTAGGGATGGCCGGAATATAAGACCCATCGTAATGTCCCTATGTGGCTATATACGATGATAATCCTACTAATATTATAAATGCGAAAGTTTGTGAGGATGGATGTATGGATGGATGGATGTTTGTTCCTTTTTCACGCTACAACGAATGAACCTTTTCTGTCTGAAATTTGAAATGAAGATAGCTCATACTTAATAGATATCCATAATAGATAAGATTAACACATGGGCTACATTTTATCCCGGAAAATTTAAGAGTTCCCGCGGGAATCAAAAAAACCTTAATCCACGCGGACGAAGTCGCGCGCATCATCTAGTATTTTATTTTATATTATTTTGGTCTCATCGAAATAGACCGATCTCGCCAAAATACGTGTACCATCGGGCCTTATGTTAGTCTAGTCAATTAATGTAAGAGCCTCATGCCATAATATGTATATTTCATTTTCATTAAACCGATATTCATGTAATTCACAGCTTACTTTCAAACTCTTTCTTACCCCGGATGCGATTCATTGCAGGGCTAATTTGGGAATTTATATTTTCTAAATTGTTTTAGTCTGCTTTAGTGGGGCTTGTATTCTACTGTCTATTCTTCGTATAGTCATTTACCATTATGAGTTCGCAGCTGGTACTTTGCTTCTAGCTACTGTGAATTATCTACTACAGTTCTACCACTCTTCTTTTGAAATATTGGAATGCTACAAATCTGTATCTGTATTTAAACTGAACTAAGTAAGTCAAAGTAATGTTTCTCTGAAGGAAATTTAATGCGACAATTAAAGACGTACACCTACTTACTAACTTAACATAACGAAATAGAATATTTTCGATATTCGAATATATTATAGATATTCGTTACTTAATTCTCTATTTATTTCTTACAATTCCATACAAAACAACGAAACATGAAATTAATTTCATGAAAAGACTTTAATACACGATTTAAATGCATTAAAATTAATGAAACACATTAAACCCCGCAGGGTCGGCAATTCACTTCGATCCCTTCATCTCCAATGCAGATTTATTGGCAGCATTACCAAAACATTGGTTTTATTTTTAGAATTCTGATACACTCAATAATAATTTACAACAGCGATACCTAATAACTAAGTTTTGCTTACTTATAAAACATGCTCTAGGTACACTTCTTGCTTGCTCTACAGTCTACAGTCTACACCCTTGAATTTACCCGCTACCTCTGCGCTAAAAATGTCCCCGTACTTCATAACTTTTCAGTTTTCACACTACCACTCGCAGTCCCTTCGTCGGACAGTACACAAGGCAACAGCCAAACCGCAGGCGAACTTAGTTTCAGGTATTCTTGCTATGGTTTAGTATGCTATGGTGATTGTAAGGTAGGCATTTTTAACATCAATATACTTAGGTAGCATAGAAAAAATATCATATATCACTCAAGACAAAATTACGGAAAGAAATATTTGAATCCAATTTAAACCATACATATAATATTCTCTATTGTACTCCAGATCCTTACGTTTATGAGTTTCTGCAATCTCCTTCACAAGCTGTTAATAGTACCAGTTTTCATTCGATCAGAAAATAAATTGGAAGGTTATCGCCCTCCTCCAAAGGTCCAAATCATGACCTTGAAACCGAAAATAAGTGTGAAGAGTTGTGTGATAAGTGTGTATTTATGAAGATGAGAGTAATTTAATACACTTACTATTTTTTATTAAAAAGCTTAGCTCAGTGCTTCTTTTTACAGATTTTTTCTTTAACATTAAGAGCTTTCAAAGTACGGGTATGATTTTTAATATTGTTTACATGAATAATATTCTACCGTAACTGACTAACTGACAGACGTTAATGCAAGCTTATAACGGCTAGAGATTAGAAATTAGGCGAAAATATTCTTTGAGGTTTTTTTTAAACCGCACGTTATTATCGTACAAATCAATGTTTTCAGTTAAAATTAAAGTTTCTTATAAACGTGTTACGCATACCTAGGCTATTACCTACTCGTTTTTACTAGAAACTCGATAGACTTAGTCAGTGGTCCTCTCTGCAAGTTTTTTAAAGCTATGAAGAATATATGCAATTCTTTTTATTTCAAAATATTATGTACATCACAATACCGTAAAATAACGTTGTTTATCTAAAAAATACATGTCAATAGCTAAATAACTCGTCTTTACTGTTAAGGAATCCAGTTTTAGACAAACGGCGTAAATTGACCGTAACTTTACGTATATAAAACGCAAATAATAGAAATAAATGGTTTGGCTTACAAAGTACCACATTTTACCTCATAAGCCTATTTAACGTTTTATCGTTATTCGATACGTATCGTAATTTGTAGTACCTAATTCGTGATAACGGATCATCGCTTAAATATACGAATAGGTATCCATAGCCGTAGATTTAAGTTTTTAACTATAAGAATTTCCATTCCCTTGCTCTATACAAATGAATATCCTATAATTCTTGCGTTATTCGAGGACTTAAAGATGAACACAGGTTTGTGGAGAAATGTAGAGCTCACAAAGCCTTGCGCGGTTGGACTAGGAGTTAGGACACACCCTTGCTACTTCAGTTTCGCACTCCGTTGAGCTACGTCAGGGATTCTGATTCTTCTTCGGATCTCCTTGATCAGATGAACTAGAGTCGGCCAAAATTGCTGTTGATTATTATCAGCAAATTTATTTATTTATTTATAACCAAGTAAGTAATGAATTTATCTTGAATATACTCATCGTAAAAGTATTGTATGTCTTAACTGTGTACCGTTTTTGTGTATCATACATGACTAAGATGCGTAGGTGTAACTTATTTTTGCACCTCTTATAACAACTGTAACGATCTACAGTAGCGTATCGGAGTCATCTAAGCAAGGTATATCCGTATAAAAATTCAAAGGTCGATCCTTTGAATTCTCCAAATAAATCATTTATTCTTTGAATAGCATTTTTATAAAATATATCTACGTAATACATACCTGGTAAATCAAAGGCTGAAACGACTACATAAGAAGCTACTCGGTCAAAAAAAGGTTATGGACTTTTACGTCATATATGTATTAAATCAATACTTACTAAGTACATCGACGCTATGCAACCGTCTATGAAAAACAAAATTTTTACTTCAGGATCATTGCTATTATTATTCTTAAACAGCTATAAAGAACTAGCATACCACTACTTCAAAATGACATATTTTGGTTGTATTTCTTATTTTTTATGCGTAAATGCTAAAGATGCCAGATAAGTACCTACACGGATTTTGTGTTCTATCTCTTGTAAAAACTTCTTAAATATAATGTACGCCACTTGAATCCTTATCAAGGCACGATGTCGGCTCCGTGTAAAAAACTAAAGTAAGTAGGTACATTAAGCGTTTCGACGTACTACTCATGGGTTATATTTAAAAACTAGCTGATGTTCTAACGAAGAGCAAAGAGATAGCTTGCATTTTGGAGACCAACATAGGATACATTTTATGCGCTGTAATCAAAGAGTTCTGACGCGACTTTGAAATCCAAATTTCAAACGGACAAAGTAATTGGCATCAACAAGCGTCGAATAAAGAATTTTTTAGTTATAAACCTTATAATAAACACTAAACCCTTCAAAGCCTTATCAGAATTAAATCATTAACCATCTTTCCATCCATTAGCCATTCCCAAAATACGAAGCCGTGCTTAGATTCGGTCAAAAACTTCACAACAACACAAGTTGTTTTCCCCGAAAGCGGCTAAAAATAGGTATGATCCTTACATGACGCGCCGACAACACGCCGGCACACAAGCCTCATTGTAAGACAACATTTTTTTATGGCTTTACACTCAGATTGCCTTAAAGATGCTAATTTACTTGTATGTATTTTTCGCGTTAGCTCACTCATTGCGCGCACATCTTCAAAATTAATCTGAACACATCTGTCCCACATCGGGAAATTTTTGAGTTCATGATTTAAGATGAATCTTTCGTCGATTAGTCCAGATAAACAGACAGACAAAAGTTAAAAATAACGTGTAATAATAATGTGAGTGGGTTATATTATCTTTCAAATTACTATGAGTATATTAAATGATAATACTTTAATATTTTAAAGAATGAGAGAGATCTACAACAATTTTACATATTTCCATACGAAAGAGTTCAACGCGAGCGAAGCGTAGGTACATTCAAATTGTCTGTACATGACTTCCTTCCCAGTCCAGCTCTATTATAATCTTGTTGTAAGAGGAATAAATAGTCTACAGGAAATATGTCTACTTACAGTAATCGATAATAGTCCTAATGGTAGCAAAAAAATAACGCAATCACAGAGTCTTAAACACTGTGCATTACAGATCCTTAAGTGTAAGTTTTCAATGTCATCTCATGTGTTAATTTTATTTGACATCTGAAGATTCAGAATGATGTTTTCCTAAAAGTTAATTCAATGAATGTACTACGTACGCACAGTTAACGTTAATATAACTTGAATAGTTTAGTAATAGCTTTAGATGTCTTCCTACAGATATCAGAGTCCAAAGTCTACGGTAGCCAACATAATTCCTCAAAAGCCTGGCGTAAACATAGGTGTGACAAGTATATGAAAGGATTATACAATCTGTACCTACACATAAAAAGTACTAGCTATTCTTCCACTGCTAGTCATAGATCTTATCGTAAGTTCCGACCATCCATACCCTTTTGCTTCCCATCACTATCTTGAGCATCGGTCATTTTTAATTTTTTTTTTTTTAAGTTTTTAAGTTTTAATCGGTCTATAGGTTTTAATGACGTAGGAAATAAGCTGATGATCTTCAAAATGCCTAAGCAGATCTTCATAATATATAGCTAAGATCCATCTCGATTATATTGGCTTTCAAGCAGAAAAAAATCGCATCAAAATCAGGCCATTCGTTACGGAGCTACGAGGGAACAGACCGACACACAGACACAAAGACAAACAGATACACACGTCAAACTTATAACACCCCTCTTTTTTCGTCGGGGGTTAAAAATAGATAAGGTAACCTTTATTTGTTCAATTCGACATGAACTTAATCTTTTTGTGGAAATGTCATATTCTATTCTAACAAAGATGCACGGGTTAAATCAGCTTGGCATCCAGCTGCCCACAAGATAGTATAAAAACTTATTACAATGTAATAGCTACTTATTAATATTGTAAAATGATTATTTTGAAAAGAGCAACTGCTGAGTTTCTTGCCGGCTCTTCTCAGCAGAATCCGCTTTCCGAACCGGTGGTAGAATCTTGACGTGTCATAAGAGCCACAGGTTGGCCTACATGAAATAAATAATTTTGAATTTGAATTTGAATTTTTTTTTATTAAAATGTTACAAAAAAACTTATAGCTAAACTAATCTAATTACTATACAAATCATGCCCGCTTGGAATGGTGCCAAGAATATTTACAGGATTCAGCCATTTCAGCTGCGGCTCCCGGTCTTGATGCTCTCTCCCTGATATGACACGGGGCCAATGTGTCGACGCACGTTGGGTCCCACATTAGAGCCCGTCCCTTTTTCGAGGGAACCAGCGTCAATCCATCAGGTCTCTTGCCACGAAGCAAAAACCGCTGTTTTATCAACACACGAGGCGTCTCTGATTCTGTTTCGTATTACAACTATTTTCTGTTTACTGCGTACACTTAATATTTCCCTTTTTTTATTCTTTGACATAGAACTCAATTATTACATCCGCATGATAATAGGCTTTTTTTTCTGAAATCACATACCTAATACAATTTTAATTTTTTTAATTAAACTTTTTGGATTTGGTTTAGGCAATAACAATCTGTACTGTAAGAACCTATTGTCGAATTCAAATCATCTTGCTGATAACACCGTAACTAAGCATTTAATTTTTATTAAGTTAATAACATAGTTTTAGCTTTAATATAACTTTCCTTGTATTAAAAAAATCTTTATTAATTTTTTGTGGTCTTTATACATCTACTTACCTATAAAATACTTGGCTCTTTTAGTAATAAACATTTTTTGTAAAAATTATCACGCCTTTAAATTACTTACCTGCTCTATAAGTCTTTCTCCATTGTTATTTTCAGGTAAACCGCGAGTGCGGGGCACCTCATCTGACCAGCCACGATCGATACGAAAAGAACCTTTTACACATTTATCCGAACAAGAACTAATAGAAGAAGCTAACAAAGTTATTGCACAAGCACAAAGTGTCACTTGTACGGCAGACCATCCACCAGAAAAATTCTTCTCCCTGCCTCATAGAAGAAAATTTAGAGAAGACAAATCTACCCGAAGGAATAGTGACGACGGTGGATCTCCTGAAGGCAATGGTAAAACCCAACTCGGAAGGTCAACTAGTGATGTAAGTTCGAAAAGAAAAAAGGAACGAACTTCACTTTCAACCCTTTTTAGAAGAGCTCAACGAACCAAAAGCCCTGATGCACCAATAGTTGTCACTACTAAACCTGCTGTAATAGTTAAAAGAAGTAAAAGTGACGTAACAGATTTAAAATCAAACACTAATCTTAGTAAAGTTAAACCAATACGTAAACGATCAGGGAGTGAAACAGAAGAATTTCTCAAATCATTACGAAATAAAAAAGCACAACTTTCACCTATTATTGAAAGTTCACCTCGGGAAGATTACTTCAAAAAAATTTCACCCTTAGACTTACTACAAAAAGAAAAAATCTCAGAAAAAGAGAGATCTGAAGATCAAGTTTCAATAGATAACACAAAAGTTAACCCAATTGAAAAACCTCCTCGACTTAATAGAGAAAAACCATCTGAAAAAGATCCCTCTGCACCAATAACAGAAACACCTAAACGGACAACTGAAATAAAAAAGACCCATCTCATTGATGAAATTGATTTTCCCAAAACAAAAGAAACTCCAATTGAGGTGAAAGACAAAATAAGGGATAGCATTAGAAAATTAGAAGAAAACGTTTATGGTGAAACTGAGATGAAACATAGTAGTCAACAGCCACCGGAAAAACCACCGCTAACTAGGGGTCATACAGTTGATCATATTGTGCGAATACTAAAGGAAGAACAACATTCACCTACTACCAGATCTCACTTAATTTCACCGTCAAACAGCTCAAATATTAATCAACCATTTTCTTATACAAAACCAAGTGCTAGTCCTGATCCCAATTTATTCATCAGAGCTACAAGTCCTGATAGATCACCAAGTCCTGTAAATAAAATGACAGATAAAGGTGTTCTTTACGCTCAAGTCATCAGGGATAGCGGTGACATGGTCGGTCGTTCTCAATTTCCTAAACCAACAATGCACAAAACTTTTTCTACTCCTAGAGATAAGTATAGAAATTTGTCTGATGAAGATGAAGGACTTGGTTATGAGGAGAGGTATAAATATTCCGCTGAGAGAATAAATGATTACGATCACAAAACTAATGATGATGGTTACAATATTAATGGTAGTTTTAATATTAAAGAATCACCCATAAGGCCAAGATTTAGAGAATATAAGCTAATGAGCTTTGAAGATCTCGAACCGACCTATGCTAATAGCTATACAGAAAAAGAATTTCAAAACCACAAACCCCTTCACAGTTACAGAGGTAGAGCTGATGGAATGGACACAAAGAAAAAAACATTTGAATCTGATACTAAAATAGACTTAAATTTTAATGAGTTAAGTCATAGAAGAGAGCTTTTAGAGTCTCGTCTAAATGCAAGACGATATGAACGTGAGAGAATTAATTTAAACGAACCTATCACCAAATACATTGTTGAAAATGATCCTATTTACGAAGCAGAAAAGCGTATGAAGCAAACGGAAAAGTATGTTAATGATACAGTGAAATACTATCGGCATACGCTAGAAAGGGATGGTTTTGAAAGTACTATAGCAGAAGATTATAAATATGATACAGACAGTCAAAAAGTTAAATATAATACAGAATCGAGATCTTTTCAAAAAGCTCCTAAAGGTGATATAGACAGGCGTGAGTTCATTGACAACTTGGGACCAGCCAGATATAAAGAAGAGAGGAAAATATTTCCGCCAGAACCTGAATATGAACCACCAAGTCTAGAATCTAATCCTGGGAAACCAATATCATCTCCAGATGAATACAAAGAAAAGAAGTACAGAGTGAAAAAACACTTTACGTCTAGTCATGATCTTGTCCAGGGTGGTCAGAAGTATAAATTAAAAGATGATTGGTTTGGTAAAAGGAAAGGTCATTATGCTTCCAATCCTGAAATAGCACAAGAGAGAGAAGATGATTACGCTAATCTTGGTTATAACACAAAGCACGAATCATTCCATAATTCCTTACGCCGCGTGAAAAGTAAAGAAAAAGACTTCAACAATCATGGCAGCATACGCAGACATGATTCGGGTGACAGCAGAGATTACTACCGAGAAGAAAAATCTCCGCGTCGTTTTGATTTTGATAGTCGTTTGGTTGATTCTGGAATCGAAAATGACTTTAGGCATAATTCAAGTGGAGAAATCCATAGATCAAGGCATAGACGCCATGAAAGTGATGATGATGTACAAAACACTTCTCTATTTTTAGCCAGCGAAAGGCAACATACAGACGATAACTATCCAAGTGAACAAATATATGCGAATGGAGAACATTTGGCAAACTATAGAGGTTACAGGGAAGAAAATAGAAAAGAGTTTATTCCAAGAGAAAGAAGCGCTGAAGATAGTTCACTGTTAGTGCCGAAAGCTCATCGTTATGATAAAAGTCCGAGCAAACATGATGATAAAATCAGTGCGAAGCCACCAAAAGCAAAAAAGCTTTCTGGACTTGAAAAGGTAATTCATTTAAAAATTAGCTATTCGGACGGGATTGTCACAGTTACTTCGTACTAGAGACTAGACTGATTAACTTAAACCAGAAACCAGACTAAATATTATGCATACAGGAGAATCATTCAATATACAAAGATAGTCTTTACGAGTTAGTCTATTTTACAACTAATTTTTAACTATTTTTACAGATGAAACAGCTGTTCTCTCGCGACTCTTCTAAGAAGAGCAAAAAAGAGAAAGAAGTAGTCCAACCAAAAACTCGCACTCGGGTGCTCAAGAGCCCTGAACATCTTGCCAAAGACGATTCTGAATATAGGAGGTAACACTATCAAAGGAGATTGGCGAATTCCACAGAGTTTCTGACCCAGACGAACTGAACTGAACATTGAACGCTCACGTTCACGAATCAAACATCTCATACTTGTTCTAGTAAACCAGACTGACAATAATTAATCAAAGTCTATCAAATAAAAATGGGAGAAAAAAGATATTCACTTGTATTGCCACGTAACGGATATTTATAATATTGTGTACTTGGGAATAATTATATTTTTGATCCCCATCTTCTAAAAATATGGGGTTTACACAGAAAAATACTATGAAAAATATTGATTAAAATTATATGTTTTCTGAACCTGAACGGTTTTTAAAAATGCTGGGTCAAAATTCTCCAACCTCCTTTATATATTTTATTTATAAAAATTGGCTTGTCAGAATTTTAACTAGAACTGTCGTTTGATTTGTATCTAGATTTTTGCAATTTTTGTATTTGCAAGGTATACGGATCCAGAGCCCAGCGACCTGGATGTGAGAAAAAGAGAGGATCCTAAAGAAGAAAAGAGATACAGACGGTCGAGGGAAGATCTGGATAGATACAGGAGCGCAGACCCCCGAGAAAGTACAGAAAAGAAGAGAGAAGAAAAGTTCAGAGATTCTGACTTTGATGGGAGGTAAAAGACTTTGATTAAAGAAAGTAAGAAGTAATTATCGGCCAACATAATATAAAACCTACAATTACTAAGAAAGAACGAAACATTCTCAACATTTGGGTGATGTCATTGGTAATCTTGTAGTGGACTAAATTTAGGTTAAAGATGCGTCTCCTTCAAATTCTTTTTCATCTAAGACGTTAAAAAAACTAAGTAGCTTTAAACCGCATATGGATAGTCAAAATATTGCAATCCATTAACCATTTTACAGATTTGAAAGAACATCAAAAGAAGATAGGCGATTCAAAGAGCACCACGAGGAGAAGCGGCGTTACAACTCGTCAGATAGAGACAGCGATCATCGCCCGTCGGATCACGAAAGCGACCGACGAAGAACCAGATCCAACACTGCTGGACCCTTAGACTCACCGGCTTTGGTAAGTGCTTATATCTAAATGTGCCTTTTTTGAGTTAAACGAGTCTGTTAATATTTACAAATATATACGTAAGATGTCCTTCTTGCAAACATGTCGTAAGTTTTAGATTTTTTATTCCCCTGGGACCTCTTTGATAACTCAAAAAGTTGCATACGGTGACTGCCAAATAACGTAAAAATTGGTTAGGCCGTAAAAATATATTAACCTAACTTATTGTCCCTAATATCAACAGCTTTTATGTTTGTACGCAGGAATCCTTAATAATAAGCCAAATTAAGTCTTTATTTAATAGATTAAACGCGTTAATATAAATTATATACGTAGAATTGCTGAAGTTCCCTAACGTTGTGTTCTTTTAGCAATGCAAAATGTTGTTAAATATTGATATATTGTCATAGGAAACAATACCTTGCCTCAACGTGTAGCATAACAAGCAATATAGCAAGTTGACCTATCCGACTGTCGTAAAGGTCAGGGGGTTCAAGACGAGACGTCTGAGTCATCGCTTTTTCCACCGACTTGTCTCTACCTTACTTCCTTACAATATCATGTGGATTGTTTAATAGTCATAATTAAAATCGAAAATTAATACGCATATTCTGTATCTCTGTTGCTTTAAACTTTAGTTACTAAAGTAGGTACACAGTTCTAGTGTAGTAGGTACCCACTAAAGTTTAGTAGGTACTACAAAGGTACTACACTAGAATGTGTCACCCAATTAATTAGTCAAACACATTTATTGGCTAACTTTGTTAATGAACATTAATCGCAGTTTGTTGAACACTTTCCGCGGTGTGCAGCTAAATTGCATAGGAATACGAAACAGCAGAAACCAGCGGGGTTATTTTACAGAGCCAGCTGTTACATTGCGGAAAAGCTGCATAAGCTATTTATTGCTACGGTTCAATTGTGGTGACTGGATGAATTTATTTATGACTTTCTTGCCGCAATAATACATTTTAGTGATTGCGATCGTCACATGTAGCAATTATTTTCAGACTATCCTACTGCTGATTAAATTTAAAACTGAAAAGAATTGCTGAATATTTTCAGCTTTTTAATTCTAGGTATAAATATACCTAGTATTAAAAAGCTGAAAATATTACAACTTATACTACAACTAAACATGACACAACTCAAAAATATGCCTTGGTATATTATACGAGTATGTACCACGATAATTGTTTTAGTTGGAACTGTCGATATTTCATTAAACCTTTAATAAAAGCCTAAACAAATAATTAGCTACAGGAACATTTGCTTAAAGAAGTAATTATTAGTGGTCAGTAATTCCAGTTACTATAGTTTTTATAACATTTCCTCTGTCCAAGTTTTTTTTTATATTGGTCATTTGAACGTATTGCCTAAAACTATCAGCGTTCCAAAAGGACTGCCTTATAAATGCGTGGTTCAAGAAAAGAGCATCAGTAAACGTTATCATGGGGAATGACGCTAAATAGAATTTCAAGCAAGCACGTATAGCCAAATTCTTTTAAAAATAACTTTATTTAATACTCTACTGAACAATTAAGATAAACTAGTAACTCCTAACCGGGATGTTGCCTATATTAAAGATAAATTATTTCTTACTGATTATATATAGGGGAACGGTACAGTTCTTGGCCAGTTAAGCTACCGCCAGACATTATTTGCAAAATTAAAAAAACCGGTCAAGTGCGAGTCGAACTCGTGCGCCGAGGGTTCCGTACCTACCCATTATACCGCCATTATATTATTATTACTATGTAATATACTTTTCAACTTTTTATTTTTTGGAATTTTTCCTTTATTTGTGCTGTAAGCAAGGTCTTACGTCGTAAGACCTTGCTTTTTGTCAAACGTGGTTCTAGGTCAACGGAAACGACCATATAGGTTTTCGACCCAAAACCTATAGGGTACTTCCGGTTGACCTAGAATTGTCAATTTTGGTTAAAAGCAAGGTCTTACAGCACAAGTAAACGGAAAATTCCGAAAAATAAAAAAGTTGAAAATTAAGGTAAATTTTGGTACTTACAAGTTTTCGCGAAAATCTTTGATTGACCTTGATTTTTACACACCTAATAGGGACTATAGACTTCAGTATCTGGTATAAATTTCAACTTGCTAGGTCCACCCGTTCGCGTTCCTGAGAAAATCGGTGGCGACACACGGAGAGACGGACAAGAGAGTGAAAAAAGGAACCCTTATAGGGTTCCTTTTTTTACCTTTTTAGGTACGGAAAAGAAAAAAAGAAAAAAAAGAAATTAACTACATAGATATGGATAAAAAAATTAATTATACTAGGTACTCTTATTTCTTATAATAATTAAAATAAAATTAACGCAAATTGAAATATTAATTGAAATATCCACATTGGCCACATAATATTATTTATTTATCTATTAATTTTTTTTGTTCGCGGTGTTTTGTCGAAACTTCCTAACAGTCAGCAACTGAGTGTTGCCATAATTATATTTATTTTTAAAACCATTTAACAACAAGGTTTACAAGTTTTTCAATAACAAAGTTGAATCATTTCAACCCACATAAAGAGTATCTCACTATTTCATAGAAGTTGCCATACAATGCCATTTTGAGGATTTAAAAACAGCTATTGCTTTACATTATAATCGCTTGCTGCTTATGACTCAACTTAAGAGGCATAGAAGTGAAAGTCACACTGCAAAGTGACCACTCCCGATCTCTGCATGCGTTTAGGCCGTATTAGTGAGGAATTTAATCGCGCAACTCCTCGACCCTATTTTTTAGGCCTTTAAAGTAAACTATTGCATCAATTTTGTGACTGCATTTACTGTAGAGGCTGAGTACCTGTCCGGTTTTCGATATAGACCATCTCATAACAAGCAGTACAAACTAAATGTTGATCTTCAGATTGACCAAATAAATAGACCAACTTTAGTTTTTTTTTCATATTATAGGTATGCATTTTTTGAATAATAAATAAGAAAAACGGTATAGTGCAACTGGTAGAGGTCGAACCTGCGATCTTTCAGTTTCAGTCCGCATCTTTAACCGTTGGACTACTGAGGGTTTAGTTAGTTATTACTAGTATGGGATTTGTAAAAGCCTTTTAAATAAAAAGCAACGCCACAGGCCGAAACTTACTAGGTACTATCTATATACGAGTATTATAGTAATTCTAGTATTAAGTAGTATAAATCGATATGCTCTCACAAAAGAAAACACACTTTGATGTTGAAACTGTGTTATCTCAAGTTATTACGTTTAATGGGTGGAGTTGGCTGAATATTGCAGATTTCCAAACTTTATAGCACAACACGTGACAGGTAATATAAATGCCAGTGTTAAAAATCTCTCATAACCACTTGAATTTAGTATGATCGATGTACTTAATCTGTGTCAATATACGCGTACGCACTACGCATTAATGACATACCTAGTCTATCTATCTATCTAATCTAATATCTTTAAACGAACAATTCTTGTGTATATATATATATATATATATATATATATATATATATAATCTGAATCTCGGAAACGGCTCCAACGATTTTCATGAAATTCAGCATGTAGGGGGTTTCGGGGGCGATAAATCGGTCTAGCTAGGTTTCATTTTTAGAAAAGGTCGTTTTATCCCTGTTTTCAAGCAATGAAAAACCCCTTACAATATAATTAGAATACGAAGGTAAATTTCGCCGTTAATTATGAACTCTCGATAGCTTAGTTAGGTTTCGGACGATTTCGAAACTAGAAGACTCTGTGTCGAGTCCAGACGAATTTTTTCCCTATGACTTTTATAATATTTATTTTTTATTTTATTCTTTTCTAAATATATCATTTCCAAAAAACACGATTTACAAAAAAAATAACAAAAAAACCGAGCAAAGCTCGGTCAACCAGATATTATTACTAAAACATTAAAATAATATCTCTTATTGCCGCACTCAGAGTAATTCATTAAATTAAGATTAATCATGACTTGTGATTAACTGCCGCACTCAGCCGCATGTATTAAATTATATTATTTAATGATTAATCAATTAATTATCATTAAATCTATTACTGAATTGTCATTAATGTACCAACGAAGCGTTACCTTCTGAGGATGAAACTTTTTAAAATCCAAGATTAAGTCATTAAGTAACGATTAGCGACTCTGAGTGACAGCCATGATGGCTTTCCATTAAATATATTGTAGTGTTAGGGTGTTAGGGGTTTTCAGAGTATTATAATAATATAATATAAATTCTGCTAATAGGCTGCTTAATTTACCGAAAATCGATCACTAATTCAGTTATCGACATGGTGATGGATCAATCATCAAAGTTGCTTACCCAGCGCAATCGAATGTTCACTATTGCAAGAAAACTGTCCTAAACCATTGCCCCACTCAGACAATCACTACTAATTCCACCTAACGAACCTTTTACTGACTCTAATCATGAACTTCTTAAAATCTATACTAAGGAGATCCTTAAGTTACGATTCAATGACTGAGTTTGACTGAGGCAGTTTCTCTTTATAAGTATCGTTAGTACACTAAAGAAGCGTTTATTATATTATTAGCGAACTATTAAATCCTAAGGAGTATCGAGTTATTTTAAGTAACGATTAGCAACTCAGCGAGTGCGGCAGTTAATGAATTGAGTTGAACAGCATGAATTCGTCGCGATAAAAACCGGTACAAACTTAATTTTTTTTATGTACTTAACATAAAAGGTATTTTAATTCCATTTGAAATGACATCATGGGCCCCAAAATTTTATCACTCCTCATACGCCCCACACGTCCGCAGGCTTTTGTTCAGTGCCATTGACCGTATGAAGTTTTTCAGACATTTTTTTTGGTCCCATACTCATCAAAATATTTTCACGTTCCCTCTTCAAAAGTCTAAATATAATATTGTTAGTCTAAATCTTTTTATTGGTAGAAATTTCTTGCTCGAGGCTTTTAAAATCATTAGCAACTGAGATCCGCGAAGAGCTTTTATACTTTTTATCAAAGCATTGCATACCTACTGCAAATTTAGTTCGGTATAAAAGTTTTTCAAGACAATTTGAAGCTGAACGACAGCAGTTTTTACAAGCTTTTATTTAACTTGCAATGTATGTATGTATGTTTGTATGTATTTAGGTATACATGTTAAGGTCAAATCTTGCAAGCTGAATTAGAACCACTTCCCCGTTTCCGATTGAGCTGTGCATGAATATCTTAATATATATAAATTACGTGTCACGTTGTTTGTCCGCGATGGACTCTTAAACTACTTAACCGATTTTGATCAAACTTCGTAACTATCTGTAATTTGGTCCAACTTGAAAGATAGGAAGAAGAAGAAGAAGGTTTTAGTAGTTAATTGTTTTATTTATATAGGTAAGTTGGCGGTACGAAGTTCGCCGAGTCAGCTAGTATTATATAAATCGGATGCAATATTATTTTGACATGGAGCTGATCTGATGATGGGAATGGAAGGTGGCTATGGTAACTCTGTGATAAAACGATATATTATCTAATGTGGGATAATTATCTATGAAATTCAGGGTCTGATGATGGAGCTGGAAGGTGGCTATGTAAACTCTGTAATAAAACGACGTTACCCCATCGATTTTGTTCTCGTTTGATTCGTCTTGACTCTTGACATGTACTCTGGTCCTAAATAATATCCTGATGTCCTGGGTCGGATGAAGTAATTAGCTTTTGTTTTAATTATTTTTTATTTTCACTTATTTTAATCATTGTACTTCTACTATTATTTTTTATTACATACTAATTCTGTACCTATTAATTATTTGTTTTTTATATTTCCTTCCTTAATAATATATTATAAATGATAAAAATCTCTGCCTGCCTATCTGTTACCTTTTGATCCCTAAATCCCTGAAACAATTTCAACAAGTTAACATAGAATACTTTTATCCTTAAATATCAAGTGTTTTCTAAGAGAATATTAATAAAGATATGGGCAAAAAAACGTCTTGGTAGAGTAGGTAGCAATTTTTTAAATAAAGTTTTCAGAGAAAAAAAAATTAAGAACCAAGCAAGGCAAAATATTGTCATAGTATCAACGTATCTATTATTTCAGATGCTTATCTCGAGACTCTTACTAAAAGGCAGTCAGACTGATCATGCAATCTTCATGTGAAATCTCGTCATAATCTTAATGTATGTTTATTTGAATGAACTTAATTAATGTACACTTGATACTTATATACCTTAAATTGTAATGGTTTTAAGCACAATTAAAAAATTGGCAAAAATATGAGTGATTTAATTTTGGATAAAAGATACATACTTAATAGTTAATCCCATTTTCATTATTATTTCAAATAAATTATCTCTAATAATAACCAACTGCCCGCGACTTCGTCTGTGTTAAATGTGTGCACATATTATTAAATCTGCCTCGTCTTTAGGTATTATACCCTTTATAGAAGAGTATAGATATCCTCAATTAATGTTTCATACATATAATATGCGAACTATTTATGTCCTTCAATCAGGCAGCAATAGATCAATGCATGGCTAGGTATATTTAAGGACCTAGAGAGTGACACAGGCTATTTATCTCGGAAAAACGAATAGTCCCCGTGGGACCATTTGGTGGGATGCGTGGGATGAAGTCGCAGGCAAAAGCTAGTTTAATTATAAAGTAGGCAGTTACTCAATCATTTAAGTAAACGATTAAGTAACTAAATTGTTTTGAATTATTCGCATAGTTGTTTATTTATCACTATATTCGTAATTCTATGATAAACAATGGTTCGTGTAATTAATATATCAACGTCATGGCTATTTAAGGCAACGCTTGTGTCATGCAAAGTTCACGAGAGCCGAGAGCGTACGTGTTTTCTGCGCACGCTCAGGACAGTGGGGCAAATTATTCAATTATTAAACTTTCAATTTGGCTCTCAGGGATTATACGAGCGATATGTTGCCAACTGCAGCCCGTGACACGCGTCGTCGCTGGCAGCTGGCGACAACCTGCACACGTCGCGGGCATGTCGCGAGCTGCTGTCGGCATCTCGACGGCAGGCATCGACGCGTGTCGCGGGCTGCAGTTGCTAGACTGCCGTTGGCAACTCTCGTATATTATGAGCCCTAAAATAATTATTATTATTGAATAATATCTTGCATTTTAAGCAATCAAATATTATCATTCACTTTTACGGTGAAGGAAAACATCGCCAACCTGCATCCCTGAGAGTTCTCCATAGTGTTCTCAAAAGTGTAGCATGCATGTAGACTATGGCCTGAAACCTTCTCATTCGAGAGTGCCCAACGGTGGGCTAGTGATTGGGACGAATAATTGAATAAAAATTTAGGTGTACAGTGTACTGGTAGGAGTTTTGACCTCAAAACCACAGAAGCACATTGCACCTTACTCTAAATACCATGCATCATTATTGTGCATAATTGTACCGAATTATAATTCTAGTGTAATTTACACCATCGATCAATGACTGTAAAAGATAATGGAATGACAGATAGGGAAGGTGGTCTTGGGTGCAGCCTAAAACAATGTTATCATTTACTACCAATTTGCCAATAACTAAGTACACCAGTGTGATACCCTAGTTGGGTAATCATTTCAGTAAGATAGTTATGTACCTAGTTAACAGATATGAAAGTAATACATGGAAAAAATCAGCCAATTAGTTTTTAACGGATTACAATTTTTCTTCATAGTTTATACCTAGGTATCTAAATGGTAAACATTTTATTGGTAGAATACGTTGTTGAAAAAGATTGACATTAATTTAGTAATTATGTAACTACTTACATCCTTCTTCTTTTTCGTTCCCGGTTTCATAATTAATAGACAGGTGCTTAGTTGATAAAAAAATCTCAGTGTCAACTTTATATGGTACAATTCCAAAATCTGATAGGCAGGTAATAAAAGTTTTCAAAGGTTCATTGAGTACCTCGAGATTGTCCCGAGTTGTTTCAATTTATCTACTCATATGGTTCATAGCAAATTCAATGCTTTGTCTCAGATGGACATATTTAAGAACGTGTTAACAGATGACGTCACGTAGTCGATGTCGCCGACGACATTGACCTCCCAGGCTGTTGAACTGCGAATTTGGTCTTTCGAAAATATTGGCTCTTAATTACTTAGCCACAAGGGTCACAATTCAGTGCGAAATGGTTCGCAGTACATTAACTCCTATAGTTTACACATCATCAGTAATGTCGACTTTTTTTACTTGAGAGGCGATTTCAAACGTCAAAATGCTATTCAGCCTTAATTTAATTAACTGGATAGTAGTTTTTATAGCATCCAGTTTTGTTCCTCGAAATTGTTTACGTCTTGACTAGGTACAATAATTTAAAGAGTTGTACGACCTTAAAAAAAAGTTGGATCCATTTATAACGACAGCCTGGTTCAGGTCTGATTTCGTTTGCAGTTTGGCAGGTTGGTTAACTTTCAGCAGAGAACACGGGACTGGCAACGGCGGAAGCTAGTCGCCATTTTGAAATAATCGCTAAATAAATTCAAAATGGACCGACTTCCGCCGTTGCGTTTTTAATTTAAGGGGGCTCAGTATGCGCGAACGAAGTTGCCGGCGCACGTGGGTAACCTGCTTGCTATTTCACCTAAAATTGTGTGAGAAAGAGATAGACTCAGTGTAGCGAGTGCATGATGCGCGCATACTTCCGTGCTACCGTCCCGCTCCCGCTCCGTGTCGGGTGAGAGGCGCGATAATTTACACCGAAATCAAGCGCGCGACAAGGGTTGAACAGTCGTTTGGGAAAAGTGTTTTCGAGAAAAAACTACTAAATGTATGTTTACAAAGTAAAGTTATTTGAACTGATGAATAAATAAACTATGTCTAATGATAATTTTTTTTGGAATTTTCGTACTCCTAATGTTATTTATTTGCGCCAAAAGTTGTCATAAATTTAGTGTGAAAATGACGATCTTTCGAGGCTCGTAACTTTTTAGCGAATATTTTTTTCACTATTTTATATATCAATAAACCTAGATAATGACGAGGCAAATCGACATAATACTTAGTTTTGAGCGTACAATATCAAAACGCTCGTATCAATATCAAAGTGCTCGGAAGGTGCTCGGCTATTTTCATCTTCTAACAAAAATAGTAATGACTCAAATAGGGTTCATTTGAGTTAATACCAATTTGAGTCATTGCCGCATTTTTCTAAACAAATATTATATTATTTAACGAACAAGATGTCACATCTCAAATTACAGTTTGATCAATTAACTGTTCAAACTCCAAATATTATTCTTATGAGCGTGCTGTTGTCATACAATAACTAAGGTACCCATTAGAAAGCTCTTGTTAAATGTCTGATACTAATCTGTGTGTATAGGAACTTATGGGTTAGTGGGTGCGATTACCGTTGTCATTTGTACTGGCATTACCTATATTATTTTTATTTGCGTATGCCTGAGATTTTATTCTCGTAACATGATCTTAGAATACTATGCTTGAATGATCCAATCCGGATTCATATCATTTTCTGATCACATGTAGGTACATTTATAAGTATTATAGTCTCACTAGCTGACCCAGCGAACTTCGTACCGCCAACAAAAATGTTTAGGGGTGGGTCACCCTTATCATTTAGGGGTATGAAAAATAAATGTTGGCCGATTCTCAGACCTACCCGATATGCACACAAAATTTCATAAAAATCGGTCCAGCCGTTTCGGAGGAGTTTGGTAACAAACACCATGAAACATGAGAATTTTATTTATTAGATAATTAACAAATTAGCATTATCACATTTTCCTACAAATAAATCGCAGCACATAAATTAAATAATGACAAAAGGTATTTTTTGTAGCGACTCATAATAAATGTCTTTCTTTAGCATGTATTGTCGGATTCAACTGATGATCCAAACTCAGTACCATAACAAGTCACATACACTATACAGCATGAGTCAGTCAGACTCAGTAGGCACTTATCGCAATCTTATATGGCCACTGCACTGTGAGATATTCTGATATGTTCATGTTCAATGGCATAAAACTCCACATTTGGCAAAGAATGTACTGGCCCACTATATACCCACTTTAATAAATTTATTACCTACTCGTGTTTACCTTAATTTACGATTAAGGGTGAAATCGCACCTGTTTGACTCGCATTGTATTGAAACGACGACCTACCTAACGAGGAGACTCTAGTTATAAGTATTTCACCCTAATTCGTATACTGCTAGAAACACACTCAATACGTGACGAAGTGCGTATTAAATTCGATATATGCAATATTTCTTGTAGTTTATTGTGTGTATTACAAATAATTCTGCACGCATAGGCGCGCGTATCTTCGCGTCTTGTGCAGTTTCCGCCGCGCTTTATGTCAATAAAAGCCATATGACACAATTTCGTTTGTTTGCTTTTTTTAAATTACTTATTAGATATGTGTCCTAATATTAAGTTTTTAACGGACCCTAGTTTATATTATAAGTACATAGGTACTTAAGTATAAGGAAATGGCATTCATCTCACCGACCGTAGTCTAACGGCATGATTCCCGGAGTTGAGATCCCACCGTCAATATATTCTGTGCCACCGTTTCCGCAATCCCTACTTGTAGTATACTGCCGTATACTCGTATAAATCGATATCTACTATATGTAGATATCACACACCCACACACACACCGTGACCGGTCCGGTAGCCTGTACGCAACTGATTGAGGCGTGCAGTGGTTTCTAGTATTTATGCGCTATCTCTGATTTGTGTCTTACCCGCCATTTGGTGTATAAACTTTATACCGCCAAATGCCAATACACTACACTACTAATATTATAAAATGCGAATCCTTCCATCACGCAGCACTGGAGCAAGAAAATGTGATCTTCGCATAATATTATGTAGTGTACACACTACCTACTTTTTTAAGGGTTCAGTTTTTGGTGCGGAGTACGGAACCCTAATAAATGCGAAAGTTATGAGGATGGATGGATGGATATTACTTTTTCACGCCACGACGAATGAACCGATCTGGCTGTTTAGAATGGAGATGGCTCATACCGAGGATTAACACAGAGGCTACATTTTATCCCGGAAAATCAAAGGATTCCCGCGGAATTTTTAGACATCCATAATAATCATCATACCTGAATAGTAAGCTTTTACAATAATTATTATTAACTGAAGATAATTTAATTCCGAAGTCCACATTGAAAGACACAGTAAGGTCACGTGCCATATGGCAGACCTGATGGCCTTGTGGGTTAAGCTCGATCAATGAAAACCTCGTGTTCCGGCTCGATTTTATATATTATAATATATTTATTTACTTTTTGCTAAGATTGATGTGCGATAGGGACTACTAAGTACTAAGTTATTTCTGACAAAAGCTAATTAATATGTAGCAAGTGTTTTGTTTATACATATGCCCCATTCACTTTTTAGTGCCATAAAAGACAATTTCAATTAGGTATGTATCATATTTTTATTTTACACTAGATGATGCCCGCGACTTGAGACTTCGTCCGGGTTTATTAATTCCCCCGAGAATCCTTTGATTTTCCGGGATAAAATGTAGCCTCTGTGTTAATCTTCGGTATGAGCCATCTCCATTATAAACAGCCAAATCGGTTCATTCGTCGTGGCGTGAAAAAGTAATATCCATCCATCTATTCTCATAACTTTCGCATTTATTAGGGTTCCGTACTCCGCACTAAAAACTGAACCCTTATAGGATTACTTCGTTGTCCGTCTGTCTGTCTGTCTGTCAAGACCCTTTTTCTCAGGAACGCCAGGTACAAAATTGGAATTAATATCAAAATATACTCAGGTCTGCTATCCCTTGCAGCAGTGAAGAAATCAAACTTCTAAGTCGATGCAATAAAAAGATACGGCATTTTATGCTCCGTTTATGCTCCGTTTATGCCGCATATTTTGACACTCGCAAGGGAATCAAAACCTATCCTACTACTCGTCGACCTAGAATCATGAAATTTGGCATAAAGCAATGTCATGTAGCACAAATAAAGGAAGAAATCCGAAAACCATAAATTTGTAATTGCATCACAAAAAAATCTTTTGCGATTATAATCTTATTTACGGTTGATAAACTTACCGCGACCTAAAAGTTTGTACTGAACCCTCGGTGCGCGAGTCCTACTCGCACTGGCCGGTATTTTAATATTAATTAGGGAAGCCTTATAAAAATTCAAAATTACATTTTATTTCACGTATTAGGCCAACCTGTGGCTATTATTTCAAGGCTACCATGTTTCGGGAAACAGATTCTTCTGAAAATCGACCGGCAAGAAATATAGCAATTGCTTTTTCAAACGAAAATAGATAATATTTGTCATTATGTGCTCAGTTGTTGTTATTAAAATTGATCTGATTTTCGATTGTATTTTGGCGGTGTGAAGCCATAGGAACCGTATTCTCGATTGTACTTAACGGCATTCCAACCCTGTGCTGTGGTAGATTAACTTGACGATTCAAATAAAAAAAACTATAATATTCTAATTCTATATACTTAGCAAGAGAAACATAAAACTAAGCGGTTTCTACTTTGATTTCAGGCTCAGAGATATCGCGAGAGGCGCAGGTTGGCGACCCCCAGTCCGACGCCATCGCCGCCGCGTCGCGAGCCCCCGCCACAGTCCTCGGGCAACTGGTTCAAATCCATCGACAGGCTGGCCAAGAAGCGAGAGAAGAATTCTAAGGTACGTTTGGTCGACTGAAAAACCGCTTGCCTACGTTGAAGGAAATGTATCTATTACCTAAATATATAAAAGACAAAGGTGGCTGACTGACTGACTGACTGGTCTATCAACGCACAGCTCTAACCACTGGACGGATCGGGCTGAAATTTTGCACACAGATAGTTATTATGACGTAGACGTCCGCTAAGAAAGAATTTTTGAAAATTCCAACCCCAAGAGGGTTAAATGGGGGTTGAAAGTTTGTATAAAAGTTCGTCATTTATCAAATTATTTTTCATGTAATATCCATGAAACTTTAATTTTTGGGCTTTCGTAAAAAAATAAGAAATACGTGTTTCGCAAATTTTGAAAATTCCAGCCCAAAGACTTCAAATAGGGGTAGAAAATTTGTATAAAAGTCCAGATTTTTAACTTAATTTTCAAGTAATATCCATCAAACTTGGTACTTTAGCTTTCATCTAAATATATAAAACTTAACGTGAGCTAACCAACCGCTAAGAAACCATTTTTGAAAATTCAACCTCTAAGGGGGTAAAATAGGGGTTTGTAAAATCGAACTTAACGTGAGCGAAGCCGCGGGCAAAAGCTAGTTGACCGAGCGAAGCGAGGTCTCTGAGTTTACTAGAGCGATTTGCACTTGTCCGTCCGTCCGTCCGTCCGTCCGTCCGTCTGTCAGAGCCTTATTACTTTTGAATTACTGAACGTAATTACTTCAAATTTAGATATAATATGTAAACCGATGGCCTCCAGCCGAAAATGGCTTAAAAAGTTATAAAAATCTTTATTTCAGGGGGGCTCTCATAGAAGCGAATGCGAAGAAATTTTTTTTTATTTGCGATTCATAGGTTTTCTGTGTATCATTTTAAAGACAATTTGGAATAGAGTACAAACGTATTTTTTTTTTAATTTTTTTCCTAAAATTGACGAAATGGGGGGCTTTCAATGTGGCGATTTAATACACTCGCTTGAAGACGCTCTCTGGTAAAATTGGCTATATATTTTCAAGTTGTACTTATGTTCTTACTTCACTTGTATCCTGTACTTGAACAACAAATACTAAAATTATATGAATATTATAAAGAAACGAGATTATTTAATTTTTAATGAGCATCAGTACATTTCACATAGCTTCACAATAATGCTAATAGATGGCGCAGTCATTAAGACTACGATCTATCCCAAAAACAGTTTTGCGTCGAGCATTATTATTTAGGTACATAATATAATAACATATTATTCAATTAAAATTATTTTTTAGTTAAATATCAAACTTCAATAAACTATTAATTGCTGCATTTTGTATATTTTCTATTCGCGTCGATAGATGACGATTTGTACAGATGCCCCTAACCCGTTTTCACTCGTTAGTACCTAGGTACATAATAATTCAATGTTTTCACTGACGTTCCCTAACCTTTACGGGCTACCTATGATAAGTTAGGTGATGATTACTGTCAACTTCTTTATCACGATCCTGTACGGGCCACCTAAAAGGACATTGGGACGGATGTTAGGACTTAGGATTGTGTTTTGGAGCTACCTACGTAAAGAGACTCCTACATAAGGGATGATTTAGGTATGTTTGGTGAAAATGGGCATAATAATAATGTCAGTTTTGGTCGTCATGTATCGATTGAATGAATAATCATGGGATACTGTTACCGCGAGGTCTCAGTTCGGGGCGAACCACTAGTAATCTATGTGTCGGTATAATATGCTTGTACTGCTCTTACCTACCGACCAGGAAACGAAGGTTAAGCGAACCAGTGTGCAGTCTTATATTATTGTAATAGGATTACAACCTAGCCTCATACCACCAAAGAAATCCATAAATCGCCTACTGGCGTAGGGTTATATCCAACCATCATTTGCGTGAAAGAAATTATTTAATTAAAGCAAAACATTGATTGTAATTAATGGTCTAAATATGGATTTCACAGAAATTATGCAATTCTCCTAATAATCTTGAAAAGTTGGCCAGATATAATTTAAAAAAAAATTCAAAATTATTGATTTCACGTAGGCTCTTATGACACAGCAGGATTCTACCACCCACCGCTTCGGGAAGCGTATTATATTTATGGAAGCGGATATATTACATCTTAATATATATATAAATTACGTGTCACGTTGTTTGTCCGCGATGGACTCCTAAACTACTGAACCGATTTTTATTAAACTTTGTAACTATCTGTAATTTGGTCCAACTTAAAAGATAGGAGAGTTTTTTGGATTGGGATAGTTTATTATTTTGTTTTATATATATAGATAAGTTGGCGGTACGAAGTTCGCTGGGTCAGCTAGTATTATATAGAATACACCAAGTACAGGTGATAACATCTAAAATTCATAACAACTTTTCTAAGATTGAGCAATTTTATTTTACAGATCGAAAAAGAAAGCGTTATTACTACAGAAGACGAATCAAGCCGTCGTGTCTGGTCTAAACCAAGTAAACCATTGAACTCTCCCGCGAAAAATCTTCGCTTCTTCGGTGACACCGACCAGGAATCCGACACAAACGTAAAACGGTCCGTTACTAAAACAAAGAGTCACCCAACAAAAAGCCATGGAACTCTACGGAAGACCATTTCAAACTCCAGTGCGGGCCTCGATGAGGTGGACCATAGCGAGTTATCAAACAAGAGTTACTCTTTGTCGAACCTTCATAAAGATAAAAGCGAGTCACCAAAAACGAAAGAATATTATAAAAGGAACTTGAAAAACATATCGGAGGTCCAAAGTAATTCGGAAAGCGAGAGTCAATTCGGAAAGAAAATGGCGTCAAAACCGCCCATCAGTCCATATGACAGATCGAGAAGTCACAGCAGCTCGAAGACTCTAAAAGCAAGTAAGGTAGACATGAGGAGGCACAGGGGTGAAGACAGGGGAAGCTCTTCAGAACTGAGAAGTAGCAAACCGGAGCTGAGCAGAGATTCAAAGTAAGTTTTTACAATTTAAAGTAGGTATAAATGGTAATAATGGTAATTTCTTTTGAATAATTAACTCGGTGAAATATAAAGAAGGTCGTTATATGTTGTTATGAGAGAGAGGTCCGCGATGCTGGTATTGTATTGGTAGACATCTAAGTAGGTACCCACTGTACAAAGTCTTATGATTTAGTTACCTTAACAACTTACGGTATCATTTAAATGAAAACTTAAACGCATTGTAATGATTTACTTAATCTAACTTTACATAATTTATAAGTAAATGCCTTTTTGCAGTACCTTTCTTCCAATTCCATAACATGTTTAATACATAGGTACGAGTAGTAAATTGATTTTTTATGAACATTCTACGTTCGAACTATGAACCTGTATCTTCATATCTGTACAATATAAGATTATAGAAGAGAAAACTTAACATTACTCAGCAACTGGAACTTAGAGAATCTAAGCTTGCTTTGCGATGCTTTACCGAAGTTTAATAATATTATAATTATTTCTTATTAAAGATCACATCGCCGTACGCCGGTAACTCACTCCGCCGAGAGCAGCACTGAAGGAGACTCCAGTCACCAGTCCCAGCGAAGTGTAGTCTACCTACATGCCACCACAGGTAAATGAAAATGAAATTAATACAATTTAGGTATGTTTATTTGCAGGAAACATTTTAAAAGCATGATATAATATAATATTGATAATATGTCCAAATGTTTCATCAACAGACATGCAATTATTATTAATAGCTAGGACGCTAGACTATACGGTAAAAGAATTTAGTGCTGCTAGCATCAAGAAGTACAAGTATTTAAGTATTAGTAGAAGATATCAAACCTCACAGGCCTATGTTTAATTATGATCATTATTTTATACGTAACAGCATAAACAATCTAAAAGAAACATGATAATTGATACAAATGAATAACGATACAAAATTGGTTGTAAAATGAGTCATTAACACAGTAATTAAGTAATTAATATTTAAAATAAAAATTAAGGCATGTGGAAGTGGAAACATGTGGAAATTTTCGCTATCTCCCACGCACACCCGCACCCTTAAAGCGTTGACGTCACTGTCTTGAAGTTCTTGAATCCATTTTTTGTCATATTTTGACAAACTGTAGGTACACTTACCTATCGGTTGAGGTACCGGATTAAAAAAAGACATTATGGTACTTTAAAGTGAATTCAATATTTTGTTATGTTTGTGCTTTTAAGCGGATTATTTTTTTCGATTTTAGATGAGTTGGTAATATTTCTAAACGCTTCGTAAATAATTCCAGTTGGAGACATCCCAGATCCAGGCCGGGTAACTCGCCACCGGTCCAAAGACGACGTCTCCTCGGTCATGTCTTCCAACATTCAGGTCCGGAGCACCACCAAGAGCTTCTCCCTGTTCGCGCCATGGACCCCGCGCCACCACAATGAACAGTACGACGTTCACTACGCGCAAAAACCGCGAAAAACGAAGAAAGAAGTGAGAAGAGAAGACAAACCGCTACAAAAGAAATCTTACAGCCAAACAACGCTAAATCGACGCCCGAACAGTCAAAATAGACTCACAAGCTCAAGTACCACGCTATACAGACAGAAAAGGGGAAAAGAAAACGATATATCGCAAAGCACGATATCCCGCAAGGGTGGAACTGAGAAGAAAAGTCAATCGAGCGAGATATTGAATAGGGATGAAAGAGAAAGAGTTTCACGTTCAATATCGATACCGAAAGATAAAAAGGCGGGCTGGTTCAAACTGTCGAAGACCAAAAAGCAGGAGAACACCCGCGTACGATAACCAAGATTTCAAGTTTGTAAAGAAGTTATAAAATTATTTTTGTCAATATATAAAGTAAGTTATAAAATAGACTACCTAATAAGTACATAGGTAATTATTTACACTGGAACTTTCAATAAAAACTACGAATGACTGTTTGCATACCGTCATGTATAAGGAAAGCTAATACAGAATAAGTAGCTGTATGTATATTCATCAGTTCTCTAACATTTTATTATTGTATTTTGTATAATTTTTTTAATTGACTAAATAATAATAATTTAATCACAAATATTTTTTAAAGGTAATTTAGTGCCATTGCAATAAACCCTAAATGTTACCATTATTTCTTATATTACAAGCAAATTTTTTATTTTAAATGCACGTAATCACGTAAAAAATTGCTTCTATTTTATTAATAAGGGCATAAATAGTATTGTAGTTATTTAGTTATCTCAGATTATTTTTCTTTAATCCTACATAATATTATTTTGTTCTTGCTTGGGATCTCTACTTTTATAGCACCTACCTACTATTACTTTTACCTATTTCTTTCATTTTTGTAAGTAGGTACTTTAATATAGAAAATTATAACTACCTATTAATAATTATGTTAGTTGCTTATACACAGAAAATATTAATGTTAATAATTTTAAGTGTAACTAATTAAAAATAAAATTTCTAATTTGTACCTATGCATTATTTATTTGCTCTCTATTTTGACCCTTTATTTTAAGTAAAGCTTTTATTTAGAGTAGTTTCCATAGGAAGTTTCAGCTTTCTACGACATTTCGCCCTGACCTCAAAACATACCTCATCAATTTGGTACAACTCATAAAATTGGTACGGCGGTATATATATGAGGCCATTTATAATATTAAACGGAATATTATCTTGCCGGCAACTAGCCGGCAAGTATTTTAAACAGCGACGGTGAAGTAACGTGAACAATTTGTCGATCGGATATACGCCCATACTGTATACAACATATTATATTAATGTTTAATATGTCATAATAATTTATTTGTGTTATATTTAGACTTTCAATAGTACGTATAGGTAATGTCTATATATACTAGATTGATACTCCTAGCTTTTTCTCATACTCGTAATGATGAAAAATTGTGTGTGTCACTCGGGTCCAAAATATTTTGCTCTCGGGCGGCGTAAGTTTAAGGAATTCAGAGCAAGTAAAGGAGCGTAGCGAGGAATGACGTGACGTTGACGTGAGTTACTCACAAATTAGTCGATACTCTAATTTCTTAAACTAGACACTTTAAAGTAAAGATTTTTTTTTAAACCTGTGAAGATCATGCTCCCATTGGTGCAATTAGAATGCCATAAGCCTATTTTGTCGTATTAGTTTACAGATTGCGAAAAACCAAATTAAATTTGAATATCGTGGGCAGACCCGTTTAGTGCGCATAAGGACTAACAGTTTTTAAACAGACTAACAGTTTAAGGACAAGTTTATGTTCGAAACCAAAGAAATTAATTACGCTTTTTCTAGCTTTCGTTCATGGTTCATGTCATACGATTTAAAATTACCGCCCAGAAAAGTTTTTAGGGGGCATCAAATAGATGGCATGCATTTTACGTAGTCCCATTTTTCATATATGAATAATATTTACTTTTTTTTGTACAGCTATGGTACAGGCATTCTTCCCGCCTAGGCCCTAGGATTATGTGAAAAAGCTATGCCATGAAGCTTGAAGAACAAAGTCATTCATACTAGCCGCCGGTTAATACAATAAAAATATGATATTATTTATGCTTCTGTACAATAAATAAACCTAAAATTTTCGTCTGTGTATGGTCTATTTTGTCTGTGCAACACACAATGCGGACTGTCGCGCGTCGTAGTCTTTGAGTATGAGTATTACCCCGGCTCCACACTTTGGCCCCAATATTCGTACCAATATTCGTGGATGCAACGCGAACATATTATGGCCCCAACCCAACATTAGTTCGGTGACGGTCCCGTCAGAGCCAACGTAAAGATGTCTGATACCGAAATTGCTCTCAGCGCTTTAATAGTAATGAGTGCTTATAATTTGTACTTCTTAGTAAACAAAAAGAAAAAGCCACGTTAAAGAAGATGGTGGATGACGACACACCTTAAAACAGTTCATATTATGCAAATCAAATTGGTTTATAAATCCCATCAACAGAAATCAAGAAATCAGAAATCAATCATCAAGAAAATTATTCGTAGTTCCTACTCAGGAACTATCACTAATTTTCTTTCTGTAAAAATCGGCCAAGTGCGAGTCGGGCCTCGCTCTTTTAGTGTTCCGTTAAAAAAAATTAAATAAAAATATTTCCATATACCCATGGAAATATTTTAATTTAATTTTTATTATTTGTTGTTATAGCGGCAATAGAAATACATAATATGTGAAAATTTCATCTGTCTATCTATTACGGTTTACGAGATACAGCCCGCTGACAGACGGACGGACGCACGGACAGCGTAGGCTTAGTAATAGGGTCCCGTTGGTACCCTTTGGGTACGGAACCCTAAAAACGATACGCACTCATCAATGACTCTCTTTTTTAGGGTTCCGTACCCAAAGGGTGCTAACGGGACCATATTACCATACTAAGCCTCCGCTGTCCGTCTGTCTGTCCGTCCGTCCGTCCGTCCGTCTGTCAGCGGGCTGTATCTCGTAAGCCGTAATAGGTAGACAGTTGAAATTTTCACAGTGTGTATTTCTATTGCCGCTATAACAACAAATAATAAAAGAAAAAGGAATCGAAATAAAATTTTATTTTTTACCCTGGCTTGTGGGGTGTCATTGTATAGAGCTATAGGTTAATTGGAGTTCAAATACTTATATTTTTATTATGTTTTACTTCAAAAATGAAGAATTGGAGGGTCATCAAAATTGTAAGCAAAACAAACGAGCATTTTTCCCCCACAATATGCTACTTTAGTACCTACTATCTAAGAACTAAGATACCGAAGTAGGTACCTATGTATCTAGTTTTAAAAAAGTGATTTGGTCATATTATGTACGGAACCGAGCGATCACTAAAAGAGCGAGGCCCAACTCGCACTTGGCCATTTTTTTTTAATTCCTCAATTGAGTAAATCATGCCCATCTCTCTTTCAATGTTTCGCCATGCATCAGTTACTAAATTTTTATTTTTAAGACCTTTTTTGTATTCATTCCATATAACTGGATTAGCTTGGTATAGCTCAATAAATTCAATTACTTTTTCTTTCGACCAGTCGGGTGGCGGTTTTGGAGATGACGACATTCTCGTTCGTTGTACACAGTAGGTACGTCCTAGTGATGTGAACCGATTACAAAGGGGAATGCCCACTGTCCATATAACTTTGGGCCCATCGCGGACATGGAAAGATATAATAATGCATTATTTATTTAGGCTTTTTAGTGTATTTTTAATAATAAAATCTGGTTCAGGTGGCCGCCAGACTAATAATATGAGAAATATAGCGTATTTTTGTAACCATTTTGGGGTTATGTTATTGACAGAGAGCTTAATTGTATGTATTTTTACACTTTCCCTGACTTGTTTCTGTTTCAAAATATCACTGTGCATGCGCATGAAATACTTTAAAACACTTTAAAACCTACGATTAAAACAACAAATACGCATTTTTCAAGATGACAAACAATAGACTTATCAGCCCATTCGTAATTCCTAGTTCCATGTATCAGCCAGAGACACCATCTTCAAAAACATGAGTGAAAGGAAATGTCAACTGATGTCAAAAATAAATGTTGCCATTTACCATTTCACTCGTCAGTGAAAATATTTATAATCGATTCTTGAATAATACTCGAATACAATCGGCCTGTGCATATCATATTTTGGTCTTATGTCTCCAATCATGATAACGTAACCTTGCCTCTCTCGATACATTATACATAACTAGCGAACCGCTCTGGCTTCGCACGGGTAGTAGAGAATATTAAGCCTTTGCTTTGCAAACTCCTTGAAATGTTCCCTAAGTTATATTGAACAGTAGTAGGCTTATAAAAGAAGTATTGCTCGGTTTATAATATAGTAATGTCAACGCGGCGTGGGGGTGTTAACTGGTCGCATCACGTGAGCGAGTCCCATCATCACCATCGGGTTGAAATCCGCGTATTAATTTTGGCGCGCGTCCATTTTTATTTTGCTACTATTATTCATTTAAATTGTATGGTGTAAAGCATTACCATAATGTGCATAAAATGCTTATGGTAACTAACGTATTTAAGTTAATAAGGCTTAATACTGTATTCGTCTAAATAGATATCCAATTACCGCATAGTATGTGACTATTTTTTTAGAAGTTAAAATGGGTGTAGTGAGCTATCCTTAAAAGATAGATATATGCCATCGCGGACTTTTCTGTAAAGACTTATCCTACCATACTACCACCATAAATTGTTTTGTTATATCTCAAAGGGATTAGGTAGCGTTTTCGATGAAAGCTTCCAAGCGGCTTGAATTTTTCCGACATTGTCAACAATTATCATCCTATTTCAACTAATTTACACAAAACCTTAACAAATTATACACTAAAACCTTGCTCATGAATCACCATATCTATTGGTGAAAACTGCATGAAAATCCGTTCGGTAGTTTTTGAGTTTATCGCGAACAGTACAGACAGACAGACAGACGCAGTGGGGGACTTTGTTTTATAATAATATGTAGTGATATGATTTCGTCAGAATTATGAATACACTTCAAGAAATGAACTTAAGGTCTTTATTGTAGTCTATACTATTAAAATATAAATTACACATTACACACAAATAAAATACACACACCCATTAAACGCTGTAGCGTTTTCGATTATTATCAGGTTTTGTGTACAAAACCTGATAATAATCGAAAAAAATCGATAGTATCGATTAGCATAATGGTTACTGCTGGCAACATTTTAAATAAAATGGCTACAACTTGGATCACAGACTATAGATTCAGCTTACTCAAGTCAATATAAATACTTTTAATTTAAGAAAATTACTGATAATAGTGGCGGGTTTCGTAATATTATGATAATTCGTATTTATTTATTTTAAAATGGTTCTATAATTTGGATAAATTCTATCGTGCTGTCCGCGGAGGGCCCAAAAGTGGGCATTCCCCTGATAACCGGTTTTTACCGATTACTTTGTAAAAAAAACGGTTTTTATTCTTAGGTTTTTTCTTATTTTTCTTAAAGAAAAAACAAAACATCGAAAATTTTTAAGTATTTTTTTTTAACGGTGACAAGATAGTCCTTGACTGCGATCTCACCTGATGGTAAGTAACGATGCAGTCTAAGATGGTAGCGGACTAACTTATAAGTATCTTTATTATAATCAAAATAGTAGGTTGAGGAAAAAGTTCAAATTGGACTTACCTTTGCTGAGGAATGCTGCGGCTTCCTCCCAAGAAAAATGAAACCAGGTGGACACGTGTAATTTATTTTTATTTAGAAACTTAATTCCAAGTAGTTGTTACTTTAGATTTGCAATAACACATGGCTTACATAACAGTTCTAGATGAATCATAGGTGTATTGGATAAATAGTGTACATTTTACTGTTGCACTGCACGGATTTCACGTTCCCTGATGTTTAGCTCGGCTGAGTATTTGCCGTGTGAGATGTAATCAGATAGTAACATAAAACATAGCTAAGAAAATGGTAATTGGTTATATATAGATAAAGAACTGTTTATTTTTTAGGTTCCATTGGTCAAAAATTTAAAAAAAACATCGATTTAACCTTTGTTGTTATAAGAACCTAGAAGCTATTATGCCTATACTGTCAAAATTTAATTTAAATTAAACTTTACAAAACTTCATGTGTAAATCGGTAATTCGTTTCATTTATTAATCTAAATAAATAACCAGCGTACACAATCATTTCTGCTAATATTCCGGGGTCTGCAACACATATAAAATATTTCACATTAAATTATTACATACCTTATCGCTTATCACTAATTACTTATCTTATCGCTATTTTTTTTGTTGGATCCTGTATTACGGAGTGACCGAGATTCAATGTGGGATTTGTGAAGGGCGAGGGATTATTCTCAGGTTCAGCATCAGTTCTCGACTGATCTTTGGGCTACTTGAACGAAACTGCAGGATAATTTGGAACATCAATTTATTACATGGAACTGAGAACTGATTTGATCAATAAATAGCCACAATAGCCATGGTCCAGAAACGGAAATTATTACTGAAAAACTACTTGGCTTTAACGCTGAAACCCTACCTAAAGCCGTCTCCAACCACCCCTATAACGGCCCCTGACCTCACATCTAATCATTTTAACCACAACACGACAGATAAACCACCACCTGAACGTGAGGGTATTCATCAAAATGCACAAATTAATTGACAATTATTATGACTTAGGCGTGTCAAAATATTTGTAGCGATAGTGAATTATCGCTACTCACTATTTACTTATCTTATCGCAAGTCAATAATTACTTATCGTTTTTCACTAATTTCTTATATTATCGCTAATCAATAATTACTTATCTTATCGCTTATCACTAATTACTTATCGCTAATCACATCTTATCGCTTATTACTAATTACTTATCTTATCGCTTATCACTAGTTACTTATCTCATATCTTATCACTAATTACTTATCTTATCGCTTATAACTAACTAGCCGATGCCCGCGACTTCGTCCGCGTGGATTTAGTTTTTTAAATCCCTCGGGGAACTCTTTTTCATTTTCCGGGATAAAAAGTAGCCTATGTCACTCTCCAGAACCTCAATACCCATGCAAAAAATCACGTTGATCCGTAGCCCCGTTGCGGCGTGATGAAGGACAAACCAACAAACCTACAAACAAACACACTCGCATTTATAATATTAGTAAGGATTTTATTTTTATTCCAATGATGTTGGACCGGCTAAAAGTCAAAATAATCGTACGTAGCTCACAGGAATTCCGGTGAATAACGTTACTCACAGGAACATAGGACGCATTCGGATTTAAACAAAAAATGTAATTATAAACAAAAAATGTAATTATTATCGTATATAAATAAAAATGTATATTCCCTATATCCCGTGGTAGAAACATCACGCGTGAATACATACATGCATTCATGCATGCATACATACATACATACATACATACATGCATACATACATACGTACATACATACAAATATGCATACATGCATACTTGCATACATACATGCATACATACATACACACACACATACATACATGCATACAACTTACATACATACATACATACATGTATGCATGCATGCATGCATATTGGCGCATAATTTAAGGATAAATATGTGAAAAGTAGCATTCGAATAATCCGCGAGAACTGTCTGTTTTCCCGGGATTAAAAGTAGCTGTTGTTACTTTTCCGGTCCTCAACTATGGCTATCCAAAAAAATCGGCCAAGTGCGAGTCGGGCCTCGCTCTTTTAGGGTTCCGTTAAAAAAAATTAAATTAAAAGATTTCCATCTACCCACCTACCCATTTTAATTTATTTTTTTTAATTTAATTTAATTTTTATTATTTGTTGTTATAGCGGCAATAGAAATACATAATATGTGAAAATTTCATCTGTCTATCTATTACGGTTTACGAGATACAGCCCGCTGACAGACGGACGGACGGACAGCGTAGGCTTAGTAATAGGGTCCCGTTGGTACCCTTTGGGTACGGAACCCTAAAAACCACGTCAATATGTAACTCCCTTCGCACATAATTGAAGGATAAATATATGAAAAGTAGTATACTAATATCGCGCAGGAACCGTTTGTTTTCCCGGGATAAAAAGTAGCCTTTTTCACTTTTCAGGCCCTTAACTTTACCTGTGTTAAAAACCACTTCAATCTATAACTCCGTTGGCGCATAATTTAAGGATAAATATGTGAAAAGTAGCATACGAATATCCCGTGGGAACTGTTTGTTTTCCCGGGATAAAAAGTAGCTGTTGTTACTTTCCGGTCCTCAACTATGCCTATCCAAAAAACCCCCTTCAATATGTAACTCCCTTGGCACATAATTGAAGGATAAATTTGTGAAGAGGCATACTACTATCCCGCAGGAACCGTTTGTTTTACCGGGGTAAAAAGTAGCCTTTGTCACTTTTCAGGCCCTTAACTTTACCAGTGCTAGGAAAACCACTTCAATCTATACCTCCGTTGGCGCATGACTGAAGGATAAATATGTGAAAAGTAGCGTACAAATATCCCGCGGGAATTATTTGTTTCCCGGGATTAAAAGTAGCCTTTGTCACTTTTCAAGTCCTCAACTATGCCTATCCAATAAACCACGTCAAACCTGTAACTCCGTTGGCCCATAATTGAAGGATAAATATGTGAAAAGTAGCACACTAATATCCCGCGGGAAGTGTTTGTAGGAACAGTTACAGTTACAGTTTTATTATAAGTATAGATAGATAATAATTAAATTTTATGTAACAATGTCAATTTTTGACGTTCGTAAGCGTTAGGATATGCAGTCGCTTGTGCTTGAAATTTCAAAAACTGATGCTTGTTATGGTTTTTTGAAACCGAAGCTTGCTTGCTTGTTTGCTTGCTGGATTTCTTGCATGCTTGCTTGCAGGATTTAAAAAAACCCGAATCCCGATGAAAAAATCGATGCTGCGGATAATGTAAGCGTGATTTAAGTACAATCAGCGCCATCTATCTGTGGTTTTTCAAAATCCCGCGGGAACCTTGGATTTTTCCGGGATAATATATAGCCTATGTATTATTCCAGGGTATAATCTATCTCCATTCCAAATTTCAGCCAAATCCATCCAGTAGTTTTTGCGTGAAAGAGGAACAAACATACACACAAACTTTCGCCTTTATAATACTAGCTGATGCCCGCGACTTCGTCTGCGTGAACTTAGCCTTTAAAATGCCTTGGGAACTCTGAAAATGTAGCCTGTCACTCTCCAGGTCCTCAAGTATAGGTACCTCTGCAAAAAATCACGTCGATCTGTAGCTCTGTTAGGGCGTGATTGAAGGACAAACCAACGCACTTTCGCAGTTATAATATTTCACCATATAAAGTGTAAGTGCATATAGTCAACGTGGTTTTTAGGGTTCCGTACCCAAAGGGTGCCAACGGGACCCTATTACTAAGCCTCCGCTGTCCGTCCGTCCGTCTGTCAGTGGCCTGTATCTCGTAAACCGTAATAGATTGACAGTTGAAATTTTCACATATTTTGTATTTCTATTGCTGCTATAACAACAAATAATAAAAATTAATTTAATTTTTTTGTAACGAAACCCTAAAAGAGTGAGGACCGACTCGCACCTGGCCGGTTTTTTTACACAGGTAAAGTTAAGGACCTGGAAAATAACACAGGCTACTTTTTGTCCCGGGAGCATACATTTAAACGCCCGCACCACTACAAAGCATATAATTTATTGTACATTTTTTTAAAAACGGCATGCATGCATGCATGCATGCATGCATGCATGCATATTGGCGCATGATTGAAGGATAAATATGTGAAAAGAAGCATACTAATATCCCGCAGGAACCGTTTGTTTTCCAGGGATAAAAAGTAGCCTTTGTCACTCTGCAGGCCCTCAACTATGCCTATTAAAAAAACCACTTCAATCTGTAACTTCGTTGGCGCATAATTGAAGGATTAATATGTGAAAAGTAGCATATGAATATCCCGCGGGAACTGTTTGTTTTCCTGGGCTTTTTAAGTCCTCAACTATGCCTATCCAATAAACCACGTCAATCTGTAACTCCGTTGGCGCCTTATTTAAGGATAAATATGTGAAAAGTAGAACACTAATATCCCGCGGGAACTGTTTGCTTTCCCAGGATAAAAAGTAGCCTTTGTCATTTTTCAGGCTCTTAACTTTACCTGTGCAAAAAAATCACGTTAATCTAAATCTCCATTGCGCGTATTTTGAAGGACAAATACGTAAAAAATAGCGATGCTATCCCGCAGGAACTGTTTGCTTTTCCGGGATAAAAAGTAGCCTATGTGCTATTCCAGACTATAATCTATGTCTGTGCCAAATTTCAGCTAAAAATAATCTAAAACTTCAATCTAAAACTCAGTTGACGCATAATTGATGGATAAGTATGTGAAAAGTAACATACGAATATCCCGCGGGAACTGTTTGTTTTCCCGGGATAAAAAGTAGCCTTTTCACTTTTCAGGTCCTCAACTATGCCTATTAAAATAACCACTTCAATCTGTAACTTCGTTGGCGCATAATTGAAGGATTAATATGTGAAAAGTAGCATATGAATATCCCGCGGGAACTGTTTGTTTTCCTGGGCTTTTTAAGTCCTCAACTATGCCTATCCAATAAACCACGTCAATCTGTAACTCCGTTGGCGCCTTATTTAAGGATAAATATGTGAAAAGTAGAACACTAATATCCCGCGGGAACTGTTTGCTTTCCCAGGATAAAAAGTAGCCTTTGTCACTTTTCAAGTCATTAACTATGCCTCTCCAAAAAAACACGTCAATCTGTAACTCCGTTGGCGCATAATTGAAAGATAAATGTGTGAAAAGTAGTATACTAATATCCCGCAGGAACCGTTTGTTTTCCTGAGATAAAAAGTAGCCTTTGTCATTTTTCAGGCTCTTAACTTTACCTGTGCAAAAAAATCACGTTAATCTAAATCTCCATTGCGCGTATTTTGAAGGACAAATGTGTAAAAAATAGCGATGCTATCCCGCAGGAACTGTTTGCTTTTCCGGGATAAAAAGTAGCCTATGTGCTATTCCAGATTATAATCTATGTCTGTGCCAAATTTCAGCAAAATCGGTTCATTTGTTGTCGCGTTAAAGAGTAACAAACATCCATCCATCCATCCAAACATCCTCACAAACTTTCGCATTTATAATATTAATAGGAATAGGATTAGTAGGATTCCTTATCTTATCGCTTATAACTAATTCCTTATCTTATCGCTTATAACTAATTCCTTATCTTATCGCTTATCACTAATTACTTATCTTATCGCTTATCACTAGTTACTTATCTTATAGCTTATCGCTAATTACTAATGACTAACTACATATCTTATCACTTATTACTTATCTTATCGTTTATCACTAATTTCTTATCTTATCGCTTATCACTAATAACTGATCTTATCGCTTATCACTAATTACTTATGTTATCGCTAATTACTAATAACATAATATCTTATCACTAATTACTTATCTTATCGCTTATTACTAATTACTTAACCAATCGCTATTTACTAATGACATATCTTATCACTAATTTTTTATCTTATCGCTTATCACTAATTACTTATTTTATCGCTTATCACTAATTACTTATCCTATCGTTTATCACTAATTTCTTATCTTATCGCCAATCAACAATTTCTTATCTTATAGCTTATCACTAATTTCTTATCTTATCGCTTATCACTAATTACTTGTCTTTTCGCTTATCACTAATTATTTTACTAATCGCTAATTACAAATAACATATCTTATCACTAATTACTTATCTTATCGTTTATCACTAATTACTTATCTAATCGTTATGACTAATTACTTATTGCTTATCACTAATAACTTATCTTATCGCTAATTACTAATTACTAATTACATATCTTATCACAAATTACTTATAGTTTATCACTAATTTCTTATCCTATCGCTAATCAGTAATAACTTACCTTATCGCTTATAACTAATTACTATCACTAATTTCTTATCTTATCGTTTATCTTAAATCTCACATCTTATCGCTTATCACTATTACTTATCTTATCGCTTATCACTAGTTACTTATCTTATAGCTTATCACTAATTACTTATCTTATCGCTTATAACTAATTACTTATCTAATAGCTTATCACTAATTACTAATGACTAACTACATATCTTATCACTTATTACTTATCTTATCGTTTATCACTAATTTCTTATCTTATCGCTTATCACTAATTACCCATATTATCGCTAATTACTAATAACATATCTTATCACTAATTACTTATCTTATCGCTAATCAATAATTTCTTATCTTATCGGTTATCACTAATTACTTATCGCTAATTACTTATCTTATCGCTTATTACTAATTACTTAAGTAATCGCTATTTACTAATAACATATGTTATCACTAGTTTTTTATCATACCGCTTATCACCAATTACTTATCCTATCGTTTATCACTAATTTCTTATCTTCTCGCTAATCAATAATTTCTTATTTTATCGCTTCTCACTAATTACTTATCGCTTATTACTTATCTTATCGCTTATCACTAATAATTTTACTAATCGCTAATTACTAATAACATATCTTATCACTAATTACTTATCTTATCGCTTATCACTAATCATTATCCTATCGTTTATCACTAATTTCTTATCTTATCGCTAATCAATAATTTATTATCTTATCGCTTATCACTAATTACTTATCGCTTATTACTTATCTTATCGCTTATCACTTATCTTATCGTTTATCACTAAATACTTATCTAATCGTTTATGACTAATTACTTATCGCTTATCACTAATAACATCTTTTCGCTAATTACTAATTACATATCTTATCAAAAATTACTTATAGTTTATCACTAATTTCTAATCTTATCGCTAATCCGTAATAACTTATCGCTTATCACTAATTACTATCACTAATTTCTTATCTTAATCGTTTATCACTAATTTCTTATCTTATCGCTTATCACTAATTTCTTTACTAATCGCAAAGTACTTATCGCTAATAATTACATATCTTATCGCTTACCACTAATTACTTAACTAATCGCTAATCAATAATTACTTACCTTATTGCATATCAATAATTACTTATCTTATCGCTAATTACTCAAAACATAATCTTATCACAAATAACTAACGAGACCAAACGAGACCAGATGAGACCAGATGAGACCAGACGAGACCAGACGAGACCAGGTCAGACTAGACGAGACTAGACGGGACCAGACAAGACCAGACGAGACGAGACGAGACCAGACAGGACCAGACGAAATAGGATCAGACTAGACCAGACTAAACCAGACGAGACCAGACCAGACCAGACGATAAGAGGCCAGATGAGACCAGAGGACTAAATGAGACCAGACGGGACCAGACGAGGACAGACGATGAGACCAGACAAGACAAGACCAGATGAGACCATACGAGTCCATACGAGTCCATACGAGACCATACGAGTCCATACGAGACCATACGAGACCATACGAGACCATACGAGACCAGACGAGTTCAGAGAAGACCAGACAAGACCAGACAAGACCAGACAAGACCAGACAAGACCAGACAAGACCAGACAAGACCAGACAAGACCAGACAAGTCCAGACAAGTCCAGACCAGACAAGACCAGACAAGTCCAGACCAGACAAGACCAGACAATACCGGACAAGACCGGACCAGACCGGACCAGACCAGACAAGACCAGACAAGACCGGACCAGACCAGACAAGACCAGACGAGACCAGACCAGACCTGACGAGACCTGGCGAGGCCAGACCAGACGAGACAAAACTAGACCAGGGAGACGAAACTAGAACAGAGAGACGAAACTAGACCAAACGAAACCAGAGGAACCAGACGAGACCAGACGACACCAGACCTGACGAGACCAGACCAGGCGAGGCCCGACACGACGCAGCAGACAGGTGACACCGCAGACAGGTGACACGCAGTGGCACCGTGCCTGGCGCTGCGTCAGGAAGTTACGCGCTCGCCAGCGCACCGACGGGTGGCGCGCAGTGGCACCGTGGCTGGCACTGCGACAGGTCCCTGCGAGCTCGACAGCGCCAGGTGAGGCGCAGATTCGCCGTGGCCGGCACTGCGTCACGCCTCTGCGTGTTCGGCAGGTGAGGCGCAGTCGCTCCGTAGCCGTCGCTGCGATGAGCTCAAAACGCGCTCGGCAGTGCACCGGCAGGTGAGGCGGAGACGCGCCGTGACTGACGATGCGCCGTGCTCAAACGCGCACCGACAGGTGAGGGGCAGACGCGCTGTGGCCGGCGCTGCGAGACGCCTCTGCGTGCTCGGCAGCGCAAAGGCAGGTGAGCATGCAGACGCACCGTGGCCAGCGAATCTTATCACAAATTACTTACAGTTTATCACTTTACTTATCTAATCGTTTATGACTAATTACTTATCGCTTATCACTTAACATCTTATTGCTAATTACTAATTAATAATTACATATCTTATAAATTACTTAAAGTTTATCAATAATTTCTTATCTTATCGCTAATCAGTAATAACTTATCTTATCGCTTATCACTAGTTACTTATCTTATAGCTTATCACCAATTACTTATCTTATCGCTTATCACTAGTTACTTATCTTACAGCTTATCGCTAATTACTAATGACTAACTACATATCTTATCACTTATTACTTATCGTTTATCACTAATTTCTTATCTTATCGCTTATCACTAAATTACCTATGTTATCGCTAATTACTAATAACATATCTTATCACTCACGCTTATTACTAATAACTTAACTAATCGCTATTCTAATGACATATCTTATCATAAATTTTTCATCTTATCGCTTATCACTAATTACTTATCTTATCGCTAATCAATAATTTCTTATCTAATCGCTTATCACTAATTACTTATCGCTAATTACTAATTACATATCTTATCACTAATTACTTATCTTATCGCTTATTACTAATTACTTAACTAATCGCTATTTACTAATGGCATATCTTATCACTAATTTTTTTATCTTATCGCTTATCACTAATTACTTATTTTATCGCTTATCACTAATTACTTATCCTATCGTTTATCACTAATTTCTTATCTTATCGCCAATCAACAATTTCTTATCTTATAGCTTATCACTAATTTCTTATCTTATCGCTTATCACTAATTACTTGTCTTTTCGCTTATCACTAATTATTTTACTAATCGCTAATTACAAATAACATATCTTATCACTAATTACTTATCTTATCGTTTATCACTAATTACTTATCTAATCGTTATGACTAATTACTTATTGCTTATCACTAATAACTTATCTTATCGCTAATTACTTATCTTATCGCTTATTACTAATTACTTAACTAATCGCTATTTACTAATGGCATATCTTATCACTAATTTTTTTATCTTATCGCTTATCACTAATTACTTATTTTATCGCTTATCTAGCTTAATAACTTACCTTATCGCTTATAACTAATTACTATCACTAATTTCTTATCTTATCGTTTATCTTAAATCTCACATCTTATCGCTTATCACTATTACTTATCTTATCGCTTATCACTAGTTACTTATCTTATAGCTTATCACTAATTACTTATCTTATCGCTTATAACTAATTACTTATCTAATAGCTTATCACTAATTACTAATGACTAACTACATATCTTATCACTTATTACTTATCTTATCGTTTATCACTAATTTCTTATCTTATCGCTTAT
This sequence comes from Oeneis ivallda, assembly GCA_029955525.1. Lineage (NCBI taxonomy): Eukaryota > Metazoa > Arthropoda > Insecta > Lepidoptera > Nymphalidae > Oeneis > Oeneis ivallda. The sequence goes on from JARPMR010000007.1 coordinate 13,557,815, forward strand.
CACTAATTACCCATATTATCGCTAATTACTAATAACATATCTTATCACTAATTACTTATCTTATCGCTAATCAATAATTTCTTATCTTATCGGTTATCACTAATTACTTATCGCTAATTACTTATCTTATCGCTTATTACTAATTACTTAAGTAATCGCTATTTACTAATAACATATGTTATCACTAGTTTTTTATCATACCGCTTATCACCAATTACTTATCCTATCGTTTATCACTAATTTCTTATCTTCTCGCTAATCAATAATTTCTTATTTTATCGCTTCTCACTAATTACTTATCGCTTATTACTTATCTTATCGCTTATCACTAATAATTTTACTAATCGCTAATTACTAATAACATATCTTATCACTAATTACTTATCTTATCGCTTATCACTAATCATTATCCTATCGTTTATCACTAATTTCTTATCTTATCGCTAATCAATAATTTATTATCTTATCGCTTATCACTAATTACTTATCGCTTATTACTTATCTTATCGCTTATCACTTATCTTATCGTTTATCACTAAATACTTATCTAATCGTTTATGACTAATTACTTATCGCTTATCACTAATAACATCTTTTCGCTAATTACTAATTACATATCTTATCAAAAATTACTTATAGTTTATCACTAATTTCTAATCTTATCGCTAATCCGTAATAACTTATCGCTTATCACTAATTACTATCACTAATTTCTTATCTTAATCGTTTATCACTAATTTCTTATCTTATCGCTTATCACTAATTTCTTTACTAATCGCAAAGTACTTATCGCTAATAATTACATATCTTATCGCTTACCACTAATTACTTAACTAATCGCTAATCAATAATTACTTACCTTATTGCATATCAATAATTACTTATCTTATCGCTAATTACTCAAAACATAATCTTATCACAAATAACTAACGAGACCAAACGAGACCAGATGAGACCAGATGAGACCAGACGAGACCAGACGAGACCAGGTCAGACTAGACGAGACTAGACGGGACCAGACAAGACCAGACGAGACGAGACGAGACCAGACAGGACCAGACGAAATAGGATCAGACTAGACCAGACTAAACCAGACGAGACTAGACCAGACCAGACGATAAGAGGCCAGATGAGACCAGAGGACTAAATGAGACCAGACGGGACCAGACGAGGACAGACGATGAGACCAGACAAGACAAGACCAGATGAGACCATACGAGTCCATACGAGTCCATATGAGACCATACGAGTCCATACGAGACCATACGAGACCATACGAGACCATACGAGACCAGACGAGATCAGAGAAGACCAGACAAGACCAGACAAGACCAGACAAGACCAGACAAGACCAGACAAGACCAGACAAGTCCAGACAAGTCCAGACCAGACAAGACCAGACAAGTCCAGACCAGACAAGACCAGACAATACCGGACAAGACCGGACCAGACCGGACCAGACCAGACAAGACCAGACAAGACCGGACCAGACCAGACAAGACCAGACGAGACCAGACCAGACCTGACGAGACCTGGCGAGGCCAGACCAGACGAGACAAAACTAGACCAGGGAGACGAAACTAGAACAGAGAGACGAAACTAGACCAAACGAAACCAGAGGAACCAGACGAGACCAGACGACACCAGACCTGACGAGACCAGACCAGGCGAGGCCCGACACGACGCAGCAGACAGGTGACACCGCAGACAGGTGACACGCAGTGGCACCGTGCCTGGCGCTGCGTCAGGAAGTTACGCGCTCGCCAGCGCACCGACGGGTGGCGCGCAGTGGCACCGTGGCTGGCACTGCGACAGGTCCCTGCGAGCTCGACAGCGCCAGGTGAGGCGCAGATTCGCCGTGGCCGGCACTGCGTCACGCCTCTGCGTGTTCGGCAGGTGAGGCGCAGTCGCTCCGTAGCCGTCGCTGCGATGAGCTCAAAACGCGCTCGGCAGTGCACCGGCAGGTGAGGCGGAGACGCGCCGTGACTGACGATGCGCCGTGCTCAAACGCGCACCGACAGGTGAGGGGCAGACGCGCTGTGGCCGGCGCTGCGAGACGCCTCTGCGTGCTCGGCAGCGCAAAGGCAGGTGAGCATGCAGACGCACCGTGGCCAGCGAATCTTATCACAAATTACTTACAGTTTATCACTTTACTTATCTAATCGTTTATGACTAATTACTTATCGCTTATCACTTAACATCTTATTGCTAATTACTAATTAATAATTACATATCTTATAAATTACTTAAAGTTTATCAATAATTTCTTATCTTATCGCTAATCAGTAATAACTTATCTTATCGCTTATCACTAGTTACTTATCTTATAGCTTATCACCAATTACTTATCTTATCGCTTATCACTAGTTACTTATCTTACAGCTTATCGCTAATTACTAATGACTAACTACATATCTTATCACTTATTACTTATCGTTTATCACTAATTTCTTATCTTATCGCTTATCACTAAATTACCTATGTTATCGCTAATTACTAATAACATATCTTATCACTCACGCTTATTACTAATAACTTAACTAATCGCTATTCTAATGACATATCTTATCATAAATTTTTCATCTTATCGCTTATCACTAATTACTTATCTTATCGCTAATCAATAATTTCTTATCTAATCGCTTATCACTAATTACTTATCGCTAATTACTAATTACATATCTTATCACTAATTACTTATCTTATCGCTTATTACTAATTACTTAACTAATCGCTATTTACTAATGGCATATCTTATCACTAATTTTTTTATCTTATCGCTTATCACTAATTACTTATTTTATCGCTTATCACTAATTACTTATTTTATCGCTTATCACTAATTACTTATTTTATCGCTTATCACTAATTACTTATCTTATCGCTTATCACTAATTACTTATCGCTAATCAATAATTTCTTATCTAATCGCTTATCACTAATTACTTATCGCTAATTACTTATCGCTAATTACTTATCTTATCGCTTATTACTAATTACTTAACTAATCGCTATTTACTAATAACATATCTTATCGCTTATCAATAATTACTTATCCTATCGTTTGTCAATAATTTATTATCTTATCGCTTATCAATAATTTATTATCGTTTATCGTTTATCACTAATTTCTTATCTTATCGCTAATCAATAATTTCTTATCTTATCGCTTATCACTAATTACTTATCGCTTATTACTTATCGCTTATCACTAATTATTTTACTAATCGCTAATTACTAATAACATATCTTATCAATAATTTCTTATCTAATCGCTTATCACTAATTACTTATCGCTAATTACTTATCTTATCGCTTATTCCTAATTACTTAACTAATCGCTATTTACTAATAACATATCTTATCGCTTATCAATAATTACTTATCCTATCGCTTGTCAATAATTTATTATCTTATCGCTTATCAATAATTTCTTATCTTATCGCTAATCAATAATTTCTTATCTTATCGCTAATCAATAATTTCTTATCTTATCGCTAATCAATAATTTCTTATCTTATCGCTAATCAATAATTTCTTATCTTATCGCTAATCAATAATTTCTTATCTTATCGCTTATTAATAATTTCTTATCTTATCGCTTATCACTAATTAGTTATCGCTTATTACTTATCTTATCGCTTATCACTTATCTTTTCGTTTATCACTAATTACTTATCTAATCGTTTATGACAAATTACTTATCGCTTATCACTAATAACATCTTATCGCTAATTACTAATTATCGCTAATAATTACATATCTTATCGCTTACCACTAATTACTTATCTTATCGCTAATCAATAATTGCTTTTGCATATCAATAATTACTTATCTTATCGCTAATTACTCAAAACATATCTTATCACAAATCACTAACGAGACCAGACGAGACCAGACGAGACCAGGTCAGACTAGACGAGACTAGACGAGACCAGACTAGACCAGACTAGACCAGACGAGACCAGAACAGACGATAAGAGACCAGATGAGACCAGAGGACTAAACGAGACCAGACGGGACCAGACGAAGACAGACGATGAGACCAGACGAGAACAGACGAGACGAGACCAGATGAGACCATACGAGTCCATACGAGTCCATACGAGTCCATACGAGACCATACGAGACCATACGAGATCATACGAGACCAGACGAGACCATACGAGACCATACGAGACCAGACTAGATCAGACGAGATCACCAGACAAGACCAGACAAGACCAGAAAAGACCAGACAAGACCAGACAAGACCAGACAAGACCAGACAAGACCAGACAAGACCAGACAAGACCAGACAAGACCAGACAAGACCAGACAAGACCAGGCAAGACCAGACAAGACCAGATCAGACAAGACCAGACCACACGGGACCAGACGAGATCAAACGAGACCAGACGCGACCAGACCTGATGAGACTAGACCAGGCGAGGCCCGAGACGACGCAGCAGACAAGTGACACCGCAGACAGGTGACACGCAGTGGCACCGTGAGTGGCGCTGCGTCAGGAAGTGGCGCTGCGTCAGGAAGTGACGCGCTCGCCAGCGCACCGACAGGTGGCGCGCAGTGGCACCGTGGCTGGCACTGCGACAGGTCCCTGCGAGCTCGACAGCGCAATGGCAGGTGAGCGCAGATTCGCCGTAGCCGGCACTGCGTCACGCCTCTGCGTGTTCGGCAGGTGAGGCGCAGACGCACCGTAGCCGTCGCTGCGACGAGCTCAAACGCGCTCGGCAGTGCACCGGCAGGTGAGGCGGAGACGCGCCGTGACTGACGATGCGCCGTGCTCCAACGCGCACGGCAGCGCACCGACAGGTAAGGGGTAGACGCGCTGTGGCCGGTGCTGCGAGACGCCTCTGCCTGCTCGGCAGCGCATAGGCAGGTGAGGTGCAGACGCACCGTGGCCAGCGCTGCGTCATGCTCCAACGCGCACGGCAGCGCACCAGCAGGTGCGGCGCAGACGAGCCGTGGTCGGCGCTGCGACGCACCTCTGCGTGCTCGGCAGCGCACAGGCAGGTGAGACGCAGACGCGCCGTGCTCCAACGGACACGGCAGCGCACCGGCAGGTGCGAGGCAGACGCGCCGTAACCGGCGCTGCGCTGTGCTCCAACGCGCACGGCAGCGCACAGACTCGCCTCTGCGTGCTCAGTAACACACCGGTACGTGAGGCGTACACGCACAGTGGCCGGCGCTGTGCTTCGACGCGTTCAGCAGCGCACGAGGAGGTGAGGCGCAGACGTGCCGTGCCCGGCGCTGCGAAGTGCTCCAACGCACTCGGCAGCACACCGGCAGGTGAGGCGCACACGAGCCGTTGTCGGCGCTGCGCTCCGATACGCTCGGCAACGCACCAGCAGGTGAGGCGCAGACGCGCCGTGGCCAGCGCTGCGACACGCTCCATTGCGCACTGCAGCGCACCAGCATGTGAGGCGCAGATGCATCGTGGACGGCGCTGTGCAACGACGTGCTCAGCAGCGCACCAGCAGGTGAGGCATAGACGCGCCGTGGCCGACGCTGCGACACGCCCCTGCGTGCTCGGCAGGGCACCGGCTGGTTAGGCGCAGACGTGCCGTGGCCAGCGCTGCGACACGCTTCATTGCGCACTGCAGCGCACCGGCATGTGAGGCGCAAATGCAACGACGTGCTCGGCAGCGCACAGACACGCCTCTGCGTGCTCAGTAACACAACGGTAGGTGAGGCGTAGACGCACTGTGGCCGGCGCTGTGCTTTGACGCGTTCAGCAGCGCACGAGCAGGTGAGGCGCAGACGCGCCGTGGCCAGCGCTGTGACACGCTTCATTGCGCACTGCAGCGCACCAGCATGTGAGGCACAAATGCATCGTGGACGGTGCTGTGCAACGACGTGCTCAGCAGCGCACCAGCAGGTGAGGCGCAGAAGCGCCGTGGCCGACGCTGCGACACGCCCCCGCGTACTCGGCAGCGCATCGGCTGGTTAGGCGCAGACGTGCCGTGGCCAGCGCTGCGACACGCTCCATTGCGCACTGCAGCGCACCGGCATCTGAGGCGCAGATGCATCGTGGCCGGCGCTGTGCAACGACGCGCTCGGCACCGCATCAGCAGGTGAGGCGCAGACGCGCCGTGACCAGCGCTGCGACGCGCTCCAACGCGCACGGCAGCTCACTGGCAGGTGAGGCGTAGACGTGCCGTGGCCGGCGCTGCGACACGCCTCTGCGTGTTCGACAGCGCACCAGCAGGTGAGGCTCAGACGCGCCGTGGCTGGCACTGCGACAAGCTCCGAACTGCTCGGCAGTGCACCGGCAGATGAGCCGTGCTGAGCCGAGTTGCGAACGGTCCACTATCTAGAGCGAGAATGACACGCAGACGCAAGGCATCAGCCACCCGTATTTATACCAAAGCATGCTTGTAATCAATGCAACAATACAACTACAAGATAATGCACCACAATACAACAACAAGACAAGACAAGAAAAGACTAGATGAGCAAAGCAGAGCCGAGCCGTGCCCAGTTGAGCACCAGCAGGTGAGGCGCAGACGCACCGTGGCAGGCGATACTACGCGCCCCTGCGTGTTCGACAGCGCACCAGCAGGTGATGCGCAGACGCGCCGTGGCCGGCGTTGCGACACGACTCTGCGTGCTCAGTAACACACCGGTAGGTGAGACGTAGACGCACAGTGGCCGGCGCTGCGCTTTGACGCGCTCAGCAGCGCACGAGCAGGTGAGGCGCAGACGTGCTGTGGGCGGCGCTGCGAGGTGCTCCAACGCGCTCGGCAGCACACCAGCAGGTGAGGCGCACACGAGCCGTTGTCGGCGCTGCGCTCCAATACGCTCGGCAACGCACCAGCAGGTGAGGCGCAGACGCGCCGTAGCCAGCGCTGCGACACGCTCCATTGCGCACTGCAGTGCACCAGCATGTGAGGCGCAGATGCATCGTAGTCGGCGCTGTGCAACGACGTGCTCAGCAGCGCACCAGCAGGTGAGGCGCAGGCACGCCCTGGCCGACGCTGCGACATGCCCCTGCGTGCTCGGCAGCGCATCGGCTGGTGAGACGCAGATGCGCCGTGGCCGACGCTGCGACACGCTCCATTGCGCACTGCAGCGCAGCGGCATGTGAGGCGCAGATGCATCGTCGCCGGCGCTGTGCAACGACGCGCTCGGCAGCGCATCAGCAGGTGAGGCGCAGACGTGCCGTGGCCAGCGCTGCGACGCGCTCCAACGCGCACGGCAGCTCACTGGCAGGTGAGGCGCAGACGTGCCGTGGCCGGCGACACGCCCCTGCGTGTTTGACAAAGCACCGGCAGGTAAGGCCATATATTAAGGCTTATCACTAATAAATTATCTTATCGCTAAACAATAATTACTTATTTTATTGCTTATCACTATTAACATTTTATCGCTTATCACTAATAACATATCTTATCACAAATCATTAACGAGACCAGACGAGACCAGATGAGACCGGACGAGACCAGACGTGGCTAAACAAGACCATACCAAACGAGAATAGATGAGACCATACGAGACCAGACAAGACCAGACGAGACAAGACCAGACGAGACAAGACCAGACGAGACAAGACCAGACCAGACCAGACCACACAAGACCAGAAAAGACCAGAGCAGACAAGACCAGACAAGACCAGGTGGGACCAGACGTGACCAGACAAGACCAGACCAGACGATACAAGACCAGACCAGACGAGACAAGACCAGACCAGACGAGACAAGACCAGACCAGACCAGACCAAACTAGATGAGACCACACAAGACCAGACAAGACCAGACGAGACAAGACCAGACCAAACGAGAATAGAGTAGACCATACGAGACCAGACGAGACAAGACCAGACGAGACCAGACCAGACCAGACGAGACCACACAAGACCAGAAAAGACCAGAGCAGACAAGACCAGGCGGGACCAGACGTGACCAGACAAGAGACCAGACCAGACGAGACAAGACCAAACCAGACGAGACAAGACCAGACCAGACGAGACAAGACCAGACCAGACCAGACGAGACAAGACCAGACCAGACGAGACAAGACCAGACCAGACCAGACCAGACCAAATGAGACCACACAAGACCAGACAAGACCAGATGGGACCAGACGAGAACAGACGATGAGATCAGACCAGACAAGACCAGACCAGACGAGACGAAACTAGAACAGAGAGACCAGACCAGACCAGACCAGACCAGACCAGACCAGATGAGACCAGGCGAGACAAGAGGAAACTAAACCAGAGAGACGAGACGAAACTAGACCAGAGAGACGAGACCAGAGGAGCCAGCCGAGACCAGATGAGACCAGGCGAGGCCAGACCCGACGCAGACGCGCCATGGCCGATGCTGCGATACGCCCCGACGTGCTCGCCAGCGCAGACAGGTGGTGCGCAGTGACACCACGGCTGGCGCTGCGTCAGGAGGTGACGTGCTCGCCAGCGCACCGACAAGTGGCACGCTGTGGCTGGCACTGCGACAAGCCCCTGCGAGCTTGACAGCTGAGGTGCAGACGCGCCGTGGCCAACGATGCGCCGTCTTCCAATGCGCTCAGCAGCGCACCGGCAGGTGAGGCGCAGACGCACCGTAGCCAGCGCATCGACACACTCCAAAGCGCATGGCAGGGCACCGGCAGTTGAGGCGCAGATACACCGTGGCCTGTGCTGTTCTGACGCGATCGGCAGCGCACCGGCTGGTGAGGCGCAGACGCACCGTGTCCAGCGCTGCGATGCGCTCGGCAGCACACCAGCAGGTGAGGCGCAGACGCGTCGTGGTCAGCGCTGCGACGCGCTCGGCAGCGCACAGGCAGGTGAAGCGTAGACGCGTTGTGGCTGGCACACACACCTCTGCGTGCTTTACAGCGCACCGGCAGGCGAGGCGCAGACGCGCCGTGGCCGGCTATGCGAAAAGCCTCTGCGTGTTCAGTAGCGCACCAGCAGGTGAGGCGCAGACACGCCGTGGCCAGCGCTGCGACAAGCCCCTGCGTGCTCGGCAGTGCACCGGCAGATGAGACGCAGGCGTGCCGTGGCTGACGCTGCGACATGCATGGCAGCGCACCAGCAATTAAGGCGCAGACGCGCCGTGGCCTGCGCTGCGACAGGCTCCGACGTGCACGGCAGAGCAGCGGCAGCCGAGCCGTGCTGAGCCGACCTCCGAACGGTCCAACGTCTCGACCGAGAATGACATTCAAGGCATCAGCCACCCGTATTTATACCAAAGCATGTTTGTAATCAATGCAACATAATATAACAACAAGACAAGTTAAGATGAGACGAGACGAGCCGAGCCGAGCCGATTCGAGCCGAGCCGTGCCGAGCCGAGCTCCGAACGGTCTGACGTCTCGAGCGAGAATGAAACGCAAGGCATGCTACCAGTATTTATACCAAATCATGTTTGTAATCAATGCAACACAATACAACAACAAGACAAGTTAAGACGAGACGAGACGAGTCGTGCCGAGCCTAGCCGAACCAAGCCAGGCGAGCCGAGCCAAGCCGAGCCGAGTCGTGCCGAGCCGAGCCGAGCTGAGCCGTGCCGAGCCGAGCCTAGCCGAGCCGAGCCTAGCCGAGCCGAGCCGAGCCGAGCCAAGCCGAAATACAAAACACTATTTGCATTTGAAATAGGTCGATCAAAAAAGTATTTGCATTTTGTATTTTAGTACTTTTCTTAAACTATTTTGTACAACTCTGCAAGCTAGGTAGGTTCAATTTCTAGAAAGAGATCAACCTTCGAATCCAACTCGGCTGGGCAGCGTTCGGGAAGCTCCGAGATGTCTTCTCGCCCAAAATCCGTCTTCGAACAGTGCGAGCATCCCCGCGAGATCAAAGTAGAGAGAGAAAAATATTCGGTTTCAGTAAACGAAAACCGGTGTTTATCGGTTTTTACGAAAACCGGTATTTTTTTGGTTTTTTTTAAAACCGGTTACATCACTAGAACGTCCACACTCGGTGGGCGTTGCGACAGCCGACAAGACTGATGTTGATTGTTGGCACCAACGTGTAGATGGAACACGAATATTGGCACAGATTCCTTTGAAAAAACCGACACAGAACGGCGGAAGTCCCAATATTCGCGCGAGTATTGGGGCCAATACTAATTTCCCGCTCCACACGTTGGGCGAATAGTATTCGGGCCAATATTGGGGCCATAGTGTGGAGCCGGCCTTAAACCAATTTAGTACTCTAAGTTAACTTAGTTCCTTGTTAGTTCCATTTGTGACATGAACCGTGAACGTCAGTAAACGTTGTCATTTTACATGGTCATTTATTCCATTCTAATCTGTGGTTGTCATACGGTGGTCATACGTCACGTCATACGTGACACTGACACCACGTGACACGTGATAGTTGTTAGGTAGGGGGGACCATGACGATGTCGGAAATTCTAAAAAGTATCGTAATCAATCACATTGGAAGTGGAACCTACCTATTATTAATAGGTACTGTGCATCTTGTTCTTATGTACCTGTACTCTGTAAACGGAGTGGTTAAATCTCTAATCTCTTTGTACTCTTGTGTCTGTGTTGTTCTTCTACAGCAGCAGGCAGCTGCTGGCCTGCTGCTGTTGGGTTCTTTAACAATGTACTAATTTCAAAGTTTGGACCCGCTTGTATCCTGCGTTAATTTCTAGTCACTAATCATAGTGTTCAGATGTTCGTACTATTTCAATTTCTAACCTAGACTACAGCTATGTCTAGAAAATACCGCGATGCTGCTGCCAAATTGCAGGAAAACGTTAACAAGCACTTGCGAACTATACAACACGAGGTGTCTTCTTCGGAAGACGAAGAACCCTATGAGCAGAATGTACTGGATGGTGTGTTACAAAGCTATTGGAGGGGTGGTGGAGATACACAAATGCTGGAAAGAACTAAAAATCTTCTAGAAGAGGCTATCAGTGTTAGATCTGTTACGTGTCTAATTTGCATCGGTTCTATAAAACGGGTGGACGCGATATGGACTTGTGACCATTGTTACTCCTACTTCCATCTATCGTGTATTCAAAAGTGGTCCAACGACAGTATCAGCTTACGCAGTGAAGAGAACCATGGCCCCATAGCAGTATTCCGACCCAAGAAGATTGAATGGTGCTGTCCTAAATGCAGACATTCATATAACAAAGAGGATATTCCGAGAAAGTACCGTTGCTTTTGCGGTAAAACTGATGATCCTGCTTACCATCCTTGGTTGATTCCTCACACTTGTGGAGAAGTGTGTGGAAAGAGGCTGTCTTTAGGAGAAACCTGTAAGCATAAATGTCTGCTACTGTGTCACCCAGGTCCATGCCCTCCCTGTCCACAGACTGTGACTAGAGCATGCTACTGTGGGAAGGAACATAAGAGAGTCAGGTGTAGCGCAGCCCATTGGTCTTGCCAGCAACAGTGTAACCAGATTCTGCCTTGTAAGTCACATAAATGTGGAATAAAGTGTCATGACGGGAACTGTCCACCTTGCAACAACACAAGCTTGCAGTCTTGTCAGTGTGGAGCAGAGAAGGCCAAGAGACCCTGCAATGATCTCATATGGCAATGTAAAAAGCAATGTGATAAACCATTTGCATGCGGATATCACAAATGTGAGAGGATCTGTCACACTGGCAGTTGTGGTCCATGCCCACACTCTGGAGTTCAATCTTGCCCATGCGGTTCCAATGAGCGCTACATACAATGCCCTGATGTGATAGAAACATGTGTCAGCACTTGCGGCAAGAAGCATGAGGATTGTGAGCATTATTGCCCAGCCAAATGTCATAAGGGACCATGTCCACCATGCCAAGTATTGATTGAAAAAAAATGCCACTGTTCAACACATACTCGATCACTTCCTTGTAGTAAGGACTTCAGATGTGAAACCAAATGTAGAGGCATAAGACCATGCGGCAAACATGGCTGTGGACGAAAATGTTGCAATGGAAACTGCCCTCCTTGTGAGAAGGTCTGCGATAAACCTCTACAATGCAGCAGACATAAATGCACCACTGTGTGCCATCATGGGCCATGCTATCCTTGTCCATTAGAGTCTAAAGTGAGCTGTCGCTGTAAAGAAACATTTGTAACAGTCCCATGTGGTAGAGAAAAGCACACACGACCACCAAAATGTAACCTTCCATGCAAGGTTAAGTATAAATGTGGGCATGTTGAAGAAAATAAACATGCTTGTCATTTTGGTGACTGTCCACCATGTAAAGCCATTTGCAACAAAACATATGAGTGTGGACATAACTGTGTAGCCACATGTCATGCATATGTGTTGGTTGTATTTAAACAGGTGGAAAAGCCTGCTACACCATGGGAGATTCAGCCTTCCAAGACTAAAGTTGTTAACCTTGATTGTCCACCTTGTGAAACACCAGTCTTAGTCACATGTTTTGGAGAACATGAGACTGATTACCAGCCATGCCACACTGCTTGCCGTAGACCCTGTGGTCGTGAATGTGGCAGGCCACTTGAATGTGGAAATCACTTGTGTGAACTACTCTGTCACTTGCATGAATATAATCCTGACTATCCCAATGTGCCTTATGCTTGCAAACCATGCAATAAAGAATGCTTAAAAGACCGCCCAGAGAAATGCACACACAAATGTGCTAAACGTGGCTGTCATCCAGGGCAATGCCCACCGTGTGATGTCTTAGAAAGAATTCCATGTCATTGCAAAGTCACAGAAATGTATATGCACTGTCGAGATTTGGCATCTGCAACCGAAGAAATGTTGAGTTGTAAACAGCAATGCCCAAAGAATTTAGATTGTGGTCATCGCTGCAAGAAGGTGTGTCACTCAGAACCATGTAGAGATAACCAAACATGCATCAAAAAGGCAAAAGTTAACTGTCCCTGTGGTAATTTAAAAAAAGAGGCACCATGCAAGTCTGTCAGAAATTCTGAAATACAAATTTTGTGTGATGAAAGTTGTGAAGCTAAAAAAATTGCTGCCAAGTTGGAAAGGGAAAAAGAAGAAAAAAGATTAAAAGAATTAGAACTAGAGAAAAATCGAAGAGAATTAGAGGAATTTGAATGGAAATTGAGTGGTAAGAAGAAAAAGTATAAAGAGAAGAAAATAGTGGTTAACAAGGATGAGAGAAGTTGGTTACGTAAATATTGGGTTCCTATTTTATCTATACCAGTAGTTATTATAGCTGCTATTTATTATATTTTTAATCCTAATATTTAACCATACATGAGACTGATATTACAATAAACATGGGTATTGTATATCAAGTAATTGTAGTTTATGAAAGTTATCTAAGTTTTTATATCTGTAATATTCAATTGTATTCTAAGTATAACATTTCACAGAAGCTTATTGAAGCTAATTTTATTGACATGTATAATAAAATATTATATGTAGGTAGGTACCTACTTATTATAATTTGAACCACTTCTAAGTGATAACTTATCACTTAGAAGTGGTTCAGATTATAATAATTACTTATCACTGATAAGTATAGTGTAATAATAGATAATAAGAAATATTGTAAGCTCGACTACCTACACATATCCATTTAATTTTGTTTTTATTAAAGGTAATATTATGCTTTGCAAGAAACTACTACAATATTTTGTATTTTGATTTAATAACGTAGGTACCCAATTATTATTGACCGAGCGAAGCGAGGTCACTGAGTCTACTTGAGTGATTTTGCACTTGTCCGTCCGTCCGTCTGTCAGAGCCTTATAACTTTTGAATTACTGAACGTAATTACTTCAAATTTAGATATAATATATAAACCGATGGCCTTCAGCCGAATATTGCATAAAAAATTATAAAAATCTTTATTTAAGGGGGCTCTCATAGAAGTAAATGCGAAGGAAAATATTTTTTGTTGTTGTATAGGCTTGCGATATATCTTTTTAAAGACGATTTTGAACAGAGTACAAAAATATATTTTTTTAAATTTTTCCCTTAAAATTGACGAAATGAGGGGCTTTCAAAGTGGAGATTTAATATGCTCGCTTGAAGACGCTCTGTAGCAAAATCGGCTATGTATTTTCAAGCTGAACTTATTTTTTTATTTGACTTATATCCTGTACTTGAACAACAAATACTTACTTAAATTATATGAATATTATAAAGAAACGAGATTAATTAATTCTTAATGGGCATCAGTATATTTCAACATAGCTTCACAATAATGCTAATAGATGGCGCAGTCATTATCTATTCCATGGAACTAGGAGTTAAGACTACGATCTATCCCAAAAACAGTTTTGCGTCGACCATTATTATTTAGGTACATAATATAATAACATATTATTCAATTAAAATTATTCTTTAGTTAAATATCAAACTTCAATAAACTATTAATTACTACATTTTGATATTTTTTATTTGATAGATGACGATTTGTACCGATGCCCGTAACCCGTTTTCACTCGTTAGTACATGATGTACCTACCTATATTTTACAGGAAAATAAAACCAACGCGAAAATTATTTTAATTTAATTAAAAAAGGTTTGAAATTTCAAAGTAAGATAACTATACTTACCGAGTGGGGTATCATAATTATGAAAGGGTTTTACCTGTACATTCTAAAACAGATTTTTATTTATTTTTATATACAATAGTTTTTGATTAATCCGGCCAAAATGTCGATAAAAATACCGTCCCTCCACCCCTTATCTCCGAAGTTTACCAATAGAAAAATCAGAAATAATTATTATGGTCAGTATAGGTTTATGTATATTTTACAGGAAAAATAAAACCAACGCTCTAGCTAGCATAGTTTTTTTTATATTTACAATAAACCTCTACAAACAAAATTAACGATGAATAAGCAAATTAATATAATATTATCGTTTTACTTTGTAGTACGGAACCCTCGGTGCGCAAGTCCGACTCGCACTTGGCCGGTTTTTTTATAGGTCCATGGCGATAGGGAAGCCGCGGGTAAAAGCTTTTTGTTTTATCTTTTATAAGTTATTACTTATTAACTTACTATGTTAAGAAGTTAAAGGATGAATTCGTTTTTTGAGTTATCTGTAAGCGCCCACAAATACCGTCATAGTATCTATAGGTAAGTAGGTAAGCACGTAGGCACTAAGGTGGGAATAAGACACTATTTTTAAATTACCTAGGTACCTACATAATATTATTTTAATTATTAATCAGTCTTGTCCCAGCAACAAAAAGCTGTTCCAACGCCAATTAGAACAATTCCCAATATTGAACCTGAAACAAAAATAAATTAGTTATTAGGTACTTAGGTAGGTAGTCACAATTTAGGTAGATATATTAACCCAATAGAACCTAAGTGGGCACCTGATTATTTCTGTTCAGCCCTAACTACCTAATCCTACCCTATCTAAGGGCATCCTGGTGGACGAATCCCAAAAGTCTGCGTTTGCTTACCAGTTAGGTACCTACCTTGAAAATAATAGGAATCTACCTTCCTACATAATATAATCTATTTTTCAACAGCTGTCTTAAAAGATAATCTCGCAGAAAGGCGTAGGCGACGCACTAAACAGCGCAAGGCCTTTCTTACCACACCAATCATAACCCCGTGCTACAAGTAAAACCCAATCTACTTAAGGCTTTAAGATATTTTGATTTAAATATTCAATGAATTAGGCATTTCACAAGTCTTAGCGCCTTAAATAGGTAACGTGGAAGCGCACGGCGCATTTCTATTTTCTCCGAGTCATCAAGTTTGTAGATAGGTACCAGAATCTAATGGCTGCTCGGAGCCGACCGCGGCGCCGGTGAGGGCCGTGAAGGCGAACGCCAGGCTGTTGGCGGCGGGCACGGCGAGCGACAGCGGCACGCGTTGAACCGCCAGGAGATACACCAGCGAGCCGGCCTGGTTCACCAGCCAGGGGAGAACGTACTGAAATACATTTTGTAGGTAGATAGGTGTAAGCGCCTTTCTCTATTTCGTATTCATCCGAAACCGTTCCGACCGGCCGTCTTCAACTCATTGGAGGTACTGGGACCCCAAGACTATGACATGACAGGAACGAGTCTATTCTATTTTATTAACATTCAAAAGGAGTAGGTAGGTAAGCAAGGGAATTGGGATAAATCTTGTAGGTAGGTATAGGTACCTACTACCTACTAGCTATTAGGCAGCCAGAGTTGCCAGTGTTTGTAAGATCTCTAGCAGAACCTGGGTAAGTCGGCGAGATTACGTCATATAAGTAGGTAGTCCTTTTTTTTAAGTAGGTACTTAGCATATAAAAAACCGGCCAAGCGCGAGTTGCGCGTATTTTTTTCGACATTATGCCCGATTAATCAAAAACTTATATGTATAAAAATAAATTCTATCTTCTCTTAATATCTATTTCAGAATGTACAGGTAAAAGCCTTTCATATGATACCCCACGATATAATAAAATTTTACTTTGAAATTTCAAACCCCCCGTTTTTCCCCCTTTTTTACTCTAACTAAAAATAATTTTCGTTTTTTTTTTTTATTGCAATGATATTAGGCCACTATTAGATATATACAACTTTTTCAAATTTCATGTCGATAGCTTTAATAGTTACTAAAATAATCGACTGTGACAGACGGACGGACTGAGAAAGTCTCACCTTAAGGGTTCCATTTTTAACATTTTGGTACGGAACTATAAAAAAGGTCAATGTACCTATGTCATCATCATCAAACCATCAACGGCTAGCTACTGAGCGCAGGTCTCCTCTCAGAGGTTATATAAGCCATAGTCAATAGGCGGTTTTCACACACCTTCGAGAACATTATGGAGAACTCTCAGGTGTGCAGATTTTCTCACGATGTTTTCCTTCACCATTAAAGCATGTGATATTTAATTTCTTAAACGCACATAACTTCGAAAAGTTAGAGGTACCCAGGATCGAACCTGCGACCACCTGAATAGGAGACCGCAGTCTTAACCACTAGGCTATCACTGCTTATATATAATATATATATTATAGCTATATATTATATCAATACTTGGATTTAAAAAATGTATTTTTGCTTGGATTTGGTACCTTCAGCAATATGCTCGACTAAAGTACATACCTATCTCTTAAAAAATATGGGAACAAAAATCAGCATAAACTACCTTCCAATTACCCAATAAAAATGTAATTTCAGCACAAGCCTGCCCAAACCATGTGTCTGCTTTCACTTTGCGCAGCCCGCGGGTCCCTTGCCGTATGAAAGGGTTCGTGCAACCCCACAACATGCCAGTAAGTAGAAGCAAACCTGTGCAAATGTCACAATTTTACCGATTTTTCGTTATAGCGTGGTGCAGGCAGGCAGGTATTTTGTACCATTTTGCTGCTAACAAAGGTTAAAATTACAAAAATAGATTTTGAAAAAGAATAGTCGCAATAAATTTTAAGTGTGAATATGGTGTGAATTTAATAAAAATAAAGCTAACTGCAGTATAAAATTCTTAGCCTCTAACGTTATGGGAGAGAATAGTATATGGTAACATATTAAAAAAAGCCTTTTTTCAAATTATATCTATATTTTTATAAAAAAATTAAATTAATTAAAAATAAAATATATTATACATAGGCATACCTAAAATAAAACTTTTTAAATCGAAAACCTATTCCTGTAGGTATTCAAAAACATTATGCACCAAAAAGATTTTATAACTTTACACCCAATCACAATTTTGAGATCATATACTAAAAAATATAATATACTTTAGAAAGTATATACTTAATTATATCAACATTATGTACCTCTTTGGAGTTGGACTTATGATATGACTTTTCAATTCTTGAGTTCAATAATTTGTAAAACTTTAATTTCATAAAAGATAAAAATAGTAACATCAAGTTTAGGAAATGTGCCTCTACTGATGATAATCTAACACAAAGGTCTTAATTATACAATCACCATTTATATATATTTAAAATCTAACCAAATAAAACTTAAAAATTAAGTAAGTATTTCTTAGAAAACATACAAAAAATATATTTTTATAAAAGTTCTAAAATTTTAATAAAATAAACTATAAGAACATGCAAACATGATTTTAGTTATTAATATAATTATGCATTTATGTCCCAAGGGGGGTGCCTACAGTCATAGGTTTAACATCAGAAAAAAAACAGTGATTCTCATCTATCCACTGAACAAAAGCTTCTCCCAAAGCTACAGAACACTCCAGAGCCAATAAACAATCATTCTCAGCATGATGGGCATCTACTGCTTCACGATTCAATAATCTGTAATAGATATCCTTTAGCTTATATTTTTCAGTCGGTTTCTCTCCTTTACTCCACGGAAACCTTCTACATGCCTTGGAGATTGCTAAAGCAGATTTAGTTTTGCGAGGTGTTTTATTCACACATTCAACAATAGATTTTTTAGGTGTCATTTCATTAACTGCTTGAGCATTGAGAGTATTATCTCTGTAGAAGTCTATTTCATCTATTTGTGTCTTATTTTCATCGCGTACTGTATTTTCTTTTTTGGCCAAATCTATAACTGTTGTGGATGTATTGTTTACTTTCTTTATTTTCTCCATTATATCATAGAATCCATGGAGGCAATCTGCACACATAAGATCATCAGATAAACTCACACCAAGTTTGACAAAGTGATTTTTCAATATTGGAAAATCAAAATTATGTCCATTTTGAGCTATTAAGCAGACAGGTTTAGTGAAAAGGTTGAGGAATGTATTAATAACTGTGAATACTTCCATATTAAAAAGAGGCTCCTGTTCAAGTAGGTCATTACACAGGCCTGTCACCTTGGTGCCTTCAGGTTGGACCATCCTGCCAGGGTTTAAGCACAAGGTAAGCTTCTGCTGGACGCGGGGTGCACATCCCTTGCGCGTGTCGAGGACATGTTGCCTTTTAACGGCAACAAAGCTCAGTTCAGTTATTTTGGTTCTGTTATTCTCCTCCTGTGGCAGCCCAGTGGTCTCCAGGTCGACAAACACGTATGTCGCGATCGCGGACATTTTCAGGAATAGTGTAAACCTACTGATAACTAAAGCTTACCTAGATACATCCACATCCTGGTGACTCAAACTGATTACAGTACTTCTAAAGAATGGGTGACTCACAGTCACCGTCACAGTCAGTAGTAAATGTTCAGAGGCCAGAACATTCCAGTGCATTAACTCGTTGCATTGGTAGTGCATTCACTATAATACATATTTATTTTTATCATAATTTTTATGCAGATTTCGGAACACTGTTGTAAGGTAAGTTTTAAATCCTAGTGTTCGTGGTCTATGGTTTTAAAAATAACCCCGGCCGGCGTTGACGTTTGTCGTTTGACGTTTCGTGTGTTACCCTACCTTATGACGCCTTATGTAGTATATTATCTATGTGTTACCCCATCATTAGGTACCTATGGATCCGCAAAAAGTATAAATCGATACTTGAGTAGTATCGATACTTGCGCTGCGATACCTAGTATTTTCGTACTCGATACTTTTGTTCCGATACTTTACCAAAAAAGAATGTTGGGTTTTATTCCACCCGAATGATTTTTGATGAAGTAGTTGTGGGGTTGTAAGGCCCACGCGGTCACTGGTTAGAATAGGAATTAGCGGACTGTATTGAGTTTTAATTCGATAGTTCCTATTTCTGGACAAACCTTCAACATCAACAAGCAAGCAGGAAATTAAGGAATCCACTGACCTTTCGATGTCGTCGATTTGCCGCGCCGACGTAGGTGGTAGGGTCGTCCTTTGTTCTGCTAGCTAGACTTCTCACTGTGGTTTGAACGAATTACACAACACTCTAGGCAGCTGCCGTTATGGAGAATCCAAGTTCAAGGAGCACGACACTTTCTTGACACGATGGAAATGGTAATAAGTTCTGGATAGTTCTATAAGCCGCACTTAAGGCGGACGAGCGATCATGTACGCCCGATGATTAGCTTGTCTCCCTTGCGAATGACATGACGAAAAAATATCGAATAGGTAGGGTGGATCGATAAAATCTTACCCACAAAATTGACGTTGCTATTAAAAGTTGCCGAGATTGTGTGGATCTATCGAATTATAACCCTATATTTCTAAACACCGCCCACCGTTAAAATGTAATTTTAACCGAGTTCAAAATTTTAAACAAATAAATGACGAACTAAATAACATACAAACTAAATTTATAAAACTTATAAGATTAAAGAAAAGAAAAACAAAAAAAAAATCTAAATTTCTAAAAGTAACGAATAGACTTATAAGCGAAGGGAATTATGTAACTGATAAGCGAAGGGAATTATGTAACTGAATTCGAAATAAGCAGAAAGAGGTAACGGAGATAACCGATGAACTGGTCGTTTCAAAAGACCTTGCTGAGTTTTCAGAGTGACTGCACGAATGACTCCATCTTTTGAAGGGTGTACTTCCGCGAACCCGACATTCCCCGAGAGGGGATATTCCCCGAGATGCGCAGTCTGCAGGATTATCAGACGAATGAACATGTCTCCAGTCATCAGGAGAGATGATATTGTAACGGTGTACTGCGAGCAGGTTGATAAAGAAACCACTTATTGCTTCATGTCGAAGAATCGAATAATAATTTAATGGAAATGCACTCTCAATTTATACAAACAGGCTTAAAACTAATCACCAATAAAAAACAAGATTAAAATATTTACAATTTTCGTCCACCAATCAGAACGCTTACATAAAATCAATTAGGGCGTTCGCGCTTCCAGGAAAATCTATTTTTAGACACAGATCTTGTTTCGTAGAACTTGCATTCCTTAGCCATGACGTAATCCTACATAACTCGGCGCGCGCGCGAGGGGCGCGACGCGCGGGGAGGCGACGCCGGCCGCGCACGCCAGTTGCTATCGGCGGCCGGCGCGAGTCGCGATGTTAGTCCAGCTTCGACCGCCACCAGCGGCGCGCGCGCACCTCGCCGCTCCGCTCGTTCAAAGTGAAAATTCCCGCGAAGTTTTTTTCGTAAGATGGCGCCAACTTGAAGAATTTTTCCTGGTGACTTCTTCTCAGGTGAGTTTTCTTTCAGTGTCATCGATGATCACACAAATGTGCAGATTGGTTCATTGAGGAGCCTTTTTCGAGGCTAAATTTTCCTTTTTTCCGAAATGAACTCTGCTTGCTCCCGTTCACGAAGAAACGACATCTTCTTTACGTTCACCCGTGAGCTCTTGTCTTTTTCAGGGCAACCTCACACCTTCCATATCCAGGGTGTTCGTATAGAAACAAGCGATGTCGATAAAAAGTTATTTACATACAATCTGTGTTTTATTTCTCTCCTTTAATAAAGTGAATTCCTTGTGTACTTATTTCTCTCTTATTCCTTTCCTTGCTCCCGGTACTTGAGGTAGATCCCCGGTAATATTAATGGGGATCGGTAACATGGTAACTGTCCTGGTATTTGTAAAAAAGGTAAATAAATAGGTAATAGGTAAATAGGTATTTGGAAAAGGTATGTATAAGGTATGTTTTAAACAAAAGGTATTTTTGGCGGGAAATGGTGAGCTGCGGATGACGTCAGCGTAAGTATCGTAAGTATTATTACCTATATGTGCTAGGTAGGCACAGTATCCCCCATCAAGCGAAGCGTACATTTTTTTTCACGATGCGTCCGCTTCTCGTGGTGATGTAAGGTGTAGGTACACTCGCTTGAGCCGGGTTCATTGAGCCGGTCGTTGCCTTCGTACTTTGTGTTCCGCTGGTAACTGGGTCATGGTTCACTGAACTCGAGCTCTTGCTTTTTAATGTAGTATTCTTGTCGCTTGCGCTTGAGTCTTCTTCGTTTAGTATGTAGGCAGGCTTGAGTCTATCCAATGATATCACAGTTGTTCGTAGGGGTAACTGTATCTTGAAATATTTTTCGTGGCGCTTCAAAACTTGATAGGGTCCGTCGTACGGCGGTGTTAATGGTGGTCTGACTGTATCGTTCCGTACGAAAACGTGCGTGCATGTAGCTAGGTCCTTGTGCACGAAAGTAGGTCTTGATGATGTCATCGCGCGTTGTGTAGGTATTAAGGAGTTCATTGTTTCACTGAGGCGTCGTACGTAGTCCGCATCTTCAATATTCGACTTTGTAGGTACGAAGAAATCAGATGGTATTCGTAGTGCTGCGCCGTAGGTCATCAATGCAGGGCTGAGATTATCTTCTTCACGCAGCGCGGTACGTAGACCCAGTAGCACAGTGGGTAACTCTTCTGTCCAGGTAGTCGATGCGCCTCTTGCCATGAGTGCTGCTTTTAGTGTGCGATGTAGTCGTTCGACCTTGCCGTTTGCCTGCGCGTGGTAACTGGTTGTACGTATTCTTGATATTCCCCATTTCTTCAGTAGCGTGTTGAATAGCCTCGATTCAAAGCTCTGGGCTCGGTCACTTGTGAGGCGGTCTGGAACGCCAAACCTGATGATCCAATTCTCATAGAGAACCTTCGCTAAACTTTCTGCGGTGATCTCTTGAACCGGTACAGCTTCAGGCCATCTGGTGCATCTGTCTATTATGGTGACACAGTACTTGCAGTCGTTGGATAATCGTAGCGGACCCACGACGTCTATGTGTATATGCTCGAAACGTTGAGAAGGTGGAAATTCCGCCAGGGGAGTGACGACGTGGCGATGCACCTTGCTGCGTTGACAGTTGATGCAAGCTTTTGCCCATGTTGCTACTTCTTTGTTCATGGCTGGCCAGAAGAACTTCGATGCTACTTGTTTCCGGGTTGATCGTACTCCAGGGTGGCATAGACCGTGTTGCGCTTTAAATGCAGCAAAGCGGTATGCTTTAGGTAGGTACGGCCGGGGCGATGCAGTGGATAGCTCGCACGTGATTGGTCGATCGAGTCCGGGAAGAGTTATTTCGCCAAACTTCAAGTTAGGTTTTTTCTTCAAATTCTCCAATTCTTCATCGTTGCACTGGTCTATTGCAAGTTGATTGTAGTCTAAGATGCTTGGGCTCTGGATGTCTTCGATGCGTGATAGGGCGTCGGCAACTGGATTTTCTTCACCTTTGATGTATTTGATTCTCGAACAAAACTGTGATACGAAATGTAACTGTCGCTCGCGTCTAGGCGTGTCGCTACTGCTCGCTGGCCTACTGAGTGCGAAAGAGAGAGGCTTATGATCGGTGAGTATCGTGACTTCGCATCCCTCGATCAATCTCCTGAAGTGCTTTACAGCTGTGTACATAGCTAATAATTCGCGATCGTATACACTGTAGCGACGTTGCGTGGGACTCATTGTTTTCGAGAAAAATGCCAATGGTTTCCAGTGGTTCTCAACCTTCTGTTGAAGTACTGCACCCAAACTGTGATCAGAGGCATCTGTCATGATAGCGAGTTCGCAGCCAGGAACAGGGTAGCTTAGCGTTGTTGCTTCGGTGATGCTTTGACGGCATTTTTCGAAGGCTTCGTTAGCTTCTGGTGTCCATTCTATTGGCGTTTTGTCATTCTTTTTCTTGTTGTGAAGAAACTTGTTGAGTTCGTGTTGATGTTCGGCTTGATGTGGTAGGCAGTCTCGGTAGAAATTAATCATGCCTAGGAATCGACGTAACTCGACGACAGTCTTCGGTTTCGGATACGTAGATATTGATTCGATGCGTTCCTTCGTAGGTTTTATTCCGCTGGCGGAGACTTCGTAGCCTAGGAAGTTGATCGTTTCTACTCCGAATTGACATTTGTCGACGTTGAGTGTGACGCCGTATTTGTCGAGTCGTTCTAGGACTTGATGGAGAAGCTTCTGATGTTTTTCTTCGTCTTCGGAAAATAAGAGAATGTCGTCAACAAAACAAAAGCAGTCTTCTATGCCTCGGAGAACTTGATGCATGAATCGTTGAAATGTTTGACTGGCATTTCGAAGCCCGAAATTTAAACATGTGAACTCATATAAACCGAACGGAGTGATCAACGCTGATTTTTGCGCGTCTTCTTTGCTCGCCATAGGTATCCAGTAGTATGCCATCTTGAGATCAAGTTTTGAAAATATTTTCTTGTTGTTAAGTGAGTACGTGAAATCTTGAATTCGCGGAATAGGATAGCGATCCGGTTGCGTCACTGAGTTTAATCTTCGGTAGTCGCCGCCCACGCGAAGTCCGCCGTCTTTCTTCTTAACGACATGTAGAGGACTGGCCCATGGACTTTTCGATGGTCTGCAGATGCCAAGTTCCACCATCCGTTCAAATTCGGCTTTTGCGGCTTTGTATTTATCGGGCGGTAGAGGGCGGGCGCGAGCGGAAAGCGGAGGACCTGTTGTTTCTATGTGATGTACGACGTCGTGCTTGGCTGGTTGCTTCAAAGACATGGGTCGCAGTACGCCAGGATATTGCTTCAAGATGTCGTGGTACTGCTGATCGGAACTCACGATACGAATGGACTCAGCTGTTGTCGATATTTGTATGGCGTCGATGGTGAGTTTGGTTTCGTCGTCAATCAGTTTCTTCTTGTGAAGGTCCACTAGGAGCTTGTAATGACGAAGAAAGTCTGCCCCCAGTATGGATGTCTTCACATCAGCGATGATGAATGTCCA
The DNA here is from genome assembly GCA_029955525.1 of Oeneis ivallda. Lineage (NCBI taxonomy): Eukaryota > Metazoa > Arthropoda > Insecta > Lepidoptera > Nymphalidae > Oeneis > Oeneis ivallda. The sequence goes on from JARPMR010000007.1 coordinate 13,582,186, forward strand.
TGTGAAACAGCGCCGTAGTCCTAGGTTAAGCTTGATAGTTCTCTCTCCGTAGGTATTTATAGGTGAGTTGTTCGCCGCGTAGAGCTTGTAGGTATTTGCGACCTTTTTCTTCATTTTTGATGTTGCGGCCAAAACAGATATGTCCGCGCCAGTGTCCACGAGGAAACGTTCGTGTGTGTCGCGATCATGAACACAAAGGCGGTTGCTGGACTTGGGAACACCGACGTCCGCCACCGTCGGTGTTGATGTTAGTTTTCCGACGTCTTGTTACGTTGAGCGCACGGTGACTCGCAGCGTCTTGCGTTCTTCCCAAACTTGTGATGGTATCGGCATAACCACGTAGGGTCGCCAGGCTTCACACGTGTTGATGATGATCTTGACTGAGAACGTGAACGGTAGCGTCCTTGGAATGGTCGACGAGGTGTTTGGCGCGTGGACTCCCGTGCTCGCAGTTCCGCTACTTCTAGCGTTAGTTTTTCAAGCTTTGACAATATTTCTGCATATGCTGGCTGATTAGACGGTGTTGCTGGAGGGGTTGGGTGTGAAATTGCTGCTACGGTGTTTCCGGACGTACTCCCAGCGTACTCCATCATCCTGTCTGCCATCGCTGCGAGGGTATCGAGCGAGGACTCTTTGTTGACGGAGAGCACGCAGCGGCAGTGGGCTGGTATGTGATTTAGCCATTCAATCTTCAGACCCTCTTCTGTGATAAGTCCGTTGTTAAGTTCTCGCATTTTTCGGAGCAGCACACTGGGTTTCTGGTCCCCGATGTCTAGGCCGCTGATGAGCTTTTGAAAATTCTCGACTTCCGATTTTTCGTATACGGTGAGCAGCCGGTTCTTGACAGCTTCGTATTTTCCGGTTGCCGGTGGACTGTACAGAAGGTCGGTGATGTGCTGTAGATCTGCCGGTTCCAGCTTCGACAGGACGTAGCGGTACTTTTGGTCATCTGAAGTCTTGAGAGGATCGACGACTGCTTCAAACTGGACGAACCACGCTCTTGGAACGGTGCGCCAAAACGGAAGGAGCCTCGACTGGACAGAAATTGCTGCCAGGTCGGAGAGCTTGGATTCCGTGGCGATTTTCACGTCGGTGGCTTCTTTTTCGGCCATAGTTTCAGGCTTCTTGATTATTCTTGATTATTCTTCTTTTTTCCAGCGTCGGTGGTCACCACTGTAACGGTGTACTGCGAGCAGGTTGATAAAGAAACCACTTATTGCTTCATGTCGAAGAATCGAATAATAATTTAATGGAAATGCACTCTCAATTTATACAAACAGGCTTAAAACTAATCACCAATAAAAAACAAGATTAAAATATTTACAATTTTCGTCCACCAATCAGAACGCTTACATAAAATCAATTAGGGCGTTCGCGCTTCCAGGAAAATCTATTTTTAGACACAGATCTTGTTTCGTAGAACTTGCATTCCTTAGCCATGACGTAATCCTACATAACTCGGCGCGCGCGCGAGGGGCGCGACGCGCGGGGAGGCGACGCCGGCCGCGCACGCCAGTTGCTATCGGCGGCCGGCGCGAGTCGCGATGTTAGTCCAGCTTCGACCGCCACCAGCGGCGCGCGCGCACCTCGCCGCTCCGCTCGTTCAAAGTGAAAATTCCCGCGAAGTTTTTTTCGTAAGATGGCGCCAACTTGAAGAATTTTTCCTGGTGACTTCTTCTCAGGTGAGTTTTCTTTCAGTGTCATCGATGATCACACAAATGTGCAGATTGGTTCATTGAGGAGCCTTTTTCGAGGCTAAATTTTCCTTTTTTCCGAAATGAACTCTGCTTGCTCCCGTTCACGAAGAAACGACATCTTCTTTACGTTCACCCGTGAGCTCTTGTCTTTTTCAGGGCAACCTCACACCTTCCATATCCAGGGTGTTCGTATAGAAACAAGCGATGTCGATAAAAAGTTATTTACATACAATCTGTGTTTTATTTCTCTCCTTTAATAAAGTGAATTCCTTGTGTACTTATTTCTCTCTTATTCCTTTCCTTGCTCCCGGTACTTGAGGTAGATCCCCGGTAATATTAATGGGGATCGGTAACATGGTAACTGTCCTGGTATTTGTAAAAAAGGTAAATAAATAGGTAATAGGTAAATAGGTATTTGGAAAAGGTATGTATAAGGTATGTTTTAAACAAAAGGTATTTTTGGCGGGAAATGGTGAGCTGCGGATGACGTCAGCGTAAGTATCGTAAGTATTATTACCTATATGTGCTAGGTAGGCACAATATTCAAAATTTCGACAACTCTATTTGCGACATAAGTAGACCAGTTATGTGGAGCAGCACGTAACCAGCATAAAACGATGCTTGAGTCTGTCCAAGCGACCTCCTTACTGATGGTCACTTTGGAACCAATCGATCTTCGAATGAAAGCGAATAACGAAGCTAAAAGGGTGGCAGCGCATAGCTCTAACCTTGGCAGGGATAATTTCTTCAGCGGAGCTACGCGAGACTTGGCTACCAAAAGTACTGTAACATTTTGGTCTGGGTGTACAACCCTAAAAAAAGTTGATTTTGGAGGCGAGTAGCGGACTCAACCGAATTAGAACCGCTTAGAATATCATCCATGTAGGTATAACGACGAATGACTTCAGCAGCTTCAGGATACTTACTCAGATTGATGGTCTGAAGCTAACTGTTGCAGAACACGAATAGCTAAAAATAGAGGAAATTCGAATAGGCTACGGAGACCTAATGTTGTATCGCGAAAATACGGAACACAATGCAAAATTTACATTCAACAAAAAAGTGTCGGTTTCAAAAATATGTCGAGTGTCGGTTCCTTAATTTTTTCCGTTTAGCCCCCTTCCGTACCGCGCGATAAGGAACTTACGTTCCAACAAAGTCGCCCGAGGGCGGTCGGTACACGCAGACTAAAATATATCGGTCCAAATCAACACAAGACAGTTCAATAATGCGCTTCACAGAAAGACCAACAATGTCTCTTCGCTCTTTGTAATTATTAATTAATATTATTGCGCGTTATTGTATTTAGGAGCTACCTACGTAAAGAGACTCCTACTTAGGGGATGATTTAGGTATGTTTGGTGGAAACGGGCATATATAATAATGTCAGTTTTGGTCGTCATGTATCGATTGAATGAACAATCATGGGATACCGTTACCGCGAGGTCTTAGTTCGGGGCGAACCACTAGTTAGTAACCTCTCGGTAGATACTCGTATGTAGATTCCTATCTCAAATCTATCAGCCTGAAAACAAAAAAGGGCCCCGCGCTGTATTGACACCGTTTCCATCGTTTTGGTCGTGGACCGAGGTACGAGTATACATCGAAAACTCTACGAGCTCCCACCGGTTTCATCCTATTTCATAAATCTTATTCTAGGGGGCACGCTAGACTGAAGCGCGACTGAAGACTGAGAGGATTGTCTAGTTGAAAATTTTCATACAAAAAGCGATAACGTTTTGCTACCCGTAAATGTTGTCCAATGTTCATAATTTTTTGAAATGTTGCAGATACAATGAAAAACTATGCCCGTACGTTTTAATTTTAAAGAAATATTGCTTATGTTAAAAGTTATTAGTGACTAAATATCCATATTTTTGACTAAAAAACTTCCTCGACTAATTTTTTTTTTTTTAATTTAACTAAACTGAAATACTAAAAAAATGAAACGTACGAGCCTAGATTAAGGTGTAGGTACTGAATCTAATGAGACCTAAAAAAATTGTCTAATTTTGTAAACGTTTAGGGGGGTAAAAACGTTATGACCCGAAACAATATTTCAAGAATTTTAGGCAATTAACTCCTGGACTTGCAACTCTCTCTATCGCACGATGCGGGTCGGGCAGCGAAGCGTTGTGAAACAGATAGCATTTTGGAAAATACCTACTCGCGTCGCGTTTCGTCACTATGTTCGAGAATAAATTGACATTCCACATCACTATTGTAATGTGTCAAACCGGCCATCATAGCGTGCCGCTAGTGTAGACACTATCGACCTATAGGTAGGTAAGTAGGTACATTACGCAAGTAAGCACGCTCAGATGCCACCACGCCTGAATGCTTTAGATTTTTATAATTTTTATTTTTAACCGACTTCCAAAAAGGAGGAGGTTCTCAATTCGGCCGGTATCTTTTTTTTTTCTATGTATGTCCACCGATTTCTCCGGGATTACTGGACCGATTCGCGTGATTTTTTTTTAATCGACAGTGTTTGCGAAGTGGTCCCATAAAAATGTTCACCTTCAACTCCTCAAGCCTGATGCTGCAGGGACATTGCTCACCTAAACTAAAGAGATTTAGGAAATGTCGATTACGAATTATTATTGTAGGTGACACGTATGGACTACATCATGGAGCTTGAGGTCCTAGCTCGTCAATCCTGATGCTGCAGGGTAGAGCCTACCTAAAACTATGGGGATTTAGGAAATGTCGATTATGAATTGATATTGTAGGTAACAAGTATGGACTACATCATGAAGCTTCAGGTCCTAGCTCCTCAATCCTGATGCTGCAGGGTACTGCCTACCTAAAACTATGGCGGTTTAGGAAATTTCGATTACGAATTGATATTGTAGGTAACAAGTATGGACTACATCATGGAGCTCCAGGTCCTAGCTCCTCAATCCTGATGCTGCAGGGTACAGCCTGCCTAAAACTATGGGGATTTAGGAAATGTCGATTAAGAATTGATATTGTAGGTAACAAGTATAGACTACATCGTGGAGCTCTAGGTCCAGTAGGGCGGGGGGCGGAGGGGGCTGCCCGCCCCGGGCCTCTGGTCCAGGGGGCCCCCAAATGCTTCCATGATCAAATCCTATACAAGGCTTTAAAATTTATTCTTTGTAGGTACCTATCTAAGAAGTGATTTGGATCTCATGAATATACTACACTTAAGAGCTTAAAATAAAAATTCTTTTCTAACGCCACTTCAAAGTATAAAAATAATTTTAGTTTGTCCACGTTTGTTGAAGTCGGGCGGGCCTAAAATTCAAACTATGAAACCGACTCGCGATGCTCGCTCGACTTCTACAAACGAGTCTCTCATATTGTGTAGCGTCGCGCATCGGTTTCATAGTTTGTATTTATGCCCGCCCGACTTCAACAAACGTGGACAAACTAAAATTATTTTTATACTTTGTAGTGGCGTTAGAAGTCAGTTTTTTGAAAAGAATTTTTTTGTTATGATTATTATTTATTAAGTACCTATAAATAAACATTACTATTTTCTTTTTACGTACTAGTAGGAAAAAGATAAATAAATGAAAAATATAATTGTTCTAATTTTTACTAAATTAAACAATAATAAATATTAAATAATAGTCATTATGATTTCATTTCCTTAAACTATTATTGCACAACAATTACAAAATAATACTGCAACATCACTCCACTGCAAGGACTGAAAAAACTATGTAACTGCAAATAATATGATTAAATAGGTTAAATAAACCTAAAGGTACCTTAAATATCCTAATACCTATTAGGTATCTAGGTATTTTTACCCCAACGGAAAAAAAGAGGGGTGTAAGAAGTTTAACTTGTGTATCTGGGTATCTACGTGTGTTCGTCTGTTCTCTCGTAGCTCCCTAACGTATTTTGATGCGTTTTTTTTTCCTATCTAATAGCTAACGTGATCGAGATGGATCATTATGAAGATCTAATCAGGCGTTTGAAGATCATCAGCTCATTTCCTACTTGATTAAAGGGTCTTACAAACTTTCACCACTGGTGCGATTGATTCGAAAGGACTATGCAAAAAATTGTATGGGCACTGTCCCCACCCCCCGTCAGACGTGGCACTATTTTTAATATTATTGTAAGTTGTAACGTCCCATAAAAAGACATAACCATTTTCAATCCAAAAATGATTGGGGTTTTAAGATAAAAACTATCCTATCTTTTAAGTTGGACCAAAGATCAAAAAGTTCAAGTTTGATCAAAATCGGTTCAGTAGTTTTCGAGTTTGTATATAACAACATAATAGAAGTAGTTATCTACTTGATTTTGTTAAATAAACAGACGGACGGACTTGGTAAAAGTAGAAACTATGTAAAAGGGTTCCTTGTAGTTTTACAAAGGAACCCTAAAAAGGGAACCGAAAATATAATTATAATAGTACAATAATAATTAATATTAATTAAAAAGATGCAACTCAGATTTTTATTTGTAGGTAGGTAACATAAAGTTATAACTCCATAGTCCATTCTATTCTAATCGTAGTTTCTGACGAGATCAACGATTGTGTAAAACCATTGTATGGAATTTCGAACACTGCGTTCTTCGTTGGCCAAATTTCGTCTTTCGGCAAGCAAAGCTCTCGCCCTATCGGAGTCCCGCGACGCTGCTCGCGTGATGTGGGCTGATTCAACGCGCAAGCTCGTGTTTCTCTTGTGGAGCTCGACAATTTCTTTCTTCCGAGCTGAAATAGATATTTCAGATGATAACGTAATTTTTTAATGCAACTGATAAGTTTGTGGTACCAATTGTCTAAAAGTTATTCCATTGATCGTATTCGATGACATTAGCGTCAAAGTAAAATAATTCTTGATTGTAATGATTTAGTCACAAATTCAGTGCAACCGATTTAAATGAGGAGCGTTATGAAGCGTATTGCACATACGTAAACGTATAAGAATGCATACACGAAATTGAGCTCATTGAATTCAATGCTCTTATGGTTTATTTTACTTTGCGCGTTACACTACTATGACATTAGCGTCAAAGTAAAATAAACCATAACTGCATTGAATTAGAACTCAATTTCGTGTATGCATTCTTATACGTTTACGTATCTATACATATAATAAAACAGAAACGAAACCAATTCTGTACATGAAATAGATTCAAAAAAGGGTTTTTGCTTCTAATTGTGTTCAAGATACAGATATCAAAACAGAAGCTAAATTTTTTTTTGTCTGTTTGTCTGTTTGTTTGTCCTTCTTTCACGTAAAACTACCGCACAGATTTCTACAAAATTTTATACCGTGGTAGCTTATTACTCGGGTCAACATCTAGGCTACTTTTTATCCCGGAAAATCAAGGAGTTCCCGAGGGACTTTAAAAACAAATCCACGCGGACAAAGTCGCGGGCATAAGCTAGCTTATGATACGCTCCATAACGCTCTATATTAAAATAGGTTGTACTGAATTTGTGACTTTAAATCAATACGATCTATGATTATTTGACTTTGACGCTAATGTCATCGAATACTTATACGTTCAATGGAATAACTTTTAAACAATTGGTACCCTGAGTTGCGACTGTCTAAAGGTATTCCATTGATCGTAAAATTGTATTCGATGACATTATCGTGAAAGTAAAATAAACCATAACAGCAATTACAGCATTGAATTAGAGCTCAATTTCGTGTATGAATTCTTATACGTCTACGTATGTACGATACGCTCCATAACGCTTCATATTTAAATCGGCTGCACTGAATTTGTGACTTTAAATCAATACAATATAAGATTATTTTACTTTGACGCTAATTTCATCGAATAAGAATACGATCATTGGATTAACTTTTAGATAATTTGTACCCAGTTCAGCGACTTAGAAATTTACCCAAATACCTTCTAATATCAAATTTTTTTCGGCAAAAACCCTAAATATTTCCAGATTAAAACCAAGTTATCTGTGCTGTGTCCTCAACATGCATAAAAGAGTCCGTCTCTGCCTTTGAGTATTAATTGGTTTAATACTCAAAGGCACATCTGAATTTATATTTATATAAATTATAAAAATTCGAAAACAGTCTCGACAGGTACTAAACTAGTAGAGATCACAGGCTCATTTCACTATAACATTAAATATGAATTTTTGTTTTAATGAAATGAGCCTACTACGCAAATAGCTACCTGATTCATATTCTTTATAAGTTTTCAATATAACTTCAATTCCTGGCCAACTACTTAACGTGTCTGCTTGGCAGCTAAAGTCTTGGACTTTTTCCGAGTTATCACAAAACATTTCGTTAATTCCAGCAGCTGAATTTTGTGGTTCATCCATGGAAGTCGCTTGAGTGGACGTCACAGTACAAGAACTTTGAGTACTTTTCAAAGAGATAATCTTAGATATATTGGGAATATTTATGGTTGGGTAAGGTTTTGCTGTATTCGCATATTTTTGGATATTTTCACTATCGAATCCAGGGTTCAAATCTCTTTTTCTCGTATTTTGACCACTGAAATGTTTAACACTTCTGTCTGCCATTTTAGATAATCTGTTGAGCTCCGAAAAATTCTTTTCAGCAAGAACTTTAATGCTTTCACCATCGTCGCCCTGTGAGTCCAAGCGTCTCTTAATACGATTGTTGTTTTCGGTGACATGGTTTTTTATTTCTGTTAGTATTTTTAATTGGCCTTTTGGGTCTAGGTCTCGGATGTTAGATTGGAGTTTTAGTTGTTGTATTAGATGACCGGTTTCGGATGAAATATCCCTTCGTTTCCTCTCTTTTTCAATTTCTTGCCACACATTTTCGTAATCTGAAATTTTTACAAAATAAATATTATCCATTACATAGCCGATGTAGCTACAAAATTGAATTATTCAAAGCGTAATTGTAACAGCTGTTTCAACCTGAACTATTATGGTAACTAACCTTGCTTTTGCTGTGGTGTAACTTTCTTTAACTTCAGATTGAATAAAAATTTTCGTTTTGACTGTTGATCTTCTTCTTCTACTATTGTGTCTTTGTTTATTCTTATAGTACTAGAGCTATGTTTAGACTCTTCAGATATATTTTCTTCTTTAAGAAGACAGTCTATTCTCCCTGCAGCTATGTAAGCACATGCTACGGAGTCTGTTCTAAAAATTTTCTCTTGACGTTGTAGATTTCTTTCTGGAAATAGAAAATTTTCATCTGATGAGCTGTTGTATTTTAGCACACTTTCTAATTTTTCTAACTTTTTACCCTTAATAATTACCATTATATTCATTTTGACAAGCTAACTTAAACTGAGCAAGAAATTCAATCTTCCTGTGATTATTTTGTATTGATTCGTTATTCTTCTCAAAATCTCCATATTCTTCTATCAAAGAATTATATATTTGTAAATCTTCTTCTCCGTAATCACTGTCACTATCATTACAGTCCTCGCGTATGGTAATTTTTGTATTAGCGAATTCCTTATAAATTTCTGCTTTCATTTTTTCCGGGGTTATTATATTTTTAGTGAAATCTTGAAGCTTTTTCAGTTCAATTTTTTGTGATTCAATAGGAATATTTTTCACATCACGATTTGAAAGATACTTTAATCTGCGTAGTTTCTTTCTTTGTTCATATACATCTAGGGAACTTACTTCTTCTACATTAGGTACTTTCGGCCTTATATTTGTTATCACTATTTTTGGCTGCAGTTTAGAGTCCATTTGATACGGACAAGTTATGAAAAGCTTGTCATTTGTTTTTGTTTGTTCAAACGGTTTTTGTAATTCTCTTTTATTTTGCCCCATTATCTTTGGATATTCACCTTTTACAAATGATTGGTTTAGTTTACTGTCTGAGTCTACTATCATTGGTACTTTATATACTATTTGAGGATTCATGATCACTTTCTGATTAGAAGTTTGGAAAACTAAATCGGCTTTATTACTTTTATTGGTTAGTGTTTGTATAACATTATTATTTGTTTTTAAAACATGAATCTCTTTGTTAGTTGATAAATCTAAAGACCTGTTACCTTTTATTATTGGATCGTTACTTAAATTCGTAGTTGAGATTTCACTCAATTTATTTTCATTAGACATTGCTTTCTGTTTATTTGAATCTGTGTTTACTTTACTATTGTTTTTTATCATCATTAAATTTGCAGGGAATTGCACATTGCTCAGATAAACAAAATTTGGTTGCAAAACAACATTTTTAGATTCAGTGCAATTTAGTTTGTCACTAACTTTAACCTTATTTTTCAAATCTTGCTCTTGCAAGGTTCCTTGTGATTTCTCCTTCACGACTATCTTATTGCCATAAATCTGATTTTCCGTTATCAAATTTTCAAAATCATTCTCGTCACAGTTATCTTGATGCATACGTTTCAATGAAACTACTTTTGAAGATGTTCCATTTTCGTTGACGAGTTCTTCTTTACATTTTTTGGGTTGGCTGGACGGTCGTGAAGGAGCTTGCAGGTTTTTTTGATTGAATTCAGTTCGTTGTAGCAGTACATGAGGATTTTGCTGCTGAATTGTTAACAACATTTTTGGGTTGGGAGAGTTGTTATTCTGTATAAATAATATTTGGTTTTTGCTTTCGTTATAAGGTGAATCGGAAGATTTGGTTGTTACGCTCACTTTGTTTGTTTCTATGTTTATAGGGTTGAATATTGGTCGTGTCTGTACTTTTGAAGCAGTAGCCGTAAATGAAGATTCTTTTGATTCATTCGATTGATCGGGCTTAGAATCGGGTCTTTTAAATTGTGATTCATTCTTGTTTATAGCCTCTGCTGCATTTATTAATGTATTTATGCTGTTTGAAGGTGGTGATATAATTGCGATCTCTTTGTCGTCACATTCTTTTAAAGCACTTTTTATTACAATGTTACTTTGTATTTCTATTTTGGGCCCATTTTCTTTTATATTTGCAGTATGGAAAGCAGGGTTGAAAGGTTTTTTGGACAAATGGTTAGGAAAAATTGAATCTGGAGGATTGCTTACACATTTCATATCAATTTTACTTATTGGTATACTAGTTTTTAGACTAAATCTTTCAGGAGGTTTCTTTTTGATCTCATTATTGGAAGTTTGAGTAGGTATTGTTACCATAGCACCTGAACTCTGAGTTAATGAAGTAACGTTTAGTTTTGATTCTGAAATCAAACTTTTATTAGTTTCACTTGTAGTAGATATTATTTCTGGGGTAAACTTCTCATCAAAATCTGTTTTTACTTTAGGAGCTTCACTTTGTGTTTGTTTTTCCGTTGTTTTAAGTTCCATCGTTTTATCTTCAATAACAGTTGGTGCTTTTTCCTTGGTAGATGTTGAAAAAGCAATAAATTCTGAGTTAGAAGTTTCTTTTTGAGATATCGCTGTTGCGTTTGGCTTGACCGTCCCTGGATATGCAACTGGTTGAAAAGCTGAATAGCCAGGTACTGAATATAAATAGCCACCATAGTTAGAATAACCAGGCTCAACTTGTTTCGTTGTCGTAACACTAGGATTTGGGTTTGGTATTGAAGACGGCGAAATTTTTGGTGAATGTGATATAGGCTTTGGTGGTACGAAATTTGTTTTGTCTATAAAAGGTGGTGGTTCCTCGGGTTTTGGTGGTTCAGGAGGCTTAGCTATCGGAGTATTTGATGTAAGAGCGGGCTCCAAATTTATTATTTCCTTTCCAGTCATTTCCTCTTCGGTGGAAGCTACTGGTTGGCTTGTTTTGCTGGATCTACCTGTGAAGATACAAATTAAATTAAGTACCTACTTTAATATTAGTATATGGAACGAACAGGCGAGATATAAATTCATAAATATAAATTTATATGCATCATTCAATTTAGATTAAGAAATCTTACACGGTTTGTATTAAATAACTGCAATAATTTTATTGAAATAACGTTAAGTGCCGATTTTACCAACGTCAAGTGACGTTTAACCAAGGAATGAATTGAGCGTCCTGACAGATTTTGTATTGAAAATCTGCCTAAATATCAAATTTACGCTCAGATTATTCTTACTTACTTATTTACGTTGGTGAATTCGGCCCTAAATCAAAAAAGATGTCTGGTAAGCTTCTACAAACAGGAAGCAAAATAAGATAAAAAAGTTAAGCAACGTAAAACTGCAAAAGAAATCTACGTGTGATAGATAGCTAGGTAAGTGGATTTTAATAATTGCAAATTGCACAACATAGTGAAATGCATGTGACCTATCTATAGGTACGTACGCATATTTAGTATTTAGCTACTTACATAATCGTCACAAAATTATAATAAGTATGATGTATAGTTAAGTGCGTATTATGAAAAAAACTAAGTAAATATAAGCGTTGAAGACATTTTTCTATGGAAGATTTTTTTATACTTAGGTTAAATTACTGAACAGAGTAGGTATTTTCTAAAATTAATTTCAACAAGAATGGCAAGAATGAAAGGTATCCCGTAGCTTGGTTAAGAAATATGTAATACGGTAGAAGTACCTACGGTCACTACGGTACGGTAAAATTGAGAAAGTTAAGAAATTGAGAAATGTCTGTTCAATAAGTCGAGTCTTGAGAGTCAAGAAATTTTCCATTTATTCCACCTTTCCACATATACACAGCTTTGCATAGTTTATTTTTAATTCAAATCAGATTTATTTTTAAGTTCTTAAATTTACAAATTCATAGATGATTCTCACACAACGTTGCTACAACCAATTTTTCAATTTACCCATCCCCGCTGACTTATTGAACAGTGATAATACAATAAATCTTGACCTTGGGGTCAAGATCATCATAAATAATATAATATGGTAGATGGTAGGTAAGCAGTGATAGCCGTTTAGGACTGTGGCCTCCTATTCGGGGAGTCGCAGGTTCGATCTCTGACTTTTCGCAGTCAAGTGCGTTTAAGCAATTAAATATCACTTGTTTCAACGGTGAAGGAAAACCTGCACACCTGAGAGGTATTCATAATGTTCTCGAAGATGTGTGAACCACGCTCCACCACGCTTGGTGGACTTATGGCCTATAACCTATAACCCTCCTCTGAGAGGAGACCTGCTCTCAGTAGTGAGCCGTTGATGGGTTGCTGATGATCATGAGGTAGTAGGTATGTATTAAGATCGTTAAATCTTATGGGAGTAAGTAGTAACTTATTGCTGCCAGCGGTGTGGAATTGTCCTGTATCTCCGAGAATATTTATTGAATCTTCACCAAAATTGAGCAAAACTTGCCTGGTGGTACACTGGCACTGTGGTTCTACTGGTACCACACTGGTGTGGGCTACTGGTGGTAAAACACTTTCTAATAAAGAAAGAATTATCAAAATCGGATCCAGGTTTGATAAGGATTAAGTTCAGTTATAAAATGGACAGAATCTATCATCCCCTATGTCGCCCCCATAAGTTTTATTTTGAAACAAAAGGTAGGGCCTATTTCCTTTCCCAAGGTCCACTCTGTCTCTAGGTAAGTATATTATACCAAAAAAAATTCTTTTCAAAAAACCGACTTCTAACGCCACTACAAAGTATAACAAAAAACCGACTTCTAACGCCACTACAAAGTATAAAAATAATTTTAGTTTGTCCACGTTTGTTGAAGTCGGGCGGGCCTATATACAAACTATGAAACCGTTGCGCGACGCTACAGAATATGATAGACTCGTTTGTAGAAGTCGAGCGAGCATCGCGAGTCGGTTTCATAGTTTGTATTTTAGGCCCGCCCGACTTCAACAAACGTGGACAAACTAAAATTATTTTTATACTTTGTAGTGGCGTTAGAAGTCGGTTTTTTGAAAAGAATTTTTATTTTAAGCTTTTAAGTGTAGTATCCTATGATTGAGGAGCTAGAACCTGGAGCTCCATGATGTAGTCCATACTTGTTACCTACAATATCAATTCGTAATCGAAATTTCCTAAATCGCCATAGTTTTAGGTGAGCAATATCCCTGCAGCATCAGGCTTGAGGAGTTGAAGGTTAACATTTTTATGGGACCATTTCGCAAACATCCTCTGTCGATTAAAAAAAAAATCACGCGAATCGGTCCAGTAATCCCGGAGAAATCGGTGGACATACATAGAAAAAAAAAAAAAAAAAAGATACCGGCCGAATTGAGAAGCTCCTCCTTTTTGGAAGTCGGTTAATCATCAAAATTGGTTCAAAGGCTTAGGCGTGAAAGCTGAACAGACAGACAGACAGAGTTACTTTCGCATTTATAATATCAGTAGAGATACATATAAGCCAGTACATAGGTAATAGGTACCTACTTACCTACACATTCTACACATCAAACTTGCCCGTGTGAAGCGGGGAGGGTTAACTAGTCTCTGAGCCTACTTGACTAAATTTGTACTAACTCCGTCTGTCCTTCCGTCCCCGTCCTTCTGTACCGGAGCCTTATAACTTCATTAGAGAACGTAATAAGTTCAAATTGAAACATAATTAATGTTGTAAACCGATGCCCTTCAGCCGAATATTGATTAAAAAGATAGAATAAACTGGAATTAATATTTTATACAATTAAACTTTTACAAGAGGTGCTTTTGAATCGTCGATGAATCTACCAATGGTTTGGAATGCCCTTCCTAGAGGTACCGAGAAGAACCAGCAAGAAACTCGGCAGTAGCTCTTTTCGAAACAGTTTACAAAAGAAAGGTGGAAGACATGGTTCTGCCCGCGAAATTCAAATTTAATTTGGTTTTTCGCAATTTGTGAACTAATACGACAAAGTAGGCTTATGGCATTCTAGTTGCGACAATGGCAGTATCATCTACACAGGTTTATATAAATATCTTTACTTGAAAGTGTCCAGTTTAAGAAATTAATCAAAATATCGACTAATTTGTGAGTAACTCACGTCCAACTCAGTATTTTGATTAATTTCTTAAACTGGTCACTTTCAAGTAAAAATTTTTATGTAAATCTGTGAAGATGATAATTCCACTAGCGCAATTAGAAGGCCGTAAGCCTACTTTGTCGTATTAGTTTACAAATTGCGAAAAACCAAACTAAATTTGAATTTCGCGGGCAGACCCTTGTCTTCCACCTTAAGCTATCTAGGCAGTTTCCACATCGAGGCATAGATAAATTATAGAGGACCTTTTTTAATTTAACTATGATCGAGGGAAATAATCAATTTCCACATCAGTGTACAAATATTTAGTTCTAAATTCGAAAATAGATGGCGCTGTTTGTTATTGTTACTCGATTGGCAATGTTGTAATATAGACGAACATAACGTAACATTCTAGGTTTGATTTTACCACATTCCGCTGTCTTTGTTCGCCCCGGGCGGACGTGTCTACATGCTCCCTGAGTGCATTCCGGTTCACGAAAATCCTCGCGCCCGATTATTTGTGTTGTGTGTTGTGCCAGTGCCAGCCGGACTTCAGTGCTCGGACTTAGTGCTACGTTGTGGTTAGGTCTAGTGTAGTTCTAGGTTCCAGGTTCCGTGAGTACACTAGTCTAAGCGCAGAGTAGGTACTCACCCCCGTCACACAAGGACGGGGACTCAGCTAGGGTTTACACCTTAGGTACTCACCTCCCTGCCTCGGCAGGGGGGCCATCTTAGCTACCGGGTCCACTATGGACCCCTCTCAACCCGCCCCCGGGCCCCCTCAGGGCCCGGCCGAGCCCAAGCGCTCCTCCAAACCAAAAATTAACATGAAAAGGTTGCTGTCTGACCTTAAGAACAGACAGCCCGATTACCTATCGCTCTTCTATGAACCGGAGTCTTGCATAGACCCGGATCATGCCAACTTTTACCGGGATATCCCAGAGTCTTCCTCAGCCATGGAGGAAGACACCGGGGTGTCTCACCCTAAGACCGCGACCGGGCCTTCAGCCCACCGCCCTATTCCTCCACCAGGCAAGGAGCTTCCCTCCGAGACCTCCGCGGGGCCCTCAGCCCCCCCAACCCCCCGAACCCAAGTCAACGAGCCTCACTCCGAGACTTCGCCCGCATCATCAGAGACTGATGAGTTCACAACCGTGCAATCTAAGAGCCAGAAGCGCAAGCTGAAGGCCTCTAAGTCTCATTCAAACCCACCAAAAAAGGTAGTTATAACCGAGCCTTCAGCTCAGAATCCCACCAAAGCCTCAACCTCGCGAGCGAACTCTGAGGAGGACTCAGATGACTCCCCCATGGAGGAACCTCGCAAGGAAAAGGTCCCACCTCTCTACATTAGAGAGAAAATTCATTGGCAGCGTATCCTGCCAATGATCATGCATCAAGGCATCTCATTTGAGAGCGCCCGCTCTACTGTGATCGGGATTAGGGTGGACTGCCCTAGTTCGTCAGATCACCGTCGCCTCACGACGATCTTACGCCAGGAAAACATAGGCTATCACACCTATGCTCTCCCTGACGAACGAGTGCTCCGCGTCATTATTCGTGGGCTCCCTAAGGAGCTTGACACGGAGCATATTAAGGCAGACCTCATCTCACAGGGGCTGCCCGTCCAAATGGTTCACAGGATGTACAATCCTAGGACCAAAAACCCATACGACATGGTCTTAGTCGTCCTTGACCTCACTCCTGAGGGAAAGAAAATCAATAATATAACTAGCGTTTGCCGCCTGACCGGTATTAAAATAGAGCCCCCTCACAACAATGGCCGGCTCGGTCAGTGCCACCGATGCCAAATGTACGGTCACTCAGCCCGCAATTGCTTCGCCCGCCCTAGGTGCGTCAAGTGCCTAGAGGATCACGGCACCTCCGACTGCCCCAGGAAGCAGCCGACCGAGGAGCCCCCTAGCTGTGTTCTCTGCGGGAACAAAGGGCATCCCGCGAACTATCGCGGCTGCCCTAAAGCCCCGCGAGAACCCAAGCGAAGGGTCAAACCGGCCGGCAGCAAACCTGCCGCTCCCACCCAACCCGCCCAAACTTTCGTCCCAGCTCCGGCGCCAGCCGCGAACGCATGGACCAAACCTTTGCCCAGGGCTCAAAATCCTGCACCCAAGCCCGCTCAACCAGCGGCAACTCCGATCACCACAAAACCCACTCCGGCAGCGCCCGCCCCAAAACCCCAGCCCGCCCAGGCCCCCGCGACCGACTCGACTGACTCGATCAAAATTGACTGGCAATTCATCAGGAGAGTTATCGAGATCGTCAATCTCGATGAGCTCAAAATCTTCCAGGCCAAGGCCAACAAAGATAGGATGGTTGCTATAATGGAGCACCCAGACCTTCTCGAACAGCTTAAAGAAATATTAGAACTCCCATAATGGATAGTACACCCAAAGGCAGAATGAAACCACACTCTCTGAGTGTCGCATTTTATAACGCAAACGGGCTTATCGATCAAATAGACGAAGTACGCGACTTTGTATGTGCACACCAAGTAGATTTTCTCTTAGTGCAAGAGACTTTCTTAAAACCTAGCAGACGCGACCCGAGAATTGCTAACTTTAATATGATTAGAAACGATAGACTCACCGCGAAAGGCGGCACTGCTATCTATTACAGAAGGTCTCTTCACTGTACCCCTCTCGATCCTCCCACACTCACCAATATGGAAGTTTCTGTTTGTCAGGTGAGTATGACCGACCATCCGACGGTCATACTAGCATCAGTCTATCTCTCCCCAACAAAAGATTTACTCGAGAGTGATCTTAAGGCACTCCTCTCCCTAGGAGACTCCGTCATTCTGGCAGGAGATTTTAACGCCAAACACCAAAGCTGGAATTGCCGCTCCCCAAACACAAGAGGACGACAACTTGAAAGACTGACACTTCGTCCAGACCTCAATTTTATAGTCATAGCCCCTGACACACCGACTCGTTACCCCACGTCAGACTTGACCACAGACAGACCGGATATACTCGACATAGTACTCTTGAAGAACATCGCCCTACAGGTGAGTCCTCTGAGAGTGCTGTCCGAGCTATGTTCAGACCATCGCCCAGTCCTACTCCAGCTAGGACCACCGCCCTCCTCGAACCCTCCGACTAAAACAATCATTGACTTCAAGAAGCTCTCCGAGCATCTTAAGTCTCTTGATTCAGTGCACCTTTCTCAAATACCTGACAAAATAGAATCTCTAGATCAAGCCAGCCTCTCTGCATCTCACAGATCACATCCGCGATGCCCTCAGCGTATGCTCTCGGGAAATGCCAAACGGATTCGTTCGTCAGCAACTCCCAGACGACGCGAGAGAGCTTATTACGATCAAAAACGCAGCCCGTAGGACCCATGACAGATGTCCGAACGCAGACAACCGGAGGGAGCTTTGGCGAGCCCAGAGGGAGGTGAAGGCTCGCATCGCAGAACTTCGGGACAGACAATGGGACAGGAAGCTGAGCGAGCTCAAGCCATCGCACGTAGCCTTCTACAGCCTGGCGAGAGCTCTCAAAGCCGACCCTGTCTCGGCCACTCCCCCGCTCATACGTCCCAACCAACCGCCCGCCTTTGAGGATATCGATAAGGCCGAGTGCTTAGCCGATAGCTTAGAAGCTCAATGCTCTCCGAGCACAACTTCAATTGATAGGGCCCACGTTGAGCTAGTCGAAAACGACTTAGCTACCGTCCTCTCTTCTGCCCCTGGAGGCGACCCCATTACCCCCACGACCTACGGGGAAGTTCGTCAAATCATCAAAGACTTACACGCCAAAAAAGCTCCCGGTCCCGATTCAATTAACAACAAAACACTCAAATTACTCCCTGACCAAATAATAAACCTCCTGGTTATTATTTTTAACACCCTCATGATGGGATGCTCCTTCCCCGATAGGTGGAAGGAAGCAACGGTTATAGGTATCCCGAAGCCGGGAAAACCTAAAAACCTGCCCACTAGTTATCGCCCCATTAGTTTACTCAACACCCTTGGCAAGGTGTATGAGAAAGTTATACTTAATCGCCTTAGGACCGTCGTCGAGGAGAAAAAGCTCCTCAACGACGAGCAGTTTGGTTTTAGAACCAGACACTCATGTATTCATCAAGCGCACCGCCTCACGGAGCACATATACCAAAACTTCAATCGTTTCCAAACGAGAGCCATTCCAACAGGAGCCCTCTTCTTCGATGTAGCGAAAGCTTTCGACAAGGTATGGCACGCTGGCTTGTTATACAAGTTATTCCATCTAGGCGTGCCAGAAAGACTCGTGCGCCTGCTACGAGATTTCCTTACCAACCGTACCTTCCGCTATCGACTAGACGGGACTTTATCGTCCCCAAGACCAATCCGAGCAGGAGTCCCCCAGGGCTCAGTGCTCTCCCCGCTTTTATACGCGCTGTTCACCAGCGACATTCCCAGATCCCCCAATGTTAACATAGCCCAGTTCGCGGATGACACCGCTCTTTACTCATCAGACAAAAACAGAAATTTCATTAAAGCCCGACTCCAGAAAGCGGTAAGCAGCCTAGGCCGCTGGTTCCGCCAATGGAGGATAGAGGTCAATCCTGAAAAAAGCGCAGCAGTGCTTTTTAAAAGGAAAGGCCAAATAGGAGTCTCCAAGTTTAAACTCGAAAATCTCGAGATCACCCTTTACGGGCGTCGAATACCATGGCAGTCTAAAGCCAAATACTTAGGTGTAACCTTTGATGAGACGATGAGTTTCACTGCACACATACGCAGAGTCCGTAACAAGGCTCGGTATGTGTTAGGTCGACTTTATCCGATGATCTGCGCCAAAAGCAAGATGTCCCTCAGACACAAAGTCACTCTATACAAAACTTGCATTCGCCCCATTATGTCATATGCGTGTGTCGTCTTCGCTCACCTCCCGCCCTCCTCCTATAAAAGCCTTCAGGCAGTACAAAACAAGTTTATGCGCATGGCCACGGGCTCTCCCTGGTTCGTGCGTAACGTCGACCTCCATAGGGACCTCTCCAACTCCCCACATTAGCCCAACATTTTAAGCAGCTTTCCAAAAATTATTTTGAGAAAGCTGCCAACCACCCCAACCCACTAGTGGTTGAGGCCTCAAACTACCCAACCGATCGTAACGACCCTCCAGATAAAAGGCGCCCTAAGCACGTCCTTAACGACCCTGACGACCAGATTACGACAGACAACTCACCCTATCAGGTAGGGCCACACACACAGTCAACCTCAACACAGCGTCTTCGCCGGCGAAGACGAGGCCCCCGATTTCTAACGTCACCTGGGCGTGGATCCTTACCACGATCACGGGGACGTACGGACTAACTTAGTCAAGCCACTCCTCCCATTCGTCCCAACGTCATCCTAAGCCGAGGTCCGAGCCTCACAGGAGGCGCCCTTAGGAAGACGTCGCCCCCCGATGTCATCGAGCCCTAGGGCTCACTCCCCTGGCGACGCTTCGCGCTCGCCCCAACGTCCGGTGACGCTGTAGCGGCCATTAGGGCCAACAGCATACTCCATCCGAAAAAAAAAAAATTTGATTTTAATCCTTGGCAGGTAAACGAAGCGACACGTCCTCAAGAAACACAAACTGATTTAAAGTGTTCTTGAGGGCGTGTCGCTTCGTTCACCTGCCACGGGTTCAAAAAAATCAAACCTAGAATGTAAGAATGTTAGTCTTTATAGCTGTTAAATATATACGTTGTCGTAATTCCTCATTCCATGAGAATAATAAATAAACAAGTGTAAATTAAAAATTTTATTTTTAAATGCAAACTTTTAGTAGCTACATCATTAGGCTCTGGATATCATCTAGGATCAGTCATCAGAGTACTTGTTAATTGTTATGACGAATCAAACGAGCCCAAACACGATGGGGTTACGTCGTTTTATTACAGAGTTCGGATAGCCATCTTTCGTCTCCACCATCAGATCAGCTCCATGTCACAATAATATTGCATTGTCATCCGATTTACACATAAATGCAAAATTTCAGCTCGATCAGAAATCGGGAAGTGGGTCTAATTCATCTTGCAAGATGTGACCCAAACAAACAAACAAATAAATAAACTGGTCAAGCTAAATAATAGGTTGTAAAAATAAAACAAACTGACTGAAGGTAAGTAGGTAGGTATTACAAATACGAACTTATAATTATGTAGGACGCGAGGTTGTTCGGGGCGAACCACTAGTTATTATGATTATTTTTCTTTTCGTGTAGAACTGCGTTCCAAAATCCAACTTCCATCTTAGCTTCAACAATAGGATATAGGTACTTACTACTTACTGTTCACAACTCACAAGCTTCAAATAATATGATCACGATTTGGATCTTATTTATGAAAGTCTTTACCTACCTATTGCTACACATTAAACAAATAGGTACGTAACTCTACATCCTGAACGACACATACAACAAAGGACGGCCTTATCGTTTTATGTAATGGTATTTCAAGTAATCGAGGCATTCATATTCATAAAAGTTAAAATTATACTTACTTTGACTTATACCTATAACCTATGCTTAGGTACCATGACGTACTTAGAACTTAGAAGTACCTACTTACCTAGGCTCGTACTTCAGTACAAAAGACCAAAATCGCAGAGGTCTACAGAAGTAAGGTATTATTTTGAGCACCTATATAATTTATCAACTTACAAGCGTTGATAGGTGGTGGCGGTTTCGGCCTCCTTTTCGTGTGGGTCCGGGGTTCGATACCAGGCTTAGCGCTTGCAAGCAGGATTGACGATTCTTTAACTGTCGACTTAAGCGTTATGGGCATAAAATCTACATCGATGGTTATGAGAGTTTAAACAATTATAATACTCATAACTAGAGACCGGATTATATGCAACATAAAAAGGTTGAAATATGCAGCACGAAAACTGACTGATGTTTTAGGAACAAAAAGAAAAAATCGGCCGGGCCTCGTTCTTTTAGGGTTCCGTACATATGACCAAATCATTTTTTAGGGTTCGGGACGGGACCCTATTACTAAGCCTCCGATGTCCGTCTGTCCGCCCGTCCGTCCGTTCGTCCGTCTGTCAGCGGGTTGTATCTCGTAAACCGTAATAGATAGACAGTTGAAATTTTCACATATTGTGTATTTCTATTACCGCTATAACAACAAATAATTGAAATAAAATTGAATTACAAAATAAAGGGGGCTCCCATACATGGAAAAGCTCTTTCATTTCATTATCCTACCAAAACAAAAGGCGCGCGGCTGCTGAATGTGCCGATAATATAGCGATAACATGCATCTTATCTAGATTTTACGGAAAATATGCAATTAGTGCTGAGGATGGCTTAAATAAGCAAATGCATTATGCACATATGCAAATGCATATAATCCGGTCTCTTCCCATAACAAACGAGAAACTTGCATGCCTGAGTTTTCTCCATAATGTTCATAAAAGAGACCCTTGCCTAGGCAAATGCATTTACGGCTTGACTTCTTTTTTATAGACGTAGCTTAGGTAGGTAGGTATATTTTTATGTTGACGAACCAATTCAAGACACCAGGTAGGTATAGGTACAGGTTCCGATATAACGGACTAAAGACACCAAACTATTATTATCATCCATGACGCAACAGAAAGCGATTGAAGTCATCCATTTTATAAATACCGGTGTTGATTAAGCAGTCACTCTCACTCGTAGCCATACTTCTTTTGTCGTGACGCTCTGGTTGTTGCCGCGGTCCTCGCGCACTCCGATTTAGCGATCGTCTGCACTCTAGAGCCCAGAGTGCCTTTCAGTATCTACTGCATGCATGGAATGCATACCAATACAGTAGAATTCGATTATAAACTAGTGCAGTGTAGCAGTTGGAAGAGGTAGGTCCTAGTACAACGATGTATTGTACCTATAACGAGGTACCTAGTACAACGATATTGTACCTGTAACGAGGTATGTACCTATTGTAGATTTTCGGTGTGTAGGTACAGGCCGCAATATAAAATAACATCTGCTCTTTAGGTTAATGAAAATCCTCTGGAAGGTTTATTGTTTATTTAAAAAGTCCCTATTACCTACCTTACCTACCTACCTACAACAATTTAAAAAATTTTCTAACATCGTCGTTCTGACTAAGCGAACGTTGATATTGGGAATTTTTTAACAATTTCATCTAGATTTCCAGATTATTGAGTAGTTTTCTTCGCAAATCCTGTGAAACCCTTGCTATGCCTATTGCCTTGTAAATAGTTTTATGCAGAATTTGAAGCTATACCTACCGGAGTGGGCCACTTACAAAAGCTTGGCGGGCCGCAGTTGAATATCGCTGTATAATACTAGTAGGTATAATAGGTACTTGTACAGTAAAATGATCGTGCAAATTAACTTGGCCAGACCACGTTGGTTTTCCTTGCACCTACTTTATAGCTAAAGCTAAGCGTAGATCCTGTGCGTAGATCGCAATCTGTAGGTAGTTAAGTATGAAAATTATTAGGATTCATGAAATCATGCCGACTGTCTGGAAGTCGCCAAACAAGTCGAATCTTAGAATTCTTTAAATGAATCCTATGAAACCTCGCTCGCGAAATAGATGGAAAATCGAAAATTTCGAAAAGTACCTACCTAAATCACAAACTAATAAAATTCAGATATCGTCATCAAATTCAGCGCAGACGATTTGCCCAAATTCTGCATGCTGCAGTGCTGCATCAATTTCTATCGGCGCGGTGCGACTGAATCTTTCGGCTCGGTCGATTCATAGAAATGCAAGGTCTACAGCTGAAGCTTCGGTTCGTTCTTCTTAAATTGAATTATTGAACCTACAGAGTCGTACCGGGATTCGAACCCAGAACCTTCAACACCCAGCAGCATGCTATGCGACAGTAATTTCGGGGGCTTAATGAAGACTCATGACACCCCTACCTACTGGATTTTTTAGAAAACACTTATTAAAATATTTTCTACTAGCGGCAGTGTAACTTACACACAGCATACATACGAACATAAGATTTATTAAAATATAAAAAATGATTTAGAATCCTTTTCTATCAAGTATACAGTAAAACCCGTACGATCTGTTACACCATACTCCATCACGCAGACGCCACCCCAAAAAAGAATCCACCGACGAACCCAACTGAGAAGCAGCTGTTACTCTTCACGAAACTACCAAGCTTGTCCAGCACCTCTTGACTCTTGCCTATGGCATCCTTAACTTTGTCCCAGTTCACATTTATGTAGCCTAAATCGCTAGCAAAATGTAGAAGTATGATCCCTCCTCCGAGACCAAAAGCCGCAACTTTGCCAATCTTGGCGACACCAACACCTGTTATCCATCCACTAATGGTTCCTAATATCAAGTCTTTACTGTTATTTTTTGATATTTTATTCAGCGTGTCGTCGAAAAATGCCTTTTCTTTAGATTCTATTACATCGGTCTTTGAGTGATTGCGTAAGTCAAAGTTTGGTATGGGCTTAGCCATTTGATGGCATATTTTACTAGCCTGTGATTTTTTATATGTAGGTACCTAATTGCAAACTTGAGAATAAGTGAATAAATTTTACTTTAGTTAAAAAGGCGAAGTTAAATAATTATTTGTTTATGCCTTGTAGTTGTAGCTTAGTTGTAGGTACGTCCGACAGAACCCCAGATTCACAACACTATAATCATATAATAAGTATGTTATAAATCCAATCCATATGTATTATCTATGGATTTATGATGTATCTGGACAGAATGATATCCATTCCATGTCTCCAACTCAATTGCTGACATCACTTGACAATTTGATAAAAAGACTGAGACATGGAAGTAGGATTAAGACTAACTAACTACCTAACTACTACTTCCATGGACTGCGACATGGATAAAAACTGTTAAAACCAAAAAGCTTATTTATCTACGTTAAAACCCATAGAAACCTCTATTATTTTATTGGTTTTGGATCAAGTGGCGCCGAGGCGCAGCGTTTTTTAATGAAAAGAACCGAAACAACTTTATTAACATTAACATACGGTTGAAGAGCGACTAAAAGTTTTTGTCGGCTCTTCTCAGCACTCAGCAGCATTCCGAACCGGTAGGTAGGTAGTAGAATTTAGACGTGTCATAAGGGCGGTTTCAGATTAGCGTTTTCTCAACGCCTATAACCTCGTTTATGGTAGCGCGTATAAGCTCGCCCTTTGCCACACGTACAACTCGTACGAGCGTTCGCTCACAGAGCGAGCTGAGTTCGTCCGAACCACTAGCACCGACTGGTTCAAGCGAATACACTGGAATAAGCGCGTTCAGTTTTTTGAAGTGCATAATATGGCGCGCGTATACTATGCTGATGAGCTTATACGCGCGTAAAAAATAGGCGTCTAAAATCACTCTGAGAGCTACAGGTTTGCCTACATGAAATAATTTTGAATTTGAATTATTTACAAGATTAAAACAGGCGTTTTGTTTTTGTATGTCAAATTAGATAGAGCTAATTTATCTACTAACTAGCTGATGCCCGCGACTTCGTCCGGAAAGTCTTTGATTTTCCGGGATAAAAAGTAGCCTAGGTCACTTTCCAGGTCCTCAACTATACCCATGCAAAAATCACGTCGATCCGTAGCTCTGTTGCGGCGTGATTGAAGTACAAACCAAAAAACAAACACACTCGCATTTATAATATTAGTATGATAAAACATTGTTAGACATGTCATACAAAAAATACCCAGATACCCAGTATTTAGAATGTTTAGCACCAGGACCTTGATTCAATAATTTCTTCCAAAATCTCTTCAACACAAGACATTTGCAGTAGTACTTTTATATTCAGAGAGACTGACCGGACCAAACACCAGTAAAATAAAAACTGGCGAGCATAAGTTCGACCACTTCAGAAACTGGGCATCAAACTGAATTAACTATGTATCTGTCATCGTTGGATCAATACTCAAAGATGTGTCATCAACTCATCACATCTACCTACAGCAAACTTAGGTATAAATCATGCAAGATGCATTTTACAGAAGAGCGTTGTACTTAGTGATATCGGTGCGGTATTGAGGTAGGTACATTACGTTTTCAAAATCGGTTTCAATGCTTTCAAAACCCTCCCTTGTAAAGTTCATCTTTTGCAGATTCGTAAGTTTGCCGTAGATAGTACAGTAATTTGGTGCTCAAAAACCTGGAAAGTTTTCCGGAAGTTTTGAAAATTGGTGATTTTATAGATTTCGACGTGCTCTTTCCGAATTTTCATTTTGCCACCTTGTATCCTTGCCGCTCGCGCCGCCATAGGTATTGGAAAAATGGCGCCCAAAAACAGTTTATTGACAATAACTTCTTTCAGACTTATTTTACGATGAAAATAGTTATGTAATAAATTGAACTACAGAAAATTTTGTTATATGGCGTTCCCATATGGCGGTGCGAGCGGCAAAGATACGAGGTGGCAAAATGAAAATTCGGAAAGAGCGCGTCGAAATCTATAAAATCACCAATTTTCAAAACTTCCGGAAAACTGTGGCAAACTGTGGCAAAAAGTGAAAATTCGAAAAGAGCACGGAAATGGCTCTATAAAATCACCAACTTTCAAAACTCCCGGAAAAATTTCCAGGTAAAACTACCAAATGACTGGAGTAAGATGATAAAAGATAAATAGAAATTGATTAAGTAAACGTTTTATGTGCCGTACCATCCTTCTTTACAATCATATGCCACCAATAAGAAAGAATAAAATGTGCCATATTCTGAAAAGGTCAGTTTTCTGAGAAAACTTTAGAAGCACTCACGAGGTTCGTTGTTCTGAATCGGGTCACCGAGACTGCTTTCACGTACTTTTCAAACATAATATTGAATTGTTTAGCATGTAACGCCATTTTGTGATGATGTACCACACTGCGTAAATTACAATACAAGTTTTGTAATGATTAGCGCATAGTCAAGACTTCAATCTTGTTGAACATTAGGATGAGCAATACCAGGACACCAGATAGCTCCTGTAGTCAAATTCAGATCCAAGTCTAAGGATTACGAAAACGATGTCACAGTGGCTCCCATCCACTATAAGAGATTATGCTGTATGTTCTTCTGTTGTTTTCTCAGAGCAAAACTTATCAACCAAAACCTTTCGGATAGGGCACATTTTGATTCTCCTGAGCGGTGGCACATTCTAAACATTCATATTAGTTCACTTTCAGATTACCTAATCAAAAACTTTACACCACACTACACTGCCCTAAAACTACTACACTAGCGGCACGCTATGATGGCCGGTTTGACACATTACAATAGTGATGTGGAATGTCAATTTATTCTCGAACAAAAAACAATTAAGTTTTGTTTTTGTACCTGATTAAATAGGTTTAATAAAACAAAAATGTATATGTTTATTTAATTTATTTGAACGAACTGAATATTTGAATGAAAATGAATATACATACTTTATATGCACACAAGAAACATATGAATACAAAAGATACCAAAAAAGGTGCCACAAAAGGCCATAATTAATCAGATTCGTCCATACTACTATTTTCACTGTCGTCACTGCTATCATCACCTACATTAATAATTATATGTTCGTTTTCTATAATATTATCTATTTTCACATCTCTTTCATAATCTTCCCTTATTAATTTAACAGTTCTATTCACAACCTTTTCCCAGTCTCCTTTAGTCACATGTTCACAAGTTTCTTCTAATAATTTTAGCATTTTTTTTGTGGTAAATGGGGGTTCTGTATTGTGTCTTGCAGCATATCCCTTAATTTGAGCCCACACCAACTCAATCGCATTATACTCACAATGGTAAGGCGGTAACCGTATAACTCTGTGCCCATGTTCTAATGCTATTTCGTCAATGACGTATCGGATCTTGGTTGGTTTGTTTTCTTTTAAAAGACGTACTAATTCCGCTTTTAACATATTCATGTTTGCATCTACGCCATTTTTACGAAGCCATGCGACGATATCAGCTTTCTTTTGGGATTGGGCAGGTGGCTTGTCAATTTGCATCGAGTGGTATGGGGCGTTGTCCATAATTATAATAGATGGTTCAGGGAGGCTACACAACATTGAGGTAAACCATTCAGTAAACTTTTCTCCATTCATGTCTTCATGATAGTCTCCAGTGGTTTTTGACGCAAAAGCCATGAGAGAACCTTCGACAAACCCGTTGATGGTTCCGGCGTGACAAATTATAAGTCGCGATCCTTTTCCTACAGGAACTTTGGAAGTAGATGCTGCTGTGTCATCGTTCCAAGAACGGCCTACAGTATGGTTAGCATTAAGCCATGTTTCATCCAAGAACACAACATTTTGCCAATTTTTGATTTCTTTCACTTGCCGTAAAAAAGTATACCTTGCCATCGCTATATCAAATCTTTCCATCAATATTTTGCGTTTGTTACATTTTTTGTATCGAAATTCCCCACCGAAGAATAATCCAGCTTCCTTCAGTGAATGCACCAACTTTTTTCTTGTTGGATACTCCTTCTGTAAATAGTAGCCGTAAACATGTCTTCGGATAGCATCGGCATCAAAGCTATCGATGCCTACGACTGGTTTTGCTCGTTTTCTCTTTTTTGGTGTGTGAAGTTTATTTTCTTCTGTGCCAGTCTCGCCATATTTTTTTTTAGTTATCCGTCTAACAGTTCGTTGTCCAATATTAAGCGCATCAGCTACGCGTTCAACCACTGACGTTATAGGTAAAATTGGCCCTCCATTTTGAGCTTCACGATCGAAATAGTTACGAAGGCGTATTACGAACTCACGTGTCTGACTATTTAGAACAGTTCTCTGCGTACGTTCGGTCATATCGACGAAATCCACAACAAAGGGCTTGAACAGAGTCCAAATTAACGAGCAAGGGTCAACAGTAATGCAGTATCAATATTTGAAATCCAAAGCCAGGTCAAAACTATATCACAATCGCATTGCACTGACAGTTTATACTTTTCGAAGCAACGTCAATTCGAAACTGCTTTGTTTTGCATTGAGCATTGACGCGAGTTTGCCGGAGGTAGTAGTTGTGCTAGCCAGCGATCCTATGTGACGATCGTATTAGATTCCATTTTTAAAAATTTTCAATTTAGAAAACCAAATGCCGAGTTGTGGTATATATCATATAAAAATAAAAATTTTACCTTTTGTATGAAACAGCTGATATTTTTTTGCGATTTCAGAGGTTTGTCCACATAGTGAAAATTGTTCATATTCACAAGTACATTCACCCCTTAAATGGTGCAAACTGATTTTTCTACACTTGTATACATTTTAGAAATCAATTTAATAAATAAATTTTGAGTCCTAAACCTAAAACTACATTCGATAAAATTTATGAATCTCTGCACATCACTATCGTCAATAAAGTAATACAATTATTTCCTTCAAAGTCGTTATCAATTAATACGGAACTTCATGAGCGGACAAACGTCAAACCGGCCATCATAGCGTGCCGCTAGTGTAGTAAAATTTTACACTGCTACCAGTTTCTCGAGGTGAATGAATTTTCGATGCACGCCAGTTCATTGTTTGCGTCTGCTTGTTCAATGCACGTACTGAAACTGCACACATAACAAACAGCAACTACATGCGCTACCTTAAAGCGTGGAAAAGGAAAGGGGGAAAGGACAACAAAAATAAAAACGACTACCGCCCGCGAGCGGCGTGCGCGCTACTCGCAGGGCGCTCGCGGGCTCGGCATGCACAAATGTGTTAATTTCACTGAATGTATTTCAATAAAATTATATTTTCTTCACTTGTTAGGTATTGTCCATATGATGTCTAACTATAATGTATATGTACACGGCGCGGGCGTAATCGCCTAAATGCTTTGCGTCGATTAGAAATTAAACCATGAAAAATATTGAACACCTATTAAAAGCTAAAATTAATAATAACTATCTAAGTTAAACGTACAAAGAGGTTTTTTTTGTTATAAAATTTCGAACATCTTCGATGTCCGGTCGCCCGGGCCCGGAATACTGCAGGGATTTCAAGTCTTATCACAAAATGCAGTAGTTATTTATAATCGCAAAGCTGATTGCACGCACCTCCGAGGAGCTCCAAACTTAAAGCCTACTTAAAAAAAAAGTCGTTCCCGGACGGCCGATGTCACAATCGATGACCTGCCAAGCGAAAACTTCTTTCACTGTATAAAATATATATTTCTACTTTATATTATTTATAATACAGGGTACGCCAAGAGACGCGCAGCCGATTTTATAAGTTAAGATTTTATCGGCCGATATATCTCCTTTTCAATCGATCTTACATTATGTACATTAATCAACCGGTCACTTAATAGGTAAAGCGTCTTTCAACTTGATAATCAACTTCAACTTGAACAAAGCTTGTTAAGAAAAAAAAATACTTATCACATAAGACTGATTTTACTAGATACATTTAATACAATAATTAAAAATAGCGGCACGCTATGATGGCCGGTTTGACACATTACAATAGTGATGTGGAATGTCAATTTATTCTCGAACAAAAAACAATTAAGTTTTGTTTTTGTACCTGATTAAATAGGTTTAATAAAACAAAAATGTATATGTTTATTTAATTTATTTGAACGAACTGAATATTTGAATGAAAATGAATATACATACTTTATATGCACACAAGAAACATATGAATACAAAAGATACCAAAAAAGGTGCCACAAAAGGCCATAATTAATCAGATTCGTCCATACTACTATTTTCACTGTCGTCACTGCTATCATCACCTACATTAATAATTATATGTTCGTTTTCTATAATATTATCTATTTTCACATCTCTTTCATAATCTTCCCTTATTAATTTAACAGTTCTATTCACAACCTTTTCCCAGTCTCCTTTAGTCACATGTTCACAAGCTTCTTCTAATAATTTTAGCATTTTTTTTGTGGTAAATGGGGGTTCTGTATTGTGTCTTGCAGCATATCCCTTAATTTGAGCCCACACCAACTCAATCGCATTATACTCACAATGGTAAGGCGGTAACCGTATAACTCTGTGCCCATGTTCTAATGCTATTTCGTCAATGACGTATCGGATCTTGGTTGGTTTGTTTTCTTTTAAAAGACGTACTAATTCCGCTTTTAACATATTCATGTTTGCATCTACGCCATTTTTACGAAGCCATGCGACGATATCAGCTTTCTTTTGGGATTGGGCAGGTGGCTTGTCAATTTGCATCGAGTGGTATGGGGCGTTGTCCATAATTATAATAGATGGTTCAGGGAGGCTACACAACATTGAGGTAAACCATTCAGTAAACTTTTCTCCATTCATGTCTTCATGATAGTCTCCAGTGGTTTTTGACGCAAAAGCCATGAGAGAACCTTCGACAAACCCGTTGATGGTTCCGGCGTGACAAATTATAAGTCGCGATCCTTTTCCTACAGGAACTTTGGAAGTAGATGCTGCTGTGTCATCGTTCCAAGAACGGCCTACAGTATGGTTAGCATTAAGCCATGTTTCATCCAAGAACACAACATTTTGCCAATTTTTGATTTCTTTCACTTGCCGTAAAAAAGTATACCTTGCCATCGCTATATCAAATCTTTCCATCAATATTTTGCGTTTGTTACATTTTTTGTATCGAAATCCAATGGTCTTCAAAATCTTCGTTAAAGAACTTTCCCCACCGAAGAATAATCCAGCTTCCTTCAGTGAATGCACCAACTTTTTTCTTGTTGGATACTCCTTCTGTAAATAGTAGCCGTAAACATGTCTTCGGATAGCATCGGCATCAAAGCTATCGATGCCTACGACTGGTTTTGCTCGTTTTCTCTTTTTTGGTGTGTGAAGTTTATTTTCTTCTGTGCCAGTCTCGCCATATTTTTTTTTAGTTATCCGTCTAACAGTTCGTTGTCCAATATTAAGCGCATCAGCTACGCGTTCAACCACTGACGTTATAGGTAAAATTGGCCCTCCATTTTGAGCTTCACGATCGAAATAGTTACGAAGGCGTATTACGAACTCACGTGTCTGACTATTTAGAACAGTTCTCTGCGTACGTTCGGTCATATCGACGAAATCCACAACAAAGGGCTTGAACAGAGTCCAAATTAACGAGCAAGGGTCAACAGTAATGCAGTATCAATATTTGAAATCCAAAGCCAGGTCAAAACTATATCACAATCGCATTGCACTGACAGTTTATACTTTTCGAAGCAACGTCAATTCGAAACTGCTTTGTTTTGCATTGAGCATTGACGCGAGTTTGCCGGAGGTAGTAGTTGTGCTAGCCAGCGATCCTATGTGACGATCGTATTAGATTCCATTTTTAAAAATTTTCAATTTAGAAAACCAAATGCCGAGTTGTGGTATATATCATATAAAAATAAAAATTTTACCTTTTGTATGAAACAGCTGATATTTTTTTGCGATTTCAGAGGTTTGTCCACATAGTGAAAATTGTTCATATTCACAAGTACATTCACCCCTTAAATGGTGCAAACTGATTTTTCTACACTTGTATACATTTTAGAAATCAATTTAATAAATAAATTTTGAGTCCTAAACCTAAAACTACATTCGATAAAATTTATGAATCTCTGCACATCACTATCGTCAATAAAGTAATACAATTATTTCCTTCAAAGTCGTTATCAATTAATACGGAACTTCATGAGCGGACAAACGTCAAACCGGCCATCATAGCTTGCCGCTAGTGTAGTAACACATCAATAATAATCCGGATTATCGACCTATCTTTTACTATGACGTGTTTTCACGTAATTATACCGTACGTATACGTAAATAAATTAATATTTTAAAATCGGCCAGGCGTAACTAAACTTGACTATTTTCGCTTGTTAGGGCAAACGGATAGTACGCATCCTTTATTCCTACGTATAGAAAACGGCACGTACATACCCACACATTATAAATTACACTTTTAAGTAAACGATTGTCGATAAAATTAGTAGAGATTAATATAGAGTTCGTGTGGGCTCAACCGACATACAGTCCGCTTCAGACATTCGTGATCGGCCAGCTTGATCAAGTGATTATAAAGTTCAATTCTAAGTACATTTTTTGTTCCAATAATAATTTATTAGATAAATAATACATAGTCCAAGATTAGTAGTTATAACACTACTATCACCGCAGCACCAGCCTGTGTACATGGGTAATAAAATACTAAAATTGGCGGGGCAGCGAGTGTCGCTACTTAATGTAGTATAATCCTTTTACTGTACATAATGTAATCCTTTTACTGTGGCAATATTATTAATTCATAATAAATAATAATTACATACAAATTAATTTTGTCATTACTTTCAACTGTAGATAATATTTTATAGCATTTATTCTTGTACAGTTGCATGTGTTGATAATTATTGGCGATTTGATTAAGCTGGCAGCCCACGCGCGCCTGAAGCGAACTGTGCACGCACATTGCACGCCACGCCACAGCTCTGCTCTCGGCAGATTCGATTTTCGCCCTTATTTCTATGACATTGGTTTTCAAATTCGTATTACACAGTGTAGGAACTCAGTTTCTCTATTGCACTCGACTTGATATCACTGTCTTTATCTGTTCGCGTTGGTGTGACAGGGATGCCGTATCGTTGGGGGTTAAGTGTGACTGTCCATTTAAGCGGAGCGCAGAAGTGTTCAGCGGACCAATCATATTACTGAGAGATGACGTGATAAAATAATTGTCATCTATCAATGATCTGATTGGTCAGCTGAACGCATCTCCGCTCCGCTTTAGTCAGCCTTAAAGTTGTAAGTAATAATACAAACGATTTTTGTTTTTCGGGTCAGTCTTAAGAGAAGAAGTTTCGGTAGATCATCACAATTTACAAGTTTATACAAGAAAAAAAAAAACGACGCCGAGCTATACGCCTATCGGTCCGGACACGCCCTTTACCTTGGCTTTGGAAACTAGTTATATATATGACTTGTACCGAAGTACGATCGTTTGTCCGAATCAATAAAAGCATTTTCAAATTACACCAACTGTTTTACCATATTAAAAATTTCCATTAAAATGCAAACACAATTGTTAAACATGTGTACATTATACAAGTACGTCACTAGTCAAACTATGGTCATCAACCCACAATATTTAAAGTTTTGAATAAAACTCAACTAATTCAAAACTTGAAACGTTGTAACTTTTCATGTTCGTTAACTGTGCCTACAACTACCAATCAGTACGGAGACATTAATTATGTCGTTTTTTTTTTCGAAACTTGATTTCCTTACTATTTCGTAGATATCGTATGTAAACCTTAACTTGAAAAGTTACACTCAGGGCAAAATGTTGAAATATTAGAGAAGTTGAGTGAAATGTTGTGAAAGTACGTATTTTATATTTTTTATATTACATTAGCATACCGACATAATAAAATCACCACAGTCGAAACTTTTTGATGATTTGAAATACATATACATATATATAATTTTATATAATTATACAAACAGCCAGTGTAATTTGTAAGCTTTGAACGCAATGGCGGCGCACCGGGTGACGCGTGTGGCCCGATAGCCCGTCGGAAGTTTCAATGAGGCGATTGATGAAAGCTGATAGTTCGTAGAGTGGTTCTTATGCGTTATCTGGCCATTTTAACTGGACCTGGCTAGTCTGTGGAAGCTACACATGTATGAATTTTAGGCGGATTTGCCAAGTGGCCTTAAATTACTCTTGCAACAAAACTTTATAAATAAACCAGATCAGGGCAGTTGAATTTCAAATTTTTATTAAGTAAGTACCTAATTTTTCTGGTTTCATTTTCTAGAAACAACTTTAAATACAAGGAGTATTTACTCCTAATTTCCTTTAGTAATTGTGAACTGCCGGTTACTTTGTCATTTTACCATGTAAGAAGATTGCAACTCCAATAGAGCAGATATAGGAGCGAAATATGTCCGCATTGACATAATCCACAGGGAAACAAATTCCGTCATTTTGCGAGTACTATCCGGCATCCCCGGTGCATCCCAACACTGGCATCGACGGCGACGAAGAGGACGATGCACTGGACTTGATACTCCAAGAACCGGAGTACCACCATTGTGCGATACTACCAACAGATCGAGCAATCTAATTGTGACATTGCTATTTCTGCTTGAAAAGAAAAGAGTCGGGTAACATAATGCTAGAATAATAAGTATGCCCGGGCAGGGAGGCCTAATTTTTCAATTAACTTCGTTCGTCATCGGAAAAGATTCCTTATAATTTTAATATTTTATAAATCTCAGGAGTGGCGAACAAATAAAATCCACAGCTGATCGGTTGGCAGGTGCGTTCGGTCAGTCGGTCGGTCGGTCGGTCACACTCAGAGAAGGCAGAGGGACCGCATTACGAAGTGTCAGTTTTCATCGAGCGCCCGCTCCCAGCGCCGCGCGGCCATCAGACGGGCGCGGGCTGCGGCGTGCGCGGCGCGGGCGCGGCGTCGGGCGCGGCGATCGGCGCGGGCGCGGCGTGCGGCGCGGGCGCGGCGTGCGCGGGCGGCGGCGCCGGCTCACCGCGCTCCTCCTCCTCCTCGTAGGCGTAGGGCCGGTAGGGGCGGTACAGCAGCGGCGGCACGGAGCGCGGCAGGGCGTACGGCAGCGCGTGCGGCGCGTGCAGCGCGGCGGCCGCGAGCGCGTCGCGGGCGCGGGACTCCTTCTCCCTCGCGGCGCGCTCCCTTTGCTCCTTCTCCCGTTGTTCCCGATCTCTGGAATTTAAATTTTTACATATCATTTGAGTACCGCTTGATCTCTGCGGAACAATAGTATCTAAGCCAGTAAGTCAGTATTGTAAGCGTGGGCCGCTATACGAAGCCACTAATTTGTTAAAAGTGAAAAACTTTTTTCGAATGCTAAGCGTATTTTTCGCTGCAAAATCACTGTCTACGTAAAGACATCTACGAGCACATGGAATATCAATACATGTTTTCGCAAAACGAACGTATACACACTACACACCTCAACTCTCTTTCTCGCTCTCTCTCCCTCTCCCGCTGTAGCGCGATCTCCTTCTCGCGGTCGTCGTGCACGCTGTGGTGCGGCGGGTGCTGCGGGTGCGCGGGGTGCGGCGGGTGCTGCGCGTGCGCGGGGTGCTGCGGGTGCGCGGCGTGCGGGTGCGGGTGCGAGTGCGGGTGCGGCACGAGCGGCAGCGGCGGCGCCAGCGGCGGGTACAGCGCGTAGGGCGGCAGCCAGCCGACGCCCATGCCGACGCCGCTGCGGAACACGCGCTCCAGGTACATCTGCTCCTCCGCCGCGAGCCTGCAACGTACCATTCGTGTTAGTACAACATTGATCGATCATTAGCTATGTAACGTTATGTCGCTTCGAACGATGTTACGCTTTAAGGAGCTGGGGCCGAACGACTGTCTTTTTTCCAAAGCTCTCACAACTATCGCGATGTAGGATCGCCTATTGCAGTGCGGCTGTGCTTTGGAAATTCTCGTAGATGGTAAAGAGAGTATTTGCTAGCTTGAATATGGTGTACCTACCCACAGCAAAGGTTGCACGATTTAGCTAATTCTGCTGTCTCCGTGTATATTCACCTGTATTGCAGAGCGGCACTGGAGTAGATGGAGGGATGCGCGTAGGGCGAGTAGGCGGCCGGCTCCAGCAGGGGGAACGAAGCTGCCGCGGGATGCGTTAACCTGTATCCACACAACTCGTTTATACGTCATGAAAATATGCGTAACTTGGTTGTGTGATTATAATTGCGGCCACACCCGATTTCAATGGAGAATAGTCAACTACTAGGTGTTAAAGTATCCAAATGTTGGATAGAAGCAGGCGTTACTTTGCGGAAGTTCATTATTAGCAAGAATAGGTTAGAATTATTACGTTTCGCCCCGACACCGGAGCATCCTCAGGAGATGTCGACTTTACAATACATGTAAAGTCGACATCTCCTGAGGATGCTCCGGTGTCGGGGCGAAACGTGCGTCGAGAGTAGTGTAAAAGTCTTGTGTGGTGGTGCATGTGAGTGGTGGTGGCATTGCTTGCTTGGGAACTTGGCTTTCTTGCTTGGCTGGGTAGGTGAGCGGTACTTAGCTTTTAAGTGCATGTTTGACCATACAGATTTTTTCTGTTGGCGGATTATAGCAAAATAATTCTAACCTTTTCTTGTATCCAAATGTGTTTATCAACACAGGTGCACTCGATTCCTTCATTCTCATATCACACCGACAGTAAACCGAGACGCCAGGATAGAGAACGGGCTTTGCGTGCTCATTTTATGTGTAAAACGAAACTAAGTATTCCAAATGATGACGCCCGTCACAAGCACGGGCCCGTTACATGCACAGACTATAAGTTCAAAACGTATGTTTTGACGCGTCCAGTGAGTAAAAAAAATAAAAAAGACTAACTTATTTTTAATTATATATTAGACCACGTCCACACCAATAAAAATTACGCTTTATGTAGGCGAAAATATGTAATTGTATGCGAAAAAAGTTTCGACATTGTGTCCACAATATGGACAAAAGACGTCCGTCTTTTGTGACGACGCATGGCGGCGACAAACAGGGGCCTTACCACCAACACTTAAAGAAGTATTTAGGCAATATTGTTTTGACATGTCATACAAAGTCATCCTTAAAGTGTGCAACATAAGGACGTCATTGTATAACATCTCAAAACAATATTGAAATATGTAATAGGCCCCAGGTTGCATCTTTGAATCAGTGTGGACGCGGCTTTAAAGGAATAGACAGAGTATAGAGAATACCAACCGATCATCGGGTCGGTAGGGCTGGAAGCCGCTGGCCGGCAGGTGGTGCGGCGAGGCGCGCTTGGGCGGCGCGGGCGGCGGCTTGTCCTTGCCGCCCTCCCGCTCCGCGCTGGGCGGCGCCGCTCCTGCACACTCGCAAGGTCAGCGGCCGCGACCCGCTCACACGACCAGGGGCCAGGGCAGACACGATGCCTTTGGCAGCGGCGATGGGCGTTACTGCGTTCCAACGCGGCATTGTGCTTCAGAAAATCGGATCAAAATCGCCGCTGCTAAAAACATCGTGTCTGCCCAGGCCTACAAGTAGACTGACGCTATTTCAAATCACATGACACTTTCGCGGAAAAGTGGAATATTCTTTAAAGAAAAATCAGCAAAAGATCACATTAAGACAATTTTAGGGTAATGTGTTAGAACACGTTACCACTTCGCCAGTTAGGTATAGATACCTAACTGGCGACCTGCCCCTACTTTGCTTATTTCCTTCTTTTTCATATAGACCCATCGCCGGCCCACAAACCTCTCCTCTCCTCTCCTCCGAGAGGAGATCTATGCCCAGTGTAGCGTCATAATTTCCGCCCGTTGTGTATTTTAAAAAACGAGCGCAAACAAACAAACACAATTAACTTTTTTGATATTATTGGATATCCCTTTCTGATAATATTAATGATAGAAGTGACTGATCATTGAAGTATAGTTTACGATTAGGAACTTCTATATTGACACACAAAAGTAAAATTTTACTTGTACACATTAAACAAATTTTTGCCTCTTTAAATAAAAAAAAACGTCCGCTTTATAGGATTTAGAGGATCATTAATAAGCTGCTATTATAATATAATTAGTACAAATTCCATTATCTAGTACAAAATAATAATTACAGAAAAAAAGTACGAAAGGAAAACAAAAAAAGTCAGTATTAGATTTCCAATTTAGTATACTTAATTAAGCGCTCCTGAAAAAAAAAGTTAGTCAAGTTACATCTAAAGTATTAGGGCCACATAAATAATCACTTAAACTTTGTCGGTTTTAAAATCTTGGTAGACTTAAATAAGTATAGAGAAACGCATATTTTTATAAGACTTAAAATTATGGATTAGGTAATCGTAGTTATCATACAATTTATCAATCTCTATTTCCTCTATGGTTGTAAATTAAAATTCTTGTGTATTAAGGTAGAAAAGGTATAACGCTGCATGGTATGGACATCTAAACCCAACAAGTGCTTGCTTTTTGTAAAAATAAAATAATATATAAACGCTTGAGCAACTTTCATAGTACTTAAAAGTAAGTTCAAATAGAGGAAGTATGAACTTTGCATTATTTTTAAAGAAGAATTTTTAAAGTAGCCGAGTGATTGAAATGAGGTCTCTCTCGCAAGTTGTATAAGGGAGCCATTAATAAAGTATGATAAGTCTGCGCTTGACTTCCATGACAACGCAACTTTTGACGGAAGAGAGCTTATTAAACAACAATAGTTAATGTTCGACAGCTAAACGAAGTTTCAGCTAAGTACTACTTGACCGGCTGCTCAGCCTTCTTGTAGTTAGTTGCTCAAGCGTAAGGAGTGAGGGCAAAAGCGCGTGCGACTCACCGTCTTTGACGTCGGGGCCAGCGTTCTTGGCGAGCGTGCGTAACGCCGCCGCAAACGGACCGCCCTTGTTAGGCGCTAGATCCGTTCGCTTGGCGATTTTGTTCGCGCTTACACCTGAAAAGAAAAAAAACCGTATAAATAATTATATAAATATAAATTAAATATACGTACTTAATTATAAATAAATTACCAATAAAATATTGACATTGATGCCTTAAGCTAAAAAAAACGAACTTTGAATTTATAATTTAACCACTAAATGAAGGCAAAAGTGCTTACTTAATTTACTTATTCGAGTTAAGTTACGTAATTACTAATTAGCAATTAGGGCCTCAGCAGCGCTTTAACGAATAAATTGCAAAGTCACTCTGTCTGCTTTCGTCAGGTTCAAAAGTTGTTTGAAAAATATATCTGCGAGTTATGTTACGTAAAAATTGCACAAAATAGGTACGAAATTATAAAAAAAGTTATCACTACGTAAGACAAAATATATCGGATACAGTTATATTATATACAGTTACGCTGACCAAGGTAATTTGAAATTAATGCGGTGACTGCAGGCAACAACTACACTTTATTGATATAGCATTTAAGTGTATCTTTGTTTCTTGCAATTCATGCCTTTAAACTCATGATAAGAAGTTTTTTATTAGCATGACCAGGGAACCCTACCCTACGCGTATTCTGAGTTTCTGACACGCATTTGTTCAGTTATTTAGTACGTCTTTACTCTTTAAACTAGCGGCACGCTATGATGGCCGGTTTGACGTTTGTCCGCTCATGAAGTTCCGTATTAATTGATAACGACTTTGAAGGAAATAATTGTATTACTTTATTGACGATAGTGATGTGCAGAGATTCATAAATTTTATCGAATGTAGTTTTAGGTTTAGGACTCAAAATTTATTTATTAAATTGATTTCTAAAATGTATACAAGTGTAGAAAAATCAGTTTGCACCATTTAAGGGGTGAATGTACTTGTGAATATGAACAATTTTCACTATGTGGACAAACCTCTGAAATCGCAAAAAAATATCAGCTGTTTCATACAAAAGGTAAAATTTTTATTTTTATATGATATATACCACAACTCGGCATTTGGTTTTCTAAATTGAAAATTTTTAAAAATGGAATCTAATACGATCGTCACATAGGATCGCTGGCTAGCACAACTACTACCTCCGGCAAACTCGCGTCAATGCTCAATGCAAAACAAAGCAGTTTCGAATTGACGTTGCTTCGAAAAGTATAAACTGTCAGTGCAATGCGATTGTGATATAGTTTTGACCTGGCTTTGGATTTCAAATATTGATACTGCATTACTGTTGACCCTTGCTCGTTAATTTGGACTCTGTTCAAGCCCTTTGTTGTGGATTTCGTCGATATGACCGAACGTACGCAGAGAACTGTTCTAAATAGTCAGACACGTGAGTTCGTAATACGCCTTCGTAACTATTTCGATCGTGAAGCTCAAAATGGAGGGCCAATTTTACCTATAACGTCAGTGGTTGAACGCGTAGCTGATGCGCTTAATATTGGACAACGAACTGTTAGACGGATAACTAAAAAAAAATATGGCGAGACTGGCACAGAAGAAAATAAACTTCACACACCAAAAAAGAGAAAACGAGCAAAACCAGTCGTAGGCATCGATAGCTTTGATGCCGATGCTATCCGAAGACATGTTTACGGCTACTATTTACAGAAGGAGTATCCAACAAGAAAAAAGTTGGTGCATTCACTGAAGGAAGCTGGATTATTCTTCGGTGGGGAAAGTTCTTTAACGAAGATTTTGAAGACCATTGGATTTCGATACAAAAAATGTAACAAACGCAAAATATTGATGGAAAGATTTGATATAGCGATGGCAAGGTATACTTTTTTACGGCAAGTGAAAGAAATCAAAAGTTCAAATAAATTAAATAAACATATACATTTTTGTTTTATTAAACCTATTTAATCAGGTACAAAAACAAAACTTAATTGTTTTTTGTTCGAGAATAAATTGACATTCCACATCACTATTGTAATGTGTCAAACCGGCCATCATAGCGTGCCGCTAGTGTAGTCTTTACCGAGTACGTCATTCGCAACATAACAATATGGATGTAGCTACAACCCTCGATAGATACTGACAGCGAGCCGACAAATTGTTTCCGTCCGGAATGCTTTTAGGGCGAAATTCGATCAGGACGGAGAATTGAATTACCGAAATCGGGAATAGACAACTAGACTATAGAGTTGAATGGAAATGTGGGTTTGGCCGAAGCAAAGGTGAATAATGATTCGGGTTCATTAATTTATTTCAATAAGGCCAGGACTCTCTATTGTTGGCTGGTGAATGATTTGCATTTGCTGTAGATATGAGAGTCAGGTCGTTGCATAGCGTAGGGCAGTTATAGTACCTAGTTCAGATCAATTTATTATCCGTTCTAGATGATTTCCACAAGATTTCCACAGTCAATTGTAAAATCACGCTGACCAATTAGTTATTTTGCACCTTGAATGTAGATATGTAATTTCCTAACTATAAGTGTTAATATGTAAAAACAAAAAAATACTTAAGAGCAACATATTTTTTTTGTCAGATATAATATTCAAATGCTGCGGTTGAATTGTTTTTCGTTGCCGACAGAAACACAAATAAAAGGTGTTGAGGTTGATTATACGGGTCTGCCCGCGAAAATCAAATTTAATTTGATTTTTCGCAATTTGTAAACTGATGACAAAATAGGCTTGTGGGATTCTAATTGCGACGATGGCAGTATCTTCACAGGTTTATATATAAATCTTTACTTGAAAGTGTCCAGTTTAAGAAATTAGTCATAATATCGACTAATTTGTGAGTAACTCACGTCCAACTCGATATTCTGACTAATTTCTTAAACTGGACACATTCAAGTAAAGATTTTTATATAAATATGAAGATAAAACTACCATTGTTGCAATTAGAATGCCATAAGCCTACTTTGTCGTATTAGTTTACAAATTGCGAAAAACCAAATTAAATTTGAATTTCGCAAGCGGACCCTTATAATCCACCTTAAGCACGTTTTGTATTTTGAACATTTTGCGAATTGAATCTTCTGCCATTAAACGGAACAAATCATTAAATTGGGGATAAAACTTGCATTAAGATTTATATTGAGAACCATTTAATTACTTTCTAGAGTCTAGACTATATCCTACTAATATTATAAATGCGAAAGTTTGTAACGATGTTTGGATGGATGGATGTTTGCTACTCTATAACTACACAACTAATGAACCGATTTGGCTGAGGAATGGAGATAACTCATACCCAGGATTAACCCATATGCTACTTTTATCCCGGAAAATTACAGTTCCCGCGGGTGTTAAAAAACCGCGGACGAAGTCGCGGGCATCGTCTAGTACGATCTTAAACTAGAGAGGCTTACAAATATTCGTTGACGCATACATTGCATCGGTCTTGACAAAAAGTGTCGTCAATAAAGCAACGGCTCACCGTTTGCCGCGGGTCGCGGTCGGGTGGACCTCTCAATTGACCCCTTCATCAGGCAGACGCTCGCTCGTTGCGCGCTCGCGTCATCTCGCTCTCCGCACAAAACATTTGCTATTTATCGTTTGACCTTTTCCTCCGACCAATGGTCGTGCAATTTTCAGGAATGTTTAAATTAATATTACATAAGTGGATACAGATTTGGAATGGTTATTACCGCTTAAAACGGGATCCCTACGTAGTAAAAATATCTACAACGTAAGTGAGGAGTACAAAAAATACAACGTAAAATACATTTTTGCATATTTCTAGTTAAGTAGATGAAAACTTATTTTTCACGGATCTCAAAAGATATGCAGTCGATGAAGATATGATAAGATGAAGAAAAATCATGTCTATTTATCATCATTACTA
Source organism: Oeneis ivallda (assembly GCA_029955525.1). NCBI lineage: Eukaryota > Metazoa > Arthropoda > Insecta > Lepidoptera > Nymphalidae > Oeneis > Oeneis ivallda. The sequence continues at coordinate 13,624,727 of JARPMR010000007.1, forward strand.
ACAGTTTCTTTAAGGGAGAAGGCATACTGGCTACTTTTATTTGCCTTTAGCGTTTTTATGGCCTCAGGCGACGTTTTCGCACAGGCGAATCGCCGCGCGGCGCGCGGTTCGGCGTGTCGCGCGAACCGTCGCGTCGCGCGATCTGGCCTAGGTATGAGGGCGAGAGAGAGCGAGCGAGCGACGCACCGCGCGTCGCTCGGCGATTCGCCTGTGCGAAAACGACGCCTTATGCGTGCATCGCGTTTCGAGCGCGCGAAAATCGCGACTCAAGCGCGTTCGCGTTTGTCTATGGCTTTCGATCGCAGAATCGCGAAATCGCGCGAATGCCATCTCCCTAAGACCTATCTTAGATTAAAAATTATTTTTATTCGAAATAAGCAACACAGTATACTTTTTGAGTGATACCAGCCTATGTTACTATCGTTAAAATTTAAACACAATACTTTCATTGTGTTCATGTTCAATGTTCATATTATAATTATACTTCAGCTTTAGGGAAACAGAAATTGGGCCGAGATTTGTGATATTTTTATTTCAGTTACGATACAGACAACCCTGGCGAGCTATGAGTAAGAGGTCAATATCGTTTAACCCCCCCAATTGACTCTACGAATTAAAGTGACCCGCGCTATTGCATTGAGTGCTCCTCTCACGACCCAAAGTTTCTATTAATTAAAATTATTCCAAACCGTAATAAAACTATTCTTTGACTATCTTCAAGTTTTACTCGTAGGTTCCAATTATATTATTATGTTTACTTTTAGAAGTCATGACCCTTTTATAAGTTATAATCATAATATTACTTAAAGGTTAACCCCTAAAATAATGTAGCTTTTGAGGGTTCCATACTAAAAGGGCAACACGGATCCCTGGATGTAGAATGTTCACACGAAACCGAATATTGAGCTAGAAATTGATTTTTAGGTCCCATTTATGAAACAGGTTATACGAAAAATATTTAAAAAAAAGTTATCGAGTTTTTTGCAAACTTTTTCTAACGTTTTTAAGTTACCGTTTTTTTTACGCATAGTACTTACCTAAGTAGTACCCACTATGTTTTTGCTTTTACGTGAGTTGGATAACCTCATCTGTGAATTTCAAACTAGGTATGTGTTAAAATAAAAATGCTAGTGGCCCATAATATTATTATCTATCCTCATTTATCCAAGGTTCAGAAGTTCCATAAGAATTTCGTGAATGGAACAATAAAGGGGAGAAAATAGGCTCTTGATGTTCACTTTGGAGTAATTTTTACGATACTAATTGATGATTGATACTGTACAAATTGGACATTGCTGGGAAACGAAGGTACACTGCTGCGAAATATAATATAAGCAGGCACCCCTCCGTTGAATATCGAGTAACATATTGTCACTTCAAATGACAATATTCGCTTGATATATACACAAATACATAATGTTAAACTACCTGATACCTTTACGTCCTTATCTGCGTCGCTTCTGGTTTGAAAAATTGTTTCTACCTACATGCCTACTTTTACCTCCTTTTATTCATTACTAACAGAAATATTTTGATGTGAAAATAAAAATAATTTTCGACTTTTTTTATTACTATGATGTTGGGCCACTATTATATACAACTATTCCAAATTTCATGTCGAATAATTGACTGTGACAGACGGACGGATGGAGAAAGTCGGGTGCATAAGGGTTCCATTTTTACCATTTTGATACGGAACCCTAACAATGACGGATTTTCATACAAACGGTAAGGCCTTATTAATTCCCTACATCTATATTCTATAGATGTAGGGAATGGGTGGTTATATATATATATATAACGTAGCTGTTAGCTAAGAAACGGATTTTGCGGAAATCCACTCCTAAGAGTGTGAAATGGGGGTTGAAATGTTGGATGAAAGTCTGAAGTTCGGCCGCAGTGGTATTTTTGTATAGATAGGTATAGGATATACTTACAATACCGCTGACATAAGCCTTTCGATAATTAACACCAGATAGTTTAGTTATCCTTCAACCCCTGTTCAACCCGAAAGAAAAACTAGAATAAGTTTTGAAGAAATAGAACCGTCAACTCTTTTTTTCCCAAATAAATCGTTTAGAATGCAAAAAATTATATGTAAATTGCGAAGTCGCGGTTTTTCACTAGCGGTAGGATATTTGTCGATATGTCTCTTCCAGCAGGAAAATTTCATAATATCATAAGAAATCTGAAATGGTACGCGGACGAAGTCGCGGGCAACTGCTAGTACGTCATAAAAGGGACCCACTGTCAAAATTTCAAGTTTCTGGCACCAGCGGTTAAGCCTGTTAGTTGATGCTATTTTATTTGTCGGTTAGTTAGTCACTCTGGAAGTCTTCAATTTATAAGAAGATAATATAACATGAAGTGCGATAGATTTCAAAGCGCGATAGACTGTGGTACTATAAGCGTTTAACAAAGTAGGTACCTGCTATCAACCAGTTCGCATGCGAATCTAAAGCATCAATTTATTTAATATAAAATCATGATTATCACTTCAGTGCGGCAATGCTTTAGCGAGGGTTGTCAACGAAGCGGCGAGCGGTAATTAATTCAGTCTCAAGCGCTAATTTGACTTGAGAGAAGTCACCCAGTGGGTGGGTGGGAGAACGCCCCATTTCATAACTTTTCTAACACTAAAGAACTTGAATGGATACACCAATACGAAGATAGAGTGCCATTAATAAAAGCTTAAAAAAAATTATTATTATTAATATTCTACTAAAAAGAATAGTTTGGTATCGTAGCTTTTCTTTTTTAATGTTCACTGCACGAAATGTATATTTCGTTATTTATATGCTGGAAAATCCTGTATTTTTATGAGTAAGTACCTATCTAAACTAAACACTTCTTCAGGTGACGGCTCGTTTAGAGATTTAATGATAATTAGTTAATGACTCTTAAAATATAATTTAATAAATGACGCTAAATGCGACAGGATGCAATCATTGGATTTATTAATTTTGATCACAAATTCACTGCTCGCTCAATATTTTTCACTCTGTGTTTTCACTACACCTAAGTACTCTACCTACCTCCTTTGTATAATATAGGTACGTAGTACTATTATATATTTTGTGGTATAAGTATAACTTCTGGCTCGGTGGTCTAGTGCTTAGCATGTTCGACTGCGGATGGCGGAGGGTTCGATTCCTGGGTCGGGTCAATAAGGGTATTAGGTGGATGTTGTTGTAAATTCTCAGTAGATACTAGCCCGGGGTTATGAAGTGTGTCATCCCCGTGCTTCGGAGAGCACGTAAAGCCGTCGGTCCTTCGCCAAATCTCCCTGCGGTCGTGTTGGATTTCCGTCTCATCGGACTATGTGAGTGTGGGGAGAGAGTGAACCTATGTTTGCGCACACACTTGTGCACTATATTATCTCCCGCGCAGATGGCTAATCTCTGAGGAGGGTTTCGGTCAGGAGGACGAGTAAAATAACACGCATAAAAGGCAATCCACTTTATTCAACTTCGAACACGTGTCTGTACATCTTTGCGTATTTATGGGCGTACGGGGGGATTCATCGGGACATTCGAGACTAAATATAGGCTGAGTATAAGCTGAGTGACACTCGGATCAAGTTATTACACTCGTCAATCGAGAGAGCTTTCAGGGGAGCTTGAAAGACTGAACTAACAAACACGTTTTATTTTTATGTTTTTGAATGAAGAGCTTGGAATCTTTTATGAAATTGATCTAAATTCTATAAGGAGAGGATGATTATTTTTAGGGTTCTTATAGGTTCTAATTGAGCAACTCTAAAGTCATGCACTTATAAAAATGAAACATGTCAAGTTTTATTAGGATGCAATAATGTAAGTTAGTAAAAACATTTTTATTAATTGATTATGTTTATCTCTTTGTATTCAAGGAATAAAATTAAACAAAGAATTTTCTTAAACGGCACGTGGGTCTTTTTGCCACAAAAAATTAATTCGATTCAACAATTTTATGGATAAGAACGGAGCTTAAGACCTCGAACTCAAAAGGTCAAACATTCATTTAACCCTAGATCATATTTTAACCTTTAAGTAAAAAAGCAAATATTATGCACTAACAAAGCTACGAGTAGCTAAAGTCCAAGCTAACATACCATAACATTTTTGCCCGCCCAGTGGAGTACCAATAAGGAGTAAGTGGACTAAAATACAAGTTGGCAGGAACAACAAGTGTGTACCTACATAAAATGCATATATTGCGGTAGAAGAGGTGTGCGACGGCGCAATGCGCTACTCGGTTTATTTTGTTCCACGGTACAAGTAATAAACGTTTGGCGTTTAGGATTTTTTATCCAAAAAGATACTTCTTCTTCTTCTTCTTCTTTATCAACCTATAGACGTCCACTGCTGGACAAAGGTCTCCTGCATGGATTTCCACAGGCTTCGGTCTTGCGCCGCTTGAATCCAGCGGCTCCCTGCGACTCGTTTGATGTCGTCGGTCCACCTGGTGGGGGGTCTGCCAACACTGCGTTTCCCGGTGCGGGGTCGCCACTCCAACACCTTGGGACCCCAACGACCATCAGTTCTTCGAACTATGTGCTTAAAAAGATACTTAGTGAACCTTTTTATTCAAGCGGTGCAGTATACCTACGAAAGAAACTGCACTGGACAAGTGGCTCTTAATAATACAAAATACATAGGTACAGCTGCTACACGTTAAAATATTATTATCTACTCCAACATCGAAAAGTTCCAATTTCGAGTTTGACAGCTGAATCGAAATGAACCCTCTTTCGGTTTTGCTTCTCATTTCGATGCAGCTCGTTGTATGGGAGCTGAATCGAAATGGTTATCTTCTTAAAATAGGATACCTAAAGCTAAGGCTCTGAGTTCTGGCACTTTTGTACCGTTCATATGACAGAGGCGCCACAGGCGGCTGGTGGCGGCTTACGGAATTACTTTTTGTTGACAGAGGCGCCACAGGCGGCTGGTGGCGGCTTACGGAGTTACTTTTTGTTACTTTATTGAGCCTACGGCGTATTTTGTTAATGATTTTACTTCCTTGTCGTAGATAAAATCTTGTATGCAACTGAACGTAATTAGTCATTTTAATTCTCGTACTATCCTATTTTGATACTCGGCAAGCCTCGTATCAAAAAACAGCACTCGAATTAAAATGACCCTCATTACGATGCAGTTGCATAAATAGCTATTATGACTGCAATGTCCATGACCGACCATACGCTGTGTAGAAGCAGTGTAATAAGGGCCAAGTAAAATTAATTAAAGTTATGTATCCGATGTATATCCGGCGCAGTAATTTGAATTAGTACGAACAAAAAATATTGTAATATTTGACATGGAAAATGCATTATGATCATTGCCTACACAGGATCACTAATAATGTTTTTATTTAATAAAAAAAATAGTAATTTACTACATAGTGTTAGAATTGAATAGTATTTATGAATAACTAATAAACACGGTTGTTACTCTTTTTGACGAAGAAATAACAGAAAATGAAAATGGGGAAAACTCCAACTTGTTCTCTTTAACATAATGTACGTTACCTATTCACTCTCAGTGCTAAAAGAAGAATATAAAAGCTTAGAAACCGAGGTAGTTTAAAAGTTTCGAATACGAGGTCTATCTTTCGAGAGCGTATAATATATTTATAGCCACAGAACAAGCATTCGGGCACAACAAGTGTGTATGTATTCGACGGCGCGGGCGCGTCGGCGCAATACGTCTGTTGGTTTGTGATATGGTACACGCGACAAGCGGATGGATTTCCATGCTTTTTAAAATTGTTTTAAAGATATCACAATTCACAACATGAAAGGTATTTTTCCGCTGCTGTCCAAAAAGGTTATTTTAGGTTTATTACTTTAGTAACTGTATTCAATATATAATATTAAATTAATATTAAACTTAGAAGCAGAAGAAATAAAAATTTAATACTTAATTAGTACGTATATAAATGTACCTAATGGAGAATAAAAACACTTAAGAGATAAAAAAAATAAAAAAAATACATAAAGGTACCTATTTTGAAGCAGTGATAACCTTCTGGTTAGGTGTATTCGAAGGGGCCGCAGGTTCGATCCCGGGTACGCACCTCTGACTTTCATGAGTCGGAGTCATGTGCGTTTGAACAATTAAATGTCACTTGCTTCAATGGTGAAGGAAAACATCGTGAGGAAACCTGCACATCTGAGAGTTCTCTATAATGTTCTCGAAGGTGTGTGTTGTCCGCCAATTCGCAACGGGTCAGCGTGGTGGACTATAGCCTACAACCCTTCTCTGAGAGGAGACCTGCACTCAGTAGTGAGCCGTTGATGGGTTGCTAATGAAGATGATGTAACTTAGAATAAAAATATAGGAATTTATTTAAACAATTCTTAAAGCAAAATAAAATAGAAATTTAAAATGTATACTATTCAAGTTTTCATCGACTGGAACAGCAGAAAGGCATTTATGTTATAAACAAAATTGTATATACCTATAAAAAATTAATCCGCTAATAATTTCTTCTTTACACCCAACGCTAGCGGCGTCGTCTGCGAATTTCCATTACAAGCCAGCGGCACGCCACCACCAGTCACCACCCCCAACTCGCCCGCTCGACAAACAATAACGGTACAAATGGACCACTTTCATATCCATGAGCAGAGTGTCTCTCAGCGGCTCTTCTTACAACCTTAATCGAAAAATCTTTTAAAGCTTATAAATACGAGTATACAGATACACAATTTACTAGCTAGCTTAGTTTTGTACGAATAGAGTTCAGTGATGTAGGACACTACGCAGATTAAAAAACATTAAGTGTAGACTTTTCTATCCCATCAAAATACCAAATTCTTTCTACGATGTCGGTAAAAATTCGAATAAGTATCCAATCTGCATTGATTCTAGTATCTTTGTTTCCAACGTCATTGGGATCAAATCGATTACTGTTAGTAATCGCACACCCTCGCCACTCACTTCAACAGAACAACGTTTCATGAGCTCTACAATAAAGGACTGACCATTTTAGCGAGACCCTCGTACTCCTCACCCCATACACCGACATCGACATGAGAAGAACAGAAGTGAGCGTCATATGTTTAGAGCTCTAATAAAACTGGATAGATCAACACTTGAGACCTTATTCTTCGTGTCGAGTCGAATCAATTTCCATCATAGCACCTCCTCTGTCTTAGTTCGCAGTAGGCTTTACTACTTAAGAGATAAGGCATAACTTAGATGTCGAAGGATTTCTTAGGAATAACCTCAAACTTGTTAAAGTAATACGTGATTTACGGCAGATTTAATAGGGTTGGATCTTCTTCCAAGGCAAGTTTATTATTCGGTCTTCTCTTTCTGAGATAGTGACAGAGGTACTTAGTGGTTGATAAAATAATAATTTATCAAGCCTCAATAAGCCAACGGTTACATTACAGGTGCGGACTAAAAACTGAATGGCCACAGGTACGATCCCCACCCGTTGCACTACTGTCGTTACCCACTCCTAGCACAAGATTTCCGCTAATTTGGAGAGAATTAGGGAGGTTATTAGTCATCTTCAGCTTGGCAGATATTTTTTATTAAAAAAAAAATTATATTTTGTCAATACATAGTTAAACAAAGTTTTTAGTCACGCATGTTTTATATTAAGCTTTATGTTTGTTTTAATAAGTTCTTAAAACGAATATAATATTTCAAAATTGATTTAAGTAGTCGTAGTTTGATTAAATAATTTTATTATAAACTCCTCGTTTTTAATATACTGCCAAAATTAATTTTTGTTTAACTTTATAGAATCTTGTATTATATTTATTGTAATGTACATATTAAGTTTTATGCCATGCAACCTACAAGGAGCTCATGTAAATATCACTCTCTCGGTTTACAGTGTATTTTTCGCTTAGCGGTTCAACGCACCCGCACCCACCGAGGCCGAGGATGAGGGGGTGGTTATTTTTTTTATCGCCTCCGACGATCCGCGGGGTAAGGACATCCGTGCCATTTTATACGGTGATCCGGATGAGAAAAGGGTGACATTGCAAATTTGTTCCATTAGGAATGAAAAAGTGTTATTTTATGATATCAAGATACCCCAGAATGACAAGAGTCCAATTAAATGTTTAAATTCATACTTTCATCGTGTACCTACTGTGTTATGTGGATGTGCCTATTTATGTTTTATATTAATTAAAATACACAAAATGTAATATTTGAACATAAATTTATTGCCCTTTTAATCTATTCATATCAAAATCATGTCCTCGGATTCAGTTACATCAAATATATATAATTTATTTCCTCTAACACTATTTCTTGGTTTGCTAGCTATCTGTGTGACCGCCGGCAGTGTGTGACTCTCAATAATAAATTCTCTTCTCCACTATCACTTGCAGCTGGCGTCCCACAAGGTGGTGTCCTTTCTCCTCTCCTCTTCGCAATATTTATTAATACTGTCACTCAACTTCTCTCATCATCATTTCATCTATATGCTGATGACTTACAAGTTTACGTTGCTGCTCCTGCCCATGACATCAACTCGGCCATTCACAGGTTAAATACTGAACTACAAAGGATCTGTGAATGGAGTAAATCCTATGGGCTTAGCATTAACGCTGGTAAATCCCAGGTAGCTTTGATTGGCAGTCCCAAGCAATTGGTTAAGGTGGATACCAACGCTTTGCCCCCCATTCGACTTGAGGCGGGTCATTTGGTACTTAGCGGTACTGTTAAAAATCTTGGCCTCCTAATCGATAACACTCTCTCCTGGATCCCACAAGTGTCGGAAGTGAGCCGCAAAATATTTGCAACAATTGGTTCGCTAAAGCGTTGGAAAAACCTTTTACCAATTAAAACTAAAACTTCTCTAGCTAATTCCCTTCTATTACCGTTACTCGATTATGCTGACTGCTGTTACCCTGACTTAACGGAAGAACAACTTAACAAGCTGGAGCGGTTACAAAACCTTTGCATCAGGTTCATCTTTGGTCTGCGCAAGTTTGATCATGTATCCTGCTACCGTGCCCAGCTTGAGTGGCTTCCGATAAGGCAGCGTCGTGACATGCACATCCTTACTCTTCTCTATTCCATTCTTTTTAATCCCGCTACTCCTTCTTATCTTAAAGAACGCTTTTCTTTCCTCAACAGTGTTAATGCACCTGGCCGCTATTTAAGATCGCACAACGATAATCGCCTCACCTTTAACACCTGTTATGCCCGCTCCTATGGTCAGTCCTTTACCTATAAGGCTACCTTACTATGGAACTCCCTCCCCTTCGAAATAAGACACTCCAAATCACTCCCTATCTTCAAACAGCGTCTGAAAAGTAATTTTCTTTCTATGAAACCATAAGTGTATATAGTGGATATTTATGTATATATATTTATATATATATATATATATATATATATATATATATATATATATATATATATATATATATATATATATGTATTTACATTATATATATATTTATATATTTACTTTATTTCATATATATTTTTTTTGTTATGTATGATATACATGTAATGTTATATTTATGTATTGTATTTGTAGGAGGTGTAGTGGAATCTGTTGACGTAGTCGTAATTCCTAGTTCCATGTATTATCGATTGATGGTTGTCTCGAGTCGCATTCCCTAATGTCTGTAGTCTGTGGTAGAATTGAGATTATTCTAGAGTGCTTGTAGTCGATGGATTCGGAATTCTGTCATGAAAGGTCGCTAGCGTTGTTTGTTGTTGTTGTTTTGTTTTTATGGCTTTTGACATGCCAGCACGGCACAATTTACTTTGCCAATTTCACGTAGCTTGAAGAAAACACACAGGAGATTGCTCGATTATATCTCGATGAGGTTGATCGCGATTTTTCGGCTTTTATTCGAGGTACAATAGAAGGCTTGAAAAGTTAGCACAACCTACAACACAATGACAAAATAAACAAATTAAGAATATTATATAGGTATATAATACAAGTTAAAATAAAAATAGATATTATAACTTTATTTTGTTAATCATAATATATTTACATAAGAATTTAACATAAGGACTAAACACAAACATAAGGAGACATTCAACACTTATGGGACGGGGGATCTTAGGAGGGAGAACATCATAAAGTTTATGGAGAAGTTTGGGACAGGAGAAGAGAATATGAGAAGTTGACCCCTCATCCAAGCCGCATTCACACAAAGAGTGATCTTTAATTCTTAATTTGGCCAGGTGGACTGGAGTACAAGCATGACCAATACGCAGCCGGGTGATGGTTGAAGCAACCCATCGAACCATATTTTGATGAAAAAAGAACCATGGCCGTCGAGGGATTTCAGGTTGCATAGAAGCATAGTATTTGCCTTTGACCAATTTTGATGAAATCCATAATGTATTCCAAGAATTAATAAGGTCAGTTTTTGCCAGTGCACGAAGATCCTGAGTATGGTTTTTAAAATATGTAACAGAACCTGTCTCAGTAGCGAGTTTAGCAAAGGAATCTGCAGTCTCATTTCCTTTTATACCAGTGTGCCCCGGTATCCAAGCCAGAGTGACAGTCAATCTTTTCTGATGGCAGGTGAATAATGTTTCTTTAATTTTAAAGATGATGGAAACAAGTGCTCTACTACGGAAGGGATTTCCTTTAAGTGCTTGGAGACAACTTAAGGAGTCTGTCAGTATGATTGACTGTTGTATATTATGGGACTCTATAAAAAGGGCAGCTTCTAAGATAGCAATAGACTCTCCTGTGAATACCGATGTTTCAGGGGGACATTTGAATTGAAGGGTTATTCTATGTTTGGGAATCCAACAAGCGATGCCCACACAACCATCACTAGATAGCTTGGAAGCATCTGTATATATAGCTAAACAATCGGCCCAGTTATTTTGAAAAATTTCATTAAATTTAGAATTTGCATCCACTGTGTCTTTATTTATTCCTAAACTTACAATAAGAGGGGTGTGTATAAGCCCTGGGAAGGAGGAGGAGAATAAAGGAAGCTTAGGGGATGAGTACAAAGGGTGTGGTAAGTGAGTGAGCTTAAGATAGCTCTTTAGGAGACAAGAAGGGGTTTGGCTAGGCCTCATAACTGAAGCTAACTTACGGAGGTTATTTATTAAAGGATGGGAGGAAAGTTGCAAAACTTTACAAATGAAGCGATCACTGAGATATTGGGCCCGTAGAAGAATAGGAGGGTCAACACATTCCACCTGCAATACATTTGTGGGGGAAGATTTCATTGCCCCGAGAATTATCCTCAGGCATTTATATTGTAATTTATTTAGTTTTTCTGTGGCAGATTTATTAATCGGGTCTAATATAAACAATCCATAATCCATATGACTACGGACAATGGCATTATAAAGCAGTTTTTGAGTGTATGGATGGGCACCCCACCATACTCCGGATAAAGCTCTAAGGATATTAATAGAGCTTTCACATTTTCGGCTAATGTAGTCACAGTGAGCTACACCATTCAGTCTAGAATCCAAAATAACACCAAGGAATTTGGCTTTGCATGAAAGTGTAATGTGTTGGTCCTCGAAGGTGATATTAGGGAGGGAGACTTGTCTTTTTCTAGTGAAAATGACGGCCTTGCACTTATCGACTGATAGTGAAAGCCCATGTCCTGATAACCACTGACCTAGATAAAGCAAAGCAAAGTTCAATCGCGTAGAAATTTCGTCCATGGAGTTAGAGCTGATATAAAGTGCAATGTCGTCAGCATATTGCAAGATGTTACAGAAGCTGTCTACAGACAATTCGAGATCGTAAGTATAGATATTATAGAGCAGAGGGCTCAGAACAGAACCCTGCGGGAGACCTTTCCAGACCATTCTGGGGGGAAGGCTTTGGGATTTTGTTCTCACCAGAATAGTTCTGGACGAGAGAAGATTGCATATGATCTGAGTAAGTCTCGGCGGTATACTCAGCTGTAGCAGTTTCTGCCTGAGTAACGGGAGAAGTACACTATCATATGCTGCAGCTATGTCCAGGAATACACCCACAAGGTACTCTCCCTTAGCAAGGGCTAAACGAATGTCTGTAGAAAGAACCCCAAGGCTGTCGGTAGTGCCAAGGCCCTTCCTGAAGCCAAACTGGGACTTAGCAAGTAGTCCTTTGCTTTCCATTATCCATTCCAGACGGTTTTTAATCAAGTGCTCCATAATTTTGGCCAAAGTAGATGAGAGGGCAATAGGGCGGTATGAATTTGGTTCCAAGGGGGCTTTACCAGGTTTCTTAATAGGGATTATTATTTGAGTTTTCCAAGGTCCTGGGATGAATCCTGTTTCTAGAAACCTGTTAATCAAATTGAGAAAGCAGTGTTTTGCTTTATTGTTAAGTTTTACAATGAAGGAATATGGAACCCCATCCTCTCCTGGAGTGGAATCTTTAAGATCCGAGAGTGCACATTGCAACTCTGAGAAGTTAAATGGAGAGTCCATATTGTCTGAGGAAGGGAGTATAGTGTGAGGGTTGTAAGAACTTTCACACGGAACAAAAGGAGGGGCAAGCTTATCAGCAAAGGCATCCAACCAGACAGATGGGTCGTTAGAGGTAGGGTCGATGGAGGAAACTGACTGCCTAAATCTTTTTATTCTATTCCATACTAAGGTAGATGGCGATCGTGGATCCAGAGATTCGCAGAACTTTTTCCATCCTGCCTTTTTCTTCTTTGATACAGTCCTTTTAACCTTGCTATTTGAACGTTGATATTCCAAGAAATTTTCACGGGACATTAACATCGAGTAGGAACGTTCTGCATCCTTACGTTCATTTATTATATTGGTACATTCATCGTCCCACCAGGGAGGAGATGTTATAAAATCGAGTTTAGTCTTTTTGAGCGGTATGTGGAGGTCAGCTGAAAACTTTAAAATTTTAACAAAATCTACATAGTAGAGCTCTATATTTTCAACATCTGAAATTTGAGGTAAGTTATCAACTAGGATGTCAACTGATTCTGCAAAGGCAGACCAGTTGGCCTTGTTGATTTTGTATTTAAGGAATGGGTTAGGGTTATAAAGAGGGATAGGTTTTTGGGCTATTGAAAGTAAGATAGGAAAGTGGTCACTACCATGTGAACTAGGGAGGGTTCTCCAGGAGGTAAGTGATGCCAAAGAAGGAGAGCAAAGGGATAGATCAACAGCAGACCTAGGGTTCTGATGGGGGTATACTCTTCTTGTTGGAGATCCGTCATTGAGGATGCAAATGTTTAATTCATCAAAAACATCCAACAAAAGAGAGGAAAAGACATCAGATGAATGAGAACCCCAGGACAAGTGATGGGAGTTAAAGTCTCCCATCACAAGAACTGGGGAAGGAAGAGAAGAAAGGATAGATTCTAATTCAGGGATAATAGATTGATTTGGATGAGGAAGGTAAATTGAAAGGAAGGAAATATCCAGAGTTCTCACAGCAACGGCATTAAATTGTTGTGAGTGAGGGGGAAGGGGGATAGAAGAATAAACAAGTGAGTGCCTAAGAAAAATGGCACTACCTGCATACCCATCATCTCTGTCATCCCTGAGGCAGGCAAAACCTGGAACCCGAAAATGGGAGCCAGGGGCAAGCCATGTCTCAGAGATGGCAAGGATAGCAGGTTTATGAACTTTAATAAGATCTAAAATTTCATGTTTCTTTCTACGTATGCTTTGACTATTCCATTGGAGTATCTCCAAGGAATCCATTGCTGAGGATAGAAGCGATTTTGATGATAATTTGAGCAACGTTGGGCGGTAGGGGGTTTTGAGTTATATTTACAAGGATATTATTCAGAGATTTGGTAAGGTCATCAGTATCATTTGGTGATGTAGCATAGGAGTGCTCAGTATTTAGAGCACATCCATTAGGAGTGACAGAGGGACAGTTCCGGGTGATGTCCAAGTGTGCTTGTTGATCATAGCCCTTTGTTGGTTGGGGCCTGGGGCGAGGATTACGGATAATGGTTTGCTTGTATGATTTATTAAGAGGGTGAGGTGTTTGAGTGGAGCGTAGTCTATTGGGAATGGGTGTAGGAGGAATAGGGGAGTAGGAGGGTGCAGTGAATATCTCTTTTGCCATATCAGCATAAGAACGCCGTACTGGAGGGAATCTAGCTGATGCATCTTGATAAGAAAGATTTTCCTCAGACATAAGCAACTTAATTGACTGCTGCCGAGAGTGTTCAGGGCAGCTTTTGCTTGTGGCCAAGTGCTTGCCAGTGCAAAGCAGACAAGTAGAATTTTCAGCTGTTACTTCACAGGCTTCACCTGAGTGGGGTTGAGAGCATTTGAAGCAACGCGGACTAGATCTACATTGAGTTTTAATATGCCCAAAACGACAGCAGTTCAAGCACTGGATTGTAGGAAGCCGGTAAGTTTCCACAGGTAGTGATGTGTGATAGGAAAAGATTCTTGAGGGGAGAGTTTGCCCTCTGAAAGTCAAGACTACAGTCTGAGTTGGAACCCAGGACACAACACCATCAGTAACATTCTTACGGTTGAATCGGCGAGCTTTTAAGACTTCACCACAACCAGCAGGAAGTACTAAGGAATTAATGAATTCTTCCAGATGCCAATCTACAGGTACACCTCTAACTATACCCATACGAGTGATGTTAAATGTGGGGATGTATGCAGCGTATTTTGAGATGTGGAGAATAGGATTCTCCAAAAACTCATTAGCAGACTGGGCACATGAGAACTCAACTGAAATTTTATTTCTGCCAACATTTTTAACTCCATCATTAATGACTGATTTTATTTTACTGTTATGTAGGAACTGTCCAAATTTAATTGCTCTAATAGAAACGCCGGCTGAGGGGTCAGACACTTCTCGAGATACGTAAACTACGTAAGGACCTTTGTCATTTCCGGTATATTTCTTGGGTGCATCTGATAACGAGGGGTGCACGTATACAGACTGAACAGAAGGAGCAGCAGAGCTTGGGTCTGTAACTGTTTTTTTTGATGATGAATCACCATTATCAACACGCATAGAACGCTTGGTACCACGTGTAGTAGTTTCAGAGTGCACAGACACGGACTGCGGGCTCTGAGTCGGTTCGGTCTCTATCGTCACATTGGCCCCGGGATCGGGGGGTTTAGGCGGAGGATCAACCTCCATAGTCCCACCACCAACTTCCACCAACACTTAAACTAAATACTCACGACAAAAACCAGCTATTGCACAAAAAATCTGTTAAAATAACACAATAAAACTTATTTAAAAACACAAAACCTCACTAACACGTGTTTTCAACAACGCAGACGCTAGCAAAGTCCTAGCGTTGTTTTAGTAGTTTGGTGATTAATTTGTCGGATTTAGGAATAAAGGGTTTACGATTAGTGATTGCTATAGTGTAGACTGTAGAGTAATTATGCGAGTATTGTTGAAGTGTTACTGGCTATGCAGTGGTTGCTAGGTTCGATGACATGTTCGTAGGCTTTTGGTTATGGCGTTGGTGCCATGGTTGGTTCTGGCTGCGATGCATTTGTGATCTGAAGTGATTGATGGTGTGATTGGTGGTGCTGCGGAAGGATTGATCGGTCGTTTTGGAGTGAGTGAGTGAGTGCTGATTTGGTTATTTGGTGAGTTTGTTGCAATGTATATGCGATGTTAACGAATTACCATTCTTTGCCTAGTGATGGGCCATCAGCGAGTTAGACAGGAGATTTGTTTAGGGTCTTCTCTTGGTGGAGATGGGCAGCTATATTGGGGATGGTGGAGGCTGCGCCTAGGCTAGAGTAGTTAGCCGGGTTTGTCTAGTTAGACATGGAAATATTGGGTTCCATGCTTGTCATGTAAAGATTACAATGTACCTCCTTTGTGAGTAGTTATTATCATTGAGAGAAGATGATTGCTGAGAATGATGTTCTGTTCTGAGATAGTGTGTGATCACCTTTATTAGACGCTCGGCCAGAGGAGAGGTGTCGACATATTATATTATGTCATATTATTTATTTTACTATAGTCTATAATAATAATAATAATAGTCTATAATGTTTACAACTTTCCTCGATCTTAGCTTGCACTATCCCATTTTCTTTGGTGTTTTCCTCTCCAGACAAGGGTTGCCTGGAAGAGATTGCTTTTGCAATAAGGCCGCCTTTGCACCTTGTACTTATTTTCTTTTGTTGTATTTTAACCATTATTTCTTGTTGTGCAATAAAGTATTTTCTATTCTATTCTATTCTATAATTTAATATAAAAAAATTCTTTTTAAACAACCGACTTCAAACTCCCGCTTTACTACATTACACACACACTATATAAAATATTTAATTTATTGTTGATATTTTAAAAATAGCTCGACCGATTTCGATGAAATTTATATGGGACCACCTGGGAAGTATACCCTTTCAAACAAATAAGAATTTTCCAAATCGGTTCAGGCGTCTTCGAGTAATCTTCAAGTAAGGTGGGCATACATAAAAAAAAGATTCCGACGAATTGATAACTTCTTCCTTTTTTGAAGTCGGTTAAAAATATCAATATTAAATGGTGAGTTTTAAGCGGAACCAAAGATCTCAGTAGTGTAATTCTATTTCAGCATAACACAAAAATTGCAATGAGTGCAAACAAATATTTTAGGATTCGTCCTCATTTGTCCCAGCACCACGTACATCCTATCGAGAGATGCTCCATCTGTGCGCATTACGGTATCATCTCTAACACTCGACACCATTACATCGAGCGTCGTTATTGCCCGCCATTTAGAGTTGATCCTATCGTACCATCGAGTCACGCTTCATTTTTTATACTTGTACGCAAAGAAAACTAAATGTAAAAATGTATGCTTTCTACCAATTTTAATTAAAAATTGAGACATGTATGCATTTTAATGGGCATATTGATTGCTATAAATAGCTAGAGACCCACATATTCATTACAATAAAACAGAACTGAATCAGTGTGTTTTTTTCGTATTGATTTATGTTATTTACCAAAAAAATTATAATAAGCAGGCACGACCTTAACACTAAATTAGTCCTCATTTATTATAACATCGTTGATAGAATCTGTAATAATACAACATAATATGTATTTGATTGCGGGAAGTATTCTCCCATGTCTTTATTTCTTCATTTATTTGTCTGATATATGATCGTTTCTCAAAAAATTAATAAACATACACTGCCTTTACATTAAATAATACATAGTTGTGTAATATTAAATCGTTGATATTATCTTATTTCATCAGTACAGAATAATAAAACATGATATTGAATTAATGGTAGTGTTCTCCAGTTTCATACAATCAAATTACTAGCCGGCTTTATAATTATCCGAAGCAAACAATGCGGCGCACGGGGGCGGTATAAATCGCGGGCAGTAATTGTCGGCGGGCGGCGAGTGGCGCGACAAATCTGACGGCCATTTCCGACCGGATCACGTTACACCCCCTGTTCTTTCCGGCCGCCCGACCACCCGAGACCTTATTTGACTCATAGGGCCTAAGTACCAAGAAATCACGGCAAGCGAAATCAAAATACCATAGTGAAGTTAATTTAAGTATACAATCAGAAAAAGAAGTATACAATCAGTAATTTAAGTATACAATCAGAATTTTAATTTGTAACACTTTCTTCATAATGCTGACAGCCGCCGTAACTCCATTCAATTTAAAGTAACTGTTATTAGTAACCCTTCATAATATACATATTAAGAACTTAATACATCAGATAAAAGAACAATTTTCACTGCGGAAATGGCTAGCACAATTTTTGTACCTGTCCAGTGTCCATGTAGTTTAGAGATTTTGGTGCAATTAGGGAAATAGCGCCATTGACTAAAATACGAATATAGCAAAAATATTAAATTCATAACCATGACGCTGATTCTCAATCATAAATATGGCTTTTAATGATAATAATATGAATATCACTTAATTAATCGCTCTCAGCGCATGACGGTACCACACGCCACAGAGCGTCGTTGGGACTCGGATGCCTATTTGCGCGCGCAACTCGGTAGGGTGAGTAAAGTTTCAAAGCTACATAGACTATCTGAATTTATAAACGACTAGATGTTGGCCGCGACTGCAGCCACACGTAAGTTTTTTTCAATCCCGTGGGATTTTTTTGATTTCCCGGCATAAAAAACTATTCTATGTCCGTCTTCGAAATGCAAACTAAATACTTACCTATATCTTTACAATTACTTTCTTTTGCCAATATCAGTTCAGTGATAAGACCATTTCGTCCCTGTCGTTGTAGTAAGGAAACGGCCTAGCCACATATTTTGACTAAGGTGTGGAGTTTGTGAAATTAGGGCTTGTAGAGTTAGAAGCTTTTCTCTACATGAGAACTTTTTGACATTGCGAGCCATAATATGGTCTCGGCAACATTTTACATGAAAGCGTTTTTGGTGGGATATCACTTCTTTTTGCAAGTTGATTATGAAAATATTTTTTTAATTATGTTTATTATTTATAATATTATGGAGTCCCTATATCAATTTTCAGACCTCTGCATCATTCATTTGCGGAAGTTTCATACAAACTTCCATCCCCTAGTTTAAGGGATTGAGGGGTAAAAGTTCCAAGTTTTAGGATTTTTTTGTTGTTTGTGTACTAATACTAGCTTACATACCAAATTTCAGCTTTCTAGGACTTCAGGAAGTATCCTAAGAATTTTGGTGATCATCAGTGAATCAGCCAGTGACGAAATCGGGTTGTTTCAGATATATCAATTAAATCTAATATTGTATAAATAAACAGCTATGCAATTGAAACTATATATGTTTAATAAGTCCACTATTGACATCATATCCCGACAAATTTGTTTATCTGGTATAATCCAAACTCAAGTTATGAGGGTTCAAAAAAACGACGAAGCGCTTCGAGAAAAGGTAGTTAGTGCCCTTGCGCCTCGCTTGGCTCGTCTCGGCGATAGCCTATATTATAATGTAGTCTAATTTTTTATTAATTTGATTTTCTCTATTTTTCTGAAAATAATGCAATATAATAAAATAATCCTTCCGCGAGAAATTATCTGAATGATAATGCAATCCGCTGCGTAGTTTAGAAGAAGTAAACTTAAAAATCGACAGACACGGATAGCAGTTTTTGTATACTATTTAGAGAGCTATGATTACCGGATATTGGTATGTAATCGGATGTATGTTTATCTAAAAGAACACATTTATCCAATCCTTTCCCCGATCTAGTTAACCCATTGCTTATTTCGAATTCTTATAATCTCAGTATAACAGCAATATGTTGCTCACACGTAGATCAATCATGAATCATGATCGTAACGGACTAAAACCGCAGTTACGCCGATATGTCATTACTCATTACGTAATAAATCACGTCATGTCTTCACCCTTGTGTTCGTCTCGACTATTGAGCACACCGACGACCCTAATTGAGTAAACAAGACCTTTCGAATACTACTCGTAGCAAAAAAGATATTATTATAATATAAGTATGTAATAAATCTCGTATCATTAAAATGTGATGGAAAGAAAATTCTCCCCAGAATGTTCGTATCGCTACTTACTCGCGTAGGTACTATGTATTTATTCCAGATAATGTGGAGGATAGTTTTTGACTTCTAAATCGAAATCACCACCACCACTGTACGCTGTAGATTTTTCCACAAGAGCGCAAGATACAGCATTAGCCGAATAGTCAGTAGTAAGTAAAAGCTCGTTTATTAACAGCATTACAAGCAGCACGGAACCCAACGCTGCCACTAGTAAGCGGTAAACTCATGATCATCAGTTAGGCTGTAACAATCGGGGCTAATTTTGCGGCGTTAGTCACGGCGCAAGCAATCGCATAGCCATCCATCACGCCACCGCGTCGCCGCGTCGCTGTCGTCTCGACGACGTGCCAATTAACCCGCCGTGCACCGGGCTACGGCCTAATCGATAGTGATGCTACGCCATTCAATTTTATCGATATAATTCCGAATAAACTACAATTAATTTGGATAACCTATAAAGATGTTCCCCATTTGATTGTAGTAGTAGGTAGTATTACTAGAAACAGTAGTTCACACGATGTTATTGTCAGAAAGGGGGAGGTGGAGGTTTGCGTCGAGTTTTGGACAATACTATGGGTTTATGGACATCTCGAAGAAACAGATCAAACTCACTTTGACTATATAGTAATTATTTAAAACCTTTTCAAAAATTATATACTGTTAAACCGTAATTATACTTCATGGCTTCGTACTCAAGGTTATAGACTTGGTAGTATACGCATACGTAGTGGCCACCGTTCACTTTATTGAGATTTATATATATTTTTTTAAAAATAGGGTAGGTTTATATAATATCGTCCCCGCGCCGCACAGCCAGGTACCTCATTCGCTTTTTAGTGCGCTACCGTTCCACCACGCCCTCGCCTAATTTAATTTTAAAGTGTTATTTAAAGTGATATTTAAAACGTGAAAAAGTAAACAAATAATATTTTTATAATGCCCAAACCTAAGGGTGATAAATGTGAATGTATTTAAAGCAAAAATTAAGAAGTTTGAAATGAAATTACAATCAGTCGGATGATTCTGACACAACGTCGATTCCACATAAATTCCAAAATGCACCGTTGGGTTATCAAGGTAAGATTGATTATTAAGTAATAATAATTGTGCTATGGTTTATTGGTGCTCGAGAAATTAGTGTCTTGGGTATTGTACATTGGGATTGTTTCTTCACTATACGAGTTGGCTATTACACGATATTATTAACCCTAATGTAGGGACACAGTATTGTGGACAGTTCGTGCTTTTGCATTGGGGCTGTTTCTTACTGTTTATTATACTCGTGATAGCTAATAAACCTGAGTGAAAGTGTTTTCTTATAAAACACACAGTATTGTGGACAGTTCGTGCTTTTGCATTGGGGCTGTTTCTTACTGTTTATTAAACTCGTTATAGCGAATATACCTGAGTGAAAGTATTTTCTTATAAAACACACAGTATTGTGGACAGTTCGTGCTTTTGCATTGGGGCTGTTTCTTACTGTTTATTAAACTCGTTATAGCGAATATACCTGAGTGAAAGTGTTTTCTTATAAAACACACAGTATTGTGGACAGTTCGTGCTTTTGCATTGGGGCTGTTTCTTACTGTTTATTAAACTCGTGATAGCGAATAAACCCGAGTGAAAGTGTTTTATTATAAAACACACAGTATTGTGGACAGTTCGTGCTTTTGCATTGGGGCTGTTTCTTGCTGTTTATTAAACTCGTGATAACGAATAAACCTGTGTGAAAGTGTTTTCTTATAAAACACACAGTATTGTGGACAGTTCGTGCTTTTGCATTGGGGCTGTTTCTTACTGTTTATTAAACTCGTGATAGCGAATAAACCTTATTCTATATATTCTTTATTCTTTTCTTATTATATTGTTTTCTTGCGAAACACACAGTCTGTGGACAGTTCTTACTTTTTGTATTGGGGCTGTTTCTTACTGTTTATTAGTCAGTTTGTAGGCAGTAATTGCTATTGTATTGGGACTGCTTCTTACCACAGATATATGATTAACTTAAGGAAAGTCTGTTTTGACTATGAGACACAGTATCCGGAGTATGAGAAGTATTAAAATCAGCTCATCGTTTATTGTTTACTTACCCTTTTTTTTCTGAATTCTATTTTTCACATGTATTTTACATGTTGATTTCGGACAGTTAAATTATGAATGTCGAAAATAAAACGACGCTAAATTAGAATGTTAGCCAGATTTGTTGTTTTATTGGTATCTGCCTGGCCTGCTGTTGAGTACAGTTGTTTTTATACAAAACTTTCTGAAAGGTGTCTTGTACTAATAATCTTAGTTTAAAAATTTTAATAATTACGAAAATTTCATACGAAATCCATTGAAACTTTAGTTTGAATGGTGGGTTCGTACTATTGACCAGCCAGTATATAAAATTATTATAATAATTGATAACTATGGCCTGGAAATTCTCTTTGATGTCTCAACGACTGGGTAGGGATATTGCCTGTGGAAATCAGAGAGCTAATGGAGTGACGATGAAAATAAATGACATAATAATTATTTGAAAATAGCTCTTTTTACTGGTATAAAAATATTTGTCAGAGAACTGTGTGACACCCAGATCCTCCTTCGTAATGATAATTTTGTACGTTAATCGAATAGGAGGTTATTCAGTTTCCACATTTGACCAATGATGACGTCATGGCTATCTCAGACGGAGATTCAGAACAACAGGAGCCGGAACTGAACCCAAATTCAAACCCCGGTATGCGGTACACCGAATGCAGTTCTATATAATCAGGGAGCTGCGCCGAAACTTTCTCCGGAGCCTATTGGAATACCTACAGCAGAAAACTTTGGACTTGACAGTGAGTTAAAAGATATTCTTGATATAGAACCATAGTTGGTTCTATCTGATGTTATCAATAGTCAGATAAAATCATTTTTATCCAAATATTACATATATGACAAAAAAGATTTGGCTATTAGATTACAACATAGGACCACGATGGGTCAACAATGGAACAGCTTAAGTAGCTAAATGAAAATTTTTTAACTTCTGAAATTTCCAAGTTGATAAATCTAATATTGAAAAACGCAATGAAGCAATAGGAAACAAACAAGTTAAAACGTCTTCGGCTATTAGTTATTTAGGAGAAGCACAAGAGAGAAATACTTCATTGTTCAAACTATTGACAAAAGCCATAAATAAATTAGGAATTATTAGGAAGATATTTCCAAATAAGAAGATCTCGCGAAACACAACACAAGATACAACACCAAATTCTACAAGAAATTTAAAGGGTCAGGGTTGGCTAGCAGGCCAATGGGACCCACAAGGACAAAAGACCCTGCGATGACCTCAACACATATTCGGCGAGACTACTCCTCGATAGTCCTGGAATCAACAGCAACGAACGAGCTAAAAACGTCGTTAATTATAGTTAATATCGTTATTAACGTCGTTAAAACTTGCTGACAGGCTGTCCTTATTCTATAAGGAATGGTATATGATCGCTAATGACCCTACGGTTCTTTCATACATCAAATGTTTCAAAATTCTTTTTTTCACGAACACCATCCCTAACAGTACCTCCTAGCAACCGTGTATAAAAATGTAATCTTTATAACAAAGGGTACTTTTATGTAATTTTATGGATTCTATCAGTAATTTTACTAGCTGGCGCTATTTCAAAATCTGAAGCTCGATCTGACCAATATTTATCGAATGTTTTTTGCAATACTTAAGCCAAATGAAAAGATGCGCTTTATTTAAAACTTAAAATTGTTAAAAATAAAACATCAATGAACACACAATAAAGAGTCATTTCTAGATGAAAGACTCAATAACTTTGCTAAAAATTATTTATTTTATTTATTTAATTTTAGAATACACTAAATACATGTGAAACATACATTTATTATAAAACGATAATGGTTACAGTAGTAGGTATAAAACTGTCGCGCAACGCTTACAATCAAGATTAAGTTTTAGTAATAAAATTATATAATTAATAACATTATGTGCACAATATATTTATAACACACATACTTTTTATTAAACACAAATGAGGATAAAATTATCCACTATCCATCCAGGTTCCAGTTTGATGAATTTATCATTAAATTTAAGTTTTTACCTTTCGGCTTAAATACTGCTCTTTTTGTAAATATACTTAAAATACTACTTTTGTGTTCACTAAAGTATGAAACCAGTAGTAAAATTATTGAGAACATGTGGACAAATACTCACTATAATAATTATATTATTATAGGTACATATACCATATTTGTAGTGTTGGAAACGACTAATATGAAACATGTTATCAAAACTTACAAGAAACCACAAAGTTTCTTACGAACCTGGGTTTCTTTAAAAAAAAAAAAAAAAATGATAAAAGTAATAATTTTAATCTATCTAAAACTTTAGATTTTAATATAGTAGACACAGGTCAACAGAAAGTTTTATGTCTTCGCTTCATATAAAATGTGCTCTTCGGAGAACTTTGAAAAAGATCAAGAATCTAGGCGTACGCATCAAGATATTGAATAGCAACTTGCAGTAATCTGCTTTATACGCTTAAAGACAAATTATACTCAAGTTTGGTTCTTCAAACATTGATTTATGTGGATAATAATATCTGTCAAAGATACGTCTCATAGCACAGAGACCCAGATGCGAACGCAGTAGGAATATACTTTTACGATATCATGATCTAACCTTTACTATTAAATGCATTTGCATTTTCTCTATAAGTAACTTAGATTTTAAAATCGTTACGTAAAATTATTTCTGATAATACCAAGGGTATAATTATTTATTGTTCCACACTGGGCTATCTAGCCATGGTATCCACTGTTTAAAAATCTTTTAATGTCAGAAATGTTGATGTTTAAAGGGGCTGGATGATTGACCTTATCAAACGATCAACAATCAGGGTGCTCAATATTTTACATTAAATTTATATTGGTCAACTATACAGTTGATCAATCATAGTATATACATATCCTAATCAGATCCTAAATCTTTAAACAATTTCTAAAAAAAAACAAAAAAAAAAACAAAAAAAAAAAATTGTTACGCTTACTGCACAAAAAGTGCAAACATTATCAAAAATAAAAGTGTGTAATATCAGTGTGTTTTCATCTGATATCATATTAAAACTCCTAGATTAAAACTGTTAGTCATTCCATTTTTTAAATAAAAACCAGAAATTTCGCCTGGAAAAACATTGCATATCTTTACTAAACCACTTCGCTTCGGGAAAATGGAGACTCCATAATATTTCTTACTTAAAAAAAAAAAAAAAAACATACTCATTAATTGGACGGTTTACAAATTTTATCACGTTGTACCTATATAAAATACCTTGAACCAAACTGGAATTTATACTTCCATATCTCCCCCATCATTGGGCATGCTACCACATCTGCTGCGCAAAGGTTAAATGTTTCAGTGGATCATAATATGAAAACTACTGCAGGCTGAAGCTTAATAAGTTCCCATACTTTTGCTAGCTTTTATAATCGGCCTATCAATGCCCGAAATGATTTATTTAGCTATTATGAATGATTCAATAAAAACAAATTGTTTTTTGATAACCCATAGTCATTGTATGATTTTTGTTATATTATTAACAAAATATTTACATATATATATATATATATATATATATATAAACAAAAAAAAAAAAAAAAACAACTTAACCTATACATCTACTCATATTTTACGAATCTTAGCTCTAAAAGTCTACCAAGTCTATAACCTTGAGTACGAAGCCATGAAGTATAATTAATGATTAAACGAACTTACCTGTAAGTGAAGTTCTATCATAATTATACGAAGGCTTCGTACGAAGAGGTTATAACCCTCCCACCCTCACGTTATGCGTTTACCCTTAATCGTAAAATATGAGGTGGTGTATTAGCTGAACTCTAAACTAAATGAGGTACCTGGCTGTGCGGCGCGGGGACGATATTATATAAACCTACCCTATTTTTAAAAAAATATATATAAATCTCAATAAAGTGAACGGTGGCCACTACGTATGCGTATACTACCAAGTCTATAACCTCTTCGTACGAAGCCTTCGTATAATTATGATAGAACTTCACTTACAGGTAAGTTCGTTTAATCATTAATTAACACGTACCTGGTTGGGGATAGTAGGGCGCCCCGACGTTCATCATCGGATGGGGGGCCCGATACTCCATATTGAACTGTTCACACACACATCACTAACGACACTTATGATAATAATTGTCACCTGCGTCCATCATTTTGCGTCGCTCAGTGTTCTCAACTTATAAGTAGCACTACGGATTATCGACCAACAGTATGCACTGCACTAATGTCCGAAGTGAGGTTGGGACGTTCATTTTTCACAGCACTTGCAATTTCCTGCGAGACCGCTTTTTTAATTGAACAGTAACGTGCGCCCTTCAGCGCTGAACATGCTGACTGAATAAACATTTAAATCGAAGGATTTGTGCTATTTCATCCTAAGAGATTAATCATTTTATGAGTATAACAATTTATTGATCTTTATTGTAACATGCACTAGGTAAATAAAACGTTTCTTTTTTTTTTTTTTTTAAATAAAAAAAACTGTTGTTGATAAAAAGCCTCCGGTAATTTAAATTACTCAGTGTCAAGATTACTTAGTTTTGTAGATATGAAGTGGAAAGACATCAAACAGACAGACAAACTCAGACAATTTTTTTATAATACATTTTACATAATTATAGTAGGGGTATGGAAAAGAGTCGAGTAAAGTTTAAGGTCAGGAATACATCTAGCGGAAAGACGCACGACGTATGTTAGATTTATCGTAAGATTATATTTTCTTTGAACTAGAATATGATCAAAACCGCAATCATAATCAATAGATATCTAGCAAATTATTGGACAAACCTAGACAGATAAAAATAAACAATGCTGCCGAACACAATAAAATCCCAAGTAATATAATATCTCATCCATATTAAATCGGGCTTTTCCATACTCTGCTTAGGGAAGTGACGCGGATGAGTTAAGATATCTGTTATCGATATTCCCTTTGTGACCGCGGCGCAACATTTTATCGGTAACCTGTGATGTCAGTAGTGATTTATCACCGATGTCTTGCGCCGGGCTTTATACTTCACTCTAATAAAAATGATTTTATTCAATAGTAATCTCATAAACAAATAATATACAGCCATGTACTTGGATTCAGTTATGGAAATACTTTACTGGAATTGGTTCTGCTAGTATCACAAAAACAAACAAGTGCAAAAGTTATTTTACATCCGAAACAAAATTACACCACCGTTAATAAGTTTTTTGCAAACCAAATTAAAACTTTCCCTGACAATTCTTACAACAAAAAATAACTTATCAAAACCACAATCGTATTGATAAGCCCCGCCGCACATGCACCCACTCGCATTGGTCTTCACGAGCCGCGTGCGAGTGGCAATATTTATAACCTATGGCACAGTACCGAACTCCGCATTTGCTCGCACGTGTCGATGCAGGCACGTACATGAGCGTGTACGCGCGTGTACGCGCGTGCCGGCTAGGTGATCGAGACACTAATTTCGAGTGGCAGTGGCGCGAGTGTTTGCAAGATGGAAGAACTAATTGAAGCTGTTCGAAGCGAAAAATGTTTATACGACGTATATAATTCACATGTAATTCCTTGAAATCGTTCCTAGTCATTCTAAAATAATTTTTGAATTTTTCGTCTGAAAACTCAGAAGTTAATTTGAATTCTGCATGTGTTTGCCTTTTGGACATGAAAGAGCTCTTCCAATTTTTTTTCCGGATGCTTTCCTTATTTACAATAATCTATATAAAAAATCATTGTCGGATTCTGAACTTAAATCTATCGCGTCCATCTTGCTTGATTCCCGTCGACGAATGCTACTGAGGCGTCGAATGATGTACGATTCGTGTAAGCAAATGCGGACACACCGTGTCCACCAATGTCAGTGCCACATTGGCGCAGTATCGTGAACAAGTGCGAGTGTGGGCATGTGCGGCGGGGCTAAGAATTCAATGTCATGCATTCAACTGCGTATTTTCTAGCATTGAGTCACTATGATTTTCTACGGAACGCCGCGCAAAAATAGCACACAATAAAGAAGAAACCCCCGAGAATCGAATCGAATAGGAGATAAAATGAACGTGTTTGGTGCGTCGGCAGCTGCGTCTCGGACCGAAAAAAGTTTAAGCGATAATAAATAAACAAGAAAGACGGGCGGAGTGCTTATTGATTCCATTACGATGACGCCTTCCCGGCTTTACGTTCGTGATGAGTAGGTACACACTGAGGCAACAATTTGCCAAATGCCAAATGAACATTTTCCGATTTGAATTTAATTGTAGGCCAGTTGCACTTAAAACCTCAGTGCAAGCGTGCCGTGTGGATTCGTACGGCGCCGGGTAATGGACGTAGTTATGATTATGAACTAGTCGGTCCGGGCCTGCGCCGGATGGACTCATACTGCATAAAATGGTGCGTACTAATTAGTACGGCCTGATGCTAGATAAATCCACATGGCACGTGTACACCAAGGCTGATGACACCTGATGATCTACGTTTCGTTTGAAGGTTTGTTTTGATTGTGTCGATTTATATGGCTTACTAATTTTGGATGTTTCACATACAAAATATTCAATCGATATCTTGAATCGGATATTAAAAAGTTAATAACATTGAACGTTTTATCATAGTTACATAACAACAACGATAATTATGATGTTCTTGAGAACTTTTTCTGTTGTCGTGTCTATTTCCGATTTATTTTATAAAGTTTTATAAACGTATTTGTAAAGATGTTAGTAATGTCCATAAAACATTTGTCTAATAATATTATTTTTAAACTACTTAAGTACTTAGTACTTACTACTTTTCAATAATGAAAGATAAAGTAGATTGAGAATTTAAAACACGAAGTCGTATTCTGAAAATCCCACAAGAAAGGCTTTGTTGCCAAATCCTCGTGAAGACCGAGCTTAAATGGAGCAATTACGAGACCCTGAACGGAATACGAAAGTGAAGTAAAAACGTTCCCAGTAGCAAATTACCAAACAGCGAGGCAGGCGGAGGGGAGCACAAAAGCCGTAAAACCATACAACGAATGGAGAGGGCTTAAGTACCTAACCATTATGTGGGTTATACATGGCATACGGTATTTTTTATTTCGATACTGTAACTATGACGAAAAATTGGGTAAGTGTCCGGAGATGTGAATCCAATGTGTAAATCGTTTTAATTGATAAAATTAAATAGAAGATTAGCGCAATGTACTTTTAAACACAATGTTTCATGTTTTCATCATGTGCAATTAAAAGAAAAATATTTACACGATCATTATAGCAGGATTATACGAAATTGTCCGAAAAAGTGGCATTTCACGGACACCCGTGTGGGGGCGCGACACGGCTAATACCTCTATTATTAAAACATAAACTCCGCCACTCGACGACCGTGCGCGGGCCCGAGTTACGATCTATGCGCGGATTTCTTTAAAGGATACATAAGTATACTTATTACTATTTTAAATATGTAATATGTATAAAGCCACGTTATTTAGTGTTTTTAATGAGAATACTGAGATATAATTTTTTAGCGTTTAAAAATACATAAATATAATAAAAAATATCGACAAAATATGTATAAATAAAATCAAAACCAACTTTCACTTTATCAATAATTAAGTTCACCGAACACCACTAAAAGTTCACCCATCCAAGTAAATTAACAATTTACTTATCGATATAAAGTCCCAACACTAACACCGTAAATGACGCGACACGCACGTCTGAAATTCGCGGCGCGCGACCTACGACTGTATAAAGTAACTAGCAAGCGTCTCAAATACGCGCGTGCGCGGCGTTCCTACAGGTTCACCATTGGAATTTCCACCTTATCCAATTAAAATAAGATTGTGTTTGGAATGAGCCAAGGACAGACACCTGTAAAAGTGTGCAGGGGTCGGAAGTCCGCGGTGCAGTGTCATTTCCACTCTTTCCACATTGCTTCCCTAATAAAAATGAGATTTGCCCCGAGCCGGTGAAGCGATTACGTCGGCACGCGCCGCGCCGGGGGGCGGTATATAAATAGCCGCCTGTCATATCGATGTTCGGATGCAGTCTTGTTTACGGATGTTCGTGTTGAACTTCATGAATAAATTGACTAATATTGATGAATGATATTTCAAAAGGAATTGCCGTAGGCTCTTAGATTAGTAAATTGACAAGTAAATTAACATTGACATTTCCTGTATAAATTTTTGTAGGTACTTTAAAAGTAAAGATGAATGTTTGAACACAACACTCACAAGAACGTTGGTAATTGAATTCATAATAGACTATCACTATTTTACCTCGTATGCCGAATAATGATTGTAAAGTAAATAATAAGTTAAAAATTAAAAATTTCAAGTACCTAGGTACGACGTTAATAAATTGGCGGGATTGACATTGGAGCGTTAAACACGGCTGAGGTATATCAATGCGACAGCAGGCACTTTACACCGGCTGCCTCGTAGTGCCGTACCCATCGCGATACTGATATCGATGCTGATATTATTTAAATAACTTTCCACATCATTACTTCCAACGGCAATAATTATTGTGTAACATACTGAGTAATGTAAAAGTAAATAACAAAGTATCATGCATAATCATGTTAATCACCACTATGATATTATATGTAGTAAATATAATTAATAGTAATATTATATTATTATGAAAACGTAATTGTTACGTTAAGCATTCAATTTAAACATCTACACTTGTTAGCAAATAAATCGAAACAGGGAGCATTTTTTCACAGAAATGATACAAACATCCTTATTCTAAACAGATTTTTAAATAACGTACAAGATATATATTATATATATTTGTTTTTAACTGCATTCTAATTGACGTGAATTTCTCGTCAAAACCTAACATAAGATTTTAGATTTGTCACACAGCAGGTTTCTAGTCAAATAACTTACCTTATCAATAGAGACAAATACACAAGCAATCAGAACAGAGCTATCTGGCGAAAAACAAATATGGTATCTTTTTTGGACGCTTAAAAAATCACTACACAAGTCTAAGATTAACGATACCAAGGCCAACACTACTACACGCCGTATCCATCAACAGGGCTATAATACAATATTACATCAGGATGGAAGATGGAACAAAGGCCGCATCGAGGCCCGTTCACTACTGATATGAGTAGACTTGCACGGAATATTATCCCATTCATCTCGACCAAATTAATTTAATCAGGCGACTTATTAAATTGACAAGTCGAAAAATAATGCTATCCTTTTCAAAATGTTCCTCGCGGTAATAGAAAGTATTGCATTTAGGTTAAGATCTATAGATAGAACTCTCACTTAGACTCAAGACTGAGTTAAAACATATTTGTGTCTCATTTTAACTCTATCTTGAGTTTTCAGCAAAGCGAGAGTACTATCCACATCCAGCCAGAGTAGGTAGTCCATTTGGTTTAAGGATATTATTTACGAAGGAATAAGTACCATTACATTTTTATTAGCTGTTAGCAGCATTTTTTTATTCAAAAGAAAACATTATATTATGTTACTTATTTTTGTAATGACGTCATAGAGGACGTGACCTATGTACATATACTTCAAGTAACTTAAATAATAAACTTTGAACTGAGGAACTGGATCGACGGAAAACAAATCCATCAATTACCCGCTACAAGACGCGAACAAAGAACCACCAACACAATCTAACAATCTGATATCTATTGACGGTTTACCCTCCGACCGTTGTATACCTACTCATAGTTCAACGTAGCATCGATATAGTTATAGACAAACATAAGTACACCCCTAGTTCCCACTCGGTAGATGTTAGCTACGTCGCCGTGTCATCCCTCTAACCACTTCGGTCAACGCATGCGCTGTGGGAAGGCCATAGATATCCTAACGGAACAGACCTGGTAAGTATAGTAAGACTGGTAGTCTGGTAAGTTAGTGAAATACCTATAAAAAAGTTATTGGGCAATATTGCATTATTAGGTAAATCGTTTATCAATAATGCAAAGGAATATAAATAATTTAATAAAAAAAAATCTTTTTAAAAAACCAACTTAAAACGCCCGCGCCAATACAAAGTATATAATTTATTGTTGATATTTTAAAAACCGCTGGACCGATTTCGATAAAATTTTAATGGGACCAACTGGGATGTATACCCTTTGAAACAAACAAAGAATTTTCCAAATCGGTTCAAGCGTCTTCGAGTAATCGGTGAACATACATAAAAAAAGATTCCGATGAACTGTTGATCGTCCTCCTTTTTTGAAGTCGGTTAAAAATTATCAAGACTAATGCAAAAAAGATATGAAAAAAATACTTTTTTGACCGAGTTATATATTAACTCAATTTTTTAATTTATACTCATACAGTATATTTAAAAACTACCGTTTTAAATTGAGATCTAGTTCATAATGTGTTAAGTCAGAAACATTCCATTAGCTGAAAGCTTCAATGAGTTAGCATCCATATAAATAGTAAACAATAAAACTACATATAAACAAAAAACAATACAGCGCAAAAACTGACATTTCCGTTTTCTTCAAAAATGTCTAGTAGATTCTACGCTCTACATACAAGGCCCTCGTGTAACGGCGGGGTGTGATTGCATTAACCGCGCGCCCCCGTACACTAATCATAGCGCACGCCACGATTATACCAATAGTATTTTTGCTTTCACTTGCTCTATTACAAAATAGACTCTATTTTAAAGATCACAGATGCTATATTTGTGAGAGAGGGTAAGGATTAAATGTTAATAGCTGTATTAATAGTACAGGGTACGGTGGTTACTTTTGCATTTGTAACTTTATCTAAGTCTGAATAAAAGATATAAATTGGTATTAAATAGTATATAAAGGGTTTTTATCGCAATGCAGTTGGTAAACTGTATACGTCAAATAACATAATACATATTATAAAAATCATACCAGAATTGAAAAAAATTCTGAAACTTAGTTGCCGTACTTTAATCGAAGACTGCAAGGAATTGATAATTTTGACCAATTGTATATATATACCAAATACACAATATAATCTCTATTTAAAATGTAGACAAACAATAATTATTGAATTAAAAAAAAGTTAAACTGACAGATCTAAAAATAGATCCTCTTTCAGTGCTACTTGCGAAAAAGGATAACGTTTACAAAGGATAACGATACAATTAGCTGTTTAGATTAATTAACAGATAGTTTATTACAGAATGAGCACTATTGACAATAGTCTATTTTATATTAAAAAGTGAAATATTCCGATGAGTTAATATGCTGGAAATAAACAAAGGTGCACTGCATCAACTACGCCAACTGAGAGTTACCGAAGTACAGGGCCGACACTCGGAGCGTTTTCCCGATATTGCTAATGTCAAAGTCGAGTTACTCCCTCCCCAGATGCCTCCCACTGCGCCGTGCTGGAGCTAAGCCCCCTTGCAAATACGAGGAAGTACGTGGAAAATTGTTAGCACCTATGTTTATCTATACAGAAAATTTCAGTGATGTTCATCTTTAGCGTATAATAAGCCTCCTTATTCTATACACCATTTTGATTCTAGTGATATTACTAGCATCGATTTCAATTTTCCCAAGCATAATTCAAATTCAAATTCAAAATTATTTAATTCACGTAGGCCAACCTGTGGCTCTTATGACACGTCATGAATCTACCACCGCCGCCGGTTCGTAGTAGTTCATAGTATGTAGATATCATGATGTTAATTTAAAACAAATGCTTAGAGCTACATTATTTGTCGATATCAACCGTCGAATGCCAAGCGATGCGAGAAACGGAATTCGGAAAACCACTGCATTAGATTGCAGTGTTATTATGAATTATGAAGAAATTTTGCAACACGTTTGGCCTTTGGAAGCATTCAGTGTAACTATTCAAAAATTATTATTACATAACCAAATTGTTATAGTTCCTGTATGCCACTTTTGATATGCGGCTCAACTCTAGAACACTGTTGGAACTAGATGGGAAAGGACTGTATAATTACGAGCTAACGTTATGCGCCATATCAAATGTAGATACTAGTAAAGGGCTTTCTATTTATCGATAAATGCTTATTTTTCCATAAAATATAATATGATTGCATAGAAACTGTTGTGCCTAATTATGACATATGTTTTTTTTTTCTTATTATGTCAATATATACTGATGTTGTTATTGCCAATGTCATATCTTTTCGTATTACAAATATGAGTTGATTAGTTTCACTAGAAAATTAATACTTAATAAAATCTGACCTGTTCCCAACCTTAATGATAAAAATAATGAAATTTCTCAATAACCAAACTTATAATTACAAAATTATTCATCACTCAATCTATCTGGTTAGTTAAACAGCAGAGTTAGAAGCAGGTGGCTAATAAACTTTTTTCAAAAGCATCTTGTTATTTCTATCGACAAAAACTCATCAAGAAAAAAGTTTTAAAATTAATCGATATCGACATGAACCCCAGTTCTTTATCGAATCACTAGCGCTGAGTAAGTACAGTCACCGTGAATAATTCCTTCGTCTAGCGTCTAGTAGCGGGGCCAATTCAGAAATAAATAATTTATACTGTGAGTGCCTCCACTTGCCTAAACTATACTGGAAAGTTGAAACATTTATTTTATCTAGGTAATAGTACTCATTCTTAGGCCCGCTTGCAGAAACGCCGGGTTATCCTTTTAACCTAGAGTTAGCTGCTGCTTTGACAGGTTTCGTATAAAGCTCCTGTCAAAATTACATATTTATTCCTGGGTTAAACCTAACCCGACGTCTCTGCAAGCGGGCCTAATTGAACTAATCTAAATTGATAAATCTCAATATTATGCTCTACTTTCCCGTAATATGTGAATGATAAGTATAGGTAACATTATTTTAACAACTGTCGATTTATTGTAGACCTATGCTTTTTAGCACGAAATTGTTGTTATAATCATGAATATAATGGTCTAAGATCCGAACCTAAGTCGACCTTCAAAGGGGTGATTATTGAATGAGACCTATTTTATAATAAATTTAGTCTATTAAAAAATGTATTAAAAATGGGTTTGCTGGAAAAATCCTGGACAGGATATTTTTAATTAATTATTAAAAAATCCTTATGCTCTGTCCTTTTTTATTACACGGTAAACTTACCTCGGATCTCTCTGTCACTCATTTCCCCACGCGTTGAAATTTAAATTTTTAAAATTCGCAAACCTCTATTAGGACCAAATTTTTCGCAGAAAACCCTATATCAACGTGTTCACAATAAAACAGCGCTTATGTTGATATAAAATTTAAATTTCAACGCGTGGGGAAATGAGTGACAGAGAGATCCGAGGTAAGTATACCGTGTAATAAAAAAGGACAGAGCATAAGGATTTTTTAATAATTAATTAAAAATATCCTGTCCAGGATTTTTCCAGCAAACCCATTTTTAATACATTTTTTAATAGACTAAATTTATTATAAAATAGGTCTCATTCAATAATCACCCCGGTGAAGGTCGACTTAGGTTCGGATCTTCTAATATAATATTCAAGTGTGCGTGAATGGATTTTGTATTTCGTTGGTTTCGTTGGCACAATTTTTCTGTAGGTTACCATAGGGATATCATTGAAAAAAATTCTCGTGCATCAATACGTCTAGCGCGGAATGGCGACCCTACCATAAACTTCGTAAGTATCCAGTATCCACTAAGTACACAGACGCCTCGTAATCGGAGAGCCCTATTTGGCCGCAATGCCACTGCGCATGCGCCATGTCGTTACATGTTTCCATTGGGCAAAGATTTTTGGTAACTGTTCTTTGCTAAAAATATCGCTATTTAATACTTGGTGCCCTTTCTTGGTTCAAAAATATTGAAGTAATTTCGCTTTAAAGGCAAAATATAAGAATGTGCTACTGTAACATTGTATTTAAAAATCATTTTACTGAATGCCAGGTCTTAACCTGGCTCTAAGAGTAGAAGCGCGAGAAATATTTTTTGCCAAATGTAGATGTTTCCAAGCTGCCCACATACGCAAAAAATATGTGAACTGACAAAAATGTGTGTCAATACGACGGATACTACATACGAGTACTACATACATACGTTTCTGATAATTGAGCACGAAGACGCGTGAAGAATTTTCATTAAAAAAATTCGGCCTTCGTTCGTAGTCATTTTAAAAACCACATTTCAAAATCACATTTAAAATACAAAAGAAACTATTTAAATTTTAAATAACATGTCGTGACGGATACAGCCACGAAAACACGCAACACAGTGACCCAAAGATTAAACGTCCGTAAAAAGAGGGCAGCGCGGCAATAATGTCTTGATGCCACTATTGAAACCACCATCCGATTATCACCCCTAATTGCACATACCTTAGATATAGACTTCTGTGAAGGGGGAAGAATGATATTTTAACTTTATATGACACATGTCCATTTAGTGAAGGCCTTTAGGGGTGTAGAATGGCCTGTGCCACCTTGTGCTCAAGTCTTTTCTGGGGTTTTATTTACTTAGTAGAGGAACAGGGAGGTATTCGTGTTAATGGTCTGAATTTATTACACCGAGTACACCGTGGGTAGTTTATTAACATGGCTGTGGCTTTTAGCGTTGTTTAAAAAAGCACCGTATATTTTTAACCGACTAGCGATTCCTTGATGAACTTAAACGTTAACAAAAATACTAAAAAAGTTTATAATACAAATCTAAATCTATCTTATAATCTCTTATCAATATAATATTTCTATTACTATTTACTAATAGAATAGAATAGAAATATTTTTTATTCAAATAAACTTTTTACAAGTGCTTTTGAATCGACTGGCTCTACCACTGGTTCGGAATGCCCTTCCTGCCGAGAAGAACCAGCAAGAAACTCGGCAAAAGAGCAACTCTTTTCAAAAAAAAATTACAATACAGAACAGGTTAATCATTACTGTCTCATGACTCGCTGGAGCGAATTATATCCACGCTTTTTTGTCATTTATATAGTCTTCAATTGTATAATATTCTTTTTCCATGAGAGAAGTTGTAATGTATGGTTGTTATGTTATACTTATAATGTATATCCTCTGTTTTATTTTATTTTAAACTATGGACTTCGAATTCAGGCCCTAGCAGAATACCAGATTTGCGGTTAAACCTGTATCCACAGCATTTAGCTGACCTAGGACCCTTTCTTTGGCATAACACACAGAAGACACTGGTTAAGTTAGATTTTAAGTACTTATGTACTGTATGTTCGTTTTATTTGTATTATCATTTCTTTTGATACCAATAAATGAACGATATTCTATTTATTATAATTTTTAAATATATAGGCTGAGGAGCATTAACGTGTCTAGATACAGGGATAGAATAAATAATTTTTTACTCAGATAAACTTTTACAAAGTGCTTTCAAATCATCATATGAATCTATCAAGGAGTTGCTCAAATGCTTTTGTCATGAATACCGGAACCAATGATATTGGTGAACCTTTATTTTGTGGCACCTGTGCCTCCTTCAAGCATAAAGTGTCTTCTGTAGACATTATTTTAGAAAGAAAGACAGAATATCTAGGTATGTCATAGCAAAAACACTGTTTGGTAAAACTCAAAAATGAATAAACGGTAAATTACAAAAAAAAATAGAGTGGTAATGCATCACTATTCAAAACTTTCGACAGCATCTTAAATAATAACGAGAAACCTTATATTGTCAGCCTGCCTTCAATGGCAATTCATATAAATTCAGGACACGAATTCAACAGTCTAGTCGCTCAGGACGCTCGGAATCTGCGAAGTGGCAGACAAAGGTAAAATATCTCTACTTACAGTGGAAGTACTCAGTGGCAACAAATAAAACTAACTTGGTGGAACAACCATGGGCTTAAGTTAAGGCTCTTTGTACAACGGATGCGGGTAAGGTTAATTTAATAAGGTTGATAATAATTTTAGCGTTATATCTGTTAAATTATATGAACTGACAAATTTTATTAAGACCTCTTTAAAAAACTGCATTCAAACCGGTCTATATTTGAGCCCTGCGATGTCACACACAGACAGACTAAGCAGTCAAACATATAATACCCCTCTTTTTCAGTCGAGAGTGAAAGATATAAAAATGAGTTCTAAATAGACTGGTTTTTGAACAACACTAGCTAAATATATTGCACAATATAATTAGAAAAATTTAATCAAACCGCCAAAGCTTTGAATAGGTACCTACACAAACATGCTGCCTTTACCGTATGTTCTGAAGTTTCAAGGGGTTAAAATAACGATGTCACGGCATGAAAGCAGAACAAAAAGTCTCTTGGCTAAAGGGGAAGGGGGCTAAAATCGGGCGCAGTGCTGTGGAAGCAAAATAAAGACAAAGGAGCACAGCGGTATCGCCAACATCGCATGAGAGCCCTACCGTGTTGGGACAAAAGGGGTTGCATTAGGGACGCGGCTTTGTCGACAATGCTTGGACTGGTCAATGGATGTACTACTATGTTCACGTGTTCGCAGTTTCACACGGAAGAAGTCGCGGGATTAATCTAGTTTATACCTAAAAAACAGTACCAATGAATAATTGTAAAAACCGAAAAATATATAAAATCTGAATCCATGGAATCAGCAAGTTTTATACAAAACAACCATAACGGCTACGTAGGACATATCATCGTGTATATCGGTTCTTTAAAGTACTTTATCGAAATTTCCCAAAAAACAACTTTAATGGACTGAAAGCTTAAGAAGTACGGCGAACATCGTTCGCAACTCCAATTCAAGGCGCGTGCAAAAATCGGCCGGTATATTGCTATCTCTTTTTATCTATACACATCGGCTCCATGCTTGGTGCGACAGCAATATTTAGCGTCTGAATTTGGTCTTTTTCCGTAAATACCAAAAATGATGAATGAAAATTTGTTGCGTTTTTCACTTTGTGTTGTTATTTTGTAACTTGACAATATAAGCTATGTTCCTGATCAATTATTAGCTAAGATATCGTTGGTTTTATTATGAAACAAATAAGAAGAAAACATGCCATTTACGTCGTAAAAAATATGCAAAACGCAATTCGTTTACATTTCATGTTAGTAAACTATTTTGAAAACATATATATCCAGGTACCTAGATAAATACAATTTGAATCCAAATAATCGCATAATATGATGGAAATATTCTCCAATTACAAATTATTTTGGGTATTACGTTTGTATGGGCAATCCATTCTCCGCTGGCCTCTTAAGTATCTGTACATTATATAATATCATGTTAAATTATTCAGTTAGAGTTATCGTTATTAGTTATTTAAAAAAAAAACAATTAATATTATTACATAAGCAAAGAATATTAAAGTGCTTATGGTTTTATGAGGAACGGCTTTTTATATAGTCCATGTATGTTATCGACATTCAACTAAAATTAAGTTTCAGACCAACACTAGAGCCAGGCACGCCACTCGAGCAGAGAGCAACTTTTAACGATACGGCTGAGAAAACGTTCCCGCTAGCGACGTGAGAGTACACTTTCCATAGTCACGGGGCAATTTCGTCCTTGTTTCGGCGTCCCCGAATACAAACATGCCCTTTGTGAGATTCCCAGGCTTAAGGATTCTTGTTAGATAGGATTGGTAAGAAGTTCACAGAGAGTGTCAAGTGATTGATCATACGTCAGGTTCGAGACGGAATCATATTTTAGGGGAAGATATTTGAATATAAAAATGACTTGAGTTGACTTTTAAGACTATTCTATGGACATAGAATCAGGGTTTTGTGAAGAATTAAGTGATTTCGTTTATTATGTACCTACATTATGTTGATTGGTAGCAATGGAAATATTTTACAGCTAATTTATACGAGTAGCTATAAGAAATATTGACAAAATCACTAAGCGAAATACTTTGAACAAATTATTACTAAACTAGCTGATGCTAGCAACTTCGTCCGCGTGGATTTAGTTTTTAAAATCCCTCGGGAACTCTTTTATTTACAGTGATAAAAAGTAGCCTATGTCACTCTGCAGGTCCTCAACTATACCTATGTAAAAAATCACGTCGATCCGTAGCTCCGTTGCGGCGTGATTGAAGGACAAACCAACAAACCAAAACAAACAAACACTTTTGCATTTATAATACATATTAGTATGATTAAGGCATACGAGCAAATAAATAAATACCTGATGGATATAATAAAACCTACGTCATAAACGTTGAAGTAGCAAGGCAGATATTTCAATATGGCTCATCGTGGATTTATCGAGCACTCAATCAGTCCCGATACCGGAGCGGGTTGCTTGCGTCATACAGCCGATACGTCGCATCGAACCGGCATCTGTACTAGGAATTTAGCGAGTCTTATAGGGGAGAAACATATTATTATCTCATCACCACGCATTGAAATACCGCGATTAATGCCCGTTTTCATTGACAATCCCTAAATTTTAGGGAACATCTAGTCCTAACCAGGCAATACATAAAATCAATTTGGTTTAAGTTCTAGGTACATGAAAGATGATATCTAAATTTTGGTCACCTAAACTTACTCTAAAAGATCTTTACTCGGGGATTTTTTAGCTACCACTAGGTACACAGATTTTACAAATAAAACACTGTGTTGTTTAAGTATTGATACAAACAACATGAATACTCGCTACGCTCGTAACTTGTACCACGTATGTGCAATCCCTAGAATGTTTCGCCTACGAGACACCAATATGTTGTGATATCCCATGTGCTTCCTTTCACCATATTTGATGTCCTCATACCGAAACAAAGCTCGAAAGTTTCAGAACAATATAAACCTTAACTTGAATAACATAAAATACATTTTACTATGACTTGTAAAGTTATGATAGAGTTTCAAACAGAATTGAATATTATAGGCCTTATGAGTAATACAAATAAATACCATGGTACACAAGCTAGAGCTTGTAATGTTGTATTACATAATATTATAATTTTTGTTATTGAAGTACGTTTATCGATAAATAAATAAAGATAAAACAAAAAAAAAATCACACAACAATCACACGATGATATGCAGAAACCTTTGAGTATTAAACCAACACTTAATACTCAAACGCAGAAACCGATTATAAAACCTGCTTTATATTATAGTCCCATCTAAATTAGCCTATACTATCTTAGACTGCACCGATACTTACCATCGGGTAGGATCGCAGTAATGGGCTATCTTGTCATGGAATAAAAAATAATAATAAAAAACAATTGAGAGTCTAACTGCGCTATTGTAAAGTTATATTAAGAGTTATCACTGACCTGTATCGGGCTTCTCGAGCTTGACGGTCACACGCCTTTCCACCGTGGGTTGACTATGCCGCTTACTTTTCGACACCACGAGGGACTGAGGAATCTGTATCACCATACAAAATGTTAAAATATCAGTTAAAGAATGTATTCAATTACTATTGACCAAATT
The DNA here is from genome assembly GCA_029955525.1 of Oeneis ivallda. Classification (NCBI taxonomy): domain Eukaryota; kingdom Metazoa; phylum Arthropoda; class Insecta; order Lepidoptera; family Nymphalidae; genus Oeneis; species Oeneis ivallda. The sequence goes on from JARPMR010000007.1 coordinate 13,665,526, forward strand.
TTAGTAGTATCGAAGCCGAGTGTAAATCAAAAGGCAAACCATGCCCCTGCATGAACATCTACTTGAGAGTTGAGACACTGGTTGTAATACAGCGCCATCTTTGTATGCAATGTACAATCGCCAAGTCAGAACAGAGTGCTACGAAATGAGACAGGGTTCTTTACCGATCCGACACAATGCCGAACAGTGCCGGGATGAAAACTTTCTCTTTACAAAGCACTTGCTTGCGAGTTCATGGATTACAATTTCAGCGGATAGGATATTTCAATATAACAAAAACGAAATTACTTCTTTATTTATTATATACTAGCTGATGCCCGCGACTTCGTCCGCATGGAATTAGTTTTTAAAAATCCCGCGGGAACTCTTTCATTATCCGAGATAAAAAGTAGCTCTCCCGGTCTGAGGAACCACTACTACATCCATTACTATACCCATGCAAGAAATAGCATCAATCCGCTGTTCTGTTGCGACGTGATTGAAGGACAAATCAACAAACAAACACACTTTCGCATTTATAATATCAGTAGGTATATTTAGTAATAATATATATTAGTAGGTACATGTAGTAATAATAAATATCAGTAGTAATGCTTTATTATAACACTTTTTATAATTGTCAAATTTTTTACAACCAAAGACAAAATTACGTTTAGCTGTCATTTACGTTTTGTTATTCCACTGTCATTTGCGTTTTGTTATTCCATGTCAGATGCGTTTTTGTTATACCACGTTTTATAGTGACTTGACGGAAACGCGGTCGAACGGGATAAAAAGTATTCTATGTCAGTCTCCTGGTTCTAAGCTACCTCTCCACCAATTTTCAGCCAAATCGGTTCATCCGTTCTTGAGTTATAAAAAGTGTAACTAACACCACTAACAAAATGTCTGCGACAGTATAATACGCAGAGTAATCCACCAAATAACCCAACTTGCGAACTGCGTCGATATGATACGACAGAATGAAGGTCTAACTATCTCGCTTAGTATCTTAGATACGGGCCGTGGTCTGCTCGGGCCAATATAAATGGGATACGCCAAGCAAGGTTACAAAGGAACTTCTCCACGTATTGGTGTAGCGATCTACTATGTAAGTCCATTTTTGATCAATAAGACAAGATGTGAAGTGAAGTGAAGCAGTGATAGCCTCGTGGTGAATACTGTGGTCTCCTATTCTGGGAGTCGCAGGTTAAATCCTGGATCTTTTCGGAGTTATGTGAGATTAAGCAATTAAATATCCTATGCTTTAATGCTGAAGGAAAAACATTGTGAGGAAACCAGCACACCTGAGATTTCTCCATAATTTTCTCAAGGGTGTGTGAAGTCTGCCAATTCACTTTGAGCCAGCGTGGTGGACCATGGCCTATAATCCTTCAATGAAAGGAGACCTGTGATCATTAGTGAGCCGTTGATAGGTTGCTGATGATGATGATGAAGCCTCAATAGCCCAACGGCTAAGGGCGCAGACTGAAAACTAAAAGGTCGCAGGTTCGAACCCCACCTGTTGCACTATTGTCTTACCCAATCCTAACACAAGCTTTCCGCTTATTTGGAGGAGATAGGAGGATATAAGTCGACGTCAGCTTGGTTGATATTAAAAAAAAGTACATGTGAGGTCGGCATAGAAGTAAGTCAGGCATGGCGCACTCAGGCCACGCAGAGTTTGCGCTTGGTCTGCGATGAGGCTCAAACATAAAGCGGTAACGTACGAGTTTGTCGGAGCGGTCGCCGGAGGGCAGCCGCGCGATGGTGACATCGGCGCTGTCCTCGGGCGGCGGCGGCTGCTGCAGCCAGTTGTACTCGCGCTTCTCCACCGGCACCCCGCGGCGCTCGTAGTCCGCTGCTTGAGTCCTGCACCAATACGTTTGTATGAATAACATTGGAGAGGCTGACGTCACATTTTTTGGACCTACTTGATTGATGCCATTTTGGTGCTGTAAGCATAATTACGAGTGTCTCTGGAACCAACTAATTATATTGCAAATGGCGCAATTAATTTATGATTTCATAAATTAATGATTATTTATAGACCTCTATAATTAATCTATGATTTCATAATAATTAGAGGTCGGTGCGCCATTTGCAATATTATTAGTTCCAGAGACACTCGTATGTCAAATGTGGCGCTTCAAATTGATCCATCATTTAAGCTGTCATTTGTATAGGGACAGCCAGGCCAGTGTTATATAACCATAGATAAATGATAGATATTAGTGATATTGACATTTTTATCAAATAACTTCCTTTTGCTCGCGACTTCCTCCACGTGGATGGTACTTATGGTTTTTATAAATCCCGCGGAAGTCTTCTGTTTTTCCGGTATAAAAGGTAGCCTTTGTCACTCTCCAAGTCCTCAACTATACCCTTGCAAATTTACGCTAATCCTTTGCTCCGTTGTTGCGTTATTGGAGGACAAACCAACAAACTATTAGTAATGTATAGTAACTATTAGTATTGCATAGTTTGGTGGTTTGTATAGGATAAATGCTACCTCGCCTCATGCCACTAGAAATGACGTGTGTTAGTTCAAATCAAATTTTAGTATTCCTTATACTCCAGATACTCTGCAGGCATCCTATATCATGTCGCATATGCCAATGTACTAAATAGAATACATACTAAAACTATGAAAGAAAAAATCACAATTATTCAATCTCTGACCTATTGTAACATATTTTAGAATCAATTATCTGATATAGTGTCAGTGGTAGTGCAACGCAAATTGCATCCCGTCATCACAATTAATAATAAGTAGGCCGAAAATTCCTTGCACTAGAACGTGTTCTAACACTACCTCAGGCTCTCGTAGCAGTCGAGGCAAACGACGGCGTAGTCGCCATTCTCCAGCAGCAGAGAGTTCTCCGTTCTCCGATGCATGAGGAAGGGGAACTCTTTGATGGGCAGCGCGCGGACCCGCTTCCTGTAGGTCTTGATCCCGCACAGGTAGCAGTTGTAGTCGTGCGTGTTGTACACGCGCCGCTCCGCCGGGCAGCCGCCCATCGCCTCGTACCTACCGCCATATTGAATGTTACTAGTTATACTCATGAATTACCTATATAATTGGAATAGGATCTTTTTTTATAAATATTGAATACAAAATCTGACAGACATCTTACGTTTCATTTTAATTCACGACACTCAAGACTGTATTCTAAATGGGAAATCACATTATCAAAATTAGGCGTCAGTTACACTGTACACAAGAAGAGTTTCTCGAATGCGAGCGGCAAGAAATAGTTTGCGATTTCCTATGCGATAACTCACTATACAATTCTCGCCCGTGATTATACATTTCATTACATTACTATACATTATGACAATTAAATCTCCTATCAGTTAAACAATGCTCGAAGACGAGTGTCTAAGATTTCACTCGCATTCGAGAAACTCTTTGTGTAACTGAGCCTAAAGCCTGGAATACACATGCTACTAGAAAAGCACGCTTGTTTGCTACTTGGTAGTATGCTGATTTAAAGCATGCTCTCAGGGTGTATACATTTGCTCATGAAAGCACAGACCTCAGAAGCTTGCTTATTACGAGCATACTTCTTTCTAGCATGTCTGAGATACACATGCTCATTATTTAGCATTCAAAATGGATGTTTCTTTGCGGAATGAATTAAATTCAGTTATAATATTACTTTCAATACATTTTATAGATAAACTTTTAATCTTACGTAAAGTTTTGTAATTGCCCCATCGAGCCATCGTGACTACACAAACAAATCTAGTAGCATGCTCGCATAGAACACGTTCAGACTTGCTTTGGAGTTACCCCCTTCCCCCCCCCCCCCTCTCACCCGCGCCTTACACCTACTTTTTAGCACGAAAAAATAGACCGGCTTGCGATTAAGTAGCGTGCTTATTCACAAGCATATTCTTTTCGTATACACGTACTAATTGTGCGTTACTAAGTAGCATCTGCTCGAAACTGGCATGAGCGTGTGTATTCCACGCTGAACTGTAACTAACTAGCATAGCTTAGATATGGTTGGTTGAAGTCTCAGTATACTCCGTGGCCACCGACTGGCGTAACGAGTTCTCAGAGTAGTACTTCGAAATCGTAGGCGGCCGAGCGTTAACCTGACAGCGATAAATATATATTTTTTTCAAAGTTTCAATATATAATTAGAGGAGATAAATATACACACCTCCTCCACTGATTCAGCAGCGAATGGTAACAGAATGTACAGACTAGAGCCGAACCGTTCTCCTTCAGCTGTTCCGCGTTCGCGTGCTGCTGTTGGAATAACAGTACATTTCACATTATTTGTCACACATTTCGCGGGCAGACCCGTATTACCTTAACGTTTTGTTAAAGCAGTGATAGCCTAGTTGTTAGTACTGCAATCTCCTTTTCGGGGGGTCGCAGGTTCGATCCCGGGCACGCACCTCTGGCTTTTCTAAGTTAAGTGCGTTTAAGAAATTAAATATCACAAGCTTCAACTGTGAAGGAAAACATCGTGAGGAAACCTACACACCTGAGAGTTCTTCATAATGTTCTCAAAGGTGTGTGAAGTCTGCAAAGCATAAGGCCAGCATGGTAGACTATGGCCTATAACTCTTCTCTGAGAGGAGACATGCGCTCAGCAGTGATGAGTTGATGGGTTACTGATGATGATGATGATGCTCTGAGCTCTTAGCAATCCTGCTATTCTTTTGCACATGGATCATTATGCAAATGATGGCAATCCTTTTAAGCAGGTCAGTTTAGTTGAGATTAAGGCTTAAGGTAAGGGTTTAAGTTAAATTCTAAAACACTGATTTAAACATGAAACTAAATTAGCAGTATACGCAGTACTTAAGTATGCACTGTATTTTTCTTAAATCTTTATTTAAAAAAATGAGTCAGGTTGGCATTGAGAAAAAATTGGTCCATTTGAGATTTATTTAAGGTGCTCAGGTAATAACTAAGAACTCTGTGTAATATTGATGGTGAAGTAATACCTGATGCGTGAGCAAGCAGGGAAAGTATGGGGCATTGCCCTGCGGCTGCCCAAATAGCACTCGCGCTAACGTCAGGTCCGAGTGTAGGCCGCACAGGTAACAGTAGATTGACGTGCAAGCTGTGGACAAAATAAACAATCTTTATATTAGCGGCACGCTATGATGGCCGGTTTGACGTTTGTCCGCTCATGAAGTTCCGTATTAATTGATAACGACTTTGAAGGAAATAATTGTATTACTTTATTGACGATAGTGATGTGCAGAGATTCATAAATTTTATCGAATGTAGTTTTAGGTTTAGGACTCAAAATTTATTTATTAAATTGATTTCTAAAATGTATACAAGTGTAGAAAAATCAGTTTGCACCATTTAAGGGGTGAATGTACTTGTGAATATGAACAATTTTCACTATGTGGACAAACCTCTGAAATCGCAAAAAAATATCAGCTGTTTCATACAAAAGGTAAAATTTTTATTTTTATATGATATATACCACAACTCGGCATTTGGTTTTCTAAATTGAAAATTTTTAAAAATGGAATCTAATACGATCGTCACATAGGATCGCTGGCTAGCACAACTACTACCTCCGGCAAACTCGCGTCAATGCTCAATGCAAAACAAAGCAGTTTCGAATTGACGTTGCTTCGAAAAGTATAAACTGTCAGTGCAATGCGATTGTGATATAGTTTTGACCTGGCTTTGGATTTCAAATATTGATACTGCATTACTGTTGACCCTTGCTCGTTAATTTGGACTCTGTTCAAGCCCTTTGTTGTGGATTTCGTCGATATGACCGAACGTACGCAGAGAACTGTTCTAAATAGTCAGACACGTGAGTTCGTAATACGCCTTCGTAACTATTTCGATCGTGAAGCTCAAAATGGAGGGCCAATTTTACCTATAACGTCAGTGGTTGAACGCGTAGCTGATGCGCTTAATATTGGACAACGAACTGTTAGACGGATAACTAAAAAAAAATATGGCGAGACTGGCACAGAAGAAAATAAACTTCACACACCAAAAAAGAGAAAACGAGCAAAACCAGTCGTAGGCATCGATAGCTTTGATGCCGATGCTATCCGAAGACATGTTTACGGCTACTATTTACAGAAGGAGTATCCAACAAGAAAAAAGTTGGTGCATTCACTGAAGGAAGCTGGATTATTCTTCGGTGGGGAAAGTTCTTTAACGAAGATTTTGAAGACCATTGGATTTCGATACAAAAAATGTAACAAACGCAAAATATTGATGGAAAGATTTGATATAGCGATGGCAAGGTATACTTTTTTACGGCAAGTGAAAGAAATCAAAAATTGGCAAAATGTTGTGTTCTTGGATGAAACATGGCTTAATGCTAACCATACTGTAGGCCGTTCTTGGAACGATGACACAGCAGCATCTACTTCCAAAGTTCCTGTAGGAAAAGGATCGCGACTTATAATTTGTCACGCCGGAACCATCAACGGGTTTGTCGAAGGTTCTCTCATGGCTTTTGCGTCAAAAACCACTGGAGACTATCATGAAGACATGAATGGAGAAAAGTTTACTGAATGGTTTACCTCAATGTTGTGTAGCCTCCCTGAACCATCTATTATAATTATGGACAACGCCCCATACCACTCGATGCAAATTGACAAGCCACCTGCCCAATCCCAAAAGAAAGCTGATATCGTCGCATGGCTTCGTAAAAATGGCGTAGATGCAAACATGAATATGTTAAAAGCGGAATTAGTACGTCTTTTAAAAGAAAACAAACCAACCAAGATCCGATACGTCATTGACGAAATAGCATTAGAACATGGGCACAGAGTTATACGGTTACCGCCTTACCATTGTGAGTATAATGCGATTGAGTTGGTGTGGGCTCAAATTAAGGGATATGCTGCAAGACACAATACAGAACCCCCATTTACCACAAAAAAAATGCTAAAATTATTAGAAGAAGCTTGTGAACATGTGACTAAAGGAGACTGGGAAAAGGTTGTGAATAGAACTGTTAAATTAATAAGGGAAGATTATGAAAGAGATGTGAAAATAGATAATATTATAGAAAACGAACATATAATTATTAATGTAGGTGATGATAGCAGTGACGACAGTGAAAATAGTAGTATGGACGAATCTGATTAATTATGGCCTTTTGTGGCACCTTTTTTGGTATCTTTTGTATTCATATGTTTCTTGTGTGCATATAAAGTATGTATATTCATTTTCATTCAAATATTCAGTTCGTTCAAATAAATTAAATAAACATATACATTTTTGTTTTATTAAACCTATTTAATCAGGTACAAAAACAAAACTTAATTGTTTTTTGTTCGAGAATAAATTGACATTCCACATCACTATTGTAATGTGTCAAACCGGCCATCATAACGTGCCGCTAGTTTAAAAGAGATCGACTGCGTATTTAGCTTGCATTTACAACCGTCGCACAATGTCACTTTCGTACCAAATTAATGCGTCAGTTACACAAGAGTTTCTCGAATGCGCGTGGCAAGAAATCGTTTGCGATTATCCTATTATATAGGTAACTTTCCATACAATTCTCACCCGTGATTGTACATTACATTATATTATATTATTATACAATATGACAAAAACTCTTCAGTTAAGCGATGCTCGAATACAAGTATCTAACTCTCCTTGTGTAAGGGATTAAGCAGCGGTGATTTTTCAATGGCTAAAAGATATATTGTCCTTGAACATAAAAAACGCCACACAAATTATGGAAGCCGGGAGGAGCGTCGGGTGTCTCTTTCGTCGTATTTTTTGGCAGAGCCTCGCAGCGTAAAGTTGAAGAGTAGGGACCTAGAGCTTAGTTATGAAGTCTATATACTTGGTACCCATATCCATTTACAACAATCCCTCTGTCTCCACAGCGCATTTACTATGAGTACAAATTGCACCTACGAACCTGCCAGTAAGTTCGATGTACTACTCACCATTATGACTAGCTACAGTTCTATCGGAGGTTGTGGAGGGTGGGGTTGGTATGACTCGCTCGCCATTCAGCGACGAATTCGATGGCATGGGCGAGGGGATGCTATATCTGAAAGAAAAAATGCAATATTATAGTAATTTATAAAACACATCGATTTAATCTATGCTAAACCAACACAGTGAAACTCAAAATAGTCGCACTTCTTTGAATCGACAAAGCTGATTGGTAATAATCGCAATTCTGTTTTCTGATAATGAATAAAACCTATATATGTTTAATGTTTGTAGTGTGTCTGCTGTCTGTAACTGTCTATAGGCGTGGCGTATGCCCCGTTCGGCACTAACTCATCTTTTCTGTCATCGTCGAATTACGATACTTGGTGCCTACTAATCTCCGAGGCTCGCGTAGGATATTCATCGCCGATTTACTGGCGTGATGTATAGAAGGGCCTAAGATCACACTTTCACGAATCCTATAGAATAGTGGAACTCTCTTGGTGTCCATGACCACAAACTGCCGTGGTATGTGACAAGTATCCCCCACACGCCGCGCTTTATTTCCCCCGTACCCTTGTTACCATCGATAGCAATCGAGCACTACTCCCAACGTTTAAGGTTCAGTTACACAAGGAAAGTTTCTCGAATGCGAGCGAAATTGTTGAGTCTTGTATTCGAAAATCGCTTAACTGATACGAGTTTTTGTCACATTGTATAATCCCATAGGATAATCGCAAACGATTTCTTGCCGCTCGCATTCGAGAAACTCTTCTCGTGTTCCCCTCATTGTGGAAATATTATATTCTATTCTAACAAAGTTGCATGGGTTAAATCGGCTTGGCATCCAGCTGCCCACAGGATAGTAATAGCTACATAATAATATTGTAAAATGATTATTTTGAAAAGAGCAACTGCTGAGTTACTTGCCGGCTCTTCTCAGCAAAAGCCGCTTTCCGAACCGGTGGTGTTATGACGAGTTATAAGAGCCACAGGTTGGCCTACGTGAAATAAAAAAATTTGAATTTTGAATAATTTTTTTTAATTTTTTAACTGACGCCTCAGCCAGCCGCTTTCTGACCGTGCCAAGTGCGCACGTGTCACGTTCACTAACCTCCTATGTTCCAGCGGCACTCTGTCGGCGTCCATGAGCTCCCACTGGCGCGCCATGTGCCGCACGCAGCGCGAGCACGCCAGCACGCGGCCGCCGCGCGCCGCGCTCTCGCCCGCGCCCGCCAGGCACGGGAAGTGCATCGCGTGCGAGTTCATGTACTCCGCCGTCGTCGACAGCCACTCCATGGACTGTTGGGGGTACAGGCCCGCGCACACGTGACACCTAGCAAACTTATTGTTTAGCGTTCGGTGATAAGGCAAAGGACCGACTCACTCACTATTGAAGCTGAAAACTTGTTTGCTACAGTTAACTTTCAGTAACTCTGGAGCAATTCTCCCTCCCTATTATACTGTAAAATTTTAAAAAATTATAATATAATACCTAACTACCTTATAAAACTAGATTAAACAAATATCTAATAACGACCTAATGACGTGGTCACTATACCTATAGGTTAACAAGATATTGCATTGTTTGTTTATTTCACGTAATTCTTGCTCTTTATCATTAACTGGTAAGAAGTTGTCTACAAATAACTACAAAACAATACTTCATGTGTGTTCCGACACGCACTTGATCAGTTATTTTAATTATTTCTCTTTGCGACCTGTTGCTTATTACTGAGGTCCTTAACCCATTCCCATTAAACACATAATAGTAGAGATTAGCTTGGCGTAATAAAATTTTACCAACATGAATCATATTTTGCGTCATTATACTATATTATAATGATGCAAAAAATGAAAATTCCAAACATTTTAATAAATCGGGCAATTTATAAATAATTTGCAAATAAAAATTATGCATATTAAAGCTAGCTTATTTACCTGCCCAAATAGGATAAGTTGGGCAATACAGAAACTATTAAATATAACTTATCATTTTCGACCGAGCGAAGCGAAGGTCTTTGAGTTAACTAGGGCGATTTGCACTTGTCCGTCCGTCCGTCCGTCCGTCCGTCCGTCTGTCAGAGCCTTATAACTTTTGAATTACTGAACGTAATTACTTCAAATTTAGATATAATATGTAAACCGATGGCCTCCAGCCGAAAATGGCTTAAAAAGTTATAAAAATCTTTATTTCAGGGGGGCTCTCATAGAAGCGAATGCGAAGTAAAAAAAAAAATCGCGTTACATAAAATTGTTACGTATCATTTTAAAGATAATTTTGAACTGAGTACAAAAATATTTTTTTTTTAATTTTTCCCTTAAAATTGACGAAATGGGGGGCTTTCAAAGTGGCGATTTTATACGCTCGCTTGAAGACGCTCTCTAGAAAAATCCGCTATGGATTTTCAAACTGATTTTATGTTTTTAGGTCACTTATATCCTGTACTTGAACAACAAATACTAAAATTATATGAATATTATAAAGAAACGAGATTATTTAATTTTTAATGGGCGTCAGTAATTCATATAGCATCAACATAGCTTCACAATAATGCTAATAGATGGCGCAGTCAGTAACTATTCCCATGGAACTACGAGTTAAATTCAATGTTTGATAAATAATTCAATGTTTTCACTAACGTTCCCTAACCTTTACGGGCTACCTATAAGTTAGGTGATTGATGTTTTCTGTCAACTTATTTATCACGATCCTGTACGGGACACCTAAAAGGATATTGGGACGGATGTTAGGACTTAGGATTGTATTTAGGAGCTACCTACGTTAAGAGACTCCTACTTAGGGGATGATTTAGGTATGTTTGGTGAAAACGGGCATAATAATAATGTCAGTTTTGGTTATCATGTATCGATTGAATGAATAATCATGGGATACCGTTACCGCGAGGTCTCAGTTCGGGGCGAACCACTAGTATATACCAGTCTTAGATGTTAATTGTGTTATGACATGGACATCATTATTTCAAGTTAAGTCGCCCCTTAAAGTATTCATCGTTATTTAGTAAGAATACAAAAAGAAAATTTTGATTTGTTTGTTCAAGTGTAAAGCTCTATCAGGACAGGTATATAATCTATGATATAAATGTACTTTTTACCGGTACCGTCCCATCCCATTTTCCGCGATGATTTGGCTGTGAGGACTCGGTGCGAGTGCGCTCGAAGGCCGCTTATTGCTCACTGTCTGTCCCGGCTTCAGTTCATATGGCTTAAACCTAAAGAACAATAATAAATTCTTACTATTATTAAAAAAGAAATAAATGCGAAAGTGTGATTATTGTTGGTTTGTCGTTTAATCACGCCGTAACAGAGCTGTGGATCGCCGTGACTTTTTGTTAACTACACTAGCGGCACGCTATGATGGCCGGTTTGACACATTACAATAGTGATGTGGAATGTCAATTTATTCTCGAACAAAAAACAATTAAGTTTTGTTTTTGTACCTGATTAAATAGGTTTAATAAAACAAAAATGTATATGTTTATTTAATTTATTTGAACGAACTGAATATTTGAATGAAAATGAATATACATACTTTATATGCACACAAGAAACATATGAATACAAAAGATACCAAAAAAGGTGCCACAAAAGGCCATAATTAATCAGATTCGTCCATACTACTATTTTCACTGTCGTCACTGCTATCATCACCTACATTAATAATTATATGTTCGTTTTCTATAATATTATCTATTTTCACATCTCTTTCATAATCTTCCCTTATTAATTTAACAGTTCTATTCACAACCTTTTCCCAGTCTCCTTTAGTCACATGTTCACAAGCTTCTTCTAATAATTTTAGCATTTTTTTTGTGGTAAATGGGGGTTCTGTATTGTGTCTTGCAGCATATCCCTTAATTTGAGCCCACACCAACTCAATCGCATTATACTCACAATGGTAAGGCGGTAACCGTATAACTCTGTGCCCATGTTCTAATGCTATTTCGTCAATGACGTATCGGATCTTGGTTGGTTTGTTTTCTTTTAAAAGACGTACTAATTCCGCTTTTAACATATTCATGTTTGCATCTACGCCATTTTTACGAAGCCATGCGACGATATCAGCTTTCTTTTGGGATTGGGCAGGTGGCTTGTCAATTTGCATCGAGTGGTATGGGGCGTTGTCCATAATTATAATAGATGGTTCAGGGAGGCTACACAACATTGAGGTAAACCATTCAGTAAACTTTTCTCCATTCATGTCTTCATGATAGTCTCCAGTGGTTTTTGACGCAAAAGCCATGAGAGAACCTTCGACAAACCCGTTGATGGTTCCGGCGTGACAAATTATAAGTCGCGATCCTTTTCCTACTGGAACTTTGGAAGTAGATGCTGCTGTGTCATCGTTCCAAGAACGGCCTACAGTATGGTTAGCATTAAGCCATGTTTCATCCAAGAACACAACATTTTGCCAATTTTTGATTTCTTTCACTTGCCGTAAAAAAGTATACCTTGCCATCGCTATATCAAATCTTTCCATCAATATTTTGCGTTTGTTACATTTTTTGTATCGAAATCCAATGGTCTTCAAAATCTTCGTTAAAGAACTTTCCCCACCGAAGAATAATCCAGCTTCCTTCAGTGAATGCACCAACTTTTTTCTTGTTGGATACTCCTTCTGTAAATAGTAGCCGTAAACATGTCTTCGGATAGCATCGGCATCAAAGCTATCGATGCCTACGACTGGTTTTGCTCGTTTTCTCTTTTTTGGTGTGTGAAGTTTATTTTCTTCTGTGCCAGTCTCGCCATATTTTTTTTTAGTTATCCGTCTAACAGTTCGTTGTCCAATATTAAGCGCATCAGCTACGCGTTCAACCACTGACGTTATAGGTAAAATTGGCCCGCCATTTTGAGCTTCACGATCGAAATAGTTACGAAGGCGTATTACGAACTCACGTGTCTGACTATTTAGAACAGTTCTCTGCGTACGTTCGGTCATATCGACGAAATCCACAACAAAGGGCTTGAACAGAGTCCAAATTAACGAGCAAGGGTCAACAGTAATGCAGTATCAATATTTGAAATCCAAAGCCAGGTCAAAACTATATCACAATCGCATTGCACTGACAGTTTATACTTTTCGAAGCAACGTCAATTCGAAACTGCTTTGTTTTGCATTGAGCATTGACGCGAGTTTGCCGGAGGTAGTAGTTGTGCTAGCCAGCGATCCTATGTGACGATCGTATTAGATTCCATTTTTAAAAATTTTCAATTTAGAAAACCAAATGCCGAGTTGTGGTATATATCATATAAAAATAAAAATTTTACCTTTTGTATGAAACAGCTGATATTTTTTTGCGATTTCAGAGGTTTGTCCACATAGTGAAAATTGTTCATATTCACAAGTACATTCACCCCTTAAATGGTGCAAACTGATTTTTCTACACTTGTATACATTTTAGAAATCAATTTAATAAATAAATTTTGAGTCCTAAACCTAAAACTACATTCGATAAAATTTATGAATCTCTGCACATCACTATCGTCAATAAAGTAATACAATTATTTCCTTCAAAGTCGTTATCAATTAATACGGAACTTCATGAGCGGACAAACGTCAAACCGGCCATCATAGCGTGCCGCTAGTATAATCCACGCGGACAAAGAAGCGGCTGGTAATCGAATATTCGTTAACAATCCTAAATAATAAGGCAATGAAAGTAAGAAAGTAATGCACAAAGTTGGCAACAAGATTTTTATTGATTCAATTGATACGACGATCAATAGTCAGTCATGTAAGAGTATAGTATTATATAACATTATGGCTCAGTTACACAAGGAGAGTTTCTCAAATAAATAAGGCACTCATATTAGAGCATTGCTTAACTGATATCGCGGGCGAGAATTGTATGGAAAGTTATCCCATAGGATAATCGCCAAACCGATTTCTTGTCGCTCGCATTCGAGAATCTTTTCTTGTGTAGCTTACATTGAAGTAATGATCTTTTTCAAAGCCCATATTCTCTCTCTTTAAACGAGGAATGACACTTGATTAACTTTATTACCATCTGAAATAAAATAAATGTCACAAACTTTGATATGGGGATAGAAAAGTCGTGGTGTTATAATATATCTCAGTTCACATTATTCATCTCATAAACTTAATTATTCATGTCATTGCTGGAGTGATGTGGGTTAAAATCAGATATTCCAAAATTTTGAACTCGGAAATAGTGTATTATGTGAACGCGTGACTGCGTATAAGCGTAGCTTATTGTGGCCATTTGATGCGAACGACAGACGCGATGCGTTAGTGAATAGGTAGTGACGCATTTACGCCGGCAATTTTGATATGTTTTTTTTAATATATTCTAATAATAATCAATGAACTTACCTAATATTGTTGGTGTGCGAGTTGTTGGTGGTCGCGTTGGCGTCGCCACTGTCGCCGTACGCGGGATACTTGAGAGAGATATTTTTGTTACACGATGCACAAATCTGCACCATGCCTGAAACGCGACCATACCTTCTATATATGTTCACTTCAGCGCAAAAGTATTTGGGGAAAAAGATTAAAACCCAGACAGTATTATTATAGCTGTATTATTAAGATAGGTAATCTAATAACAATACGCAATTCTACGGGTCTAAAGGTACAACGTTGTGTTATCAGAAATGATTATCGTATTCCAATCACCAAAGCAATCACCTCCGTGTGGCTTGGATGGCATAAGGCGCATGGCATCAAACTTAAGCATTAAGCGTGTTGGGATGCACACCATATTATGGCATAACACGGATTTTTTGGCATCTTGGCATTGCACTCTACCACTCTCTCACTATTGGCTAATATGGTGTCGTCGTTACAATACTTTCCCAAATTGTCGTCCTTTAGGCTTTCTCACTTCATTCATCTAATTGAGCTGAACTTGGCACAGACACAGCTTCCATTAAGGAGACTATGGGAGGAAATAATTTTCTTTACGTCTCACAAGTCTCTTGCAGGATTAGTCTTGCGCCGCTTTAGTTCGGTGGCTTCCTGCAATCTGTCGTCGTCCTAAGGACCTGAAGTCGTCTATCTAACAAGTGAAACCCGGAAAGTATAGCGTGAACTCATCCAATAACATGTAGGACATTTGACTAATATCTGACCTTGTGGACTAATCGGGCTGGCGTCGGGATGCGCCTTCAGCGTCGTAATGAACGGGTAGAAGGGCTCCCGCTCCGGATTGGAGCAGCAGTACACCAGCCGCAGCAGCGAGCTGGGCGCCGACACGCCGCACACGTAGCACACGAACGCCGTGGTCTGCGAGGGCGGACGGTCGAGCGAGGGCGAGTGGGCGTGGGTCGCGACAGACTTGTCGCCGGAGGACGCGAGGCTGAGCGGCGACGGCGGCAGCAGCGAGGGCGGCCGCGTGCGCAGCGTGTACACGCGCTCGTGCGCGGGCACGCCGCGCATCTGTAACAATACAAAATAATCATTACATATTTGTATTTTTTTGGAACGAAGTTCCTGATCGGACGGTACGGACTTGACGGATGGAGGCTTGGCGAAAAAAAGTGTAAGAATTTTTCCGTTACGGCCTTTGTGTATTGCCTTCGTTTATTACACATGTTCTGTCATAGCTTTGGTGGCGTAGCGGCTAAACGAAGGAGTTTTATATTTTATATTTTATTTCACATAAAAATTATTATTTATTATAATATTATTTATTAAAATATTAAAAATTATTATTTATTATAATAAATAATAATTTTTAATTGAAATATTATTATACGCATATGTGGCATTTAGTATTAGTAAGAAAAAAATTTTTTTTTATTTCTATTCATTAAGTAACTGATTGGTATTTGTTTTATTGTTAACAATATTCATTTTTAGCTGTATGATATACATGTTTTTTGTCATATTGTTTTTTCATGAATTTTTATGTGATATATTATTATACGTATGGCATTGAGTTTTAGTAAGAAAAAAATTATTTATTTTATTTGTATTCGTTAAGTAACTGATTGGTTCTATTGTTAACAATATTCATTTTTAGCTGCATGATGTACATGTTTTTTGTCATATTGTTTTTTCATGAATCATAATGACATGAATGATAGGCAATTGCTAACTAATTATGAGAATCTAATGAGTAGTGAGGGGGGTATCGGTTCGGAAACTGGCGAAAATACATGGCTAATTTCAAAACCAACCCTTAAATTATAAAAACAAAATATAAAATTAATTTCAAAAATTCATCTAAGCAGATAAATCATGCGAAAATCATCATGACAAGTATTCTTGAGATAAAATTAATTATAACAATGAAAAAAATATAAATATTCTTGAGATAAAACTAATTATATCAATTGAAATAATTGGTTTTATCATTTATAAAATTAATCAATATTTAATTAATAAATAAAAAAATTACCGAATTCATTTTTAATGCAAAAAATGTTGTTATCGTCATATCATTGTCAGTGTACATATCTATTTTATGTATCATTATTCATTAATCTAATCTAAAAGTTATCATTATAATATGTTTATAAAATTTATTTTTATTTCTGAGCCTTAAGGCTACCTGTCCATTGAAGCGGAGCGGAGCGGAGGTGTGATCGGTGGACCAATGATATTACTGAGAAATGACATGATAAAAATATTATCGCTTCATCTATCAATGACTTGATTGGTCTGCGAAGCACGTTCCGCTCTGCTTCAATGGACAGGCAGCCTTAGCCGATCAAGCAACCGAAAGACTGAAGGGCAGTTGTCAACGTCGACGCGCTTTAGGTATCAGATACATTCAAAGAATAGGAATAGAAAAGATATTTATTTAAATAAATGTTAACAAAGTGCTTTTGAATTTCTTGGTTTCACACGGAGCAACTTGTCGTAAACTGGTTTCATCGGCGACGAAACCTGAAATTTTATGAGCTAACGCGAAGCTGTGAAGAATGATAAGACTCTCCACCTGCGTTTCTAGTTTTTTAAGTAATCTAATGAATCTAATCGTACAAAATATGATCCGATAAAAAATCACGATTAGTGGGATTTTCTGATGTAGCGTTTTATGCAATAATTATAAGTACTGAGAATGACGCCATGGGAAACCCCATAGACGAGATGTACCTAATACGTGATACAGATACAGTACTTAATAGAAAATAGGTATATCAGTTATCCTTGACTAAATGCGAATTTCACCATCGTCGAGCCATCGTTTAACGATGAAAGTAGTACTTACTAGAGCATGGAAGTAAGATTGTGTCTATATGTAGTTTGTCACTACTTAGGTTTCGTCAACAAAAAGGTATTATGCGACAAAATTAAGTGTAGTTTGATCAGGAGTATGGTATTTTTTTGAAACAACGATGTTTTGATTCACTCGCACTTACGTGATGGTAATAAGCAATAATTGGCTTAAATATAGGTGTACTTAGTTATTATTTTAGTCCATGCGTTTAACCCTAATTTATACGTTTTGGCAGAATTTCAATACAAAATCTTTCAGAACGTCAAAACTCTTCAGTTAGGGAGAGGGCAGACTGGATACTTTTAGCGGCAGCGATCGCGCGCTTTTATTGTCCTTTAATGGCCGTTTGCACGCATCGCGCGATTTCGCGATTCTGCGATCGAAAGCAATGGCGCGAACGCGTTTGAGTCTCGATTTTGGCGCGCTCGAAACGCGATGCACACAAAAGGCCATAAAAACGCTATTAAAGGCAATAAAAGCACGCGATCGCTGCCGCTAAAAGTAGCCCAGTGTGCCCTGTCCCTTAAACATTACCCGGCGATGTTTTTCAAAAACCCTGAGACCATTCGTGTTGTATCGAGAATATTCTCACGTGATTGTTGTGCAGACGTAATTCCACGTACACTGGGATCACATCAGTGTCAAGCGTTAACGATTACCATTTCATTTCTTCTGATACTAATAACTCCAGTAATTGACTTTGGCGTTCGAAGCATTTGTACATTATATCTTCGTATAATACAAACAAGCAGTGATAGCCTAGTGGTTAGGACTGTGGTCTCTCGCAGGTTCGATCCCGGGTCCCGGGACCTCTTGACTTTTCGGAGTCAAGTGCGTTAAAGCAATTAAATATACCTATTAAATATCACTTGCTTCAACGGTGAAGGAAAACATCGTGAGGAAACCTGCACACCTGAGAGTTCTTCATAATGTTCTTGAAGGTGTGTGAAGTCCGCCAATTCGCATTGGGCCAGCTTGGTGGACTATGGCCTATAACCCTTCTCTGAGAGGACACCTGCGCTCAGTAGTGAGCCGCTCATGGGTTGCTAATAATGATGATGATGATGATGATGATGATGATAACACAAACAGGAATGATCGATAATCGCTGTTACGCTATTACCCTGTAGTACAAGTAAACTTGAAGTTAAGGTATACTTAGGGTGAGATCTATAGATGGCACTCTCACTCAGCTCAGACTCAAGACTGATTTAAAACGAGACATATTTATGCCACGACATATTTGTGTCTCATTTTAACTCTATCTTGAGTCTTGAACAGAGCGATGTATGGATCTCAGCCTAAGTGATCTCAACTGTACAATGACGACTCCATTTGGTATGTACGTACATAAAGTTTAGTGAGTTAAACAAAGCGATGTTACAAGTTTATTTGAATATAAATAACTTTCCTATGTATTTGCAATAGTGCACGACTATTTTCACACCGTCACCGTTTTTAGAACCTAGGTATGCACATTGCACATGGCGTATTTTCTACGCGCAGATAATGCGCATTGTTGCATTTGAATAGATACAAACATGCGTCTGAATTTGTGGATGCAAAGGTTTACTAGTCGCGACTGAATCTCGTTGAAAGAGAGTTAACGCGAGTTGTCTGCGAGTCCCCTACGCGTAAAAAATACGCCGTGTGCATAGAGTCATATAAAATATATGTTTATTATGTACGTTTCGCTTTCTTCAAAGTAGATAATAATTATGTTAACTCCCAAATATTTGAGTCTTTGACAACATCTTTAAGCAAAAAAAAAGTAGGTAGTAGTCATACATCTAGTTTCTATCAAATCGCGTGTGAACTTGGAGGCTAGTAGGTACTGTACGAGCGTATGACGTGTGTTGACATAATATTATCTATCGATAGTCCACTATGTGCCGCGGCGACCCCACCGGTGAGGTTATCTCGGCTATCATCGGTCGCCAGGTCGCCGAGGACAACTGATACACTTTCATCTCAGACTGCAATAACATGGTTTAATGATTATCCATATTAGTAACTATATTAATAAATAATCTTTCTTTCTTCTTCTTCTTTCTTTATCAACCGATAGACGTCCACTGCTGGACAAAGGTCTCTTGCATGGACTTCCACAGGCCTCGGTCTTGCGCCGCCTGAATCCAGCGGCTCCCTGCGACTCGTTTGATGTCGTCGGTCCACCTGGTGGGGGGTCTGCCAACACTGCGCTTCCCGGTGCGGGGTCGCCACTCCAGCACCTTGGGACCCCAACGACCATCAGCTCTTCGAACTATGTGCCCCGCCCATTTCCACTTCAGTATCGCGACTCGCTTAGCTATGTCGGTGACTCTGGTTCTCCTACGGATCTCCTCATTTCTGATTCGATCCCGCAGGGACACTCCGAGCATAGCTCTCTCCATCGCCCGCTGAGCGGTCCTGAGCCTACTTATGAGGCCCTTAGTTAGCGACCATGTCTCGGATCCGTAAGTCATCACTGGCAACACGCACTGTTCGAAGACTTTAGTCTTCAGGCACTGAGGACATAAATAATAATCATAAATAATAATAAATAATAATCAATAATAATCAATGGAAAACTTTACAAACATTGAGAAAGACGTCTGAAAAACACTGTTACGAGGATGAATAGTATTACTACTTAGGGAGAGGGCAGACTGGCTACTTTTAGCGGAAGCGATCGCGCGTTTTTATGGCCTTTTGCGTGCATCGCGTTTCGCGCACGCGTAAATCGCGACTTAAGAGCGCGTGTAACCCCAAAAAAAAATCAGATTTCGCGATGAGATAAAACATAGCCACAACCTCATGTGAGGCGCGACAAAAGAAAGCGTTTTGCGCGGAATAGGAGTGTAGTAAGCGGCAAAATACTTTGTAACTCGTAAAATATTCATTTTCTTCTCAATTCGCTAGGCTACTCTCTTGATAATATCAATCGGAATTTAATGTAAAAATTTTGGCTCTGTAATATGCAACACATTGAAAATAAATGAATATTGGTTAAAAATTAGACCTAACTTCGCGATTTTTTACTATCGAACAAATTTCATCATTTTATGTTTTTGCCCAAACACGTCCCTTGGCAGTATGATGTAATTCTTGCGTGTTTTTTTTTCGGATAATTGAAACTTGATCTACTACTGTAAAAATCAAATCTGTTTACTGTTAACGAGCGCACACCCCCTCTGGCGACGCGCTTTTTATGGCTTTCGATCGCAAAATCGCGAAATCGGGCGAAACGCGATGCACGAAAACAGCCATTAAAACGCTGCGATCGCTGCCGCTAAAAGTTGCCGCTCAGATAACACTATTCACAGGGGTTTTCATAAAAACAAACGTATTATACGTCAGTATAGTCCATGCAACGCGTATAAATATGATTTCAGAACTAAACTAAAACAGTAGTCGCTCATAAATAGGCAAGTCTCCCCCACCCCTTAAATAAAACATCATTCTCGCACGCACTATAACGTGATATTGAAAAGAGCATTCTTTATAAGAATTCCTTTTTTAACCGACTTCAAAAAAGGAGAAGCTTCTCAATTCATCGGATTTTTTTTTATGTATGTTCACCGATTACTCGAAGACGCCTGAACCGATTTGTAAAGTTCTTTTTTGTTTCAAAGGGTTCCATTGAAATTTTATCGAAATCGGTCGAACGGTTTTTAAAATATCAACAATAAATTATATACCTTGTAGTGGCGCGGGCCTTTGAAGTTGGTTTTTTAAAAAGATTTTTTTTTACATTAAATTATTCCGAATTGGAATTCTGAATATGTTCAGAATTATAATTCGGAATAATTTAATATAAAAAAATGTAAACAATGTAATGTAGGCAATTCGTTTATAAAAATACAAACTTACAGATAACGGAATGGTAATTCGTTATCAGATTATGAACATGTTTATTCCATTATTTGGAGAATAAGGAGGCTCATCCGATAAAACGTCATCAGTCATTACAGATAACAGATTCTACAATTAATCTAATCTGAACTGAGGATGATTTGGAATCAGTATGACGAGCACTTTTTTTCCTCGCCGACCTGGGTGGCCTGCTAGGATTCTGGAGGGAGCTCGGCTGGATGGAGTGATCCGGCGGAGGGCCGCACCAGTGGAACCACGCAAAACGGGCGGACACGCCTACTTGCGGAGAAAATTCCCAGGAGTAAAGAAGAAGAAGAAGAAGAAGACGAGCACTTTTTCGGATTATAAAATGTTATTATACTCGTAGAAAAATATAAAATTAAACGAGTCCATTTATTTCATAAGAAGCTGTGCGTTTTATTAACAGCTGCGTGTGCGTATTGCGTATTAGTACCTAACTAATAAGGACTAATTTCGCATTTGAATAAATTATCATAATTTATATAGGTATGTATCATGAAATGTTAGTGATCAAGATCATACAAACTTGTTCTTTTGATTTTTTAGGTGTTTTTGGAAGAATGCTGAAAATGCACACATTTCACGAAGACACAGAGGGAGGCATATAATTTTTTTCATAGCGCTTCTGGACCTCATGTTTAGATTTATAGAATTTACTAATTGTCCTTGGGAAGAGCCCAAGGACAATTAGTAAATTCTATAAATCTAAATTTGTCAGTTCTAAATTCTAAGCTCTAAATTGTCTTTGGTCTGGTCTGGAGAGGGACTTCTACCCCATTTACCACCATTCCGGCAAAGCATGCCGCCAAGCGGTTTAATGTCTTCGGCTAAAATGGCTTCGGTAGAGATATAGGGCATATAATATGGGTTCCCTCTTCCAAGTGAGCTCTCCCATCTTAGATAAATAACAATCTACACCACTTAGTGAGATCGTAGTCCCTTGACTCTGTTTTATACTCGGTTTCACCTCAAGTGATTCTAATTCATTTTTCTTGACCGCAACAACACAAATTCTCAAAAGAGGAAGGTATACCTTAGTTTAGATTCTATTAAAAAACGAGGAAATCATAACTTGAATAATATAATGGGCAACATTGTATTTAAGTGGCAGTTCGAGGTAATTAATGGTCATTGTATATTGATTAATGTAAAGTACAGCTCTCTAGCGTTTTACGTAGATAACTCACATTTCAAAAGTACTACAAAACTTCTATACATTTTTACTTATAGTACGTTCCAATGGAGTTGAAACAAACAGTAAATAAATATGGCGTTACCGATCACGTGACTTTATTTTGTCATGACCTCTAGTGATATACCATTGCAGAACTATATTGGGAATGAATATGGAATGAACTATTGAACGAATTAATTCTGAAGAAAAAAATAATTTCATTTCCTACAATAAAGAATCACTAATTTATGATTTTAAAAAATACAAAAAGGTTAATTTGACCATCGATAGGCTATTTCAAGAACAATGGCAACTTTTCTTGGATTAACTTTGGCTTGGACTAGACATATATTATAATCGAATTAAACGTCTTTTGATGAAACTTATTACATTGTGTGTCTGTCTGTCATGTATTCATAAATATACAACACATAAATGTTTATTTAATATATTTTTAAAAGCACGCAGAATCAAGTGAATATGTAAAATGTTTTAGTATGTTAATAATCTGTAATAATTTGGAAGAGTTATTCTCGACAAATCACATAGTTTGTGTATTAATATCCTATATAAATTTCATTTATAAGTACGACATATCAGAAACATTCCCCACAAACGGCTGGTAACATGTGAATAGAACAAACGTCTGATTTAAAATAAATCTGCGTCTCTTGATTTTCGGAACACTTTACTGAACAAAATATAGCTGATGCACGGGATTTCATCCGTGTGGATTTAGTTTTAATAATCCCGCGAGAACTGATTTACCGAGATAAAATATTTCACCCTCCAGTCTTGTTGTCTTGATCAATTGAACTATACCTATGCAAAAAAATCATATCGATCTGTAGCTCAATTTCGGCGTGATTAAAGGACCAACTAACAAACACACTTTTGCATTTAATATAGGTATAAGTAAGGATTAAAGCAGATCTTTTCAAAATTTAAATGTTAAAAATCACCCTTTTTACTCGCCTCTAAATAAAGTTTAACTTAACTTCAAAATTCTCTCTAATTCTCTAAAAAAGGTCTTATTTAAAGTCAATTGAATATATTTCCCCTGCTTTTAAAAAATGTATGATACTAGTTACATGGAAAATAAAAATATTCAGGAAACAGTCTCGCCTCCTTAAAAACTTCTTTTTCCTTGCCCAATCTTGCCATTGTTCTTTAAGATTTTATAGGGGACAAAAATGAAAGTAATATCTATTTATAAATTAATATTTAATTTAAAAAGTCATAATTACAATTATTCATCTAGCGATCCGCCCGAACTTTCGCTTTCGTCTGTGACGTTAATTATAAATTCTGGAGTCGTTTCCGTAGTGGTGTCGATTATCCCATCAAGCCGCATCATGTTATCTTCTTCTTTTATTATGTGCTCGATGCATTTCCTCCACGACACTGCGCTTATTTTTGTAATACCATCGGCGATTAATTGCTTTAGCTCAGCCATTTTAAGTTTTATTATTTTTTCCTACATAAGATTTATGCTGAGCCCATATCAGCTCGATGGGATTCCATTTCCTCTTTCTTGACTCCAGAGAAGCCTAAATATCGATTTTGAACGAAATCGTTCCAACAACAAAGAATTTCAATATGGCGGTGACTTTTTAAAATTTTAGAATCCATTTCCTCTTTTTTGACCCCAAGGAAGCCTAAATATCGATTTTGAACGAAATCGGTCCAATAACAAAGAATTCCAATATGGCGGGGACAAGTAGGAAATGAACTGATGATCTTCAAACGCCTAAGCAGATCTTCGTGAATCATAGGTAAAATCCATCTCGATCACGTTTTTCAAATAGAAAAACCACAAAAAAATCGGTGTATTCGTTAGAGAGCTACGAGGTAACAGACAGATACACAGACACTAGCGTATTATTATTCACATATGGAAAATATAAAGAACAAAAGGCTACAAAAACGCGAAAACGCGCAGTACTGTTACTGCGCGTTTTTAAAACGCGCATCTGAAAAGCGCAGTGTGGCCGGGCTCTTATCGGAAACTTTGTAAGTGACAATGGAAATACGTAATTTACGAGTTTTAATAGAATTAAATAGCCTTACTACACTTACTTATTTTCAATGCTGAAAATGCACACATTTCACGAAGACACAGAGGGAGGCATATAATTTTTTTCATAGCGCTTCTGGACCTCATGTTTAGATTTATAGAATTTACTAATTGTCCTTGGGAAGAGCCCAAGGACAATTAGTAAATTCTATAAATCTAAATTTGTCAGTTCTAAATTCTAAGCTCTAAATTGTCTTTGGTCTGGTCTGGAGAGGGACTTCTACCCCATTTACCACCATTCCGGCAAAGCATGCCGCCAAGCGGTTTAATGTCTTCGGCTAAAATGGC
This sequence comes from Oeneis ivallda, assembly GCA_029955525.1. Classification (NCBI taxonomy): domain Eukaryota; kingdom Metazoa; phylum Arthropoda; class Insecta; order Lepidoptera; family Nymphalidae; genus Oeneis; species Oeneis ivallda. Next base: position 13,690,038 of record JARPMR010000007.1, read on the forward strand.
TTCGGTAGAGATATAGGGCATATAATATGGGTTCCCTCTTCCAAGTGAGCTCTCCCATCTTAGATAAATAACAATCTACACCACTTAGTGAGATCGTAGTCCCTTGACTCTGTTTTATACTCGGTTTCACCTCAAGTGATTCTAATTCATTTTTCTTGACCGCAACAACACAAATTCTCAAAAGAGGAAGGTATACCTTAGTTTAGATTCTATTAAAAAACGAGGAAATCATAACTTGAATAATATAATGGGCAACATTGTATTTAAGTGGCAGTTCGAGGTAATTAATGGTCATCGTATATTGATTAATGTAAAGTACAGCTCTCTAGCGTTTTACGTAGATAACTCACATTTCAAAAGTACTACAAAACTTCTATACATTTTTACTTATAGTACGTTCCAATGGAGTTGAAACAAACAGTAAATAAATATGGCGTTACCGATCACGTGACTTTATTTTGTCATGACCTCTAGTGATATACCATTGCAGAACTATATTGGGAATGAATATGGAATGAACTATTGAACGAATTAATTCTGAAGAAAAAAATAATTTCATTTCCTACAATAAAGAATCACTAATTTATGATTTTAAAAAATACAAAAAGGTTAATTTGACCATCGATAGGCTATTTCAAGAACAATGGCAACTTTTCTTGGATTAACTTTGGCTTGGACTAGACATATATTATAATCGAATTAAACGTCTTTTGATGAAACTTATTACATTGTGTGTCTGTCTGTCATGTATTCATAAATATACAACACATAAATGTTTATTTAATATATTTTTAAAAGCACGCAGAATCAAGTGAATATGTAAAATGTTTTAGTATGTTAATAATCTGTAATAATTTGGAAGAGTTATTCTCGACAAATCACATAGTTTGTGTATTAATATCCTATATAAATTTCATTTATAAGTACGACATATCACAACATTCCCCACAAACGGCTGGTAACATGTGAATAGAACAAACGTCTGATTTAAAATAAATCTGCGTCTCTTGATTTTCGGAACACTTTACTGAACAAAATATAGCTGATGCACGGGATTTCATCCGTGTGGATTTAGTTTTAATAATCCCGCGAGAACTGATTTACCGAGATAAAATATTTCACCCTCCAGTCTTGTTGTCTTGATCAATTGAACTATACCTATGCAAAAAAATCATATCGATCTGTAGCTCAATTTCGGCGTGATTAAAGGACCAACTAACAAACACACTTTTGCATTTAATATAGGTATAAGTAAGGATTAAAGCAGATCTTTTCAAAATTTAAATGTTAAAAATCACCCTTTTTACTCGCCTCTAAATAAAGTTTAACTTAACTTCAAAATTCTCTCTAATTCTCTAAAAAAGGTCTTATTTAAAGTCAATTGAATATATTTCCCCTGCTTTTAAAAAATGTATGATACTAGTTACATGGAAAATAAAAATATTCAGGAAACAGTCTCGCCTCCTTAAAAACTTCTTTTTCCTTGCCCAATCTTGCCATTGTTCTTTAAGATTTTATAGGGGACAAAAATGAAAGTAATATCTATTTATAAATTAATATTTAATTTAAAAAGTCATAATTACAATTATTCATCTAGCGATCCGCCCGAACTTTCGCTTTCGTCTGTGACGTTAATTATAAATTCTGGAGTCGTTTCCGTAGTGGTGTCGATTATCCCATCAAGCCGCATCATGTTATCTTCTTCTTTTATTATGTGCTCGATGCATTTCCTCCACGACACTGCGCTTATTTTTGTAATACCATCGGCGATTAATTGCTTTAGCTCAGCCATTTTAAGTTTTATTATTTTTTCCTACATAAGATTTATGCTGAGCCCATATCAGCTCGATGGGATTCCATTTCCTCTTTCTTGACTCCAGGGAAGCCTAAATATCGATTTTGAACGAAATCGTTCCAACAACAAAGAATTTCAATATGGCGGTGACTTTTTAAAATTTTAGAATCCATTTCCTCTTTTTTGACCCCACGGAAGCCTAAATATCGATTTTGAACGAAATTGGTCCAATAACAAAGAATTCCAATATGGCGGGGACAAGTAGGAAATGAACTGATGATCTTCAAACGCCTAAGCAGATCTTCGTGAATCATAGGTAAAATCCATCTCGATCACGTTTTTCAAATAGAAAAACCACAAAAAAATCGGTGTATTCGTTAGAGAGCTACGAGGTAACAGACAGATACACAGACACTAGCGTATTATTATTCACATATGGAAAATATAAAGAACAAAAGGCTACAAAAACGCGAAAACGCGCAGTACTGTTACTGCGCGTTTTTAAAACGCGCATCTGAAAAGCGCAGTGTGGCCGGGCTCTTATCGGAAACTTTGTAAGTGATAATGGAAATACGTAATTTACGAGTTTTAATAGAATTAAATAGGTACCTGCTCTTTCCTAAACGCAATATTTAGATAAAATTATATTATCTATATATCAAACTAGTCTATATATCAAATGAGTTGGTAAGAGACGCTATTGTAAAATAGCTTGATTTTAATAAATCGATTAAGTTTTCGAATCTGAACGAATTGTATTCGATGTTTACGGTCGCTCACTTCGTGTTATTCATTCATTTATAGTCTGTGGGCACAATGTCATCTCTGCTCAACGTGGCTCAACACTACAGAAATCCAAGGTTACGTCACGTCAAAACTAAAATTGTCGATTATTCTGTGGGTCACAATTTGTGTTTTCATTTAGTTTTTATCAAAAATTTTGATCAAATAGTGAAATTCAATAAATGTTACGTGTATATTTTACTTTAGATGTTGTTGATTGACCACAAGGCGTTTGTGTGAATATTTAATTGTTTTATCATTGTGAAAAGTGTTGACTACGTGTTAACGAAAAGGTGGGTTTATTTACTTTTTGTTTCAACTCCATTGGTACATACAAATTCACATTTGTAATAATCATGTCTGCAAAAGATGTAAGCAATACAGTTTTCATCAGTGAATGAGCAAAATTCACTTTTGCACAATGTACTTTTCGAGATAATACGGTGAAAACAAAATTCTGCGTTTAAGGGAGCGGCAGGCTGGTTACTTTAAGCGGCAGCGATCCGAGTTCTTGCGACTGCATCGCGTTTTCGCGACTCAAAAACGCCCGATACGATGCTAAAATAAGCGAAGGTCAGCGTTTAAAAATCATGCTCATGCTCAAAAATGCAAATCGATCGCTGCGACTGGCGTCTGTTGTGTGCTCACCAGGAATCGAGCTTCCGAAGAGCGACTAAAAGCCATACAAACGCTTATCGTTGCCGCTCAAAGTACAGTCTGCGCTCTCCCTAAATTTTTATGCATCATCCAGAGAATAAGCAAGTTATCTATAGTTTCTTAGTTTGGTCCGAAATAAATATTATGGATCACAAATAAATGAATGGATGGATTTTTTTTAATTCACGGCATAATTTCAACAAAGTTAGTCTTTACTATTTAAAACTCATCTACAGAATTTCTCGTTTTGTCCAGTTTACAGCTTACTCAATTAAGATAAAAAGTAGATCTGAGATAACACCATTATAGTCTTATCCAGGCATCAATTTATTTGATACCACTTTAAACCACTCACAACCACTTGGAACATTTCTATACATACATATTATTGTCGTTTCACAACATTGTTGTAATAAATAACATTATAGAACTGTTTAAAAACTGATATAGAATCAATTCGATACGAGACTCGAGGACCATTTCGAGAGCACTACCCTGATTAAAACTTAGGTATTAAGATATCAAAAATTGACCTTTATAGTCTAGTTAACTTTTTAGCCGTTAAATAATTGTTTACTTGAGCAGTAGTTCCTAAAATTCGAGCTTTTATAATATGTAGAGTATATTCAAAGTAGTATTTGCCTGCGAATTCGGCCGTTGGCAAAACCTAGTAAATCGCCGAGTAATGTTCAACCCAGGAACTGCGTAGGTAGGGCCAGTCATTACGCGGACACACGGTTCATCGCGTCGCGTCACGTCGCCAGTCGCCTTACCAGTGCGGCCGCGGCCTAAAAACGTAAGTATCTTCATTTGTTATAGTAAAATTATATTTTATTTAGGTATCCGGTATCGTTTTCGAATGTAATTTAACAACTATCATTTAAATAGAGCTTACCACAAATACATAATATACCTATTTTACTAAAGCCATAATAGAATGATGAAACATTTTATAATATTGTATCAGACGTGAATGCAATTAGTAGAATAGAACTTAACTTTCTCTATAATCTCATTAAAGATACTGAAGAAAACATGTTCATTACAAGTGGACGCTAAAGGGCATTGAAGTCGTATAAACATTGATAGTAACTAGATGATAGTAGAGTCATATAGTAGCAAGGGTCAACAGTTCGCATGAACGCAATAATTCCGATATATTATAGGATGTCTATAATAATTGTAAATGATAAAAAAACAGGTCACTCGAGGTCGAGTGATCGGAAAGGCGGGCTTGAGGTTAATATGCAAATTTAATTAGTCGAAGAATTATAATAAATACACACATCAAAAGTGTCTAGGGATCAAGCATTTTTATGCGGATTTCTTGAGATTGAGATGTGGCTTTGTAATAAATTTATGATTTTATAAATTTATATGGATCCTTTTTGGTGCATTTCATAATTTGAATCAGGAACTGTCAATCAAATTCGAGTAAAAGATGAAAATCAGCTGTCAATATTTTCCCTATAAAAACATACAACGCATTGAAGACATTATTAGTGCTACTGTTTCCCTACTACTGATTAAAACCAACGTTATTATGGAGCGGCGACGTCATTTAAGCAGGGAAGAAATGCTCAGAGCCGTGGGAATGATAGAAGCTGGTTCCCGGCAACGTACTGTGGCTTTAGCTCTGAATACAAGTCAGAGTGTTATCAGTCGACTTTGGACACGTTACCGAAGCACTGGTACCGTGGCTGAGCGCCATGGAGGACGGTATCGCTGCACCACACGGAGACAAGACCGATACATTCAAATCTTAACTCGAAGAGCTCCAACAATAACCGCCATGATGTTAGCCGTGAGACTTCATCACTCTTCAGGGAACTTAATTAGCGACCAAACAGTCAGAAACCGCTTGCATGAAGTGAACCTTCATTCCCGAAGACCGCTACGGGTACCACCTATAGCAATGCACAATCGTAGGATTCGATATCAATGGGCTCTTGAACACAGAAATTGGGCAGAAGAACAATGGCGTTTCGTGTGCTTTTCTGATGAGTCTCGTTTTGGTATGAGACCGGATACAAGACGTATACGACACTGGAGAACCCCTGGACGCCAACAGCGATTAAAATCCTGCCAGGAAGTCCATCCTTATAGTGGTGGAACCATCATGGTATGGGCGGGTATTTGGATCGGCGGAAGAACTGAGTTGATTTGGATCAGAGGCAACCTCAACGCTCAAATTTATGCTGAGACGATTGTATCAGACGTCATCGTTCCTCTACAAGTGCAAATCGGTCCCTTATTTCAGTTAATGCATGATAATGCACGACCGCACACCGCAAGAGTTGTAAGACAGACTCTCGCCGCAGCTAACATCAATGTCCTGCCCTGGCCTGCTCAGTCGCCAGACTTGAACCCGATTGAGCATGCATGGGATATGCTACAGAGAAGAGCTCTGCCGAATATGGAGGGTATCCAGTGGCAAGAAGACCTTTTTTTGTTGTTGCAACGAACATGGGCGGCCATTCCACAGCGTGATTTGGATGAACTCATTTTGAGTATGCCAAACCGATGTTCTTGTGTTGTTAGTGTTCGCGGTAGAAACACGGATTATTAATTGTTTAAGTTACCCAATAAAATTTTAAAGAAAACTGTTATTTCAGTCTTTTTTTCGAACTTTAATGTTAGTGGTTCAAATGTCAAAAATCCCTTTATTAGGAAAATGGCAAATTTCTTTATTAATGCAAAGGTGACTTGGTTTATCGTTACTGTGACAAACGAAAACACTTTATTTGATGAATCCTTAAAGAAAATTTTAATTAATATCAATCAGGAGAAAAGTTATTGCAAAAATATATGTTGATCCCTAGACACTTTTGATGTGTGTATAAATGTAATTATAATTAAGAACATATTATAAATGTGGGTGATCTATTAATCAGGAACAAGAAGAAACAACAAACAATGAAGAAGAGAAGACACCATAAACTAAAAATATGTCTGCAAGAATAACGAAAACGCTTGTCCGTTCTGTAAACGTCTTGTCCCAGATAAATTAACTCGCCGGCTGGACGGATGTCTAACTGTCGCCGGTGACTTTAAGTTTGAAGCTTGCACAAAAAGCCAGCAGAGCATACTGTATTTTAGATTTTCAGCGGATTATTCCTTTGCTTGGTAAAATAGTGATTTTGCACCTATTAAGACCGACCCACTTAAAAATGATGAATGAACATCTAATGTCCAACAAACAAGTCATTATTAGATATATAATTTGAGACTAGAGGCAACTACAAACTAGCATAGAACGCTGCATTTGGATATCGTCAATTGTGTAGGGCACACACTGCTAGACACCTAAACAAATAAGCAAATAAACCGTTTAGAACTTTGTACCTACCTACGTCACAGTTGCATTATCACCTGATTATACAACTGCAAAAAGGCAAACATATTTGGAAAGTATTTAGGTTATGTTTGGGACACTGTTCATATACAGAGGTGTCTTAATATTTGTTTTATTAAGGGCCTATTTCACCAAGGTTTCACTACCTTCAGGTAAACTTTAACCGACAAATAAAGTTCACGTTGTGACAGTTTTGTATGGCCAATCTGTCAAAACGTCAAATTTATTTGTCAGTTATTTTATTTGATACTTTGTCATGTAATTTATGCACTAAATCTAAAATGGTAAGGGTAGGGTCTTTAATCATAATTCCTCTCATTTCCTTACTTTTACCCTTCATATTCTCTGCATCATAATTAAACAGTTTAAGTCGGGGTTCTAGGTTTTTATGCATGTGAAACCCTAGAACCTTAGAATTACATCATTAACCCCTTTTTTACAAATTGACAGATTTTAATTGTAACTAAATTGACAGATTTTGTTTATCCTGTTCCGCAAGCTACATTGTAAAAGGATAGCACTGATTCAGAGTCAATTTAGTGTGGTTAAGAGATTGAGTAAAAAAGAATTATTTTAGTACCACTGTGACGATAAAATAGGACATAGTTGGAAACTGGGAAGAGTGACTAGTCAGTGTCCTATTGCCAATGGTAATGCTAAGGCGCCATCTCCACGGACGAGGGAATCGCAACAGTCCGTCCTACTATTCCTACTAATACCGTCGGATAATAAGGGATCGTATAACCGCGATACTCTAGGTCTAGCCCGTGGAGATGGCGCCTAAAGACTAGTTCTGTTCATGTAATTGAGTGTTTTACTGACTGATTGTTTTCTTTTTACTTGTGTTTTCAAATAAGAACGTTTTATTTCATTTGGTCAGTTTGTAAACCAATTTGTCAATTCAGGTATGTTTCCCTAAAGATACAAAATATATGATACTATGATATACTATCATTTTAAAAAATGTATTCTAAACAAACAAAATGTTAATCAATCATAGACTTTACCTTATCTGTAGCAGGCGACATAATCATAGATTCTTATTTACAAATCACTAACTTTAGTCACAAACACTTGCAAAACCAAATCTAATGAAGATTTGATGAAGGTACACTATTCACGACATTTTTTGCTGTCTCCTATAAAACATTAAATTCGTTTCAAAGCTCGTGAAAACAACACTAAATTGTGAAAATCCACTGCCACTTAACATTCGAAAGCCACAGTATCCAAAGCACGTAATAAATATAATTTTAAAATCAATCAGCCCAAATTATAATTTTTGGTAGTAGTGATACCTAAGCATAGTGAGAAAATTAACTAAAAATGAAGTTAAACAGCAATACTCGATTCTATTGGACATTGGTACATGCGCGTGCTATGCGTGCGCACGGCGATGGCTCGAGCGAGAATATGCGCGTCTTTTGGTTTTATCAATATTTGTCAATACGCTAACGTATCTATCAATACATGCCCACTGATAATGTGCTAACTTAAGATAATCATCATCATCAGCAACTCATTAACGGCTCACTACTGAGCGCAGGTCTCCTCTTTGAGAAGGGATATAGGCCATAGTCCTCCACGCTGGCCCAATAAGAATTGGCAGGCTGAAGATAATATCTTGAGACATATCTATCCAAAAATTGTATTAAAGGGCGCTTATACTTATTGGGTTCCGTACCCATAATGTGTGCTAATCCCTATTAATAAGCCTCCCCTGTCCATCCGTCTGTCGTTATCTCATGAACCAAAATAGGTAGATACTTGAAATTTTCACAGAATGTGTTTTTCTATTGCCGCTGCCCGCTATAACAAGTAATGAAAAAAGACGGTATCCATATAAACTGTTTATTTATTATTGTTTTTGCTCGATTTTAATAATCTTGTATGATATACTTTGAATTAAATTATGAAGTAACTTTCTTCTCGTGTAGAATTCATGTGTGGAAAATACTATTAATGGTCTGTCTGAATTCAGCTCGCATCTACCAATGAATTTGAAATGTCTGAATTTGAATTTAATGTCATCTAATGAGTTGATGAATCTTCTGTATAAATAAAAATCAAAGTCTGTATGTTTGTCCTCTATGCGTTCCGAAACCATTGATCAGATTGTGATGAAACTTCGGTAGGGTGTTCTGGGGACGCCCGCAAGGGATCCTGGCCCAAAAAATCTATAACAAATTTTTGGAACGAAGTTCCTTATGGGGCGTTGCGGAGGGGTACCCTAGCCGGCAAAAAACGTCCGTAACGTTAAAAAATAAAAGCGTAAGATTTTTTCGTCACAGTCCTTGTTGTCTTCGTTTATTTTACACATTCTATCAATGCTTCGATGGCGCAGCGGTAAAAAGAAGAAGTGATACTACTTATCGGTTCAGCACCCCGATTCAGAACATTTCGATAACTTCCCGTTTCGATACGATTAGATATCGATCTCGTATCGAAAATTTTTTGTCGTGCGATTCAGAACATTCGGTTAGAGAATTCGATTCGATGTCGACTACGGTATCGGCTTCGGTATCGGTATCGACAAGATACATTAAATTACATGTGGATTTACGAAGTTTGTTGTTTTACCAAAATTTCACTTGTTATTAAATTCATGTTAGCACTAAATAAATAGATTTTAATCATTTTCGAAGGTCATCGAAGTAATTATTTAAAATGATAACTTGTTAAATTATTGACGGCCAATTTTCAGCCTTGTCGATAGATGGCGCTAAGTTCATGTTTCATCCCTCTGGGTTCTTATTTTATTTTGTTGTGGTGTACATAAATGTTAATTTAATGTTAAAATACGTACAATATGGTAAGTAAACATTTACATACCAAAATCATTCATCATAATAATTTTATACGAAAAACCAGTAAACACAGTACGTAAACAAAAGGATACCGGATGCCCTGTAGCTTTCGATAAGTAACCAACTAAAATTATCGGACGTTCGGAAAATCTTATTCGATACGGTTGTTGTGAATAGCGTTTGATAGAAGATGTCGAACGATATCTACGTTGGTTCGATTCGGTTTCGATTTCGACAACTTCTCTGTCGATACGAGAACTCTGAATTGAAAATTCATCTTAACGTGCGATAACAAACCGAATCGATCGATAATTATGTTATCGTAAGGTTCTGAATCGGGGTGCAGATGTTCGAATCCTGACTTCAGATAATTACTATTTATTTTATTTTTATTATTATTTTATTTTTATTATTAATTTATTTTTATTATTAATTTATTTTTATTATTATTTATAATTTTAAATTTTTATACATAATATTTGGTAAAAAAGTAATTTTTTTGATTTTTATCGATAAAAAAATTACGATAAAAAATGTATACCCGAATAATTATTTTCTCTATACCTCGAATAGAACTTGAAATTAATATTTTTATAATAAGGAACTTCGTTCCTATCTAGTGTCCCACGACACCACACGACTATTTTTTATACTCTACGTGGCATTGCAACACATGCCGGGTACAGCTAGTCACATCAAACTAATATTATAAAGGCGAAAGTGTGTGTGTATGTGTGTGTGTGTGGTGTGTGTGTGTGTGGAGTGTGTGTGTGTGTGTGTGTGTGTGTGTGTGTGTGTGTGTGTGTGTTACGTGTTTGTTACTCTTTCACGCAAAAAGTACCGGACGGATTTGGCTGAAATAATTCAGATCTATTATACCCTGGATTAACACATTTTATCCCGTAAAATTAAATCCAAAAACCTTAATCCACGCGGACAAAGTCGCGGGCATCATCTATTAATTTATAAAACTTGATAATAATTTGATTTTAGACATAAATATGAAAGTTTGTCTGCCTGTCAGTCTGTTCTAATCGTAGAATTGATCTATAAATATGCTAGTTTAAACCCAGGTAATAAAAGAGTTCCCAGGAGATTTTAAGATACCTCAATCCACGCGGACGGAGCCGTGGAAATCAGCTAGATTTAATAGAATCGAATAGTATCAATCAAACTGAAAAATAAAAAGCACAGAACAAGTGAGCCACATGCTCTTTACACTAAAAATAACCTTTTGATCTCTAATCATTATAAAAATAAAAAGTATATCATTTTTTTCTATAAATAAAAATTCAAATTAATGCACTTCTTTCATTGAAGGGTCAGCAAAATAAACATCATCTTGGGCAGAGCGTGTGCAAAACAAGTCATTATTCCGGAAGGAATAATGTTCAAAATAACATTACTAGGAATAATAATAAATAATAATATAAATAAAACCGACGTATATTAAACTTATCTGAAAACCGTCGACCCTGCCCTTTAGGGTGAACATATCTGTAGCGATTGTATACACTTAGTTTATTTATACAAAAATGGGCTCTATTCGAAACACAGTTGGAATCTTCTGTAGCAAATATTCTAGTTATAAAACAAAAGAAACATTCAAAATCACGAAGTCAGAGGTCTGCAGATAAGGTATGTATAGATAAATATTGTTGTTTTCTGTTCATTCTTATCAATTCGGTTTTTTCTGGTTTATATTTGTGCAAATAAATAACATTGACATACTTTTATAAGGAATTTGGAATTTTTTCAAGTACATAAATTGACATATGATAAAGCCAGCAATAATATAATCGACACGATCAATTTTATAGTATGATAATATTATCTAATCGGGGATTCTTAAAAAGATATATGAGAATGATAAGATGTATCATTGACGTACGGTATACGGTACGGTACGATATACGGGAGTTCACACGGCCGCGAAGCACAAGCATTAAGTTACATATTTCTAAGCTTCCTACGATACGATACGATTTATCTTAATCTTTTTTTAGCGGCAGCGATCGCGGCGTTTTTATGGCCTTTAGCGTTTTCATGGCCTTTTGCGTGCATCGCGTTTCGCGCACGCGAAAATCGCGACTCAAACGGAATAAAAACGCCGCGATCGTTGCCGCTAAAAGTAGCCAATCTGCTCTCTTCCTGAAATACCGACCTAAGAACAAGTTTCTCAATCTAGGCTTACACAAAACGACTCTACGACGTCGATTCTATAGCAGCTTAAAAAAATATTGTCATGTAGGTAGTAGTTAATATAGTAAACTTAGATTCTCGAAAGTTAAGATTGGTTTGTTTTGTTGGATTAGGTCGTTGCTTTATTAAGAGTGCGTTATATTTTTTGTTCTGCTAAGGTTATCACTAGAAAATTACGCAATCTTTTCGTCAATTATAGTTTAAGACATCGCAAAACACATGACTATAGCATAAACTTAAACATTAATTTATTATTATATTTAACTAAAAAAGGTGCTTTTTCACTGAAGCGAAGCGGAGATGTATCTTTTATAATAATATTATCAATGATTCTCCGCTTCAGAGGAAATGCGCCTTAATCCCATGGAGACATGTGTACTACTATTACTTCATAATTTGTGCGTGAAGACATCTTCTTCATCATACGATGTAACTGATTATATATTCCAATTTCCAGTTAGCGGCGGCTTTTTTCGGCATTCGTATTTTCAATGATATTATAAATCTAAGCAAGCTACGGTAAGCACGTTGCGCTTTTTAAGCATTTTTTTAACTTTTAAGTACACACTGGCTGTCCAAGCTTGGAAAGAGTAGAAAAAAAGGGGCGCTACTATCGCTACTTTATGATGAACCTAACAACCCAAAGAGTAACAATCAAATGTAGCAATCCGAAAATCACCATTCGGGTGACACACCACTTCATCATATTTGATTGATTTTCGAGTATTTTGGGCAATTTAACGCAAAATAAATAAGTATTTACGATTTCCAAAATCAGATTGATTGACAGATGACAGAACACTGACACTTGACAACTTAATTGAGTGTTGTCATAGAAAAAATTAGTTCCGTTTTGAGACTTTTTCGCCAAGCTGTATGTGTATGTAGTATGCAGCATAGCACGTACCTGGTAAGCATTCCACTGCTGCACTAGGTGCTGGTGGCACGCGGCGCACGCGCGCACGGTGCCCTGCGCGTCTTTGGGCCGCGAGCGGGGCGGCCGCGGGTGCTGTTCGCCGAAGATGGGGAAGTACGGCTGTTTATTCTGAAAAACAAGATTTAAGTCAAGAATAAAAAAATCGGCCAAGTGCGAGTCAGGCCTCGCTCTTTTAGGGTTCCGTACATATGACCAAATCAATTTTTAAAACTAGATACATACCTATTTAGATATCTTAGTTCTTAGATAGAACTAAGTTAGCATATTATGGGGAAAAAATGCTCGTTTGTTTTTGTCACAATTTTAATGAATGAAGAAATGGCGGGTGCATTTCTTCATTTTTGAAGTTAAAAACTCGGCCAAGTGCGAGTCGGGCCTCACTCTTTTAGGGTTCCGTTAAAAAAAATTAAATTAAAAGATTTCCATCTACCCACCTACCCATTTTAATTTAATTTTTTTAATTTAATTTAATTTTTATTATTTGTTGTTATAGCGGCAATAGAAATAAATAATATGTGAAAATTTCATCTGTCTATCTATTACGGTTTACGAGATACAGCCCGCTGACAGACGGACGGACGGACGGACGGACGGACGGACGGACAGCGTAGGCTTAGTAATAGGGTCCCGTTGGTACCCTTTGGGTACGGAACCCTAAAAAATAATAAAAAATATATTTGAGCTCCAATTAATGAGCTCTAGACAATGACACCCCACATGCCAGGGTCAAAAATAAAATTTTATTTCAATTCCTTTTTCATGTATGGGAGCCGAGCCCCCTTTATTTTTTAATTTTATTTTATTTTTATTATTTGTTGTTACAGCGGCAATCGAAATAAAACTCTGTGAAAATTTCAACTGTCTACCTATTACGGTTTACGAGATACAGCCCGCTGATGGACGGACGGACGGACGGACAGACGGACAGCGGAGGCTTAGTAATAGGGTCCTGTTGGCATCCTTTGGGTACGGAACCCTAAAAAGCACAAAATAAGGTGTTGAATAGAATGAATTTACATTACTTATTAAGTTATTTTAGTCCATGACAAAATGTAGTTTATTCTTTTCTGTATCTCATGTCGTGTAAATCTGAATTGAACTTGTCCAAAGACATTATACATACACAGGAGAGCAGACTGCATAATTACTTAAAATCGTCAAAAACTACATTCACACGCATAATCCGATCACTGATAATGGTGCATGAACGCGAATTATCATAATGATGTTTCGAATTCGTGTGTTGTCTTTATGTACATTTTTTAGTTAAATCTTGACTGTATGGAAATGTGATTTACTTATGTCATATAACTTTTCTATTAGATATTATTACGCAACAGTCGCGCCTGTCTTGCCTCACGAAAATGAAGCTTAGCCGCTCGCATACGACTCGCTCTCGCTGTGAATTATATAATTCCTTAATTGGTTTTACTACACTAATTAATTCAAAATAGTTTGTATCATAAAGACAGGAAAGATAATGCGGATTAAGTAGATTAGATTAGAGATAAATTCAGCGATAGATAAAATTTATAATGTCACAAAAAAAGGTGGACATGTTGCCTGGTTAGAGCACTTTGAATGGAAGTACAGGAGGTATACCAGACCGAGACATGTGGAAGGTCTTAGCAGAGACTCGTGTCCAGGAGTAGATGTTGATATGTCGCTGAAGAAGAGATGCAGGTAAAATTTTATTTTGCAATTATGGATAGATTTATAAAGAGCAACTGCAGAGTTTTTTGCCATCTCTTCTCAGGAGATAAAATATTTCAAACCGGTAGAAACTGTGGTAGCCATGACTCCTTTAGTGTCTGACCGATTTTAGGCCGACGCCGAAACCGATTAATCGGCTGGCCACAACCCGGGGGCCAGGATGGTTTGTGTTCAAGATTGGCTAAAAATGAATAAAATAACTATTTTTTTAAATACCTTGTAACTTGTCAAACATGTCTTTGTTTTGGTTTGGTTATTTGCTGGTGATACGTAACAGTTCGTTCAATTTCAGCGCATGTTAGAAATCTTCGGCTTTGGCCAAACACTTCAGCCAATTTTGGACGTTTGGCTGAAGGTGGTATTTTTGGCCAAAGCCAAAGGTTCGGTGGAACACTACTTGGCATAAGCCAACATAAAATAAATAATTTTGAATGTGAATTTGAAGCCAAACTTCACAACAATAAAATTCCACATAATGTTTTGTAGCATTACAAAAGTTACATGATATAATATCTGTCTAATGTTTATCACAATCCAAACAATTCGCAGTGCTTATTAGTTTTATCACTCAACACAATTGTGCCTAAGTCTAAGCTATAATTAGGTATCTATGTACAAAATAACTTTCACATCACCTCGGTATTATATTACTGCGAAGGACACACCTCCACCAAGCCAGTAACGTCACTGCTTGTGCCAATACATACAAACCACGGTCAATATTGGCAAATCACGATACTACAATAATAATAATTGATGTTTCAATTCTCTGTTAGATCTATCGTAACATCATAACACTATTTAAAAAAAAAAAAAAAAAAATCATATAATGCCTTTTGAAGGCCAATACGCAAGTGTATAATATATGCATAAACAATTTCTAATATTTTCAGTGTAACTTTGTCACTGAATAAATATATCTACTTACGTTATTTGAGCTAGCTAGCTAGAACTTAGCTACAAGTTGATGTAGTATCGATGATAGAGCGTCCTCCGATTAAAATTTTCAAAATATATTTATTGTGCAAAAATCATCAAAGAAAAGAAAGCGTGCTGAATTGGTTGAGATGAATGAACAGAAATCGTCCAGTTACAGTTTTATTATAAGTATAGATAAAAGTAACTAGCTGATGTTACGTACTTCGAAAAGTTATTTTAGTACTTATGTAATAAAAAAAGATTGTTTTTAAAGTAATGTAAAAGGAATTTGACCTAAAAACTTTATTTTTGAAACCTAAATCTGCCCAAGTGACTCTTAAATTTTATTTGTCGACAAGAGCCAATAATTAATTTAATTTTATTTATTTACAAGAGCCAATAATTAATTTTCATACATAATTAATTAATTCTTGGCACCAAACTATGTCAATATTTGCAAACGAAAATAGACCATGCATATGTGTAAAGATGTACTTGCGATTGTATTCATGACGTCATTTAACATTACCCAAGTTACGTTAGGCAGTCTAGGCAACCTCACAAATCATAATATTTACACGAAATATAAAAGCAGAAATAACTACGTAACAAATAATAAATATGTTTCATCTATGTAACACGAAACATTTCCAGAATTAGACCACTCTGTCCATTAAACTAAGTTTATCTAGGGTAAAAGCCAGATATTTGCCACATTTTTTGAAATTACTTTAAATATCTTTCAATACAAAAAGCAAAATACTATATTTGCAGAACGGATAGGTACTTTAGCTTATTATCCTCAAAATGAAAGTAAAAAAACATTATCTTCGATATTTCCAGAGTATTGGCGATTTCTGCAAACCTCTAAATTTTGAGACTTTGAGAGTTTTCATAATTTGAACCTTATGATTGCGACAATATGGTACAAAATGAGTTACGTTCTGTTGCCTGTCTCCCGCACCATGCTACACCGCACGGAGTATCATTGTCATCATCTCAGCGGCCACGTCGTCTCTGACAAGAGTGACCGATTGAGAAGAACACAAATTGTCTACTAGTTATTTAATAACGGAAAGTTTTCTCACCACGTCAGCTATTTAACGGACTTAACCTGGCCGATAGCCCAGTATAAATATAGCCGACGGCTCACTCGCACCCGATCTGACCCTACACGATGAGCCGATGTTTATATTACGAACATATTTGACCCATGATCCTGTTATCGGTATTTTCCATCATTATAATATTATGTACTAACAATTTTTTTATATGATCTGAAATTACAGCACATTAAAATAAAATCAATCAGTCTTGCTCTTGCCATAAAGCTATCGATAAAATTCAAACAAGAATAATAGTCAAAATGTTGATATTCATTATTTATGAACATGTAAGAATAACATTTGTAAAACCAGAAAATAAATCGGTCCAAAAACAAATAAGTTATAACTTATAAGCAGTTTTATAACCCGTGTCATTAAAGAAAGGAATTGTAAATGGCGTCGCTAATCATTCCCTCTCACTCGCACACGTCGTTACAGCACGCAAAAAAATTATCAGTCTGTATCTGCTTGCACACTGTGTTTTTGTTACTGTTCTTTGTCTTGTTTTCTGTCAAGTTTTTTCGTTGTTATTGTCGTTCGTATGCTGTTTATTTATCAATAATTATCTTACGTTTAAAAAATGAGCTTTAATTTAATGAGCGTTTACGCGAAACGAGGAAAGATTCTTCGAAGTGATGAGGGTGAAATCGTATAAATAATGTCACAAAATATTTTGAAGAAGAAATATAAAATACGTTGCGACCTGACGCGAAACATACAAGATAAGTTAGAGGACTTAAAGATAACAAGAAATAAATAAATACCTAGAGATATTAAACATGTGCTAACTATATAAATCAATAGTAATATATAGGTATATTTAATAACATAATATAGGTACATAAATGAATAAGGTATCAACACAAATACTAAATAAATAATATAAACATACAATGTGTGTCTGTATAGCTACACATATAGCAGCCCAGCTTCGCTTCGTTTTTTGCTGACGGTCCAACCTGTGCCTGTCATTACAAGTACAAGCCGCCATTTCAGATTCCTTTCTTTATTGACACGGCTTATACCATGGTTTTACTACGACTGTATCTGTCTCTTTCTAAAACGAAATTTTCTATGAAGAGTATAATATGGGGCTACTCAATAGCACTCTCTTTGTCTAACTTTAAAGCTTTATATTTCCGAGACTAGTTGAGATATTTAAAAAAGAAAAAAAAACCGGCAAAATGCGTGTCGGGCCACGCGCAGTGTAGGGTTCCGTAGTTGCAAGTCACAAATATTATTGCTGACCTAGGATTGTGCTTTTATTTTATTTATGAATATGGAATATATTTTGAGTTCCATGGTTTAAATACTATAATATACTACAAAATATGCAACTTACACTACATATTGTAATACCTAACCTAGAAAAAACAGATATAACTCCTTAACTAATGAGCCCTACTTAGCCGTGATAGTTTTCCTATAAAACTCTTTTCCTCTTTTCCTATAAAAAGCTGGCAGAAGGGCATGGGGGGGGGGGGGGGGGAGGGGGAGGACACTTGACTAATAAAATTAAACACTTTAAAATATCATATTTCTCAAACGGATCCCTGAAACGAAAAATGGTGTTCCCACACCCACAATATTTTTGAAAGACCTATTCAACGACACCCCACACTAGATAGACGAGACATAATATATTTTTTATCCATTGTAGGTTTGCTAGGAAAATGTTGTTTTTATTTAGCAAACCTGCAATGCATAAAAAATATATGTCAGTGGATATCATTTTTTGATAGGTACTGAGTTACAGAAACCCTGGTCAGACCAGCGGCTATGTGAACAACTACAACTATAAGTTGGTAGTGTTAAGGCAGGTCTCCACTGAAATTGTTGACAACTTCTGTGTTTCCAACACTTTGCAACTCTCCAAAAAATCACCCACTTATGTTTCAATTGTGTCTCCACTGATATGAAACAAATCGCCAACAATTTGAGACACATTTCAGTTGACAACTAGCTGTCTCCACCAGTATTGTTGGCAACATGTCTTCGAACAGCGATGATAGTATATTAATTATTATTTTTTAAAGTGAAAAGAAATGGAAGCATAAATATTGGATACGGTCGGACGGTCACTATTTATACATTATTAACGATTACAGAATTTTATAAAGTAATCTAAAGCCAAGGTCAAAGTTATAACGTAATAATTTCAATATATCCACACCCCCACGTTATCGACACGGGTGCGAGCCCTCACCCGGACCTGCCCGCTACGCTCCATGGCTTTGATAAACACAGTCTGCTACATTGATACATGGGCATGCAAGAAAACTAAACATGGCGTCATTTTTTTAATGTTCGTAATAGCCGACATAATCAGCTAATAATAGGTGACGATAGCGTCAGATTGCAATGATTTATTAAAAAATTACATATGTATTCCAAAACCGTTAAAATAGATTTAACAAAAAAGGTGATTCCAGCACTACCGTAATGAACCGAAAGGTCCGCTTCTATCCTTTCCACCAACAAAAGCATTCCCAAAGAGGGTTGCTGGTGCAAACTGGTGCTGGAATGCGGCAGATAGGGCCCGAACCTGTCTGCGGTATTCCTAAAAGCCTAGTTCAGCTTACCCTGTTAACATACTGCTACTATGACACGCTAATTCGTTGGCGTAACTTACCAGGACTAAACCATTCTAAAGCGCTAGTTAGATCCTTCAATAAGAAGGCTGCCAATGAGGCATTAGCGCTTAGTAGGAAAAACCTATGCATTCTGGTGCAAGCTTTGACGGGACATTGTGGACTAAACAGACACATGTTCAACCTCAAGCTCAAGGGCTCAGATATGTGCAGGCTATGCCTGGAGTCGGCGGAAACGCCGCTGCACATTATCTGTTACTGCCCCGCTTTAATGCATAAACGAAGCATTCTTCTAGGGAAACACATCGTACACCCTGAGGAGGCTACACTAATCCCAGTCAAGAAGTTTTTGGCGGCAACAAGTATCGGAGGGGAGCTATAAATAGTGGCGAGCACAATAGACCGGCGACGGTCGACGTGCTACAGGGCACCGAACCTGCATAGCCGCGCAACAGAAGAAGAAGAAGAAGAAGAGGGTTGACGTCAGGCAGGAAGCCGGTCGTAAAATTTCATGCCGAATCACTAAACTCGTTGATTGGTCGACTCTGGTCTCCGCGTTGTTCAGAGCGGCATTGTACAAACATGTACGTAAGTACAGGTTTTCTAGGCTTCCTTTTTAGGTTTCCTAAGTTTTAAGTGTATTTAAACAACAAATACTTAAAACACCAATTTATAATGCGCTTTGTAATTTGCGACCAAAACAAATGAGCATTTTTCCCCTAAAGCTAATTTAACACTATCCAAGAACTAAGATAAGCACTATCCAAGAACTAAGATAATATCTAAGATGTCTCGCACATAGCAATAACAATTTGACTGGAGGATATAAAAGTGCTGACAAGTCCACTATGTAAGACTGCACTACTTGCACTATCCTTTATAAATCTATTAGGCTTTAGTCAATTTTTTAATCGATTTCTTATTGCAATCGATTTAAGCTCAATAACATTTATCTCTTCTTTATCTATGCCGCAAATAAGTAGTAAAATTATTTTCTTTTCAAACACAGCATGAAATCAATACAAGAATAGCAAACACATGGATGAAGTACTGCAGCATGAGTTATTTAAGGGTGTACTTCCTATTTCAAACTAATAAAAGTCAAAGCTACAGATGTGTAGATAGATAATCTCTGTGTTAAAAATATTGAATAGTTTAACCTGCACACTTTCAAAGGAACACACAGCGAGGAATCCTGGACAGATTCAGGAATTATATTAAGAGATTTAACAACCAACTCAGAAATAAAACCCCACAGCCAAGCAAAGTAGGTACATTAAAAAGATTCTTCTTAAATCCAAAACAGACCATCTGCAGAGATTGAAGAATGATACAGAAAAATAAAAAAATACTGGTATCCACCCGAAAGAAAACAAAACGAGGCAGACCATTCAAAATATGGAACAATGCTATATTAATAAAGGGACAAATATATAAGGGACATACAGGGTATACGAGAATAGCTGGAAATTAGT
This sequence comes from Oeneis ivallda, assembly GCA_029955525.1. Taxonomy (NCBI): domain Eukaryota; kingdom Metazoa; phylum Arthropoda; class Insecta; order Lepidoptera; family Nymphalidae; genus Oeneis; species Oeneis ivallda. The sequence continues at coordinate 13,710,377 of JARPMR010000007.1, forward strand.
TCAGATAGAAAATTTTGGAGGAGGTTTTTACTTATCAGTGCCGATTTCACCAACATCGAGAGACGCTTAATTAACCAAGGAATAAAATGGACGTTCTGACGGTTTTGTATTGAAAATCTACCTAAGTATCTTTATGCTCTGATAAGATTTATTTTACTTTGGTTATATCGGCCCGTAGGAAGTAAGATTGCGAGTATACGATGGGTGCACGACCCCCGACAGCTATAGGACAACAATGTAGTTACCGAGACAGTCTTGTCTTTGGGCTCCTTGGTGTGCAGGTTGTAGAGAGTGCCGCGCTTGTACTCGTCACCGCACACGTAGCACACCTCCGTCATGCAGTTCTTGTCCGGCATCGACAGGTCCAGGATGTCGCGCTCTGAACTCGACGTCGAGTTGCCCGAGTACACGGACACCGTTGACCTGGAAACATTATACAAACAGATATAACAACGTTTTTAAAACGAACTATGGCACAAGCTGAGGGGATGGCCCATTGACTACACCACAACACAATTAATTTTACATAGGTACCTACATAGCTGTACTCTTAGACAAGACTCTTAGTGATAACTAATTTGTTGTGTTGGTTAAGGTGTTGGTCATTTATTTATTTAACTGCTAAGTTGTGATGCTGGAAGCAGCATCCGTGTTTCTTGCCACCTATAATTTGAGCACCTTCAAGGCAAAAGTGAATAGGCATCTTCTAGGCAAGCACGCTCCAATCTAGGTCTCATTAGTGCTTTCCCGTCAGCGCAAGCCTATTTCATAATAGAACTAAAATACATATTTAAATGGTATCGTATGGAATCCGCCTGAGTCTGAGAGTCAGCTGGGCAGCGTACTAGAAGCATTGTGATGTCTCAGACACAGATATTTTGGACGAGAAGACATGACTATGGGAGTCAGGGAAAACATGACTATGGGAGTCAGGGAAAACATGACTATTGGAGTTAGAGAAACATGGCTATGGGAGTCAGAGAAACATGACTACAATAGGTAGGGAAACATGACTATGGGAGTCAGGGAAAACAGAGTGTACACTGTACAGCTGTCAGCTGTGTTTCCGAACATTTGTTTACTAAAATATCTCCTGTTGGCGAATTTCGGTCGACTGAGCACTATAATTAGTTATTTACAAAACCATTCTCGCGCAAGAGTCTTTAGCTGTCATTATACAGACTTGTTACATTGACAGCTGCGCTTCGCTGCGATCGCTCGGCAATCAGCCATCATCAGTATAATCCGCCATCAGCAAACTTTCTGTGCGCGACTTATAGATGAAAGTGACAACTGGGAGTAAAACCTTACGAAATAACAGGCTGGGCTAACAGTTAAAGTAGTAATTTACCTCACAGCATCTAAATATCCAGCAGATTCCGAAGCCCCCGAATGCTGCGAACCGACGGAGATGACGGAAGGGTCACGCGCTCGGAGGTCCAACACCCCTTCCTCCTCGCCACCCGCCCCTCCAACCACCGGGCCGCCAGGGTACCGCTGCTGGAATTTAAAATAAAGCAATAAATTATTTATTTACCTGGGCATACAATAAATAGCTCTAAATTCTGGTCTATAAGATACTAGTGGTTCGCCCCGAACTGAGACCTCGCGGTAACGGTTTCCCATAATTACTTATTCATTCAATCGATACATGACGACCAAAATTGACATTATTATATGCCCGTTTTCACCAACCATACCTAAATCATCCCCTAAGTAGAAGTATTTTTACGTAGGTAGCCCCGAAATACAATCCTAAGTCCTAACATCCGTCCCAATGTCCTTTTAGGTGCCCCGTACAGGTTCGTGATAACGAAGTTGACAGAAAGCATCACCTAACTTAACATAGGTATTCCGTAAAGGTTAGGGAGCGTTAGTGAAAACATTGAATTATTATGTACTAACGAGTGAAAACGGGCATTGTACAAAGCGTCATCTATCGACACGAATAGAAAATATACAAAATGTATTAATTAATAGTTTATTGAAGTTTAATTGAATAATATGTTATTATATGTACCAATTAGTACTTGTTGTTATACAAAATAATAATGGTCGACGCAAAACTCTTTTTTGGGAAGGAGAATGACAGCGCCATCTATTACCATTATTGTGAAGCTATGTTGAAAATTACTGATCATGCCCATTAAAAATTAAATAATTTCGTTTCTTTATAATATTCATATAATTTTAGTATTTGTTGTTCAAGTACAGGAAACAAGTGAAATAAAAAAATAGGTTCAGCTTCAAAATACATAGCTGATTTCGCCAGAGAGTGTCTTCAAGCAAGCGTATTAAATCTCGACTTAAGTCCCCCATTTCGTCAATTTTAAGGGAAAAATTAAAAAAAAAAAATTTTTGTACTTGGTTCCAAATTATCTTCAAAATAATATACCGCAATTTTATGTAACGCTATAAAAAATATTTTACTTCGCATTCGCTTCTATGAGAGCCCCCCTCAAATAACTGATTTTTGTAACTTTTTAAGCAATATTCGGCTGAAGGCCATCGGTTTACATATTATGGACAGACAAGTGCAAATTCACTCAAGTAGACTCAGATACCTTCGCTTCACTCGGTCAATAAAAATTAATGCTAAGACCAATTGGGTTGCATTCCTTCATAACCCTAAATCAGGAGTCTAAAGCCCGTTTTCATCAACAGCTCTAGGTTTAGAGCTCAAAGCTAAGTTAGTTCACCATAACTAACAATACTATTGTTAACAATCATGCCTCCCACGAGAAGATTATTTGAATAGGCCAATGGAAATAAGTACAGAGGTGCGATAGTCTAAAAGTTATTCCATTGATCGTATTCGTATTCGATGCCATCAGCGTCAAAGTTGAATAAACCATAACAGCATTGAATTAAAGCTCAATTTCATGTGTGCATTCTTATACGTATTTACGTATACGATACGCTCCATATTAAAATCGGTTGTACTGAATTTGTGACTTTAAATCAATACAGTCAAGGATTAATTTACTTTGACGTGACAGAATACGATCAATGGAATAACTTTTAGACAATCGCCAGGCAGTTTCAGGTTCCTGCTAGATGTAGGAAAAAAATACTTACATTGTTAAATTTGGCAGTGTGGTTGGTATCTTTCTTCGGCGAGGCGGTCCTGGTAGGCGGGTCGAGTAGAGCGCGGGAGGCGGGGCGAGGCGTCGCCGCAGACGCGTTGGACGGCTCATCTCTGGTTGCGTTGGCCTCAGCGCCCAGCCCTAGCACCTGCGCCGCATATTCACCTTGGAACGACATGTCTGCACCTGAAAAGGATGGATAAACTGTTCAGTTAGTTGATGTTGTAGTCAAGTGTTGGTAGAGCCCCCGCTAGGTGGACCGTCAACATTAAAAGAGTCGCAGGCGGCGCACAACCGAAACCTGTGGAATCCCATGGAAGAGTCCGTGTCAGGAACGGGAAGAAGGCAGGGTATGATCACAATTGAAGTCATGATGTAATTGTATACCATGATTCAAATAAACAGATAGCTAACGTATATTTACGTTTAGGCTTGAACCACATCTGTGCGCATCGATTCGCATTTAGTCCATATAAAACTGTCATTTTGTATGGAGTCGTGTACGCATCGCAAAGCCGAATTGAAGCTTACGCGACACCTTGTATGGTGCAATGACAGTTCTATATGGACAAAATGCGAATCGATGCGCACATAAAATGTGATTCCAGCCTTGAAAAGCATACGGTGACTGCATTTTAATATGGGTGTGGCAGCGAAAACTTTATATTACAAGGAAATTCTGCTGTAAAGTTGCTTTCGCAGTTTACAGTCTACACATCGAAATCAATAGTAATATCTTAAGAACTGTTTCTCAGCCGTTTTAAAAAACAAACTTTCTGTACATGCATATTTTGTAGTAGTCAAGTAGCACTTTTTTATACGCTTTTTATTAGCTTCACTTGTATGTTTGTAACAATGTTTGTAACCGACTTCTTTGGGCGCGATTTTGACCCACTTTAAACGGCCAGATTTCGTTCAAACTTTGTAGATTTATCGAGGACCGATGACAATACACTAATTTGATAAAAAAACAAAAAAAAAACTTGTATGTTTGTAACCGACTTCTTTGGGCGCGATTTCACTTGTATGTTTGTAACTTGTAACCGACTTCTTTGGGCGCGATTTTGACCCACTTTACACGGCCAGATTTCGTTCAAACTTTGTAGATTTATCGAGGACCGATGACAATACACTAATTTGATAAAAAAAAACAAAAAAAAATCTTGTATGTTTGTAACCGACTTCTTTGGGCGCGATTTTGACCCACTTTAAACGGCCAGATTTCGTTCAAACTTTGTAGATTTATCGAGGACCGATGACAATACACTAATTTGATAAAAAAACAAAAAAAAAACTTGTATGTTTGTAACCGACTTCTTTGGGCGCGATTTCACTTGTATGTTTGTAACTTGTAACCGACTTCTTTGGGCGCGATTTTGACCCACTTTACACGGCCAGATTTCGTTCAAACTTTGTAGATTTATCGAGGACCGATGACAATACACTAATTTGATAAAAAAACAAAAAAAATCTTGTATGTTTGTAACCGACTTCTTTGGGCGCGATTTTGACCCACTTTAAACGGCCAGATTTCGTTCAAACTTTGTAGATTTATCGAGGACCGATGACAATACACTAATTTGAAAAAAAAAAAATAATAGTTTAAAAAAACTAATAACACGCTTTTTATAGAAAACCAAACTAAAAAATAGAAAATAAATTTTAATAAATTTAAATTAAGAATAGGGTCCAAAAATTTCAATAAATATAAATTAATAATAGTGTAAATAAAAAAATGTATTTTATTTTAAAAAAGCGTGGAGTGCATGGTGTCAATAGTTATAAATATTTTATTGACAGATATGAGTAGAGTGATTATCATTTTGATAATATCTTAAAAAGCACCCCACGCTTTTTTTTAAATAAAATACATTTTTTTTATTTACACTATTATTAATTTATATTTATTGAAAGAAGGTTGGCGAATTTGGACCCAGGACTTTTAAAAACCGTTCAGATTCAGAAATCATTTCATTTTAATTAATATTTTTCAAAGTATTTTTCAGTGTACATAAGCCCGATATTTTTAGAAGATGGGGATCAAAAATATAATTATTCACAATTACACAATATAATTAACCGTTCTAATGGCAATACTTAACATTTTACGGAGTAGAGTAAAAACTTGTCAAATTATTTATGTCAATGTCAATTATATCCCTATAAATAGGAAGACTATAGTCGCAATTCCTAGTTCCATGGTCAACTCACTCAAATGTCCATGGTACTAGGAAGATGAGTTGTAATTCCTCATCATCATCATCATCATCATTAACAATCCATTAACGGCTCACTACTGAGCGCAGGTCTCCTCTCAGAGAAGGGTTATAGGCCATAGTCCACCACGTTGGCCCAATGCGAATTGGCGGTCTTCACATACCTTCGAGAATATTATGAAGAACTCAGGTGTGCAGGTTTCCTCACGATGTTTTCCTTCACCGTTGAAGCAATTAGTGATATTTAATTGCTTAAACGCACTTCACTCCGAAAAGTTAGAGGTTCGTACCCGGGATCGAACCTGCGACCCCCCGAATAGGAGACCACAGTACCACTAGGCTATCACTGCTTCTAATTCCTAGTTCCATGCAAATGTCATTCGTGGTCATAGAAATAGGAAGATGAACCTATTTCTATGAACCAATGAACATGGAGCTAGCTCCATTGGTCATTTCATTTGTTAATTGTTTGCATTTGGCGTTTGCGTTTATTTTATATTTTCGTTCGTTTTGTGTTTGGTAGTATATTAATACTAACGATTTGGCGTGATTTTGGACAAGACACAGCATTTCTTTCTGAACTTAAAGTAATTACAAGCAAATTGGTTCGAAAGCAAAGTTCCTTACATATCGCTCGATAAGATGACTTCAGACGAAAGTGATGGAAGTAATGGATCTCTTAAATAATCTTTTTCCAAAAAATAGAACAGCATGACAACCACCATCAATTAGTCGTTTTCCTAGTTCCATGCTAATACCATTGGCCGCATTACATGACAGTACTAGTCGAATTACCATGGAACTATGAATTGCGACGAATTACACATTTTAGGTAAGGTTGGTAGGAAGCGTGTTCTCATAAGTATATTCAGACAATAATATTCTGTGCCTATTAGATTATTCGAAGCACAGATTAATGATTGATTCAAAGCTATAGTGGTAATTTGCCTTAAATATATCAAATGGAAACATAACCTCATTTTTAACAATTTACTACTGAATATCTTTTTTCTCCCAACTTTCTTTGATTGACATTGATTAACTTTTTTGTTAGTCTGGTTTACTAGAACAAGTATCAGAAGTTTGATTCGTGAACGTGGACCGCAAGTCTGGGTCAGAAACACTATGGGGGTTCGCCAAACTCCTTTTTTTCAAAAAATTCAAAATTCAAAATCATTTATTTCATGTAGGCCAACCTGTGGCGCTTATGACAAGTCATGACTCTACCACCGGTTCGGAAAGCGGATTCTGCTGAGAAGAACCGGCAAGAAACTCAGCAGTTGCTATTTTCAAAATTACACATTTTACTTTTATTTATATTTTTTGGACCCTATTCTTAATTTAAATTTATTAAAATTTATTTTCTATTTTTTAGTTTGGTTTTCTATAAAAAGCGTGTTTTTAGTTTTTTTTAACTATTATTTATTTTAAACTAGCTGACCCAGCGAACTTCGTACCGCCAACTTATCTATATTATAAACTAGCTGATGCCCGCGACTTCGTCTGCGTGGATTTAGTTCATAACATCCCGCGGGAAATCTTTGTCACCCTCCAGGTTCTCAACAATACCTATCCAATAAATCACGTCAATCCGTAGCTTTGTAGCAGGAAACATTTGATCGTCTTGCTCGCGGCATTGTTAATGATGATTCAAAGAGAAAACATATTACTGATGATATTATCAATTACGTTAAACTATAATTTTTATAATTGTTTTTACCATAATTTTTTACCATAATTAACCAAATACAAAATTACGTTTAGCTGTCATTTACGTTTTGTTCTTCCACTGTCATTTTCGTTTTTTTATTCCATGTCAGATGTATTTTTGTTATAAAAGGTTTTATATTGACTTGACGGAAACCCGGTCGAACGGGATAAAAAGTATCCTATGTCCGTCTCCTGGTTCTAAGCTAACTCTCCACCAATTTTGAGCCAAATCGGTTCATCCGTTCTTGAGTTATAAATAGTGTAACTAACACCACTTTCTTTTATATATATAGAAGTAGCTAATGAACGTAACTACTACTTACAAAGTAGGGCGACGATGGAAATGAAACGAAGATTACACGATCAGGTTCAAAAGTCTGGTGTCTTGTTAGAGTTTCTACTGTAAACCTATCGTTGAGTCACGCTGCGATGGCGGGCTGTGATCTTGACAAGGTTAAGCGAAAGCGACCCCAATACCCGCTTATATTAATTGGCCCATGATGTAATGGGTCAAATTTAACTGACCAAATGAACTTTAAATTATCGATCCATAAAGTAAAAAGAGATAAGCCCTAGTCCAATAGGTAAGATATCAAAATAGTGAAACTGTATAGTTCTATACCTTACGCTTCAAATTCTCAACAGATTTCTAATTAAATAGTACACCATGTACGTGACAGTTTTGTGGTAGAGCACCTAGAGAAGGACAAGGAAAATATATTATCCAGCTAAAAATAAAGGAATCTAACTCAATGAAAAAGAAACTAAATCCTCACCGAGAAATCGTGAATAAGTTTGTAAATATTTACCAACAATATGCGCTTATTATAAAGATATAGTGCATATACCATATAGAGTTAGCTAAGTTATAGAGCAAGTCTAGCTTTCATTATGTGTACCTATTTAAATGTAGGTACGTCGGGTCTGGCTCTCTTTCAAGCATTTGCTGATAGAACAATACTGTACATTTTGCATTGGATTGAAAACATGGGTAAATGTGCGTTGAATGGCTGTAATTTCAGGGAATGCAAGCATACAATTAGTCACACAGTAGGTAAACAAACACCACGACACAATCAGTACTTAACGCTATTGCTAAGTACCCAACGTAGCTAATTATACAGACTTCGAGTATTTTAAAAAAAACTTGAGAGGTGTCAAGGGATACCCGGGTGGAACGTAGCTCCTTTCGATTAATTTTAGTGAAGGGATTGTAATAAACTAGTGGTGTCATCTAGTATTAAATTGATTAACTACGATGAATTATATTATTTATTTTATTTCTATTGCACTGTTACAAAACCAAAGAGTTACTCTGGTGGAGTTACTGTTTTTTCACAGATGGCGTTAGTAGTACAATAACATTTTATCCAATTTATACAATAAAAAATAAGGGAAAAATTCCACATTTAGAAATTATTTAAAATAAAATTGAAAATAGAAAATTCAGTCTGTCGAGCTGGGATTCGAACCATCGACGTTGAACATTTAGGCGACTGCTCTTACCACTAGGCCATGCAGACGCCGTGTTCTAACGCGAAAATACCGAACACAATGCAAAATTCACATTCAACAAAAAAGTGTGTTTCAAAAATGTGACGAGTGTCGGTTCCTTAATTTTTTCCGTCTAGCCCCCTTCCGTACCTACCGCGCGATAAGGAACTACGTTCCAAAAATAATTAAAGTAAAAATTCAGTCATTAATTAAAATCCATACTTTTACAACTACATTAAGTTTAATCGAGCGATGGTTTTTGGGTCCCTTCCGAAGGTCCCTATTTTTTGGAACGAAGTTCCTTTTTGGACGGTTTGTCGAAAGAATTTTTCGTCACGACACTGGTTGCCTTCCTTTATTACACACGTTCCGTTATAGCTTTGGTTGCGCGGGCGTAGCGGATAAACGAAGGAGTGCAACTATCGGTTCGGGAGTTCGAATCCTAACTTCAGATTATTATTATTTTTTATTTTATTTAATAATTTATTATTAAAAGGAACTTCGTTCCAACCCAGCGTTCCACGACACTAACACATTTTTTTTCTAATCGCTTTTGTCAAGCTGATAGGTTACAGTTTTATTCAAAAAAATCGCAAGATTTGGCTGACGAGAATTCCTAAATCATACAAACTAATTCCAGCAAGGAATGGAGACAAATCAGTCATCTGTTACTAAAAACCTACCTACACACCCAGATCAATGATGTTCGGGTAATATTAACAACTATTATTAGGTTCTGAACGTAGCTCAAAACATTAGCTAGTTACATGTCTCTAGAAAGGTCCGGGAAGACAGCAGTTGCTTTAGACGTAAACATGCATTTGTTAGGCAACGCAAAAAGCTAACTAACTAAAAGACAGAATACTTTCTATCCTAGGGAAATATGGAATTTCTATTTTAACATATTCCAATAGATATCAATGCAGAGTAGGCCGTATTGGCCCAAATATCGAGATTTTAATTTCGGCATAAAATGTAGCCTAGATCATATTGTACTCTACCTGCTTGTGAAAACGTCAAAATCAGTTCAACCGTTCCCGCAGGTATTAACAAACAAAAATTTTGAATCGATTTTATTTAATCGCTCATAATAATATAATCGTATGAGCTTAATGAGAGGAACTTACTCCGAAATCTTAGACAGACAATTCAATTTTATTTATTTATATTTTGTAAGATTAATTAGGTAGAGGGGTTTTCAAGTTTCAACTTAGGCACAACCATAAACATAGTATTCCTTACTACCGCATGGGCATGTATTCGTATTTCGTAACGCAAGCAGTCTGCCCAAAATTGGATGCATGACTGATGTCAATGTCTATTAATAAACGAAGTATTTCGTCATAATATTGTCATGAATATCTAGTTTGATTTATCGATCTAATTCAAACTGGTTAGGGTGTCTCTACTCTAGTGCAAACCAGTTCAAAGATAAAGGTGCACTATTTATAGGTAAGGTGCATTTATTAGTTTGAATTGTTTACAAATCGCCCCTTGATGTGATTGTGAACTGTGTGCCTTTAAAAGCAAAGCAGACGAACCAAACGACCTCTTTGTTAGCTTGAAGATTCAAGTTACATACATGGTTTTTCAATAAATCAATCAATCAATCAATCATTTTATTTTGCAAGAATATGGTACATGAAATATAGACATATTTACATAGGTGTTAAGTTTACAATTATACAGCGTCAACATAATACTGCGAAAAATGTGAATAGTCATACCGTATGCATTTGCGCCAGCTTCTTTCATTCAGCATAGGGACACATAGCTAGTGTTTCTTATGTTGGTTTCTAGCCCTTCTTATTGTAGGTACAGTCAGTTTTGAAAAGGTGTGGGTTTTTTACAAATATACATATTTCATAAATATGCAAGCTAGGCAACGGTAGCACTTTCAAAGATTTAAGTGGCCTACAGCTGTGAAGCATATTTACGCCATACCACAGAATAATAACTAGTAACTAGCGGTACAGAAGCTTTACTTCGCAATGGTTTTCAAAGAAATATGTACTCAATCTGATAAACAATATGATTTAATTTAGCTCGCGTTCCAGTCGAGCACGTGTTCATTTATATACCTACCAAATTTTTTTTGAGGGAATATGGGCCTTAACTCACTGGACTACGGTTCTTAATAAGTTATACGTGGTTATACGCATTGAAAGAGCCGCGGACTAGGGTTGCCTACTTCGAGAAACTACTTACGCCATCTAGCGCACAGCACGAGCGTTTACTCCTACTTGTGGCGGGCAACGCGCAGCAGGCAGCGCCGAGTACGTTCATGCAGTCTAAGAGCTAGTGCATAATTGTATATGCTATACGATTATTGCCAAAGATTTAATTTAATGAAGTAATAAAATAAAACACATTTTGTTCATTATACTTAAATAGACAAAAGAATAGTAGATGTTATGAATGTGTAAAAATATCTGGAATTGTTTTTGTTTCGGACGAAACATAATAATTGTATCATTGTTAATTTATTACTTAACTGATCTCTTTTGAAATAATCCTACTAATATTATAAAGGCGAAAGTTTGTGAGTGTGTATGGATGTATGTATGTATGTATGTATGTATGTATGGATGTATGGATGTATGTATGTATGGATGGATGGATGTATGAATGATGTATGAATAAAATACAAAAAAGTATCTACGTATTATATCAGTTGCCTAGCAGCACCCATAGTACAAGCTTTGCTTAGTTTGGGGCTAGATGGCACTGTGTGGATTGTCCCATGATATTTATTTATTTATAAATTTAGAAGTACGATTTCATTTATTTGAAGTAAACATTTTTTTTTCATAATATTGAGATGAAATTGATCATGATATTTTGGGTTAGTTTCGTTGAGCACTAATCCCACTCAGCGCACATTTTATAATCGATTCATTAATAAATTTTGAGGTTAGTTGTGTCTGTAAATTTAATACTTTAACGAAAAAAATAATTGCAACAGGCTAGAAATGAACGATACAAGACCATTTTTTTATAATTTTTATTTTCTTGTCCGTCTAGTCACTATATTGAATGAATTTGAACGTTATTCGGCATTATAACTATATGTATATTATTATAATTACAACGTCATTACTGGCGCTGGTTGCATATCTTGAAATTTTGTGAAAACTACTACATCTATGAAAATTATTCTTCAGTTAAAAACCGATATCAGTTTCTAAAATCAAAAACTAAGGCGCGAGCAAACCCGCGGGTATCAGCTAGTACCAGCTAGTACCTAAATGTGTGCTGAGTGTGAATAGTGCTCACCGAAACTAACTCAATATTTTTTATCTTGCACCTACAGTTTTACTGCAATATTGCAAAATATTATTTTATTTTTAAAATTATTTATTTATTTATTTCCAAGCAAGAAATTCGCAATATGGATTCGCAAACTTCCTATAAGTTGAAAAGAATTCCATAGGTATCACCTATAGTATCACCGTAAATATTTTGCGTTGGGCTCTTAGTCTAAGTTCGTAAATGAATACGACAAATGAAAATAATGCAACTCGAGTGAAACGACTAAAATGTCTTTTTATTGTACTTTTAAATACTTTTAGGGTATTGGAATAGTACTTTGTTCAACAAGGGGAGAAAGGGTTTGTAGTTTGAATTAATTTCATTTCAAATAGGAACATAATGTAATCCAATCAAAGTAGATTTTACCTGTCAGCGTCTTTAGGCAACCAAAAAAAAGTTAAATTTCGATCACCATCCGTATTTAAACAATTAAATACTGCACAGTATCTTTTTGCTTTTTTTCGTTTTGTGTCCATCTTGCAATTATTGAGAAAGTTGAACGTGGTCGAACAAATAGCGCGCGCGCGTATGTCTTTTTTCGTTTGCGGCAGCCTACTAGATTGGCCCTTGCGCAAGGGCCGCCGCCTGTAGGTATGTTTTTTAATACCTACACGCGGAGTGACACAGGCCTGGCCATACAGTGCCCTGATACATTTCTTTTGTACTTTAAATGCTCTTTCCCATTCTACTGAATTACCCCATAGTATTATAGAATATCTTAAGATGGAAGACACATATTCATGGTATGGTGGTTTCTTTATCTATATTAAATTTATAGCTCATATCTCTATGTTCACACAGATAGACAGTAATATAAGTATACAATATGTAAGATTGAATAGAATAGAATAGAATAGAATTGAAATATTTTTTATTCAAATAATCTTTTACAAGTGCTTTTGAATAGTCAATGAATCTACCACTGGTTCGGAATGCCTTTCCTGCCGAGAAGAACCAGCAAGAAACTCGGCGGTTGCTCTTTTCAAAACAGATTTACAATACAGTAAATACTATGCTATATATGCAGTGTTTCCACAATGGGGAAAGTTCCAAAAATGCATACAGACTAACTTCTATCTTAAGATGGGCAAACATAAAGTAGCCCCATTCCCGCCGGTGGCACCCGTTCACGAGCATGACGCATGACCCAGCCATTGCTTCGCTCAACCATATTTGAGGGAACGTAACAACCCGCATCACACGACACCACCACAGAAATGTTTAAAGAGTGCGTGACATACTTATGCTACCCATGTCAAGGCATCAAACTGAAAACTAATATTCAAATGCTAATTTTAAGACATCACTTAGACACAAATAAAGTAGAAACACTGAATAGCACAGGATAATTTTGTTACACAGGTTGATTATTACAGTCTCATGAATCGCTGGAGCGAGTTATATCCACGCTTTTTTGTCATTAATATAGTCTTCAATTGTATAATATGCTTTTTCCATGAGAGAAGTTTTAATTGCTTTCTTAAACTTGTGTAAAGGCAAGTCTAAGATCGACTGTGGAATTTTATTATAGAACGTCACGCCCATTCCCACAAATGTCTTTCGGACCCTCTGGAGGCGCAGTCGAGGAATCACGAGCCTATTTGGATCTCTAACCTGCCTATCGTGTAAATCACCCTTTTTTTTGTAACTTAAAATATTTTGTCTGACAAATATTATGTTGTTATAAATATATTGTGAAGCTACTGTCAGAATGCCTATTTCCTTAAATTTTTCTCGAAGGGAATCCCGCGGTTTTAAATTGTAGATTGCGCGAATTGCCCTCTTCTGCAATACAAAAATTTTTCCAATGTCGGCTGCTTTACCCCATAGTAAGATTCCGTATGACATAATACTATGGAAATATGCAAAATAAACAATTTTTGCAGTTTCTATGTCAGTTAACTGTCGAATCTTCCTAACAGCGTAAGCAGCAGAGCTAAGCCTGCCAGCAAGTGTTGTTATATGGGTGCCCCACTGTAGCTTAGAATCCAGGGTTAATCCCAAGAACACTGTGGAGTCCTCAGTTTTCAAAGGTTCATTATTTATCTTTAGATTATTACTGACAGCTCTGGTGTTAGGCAATAAAAACTCAACACACTTGGTTTTTTTAGCATTTAAAAGTAAATTATTTGCCGTAAACCATTCAGAAACTTGAGATAATGCATTATTTACATCGTCAAAATTGTCTTTTTTCCTATCGACTTTGAAAATCAAAGACGTATCATCAGCAAATAGTACAATATCGCAAGTATTTTGGACAAAATGTGGTAAATCATTTATGTAAATCAAAAACATGAATGGACCTAGAATAGAACCCTGGGGTACACCCATTACTGAGGCTGATCCGGATGATTTTACGTCATTGACACATACTCTCTGAACACGATCACTGAGATAAGACGCAATGAGACTAAGTGCAAAACCTTTAATACCATAGTTACTCAGTTTAAGCAAAAGGGTCTCGTGATCAACGCAATCAAATGCTTTTGATAAATCACAGAAAATACCAATGGCATTCTGTGAGTTCTTCCATGCATCGAATATGTGTTGTAACAGCTTTGCGGCTGCATCGGTTGTTGATCGACCCTTAGTAAAACCATACTGCTCAGGGTGAAGAAGTCCATTTAAATTAAAGTGTAGAAGCAGTTGGTTGAGCATTATTTTTTCGAATATCTTGCTGAGGGTTGGCAAAATTGAAATTGGTCTGTAGTTATTCGGGTCACTTTTGTCTCCCGATTTAAAAAGAGGTATTAGTTTACTACATTTCATAAGGTCTGGAAAAGATCCAGAATCAACTGATTTATTAAAAATTAAGGCAAGATATGGCGCAATAATATCAATTATACTGTGGATTATTTTAACTGAAATTCCCCATAGATCTCCCGTTTTTTTATTTTGTAAAGCTTTAAATATTTTGATAATATCATATGGGGTAACGTGTTCAAACTTAAATAGTTTACTGCACTCAGAAACATTGCTCTTTAAAAGATTATAGGCTCCTCTTGGCGAGGAATTTAGAGAACTAGTTGTGGTAACTGGAATATTTTTGAAAAAGTTCTCAAATGTATTTGCAATGTCTATGTCGGAGTCAATAATATGGTTATTAATTTTGAGCTCCAATTTATTATTATGCGTCTTGTGTTTTCCCATTTCATTGCCGATGATGTCCCATGCGGCTTTTATTTTATTATCAGAATTAATAATTTTTTGTTTTATGTAAAGAGACTTAGCTTGTATGCATACCTTTCTAAATAATTTGGAATAGGTTCTTACATATTCAATAAACGCGGGGGAATAATTATATCGCTTTTCTGCATACAAATCAAATAGCTTATTTCTACTCTTATAAATGCCAACAGTTGCCCAGTCACTAAACTTTAGATTAAATTGAAACCTTTTTTCTATCATCTTAAAGGCAGAGTTGAATTGAGAGTTTAACAGATCAAAAAACTTGCGATAAATTTCATCCGGACCACCCTGTGTAAGGTCAAGTGTCGGTAATGTAGCCGAGATATTATGTTTGAATTGCCTTACTTTTTTAGTGGTAACTGGCCTACATTTTATTATTTTTGTAATTTTCTGTTCACTGCTTGGAACAGATATCATTTGTCCGCAATGATCAGATCTTAAATAAGTGATAACAGATTTTTCGATAATGTTACAATCACAAAAAATGTTATCTATACAAGTAGCTGAATTTGCAGTTATTCTTGTGGGTTCAACAAAAATATTCTCCAGGTTAAAGCATTTAAATAAGTTTAGTAGTCTACCCGTAAAAGGAGTGTGAAGCAAAATATCAATATTATAGTCTCCACAGATTACTATTTTTTTTGATGACCTACATAGCCGCTTTAAGGCGTCCTCCATGACCTGCTCAAAAAGACCGAAGTCACCCGAGGGGGGTCGGTACACGCAAACTATAATATATCGGTCAAGCTCAACACAAGACAGCTCTATTATGCGTTCTATAGAAAGACTAACAATGTCTTTTCGCTCTTTGTAATTATTATTGTTGCGCGTTATTATTAGTGATCCCCCGCGTATCGCAGTCTTTCTTGAGAACACACTTGACAGTGAATAATTTTCAAAGTGTACAATTAACTGATTAGAATTGAGCCAGTTGCCAGATAAGCCCTGGATATTTTGATGTACAAGATTAATTTTACATTGCTTATCTGTTGTCCTATTGCTTAGTTTAAAATTTTATTAATTCCACAGGAATTACTTCTATTGGAATCCAATGACAAAAAATCTGAATTAGTATTACTACTAATTATGTCTATATTATTAGTACAACATGTACCACTGTCGCTGGAATTTAATTTTGGTGTCAAAATACTTGAATTAGTAATAATTGTGTCAATATTTCTGGTACAACATGTACCATCGCCCGACAAGCCAAAATTGGCTGAATTTTGTATATTATAGGTTACATCACTTGTAACTGCATCGTGAATATTATTGCATTGCAATATACAATCTAGGTACATGACTTACTACGTCGTAGGTACCAAAGTTGCGAATTAAATATACCTATACAGTCGATAACTTACGAAAGGAACATTTATGAATATTTGAATAAACATACTAAAACAATTCAACATACTGCTTCTTTTCTAGTAAACAAATAAATAAAAAGATAAACAAATAGGTACAATAAAGACAGAAGGGAATGTCTTTAAGGTAATTTTCGCATCCAGAGTTTCTGCAGAATCCATACTAATATTAAGAATAACTAAGTCTGCATATCTCACCTTTTCACACAGAAATAGCTTGCACCCTAGAGATAATATACTTCCCGCATGAAAACTAAAAGACTTTTTGTCCCGGAAAGTAGATTCTACAGAGAAAGAAAATTTCTACAGAGAATTCAGGAATATCGCCTAGAAAATCTAAACGAGTTTTAAAAGAATTCAAGATTACTCAGAACAAGTGACGGATAACAGTCTGTAGTTATGTGCTTATAGTGGAAATGCCTTTGTGTTTATAATTGCAAAAAATCAACATACGCTTTGAATAGACAGCGCAAAATAAGCAAAGCATACTATGGGAACAACCTATAAAGAATTTCTAAACAATCGATCATTTGATCGGAACGTTTCTGCTTAGTTTTATCAGGTCAACCAATTTTTCCGTGATGATGAATGTAAATTTTTGTATTATCAAGAGTCCACAATATGCAATTTGGTATTTCGTCATTGTTATCTGTCTCAGAATTTGATAAAGTTACCACCTTAATATTTGGGGATATGATACTTCCAACTTTTATGTTGGATTACGTGTTTTAAAAACACGATTGGTGAAAATTTTCTCGATAGTATATTTTTTTTAAATACATGTTTTGCACATATTTTTATCTCAGGAGGAACAAACTATTTTTGTTGGGTTTTTGTTTTGTCAAGAAACCTAGATGAATTTTTCAAGTACTTTTATCCCGAACATGTATGTTCGGGATAAACTCGAAAACTACTTACAGGACAGTCATATATGTATACAGTTCGAGATTTAGGTATCTAGGCAACCTAGCAACCTAAATCTCGAACAATGTTAGATTGCTTATAATTTTGCATTACTGATATTATAAATGCGAAAATGTGTTTGTTTGTTGGTTTGTCCTTCAATCAAGTCGCAACAGAGCAACGGATTGATGCGATTTTTTGCATGGCTATAGTAATGGGTGTAGTAAGTAGTGGGTCCTCAGACCGGGAGAGCTACTTTTTATCTCGGATGATCAAAGTTCCCGCGGGATTTTTAAAATCTAAATCCATGCGCACGAAGTCGCGGGGATCAGCTAGTATATATAAAAATTCTTTATATTATATCAATAGCTGTATTCAGCTTGCCAATAGATATTGATAGCTTAGATCTGACTTTGAATTTGATGTAAATCATGGACCTCGGTGATTATACAACACTGAGTACTCGGTGATTATGAACAAGATATATAACGTTACTTATTCGAAACTGTGGCTAAAAGACCGTAAAGAAACAAGTTGAAAACTCGATACACAATAAAACTAAGCAAACCTTAAAAACTAAAATATAGAACTGCCAATGACTATCCTAGCGGCACGCTATGATGGCCGGTTTGACACATTACAATAGTGATGTGGAATGTCAATTTATTCTCGAACAAAAAACAATTAAGTTTTGTTTTTGTACCTGATTAAATAGGTTTAATAAAACAAAAATGTATATGTTTATTTAATTTATTTGAACGAACTGAATATTTGAATGAAAATGAATATACATACTTTATATGCACACAAGAAACATATGAATACAAAAGATACCAAAAAAGGTGCCACAAAAGGCCATAATTAATCAGATTCGTCCATACTACTATTTTCACTGTCGTCACTGCTATCATCACCTACATTAATAATTATATGTTCGTTTTCTATAATATTATCTATTTTCACATCTCTTTCATAATCTTCCCTTATTAATTTAACAGTTCTATTCACAACCTTTTCCCAGTCTCCTTTAGTCACATGTTCACAAGCTTCTTCTAATAATTTTAGCATTTTTTTTGTGGTAAATGGGGGTTCTGTATTGTGTCTTGCAGCATATCCCTTAATTTGAGCCCACACCAACTCAATCGCATTATACTCACAATGGTAAGGCGGTAACCGTATAACTCTGTGCCCATGTTCTAATGCTATTTCGTCAATGACGTATCGGATCTTGGTTGGTTTGTTTTCTTTTAAAAGACGTACTAATTCCGCTTTTAACATATTCATGTTTGCATCTACGCCATTTTTACGAAGCCATGCGACGATATCAGCTTTCTTTTGGGATTGGGCAGGTGGCTTGTCAATTTGCATCGAGTGGTATGGGGCGTTGTCCATAATTATAATAGATGGTTCAGGGAGGCTACACAACATTGAGGTAAACCATTCAGTAAACTTTTCTCCATTCATGTCTTCATGATAGTCTCCAGTGGTTTTTGACGCAAAAGCCATGAGAGAACCTTCGACAAACCCGTTGATGGTTCCGGCGTGACAAATTATAAGTCGCGATCCTTTTCCTACAGGAACTTTGGAAGTAGATGCTGCTGTGTCATCGTTCCAAGAACGGCCTACAGTATGGTTAGCATTAAGCCATGTTTCATCCAAGAACACAACATTTTGCCAATTTTTGATTTCTTTCACTTGCCGTAAAAAAGTATACCTTGCCATCGCTATATCAAATCTTTCCATCAATATTTTGCGTTTGTTACATTTTTTGTATCGAAATCCAATGGTCTTCAAAATCTTCGTTAAAGAACTTTCCCCACCGAAGAATAATCCAGCTTCCTTCAGTGAATGCACCAACTTTTTTCTTGTTGGATACTCCTTCTGTAAATAGTAGCCGTAAACATGTCTTCGGATAGCATCGGCATCAAAGCTATCGATGCCTACGACTGGTTTTGCTCGTTTTCTCTTTTTTGGTGTGTGAAGTTTATTTTCTTCTGTGCCAGTCTCGCCATATTTTTTTTTAGTTATCCGTCTAACAGTTCGTTGTCCAATATTAAGCGCATCAGCTACGCGTTCAACCACTGACGTTATAGGTAAAATTGGCCCTCCATTTTGAGCTTCACGATCGAAATAGTTACGAAGGCGTATTACGAACTCACGTGTCTGACTATTTAGAACAGTTCTCTGCGTACGTTCGGTCATATCGACGAAATCCACAACAAAGGGCTTGAACAGAGTCCAAATTAACGAGCAAGGGTCAACAGTAATGCAGTATCAATATTTGAAATCCAAAGCCAGGTCAAAACTATATCACAATCGCATTGCACTGACAGTTTATACTTTTCGAAGCAACGTCAATTCGAAACTGCTTTGTTTTGCATTGAGCATTGACGCGAGTTTGCCGGAGGTAGTAGTTGTGCTAGCCAGCGATCCTATGTGACGATCGTATTAGATTCCATTTTTAAAAATTTTCAATTTAGAAAACCAAATGCCGAGTTGTGGTATATATCATATAAAAATAAAAATTTTACCTTTTGTATGAAACAGCTGATATTTTTTTGCGATTTCAGAGGTTTGTCCACATAGTGAAAATTGTTCATATTCACAAGTACATTCACCCCTTAAATGGTGCAAACTGATTTTTCTACACTTGTATACATTTTAGAAATCAATTTAATAAATAAATTTTGAGTCCTAAACCTAAAACTACATTCGATAAAATTTATGAATCTCTGCACATCACTATCGTCAATAAAGTAATACAATTATTTCCTTCAAAGTCGTTATCAATTAATACGGAACTTCATGAGCGGACAAACGTCAAACCGGCCATCATAGCGTGCCGCTAGTTTAAATCAACCACATGGATAAGTCATGTCAAAAATATATTATTTTATACTTACACTAGCGGCACGCTATGATGGCCGGTTTGACACATTACAATAGTGATGTGGAATGTCAATTTATTCTCGAACAAAAAACAATTAAGTTTTGTTTTTGTACCTGATTAAATAGGTTTAATAAAACAAAAATGTATATGTTTATTTAATTTATTTGAACGAACTGAATATTTGAATGAAAATGAATATACATAAAATTGGCCCTCCATTTTGAGCTTCACGATCGAAATAGTTACGAAGGCGTATTACGAACTCACGTGTCTGACTATTTAGAACAGTTCTCTGCGTACGTTCGGTCATATCGACGAAATCCACAACAAAGGGCTTGAACAGAGTCCAAATTAACGAGCAAGGGTCAACAGTAATGCAGTATCAATATTTGAAATCCAAAGCCAGGTCAAAACTATATCACAAATACAATCGCATTGCACTGACAGTTTATACTTTTCGAAGCAACGTCAATTCGAAACTGCTTTGTTTTGCATTGAGCATTGACGCGAGTTTGCCGGAGGTAGTAGTTGTGCTAGCCAGCGATCCTATGTGACGATCGTATTAGATTCCATTTTTAAAAATTTTCAATTTAGAAAACCAAATGCCGAGTTGTGGTATATATCATATAAAAATAAAAATTTTACCTTTTGTATGAAACAGCTGATATTTTTTTGCGATTTCAGAGGTTTGTCCACATAGTGAAAATTGTTCATATTCACAAGTACATTCACCCCTTAAATGGTGCAAACTGATTTTTCTACACTTGTATACATTTTAGAAATCAATTTAATAAATAAATTTTGAGTCCTAAACCTAAAACTACATTCGATAAAATTTATGAATCTCTGCACATCACTATCGTCAATAAAGTAATACAATTATTTCCTTCAAAGTCGTTATCAATTAATACGGAACTTCATGAGCGGACAAACGTCAAACCGGCCATCATAGCGTGCCGCTAGTTTAATAATATTTCAATTAAGATCATATCTGAAAGCAGCAATGAAATATTTTCGCTGAAATCAGTATGACTTGACGCCTTCAAATACCAACCGCGTATAGAATTAATAAGTAATTTTGTTAGAATTTTAATAATATCACGTAAGTACTTACCTATTAGCAGAAATGCCTCGCGATTCAAAAATTATACTCCAACAATTCTAAGAAAACTGAAGGTACCTACTTAATTAATTGTATTGACGTTTATAGTAGGTAGCGTAGCTACTAGCCATTATTTTGCCGTTGTTATTTATTTTAATATGTATTTGAAAATGTGTACAAATATAATACTATTCCTAAGGTCTAGTTACTCTATTATCTACTATTTCTAAGCGCCGGTTGAAGGGATAAATGTTTCTGCAATGGAATTGTACGAATAGATCTCGTATACATCTATATATATAAAAGAAAGTGGTGTTAGTTACACTATTTATAACTCAAGAACGGATGAACCGATTTGGCTCAAAATTGGTGGAGAGGTAGCTTAGAACCAGGAGACGGACATAGGATACTTTTTATCCCGTTCGACCGCGTTTCCGTCAAGTCAATATAAAACCTGGTATAACAAAAATGCATCTGACATGGAATAAAAAAACGAAAATGACAGTGGAAGAACAAAACGTAAATGACAGCTTAACGTAATTTTGTATTTGGCTAATTATGGTAAAAAATTATGGTACTTAAAAACAATTATAAAAATTATAGTTTAACGTAATTGATAATATCATCAGTAATACTAATATGTTTTCTATTTGAATCATCATTAACAATGCCGCGAGCAAGACGATCAAATGTTTCCTGCTACAAAGCTACGGATTGACGTGATTTATTGGATAGGTACGTATAGTTGAGAACCTGGAGGGTGACAAAGATTTCCCGCGGGATGTTATGAACTAAATCCACGCAGACGAAGTCGCGGGCATCAGCTAGTCATATATATTATATTCAGAAAATACGAGTAATTACTACAAATGAATCTTTGGACTTTGTTTAAGGTCTATCGCAGAGCCCCTCATCGGAAACAAGTTGTCAGTGTTCATAATTGTCTTTTTAGAGAAAACACTTGTTGTTAGTTATTAACCATATCTAAATATGAAACAAAGTTACAAAATTATCTTGTTTAAGATGTAGTACCTGGATGACCGGTTTTTTTTTTTTTTGGTAAATCGTGTTTTTTGGAAATTATATTTTTTAGATACGAATTACTTACTGATGAAATATGAATAATATTTTTCAATCTTGCCGACCTAATAATGAGAAAATATGAACTGGTTATTTAAATAAAAAGACTACGAGTGCAATTAGTTCAACATTTTATAAGAAACAAGTATGTACTTATAAAAAAAATAGTAGTTTAAACCTGCATACAAAATTTCATGAAAATCGTTGGAGCCGTTTCCGAGATTCAGATTATATACATATATACAAGAATTGCTCGTTTAAAGGTATTAGATTCTACTGTTTTTGTTGATAAATTCCGAAGTCGCCTGCGTTAAGAAAATCAATAGGATTAAAAACATGATTTTGGTTTGTGTAAACGTATAATTATGAATTCCCCTCAAATAGTCAGTTATACAGGAGTTAAAGGGCTTTGAAAGACACTCGGTTAGGCTGACAAGTTCACCCAAGTAAACTCAGAGACCTTGCTTTGCTCGGTCTTTATGAGCCACAAGTTGGCCTACATAACAAATCACTTTGAAATCATATTAAACCTTGAACTCAAGCCAATACCGCTAGGTGAAATACTAACTCACAAAAAACATTTTCCACTTTTTGAAAGTTTCCGATGTTCGGGAAAATATCATCATTTTATTCCGCAGCAGCAAGCGTGAATAAAATGTTATATATTTTCCTTTTGAGCTACGAATAGGTACGTGCAGGGACGGTGGAAGGCGATAACTTTAGAAGGAAACGACATTTCAAACGTCGGATACGAATAAAATACTGTTAAGAAAACAGATCAAGTGAGTATTGGACCTGTAGCGGGTTCCGGATAAAAATACAAAGTGCTCTCTACAATACACAAACTTTAAGTAGCTGGTCTATGGCTCCTTTACGAAGAAGCGAACAGATATATTGATAGTAATCCAAGAAAGGTAATTAATAGATTTATGAATTTGGAATCCCTTGAATAAAGGTTTAACTATTTTATTAAAAAAACCGGCCAAGTGCGAGTCGGACTTGCGCACCGAGGGTTCAGTACTCCAGAAGTAAAAGTAAAACGATAATATTATATTATATTAATTTGCTTATTTATAATTTTTTTTTTGTTTTAGAGATTTATTCTTAATACCAAAATAAATATTTTCTTTTATTTTCTTTCACGCACAGAAGCACAATTTTATTGATTTACCTTACTTGACCTCAAAATTGTATGAGCGCCCATACAACTCAGAGGACTATCATAATTAGCGTCAATTATGTATGTATGGGGACACCCTTATTTTCATTTTTTTTTTTGGAATTTTTTCCTTTATTTCTGCTTAAGACCTTGCTTTTTGCCAAATTTCGTGATTCTAGGTCAACGGGAACTACCATATAGGTTTCCGACCCAAAACGTATAGGGTACTTCCGGTGGACCTAGAATTGTCAATTTTGGTCAAAAGGTAGAGCACAAGTAAAGCGAAAATTCCGAAAAATAAAAAAAAAAATTAAGGTAAATTTTGGTACTTACAAGTTTTGGCGAAAATCGAAATATGCGTTTATCTTTTTATCGTATTGACTCAGGACCTTGATTTTTAACCCCCGACGAAAAAAAAAGAGGGGTGTTATAAGTTTAACGTGTCTGTCTGTGTATCTGTGTATCTGTCTGTGGTAGCGTAGCCGCCAAACGGATGAACCGATTTTCGTTTAGTTTTTTTTGTGTCATAGATAATTTTATCCCGAGTGTTCTTAGCCATGTTTCATGAAAATCTGTTCAGCCGTTTGAAGATTATCAGCCCTTTTCTAGTTGATTAGGGGATCTGACTAACTTCCTTATGTCCGATAGATTCGAAATTTGGTACCGTGTTACTTCAATGATATTGAAAGTATATGGAAAGATAACCATGACCTGATCAGCCGTTTGAAGATCATCAACTCTTTAATAGTTGATGAGGGGATCTGACTACCTTCAATATGTCCTATCGATTCGAAATTTGGTACCGTGTTACTTCAATTATATTGAAAGTATATGGTAAGGTAACCATGACCTGATCAGCCGTTTGAAGATCATCAACTCTTTAATAGTTGATGAGGGGATCTGACTACCTTCCATATGTCCTGTCGATTCGAAATTTGGTACCTTGTTACTTCAATGATATTGAAAGTATATGGTAAGGTAACCATGACCTGATCAGCCGTTTGAAGATCATCAACTCTTTAATAGTTGATGAGGGGATCTGACTACCTTCAATATGTCCTATCGATTCGAAATTTGGTACCGTGTTACTTCAATGATATTGAAAGTATATGGTAAGGTAACCATGACCTGATCAGCCGTTTGAAGATCATCAACTCTTTAATAGTTGATGAGGGGATCTGACTACCTTCCATATGTCCTGTCGATTCGAAATTTGGTACCTTGTTACTTCAATGATATTGAAAGTATATGGTAAGGTAACCATGACCTGATCAGCCGTTTGAAGATCATCAACTCTTTAATAGTTGATGAGGGGATCTGACTACCTTCAATATGTCCTATCGATTCGAAATTTGGTACCGTGTTACTTCAATGATATTGAAAGTATATGGTAAGGTAACCATGACCTGATCAGCCGTTTGAAGATCATCAACTCTTTAATAGTTGATGAGGGGATCTGACTACCTTCCATATGTCCTGTCGATTCGAAATTTGGTACCTTGTTACTTCAATGATATTGAAAGTATATGGTAAGGTAACCATGACCTGATTAGCCCTTTGAAGATCATCAGCTCTTTAATATTTGATGAGGGGATCTGACTACCTTCCATGTCCTATCGATTCGAGAGGTACCGTATTACTTCAATGATATTGAAAGAACATGGTAAGGTAACCATGACTTTAAATATGACATGTTAGACTTTAGAGTAAGGTTTAGATTTCGAAGGTGGGTAATTAAATGGGATCAATTAGGCTCAATTACCACTGCGCTAACAAATCACTATAAATACCTTCCTAATATTTATACCTACTTTAAAAAGGACTAAATAAAAGTAAAATTAAAAATTTTAAAAACCCCCCGACACAAAAAATAATCTCTAAAAACTAACAAATAATATTTTATACCTATATAATACCTAAATAGTTATTACCGTCACATATATTATGTAAGTTCAAATATTTTTATTTTCCAAGTGTCGTCGTCGCGTCGGGGGACCGCTAAGTGAGAAAAGCAGGTGTAGTCGCAGATTGCAACAAAAGAATTTACTCCGAAAAATTCGCAAAATCGACACAACCGTCAACGTCGTCTTACCTCACGTGTCGCGCGCGGCATTACGTAGAGCGTAGACTATATGCATGAAACTTAAGATGTACCTAAATGTAATTCGTAATAAATAATTAGCTGTTGGAAAAATAATTTATAAACTTCAGCGGTCCCGCGACGCGACGACGACACTTAGAAAATAAAAATATTTGAACTTACATAATATATGTGACGGTAAGAACTATTATATAGGTATAAAATATTATTTGTTAGTTTTTAGAGATTATTTTTTGTGTCGGGGGGTTTTTAAAATTTTTTATTTTACTTTTTTATACACCTAATAGGGACTATAGACCTCAGTATCTGGTATAAATTTCAATTTGTTAGGTCTACCGGTTCCTGAGAAAATCGGTGGTGACACACGGACAGGAGAGTGATCTTATAAGGGATCCTTTTTTACCTTTTGTGGTACGGAACCCTAAAAAGCTCATATTAATAGTGTTGTATGTAATGTGTAGTAAGTATAGGAGTATCTTCTTCTTTTTCTATATCAACCGATCTAGACGTTTACTGTTGAACAAAGGTCTCTTGCATGTACCACCTGCATCCAGCGTCTCCCGGCAACACGTTTGATGTCGACTGTCAACCTCGTAGAAGTACGAGTATCACTATGATTAAAATATTTTTTCTTACTAAAATAAGTACATAATAAGCAGTAGAAATCACAACAGACCCCTAAAAGCGTGCGGATAAAAGGGAACGCTCCCATGTTTCAATAGTCCCAGATAAAAGAGCATCCCCGGGGGCCTGTTCGTGTTT
The DNA here is from genome assembly GCA_029955525.1 of Oeneis ivallda. Classification (NCBI taxonomy): domain Eukaryota; kingdom Metazoa; phylum Arthropoda; class Insecta; order Lepidoptera; family Nymphalidae; genus Oeneis; species Oeneis ivallda. The sequence continues at coordinate 13,736,748 of JARPMR010000007.1, forward strand.
ATTGAATAGGACACACATCGCAGAGGAGACATCCTTTTGTACAGAGAATTCTTACGAAGCTTTTGAGCGCGGCCGCGCGAATCCTCGCTATGAAAGCTAGAGGTCACAGATTTAATTCCCAGTTGACTCAATATATAGGGTATTTTTTAAAGCTTCTCTAATCTGAGCTTTTCTACTTTCAAAATCCTTCAGCTATGGCTCTACCTAAGACGTAAATAAACTGGGACTTAGCATTTTAGTACAAGATGCCCTATAGATTAGAGAACCGATTTAAAGTAGGTATGAAATCTCGTAAAACGAGATAGACGTAAATAATTGAATTTATATACCCCCCCCCCCCAGCAATTTGGAAGCGATTAAAATGTAGTTTGAAGTATAATGCTAAAATTTTGTGATTAATCGAAATAACATCACGATTCACGGGCGACATTGTAAAAGTCATCTAAAAACGATTCGGAATAACGAGCCCGCATAAATCGAACCAAGCCAATAAAATTAACGATACGCATTTAAATATAGATAAGTATTAATTTATTTATACTGGTTTCAGAGATTTAATACATTTATATAAACATAAACGTCCAATATTGATGGCAATGTTTTATTGAATTTAAAATTTCTTTTTTTTACATTCAATTGGTTTGCACCAATGACGCCTTAACATAAAATTGTCATTTCGTACCCGCGTACTGCAAACACATTAACAAGCCATCTCGTTCGCATATATATTTATTTATAAGTATATATTTATTTTTTAAGGGAAGCCCACCACAAAAAAAAATGCAAATTGGCAACACTTAAACCTATCTACTGCACTTGTGCAAAGTGCATACCTAACCAGTAACCAGTGCCGAAACTATACCGTTCGAGGCCAGTGGCAAATGAATCGGATGGGGCCCTCTCCCACCCATATAAAGAAGCTCAACCAGCGTTAATTTTTTTTTTATTCTACAATGTGCTCACGCCCTCTCAGGCCGGAGCCGGAGCCCCCTTCCGGCTGGGGCCCGTGGCATCTTGTCTAAATGCCACCCTGTAGGTACGCCACTGCCTAACCTTTGGATTGGAAAACTTAGTTCACTTGACATTATCACGTTCGATATTGGGTAGTGGGTACCTCCACTATCCTCCTCTTCTCATGATTATGAGGCAGTAACGACTGTGGACAAAAGGGCTCCAATATAAATCTCTTTGGGTAAGAGTCTTGAATTTGATAGTGCGTCGTACTCGAAGCATTTATTTAACATGCCAATAGAGCAAAATAACTACGCCTCGGACCTTGGTTACTGAGGTAGAAAGAGGTAGCGAGGTGCGACATGCGAGGCAGGCTACTGGCCTTCCTTGTTTCCTTATTTAATACCAAGACATTCAAAAAGGCAACAAGAAAGGACATTGTGGAGGACCTGGTGGAGATGAAATCAAGCGTATGGGGTAAAACTGTTGTCCAGCTCAGTTTGAAATAAAAATAGATGGGGGTAATAGGGGAAGTCTTTGCACGTTTAAAACTATTGCAAATAATTATTTAAAAAAACTTTCAAATATTCATGTTGTAAAATACTAATTCCTAGCTGTTATAGATTTTTTAATTAACAAAGCGGTCGCTTGGTGACCGGTATTTTTGTAACGGTGCGTGGTAGGATTTCGGAATCGACACAAATTAATAAGCAATTAAGGCCGGCTTGATTGAGACTAGCTCCTAGATATCAATTGTTTAGGTATTTGTTTGGTTAAATACCTTTATTTTATGTTTCTGTTGCTGGAATATCCATTATCTTTGATCCTACAAAAAATAAAATTGCCTTAAATATTATTTATCGCCTTATAAGCTGATGCCCGCGACTTCGTCTGCGTGGATTTAGCTTTTAAAATCCCGCGGGAACTCTTTGATTTTCCGGGATAAAATGTAGCCTGTCACTCTCCAGATCTTCAACTATAACCATGAAAAAATCACGTCAATCTGTGGCTCTTTTGCGGCGTGATTGAAGGACAAACCAACATACACACTTTCGGAATATTCCCAAAAAATTAAGGATCCGTATGAAAACTTCAATAATGTAACCCGGTGTGAAAAAATACAAAAAAAAATCCTTACATCACGTACGCTGCGGAAACTATTGACGATGGAGCAAAGTGATGTACTACAGTTTTATAGAAGACATCAATATCTACAAAAAAGTCCGGGATACTATATGTCTAACTATTCAGTTAGGTCACAATAACTACTTTTCCATGTTAAAATCATGCTTAATATTATACTTAAATGCGAAAGTGTGTTTGTTTGTTGGTTTGTCCTTCAATCACGCCGTAGCAGAGCTACGGATCGACGTGATTTTTTGCATGGGTATAGTTGAGGACCTGGAGAGTGACATCGAAGGCTATTTTTTATCCCGGAAAATCGCGGACGAAGTTGCGAGCATCAGGTAGTTAGTATACTATATCGGCCTAAATTGGCGAAAGTACAAAGAAAAAATAAAAAGAAGCATTCGACAGCAATCTCGGGAAATTCTTTCACTTTTAACAGTGACCGATGGAAATACTTTCCACCCTTCTTTATAAACGAATACAAACTAAGAAACCACATTACAAAGACGCTATGAGTACCAGATACAAATACGCTGTTAAATATTTAAAAGGGATGATTGGATCCATATTTATCGATCCTCCGTCTTCAATACAGCTTAACAATATCTGTCAGAAATTCAGCATACATTTATAGCAACAAAGGTTTAATTTGTTGATGACTATTTATAAATGAATATAAACGCGACGACTTGAGAACCTCCTCCTTTTATTCGTCGGTTGATAAAATGGAACTAGAATAGATTTTATTTATTACTTACTAGATGATGCCCGCGACTTTGTCGGCGTGGACTAAGGTTTTTAAATCCCGCGGGAACTCTTTAATTTTCCAGGACAAAATGTAGCCTGTGTTAATCCTGGGTATGAGCTATCTTCATTTTAAATTTCAGCCAAATCAGTTCAGTCGTTGTGGCGTGAAGGAGTAACAAACATCCAACCATCCATCCATCCATCCATCCTCACAAACTTTCACATTATAATATTAGTAGGATGTTATAATGGTTAACCGATAAATATACGGATTCATATACTATCGTTTTGTGTCGTCATTATCATTAATCATTCGGTGGGCTAATCTTAATAGAAAACAAGTATAAATGTTAAAAAAACTGTAACCCGACTACGGAAAATCTATACTTATAAAAAGATTTGTCCTGACTGACTGACTGATCTATCAACGCACAGCCTAAACCACTGAAGCTAGAAACTTGAAATTTTGACAGTAGGTTCCTTTTATGACGTAGGTAAGCACTAAGAAAGGATTTTTTGAAATTCCACCCCCAAGGGGGTTAAATGGGGGGTTAAAGTTTGTATGAAAGTCCGTCATTTTTCAAGTTATACCCATGAAACTCGGTATTTGGGCTTTACATTAAAAATAAAGAGTTACGTGTTTCACAGTTTTTGAAAATTCTACCCCCAAAGGGGTTAAATAGGGGTTGAATGTTTGTATGATAGTTTTTCATTTTTCAAGTTATTTTTCAAGTTATATCCACGAAACTTAGTATTTTGGCTCTTGATTAAAAATAAAGAAGTACGTATTTTACATTTTCTGAATATTCTACCCCCGAAGGGGTAAAATAGGGGTTGTTAGTTTGTATGAAAGTCCGTCATTTTTTAAATTTTATCGATGAAACTTTGTATTTGGGCTTTCGATTAAAAACAAAGAACTACGTATTTCACAGTTTTTGAAAATTCTATCCCCAAAGGGGTTAAATAGGCGGTTGAATGTTTATATGAAAGTCCAAATTTTTCGAGTTAGTTACATCGAGCAACGTATCTACGTGATTCTTTCATGGGTATGGTTGTAGACCTGCAGTGCTACTGCTTACTTTTATCCCGATAAAGCCAGTAGTTCCCACGGGTTTTTCAAAGAACCGAATTCCACGCGGACGAAGTCGCGAGGGCAACAGCTAGTTGGATATAAGACCCGTCATATTGACTTTGTATAAATAAATCTGTAATATCGTATAAAATGTAGCCTGTCACCTGCCCCCGTAGCCATGATACACTAACGATTGTCTATTTCTCTTTCTACGATTGCTAACGCTTGAAGGTTTGGCTAGAGCTAGACTAGATGGCGCAGCAGGTGATCAAAGAGAGAAGTGTATTGATAATATTTCATTATTTCAAATGTCTTTTTAGCATTTAAAATGCACAAATTATTCACTGTAGTGTGCATTTAAAATGCACATTAAAATAATTAGGTAATTTAAGCGCCATCTAGTTTTCGATTTCGAACTCAAACCTTTCAACATTGCTAACTAGATGGCGCTTAAATTACCTAATTATTTTAATGTGCATTTTAAATGCACACTACAGTGAATAATTTGTGCATTGTAAATGCTAAAAAGACATTTGAAATAATGAAATATTATCAATACACTTCTCTCTTTGATCACCTGCTGCGCCATCTAGTCTAGCTCTAGCCAAACCTTCAAGCGTTTGCAATCGTAGAAAGAGAAATAGACAATCGTTAGTGTATCATGGCTACGGGGGCTGGACCGTCATAACTCATAACGAATAGAATAGAAATAGAATAGAAATATTTTTTTATTCAAATAAACTTTTTACAAGTGCTTTTAAACCGTCGATGAGTCTACCACTGGTTCAGAATGCCCTTCCTGCCGAGAAGTACCAGCAAGAAATACGGCGGTTGCTCTTTTCAAAACAAGTTTACAATACAATAAATACTATGCTATGTATGCAGTGTTTCCACAATGAGGGAAGTACCAAAAATGCATACCTACTAACAATGCAATATACCCCAAGATGGGCAGACATAAAGTAGCCCCATTCCCGGCGGTGGAACCCGTTCACGAGCATGATGCCAGCCGTTGCTTCGCTCAACCATATTTGAGGGAACGCAGCAACCCGCATCACACGACACCACCACAGAAATGTTTAAGGAGTGCGTGACCACCTTATGCTATCCATGTTATCGAATCCCATGAATCCATTGACAATCTCATTCATCAAAATCGGCTCAGTAGTTTATTCGCTACGATGCAACATTCGTAAATAGTCGCATACATACATATACATCTAACTGCAGAATGCTAAAACACAACCCTTCCTTTTGGCTTCGTCGTAGTTGGGCGTACATTACGTGTACAGACGTGAGCATCGCATGAGTAAAAACTTTCACATAAATGGTTACACACACAGCCTTTTCATGTTTAAAAAAACCGGCCAAGTGTGAGTCGGACTCGCGCGCCGAAGGTTCCGTACCTACTACAGAGTTAAAAGTATTCAAGTAAAACGATAATATTATATTATATTAATTTGCTTATTTATAATATTTTTTGTTTTAGAGGTTTATTCTTAATATCAAAATAAATATTTTCTTTTATTTTCTTTCAAACAATAGCACAATTTTATTTATTTACCTTATTTGAGGTTGGTGCCACTTAAGCTAGACCTCTAAATTGTATGAGCGCCTATACAACTCAGAGGACTATCTTAATTGGCGTCAACTATGTACCTATGTATGGGGACACCCTTATTTTCAACGTTTTTTAGTTTTTGGAATTTTTTCCTTTATTTCTACTGTAAGACCTTACTTTTTGCCAAATTTCGTGATTCTATCTAGGTCAATGGGAACTACCATAACTATAGGTTTCTTACCCATAACCTATAGGTATAGGGTACCTACTTCCGGTCGACCTAGAATTGTCAATATTAAGGTAAATGGTAGGTAGGTACTTACAAGTTTTCGCGAAAATCTAAATTTGAAAATCTTTTTATCGTGTTGACTCAGGACCTTGATTTTTATACAACTAATAGGGACTATAGACCTCAGTATCTGGTATAAATTTCAACTTGCTAGGTCCACCCGTTCCTGAGAAAATCGGTGGTGACACACGGATAGACGGACAAGAGAGTGATCTTATAAGGGTTCCTTTTTTACCTTTTGAGGTACGGAACCCTAATAAGCACATACATATGTATAGCAATAATATACAAGGTACATAATATAGCAAAGAAGAAAGATACCCGCTCGGCTACATTTTTATAGCTAAATATAGGATATGCCCGATCCATGTTATATGTCTACGTCCCGATCAATGTAAAGGAAAGAGAATTTATGGTACAACTGGCAATAAACCATTTCGATACTTTATCGGCATCCGCAATGCATAAATACATCATACCATAGTACGCAATGGTTAAGACTACAGCAGGGTATACGGTATCTATACGGTATAGGTATTAGGTACATAATGTACAGTTACATAATATCTGGTGAAACTTACAAACATACAAAGACGACTAAATGTGCAAAAATGAATAAATAAATGTGCAATAATTAATATTATTTGAAAATCTTGAACTCGTCAGGGAAGCGAATATTCTTTATTTTCCAAAGTCTGAGATGGTGTTTCGATTCATAAAAAGTATTGACGTTTTGATAAAAAATGCTATCTGCTATGACGTGCGAATGACGTCAGCAATATTACATTTTGGTTTATTACGATACTTATTACAAGCGTATTTATGTTTTAAAATTTTGTGGGAACTTTGATCTCCCGAGATAAATTAATGTAATCGTAAGATAAAGTATAAGAATAAGATACTACTGTAAGGGATAAAAATGAAACTTGAAAGTACCATTAAAACTTATACTACTTACCAATAAAGGGTTTTCCATCGAGCCTTTTCATCCAATAGAAGCGTTGACTATGCGGCTTATTCTCCCTGTCGTACTGCTCCCATTGCTGACGGAGAAGGGTGTAGCACACATAGCAACAGCGTACCGTCCCTTCCTCGTCTCCTTCAGTTCGGTATCCAGCGGGGGCGGCGTGGGAAGCTCCCAGGAAAGGGAAGTACGGCTCGGAGCTCTGTGGATAATTGTCATTTTTTTATTCGATTAATATCCTAGCCTATCCGACTAAAAATCTTTTTTGGAACGAAGTTCCTTATGGAGGGTTCGGACTTGGCGGATGGGGCCTAAGCGAAAAAAAGTGTAAAAAATTTTTTCGTTACGAGTTACGACCTTTGTCTGTTGCCTTCGTTTATTTTTATTACACACGTTCCGTCGTAGCTTTGGCGGCGCAGTAGCTACACGAAGGAGTGAAACTATCGGTTCGGGGGTTCGAATTCTGACTTCATATTTACTATTAATTATTATTAATTTATGATTAAAAAGAACTTCGTTCCAACCGAGTGTTCCACGACACTAACGCATTTTTTAACTCTGCAGTCTGCACGTTGGAACTATTTGGATTATGATATCTATACTGGATAAAATAAAACCAATAAACCAATAAACGAAGACATTAATTTTCGCGTTCGTATTATTAGTAAGGATGTGAATAATTATTAATTACAGTACGGGTAAAAACATAAAGCTGTGCAAACGTGCCATGGGTTAGTCGGTATAGGTAGTCTCTCCCTAGTGGTACTACTTCTGTAGTTGGTTGGCTAAGTGAAGGTAGTCCGACTTTCATTTCAACATATCCATATATAAAACGCAAACTGTATCAACCAAAACAAATTCATTTCTTGAGGCCACGTCATGTCAACAAGGAAGAATTGCCGGGGGTCTACATGTCAATTGTTTGAAACGATTCATTGTTATGAACCAGATTGTTCTGGTTCCGTTCCAGGGACTTCGAAATATTTGTACATATTATTATAACATAGTTTTATCGTAACGCTATTAATTTATTTACGTTCAGTTTTGATATTTTAAGCATGAAATTAATTATAGCGGTGTTTTATTGCATAGTATCAATGTAGAATATATATATCTATATATATAAACTAGTAGGGCGCGTGGGTGCGCGGCCCGCAAGCGGACCGCGGTTTTTCTATCGTCAAGTGGACTTTCAGGTCCTGATCATTTTCTATCAAATAACCACTCTTCCATCTTTTATACTCTCCGAGATAGATGCCGATGAAATTGGTGTGGCCGCCATCTGGAATCCACCATTTTGAATTTTTTTTCATCTCATTGCCAATTGGATGAGGTTTCGAGTATTTTTTGTTTGAGCACCTCCCACCTATCTTCAATACCCTGCCCGTGCTCCTCACCCACCTTCCAAACCCTCGAACATCATATCTCATCATTTGTCAGAATGAGAATTATTTTATAAAAACAAATTTTGAAAAGGAACCGTATCAAAGTCTTGCATAGTTCTCAGCTTCTAGTCTCTTCGATATTCGCCATATATTTTGTATGAAAATATAAATTCCGCCATCTTGAATTTTTTTTTCTATCATCAAGTAGAACTTCGGGTCCTGATCAGCTTTTGCCACAGAAGCACTCTTGCATCTTTTATACTCTCCGAGATAGACACCGACAAAGTTTGTATGGCCGCCATCTTTTTTCCGCCATTTTGAATTTTTTTTCAGCTCTCTGCTAATTGGATGAGGTTTCGAATGACATTTGTTCGAGCACACCCCACCCATCTTCAATACCCTGGCCGTGCCCCTCACCCGTCTCCGAAATCCTCACTCATCAGCTCTCTCCATATTTTTCCTCTCCATGAATTTTTGTCTTCTATACAAAACCATTGGTGAAAAAAATTTTTTTCATACAAAATTTTACAGGAGAGGTGATCAATGAGTGAGTCAGTGAATCAGCACGAGCAGCTATATATATATTAACTAGCGTTTGCTCGGTGCGCGAGCTGCTAAAGCAGCTCGCGGGAAGTGTTATTACTAAAAGTAAGGCGCGTGGGTGCGCGGCCCGCTAAATCGGACCGCGATTGTTCGGCTTTATTTATTTCGCTCGGTGCGCGAGCTGCTAAAGCAGCTCGCGGGAAGTGTTATTACTACAAGTAGGGCGCGTGGGTGCGCGGCCCGCTAAAGCGGACCGCGATTGTTCGGCTTTATTTATTTCGCTCGGTGCGCGAGCTGCTAAAGCAGCTCGCGGGAAGTGTTATTACTACAAGTAGGGCGCGTGGGTGAACGGCCCGCTAAAGCGGACCGCGATTTTTTTACTCATCAAGTAGCCCTTCGGATTCTGGTCATCTTTTGCCAAAAAATTTGTTCGAGCACACCCCACCTATCTGCAATAACCTGGCCGTGCTCCTCATTCACAAATGAAAAAGAAAAAAAAAGAAAAAAAAAAAAAAGAAAAAAAAAGAAAAAAAGCAAATGTAAAATGAAAAAAAAGAAAAAGAAAAAAGCCCTATGAACCTATCAAAATCAATGTCTTGCATAGTTCCCAACTTCTAGTTCCTCCAATATTCCCCATACATTTTGTATGGGGGGAAAAAAAATTCCGCCATCTTGAATTTTTTTCCTACTCACCAGGTAGACCTCCGGGTTGTGATCATCTTTTGTCGAGAAACCGCTCCTCCATCTTTTATAGTCTCCGAGAGAGAGACGGACAAAATTTGCCGCCATTTTTTTTCCGCCATTTTGGAATTTTTTTTCAACTCACTGGCAACTGCTCGAGGTTTCGAATGACATTTGGTCGAGAACCCTCCACCTATCTTCTATACCCTTTCCGTGCCCCTCGTCCATCTCCGAACTCCTCACTCATCAGCTCTCTCCACCTTTCTCCGAGTCACATTCTTTGAGCTCTATACGGCACCATGGGTGAAAAAAATTTTTTTCATACAAAATTTTACAGGAGAGGGGTGGAAATTTGAGACGTCACAGCTCGGCCGCCATCTTGTTTTTTTAATTTTTTTCACTTTTTCTGTTAATCGTTTACTAATTTCTACAATAATCCAAAATTTCAAAGAAATCGGTTGGAAAACAAAAGAGTTGCAAGAATCACGTCGGCCGCCATCTTGTTTTTCCGAAATGTCATAATTTTTCCCCACTCGAATCCCCCACCCGGACATATCTCCCCTACATCATTGTATCGTTTTCCGTCTCTTTCTAGGAGAACAATCGTGTCAATCAGTGAGTCAGTCAGTCAGTGGTAATCGAGCTATATATATTATAATTAAAGAAAGTGGTGTTAGTTACACTATTTATAACTCAAGAACGGATGAACCAATTTGGCTCAAAATTGGTGGAGGACCAATTTGGTCAAAGGTAGCTTAGAACCAGGAGACGGACATAGGATACTTTTTATCCCGTTCGACCGCGTTTCCGTCAAGTCAATATAAAACCTGGTATAACAAAAATGCATCTGACATGGAATAAAAAAACGAAAATGACAGTGGAAGAACAAAACGTAGATACATGACAGCTAAACGTAATTTTGTATTTGGTTAATTATGGTAGAAAATTATGGTAAAAACAATTATAAAAATTATAGTTTAAGGTAATTGATAATATCATCAGTAATATGTTTTCTCTTTGAATCATCATTAACAAGGCCGCGAGCAAGACGATCAAATGTTTCCTGCTACAAAGCTACGGATTGACGTGATTTATTGGATAGGTATAGTTGAGAACCTGGAGGGTGACAAAGATTTCCCGCGGGATGCTATGAACTAAATCCACGCAGACGAAGTCGCGGGCATCAGCTAGTATATATATATATAGTGTATAGAACATAACAGACTCTTCGCGGCGCGGAGTCCTTCTCCACATAGTATTCATCCAGATATCAAATTAGACATCGCAAGTGAGTATACGCGACAAAAGCCGGCTATGTTTGAGGCACGACGGGCTGCCCGCGTTCCCCGCATGCATTGGTTAGTCCCAGAGACAAAAGCTTTCGGCGATTTGGGCAAGCTACTAAGGCTTCTGTAGAGAGCTCGCTTTGCTGTTGTGATAGGTCTAGCAAGCCGCAGCACCATCAGACCACGACGATGTCAGGGTCTAAGCCTGAGTGAGAGATCCCATGCCGAGATTTTTATAGAGTGTGCTCTATATCTTAGCTCGGACTTGAGACAGGGTTAAAACGAGGCATAAAATGTGACCTTTGATATATATCTGTATAGTTTTAACTCTGGTCTTAAGTCTGAGCAGAGTGAGAGGGAGATCTAAAGATTTCAGCCTAAGTGCGGAAACAGGCCAAGGAAGACAAATGAAGGAAAAAATCTACAACGCAGTGAGCACCGATGTATCAAACCTATTAAGATTATTTAATTGCACAAAGGCATAAGCAGTCCGGCCATGCAATTGACATTCGGAGTTATGTGCGTTTACGCAATTAAATATCTTTTAGGCTTCAACGGTGAAGGAAAACATCGTGAGGAAAGCTGCACGCCTGAAAGTTCTCCTCAAAGGTGTGTGTAGTCTGCCAATTTGCATTAGACCAGCGTGGCTTGTATCCCTTATCTTTGAGAAGACTGCGCTCAGTAGTGAGCCGTTGATGTGTTGATGAACGATGATGATCTTTTCCATAAACCAACCTGCGCGGGTCAGCTGCTCCCTCAAGCATTTAACGAATTTCCATGTACGAACCTGCGGGTCAGGCTTCACTCTGATGGTGTACTGGTCGCTGAAGCCAGCCACTCCACAGACGAAGCACACGCGCTCTTCGGCGGGCGGATCGCGGCGCGCGGGCGAGGCGGGGGCCTTGCCGGCAAGCGCGGCGCCCGCGCCGCCGCCCCCGCCGCCCCCGCTCGCATTTAGCGAGCTTTTTATGTACGCCTTCGCCTTTTCCATTGCCGCGAAACTGGAACAAAAGAAAATATCAATAAATAATTATTCGCGCAATCACACTATCACACTTCACATCACACTAATATTATAAAGGCGAGTTTGTGTGTGTATGTGTGTGTGTGTGTGTGTGTGTGTGTGTGTGTGCGCGCGCGTGTGAGTGTGTGTATGTTTGTGTATGCGCGCGCGCGCGCGTGTGTGTGTGTGTGTGTGTGTGTGTGTGTGTGTGTGTGTGTGTGTGTGTGTGTGTGTGTGTGTGTATGTGTGTATGTGTGTGTGTGTGTGTGTGTGTTACTCTTTCACGCCAAAACTACTGGACGGATTTGGCTGAAAGGAATGGAGATAACTCATACCCTGGATTAACGCATAAGCTACATTTTATCAAGGAAACTTAAAGAGGTCCCGCGGGACTTAAGTCTTAATAAACGCGGACGAAGTCGCGGGCATCATCTAGCGAAATTGTGATGTTTGTTCATTTGTCCTTCACGCAGAAAAGGAGCAGAGGATCGACCTGATTTATTGCAGTGTGAAAGTAGAAACGTATAAGGGAGAGGGCACACTGGCTACTTTTAGTTGCAGCGACCGCGCGCTTTTATTACCTTTAGCGTTTTTACGACCCTTTGCGTAGTACTATTATATATTCTGTGCCTTTGCGTCTGCAGCGCGGTTCGCGCGTTGTTATGGCCTCTTTCGTCTGCTGCGCGATTCGCGCGTTTTCAACGACTCAAACGAGTTCGCGTTTTTATGGCTTTTAGCGTTTTAATGGCCTTTTGCGTTCAATCGCAGAATCACGCAGCAGACGCAAAAGGCCATAAAAACGCTAATGTCAATAAAAACGCCTCGATGGCTGCCGTCAAAAATCACAGTTTGCCCCTCCCTCATTTGACGGCTTTCATATTAGGGAATCCTCGTGGCTCCTTATAACACTTTCGTTGAATTCGACTTATAGGTATTCCCCTTTTCCCCCTCCAACTAAGCGTAAAGCTTGTGCTTAGCGTAGACAATTTTTTTTTCAATCAGCCGCACCGACGTGACCTATGCGCTATTGAGGCTTTGAAAATAGTTTCAGAGATGTAAATTTTAATTTTCAAAGAAAATATGACATTTCAATTTTCTTTGTTGCGTTGCCCAGCACCGCGCTCCAACGCTTTGCGACTTGCGTCTTAATGAAGTTAAAGTTTAACTATGCGGAATTTGTCAAACGTAGGCAATAGGCATGGTTTACAAGAGTACATAATACACGTAGATAATTTCTTATCAGCATAGCAGTAGGGTAAGTCCGGGGTAGTTGGCCATAGTTTTTTCTAGGCTCTGTCAGAAATCAATTACGTATGTTTTTATAATTATATTTATTTCTAATTAAACTTTGGACAATCGACTATGATATTAACGGGTGATTTTTTAAGAGCTTGAGAACTTTTTTTAAAAAAAAAACGCATAAAATTTGCAAAATCTCATCGGTTCTTTATTTGAAACGTTAGATTGGTCCAAGACATTTACTTTTTGAAGATAATTTCATTTAAATGTTGACCGCGGCTGCGTCTTAGGTGGTCCATTCGGAAAGTCCAATTTTGGGCAACTTTTTCGAGCATTTCGGCCGGAATAGCCCGAATTTCTTCGGAAATGTTGTCTTCCAAAACTGGAATAGTTGCTGGCTTATTTCTGTAGACTTTAGACTTGACGTAGCCCCACAAAAAATAGTCTAAAGGCGTCAAATCGCATGATCTTGGTGGCCAACTTACCGGGCCATTTCTTGAGATGAATTGTTCTCCGAAGTTTTCGCTCAAAATGGCCATAGAATCGCGAGCTGTGTGGCATGTAGCGCCATCTTGTTGAAACCACATGTCAACTAAGTTCAGTTCTTCCATTTTTGGCAACAAAAAGTTTGTTAGCATCGAACGATAGCGATCGCCATTCACCGTAACGTTGCGTCCAACAGCATCTTTGAAAAAATACGGTCCAATGATTCCACCAGCGTACAAACCACACCAAACAGTGCATTTTTCGGGATGCATGGGCAGTTCTTGAACGGCTTCTGGTTGCTCTTCACTCCAAATGCGGCAATTTTGCTTATTTACGTAGCCATTCAACCAGAAATGAGCCTCATCGCTGAACAAAATTTGTCGATAAAAAAGCGGATTTTCTGCCAACTTTTCTAGGGCCCATTCACTGAAAATTCGACGTTGTGGCAGATCGTTCGGCTTCAGTTGTTGCAGGAGCTGTATTTTATACGGTTTTACACCAAGATCTTTGCGTAAAATCTTCCATGTCGTCGAATAACACAAACCCAATTGCTGCGAACGGCGACGAATCGACATTTCACGGTCTTCAGCAACACTCTCAGAAACAGACGCAATATTCTCTTCTGTACGCACTGTACGCATTCGTGTGGTTGGTTTAATGTCCAATAAAGTAAACTGAGTGCGAAACTTGGTCACAATCGCATTAATTGTTTGCTCACTTGGTCGATTATGTAGACCATAAATCGGACGTAAATCGCGAAACACTTTTCGAACCGAACACTGATTTTTGTAATAAAATTCAATTATTTGCAAGCGTTGCTCGTTAGTAAGTCTATTCATTATGAAATGTCAAAGCATACTGAGCATCTTTCTCTTTGACACCTTGTCTGAAATCCCGCGTGATCTGTCAAATACTAATGCATGAAAATCCTAACCTCAAAAAAATCACCCATTATAATCATGAAACTAACAATTTCTAATGAGATCATCTTATTAATTTAAGTTTTTTTAAAATCACAATTGGCCATCTCTCCCGAGGTGTCCGGGCGTGATGGCCATGGCATTAGAGGTAAGATGGCCATAACTTAATTCTAGCCTCACAATTACTTTTTGCTCTTATTTTCTACTTTTAAGTCTTCTTTTCTCTTGACCACATCTGGAGCACCTACTATCAAATTCAGTACAGTATTCGTGAACCCAAAACTGGCACACTGTACACTGAAGCCAGTCTTCGAAGAGAAGTGTTTCGTAGTAGTTTTCAGCACACCCACGACAATTGTCGTTTTCGTCTAACTTTCTTTTCTTATTTTTATCTGACAACATTGTTGATGGAATATCGTCACTACTATCAGATAGTCTTCGAATGGCTTTCTTTATTTTGTTTACACATAGAACCGTGCCTTTTATTGTCTCTTCTTTTTCCTTCTTTATTTTGACAGATTTTTTTACATTTTCCTTTTTTAGACTTTTTTCTGCAGCATTTTTTCTGGTATTGATGTGTTCTTCCGAAGTCAATAGTGTTCCAATTTCCTTTGCTCGTTTACGCACTTGAATTAATTTTTGTGGAATAGGTGATATATCCTGTTAAATTCGAGATGGTGTGTAATTTGGATCCTTATTGAACGGAGCCTCTTTTGGAGTGCTCGGGTGTGAAACATTAGACGTAGTTTCAGTTCACGGAGACTTTTGATTTTGTTGAAACGACTTATTTATCCATCGTTATCCATTGTTAAAGGGAAGCCTTTTGCTCTAATTGATTTAATATGAACAACCAATTTCTTCTCGTTTTCTTCTCCAAATAAAGTAGAGGGTCCCATAGGTCTTTTCTTGTCATTATTTTTCTTCAATTTTCTTCTAATGTTTTTCTAGGTATTCGGTATTGGAGATTTGCCGCGCGTATGGATAATCCATCATTTTTCAAAGCATTAATAGCTGCTTTTAGTGATTCTTCTGACCAGTTTCCTCTCACAGCCACTGCCTTTCTCTTGTATTTATTAGGCATCTAAAACAAATATTATGAAAATAAATCAATTATTTGAATAAAACATCATTTCTGAACCATGACGCTATGGCCATCATATACCGACTGCAATTGGCCATCTCTCCTTTTTTTCTGGGAGAGATGGCCACAACGAAAACTAAAACAAGTCAAAACACGAAACAAATAATTTTGAGGTTCTAACCAAGTATTGTTCGTATACTTTACAATAAATACAAATATCACCATTATTTAAAGAAACTAACACCACAACCATTTAAAATAATTACCATCTAAAAAATATTCACAGTAGATGAAACAAAAAACAAGGGATTTACTTACTTTTTCTTTTTTTTCCCCCAAATTTTTTGCCGTACCGTTGCCCTCACGCACGACGCGCAGCGAACTAAACGCTAAACAGCGACATCTAACCAACGAGTCCTTGAAATATTTCTATGGGCCATCTCTCCCATATGGCCATCTACCCCGGAATTACCCTAATTGAATTTCATAAAATTTGTATCAGATAGTCACGGAATACGTAATTCCGTGCCGATAGTCGTGCCAAGGGTGGGCGCGGCTGTTTCTAAATGAAGGCTGATCGGACTTCCAGATTATAATTCCGGGTTGGGTCTGGTCCTTTCCGCGTCCATTGGACCGGCCTGATTCGTGATTTCGGAATTTTCAGATTAGATTTGCTAAGATTAACTAAGTATAGGTACATTTCGAAATTAATTCTTACAATACACAAAACAAAATGATGTTTTACTTTTGTGGTTTTGTATTATTTTTAAATATATACAGTATTATATTTATGCTTTTACAGTTGCTCATTTCGCAGTCTGTAGAGAGCACTAGTATTAAAAAAATCGCGTCCCCGACAGCCGTTTCGTCGCTCATTCCACTCAAACCAAAAATAATAACAGCTAACAGTAAATTAAAAATTTAAAACACCGAGATGTGAATCTATGACCGGACTATGTAGGAGACTAGAACCCAACATTCTGTTTTTGCTACTCCATATTTAGATTCTCCTCCTCGATCCTCGATCATCATAGTTAGACCCCTACTCATTGGGGCCATTCTAATGAGCTAAAACATACTATCTGTTGTAAGTTGCTGAGGAGTTGGACTCCCGTAGACTACTTGATACTGCAGCATCAGCTCAAGGTTACCATGTCTTGGAAATATTCCGTAGTAACAGTACACCAAACTTTAAATCAATCGCACCTGTGAAAAGTAGTAAATGAGTTAATGAGCTTCAAACGCGTGACATATAATAAATTATAGCTAAGATCTATCTCATAAATTATAGCTAAGATCTATCTCATAAATTATAGCTAAGATCTATCTCATAAATTATAGCTAAGATCTATCTCATAAATTATAGCTAAGATCTATCTCATAAATTATAGCTAAGATCTATCTCATAAATTATAGCTAAGATCTATCTCATAAATTATAGCTAAGATCTATCTCATAAATTATAGCTAAGATCTATCTCATAAATTATAGCTAAGATCTATCTCATAAATTATAGCTAAGATCTATCTCATAAATTATAGCTAAGATCTATCTCATAAATTATAGCTAAGATCTATCTCATAAATTATAGCTAAGATCTATCTCATAAAATATAGCTAAGATCTATCTCAATCACGTCAGCTTTCAAACAGAAAAAACCGATTGGTCCATTCGTTGCGGAGCTACAAGGGAACAGACAGACACAGATACACACTCTTTTTTGTCAGGGGTTTAATATCTATAGACAAAATATATCTATTTCCTATATTTCCCTACTTCGATATTATTCTCATAATCGATTCAATCTATGTATAGTTAATATAATCCAGATATAGAGCATAGCGATATAAAATCGATGGCATTATTACTGATCCCTGAGCGCCAACTGAGGGCAACGACACTCGGATGATCGATGCGAGACCGATAAGCTCTCCATTATTGATTGACTGATAAACGTATATATCTACCATATATGAGCACTATATATCTATCTATATCGTACTTAGTAGTTATATTTATCTAATAAATAATCTTGGCTCGAACAAATTAAATTCTCGCCATATCTTGGATCGAAGCTGATTAATGTTACAGGTTCCTATTGCGCGTGATTACGATCAAATCTGATGTGCTGTTAAGTGATAAAGTAATTAGTTATATCAATCATAGATGGTCACTACTTACCTGCAAGATGTACTTAATTGATTAGTAAGTAGGAAGAGCTAAATAAACTGAATTACGTTCAGTTAAGATGACGCCTTGGACCAAAAAACACGAAAACGAGTACTTTTGAATGTGTAGTGTGAGTGCAACGAATGATATAATTAGAATTTTAAAAATATCGTAAAAAAAGGGGAAAACCTGTATAATTTCTTAAATCGGACACAATTTTTAAAAATAGTCTGACTTATTTTTAAAAAAAAGTACAAATGCTTGGAATTATCAGCGACAACATCCTATTATTTTTTACGAATAAAATAGCCAGACCGCTATTCTATTTCTTAGATCGAGAAGTTATTTTATTTTATGCTTATGTTATGAGTAATTAATTACATAAAAACCCAGTCAAAGTCACCCGCTGGCACGGTCCGGTCGAGTGCGACGCGTACAAGTCAGGGTGAGCGGGGAGTGCGAGAGAGAGAGCGGTACTCGATTTTTTGAAACAATAGTTTATCAATGCCTGGCCTTAACAGTCCTACTAATATCCTACTTCCTACCAATATTATAGGATGTATTGATAGATGTTTGGATGGATGGATGTATGTGTTATTCTTTCACGCCACAACGAATGAACCGATTTGGCTGAATGGAATAGAGATAGCTCATACCCAGGATTAACACATGGGTTACTTTTTATCCCGGAAAATTACAGAGTTCCCGCAGGAATTAAAAACCCTTAACGTATGAAGTCGCGGGCATCATCTAGTATAATATTATAATGCACTAGCTTTTGCCCATGGCTTCGTCCGCGTCGACTTAGTTTTTTAAAAATTCCGCGCGAACATTCTGTTTTATTGGGATACAATCGGTTAAGAGCGCGTGTAACCCCAAATAAAAATCAGATTCAACCTCATGTGAGGCGCGACAAAAGAAAGCGTTTTGCGCGGAATAGGAGTGTAGTAAGCGCCAAATACTTTGTAATTCTTTTCAATTCACTAGGCTACTCTCTTGATAATATCAATCGGAATTTAATGTAAAAATTTTGGCTCTGTAATATGCAACACATTGAAAATAAATGAATATTGGTTAAAAATTAGACCTAACTTCGCGATTTTTTATTATCGAACAAATTTCATCATTTTATGTTTTTGCCCAAACACGTCCTTTGGCAGTATGATGTTATTCTTGCGTGTTTTTTTTTCGGATAATTGAAACTTGATCTACTACTGTAAAAATCAAATCTGTTTACTGTTAACGAGCGCACACCCACTCTTAAGAGGTCTGTTGAGGAATTACCTGTTTAATTCCTGTTATATAAATCCAAGCAAAATCCGTTACTCTGTTGCTGCGTGATTGAAGGACAAAGCAACATACAAAATCACTTTCCCATTTATAACCATAAGTAAGAAAATTAGGATTCTTCCGAATTTATTATTCATGCTCTCTGTTCAATGCACATCACTCGATTATTATATTATTATATAAACTAGTCACCTTTAAATAAGGCTGACATACCTCAGCCACCTATTCTTTGTTAAAGCAATTAGCAAAAACAAACCATCACTAAAACCAGATGTATGAATATATTCTATTCTACCTCCACTCCATATTAGGAGACAGCTATTCGAAATCCAGAGGGTAGATTAAGGCGAGGTGTTTAGACTAAGTTTAGGTATTTGAGGGGGTGAAGCAGGGGAAGGAGCGGAGTAGTAGTCCCGCCCACCGCGGGGCGCCCCGTGCGAAGCGCAGAAATGGCGGGAAGCAACTCTGGCGGGAAACAACAACTCCCGGCTGACAAAACTGGTTTTTTATCTAAACTTAATAGGTACTGTAACTTATTTTCGTCAATCCTAATATACTTTATTTGGCTCATTTAGCATGGTTCCAGTTCATGTTCATACATATAAAAAAATTGTACAGGTTCAATTCCCAATTATTACACAACGATAATATTTGATAGCCGAGCGAGCGCAGCGCAATACAGGTCCACCTAGCAGCACGCCTCGGCGATCACTGTCTAATTGAGTAGGAGAGACAAAGAAGTCGCTTCTGGGAATAGAAGGGACAAGTGACAAATTAGAATGGAAAATATTAAAATTATAACAGTCGCAATAAATAAAATCTAAAACAGCCATTTGTTGTAGTAAAATATGAAAAACAATTGTACTAAATTTTACCAAAATAAATGTATGCATAACAGAAAACGATCAGAGTTTATGTATTTGCAGAGTCAACTTTGCAATTTTTTTCTATCGAGAAAAGTTTGCGTCATCGTGTTTAGGAAACAGCCATCAGGCCAGAAATACGATCAATTATAACTACTTTTTTTTCATAATATTATGAAACATAGATTTTAAATATTGCCATCCAGCTGCCCACAAGATAGTATAAAAAACTTATTACAATGTAATAGCTTCATAATAATATTGTAAAATGATTATTTTGAAAAGAGCAACTGCTGAGTTTCTTGCCGGCTCTTCAGCAGAATCCGCTTTCCGGTAGAGTCATGACTTGTCATAAGAGCCAAAGGTTGGCGGCCTACGTGAAATAAATAATTTTGAATTTGAATTTGAATAAATAAGACGATCTTCATTCGGCTCTACCTAAACACAGCGCCTTAAAGGCCCTCGGGCCCCGACTGGAGTCCGCCGATAAACCTACACCTACATACACCCGTTAAACGACATACATGCGCACGTACGCAAATAATAATAATTACATAGATACACTCGGATACCCCGATAAAAACATTATTTTGGGTCTTTTTTTAAACAAAAAATAAAAAAAAAACTTGAGAGGTGTCAAGGGACACCCGGATGGAACGTAGTTCCTTTCGATTACATTGTGTTCGGTATTTTCGCGATACAACATTTTTCCCTAATGTTTTATAACTTAAAAAATTAGGGAAAGGTTCCACATGTAGAAATTGTTTAAAATAAAATTGAAAATGGAAAATTCGGTCTGTCGAGCTGGGATCCGAACCATCGACTGTGAACTATTAGGCGACTGCCGGAGCCACTAGGCTACGGAGACGCCGTGTTGTATCGCGAAAATACCGAACACAATGCAAAATTCACATTCAACAAAAAAGTGTCGGTTTCAAAAATGTGTCGAGTGTCGGTTCCTTAATTTTTTCCGTCTAGCCCCCTTCCGTACCGCGCGATAAGGAACTACGTTCCAAAAATTGTGTTTTTAAAACCTATGAGTAGATACATATTATTGAATTTATAGACACGCGCTTATCCACGATTACACCTGACGGAAAGTGATGGTGTGGCGTATGATAGACCGCGTTTGCCTATTCACCCTTGTGTTAAAGATGTCTATCACAGATCTCGAAAAAGCATTCCAATTTCCAGACCCTAGCCTAGCCTATTTCAAAAATGGGCTTTATAAATTAAGCTACAGTAATGAATCCATTATCAAAACAAAAGTTTTAGTATTGGTTTGTACCGGGAGCTCTCGAGTATTAACTAAAACTATTTAAGGCGCTGTAGTCAGTCACGATCTTCATATCACAAGCCGAATGAAGATCGTCCAATTTAAAATCTATGGGTCATAATATTATGAAAAAAAAAAGTAGTTATAATTGATCGTATTTCTGGCCTGATGGCTGTTTCCTAAACACGATGACGCAAACTTTTCTCGATAGAAAAAAATTGCAAAGTTGACTCTGCAAATACATAAACTCCCATCGTTCTCTGTTATGCATACATTTATTTTGGTAAAATTATTTACAATTGTTTTTCATATTTTAATACAACAAATCGCTGTTTTAGATTTTATTTATTGCAACTGTTATAATTTTAATATTATCCATTACAATTTGTCACTTGGCCCTTCTATTCGCAGAAGCGACTTCTTTGTCTCTCCTACTCAATTAGACAGTGATCGCCGAGGCGTGCTGCTAGGTGGACCTGCGTCGCGCTGCGCTCGCTCGGCTATCA
Source organism: Oeneis ivallda (assembly GCA_029955525.1). NCBI lineage: Eukaryota > Metazoa > Arthropoda > Insecta > Lepidoptera > Nymphalidae > Oeneis > Oeneis ivallda. The sequence continues at coordinate 13,758,188 of JARPMR010000007.1, forward strand.
AATATTATCGTAAATTGTAATAATTGAAAATTGTTTATGTTTATACTGAAAACTATTATTTTGTATATTTTAGACTTTAGAGAAGTCAAATAGAGTGTACCTAATTATAAGTTTGTATAAATTAATATTGTAAATAATTTATCCATCAAAAAAGTTGTAAATAAGTAGGGACTGAGTAGACTAATTTTGAAAATGGGTCCGAAAAAAAAGCAAAATCTAAGAATGTACAGTATAAAAAAATCGGCCAAGTGCGAGTCAGGCTTCGCTCTTTTAGGGTTCCGTTAAAAAAATTTAATTAAAATATTTCCATGTGCCCATGGAAACATTTTAATTTAATTTTTTTAATTTAATTTAATTTTTATTATTTGTTGTTATAGCGGCAATAGAAATACATAATAATTATGTGAAAATTTCATTTGTCTATCTGTTACGGTTTACGAGATACAGCCCGCTGACAGACGGACGGACGGACGGACAGCGTGCGCTTAGTAATAGGGTCCCGTTGGTAACCTTTGGGTACGGAACCCTAAAAATAACAAAAGCAGATGATGGAAGTTGTAAAGTAAGTAGGTACCTATTTCAATATTTTGTAAAGGATGATTTGTGTAACATGTAATGTAGTGGATCATGAAATATCAATTTCATCATCAAGTAAGGTATCTAATAATGGTGGGATGCATCATGCAAAGTAAGTACATCATATAGGTACATCGTACAGTTTGGCTAATCAAATTGAAGTCAAATTGACGACCTCCCTGGCTCAGTGGTGAGCGCTGTTGTCTTATAACTGGGAGGTCTCGGGTTCGATTCCCGGCGGGGTCAATTTGGGAATTTATAATTTCTGAATTGTCTCTGGTCTGGTCTGGTGGGAGGCTTTGGCCGTGGCTAGTTATCACCCTACCGTCAAAGACGTGCCGCCAAGCGATTTAGCGTTCCGGCACGATGGCGTGTAGAAACCAATTAGGGGTATGGGTTGAATGTTCACTGCCATATCCCTTCCAAGTTAGCCCGCTACCATCTTAGACTGCATCGTCACTTACCATCAGGAGAGATCGCAGTCAAGGACTAGCTTGTCTTCGAATAAAAAAAAAAAAAAGGTAGGTAGGTGCGGTAGTTAGGTACTTTATGGGTATGGGTAGGAGTAGGGGTCGGGGTAGAGGTAGGGGTAGGGGTAGGGGTAGAGGTAGGGGTAGGGGTAGGGGTCGGGGTAGGGGTAGGGGTCGGGGTAGGGGTAGGGGTAGGGGTAGGGGTAGGGGTAGGGGTAGAGGTCAGGGTCGGGGTAGGGGTAGGGGTAGGGGTCGGGGTAGGGGTAGGGGTCAGGGTAGGGGTCGGGGTAGCGGTAGGGGTAGGGGTAGGGGTCGGGGTAGAGGTAGGGGTAGGGGTCGGGGTAGAGGTAGGGGTCGGGGTCGGGGTAGGGGTAGGGGTAGGGGTAGGGTCGGGGTAGGGTAGGGGTAGGAGTAGGGGTAGGGGTAGGGGTCGGGGTAGGGGTAGGGGTCGAGGTAGGGGTAGGGGTAGGGGTAGGGGTAGGGGTAGAGGTCGGGGTCGGGGTAGGGGGAGGGGTAGGAGTAGGGGTCGGGGTAGGGGTAGGGGTCAGGGTAGGGGTCGGGGTAGCGGTAGGGGTAGGGGTTGGGGTAGGGGTAGGGGTCGGGGTAGAGGTAGGGGTAGAGGTAGGGGTAGGGGTTGGGGTAGGGGTAGGGGTAGGGTTGGGGTAGGGTAGGGGTAGGAGTAGGGGTAGAGGTCGGGGTAGAAGTAGGGGTAGGGGTATGGGTATGGGTAGGAGTAGGGGTCGAGGTAGGGGTAGGGGTAGAGGTAGGGGTAGGGGTAGGGGTAGGGGTAGGGGTAGGGGTAGGGGTCGGGGTAGAGGTAGGGGTAGAGGTAGGGGTCGGGGTAGAGGTAGGGGTCGGGGTCGGGGTAGGGGTAGGGGTAGGGGTAGGGTAGGGGTAGAGGTAGGGGTAGGGGTAGGGGTAGGGGTAGGGTAGGGGTAGAGGTAGGGGTAGGGGTAGGGGTCGGGGTAGAAGTAGGGGTAGGGGTATGGGTATGGGTAGGAGTAGGGGTCTGTAGAGGTAGGGGTAGAGGTAGGGGTCGGGGTAGGGGTAGGGGTAGGGGAAGGGGTCGGGGTAGAGGTAGGGGTAGAGGTAGGGGTAGGGGTTGGGGTAGGGGTAGGGGTAGGGGTCGGGGTAGGGGTCGGGGTAGGGGTAGTGGTAGTAGTAGTATTATTATATGTATACTTGGTGACATATTTAGTTCCTATCACAATCTGTCCTTTTCTGCATATTACTTTTACAAAATAATGTCGATGTTTCACATCTGCCAGGCGTCCCACGACGGCTCACAATTTTTTTGTACCTAAAAGTGCCTAAAATTACAAGTGTAGATCACGATTCGCATGCGAAAGGATCCTTTCGCATCCTTGGTTCCGTAAGGATGCGCACGGATCCTTCCAGATCCTTACGCGTGCGAAAGCGTCTTTGGCAACTAGGGCAATGCATGAAGTGCCAAAAAGTATCGATATATCGAATCGATGAAATTAGTTTCTATCTCAAGTATGTGTGCAAACACAGGTGCACTTTTCCGCCATGTTGGAATTCTTTGATAATGGACGGATTACGTTCAAAATCGATATTTAGGCTTCCCTAGGGTCAAAAAGAAGAAATGGATGCCAAAATTAAAAAGTCACCGCCATATTGAAATTCTTTGTTATTCGACCGATTTCATTCAAAATCGATATTCAGGCTTCTCTGGGGTCACGAAAGAGGAAATGGATGCGCAAATATAAAAAAGTCACCGCCATATTGAAATTCGTTTTTTATTGGACCGATTACGTTTCAAATCGATATTTAGGCTTCCCTGGGGTCAAGAAAGAGGAAATGGGTGCCAAAATTTAAAAATGTCCCCGCTATATTGAAATTCTTTGTTATTCGACCGATTTCGTTCTAAATCGATATTTAGGCTTCTCTGGGGTCAAGAAAGAGGAAATGGATGCTAAAATATAAAAAAGTCCCCGCCATATTGGAATTATATGTTATTGGACCGATTACGTTCAAAATTGATATTAAGGCTTCTCTGGGGTCAAGAAAGAGAAAAAGGATGCGAAAATTTTACAAAGTCACCGCCATATTGAAATTCTTTGTTATTCGACCGATTTCGTTCAAAATCGAAATTTGGGCTTTCCTGGCGTCGAGAAAGAGGAAATGAATGCCAAAATTTTAAAAAGTCACCGCCATATTGAAATTCTTTGTTACTGAACCGATTTCGTTCCAAATCGATATTTAGGCTTCCCTGGGGTCAAGAAAGAGGAATTGAATGCGAAAATTTTAAAAAGTCACCGCCATATTGAAATTCTTTGTCATTCGAACAATTTTGTTCAAAATCGATGTTTAGGCTTCCCTGGGGTCAAGAAAGAGGAAATGGGTGCCAGAATTTTAAAGAGGGAATGGGTGCCAGACTTTTATAAAGTCCCCGCCATATTGAAATTCTTTGTTATGGCGGGGACTTTTTAAAATTTTATCACCCATTCCCTCTTTCTTGACCTCAGGCAAGCCTAAATATATATTTTGAACGAAATCGGTCCAGTAACAAAGAATTTCAATATGGCGGTGTTTTTTTAAATTTTGCCACCGATTTCCTCTTTCTTGACCCCAGGGAAGAACAAATATCGATTTGGAACGAAATCGGTCTAGTAACAAAGAATTTCAATATGGCGGTGACTTTTGAAAATTTTGGCACCCATTTTCTCTTTCTGGACCCCAGGGAAGCCTAAATATATATTTTGAACGAAATCGGTCCAGTAAACAAGAATTTCAATATGGCGGTGACTTTTTAAAATTTTGGCACCCATTTACTCTTTCTTGACCCCAGGGAAGCCTAAATATCGATTTTGAACGAAATCGGTCCAGTAAACAAGAATTTCAATATGGCGGTGACTTTTTAAAATTTTGGCACCCATTTACTCTTTCTTGACCCCAGGGAAGCCTAAATATCGATTTTGAACGAAATCGGTCCAGTAACAAAGAATTTTAATATGGCGGTGACTTTTTAAAATTTTCGCATCTATTTCCTCTCTCTTGACCCCAGGGAAGCCCAAATTTCGATTTCGAACGAAATCGGTCGAATAACAAAGAATTTCAATATGGCGGTGACTTTTTAAAATTTTGGCATCCATTCCCTCTTTCTTGACCCGAGAGAAGCCTAAATATCGAATTTGAACGAAATCGGTCCAATAACAAAGAATTTCAAAATGGCGGTGACTTTTTAAAATTTTGGCACCCATTTCCTCTTTCTTGACCCCAGAGAAGCCTAAATATCGAATTTGAACGAAATCGGTCCAATAACAAAGAATTTCAATATGGCGGTGTTTTTTTAAATTTTGCCACCGATTTCCTCTTTCTTGACCCCAGGGAAGAACAAATATCGATTTGGAACGAAATCGGTCTAGTAACAAAGAATTTCAATATGGCGGTGACTTTTGAAAATTTTGGCACCCATTTCCTCTTTCTGGACCCTAGGGAAGCCTAAATATATATTTTGAATGAAATCGGTCCAGTAAACAAGAATTTCAATATGGCGGTGACTTTTTAAAATTTTGGCACCCATTTACTCTTTCTTGACCCCAGGGAAGCCTAAATATCGATTTTGAACGAAATCGGTCCAGTAAACAAGAATTTCATTATGGCGGTGACTTTTTAAAATTTTGGCACCCATTTACTCTTTCTTGACCCCAGGGAAGCCTAAATATCGATTTTGAATCTATTTCCTCTCTCTTGACCCCAGGGAAGCCCAAATTTCGATTTCGAACGAAATCGGTCGAATAACAAAGAATTTCAATATGGCGGGGACTTTTTAAAATTCTGGCACCCATTCCCTCTTTAAAATTCTGGCACCCATTCCCTCTTTCTTGACTCCAGGGAAGCCTAAATATATATTTTGAACGAAATCGGTCCAGTAACAAAGAATTTCAATATGGCGGTAACTTTTTTAAATTTTGGTACCCATTTCCTCTTTCTTGACCCCAGGGAAGCCTAAATATCGATTTGGAACGTAATCGGTCCAATAACAGCGAATTTCAATATGGCGGTGACTTTTTAAAATTTTGGCACCCATTTCCTCTTTCTTGACCCTAGGGAATCCTAAATATCGATTTTGAACGAAATCTGTCCAGTAACAAAGAATTTCAATATGGCGGTAACTTTTTTAAATTTTGGCACCCATTTCCTCTTTCTTGACCCGAGAGAAGCCTAAATATCGAATTTGAACGAAATCGGTCCAATAACAGCGAATTTCAATATGGCGGTGACTTTTTAAAATTTTGGCACCCATTTCCTCTTTCTTCCCAGGGAAGCCTAAATATCGATTTGGAACGTAATCGGTCCACTTTTTAAAATTTTGGCATCCATTCCCTCTTTCTTGACCCGAGAGAAGCCTAAATATCGAATTTGATCGAAATCGGTCCAATAACAAAGAATTTCAATATGGCGGTGACTTTTTAAAATTTTGGCACCCATTTCCTCTTTCTTGACCCCAGAGAAGCCTAAATATCGAATTTGAACGAAATCGGTCCAATAACAAAGAATTTCAATATGGCGGTGACTTTTAAAATTTTGGCATCCATTTCCTCTTTCTTGACCCCAGGCAAGCCCAAATATCGATTTATAATGAAATCGGTCGAATAACAAATAATTTCAATATGGCGGTGACTTTTTAAAATTTTGGCACCCATTTCCTCTTTCTTGACCCCAGGGAAGCCTAAATATCGATTTTGAACGTAATCGGCCCAATAACATAGAATTTCAATATGGCGGGGACTTTTTAAAATTATGGCAGGCATTCATTTTCTCTTTCTCGACCCCAGGGAAGCCCAAATATCGATTTTGAACGATCTCGGTAGACTAACCAAAAAAAAAAAAAATTAAAAAAAAAAATTAAAAAAAGCATGTTATTGTATTTGGTTAGGAATTGAACCTGTATAAATTTTTTTTGATTAGCTATGAACATGAACTGGAACCATGCTAACTGAGCCAAATAAAGTATAGTAGGATTGACGAAAATAAGTTACAGTACCTAGTAAAATAAGTTTACATAAATAACCAGTTTTGTCAGTCGGGAGTTGTTTCCCGCCAGAGTTGCTTCGCGCCATTTCTGCGCTTCGCACGGGGCGCCCCGCGTTGGGCGGGACTACGACTCCGCTCCTTCCCCTGCTTTTCACCCCCTCAAATACCTAAACTTTGTCTGCCTCCTCGCCTTAAATCAAAATAGCTAGGTAAATCTTACTTGTTTTTTATGTCGCGTGAAAAGTGTTGAACGTAAACTTGTAACATAACATCAGAAATTACCTACTTACGTTATTTTGTTGAGTAAGGTCGAAGAATATCTAATAGGTACCTATATATTATTATATCATTTGAATCTCGGAAACGGCTCCAACGATTTTCATGAAATTTAGTATGCAGGGGTTTCGGGGGCGATAAATCGATCTAGCTAGGTTTCATTTTTAGAAAACATCGTTTTATCCATGTTTTCAGTCAATGAAGTTTTTCATTGCAAATTTTGCATTCATTTTGGAAATTACTTCCCTTTATACAGAGTGGGCCAGGCCAGGTGGATATAATTTTTTTTTTTAGATTGTTGACTTAGGGGCCTGCCAGGACCCGCAAGGAAAAAAATTGGTTCCCACCCGATTACGAGAATTTTTTTTATCTAAAATTTTGGAATATCATTTTGCCTTGACGAACTTTTAATTAGGAAGTAATTTCCAAAAAACACGTTTACCAAAAAACCGAGCTAAGCTCGGTCACCCAGTTGCTAATTAATTTATATTAGCAAGACACCTCGCCTTGAAACAGAACGCACACAAAGATCACATATTTACGTCTCGCGCGCCGCGGCCCGTGCGCGTAATGTGTAGTTTGTATAGGTATACCTATTCATCTAATGTTCGCAGACTCGAGTTAGCAACGGAGTTCCCATTTCTAGTTGCGTAATGATTGATGCAATCCGGTTCGAACCGGTTTCGCTCTCGTCCGCCACCGCATTCTGAATACGAATTCATTCATAATTTTACTGCGCCAAAACTCTGGCATCATGTTGCAACTTGAGACATAAGGTTAACTTAAAAACCTTACTCACATTATAAATGCGAAAGTGTGCTTGTTGGTTTGTCCTTCAATCACGCAGCAACAGAAGGACGGATCGACGAGATTGCATGGGTATAGTTGTGGACTTGGACAGTGACATATCCCAAGTAACATTTCATTCGGGCCTATGTTGTAAAAATGCCTTAAGTTATATATGGGTTGTCAAAGGTTGATTTACTATAAATATGGTACTTGAGAATCATTAGTAAGTCCTAAAACTAGCTGTTTATTATTACAACCTTATACCAGGATAACCAGGATATTATAGCTGTCGTAAACTCCTGATTAAGTTCCGGAAAGGCTAGGCATTATGCTTAAGTGAGATCTGAAGGTTTAATTTTTAACTTTGATGTTACCATAAAGTTATGGAATGTTGAAATCACTTATAAGTAATTTTTAAAAGCTACCTTAAACATATTAAGGCTCTATAAGAGATGTCTAGACGCAAACAAATTAGTACTAGGTACGTAGTGAAAACCCAAACCAATAAGCTATTGCTTATGAGCTGAAGGCATGATTAAAGTCCTACAGGAACATTTTAAAGCTTTAGAGGCATCCTCAAAAAATGTCAGTTGTGTCTATGTAGAACCTTTTCAAAACCTTTCTAAAACCTAAAATGTTATGTTATATATATGTCGGAATAGGTTACCTTATATTGCGAAAACACACATACACAGGTAACATTTTTATCCAATCAACGAATAACTAAACTTTTACAAATAAACTAAGTTATGAAATCAAATGTATTTTTATTTGATTTTACTATTGAAACGAAACAAACAAAAACCGATGAAGCCAAAGCATTTTATTTTCGAGTTGAAATATAATGGGCATCAATATTCGAATGTCGCGGAAAAATAAATGCGAGTGGAAGCGAATAAACATGGACTATGAGAAGGGTCACCATAATTCCCTTGGATACATCTAGTTTTTGATCAAAGGGCGAAGTTTGACTTGAGGACTACATTCAGGATAAAATTGTGTCTGCAGATCATGGCATTGGGCACAGAGCGTTTGATGTATCCTTTGACGATTGGATATGACACATTAGAATATTATCATGGAATAATAGATCTATACTTTTGGGTACCAATTAATTATCACTATGTCATAAACTATAACTGCCATGTAGATTTTTGCCGGATGCGATGTGCAGCCCGCCACTGGGTGGAGAAAAGTACTCGCAATTAAGGTATATTCGATGTCTGTAAAACATAAATAATTGGGTATTTGACAGTTGTCAAAATGTCGATATTCAAATAACATTTGTGAAAACAAAGGTAAAAACACAAAATAAATCGGTCAAAAAACAAAGTTATTAGCTGTTTTACTGTGATTGTATCTGCCTCTTTCTAAAACGAAATTTTCTATGGAGCTGCTAACTTGTGACATCACACTTCAGTACCGCTCTCTCTGTCTAATACGAAACTTTAAAGCTTTATATTTCCGAGACTATTTAAGATATTTAAAAAAGAAAAATTGCATTGTGTTATAATATTTAAAAAGGTTATTTTTAATAAATAACAAAATATCAGTCAAATGCCCAATTATTGAGGCGAGGCCACAATCATAAAATTGTCAAATCACTCTCGAAGAGAGTTATAGTAAATCTAAGTAAGCACTAAACTAATTAATGCTTACACTAGCGGCACGCTATGATGGCCGGTTTGACGTTTGTCCGCTCATGAAGTTCCGTATTAATTGATAACGACTTTGAAGGAAATAATTGTATTACTTTATTGACGATAGTGATGTGCAGAGATTCATAAATTTTATCGAATGTAGTTTTAGGTTTAGGACTCAAAATTTATTTATTAAATTGATTTCTAAAATGTATACAAGTGTAGAAAAATCAGTTTGCACCATTTAAGGGGTGAATGTACTTGTGAATATGAACAATTTTCACTATGTGGACAAACCTCTGAAATCGCAAAAAAATATCAGCTGTTTCATACAAAAGGTAAAATTTTTATTTTTATATGATATATACCACAACTCGGCATTTGGTTTTCTAAATTGAAAACTTTTAAAAATGGAATCTAATACGATCGTCACATAGGATCGCTGGCTAGCACAACTACTACCTCCGGCAAACTCGCGTCAATGCTCAATGCAAAACAAAGCAGTTTCGAATTGACGTTGCTTCGAAAAGTATAAACTGTCAGTGCAATGCGATTGTGATATAGTTTTGACCTGGCTTTGGATTTCAAATATTGATACTGCATTACTGTTGACCCTTGCTCGTTAATTTGGACTCTGTTCAAGCCCTTTGTTGTGGATTTCGTCGATATGACCGAACGTACGCAGAGAACTGTTCTAAATAGTCAGACACGTGAGTTCGTAATACGCCTTCGTAACTATTTCGATCGTGAAGCTCAAAATGGAGGGCCAATTTTACCTATAACGTCAGTGGTTGAACGCGTAGCTGATGCGCTTAATATTGGACAACGAACTGTTAGACGGATAACTAAAAAAAAATATGGCGAGACTGGCACAGAAGAAAATAAACTTCACACACCAAAAAAGAGAAAACGAGCAAAACCAGTCGTAGGCATCGATAGCTTTGATGCCGATGCTATCCGAAGACATGTTTACGGCTACTATTTACAGAAGGAGTATCCAACAAGAAAAAAGTTGGTGCATTCACTGAAGGAAGCTGGATTATTCTTCGGTGGGGAAAGTTCTTTAACGAAGATTTTGAAGACCATTGGATTTCGATACAAAAAATGTAACAAACGCAAAATATTGATGGAAAGATTTGATATAGCGATGGCAAGGTATACTTTTTTACGGCAAGTGAAAGAAATCAAAAATTGGCAAAATGTTGTGTTCTTGGATGAAACATGGCTTAATGCTAACCATACTGTAGGCCGTTCTTGGAACGATGACACAGCAGCATCTACTTCCAAAGTTCCTGTAGGAAAAGGATCGCGACTTATAATTTGTCACGCCGGAACCATCAACGGGTTTGTCGAAGGTTCTCTCATGGCTTTTGCGTCAAAAACCACTGGAGACTATCATGAAGACATGAATGGAGAAAAGTTTACTGAATGGTTTACCTCAATGTTGTGTAGCCTCCCTGAACCATCTATTATAATTATGGACAACGCCCCATACCACTCGATGCAAATTGACAAGCCACCTGCCCAATCCCAAAAGAAAGCTGATATCGTCGCATGGCTTCGTAAAAATGGCGTAGATGCAAACATGAATATGTTAAAAGCGGAATTAGTAGTCTTTTAAATGAAAACAAACCAACCAAGATCCGATACGTCATTGACGAAATAGCATTAGAACATGGGCACAGAGTTATACGGTTACCGCCTTACCATTGTGAGTATAATGCGATTGAGTTGGTGTGGGCTCAAATTAAGGGATATGCTGCAAGACACAATACAGAACCCCCATTTACCACAAAAAAAAATGCTAAAATTATTAAAAGAAGCTTGTGAACATGTGACTAAAGGAGACTGGGAAAAGGTTGTGAATAGAACTGTTAAATTAATAAGGGAAGATTATGAAAGAGATGTGAAAATAGATAATATTATAGAAAACGAACATATAATTATTAATGTAGGTGATGATAGCAGTGACGACAGTGAAAATAGTAGTATGGACGAATCTGATTAATTATGGCCTTTTGTGGCACCTTTTTTGGTATCTTTTGTATTCATATGTTTCTTGTGTGCATATAAAGTATGTATATTCATTTTCATTCAAATATTCAGTTCGTTCAAATAAATTAAATAAACATATACATTTTTGTTTTATTAAACCTATTTAATCAGGTACAAAAACAAAACTTAATTGTTTTTTGTTCGAGAATAAATTGACATTCCACATCACTATTGTAATGTGTCAAACCGGCCATCATAGCGTGCCGCTAGTTTAATACACTACGAGTCTATTGGCCTGTCCCGATTTTTCAAAACTTGGTATGGCACCTCTAGCATTGGGCGACGTACTCGTGGATTCGATGTACGCTGTGGTGCGGCCCCACCCTTTCGTCGAAGAACAAATGGTTATCTCATCGCGCGTCACAGAGCAATTCGTCGCCAGACCAGCCCTCGACCCCCACAGTTTGACAGTTAAAGATCGCAATCTAATTGGCTGACATTCTGTCACTATAATTGGCAAAAATACAGTTGCAGCCAAAGACGTATCATGTTGCAGCAAGTAATTCATAACAATTGTAATTGTAGCAATTCGATATAATCACAACTTTCATGCTAAGATGACAGGGCTCATGTACTTAATAATATTTATCGGTATTTAAACGGTGCTGTTTTGAGATTTTAGAAGCGGTCACGGAACACGGAATAGTGCACTAGAGAGAACCAATTATAATATACTTATTATATTTTACTCGTGAATAAATACAGTACTAAACAAAAACACTACTTATTTTGACTTGAACAGATTACCAAAAAGATACGTGTCGGCGAAGAAAATTAACGTTATATACTTAATTAAAAAGAGCTTAAAACGTAGATCCAGATTTAATAATATTACAGTCAAAAGCTCTGAAATATATAATTACTCTGTACGAAATTCACCTCGCCTATACGGAAAACGTTGGCAGAATATTATTTTTGTCAATACACTTTTAATACGGGATTGCTACACTCCCACCGATCGACGCGACGCGACGCCGCGCAATTGTTATATGTATATACGCCAATCGGAACCGCTATCGGTATATTTTTGGTATAGGCAGGGCCGTGTTAACCGTACTTGACGCCGGGGTGCCAAAATCAGCCTGCGCCCCTATTGCCAACAAAAAAAATAATAATTTATTTTCCATTTTTGTATTTAATTTACTCTAAAATAAAGAGGTACTAGCTGACCCAGCGAACTTCGTACCGCCAACTTATCTATATAAATAAAACAAATAAGCTATCCCAATCCAAAAAAACTTTCTTATCTTTTAAGTTGGACCAAATTACAGATAGTTACGAAGTTTGATAAAAATCGGTTCAGTAGTTTAGGAGTCCATCGTGGACAAACAACGTGACACGTAATTTATATATACTTTTTAACTGACTTTAAAAAAGAAAGTTCTCAATTCGGCGCGCAATCGGCAATGTACACCGATTTCTTACGAGATTTTGGACCGATTCACATGTTTTGTTTTTATTCATTATTCGAATGAGAATGTATGCAATTAATTATGAAGATTTAGAAAATATCGATTGTTTATTGATATTGTAATAGGTATCAAGCATAGACTACATCGTTGAACTCGAGGTCCCAACTCCTCAATCTGCTCCTACCTACATCTACACTCCTAGGCCACTAAAAAGCAATTTATTTTAATAAAAACAATTGTCAAAAAAAAAATACTTCAAACGCCTCTATAAATTATATATAATTTCAGCTATGTATCACATACTTGACACGTACATCACAAATCAGCAAACAAGATTTTCGCGAGCGAAGCGAGCGCGAAAATTTTTATTACTGCACTATACAAAATGTAGATTGTAGTCCATATTCTATACTTAACACGTATAACACCAATCTGTAACGAAAATTTTCGCGAGCGAAGCGAGCGCGTAAATTTTTACTACTGCACTATACTATTAACGCAATGGCGCCGATTTCCGACTAGCCTCCTCTATCCGACCATTTTGATTTTTATTAGCTAAAACGTTTAAAATACGCGCGACACTCGTGAAACGGAACGCTTTCGATCCAATCACTTATCGTACGTCATCTGTCAAAACTTGTGTTTCAAATTATAACAGACATTTCGTCAGTCCAACAAAAGCTAGGCAAGGGTGTAGTTTGTATTGGATTGAATGCGAAAAAAACATAAAACAGTGAAAATAAACATCTGGATTTTTACGCTAAATACTCTGGTAAGTTTGTGGTTTATTTACTTTAAACGTTTTATTGGTGTATTAAATTATTAATATTACAATATTCATGCAAAAATAGCGTGTTTTTATAAGTTTTTTTGGGCAATTAATTATGGACGGAATGAGGAGCTTTACAAAATAACAACATTCCGAAATCCGACCGAATCGGTCGGTAAAAGGAATTTCGCACTTTGTAAAAGAAAGTAATTTTCTATTATGCATGTTGTTTTGTGGAGGTTTCTTATTAAGTTATTTATTCTAAACGCTATCCTTACATATTATACCTGTATGCGACCAATGCTAACCTTAATGGATTCTTTGTAATATACGTTTAAACTAACACTCTTTATTTATTTATTTGCGATTCATTTACAAAGACCGGTCTGGTTTTAAAACCTTATATTTTATGTTTTTGACACATAATTGCATAACTACGAAATTGTCAGATCTTTATAAGTGTGTGTGAAATAGAAATGAACTAAAAATTAATATCAATTTCGGTTTAGAGGCTTTATTACGCAAATGTAGGTTTGGTCGGAATCTAGATGCGATTTATTTCCCTTAACCCTGTTTCCGTCCAACTCGGTTGCTTTTGCTTGCGGTGTGCTTGAGTGAAATTGCATGTGTTTATTTCAGGTACATCATCATGAGTGATAAAAAGAGGCTGAAATATTCACAGGAGAATATGGAGAAAGCGCTACAAGATATACGGGAGAAGAAAATGAGTATAAATCAGGCTGCTAAATTATACAACATTCCAAAAACAACAGTACTAGACACGTTAAAAGAAAAATATAAAAATCCACGCAACATAGGCGGTCCAACTGTACTGACAAGCTCAGAAGAAATGCTTTTGGTGAAATGGATTTTAGAATTGGGCGAAGTTGGCTTCCCAGTAACGAAGACTCAGTTGCTGGAATCTGTCAGTAAATTAATTAAGAATTTAGGCCGTACAAATCCTTTTAAAGATGACCAGCCGGGTAAGAAATGGTATAATGGGTTTCTTGCTCGCCACCCGGAGGTTTCGAAAAGAGTCCCACAATCGCTCACGACATGCAGAGCGATAGTTTCGGAAGAAAATATTAGAAGCTGGTTCTCAAACATACGGCAATATTTTGTTGAAAACAATTTAATGGAACTTCTCCGGGACCCTAAACGTATCTTCAATTGTGATGAGAGCGGATTTTATCTGTCGCCCCAAGAAAAGCAAGTACTGGTCAGAAAAGGCTCGAAAAAAGTGTACAGTCGAACTGCCAACGACGAGAAAGAGTGTTTGACAGTTTTACTTTCAATAGCTGCTGATGGGGCAATACCTCCACCATTGGTTATGTTTCCGTATAAACGCTATGTTCCATCGCACATCACAGCCAACATACCTAAAGGGTGGGGAATGGGACACTCTGATTCTGGGTGGATGACGAGTGAGGCCTTTTATGAATACATCACAAATGTCTTTCACCCATGGTTAAAAGAAAAAGGAATCCAAATGCCAGTGGTTCTTTTTCTGGATGGTCATTCGTCGCATATCAATATTAATCTAAGTGAATACTGTAAAGAACATGGGATAATTCTGACAGCCTTTTACCCCAATGCTACCCATCGTCTACAGCCGTTGGATGTAGGAGTATTTTATCCTTTAAAAAATTGTTGGCGTAACGATGTCCGTGAATGGCGTATGGCAAACTGCGGGAAGAAGATGCAGCGATCCGACTTTCCTAAAATATTTCATAAGTCTCTGAATGCAACACTTTCACCTGCGATCATTGCAAAATCATTCCAAACGTGTGGGCTCTATCCGTTTAACGAAGATGCTATAGATTACTCTAAGTTAGTGAAACAAATTTCCAGTGGCGAAAATAACACTCTAGCAGTAGATAATTCTACTGCTAATCAACACGTCACACACAAAAAAGATGGCAGTCAATCATTGGATTTACTGAGTGAAGTCGAAGCTCGTTTGCCTAAGGAAGTGGCAAATAAATTCAAAAATATTAACTCCGAACTTGAATTAGAAGAGAGGTTTCTTGAACTCTACAAATTCTGGAAAAATATAAAATCTGAAAAAATTATATCCATGAATGAATCTACATTACAAAATAATCTGCCTACCTACATAGATCAAACTATTTCTGACATAACTATCGATGAAGAGTTTTGGTTGCAAAATAATGATACAATTGAAGGAACAGTCGAATCAGATGGGTCTTTAAGATTAGTGAATTATTTAATGCCTCAACCATCTACATCACAGCAAGACCAACCTAAAGACTCAGATTCGAATACAGACTTAAACCTTCGTCAAGACCACAAAACACCAGTCAAAAAATCTGAGGGCACCGGAACAAAATATCCTACACCTTTTAAAAATGCACTTTTTTGGCCAGGAAATACAGAAAAGAAGAGGAAGGCTACAACAGATAACAACGGGCAAATTAAAAAACCAAAAATGTATCCCACTGTAGCAATTAGCGACGAATTTATGGAACATCAGCGACGAGTTGAGGCAGAGAAACTTGCTAAAGAGAAAGGTAAATTGGACAGAGCTCAAAAGAGGAAAGCAAAGAGTCAACAAACAAATTCAAAAGTGAAGACAAATCATGTAATGAAAACAGATGTTACAGGCACAAAAGAAAATATGGAATACCCAGAAGGTGCGTTTGTCATCGTGCAATATGAAGCAGAATATTTTCCTGGGATAGTCATAGAAAATGTAGAGAACAATTTGAAAGTAAAAACAATGACGACGAGCGGAACCTTCTGGAAATGGCCAGAGAAAGACGATATCCTAATTTATGACATGAAAGACGTCATATGCAAAATTGAAAGTCCTGCTCTCGTGTCTAATCGTGGGACTTATGATGTTCCGAAAATAAATCAACTCCGAAAGCAAAGCAATCTGTGAACCCTCCAATAAATATAGTTACATACATAATAAACTCGCCGGCATATTTAGCGGAACATAAAAAAAAGGTTTGATATCAGTATCATATAAGGTTGCTGGCTGGTTTATACGTCATTTAATTTAAAAAGAAATATTTTCAAACTAAGAAAACAACTGAACATCACATTTTATGCAATTGTTTTAATTTTATTCAAATACACCTTATCTGGAGCGAACTTCGAGTATTTCTTCCTTCTGAGTTTGATTTAAAATTTCATTGAAATACTGTTTTTTGTTAGTTTTTTTTAATCGCGTATCTTTCTGGAGTTGATGACTGAATTATGCCTGACTTAGCTCCAACGGAGATTGCCAGGGCACTCGAAATGCGAAGAAATGGTCAAACCTACAGAGTGATATCCAGAGATCTTCGTCGACCAGTTTCAACGATCCATCGCAGTATCCAACGGTTTAGGGAGACCGGTACTTATGTGAGAAGAGCAGGACAAGGCAGAAAAAGACGCACTTCAAGTAGGGATGATCGTTTCATTCGGCTTCGTGTACGTAAGAACCCCCGTTTGACGGCCGTCCAAGCCCGACATGAGTTAGAAGCAGTGCGGGGTGTAACCGTAAGTGAGCGTACGGTACGAAGAAGACTCGAAGAAGCTGGTTTGGGTTCATTTGTGCCCGCCAAGGCTCCAAGGCTCGAGGTAAATCATCGTAGAAACAGGTTAACTTTTGCTCAGGAACATCGACTTTGGAACGCGGACCAATGGAGTAAGGTATTGTTTAGTGATGAGTGCAGAATTCTCTTAAATCAAATTGACGGCAGGCAAAGAATATACAGACGCAAAGGAGAACGATACATTCAGACAAATTTTGAAACTACAGTTGCATACGGTGGTGGATCAATAATGGTTTGGGCGGGCATTTGTTTGAGAGCTCGCACAGACTTGGTAGTGATTGACAAAGGGAGTCTGACTGCAGACCGCTATATCAGAGAAGTTTTAGAAGAAAATGTCGTACCGTTTGCCCCATATATCGGTGACGATTTTGTTTTTATGCAGGATAATGCTCGGCCGCATACCGCTCGGGTAACTCAAGCTTATCTTAATGATATGAATATCACTGTTATGGAGTGGCCGGCGAGATCACCGGATATGAACCCAATAGAGCACGTTTGGGACTTGCTGAAATGAAAAGTTAAGTCCAGAATTCCAGCTCCTGCCAACGTGGGAGAACTGTGAATCGCCGTAGTTGAGGAATGGCGGAGACTATCCCAGGAGACCATCGATAACATCATTCTCAGTATGCCTAGACGGGTAGAAACTTTAATAAGAGCACGTGGAGGAAATACGCGATATTAATCACCATTTTTCTAATTTAATTAATTGTTATTTTAATATTAAATTTCACTTTTCCCGGTTACATGAAAAGTTCAAAATTGTACAATTTTTCACAAATAGCCTTTACTCGCAAAATCTGTTCTTAATGTGATCTCATTTTAAGCAAAACAAATGAAACTTTAAATAACAAAAGAAGTGTAGTAAGTAGATTTTAAAATAAAACCATATTTTTTTAATTATGGACCTTTTTTTTATGTTCCGCTAAATATGCCGGCGAGTTTAGTTTAGTTCTTTAATGATCTCATACATTTCATCATCATTAGCAACCCATCAACGGCTCACTACTGAGCGCAGGTCTCCTCTCAGAGAAGGGTTATAGGCCATAGTCCACCACGCTGGCCCAATGCGAATTGGCGGACTTCACACACCTTCAAGAACATTATGAAGAACTCTCAGGTGTGCAGGTTTCCTCACGATGTTTTCCTTCACCGTTGAAGCACGTGATATTTAATTGCTTAAACGCACTTGACTCCGAAAAGTCAGAGGTGCGTACCCGGGATCGAACCTGCGACCCCCCGAATAGGAGACCACAGTCCTAACCACTAGGCTATCACTGCTTAATGATCTCATACAAAATAGTAATATTATTTTTTGTTTTAATAAAGAATTATTGACATTATACATATTATAAGTCCTATGCTTAGATCTTAAGGGAAAGAGTTTGTGAAAAAACTTTATATTAAGTATTTATATATAATTAGTTATGTAATTTTTTTCACAATATTTAAAAACAACTAGAGTCTAACATAGAGTTAGTTTTTGTTATTACTGTGCCAAATTCCTAATAAATGCTCAAATATTATTTAAAATGGTTGGTTTTTTACAAATTTCCACTCTATTTCTAATGTCATAAAGTTGATTTTAGTAGAAAATATTTGGCTGGTCGGAATCTAGCTACTCAGTGGTCGGATACACGGATATTTGTAGTCAGTCGGTCGGAAAACGGTGCTTTCAGTTAATTTCCAGTCGTTGCAGTTAAAATCCAAATTTAGGTATTAAAAAGCCACTTTATAATACAATTATGTGCATATTCTCAAATAAAAGTTCGTAATCTTTCATAAAATCATTTTTTCTTATGACCTCTAGAGTATTTAATCTATCTTTTAAAGGATTCATTTACCATATATCAATCAGTAGTCGGAATTCGGCGCCATTGCGTTACTAGCTGATGCCCGCTTCGTCTGCGTGAATTTAGTTTTTAAAATGCCTCGGGATCTCTTTGATTTTGCGGGATAAAAAGTAGCCTGTCACTCTCCAGGTCAACTATAGGTATCCTTGCAAAAAATCACGTCGATGCGTAGCTCTGTTCGGGCGTGATTGAAGGAGAAACCATCACACTTCCGCATTTATAATATTTCACATATAAGATGCAAGTAGGGTAGGGCTTAGGTGTGAGCTACTACCGGGGTCCACAGGTGGCGGATAGTGGAACGGCCATGAGATATCATTTTTTTTTTTATTCGATGACAAGCTAGTCCTTGACTGCGATCTCACCTGATGGTAAGTGACGATGCAGTCTAAGATGGTAGCGGGCTAACTTGGAAGGGGTATAGCAGTGAACATTCAACCCATACCCCTAATTGGTTTCTACACGCCATCGTGCCGGAACACGAAATCGCTTGGCGGCACGTTTTTGACGGTAGGGTGGTAACTAGCCACGGCCAAAGCCTCCCACCAGACCAGACCAGAGACAATTCAGAAATTATAAATTCCCAAATTGACCCCGCCGGGAATCAAACCCGAGACCTCCCAGTTATAAGGCAACAGCGCTCACCACTGAGCCAGGGAGGTCGTCATGGTTAGCTGTAGATGCAGTCCCCGACCACACACCGGCAGAATTGGAGGGTGCAGTGGGAATCCCTTGGGAAAGGATTCTCTATAAAAAGCTGCAGAAGACTCAATGACAATTCTGTGACCTGACGAGTTATTGCCGTCAGTAAATAAGCATTTTCCCTCAGTAGCGGCCAGCTGCGTTACTGATAGGTTATTGAGTGGAGACCATTGAGGCCGGAACAGTCAGTAATCAGATATTGCCAGGCGTTTGAATAGTGGACACCACGTTCTTATGGCTGCAAGCAGCGATGTGGAAGGCAACGGAATACCACCACATTATTTGTTCCCAGGATAAATCATTATGGCTGAAAACAACAATGGAATGGCCCTCAGTCCCCGGCAGACCTTAGCTTAGATGGTCAGAGGGTGCTAAGAATCTCCGGGTCAGCCATGAAGATTGCGACATGGAACGTAAGAAGCCTTTACAGTGACGGAAAACTACATAATGCTCAACAAGAGATGTGCCGTTTACAAATTGACATTCTAGGCATAAGTGAAGTAAGATGGGTCGGTAGTGGGGTATATACATCAGAACAAACCATCTTGTATTACTCTGGTGAAAATGATAGCACATACCGTAGGAATGGAGTGGCAATCATGATACATAAAAAGTTACAGTCTAGTGTGAAAAATTTTTTACCCATTTCGGATCGAGTAATGCTGTTGCAACTAGACGCAATTTTAATATAAACTTGATACAAGTTTACGCCCCAACAGCAGATAAAGAAGACGTGATTGTCGAAAACTTTTACAGCGACGTTGACATCGCGCTAAACCAAACAAAAAAACACGAAATTACCTTGGTTATGAGGGATTTCAATTCTAAACTTGGTCAAGGAGCAGTAGCAGACATTATTGGTCCATACGGTTTGGGAATAAGAAACGATCGTGGTGACAGGCTTGTTCAGTTTTGTCAAGAGAACAATTTTGCCGTAACTAATACATACTACAAATTACCACCAAGAAGATTGTATACTTGGCGCTCACCTGCCGACACACCAGAGAATATAGTTCGCAACCAGATCGATTTTATCCTTATCAATAAAAGACACATAAATAGCATAAGATCAGCTAAAACTTACCCTGGCGCTGACGTAGGTTCAGACCACAATCCCGTTGTGGTAGACATCAAGATCAAATTGAAGAAGCTCAAGCATACAACAAGGCCCGTATCAATGGATCTTACTAAATTAAAGGATCAAAATGTTAAAAAACCATCAAATTAGCTATGAATAGCGAAATGACACGGCTAAAGCTAGAAAATGATACGATCCCCTTAGATGTGGAAGAAGCATGGGCGAAGTTAAAATCTTCAGTCGTGTCCACTGGAAAATCGCTTTTGAAACCACAACATTATATAAAGACAGCTGATTGGATGACTGACGAAATTCTGGGCATTATGGAGGAGAGAAGAGAAAATAAAACGAACAAGGAAAAATATGATCAATTACAGATGAAGATTCGGAAGAAAACTAAAGCCGCAAAGGAAAAGTGGTTGGAAAATCTGTGTTCTGAAGTGGAAAACTTTGACAAGAAACATGACAGTTTTAATATTCATAAAAAGATACGAGAACTGATAGCACCCAAATATCAAGGTCGTGTGATAGTGCCTCTTGTCAAAGATGGGGATGGGACGTATACCACTACTGTTGATGAGAAAATAGTATTGTGGGAGGCTTATATTAAAGAACTTTTTCGTGACAATAGGCAAGACCACAACAGTATATCTGCTGTTGATGATGGTCCACCCATAACAAGGAGTGAACTGTCACATGCAATCATGTCTTCAAAGTCAAAAAAAGCAGTTGGTCCGGACGAAATTCCGGTGGAATTAATCAAAGAAATAGAGGAAGCCAATTTAGACTATTTATTACAACTATTTAACTCTATTTATGATACAGGTATAATTCCAATGGATTGGTTAAAATCTACATTTGTAACATTGCCTAAAGTTAAAAACCCGAAACTTTGCAGTGATTTTAGGACAATATCCCTTATGAGCCATATTTTAAAGATATTTTTGAAAATCATTCACAAGAGAATATACCCAAAGTGCGAGCGGCTATTATCAAAAACTCAATTGGGCTTCCGAGACGGTTTTGGTACTAGGGATGCATTATTTGGTTTCCAAGTGCTAATGCAGAGATGTTTAGATATGAATTGTGATCTCTATATTTGTTTTATAGACTACGAAAAGGCCTTTGATCGCGTACGCCATAACAAACTTATGGAGGTCCTAGAGACAGCTGGCCTAGACGTCAAAGATTTACGTTTCATAAAGAACCTATACTGGGAGCAAACTGCCAATGTAAGAGTAGACGGTCATACATCATCCTATATAGACATTCTTCGTGGGGTACGACAAGGCTGTATATTGTCTCCCCTATTATTTAACATTTACGCTGAGGCAATTTTCTCCGAAGCACTTGACGGCATTGACGAAGGAATAATGGTAAATGGCGTACCTATAAATAATATTCGCTACGCAGATGATACCATCTTAATAGCGGATAGTATAGAAGGATTGCAGTCTTTAGTCGATGTAGTTTCCTCTGCAAGCAACAGATATGGCATCAACATCAACTGCAAAAAGACGAAATTTATGACAATCAGCCGTACACCTGTGCAGAACACTTTCTTGTATCTCAACCGTAATGCCTTGGAAAGGGTCCAACGATATCGATACTTAGGGACTATGATAGAGGAAACCGGTGATCACAGTCTGGAAATACGGTGCCGTATCGAACAGGCAAGAAGCGCTTTTACAAAGTTAAAAAGAGTGCTCTGTAATCGCAATTTAAAAATATCCCTTCGGATGCGGGTAGCGCGTTGCTATGTTTTCTCCGTGCTGTTGTACGGAGTCGAGGCCTGGACACTAACGCAAGCGATGAGTAACAAGCTGGAAGCGTTCGAGATGTGGGTGTACAGGCGGATGCTTCGAATATCATGGAGGGATCATGTTCGCAACGCTACCGTTTTACAAAGGATGGGAAAGAATATGGAGTTACTCAAAAGTGTCAAAAGGAGAAAACTGGAATATCTGGGCCACATATTGAGAAATTCCAAATATGACCTGCTCAAACTCATTATACAAGGCAAAATAAAGGGCAAAAGATGACCTGGCCGAAGACGAACATCCTGGCTTAAGAACCTTCGCCAGTGGTTTAACATGAGCTCAAAGTCATTGTTTAGGGCAGTGGTAAACAAGATACAATTAGCCTTAATGATTGCCAACCTTCGGTAGAAGATGGTACTGCAAGAAGAAGAAGAAGGTGCAAGTGCATATAGTTGACGTGGTTTTTTACACAGGTAATGTTTAGGACCTGGAAAATAACACAGGCTACTTTTTGTCCCGGGAACATACATTTAAACGACCGCGCCACTACAAAGTATATAATTTATTGTTGATTTTTCGATAAAATTTAAATGGGACCACCTGGGACCCTTTGAAACAAAAAAGAATTTTCCAAATCGGTTCAGGTGTGGTCGAGTAATCGGTGAACATACATAAAAAAGATTCCGTTAAATTGAGATCCTCCTCCTTTTTTGAAGTCGGTTAAAATAATAATAAAAATTAGTTTAAATTCAACGAAGTTATGGAGTAAAACAGTCAAAATAGTTCAACCCCTATCTCAGGGAACATACATCCATCCATCCATACATCCCTATACTACATCTACATAAACATACATCCGTATACAATATACATCCATCCTCACAAACTTAACACTAACTTAACAACATTAATAATATTAGTGGGATAAGTAGGATCGAATATAGTTAATGTAGTTATTGGAGGGGGAGGATACAAACATACATACATACATACATACATACATACAATATACATACATACACACACACATACATACATGCATGCATACATATATACATACACGCATACATACATGTATGCATACATGCATGCGTACATACATACATACATGCATGCATACATATATGCATACATACATGCATGCATACAAACATACATACATACATGTATGCATGCATATTACCGCATAATTTAAGGATAAATATGTGAAAAGTAGGGAGCGGGTATCCCGCGGGAACTGTTTGTTTTCCCGGGATAAAAGTAGCCGTTGTTACTTTTCAGTTCCTCAACTATGCCTATCCCAAAAATCACGTCAATATGTAACTCCCTTGGCACATAATTGAAGGATAAAAATGTGAAATTACCATACGAATATCCCGCGGGAACTGTTTCTTTTCCCGGGATAAAAGTAGCCTTTTCACTTTTCAGGTCCTCACCTATGCCTATCAAAAAAACCATGTCAATCTGTAACTCCGTTGGCGCATAATTGAAGGATAAATAAGTGAAAAGTAACAAACGAATAAGCTGCGGGAACTGTTTGTTTTCCCGGAATAAAAAGTAGCCTTTTCACTTTTCAGGTCCTCAACTATGCCTATTCAAAAAACCACGTCAATCTGTAACTCCGTTGGCGCATATTGAAGGATTAATATGTGAAAAGTAGCATATGAATATCCCGCGGGAATGGTTTGTTTTCCCGGGATAAAAGTAGCCTTTTCTCTTTTCAGGTCCTCAAATATACCCATACAAAAAACCACGTCAATCTCTAACTCCGTTGGCGCAAAATTGAAGGATAAATATGTGAAAAGTAGCATACTAATATCCCGCGGGAACTGTTTGTTTTCCCGGGTTTAAAAGTAGCCTTTGTCACTATTCAAGTCCTCAACTATGCCTATCCAATAAAACACATCAATCTGTAACTCCGTTGGCGCATAATTGAAGGATAAATATGTGAAAAGTAGAATACTTATATCCTGCAGGAACTGTTTGTTTTCCCGGGATAAAAAGTAGCTTTTGTCACTTTTCAGGCCCTTAACTTTACCTATACAAAAAAACACGTTAATATAAAACTCCATTGCGCGAATTTTGAAGGACAAATGCGTAAAAAATAGCGATGCTATCCCGCAGGAACTGTTTGCTTTTCCGGGATAAAAAGTAGCCTATGTGCTATTCCAGACTGTAATCTATGTCTGTGCTAAATTTCAGCAAAATCGGTTCATTAGTTGTCGCGTTAAAGAGTAACAAACATCCATCCATCCATCCATCCATCCATCCATCCATCCAAACATCCATACATCCATCCTCACAAACTTTCGCATTTATAATATTAATAGGATAGGATAATAGGATAATAGGATAGGATTGGATCTACACATGACCAGTCATTATAATATCTAGCAATGTACTCACTATGACTGGACAAATCGATACCTTGTACTAATTGTATTATTGATTTCGTAATCCATCCCTAATCCCTAAGAAATTTTCTATTGCTAATGAATAACTTCAATAACTGTGTTTATCCTACTTGATTATTGAATTGGAATTTTTTACTTATTCTCGATACTGCGGATAATGTAAGCGTGATTTAAGTACAATCAGCGCCATCTATCAGTGGTTTTTCAAAATCCCGTGGGAACCTCGGACTTTTCCGGGATAATTTGTAGCCTATGTGTTATTCCAGGGTATAATCTATCTCCATTCCAAATTTCAGCCAAATCCATCCAGTAGTTTTTGCGTTAAAGAGGAACAAACATACACACAAACTTTCGCCTTTATAATATTAGTAGGAAGTAGGATGTAGATTGTAGTCCATACTTGATATTATCTACAATACCAAACAAGATAAACAGAAACTCTCGCGAGCGAAGCGAGCGTGAAAATATTACGATTGCACTACTCCACTATGCAGCTAGCCCATACTTGATACTGGCACCTACAATAGCAATTAAAAACAGATTCGACGAAAATTTTCAGCGAAATTTTTTAGGACTGCACTACTCTATCATGTAGTCCATAATAATAATTATAATTATTATTGATATCTACAAAAGCAATCCATAAAATCCACATTTTCGCGAATGAAGCAAGCTCAAAATTTGTTCGACTGAACTGCTCCACTATGTAGTCCATACTTGGTACAACCTACACAATCAGTTCACAATTCGTAAACACCTACCTACCCAAAAATTAGGTGAGCAGTACCAAGCAGCATCAGGATTGAGGAGCCGTGTCCTCTTTTATGGCTCCTTTACGATATTATGTATTCGATATTTTTCAACATTCATCCCCTACACCAGGGGAACCTTATTGTTTATAATATATAATTCTTAAGGAACCTAGATCTTAGATAACTTTTCATTGGTTTTAAGCAAAACAAAACACAATAAGAACAATATTGGTGGCCTATATTTTTATTGGTATAATCAAGATATATTGAATGTTAATATTTGCAAAATTAGCAGTTTACGCTATCTAGAAGGATCAGCTTGCGCCCCCTGAGTTCCTGCGCCCGGGTGCCACGCACCCCTTGCACCGGGTAAAGACGGCCCTGGGTATAGGTAAGTATTTTTCAGTTAGGTTCAATCGAAAAATATAACCCACTACTACTATACTAGAACTATAATAGGCGCATTATTACTTTGGGATGTTATTTTAAAATATAAAAAAAACATTTCATCATAATAATTGCATAAAATGTTCATTGTACAGTGTAAACCCTTCTAAGTATTATTGTGACAGGCAACTACGGAACCCTATACGTTGCCTGACACGCAATTGGCCGTTTATTTTAATTTTTAGTAAGTAACAAAATCATCGTGGGTTGAGATGGTTGATATTGAAAATATTATTAAATAAGATTCTTTAAATATTTGGCCCAAAAAGTTCATGTGAGGATATCGGAGATACTAAAACATTGGAAAGCTAATTTTCAAATACGGCTCAATACGGGTATTTACTAGGTACTACATAGTACTACTCGCTGTCACGCCCGCGCCACCGCGTCCTCAGTTTTGATGACATGAGATTAACTTGCGATGCGCTTCGGCATCTGCCATGTCGTAGGTCATGGGCTATCGGTCAAGATAAAAAATATAATATCCCGTCAAACCGATTTTAACTCTACGACATTACTATAAGACTCACAACAGTTCTTTAGATATCGAAGTAAATGAATTGTTATGAGCTTATTTTCTAAACCAAGCATTAACTGCCCTATCCGAATCGCTTTTAGGTCTCTTTTGTATCGAATCGTTCCAAGATAAATGAGCGACCGGCGTGCGGCAAATGACTTGTAATTTTAACATTATATCTAAACAAGTTAAAGTTCAAATTAGTGTGATAAGATTCTACGTGAGTGGTCAATGAATTAATTTTGTTGACTTGATTCAAAGAGAGACATAATTTTGAGATTTAAATTACCTTACAGAGATAAATTAAATGAAACATATAAGTCTTTTGCCATGATAGAATGTGTAACTATAGACAATAAAATTGTTAGTATATAGAATGGAAGGCCTTTAACCACACAGTGACCGGAACCGAAAATAATAATGTTGATAGCTAAGTTGATAGGTAATCTATATATTATAAAAAAATACGCGTCGAATTGAGAACCTCCTCTTTTTTTTTGAAATCGGTTAAAAGCTAGACAACTTAGCCAGAACTAACAACAGAACAGTACAGTGTTCATACA
The DNA here is from genome assembly GCA_029955525.1 of Oeneis ivallda. Classification (NCBI taxonomy): domain Eukaryota; kingdom Metazoa; phylum Arthropoda; class Insecta; order Lepidoptera; family Nymphalidae; genus Oeneis; species Oeneis ivallda. The sequence goes on from JARPMR010000007.1 coordinate 13,784,825, forward strand.
AGGAAGGTGTGACAGACATTTTTGCCACGATGGCAGTTGTCAGCTTTGTCACTTGTCACACCAAATTTTTCTAAAAATATATTACACCCTGTCCAACCGTTTTTTTCTTTTTGACAGCTCAGTCTCACTCACTCTCACTATGTGATGTCAAAAAGAAAATAAACGGTTAGACATGGACATGGTATAAGTATATAAAATTTGCAATAAAATGGTCTACTTACATTATTAACCGTGCAAGTGCAAAAATACTATTGCTTATTGTAATATAACAAGTGTAAATTAAAAGTTTTATTTTTAAAAATCAAGCTATTAGTAGCCTGGTTACATCATAAGACCCTGGATATCATCTAGGATCAGGGTAGGTACTTGTCAAGACGAATCTAACGAGCCCTACCTCGATGGGGTTACATCGTTTTATTTTAGAGTTTCATAGCTACCTTCCAGCTCCATCAACAGAACCTGAATATCATCTAGGAGCAGAGTTCGTGTCAAGACGAATCAAACGAACCCAAATTCGATGGGGTTATGTCATTTTATTGCAGAGTTCCGATAGCTATCGTTCGGCTCCATCATCAGATCAGCTCCATGTCACAATGATATTGCATTCTCATCCGATTTACAATTATGCACAGCTCAATTGGAAACCGGGAAGTGGTTTTAAACAGTTGCAGTTGGTACGTAGTTCTATTTACGATTGTGCGTAAGCTTAGATATGTGCGAATCTATCATGCTAAACCTATAAATCTACGTACGCTGTGCATCGCAGCTGTTTGCCTAGTATCTATCGGTAAACAAACAGCACGACCTATACTGCCTTCGATCAAATTCTAACATTCTAATATTTACTTTTAGAAAACTGCCGGTATTAAGTTTAATGGCTAGCATGCCTAGTGCCTGTAGGTACCTACGTAGATAACATAATTAAGTAGAACATTCATATCGACTTGCACTTGGTAGTTAAAAAAACGAGAATTTCATCTGTTTTTTTTTTTTATCTTAACAGATCAAAGCATTGTTCTTGTATAAGAATACTCGTCATTTGGTAGTTTTACCGGGAAAGTTTTCCGGGAGTTGATGAAAATTGGTGATTTTATAGATTACGACGTGCTCTTTTCGAATTTTCACTTTGCCACCTCGTATCTTTGCAGCTCGCGCCGCCATATTGGAAAAATGGCACCCAAAAACAGTTTTTTGACCGTAACTTCTTTCAGACTCATTTTACAATGAAAATAGGTATCAATAAATTAAACTACAGAAAATTTACTATAATTTATGCAGTGACATTGTGTTTGTAGAATCAATAGTTTTAGCGTACGAGCGCCGCAAAGTCCACTCCAACACGCGTTTGGCTAAATAACTCATTTCCCCACCACGATTAGATAGAGTAAGTGGCGCGTTTTTTTTTTGTGGTATCGCCAGTAGGCCTAAACCACTTGTAATGCACATTACAAAATTTGGCGCATTCTCCTTCGCTGTTATGTTTTCACGTGCGGGCAGTAATCATCTTCAATTTTGGTCATCAGTTCGTCCAGAGAAAATTTACTCTCTTCAGAATACTGCTTGAGATAAGAGTTAATATACTGCAGTGCAGTTTCAATCTCGTCTGTATAGAGACCTCTTTTTTAGGGGCTTAAAAACGGAACCTTTATAGGATCACTTCGTTGTCCGTCTGTCAAGAGTCAAGACCCTTTTTCTCAGGAACGCGTGGAGGTATCAAGTTGAAATTAATGTCAAATACTCAGGTCTGAAATCCCTTGCAGCAGTAAAAAAATATTTATCAATATATAATGTACATATCCTGGTTTGCAGCTCTCGTACGCTGAAACTATTGATTTTACAAAAAAAAGGTCTCTACGTGAACTGTAGGAAATTTTTTGTTGTTTAACTCATTTAACTCATTTTACGATGAAAATAGTTATGTAATAAAATAACTATTTTCATCGTAAAATGAGTCGGAAAGAAGTTACTGTCAAAAAACTGTTATTGGCCGCCATTTTTCCAATATGGCGGCGCGAGCGGAGAAGATACAAGGTGGCAAAATGAAAATTCAGAAAGAACACGTCGAAATCTATAAAATCACCAATTTTCAAAACTCCCGGAAATGTTTCCAGGTAACCCCTTCTTTTGAGTATGAGGCAGCCAAATGATAGACACGTCACACATAACTACCATGCATGTACGGTAATCAAATGGGAATTCAACAGTTCAAGTTGGGAAAAGACATCAACGTCTACCCCCAGTTTACACGTATAGGTAGGTACTTTTTATACCCCAATCAATATAATTGACTTCACAGACGAAATTCACGCCGCATACTCGGATGCATGTATTTTGCACACGAGTATGCGGCGTGACTAGTTATTATAACTTCCACCTATCTATACAATGTTCAATAAAGTCCGAACTCAATCATTGAAGTTTAGTTCATAGATTATGAAAGAGTTACAGCCACAGAAATGTGAAACGAATTTTTTTCATACACAATGTTTATCGCCTCTGCTATTTGTAACAAAAAAAATCAAGGCATACTTTAAACCTACTGCGTCCTAACTCCTAATACATAATATACCTCTGTTCGCGAGAGGTTCGCGACTTCACTCGGTATTTTTATAAATCCCGTGAAAATTCCTTCCTAAAATTTTTTTTTTAATAAAATGTTTATCTCCATAAAGTTACACATGATGTTAAAACAGATTAGAACGATGATCGCGCAGAAGTATGAACTGTGTTGCGGTAAATCACCGAAGTTGAAGCGACAATTTTTACCAGTTCGGCACTATCTATGTACTTACATACCTACTGCATACACATATTCACGAGTGTGCGTCGACTGACGGTCACTTCGCAGGTGACCTAGAGAGAAGTGACTAATTAGGTATATCTTAACAAGTGCTAGGACTTGGAATCTATTGAGAAATCAATTTAAAAAACGCAACGCCTCCCGTAATAATATAAATGTTTAACATCTAGCTAAACTGCTTAACCGTGTAACTTGCAATAAAAGCGAAACGCATTCGATGCGCATGCAATCTATTTTCTTACACTTGAACGTTATCACAATTCACAGCCATGTGCTGTTCATAAATAACTTAATATGCAAACATTGCTCGTATTTGCTTATGTGCATGCGTCATAATGTGCCCGTTTAAACTAACGACACACTACTCTGTAGTCAGTACTACACTACGCTGCTCTACCAGGCCCTGTGAATCCAAAACACTGCATCTCAGATAATGTTTTGAATTAACGTTTTATTTAAGCCTGTTTCTCTGTTTTTGGTTTGTTGATACCAAAACTAAATAGTTTTCAAAGAAAAAGACAATGTAAAAGGTATTCGAAGGGTCTAGTAGGTTAGACAGCTATTTAAAACTATGTCACTCTCGGTCCTCAACTATACCCATGCAAAAAATCACGTCGATCCGTAGCTCTGTTGCAGCGTGATTGAAGGACAAACCTACAAACCACCAAACATACTTTCGCATCATACTGATATTATAAATGCGAAAATGTGTTTGTTGCTTTGTCCTTCAGTCACGCCGCAACAGAGCTACGGATCGACGTGATTTTTTGCATGGGTATAGTTGAGGACCTGGAGAGTGACATAGGCTACTTTTTATCCCGGAAAATCAGAAATTTCCCGAGGGATTTTAAAAACTGAATCCACGCGGACGAAGTCGCGGGCATCAGCTAGTTTATAATTTTAGTATGATAGGTTCTTTTTAATGGATGTTACGATTTCTTGTCCACGATTCCATAATTAATTACCTTCGAGATCGATTGACTATAACAGCCATATTTATACTAAGTATGTCTTAAGCTTTTGCTCGGAAGTCGGAACTCCGCCCGTATTTGTGGAGTTAGGTATTAAAAAAAAACCCATGGGAATGTTTCTCCGAGAAACCTGTGTGTTACTCTCCAAATTCTCATACCCAGGTAAAAATTCACGGCGATCAATTGCTCGTTGCTGTTGATGAATGAAATAAAAACCAATCAAACGCACTTTCGCATTAATAGTAATATTAGTAGAGATTTATCGATTGGACATTGTTATGTCGTTCGAGGCCAATCGAACAAATGGAACCTAAATGCAATTTTGCTAAATGCAATGCAATTCTGTAGTAAAAAAATATTACTAAAGTGTTCGTATTGTACTGTTAAGGGTAATGGGACACCGGACACGACATTAATGAGGAGCATTCTATACATACAGCTATAGTCTTATTAAAAAATATAAGAATACTTTTTTAGTATTAGTTAGAGAATCTTGATGTTATTTCAATAAGAATCTCTGTCCAATATTAACCCAATTCACTAAAAATTATTTTGATTCAAGGTTCAATTAGGATATAAAGCAAAAAGTTTTACGGTCAAATTACTTTACCTAATCAAAATATTATTAAAATTTCGTGGAAACAGCGGTACTTTTTTTTTCATGTTAATTGAGTGAGTGGTACCTACGCCGAAACACAAACTGTTCAAAGCACCAACCACCAGAGTTGTGAAATAAAACGAAAACGAACTCTAGACGTTTAAAAACGTCGTAAAACTCTCAAGGAGTTTACCAAGAAAACCAATTTCGCTGAAAACCATTCCGCAGAGAAAATATCGGTGTATGTACTTACAAGGGACACAAATATATTATGCCATCTATACTAATAATATTATAAAGACTAAAGAGGACACATTTTTCTGTTTGATTGTACCGAATAGGCTCTCTAACTACTGGACCGATTATTACCTATCATTTTTTCACCAATAGAAAGCTAAGTTATCAGGATCGGCTATAATTTATTTTCAAAAAATTAGAGATTCTTATGAAAATTGCAAGAATGTAACCCAAAGTACGGATTGACGTGATTTTTTGGATATAGTTGAGAACCTGGAGGGTGACATAGGCATCCCGGAAAATCAACGAGTTCCCGCGGGATTTTAAAAACTACATCCACGCGGATGAAGTCGCGGGCTTCAGCTAGTCTTTTATATAAAAAGAGGGCTCTATGTCGGCAAGAAAATAACGGTAGTGACTACTACGCAACGCATAACGTTTTATTTAAAACTAGCAGTTGCCCGCGACTTCGTCTGATGCATTAATTTAAATGTAGGTAATAATAATATTTTCAACCTGTTTTACCTGTTAGTGCCGATTTCACCAACTTCGAGTGACGTTTTACCGAGAAATAAATTGGGCGTTCTGACAGTTTTTGTATTGAAAATACTGTCAAAATATTACGCTCGGATAAGACTTATTTTACGGTGGTGAAATCAGACCTTAGAGTAGAATTTCTGAAAGTCATACATTTTTTATATTAAGTTTCAAGATAATACTATTGAAAGCATAATATGTAGAATGACTAAATAATGTGCCAGCCCAAACAATATGCCTATTTAAAGATTGATGGAATGCAAAAAATATATGTAAAGGTATTATATTAAAAATATAGATACCTATTATAATAATACGTTATGCCGTTGTTTATAAGGAATGTACTTAACTATACTTAATTCAATAAATATTATTTTTTAAAGAATATTTTGCTCAGTCAAATATGACTAATATTCCCATATTTTCCCTCGAAATTAAGCTCAAAGCTTGTGTTAGGATTAGGCTATAAGTAGGCACAACAATAGAGCTGAACTGTCGACCTTTCGAGTTTCAGTCCGGCCTATGAGCTTATATTAAATAACTGACAAAGTGACAAATTCACAGTCCAGATGCAAGTACAGTTAAAAAGTAATCCGTAAGCATAAGCTGAAAACAATATCACGAGACAGCCGTGAAGATAAAATTTCGTCCATAAAGCGTGTAGGATCTCCCGTAAAATTGTTTATGATTACTGCCCTATAACGCGATACCGTAGTCCGCTATCTTTATTTTATTTCGGCAATTAAAATTAACTGCTACCGAATTACTGTCGATAATCTGCTGAATGACAAAACTGTATATAAGGCGCCTTAGGCATGTTTTTTTTGAATCCGCGCCCTTAAAAACCGTAATAGGTTCGGTATGGGTATATAATTCTCTTTAGGACATCGAGGCAATTCGAAATCTACTCGCAAACATAAACAGAATAACTATCAGCAGCTGTGATACTTTAAAACAGTGTGATTCGTGTGAAGTAATCCGACATCCGATGTTCCATAATAATTATGGTGGACATTACATACACGTACAGTGTCCACGTATTGAGTAAAAAAAAAAAGAGTGGCCTGCCAGTAGGTACTAGAAGGGTGATCGGATTTATTCCAAAAGAAAATTCCAGGTCTGAGAGACTTAATTTCTTACACATTGTCGGGCTTTCTACTCGATCTACGAGTACAAGTAAAGATTTTGCACAAGCTATATTCACTGAGTAGTTATTGTATTATAAACTAGCTGATGCGACTTTGTCCGCGTGGATTTTTATTCAAATAAAAATATTTAATTTAAAGCTTTTTAGCGCCAGGGTTTAATAGTTGAGACTTTGAGAGCGCCAAAAGTAGCATACGTCACTCCTTATAATATCAGCTATCTGTCAGTGAAAGTCCCCTTAAAATCGGTCCACCCCTTCCCGAGATTAGCCTTAACAAACAGACAAAAATTTTAAAAAGTACCGAATATACTTTCATATGCGTTTAGTAAAAAGCCATTATTTTGATATTACAAATAGACACTTTAATTTTATTTATTCGTAGGCCAAACTTTTAAGCCAAGGCTTTTAGACCAAAGACCAAGAAGGCCGGTAGATAGATTCTACCCATGACAGCTTCAACTTGACGTCTCTCAACACCGCAGTCCCGTCGTGACCACGGCCCATGCAACTGGATCGAAATATCGACATCATAAAAACAACAATTATCTTGGTACGTACTCGTATAATACATTATTGTTAATTAATTGTCTATAGTTGAAAAAATGTAATAAATAAAAATAAATGTCCATATTATATGAAAGCTTTAAAGTGATATATTAGACCCCAAGATAAAAACAGAAAAAAAATCCTTTCACAAGGTTAATGTACCGAGCTACTTACTACAGTAGGTACTCAAAATTACTCAGTACAGTAAAAAATTAATTTGACTTAACTTTTCAACAGAATCCATACAAAGATCGTTTTATAAACAGAAACCATGAATTTCTTAACAAAAATTAACAAACTCGCGTTAAAACTTTTGCCCATACCATCTCAATTCGAAAGGAAAAGTAAGTAAAATTGCTTTTAAGTGGTGGATAGCCCAGATGTCGATTGAAAGATTTGAGAGTATTTACCTATAAATTCATTCGCACAATCTATTCTCTTGTATTATAAGAAAAATCATTATCAACTAGCTGATGCCCGCGACTTCGTCCGCGTGGATTTAGTTTTTAAAATCCGTCGGGAACTATTTGATAATCCGGGATAAAACGTAGCCTATGTCATTTCTACTTCTTCAACTATACCCATGCAAAAAATCAAGTCGATCAGTAGCTCTTTGTAGCAGCGTGATTGAAGGACAAACCTACAAACAAACACACTCGCATTTATAATATTAGTAAGGATTTTTCAATATACCTGTATCGATGTACATACATTATCTAAGAACTTATAAGAAAAGTTGGTCAAAGTCCTAATGTCGTGGGATCGGAGATCCATAAACTAAGAGAAGATGGCAGCGAAGATTCTTCACCACAGGGTGGTGGTTCCGGCGTAATCTTCCACCTGTGAGTGGTAAATGGATAATGGAAGTACTATAGTTGTAGTTACGCACAAGACCAGAAAAGATTGATAGAAATCAATGGTGTGTGAAGTCAGCCAATCCTCAATTGGCGAGCGTGGTGGACTATGCGCGCGACCAAAACGCTTTCCTTTCGAGCGGAGACTCGTGCCCAGAAGTGTTCCGGCAATGAATTATGATGATAATTATGATTCATAGACAAATCAATGGTGTGTGAAGTCAGCCAATCCTCAATTGGCGAGCGTGGTGGACTATGCGCGCGACCAAAACGCTTTCCTTTCGAGCGGAGACTCGTGCCCAGAAGTGTTCCGGCAATGAATTATGATTATAATTATGATTCATAGACAAATCAATGGTGTGTGAAGTCAGCCAATCCTCAATTGGCGAGCGTGGTGGACTTTGCGCGCGACCAAAACGCTTTCCATTCGAGCGGAGACTCATGCCCAGAAGTGTTCCGGCAATGAATTATGATGATAATTATGATTCATAGACAAATCAATGGTGTGTGAAGTCAGCCAATCCTCAATTGGCGAGCGTGGTGGACTATGCGCGCGACCAAAACGCTTTCCTTTCGAGCGGAGACTCGTGCCCAGAAGTGTTCCGGCAATGAATTATGATGATAATTATGATTCATAGACAAATCAATGGTGTGTGAAGTCAGCCAATCCTCAATTGGCGAGCGTGGTGGACTTTGCGCGCGACCAAAACGCTTTCCATTCGAGCGGAGACTCGTGCCCAGAAGTGTTCCGGCAATGAATTATGATGATAATTATGATTCATAGACAAATCAATGGTGTGTGAAATCAGCCAATCCTCAATTGGCGAGCGTGGTGGACTATGCGCGCGACCAAAACGCTTTCCATTCGAGCGGAGACTCGTGCCCAGAAGTGTTCCGGCAATGAATTATGATGATATCATGATAATGATGATGATTCATAGACAGATCCATTTCACCGTCAGTTTTAAACTCTTAAAAGGTTCACAATTTTGGAGGAAGCCATTTCAACAATTTCTAATTACTTTTGGTCGGCAGTAGGTACCGCAAAATCGATTTCAATTAAAATACACGAGCCACGTGCGATTTTCGTTTGCATCGATACGAAATATAACCACGATTCCATTTCATTCGATGACCCAAATTTCAACTGCCGCTACAAAACTACGCAGGTCCGACGTGATCGCTTATTGATTTATTTAGATATTGTTTTATCTGAAACGAAATAATATTAAATCATGGTATAATTTGCTTTATCTCTCTGTTGGAGAGCGCAATTCGCTCGCTATGCTAGGAATTGCAAAGAAGAGAAATAAGCCCGGGCCCTGAATTCTTTGAAGATTTCTTTCTGTCTCTACCAGAGGAATTAACAAATTTTGGTTTTACAACTGTCAAAGGCGTTCCGCTGTGTACAAGTATAAACGTATCAGTAAAGCAGATCAACTGAGCTAAAGCTAAGCTGAGCTTTGTAATTGCAAAGTAGCAATTACGACTAAATCTTAAGGCATAGACTTAAGACATATAAATAAACAAAAACTAAAGGCACGAATAGTCATTCAGCAAGCGTACATTACAACAACTTATCTAACAACTCTTGTTAGGGTTCCGTACCCAAAGGGTACCAACGGGACCCTATTACTAAGCCTACGCTGTCCGTCCGTCCGTCCGTCCGTCCGTCTGTCAGCGGGCTGTATCTCGTAAACCGTAATAGATAGACAGATGAAATTTTCACATATTATGTATTTCTATTGCCGCTATAACAACAAATAATAAAAATTAAATTAAATTAAAAAAATTAAATTAAAATATTTCCATGGGTACATGGAAATATTTTTATTTAATTTTTTTTAACGGAACCCTAAAAGAGCGAGGCCCGACTCGCACTTGGCCGATTTCTTAACTATCCTGCCACTTCCAACCTTTAAGTATAATACATAATATAATTATATTAAAGTTGCATTTCCATTATATGAAACTAATTTTTTCAGCGATGAAATGTGTATGTTTAATGTTCGGTTTAACATTAAAACTTACGATAGGCAAATCGCACAGAGAAAATAAGCATATACATATTAAAAAAATAAAAAATACATCAATTTGGAAATCAGGGCGTATACACAATTTATCCCACCATAACTTGCGGAAATGGAGAAAGTGCGAAACCCTCGGCGTAAACGGTGCCGAAAACCGTTGCGGGAGTTCTTATTTCGAAGATAAATAATTTTTGGTAAAGCATTTTAAATAACCTTTTGTTTGCAATCTATTGCACTGCACCTCCTTGTTTTCAATATTTTCTCTAGCTTTCTTTTTTATTTTAATAATTAAAGTAAAAAATATATGTGAAACTTACTCGTACGTATATGAAACAACTTCCGGGTCATAAACATAGAAATATGAGTTAATTGTTTTATGTAGCCTTAGATAACCGATGTAATCCGGAATCTACAGATGTAGTAGGTAAAGTAATAAAAAAAAGATGCGACACAGAAAAAGTGAGGGTAAATAATTGAATATCTACCAGAACTGTTAGTAACAGTTTTCAGAACATTAGCAGTTTCTAACAACAACGCATCAAGGTCTACCGTGACCTCCAAAAAGCAATCTCAATATGTGGATTAATTGACACGCTTTATATTTACATAACATCTGCATTTAATCTGTAGATTTTGGTTAAGATAGGCTATTACCGTCTGTTTATTTACCATCACTCGGTGGTAACAAATAGTTAACATTCCGATCAATTAATTATATTTATTAGTAAACTAACGACCCGCCCCGGCTTCGCACGGGTAGTAGAGCATATTACGCATATGCTTTGCAAACTCCTCGAAATGTTCCATAAGTTTTATTAAACAGCATATTGAACAGTACGTAGGCTTATAAAAGAAGTATCGCTCGGCATATATTATAAAAAAAAACGCGGCGCGGGAGTGGTCACTCGTCGCATCACGTGAGCGAGTCCCGTCTAGGGCTTGCATTCGAATATTCGAATATTCGAATTATTCGAATAATAAGTCTTGTCCGAATATTCGAATATTAAATCTGCTATATTCGAATATTCGACCAATTTTCTGAAAGCCAAACTCGGAATATTAATGTGCATGTCGCAGGTACTTTGTGTGATTCCGCCGTTTACATACGGCGTCGTCAGTTTAGAAACGCTCGCTGTTAAGTAATACTGCGGCAAATTGAAGTATTTAGTTCTGTTTCTTATGCCTAACAAGTACTATGTTTGCCAAAATCTAAAGTTAGGTTAGGGTTATACATGAACAGTGTGAACAGTCAGGTGTGTGTGTAGAGTCTGGTGAACACTTAGGTATATTGGCCAAATGGAACCTAAGCGCCCGGCCTGCGGCCGGGCACCTGACTGTTCATGTCGAAATCCATCCTACCCTAACTTTAGAGGCAGATTCGTGGCCCTGGTGCTTGGAAATAAATAATAACTACATCTAAAACCACAGTGAAATTCATCGCCTCCAGGTGATGGATATGGGGAGTCCGTCGCCTGAGGGAGTAAGGTCCTCGGGCCGGCAGACACACTTTATTCCTTGTGTGCCTCAGATAGAGTGCTGAGTAAAGAACTCTGTGTTTGAGAGGAGGGTCTGTCTCGGCAGGCGCCGCTGGCTGGTTGCGTGAACGTGATATGGTCCCGTTGCTCAGTCACCAGGCGATGAGAAGGAACACCGTGGGGTTTTAGTCGGTTAGAGTCCGACATAACTGTCGCGTCACGCGATGGCGCGGTGCTATCCATGATGGATTTCCCCACGTAAAAAAAAGGTATATTGGCCAAATGGAACCTAAGTGCCTAAGTAGATATCCTAGTAGGTAGTACTATAGTAGGTAGAGGTATTCACTCTTGCCTTGAAGGTTCTTAAGTTGTACGTGTAAGTGTAAGAATAAGCCAAAGTTAGATGATAAGATTAAAACGTATTTTATTTTTGTGCAATGTAACATTGATCTGATTCTGGTCTCATAATTTTTTCTTCTTTGTCAACCGATAGACGTCCACCTGCTGGGCAAAGGTTTCTTGCATGGACCTCCACAGATCTCGGTATTGCGCCGCCTGAATCCAGCGGCTCCCTGCAACTCGTTTGGTGTCGTCAGACCCCCCTTCTGCCAACACTGCACTTCCCGGTGCGGAGTCGCCACTCCAGCACCTTGGGACCCCAGCGACCATCAGCTCTTCGATCTATGTGCCGCGGCCATTTACACTTCAGTTTCGCGACTCGTTGAGCTATGTCAGTGACTTTGGTTCTCCTACGGATCTCCTCATTTCTGATTTCATCTCGCAGGGATACTCCGAGCATAGCTCTCTCCATAGCCCACTGAGTGACCCTGAGTCTTCTTATGAGGCCCACAGTTAGCGACCAATTCTCGGATCCGTAAGTCAACACTGGCAACACGCACTGTTCTTATAGTGACTTAGAAGACTTTAGTCTTCAGGCGCTGAGCGATTTTGGACCAGAAGTCGGAGATTCCCAAATGCTGCCCAGCCGAGTTGGATTCGGCTGTTGATCTCTTTCTCAAAAACCTGTTGAGGATTTGATCCCAGAGTCAAACTGACCCGACACTATACGGAAGATATCCCGGACGTCAGCCTATACGAGATTAGTATGGCTCTCAAGCAGCTCAAGAACAACACAAGGCGCCTAGTGATGATGGAGTCACTGCAGAACTCCTGAAAGCGGGTGGAAAACCGGTACTTTAGATCTTTCAGCGATTGTTCAATTTCGTCATTCACGAATGTATACCGCCGAAAGCATGGCACAGGAGCGTGGTGGTTCTGTTCTTCAAAAAGGGTGATAATACTTTGTTGAAGAATTATTACAGACCCATCTAGCAGCTGAGTCATGTTTATAAGTTGTTCTCGAGAGTCATTACGAATCGTCTCGCTCGTAGGTTCGACTACTTCCAGCCTCCCGAACAAGCCTTCCAAGAAGAGTATAACACTTTGCTTAGCGTTTGTGGACTATGAGAAAGCCTCCGATTCGGTGGAAACTTAGGCTCTATTGAGGTCGCTGCAGAGATGCTGGATTGACTACCGGTATATCCAAGCGTTGAAGTGCTTGTATGAAAACGCCACTATGTCCTAAAGGACCAGACTACGAAACCAATCCACTTGCAGCGTGGAGTGCGACAGGGAGACGTAATCTCCCTGAAGCTATTTACCGCTGCATTGAAGGACGTAAGTTTAAGCTTCTGGATTGGAACGGACTTGGCATCAACACAAATGTCGAGTAAATCACTCACCTGCGATTTGCCGATGACATAGTGGCTATGGCAGAGGCTCTGAACGACCTCAAGGCTCAATATAGCGCTCAACGATCTCAGCAGGATTTCTCAGCAGGTGGGCCTGAAGATGAACATGAGCAAGACAAAAATCATGTCCAATGCTCATGCTCCGCTCCACCCAGTAATCGTTAAGAATACTGCACTTGAAATTGTGGACGAGAATCTAATTGTGCCCGGGGCACACAGTCCAGCTAGGTAGGTCTAATTTCATAATTTCTAATACTGATTAATTACCTCGTATAAGTATTCTACTCGTATCAAAATTGAAAAACTTTTTTAAATCTTTTAAGTTTTGTAAGTAATATGACGTAAGTTTGTAATGTGCATCATGTGCGACATTACGAAGAACCAAAAAATATACCTAATGTTTGGAATTTAGTACCTACTTTATTTCTCGTTACATTAAAGATTTTAAGCAAGTTGTTGTTTTTGTAATTGATTATTTGATTTTATTTTTTTTATTATAAACTAGCTGATGCCCGCGACTTCGTCCGCGTGAATTTAGTTTTTTTTTGTATTAAAAGCTTCCGTGGAACTTAAGGAACATACAAAAAATAAATTAACCGAATTGGTCCATCCATTCTTGAGTTATGCGCTTACCAATATTCATTTTTATTTATATAGATAATACTAGTAGGGCGCGTGGGTGCGCGGCCCGCAAGCGGACCGCGGTTTTTCTTCTGATCAAGTAAACTTTCAGATCCTGACCATTTTCTATCACAACACCACTCTTCCATCTTTTATACTCTCCGAGATAGACCACGACGAAATTTGTATGGCCGCCATCTTGAATCCGCCATTTTGGAGTTTTTTTTCAGCTCACTCCCAATTGAATGAGGTTTCGAGTGACTTTTGTTTGTGCACACCCAACCTATCTTCAATACCCTGGCCGTGCTCCTCACCCACCTTCCAAACCCTCAATCATCTTCTCTCATCATTTGTCAGAATGAGAATTCTTCTATAAAAACAAATTTTGAAAAGGAACCGTATCAAAGTCTTGCATAGTTCTCAGCTTCTAGTCTCTTCAATAATCGCCATATATTTTGTATAGAAAAAATAAATTCCGCCATCTTGAATTTTTTTCTGTTCATCAAGTAGATCTTCGGGTCCTGATCATCTTTTTCCAAAGAAGCACTCTTGCATCTTTTATACTCTCCGAGATAGACGCCGACGAAATTTGTATGATCGCCATCTTTTTTCCGCCATTTTGAATTTTTTTTCAACTCGCTGCCAATTGGATGAAGTTTCGAGTGACATTTGTTCGAGCACACCCCACCTATCTTCAATACCCTGGCCGTGCTCTTCACCCGTCTCCGAAATCCTCAATCATCAGCTCTCTCCATATTTTTCCTCCGAATGAATTTTTGTCCTCTGTACGAAACAGTCGGTGAAAAAAAAATTTTTCATACAAAATTTTTCAGGAGAGGTGATCAATGAGTCAGTGAATCAGCACGAGCAGCTATATATATATTAATAAATATTATTACAATACTCACACTCAGATCTCGATTTATAGGACTGTGTTATGTTGTGGTTGTCTTGTTAAGCACCAACTTTTTATATTTTTTGGAGGTCTGCATTAGTCCTGTACAGTCAAATTCCAAATAGTTCTTTAATTTGCTTAAAAGATTTTGTTTTGATTCAGAGAAATTAGACTCAAAATAAGAGATTGGCAATTAAAAACATCATTATTATAACATCTTTCTTTTTTTTTTTAATTATTCGAATATTATTCGGATTATTCGAATAATACCCGAAAAAAAGGCGAATATTCGAATACCAAAAATTTTCGAATATTTGCAAGCCCTAGTCCCGTCATCGCCATCGCATCGAAATCCCTGTATTTATTTTGGAGCTCATTCGTTTTTATTTTGCGATATCTCCAAGATATTCATTAAAAATGTATGGTGTAAAGCATGGTCATAATGTGCATGAAATGCTTATGGTAACTAACGTATTTAAGTTAATAAGGATTAATACTGTATCCGTCTAAATAGATTCCCAATCATCGCATAGTATGTGACCATTTTTTTAGATGTTAAAATGGGTATAGTAAGCTATCCTTAAAAGGTAGACATATGCCATCGCAAACTTTTCTGTAAAGACTTATCCCACCATACCACCACCATATTAAATTGTTTTGTTATATTATCTCAATGGCAGCGTTTTCGATGAAAGCTCCCAAGCGGCTCGAATTTTTCCGACATCGTCAACAATTATCGTCATATTTCAACTAATTTACACAAAACCTTAACAAATTATACACTAAAACCTTCCTCATGAATCACCCTATCTATTGGTGAAAACCGCATGAAAATCCATTCGGAAGCTTTTGAGTTTACCGCGAACAGACAGACACAGACGCGGCGGGGGACTTTGTTTTATAATATGTAGTGATACGTAAAATAGCTATCACTCAACTTTCGATAATAATATTTTATCTCTGATAATGTTAACAGATTGATCTAGATTCCATTTTAAAGTCGTAAGTAACAAGGTCAAACAAAAATTTACAGTAATCAGCAAAAAATTTATTAAGAGTCTGATACCGGTTTTCACAAATCTTACCTGAATTATTCTTAAAGTAGGAGCAACATAAGTTGCCCCCAAATACAAACACCTTTTCCAAGAACAAAAATTATGTTCGCGAAAGGTTGGTGAAAACGAGCATAAAGTGTTCTGTACAAGTTTAAGGGTTTTTAGGGTGTTGTATAGTAACCTAAACGTACGTTATTGTACTTGACTTATTAGGCAATCATAAATGTCTGGTTCCAGGTTTTCAGTGTCCCAGCTCTGTGAAGCTTCATCTGCTCATTCGTTCTCTTCGTCTTTCAAGATCCTCGCATATTTCGTTAATTTATTTGGTCCTGTCCTTACGACAACGTCGCTGTACTTGCGCACTCAAAACCAACCAATTGGGCAGACCAGCTGAGGGACTCCAAGTGCAAATTTCACACAATTGCAAGACTGGCCTCCGAGAGAAGCCGATGGAAGCAATTAATCCGCACGAGGTTGCAACAACACCAGGACCACGATCTTCAGAAATGAAGGAACGCCTGGAGAGAGAGAGGCAATCAGAAATTTTATGATTGGTAGTATAATTGTGAGCCTTTTAACTTTAAAAGGCTCACAACAAGCAAGGCATGGCTAACTGTACTACCATGGCCAAAGAAGACTTTCAGGTATTTATATCGCTAGGCTGTTTAAGCACCGTGATGTTATCATTTTACAATGCTATGCGCTCGGTAACGGCGAGTTCAACGTGACTGGCCACGCCCACCGCTGCTAACTAAATCTGTTAGCACCTACCCGACAACTCGTTGTTGTGCTCATGTGAATATTGAGAGGTTTTCCATGGGTAGGGGCCTCTTTTATTTAGTATCGCAACCATTAAACTAGCTAAGGTACCTACATTTTTTATTATAGACTTCCCTCCACAGCTATATTTTCACTGAGGCTTAAATAATGTTTTTACTTAACTACAGTATCTTCCCGATGTCCTCTTTCTTTTTGATTTAGTTGGCTTTTATACAGTGACCAGTCTTATTATGGTGCAAGTAGGTGTTCATGGCCTTAAAACATAAGCCCATAGAGTTTGGAGTCAAGGGGGTTGGTCTTGACTAGAAACTAGAACTTGGTAGACAATTCTGGTCAATGTCTTATGATGCAACAGGAACTTGGAGGGTAAAAGGTTGACGGGGATAATATCCTTCATGTATGATATCATACATCAACATTGCTTTTTCATGTCGGGGTGATTTAAATAAATTATACTTGTAGCTACAACTAAGATTTCGTAAGTGATAATATTATAAAGTTTTAACAGACCGGATGGGGACTAACTTCGAAACTTCGAATCTACAAACTAAATACGAAATATCTTCAAACAATAATAACTGTTGCGAGACGTTCGTTTGAAAGTAACTTTGAATTGGTTGCAACTTTATAAATATGTAATTTTGCAAATAAGTAGCTACGTACTAAGTTACTTACAAATATATTTATTTAGACACGCCACTCAGTTTTAATTACACACCCATAAAAATAAGTCACTTCACAATCTGTTTTTTATTTTGGTAAAATGATACCTACTTAATAATAAATTGAAAATTAGAAAAATTAGGGAATTATTCAACGTTGTAATGCCCGTTTTCTCCAGTGAATACGGCTTCCGAGTGTCCAGTGTCCATACCATCTCTATCGTTGTCTATAACTGAAATTCAGTGCTGAAGATATCTGTGCCATTGCTGTCAGATATCGCTGACAGATAGCTGTGCCACTGAGGTGGTACTGTCAAAAATACTTGTATGAACTTGTCCCGGCCGCAGCACGAATGCCTGGGTACGATGCTGGGTACCAATTGTCTAAGAGATATTCCATTGATCGTAAACATATTCGATGACATTAGCGTCAAAGTAATATAATCCTTGATTGTATTAATTTAAAGTCACAAATTCAGTACAACCGATTTTAACATGGAGCGTTTTGGAGCGGAAAGTACATACCTAAACGTGTAAAAAAACATACACGAAATTGAGCTCTAATAAAATGCTTTTATGGTTTATTTTACTTTGACGCTAATGTCATCGAATACGATTACAAATTACAATCAATGGGATAACTTTAGACAATCGCACCTCTGGCCTGCAGCTTGGTGTAATACAGTAGTAAATATAGTAAGTCTATGACGTGTAACATGAATAAGTTCAAATAAAATCATACTAAAGATCTTTGCTTTTTGATGATTGTTTGCTTTATTGTGGCTTCTCCTGCTTGACGAAGCAGAAGCAACGCAGCGACAGACACCGCAAAACGCCGTTATTGCGAAATAATTTCAGCTGTCACCACAGTTACGACTTATGGCGGATCCACGGCCTATAAGTAATCCGTCAGTGTCAAGCCGTTTGATGAATCGCCACATTCGCAATATTACTAACCGAACAAGCACGGCTATACAATGTGCATATCTATAATGTACCCTACTTAATGAAGCAGTGATAGCCTAGTGCTTAGTACTGAGGTCTCCTATTCACTATAATAATATAATAATAATATCACAAGCTTCATCGGTGAAGGAAAACATCGTGAGGAAACCTGCACACCTGAGAGTTCTTCACCATGTTCTCAAAGGTGAGTGAAGTCTGCCAATTTGCTTTGGGCCAGCATGGTGGACTAGGGCCTATAACCCTTCTCTGAGGAGACCTGCGCTCAGTAGTGAGCCGTTGATGGGTTGCTGATGGTTTAAAACTCGAAAGTTGCTGAGGATGATGATGACCCTACTTAATGCCTTCGACTTCCTCCGAAAACGAAATGTATGCAACATTTCGTTTTTGAAAATATCCTTCTTCAGGAAGCAATTCCTAACTCTGTGCCAAATTCAAAAATCAAGATCCGTAAAGCGATTAGGTTTTATTGTCAGTAGTGTCAGCAGTTTATAATTTATTTTGCCAAGAAACCCTTAATTTTTTATCACACTAAATAAAATGTAGCTTTGATCATTCTTTTTGTATGTACATGTAAAATATTTCTTTATCTGTCTGTGAAAAACTCATCAATGGATTCAGCTATTCCGATGATGAACCCGTAAAAAAAACAAACAAAGAAACAGGGCGACAGATAGACAGACAGAAGATTTTAATATCGTTCCTAGGTATATATTTGAGCTAGGTATGCTTTCGTTCAAATAATTATAAAATAGCTAAGCTATTTAAGCTAAAAAGCAGTTATTTCGAAATCAAACAGACAGACACATCAATTTTTATTTGCATAGATAAGTAATTCAATGTGGACTTCTGTAAGAACCCGATAGGTATGGGTATATGCAACTCACTTTTGCAAAGCAGTTACACTGATTTGATATCATTTCTTTCATTTAAATTGTATTAGTTTTATGCAAATTATCACTAAATACGATAGAACACAAGTCACAAATATGTACAATCATTAGTAGGTTCATCACCAATCAAACAAGCCAGGTGCGTCCGCAGGTGTACTCCTACCCTACAATTTACACCTTTTGTCCAAATATCGATTACTGTGTGTGCGTGTAGGATTGTATACCTACTCTAGCATTTGTTATTTTGTTATACGTAGAAAAAAAAAGCAGCGATAGCCAATTGGTCATGACTGCGGTCTCCTATTTGGGGGGTCGCAGGTACGATCCCGGTACCTCAGACTTTTCAAAGTTAAGTGCGTTTAAGCAATTAAATATCACATGCTTTTCAACGGTGAAGGAAAACATCGTGAGGAAACCTGCACGCCTGAGAGTTCACCATAATGTTCTCAAAGGCGTGTGAAGTCTACAAATTCGCATTAGGCCAGCGCGGCAGACGTTAATCATGATGATGATGATGATGATGATGATGATGACGTAGAAAAAAGTTTAAAAGCGTTTCGGAGATATTAGGCCACTTTTGTACAGTTTTGCTACTGACCCGAGAGCCCGTCGTCGTCAAACGATAACAGCACTCTACTGATTGACAGATAGATCTTTTGTCGGGACTTCACGTGCTTCCGTTGTGAAATGCCGAATGGATACAAGCATTACGAGAGATCAAACGAGTCGCATGGAGCATAGGCTCCATGCTCTTTTGATCTCGCCGGTCCACCTAGTGGATATCTGCCAACACCATGTTTCGATGCTAGGTCGCCATACCAACATCTTTCAATCTTCCCGCCATTAATTGTGACTTTAGCTTCCAAACCCATTGCGCTACGTTGGTGACTCTGATTTTCTACAGATCTCCCCATTTCTGATTGGAATGAGGTCACATTATACCTAGCTCTCTTAAACGCCGCCGGTTGAGTTTATCAGAGATTTCCTATGAGGACATTAGCGACCTGGAGGCCTGGAGGGCTATTCTCTATCTCAGTGCTAGAGTTCAGTTGCAACTTGCTTACTAGAACTGTCAAACACGCATTTTGTATGACGAAATGCGAGTTTGACAGTTCTTAATCGGCAACTTTCCATTGTTTCGAAAGCAACTGGAAATATCAAAAATAGAGAATAAGGAACTGCTGGCCAATCCGAATTTTATAACTGGCAACACGCAACCTTCAAATACTTGTCTGTAGACAATGAGGCGGCATTTACGTGTCCTATCCTACTATTTTCCTAATAATATTATAAATGCGAAAGTTTGTGAGGATGGATGTAATTATGGATGGAAGTTTGTTACTCTTTAACGCCACAACGAATGAACCGATTTGGCTGAAGAAGTCATTGACGATTGACGAAGTCGCGGGCATCATCTAAACTCGCCGGCATATTTAGCGGAACATAAAAAAAAGGTTTGATATCAGTATCATATAAGGTTGCTGGCTGGTTTATACGTCATTTAATTTAAAAAGAAATATTTTCAAACTAAGAAAACAACTGAACATCACATTTTATGCAATTGTTTTAATTTTATTCAAATACACCTTATCTGGAGCGAACTTCGAGTATTTCTTCCTTCTGAGATTGATTTAAAATTTCATTGAAATACTGTTTTTTGTTAGTTTTTTTAGTCGCGTATCTTTCTGGAGTTGATGACCGAATTATGCCTGACTTAGCCCCAACGGAGATTGCCAGGGCACTCGAAATGCGAAGAAATGGTCAAACCTACAGAGTGATATCCAGAGATCTTCGTCGACCAGTTTCAACGATCCATCACAGTATCCAACGGTTCAGGGAGACCCGTAATTATGTGAGAAGAGCAGGACAAGGCAGAAAAAGACGCACTTCGAGTAGGGATGATCGTTTCATTCGGCTTCGTGTACGTAGGAACCCCCGTTTGACGGCCGTCCAAGCCCGACATGAGTTAGAAGCAGTGCGGGGTGTAACCGTAAGTGAGCGTACGGTACGAAGAAGGCTCGAAGAAGCTGGTTTGGGTTCATTTGTGCCCGCCAAGGCTCCAAGGCTCGAGGTAAATCATCGTAGAAACAGGTTAACTTTTGCTCAGGAACATCGACTTTGGAACGCGGACCAATGGAGTAAGGTATTGTTTAGTGATGAGTGCAGAATTCTCTTAAATCAAATTGACGGCAGGCAAAGAATATACAGACGCAAAGGAGAACGATACATTCAGACAAATTTTGAAACTACAGTTGCATACGGTGGTGGATCAATAATGGTTTGGTCTGGCATTTGTTTGGGAGCTCGCACAGACTTGGTAGTGATTGACAGAGGGAGTCTGACTGCAGACCGCTATATCAGAGAAGTTTTAGAAGAAAATGTCGTACCGTTTGCCCCATATATCGGTGACGATTTTGTTTTTATGCAGGATAATGCTCGGCCGCATACCGCTCGGGTAACTCAAGCTTATCTTAATGATATGAATATCACTGTTATGGAGTGGCCGGCGAGATCACCGGATATGAACCCAATAGAGCACGTTTGGGACTTGCTGAAAAGAAAAGTTAAGTCCAGAACTCCAGCTCCTGCCAACGTGGGAGAACTGCGAATCGCCGTAGTTGAGGAATGGCGGAGACTATCCCAGGAGACCATCGATAACATCATTCTCAGTATGCCTAGACGGGTAGAAACTTTAATAAGAGCACGTGGAGGAAATACGCGATATTAATCACCATTTTTCTAATTTAATTAATTGTTATTTTAATATTAAATTTCACTTTTCCCGGTTACATGAAAAGTTCAAAAATGTACAATTTTTCACAAATAGCCTTTACTCGCAAAATCTGTTCTTAATGTGATCTCATTTTAAGTAAAACAAATGAAACTTTAAATAACAAAAGAAGTGTCTTCTTCTTCTTCTTCTTTATCAACCTATAGACGTCCACTGCTGGACAAAGGTCTCCTGCATGGACTTCCACAGGCTTCGGTCATGCGCCGCTTGGATCCAGCGGCTCCCTGCGACTCGTTTGATGTCGTCGGTCCACCTGGTGGGGGGCCTGCCAACACTGCGTTTCCCGGTGCGGGGTCGCCACTCCAACACCTTGGGACCCAAGAAAAAGAAGTGTAGTAAGTAGATTTTAAAATAAAACCATATTTTTTTAATTATGGACCTTTTTTTTATGTTCCGCTAAATATGGCGGCGAGTTTAGTATTTTATAATTGTACTGTCGCTTTTGGAAGATAAAATCGTGGAAAATTATTTTATTACGTGGAATTTTTTTATTTGAACGTTCGTCCGCGTGTTATTTATTCGCAATGACATAACATCCGCCCCGGTAAGTGCTTAATGCTATCCTCGGCTGTGCAAATATTGGCGCAGCGACGCGAGGGGGTGAAGCTTTGTAAATAGTCTAGCACGTTTCAGGGTAATACCTCGTGTAGTAGGTTTTTAGTAGGTACCAAAGTATATGAAATTATATTTTGTAATTAAAGCAAAGATGAGTATTATAGTACTTATACGAATGAGTACGACTCACATCGTAGCCACGCCGCGTCCGCGTCGGTGCGCATTCGGCGGCGATGCCATAGTAAATTGAAAGGAGATTGGCGAATTCCATAGAGTTTCTGACCCAGACTAACTGAATCGTGGGCCTCAAGCCCACGTTCACGAATCAAACTTCTCATGCTTGTTCTAGTAAACCATTCTAACAAAAAAGTTCATCAAAGTCTATCAAATAAAGTTGGGAGAAAAAATATATTCACTTGTATTGCCATGTAACAGTGATTTATAATGTGTACTTGTGAATAATTATATATTTGATCCCCATCTTCTAAAAATACCGGGTTTACAGAGAAAAATACTCTGAAAAATATTAATTAAAATTAAAATATGATTTCTGAATCTGAAAGGTTTTTAAAAATGCTGGGTCAAAATTCGCCAACCTCCTTTATAATTTAAAAATTCATATCTTTATTCATATCATAAATGCGAAAGTATGTTTGTTTGTTGGTTTGTCCTTCAATCACGCCCAACCGCTCGTGGGATTTTGTAAAACTAAATACACGCGCAAGAAGTCGCGGGCATCAGCTAATTCATAATAAAGCGGATTTCCAGGCTTGAACTTTAATGAACAGTTAAATTATATGTTTATTTATTTATTACATTGCTGCTGCGCTTGTGTGATCCGTCTCGTTCTGCTACGGCTAATGTGTTTCGTATTTTAGTTAATTGTAAATTGGAATCATAGTTGTAATATAATAAGTTAGATACAAAATAGATAGCACATTGAATTTTAATCAATTTAATTCATTTTGTGTCAGTACATTCCTAAATTTATTCAAGATGCATTGCTAAACATAAGTTGCATATCTGCCACATTACTCACAAGTCACAATGCTAAACAGCTTGAATTACGCACGTTATATGCGAACTGCCTACGAGCCAAAACACAAGAACAATGGAGGTGTGCAGCCATTATAAAATATTTCAAAAGATATCTAAATCACATAGAAAGGATGATTATATTATGTATACGAATGTAGACTAAAACCAGACAGGATGACCCTGTCTATTGACTAACCTAACTACTATTTACTTATATTTAGAATATTAGCTGGGCTACATAAGACTAACATTAACCTATCCTCCCTTAATAAGCTTTGAAGCTGTCATGAAGTATTACTAAACAACTTGGAGTCAATGACATCTGCATTAGCAAAACATAATATTTACTCAAATGTTATGATTGAATTGAGTTAATAATGTAACAACTTTGGATGTGCGATTTAATACAAATTGTATATGTAGGGAAAACCTGGGGAGTGGAGGCACTTGGTTCAGCAGGCTGTCACGGATTTTGAAGATAAAAGGAGGGTGGATCTGGATGTTTACCGAGATCAACTGAAAAGTAGACCACCCTCCAATATAATATATAATTATGTCGGTGGTGCCCTATCATGTCCTCACTGCGCGCGGTTATTTCGTGCAAAAATAGGATACATCAGCCACATACGAGCGAAGCCCTTATTGAACTCTTCAAAGTTAACAGAGATCCAGTCGCTGTTGCCGAAATCGGCAATGAAGTAATGGACTGGGAGCCGAGACGTTTCAGACAGGGATTGAATAACCGAAAAAAATAGGTTGAAAACGGTTAGCGGTATGACGTCATACCTTTAAATTTTGATACCTTAAAATAAAGGTACCTTTAAATTACTATACCTTACAATAACTGTACCTGTATAATTTAGATTGTAATATTGCGGTATCATTACTTTTTAAAGTATCTAAATTATAAAATAAAGGTTTTCTTTGTACCCTGCCGCCCTTGCCGACGCGTCAAGCGTCTCGTGTCAGTCGCAATGCAATGGTAAGAGAAAATTTACTGATATTCGTGCTTCGGCAGCCAGACAAAGCAGGTTGTCTTGCCATTTTGCCGCCATTCATGTTTCCGCGTCTACTTTGTTTGTCAACTTAATCACAAGTGTACTTTGTAATTTGTTGAAACTTTACAACCCCGCGTTGCGCTCGCTCTCCGTCGCATCTTTTTTTTCGGTACCGAAATTATTTTGGTAAAGGTATTAGTAATATATAGGTATAACGATACCGCAAAAAAATATATGTATAATTCTTTTTTTAACGGTACCACAACCGTAATTCTCAACCGTTTTGGTTCTACCTTTAAATCGAAGCTGTATCGTAATTCTATACCGGTACCATACCTTTATACCTTTACCGCTTTCAACCCCTGGTTTCAGACCTTCGTTATTTTATAAAAGCCGAATTTTCCTCTACGTATGTCCCCAATAGAGATAAGAACGATCCCCGACTATGAAGTTTGGATCTTGGTAGCTTTGGGAGATATCAGGTAGTAAAGGTGCATAAATTCTGAGGATACTTTCGTCATAGTATACAAGCTGAGTTTTATATATGTTACTTAGGGACCTATGAGAAGATGTTTCTTCAGCAGTCAGACACTTCCGATGGTTCCAACCCCGTGTCAGACACCCTTAAACTATAGTAAATTATGAGTATACTTTCGTCATAGTATAAAAGCTGAGTTTTATATATGTTACTTGGGGACCTATAAGAACATGTTTCCTCAGCAGTCAGACACTTCCGGCATATTTAATTATTTTGCGGGAGCCGTTTACTGCGTCCAGCAGTGGGCGTCTATCGGTTGATAAAGAAGAAGAAGAAGTTTACTGCGTAGTGAATCAAGTGACACTGAAGTAGGTGAGAGAGATTTGTACCATAAATGGTACAAACTTTTGGGGATGTTTTCGTGCGTTAGGCTAGCATAGTTATCTGGGTTTGTCTAGCTAACTAAAATGGAATGAACATGGAAATATTATTGGGTTCCATACTTGTCACGTAACATTTACAATGTACCCTCCTTCTTGTGGGTAGTTGAAAGAAGGTGATTGCTGAGAATGATGTTCTGTTCTGAGATAGTTTGTGATTTCTGTTATTAGACGCTCGGCGAGAGGGGTGCCGACTGCCGTCATATATTATGTAGTATAGCTATAGTAATTTTGATGAAGTTTAATTTTTTTAACTCTTTAATATTTTGGTTGGTTTAACAAATGACACCATTAGCTATAAAACTAATAACAGAGTCATGGTTACAACTTACAACTAACTAAACCATTAACTGAATAATATTTACAAAACATTCTGCATTCATAGAAGAGGCTCAATGAGTTTGTTAGTGGTGAACAGATTGAATTTCTATTTTATCAACATGTTGACTCAGATGACAATAGAACACTTTTGCAACCTCTTGTTAAAAAAGTGTCTTCAAGATCTCACCTACTAGAATAGCGTCACAAAATTTATATTATGCCATTCAAAGTTCAAACATATATCCTAGGGTGCTCTAAAATTTTAAATTGCTATTTTATACAAGTCCTTCAAAGTACAACTTCTTCTCAAAAAATAAATTACTTTACTATAAAATGGGTTTACATTATACATAATCCCTTATATCCATATTAAAATTATAAATGCAAAAGTGTGTTTGTTTGTCCTTCAATCACGCAGCAACTATGGTATAACTGGACACTTATGACAAAGGCTACTGTACCAGAAAGATAAAGGGTTGGGATTTTAAAAATCCTAAATCATAGGCAAGTTATTAACTAGCATGTGCCCTCGATACTTCGTCCGCGTGGAATGAGGTTTGGGGTGGAATTTTCAAAAACTGTGAAACACATATTTCTTTTTTTAATCAAAAGCCAAAATACCAAGTTTCATAGATATAACTTGAAAAATGACAGACTTTTATACAGACATTCATCCCAAATTTATCCCATTTGGGGGTAGAATTTTCAAAAACAGTGAAACATGTACTTCTTTATTTTTAATGTAAAGCCCAAATACTGAGTTTCTAGGGTATAACTTTAAAATGACAGACTTTTATACAAACTTTAACCCCCCATTTAACCCACTTGGGGGTGGAATTTCAAAGAATCCTTTCTTAGTGCTCGCCTACATCATAAAAAGTTTGGGCTGTGCATTGATAGGTCAGTCAGTCAGTCCGTCAGTCAGGACAAGTCTAAACACACCATGTATTTAACCTGTATGTCAGCAATCAGCACTCATCCACTGACAAAGCCCACTGATCAAAATTTAACCTTCAATCACTCAGGCTACGTTTATGCACACGCGGCGCGTTGTGCGGCGCCCGCCGCGAGCGCCGCCGCGTTCAACGCAAACGCTTCTGCATGAACGCTCTCATACTTGGCCATATGTTTGAGTTAACCGCGAGACGCGACGCACCATGCGACGCGCAACGCGCTGCGTGACCTAGGTCACGTCACGTCAGGTCGGTGCCCGCCGCCCACCTGTGTGCCCGCCGCGGTGCCCACCGCGTGCTCCGCCGCGTTCAACGTAAACGCTTTTGTATGAACGCTCTCATACTTGGCCATTTATGTTTTCAGTTTACCGCACGACACGACGCACCACGGGCCGCGCAACGCTCCGCGTGTGCATAAACGTACCCTCAGGGGTATTGGAAGAGAAGACATCTCCCAGCTTCCCAATTTTTGCCCAAACAAGTTGGATTTGCAAGAAAAGGTTAGAATTATTTTGCTATAATCTGCCAACAGAAAAAATCTGTATGGTCAAACATGCAATTAAAAGCTAAGCACCACTCACCTACCCAGCCAAGCAAGAATGCCAAGTTCCCAAGCAAGCAATGCCACCACCACTCACATGCACCACCACACAAGACTTTTACACTACTCTCGACGCACGTTTCGCCCCGACACCGGAGCATCCTCAGGAGATGTCGACTTTACAATGATGTATTGCATGTTTGACCATACAGATTTTTTCTGTTGGCGGATTATAGCAAAATAATTCTAACCTTTTCTTGCTAATCATGGACTTCCGCAAAGTAACGCCTGCTTCTATCCAATTAGTTGGATTTGTTCAATTTCTCAAATTAGATCTACCTAACTGGATGATTTTTCATACTCATTTTCATCTATACTTGGACTTTTAATTACACTAGCGGCACGCTATGATGGCCGGTTTGACACATTACAATAGTGATGTGGAATGTCAATTTATTCTCGAACAAAAAACAATTACACTAGCGGCACGCTATGATGGCCGGTTTGACGTTTGTCCGCTCATGAAGTTCCGTATTAATTGATAACGACTTTGAAGGAAATAATTGTATTACTTTATTGACGATAGTGATGTGCAGAGATTCATAAATTTTATCGAATGTAGTTTTAGGTTTAGGACTCAAAATTTATTTATTAAATTGATTTCTAAAATGTATACAAGTGTAGAAAAATCAGTTTGCACCATTTAAGGGGTGAATGTACTTGTGAATATGAACAATTTTCACTATGTGGACAAACCTCTGAAATCGCATAAAAATATCAGCTGTTTCATACAAAAGGTAAAATTTTTATTTTTATATGATATATACCACAACTCGGCATTTGGTTTTCTAAATTGAAAATTTTTAAAAATGGAATCTAATACGATCGTCACATAGGATCGCTGGCTAGCACAACTACTACCTCCGGCAAACTCGCGTCAATGCTCAATGCAAAACAAAGCAGTTTCGAATTGACGTTGCTTCGAAAAGTATAAACTGTCAGTGCAATGCGATTGTGATATAGTTTTGACCTGGCTTTGGATTTCAAATATTGATACTGCATTACTGTTGACCCTTGCTCGTTAATTTGGACTCTGTTCAAGCCCTTTGTTGTGGATTTCGTCGATATGACCGAACGTACGCAGAGAACTGTTCTAAATAGTCAGACACGTGAGTTCGTAATACGCCTTCGTAACTATTTCGATCGTGAAGCTCAAAATGGAGGGCCAATTTTACCTATAACGTCAGTGAAAATAGATAATATTATAGAAAACGAACATATAATTATTAATGTAGGTGATGATAGCAGTGACGACAGTGAAAATAGTAGTATGGACGAATCTGATTAATTATGGCCTTTTGTGGCACCTTTTTTGGTATCTTTTGTATTCATATGTTTCTTGTGTGCATATAAAGTATGTATATTCATTTTCATTCAAATATTCAGTTCGTTCAAATAAATTAAATAAACATATACATTTTTGTTTTATTAAACCTATTTAATCAGGTACAAAAACAAAACTTAATTGTTTTTTGTTCGAGAATAAATTGACATTCCACATCACTATTGTAATGTGTCAAACCGGCCATCATAGCGTGCCGCTAGTGTAAGTTTTGTTTTTGTACCTGATTAAATAGGTTTAATAAAACAAAAATGTATATGTTTATTTAATTTATTTGAACGAACTGAATATTTGAATGAAAATGAATATACATACTTTATATGCACACAAGAAACATATGAATACAAAAGATACCAAAAAAGGTGCCACAAAAGGCCATAATTAATCAGATTCGTCCATACTACTATTTTCACTGTCGTCACTACTATCATCACCTACATTAATAATTATATGTTCGTTTTCTATAATATTATCTATTTTCACATCTCTTTCATAATCTTCCCTTATTAATTTAACAGTTCTATTCACAACCTTTTCCCAGTCTCCTTTAGTCACATGTTCACAAGCTTCTTCTAATAATTTTAGCATTTTTTTTGTGGTAAATGGGGGTTCTGTATTGTGTCTTGCAGCATATCCCTTAATTTGAGCCCACACCAACTCAATCGCATTATACTCACAATGGTAAGGCGGTAACCGTATAACTCTGTGCCCATGTTCTAATGCTATTTCGTCAATGACGTATCGGATCTTGGTTGGTTTGTTTTCTTTTAAAAGACGTACTAATTCCGCTTTTAACATATTCATGTTTGCATCTACGCCATTTTTACGAAGCCATGCGACGATATCAGCTTTCTTTTGGGATTGGGCAGGTGGCTTG
Organism: Oeneis ivallda; assembly: GCA_029955525.1. Classification (NCBI taxonomy): domain Eukaryota; kingdom Metazoa; phylum Arthropoda; class Insecta; order Lepidoptera; family Nymphalidae; genus Oeneis; species Oeneis ivallda. The sequence continues at coordinate 13,814,034 of JARPMR010000007.1, forward strand.
TCAATTTGCATCGAGTGGTATGGGGCGTTGTCCATAATTATAATAGATGGTTCAGGGAGGCTACACAACATTGAGGTAAACCATTCAGTAAACTTTTCTCCATTCATGTCTTCATGATAGTCTCCAGTGGTTTTTGACGCAAAAGCCATGAGAGAACCTTCGACAAACCCGTTGATGGTTCCGGCGTGACAAATTATAAGTCGCGATCCTTTTCCTACAGGAACTTTGGAAGTAGATGCTGCTGTGTCATCGTTCCAAGAACGGCCTACAGTATGGTTAGCATTAAGCCATGTTTCATCCAAGAACACAACATTTTGCCAATTTTTGATTTCTTTCACTTGCCGTAAAAAAGTATACCTTGCCATCGCTATATCAAATCTTTCCATCAATATTTTGCGTTTGTTACATTTTTTGTATCGAAATCCAATGGTCTTCAAAATCTTCGTTAAAGAACTTTCCCCACCGAAGAATAATCCAGCTTCCTTCAGTGAATGCACCAACTTTTTTCTTGTTGGATACTCCTTCTGTAAATAGTAGCCGTAAACATGTCTTCGGATAGCATCGGCATCAAAGCTATCGATGCCTACGACTGGTTTTGCTCGTTTTCTCTTTTTTGGTGTGTGAAGTTTATTTTCTTCTGTGCCAGTCTCGCCATATTTTTTTTTAGTTATCCGTCTAACAGTTCGTTGTCCAATATTAAGCGCATCAGCTACGCGTTCAACCACTGACGTTATAGGTAAAATTGGCCCTCCATTTTGAGCTTCACGATCGAAATAGTTACGAAGGCGTATTACGAACTCACGTGTCTGACTATTTAGAACAGTTCTCTGCGTACGTTCGGTCATATCGACGAAATCCACAACAAAGGGCTTGAACAGAGTCCAAATTAACGAGCAAGGGTCAACAGTAATGCAGTATCAATATTTGAAATCCAAAGCCAGGTCGAAACTATATCACAATCGCATTGCACTGACAGTTTATACTTTTCGAAGCAACGTCAATTCGAAACTGCTTTGTTTTGCATTGAGCATTGACGCGAGTTTGCCGGAGGTAGTAGTTGTGCTAGCCAGCGATCCTATGTGACGATCGTATTAGATTCCATTTTTAAAAATTTTCAATTTAGAAAACCAAATGCCGAGTTGTGGTATATATCATATAAAAATAAAAATTTTACCTTTTGTATGAAACAGCTGATATTTTTTTGCGATTTCAGAGGTTTGTCCACATAGTGAAAATTGTTCATATTCACAAGTACATTCACCCCTTAAATGGTGCAAACTGATTTTTCTACACTTGTATACATTTTAGAAATCAATTTAATAAATAAATTTTGAGTCCTAAACCTAAAACTACATTCGATAAAATTTATGAATCTCTGCACATCACTATCGTCAATAAAGTAATACAATTATTTCCTTCAAAGTCGTTATCAATTAATACGGAACTTCATGAGCGGACAAACGTCAAACCGGCCATCATAGCGTGCCGCTAGTATAGATGCAGTAAACTGACATTTCAAGATGTCATTCCATAAAATAATGTTGCCTACTCAATCTCAATACAGTGATGTAATAAGTACATTTCATTGAATAAAAGTTCAGATCAAAGTACAAACTCATTATCATCATAATTTTTGTTTTTATCTCACTAATAAATGAAAAAAAACGATACCAGCTGAATTGAGAACCTCCTTTTTAGGTTTCCGTACCCAAAGGGTGCCAACAGGACCCTATTACTAAGCCTCTGCTGTCCATCTGTCCGTCCGTCCCTCCCTCTGTCCGTCTGTCAGCTGGCTGTATCTTGTAAACCGTAATACGTAAGACAGTTGAAATTTTCACAGAGTGTGTATTTCTATTGCTGCTATAACAACAGATAATAAAAATTAAATTAAATAAAAAAATAAAGGGGGCTCCCATACATGGAAAAGGAGTTGAAATAAAATTTTATTTTTTTACCCTGGCATGTGGGGTGTCATTGTCTAGAATCCATTAAGTAGAGTTCAAATATATTTATTATTATTTCTTAGCTACAAAAATGAAGAATTGGGGGGCTGTCAAAGTTTTCGATTTTAGACCAGAGGGTCTATCTCAAAAACTAAACTAGTTAGGAATTTGAAATTTTAGTGTATTTAAACAACAAATACTGAAAACACTGATTTATAATGCGGTAGAAAGCTTCAAGTTAGGGAATGTTGATCCTGCTACTTATTCATAGGTACATTGCCAAAATTGCATGTTGGAAAATTACAGATACAGCAATTTTCAAACATGTCTCTTCCATCCTACACATCATTGACAAAGTAAACTGCACCCTCCGGGTGCACCTATGCTCCATAACCAAAAAATTGTATTTAATTAGGGAATATTGATGAAAACTGGCATATGCCTTATAATTATGTATATTCAAAATATATTATAATCACTGACATAAAATATCAGCAGATTATGGTTTATTACATTAACTGACAATAATTATTATGATCAATAATATTTTATCAGATAATGTGTGTACTATTAATATTTTATAATAGGGAAAATCCATTACTTTACAAAGCAAATATTATAATGTGACAACTGGTTTGTTAGTAGATTTCAGAACAAAGGTGTGTGATATTTGTATACTAATAAATTAAATCATTAACCAAAAGAGATTAGCTCTCACCACCACGTGGGCTGCCAGCGGCCCACAAAAATTTGAGCCTAGCAGGCCACTATTGGTTTTTTGAATTTTAACTGGCAGGCCATGTGGGCGGCTGGTATACAACAACTATCGCGCCAAATTTGCTGTTATTTTTTCTTGTTGTTTCTTGTCAAAAATTTAAAGGGCATGCCATCAGTATAATAAGTTAGTTGGCTGCGCGCCGCCCACATAGCATGCTGGGAAAGAATTTTTTCATAAAATTTTCAAAAAACCATCACAGGTTGATCATAGAGGAAGACTTATTTGCCAAAGATATTAGATACATTGTTGAATATTCTATTCCCTGAGGTGTTTTAACATCTCAGGGAATAGAATACAATCTAATGAATGATAAAAAAATTATATTTGTAACAAAGAGGAATGATTTATTATTTCAACATAACTCAACGTGTGTTCCTTAACCTATATCTGACGCTGGGAGAACTAACGTAGTTCCGAAAAAATTACACTGAAACTTTATTAACAGTTTATAAATTACACTGAAACTTTATTAACAGTTTATGCCATCATGTGTTTATTCATTATGAAAACAAGGTATAGCCTGAAGAGTGAGACATTCTCGTTTTGCACCAACATTGGGTATTTATATGCAAAGCTAAAGTATCAGGTATCAGGCTGAATTCTCACTAATATCTGGTATCCAGCTGGATGGTAATAAAGGCTGGATAGGCCAGATACCAGATGGATATCCATTTCATCTCTAGTCTTCACTATTAATAGGTACTCATATTAATATGTACTTTTACCTGAGTTCAAAATTTTAAAATTGTCAATTAAATTCAAATCAATGAAAGTGACAAGCACATAAATACATTGCGCGTGTACAACAAAGAGCACCTTTGTACAAGAATTATTTTAACTGGTGAATTAACACTGCATCAACAGTTCACAAGATAACATTATCAAGATAGTTTTAACTGATAATGATAGAAAGAAAATAATATAAAGTGTTAACAGATGCCTATTTTCTGTATATTTTTATTTAAATTCAATTTTCAACATTTTTCAAATGAATATCACCTGATGTTAGGAGAATAATTTACTTGTTTCTTTTTATAGGTAACCTGATCAGACAAGTGTTAATATAAGCACTTAAATAAATAACTAACCATCCAGATAAGGACTAACATGAAAGTATTCAAAGGAACTTGATAGCAACGTGTGAAACAAACAGCTGTGACACCACCGGCACCCTGGCGCCAGTCTGAGCCACGCCACGAAAAATACCTGATATAGTCAAATAGGTTACGACTGACATTTTGGACTTGTCTAAAGCAAATACAAGTAAAATAATTACTTACGAGTAATCACCGGTATCATCCAACAACAGGCATCGTCACAACCCAAAGAGGATCCTCACTGCCTAAATAATAATCACAATAATTCAACACTGAACATTTTTTATGCCTTCCAACGCAATATTGCACATATGACTTTAAAACCATCGGTAACTCATAACAAATTACACGAAAACACATACACAAAAACAATGCATTAATTGTTACGTTATTATCACAAAACCAACGGCATAGAGTCCAATAAAAGCATATCAGTTTTCTACTCGTCCTTGCATTCACATAAATTGGCAGCCATCTTGCGTTCATGCGAATTCATAAATGTTGCCATAAATAATATTAAAAATTCCTATTTTATTTACACCCTGTAAAAAATTAAACTAATCTAATATATTTTGGCACTAATGTAGTAATAATTCATCTTGGATAACTTTGATTAAAGTATGAAGAATAAAGAAAGATAATCAAGTTGAAAAAAAAACGTGTATAGCTACGTTTTGTGTGTTGACGTGCACTTGATCAGGTTTATGCTCGTGGAACCCAGGGTTGGGCAGTATTTGAATTACTTGTAATTAAAATACGTAATTGAAATACAAATACGTATTTGGTATTTGTATTTAAATTACTTCCTTAAAATGTAATTTGTAATTCGTATTTCAAATACCTGACGCCGAGGTATTTTGTAATTAGTATTTCAAATACTTGAGGCTTCAATAGCTATTTATGCAACTGCATCGTAATGAGGGTCATTTTAATTTGAGTGCTGTTTTTTGATACGAGGCTTGCCGAGTATCAAAATAGGATAGTACGAGAATTAAAATGACTAATTACGTTCAGTTGCATACAAGATTTTATCTACGACAAGGAAGTAAAATCATTAACAAAATACGCCGTAGGCTCAATAAAGTAACAAAAAGTAACTCCGTAAGTCGCCACCAGCCGCCTGTGGCGCCTCTGTCAACAAAAAGTAACTCCGTAAGCCGCCACCAGCCGCCTGTGGCGCCTCTGTCATATGAACGGTACAAAAGTGCCAGAACTCAGAGCCTTAGCTTTAGGTATCCTATTTTAAGAAGATAACCATTTCGATTCAGCTCCCATACAACGAGCTGCATCGAAATGAGAAGCAAAACCGAAAGAGGGTTCATTTCGATTCAGCTGTCAAACTCGAAATTGGAACTTTTCGATGCTGGAGTAGATAAAATACATTTTAACATTAAAATACATATTTTAACCTTCATTTAGCGATCGTAAGTGTGAGTGCGAGGCGAGAGTGTAATGATGGTAAAGCAGCTATTAGAGTTACAAAAAACATGAAATAATGCCTAGAAGCAGCAGGAGTAGCACCACTAGTAAAGAAGATGATGATTTTATTGTTTTTGAGAACAGAGACAGTGATCAACCACAGACATCTAAAATGGAGTTAGAATTGGTTAGCTTCCTAAATGATAGAAGCAAAGAGCTTTCAATTCTTGAGCGCTATCCAAATATAAAAAATGTGTTCATACAATTTAACACAAGTTTGTACTCATCAGGACCTGTAGAAAGATTGTTTTCTTCAGCAGGTTTTATTCACTCTCCAACGAGAGGCTGTTTGTCAGACAGTACATTTAAAAATCTAGTGTTCCTGAAAGGAAACTCTGGTTTTACTGATTAATAATTAATCAGTAAAACCAGAGTTTCCTATTATTATTCCTATTACACTATTATTAATCTTGGTTTCCTCTACTTTTTAGCCAGTGTTGGTCTAGATTACTTATTTTGTATTTTGTAATTTGTATTTTGTATTTCAATTAAAAATAGCTAAAATACTGTAATTTGTATTTTATATTTCAAATACCTTACTTAAAGATATTTTGTATTTCGTATTTTAATTACTTGCGATACAGTATTTTGTAATTTGTATTTCAATTAAAGCAAAGCATGTATTTTGCCCAGCCCTGGTGGAACCCATGAAAGTGGAAGAAATTTGAAATGACAACACCAAAAGTATTACCATAGAGTTTTGTTCCTGGTCTGTGACTCTGTGCCATAGAGTATTGGCTTTATAATTCAATATAACTGGAATCCGGAGCTGGCTGCTGCATCAGAATTTTAGTTCCAATGGGGATCTCCACGCAAAACTAATGTAGGTGGCAGCACAGGCGCAATGACCAAAACATTACTAAAACTTTCTTTACGTCCTATTTAAAGTCTGTCATTTTATCTGTTTTTTGCGTTTTGGGTGATATTTCTTGTAATGTCTGTCAATTACAGTATATATTCTTCCTTAGTGATAAAATCGCAGTGGACAGCCCCTGCCGCATCAGTTTCAACCTTGGCGTCACCAGTGACAGACGACGACGCGCTAGCTATCATAGGCGTATTGCTCGCGCTTAAGAAAACAGAAAGAAAAGATCGTTCAGAGTGGTGCAAAAACTGGTTACTGAAACGAAAAAAAATTATCTCATATAGATTTAGTGAAAGAATTGAGCATTACTCCAAAAGATTATTGTAATTTATTTACGGATGAATGAAACTTATTTAAAACTTCTATGCTTGGTGATCTCCCAGTTGATCTTGGTGATCGGCCACACACCTTTGTGTGCGGGGAGTCGCCTGCCAGCTCCCTTCTCTACCTCAGCCCGCGCAATTCTAAAATTTTACATTCCGAGTTTCTTGTCTATATTGGAACGTAGTTCCTTATCACGCGGTGCGGAAGGGGGCTAGACGGAAAAAATTAAGACAAAATTGTACCGACACTATTTTGAAACCGACACTTTTTTGAATGTGAATTTGGCATTGTGTTTAATATTTTCACAGTACAATATAAGATCTCGGTAGCCTTGTGGTTTCTACAGTCGCTAAACATTTAAAAGTCGATGGTTCGAATCCCAGCTCGACAGACTGAATTTTCTATTTTCAATTTTATTTTAATATTTCTACATGTGGAATTTTTCCCTAATTTTTTATAACTTATTTTAAAGTTCTTATTATTTTTAAAATTCAATAACTGTGTTTATAATAAACTAATTAGTAGGAAGATTGCAAGATTGAATTTGTCTCACATATCGAAAATCTTATTGTCACTGTGAGTGCTGGCCGGTGCCAACACCATAGAGTTCGGCACTGCTGTCGCTCACATATGTTGCTGTGTATATTTAATATAATTAAACAATTCATGATATGTTGTTTTCATAAATTCTACGCTTAGAATTCCCTCACAAATTGGTAGCAGAGGAGTGGTTAATGAAAATGATATCTACTACGAGCTATCGCAACATAGAACCGTTGACCAAGTCAAACTATGATACTTGGTGCCTGCAAGCGCAAGCAGTCTTGATTAAAAATGACTATTGGGACATCGTAAGCGGCGAGAAAACATTACCACCAGATGCGGATGCGGCGGCGAAGTCGGCGTTCAAGAAAGAGGATTTGAAGGCAAGATCTGAAATCTTACTTTTATTGTCGCCTTCTGAATTAAAACAAATTAAGGCCTGCATGACATCAAAATCCGTGTGGGATAATTTTAAAGCTACTTACCAAAGTACTGGGCCTGCAAGAAAAGCGACCTTACTAAAACAGTTGGTTCTAAAGCGAATGACCACAGAAGAAGATATTCGTGACCATATAAATAATTTTATGGATATCGTGGATAAGCTCGCAAATATGGATATAAAAATACCAGCAGAATTACTTAGCATAATGCTACTCTACAGTCTACCAACAAATTTTGAGAACTTTCGAATAGCCATTGAATCCAGAGACACACTGCCTGATCCAGAAGATCTAAAGGTCAAAATTATGGAAGAATACCAGGCCAGGAGTGGTAGCGAACAACCAGAAAGCTCAGAAGCTTTTCTTACAAAGAAAAATAAACAAAGGTTGTTCTGCAGGATATGTAAAAAGAAAGGTCACACTTTAGAAAGCTGTTGGAATAAAAAGAAAAACGCAAATGAGAAAAACAATATAAGTAAAAACCAAAATTCTAACGTTTGTTTGAGTACTGCAGATTCAGATGCTCATGAAAATTTATGGTGTCTAGATAGCGGTTGCTCATCACACATGTGCGGTAATAAATCAATGTTTTCCACAATGACTACCGATACTGGCATAATAAAGTTGGCATCAAGGAAACATACCAGTGAAATTCAAGGTAAAGGTAGAGTTCTATGAATACTTATATGTCTAGAAGGAGCATCGCGCTACTAAAGAACGAAAAAAAACAGGCCAATGAAAATATGCTAGTGTGCGTGACGTGAGTGCCACGCAAGCGCGGCGTGGATTACTGAGCGTGCGTAATGATACCAGGTACGCAGGTGATTCCAATAAAATGGGGAGAATTATGTCATTAAAATTTTTAAACTTTAAAAATAAAATTAATATCTACTTTTTTTTAATTTTTATCATAAAACAATAATTTTATTAATACCTTTAACTATAGTGAGTTATTGTATTTAGTATTTTGTATTAGATAAATGGTTTCCAAAATTTTAAAAAGTCAGCTCCATACTGAAATTCTTTGTTATTGCACCGATGTCGTTCAAAATCGATATTTAGGGTCCCCTAGCGTCAAATGAGAGGAAATGGTTGCCAGTATTTTTTTAAAAGTCAGCGCCATATTGAAATTCTTTGTTATTGCACCGATGTCGTTCAAAATCGATATTTAGGGTTCCCTGGGGTCAAGAAAGACGAACTGGTGGCCAAAATTTTAAAAAGTCTGCGCCATATTGAAATTCTTTGTTATTGCACCGATGTAGTTCAAAATCGATATTTAGGGTTCACTAGCATCAAAAAAGACGAATTGATTGCCAAAATTTTAAAAAGTCAGCTCCATATTGAAATTCTTTGTTATTGTACCGATGTCGTTCAGAATCGATATTTAGGGTTCCCTGGGGTCAAGAAAGACGAATTGGTCGCCAAAATTTTAAAAACTCAGCGCCATATTGAAATTCTTTGTTATTGCACCGATGTCGTTCAAAATCGATATTTACGGTTCCCTGGGGTCAAAAAAGACGAATTGGTTGCCAAAATTTTAAAAAGTCAGCGCAATACTGATAATCTATATTTAGGGTCCCTAAGCGTCAATAACAAAAAATTTCAACATGGCGCTGACTTTTAAACATTTTGGCAACTATTCCCTCTCTTTTGACGCTAGAAGACCCTAAATATCGATTTTGAACTACATCGGTGCAATAACAAAGAATTTCAATATGGCGCTGACTTTTTAAAATTTTGGCAACGAATTCGTCTCTCTTGACCCCAGTGAACCCTAAATATCGATTTTGAACGACATCGGTACAATAACAAAGAATTTCAATATGGCGCTGACTTTTAAACATTTTGGCAACTATTCCCTCTCTTTTGACGCTAGGGGACCCTAAATATCGATTTTGAACTACATCGGTGCAATAAAAAAGAATTTCAATATGGCGCTGACTTTTTAAAATTTTGGCAACCAATTCGTCTCTCTTGACCCCAGGGAACCCTAAATATCGATTTTGAACGACATCGGTACAATAACAAAGAATTTCAATATGGCGCTGACTTTTTAAAATTTTGGCAACCAATTCGTCTCTTTAGACGCTAGTGAACCCTACATATCGATTTTGAACGACATCGGTGCAGTAACAAAGAATTTCAATATGGCGCTGACTTTTAAAAATTTTGGCAACCATTTCCTATTTTTGATCCAAGGTAACCCTAAACCCTATTTCCAACTCGATCGGTGAATCGCTAAATCGCTAAAGTCATAAAAACTCTCTCCCGATAAAATATTCGTTTAAAAAAATAAAAAAAAAATTTAAGATGAATATAAATAAAAGAAAATCAGAAACGAAAAAGTTAAAAAATAATAAGAGGGGAATTCTTGAGTTCGATTATCGATGGAGACAATTTTGAAATTTATAATTTCTGAAATATCTCAGATCTGGTCTGGTGGGAGGCTTCGGCCGTGGCTAGTTACCATTCTACCATCAAAGACGTATCGCTAAGCTATTTAGCGTTCCGGCTCGATAGCGTGTAAAAATTTAATAAATCCTAGCTTATCCCCTTCTAAGTTAGCCCGTTACCATCTAAACTGCATCGTCACTTACCATCAGGTGAGATCGTAGAACAAGGACTGTCTTGGAAAGAAAATTAAAAAATGATATTATCTGCAATCGCTTTTCGAATATTATCGGTATCTACATTCTAAGGTTTCGTTATTTATTAGGGAAATTTTGGGTTCGTAAACTGGCAACACACATTAAATGGCGAACTCTAATTTAATTATTTTCTACAAATTTCAATTTCTTATTTTGCAGGAACTGATGTGCTTGAATGTTATTTACTGATGGTAGGTGATGTTATTGGTTATTTTAGATCGTTCTGTTAAGTTTTTTTCACATTTTATTTACCAAAAACCGCCATTTAAAAAAACAAAATATTGGCTCGCGAGCTCCATATCTGGTGATGACCTAATTCAAACTGAGCGCGGGAAAAGGGCGTGAACCACATGTGGCAGCACAAATTTTCGACGCGTTCACAGCCTTTAGACTCCATCTTGTATATCTTTGGTAGAGTTATAGTAAATATAGATAGACAAGGCTACAACTTTGAAGATACCTTGTACGTCCCCGACGTATCAGTGAATCTACTGTCTGTATCAAAAATAACAGACAGAGGATATAAAGTTGTTTTCGAATCAAGTAAAGCCTCTATCATAGATAAAAATGGCAAAGTGACACTGAGAGCACGCCGGAATAATGGGCTCTACTATATTGAATGCAAAAGAAAAGAAACTGCAAACTACACACAAAATAATACAGAAATCATGGAATGGCATCGAAAACTCGGCCATATAAATGAAAAGTATCTACAAAAGATTGCTAAAGATGGTTTAATGTATGGTTTGAACTTGACTGAAGAAAAGTTAGAAACATGTGAAACCTGCATAAAAGGCAAACTATCAAGATTACCTTTCACAAAACATGATGAACTCTACACAACGGACAAGCTAGAAATAATTCATAGCGACGTTTGTGGACCTTTGGAATGTGAGTCACTAGCAGGTTCAAAATATTTCGTGACGTTCATAGACGATTACACTCGTTATTGTCACATTTATTTTATGAAAAGGAAGAGCGAAGTATTAGAAATTTTCAAAGAATACAAAAATGAAGTCGAGAAGTTCCATAATAAAAGAATTAGATACCTGCAATCAGATAATGGTACAGAATACCGTAACAAGGAGTTTGATGAATTTCTCAAATCACATGGCATCCAAAGAAGATTGACCACTGTTTATACTCCTCAACAAAATGGGATAAGCGAGAGAAAAAATAGATCCTTGTTAGAAAAAGCTAGATGTTTAATGATTGAGGCCAATGCACCTAAAAAACTTTGGGCGGAAGCGGTAGCGACCGCTAACTACCTTATAAATCGTAGCCCGTCGAAAGCACTGAATGGCGATTTACCATTCAAGAAATGGGTTGGTCGAACGCCATGTGGGCAACATCTTTACGTGTATGGCAGGAAGACCTTTGTTTTGAACAAGAAAAACGAGGGAAATTGACCAAAAACGCTAAAGAAGGCGTATTCATGGGTTACTCGATGACCTCAAAGGCATACAGAGTATACATACCAGAATAAGATAATGTAGTGATAAGCAGGGATATCAAGGTTATAAACAAAATGTACTTCGAAGAAGATCCTGAAAAAGGAGATAAATTTAATAGCAAAGATGTTATAGAAACGGTACAACCAATTGAAGTTGTGATAACAAATAATAAAAATGAAAACACTTTGCAAAATCAAAACGATCAAGAAGACATTTCTTCAGAAGACGAAATTGAGTCTTATGATGATGCATCAGAAATTGTAGAAATACCTGAACATGGGAGGCCACAAAGAGAGAGGCACCCTCCAGCATGGACCAGAGATTTCATACTAGATAACACTGAATTAAGTCATATATTCTCGGAGATATCTTACATGTCCGAAGACAATGAATCAGATGAATACTGGCATGATGCGATAAAATCTGAAATAAGAGCACATGTCAAGAATGGAACCTGGAAAATAGGAAAGAAAACAAAAGATATGAAAGTAGTGGACTACAAAATGGTTCTAAGAAATAAAATTGGACCAGATAATAGTATCACAAAGAAAGCCAGACTCGTAGCACGGGGTTTCATGCAGCGACCAGGTCTTGACTACACTGAAACATATGCTCCTGTTGCTAAACTAAGTTCGATCAGATCAGTTATTGGGATAGCAATGGAAGAAGGGTTGAAATTAAACCAGATGGACGTGACAACGGCGTACCTGAATGGTGAACTAGAAGAAGAAATAGTAATGAAATACCCTGACTATTTAGAAGACTATCTGACAGAAATTATGGTCGAAGAAAGTAAACATGAAGATCTGACTTTATACAATAAAACAATAAGCATGCTAAAAGACATAAAAAATAATCCCAAAGAGAAAGTCTATCACCTTAAGAAAGCTTTATGTGGACTCAAACAGGCAGGGAGGCAATGGTACAAAAAGCTCGACACTGAATTAAAAGGCATTGGTTTCAACACTTCACAAGCTGATCCATGTCTATACTTACTAGAGAAAAGAGGAGTTAAAGTGATATTAATAATATATGTCGACGATATATTGATTGCCTTTTCGTGCCCAAAAAAGCTCAAAGAAATAAAAGAGTTTCTAAATAAAAAATTTGAGTTGAAAGACTTAGGGATACCTAAACGACTAATTGGAATGGACATTACCTATAAAAGCGGCGAAATCAAATTGAACCAAGAGAAGTTTATAGAAGATACTCTTATAAAGTTTAAAATGCAAGATTGTAAGCCTACGTCTACACCAATGGAGCCGGGTCTTACATTAGAAAAAGAAGGAAGAGATGAAAGGAAAGATCTTCCGTATAAAAACTTAATTGGTACACTGATGTACCTGGCAGTAGCAACTCGCCCTGATATAATGTTTGCCATAAGCTATCTCTCTCAATTTAATGATTATTATGGAGAAGAGCATTTCAAGTGCGCAAAAAGAGTACTGCGTTACCTAAAAGGAACGAAGAGCGTCGGGCTTACATTTAGAAAGACTGGGCAAGAATTATATTATGGCATGGCAGATGCAAATTAGGGCGCATGTAAACTCGATAGAAAGTCTTTTTCAGGCTACTGTTTTAAATATGCTGGAACGGCTGTGAGTTGGATGTCGAAAAAGCAAAGAAGCGTTGCCTTGTCGACTGCTGAAGCAGAGTATGTCGCTTTGACAGAAGCTGCCAAAGAAGCCATCCACCTGAAAAGCCTGTACAAAGACTTAGGGGCCAGCTATGACCGTATAGTCGTTTTAAATGACAATCAAGCTGCCCTCAAACTAAGTCAAAATGAAATGGTGACTTCAAAGTCAAAACATATTGACCTAAAAATGCACTTCATTCGAAATTGTATACAAGAAGGAGCAATTGAGGTCAAGTATCTGCAAACTGAAAACATGGAGGCAGATTTACTGACCAAAGCTTTGGCTGGTCCGCGGCTGTTAAAATTGCGGAGCAGCTTAGGACTCTTCTGATGACCGCGACATCGCAGTGAAGAGGAGATGTGAGTGCTGGCCGGTGCCAACACCATAGAGTTCGGCACTGCTGTCGCTCACATATGTCACATGTAGAAAATTAAAAACAATGAAATGTCTGTTATTTTCTGCTGTGTATATTTAATATAGTTAAACAATTCATGATAATATGTTGTTTTCATAAATTCTACGCTTAGAGTTCCCTCACAGTCACCCTGTTAGAAAGGGACACACGGCCTCTCAGCATGGGCGTCGCCAATGGGGGTAGGTAGGGGCAGCTGCCCCCCTAGACATTTGAAAAATATAGGTACTAGTAGATACTTCATCATTGAAATCCAGGTACCGCTGCCAAATTGGTACCCCCTGCAAAAAATCACATCGATCCGTTGCTTCGTGCTTCGTTGCTAACTCAACGCATAAGTTTTTTTATTCATACTTTTACCGTCCTCCATAATAATATCAACTTGCCCCCCCTTGGCCATCGGCTGGCGACGGCTCTTGGGCCTCTGTACTAAAAAAAATCTCTATAGCTTGGCAAAAAAGAGTATAAGGGTGGAACCACATTTGTGAGGATCGATTCGGATTTTGCCTATACAAAACCAGAGCGGAAGCTACATACAAACGGCTCGCGGCGGGCTCACCCATACATAGCGCAACGCTGTGTGCGTGAGCTCTCACCGACACATTCACCGACACGCCGCGGCGCGCCGCTCAGGGTAACTCAGGCACGGTAATATTATCTGTATACAGTATTGTAACTCGGCCGTATCTTTGACATAAATGCCTACAGCCGCGCCACGGTAATATTATCTGTATACAGTATTGTAACTCGGCCGTATCTTTGACATAAATGCCTACAGCCGCGCGGTACGTAAACATGCGATAGGGCTGCCCGCCTCCAGCATTTTAATTACATTTGCCTACTTTGTGTTTCCATTTAGTTTTGTGATTGTAAATATACTTTTTTTTATATAAACAAATAAAATACTTTGTGAATTAAATAGGAAGTGTTCAATAAAAATGCGTGTTGTTTTTTGATTGGTAGATTTAATTAAAAAAAACCGGCCAAGTGCGAGTCGGACTCGCACACCGAGGATTCCGTACTCTAGAAGTAAAAGTAAAACGATAATATTATATAAATTTGCTTATTAATCGTTAACTTTGTTTGTGGAGGTCTATTGTTAATATAAAAAAAACTATGCTAGTTAGAGCGTTGGTTTTATTTTTCCTTTAAAATATACATAAACCTCTATTGACCATAATTATTTCTGATTTTTCGATTGGTAAACTTCGGAGATAAGGGGGGGGGGGGGGAACGGTATATTTTTCGACATTTTGCCCGATTATTCAAAAACTATTATATTTAAAAATAAATAAAAATTTGTTTTAGAATGTACAGGTAAAGCCCTTTCATATGATACCCCACTCGGTATAGTTATCTTACTTTGAAATTTCAAACTCCCGATTTTTCCTCTTTTTTAATTAAACTAAAAAGAATTTTTGATTTTTGATTTATTTATTAATCCAGACATCTTTTTTTCGGGAGATAAAAGGAAATACCTTATCCATTAAAAATACACACATTTTGTACCTACCTACTAGTAAGTAAAATTATTTTAGAGTCTTACCTTTCAGAGTTTCCAGGTAATTTAAAAAAAGTTATCTCTGGATGCGTTATTGACGAATTCATGCAACCAAAAACAGCACAATATATCCTCCTCGTCATATTAAATATGTACTTGAACTTATTTTTAGTAAAAAAATTGCGCAGTTATTGTTAAAAAACATAACACCGTCCGTTCGTCACTGCGGCACAGTCGCGACTGTCTGCGTACCGAGCGCTTACCGAGATCGAGGCGCGTAGGCATAGCTCACGCTTCGTCCGTTTGTATGAAGTTACAATACTGTATACAGATAATATTACCGTGGCCGCGCGGTACGTAAACATGCGATAGGGCTGCCCGCCTCCATCATTTTAATTACATTTGCCTACTTTGTGTTTCCATTTAGTTTTGTGATTGTAAATATACTTTCTTTTATATAAACAAATAAAATACTTTGTGAATTAAATAGGAAGTGTTCAATAAAAATGCGTGTTGTTTTTTGATTGGTAGATTTAATTAAAAAAAACCGGCCAAGTGCGAGTCGGACTCGCACACCGAGGGTTCCGTACTCTAGAAGTAAAAGTAAAACGATAATATTATATAAATTTGCTTATTAATCGTTAACTTTGTTTGTGGAGGTCTATTGTTAATATAAAAAAAACTATGCTAGTTAGAGCGTTGGTTTTATTTTTCCTTTAAAATATACATAAACCTCTATTGACCATAATTATTTCTGATTTTTCGATTGGTAAACTTCGGAGATAAGGGGGGGGGGGGGGGGTACAGGTAAAGCCCTTTCATATGATACCCCACTCGGTATAGTTATCTTACTTTGAAATTTCAAACTCCCGATTTTTCCTCTTTTTTAATTAAACTAAAAAGAATTTTTGATTTTTTTCTTATTCCAATGTTGTTGGGCCACTATTATACACAACTATTCCAAATTTCATGTCGATAGCTTTAATAGTTACTTAAATAATCGACTGTGACAGACGGACGGACGGACGGAGAAAGTCTCACCATAAGGGTTCCATTTTTACCATTTTGGTACGGAACCCTAAAACCATGTTTATGAATGAATAACAAATCGGTCTTATAAATTTGCGACCGAAAAATATTTGCGCCTCGACTGAGACGTACGAAATGCTTTATTATTAAATTTTAAAGTATAAAAAATCCGCATTCTAATATATCCTCCTCGTCATATTAAATATGTACTTGAACTTATTTTTAGTAAAAAAATTGCGCAGTTATTGTTAAAAAACATAACACCGTCCGTTCGTCACTGCGGCACAGTCGCGACTGTCTGCGTACCGAGCGCTTACCGAGATCGAGGCGCGTAGGCATAGCTCGCGCTTCGTCCGTTTGTATGAAGTTACAATACTGTATACAGATAATATTACCGTGACTCAGGGTCAGGACGTAAGGGCTGACGGTCATGCGTTTAGTGGAAATAAATAGACGAAGAGTGAGTGTTTGTTTGTTGTGAGTTTCGATTTATTTGTGTATATGTATGTAATAGTGTAAAAATGCCATGAACTCTTGCACAGTTTGCTTAAAACAAGCCAAAGACAATAAGGACATTTCCTTTTTTTTATATCCGAGAGATAAAGAGAAGTAAGTACTTTTTTATACGTACCTATCGTATATGTACAATAAAACTAGGTAATAACATTGATAGTCAAGTGAGAATGACGTGTTAGACAGGTATGAAGCCGAGCGATGATGTCGTCTCACCTACTTGAAGACAGTGCTCAGATAATAGGATACCCGAAGTACCTACCTTATAAGGCTAAAAATGTGTGACTTGGTCCACCCACTATATTATAAATGCGAAAATGTGTCAGTCTATCAGTCTGTCTGTTACGCTTTAACAGCCCAGTTTTTCAACCAATTTTGAAGAAACTGTATAGAGGTTGGAGGAACTTAGTTGCGTCCCCAGGGTTCATACCCATAAATAGGGTAAATATGGGGCAGGGGTTTCCTATTTACCCCTGGCTTCACCACCATCACTACCATTAACCCCACTACCACCACCAACATTTTTAACCGACTTCAAAAGGGCTTGACCCGCATATAGGTATGTGTGTGAGTGTTTGTTAACGATTTTCTCGGAAACCAATGAACCTATTTGTATGATTTTTCCACTGGTGTAATTTACGTACCTACTTCCGAGAAGGTTTAGGCGACGTTTTCGCATAGGCGTGGCGTTGCGCGGCGCGTGGTGCGTCGTGTCGCGCGATAAACTCAAATATTTATGGCCAAGTATGAGAGCGTTTATAGAGAGGCGTCGGCGTTGAACGCGGCGTCGCACGCGGCGGTCACCGAGGCGGGCACCGAGGCGACGCACGCGACGTTAATGTTATTCGGCCAGTTTGTGTTTAGCAAGGAAGGCGAGCGTACGTATGCGATATGAATGACGAAAAAGTAGAACTTTTTATTTCTGCAATTCAAGAGCGACCCGAACTGTGGATGGCTTCTTGCACATCACATAATAAAAAGTTATTGGACCGATTACGTTTAAAATCGATATTTGAGCTTCCCTTGGGTCAAGAAAGAGGAAATGGATACCAAAATTTTAAAAGTCGCCGCCATATTGAAATTCTTTGTTATTCGACTGATTTCGTTCAAAATCGATATTTAGGCTTCCCTGGGGTCAAGAATTAGGAAATGGGTTCCAAAATTTTAAAAAGTCACCGCCATATTGAAATTCTTTGTTATTCGGCCGATTTCGTTCAAAATGGAATTCGTTTCTTTATATTTTTGTTAATTTAAGTATTTGTTGTTCAAATTCAGGATTTAACTGAAATTATACATAATTATACAAACTCTAAAATATTTTTATTTTTTCCTTAAATTGTTGACATGCATCAGGTGACAACCCTAGCAGAATAGGTATACTTCTTCGCCCTTGTTAGGAAGCTTCCTCTCTGTTCGGTTACTCGTGTGACAAAACTGTCAAATTCCATAGAAACGTGTGCGGATCAAATCGGCTTTTCGATGCGTACACGAATGTGGGCAACACACAATCTATCTATAAAATATAATAAAACTGTAACAGGTCCAATTCTGTACATTGAAGATATTTTGAAAATTTTTGTTTGAGGGCACTCTATAATCGATACTGAAGCCAAAACAATTTTTTTTTAATTTTTTGTCTGTCTGTCTGTCTGTCTGTCTGTCTGTCTGTCTGTCTGTCTGTCTGTATCTTGGCCGCGCATCACGCCGAACCTACTGAACGGATTTAAATGAAACTTGGCACGATTTAAGTTAATACTACGAGGTATAATATAGGATACTTTTTATCCCGAAATTCAGCACGGTTCCCCTGGGAGAGGGGATGAAAGTCAAAATGTGTATTTCGCTGTAATTCATTAAGGCGTATTCCGATTTAATCCATTCTTTTTTTGTTAGAAAGCAGGTTCTTTAGAGATTGTCCTGTAATTATTTCAAGGTCGTCAATTTTGTAGTTCAGAAATTATAGACATCACAATCTTCAGTATATGTCCAAATAACTTGAACCCCGGAATCTACAGGATACTTTGAATGAACGGCTCATCTTAAGCTGGCATTCGTAATTTATCGTATATAGCCATCGTGGATACTATTTTGTCAAAGTCAAACTACTCCAAAGGCGTCAGATTTTGCCAAACGATCATTATACCTACATACTACATAGTAGGTATGGATGTAATACATCGTATGGACCTAATATTACAGTGTTTTCCTATGTAATTTAATATTCTAATCATACTTACTAATATTATAAATGCGAAAGTGTGTTTGTTTGTTGGTTTGTCCTTGTCCTCACGCCGCAACAGAGCCACGGATCTACGTGATTTTTTGCATGGGTATAATTGAGGACCTGGAGAGTGACATAGGCTACTTTTATCCCGGAAAATCAAAGTGTTCCCGAGGGATTTTAAAAACTAAATCCACGCGGACGAAGTCGCGGGCATCAGCTAGTAATATAATAAAACTGTAACAGGTCCAATTCTGTACATTGAAGATATTTTGAAAATTTTTGTTTGAGGGCACTCTATAACCGATACTGAAGCCAAAACAATTTCTTTTAAATTTTTGTCTGTCTGTCTGTCTCTCTGTCTGTCTGTCTGTATCTTGGCCGCGCATCACGCCGAAACTACTGGACGGATTTAAATGAAACTTGGCGCGATTTAAGTTAATACAACGAGGTATAATATAGGATACTTTTTATCCCGAAATTCATCACGGGAGAGGGGATGAAAGTCAAAATGTGTATTTCGCTGTAATTCATTAATGCGTATTCCGATTTAATCCATTCTTTTTTTGTTAGAAAGCAGGTTCTTTAGAGATTGTCCTGTAATTATTTCAAGGTCGTCAATTTCGTAGTTCAGAAATTAAAGACATCACGATCTTCAGTTATAAGGTCCAAATAACTTGAACCCCGGTATCTACAGGATACTTTGAATGTACGGCTCATCTTAAGCTGGCAAGCGTACTATCGTATATAGCCATCGTGGATAGCCCTATTTTGTCAAAGTCAAACTACTCCAAAGGCGTCAGATTTTGCCAAACGATCATTATACCTACAAACTACATAGTACGCATGGATGTAATACATCGTATGGACTTAATGCTACAGTGTTTTCCTATGCAATTTAATATTCTAATCATACTAATATTATAAATGCGAAAGTGTGTTTGTTTGTCCTTCAATCACGCCACAACAGAGCTACGGATCGACGTGATTTTTTTGCATGGGTACTGTAGTTGAGGACATAGGCTACTTTTTATCCCGGAAAATCAAAGTGTTCACGAGGGATTTTAAAAACTAAATCCACGCGGACGAAGTCGCGGGCATCAGCTAGTAAATAATAATATGGCGCCATTCATTGTTTTGGAAAAGTTTGGTTTTCATAAATATTATTATTTCTATGTTAAATTGTACGAAATACTTGAAAATGAGTCGATTAAAATAAATAAAACTATCCGTACTTAAATTCAAGAGGTGATCTTGAAAGTTTATAGTTGGTTTATAGGCGTTCTCTTGCGAAATATGCAGCGGGAAATATTTTCCGAAAAACCGCCGACATTACGGGTATGTCTATTAATTTAGTGAAATAAATGTTAATTTATTGTCTTATAAAGTTGTTATAAAGCAAGTTTTGCAAGATTTCGGTGACGATTTTTCAGAAAACAAATATTGTGGAGGTTATGTTAGGAGTTTGTTTATTTTTCAGAATACCACCAACCAGAAAACAAAGGCAGAATACGTATAGCATACCCAGACTAATTTAATACTTGAACCACGTTTGGCAAACAAATAGTATAATATTTGATAAAATATTAAATAGTAATAGCTTATTGATAAATAGCAATATTATAAGTTTTTATTTGTTATTTACAATGTGTTTGTTTGCTACTCAGGTAAATCTTTTAGCAGTTTAAGGAGAATATTATAAGGAGTACAGAGATGAAACTTCTTAATCAGAAAGTTGATAATAATATGGGAAGCTCAACTCAAGCCATGGATGTCGATTTTCCGGAAATAAAATATTTGGAGGACTATATTTTGGGCAAATGATATTCAATGTATTATGTAAATAAAATAAAATATTATATTAAAACTTACTACCTAAACTGCATATTAAGCAATAACCCCGTGCGCAATTAGTATAATATAGAAGATATAATATAGAGTGTGAAGCCAAACACATAAAGATTTAATTTAGTTTTAATTAATTTAGAAGTAATACAGTTTAAATTTTACCCACTTTTATTGACAGAGAGAAGCGAGGTCTCTGAGTCTACTTGAGTGAATTTGTACTTGTCCGTCCGTCCGTCTGTCAGAGCCTTATAACTTTTGAATTATTGAACGTAATTACTTCAAAGATATAATTCAGCTGAATATTGCTTAAAAAAAGTTATAAAAATCTTTATTTGAGGGGGGCTCTCATAGAAGCGAATGCGAAGTAAAATATTTTTTATGTATTTACATAAGATTAAGGTGTATCATTTTACAGATAATTTGGAACAGAGTGTAAAAATATATATTTTTTTAATTTTTCCCTTAAAATTGACGAAATGGGGGGCTTTCAAAGTGGTGATTTAATATGCTCGCTTGAAGACGCTCTCTAGCAAAATCGGCTATGTATTTTCAAGCTGAACTTATTTCACTTATATCCTGTACTTGAACAACAAATACTAAAATTATATGAATATTATAAAGAAACGAGATTATTTAATTTTTAATGGGCATCAGTAATTTTTAACATAGCTTCACAATAATGCTAATAGATGGCGCCGTCATTATCTACTCCATGGAACTAGGAGTTATGACAGTTATGACTACGATCTATGCCAAAAACAGTTTTGCGTCGACTATTATTATTTAAATATCAAACTTCAATAAACTATTAATTACTATATTTTGTATATTTTCTATTCGCGTCGATAGGTAACGATTTGTACAGATGCCCGTAACCCGTTTTCACTCGTTATTACATAAAAATTCAATGTTTTCACTAACTTTCCCTAACCTTTACGGGCTACCTATGATAAGTTAGGTGATGATTTCTGTCAACTTCTTTATCACGGTCCTGAACGGGGCACCTAAAATGACATTGGGAGGACTTAGGATTGTATTTAGGAGGTACCTTACGTAAAGAGACTCCTACTTAGGGGATGATTTAGGTATGTTTGGTGAAAACGGGCATAATAATAATGTCAGTTTTGGTCGTCATGTATCGATTGAATGAATAATCATGGGATACCGTTATTGCGAGGTCTCAGTTCGGGGCGAACCACTAGTAAATTATTTAGTTGCTATTTTGGTTTAAATTAGGTAACCTATTATTATTTTTAGTGAATTGTATGTAAAGAAATAAATAACAACAAATTTGGAAAAAATAAATGTACTACTTAGATTTCAGTAAAATAGTTAAGGTTGAAGACAAGGGTCTGCCCGCGAAATTCAAATTTAATTTGGTTTTTCGCAATTTGTAAACAAATACAACAAAGTAGGCTTATGGCATTCTAATTGCGACAATGGCAGTATCATCTTCACAGGTTTATATAAAAATCTTTACTTGAAAGTGTCCAGTTTAAGAAATTTATTAAAATACTAGCTGATGCCCGCGACTTCGTCTGCGTGAACTTAGCCTTTAAAATGCCTTGGGAACTCTGACTTTGCGGGATAAAAAGTAGCCTGTCACTCTCCATCCTCAACTATAGGTACACTGCAAAAAATCACGTCGATCCGTAGCTCTGTTGAGGCGTGATTGAAGGACAAACCAACGCACTTTCGCAGTTTTAATATTTCACCATATAAAGTGTAAGTGCATATAGTCAACGTGGTTTTTAGGGTTCCAACGGGACTCTATTACTAAGCCTCCGCTGTCCGTCCGTCCGTCTGTCAGCGGCCTGTATCTCGTAAACCGTAATAGACAGTTGAAATTTTCACATATTTTGTATTTCTATTGTCGCTATAACAACAAATAATAAAAATTAAATTAAATTAAAAAATAAAATTAAACTAAAATATTTCCATGTACCCATGGAATTTTTTTTTTAACGGAACCCTAAAAGAGTGAGGACCGACTCGCAATTGGCTGATTTTTCTTACACAGGTAAAGTTGAGGACCTGGAAAATAACACAGGCTACTTTTTGTCCCGGGAGCATACATTTAAACGCCCGCGCCACTACAAAGTATATAATTTATCGTAGATTTTTTTAAAAACGCTCGACTGATTGCTATAAAATTTAAATGGGACCACCTGGGAAGTGAAACCACCCTTTGAAACAAAAAAAGAATTTTCCAAATCGGTTCCAATCGGTCTTCGAGTAATCGGAGAACATACATAAAAAAGTTTCCGTTGAATTGAGATCCTCCTCCCTTTTTTGAAGTCGGTTAAAGTAATAATAAAAATTAGTTCAAATTTAACGAAGTTATGGAGTATAACAGTCTAAATAGTTCAACCCCTATCTCAGAGAACATACATCCATCCATCCGTATACGACATCTATACAAACATACATCCGTATACATCCATCACAAACTTGCAATTGGCTGATTTTTCTTACACAGGTAAAGTTGAGGACCTGGAAAATAACACAGGCTACTTTTTGTCCCAGGAGCATACATTTAAACGCCCGCGCCACTACAAAGTATATAATTTATTGTAGTTTTTTTTAAAAACGCTCGACTGATTGCTATAAAATTTAAATGGGACCACCTGGGAAGTGAAACCACCCTTTGAAACAAAAAAAGAATTTTCCAAATCGGTTCCAATCGGTCTTCGAGTAATCGGAGAACATACATAAAAAAGTTTCCGTTGAATTGAGATCCTCCTCCCTTTTTTGAAGTCGGTTAAAGTAATAATAAAAATTAGTTCAAATTTAACGAAATTATGAAGTATAACAGTCTAAATAGTTCAACCCCTATCTCAGAGAACATATATCCATCCATCCGTATACGACATCTATACAAACATACATCCGTATACATCCATCACAAACTTTCACATTAATAATATTAGTGGGATAATATGAGTAATAATAAGTAGGATAGGATATAATTAAAGTATTTATTGTTAGTAGGGGGAGGATACAAACATACATAAATACATGCATACACACATACAGTAGTAGTAGATATGTGTGTATGTATGTTCGCATACATGCATGCCTACATACATACATAAATTCATACATGCAAACAGGCACACATGTATACGTGCATACATACATACATACATACATACATGCATGCATGCATTCCATACATACACACATACATACATACATTCATACATACATACATACATACATACATACATACATACATTCATACATGCCTACTACTACAGTATGTGTGTATGTATGTCACTTTTCAGGCCCTTAACTTTACCTGCGCTAAAAAATAATCTAAAACTTCGTTGGCGCATAATTGAAGGATAAGTATGTGAAAGTAACATACTAATATCCCGCGGGAACTGTTTGTTTTCCCGGGATAAAAAGTAGCCTTTTCACTTTTCAGGTCTTCAACTATGCCTATCAAAAAAACTACGTCAATCTGTAACTTCGTTGGCGCATAATTGAAGGATTAATATGTGAAAAGTAGCATACGAATATCCCGCGATAACTGTTTGTTTTCCTGGGATTAAAAGTAGCCTTTGTCACTTTTCAAGTCCTCAACTATGCCTATCCAATAAACCACGTCAATCTGTAACTTCGTTGGCGCCTAATTGAAGGATAAATATGTGAAAAGTAGAACACTTATATCCCGCGGGAACTATTTTCTTTCCCAGGATAAAAAGTAGCCTTTGTCACTTTTCAAGTCATCAACTATGCCAATCCAAAAAACCACGTCAATCTGTTACTCCATTGGCGCATAATTGAAAGATAAATGAGTGAAAAGTAGTATACCAATATGCCGCAGGAACTGTTTGTTTTCCCGAGATAAAAAGTAGCCTTTGTCATTTTTCAGGCTCTTAACTTTACCTGTGCAAAAAAATCACGTTAATCTAAAACTCCATTGCGCGTATTTTGAAGGACAAATGCGTAAAAAATAGCGATGCTATCCCGCAGGAATTGTTAATGAACTTTTCCGGGATAAAAGTAGCCTATGTGCTATTCCAGACTATATTCTATGTCTGTGCCAAATTTCAGCAAAGTCGGTTCATTCGTTGTCGCGTTAAAGAGTAACAAACATCCATCCATCCATCGATCCAAACATCCATCCTCACAAACTTTCGCATTTATAATATTAATAGGAATAATAGGATAGGATAGGATCTACACATGATCAGTCATTATAATATCTAGCAATGTACTCACTATGACTGGACAAATCGATACCTTGTACTATTTGTATAATTTATTTCGTAATCCATCCCTAATCCCTAAAAAATTTTCTATTGATAATGAAAAACTTCAATAACTGTGTTTATCCTACTTGATTGTTGAATTGGAATTTTTTACTTATTCTCGATGCTGCGGATAATGTAAGCGTGATTTAAGTACAATCAGCGCCATCTATCAGTGGTTTTTCAAAATTCCGCGGGAACCTTGGATTTTTCCGGGATAATTTGTAGCCTATGTGTTATTCCAGGGTATAATCTATCTCCATTCCAAATTTCAGCCAAATCCATCCAGTAGTTTTTGCGTGAAGGAGGAACAAACATACACACAAACTTTCGCCTTTATAATATTAGTAGGATCGACTAATTTGTGAGTAACTCACGTCCAACTCAGTATTTTGATTAATTTCTTAAACTGGTCACTTTCAAGTAAAGATTTTTATGTAAACCTGTGAAGATGATAATTCCACTGGCGCAATTAGAAGGCCATAAGCCTACTTTGTCGTATTAGTTTACAAATTGCGAAAAACCCAAATTAAATTTGAATTTCGCGGGCAGGCCCTTGTCTTCAACCTTAGTATCAAAACTAATCTGTCGTACTATTTGGGCTAGTTCGGGTTGCTAGATTCAAGAAAATTTTGCGAGACTGGCGCCCCTATTAATTTCTACTCTTTTTTGCCAGGCTATACCTACCTACTGTAATAAAAAATAGAATCAAACCCGGCATCTTCCAATATGCTTCCAAATTGTGGATTGCCAAAATAATAATATGATTTCCATGCGATTCCTTGCAAGTATGACGTAATAACTTACTTATTAACTCTGCCACTTTTCATGTGAAAAAACGATGTGAAAAACTTACCTATTTTATTTATACCTATCGGTGGTTGTAAATAAAACATCTATAAAGTATCTTTTCAAAATTTTTAGTTTTATTACCATTTAACATTATTTACTTAGAGACCACAGGTCTTACAATTAATTTACCTTAATACTTACTATTAAAACAAAAGGGACAGTAATTGAAGTTAAAGAAGAAAAATGCAATATTTAACTACATAAAAGAATACAATAAGTAGGTATTTGGTAATATACTTTCTACTTTGAATTTTAATAAAATGAAGTTTTTTACGAACCTAGGCAACTATCATAAAGATCAAAAGAAGTTGCCGAAATTCAAAAATGCAAAAGTTTAAGTCTTGAATTTTGGACTAACTTGAACCAGACTGTTTGCAGATCTCTCTAAACTCAATTTCTAACTAAATATGAAGATAGAATTTAGGTGAAATTCCTTTGTATGGTAGGGACTTAGGGAGGCAGGTTACCACCATTATTAAAATAGTAAAAATCACAAAAATATTTCTAACTTAGAAAATGTATTAGCGCCTTCTAAAACGAAGGGTTCTTACCAATATGTAAGTACTTCTTGCAATTTTTTTCTTTTAATGTTAATCATACTCGGTAAATTAATTAGGTAAGTACTTATTATCAAGTCCATATGCACTAAAAAATAATTACCGAATTATAATTATTATCTATATAATACGTATGGAATGAGCTTAAACTTATGAGTCCAACTACATTCCATTTATTTCTAATTATTATTGTTAAAAATGCACAATTAGGTATAATTCATACAATTGTGCTGATCATGATCTGGATTCTGTTCTTATTCCATGGTTCATCTGCAATATCTGAACACAGAACAAACATTCTTACTGTGAGTTAACAGTTTGCGCCAGGCTGAGAACTATCGAGCGTGCTCTGACTTAGCTCAGACTAGAGAGCTACAACTATGACCTGACAAACATAGTCTGACTCCGATCTTATAGATTCAAGCCTAACAATATATTTTAATTTCTGGCTTGAGCCCAAATATTTTAGCTTGGATAGTTGGATATTTGGGTGCACGCTTATCTAACTCATTTCATTTAGTTCGTGGCGTGGCTTGTGCTTAATGCTCTGATTTCTTTGAGAAAAGGAAACAAACCATGATCTGAACAATTATCTGAATCGAACTTAACAACGTCAAAGTTCTGACTAGACAATCACACACACATGCAGGTTTTAAGGCAACTTTTCAGTCTTGAGCCTTCTCAAATCACACTCAGTTCTGTTTCGTCAACTTATTGTCACTTCACTCAATGGCTGCCACCGTCAACATGGATTTTCGTACGAAAATCGCGACGGTTTCTTCAGTCCATTTTCAATTAATTGTAGCACAGTCGTTTATATGTCTGATTGGTTATTTTATTATCACTCCGGGGCTCTTTTGATACTCCACAGGAAGGAATATGTGCATCAACTTCTCTATCTCGCCGCGACACAGTGGGCAGCGTTCGCATCTGAAATAAAACCACGAAATATGCATATTTTTTATTTCATTTCATTTCATAGCCTTTATTGCTGATTACAAAAATTACATAAAGTGTTTTTTTTTTACAAAGTTTAAATTAAACATCAGCTTGTCTTGCGACATAGGCCTCCTCCAGAGACTTCCAGCTGCTCCTCTCTTGTGCTGCTCGAAATATACATATTGTAGGGACAAATATTTGTGCTTTTTAAGAAATTAAATAGCCCTTGCTTGCTAACAGTGAAGGAAAACACTAGTGAACACACCTGCATAAGGGAGAGGACAGACTGGCTACTTTTAGCGGCAGCGATCGCGACGTTTTATTGCCTTTAGCGATTTTATGGCCTTTTCGCATCGAGTTTCGATTCTGCGATCGAAAACCATAAAAACGCAAAAGGCCATAAAATCGTTAAAGGCCATAAAAATGCACGATCGCCGCTAAAATCAGCCAGTCTACACTCTCCCTAAGTGCATACTTGCAAATTTTCCATATTGTTCTCAGAGATGTATGTGAAGTCTGCCATTTCGTACTTGGGGGTGTGGTGGACCACAGCTTACCCTTCCCTTTCTGAGACAAGTCAGACAAGACTCTCACCAAAGAAAAGTTAAGACACGCGCCCAGTAATGAGTTGAGGTTATGATGATGATATAATACCTATAATAGATAGATAAAATAAACTTACCGTGGCGCACACAGGTCGCAGCAGACGACGTGTCTACACGGCAGGAAAAGCGTGTCCATCGGCGCGTCCATACACACGCGGCACGCTAAGGACTCGCCCCCCGCCGCGCCGTGGGCGGCGCACCCGCGCGACCCGCGCGACCCGGACCGGGACCGCGATCGGGACTCCTGCAGGCAATGACGCCGAATAAAGGAAGTGTTTCAAAACGGGCTAGATCTTATACAGTAGCGTAGCTTTATAGATCTAGCCAGTTTTCAAGTTGACAAAAATTTTAGGATTAATAAAAAAATACTTATAATGATTACTTTGGTATAAAAATAATTTGGGTGTGTTCTGATGTACACTGCGAGCACTGCTCAGTGCTCTCACTGGCGAAGAATTCGTTCCGTTATAGACTGCCAGTACACTGCCGCAGTACCCTAGGGATATACAGGGTGGTCCAACTAGTGACGTCAATAATTTTTTTTTAGATTCCTCACACACCTCGCTGGCAGAAAACAATCAAAAAACATAATACTTAGTAGATTATTAACCAAGGGGATAAAGCAGTGTCTTCTGTCGCGGGTGACGATTTAAATCGCGAGCGCAACGAAGGACTCGAGGTTTACTCCCGAGCGTAGCGAGGGTGTTAAAAACTTAAATCACGAGCGAAGCGAGGGATTTAAGACGAGTCCTGAGTGTAGCGAGGGATTTAAGTTCACCCAAGACTAAGACAGCTTTATCACCGAGGAAAATACTCTACTTTTCGTACCATTTGCGAAAAAATTAACACAATAATAATATGAGATAAGCATTTATTAAAAACTAGCTGATGCCCGCGACTTCGTCCGCGTGAAGTTAGTTTTTTGTTTTTTTTTTTGTATTAAAACCTTCCGTGGAACTTAAGGAACATACAAAAAAATAAATTAAGCGAATTGGTTCATCCATTTTTGAGTTATGCGCTTACCAACATTCATTTTTATTTATATAGATAATGACAATTAAAAGTAATAATAATAATAGTAATAGTTTATAATACTTATTTAAATATTTTTTTTAAAGAATATTAGTCAAATTGAAGTTGACTAATATCCTCCTATCCCCTCCAACTAAGCGAAAAGCTTGTGCTAGGAGTGGGTACGACAATAGTGCAACGGGTGGGATTCGAACCTGCGACCTTTCAGTTTTCAGTCCGCACCTTTAACCGTTGGGCTATTGAGGCTCAAAGTAAAAGTTAACATTCGAAACATTGGTCCAATTATTGATAGAGAGAGTTACATTTTTGTTTGGTACATTTATTGTTGATGATTTGATTTGAGTATTTCTCTGTTCTTGCGTCTGAGGATTTGCACTGATCGAATCCGACAATTCACTGTCACTGTCGCTTTGATTTAACATCGTAACGTATTTTTAGAACATTAACTAATTTATAAAAATAAATTAAAATAAACTTAACGTTTATGTATTTGAAGAAAACAAAAACGCGGCAAATTCCTAGACTAATATTTTTTTGTCGGAAAAGCCAAGGCATCAAGCTCATACGGCCTCGTCGGTTTTCGTAATTTTATTTAATAATCATAACTATAATTGCATAATAAATGCGTATTCCTTTTTCAAAAAGATGTATAATGCTTAATATACAAACTCAATGGTGTAAACACAGATGTAGTTCAGTATAAATTTCGGTAAGTATTCCAAATTTAAATCACATTCTCCCCCTAGAGGATGAATGAAATTCAGTACAATTTTCTTTCCCTGTTTTTAACAGATTAAAAATGACTATTGTTATGTTCGCTTTTTGTGGCATAGAATGTCACTTTTTTGAGCAAGTGGTACGAAAAAAATATTATAACTCGAAAACTACAAAAAATCGCGGAACATACAATGGGGTATTTTCGGACACCCCTAGGTGTGAGGAATCTAAAAAAAAATTATTGCCGTCACTAGTTGGACCATCCTGTATATGAAGTCATAACTCGCCGCCATTTTAGTAGCACCTGTGCGATGTGCCTGTAGCCTGTGAGCACTGGCGCTTTCGAGGTAAGGATTTTCTCAGTACTTTAATCACGTGATCGAAAAACCTAAGCAGCGCCTATAGATTTGAAAAAATGGGGATGACTGAACTGCATTCTGTTTTAAGCAGTAACCAGTATAGCAAACGAAAAAGGAACTATACTGGATTGACGACACACCTTACAGTGGTCCAGTGTATATCGGAATTCGGAACACACCCAATTTTGCGTTTCGCTCTGCTTTAGCAGTTCGCTGTTTTAGCGATCCGAGGTTCGATCGCAGGCTCTCCTCAGACTTTGTCAGAGTTGTGTCCGTTTCAAACAATTAAAAATTCACCAGTGAAGGAAAACATCCTGAGCAAACCTGCATGTCTGAGAGCTATACATATATAATGTTCGCAGAGGTGTATGAAGTCTGTCAATCCGCACTTGGCCAGATTGCTCCTTTGGCGTGTGGACTATGTCCTACACCCTTAAACAGCAGACCTGTGCTTGTGGACCGGTTCGTGTTTCGGTTTAGATGAATGATGGAGGGCGGAGGCTCCATGGCGGTATGTGACGGTAACGCACCTCGTGTCCAGCCCCCGCGGCAGAGCGGCGCCGCGCGCGCGGCTCGTGCGAGCCCCGAGCGTGCGCGTCGCGGCGCGCGCGGTCGTGCACCTCGCGACACGTGCGGCGGATGTCGAACACGTATCGCCGGCCGAGCGTCGACGAGTCGTTGAATATTGACGCTATTGTGCCCTGCGGAAAATGGGATTTTTTTTAATTCAATGACAAGCACGTCCTTGACTGCTGTCTCACCTGATGGTAAGAGACGATGCAGTCTAAGATGGTAGCGGGCTAACTTGGAAGGGGTATGGCAGTGAACATTCAACCCATACCCCTAATTGGTTTCTGCACGCCATCGTGCCGGAACGCTAATTCGCTTGGCGGCACGTCTTTCAAGTAGGGTGGTAACAAACCACGGCCAAAGCCTCCCACGAGACCAGACCAGAGACAATTCAGAAATTATAAATTCCCAAATTGACCCCGCTGGGAATCGAACCCGAGACCTCCCAGTTATAAGACAACAGCGCTCAACGATATACCCAACATCTTATTATCGAGTTTACTTTGCTAGTCCATCACTAGATCCTCCTCCTCGATCCTCTATCATCTGTCTAACACCTACTCATTGAGACCATTCTAATGAGTCAAACACTATAATATTTGGTGTAAGTTGCTTAGGAGTTGAGGAGGGTATCCCGCAAACAACTTAATGCTGCAGCATCAGCTCGAGGTTACCATGTTCGAGGTTAGAAACTATTCCAAAGTAGCAGTACAAAAAGTTTCAAATCACTCGCACCTGTGAAAGTTGTAAGATCCTTTATTCAAATAGGAAATGAGCAAATGATCTTCCAACGCCAGAACAGATCTTCACAAATTATAGCTAAGATCCATCTCAATCACGTTAACTTTCAAACAGAAAAAACCGTATCAAAATCGGTCCATTCAGTGGGGACCTACGAGAGAACAGACAGACACACGGATACACGTTAAATTTATAACACCCCTATTTTTTGTCGGGGGTTAAAAATGGCGTCAAAACATGTTGCATGCGCTTTGAGAAGCGATCCTAGTGGGTATAATTATTATAATTAGGTTACTACACCTTATTTACTTATATCATAATATTATTTCAATTTTATTTTTTCAATTCATCGAGTCTAATACTAAGCTGCCTTGTCTTCATTGAAATTCTCGTAAAACCATAATGTAAATTGTTTTAAAATTGTATGAAGAACATACCTACTTACTTTATTTAAAATCAAGCAACGTTTCGCAAATATGTACATAAAATGTGGCTAGGTATTGAATTTCACATGCATACCATATTTTCCTGCTGTAACATTAAAACAGCTTATACTTCAATTTAAAAGGTCAACTAACCTACCTACTATGTGACAAATAAATTAACATTAACTTTAAGTAGATACCTATCTCATATGAGCAAGTTTTTGCAACCTGACGTCTTATTTCTCAAACAACATACATTATCAGCTATAAAAGTTAAAAAAATGTTAGTAGGATATCATATCTTAAACCATGACACACCTCCCTCCATGAATAAGTAATGATTACCTGCTACCTATATTTATTGATTAGATCCGCTGATCAAAGTCCAAGCGGTTGTTTTTTCGACTTAACATTATTCAAATTACGCCGAAATAAACCTACCTATATACGTAATATAATAATGAATTTATTCAATTATTGACAAGTATCTTCAAAATTGATTAGAAGTTCCTGCCTATGTTAAATACTTTAAATATAACTTATAATATAATAAACATTCAAAATAGGCATATTTGTATAATACTTATTATGATATTTTTATGATAATGATCTTGTACCCATTGTCATACTATTATATATTCTGTGCCATTGTACACTTTGTACAGGGTGCAGGCATAAATATATTTTTTATATTAATTCCGTGCTGCTCGGTGAACGTATTGCGTGTGAAATAAACTAGCGGCACGCTATGATGGCCGGTTTGACGTTTGTCCGCTCATGAAGTTCCGTATTAATTGATAACGACTTTGAAGGAAATAATTGTATTACTTTATTGACGATAGTGATGTGCAGAGATTCATAAATTTTATCGAATGTAGTTTTAGGTTTAGGACTCAAAATTTATTTATTAAATTGATTTCTAAAATGTATACAAGTGTAGAAAAATCAGTTTGCACCATTTAAGGGGTGAATGTACTTGTGAATATGAACAATTTTCACTATGTGGACAAACCTCTGAAATCGCAAAAAAATATCAGCTGTTTCATACAAAAGGTAAAATTTTTATTTTTATATGATATATACCACAACTCGGCATTTGGTTTTCTAAATTGAAAATTTTTAAAAATGGAATCTAATACGATCGTCACATAGGATCGCTGGCTAGCACAACTACTACCTCCGGCAAACTCGCGTCAATGCTCAATGCAAAACAAAGCAGTTTCGAATTGACGTTGCTTCGAAAAGTATAAACTGTCAGTGCAATGCGATTGTGATATAGTTTTGACCTGGCTTTGGATTTCAAATATTGATACTGCATTACTGTTGACCCTTGCTCGTGATAGCAGTGACGACAGTGAAAATAGTAGTATGGACGAATCTGATTAATTATGGCCTTTTGTGGCACCTTTTTTGGTATCTTTTGTATTCATATGTTTCTTGTGTGCATATAAAGTATGTATATTCATTTTCATTCAAATATTCAGTTCGTTCAAATAAATTAAATAAACATATACATTTTTGTTTTATTAAACCTATTTAATCAGGTACAAAAACAAAACTTAATTGTTTTTTGTTCGAGAATAAATTGACATTCCACATCACTATTGTAATGTGTCAAACCGGCCATCATAGCGTGCCGCTAGTGTAGGCTAACAAAATGGCGGATCGTGGCTCACGCCATTTTGTTCTTACATTCCATATTTTTTATAGTTACACGAAGTTGTACCTACTCGTAAGCAGTATTTTTCTCAAACCCACCTTCAGATCTCTGATGAACTGTTCAGTGACATCGCTCCTAACTGTTTCGCAGCAATAGAATGCGTGTTTCTCGGTGACAGCGCGGTAGAGCGCGGCCGCTTGACCGGAAGTCGCCATTTTGACGTACAGCGTCGCCTCGTGGCCCTCGTTTGTGACGTAAGACAGTTGGAATATCCTTCGTTGTGGCTGAGCTCGGTGAATCGCGGTGTAAGGGATACTGAAACAATATAAAATTATATTAACAATCGAACGATATTGTTTCATGGTTTTCAGTATTTAACTAGTAAGGTTTCAGTGGTTTCTCATTAAACTTAAGTAGTAGTTAACTTATACATAAGTAACCTTTATACCAATGATCTATGCAAATATATGCTTTTTATTTAGGTGTTACTAAGTTAGTGTTTATCGTTCAGGACATCTAGATGTGATAACACGATGTTTGCTCGTGATAAGATAGACTTTGGCTGATTGGCTCAGCTGAGCAAATCTCTACAGCAAATAACGCGGCGCAAATCGCAAATACTTAAACGCTAGGTGCGAAAATAGATTTGCGTGACCTAACTACTAATGTATAAACAAAATGCAAATATACGTGGACAATAACAACTAATTATTTGCCTTATACATAATATTATTGTGGCAAGAGCTACGTATAATAATAACGCCGAGTTATCCTTTTAACCCAGAGTTAGCTGCTACTTTGACAGATTTCGTAAAAAGCTTCTGTCAAAAATACAAATTTAATCCTAGGTTATACCTAACCCGACGTCTAGACTTAAATAACTCATATACCTTACCTATACATCTTTACCGATCTACTTTTAAACAGAAAAAAATTGTGTTCAATAGAACACAATTTTTTTGATGATACCTACCTAAATTATGAAATGATATGAAAAATGATAATGATAAGACCGATTTTGATATCCTACTTTAAGACTATGACGTCAAAGCCTTTATAAACATTCCTTCACGACACAAAATGGATTCGCGCTTAATATTATCTTTATATTATTTATTAAGTAAGTATATCTAAGTATAACTATTTCACTGAGTAATGTCGAGCTCTGCAAGTTATAATAAGTATAATCTGCTATAATCAGGAATCAAGATAGAGTTAGTAATAATGGCGCTCCTATTTTTTTACTTTTTATGGCCAAAGTGTACCTACTTGCTTAAAAGTCAGGTAATTTAGAACATGAAGTCAATTAATTTATCTCACCTTTGTTTCTCCACACCAATGTCATGGTCCCCATTACAAGCTGGTCTGTAAACTACGATTCCATGAGGTCCAACACCAACACATGTGCTCAGTCTGCAGCCACAGCCACCGCCACTTTGCCCCGATGTTAAACAGCCCACTGTCGCCCCACCGTCTATCTCCTGCTCGTCTCTTGCCCTTGACTCCTCAACTTGTCTATGGTATGATAAATGGCTGTACAAGTTGTAGGCGTTATTGCTCTGCGTGACGGGTTTGCAGAAGAACAGTTCCTCTCCAAACGATTCAAGTTTGGATATTTCTTTTAATACTCTGTATTCGGCTTGTGAAGCACGCATTCCAGCTATTTGGCAGTGATATTCGATAATCTTCTCCATATGGTCATCTGGTTTTTCACCCTGTAATGGTAAAAATTATTCTATAATTTTTTTTAATTAAAGTATCCAACATTTTTAAAAGAAAGAAGAAATTTTAATTTGCACTATACAACAGGTTAGCAATTCTTTTATTGTGCTTGAAATAATTTAAGTATTCAATTGAGCAATACCCAAAAATAAATGTCAGCCACATTTTCAACGCTGTTCAAACAAAGTTTTGGATTATTTATTTCATGAAATGTTGAAGAAATAAGTCGGGAAGTAATATATTTAAATCTAACCTGTGGCCCGATTTTGTGGCACTCGGCGTACACGTGTGATGGAGCATCAGGATCGCAATCGCCCGTTTCCGCTTGCGCAATGTAGGCTATAATCCTGCGGGCAACTTCTTGATCAGCTACGACCAATCTGCCTTCTATAAGGTCCAATTTCGCGTGAAGGTAAAATTGGTGTCGAGTGGGCTCGTTTATGAGTAGGTGCGGTGGGACCCAGAATTTGACACGCAAGTCGAGACGTCGGTTTGGGAACCGATGAGGGTCTAAGTGGTTGCGAAGGTTCACCCATCTTCCAGGACCAGACCCTGAACAAACGCGGAGACCGAAGTAGTCAGCTTCTGCGCCTATTTCTAGCTTCTCGCAAACCTGAAAAAGAGGTTTAATTATAAGAAGGTGCTAGGTAAAAATTAACTTCGTCAGACTTTTCAGAACTCGAGCTTAATTTTGACAATAATTATGTTTCTGATTGAACCTCAGTTTTTAGTGTTCCTTGTTGGTTCCTTGTCCATTGCCAAAATAAGTACATACATAGGTATTATTACGTATTATTGTGTTCAGCAAGTTGCTCATCGGTTTCAAACATCGGAATTAAAATTGTTAGTTTAATTTTTTCAAAAATCGTCTTTGAAATTCAAGATGTTTTTTTATCTGGTGACAGAAGGGCTGGCAAATTTTTTGCGCAAAGGATCAGCCTGGCTGTCCAACGCGGCAATAATAATAATAATAATAATAATTTATTTATTTAAATAAAGTTTCACACTTGCAATAATTCTTACAGTAAAAATACATAAGCATACAAAATATGATCATAAAGCTTTTTCGCTTCTCTGAACTCCCAAACTAGGAGAACCCGTGTCTTGGGAGTCTGTTTCTCTCCAATTAGTTCATAGTTGTGCAATGTACAGAACAACAGAAACATCACAACCTAAGTTCATCAAGATTATATATGTACATTTGCTTTTATATCGTTAAGTTTGTGTGTGCTGGAGTATGTGTGTGTGTGTGTGTGTTTGTGTGAGTGTGTGTTTGTGTGTGTGTGTGCGCGCGCGTGTGTGTATGTGAATATTGCTATATTTATATACTACCTACACTAATATTTTGAAAAACGAATTAGGTTTTCGGTAGCTTCATAGTTTAACTGGCTCAACATATTATTAAGTTTATTCTTAATTCCATATCTATTAGAATGCATTATTTTGAGTTTATTATTAATATTCTTATATAGAAATTGCAATGCAGCCAGTATTCTTGGCACCATTCCACATGGGCATGATTTGTATAGTAATTAGATTAGTTTAGATATAAGTTTTATTGTAAAATTTTAAATTGTCTTCAGATAAGTTTATTCAGGGTTCGAAAATATCCGATATTTATTATAAATATCAAAATATCGGATATTTATGATATATATCCGATATATATCAAGTTTGATATATTATATCAATTTTGTATGAAAGCCATATTAATATTTTATTGTATTATTTATGAATACTATTTGCATATGTGCATAAACATACTAAAATTATGAAATAAACTAAAATGTTTTAATGTTTTATTTTTTTAGGTACTTATAATCAGACAAATGAAACCAAAACATAAAATTTTATTTTAGATCAGGCAAAATCAACTAAAAACATAAAATCTTATACATGTATATAAAAAACGCAACTCAAAAACATAAAACCTTTTTTTATAAATTCTAATCAGTCAATGGTCATTGGTCATCTTTGAGTAATAAACCAGCAATGGAGAGGAATTGACGCCTAATTTATTTGCAAAAAAGTCTGTCAATTACGGTGGGGGGCGAGGTAGCACACATGAAAACTTGCTTACTACAGGTGCATTTTTCCATCACATCGCTATGCACGCACACAATATAATTAGCAAACACTACCTTAAATTATATGCACACAATCACATTCACACACAGGGACGCTCTATCATTACATGAAACAATCGCATCATATGTGTAAGCATTTTAGGGATTTGACACTATCGATTATCGACTTTCGATAAGTTCTTCTAATAATTATTTACAACAGAGTTACTTTATTCGAGAGTAAATTTTTTTGTTCGAGATCTTTAACATGGTAGGTACCTATATAGAAGCGCTAGGAAACGAGGCTCTTGCCGTTATTTTAGTCATAATATGCCTTTGCTATTAGATTGACTCTTTGTAGGCTTTTAGTACTTGCGTAAAGATACAGCTAGAAACTTTGACCTATATTGACGATGGAAAGCGATCTAGCTTATTTCGAAAAATAACAAAATTACTTTTTTATATATTTGGAAGAAAAAGATACTGCGTCGGATTCTTGGATTTTCGTTTTCCTACGACATTATTTTTCTAAGATACTATGTTGACCTTCTCTGCATGTTTATAGTATATATTTTTTGTTATTCATATTTTTAAACGTTCTCAAAAATGCTGTAAATACTAAGACACAATCTATTTTTCAATATTATACAGATACTTCAAAAAAGTTATCAATACTTTTTAGCAGTGCAGTGCACTTAGGTTTACTGTAAGGACTTAGGATTATCTGATTATTAACAGATTTTGTAGATACCAAGATATTTACTCCGTCACTATACTCTCAATCTCATGCTGAGAGAATGCTGTAGGTACCATAGTATATCACCTTAGAGAAGCTGTTTAGTGATGATTTAAGATTATAAGCCACCAGGGAGTGCTGTACTTTGTCATAGGTTTTTATAATTTTTAATAATATTGTTTATTAAGTTGAGAGACATTTAATTTTTATTTGAATACGTAGTGGGTATTAATATTGAACACATTGATTTTTTAAGTAATCTTGTTTAAATAAACATACAGCATTTTTAATGAAACATCATTTGTTTTATTTATGTTTTAAGCGAAATTTACGATGTATCTATTACTAAATAGCTATTTATGCAACTGCATCGTAATGAGGGTCATTTTAATTCGAGTGCTGTTTTTTGATACGAGGCTTGCCGAGTATCAAAATAGGATAGTACGAGAATTAAAATGACTAATTACGTTCAGTTGCATACAAGATTTTATCTACGACAAGGAAAATAAAATCATTAACAAAATACGCCGTATGCTCAATAAAGTAACAAAAAGTAACTCCGTAAGCCGCCACCAGTCGCCTGTGGCGCCTCTGTCAACAAAAAGTAACTCCGTAAGCCGCCACCAGCCGTCTGTGGCGCCTCTGTCGTATGAACGGTACAAAAGTGCCAGAACTCAGAGCCTTAGCTTTAGGAATCCTATTTTAAGAAGATAACCATTTCGATTCAGCTCCCATACAACGAGCTGAATCGAAATGAGAAGCAAAACCGAAAGAGGGTTCATTTCGATTCAGCTGTCAAATTCGAAATTGGAACTTTTCGATGTTGGAGTAGATAAAAGTATATTAAGTACAAACTGTTAGGACTACATCATGTTTCCTTAAAAATAGATACATCATAATCAGCATTTCAGAGTTTAGAGTTATTTCGTGGTTTCATATGTTTCAAATACCAAGTTACAGCAACATTGCTTCTTGAAATTGAAAAACTACTACTTTAGAATTATATAATTAGTATCATCTGATGTGTTACATTAAAAAATATGATTTTTGAAAAAAATCTGCTCCTGATAGCTTATTATGAGCTGTTATGATTTTTTTAAAACGTTATTGGCTCTGGTTTAAAGTTCACTTTTTCGATTTACAAGATCGTTTTCCAGCGTTGAATAATATTCTCTCAGTCCAGCATGGAGGAAACATAAAAAGTAAAAACTGAACCCTAAAAAAAAATTTTATTTAAAGTTATGATTGGTAAGTTAAAAGTTGTACCTACACACTTTACTTGGAAAGCTTATTTTTTTCATCTACTTCATCTGAACGAAGTGTATATTTGTTTGTAATGCTAGGCTGCCGCCATGGCTATAGTGGCCACCCCATCTGTTATAAAACACCGCCAAGCTATTTAGCTTTCCGGTAAACCTAGCGCGATGAATAAGTACTTGTACAAGTAAGTGGGTACTTTAATTCAATTGCCAAGTTTTAATGAACCAAATAATATGTATAGAATTTAAATTATTTTTTTTCGTCAATGAACCATTAGTAAAACGATAAAAATATCTCGGTATAAATAATTTATACAATCCCCCCACCAATATCGACATATGAAATCTTGCTGTCCAGCCCTAATTTTATTGCGGTGTGGCCGACTTCATAAAATTAAAGTCCTAATTTTCCACTAAGAAAGACTTACGTGGAACTAATCATTATTATTAAACAATTTTTTAGTCTCGTTTTCATTATTTTTTTGTATTATATTTGTAAAAATCCTTTCTTAGCGGATGCCTACGTCATAGTAGATGTGCGTTGATAGATCAGTCAGTCAGTCACCTTTTCATTTTATATATTCAGAAAATTATACCACACTGGCTATATGGAAATATATACCTATAACTTTTGAAATAATTGAGTAAAAAAACTAATTTTATGAATTCGCTGAGTTTATGGAGCTCTAGCTGCATCAATGCATTTTAAACAATAGTGGGAGAGTACCAGCCAATCAGACACCATTGCGATCGTTATAATAATGCAATCATTTTAACCGACTTCAAAAAAGGAGGAGGTTCTCGATTCGAATTTTTTTGTATATTTGTTACGCAATTATTCCGCCAAATAATGAATGGAATTTGATATTTTTTTTTGTTTAGTAGGGCATACTTCAGAGGTGGTTCCCATATAAATTGTTGTTGATATAATGTTAGATGTTACTCCATAACTACGTCAACCTGAAATGAAATCTGAACCGATTTCAATTTTTTTTGAAAGAACGCATAATAAGGTTGGGCCTATTTAAAAGGTGAAGAGAAGGTGATTCATATCTTCGGTAATGGAGGAAGGAACTCAATGATTAAGAGCAAATTGCTCGCGATCAGAGATATACACTAAAAAGCTTAAAATAATAATGTAAAAAAAAATATCTTTAAAAAACCGACTTCATACGCCGATCGGGCAAAGTTGGGCCAGCGTCGCGCATTGGTTTCATCATTTATATTTAGGCCCGCCCGACTTCAACATACATGTACAAATTAAAATTGTTTTATACTTTGTAGTGGCGTTTAAAGTTGGTTTTATAGAAAGAATTTTTATCATTATTTGATAATCCCACAGACGATCAAAGTTCGTATTTATATATCTAGTCATATTTTACTTAAAGCTTATAAATTAGTCGTTCACCCCTTCCTATTCTATCGTGATTTTAATTCTATGGGATCAATTTATAATGCAGTTCATGAAAAAGGTCTCTAAACGAATAGTAAGTAGGAAGATTAATTTTCAATATTTTCCCCAAATTATTTCATGTACGATTAAGTAGCAACATTTTCAGATCGACAGTTTTCTTAAGTTTTCTGCATAAGTATTGCATTATTTGGATAAAATAATACATGAGAAGTAAATAAATGTTATCCTTTAGTAAACTGGATTTTTTAAATATTTTTTTAGAATAAAATACTCTCATATTCGGCATTTATAGCGGAGCTCATTCCCCGCTAACCATACGTAGTTGACAGGCGCGTGACTCGAGTCAAACAGTTTTATATAACGAGTATGACCACTGCTCATACCCAACTTACAGAGGGGTACGCGCGTCAATTCTTCTCCTGTGTTGGTTTATTACTCAAAGTTGGTCATACCTACACTTATATAACAAGACAAATTAAAAAAATCCATTGATATAATATATCATCGAACCCAGTTTGATATATATCGGATATATATCGTGATATATATCCATTGATATATATCCTCGAACCCTGTTAATATTATAGAATAAATTTATAGTAGGTACCTTGGTGTGTAATGAGATGACTACGAAGATTTACGGTTGTACATACTAATAATTAAATCAGACATTACTTGCAATCAGTGTTCAGACTTCTAGTTTGGCAATATTGGCAACCAATAAATTTTACTTTTTTTTATTATAATGCCCCTATTCATTCAATGGTTTCATTATTTTGGTGTTATGTATTAGCAGCTACCGACAAATGTGTATGTGTTCTGTGTATCAGCAAATTGCAAAATGCCTACTTCTTCAGAGACTGTTTAAAGTCGTTACTTTAGAGAATTTTATTTTTATTGTTATCATGAAGAATCTATAATGACAAAGAAATCATAAGTGCATAACAAAGAACTGAGATAAGTTTTACAACTTATAAAGCAATAGCTACGAGTATGTCCGAGTGGAGTTTTTTTACATATCCCTTGTTTGCTTCCTTTCCCTTGATAAATTGCGTTATTCGCATTCGTAATATTAGTACGATAGGAGCCTACTTCAGGGTTTAATTCTAACCTTGTACTTTCAAACATCTACCAAGTTAATACGCTTTGTACACCAATGTCCATTCTAATTGTAGATTAGTCTATGTACGATCCTTTTTCTTTGCAAAAATTCACGTCCAGTTATTTGTACACACAGACATTTAGTACATAGACCTACCAATGCTATCATTGTTAGACGTTAGTACCTAACGGCACGGATGACGGAATAGCCAAATCCAAGTTTTAGTTCAGTTTGCAATCCTTACAAAGTGTCTGCAAATCTAAGGGCCTGTATTACCACCTTCTGATAAGTGTCGGATAGCCTAACCGTATATTTTGTCACTTTCTTACTTTATGTCAAGTGACAAAGACAAAATATGCGAATAAGCTATCCGACACTTATCAGAAAGTGGTGAAAATGGCCCTAAAAGTGATTAAAAGCGCGAACGATATCTTGATAAAATCAATGTGCCCATATTTCTTTGCTGAAATGGCATCAGGGGCATCATGTATCACTCGACGATCGTGTTTACTACGGCGACTTTAGTAGGTAATGAAT
This sequence comes from Oeneis ivallda, assembly GCA_029955525.1. Taxonomy (NCBI): domain Eukaryota; kingdom Metazoa; phylum Arthropoda; class Insecta; order Lepidoptera; family Nymphalidae; genus Oeneis; species Oeneis ivallda. The sequence goes on from JARPMR010000007.1 coordinate 13,856,318, forward strand.
TAATGATACAGAGATAAAATGTCAATGAATGTATTGTCTCAGGTTGGAATGCTGTCCTATTATTATGAAGTGTAATCTTACTGTTTGTCATATGATCCCTATTGCTAATGATGTAGCTACCTAGTACCTGCTTACTACTTAGCTCTCAGGTGCGAAACGGTAGATTGTAGAGTAAGTTGTAGGTACTCTTATAGGTCTAAGTACGCATTACGTAAGGCATTGCACGAACATCGCCAGGGTCGTGGTTGAACGACCAAAGAAGACTTCACCGGATAACTTAATACTTAGGTATTGTACAAACTTATTTCAAAAGGTAGGGTCTCGGATGTTAATCTGGTGTTACTTGTTATAAACTTTAAAGATAAGTAACGACAGAAAAGCTAAAATCCAAACATAAGTAGGTAATCAGACATGATATTTTTTGTGAACGCCCATTTAATTGTGTGAATAAACATTATAGATATTAGAAGAGATTAGGTAGATATCTTAAAAATGATAAGTTTGATAACCTTTAAAGAGGTAGAGGTACCTATGTCCCAACTCCCAATATTTTCATCGTTGGATATTTTAAATAACTATTGTTTCATCTGACCATCAGACATCAAACTAATAATTTTCAGCGGTCACCTTCTTTCCTGATGGCACTGCTTATAATATATATTTTATGTACCTACTACTTAATACCTATCACTCCTGATCTCTCCTTTGTTTAAACTTTAAACGATTATTGAGTTCCCCAGTCCCCTGTAGGTATAGAGCCTACCTATAAATAAACAAGACCTGTACCTATCTACTTATTCTATACCTACGACTTTAATAGATAGACAGTTTGTCTTCAATAGAAGTTAGGAAGATAATAAATTAGTAAAAACTGTAAGTTAAACTTAATTTTATCATTTATCAGTGTTTTTAGGGTTCCGTACCTCAAAAGGTAAAAAAAGGAACCCTTATAAGATCACTCTCTTGTCCGTCTGTCTGTCCGTGTGTCACCACCGATTTTCTCAGGAACCGGTGGACCTATGCCAGTTGAAATTTATACCAGATACTAAGGTCTATAGTCCCTATTAGGTGCATGAAAATCAAGGTCCTGAGTCAACACGATAAAAAGATATGGGCAAAGGAGATTGGCGAATTCCATAGAGTTTCTGAGTCAGACGAACTGAACCGTGGGCCTCAAGCCTACGTTCACGAATCTAACTTCTCATGCTTGTTCTATTAAACCAATCAAACAAAAAAGTTCATCAAAGTCTATCAAATAAAGTTGGGAGAAAAAAGATATTCACTTGTATTGCCATGTAACGGTTATTTATAATGTGTACTTGTGAATAATTATATTTTTGATCCCCATCTTCTAAAAATATCGGGTTTACACAGAAAAATATGATTTCTGAATCTGAACGGTTTTTAAAAATGCTGGGTCAAAATTCACCAACCTCCTTTAGATTTTCGCGAAAACTTGTAAGTACCAAAATTGACCTTAATTATCAACTTTTTTATTTTCCGGAAATTTTCCTTTAACCAACTTTTGCTCTAAGACCTTGCTTTTAACCAAAGTACTTTTAAAAAAGTAACTTTAAAAAAAAAAGGAAAAAGGTCTTTACGTAAGGAAAAATTCTAAAAAATAAAAAACGTTGAAAATTAAAGTTTGTCCCCACCCAATACATACAATATAGTTAACGCCAATTAAGATAGTCCTCTGAGTTGTATGGGCGCTCATACAATTTAGAGGTCTCGCTCAAATAAGGTAAATAAAATTGTGCTAAATTGTGTGTAAGAAAATAAAAGAAAATATTTATTTTTGACCGAGCGAAGCGAGGTCTCTGAGTCTACTAGAGCGAATTTGCACTTGTCCGTCCGTCCGTCTGTCCGTCCGTCCGTCCGACCGTTCGTCTGTCAGAGCCTAATAACTTTTGAATTACTGAACGTAATTACTTCAATGTAGATATGATACTATGTAAACTGATGGCCTTCAGCCGAATATTGCATAAAAAATTATAAAAATCTAAATTTCAGGGGGGCTCTCATAGAAGTGAATGCGAAGGAAAATATTTTTGTTGCCTTTCATAGACTTGCAGTATATCTTTTTAAAGACAATTTTGAACAGAGTACAAAAATATTTTTTTTTAATTTTTCCCTTATAATTCACGAAATGGGGGGCTTTCAAAGTGGAGATTTAATACGCTCGCTTGAAGACGCTCTCTAGCAAAATCGGCTATGTATTTTCAAGCTGAACTTAATTTTCTATTTCACTTGTATCCTGTTACCTGTACTTGAACAACAAATACTAAAATTATATGAATATAATAAAGAGACGAGATTATTTAATTTTTAATGGGCATCAGTAATTTTCACATAGCTTCACAATAATGCTAATAGATGGCGCAGTCATTAACTATTCCATGGAACTAGGAGTTACGACTACGATCTATCCCAAAAACAATTTTGTGTCGACCATTATTAATTAGATACATAATATAAACATATTAGGTATTCAATTAAAATTATTCTTTAATTAAATATCAAACTTCAATAAACTATTAATTAAGTACTACATTTTGTATATTTTCTATTCGCGTCGATAGATGACGATTTGTACAGATGCCCGTAACCCGTTTTCACTCGTTAGTACCTACATATTAATTCAATGTTTTCACTAACGTTCCCTAACTTTACGGGCTACCTATGATAAGTTAGGTGATGATTTCTGTCAACTTCTTTATCACGATCCTGTACGGGACACCTAAAAGGACATTGTGACGGATTTTAGGACTTAGGATTGTATTTAGGAGCTACCTACGTAAAGAGACTCCTACATAGGGGATGATTTAGGTATGTTTGGTGAAAACGGGCATAATAATAATTCAAAAAAAAAATTCAAAATTATTTATTTCATGTAGGCCAACCTGTGGCTCTTATGACACGTCAAGATTCTACCACCGGTTCGGAAAGCGGATTCTGCTGAGAAGAGCCGGCAAGAAACTCAGCAGTTGCTCTTTTCAAAATAATCATTTTACAATATTAATAAGTAGCTATTACATTGTAATAAGTTTTTATACTATCTTGTGGGCAGCTGGATGCCAAGCTGATTTAACCCGTGCATCTTTGTTAGAATAGAATATGACATTTCCACAAAACGTAGGTACTACAATTCAATTCATGTCAAAGACGGGCAGACAGAAAGTAGCCCCATTCCCGCCGGCGGCACCCGTTCACGAGCATGACGCATGATCCAGCCATTGCTTCGCTCGACCATATTATTTGAGGGAACGTAACAAGAACAACCCGCACCACACGACACCACCACAGAAATGTTTAAAGAGAGCGTGACATACTAGTCTATCCGTATTAAAGCATCGAATTGAACAATATTATTCAAACACTAATTTTAAGATCCCATGCAACTTTGTCATTAAGAAAGTCATTAACTTTGTAATATGCGCGACTCAGCAAGTGAGTTACACTATGGAAGTAGGCAAAGTAGACCAGCCTAGCCGTTTCTACATCGGTAAACTGTCTGATTTTTCTGACAGCATAGGCAGCTGAGCTGAGTTTACCCGCTAATGTCTCTATGTGAGCGTCCCACTGAAGCTTACTATCCAAGGTCACCCCCAGAAAAACTGTGGAGTTCTCAATTATAAGGTTTTCCCCGTTTATTTTTATTGTTTTGTCAATTTTCTTAACATTTGGTACAAAAAATTCTAAACACTTAGTTTTTTTAGCGTTCAAGAGCAAATTATTAACAGTAAACCAACGCGATATCTGAGATAAGGTATTGTTTACATCGTCAAAATTTACTTTGTTTCTGTCAGTTTTGAATATTAGAGATGTATCATCTGCAAACAACACAATATTGCAAGCATCGCAGACATGATATGGTAAGTCATTAATATACACCAAAAATAGAAAAGGACCCAGGATAGAGCCCTGTGGGACACCCAACAGAGTAGATGAACCCCGCGACTTCACGTCACCTACGCATACACTTTGTGTTCGATCACTAAGGTAAGAGGCAATGAGATCAAGTGCAACGCTTCTTATGCCATAATGACTAAGTTTGAGTAAAAGAGTTTGGTGATTAACGCAATCAAACGCCTTAGATAGGTCACAAAAAACCCCAATAGCATTCTGCGAACGCTTCCAGGCATCGAAAATATGTTCAAGTAGCTTTGCACCAGCATCAGTCGTGCTTCGACCCTTCGTGAAGCCGTACTGTTCGGGGTGTAGCAAGTTATTAACATTAAAATGCTTCATTAGTTGATCAAGTATAATTTTTTCAAATATCTTACTAAGTGTTGGAAGGATTGATACAGGTCTGTAATTATTGAGGTCAGTTCTGGTGCCTGATTTAAACAGGGGGATGAGTTTGCTATGTTTCATCAAATTTGCAAAGATACCCATAGCAACACATTCATTAAAAATTACGGCTAAATAAGGAGCAATGTCATTTATTAGGTCAGATATAATTTTTACAGACATACCCCATAAATCACCAGTTTTTTTCATTTTCAACATCTTAAAATTTTTTATTACCTCAGCTGCAGTGATAAATTTGAATTCAAATAAAACATTGCACTCATTGACGTTGCCTCTCAATAAACTCTGAGCTGCAGTAGGTGAGGAATTCAGAGAGTCAGTCAGCAGAACAGAAATGTTCTGAAAAAAAATCTCGAAAGTATTTGCAACCTCCACGTCAGAAGTTATTTTATCATTATTAACAATAATTTCAAAGTTAACATCACGATACGATTTACTTTTACCCGTTTCTTCATTAACTATATTCCACGTGGTTTTTATTTTATTATCGGATTTCACGATTCTCTCTTTAATATGTATTGCTTTTGCGTGGATGCATACGTTTTTAAATATCTTAGAGTATGTTTTCACGCTTTCAAGAAAACTTGAAGACCGCTTAAATTGTTTTTCTTCATATAACTCATACAGTCTATCTCTACTTTTGTAAATACCTACGGTAGCCCACTCACTGAATTTTAATTTACCATTTACATTTATTTGTTTAAAATTAAATATTTTATTAAATTCAGTGTCTATTGTCTTGAAGAGACCAGTAAAAAGTTTATCTGGGTTACCATTTACATACCTAAGAGTTCGAAGTTTGTCAGAAATGTGACATTTAAACCGCGCCAATTTACTTTCTGTTATTGGTCTACACTTAACAATTCTTTTGTCGTTGCTTACATTGTTTGAAATTGTAATTTGTTGCCCGCAGTGATCTGACCTCAAATTGTTAATTATTGATTTATCCGTAACGATATCACTGCTGCAAAAAATGTTATCCAAACAAGTGGCCGAAATTTCTGTGATCCTAGTTGGTTCACAAAAAGCGTTATTTAGATATATTATAATACATACATATTATATTAGATACATTTAAATAAGTTTAGAAGACTGACAGTGATCGAGTTCTCCACTAGAATATTTACATTGAAATCACCGCAGACTAGGTATAACCTTTTTTGTTGACACACACAATCGCTTCAGTACGTCCTCCATTATATCTTCAAATTGTTTATAATCACCTGAGGGGGGCCGGTACACACAGACTATAATAAAACGTTCCAGCTCCACACAAGAAAGTTCAATAGTGCGTTCAACAGAGAGGCCAGCTATATCCTTACGTTCTTTACTAATTAAACTTTCAGTTTATGTTTATGTTAATGTCAGTTTTGGTCGTCATGTATCGATTGAATGAATAATCATGGGATACCGTTACCGCGAGGTCTCAGTTCGGGGCGAACCACTAGTGATATTAAGAATAAACCTCTAATAAAACAAAAAAATATTATAAATAAGCAAATTAATATACTTACCTGATATAATATTATCGTTTTACTTGAATACTTTTACTTCTGGAGTACGGAACCCTCGGTGCGCGAGTCCGACTCGCACTTGGCCGGTTTTTATAATTAGTTAACTTGGCGACAAAGGACCAAGCCACAAATACTAACAAAGCAAAGTAATGAATTCGAAAGTGGCATCACAACTTTCGACACACCAGTTGGTGTTACTTCGATACATATTATTATAAGTAGGTACTTTTAGCAACATAATATAACAGCTAAACCAAAATAGAATGATCAAACAAAAAAGCGAGAGAAAATGTTAAATCACACAAGAGGCAAAACGTCCTTACACTCCAGATGTTTTCTTTACGTCCTCTTCTAACATGTATCGATATCTCGGTCATACCTGAGCAGTGAGCACGCCTGCATCACGCACGCGATGCGTGTTCCACAACATTAAACTAGTCGAGCAACAGATCGCAAGACAATTACATACTATAAGTTGCACAAATACATGCAGTTGCCAGACACTTTGGTAAACTGTTGGATATAAATGATTACAAGTTTAGTAGGAGACTGCCAAATATAATAATATGTTTGGATTATTGAGAGTTTCTTGGCATCTATGGCCTCTTTGGTAAGCCGGTTAAAGTACATGGGTACTGCAAGGCAAGGTTGCAGATAATAATCCTTTGAAATACGATGGAGTTGTTGATTGAAATTGAAATATTGTCAGCAACAAATTATAGATCACATCACCTATACTCGTACTTGATAGCAGAGCAGTTTCCTATAGAAGTCAATTGTTCTCAGGTTCTGTCGTTATCAAACGTTACAAAATGTCTACACCAAGTCTACACTAAAATAATTCTCCATTCTGAAGAAATTACTTAATCTACAAGGCGATTGACCTATAGAGAATATGCTACAAACATGCTACCTACAAAATACTAAACACCCTGGTTGTAATTTAATGGACCTAGTACCTAAATACGTCTATAATATGAAAATAATAAAATGTCGAAACATTTTAAAGGGCATACAACTGCTAATTGTTAACGTAATAGAAGTTGAATTGAATGTATGTACTTACAAATAAATACTTGTCAACATTACCACCTTTGTGTAGGATTGGTATTTGGTTGTAAGTAACTTAGGCAATGGTTGATAATGCTTGAAAATAACATTCTTGCATCTAACTAACACGTAAGTACAAGTCCTATCCTAAAATGTTTTTAGGATAAACACACACATAGTTTTTGCCGGAAACCTACCTACACAACCGGCAAGGGAAGACTACACAAACCCCAAAGCCTACCGACCAATTGGACTGCTGCCGGTTCTGGGAAAGATCCTGGAGAAAATGCTAGTAAATCGAATAAAATTCCACATCTTACCCGGACTCAGTACTCGCCAGTACGGCTTTATGCCTCAAAGAAGCACCGAAGACGCCCTCTATGTCCTGAATCCTGATGCATCATATTAAAGGAAAACTGAAAAATAAGAAAATTGTCACAATGATATCTCTGGACATAGAGGGAGCTTTTGATAGTGCATGGTGGCCAATTATTTATCAAGCTTCGACTGGCTGAGGAAAGGTGTCCGGCGAACACAAGAAGAATGATCGATAGCTACCTCCAGCACCGCAAAGTCAGGGTGAGGTACGCAGGCTTAGAACACACCAAAAACACAACAAAAGGGTGTATACAGGGTTCGATCGGAGGACCGATTCTATGGAACCTTTTTGAACCTGGTTGAAAGGCCTTGAGAAGCGAGGCGACTATTGTCAGGCTTTTGCCGATGATGTTGTCCTTATTTGTGATGGAGACACGGGACTAGAAGTCTCCAGAATGGCCAATGCGGCTCTCGCCTATGTGCAGGAGTGGGGAGTCAAGAACGAGCTCAGATTTGCAGCCCATAAGACAAAAGCTATGGTGATAACCACTCCCACCCACCACTGGAGTCCCCACTCCTGACTATGGGCGGGACCCCCATTGAGCTCACGGCAGAGATCTAAATCCTGCGGCTCACAATTGATAAAGGCCTAACTTTCAACACGCACGCAATTAATACCTGTAAGAAGGTACAGGCTATCTACAAACAGCTGTGCAGGGCCGCAAAAGTGAGCTGGGATCGCCATCTCCAAGTCATTAAGACCATCTATACGGCGGTTGTGGAACCGATTGTCCTTTATGCAGCTAGCGCATGGGCACCAGCAACAAAGAAACTGGGTGTTAGAAAGCAGCTGAACGCCATCCAGCGCGGCTTTGCCCAAAAAATAACTAGGGCCTATCGAACTGTCTCATTAAATTCAGCAGCGATACTGGCCGGAATACTACCCCTTGATCTTAGGATCCAAGAGGCAGCCGCTCTTTACGAGGCAAAAAGGGGAGTATTCCGCCAGCTACCGGAGTACAGAAAGATAGAGACCAGACTGGACTACACCTCGCAGCAGATTGAACATTCCGCGCTTAGTACCAGGATCGGATACACCCTCCTCGACAACACCCTTACTGAAACCACTGACGTAGCGGGACCCGCGCACATATACACAGATGGGAGTAAGATAGAGGGTAAGGTGGGTGCGGCCGTATCCGTGTGGAAAAATGGCGTGGAGATTAAAGCTGTAAAGTTGAAGCTCGACTCGTACTGCACTGTGTTCCAGGCGGAGTTGTACGCCATGGACAGAGCTATACAATGGGCACTCAAAAGCGATGAAAGTGAATGCTGGATCCTAAGTTACTCCAGATCCACTTATACTTATATATACTATATAGCCGATAGCAAAATACACAAGTGCTTGTCCAAACAATGGCTTCTACAAAGAGGAATAAAATCTGATTTTGTCGCACACAGACCGCAGAAAAATTATTAAAAATTATAAAACATTAGAATAAATTATACATAATAAAATGTATTTCGTCCTTGAAATTGTTTTAAAACTGAGTAAGAATTCAAACTGCGCACAAATTGTACATTCGACCGCATGCTATATACCTGGCGACCATTTTGTTCTGAAATTGAATTAGCATATATATTATTGTATTCTTGATTCTTGAACACGGTCTACTTGCGTTCAAATAAATTAATATCGCTTTTTCATGTTATTTAAGATTATTATGGACTAGCTGATGCCCGCGACTTCCTCCGCGTGGATTTAGTTTTTAAGATCCGTCGGGGACTCTTTGATTTTCCGGGAGAAAAAGTAGCCTATGTCACTCTACTCCTCAACTATTACCCATGCAAAAAATCACGGCGATCCGTAGCTCTGTTGCGGTGTGATTGAAGGACAAAGCAACCAACCAACACACTTTCGCATTTATAATATCATAATATGATTATAATACATATTATTAAGTATACTTATTATAATATTAGTATGATTCTCAATATTTTTGCATCGATTCCTTTAATTAATGTAAGCGACGCGATATGGCATCACGGGACTCCTTTGTTTTAACTGTATAGGTACTTATGTATGTATAATTATAATTTATGTCATATAATACGCTACATAAACACAATATATGGTACGGAGATAAAGTAGCTTTTAGTAGTCTGTTCAATAAGTTAGTTGAAGTGGCTAAATTGAAAATAGGTTGTAGCAACATTGTGAAAGAGTCATCATCATCAATTATACAGTTTTACAGATAAATCTGATTTTAATTAAAAATAAACCGTACACACATTAATGTGGAAAGGTGGAATAAATGGAAAAAGTAACCCATGTAAGTAAACTGACTTATTGAACAGCCTATAGTAAACAAAGTGCACATCAAGGCAAATGTTAAGTTGTTTAATTTCCCATTATCGCAGTTAATTGCTGATAACGAGGTTATCAAGTCAACTCTCGCTATGGCAACACATGTGTACCGAATAACGATATTGGGAACGGTAACAATAATTATAATGAATTGAAAAGATAACTATGTTGAAATACCCTTGTGAAATACACATATAGCTCTACTTAAGTCATCCTGCTTTTCTATGTTTTCTAAGCAAGTTAAGTTTAGTAGACGTCCATAAAGCTAGAACTAGAGTCACTAACGTCTTTAACTAGTGATGACAAATTACAATGATTGAGAAATTAATAAATCCTATCCAACAGGGATTTAAAATTTTTCAAATTAATATAGTACCTACCTACAAGTCCTACGACCTTTAAATTGAATTATACAGTACACACGACCCGATTTTGTTAAGAATTACCAAGCAGAGACAAGAAGTTAATTAACTAGAAACCACAATGCAGTTCGAAAAACGCGTAACTAAACTAGCGGCACGCTATGATGGCCGGTTTGACACATTACAATAGTGATGTGGAATGTCAATTTATTCTCGAACAAAAAACAATTAAGTTTTGTTTTTGTACCTGATTAAATAGGTTTAATAAAACAAAAATGTATATGTTTATTTAATTTATTTGAACGAACTGAATATTTGAATGAAAATGAATATACATACTTTATATGCACACAAGAAACATATGAATACAAAAGATACCAAAAAAGGTGCCACAAAAGGCCATAATTAATCAGATTCGTCCATACTACTATTTTCACTGTCGTCACTGCTATCATCACCTACATTAATAATTATATGTTCGTTTTCTATAATATTATCTATTTTCACATCTCTTTCATAATCTTCCCTTATTAATTTAACAGTTCTATTCACAACCTTTTCCCAGTCTCCTTTAGTCACATGTTCACAAGCTTCTTCTAATAATTTTAGCATTTTTTTTGTGGTAAATGGGGGTTCTGTATTGTGTCTTGCAGCATATCCCTTAATTTGAGCCCACACCAACTCAATCGCATTATACTCACAATGGTAAGGCGGTAACCGTATAACTCTGTGCCCATGTTCTAATGCTATTTCGTCAATGACGTATCGGATCTTGGTTGGTTTGTTTTCTTTTAAAAGACGTACTAATTCCGCTTTTAACATATTCATGTTTGCATCTACGCCATTTTTACGAAGCCATGCGACGATATCAGCTTTCTTTTGGGATTGGGCAGGTGGCTTGTCAATTTGCATCGAGTGGTATGGGGCGTTGTCCATAATTATAATAGATGGTTCAGGGAGGCTACACAACATTGAGGTAAACCATTCAGTAAACTTTTCTCCATTCATGTCTTCATGATAGTCTCCAGTGGTTTTTGACGCAAAAGCCATGAGAGAACCTTCGACAAACCCGTTGATGGTTCCGGCGTGACAAATTATAAGTCGCGATCCTTTTCCTACAGGAACTTTGGAAGTAGATGCTGCTGTGTCATCGTTCCAAGAACGGCCTACAGTATGGTTAGCATTAAGCCATGTTTCATCCAAGAACACAACATTTTGCCAATTTTTGATTTCTTTCACTTGCCGTAAAAAAGTATACCTTGCCATCGCTATATCAAATCTTTCCATCAATATTTTGCGTTTGTTACATTTTTTGTATCGAAATCCAATGGTCTTCAAAATCTTCGTTAAAGAACTTTCCCCACCGAAGAATAATCCAGCTTCCTTCAGTGAATGCACCAACTTTTTTCTTGTTGGATACTCCTTCTGTAAATAGTAGCCGTAAACATGTCTTCGGATAGCATCGACATCAAAGCTATCGATGCCTACGACTGGTTTTGCTCGTTTTCTCTTTTTTGGTGTGTGAAGTTTATTTTCTTCTGTGCCAGTCTCGCCATATTTTTTTTTAGTTATCCGTCTAACAGTTCGTTGTCCAATATTAAGCGCATCAGCTACGCGTTCAACCACTGACGTTATAGGTAAAATTGGCCCTCCATTTTGAGCTTCACGATCGAAATAGTTACGAAGGCGTATTACGAACTCACGTGTCTGACTATTTAGAACAGTTCTCTGCGTACGTTCGGTCATATCGACGAAATCCACAACAAAGGGCTTGAACAGAGTCCAAATTAACGAGCAAGGGTCAACAGTAATGCAGTATCAATATTTGAAATCCAAAGCCAGGTCAAAACTATATCACAATCGCATTGCACTGACAGTTTATACTTTTCGAAGCAACGTCAATTCGAAACTGCTTTGTTTTGCATTGAGCATTGACGCGAGTTTGCCGGAGGTAGTAGTTGTGCTAGCCAGCGATCCTATGTGACGATCGTATTAGATTCCATTTTTAAAAATTTTCAATTTAGAAAACCAAATGCCGAGTTGTGGTATATATCATATAAAAATAAAAATTTTACCTTTTGTATGAAACAGCTGATATTTTTTTGCGATTTCAGAGGTTTGTCCACATAGTGAAAATTGTTCATATTCACAAGTACATTCACCCCTTAAATGGTGCAAACTGATTTTTCTACACTTGTATACATTTTAGAAATCAATTTAATAAATAAATTTTGAGTCCTAAACCTAAAACTACATTCGATAAAATTTATGAATCTCTGCACATCACTATCGTCAATAAAGTAATACAATTATTTCCTTCAAAGTCGTTATCAATTAATACGGAACTTCATGAGCGGACAAACGTCAAACCGGCCATCGTAGCGTGCCGCTAGTTTAAATTCAAATGTAATCCGATAGATTTGGCTTCTAACCTTTAAAAGTTTTAAAGGAAAAATAATGTTAAACAAGTTCGTAGACCTACGTATATTATGGTTTTTATAATCAAGTCTCTATAAGAGCTCACGTCACAGCTTATATTAACCTTGGGACTAGCGACCTGTACTTTAATAATAAAAAGACAAAGTACAAGACTTTTTTTAATACATAATATTATGCAAATATACTTTATTCATATTTTTATGTACGTACAAAATGTAGCTCATTTACTGAATCGTGAACATATAAATTGTACAGTGTACACGTTTTTAAAATCACATGTCATAATACTGCATGCCATCGGTAATGTTGCAACTTGCAGCTGAAGATGAAATTGTTTTGAAATTATAATATATACAAAATCATCAACATAATATGCACATCTGATAATTTAATTTGATTGAATTTAGCCTTGCTCCACGTGATCTTTTTATAGTGCCTTATTATGGTACCAATTTTGTCACCGTACTGCATGTAACTAAGTAATCCTATATATTGGCTTCAATTAAAACAAGCTTAAATATAAAATAAAGGATTTATTACATTATGTAAAAGATCTTCTCGTATCTCTCTACAAGTCTACACCACAGAATATAATTAGTACTTGTCTACACTAACTGCCATTACGTATCGATCGTAGGTTGCTAAGGTCGGATTTAGTACACTCATATTTTAAAGGCATCTTAAAATAGACTAGACATAATTATCTACAATAATGATAAAGGGAAATACACATTGAAGAAAAACTGTGACTCATAGGATTTAAAATTGAATAAGTAGCAGGATTCCGGTGGTTTCAACGACAACAGGAAAATAATCATGACTATAAAGATTTTCAAAGATTTATTAAAATATCTGTAAAACAGAACGTACCTACTGTATTAAATGATTACCATTTGGAGATAAGCAATGAAAATGTAAAATGCAGCTTACGAATTGTCATCGACCAAAGGTTAAATCCAATAACACATACCTACCTAGAATAGATGAACCTAGAAATGATGACACGCCGCCGCCGCCGCCGGACCGATCGTGTCCAAAACCGGTTGAATGTAAGTATTATACTTCGCAGTGTTCCATTTTATATGTTTGAGAATTTTTAAATAATTCTACCTAACTACATACCTAGAGTCGTTTTAGAATAAATCGCTGAATGTAGAGGTCATTAATCATCTGTAGAGCTCAGATTAGTAAACTCGCTTTGTTAAATACAAATGCGACTTATCTATTTAGCGTCACTCGTCTTTCATAAACTATTATCTTCGATAGAGTACTAAACTTATAAATTATTTCTATTAAAGAAAAGCAATAGAATTGCTTAACAGTGATGTGATAAAAACGTGCTGTGACATTCGCCTACAGTTTTTTCATCATTTCAATGCATATTATCTCGACGAGTAAGGTTAAAAAGTGGGGAGAGCATACGTGACCAGTGTAACGTTCGAAATCGAACTTCTCAAGATGTATTGCAACTTGCAACTTGCAAGGCTGTATAGTGTACATATTCCATCGTACCAAAAAAATCTGTATTCAGAATGTCTACAGATATCCTACGCTACACTAGGGACTAAGTTGGTAATTTTACAAGGTATGCTATTATAGTCATTCCCCAAAAAAGTTAATGTTAATAATACTTCAAGATACAAGGTACTTGAGTCAGTTGTTTAAATGTATCATGAGAATGTGTAATTTACACTCTCATGATACAATGTTCAGAACAGGAATCTTAGAGTGTAGACCATAGTAATAGTATTGTTCCTCATAATCACAAAGTCATTGCATGTAGGTATGACATAGGTGACGGTAATTGCCTGTACTAAGTAGGTAACTAGGTACCATGCGGAACACCACCATCGGTATACAAGCAACAGTACAGGGTGACAGCAGCGCCAAAGGAAGCAGATCCATGAGAAACTGCGAATCCCAAGCAATTACACTGGGTACCTACTACTACCTAGTGCTTTACTGGTACGTTTTTACACTATATGTCATGATAATAATTTACAAAGGAAGGTGGCTATGGAAACTGTACTAAAACGACGTAATCCGATCGAGTTTGGGCTCTTTTAATTCTTCTTGACAAGTACTCATCCTAGATTAGATAATAATATATCCAGGGTCTAATTAGCTACTAAAAGTTTGTTTTTTGTTAAATAAAATTTTTAATTTGCACTTGTTACCATTCATTTAAACAGTCAATTACACTTACATAATTGTAATTTTCCATTCTTAGAAGGTGATTTTTTGGAAAATTTTTCGACGTAGGGAAAGTTGCATACAAAACTTCGTTCCCAAACGATATAGTCCCCCGTCCCCCCCCCCCCCCCCCCGCAAGCTAAATGGTTGTTTATAGGATACATGAAAAAATTCACAGCAGTAGTATATATAAATAATTTTATAGGAAAACTATCACGGCTAAGTAGGGTTCATAAGTTAAGGAGTAATATCTGTTTATTCTAGGTTAGGTAAGTATTACACGTAGTGTAAGTTGCATATTTTGTAGAATACTATAGTATTTAAACCATGGAACTCAAAATATATTCAATATTCATAAATAAAATAAAAACACTATCCTAGGTCAGCAATAATATTTGCCCTGAACCCTACACTGCGCGTGGCCCGACACGCACTTGGCCGGTTTTTAATTAGAAGGCTTTGATTGGCCCAAATGAGGCTTCTAGATATTTTATGGTTTAACTGGCTATTGACCTGTAATATTTTGTAAAGGGCCTTCTTAGTTTTTCTTGCAATTTGGGTAAGCGAAATTCCTCATGTTACTTATACTTGCAACTTGTGTTATTCGTTTAAACTAAAAGTTGTAGCCTGTTAGATATTGTACCATAAGTCCATTAGTAAATAAATAATCAAAATACTAGTGGTTCGCCCCGAACTGAGACCTCGCGGTAACGGTATCCCATGATTATTCATTCAATCGATACATGATAACCAAAACTGACATTATTATTATGCCCGTTTTCACCAAACATACCTAAATCATCCCCTAAGTAGGAGTCTCTTAACGTAGGTAGCTCCTAAATACAATCCTAAGTCCTAACATCCGTCCCAATATCCTTTTAGGTGTCCCGTACAGGATCGTGATAAATAAGTTGACAGAAAACATCAATCACCTAACTTATAGGTAGCCCGTAAAGGTTAGGGAACGTTAGTGAAAACATTGAATTATTTATCAAACATTGAATTTAACTCGTAGTTCCATGGGAATAGTTACTGACTGCGCCATCTATTAGCATTATTGTGAAGCTATGTTGATGCTATATGAATTACTGACGCCCATTAAAAATTAAATAATCTCGTTTCTTTATAATATTCATATAATTTTAGTATTTGTTGTTCAAGTACAGGATATAAGTGACCTAAAAACATAAAATCAGTTTGAAAATCCATAGCGGATTTTTCTAGAGAGCGTCTTCAAGCGAGCGTATAAAATCGCCACTTTGAAAGCCCCCCATTTCGTCAATTTTAAGGGAAAAATTAAAAAAAAAATATTTTTGTACTCAGTTCAAAATTATCTTTAAAATGATACGTAACAATTTTATGTAACGCGATTTTTTTTTTTTTACTTCGCATTCGCTTCTATGAGAGCCCCCCTGAAATAAAGATTTTTATAACTTTTTAAGCCATTTTCGGCTGGAGGCCATCGGTTTACATATTATATCTAAATTTGAAGTAATTACGTTCAGTAATTCAAAAGTTATAAGGCTCTGACAGACGGACGGACGGACGGACGGACGGACGGACAAGTGCAAATCGCCCTAGTTAACTCAAAGACCTTCGCTTCGCTCGGTCGATTATCATATTGCAATAATTTACAGAATATAATATAAGGAAATAATTTACAGAATATAATATAAGGAAAAGCACCTCCGACGGTCGAGACAATAGAGTTAAAACAATGGGGTACTTCGACGATGGACAGCCATTTGAAGTTAGTAGACTGCTGAAGTTAGCAACGAAGTTAGCGAGTTTTTCAACCTATATTTTATTAAATAATAATATATTATATTACCTAGTTAAATTATATTAAGTATACATAATATAATATTCTTTACTTGTACCTATCTAAGGTAAGATACTTGTACAAAAGCATAAAGCCGCGCAAAGCTACAGAATGTATAGATTCTATACTATAGAATAAATTATTATGAGTAAGATACGTAGGTATGTAGATACGACTATGGCGAAGTACCTATTTGTCTCATCATCATTGATCATAGTAAGAGCTTTGCTTTAGATTTTATGATTTTTTGCATGGGTATAGAGACTTGGAGAGTGAAATAGACATACCTTTTATCCCGAAATCCACGCGGATGAAGCCGCGGCCCGCAGGCATCAGCTAGTATTCAAATAAATTAAAAGATCGTTGGAATCGTTCAGAAATAATTTTATTGTAGAAAGAAATTCACGATTTTCACGTGTTTTGGACCCTTTCGTGGTTCCGAGCATGCCATCGCGTTCTTTTCATGAAGCTAGCTAGTTAGTTTGCTACCAATGAATATTGCCCAATGTAGGTACCTAAGTGAATGGCATATTATGCCAATCTTTTTGCATTACTGATAATTAATTCGTTCAATGATCTTTTGAAGATAAATTTGTTCAACCTTCAAATAATGTACGTACGTCAGTACATTGTGATTTGTGATTGATAAAAACAATATTTAATCGACTCAATAAAACGGTTTAGTGACGGAAGATCCGGTTCAGGGATCAATACCACATCAGTTATCATTATATGTTAGGTATAATTTAAGTCAAGATAAAAGAGCAAAAAGTCTACTATAATTAGCAGTTTTGTTTCGTATACAATCGCATAAAAATCTTAAAAAGACTAGCTGATGCCCGCGACTTCGTCCGCGTGGATTTAGTTTTTAAAATCCCGCTGGAACTCTTTGATTTGTCACCCATCAGGTTCTCAACTATACCTATCCAAAAATCACGTCAATCCGTTGCTTTGTTGCAGCGTGATTGGTGGACAAACCAACAAAAAACACACTTTCGCATAATTATAATATGCATTAGTAAGGAAGAATTAATACTATACGATAATAAAGGCGATCTAATTTTTTAGAACACAAAAGCTACTAAATGTGACTTAAATATGATACCTAGTTATATATATATTCCCTCGGAAACTTTTTTGTAGAAAATAGTGAGTAATAGTGAGTACTTTAATCGTGTAGTACTTACATAATTTTTATGTATCATCAATCGTTTTCTCAGCACACGCCAAATAATGCATTTTATAGGCAAAATTTTGCTACTTTGGGTTACATTATTGCAATTCTCTTAAGGATCTCTAATTTTTTGAAAATAAATTATAGCCTATGTTACTTCCTGATAACTTAGCTTTCTACTGGTGAAAAAATGGTTAAAATCGGTCCAGTAGTTACAGAGCCTATTCGGTACAAACAAACAAAAACTCTTTCCTCTTTATAATATTAATAATAAATAATAATAATATAATTAATGTAGATGGGTCATGGGGACTGCCACCAGAAGCGAAAGCACGTCATATTATTCACTTATTTAAGATTTGACCATTGCGGGCAAATGATATCTATTCCGAGCAGTGAGCAGAATGTAACAAAAGTAGTAAAATATAGGCCAGTTACCACCAAAAAAGTAAGGCAATTTAAACAAAATATCGCAGCTGCAATGCCGACGCTTGATGTTGCACAGGGTGGTCCGGATGAAATCTATAGAGAGTTTTTTGATCTATTAAACTCTCAATTTAACTCTGTCTTTAAGGTAATAGAAAAAAGATTATTTAAAAATCTTAAATTTAGTGATAGGGCA
This sequence comes from Oeneis ivallda, assembly GCA_029955525.1. NCBI lineage: Eukaryota > Metazoa > Arthropoda > Insecta > Lepidoptera > Nymphalidae > Oeneis > Oeneis ivallda. The sequence goes on from JARPMR010000007.1 coordinate 13,874,494, forward strand.
ACTGTTGGCATCTATAAAAGTAGAAATAGGCTGTTTGACTTGTATGCAGGAAAACAATATAATTATACCCCCGCGTTTATAGAATATGTAAGAAATTATTCCAAATTGTTTAGAAACGTGTGCATACAAGCAAAGTCACTTCACATAAAACAAAAAATTGTCAATTCAGATAGTAAAATAAAAGCAGTATGGGACATCATTGGTGATGAAATGGGTAAGAATAAGGTACATGGACAACTGGAGCTTAAAATTAATAACCTTGTAATTGACTCCGATATAGAAATTGCAAATACATTTGAGAACTTTTTCAAAAGTATACCAGTAACCACGACCAGTTCTCTAAATTCCTCGCCAACAGAAGCCAATAATCTTCTAAGAAGCAATGTCTCTGAGTGCAATAAATTATTTAGGTTTAAACACGTTACCCCATGTGATATTATCAAAACATTTAAATCATTGCAAAATAAAAAAAACAGGAGATCTATGGGGAATATCAGTTAAAATAATTCACAATATCATTGATATTATTGCGCCTTATCTTGCTTTAATTTTTAATAAGTCTGTAGATTCTGGATCTTTTCCAGACCTGATGAAATGTAGTAAATTAATACCTCTTTTTAAATCGGGAAGCAAATATGACCCGAATAACTACAGACCAATTTCAATTTTGCCAACTCTGAGCAAGATATTTGAAAAAATAATGCTCAACCAACTGCTTCTACACTTTAATTTAAATAAACTTCTTCACCCTGAGCAGTACGGTTTTACTAAGGGTCGATCAACAACCGATGCAGCCGCAACGCTGTTACAACACATATTCGATGCATGGAATAACTCACAGAATGCCATTGGTATTTTCTGTGATTTATCAAAAGCATTCGACTGCGTTGATCACGAGACCCTTTTGCTTAAACTGAGCCACTATGGTATTAAAGATTTTGCGCTTAGCCTCATTGCGTCTTATCTTGGTGATCGTGTTCAAAGAGTATGTGTCAATGATGTAAAATCATCCGGATCAGCCTCAGTAATGGGTGTACCCCAGGGTTCTATTCTAGGTCCATTCATGTTTTTGATTTACATAAATGATTTACCACATTTTGTCTAAAATACTTGCGATATTGTACTATTTGCTAATGATACGTCTTTGATTTTTAAAGTCGATAGGACGAAAGACAATTTTGACGATGTAAATATTGCATTATCTCAAGTTTCTGAATGGTTTACGGCAAATAATCTACTTTTAAATGTTAAAAAAACCAAGTGTGTTGAGTTTTTATTGCCCAACACCAGAGTTGTCAGTAAAAATTTAAAGATAAGTAATGAACCCTTGAAAAGTGAGGATTCCACAGTGTTCTTGGGATTAACCCTGGACTCAAAGCTGCAATGGGGCACTCATAATATAGCAACACTTGCTGGCAAGCTTAGCTCTGCTGCTTACGCTGTTAGGAAGATCCGACAGTTAACTGACATAGAAACTGCAAAAATTGTTTATTTTGCATATTTCCATAGTATTATGTCATACGGAATCTTACTAAGGGGTAAAGCAGCCGATATTGGAAAAATTCTTGTATTGCAGAAGAAGGCAATTCGCGCAATCTATAATTTAAAACCGCGGGATTCCCTTCGAGAAAAATTTAAAGAAATAGGCATTCTTACAGTAGCTTCACAATATATGTATTTACAACAATATAATATTTGTCAGACAAAACATTGTGAATTACAAAAAAAAGGGTGATTTACACGATAGGCAAGTTAGAGATCCAAACAGGCTCGTGATTCCTCGATTGCGCCTCAAGAGAGTCCGAAAGACATTTGTGGGAATGGGCGTGACGTTTTATAATAAAATTCCACAGTCGATCTTAGACTTGCCTTTACACAAGTTTAAGATATCAGTTAAAACTCATCTCATGAAAAAAGCATATTATGCAATTGAAGACTATTTAGATGATAAAAAAGCGTGGACATAATTCGTTCCAGCGATTAATGAGACAGCAGGTGGTAATTAAACTGTATAACTATTCTATTGAATTGTAAACTTGTTTTGAAAAGAGCAACTGCCGAGTTTCTTGCTGGTTCTTCTCGGCAGGAACGGCATTCCGAACCAGTGGTAGACTCATCGACGATTCAAAAGTACTTGTAAAAAAGTTTATTTGAATAAAAACATTTCTATTCTATATACTCATTGCTATATAAATATACCTATACATATTATATATTATGTTTATGTAGCAGTGTATATTCAGTAGATCTACTGATAGGTATATTGTTACATAATTATGATTTTCTCCTATCAAAAATCGCTCAACGCGCCATAAAGAAGTTTTCACTTTAAAAAGTATACAGCTAGGTACATACAAACTGAAGACTTCAGTCTTCAGTCCAAGTTTTGATCGATAGCAGTTAAAATCTTCTTATTTCAAGAACTAGGTATTTAATTGAAGTGGGTGTTAAATTTACCTGCTCTAGTTAACGTTTATTACAAAATAATAATACATAATTACATATTGTGTATGTATTTGGTTATGTATATTGTGCAACATTTTGTTGTAGGTACCTATGCACATACTTCTAATTTTAATTCACGTATTTTTGTGTATTTAGTTATCGTTTTATCAATTTAAAAACACATTCACAAATTGTTTTGTTCCTTCCTTTGACTGTAGTGCCCTTTTATCGGTGACGCGGCGCGGCGCGGCGCCGACGACATCGGTTACCATGCTGGTTTGTTTAATAAATAATGTTTTATCGCTGTTGCATTATTTTGTACATAGATAATTATTATGTTAATTGTAGATGTCTAGAAAAATAGTGTCCCTTGTGTCCTTCGCTGACCTTTAAAAATAATAGTTGGGACTAACTGCTGACGACGTGAGTCGGAAGACAAGGGTCTGCCCGCGAAATTCAAATTTAATTTGGTTTTTCGCAATTTGTAAACTAATACGACAAAGTAGGCTTATGGCCTTCTAATTGCGCCAGTGGAATTATCATCTTCACATGGTTTACATAAAAATCTTTACTGGAAAGTGATCACTTTAAGAAATTAATCAAAATACTGAGTTGGACGTGAGTTACTCACAAATTAGTCGATATTTTGATTAATTTCTGAAACTGGACACTTTCAAGTAAAATTTTTTATATAAACCTGTGAAGATGATACCTACTGTCATTGTCGCAATTAGAATGCCATAAGCCTACTTTGTCGTATTAGTTTACAAATTGCGAAAAACCAAATTAAATTTGAATTTCGCGGGCAGACCCTGCGAGTGAGTATCGGCCAATCAGAGGCGATTGCAAACATTACAAATCACAATGATGTTATTGAATCTTTTTCGTTAACCGATAGACGTCCACTGCTGGACAAAGGTCTCTTGCATGGACTTCCACAGGACTTGCGCCGTCTGAATGCTATTGAATGAATGTTATAAATTCATCTGTTAGTAGTTTTTAAGATAGTATCAGCAATCAGCATTCATCAGATACGACAGAAAAATCATTAGGGACCATCATGAGAGAAGCTGGCAATGACAAAAAACTTTTGAGATCGCCACGGAATTGTAATAATGTTAGGTACTTTGCTTTGAGCATGTTTTAGTATAACGACCGGATGACCTATCTACACAAACTAAAAATAGGAAATTATCACGCGAGCAATACATGATTTGTGAAATTTGACTTTTAAGATAAATGAAGGGCAAAACAAATTATTGTAAACGGACAATGTTAATATTATTGTCATTGTAATGTTTTAAAAATTAAACTTATCAGTATCACACAACACCGAAAGGTCCGCGAGGTAAGAAGCGTGCACATGTGGCCTATGTCCACAATGGGTGAAGGCCTAGCAAAGAAGAACAATGTTTTAAAAGATGTACTTACGAGTATAAGTATGCATTAATTATAATATAAATATCTATAGTTGTTGTTTATACTTATCAGGTATATCACGGATCTGATCCACCAGTTAATTTTGGTTACAAAAACTGCAACATATCGCCACAGTATTATAAGGTCTGTGATATCGCTAATACAACAATATTAGTTATTTTCTTTCTTTATTTATTAGATCTTCATCAAAATTGGGCAAAACATGTCTGATAATATTAATATACACTTTAAAATAAAAAAGAATTATTAAAATCGGTTCAAGGACGGAGTTATGGACAAAAATCAATAAAAACTTTCATCCCCTATGCTGAAGAAACATTAACCGTTTTATCGGGATAAAACTATCCTATATATGTTGACCCGGAATATCAGCTATCATTAGACCAAACTTCATTTAAGTCCGTTCAGTAGTTTTCGCGTGACGTGATGCGCGGACAGACAGACAGACGGACAAAAATTAAATAAAAATCTGTTTTGGGCTCAGTATCAATAATAGAGCATCCCCTGGTTAAAATATTTAAAATATATAGACTGTATAGAAATATTCCAGTTACAGTTTTATTATAAGTAGGTATGTGTGATGTGTCCTTCAATCACGCAGCATCAGACCAACAGATCGACATGTTTTTTTTTTTGCACGGGTATAGTTGAGAATTTGGAGAGTGACACAGGCTACCTTTTATCCCGGATAACAGAAGCTTCCCGCGGTAATACTAATAAAGCTACTCCACGCGGACGAAGTCGCGGGCAAAAGCTAGTAAGTAAATAAAAATAAAAAACGGATAAAGTGTACTATACTTTGAGTATATAACCAACATAGCATTAATACTTAGTTTGTATCAATTTCTCATCTTCAAATTCTATCATCGTTGAAAAAATTCACAGAGCAATTTTTTGCTGCAAGTTACATTGAAAAAACGTATTTTTCAAAATTTGGTGGTTTCGACTAGGAGTATATTTTGGATATTTTATATTTTGTTTCTAGACTTTACATGAATGTTTCAGGTGAAGAAAGTTTTGACCGAGCATTTTGCCGAACTGAGATATTAAGCATAAAAGAGTTTAGGTAAAAATACCTAACTTCCGTTGCAATTTTTTTTTGGATATTTATAAAATACGTTTAACTACTGATACTTTATCATTCTGTAAAGTTTCGTCGCCTGAGGAATTGATGTTGGGGTCCACTAGCTTCATTGCCTAGACTATGAAGAAAAACGCATCGATGTATGAAAAACGTCATTAGGGATGAACTCAATCCGAGATTCAAGATTGCAAAGTAAGCCAAGGCCCAATGTTAGCTGCTGTAAGTCACGTAGAGACTAACCTTTAGAAACTAGATTCTTAAAAAATAGAAAATATTATATATCTATCGATATTTGACAATTTCATATTTCACTGTGTCATTTGAAAAACTATTTTTGGTAGGTTTGAAGATAAATGAATATCTACTAAAATTATTACTTATCAATGTAGATTTCAAAGTTATGCTGATTTTTATATTTACGTTCTAAAGTATTAAAACTTTCTTGGCCCGATCCAGAATCAGAATACTGGTCAGTTTTAACATAAATGATAATTAATAGTTTTATATTGAAACAATATGACACAAAGATTAAGACCAGTCTGAGAAGCAAAATAGAGTTAAAGATGTAAAGATGACAAAGACGGCTGCTGTGTGATTGACTAAAAATGATTGCTACTGTCATCATCATCTCCCTCTCCTAATCTCACGCTATGTGGGGTCGGGACTCGGGACAACATGACTTGTAAGCCATGTTGTAACTTGTAAGTGGTTCGGCTTGACATTTTACGACCGGCCGCCTGCCTGACGTCAACCCTCTTTGTTGGTGGAAAGGATTCTATCCTTTCCACCAACAAAGAGGGTTGACGCCACAACAAACAACTTTCCGCCACATTTCTGTTCATTAGGATAGTGCTGGAATCCCCTTTTGAATCAAGTTGTTATACAGTAGCAAATGATTGCTACTGTATAACAACCTTAATGCATCAAGCTTGAGATTACCAGGCAATCACCTGTCACGATCGCAGTCACCTTTCAGATGTTAAGACTGGCCTTAATCTGGTCTGGCTGGTCTTAACATTAACAAAAGGACTAAAGTTTCACAAATTCGTCCAGTATGACATCGTCTTCGTATCGGGCTTCAGATGCGAGCAAAGCACCGTTATGCCAGAGGTATCGGCGACTACACATTGATTAATAGCCATGCCTCTTATGTTTTTGGCTTTCGAAAGTGTTCTTTTACAAACGTCAAAAGTGAAAGTGCAAGGATTTATTCTGAACAGATGTTCTCTTCTCGCTTCTTCACATGCATTCGATCTCCAGCCGTTTCTCATAATTTTTTATGGGACAGCTACAGGTCGACACGACATTCATAAATACATAATATTTAAAATCAACATGAAAAAGGTAACACAAAGGCTAAGTCAAACTCCTCCCCCTACTCCATGCCCCTCTTGTTTGGTATCTTCTATCTATATATATAAAAGAAAGTGGTGTTAGTTACACTATTTATAACTCAAGAACGGATGAACCGATTTGGCTCAAAATTGGTGGAGAGGTAGCTTAGAACCAGGAGACGGACATAGGATACTTTTTATCCCGTTCGACCGCGTTTCCGTCAAGTCAATATAAAACCTGGTATAACAAAAATGCATCTGACATGGAATAAAAAAACGAAAATGACAGTGGAAGAACAAAACGTAAATGACAGCTAAACGTAATTTTGTATTTGGTTAATTATGGTAAAAACAATTATAAAAATTATAGTTTAACGTAATTGATAATATCATCAGTAATATGTTTTCTCTTTGAATCATCATTAACAATGCCGCGAGCAAGACGATCAAATGTTTCTTGCTACAAAGCTACGGATTGACGTGATTTATTGGATAGGTATAGTTGAGAACCTGGAGGGTGACAAAGATTTCCCGCGGGATGTTATGAACTAAATCCACGCAGACGAAGTCGCGGGCATCAGCTAGTTTAAATTAAAAAAATGCGTGAGTGTCGTGGAACACTCCGTTGAAACTTGGAACGAAGTGCCTTTTAAAACATTATAGGTACTTTTTAGAATCAACGCCATATCTCGCCACATGTTAGAAGTTAGAACCATCTCGTAAAAAATAAGCAGACATTAAATCAAGTTCAAGCTGCCCATAATAGATGGCGTTCGTAAATTCTGCCGCAAATATTTTTTTCGGAATTTCTCTTCTATAAAACTTCGTTCCAAAAACAACAAAGGCATAATATTATGAAATCAAGATTCGAACCCCCGAACCGATAGTTTCACTCCTTCGTTTAGCCGCTACGCCACTAAAGCTATGATGGAACGTGTGTAATACAAACGGCAACAAGGGTCGTGACGGAAAATCCTTGCACTTTTTTCGCCTAGCCTCCATTCGCCAAACCGTTCGAAAAGGAACTTCATTTCAATTAAAGAAATAATAATTAATCACAACTCACAAGCATGAACCAAAAGAGCAGCTCAGAAATTCTATCAATCAGTCTTTTAGTGAAACCCAGATGACCAGATTGGTTGGGCATTCTTGGGTGTTCTCAAGATGCAAAATCGCGCCGTCCGTCAGCGTCAACTATTACAGCCAGGTTACAATAAAATTACACAATAAAGACCAATAACCTGTCGAGATGTTCGTAGCGTTAGAGTGGTTGGAATAAATTTCGAAGATGATCATTTTCGAAACAAGAAGTAACGCCTGTTACGGGGAGCATTAGCCGTTGATACTAAGAATAGAACTGACAGACTAATGATTATGACTATCTTGTAGTACAATACCAAAGAATAATAAGAAAATATAATAAAGATATAAATACCTACTGCGTGCCTGCTGCCATAAAATTTTAAAGGCACTAATTTGTCTCTGTATTTTTTTATGTTAAAAACATGTAACTAAGTATCTGGATAAATAAATTTTAACAAAAACTTAAAATGTTACCTAATAAGTACACCAAGTACCTTCCTATTTATTTTAAAACTAGCGACCCGCCCCGGCTTCGCACGGGTAGTAGAGCATATTACGCCTATGCTTTGCAAACTCCTTGAAATGTTCTATAAGTTATATTGAACAGCATATTGAACAGTACGTAGGCTTATAAAAGAAGTATCGCTCGGCTTATCTTATAATATAGCAATGTCAACGCGGCGCGGGGGTGGTCACTGGTCGCATCACGTGAGTAGTTGGCGCGCGTTCGTTTTTATTTTGCGATAACTCCTAAGATTTTCATTTAAATTGTATGGTGTAACTGTAAAGCATTGTGCATGAAATGCTTATAGCCCAGTCGACAGGTAGGAAAAGGATCTAGAAAGAGAGAACTATTGCAATATCTTCTGCAAGCTATACCCAGGCAAAAAATCACGTCGATCCGTAGCTCTGTTGCAGAGTGATTGAAGGACAAACCAACAAACACACTTTCGCATTTATAATATTATAGTTTGATGATATTATCTCTCACACACTTAAACAAGTGAATCATGTTCTAGCGCTCATATACATATGAGGACGCATAATGTGTGTCTGGGGGGATGTTTGACCCTTCCAATAGGTCTGGCAGCTTACAGATAATATCGCAATAGTTCCCTGAGTATCATGTATAAAAATCAGAACTGAGAATATAAGTTAACTTAAATTATATATTTTTTTGGGAGTTTCAAAGCGTCTGGCTAAAGTAACCGCCGGCGGTAAGCGTCTGGCAGTATTAATTTATTAATTTTTACAATATTCATTAAAACATATATGAAAATCAGCCCTGAGAATTTAAGATAAGTTATTCTAGTTTTTACCTACCTTTAGCACCTGGTATCTGGAAATTGGCCGTCGGCACAATCTAGCTAGTACGCATATACTGAAAGGACATTCGAACAGAACTCTATCGTACACAAATAATTGCTGAGAAAATAACTTAGGTCTGGCGGCACTGGGATCTTGCTCTACAAGTTTTAAACCTCGATGACCCTGTGCTAAAAGAGGAGAGTGGGGGGAAAGCTGCAAAATTTTCGACCTTCCGGTTTTTCCTTAATAACTTTTTTCCCTTATGTCATACGGCAAAAGCATTTCTAAACTTTTTTGTAGAACGTTAAATTTCCTACAATTTTGACAACACAAAAATTTTTGTATGTCAATTCGTTTCAGAGATATGGGGCTTCGAAAAAAAATTTTTCAAAATTCGCTAAAAAAATGCAACAAATAACGCAGAATTCCACCCTATTTCTTCTGTTCTTCCCGAATTATGATGAAATGTAGTTGTAATAATGGTACCTGGTTACAATCACAAACTTTGGACACCCCATTCCCCATTCCTCCGCTCACCCCACTCAACCCCAAATCACAAAAGGTATAATTAATGTAATATGCATCATGTACAATGAACATTTTACATAGGTATATTGAGAAAATAATTGCCTGAGCAGTGAGCACACATAACGTATATTCATTCATCCTGTAGGTATGTTTAAAATATAACGTAAAGTCATCCTAGAAAATATGATCATCAGTAATGTGACGTCAGGGTACAAAGTCTGCGGGTTCTAATTAATTGGACAGCTCGGACGAACGTTTCGGGCATCGAGGCTATGCCATTATATATTCTGTGGCTATGCATTATGCAAATAAAACAAACATATCGATAAACAACTTTTTTAGTAACGCTGAACGCAGCTCCAAAACTCCAAACTTTCATAGTAGCATGAACATTGAACATAGCACAATCACAGTCACAAGTTCAAAGTCTAGATCTAGAAAGTGGCTACCTTAGTAAGTTAGTAGGTAGCCATTTTCTACATGTTAAAAATATATGTTAAAAATATATTTTAAAATATTTATAACAAAGATGTTTGAAATTGTGTACCTAACTACCTACTAGATTTTAGATTTTTAGATTACTGTACATTTTTCTGCTGACAGGAGAAATTTAAATAGGTAAAAAAGCGTAATTTTATAAAAATTTACTGTGCCAACTTTTATGCATATTAAGTAAGTATGTTACTTATTACTTATTAGGTTATGATATTTATGATTGCAATTTTTACGACAAAAGCAAAAAATTAAGGTTGTTTATGTAGCAGAATTTGAAATAGGATAGGAACTACCGTTAGAGTACCAGCTGTAATGCTGCATTTTGCGCAATTCGCTATTTTATTGAACATTTAATTTTCTTCTACTTATCATATCACCCCAAACCATAATATTTTATTGTATTATTGAATATTGATAAAGCCTATTCACAATGTCTTCGTACAATTAATTCCCTGATAATTTTCTTTCAAGTTTTTTGTCCCAACTCCCGCAGTTGACTGATGGTGACCTCATGTTGAATTGAGTTACAAAGTACGTAGCTACGTAAGTGGTAAAGTACCTACCTACATCGCGGTTGGAATTTGGACCCGATACACAGTACCTCAGGTTACGTTAGATTGTTACAGGTGATGCAATTTTAACTCAAAAAATAGCTTAGTTTTTTGGAACGTTCCTTATCGCGCGGCCGCGGTACGGAAGGGGGCTAGACGGAAAAAATTAAGGAACCGACCGACACTCGACATATTTTTGAAACCGACACTTTTTTGTTGAATGTGAATTTTGCATTGTGTTCAGTATTTTCGCGATACAACATTGGTTCTCCGTAGCCTAGTGGCTCCGGCAGTCGCCTAACAGTTCAAAGTCGATGGTTCGAATCCCAGCTCGACAGACCGAATTTTCCATTTTCAATTTTATTTTAAATAATTTCTACCTGTGGAATTTTTCCCTAATTTTTTATAACTTATAAGTAATAAGAATCAGCTCAGTAGTTTATTCGCTACATAAATAGACTGCTAAAATTTTAACCCTTCCTGCTTTGCCGTAGTTGGGTAAAAATTTAGTACCTACTGAATACAACTAAGGAAAGACTAAACTGAAGGGATTATACCTACTAGGATTTAGTACATAATAATTCAATGACTAGGAGGATTGGTGCCAAAAACTGTTTTTTATTCATACTGCCATTTTGTGTCTGCCTGTCATTGTTCGAATTTTAAAAAAGCGAACGCCGCGCCGATCGGCGATCACGTCGTGCGCACGTGTTTATAGAGAGTCTCACAGCTGCTGCGTTCGGGTGGACTTTGTACCCGTTACGATCACCGGCCGCGGTAACTAACGCCTTGATTCCACTCGGAAGATTATTCATTCAACGTGCTTTGTTGCTTATTGCATGGGCTAATTTAGATTTTGACCTATTTTACCCAGCTAAGAATTTAAAGTTAGCTCTGTAAGAGTCTGTAAGCTTGGATAACTCGTTGTGGATAACACAAACGAAACGTAAGCGTAGATATGATAATTTGTACATTTTATTATTTCTCAATGTTAAGCAAAACGTTTTCCAATGGGAACTAATTTTTGAGCTGTTATTAAAATATTCGAGATGCTAATATGATCAGTTCAAAAATATATTGAGCAGTTATTTAATTTAATGGCGGTTGATTAATTATTGCGACAGTAAAACATGGACAGTAATAAAAAATCAATTAGTCGGTTATTTTATCATACAATGTCAATTCTAAAAATAATTGAGCAAACCAATAACTGAATGAGCGGTAAAAATGATGGAATGAGCGGTTCGATTTTGGCAAAATCTAAAGTTAGGTTAGGTTAGGGTTATACATGAACACCCAGGTGCCCGGCCGCAGGCCGTAGGTAGTAAGTAAGCAGTACCTACATAGACATACCCTTCACCACTAAAATAATTTACGTGTTTATTGTGCTATGGTTGTATGGAACTAACATTGAAACATAGATGTTAGATTGAAACATTAATTATTCAGAAATTAAAGAAGCAACCTTAAATCATAAAAATAGTAGGTATATAGGTACCTAGGTTATGAAAGTTCGAAATTTTCGCATAGTCGCACGTCCTAGGTAGGTAGGTATTAATGCTAAAATGCTTTGGAAAAATGCCAAACATTTAAAAAGTTTTGGCGCCTAACATTCGGATTTAGGATATTATCAAGTGAGACAACATTATAAATTGAAAACGTTTTTTAAAGGTTTCCTAGGTACTTAAGACCGACCTACCTACTTATTTTTCAAAATATTAATATTTAAAAAAATACAATGAATCAATTAATATGCTTTCACTTAATGAAGTCATTTATTAAGTAAATATAAATCACCAAGACATGTTATTTTTTATTATAAGTAATAATTATTATTCTCTTTATCGTGAAGGTGAAGCACTACAATGCCGAGTCCAAAGTCCGCAAGGTAAACTCTACCACACGAGTAAATATTACCTTACTCGTGTGACTCTACGTAGTACGTAGAGGTACCTATTAGATAGTTACGTCGATTTTTCTTGACACTAAATTGGTGTTTTTGTTTGTTTCTTGATTTTAATTTTTTTCCTCTTTTTTTTTTCGAAATTGATACATATCTGGTACCCTTGACTTTCTTTATAAGTTCAGTACAAGAACGTTTCTTGCGAACGAATAATATTAAAATACCTACCTAATAATATAGAAATTATCAATAGGGTAGTTCTTTGGTTCTGGCTGTTGTGTTAACAAAATATTTTTAGAACATTCATAATTATTTTACATTGCATTGTAGCTAACTCATGTTTAACATAATAAACTAAACAAAGACCCATGTGTTTAGCATACGGTATCATTATATATACTTTGTTAATTAATAAAATAAATTGACTTACTTTTTCTAAGCACTGCTGTCCAATAGAGTTAGGTTCAACCTTGACTTCCAAAATCACTGAATTTGGCTGGCTTACTAACCACATTTTGAATTCTTGTATTTTATAATATTGATGGAGAAATTATAAAAAAACAAAAATTTAGGTCGATTAAAAACCTTTAAAACAAACACTTGTTTACTTTTTATCTCACTCGCGTAAAGAATTTATTTAAAAATGTCTTTCGTAATTCGCTCTGTGAAATGTTTATCGCGTATTCTTTGTGGAAGTAAAACTGTGAATACTTCCAAACGACGGCCATGCTACGTTAAGTTTGCCACCGAAATGATAAAGAAACGGTGACGTGAGCGGAGCGGTAAACGGTATGGCCTAGGTTCAAAAACCTTTGGCGCCGTACAGTGATATTTATATATTTACAGTCCAATGCGTAGTCAACATATACGTGATAGGAATTAAATGATTAAAAATACATCAATGTACAACGTTATATTGATATTGACAATAAATGGTGGCGATCATGCAAAGGAGCTTCAGCCCAAAGATATAGGTACAAGATGGAGTCTAAAGGCTGTGTCAAAAATTTGTGCTGCCACATGTGGCTACACGCCCTTTTCCCGCGCTCAGTTTGAATTAGGTCATCACCAGATATGGAGCTCGCGAGCCAATATTTTGTTTTTTTTAAATGGCGGTTTTTGGTAAATAAAATGTGAAAAAAACTAAACAGGACGATCTAAAATAACCAATAACATCACCTACCATCAGTAAATAACATTAATTCACATCAGTTCCTGCAAAATAAGAAATTGAAATTTTTAGAAAATAATTAAATTAGAGTTCGCCATTTATTGTGTGTTGCCAGTTTACGAACCCAAAATTTCCCTTATAAATAATGAAACCTTAGAATGTAGATACCGATAATATTCGAAAAGTGATTGCAGATAATGTCATTTTTAATTTTCTTTCCAAGATAGTCCTTGTTCTACGATCTCACCTGATGGTAAGTGACGATGCGGTTTAGATGGTAACGGGCTAACTTGGAAGGGGATAAGCTAGGATTTATTAAATTTGTACAGCGATACGTCTTTGATGGTAGAATGGTAACTAGCCACGGCCGAAGCCTCCCACCAGACTAGATCTGAGATATTTCAGAAATTATAAATTTCGAAATTGTCCCCATCGATAATCGAACTCAAGAAAACCCTCTTATTTTTTTTAAACTTTTTCGTTTCTGATTTTTTTTATTTATATTCATCTTAATTTTTTTTTATTTTTTAAACGAATATTTTACCGGGAGAGAGTTTTTATGACTTTTAGCGATTTATCGATTCACCGATCGAGTTGGAAATAGGGTTTAGGGTTCCCTCGGATCAAAAATAGGAAATGGTTGCCCAAATTTTTAAAAGTCAGCGCCATATTGAAATTCTTTGTTATTGCACCGATGTCGTTCAAAATCGATATTTAGGGTCTCCTAGCATCAAATGAGAGGAAACGGTTGCCAAAATTTTAAAAAGTCAGCGCCATATTGAAATTCTTTGTTATTGCACCGATGTCGTTCAAAATCGATATTTAGGGTCCCCTAGCGTCAAAAGAGACGAATTGGTTGGCAAAATTTTATAAAGTCAGCGCCATATTGTAATTCTTTGTTATTGCGCCGATGTCGTTCAAAATCGAAATTTAGGAAAGAGAGGGAATGGTTGCCAAAATGTTTAAAAGTCAGCGCCATGTTGAAATTTTTTGTTATTGACGCTTGGGGACCCTAAAGATCGATTTTCAATATGGCATTGACTTTTAAAAATTTTGGCAACTATTTCATCTCTTTTGAAGCTAGGGGACCCAAAATTTCGATTTTGAACGACATCGGCGCAATAACAAAGAATTCCAATATGGCGCTGACTTTATAAAATTTTGGCAACCAATTCGTCTCCTTTGACGCTAGGGAACCCTAAATATCGATTTTGAACGACATCGGTGCAATAACAAAGAATTTCAATATGGCACTGACTTTTTAAAATTTTGGCAACCAATTCGTCTCTTTTGACGCTAGGGAACCCTAAATATCGATTTTGAACGACATCAGTGCAATAACAAAGAATTTCAATATGGCGCTGACTTTTAAAAATATTGGCAACCATTTCCTGTCATTTGACGCTAGGGGACCCTAAATATCGATTTTGAACTACATCGGTGCAATAACAAAGAATTTCAGTATGGCGCTGACTTTTTAAAATTTTGGAAACCATTTACCTAATACAAAATACTAAATACAATAACTCACTATAGTTAAAGGTATTAATAAAATTATTGTTTTATGATAAAAATTAAAAAAAGTAGATATTAATTTTATTTTTAAAGTTTAAAAAATTTTAATGACATAATTCTCCCCATTTTATTGGAATCACCTGCGTACCTGGTATCACTACGCACGCTCAGTAATCCACGCCGTCACGTCACGCACACTAGCATATTCTCATTGGCCTGTTTTTTTTCGTTCTTTAGTAGCGCGATACTCCTTCTAGACATATAAGTATTCATAGCTTTAGCCTTCAACTGCTTCGGTAATCCTTTTCATTTAGCTCTCATAGGAAAGATAAAGACAAAGGAAAATTGTCCGACTCTGAGTTCTGACCGAACCTTCGGATTCGGCTTCAGCAACCTTCGACTAAAATACTAACTTCGGCGAAATCTTCGGATTCGGCCCAGTTGTCGGGCCGAATCCGATATAATAATATGAGAAATATAGCGTATTTTGTAACTATTTTGGGGTTATGTTGTTGACAGAGAGCTTAATTGTCTGTATTTTTACACTTTCCCTGACTTGTTCCTATTTCAAAATATCACTGCGCATGCGCATGAAATACTTTAAAACATTAAAACCTACGATTAAAACAACAAAATATAAGCATTTTGCAAGATGACAAACAATAGACATATCAGCCCATTCGTAATTCCTAGTTCCATGTATCAGCCAGAGACACCATTTTCAAAAACATGAGTGAAAGGAAATGTCCTCTGATGTCAAAAAATAAATGTTGCCATTTACCATTTCACTCGTCAGTCGTCAGTGAAAATATTTATAATCGATTCTTGAATAATACTCGAATACAATCGGTAGGTAATGCAGTCACTTTAACTTATGAGTGTCGTTATTGTAAAGACGTAATCCTGCTGTGTATCGCCTGTGCATATCATATTTTGATGTCTTATGTCTCCAATCATGATGACGTAACCTTGCCTCCGTCGACACATTATACATAACTAGCGAACCGCCCCGGCTTCGCACGGGTAGTACAGAATATTACGCCTATGCTTTGCAAACTCCTTGAAATGTTCCTTAAGTTATATTGAACAGTACGTAGGCTTATAAAAGAAGTATTGCTCGGTTTATAATATAGCAAGGTCAACGCGGCGCGGGGGTGGTCACTGGTCGCATCACGTGAGCGAGTCCCGTCATCGCCATCGGGTTGAAATCCGCGTACTTATTTTGGCGTGCGTTCGTTTTTATTTTGCGATAACTATCTACTAAGATATTCATTTAAATTGTTTGGTGTAACGCATTACCATAATGTGCATGAAATGCTTATAAGTAAGTATATAAATAAGGATTAATACTGAATCCGGCTAAATAGATTTCCAATTACCGCATGGTATGTGTTAAAGAAAAGAGTTCGTTCTTAGTATTTAGTTTTTATTGTATGTGTTGTCATGGTTACAGTAATATTTGTTTTGTCACCTTTCTGTCCAAGCTCTGAAAATTATTATGTAGCTATTTAATTAAGTTGAATAAATTGGTATTTTAAATTTATATTTTAACATGGTAGCAGAGCTTGAAAAACGATTGAATATATTGAAATGAGAAGACAGAGCTTGAAAAATAATAAAAATGGATAGCTACGTATTGAAATGGTAAGATAATAAAATAATAAAAATGGATAGCTACGATATCAATAAAGATGAATTTAAAATACCTACGTTTAATGGAGCAAATTACGATTTGTGGAAATTTAGATTAAAGCTATTTTTAAAGTTAAAAAAATGTGAAGAGGCCATTTTAAAAGAGGAGGTCAAACCAGAAATAGATTTGAAAGCACAGAATTATATTGTTAATAGCATTAGCAATTCACAACTTAATATTATAATATCAGAGGATACGGCATATAAAATGTTAAAGAAATTAGATGACATGTATTTAGTTAAAGGATGTGCAAATAAATTGTTACTGAAAAGAAAATTACTTGATACAAAATTTAAGGAAGGAGATCCTGTCGAGTTTTTTCAAATATTTGAGAAGCTGATAAATGAATTAAAAACTGCCGGAGAAACAATCACTGAAGAAGACAGGCTCAATTATCTTTTGTTAATGTTACCAGAAAAATTTTCTCATATAGTAAATATTGTGGATGTACTGCCCAAATCAAGTCAAACTGTTGAATATGTTAAATCAAAATTAATCTTAGAGTACAAGAAAAATGAATCGGAATATCAACAAACTTTTAATAGTTATCATGGGCAATATTCACATGGTCAATATCAACGTGGACAATATTATACAAGAAGGCAAAATTATATACCTAGGGGAAGAACACAGTATACAAGAGGATGTATTAACCATACAAATGAACAAAATGCAAGAGGACAAATTCATTCAAGATACATACATAGAGGTAGAGGATTTACAAGATTTACAAGGAATTTTCGAGGACAATATAATAGAGGAGTCCGAAATCAAAATGATGAGGCATTTATTGTTGAAGTGAATTCAACAAATGATTCAACAACGACAAGTTGGTTACTAGATAGTGGTTGTACTCATCACATTATTAATGACGATAAGCTTTTTTATGAGTATGAAAAATTAGAAAATCCAATTGATATAAAGGTAGGTGACGGCTTTTCTTTAAAGTCAGAGAAAATAGGAAAAATAATTTTTCATTCACAGGTAAACAACCAAATACGTCGAATTAAAATTGAAAATGTATATTTCGTACCTAGCATGAAAATAAATCTTTTAAGTTTGTCATGTATTGTAGATAAAGGAAATATGGTTAAATTTAAAGATCACGTCGGACTTATATATAATTCACAACATGATTTAATAGCTATAGTTAGGAAGAAAAATAGATTGTATGAATTTGAAGGTCAGGTTGTAGTAAATGATAAAAATGTGTATGTCAATGAACAGGTTACATCAATGAAAGAAAAAGAGAAATGGCATCGAATATTAGGTCACGTCAATTTTGGCAAATTAAAAACTATGTGTAGGTATAAACTTTTAGATGGTTTACCGGAAACACTTAATGAAGGTTTCATCCAATGTGAAATTTGTTTGCAAAATAAAATGACAAATTTACCTTTTGAAAATAATCGGAGAAGGGCAACAGAAATTTTAGAAATTATACATACGGATGTAAACGGTCCGATCACTCCAGTAGGATATAGTGATCAAAGATATTTTGTAACTTTTATAGATGATTATAGTAGATATGCAGTTGTATTTGTGATCAAGAATAAAAGCGATGTGTTTGATTGCTTCAGAACGTACGCGAATGCAGTTATAAATCAGACAGGAAAGCGAATAAAGGAAATTAGATGCGATAATGGTTCTGAATATATAAATAGAGATTTTTATGAATTTGCAAAACAAAATGGAATTTATATTAAACCAGGACCACCCTATACTCATCAATTAAATGGAGTTGCAGAAAGGTATAATAGAACGGTAATGGATCGAGCTAGATGTTTGATGATGGAAGCTAATTTGGAGAAAAAATATTGGCCTGAATGTGTGTCAACTGCTACATATTTAGGTAATAGAATACTTACAAATACAATAGAGAAGAAGAGTCCGTTTGAAATATTTTTTAGGAGGAAACCAGATATAAAAAATTTGAAAGTTTATGGTAGTAAATGTTTTGTAAGAATACCTGAAGAAAAAAGAACGTCAAAATTTAATCCAAAAGGAATGAAGGGTACTTTAGTAGGTTATACAGAGACTGGGTATAAAATTCTAATAGAAAATAAAATAGCTATTAGTCGTCATGTTATTTTTATAGACTCTGAAGCAGAAGTAGTCAGGTTTCGAATAACGGATGAAGAACAGAAATGTGAAGAAAAAAACATTAATGAAGAAACTAATAAAAATGGAATACAGAATAATGAATTAAGAGAAATAGGTGATACTGAAAATGAAGAATTTTATGACACTATTGAAGATGAAGAAGATATGAGAAAGAAAGTAAGTGTTGAGGAGGTGAGCGGAAAAAGTCGTCCGAAAAGAGAAAGAAAATTGCCTAAAAAATTTGATGATCATGTAGTATAATATGTTAATGTTTGTGATGCTGGTATACCTGAAACGTATGAAGAAGCTATAAACAGTTCAGAATCAAAGAAGTGGAAGAATGCGATGGATGATGAGATAAATAGTTTAAAACAAAATGAAACATGGGAAATTGTTGATGAACCATTGGATAAAAATGTAATTGAAGTTAAATGGATCTTTAGAATAAAATCAAATGGAAGATATAAAGCACGTGTTGTGGCGAGAGGTTTTCAACAAATTTATGATGAAAATGAAGAAATATATTCACCTGTTGCTAGAATGATAACAATGAAAGTTTTAATGTCAATTGCATGTGTCAGAGGTTGGCATATAGAGAGTATGGATGTAGAAACAGCTTTTTTAAATGGAATTATTAAATCTGAAGTTTATATTTATCCTCCAGATGGTTATGAAATTGGAGATAATAATGTTTGTAAGCTAAGAAAATCTTTATACGGATTGAGAGAAAGTCCGAGAGATTGGTATGAATGCTATAATGAGTTCATGATGAGCATTAACTTTAAAAGATCGAACTATGATTATTGTTTGTACACAGGATGTATTAATAATGAAAAAGTCTATATTTGTTTATATGTGGATGATATTTTAATTTGTGCAGAAAATGAATATACAATTAGAAAGGTTAAGCAAATGCTCAGTAATAGATTTCGGATGAAGGATTTAGGAAAAGTGACACAATATTTGGGAATTGATATTGATTATAAACCCGAACTAAAGAAAATGACTTTGAGTCAAAGCAAGTATAAATATAGAAAGTTTGGCAGCAAAATATAAAATAAAGGATTCTAAGAAATATGAAACACCAATGGAACAGAATTTATCTATTGACTCTGAAGAAATAAATAATAATAACTTGAAATATAGAAATTTGATTGGAGCTCTTATATACATAGCTAGTGGAACGCGCCCAGATGTATCATATAGCGTGAACTATCTTAGTCGTTTTCAAAATACATATGGTGAAACACATTATAAATATGCATTACGAGTTTTGAAATATTTATATTATACTCGCGATTTAGTACTAAACTATAATTCAGAATATGATGAATGTTTTGATGCTTTTGCTGATGCCGATTGGACAGCAGATAAAAATGATCGTAAATCAACAACTGGAATCATTTTAAGAGTATATAATAATCCAGTTTTGTGGAAAACACAGAAACAGAAAATTGTTTCTCGCGCATCAACTCACGCTGAATATTATGCATTGGCTGATTGTGTTACTGAGGTTCTACCAGTAAAAGGTGTGCTTAGTGATCTAGATATTGATATTAAAAAAACCAATTAAGATATATGAAGATAATAGTGGTGCCATAGCTCTTTCTAAAAATGGTAAATTTTGTAAAAATTCTAAGCATATTGATGTGAGCTATCATTTTATAACCGATTACGAGAATAAAGGTGTTATAAGTGTAATAAAAGTTAACACTGCTGATCAATTAGCTGATATCTTAACAAAGGCGTTAGGAAAAAATAAATTTCAATATTTTAGATATTTAATTAATGTTTATTGAGTAGGTATAGAATTTGAGTTTTTTATTTAATGTTGTTACATAATAAAATATTTGTTTAAATGTGAATATTCATGTTATGTTAAATGTGCTGATTAATTAATGCTAATAATTATTATTATATTTTAGAAATACTAAAAACTCAAGGAGGTGTGTTAAAGAAAAGAGTTCATTCTTAGTATTTAGTTTTTATTGTATGTGTTGTCATGGTTACAGTAATATTTGTTTTGTCACCTTTCTGTCCAAGCTCTGAAAATTATTATGTAGCTATTTAATTAAGTTGAATAAATTGGTATTTTAAATTTATATTTTAACAGTATGTGACTATTTTTTTAGAAGTGGGTATAGTGAGCTATCCTTAAAAGATAGATATATGCCATCGCAGACATTTCTGTATAGACTTATCCTACCATACCACCACCATAAATTGTTTTGTTATATCTCAAAGGGATTAGGCAGCGTTTTCGATGAAAGCTCCCAAGCAGCTTGAATTTTTCCGACATTATCAACAATTATCATCCTATTTCAACTAATTTACACAAAACCTTAACAAATTATACACTTAAACCTTTCTCATGAATCACCCTATCTATTGGTGAAAACCGCATGAAAATACGTTCGGTAGTTTTTGAGTTTATTGCGAACAGTACAGACAGACAGACAGACGCGGTGGGGACTTTGTTTCATAATATGTAGTGATATGATTTCGTCAGAATTATGAATACACTTCAAGAAATGAACTGAAGGTCTTTATTGTAGTCTATTCTATTAAAATATAAATATACACACACCCATTAAACGCTGTAGCGTTTTCGACTATTGATATGATAATCGAAAAAAATCGACAGTATCATGGTTAATGCTGGCAACATTTTAAAGAAAATGGCTAAAGCCCTTTAGTCAATGTACTTTGTGATGGCTACTTGCAGGTCGACCACGTAACTATTGTCTCACATCTCACATCCAAAAATATCCATAAGGATCGTTATCGTTACAGTCCTTATATCCGGTACCGCGTAAGCTTTTTCAGGAGTGTAGCAATAGGTCGCAATCAGGTGACTATCACGTGACTATCGATATTTTAGTGGTGGGTCATACGTATAATCCGACTAATTTGAACATCTATGATAATCTAACAATCTATACGGCCACAGCAGTCTTCCAAATTTTACTGCGTTATCCCAATTGAAATAATTAATAACTGCCATAGTTAATAATAATTGCTTTTGAATTAAATATTTAATATCTGCAAATAATTTATGCAATATTTAAGTATTTAAATAGGATGGTACTTCTTACACATAAACACATATAAAACTTGGTAGACTCATTGACAATTCAAAAGCACTTGTAAAAAAGTTTATTTGAATATAAAACATTTCTATTTCTATTTCGAAAACTACATAAAACTTATTCCCGCATCACAGACAGAATTTACCCAGGCGCAAATTATTATTGAATATTATGTAGGTTTATACATAAATCATACGTAATATGCGGCTAGTTCATGGAACTAGGAATTACGACTACGTTAATTAATCCAACAATGATAACAACTGCGAGTTTGATGCCACCCAAACACCAAACTATTTTTATGATTTCAGATTTTCTATCTTTATACTTCGTAACAAACTTTCAGGGGGACTTGGACTTGACAAATGGCCGCCGCCAGACTTGGAAATTTTTTACAATGTTTTGTTAGAAATAATTATTTATTGAAATATTCTTTTTAATTGAAATTTAAAAAAAAAACTTGAATGGCTCAAACGCTACATAATTTTGTTTGGAAAAACAGTGAAGAGGATCATTTTGTGAAAACCATACTACTCAATGAATTTGACTATGGAAAATGGCCCGCGCCGCCAGAGTTTTGGAAATTTTTTACAATGTTTTTGAAGAGGATCATTTTGTGAAAAACCGAAAACTCATCAATACAATGCACTAATTATAATAATTGTAAAATTAATAAACACTTTGGACTATGGCTCAAACGCTCGACGCGAGGAGCCACTGAGCAGAAGAAGAAGAACAAACTTTCAGAC
The DNA here is from genome assembly GCA_029955525.1 of Oeneis ivallda. Classification (NCBI taxonomy): domain Eukaryota; kingdom Metazoa; phylum Arthropoda; class Insecta; order Lepidoptera; family Nymphalidae; genus Oeneis; species Oeneis ivallda. The sequence goes on from JARPMR010000007.1 coordinate 13,896,985, forward strand.
GGCAAACCAGAGATTACTCTTTAATTAGACGTAGTCGTAATTCCTAGTTCCATGCTCTACTATCCAACATACGAAAGTGTCAAAAAGTAACCTTTAAATCTAAAAATTATTCTTCAATGATTTTAACATTAAACATACTTCTTAAAATACTACTCATTGCTTTGCTAATTTGACAAATTATTTAATAAAGCACATTTAATTATTTAACAAAGCAATTTTAAAACATTTTAACAGAAAATATGAGTAGTAAAACGATTAGTGGACACCTTATGTCACCGATAAGAACACCTCACGGCTTGTATCAATGAAAGCCTAGTTTGACGTAACTTTTGTCGTAGTCCTTAACGACATCTTCCTTCAAAAGTCTTACGTGGAACCAATTTTCAGCAATGTTCATACAAAAATTGTATCGATAGTGTACTGCATCAATGTCAAATAATTTTTTGTCCTCAACGATCCTTTAAGGACTGTATCAATGATACGTGGAGCCAAAACCATGTTTTGACATTGATGCTGTCCTTTAATGATTGATATATTTCTTAGCCGGTTGCCCCGCCGATTACCTACGAGTTGATTGTTTTGTTTTACATGTAGAAAATTATTTTGGAAATATTTTTGCTATGGATTTTATACATGATTTCAATATGAATAATTTTAGAAGATCGACATGCCTAAAATGGATAAAATAAACAACATTTTGTAGAAACTATTAAACTAATAAAATAGATTTTTATTTAAAACGGAGAAACTTATTTTGTAATGGTGGAATCGGGATTTGAAGAAACGGAATTTTGGAAAGGATCAGAAAAACTTGACTATGGCTCAAACGCTCGACGCGCGGAGCCACTAAACAAACGAAGAAGAAGAACTTGGATCACAGAGTATAGATTCAGCTTACTCGAGTAAATAAATACTTTTAGTTTAAGAAAATTACTGATAATAGTGGCGGGTTTCATAATATTATGATAATTCGTATTTATTTATTTTAAAATGGTTTTATAATTTGGATAAATTCTATCGTGCTGTCCGCGGAGGGCCCAAAAGTGGGCATTCCCCTTTGATGTTTCATATCCTCTACTTATCTATGATCTAAGGTTCGAAAAATAGTAACGCACTCACAAACGTGTGGATGGCGGCGTTTGTTTCGCAAATTCAAGGCAAACGTTTGTAGAGGTTTGGAGTTTGCGGTAATGCCAAACGTGCGGATGAGGCTTGCATGTGGAACCTTTCCCTAATTTTTTATAACTTATAAGTTAAAGTTTTTATAACTTATAAGTTATAAAAAATTAGGGAAAAATTCCACATGTAGAAATTATTTAAAATAAAATAGAAAATAGAAAATTCAGTCTGTCGAGCTGGGATTCGAACCATCGACTTTTAACTGTTAGGCGACTGCAGAAGCCACAAGGCTACGGAGACCCAATATTGTACCGCGAAAATACCGAACACAATGCCAAATTCACATTCAAAAAGTGTCGATCAGTGTTGAGTGTCGGTTCAATTTTGTCTTATTTTTTTCCGTCTAGCCCCCTTCCGCACCGCGCGATAAGGAACTACGTTCCAATAGATTATAGATAGTTGTAAAAATAGATACTGTTGAAACTAATTAAAAGGCTGGAATCACATCTGTGTGCATTTTGTCCTTATGTAACTGTCAATTTATAAATAATAAATATAAGGGGTGTAAGGGGGCCCATTAACATCTTCGGGACCCAAGTCAGCCTCACCTGCCCGTGGTGCACCCTGCAAATCAACGAACGAGGCAATGGCGAACTAGCTTTTCCCCATCTGGGGTTTTTCAGGTCAGACGGTAGTCGCTGAGAATAAAAAGCTAACCAACCAAATAAATATGGAAAGTACAAGGATAAGAAATTGCGCTACGGATAAGGCGTCGCCACGAAACGACGCGCAGGCACATCGCCCTACACCTGCGATAAGTGTGCGAGGGCTACCGGGCTCCGCGCGGGCACGGCTAAAGACGAGAGCGCATAAGATCCGCTTTGCAACACTCAACGTTGGCACGTTAACCGGACGCACCGGAGAGCTCGCTGATCTGCTTCACCGGCGGAGGGTTCAGTGTGCTTTCCTACAGGAAACCCGCTGGAAAGGTGCTAAATCTAGACAAATTGGGAATGGCTATAAGTTGATTTAATACCGGATCGGAATGTGGTCGAAGTGGTGTGGCTGTGATTTTATCGGCAGAGTATACGGACAAAGTTCTAGAAGTTAAAAGAATAAGTGATCGTCTGATACTGGTTAAAGTGTTGATTGGAAGAAAGATCGCTAACGTGATCAGCGCCTATGCTCCGCAAATTGGCTTGCCAGAATCAGTCAGAAGTTCGTTCTGGAATACTTTCGAGGATACACTCCAGCAAATTCCGCCTTCAGAATATCTAGTGTTGGGAGGAGATTTTAACGGTCACGTTGGCGAGAAGTGCGAAGAGTTCAACAGGGTTCATGGCGGACATGGTTACGGACAGCCAAATAGTCAAGGAGAAGAACTCCTCAATACTTGTATGGCTCTTGACCTGGCAATAGTCAATACTTTCTTTCAGAAAAAAGAGGCTCTCCTGGTAACTTATAAAATTGGTCCCGTGGAGACACAAATAGACTACCTACTGGTACGGCGAAACCAACTCAGCAAAGTAAAGAACTGTAAGGTAATCCCTGGTGAGGGTATCACAAGCCAGCACTGACTTCTCGTAATGGATGTCCTCCAGCCTTATGAGCGTCTATTGCGTGAACACTGCACGTCTACAATCAAGTAGATCAATGGTGGAAGCTTAAAAGTGTAAAGAGTATAGAGTTTCAAGCTACATCTAAAATGGTTGATTGGGAAGTGGAAGGCAAAAACAGCAATGAGCTCTGGCAACTATAGCAGTCCAGCATTACTAAGATAGGACGTGATGTACTTCGTGCATCTAAAGGTGGCCGCAGGATAAACAAGGAGACAGGGTGGTGGAGCAAAGATGTTCAGGAGGCAGTGAGAAATAAGAAGGAACGCTTTAAAAGGTGGCAGCAGACCCAAACGTAACTAGACAAAGAGGATTATGTACGTGCCAAAAACCAAGCGAAAAAGGTAGTGGCAAAAGCACGCGCTGCAATGTATGCTCCACTGTATGACACACTGGAAAGTCACGAGGGGCAAAAACTTATCTATAAACTAGCTAAGGTCAAGGGGAGTAAGAGAAACGGTGGGGTAAGAGAAAGACAAAGTTTTATCTAGCAAACTATGCAGTTTATCGAAATTTGCTATCAGTCGATAAAACAGTATTGTCGAAGTGGTTTAAATTTTTTTAAAGAGATGTCGCTGCGATAATTCTTCAAGGTTATATTAAAGAAAGAAATTTGCCATTTTTCAAAACTCAAAACACGAGTTAGACACGGTTTTATTTATTGCTTGTTTTAAAGTGATTTTATAGAGTTTTCAACAGTTTTTTGTGGTAAGTACTTAGAGTAATGTATAGATTTAATGTTCCAATTGTTTTTTCTGTCTTAAACGTTCAGTTAATTAATTTAAGACATGTTAAAAATTCTAGTCACTAAAAGTTCCGAGTGGGAAAGTGAAACAGAGATGAGCGGGGAAGAGAAACATATGTTTCACTTCCCCCATTTTCAGAGATTACCAACCTTCTTTAAATTATATGTTATTTAAAAAAGACTAATATTTGATTATAGGTCATCTTGTGTCTGCCCCACCAAATTTATTAATTTTATTGATGAAAGCAAGAATAGAGAAAGACGTAAAAATATTGTAAACACGGTGTTAGCTATGTTATTGAACTAAAAAATTAATAAATTTAGAACTTACTCAAAATTTGTTTTGGTTTACTACCCCTGACTTGGCGACTATGTTTCACTTACCCCATTTTCAGTTTTTTCCATTTATTTAAGAAATTAGACCATATAGCCATGCACTGAGACTCGTTATCGATTGAGGCAATTAAAGATGCCATTTTAGTTGTTGAAATAGTTCTATAGGCCTCATATTTATAGAGTTCTGATCATAGTTTCACTTAACCCATTTCGGGGGTAAGTGAAACAAAACCATAGTCTACTTTTAATGAATAATTTCGTCGTTTTTTGCACGACTAGAGGGCTTGAAGATCATGTCATAAGAAAGCCGATTTAATGAAGAGTATAAAGCATTTATTGTTATTCAAATTGACAATCTTTTTAGTGGCTTACAGGTCATTTTCTAGAAAAAACAGTAAAGTATGTTTCACTTACTCCCCCTGACCTTAAGTCTAGAAGTACCGCAAGCAAAGACATTACCAAGTGCGTCGCTATTAGAAACTCGGCTGGTGTTTTGGCAACGGACACCCATTCTATTAAGAACCAATGGCGAAACTATTTCAATGAGCTGTCTAACCAGACGTTTGCGACACCACAGCCGCCCCCACAGACTTTTAACTTGGGGCTAATACCACCCATAACACCCAATGAAGTGGCGAAGTCTTTATACCGTATGAAGAATGGTAAAGTTTGTGGACATGATGGCATACCAATAGAAGCCTGGAAGGCTATGAGTTCCCAAGGCGTACTCCTGCTCACTGAACTTTTTAATATCATCGTATTTACAGGTCGAATGCCAGATGCATGGCGCATTAATGTAATAACCCCTATCTACAAGGGTAAAGGCAGTGTACAGGAGTGCGGCAACTATAGGGGGATTAAACTCATGAGCCATACCATGAAGCTTTTTGAACGGATTTTAGACCAAAGACTCCGTCAAGAGTGCTCTGTGTCAGAATGTCAGTATGGCTTTAGGTCTGGATGTAGTACCATAGACCCAATTTTCGCTCTCAGAACACTCATAGAAACGCATACAGAGCGTAATCAACCCCTACATTTGGCTTTTCTGGACCTACAAAAGGCCTTTGATTGTGTACCAAGGGAGCAAATCTGGTTTGCATTGAGGTCTAAAAACTTGCCGGAAGGGTACATACGTATAAACCAGGACATGTACACCCAGACTGAAGCTATAGTAAGGACCGCAGTCGGTGACACTTCGACCTTTCCAATCACAGTAGGAGTACACCAAGGTTCAGTGCTTAGCCCGTATCTCTTCTGTGTCGTGCTTGATGCTCTGTCGGCGGACATTCAGAGTACTCCTCCGTGGCTAATGAAATATGCCCACGACATCGTACTTGTCAGTAAGAACAGGGGCGCACTTGAAGTTAAGGTGAACTCGTGGAAAGATACTCTTGAGAAGGGCGGTTTAAAACTCAATACCGCAAAAACAGAGTACATGGCCTGTAGTGTGGGGGATCACGATACCATCCATGTAGATAACGTGCCCGTTAAAAGATCGGATAAGTTTAAATATCTTGGGTCTGTACTACATGAATCCGGAAGCGTCGACTACGATGTCAAGTCCGAATCGCCGCAGCCTGGGCCAAGTGGAGGGAGATAACGGCAGTAACCTGTGACCCAAAAGTTCCTGTCCGCCTAAAAGGATTGGTCTACAAGAGCATCATACGTCCTGTAATGCTTTATGGCAGCGAGGCCTGGCCAGCGCTAACGAGACATACCCGCGATCTTCACTCCAATGAAATGAAGATGCTTAGGTGGATGTGTGGTGTTACTCGCTTGGACAGAATTCGCAACGAGTACATCCGCGGTAGCCTTGGCGTGCGAGATATCGCAGACAAAATGCAAGAGTCTCGGTTGCGTTGGTTTGGCCACTTACTGCGCCGTCCCCAAAACTATGTGGGTCACAGGTGCCTAAATATGCCCGTCCCTGGACAGCGGTCCCGAGGCCGGCCAAAGAAACGGTGGATTGACATAGTACAGGCAGATGCACGTGCCAACGGTCTTCGTAAAGAGGATGCTTTAGATCGTGCAAAGTGGAAGAAACTTAGCAGGAAAGCGGACCCTGGCGTATGCCGGGACAAACGCTAGGAAGAAGAAGAAGTAACTGTCAATTTATATGGAGTCATGTACGCATCGCAAAGCCGAATTGATGCGATTAATGCTGGGCAAACAACCACGTCTAATATTTTTTGTTGGATTATTTGGAATAGGTGCACAGACATGTCCCAGTTTAGTATGGAGGGTGGTTTTTTATTCTGAGCGTCCATTAACCAGAACCAAACTGTCATCACGTGAAAGAGAAAAAAAAATAAAATTAAACGCCATAAAAATAATAATTTTAGAGTCCTCGGTTTTTTTAAAATTAATTATGAAAAATACCGTTTGTAGAAAATATTTTTCAATGGATGGTAACACTAAAAACTTTTATAATCTATAGACTATCAAATCTGGCACCGGTTAATGTCACGTAAATTAATGATTAAATGAGCTTACCTGTAAGTGAAATTCAATCATAATTATACGAGATGCCTTGTCCGAAGAGATTAGCTGAAATAAAATGTTATTTTATTATAAATATTGTAGTAACACTTGTCAGTTACTACCACGAACACTGTTTTTAGGGTAGATTTCTTTTTTTTTTTTTTGTGGGTAGTTATTACCTACATTTCTTCGTGGGTACCACGGAGTACTATTTATATGTGGGACTCAGTTGTTTAGCCTCATTTATTTTAGAGTTAATCGTATTTTCGGAACAACATTAGGGATTTCCAGGGGGGGAGGGAGCTAATCTCTTCGGACAAGGCATCTCGTATAATTATGATTGAATTTCACTTAGAGGTAAGCTCATTTAATCATTAATTATACTCATGCCTTGTCCTCTAGATTAGCTGAAATAAAATGTTATTTTATTATAAATATTGTAGACTTTTAGAGCATGTTCCGAAAATACTGAGGTAATGACTTGTTTACCAGAGTTACAATTTATGTTTACATAACATTTGTAATCTCAATGATATATAATACTATGTTACAGTAAAACGTAAACATAATATTATTATTAATTTATAGCTATTTTTTCCTTTCGATGAACCCTTACAATACAAAACTGAAAAATTAATCATTAAAGTTTCAGATTAAATTTTTATATAATCATCACATTTATTTTATTGCATAATATTTTAATTATTCTATTGTTCTGGCCATAGAAGTATTGTCCTGATTAAAAATATTTTTACTATAACATTTCCAAAAAGTATTCGAGTCATGACTCTAGCCAGCAGTATTGCCAATAGGATCTATATTGAAACATGAACTTGGCTTTTGAAGTTACAGCATGTCTGGTACTGTGACCAGAAAATATGGAGACATCTATGCCGCTACCTTTTAGCGTGTTTTTAACCCAGCAACTTAATGTTTGTGTTGAAACTGGTTTAAAGGTTTCTTGTAACTGATAAATAAATAGTCTTGGCTACGCCGTACACAAGTTTCACTTAAATAAGCTTTGTGTCTGTGCTGGGTACATAGCTGGTTTTTCAGTTAAGAAAGGTATGATGAGGACGAGTTGATTTGAGCCTGGTCTAGATTTTTTGATCAAATCAGGAATTTTGATGATTATTTCTAAAGAGGCTAGAAGGCTTTTTCTATATTTTTTACTTTAATTTTCGAAAATGTTTGATTTTTGAGTGTTGTTAGAGCTAACAATGTAATACATTTCATTGAAAGTTGGTCCAACGATAAACCCTCATTAATGATGATAATTGGTCAAATGATCTAGAACACAAGCTGTATCCCATGTAAGTTCATATCTCGGAAGAGGGGGTTTTAGTCCAAAGATTCCCTTAATGAATCTTAAAACTCTCATCTTTAGAAATATTTGAGCCCAGTACTAAAGATAATGTGGCTCTATGAGTATTTAAAGTTCCATACTGAGCTCCACTCTTGAAAAGCAATGTTAGGAAATTTAAGATATCTGGTACTGGTGGTCTAATACGTCTATCGAATAGGGGGACAATGTGTAAACCCCTTTTTTCAAGCAAATGTCGTACTATTTGATGGAACTTCTGCCAGGGATGCCAGCATTATGTCTAACGATGCTGGTGAGAAGTCTCTTCGTAATAACCGCCGTATAATATCTCGGCAAGGTAAGTTGCAATTGTATATCGCGTTTTCTTAAAAAAAGAAATTTTAATATTTTCATGTGGGTTTAGAATTATCATGTCAGAAATTAAAAGTGATTGAAAAAGGGGGTACCAAGGTTTCGTCGGCCACCTAGGTAGGTACTACTTTAATTCTTGTTTCTGTCAAAAATAATTTTTTGAAGTGTTTTAAATGTGATTTAAAATGGAGGAAACACATAAAAATAGAAGTTAGACCATCTGATTGTAAAAGCATTTATTGCGAAAGCATCGGGAAACAAATCTTTCGCATTTTTTATTGACGTGAGTTGTAAAAAGATCGATTTGAAGTTGGCCAAAAAGATTGGCAATTCAAGTGAATGCTGGATCGCTGAGTTCCCATTCAATGTCTGCGTGAGTACGTCTTGATTCAGCGTCAGCAATGGTATTTTCAGAGGAGCGAATATAATATGCGTATATAAAATACTTCGCGATTCACACCATTGCCAAATATTCCTAGACACCTCTGTTAAGTGAGGGTAAAGTACACCACCCATACGGTTAATATAACTGCTGGCGGTGGTATTATCGATTCATAGAAGAATCTGACAGTGATGACGTTTAGCAGGAAAAAACTGCAAGTAGTTCTAGTTATTTAATATGTTGGGTCGCTTCCCACTCGAACCACTGTCCGTCTGTGGATTCTGACCCACACGCTGTACCCCATCCCGATGTTGAGGCGTCAGAATATATGTAACTATCTCTGTTTTATAATAGTCACTTCTAATTTTGCGCATAGAACTATTAATGTTATTCAGCCACCAAGCAAAATCTTCGTTTAGCGAATCTGGGATATACATTGTACGATTATAATCCCTGTGACTTAGTGAATTAAGATATTTGCATCGTTCAAAAGCTTTCGCGTATGGCCAGCCATACTCTATGGCAGTACAGGCAGGAATTAATAAACCTATCAATTTTGCAATGTTTGATTAAGACTATTTTGTATTACACTAGCGGCACGCTATGATGGCCGGTTTGACGTTTGTCCGCTCATGAAGTTCCGTATTAATTGATAACCACTTTGAAGGAAATAATTGTATTACTTTATTGACGATAGTGATGTGCAGAGATTCATAAATTTTATCGAATGTAGTTTTAGGTTTAGGACTCAAAATTTATTTATTAAATTGATTTCTAAAATGTATACAAGTGTAGAAAAATCAGTTTGCACCATTTAAGGGGTGAATGTACTTGTGAATATGAACAATTTTCACTATGTGGACAAACCTCTGAAATCGCAAAAAAATATCAGCTGTTTCATACAAAAGGTAAAAATTTTATTTTTATATGATATATACCACAACTCGGCATTTGGTTTTCTAAATTGAAAATTTTTAAAAATGGAATCTAATACGATCGTCACATAGGATCGCTGGCTAGCACAACTACTACCTCCGGCAAACTCGCGTCAATGCTCAATGCAAAACAAAGCAGTTTCGAATTGACGTTGCTTCGAAAAGTATAAACTGTCAGTGCAATGCGATTGTGATATAGTTTTGACCTGGCTTTGGATTTCAAATATTGATACTGCATTACTGTTGACCCTTGCTCGTTAATTTGGACTCTGTTCAAGCCCTTTGTTGTGGATTTCGTCGATATGACCGAACGTACGCAGAGAACTGTTCTAAATAGTCAGACACGTGAGTTCGTAATACGCCTTCGTAACTATTTCGATCGTGAAGCTCAAAATGGAGGGCCAATTTTACCTATAACGTCAGTGGTTGAACGCGTAGCTGATGCGCTTAATATTGGACAACGAACTGTTAGACGGATAACTAAAAAAAAATATGGCGAGACTGGCACAGAAGAAAATAAACTTCACACACCAAAAAAGAGAAAACGAGCAAAACCAGTCGTAGGCATCGATAGCTTTGATGCCGATGCTATCCGAAGACATGTTTACGGCTACTATTTACAGAAGGAGTATCCAACAAGAAAAAAGTTGGTGCATTCACTGAAGGAAGCTGGATTATTCTTCGGTGGGGAAAGTTCTTTAACGAAGATTTTGAAGACCATTGGATTTCGATACAAAAAATGTAACAAACGCAAAATATTGATGGAAAGATTTGATATAGCGATGGCAAGGTATACTTTTTTACGGCAAGTGAAAGAAATCAAAAATTGGCAAAATGTTGTGTTCTTGGATGAAACATGGCTTAATGCTAACCATACTGTAGGCCGTTCTTGGAACGATGACACAGCAGCATCTACTTCCAAAGTTCCTGTAGGAAAAGGATCGCGACTTATAATTTGTCACGCCGGAACCATCAACGGGTTTGTCGAAGGTTCTCTCATGGCTTTTGCGTCAAAAACCACTGGAGACTATCATGAAGACATGAATGGAGAAAAGTTTACTGAATGGTTTACCTCAATGTTGTGTAGCCTCCCTGAACCATCTATTATAATTATGGACAACGCCCCATACCACTCGATGCAAATTGACAAGCCACCTGCCCAATCCCAAAAGAAAGCTGATATCGTCGCATGGCTTCGTAAAAATGGCGTAGATGCAAACATGAATATGTTAAAAGCGGAATTAGCACGTCTTTTAAAAGAAAACAAACCAACCAAGATCCGATACGTCATTGACGAAATAGCATTAGAACATGGGCACAGAGTTATACGGTTACCGCCTTACCATTGTGAGTATAATGCGATTGAGTTGGTGTGGGCTCAAATTAAGGGATATGCTGCAAGACACAATACAGAACCCCCATTTACCACAAAAAAAATGCTAAAATTATTAGAAGAAGCTTGTGAACATGTGACTAAAGGAGACTGGGAAAAGGTTGTGAATAGAACTGTTAAATTAATAAGGGAAGATTATGAAAGAGATGTGAAAATAGATAATATTATAGAAAACGAACATATAATTATTAATGTAGGTGATGATAGCAGTGACGACAGTGAAAATAGTAGTATGGACGAATCTGATTAATTATGGCCTTTTGTGGCACCTTTTTTGGTATCTTTTGTATTCATATGTTTCTTGTGTGCATATAAAGTATGTATATTCATTTTCATTCAAATATTCAGTTCGTTCAAATAAATTAAATAAACATATACATTTTTGTTTTATTAAACCTATTTAATCAGGTACAAAAACAAAACTTAATTGTTTTTTGTTCGAGAATAAATTGACATTCCACATCACTATTGTAATGTGTCAAACCGGCCATCATAGCGTGCCGCTAGATTAGTTTGATTCCTAATCTATACTAATTTTTTCCCGAATCTTGGGTCTCTTATCATTAGGTAAATAAACTTTTAAATCATGAGAATCGATTATAAACAAGGAATTTGCAAGAAAGGGATGGTGAAAGATTACTTTTATCGAAATTCACTATAAAGCCTAATGCTGTCAGAAGTTTAATAGTCATATTGATATTTTCATTACATTCAATAGAAGATCTACCGATAGATAAAATATCATCAAGCTAATATATTATTAGACATGAAACCTAGACCTAGTCGCAATTCCTAGTTCCATGCATGAAACCAGCTTGACTCAAGAGTTTAATGACGGGTTTCATTATTTATGTAAATATGTATGGCACTGTATTTAATCCGAAAGGTAGGACATTAAATTCATATATTTTTCCATTGAATGAAAAACTTAGGCATTTTCAAGAATCCGGATGAATTTTAATAAAAAATAGGCATCAAGTGTAGCCATAAATGAATTTTAGTTATTAATTTTATAGGTGTGCGTATATCTTTCAATTTAAATGTTGTATGTGATATGTGTAAGTATATGTTTATTGAAATTTTTTACATTTAATATAAAACGATTTTTATCGTTAGACTGCTATTAGGAATTTATGCTCGATAAGTATTGATCAGCGCACGAGTAGTAGCACGCCAATCGTAAGGAGTTACTTAATTGCCATGTGATAAACTGCCCATTTCTTCAGCGGTATATTCAGAAAAACGATGGGAGGAATTTGCGGAATAACTTTACGTGAAAATGTTAACTAATAACCCCGAAACCAAGAAATAATCGTTTGATCATTTGTGATTAAGGCCCATTTTTGGGCAAATAATGAAAGTCGACCGGCATATTTTGCCTTATCTTGTCGCGACGTGGATTTCTGTACTGCTGCTGCTGTTGCCGCGACCTTCTCGATGAGTAGTCGGGCTTACGCGCTGGAGCAGGCGGGTGGCTCCTCGTTTGGGCCGGCTGCCTGCGCGCCGGCGGTGGAGCTTTGTAGTTTAAAACTTTTGAAGTCGATGGTTGAGGTTGTATCGTTTTTCTTACTGCTGATCTGTTACTCTTGTCCTGACCCTTTATTATATCAAATTTTGATCTTGAGTCAGCTTTTGCTGTTTTTATGGTATCTGCTACGTTTTCACCAAAAATGTAGGTATTTATCAATCTTTATTTGAATAAGGTGGTCATTCACCTCTGTTTTGAGCACAAAGTACATTATACAGAGTACAGACCCTAGGTACGATGAAATGAAATATTTCCCTCATATAGAATCCGAGTATTGTATATTACAGAGCATACGAATGCCTTCCATTATTTCCTTTGTCATTTTGCTGTCTGCATTCTATAGTTGAGTGTCTGCGACCAAGAGAATATAACCACTATCTACGACACGAGCGAGGCCAGAAATTACAGAAGATATCTGTTTCTGTCTGGCTTCCATGCCCTTCTTTCGTTTTAATACGAACTTGGGCAAGACTTTAGTTCCATGTTTAATAAAGGAGCATTAACGCGTTCGCTGTAAGCAGGAACCATATATTTTTTGTTCTGGAACAAATCTTTTCGGACCTCTTTGTCAAGGCCATTTAGTAGGTAGCACAAACATATAAAGTTTAGTAGCAATATGATTTAATCGATCGGCCAACTCCTTGTAAATTTCCAGCCCGAATTGTGAAGCGGGTGTTTTTTCTTTATCTCCAGTGGGAACCTCCGTAGGTATCTCTGGTGTATATCATGAATACCTCGCCCAAAGGTGGGTAGTTTGATTATAATTCCATTGAGTGGAATTTACATAATTCCTGTGAATTGATCGTTAATTTAAGGTACGGTGAAAGACTCCGTTGAGTAATTCGATGCACACAATATAATAATTCCATTGAATGGAATTTACATACAAAGTTTTTATGATGCAATTCCTGTGAATTGATTGTACTTTGTTAATGTAAGGTACGTGAAAGACTCCGTTGAGTAATTCGATGTACATAATATAATAATTCCATTGAATGGAATTTACATACAAAGTTTTCATGATGCAATTCCTGTGAATTGATTGTACTTTGTTAATATAAGGTACGTGAAAGACTCCGTTGAGTAATTCGATGTACATAATATAATAATTCCATTGAATGGAATTTACATACAAAGTTTTTATGATGCAATTCCTGTGCATTAATCGTACTTTGTTAATGTAAGGTACGTGAAAGACTCCGTTGAGTAATTCGATGTACATAATATAATAATTCCATTGAGTGGAATTTACATACAAAGTTTTTTATGATGCAATTCCTGTGAATTGATCGTACTTTGTTAATGTAAGGTACGTGAAAGACTCCGTTGAGTAATTCGATGTACATTTCAAGTCCAGTAGATGATGAAAATGAGCTCGTAGACTCTTCACTTCTACGTGCCCGCTGTAATTTAATTTCTTATTATACTTGAATATTATTTATAAAAACTAGAATATTAATTAAGAACTATTTAAATATTTGAATGATACAGTGTTGCGTGGCAGAGCACTAAAAAGCGAATGAGGCTAAACAACTGAGTCCCACATATAAATAGTACTCCGTGGTACCCACGAAGAAATGTAGGTAATAACTACCCACAAAAAAAAAAAAAGAAATCTACCCTAAAAACAGTGTTCGTGGTAGTAACTGACAAGTGTTACTACAATATTTATAATAAAATAACATTTTATTTCAGCTAATCTAGAGGACAAGGCATGAGTATAATGTCATTTTGAACCAAATACATGTCATTTTGAACCATGGAACTAGGAATCACAGACCAGGAACTAGGAATTACGACTAGGTACTTTTGAACTGCCTATTCGAAAATGAAATTATTTGTTCCTGACAGTCATCTGACATTGACAACTTACATAGAATAATATTTTCAGTTTTTTACCGGTGTATAAATCACATGGAACAAGGAATTACGACAAATCACAAGCAAAAAAATGAGTCAAAACAAAAAAAAATTTTTTTATTATCGGAGGCTTTAAAAAATCTGTAAATTATTTTGATAGAAGCCTTTTGGGATCTTTATCCAACTACATTAAAATCATCCTTGTTAATTAAATTCAAATTTAAAAAACCAATTTTGGACAACTCAAGGAACATCTCGAACATCTCTATCTTGTACGTTTCTTTTCACGCAGAGACGTCAAGGCACGAGTCCATGACAGCCAGCTCCAATTGTGACAACATGACAAAATAAATTAATCATATGACTTCTCCCATCAAGTCTTTGCAACTTTGCAAGGCTATTGATTTGTGATTTGTGTCTCGGTCTTGATTCTTGCTCGACATAGTTTTTGTGATAATCAGAAATGGCGAGTCAGACACAGGGGATCCAGCAATTGTTGGCTGCAGAAAAGCGCGCTGCGGAAAAGGTTTCAGAGGCAAGAAAGCGTAAGTCGTTAAATTGCGTACCTATTACGAATCACTATTAACACCCTTTAGCTGCAGCACTCAATGGAAGTAAAAATAGGTACCTTTTTTCCTTTACATCTGTAGCTCACAATCAAGTATGTAGGTATTATAAGTGTAGATTACTACATTACAGATGATGAGTAGATTACATTTTATGTTGAGTTTTGTTCTATACACTTACATCACATGATAGTGATTCCACGTAGCTTAAAAAAGGTGCTTTAAAATAGAGATTTCAAGTTACGATTAGCTAGCTGTATCCAATAACGGCGACGATTACAGGTATATTTATTGTTGTATTTGACAAGTGTTTTGTGGATTAGATTCTTTTTGTTGCTGTGTCCAATTTGGTGCTCTATTCCTGAGGTATGACTAAAAGAATATAAAGAGGAAGTATGATATATTACAGCAGCATAAACGGAATATTGTATGTTATGCTAATCCATTTATCATTACTTCTAATTATGAGACCTGTGTGTTTTTTTAATATTTTTTCTGCTACTTTACATCTGCTGATGGATTGTCTAAATTGATTGTTACATTGAGAATCGCTATCACCTCTGGCAGATACTCTGGCTGTTGGCCTAAAATGCATGGACTATCAAGTTAGAAATCGATTGGTTGGTGAAGTTATAAAATATAATCTGAAATAAGAGTGTTTCCTTTTTATTTGACTGATGATCACCAACAAGGTTTCTATAAATGTTAGTCTCAGGGTAAGATCTATAGATGGCATTCTCACTCAGTTCAGACTCAAGACTGAGCTAAAACGAGACAGATTTATGTCAGGACATATTTGTATCTCATTTTAACTCTATCTTGTGTCTTGAGCAGAGCCAGAGTACGGATCTATAGATCTCAGTCTTAGTTGATTGTTCATCTATAATTTATTGTTTAGGAAAAGCAAAACGACTAAAGCAGGCAAAGGAAGAGGCTCAAGATGAAATAGAGAAGTACAGACAGGAACGAGAGAGGCAATTCAAAGAGTTTGAGGCCAAGGTTTGTGAATAATAATCTCTTTTTTTGCTGATAACTTTCTTAGAGACTAATAACAATACTAGCTGATGGGCGCCATTCATTTTACAAAAAAACGAATAAAAAAAAAAATTGACAAACAATGTTTGACAAAAATTATGAATCCATATAATCATTGTTAAAAAACTTCTGGTTTTTAAAATAATTCACTTGGCAAAACATTTACCAGACAAATTGCCCTTTCATAAATTATCATTTGGCAAACAATTGATTTATAATTGTGTTTTTTTTTTTCAACTAATGAATTAACCCAAATAAGTCAAAATATGAGCACCCTGACTCCACACAGTCTTGTCTGCCCTGCCCCCAGAGTGTTTTTATAAAGGGTGAAACCAGAAGCTCACAAAGGAGGTCCTAAGTGAAGCAAGGCTATGAAGCCGAGTGGAGCGAAGGGGGGAGATGGTGAACAAAGCGAGCCAGTGACCACAGAAGTGAAACGAACATAGCCCGTTTTAAAAACTTGACATGTTAGGGTTGAAATTTGAGCACCCCGACTTCATGCAGTCTTGTATGTCTTACCCCTAGAGTGTTTTTATAAGCGTGAAGCCAGTCTTCTGGCGTAGCCTGTTTTAAAAACTTGACATTCTTGGATCCTCCGCAAATCATACTAGCAGTAAAATAGCAATTACTTACTTGTGATTTTGTAAAATTGTGCATTTGACTCCATTTAAAGAAAATCCCTTTGAAAAAAATTGGTACTTCAACATTCATTATGTGTATAGAGTTGTACTGGATGTTTTTTTCAATATTTGTAGCACATGGGCACAAGGGAAGGTGTTGCGGCCAAGATTGATGCCGAGACCAGGGTGAAGATAGAGGAAATGAACAAAATGGTTCAGACACAGCAAGAGGCGGTAAGCATATTACACATAAGCTATTGCATACATAAAACCTCTGCAAAAAAGTAAAATACTATAGTTGTTGCCACCATTACTTTTTCAGTGCTTTAATAGATACAGGGTATGTTCCGATATGCACTGCAAGCACTGCTCAGTGCTCAGTGCTCTCACTGGTGAAAAATTCGTTTCGTTGTGGACTGTCAGTACACTGCCGCAGTAAGTACCCTAGGGAATTATATGACGTCATAAATCGCCGCCATGTACTGTGAGCACTTTGATCACGTGATCAAAGATCAACAGCGCCTAGAGATTTTTTAATTGTAAAATAAAATGTATACTTATATGTTTTATATGCAATTAATTCAATTGAAAATAAACTCGGACATTAAGTTTTAAAAGCAACAACATTCAAATAATAATTTTTCTTGTTGAACAGAAAACCTGTACATGATAAATATTTTCATTTGAAAACAGTGTCAAAAAATGGGGTTGACAGTATGTATACTGGACTGTGTTCCATCTTAAACAGTAACCAGTATAGCAAACTAAAAAAGAATGGCTTTACAGTATACTGGATTGAAGCCACACCTTACAGTGCAGTGGTCACAGTGTATATCAGAACATACTCTGAGTAATGTCAGGTCTGACATTTAATAATGTTGAACATTTACAAATGGAAACTACAAGTTACAACCCCTGTATTTACTATTGCCATCTCTCACCAGCAATTTCCAAACGTGTCCTTCATCACCCACGTAATTAGCGAAGTGAACTGCGCCTTCTGGGTGCAACTACGCGCAATAACGAAAAACTGAATTGCATTGAACCCTTGTATTATTGTTGCATCCACACCACCACCTCCACCTTATAGCTTTACGTTTAATTTGTACAGCAAAGGAAGGTTCATTCTTTATTTTAAAAATTTAAATCACAATTTTTTCCATAGTTTTTTATTGATAAATATTTTTTTATCTTCCTAGCATTTTATAAAAATATAATGACATTAGTATCCTTTATTAATCGATTTGAGGAGAAAACTGTTCTTTTTCAACATTTGAATTATAATTTTCAGGTAATCACAGACATTCTCAACTTGGTGTACGATATCAAACCAGAGCTGCACGTTAATTACCGCTTAGGATAAGCGAACATTATGGTTATACATAAATTATACTATTTCGCTTATTAAATCTTTGCGAATTCTCTTATAGTTATTATTGTTATAATTATTCTGTTTACAATCTAGCCACTTTGCATAGAGGCATATTAAATGCCAATTTGACAGTTAGAGTGCAACAAATGCATGAAAGTTAATCATTATTATGGTTGCCATTTGCTGTAAATAATTAATAGCTTAAATTGCCATTTTTAATAAGTAATCAATGTTAACTTAATCGAAATCAGCTCGATATCATTCCAAGAAAAAAACGTGGAGATCCGTATAACAACACACAAAAAACACTTGCATTTTAAAATTGTATGTTATTCAATGTTGTATGTTGAATAGAAATATATGGAGTTTTAAAAATAAAATTTGAAATGTTTTTTTTTCTTGTTATGAATAGTCTCTTTTTCTGTGTACAGTATTAGAGGAAATATATTGCTAATGTAATATTCTTGTTTTATTCTATGTTGGAGATCCAATTGGGGCTCTTGATTGCAGAGTTCCTGAAAAGAGCAGTTTAAATTTTGATATTCAGTTTTATTTTTTAAAATAATATTATTATTGGTATTTAATCATCTAATATAGATATAATTTTTTTTAATAAAATCTGTTTAGGCCTCAAAATCAAGTGATACTGAGACAGCTTTACAACCTTATCTGATAGACACTGATAACTGCTATGAGATTGTTTTTGGAAATGGGTTTGAATTTTTGATGAACACACGCACAGTCTCTCACACAGTCAGAAGACACAGTAGTCTCATTGTGTAATATTATGTGAATCAATTATTTAAATAATAATATTGTGTGAATCAATTATTTAAATAAAATGCCTCGCCTTATGGATATGGATACCTACCTATAGTTATTACCACGAGTGCGCATGAACTTTACTTGTGGTTACGTGTAGGTACATAATTATGCACGTTGAGTATGTGTACTTAATATGTCGGAGCCAAGGGGGAGGGCACACTGGCTACTTTTAGCTGCAGCGATCGCGCGCTTTTATTACCTTTAGCGTTTTTATGACCCTTTGCGTCTGCTGCGCGATTCGCGCGTTTTTATGGCCTTTTGCGATTGCATCGCGTTTTCGCGACTCAAACGAGTTCGCGTTTTTATGGCTTTTAGCATTTTTATGGCCTTTTGCGTTCGATCGCGGAATCGCGCAGCAGACGTAAAAGGCCATAAAATGCTAATGGCAATAAAAACTCGATAGCTGACGTTTAGCACATTACCTAGATGCGTGACTGATAAATGTAAAAACGAATCTCGCCTTGCTTGTAGTCGCAAACGCGTGTGATTTTCCCAGGTAATGCCGCATCCTTGGTATTGATCACGCGCGATGAGTGAAAGCCGCATTTACGCGGCTTACAAATAAACCCGCTAACGCATGCGGTTTTCGCAGTTAATTTAGCCCTCTCCCTAAGTGGTGGGAGCGGTCAATCGCGAGCAAGCTAACACATGAAAGTTATACGCAAACAATGAACTACAACTAATCAAATTCTTATTTACTTGAGCGTAAACTTATTTTCACCAAGTGTCTCCAGCCATGGAGCGATAGCTCCCACGGAAGAGAACACGGCTGGCTGGTCCGGCAGGTCGCAGCGCTTTGAGGAGAACGACAGGATGCCAACTAACCGGCCGTCCATTATAGCCGGTCCACCTGCGTCGTGCTGAAAATTGAAACAAACAAATCTACGCTTATGTTTTTCATTAACCGACTTCAAAAAAGGAGGAGGGAGAGGTTCTCAATTCGACGGAATCTTTTTTTTTTATTTTTTTTATGTATGTTCACCGATTACTCGAGGACACCTGAACTGATTTGGATTTTTTTTTGTTTGTTTTGAAGGGTATACTTTCCAGGTGGTCCCATATAAATTTTGGTCAAATCGGTCGAGCAGTTTTTAAAATATCAACAATAAATTATATGCTTTGTAGTGGCGCGGGAGTTTGAAGTCGGTTTTTTAAAAAGATTTTTTTTATATTAAATTATTTTAACTTGTAGATAGGCCCCCAGAAAGGGAACCTATGTTTTATCTGTAGGAACTACCCTTTGAACTACCTATAATGCTCAAAGTAGTTATGTACCTATCTATTTAACAGAAGCACACAGAAGCTCAAGCTACAATATTACATTAGGTACAACGATGCAATAGTACAGTAGGTAAACTTTGCTAGGTGTCGCAGGTTTTGCCTCTGTTCGCTTAATTCATCTTGGTGCAAGATTTAAAGAAAGGGTTAATAAGAATTAATAAGATAGTAGGTGCCTTTAACAAAATTTTTACAAGTTATTTATTATTTATTATCCACTTACGTTACAAACATTCTTGGCGAGTGTTATGTATCCTGCACAGAAGTTAGTTCTTGTGACAAGAGTCCTGCAAAAAATTGTACCCCATTTATTTCCGCATTATACTGATTTATATTATTCAATTAATCAACTTCCTTCTTAGTATGGACATAATATGGAGGTCAGTGATGGCTTTTCCATATTTTCTTGGATGCAGGTAAGAAGATGTCATTACTTGGGTTTTATATTGGAACAGATTGGTTGGTGTTCCTATCCTACAGTAGGTAGGTCAGCAAATCCCTATAGGTACCTACATCCTTACTAATATTATAAAGGCGAAAATGTGTTTGTTTGTCCTTTTTTGTGTTTGTCCTTCAATCACGCCGCAACAGGGCTACGGATCGACGTGATTTTTTTCATTGGTATAATTGAGGACCTGGAGAGTGACATAGGCTACTTTTTTTTATCCCGGAAAATCAAAGAGTTCCCGAGGGATTTTAAAAACTAAATTCACCGGGACGAAGTCGCGGGCGTCAGCTAGTATAAACATGGTTTTTCTAGGAATTTCTTCGTTCTAATTGGAGGTCACACTAAAGTAGGTACCTACCTATCTAATCTACTTAGTCTAGGTAAGTAGGTACTAATCAAAATGCATTAAATTACCGCCCATAAACTTCCTGACAATCTGCAATATCATAAACAGGCAGAGTCAACTGTTGAAGGAGCACTTGACCGCCTACGCCACCCGAACCCTACAATAAAATATTTTAAAGAGTCAAACCTAGCCTACTCAATAATATAATTGTCTTCATAAATAGTTTCAAGCTTTCAAACTTGTTTATTTTGGACAGGTTACTAGGGTACGAGGGTAGGTACTTAGTCAACATTGAGTTACTCGGTTAGGTACGGGATGGACGACGATGAGGATTTCGACTTAGGGTGCAGGCTATAGAAGCAGACTAACTAAAATAAAGTTGGTTTACGGACGATAGTTTTACGTGATAACGTCATAAAGGCGACACATCCGCTAACCACAGCGCGCACGCGATGACTGGCGGGCGCTCTCTAGTCACAAACCAACGCTTGGGCCCATAGACTTAGAATTTTTTGGGCCGATCGTGCCTCTCTATTGCTTGTTCCGCGCTCTCGCTTGCACGCTCAGGCTCAGGCGGAACGTGACTTTTTCGTGCGTGCAGCCGGTGTTCATCGATTTATAAGACGTTAGCACGTCAAAAAGTTTTGATTAGAGGTTAATTATAATTACCAAGACCGAACCCCATCCAAGAAATGTAATATTGCTATCAGTTGGCACATTTTTATCCGTAGTGTAATCTATCGTCGAGAGTTTCATGTCTTCTTTGTCAAACGATATGTTCTTATGCAGTCGTAAGACTGCGAAATTGAATTCCAGAGTGTTTGGTTTATAGTTGGGATGGAAGAAGATCTCCGTGACTCTGTAAACATCGCCACCGGCGGTCGCGTTTGAGGAGCCGATGCGGACGGTCAGCATCTTGACGTACTCGCGGAAGAATCTGTTGTTATACTGCCTGCAGAAAAGTAAACAAGCAACATGTTATGGATTAAAATATCATCATCAGCAACCCATCAATGCTCACAAGAGAGCGCAGGTATCTTCTCAGAGAAGGTTTTATAGGTCATAGTCCACCATACTGGCTTAATGCAAATTGGCTGACTTCACACACCTTTGAGAGGACACACGGAGAACTCTCAACAGTGCAGGTTTTTTCACGACGTTTTCCTTCACCGTTGAAACATGTGATATGTTACCTATTTTACAAATTAATTAAACGCACATAACTCTGAAAAGTCAGTGAGTGCCCGGGATCGAACCCTTGACCTTCGAATAGAAATCGCAGTCCTAATCGTTATCTATAGCTTTCTCTACAATATAATCATGTTTCGTTGCTGGGCAAAAGCTTCCCTCTGAGCTTTGGTAAGAAGAAAGTATACTATGGTACCTACCTACTTCGACCTATATAATAAACCTATAATAGCTAGGTATCTATCAATATAGGCTATCACGCTGCATCGGAGCGGGTTGACGTGCTTTATTTGTCGGAATTTTATCGAAACTGGCTTCCTAATGGTTCACTTCAGCTAAGTTTCTTATATGTACTTACAATTGCAAACAATGTGCAGCAGTTAATATCTTGTCGGAGTCGATGATAGCACCGCCGCACCACAGCTGCTTGTTCACCAGCAGAGCAGCAAGGAATGGGTAGTCTTCAATAGACGCCGCCTCGTCTGCATTGTAGATTCGACGGAAACGGCGGTCGAACAGTGGCTCCAGGGTAGTCTTTGACGCTGATGATTTATGAAGATAATATAATTATATAGGTACTATCAGTGATAGACTAGTGGTTAGGACTGTGGTCTCCTATTTGGGGGTCGCAGGTACGAATTACGATCCCGAGTAGGTACGCATCTCTGACTTTTCGAAGCCATGTGTGATGTGATTTTATAAAAATGACTGTGTTAAATGAATTTTTCAAGTGGCAATACTTTCAGTGTGGCAACACTTGTTTTATGTCGGTAATTTGTTAGTTGTTGGCAAACATGGTTGCGTTGGCCAATCAGGAATAAGCACGCGTAGCCGCGACAAAATTACGTAAAGAGTGGGAAAAATGGGGGGGAGAAAGTGAGGGCCGGATGGTCGACAGCGGAGGACAGGCAGTTAGTGATTTATCTTTGAATAGCTCGGTTAAAAATGGGCAAAGTATCAATATTTGTGACAACTTCAGAAGTGGGATGAACCCAATGGTATATGTAAGAAATGATTACTTTGTATGAAATGTTATACCTTCAAAATAGTTGTGAATAATTATTTTTCGAATAGCTAAGATTATAGTATTTTATATGGAATTTATGGTGTTAATTTAGTAATAAGTTGTTGAAAGGCTTTGTCCTTTACAATAATTTTAAGACTACAGTGATTCTATCATATGATCATATCACTTGGAACATTTGGCCAAGGCTACTCTTTGGTACTGTTTTCCTGTGATATTGTTAGCATTGCGACACCCATCATTAATTTCGGGTAGGTCAATTTTCATATAGGATTATATCCCGTATGATCATGACGAAAAGCTATGTTGACATATCAGTTTGGATCATTTGGTCAAAGCGACTCTTTGATAATGTATCCTTGCTATATTCAACATTTGGAGAAATAGTCTTTCTTATGTTATGAGAACTCGATACATTTAGATGTTAAAAAGTTGAAGGTATGACATCAATTATGAATCATTTATATAGTACCCACATTATATAATTTTATTAATACAGTTGCGAACTCGATGAACAGTTTATGGACAGTGTGGGGTTGATAAGGATGACGGGTGAATGTAAATCTGTGAGATTTAACAAAGTTTATTCTATATTGGACTAAGTGTGAATGAATGACTGAACGAAATTTTATTCACAAAAATGCAGGTACAATACAACATGATTGTAAGTGTGTTCATATGTATCCAGGTTGCTATAATAGTGGGGTTATGTGGGTCCTTAATTTATTTATTTTAAGTTTTAACCATGTGTGTTAATGCCATTAGTTTCAACTGACTAAAAATTTAATGTGCAATCAAATTCAAGATTTGTAATTTTCGTCATGTTTTATTTGGAGGGTAAAATGAAATAATGAGTTGAGTGAAAATGATGGCAGCCAAAGTTTGATAGACATGTTTGATTCTAAGCCTTCTTACTTGAAAGGCATAGTTAGACTATGAGTTGAGTCAAAATGATAGTTTTAGTTTTAGACGGTAACTATGATGTTACCTACTGTATTAGACCATGTGTGTCTGTAGATGGTAACTATGTATGTTACCTACTGTATTGGACCAGTGCGTCTATAGGCGGTAAATAAGTATTTTACCTACTGTATTGGACCATGTGTGTCTGTTAATGGTAACTATGTATGTTACCTACTGTATTGGACCAGTGCGTCTATAGGCGGTAAATAAGTATTTTACCTACTGTATTGGACCATGTGTGTCTGTTGATGGTAACTATGTATGTTACCTACTGTATTGGACAAGTTCGTCCATAGACATTCGAACAGTGGCCAAGTGTGCCGTGGATTTCAAAGAAGTGATAAATTTTATTTGGACTACGGGTGTCCTAAAGATAAGTGAGAGTGTCAAGTTATACATGAAATGAAATGAAATCGTTTGTTTGCTAAATGTGAATAATAAAGCGATAGTAATATATTGTAATAATATTTTCTTTCATATTTTGCCATATTATGCATGGCGTGCAAATTCTCAGTTAAGTATCTGCATTCAATTGAAAAACAATAAAATATATGTCATACATAATATTTTGATAGTTAAACTTTATGATTCATGAGTTTTATATCCACTTTTTTCTCGGTTCACGATACTAGTGTGCATCCCAGGAAGATAAGTTCTATGATTTCAAACAGTACTGAAATATGTTCTCTATTTGAGAAATTTAATTCTAAAAAGTTATTTGGTCCACTTTATTGACAGAATAAATTTATCTTGGCACATTGTAGGTATTAACAATATTTCTGTAAAAAAAAGAGACCTACTACTACTGTAATAGTTTTTATATTATAGACCTTTATTTCAATATTTTTATATTTTTATAATATTTAAGGAAATATTGGTAAATTTAAGTATCGTGTACGTGATGCAAACTATGCCACACGTTTTCCGTCATGATTTCATTATCTTCCTAAGATTCAATTCTTAATTTGGATCTACCCGCCTAGTAGAATAAAATCAGAACCAAGCCGAAATCGAGAATGATTATCATTATTGGGCATGAGTGAATCTCTTTTGAAGGGTTCTGCTGTTTTTTTTAACCAACTTCTTTTAGTATATATTTTTTCCACACTTTAAAATTACCTTAATTTTCCTAAATACCATAATTAGCCTGAAAAAAAATTGAATAAACCTAATTGGGATAAATAATAGTGGTTTAGAGGTGGGCCAAGTGTAACAGTGAATTTTATTAGCAACCGTTTAAATGATACGAAGGTAAGAAAGCCTGTGACACGATTTAGGGCAAAATGCCCAATGATACGAATTAGAGTAGACTACTCAGATTAGCAAGATTGTCCTTTGATGATAAACAGCTTAAGATCACATGTATGATTGTAAATATTTGTCAATATAATAATTGTTCTTAATTGGCCGCGAGGGCAAGAAGGGCTTAAACTTTAATCATAATATGAAAAGGCAAGACTGTCAAAAATCAGATGAAATTAAGAATACTTTCATTATTAGGTGGTCGTGTAGCTTTTTGGTCAGCAGTTACGGGTAGGATACGCGATTGGTTGACCGCGTGCATTTTATGTTGCGTTGTTTTGTAGGACTTACCAATATTTTAAAATAAATATATTAATATGAAGTTATTATTGAACGAAATAAATATACCTTCGGGTCGTTTAAGTTGGTAAATATATATAAAAAAAAAAGTTTGAAGAATCACGTCTATGTCATATACTTTGCTTTATAATAATGCGTTTGTATGGATAGTCGCGTAAGTAGGGTTCAAAAAAAAGAAAACAGACAAAAAGAGGGTTATTATTAAATTCTTTGCAATCGGGAATTTGACAGTTTATAATAGGTATGTACAAGATAAGTCATCTAAGTAATATCAGTATGTTGAAGATAATTTTTTGTTGAATCTTTATTTACTTACTCACATTTTAGAAAATTTTATTGCGTACCTACCTGATTACAGAGTATGGTAGGTACATGCAATATTTTATTCATAAGAACTTGACTTGATGAACTGAGGAACGGGAAATCGCAATTAATACGTGTTTGCGAGTGTTTTAAATAATAATACATATTATTATTATTTTGTATATAGCTTCAGTAGCAATATAAATAATATTAGTAACATATAGTGATTATGAGAATTACCTAGTATTATCATTATGAATATTTGAAGTTGTTGAAAATGAACTTTTCTTTGATAAAGAATATTATAATAAATATATTCTAATGAACTGTTACTTTGTGAGTTGATGAAACATTTGTGTTTTGAGGTTATTCATTACGGGTACGACAGGCGGGGTATATTGACGAGGTTTTGATCATGAATTATTGATTATTTATAATTCTTGTAAATCAAATTGGTGATCGATTTACCAATTTATTGCGATGAAAATTACGATTATTATTAGGGAAAATAAATAAACAGTTGTATACTTACGTATAATGACAGATAGAAACTGAAGAAACATACGAGTAGGTTAAAATACACTTACGAAGGTAAACTGGAGCAAAATATTGTGCAATACTTGGAATTATATCTAATGTTGTTTTGTCTTATTCTTAAAATTATCTTGTTTTGATTTAGATCTACTCGTATTTAACTGTGCTAATGGCATAAAAAAAAATACTTTATTAGTGGCATTCTTAAACCTTTCTTAGGGAAAGTTAATGTGTGTGTTTATGTACTATTTAATGTAAGTGCCCACAAGTTGACGCATATATAAACATTTTCCAGCATTGGTTCTACAAAGTAAGGCAGCAAGCAGATTGAACGTCAACTTGCGCCTGTAGTAGAAATTTAAACGATAACATTTTAAAAATAAACTCTTCATGGAAGTTTTGAACGATGATAATCATTAATTTTGTAAGTAATTTGAATTTGAATTGAATTTAAATTGGATTTGGATTGAATTCGAATTGGATTTGAATTGAATTTGAATATGTTTGTTATTTTCATTATTTATGTACAAGAAAAAAAAATCTCTTAAAATCTATTATCAGATGAATTGGACAAAGGTGAAGCTTGTCTCTATGTGAATATTTCTTTCAGCATGCTCAAAAGTGAGAAGTGAAATTAAAAAGTGGTGCATGGGTATAAAATGTACATCCATATATAATTATATACTATAAAAGTAGCAAAAAGCTGAGCTTTGTGAGGGCTCGCGTAGTTTTGTAGCGATGTTGATTCTTTGGTTTTCATGGATTGATTTTGATTTTTGGATTGATTCTTTTGGATGAAGTTAATTTTTTTTTAAATTAAATTATCTAATAAACCATAAATACGCAAAAATACATAAATATTTTTATAAACATTTTTATTAAAATATATATAATATGATTGACCCGACCGATATGATTGATATGACCAAAACTTATGGTACTTAGGCGTGTAAATAGCCCAAGTACGTATTTGCGTGTGCGTTAGTTTGCCAATTTAATATTGACTGCGGTAAATAAAATTTACAACCCTGAACAATGCAATGTGCAGAAACAAACTGTTATACATTAACAATATCACTTACCTGGATCTCGCAGACACTTCTGGATTGGTTTCCTGCAGGACTAGGCTCGTGGCGACACAGGTTGCTTGTTCGGGAAGCGTGGGCGCGTGGCGTTTTGACGGATTATCGAACGCAGTGTCCGATTCGCGTGATTGATGAGCGAAGACTGTCATTTTGCAATTGTAGCGACAATAAATTAGGCCTTGTATGCGTCGTTGAGACAACGGTGCGTGAAGTTGCTAATGTACAACAGAGGGCGTTAAGGCACATTACATAATCCAGGAATGTAAGATTATATCCCAGAATATATATGTTTTATCCGCGCAAACATTCTCCCCGGTCTAGACGGAGTCTAGGATCTCAATAATAAATAATGAGTTTAGCGAAATATAAGTACGCGAACAATAAAATTGTTATAATGTTATACCTAAATTAATAGCGAAAGGCGGTCTTTGAATTAATTATTTATTATAGAAAAATTAAATTAGCGTTAAATTATACTTAGCGTTAAAACAAAGAAAATTTATTTTAATAGATTTATTGCGTTGGAAGCGGGTAAAGTTTTACAATTGGACGCTTAAATTCACCAGATTCCGTTTTTACCAAAGCAACGCGAACCACATTATCAGCCCCTGGATAAACCTTTGTTATAATTCCTAGCGGCCATTGTAACGGCGGTAGGTCATCACAGCCGAGCAATACGACAGTACCTACTTCAATAGGATTATCAGGCGTACACCATTTCTGCCTAACTTGTAAAGTATGTAAATATTCTAAGCGCCATTTTTTCCAATACGACTGTACTAAACTGTCGAGTAACTTTTTGCGATTAACTAAGTTTGGGCGTTCGCTAGGCAAAGGAGTTGCCGGAAAATATTGTAAAGGAGTTGACATTAAAAAATGGGCAGGCGTTAGAATTTCAGGATGCGGATCTGACGATAGTAAACAAAGCGGGCGCGAGTTTAATATGCATTCAATTTGCGTAAGTACAGTTAGCAATTCTTCGTATGTCAGAAGTTGATTACCGATAACTCGATATAAATGCGTTTTGAAACTTTTTATATTAGATTCCCACATCCCTCCAAAGTGTGGAGAGCGAGGAGGAATCATTTTCCATTCTATGCGGTTATTCTGTAATTCGAGGCTTAATTTATTTCTATATTCAGAACTACTCAGAAGTGAATAAATCTCATTTAATTGCGACCTGGCTTTAATAAAAGTTCCAGAGTTATCTGTGTAAAAACAAGAAATTGGACCTTTCCTTGATAAAAATCTTTTTATGGCCATGATAAAAGAGTCAGCTGTTAAGTCCGATGACAGTTCTATATGGACAGCTTTCGTCACAAGACATACGAATAAGCATAAGTAAGCTTTCTGCGACTGATAACCGCGGCGTCGCGTAGGTGTTATGCGGAGCGGACCCGCGTGATCTACACCAGTGTGAAGGAAGGCCTTCGCTTCTTGAAGGCGATAAGAAGGGAGATCAGCCATTACTGGGGTAGGATGCACGGGTTTTACGCGAAAACACGTATTACATTTATGCACTCTAGATCTAATAACCGTCCTAGCGTCTAGTATCCAAAAACGTTGGCGGATAAGCGACATTAAAAGACTCGGTCCAGTGTGGCAATTGCGAACATGATAGTGATCGATGATCAGATCAACTGCGTGGTCATGTTTAGGTAGTAAGGCGGGATGTTTCGCGTCGTAAGGTAAGTCTGCGTTAGAAAGTCTACCTCCGATACGCAATATTCCTTCATCATCTAAGAACACTGCTAACTTTAATAGTTTTTTCGAAGGTAACTGTTTATTTTTTAATCGCGTTATTTCGTCACTGAAGTGAACCTTTTGAATATCTTTTATTATAGCGTTTTCAACAAAATTGCGTTTTTTAACTTCTTCAGTAGAAGGAAGAAGCTTTGCGAAGCGTAAGACATGGTAAGCGGTGCGAATTATTTTTTCCCAGGAGGAAAAGCGTTTAGATAAAACGTATAATAAGGGTTGTTCACATTGAACATGCGTGGTTATTAAAGTTTTTGATTTGAACTCAGGTAGCAAATCATCAGACGTAGGCGAAAATTCATTTATTGGCCATTCAGATGGCGAATTATGGAGCCATTCCGGGCCATTCCACCAAAGGGGGTGCGACAACAATTGCGATGGCAGAACACCACGTGATAAACAATCACTCGGATTTTCAATTCCAGCAACGTGGTAAAAGTGTTTTGAGTCTAAGTTTTCTTGACACTGTGCGACGCGGTTGCTTATAAAAGTATTCCATCTATGAGGTGAAGATTTTATCCATGACAGCGCTATAGTCGAATCTGAAAATGCATAGATTCCTTCAATAGGAATGCGAGAAGAATAAGTATCTTTTACAACTTTAATTAATTTTGACATTAGGAGTGCGGCACATAGTTCTAATTGGACGTTCTGTCGGACAGACCGCATGGCTAGATAGGGACTGGACTTTAACCCGAATGGAACCCTATTGAATTGAAAAGTGCGTATTTTCTCACTGTCGTTAAAGCGAAAAAGAATTTTAAGAAACTTGCGATCGTGAGGTAAAGTTTCTATTTGCATATACATTTGTTTTATGTCAGCTGTCATTGCGATGGGAAATAAGCGAAAATTTAATAGCAATAAAAATAAATCAGCCTGTAAATTGGGCCCAGTGTGTAAAATATCATTAAGTGAAATGTTTTTATTTAGCGTTTTGGCGGATGCGTCAATTACAATTCTTAAGCGACTTGAACGTTTGTCAGTGCGAATAACAGCGTGATGCGGAATGTAATATCCCTCCTCTGTATTATTATTTTCTGGGACCTCAGATAAATAACCTTGTTGAATATACTCATTAATAACTTGGTTATAATCCTGGCGCAATGAAGGATCAGCTCTAAATTTCCTTTCTAAAGAAAGTAAGCGACGATGTGCTACGCAGCGCGAGTTACCTAACTCAGTAACATTTTTACAGAAGGGTAAAGCTACCGAATAGCGACCACTCTCATCGCGAGAAACTGACGCTGTATATAAACTTTCACATTCAGTCTCGTCAGGGCTGAGATGGCGTTTGTTATCAATTTGTTCTAATTCCCAAAATTTTTGAAGATTAAAGTTTAAATCATCAAGTGCAAGCGCGGTAAAAGATGAGTCATCAGAGTTGCAATCAAAACTACAATCACCCATTAAAACGTATCCGAAAGTAGTCAGTAGTGCAGCGGGTGCGTCACCTTTAGGTATAATTTTATCACCTAAGTAAATGTGAGGAAACAGTTGCGCACCTAAAATTACATCAATACCTCCAGGTGTATTCCACGTTAAATCCGCGAGCGGCAACTCTTTAATATAATTCATATTACAATTTTCAATAAATTGTGACGGTAATTTATCTGTAAGGCTGTCTAAAACTAAAGCCTTTATCTGATATTTATAAGTGGGGTAAACACGCGACTCGATATTTAAGTAAACATACCCATGAATTTTTTGCGAACTAGAACCTATACCCTTTATGAACGAGTTAACACTTGGTGTAATAGGTAAATTAAGCGATTTGCAACATTTAAGGCTTATAATGTTGTTTTGAGACCCAATGTCTAATAAACAGCGAATAACAACCTTATTGTCATTATTATAAGGCTTGGCGTATATTTGAGCGGTTGATAACAAAACATTAGAACGCGTTTTTATGTTGGTATTTACAAAACTATTTGCGTCACGAGGAAACGAAACAAGTGTTTGAGTGACGGTGGTTGGAAAGGTTTCAGTTGCATTGGGAATTAAAGGCTTGGTAAAATCGGATGCGGCTAAGGACTTGGTCGCAACAGACGCTGCGCTTTTATTTGCGTTGTCTGAATTATTATTTCCTCTACAAAGGCTAGAATGATGCCTTTTCTTTAAGGAAATACAACTGTTATTGTGACAAAATGATTTTGATTGGCATCTCCCCAATTTGTGAAATAGGGATAAACAGTTGATACACCCGTTTTTCGATTTAATAAAGTCAAACCTTACCTGCGGCGACTCCATTTCCATGTATTTTTTACAATGGTAAAGATGTGTATGCGAATCGCTTTTACATAAAGTACATTTATCCCGCGATTTATTGATGGTATCATCGTTACCCGCATGATTTGACGTATTACATGCAACGAACGTCTTGTAGGTATTTCGTGCATTAGCGTTTGATTTATTTTACCTATTGTTCGAAGGTGCGGAATTATTACTTGAGCGTTCGAGAACCTTTATTTGATGTTGAATGAATTCTATAAATTGCGTATAAGACGGTATCTCAGTACTTTGCATTTGCAAAGTCATTTCAAAGTTCTGTATAGTTTGAGAATCTATCTTCTTTAATGCGAAAAATAAAAATATAAAATCAGTAAGGTCTGGAATATCTAACTGTTTCAGAGCGGAAATAGAAGCGGAAAATTTCTCAATGAATGTATTTAAACTATTGGCGGTATTAGTACAATTCTTTAAATCAAAAATAATATTTAGATAATGAGTACCTAATGCTCTTTTATCTTGATATTTCTTAATCAGACTATTCCAAATAATATGATAAGTTTCACCGGTCGGAACTATACCTGCAGTGAAATGTAATGCACCATGAGATAACTTAGTAATTAAATATTGAACGCGTTGTGAATCCGTCAAATTCGGATTATTATGAATATTAGCTTTAAAAGATTCTTAAAACAAAGGCCAATTTTCATTTTTACCGTCAAAACTTGGTATGTTGATCGGCGGTAACTTAATTACTGGAGCTAAATTATTATTACTAGATGCGGCTGAACTCTCAGTAGTAGTACTTTGCGATAAGATCTTGTTACGGATCCTTTTAATCGATCCATATAAATCCTCAAAGGCATCGAGGGCCTGATAGTTAGGCTGCGTTGCGGGATCTATTTTAAGCGAAATGCTATTTATTTCATCTAATACAGATTCAAACTTTGTGCGAAGGTCATCTATTGTTTCAGAATCACTCATAAACTTTTCATTCTTACGCGATTCGAAGTTAGATATATTTCGCGACACATCGTATAAACGATTTAATCTATGAAATAGATTTTCTTTTTTGCATTTAAGAATGCTTAATTGCGATGATAGACCACATTTCTCCATTTTAAACAAAAACAAACACGAAATTAACTCGTTAAGCGGTTTTCAATAACTGAAATGACAATGGCGGTGAGCGAACAAAAGGAAACGCCCTATAACTCACAATTACAATCTTACGATTAATTTACGTAAAATCGCGTGAATCGATCGAAAATATTAGCGTGGGTATTAAATTAAATGCGTTAACTATAATAAATTGACCAATTTGTGAATAATTTACACAAATTCGCGTCGAATTTCTGTCGAATAAGTTACGACCTAAATTCTAGACTGGATCAATCTGAATCATAATCGACCGAGCGAAGCGAAGGTCTTTGAGTTAACTAGGGCGATTTGCACTTGTCCGTCCGTCCGTCCGTCCGTCCGTCCGTCTGTCAGAGCCTTATAACTTTTGAATTACTGAACGTAATTACTTCAAATTTAGATATAATATGTAAACCGATGGCCTCCAGCCGAAAATGGCTTAAAAAGTTATAAAAATCTTTATTTCAGGGGGGCTCTCATAGAAGCGAATGCGAAGTAAAAAAAAAAAAATCGCGTTACATAAAATTGTTACGTATCATTTTAAAGATAATTTTGAACTGAGTACAAAAATATTTTTTTTTTAATTTTTCCCTTAAAATTGACGAAATGGGGGGCTTTCAAAGTGGCGATTTTATACGCTCGCTTGAAGACGCTCTCTAGAAAAATCCGCTATGGATTTTCAAACTGATTTTATGTTTTTAGGTCACTTATATCCTGTACTTGAACAACAAATACTAAAATTATATGAATATTATAAAGAAACGAGATTATTTAATTTTTAATGGGCGTCAGTAATTCATATAGCATCAACATAGCTTCACAATAATGCTAATAGATGGCGCAGTCAGTAACTATTCCCATGGAACTACGAGTTAAATTCAATGTTTGATAAATAATTCAATGTTTTCACTAACGTTCCCTAACCTTTACGGGCTACCTATAAGTTAGGTGATTGATGTTTTCTGTCAACTTATTTATCACGATCCTGTACGGGACACCTAAAAGGATATTGGGACGGATGTTAGGACTTAGGATTGTATTTAGGAGCTACCTACGTTAAGAGACTCCTACTTAGGGGATGATTTAGGTATGTTTGGTGAAAACGGGCATAATAATAATGTCAGTTTTGGTTATCATGTATCGATTGAATGAATAATCATGGGATACCGTTACCGCGAGGTCTCAGTTCGGGGCGAACCACTAGTAATTCTGTAACGGTGTACTGCGAGCAGGTCGGTAAAGAAACCACTTATTGCTTCATGTCGAAGAGTCGAATAATAATTTAATGGGAATGCACTCTCAATTTATACAAACAGGCTTAAAACTAATCACCAATAAAAAACAAGATTAAAATATTTACAATTTTCGTCCACCAATCAGAACGCTTACATAAAATCAATTAGGGCGTTCGCGCTTCCAGGAAAATCTATTTTTAGACACAAATCTTGTTTCGTTGAACTTGCATTCCTTAGCCATGACGTAATCCTACATAACTCGGCGCGCGAGGGGCGCGACGCGCGGGGAGGCGACGCCGGCCGCGCACGCCAGTTGCTATCGGCGGCCGGCGCGACGTTAGTCCAGCTTCGACCGCCACCAGCGGCGCGCGCGCACCTCGCCGCTCCGCTCGTTCCAAGTGAAAATTCCCGCGATGTTTTTTTCGTAAGATGGCGCCAACTTGAAGAACTTTTCCTGGTGACTTCTTCTCAGGTGAGTTTTCTTTCAGTGTCATCGATGATCACACAAATGTGCAGATTGGTTCATTGAGGAGCCTTTTTCGAGGCTAAATTTTCCTTTTTCCGAAATGAACTCTGCTTGCTCCTGTTCACGAAGAAACGACATCTTCTTTACGTTCACCACGTGAGCTCTTGTCTTTTTCAGGGCAACCTCACACCTTCCATATCCATGGTGTTCGTATAGAAACAAGCGATGTCGATAAAAAGTTATTTACATACAATCTGTGTTTTATTTCTCTCCTTTAATAAAGTGAATTCCTTGTGTACTTATTTCTCTCTTATTCCTTTCCTTGCTCCCGGTAATTGAGGTAGATCCCCGTTAATATTAATGGGGATCGGTAACATGGTAAATGTCCTGGTATTTGTAAAAAAGGTAAATAAATAGGTAATAGGTAAATAGGTATTTGGAAAAGGTATGGTATATACAAAAGGTATTTTTGGCGGGAAATGGTGAGCTGCGGATGACGTCAGCGTAAGTATCGTAAGTATTATTACCTATATGTGCTAGGTAGGCACAGTATCCCCCATCAAGCGAAGCGTACATTTTTTTTCACGATGCGTCCGCTTCTCGTGGTGATGTAGGGTGTAGGTACACTCGCTTGAGCCGGGTTCATTGAGCCGGTCGTTGCCTTCGTACTCTGTGTTCCGCTGGTAACTGGGTCATGGTTCACTGAACTCGAGCTCTT
The DNA here is from genome assembly GCA_029955525.1 of Oeneis ivallda. NCBI lineage: Eukaryota > Metazoa > Arthropoda > Insecta > Lepidoptera > Nymphalidae > Oeneis > Oeneis ivallda. The sequence continues at coordinate 13,931,787 of JARPMR010000007.1, forward strand.
GCTTTTTAATGTAGTATTCTTGTCGCTTGCGCTTGAGTCTTCTTCGTTTAGTATGTAGGCAGGCTTGAGTCTATCCAATGATATCACAGTTGTTCGTAGGGGTAACTGTATCTTGAAATATTTTTCGTGGCGCTTCAAAACTTGATAGGGTCCGTCGTACGGCGGTGTTAATGGTGGTCTGACTGTATCGTTCCGTACGAAAACGTGCGTGCATGTAGCTAGGTCCTTGTGCACGAATGTAGGTCTTGATGATGTCATCGCGCGTTGTGTAGGTATTAAGGAGTTCATTGTTTCACAGAGGCGTCGTACGTAGTCCGCATCTTCAATATTCGACTTTGTAGGTACGAAGAAATCAGATGGTATTCGTAGTGCTGCGCCGTAGGTCATCAATGCAGGGCTGAGATTATCTTCTTCACGCAGCGCGGTACGTAGACCTAGTAGCACAGTGGGTAACTCTTCTGTCCAGGTCGTCGATGCGCCTCTTGCCATGAGTGCTGCTTTTAGTGTGCGATGTAGTCGTTCGACCTTGCCGTTTGCCTGCGCGTGGTAACTGGTTGTACGTATTCTTGATATTCCCCATTTCTTCAGTAGCGTGTTGAATAGCCTCGATTCAAAGCTCTGGGCTCGGTCACTTGTGAGGCGGTCTGGAACTCCAAACCTGATGATCCAATTCTCATAGAGAACCTTCGCTAAACTTTCTGCGGTGATCTCTTGAACCGGTACAGCTTCAGGCCATCTGGTGCATCTGTCTATTATGGTGACACAGTACTTGCAGTCGTTGGATAATCGTAGCGGACCCACGACGTCTATGTGTATATGCTCGAAACGTTGAGAAGGTGGAAATTCCGCCAGAGGAGTGACGACGTGGCGATGCACCTTGCTGCGTTGACAGTTGATGCAAGCTTTTGCCCATGTTGCTACTTCTTTGTTCATGGCTGGCCAGAAGAACTTCGATGCTACTTGTTTCCGGGTCGATCGTACTCCAGGGTGGCATAGACCGTGTTGCGCTTTAAATGCAGCAAAGCGGTATGCTTTAGGTAGGTACGGCCGGGGCGATGCAGTGGATAGCTCGCACGTGATTGGTCGATCGAGTCCGGGAAGAGTTATTTCGGCAAACTTCAAGTTAGGTTTTTTCTTCAAATTCTCCAATTCTTCATCGTTGCTCTGGTCTATTGCGAGTTGATTGTAGTCTAAGATGCTTGGGCTCTGGATGTCTTCGATGCGTGATAGGGCGTCGGCAACTGGATTTTCTTCACCTTTGATGTATTTGATTCTCGAACAAAACTGTGATACGAAATGTAACTGTCGCTCGCGTCTAGGCGTGTCGCTACTGCTCGCTGGCCTACTGAGTGCGAAAGAGAGAGGCTTATGATCGGTGAGTATCGTGACTTCGCATCCCTCGATCAATCTCCTGAAGTGCTTTACAGCTGTGTACATAGCTAATAATTCGCGATCGTACACACTGTAGCGACGTTGCGTGGGACTCATTGTTTTCGAGAAAAATGCCAACGGTTTCCAGTGGTTCTCAACCTTCTGTTGAAGCACTGCACCCAAACTGTGATCAGAGGCGTCTGTCATGATAGCGAGTTCGCAGCCAGGAACAGGGTAGCTTAGCGTTGTTGCTTCGGTGATGCTTTGACGGCATTTTTCGAAGGCTTCGTTAGCTTCTGGTGTCCATTCTATTGGCGTTTTGTCATTCTTTTTCTTGTTGTGAAGAAACTTGTTGAGTTCGTGTTGATGTTCGGCTTGATGTGGTAGGCAGTCTCGGTAGAAATTAATCATGCCTAGGAATCGACGTAACTCGACGACAGTCTTCGGTTTCGGATACGTAGATATTGATTCGATGCGTTCCTTCGTAGGTTTTATTCCGCTGGCGGAGACTTCGTAGCCTAGGAAGTTGATCGTTTCTACTCCGAATTGACATTTGTCGACGTTGAGTGTGACGCCGTATTTGTCGAGACGTTCTAGGACTTGATGGAGAAGCTTCTGATGTTTTTCTTCGTCTTCGGAAAATAAGAGAATGTCGTCAACAAAACAAAAGCAGTCTTCTATGCCTCGGAGAACTTGATGCATGAATCGTTGAAATGTTTGACTGGCATTTCGAAGCCCGAAAGTTAAGCATGTGAACTCATATAAACCGAACGGAGTGATCAACGCGGATTTTTGCGCGTCTTCTTTGCTCGCCATAGGTATCCAGTAGTATGCCATCTTGAGATCAAGTTTTGAAAATATTTTCTTGTTGTTGAGTGAGTACGTGAAATCTTGAATTCGCGGAATAGGATAGCGATCCGGTTGCGTCACTGAGTTTAATCTTCGGTAGTCGCCGCACACGCGAAGTCCGCCGTCTTTCTTCTTAACGACATGTAGAGGACTGGCCCATGGACTTTTCGATGGTCTGCAGATGCCAAGTTCCACCATCCGTTCAAATTCGGCTTTTGCGGCTTTGTATTTATCGGGCGGTAGAGGGCGGGCGCGAGCGGAGAGCGGAGGACCTGTTGTTTCTATGTGATGTACGACGTCGTGCTTGGCTGGTTGCTTCAAAGACATGGGTAGCAGTACGCCAGGATATTGCTTCAAAATGTCGTGGTACTGCTGATCGGAACTCACGATGCGAATGGACTCAGCTTTTGTCGATATTTGTATGGCGTCGATGGTGAGTTTGGTTTCGTCGTCAATCAGTTTCTTCTTGTGAAGGTCCACTAGGAGCTTGTAATGACGAAGAAAGTCTGCCCCCAGTATGGATGTCTTCACGTCAGCGATGATGAATGTCCATGTGAAACAGCGCCGTAGTCCTAGGTTAAGCTTGATAGTTCTCTCTCCGTAGGTATTTATAGGTGAGTTGTTCGCCGCGTAGAGCTTGTAGGTATTTGCGACCTTTTTCTTCATTTTTGATGTTGCGGCCAAAACAGATATGTCCGCGCCAGTGTCCACGAGGAAACGTTCGTGTGTGTCGCGATCATGAACACAAAGGCGGTTGCTGGACTTGGGAACACCGACGTCCGCCACCGTCGGTGTTGATGTTAGTTTTCCGACGTCTTGTTACGTTGAGCGCACGGTGACTCGCAGCGTCTTGCGTTCTTCCCAAACTTGTGATGGTATCGGCATAACCACGTAGGGTCGCCAGGCTTCACACGTGCTGATGATGATCTTGACTGAGAACGTGAACGGTAGCGTCCTTGGAATGGTCGACGAGGTGTTTGGCGCGTGGACTCCCGTGCTCGCAGTTCCGCTACTTCTAGCGTTAGTTTTTCAAGCTTTGACAATATTTCTGCATATGCTGGCTGGTTAGACGGTGCTGCTGGAGGGGTTGGGTGTGAAATTGCTGCTACGGTGTTTCCGGACGTGCTCCCAGCGTACTCCATCATCCTGTCTGCCATCGCTGCGAGGGTATCGAGCGAGGACTCTTTGTTGACGGAGAGCACGCAGCGGCAGTGGGCTGGTATGTGATTTAGCCATTCAATCTTCAGACCCTCTTCTGTGATAAGTCCGTTGTTAAGTTCTCGCATTTTTCGGAGCAGCACGCTGGGTTTCTGGTCCCCGATGTCTAGGCCGCTGATGAGCTTTTGAAAATTCTCGACTTCTGATTTTTCGTATACGGTGATCAGCCGGTTCTTGACAGCTTCGTATTTTCCGGTTGCCGGTGGACTGTACAGAAGATCGGTGATGTGCTGTAGATCTGCCGGTTCCAGCTTCGACAGGACGTATCGGTACTTTTGGTCATCTGAAGTCTTGAGAGGATCGACGACTGCTTCAAACTGGACGAACCACGCTCTTGGAACGGTGCGCCAGAACGGAAGGAGCCTCGACTGGACAGAAATTGCTGCCAGGTCGGAGAGCTTGGATTCCGTGGCGATTTTCACGTCGGTGGCTTCTTTTTCGGCCATAGTTTCAGGCTTCTTGATTATTCTTGATTATTCTTCTTTTTTCCAGCGTCGGTGGTCACCACTGTAACGGTGTACTGCGAGCAGGTCGGTAAAGAAACCACTTATTGCTTCATGTCGAAGAGTCGAATAATAATTTAATGAGAATGCACTCTCAATTTATACAAACAGGCTTAAAACTAATCACCAATAAAAAACAAGATTAAAATATTTACAATTTTCGTCCACCAATCAGAACGCTTACATAAAATCAATTAGGGCGTTCGCGCTTCCAGGAAAATCTATTTTTAGACACAAATCTTGTTTCGTTGAACTTGCATTCCTTAGCCATGACGTAATCCTACATAACTCGGCGCGCGAGGGGCGCGACGCGCGGGGAGGCGACGCCGGCCGCGCACGCCAGTTGCTATCGGCGGCCGGCGCGACGTTAGTCCAGCTTCGACCGCCACCAGCGGCGCGCGCGCACCTCGCCGCTCCGCTCGTTCCAAGTGAAAATTCCCGCGATGTTTTTTTCGTAAGATGGCGCCAACTTGAAGAACTTTTCCTGGTGACTTCTTCTCAGGTGAGTTTTCTTTCAGTGTCATCGATGATCACACAAATGTGCAGATTGGTTCATTGAGGAGCCTTTTTCGAGGCTAAATTTTCCTTTTTCCGAAATGAACTCTGCTTGCTCCTGTTCACGAAGAAACGACATCTTCTTTACGTTCACCACGTGAGCTCTTGTCTTTTTCAGGGCAACCTCACACCTTCCATATCCATGGTGTTCGTATAGAAACAAGCGATGTCGATAAAAAGTTATTTACATACAATCTGTGTTTTATTTCTCTCCTTTAATAAAGTGAATTCCTTGTGTACTTATTTCTCTCTTATTCCTTTCCTTGCTCCCGGTAATTGAGGTAGATCCCCGTTAATATTAATGGGGATCGGTAACATGGTAAATGTCCTGGTATTTGTAAAAAAGGTAAATAAATAGGTAATAGGTAAATAGGTATTTGGAAAAGGTATGGTATATACAAAAGGTATTTTTGGCGGGAAATGGTGAGCTGCGGATGACGTCAGCGTAAGTATCGTAAGTATTATTACCTATATGTGCTAGGTAGGCACAATTCTATACAGAACAGTAAGAAAGATGGTGCTGCTTCACTCTAGGTTTGAAAGTGTGTATTGACTGTCTTTAATGTGCTTGGGTAGTGAGTTTCATAGGCAATAAATAATGCAGTGAACGAAAGATTTTTCTGAACATTTCCAATCTGATTTATTAGTTGGTATGGTAAAAAGAGTTTCGTTGACAACAAGCATAAAATTATAGAAATGAAGGAATGGTGATTTTGAGAGGTCGTCGTACATTAAAATTCGATAGGGACGGATATAGTTAGATTTTCTAGGTATTTTTAAAGGATCTAGCAATCAAGTTTTAAAATCATTGTTGACTAGTAGCTAAAGATTTTGAGATCACCTGCGAGTGAAAGAAATATATAATATATTGCGACTGCTTGAAACAGAGATGAACGTTATTAGTAATGTTAGGGATGGATTCTCAGAATTCGAACCGTTTACCATTAATCAACAAATTAATTGTTTTGATTGACGATTATTTAGTTATTTCAATACAAATTAGTGATTGTTCATTTTAGATTTATATAGTATTTATTCTTGTTGACTATATTTTTTGGATGAATAATAAATTTTATATTATTGAAATTACTATTTAGATGACTGAATGTTTTTTTTTTTACAAAATATATGAGAATGTTTTATAAATAAGCGATTTCAAGATAAAAACATTGCAGAAATGAATAATATAATTAATTATTATTTGATACAAGTTCTGGGTTATAGCCAGTAGATCTGTCAGATAAAACATTTTTTGAAAAGACAAATTATAGCGTGATATTTTTTATAAATTCGTAGTCTGCAATACTAGATAATACAGAACTGATGGCACCGCATTCACGAATGTGATGGTGGGATAAACTACTTGTTTAGGATAAATAAGAGATAATTTGATATTATTGGAATTTGCTTAAAGTAGACCAAACCAAGGTGAAGTAAGTTTGCTTTCGAAGTGAGTTAGTCACTTAATTGATTTCCGATTTCAAGATGGTATTTAAGTGAATAGTCAGTATACAAGATTCAGTAACATGATTTAAAAGAAATAGCGTAAAAGTAATAAAAAAAAAATGACAATTAGTAAATATTTGTTGCGGTATTTTTACCGGTTCTTCCCGTTAGGTTGCGGTACAGAACTTTTAATTTAAAACTTAAAAATTTAAGTACTTAATATTATTGTCTAATTGACTAGACAGAGATTATCAATGCAGAGTTTAGTTTGTAATTGACAGATAGTTAAAAGAAATTGTTAATAAAATGATAAGGATTGAATGAGTTAGGTTAACCTCGCTCCTAAAATATCTTAGAGACTGTGCTATAGTGCTGTGTGATAGTTCCTAGATAGGTCTAATCCTCTCGTTAGAGAGTATTATGTTCTATGGGTCTAAAGTTTCTATAACTATAAGTGTAGTGTGTAATATGAAATTGGTATTAATTGGTTAGTGCTAGAGTAATTCGTCATATTAAAATAATGATCAAGCTTAGTAAAGATAATGAGTTTCGAATCTGATTCACAATAAAATAAGTCCAGTGAGAATTACGACCGAATGTCATGATCAAAAATTAGGTTAAGTTGATACATATACAAAAGGATAATCAATTTAGTTGAAATGTAGTGTGGGTATATTAACAAAAAAATTATGGATATTATTTTATGTTGTTATTCTAATGCATGTTGATAATACAGTGTTGAAGTGCAACATTCCAGCAAAACGGTTTATATATTGTGTGTATGATATAGATATATCTATATCTATGTATGTAAGGTATGCAGTTACCAGATTTTTAGTAGGGTACGTGCGCCGGAGGCTGCACGATATCGGATGGCCGAATGTCATGATTTTATAAAAATGACTGTGTTAAATGAATTTTTCAAGTGGCAATACTTTCAGTGTAGCAACACTTGTTTTATGTCGGTAATTTGTTAGTTGTTGGCAAACATGGTTGCGTTGGCCAATCAGGAATAAGCACGCGTAGCCGCGACAAAATTACGTAAAGAGTGGGAAAAATGGGGGGGAGAAAGCGAGGGCCGGATGGTCGACAGCGGAGGACAGGCAGTTATTTATCTTTGAATAGCTCGGTTAAAAATGGGCAAAGTATCAATATTTGTGACATGTGCATTTAAGAAATTAAATATCGTGAGGAAACCTGCGGACTTGAGAGCTTTCCATAATGTTCTCGAAGGTGTGTGAAGTCCGCCAATTGACAATTCGCATTGGGCCAGCGTGGTGGACTTTCTCTGGAGAGGAGATCAGGCTCAGTAGTGAGCCGTAGATGGGTTGATGACGACATAAACTATAAATAATTCTGATCTGATTAAATAAAGCTTATTGGCACAACAGACATCATATTTTTATAATCGCAGTTTCTACCAATGAACGTCCACTACTGAACGTCTATAGTTTAGTAGTCTCCTGCGACTAAAGTTCGGCCGTTCAGAGAATGCGTTCCTGCGACACCTATCAGTTAGTCACGACTAGTGATGGGCACAACACTCAGTTTGGCACAAAATTATAACATTAATTGATTATTATTGATATAATAATGTTGTTTTAATGCTCATCAATTGTTAAAACGGTAAACAACCAGCAATAATATTTTTATCGTAACTGCAACGCCATTACAAAGTTACGTCGTCAGTTCAATCGCGACGTGTCAGGAACACATTCTCTGAACGGCCGTAGTATAGACTTGTGGCATTTCGTCTCCGCTTTGTGGGGCCCATAGATTTTGCATTGGTTGCAAGCGACTATCAATCCTAAATATATGGTGGGGCCTATCAATACTGCGCTTTCTGTTTTAGGGATGCTATCTCCTCATTTCTGATTGAAGCACTCTAGAGATATGCGTGGAGTAGGTAGGTACCTATTTTCGATCTCTACGTCGCGTGCTATAGAGACTTAATTTTTAAAAAATCGATAAGTAAGTAATTAATTTTCATGAGCAAGGACGTAAAGACGTATCACGTAGCTCACGACGTAGATTGTAGGTAGGTAGGTACCTTATATTACAAAATGTAATGAGAAGTTTAGTAGATGCAATGTAACCAGTCCAGTAATGATAATATCATTATTTATCCTCGAAGGATAAATGATAATAATGTGATATGTACGAAGGATGATAATATTATGATTATACTTAGTACGACGATATTATGGTAATATTATCGTCGGGTACCCGGGTACCTAACTGCGTAAAAGTCTAAAAGGCATCTACCATATCGATACCAGAAGTATCAATTAACGTAAGGGACATGCCGAAAATGAGTTATATATGTTACGGTAAATGTGATAAATGTGATAATTATTAATAATTTTCGGTAATTATTAATAATTACCTCACCATTTGGTAAATTTGATAAATACTATGAAATTCATCACTTTTATCGGTTATTATTAATAATTCACTGTTGTCTTTGGTAAAAGTGATAAAACAAACGAGAAAAGTCTGACAACCCCTCTAAACCCCACCCGACTCCTTTCTCCAGCCACCTTTAACCTCACCAACAGTAAGGATTTTCGGGTGCAAGTATTCCTACGTTGTCAAAAAAAAAATAACAACGAAAGCTGTGATGAACCTAAATAACAGTAAGGATTTCCGGGTAAAAGCATTTCTGGGTGGTTATAAAAGTGGCCAACCGAGCCAACAGTAAGGATTTCCAGATGCAAGTATATACGGGTGGTCCGAATGGTGCCGCCCAAAGGCAATATTTTGATTCCTCGTACCTAGACCTATTAGAAAATACCAGCGATATTTCGGATAGGGACCGAGCCACTAAGCATAAACTACATCATGGAGCTCTAGGTTATAGCTCCTCAATCCTGATGCTGCAGGGTAATGCGCCTACCCAAACTACGGGGATTTAGGAATTGTGAATTACGAATTGATATTGTTGCCACTAAGCATAGACTACATCATGGAGCTCTAAGTTATAGATCCTCAATCCTGATGCTGCAGGGTACTGCCCACCTACACTGCGGGGATTTAGGAATTGTCGATTACGAATTGACATTGTCGCCACTAAGCATAGACTACATCAAGGAGCTCTAGGCTATAGCTCCTCAATCCCGATGCTGCAGGGTACTGCCCACCCACGCTGCCGGGCTTTAGGAATTGTCGATTACGAATTGATATTGTTGCCACTAAGCATAGACTACATCATGGAGCTCTAGGTTATCACAAATCCACAAGTTTTATTCACGGAAACAACACCACTTTGCACACGTGCTTTCAAAACAAATTACGCGTTAATATTGAACAATCACATGATACGTCATAGGAATGATCGAATTAAGAATGTTCTGATAATACAGAAAGTTTAGATTAATGTTAATGTGTGTTTTTGTATTGCCTACTTTCAATTATGTATGCGAATAATAAATAAAAAATAATAAAGACCCTTGTTTAAATTTATTTTAGTTTGTCCATTAGATTACTATTAGAATATAATACTCGGTTGTTTTAATACATATATTTAATTCTAATAGAATGAAATAATGCATTTGTTTAAAAATATCATGTATATTGTATTCTATCTTAAGTCGGTAATTCCGTCGCATCGTATATACCTAAACACATCACCCGCCCCAAGACCTATTAGACCATCGCGATGGCCAAGTTTACGACGGTTTACCTTTAAGCGAATGTTAGTTTTAAAAATTTATTAAATTTACCAAGAGTAAGGTGTATTTATTTATAATCACCGAAAAAAGTGAATAATTTATTACTTTACCATCAATCTTGCTAATTATTAATAATGATCGGTAATTATTAATAATTTTCAATTAATCACATTTACCGTAACATATATTATATCATTAGATTCGGAATTTTGCGTTCTATCGACTGGTATACTTGAGATTTCGATATCGTTCAAAAAATGTCCCTTACAGTACTTACCTACACATTTTCGGACATCCTAGACCGATTTTTGGTAAAAAATTTAATTTAAGGGACTTTATTTTTTATTGTAAAATGAGAATTAAAGTAAATCTCATTGATAAATTTTTTGTTCATTACATGCCCCTTACTTTACTTAATAATTATTAGAGCTTTTTCAGAATTAGTCCCTTACATTAATCTGTTATGAAAAAAGGTAAGGAATGCGCTCTTTTCTCTGATGGTATATGCATATAAAATATCCCAATTAATAGGTCTCTCATTTTATTCTACTTTCAGATTAACAAAATGTAAATTAAATCTAAAAAAATTGGTTGTCGGTAAAGTCGGTTTACGGACGATAGTTTTACGTGATAAGGTCATAAAGAAACATTGATGAATAAATGTGTCACAACAAGCTAATGCTTGGGCCAATCGTGCCTCTCTATCGCTTGTTCCGCGCTCTTGCCTGCATGCACAGGCTCAGGCAGAACGTGACACTCTTTTCATGCGTGCAGCCGGTGTTCATCGATTTATAAGACGTTATCACGTCAAAATTGATTGATTAACAAATTAAAATGTTCTATACTAACAACAAAATTAGTCTGTAGGATTCAACGTTACTACTACCCTAGTAAACACAAATTACTAGGATAGTTGTAATGTTGATTATAATAGGCACTGAACTGGTATGGCCCAAGAATCCAGGACAATCAGTCCTTCTTCATTTTATAAAAGCTGAAAGTTTCTCTGCATATGTCCCCAGTACAGTTAAGAACGATCCCCGACTATGAAGTTTGGATCATGGTGGCTTTGGGAGATATCAGGTAGCAAAGTTTTATACACCTTTGCTACTTGATTTGGTGAGCCATGGATTTTACGGCACAAAAAGTAGCCTATGTGTTAATCCAGGGTATAATCTATCTCCATTAACAATTTCAGTCAAATCGGTTCAAGAGTAGTGGCGTGCAGAAGTAACACGTGAATTTCGGTGTTTACAAAATCCTGCGGGATTCATGAATTTTTTCATATACACATTAATTTTTACATATAATTGGACATATTACGCAGAGAAGCTTTCAACTTTTATAAAATAACGAAGGTCTGAGTGTCCTGGGCTCTTTCGCAGACTATGTATGACATAGTTAGCCACTTAATTTAGTTAGTTAGTAAATTTATTTATATTATACGTCTAAATAATATGTTTATATTTATATAAAAAAGTAGCCTGAGGGTCTATCTATCTATGTCTATCAATTTTCATTAAAATTTATTTCCTGGCTTAGCCGTAAAAACATTACAGACACAAACATTTATTTGTAATTAAAAATGTTAGTTTGAATCATAGACTTTAGCTCCCATATTAATAAGGTTCTAAATATCATTTATTTACACTAAAAGAGTCCGTTGCCTATGTCCGTTACCATAAAATGTTCTATTTTTCTTGCTGCTTACATTATTTCCCACGGTTTACAATTTGAGTAGGGTAAGGTACAACTCAACATTTTTTTTAATGTCACGGACATGCTATCTTCTAAACTACTAAGTTTTCATCAATTTTGCAATTATGATATGAAAGAATGGAAAAAACCAAGAAACTTTGCCCTAGACACCATTAAAGTTGAAAAATTATTACAAAAGATACAGACAGATTTCGAAAAAAAAAAAACAGTTTTTCGGCTCTCCTGAAATACCGTGGTTTGTCCCTTACGTTAATTGATACTTCTGGTATCGATATAAGTACTTACTTCCGGTGGTTTTTACATTTATATTTCTTCTGGTAGAAAACTCGATAGGGATGCCTTCGTATTGCCATTCTCTTCCTTTACTTCTTCGAAGTTGCTCCTGTTCCACTGATTGATAAATGATTGAACGATAAGTTTCATAAAATCAATAGGAGCCAGTTAGGTAGGTAATTAAAGTAAGTAGGTAGTTAGGTAGGTACCTAAAACTTGAGACTAAGTTTTTAATTTCACAAGTTTTGTGAAATCGTCGTAATTTTCGGAGTTGAATAAAGTCTGATTGATGTAAAGCGGGCCGCTCCGAGCCTCGCCGTGTCGCGGGCAGGGCCCGGGCGACGCGCGACGCGACGGTCCAAGTTAAAGTAACTATAGGTACCTACCTATGCTTCTGTATGAAATAATTCATGTTCCACCGTGCGAACCCCGCCCCGGCCGAGGCGAACCCTGGAGTCGAAAAATAATAATATTATGATGTAGAGAGAGTCGTAGTTAGACTTTGTATAGGAACACCACTTCGGATTACTTGCCGGGAGCGAAGCAGCGGTTAAAAGATATGTATTTATAAAAACATCTCATTCTCAACCGATAGACTTCCACTGTTGGATACAGGTCCTTGTAGGGACTTCCTTGTAGAATAGAATAGATTCAAAAGCACCTGTAAAAAAGTTTATTTGAATAAAAAACATTTCTATTCTATTCTATTCTATTCCACACCCCTTGGTCTTATGCTGTCTGTAGGAACCTATCCAGCGGCTGCCTGCGATTGGCTTACCTATGTCATCGGTCCACCTAGTTCTGGCTTTCAACAAACAACCATCTTCTGTTCTTTGAACTACGTAGTTATATCGCCCGTTTTCGACGCCTTCCACGGATCTTCTGATTTCTGATTTGATCATCCATGTACTTGTAGAATTATAATTTAATTTAAACTAGCTGATGCCTGCGACTTTATCCTCGTGGATTTAGTTTTTAAAGTCCCTCGGGAACTCCTTGATTTTCCGGGATAAAAAGTAGCCTAGATGTTGACCCGAGTAGATAGAGTAGCCTAGATAAGCTAGTTACCACGGTATAAAATTTTGTAGAAATCTGTGCGGTAGTTTTTACGTGAAAGAAGGACAAACAAACAGACAAAAATTAAATAAAAATCTGTTTTGGGCTCAGTATCGATAGGTAGTAAAGCATCCCCCAATTTAAATTTTCAAAGTATATTAAACTAGCTGATGCCCGCGACTTCGTCCGCATGGATTTAGTTTTTAAAAATCCCGCGGGAACTCTTTCATTATCTATATATATAAAAGAAAGTGGTGTTAGTTACACTATTTATAACTCAAGAACGGATGAACCGATTTGGCTGAAAATTGGTGGAGAGGTAGCTTAGAACCAGGAGACGGACATAGGATACTTTTTATCCCGTTCGACCGCGTTTCCGTCAAGTCACTATAAAACGTGGCATAACAAAAACGCATCTGACATGGAATAACAAAACGCAAATGACAGTGGAATAACAAAACGTAAATGACAGCTAAACGTAATTTTGTCTTTGGTTAAGTATGGTAAAAAATTTGACAATTATAAAAAGTGTTATTATAAAGCATTACTGATATTATAAATGCGAAAGTGTGTTTGTTTGTTGGTTTGTCCTTCAATCACGTCGCAACAGAACAGTGGATTGATGCGATTTTTTGCATGGGTATAGTAATTGATGTAGTAGTGGTTCCTCAGACCGGGAGAGCTACTTTTTATCTCGGATAATGAAAGAGTTCCCGCGGGATTTTTAAAAACTGAATCCATGCGGACGAAGTCGCGGGCATCAGCTAGTCTATATATATAAAAGAAAGTGGTGTTAGTTACACTATTTATAACTCAAGAACGGATGAACCGATTTGGCTGAAAATTGGTGGAGAGGTAGCTTAGAACCAGGAGACGGACATAGGATACTTTTTATCCCGTTCGACCGCGTTTCCGTCAAGTCACTATAAAACGTGGTATAACAAAAACGCATCTGACATGGAATAACAAAACGCAAATGACCGTGGAATAACAAAACGTAAATGACAGCTAAACGTAATTTTGTCTTTGGTTAAGTATGGTAAAAAATTTGACAATTGTAAAAAGTGTTCAGTGCCTGAAGACTAAAGTCTTCGAACAGTGCGTGTTGCAGTGATGACTTACGGATCCGAGACATGATCGGTATCTGTGGGCCTCATAAGAAGGCTGACCGCTCAGCGGGCGATGGAGAGAGCTATGCTCGGAGTGTCCCTGCGAGATCGAATCAGAAATGAGGAGATCCGTAGGAGAACCAGAGTCACCGACATAGCTCAGCGAGTCGCGATACTGAAGTGGAAATGGGCGGGGCACATAGTTCGAAGAGCTGATGGTCGTTGGGGTCCCAAGGTGCTGGAGTGGCGACCCCGCACCGGGAAGCGCAGTGTTGGCAGACCCCCCACCAGGTGGACCGACGACATCAAGCGAGTCGCAGGGAGCCGCTGGATTCAGGCGGCGCAAGACCGAGGCCTGTGGAAGTCCATGCAAGAGACCTTTGTCCAGCAGTGGACGTCTATCGGTTCATAAAGAAGAAGAAGAAGATAAAAAGTGTTATAATAAAGCATTACTGATATTATAAATGCAAAAGTGTGTTTGTTTGTTGGTTTTTTTAACTTCAATCACGTCGCAACAGAACAGCGGATTGATGCGATTTTTTGCAAGGGTATGGAATCTATGGATGTAGTAGTGGTTCCTCAGACCGGGAGAGCTACTTTTTATCTTAAGTTTTATTTTAAGTAGAGATAAATATAGATGATCATACTATAATAAAAAAATATTAGGTATTTATTTTTTAATATAGTTCAGAAATAATAAAAAAGAAGAAAGTATCAAGTGAGCAAAAGAAGACTGTCCACTTTGTATGGAGGTTTTGGCATAGACTGGACAGACTCTCAAAAATATTTAGATGGCTCTTGACTTGTACCACCTATTTATTATGTAAACTTAGAATAAGAATTATTATTGAATATTATTTTTGCATGCCTATCTGGCAGATTGTAAGGACTTTTATTATAATGTAACACCATTGTACTACTCAATCTGTGCAAATAAATAATTTGAATTTGAATTTGAATTTGATGATAGCGACATCTATGGAGAACTAAAGCAATCGTGTCGAAAAATACAAATCGCTTTGTACCGACTGAGTTTGTACTTGTAGTTTCTCCATTAGGTTTGATACCGATCGCACAGATGACGCTAGGAGTAAAATAACTAAATCCTACATTGCGCTAAGGAGATTCGACAACGATGAATGACACTCGTGCATCGTCACCAATTTGCTATCGCTTCTCGGCCTTTTGGCTAAGATCAAAGTGTAGTATCTGTTCTTTTCAGCTTAATATCTGAAAGTTCCCACACTGTGGGACCAGTATATTAAACTGATTTTTGTAACTCGACGGGATGTTCGGGGCTCGCTCCACTCCCGTCACGGGTCGGCCCGGCATTGCAGTGCCGCCGGGAATCGGCCCACATAAACTCAATGAATACACTTCACTTCGCGACTTCTAACTCAAGTAGATCAAGTAGACAGAAGTTCTGTCTACTTCACAGAAGACAAAATTATCTTTTGTCCGTCTATCAGTATCAACTGCCCCAACTGGTCGATTGTGGACATAAACATACTATATTGCGGAAAACTGCATCAATCATTGGTACGTACGGTTTAGGTTAGGCAGAATTTATGGCATTTTTGATGCAGATGCATTTTAACCTTCAAAAGTGAGAGTGCCTGCCAATCAGAGGTGATTGCGCGTTCGTCAAAGTGTAGCAATCATGTTCAGGGTTCCGTACCCAAAGGGTGCCAACGGGACCCTATTACGACAGATTAGGGATAGACTGCTATTACTATTACTAAGCATCTGTTGTCCGTCGTCAATCTGTCAGTGGACTGTATCTCATGATTAGGTTCACATACTTTAATTATACAGAATGGTTATTTCTATTGGCGCTTTAACAACATAATAATATAATAAAGAAAATCTAAGATGGTCTCCATACAGTAAACATTAATTGTTTTTGAGCGGGTCCGACTCACACTTTGGCTGGTTTTTAGTACAGACCTGAGTGAGGCTGAACGAAGAGCGGGTCCGACTCACACTTTGGCTGGTTTTTAGTACAGACCTGAGTGAGGCTGAACGAAGAAACGTTAAATCAATCCTACTTGCCCCCTTTAGGAACGAGCTATATATACGCATCGATGTATACGAAAGTCGCGAGTGACGGAATGGTGACGCGTGAAACAATAATAATATTAATAGTATGTCCTAAGTACCTAAGTATAGTAGGTATGTCTCCATAGGCGTGGTGGTCCTTGCGCCACAACAACTCTATCTAATTAACGTCATACAATTAGTGAAGGAGACATAATATTATTGTGTCCGCACCAAGTCTTCGTCATTCGCCACTTTTGTATAAAACGTGAAACTTAGCACTCCCGTTGGCTTATTACTTATTACTCAAAGCTGTGAAGCTCCGTGAAGACGCGTTAGGTAGGTACTTTAACTTAGCTTGCATAAAAATTTTCTGCTGTTACATTGCAAGTTGCAACTTACTTTCATCTGAAATTCTAGATAGATCAGCTGACATTGCCCACTCCTGATGAGCACGAGTATAAGCACTTAACGCCACAAAAGAGTTAAATAAAATTAAAAGCAAAACCATTTTAATAATGATTTTTTTGTTACTATTTATAATGAACAACAATCTACTACTATATTTCCTGATTTAGTAGGTATTTTTAGATTAAGTATAAATAAAATAACAATTCTTATTTCATGATAGAAAACATGAAATGAAACAGCATACCAGCCATAAAATACGATTTATTGATACAAAAGTATACAGAGTAAGATTTCAGTTTATTTCGCCTACCTACTTAATGCAAACCGTAACCGCCCCATTTACCATAACCACCCCAGTTACCGTAACCGCCATAAATAGATTTGACGATGGGGACCTTAATGATTGGTTCGACAATCAGCGGTTTGATAATAGGGACTTGTTTAACGATAGGTACGATAGGGATATGAGGTATGGTGTAGCCATGGTTGACGATGCTGGATCTAGCCTCTACAGCGGGGAGCAGCAGAGGTGATACTGTGGAAGAAACGTAACTTCAGATTGTGCATAACATACAGGCTACTGGCTAGGCTGGGTCTTGCCAGCACTGTTAGGCTAGTGTTGCGTTCAGGAGCGGGAGAACCGCCTCAGTCGAGCTCTCTTCACGCTTCCCTTCACTGCAAAGGGAGGTTCAATATCAGTTTGTACTGAATCATTTATTTTTTGGGCGGGGAATGTTGCAATGAGATGTGTATTGGATCGTTCAATAGGTAGGCTTCGTGGATATACCGCAATCTTCTAGGTACATCCAGATTTTATGCAAATTACAAGTCTTTTACCTTGATATTGAATTATATTACTTATGGTAGGAGTTTTTATTGTATTACTTATAATAGGAATATTATATTACTTATGATAATATGATAAGGAAATTAAGGGTAGCGGGTCATAATTTATGACCCGCTACCCTGACTCATAAATCATAATGCGCTAGCCATCGATTAGTAAAGTAGTAAATCAATGGCGCTAGCACTTGCACTTGTTTTGAAGGGAATGTCAGTCATGTTAAACTTGGCTAACATTATTATTAAAAAATTGATTTAAGTCACAACTAGCGCGTACCTTACTTGTTAAACGCGAACATTTTTCATATTACATACCTATTATCATTTATTACTAAGCCAAGATGAAAAATATACCAATAAGACTCAACTAATTAATTGTAAGGTGTATTCATTACCTAATCCACCAAATCCGGACGGAGCCGGGTTAGCGAGTGACATGCCGATGAGAGCAAGTACTATGGCCACCTGTAAATATTAAGATTTTATTGTTAGTCAAATTAAATAAAATTAAACTCAATAAGTATAGTATTATATTATACAGTATATTAAGTAAGTATAGTAGTATAATATCTGATAAACTCTATGGAACTCGCCGATCTCCTTTACATTATACCGGTGACTTCGTCCGCGCGGACTTCGATTCCTGCGGGAACTTTCTAATTTTCCGGGATAAAATAATATAGCCAGTACATATCTGTCCTATTGTTGTATAAGCTATTCCATTGTGAAGTTTCATCAAAATCCGTCCAGTAGTTTTTACGTGAAAGAGTAACAAACATCCATCCATCCATCAGTTAAAAACTTTCGCATTTTGGGATGGTAGGATTCATAATATTTTTCTTGGATTTATGTTGGTTATAATTACCTACTTTACTCAATATTTGAGTTTGAAGTACAATTATTATTAGGTATATTTATTAAAAAAATAAAATTTATATCTTAATAATTATATTGTAAAGTCGTTTAGTAGGTACTTACAGCGCACTTCATGTTTGTGTTCCGGTACTTCTTCAACTATCAAAACCGCACCAAACTATTGGATTTCACAAAAATCCCGCAAGCATTTATAGACTGCGTTAATTGGTTCACGCACGGATAAGCATACCTACATCCTGACAATAGTTTTAATATTACTTCACAATAAACTATACATGCTAGTAGTTATAGTCCAGATTTCCTTACTTGAGTATTCGAATAAACAATAATGGCCGAATGTTAACCAAAGACAATTTATAGGGTTGGGAAGTTATCGCATGAGCGATTGAACGAATGTGAAAGCATTATACAACCGAATGATTTTCATCCCAACTGCGATGGTCATAGACGTGTACCATTACTACAAAGACGTAAAAAGTAACTAAACAATATCTTTTTCGTAATTATATTAAAAAGAGGAATTTACAAGAAAAAATTAACGAAGATTTATTAATTTTTACTAATCAGATTTTTGTTCTATTATAAAGTATACCCCATTTGTGGGTAACATTGTGATACAAACAATTTTCTTAAAAAAAACAGTAGTGTATTTTTATTTACTTGTTTTCTTTAGTAAAATGTTCTTTAGTGTGGTAATAATAAAGATTGAGATTACCTATTTTATTTTATAATAATATCTAAATTTTATTTAAGTTAACCATTACAATCATTTTCTGCTAGTGATTTATTTTTTATCAATATCCATTATTTTTTATGTTCTAAAGTTACTCACCTCTACTGTAATGATGATTCAATCATTGAAGTAGGAAGACTAGTCCTAATTTCTAGTTCCATGGATACAATCCATTCATACGGTCACTCATTCGCCTGTCCCCACCTCAACGATTCATAGACAATCTAGGGTTACGAAATGTCACTTTCTCTTAATCTGTGCAAATGAGTTCTGCTAATGTTTCGTTTTTGAGAAAATAAATATCTTATAATGGTAAACTCGAAGCAATTTTTGGTGTAAATCGTAACGAATGTGTTTGATGAATAGATCTAGACAGTTATACATAGTTAAAAATGTGTGATTTGTGTGTAAATAAGTGATATTCATATCAAGAGGTGTTTGTTTACTCGAATGCTCAAGTAAGGAAATCTGGACTTTAATTAGGATGCTAAGGCGCGGCTACACTGATGGATGCCGTGGAAAAATGTTTAAACGACGAAATGGTCTGAAATACAACTTCCATAATAAACCAGATCAACATGTTAGGTGATATCCTTGATGCTCTAGAAGTTTGAACCACCTCAATGGCGTTGCGATTTCCAGATCGCAGCGTAGACCGTAGTACCTATATCTTCTACGCTATTAAGTCGCACGATTGCAATGCAGACCAACGCCTTGGTTGTCATTCCATTCACCCAAAGTAATTAATAAAGTCTTAGTATAATCATTAGGGCGAGCGAAGCAAGCCCTAACACTATCCCACAAACTGAGCATTTTTGTGGTACACTTTACTGAAAAACTATCATGCCTATAGATTTGTGCTTTATCATAGTAATTAAACTTGATATCCAGATGTGTTATCTGTCATACACACATAACACATACACGTACATGTGGGCGCAATTGATTTCCGTTTAATTTATATTAATTAATTGGGAGTATTGTTTTGATTTCCGTATCCTTTTATTTTATATTAATTGTTTAAAAGTATCGTTTTGACTTCCGTTTCCTTTTATTTATTAAAATTAGTTCAATCAAGTTGACATTTGACTTTGACAGCGCGGGTACGCCATCTTGTGAAATATTAGTATAAAAAGGCTGTTTTGACGATACGAAAGCAGTCTCTACCCAGAGACTCATCCGACTAGTAGATGCTTTCGCGTCTAGGTCGTTCTACTTGATTGTGGGATTGCGATAGCAATCGCTCCCTAATCAAATAAATATTGTGTGTACGGTTAAATTACTGTAAATGATAAATTAATACTCTGATAGTTTTGATGACTACCCTCATGTTTAGATATTGGTTTGATTAATTAATATTTTGATGTTTTGATGTTTTGATAACTACCCTCACGTTCAGATGTTGTTTTGATTAATCAATACTTTGATATTTTTGATAACTACCCTCACGTTCAGATGGTGGTTTGTCTGTCGTGCTGTGGTTATTAGCTGAGTGGAAAGGGGCCGTTATTGGGGATGGTGGAGACGGCTTTAGGTAGGGTTTCAGCGTTTTAAGAGACGCGTTCTCTTAAAGCCTGATTAGTTTTGAGTAATAATTCCCGCTTCCGGTCCATGGCTAATTAATGTAAAAGATGGGCTTTTGAGGGTACTTTGTTCGAACAATAAACACCCGACGTGATTAAATGATCTTACCACGCTACCTACCCTCGTTGCGCAGCAAATGTGTCTGACTTTGTTGCCGACGAGGATACCTGCTCCGACATACACGTACATTAAAACATTTCTATCTAAATAGCTATCTTTAAACTTTTGTATTTGCTATTGTAATACTAACGCCATCTGATAGTCGCTGCAACAGAACTTATCATTACCGGCCGTTAGAAAAACTACGCGAGCCTTCACAAAGCTCAGCTTTTTGCTAGTTAAATATCATAGATAATACATATAGATATCTTGTTTCGCTATAACCTAAGACATGAGAGCAGCCGGTTTGTGGAGAAAAAAACCGCATCAAAATCGGTCTAGTCGAGATACCAAATTGAAGCAGAAGAGTAGGAAGAAACTACAGCGAAATAGTCATGGACGGAATGAAAAATCTTTATTTTGTTGGTGTTAGGTGTTGTTCCGACGCAAAAAGTGAACAATATTATGTTTGGGGTTATTTAAGTGGAGTGTTTGGGAATGGGACGAACGTTAGTCTGAAAGAATTTTTCAGTGATTCAGATGATGCAGTGAGCTGTGAGACCTTCGCTTAGTGAATGTTAAAACCTACTTTATATAGCTTCTCTACCTAAGGACCATAGAACATTTTTTCGTTTTTCATTTAACTACCCTACTACCACAGTATAAGGTTACCTTCGTTACTCTGTGCTACTACCTACCTACTACCAGCACTTAGGGCCAATTTCACGATCGTAGAACAAAGTTTAACCCCAGAATAAATTGGACGTTCTCACAGCTGATTTTCAATACTAAGGCCCGATTTCACCAACGTAAAGTACGACTTATCCGAGTGTAATTTTGATATTATGACAGTATTTTCAATAAAAAACTGTCAGAACGCCCAATTTATTCCTCGGCTATAAGTTATAACTATATGTTAACTCTGTGATGTTGAAATTGACACTTAGCATGACCCACCCACCTACCTACTTACATAATTGAAATGAAAATGAAAATCATGATCAATGAACTCATATTTTATTTTTACCATAATAAACTAAATACGTTACCTACGACTTACGGCGACTATCAAGTCACCGTAAGAAAATAATTAATAAAGAAATTAAGAATAATAAACGCTATGGTGAAGCTAAAGTATTTTACTCAATCCATTTATCGTTGTCGTAGTCCCAACGGGACGAGAGGCCGTCAATCGGATTGACTCGTAACTCCAGCATTCTTCGCAGCTGTGCCTTCTGAGACTCCTTCGAGAATGAGCTCGGAAGAGGCTCAAATACTGAAAAAATTAAGTACTTAAATCTTTTTAGGCCGGAACTTAGCTATATGTTACCACGCCTAACGAACCTGGCAAACCTTGCTGACACTCATTTAGCAGGAAGCAAAAGCATCCATGAATGCTACGAGTCGTCAGTGATCAGAAATAGAACTAAAAACAGCAAAAAAAAACATGGTGTGGTGAATGGTGTGGTCCAACTTATTTCAGATCTTATGAAGCTGATACAAATCTTCTTCTTATCTTACAAGTATATAACCTAAGCGTTATAGTATATTTCTATATGGGTTTGTAGTAATTTAATCACTCGGCAACGACGTACAACAGGTTATGTTTCGACGTATTTTTTTTTGCATGTGTAGATATAATAGAGGACCTGGATATAATGAAATACGCATTAATCCCGTAAAAACTGTTTCCGCTGGATTTTGAAACTCCACGTGGATGAAGTCGCGCGCAAATGTTATTAAAGTAATAAAGGGGCAGCGCATTTAACGATCTCAGACTGCTTCATTGCCCAAGAAAGTCTTGTGTAAAGGCTTTATCGTTAAAATGCTTTTGCATATTACCATAATGATGGCAAAACATGATAGCCCAGAATGCGAAGGACGTCATGAAAAATGCACCGCCGAGGTATAACTTCCACAGGCCAGTTGGTGCTTGAAATTCTGCGAAGGTCTGACAGAAAGAGGCGCGATACAGTGCCTTCCTCTCTTCGCAGCAGAGCATTCGCCAGTCGCCTTTCTCTTTTTCTTTCAGCGCCTGAACAAATAAATAGGCCTGAGTTTAATCTCTCACGTCAAAGTTTGGTACGAGTATAATATGTACCTATTTTTTTAGGGTTCCGTAGTAAACAAGGAACCCTTATAGTTTCGCCATGTCCGTCCGTCTGTCTGTCTGTCTGTCCGCGGTTTAGCTCAGAGACTATTGGTACTAGAAATCTGTAATTTGACAAGGGATATCAATCACGCCGACAAAGTCGTGAAATAAAATTGTGAAAAATAATTTTTTTTAGGGTACCTCCCCTACATGTAAAGTGGGGATGAATTATTTTTTTCTCGTCTTTCCCATATTGTGGGGTGTCGTTGAATAGGTCTTTCAAAAATATTGTGGGTGTGGGAACATCATTTTTCAATTCAGGGATCCGTTTGTGAAATATGATATTTAAAGTACTAAATTTTATTAGAGTCAAAGTGTCCCCCCCCCCTCTGCCAGCTAAATGGTTGTATATAGGATACAAGAAAAAATTCACAGCAGTAGTATATATTAATTTTAAAGGAAAACTATCACGGCTAAGTAGGGTTCATTAGTTAAGGAGTTATATCTGTTTTTTCTAAGTTAGGTATTACACGTAGTGTAAGTTGCATATTTTGTAGAATATTATAGTATTTAAACCATGGAACTCAAAATTTAATCAATATTCATAAATAAAACAAAAGCACTATCCTAGGTCAGAATAATATTTGAGACTTTCAACTACGGAACCCTACACTGCGCGTGGCCCGACACGCACTTGGCCGGTTTTATTTTTTATATTATTTTCTCTTCTGTTCCGAATCCGATGCCTCCCTTAAATGGTATGGTATGGTAATAAATACCAACATCAACAATCATAAAAAATTAAAGATTAAAAATACTTTGGTAGGTACTTTATTCACATCAAAGAATAGTCAGTTCTAGTGGTAGGTAGGTTAGCAAACCTATAGGTATTTGGATCATCAACACGATCAAGTTTACGCTAATTAGGTGTCTAGTTAGTAGAAGTACTAGGTTTCTTGGACGGCGAAGTTATGGGTACATTGTGAGGAAACCTGCACGCCAGAGAGTTCCCAGTTCCCAGTTCGCCAGAAAGATGTTTGAAGGCTTTGATGAAACTAGGGCTTAAACAATTTTCATTAGAGAAAACCTGCTGTGAGAGGCCATAAATTCAGCCAACCGGGGTTGTTTGCGAAAGTCGCTTCACACTAGTAATTATTTTAAGACAATCCCACAGCAGCTTTGCCAAGTAGTAGGCGATGAGTAGACATGAATGAAATTAATGATGAAATTTGAATACTGCCCTTACTTACACAAATATCTCTAGTCATTTCTTTGAACCTTACGGCGGGGAAGGGAAATTGCGGATCGTCTTTGTAATTCGCGCAGCCGTTTATACCGTGACCCACAATCTCCCTCGTCCCGGTTCTGCAACTGCCGTAAACAGATCTGATGTTTTTGGCCCAAGGAATGAAATTACCGTGATATTTGATCAATGTAAACATTTCAATTTCTTATTTAATATTAATTAAATAAAAAAATCCTAATCTGGTTTATAAGACTGTGTTGACAATTTGACATCAAAGACATAAGAGTGACATAAAAATCTTAACTATTTTTAAATAATGGCATTTTAAACACTGTGTATAAACAGACGTAGTCCATGTTTTAAGCATATTTTTTTGGTGCATCATGATTCTTTTTTTACTCTTCTTTGAACACAGGGAAGTTTGGTTAGAATTTAGTGTTAGATACTAGTCTATGACAAGTGACTGGTACAGAGGTTTTGTTGTTCTGTGGTAGCTTATATTATATAAAAAAAATGACTGTGTTCTTCTTACTAGTAAAAAATGTTTTATGTAAAATAAAATTAATAATAAAATAAAGCATTTTCTAAAAGTGTTTAATTTATATTTCCACTCTGCACAAGAGGTTATGGTCCCAGCGAACGTGAGAAGAACCGCAAATAAAAACGTAAGTGCGTAATACGTACATTACTTAAAATAAAAATGGCGAAAGCTAGTGTAGATGAAATTATCCAAATTGAAAAACTTATTGGACCCGAGAGTTTTCAAATGTGGAAGTTTGAAATAGCTATATATTTAAAGGCGCACGGTTTAAGCGATTATTTAAAAAATAACGGGAAAAATGATGAAATAAAAGATGCCAAAGCTCAAAAAATTATCATCACATCCATCGATAAAAAGTTAAAATATCATCTATTATCTTGTGAATCTGCTTATGAAATGTACACAAAAATATGTGAAATATTTGAAGGATCTGAAAACCGTAACAAATCTCAAATTTACTACAAAAGTTTTTTAATTTCAAATATAACATAAATCTGTCAATGAATGAAAATTTAGTAAATATAGAAAATCTTTCATTAAGATTAAAAAATCTTGGTCACAAAATCGACGAGGACCTTGTTATAACAAAAATATTAACATGTCTCCCAGATCGCTACAAGTTTTTCACAACAGCGTGGGAAAGTACTCAAGAAAAGGAGAAAACTTTAACAAACCTTACAAATCGCTTGTTGCTCGAAGAAACTAGAGAATCTAGGGAAAATGAAAATTCCGATATCATAGCTTTAAAGGCAGTAAAACATCAACCAAAGACTAATATGTCATCTTACAAATGCAGGTCATGTAAATTAAATAATCATCTTGAAAAAGACTGTTGGTTTAAAAACAAAAACAAGGGTTGCAGAATATGCAAGAAAAGTAACCACAGAGATGAAAATTGTTTCTTCAGGAATAAAAATAACAAAAATAAGATCGATAATAGCAAATATAATATAGCTTTATTGACAAACAGTCATGAACAAAAAGAAAATGAAATAAAATTTGTGATTGATTCTGGAAGTACGTCACATATGACAAATAATTTAAAAAATTTAAATAATTTTCAAGAAATTCCATCTCAAATATCAGTTGCAAATAATGAAACAATAAAATCACAAGGAACTGGAACAATTCAGGGTATTAACTGTACATTAAATAAAACTCTATATGTTCCTAACCTAACACACAACTTGAGTCAATGCAGTAACAAATAATAATGGTTCTGTGTTATTTACACAGAATGATGTTGAAATATATAAAAACGGACAATTAATTTTAAAAGGTGAAAAAGAAAATGGTTTATACTACATAAAAATAAATAAAGAAAATTCTGAAGAACAGTTGCTACTAGCTAAAGAGAAAGGTACAGCTTTAGAATGGCATAAAAGACTAGGACACCCAGGAAAAGAAATTTTGCAGATCTTACCTAATATTGTAGAGGGTGTAAAAATAGACGGTGATAATAAAATAGAAAATCAGTGTGAAATATGCATAAAAGCTAAGCAATGTAGACTACCATTTAATACAGAAAGACAGAGAGCAAAAAGAATATGTACTAGAAATAATACATACAGATGTATGTGGACCATTCGAAACAGAAACCCATGACGGTAAAAAATATTTTGTCACATTATTGGATGATTTTAGTCATTTAATTAAAACTTCTCTAATTAAACATAAAAGTGAAGTATCTGAAGCAATTCAGAATTATATACAGGAAATAGAACGAGAAAAGAAGGAAAGAGTGTCTTGTATAAGATGTGATAATGGAGGAGAATATACAAGCAATGAATTTAAAACATGGTGTTTAAAGAAAGGCATAAAATTAGATTATACAATTCCATATACACCCTCAACATAATGGAAAAGCTGAACGCTTAAATCGAACAATATTGGAAAAAGTCAGAGCGTTGTTATTTGAGTCAAAAATGAATAAAGAAATGTGGGGTGAAGCAGTTTACTGTGCTACCTATCTTCTAAACCGGTTGCCCAGTCAAACAATTAATAACAAAACACCTCATGAGATATGGAACGGAAAAAAGGAAAATCTTTCTAACTTACAAGTGTTTGGATGCACTGTGTATGCTAAAAAGTTAGGACCAATAAGAAAACTAGATTCAAGAAGTAAGAAACTTATAATGATAGGATATACTAATAATGGATATAGATTGTGGAATGAAGAGAGTCGTAAAGTAGAATACCATAGAGATATAGTAATTCTCAATAAAAAGGAAAGTATTATAGAACTTATTGAAGATAAAGATATAAAAGAAAATAGTATAATACAAATTGAAGAAGAAGATACCGTAACACAAATAGAAGAAGAGAGCATAATACAAACAGGAGAAGAAATAACAAATATAGAATCAGAAAATCGAGAAGAAGAAGATGCACAATATTATGATACAGAAGAAATAGTGTCTCATTTACAGGAAAGTTCTCAAGAGAATGAAGAAGGTAGAGAAGAGCTAAGAAGATCTCAGAGAAAGAGAAAAGAACCAGTTAGACTAAAGAATTATGTACTAATTACATATGATGAAGCAATAACAGGCACAGAAAGGGAAAATTGGGAGAAGGCAATAAATTCGGAGAAGGAATCACTTCTTAAATATAATACATGGAAATTAGTTGAAAAAGAAGAAGCAAAAGGAAATAAAATATTTAGTAACAAATGGGTATTTCGTGTGAAGGATGATGGTTCGTTTAAAGCACGTCTCGTAGTGAGAGGATTTGAACAAAGAGATATTGACTTCAATGAGATATACAGTCCAGTGGTAAGTCAGTCAGCACTAAAATCTTTGTTTGCTTTAGCTGCTAATAATTGCGAAATTGTTACATTTGACATAAAAACAGCATTTTTATATGGAGAGCTTAGTGAAGATATATACATGAATATTCCAGAAGGATATAAAAAGGAACCAAATAAAGTTTGTAAATTAATTAAATCATTGTATGGTCTTACACAAGCTCCAATAACATGGAATAAGAAATTTACTCAAACAATGTCAAAACTAGGTTTATTTTCTACTAAAACTGATCGTTGTGTATTTACAAATGTTAATAAAAATATTATAATAGCTATCTATGTAGATGATGGACTTGCTATTGCTAAAAATAAAAAGGATTTAGATTATATTCTAAATTGTTTGGAAAAAGAATTCGAAATCAGAGTATTTGAAAATCCTAAAAATTATATTGGTTTAGAGATTCATAGAGACAATACAGGTATAACATTAAAACAAGAAATGTATACAGATAATTTACTTAGAAATTTTAATATGATTGATGCAAAAAATGCAAAACCTACTAGCACACCCTGTAGTGAACAGACTAATACAGACAAGATAATTGAAACAAATTTTCCATACAGAGAGTGTGTGGGTGGATTATTGTATATATCTACAAGAACGAGGCCTGACATAGCCCAAGCAGTTAATTATGTCAGCCGGAAAATAGAAAACCCAACTAAAAAAGATATTATAGCAATTAAAAAGATTTTAAAATATCTAAAGGGTACAAAAGATAAGGGTATAAAATATCTTAAAAATGGAAATATATCAGTGTTAGATGCATACTGCGATGCAGATTATGCAAATGACTTAGAGACTAGGCGTAGCACAACTGGTTATATAATAATGTTAGCAGGTGGACCTATTGCATGGTGTTCCAAAAGACAACCAATTGTAGCTTTATCTTCGACCGAAGCTGAATATATTGCAGCTGCGGATTGTTGTAAGGAAACATTGTTTATAAGATCATTATTGAATGAACTTGTTGATTGTAATATTAAGATATTATTAAATATTGATAATCAAAGTTCAATTCAATTAATCAAAACAGGTTCGTTTAATAAAAGATCTAAAGCAATTGCAATAAACATCTTCAAAAAAATAACATTTGCAATGTTAATTTTTTTTGAAGATGTTTATTTGTGTATAAAATATTATGTTTTGAGCATAGATTTAGGATTGGTAGTCGCTTCGCAGTAGCCACTAAGCTACCAATTATGGTTTGAGAAGCTTCTTCGAGTTAAGTGATGTTGTAACCATCAGCTGTTGATTTAACAAAGTTGGTACCTACTACTTTAAGTTTCAACTTACAACAATGACTATGGAGTTCTTATCGTTTTAGTACCTACATAATGATTTTAAATCAATTGAAAATGTAATAGCGCCTAGGAAATGGATATTTTATGTAATATCAAAAGGAAAAATTGAAAAAATCGTAAAGTTTTATGAAAATTTTACTAACGCATAACAAATACCTAACCGCTTTAGATTATTTTGATTTTAAAAGAACAGAGTGATACTTGAATCTGAGTTTCTTTTAGCATGTTTTCTTTCAAATGTAAGATTTTAATTTCCATAGTTTTTAACTATTTCCAATTAACAAAATGTCTTGTTGAAATGCCGCCAATTGAAGAAAACGTGATTGTAAAATCTGAAGCCATCATTCGTAATACATTTAATAGTCTCTTTTATAATCTCAAACTAAAAAAGATCAAAGAAAACAAAAAATTAAAGGAATACTCTACGATTCACAAATATTTTACGTCTCTTACGTTACAAGATTATGATACTTTAAATCAAATTGTTCAAATTGTTAGAGTGAACAATAAAAATATGAATAAAAGCGCAAATTTAATGGAAATAGTCAATAATGTTTTTGAACATAACCAATATGCAGGTAATAAAAATAAAATATTCGCTAACGATGAAAACGTTATGACGTACATATTATATTTTTTGAAAATTCTAAAGAAATTAAAACAAGCAAACAGTGTTGAAAAATTGTATCTACACACAAATACCAATATTTTAAAACTATTAAAGGAGAATAGAAAAAAATCAAATGACTCGTTCAATTTCTATAAATCCGACAACCACATCCTAAACGAAAACGAATTTTGGGGTAACAAGTTTTTCTTACGAAATTAATATAATTATTTAATTTATTACATAGTTTAATAGCTAATTTACATAAATAATGTTCTTTTCTACTTAGAGCCCAGTGGCCGTCGCATCTTCAAAGGCGAAAGAACTAAAATAAAACATTTTCCATTCATGGCTTCGATCCAAATTTTCAATAACTTTCACTGCGCTGGATCCATTGTTAAATCTGACCTCATCATCACGGCTTCATCGTGTTTGCAACTGTAAGCTACATTATTAGTTTCTAACCTATATTTTCATTTTCTTGTAAATAAAATGGTTCCTCATTCATATTATGCTTGGTCTCGAGTTATTTGTACTTACTATCCTTTATATTTTTTATGTTCAAGGGCATGGAATAATAGATTTTTTCGGGAAAATCCAGCTTTTCTGTCTGCTCGTGTCGGTAGTAGCTTCTACAGTGGAGGTGGAGAAGTAATTCCAGTACTTGAGATATATTTCCATCCTGGTTATAATCCAAAGAACTTGAGAAATAATGTATGCATACTACGATTGGCCAGGCATTTAAACTTTAGGAGGAGAAGTAAAAGAATAAAGAAAATTGATTTTGATAGACAACCTTCAAGTTTACCTGTGACCACTCCAGGTATTACTATTCTAGGATGGGGGGCAAAACAAGTAAGATAATAATAATATAATAAGTAATTAATATTTTAGTAATTATATTTTAATAAGTATAATATATACTAGATGATACCCGCGACTTCATCCGCGCGGGAATTCTGTAATTTTCTGGGATAAAATTTGTGTTAATGGGACTTTGTGTTAATCCTGAGTGTGAGGTCTCCATTCCAAACAGCCAAATCGTATATAATATTCGTTGTGGCGTGAAAGAGTAACAAATATCCATCCATACATCCATCGATCTAGACAAACTTTCACTTTTATAATATTAGTAGGATTAGTAGGATTTTTGATTTTCTCTTCAAAAAATTCTGTCCTATCAAAATCTGTCCGAATACGACTTATCCATTGCAAAATGTCCAGTGGATAGGTATTAAAAAAAAGCTTGTTGTTAATTTTATAATTTTGTTTTGTTTAAAAGTAATATTTATAATTATTGTTTCTGCAGAACAGCCCCGTCATCGGTAACCCTTGGAAAAATGTGTTATCATTTGCTCTTCTTCATGTGTATCCATTGGAAGACTGTCGTGATGTTTATTCAAGGTACCTGACACTAATAGTAGATTATTAACCAAGGGGATAAAGCAGTGTCTTCTGTCGCGGGTGACGATTTAAATCGCGAGCGTAACGAAGGACTCGAGGTTTACTCCCGAGCGTAGCGAGGGTGTTAAAAACTTAAATCACGAGCGAAGCGAGGGATTTAAGACGAGTCCTGAGTGTAGTGAGGGATTTAAGTTCACCCAAGACTAAGACAGCTTTATCGCCGAGGAAAATACTCTACTTTTCGTACCATTTGCGAAAAAATTAACACAATAATAATATGAGATAAGCATTTATTAAAAACTAGCTGATACCCGCGACTTCGTTCGCGTGGATTAAGGTTTTGAAGTACTCCCTCGGAAACTGTATTCCAGACTACAATCTATCTGTAACAAATGTCAGCCAAATTGGTTCAATCTTTGCGACATGATTGAGTAAGAAACATACAAACATTCACCTTTGTAATATTCTAGCTTCTGCCCGCGACTTCGTCTGCGTGGACTTCAGAATTGGATCCAAAAAAAAAAAATTATAAATGTGAAAGTTGGAAGAAGAAGAAGAAAAATGGAATAAAATTTACACCCATGCTATCGCTTGCGCTGTAATAGAAAAAATAGCTGTAATAGAAGAAATAGCGCAGATAGCTTTGAAATTATAGCAGATTATAGGGATAGTTTGTAGTCAGAAAAGTGGCATAGGTTACTGTTTATCCCGGAAAAACATCTTATTCCTACGGGAAAACACGTTTAGAGCGTGTTAACCGAATTACACGTGGACGAAGTTGCGGGCGAAAAGCTAGAATGATATAAAAATGAATTACTGGTTCGCTTCGCTCGTTAACAATATTTAATCTTACCACAGGAACTATTTGAGAGATCGGTATAGAAAGTATAGCCTTTTCAATAGCATCGGTGACATGCATACCAAATTTCAAAACTATCTGCCCGCGGCTTAGCTCGTAAAAAAATTTCAATTTTCCCTCGGGAACTCCTTAAGGAATCAGGATAAAAGGTAGCCTATGTTCTTTTCCATGTCAAAGGCTACATGCATGCCAAATTTTATCCAAATCCGTTCAGCCGTTATTGCGTGATTGAGTAACAAACATCCAAACATCCACACTTTCACATTTATAATATTAGTAGAATAATGACAATTAAAAGTAAAAGTTAACATTCGAAACATTGGTCCAATTATTGATAGAGAGAGATACATTTTTGTTTGGTACATTTATTGTTGATGAGTTGATTTGAGTATTTCTCTGTTCTTGCCTCTGACCATTTGCACTGATGGAATCCGACAATTCACTGTCACTGTCGCTTTGATTTAACATCGTAACGTATTTTTAAAACATTAACTTATTTATAAAAATAAATTAAAATAAACTTAACGTTTAGGCCTAGCGCCACTAGCGCAAACATACAACTTTTAGTTGAACAACTATTTAGTTGTGTTTCATAAGTTTATGGAAATGTACTGCGATCATAGAATGTGTGCAAACTATCAACACGATAGTTGCTCGACAAAAAAAATCAAAAAGCCTTACGATTTGCTTTTGATTGTATGGAATTCACTAAAAGTACACAACTCGACTAAACAGTTTAGTCGATGTAAAAGTTGTATGTGTGCGCCTTACCTTATGTATTTGAAGAAAACAAAAACGCGGCAAATTCCTAGACTAATATTTTTTTGTCGGAAAAGCAAAGGCATCAAGCTCATACGGCCTCGTCGGTTTTCGTAATTTTATTTAATAATCATAACTGCATAATAAATGCGTATTCCTTTTTCAAAAAGATGTATAATGCTTTATATACAAACTCAATGGTGTAAACACAGATGTAGTTCAGTATAAATTTCGGTAAGTATTCCAAATTTAAATCACATTCTCAGGATGAATGAAATTCAGTACAATTTTCTTTCCCTGTTTTTAACAGATTAAAAATGACTATTGTTATGTTCGCCTTTTGTGGCACAGAATGTCACTTTTTTGAGCAAGTGGTACGAAAAGTTCTTTATGATCGCTGCAGCTTTCAATAAAATTTAAAAGTTTAAGTACATTTTAATATAGGTACTTATCTAAATATTGAAATTTCAGAGAATATGTTACAAGGCATAATTTCTGCGCTGGATTCTTTTCTAGAGGCGGGGGGGCTTGTAATGTATGTTCCACATTGTTACTAGGTTTAAGGACGTGTCTTCAAAATGAATAGATATCCATTACCTACTACATATGCAAGGCCCACGCCCCACACGCACATACAAAATGTACCGAAAACTCCACGAAAACTGCACGGACTCGTGATCGCGTTCTGAAGACAGTGAAGTGATGCAAGGAACTCTGATTAACCCCTGCTTATACCAATAGGCGCTTTTATAATTTTTACCGTGGACGTCCACGGCACTACGGCAATACAGGGGAGTTAAATGTATGAAATTTATGAAGTCGTTTTTAAATTTCCATCGACGGTAACGATATGCCGTGCACGTCCACGGCACTTCCTGTCTTGCCGTGACGATATAATCGGCGTCCGGTTTCCCTGTAATATTGTCACGGTATTTTGGTGATGTAGTGCCGCGTAGCTACAACGATTAATATTGTGTAAGTGAGAGTCTACGTGCCCGCGCTCCCCCACCTCCCGCCCCCTACAGTGGCGCATGCCGAACTCATTTTTTTATATTTTTTAATATTTATTAAAAATGGCATTCAAATAATTTCATAATTATGATGTTATTACCCTTTGAGTATCAAGTTGTTACCCTAATCGAACATAGATGAAACCTTGTTTTTGGGATAAATAATAATCGACCGAGCGAAGCGAAGGTCTCTGAGTTTACTTGAGTGAATTTGCACTTGTCCGTCCGTCCGTCCGTCCGTCTGTCAGAGCCTTATAACTTTTGAATTACTGAACGTAATTACTTCAATTTTACATATGATATGTAAACCGATGGCCTCCAGCGGAAAATGGCTTAAAAAGTTATAAAAATCTTTATTTCAGGGGGGCTCTCATAGAAGCGAATGCGAAGTAAAATATATTTTTTTGCATTTCATAGGGTTGCAGTACCTCATTTTAAAGATAATTTGGAACAGAGTACAAAAGTATGTTTTTTTAAATTTTTTTCCTAAAATTGACGAAATGGTGGGCTTTCAAAGTGGAGATTGTATTCGAGGCTAGATCTCTAAAACCACTTTGTTTTAAAACTTGAAACTTACACAAAATTTGAGTTATATTCTGTACTTGAACAACAAATACTAAGATTAGATAAATATTATAATGAAACGAAATTATTTGAGTTTTAATGGGCATCAATGTTTTTAACAAAACTTCACTATCCTGTTAATAGATGGCGCTGTCTTTAATACTGTAAATACAGTTTTGCGTCAGCTATTCTTATTTTGTCTATCACTAATTATGTTATTCAATTAGCAAATTATTATCAATAAAAGTATCACTTTCTTTTTGCAAAAGTAAATCCGTTTCTATTTACAATAATTAGACGTTAGCACCTATTTACTACCGTATGATCTCTCACTCTCTCTGATGGTACTGTGTCTATGAATGTAAAGATGAGCGCGCATCTAGATATGCTCGCCGCAGAAGCCGCAAGCGCGCAGTCATGGCACTTTATAATTTTTTTTATTATGAAATTGTATACTACGTAACACCCGTTCAGCGAACCAACTGAATTTTAGTAAAATACTGTAGGCATACGCATCCCATCCACGAAAGCAGATGACGATTGACTCGGCGCGTTTTAATTACAATATTATATAGTTAAAACTACCTTATGGGAATTATGGGATACCGCGAGGTCTCAGTTCGGGGCGAACCACTAGTAATTTTATATTAAAAAATGTGTTTTCTAAATATTTCACTTTTAGCATCGGATGCTGCCGAAACCTTCTTGTAATTTGTCTTTTACGTCTTAAATACATTAAATCTACCTAGTCGAAGTAATTTATTGGCCATGTCATTCAATCTCTTCCGAATATACTACGCAATTAATGACGTTAAACGTCCACGGCACGGCATGAAAATTATAAAAGCGACTTTAACGTGGACGTTGACGTCCACGGAAAATCGTGGACGTGACGACCACGATAACGTGGCGTGAGAATTATAAAAGCGCCTAATGTCTATTAAGGGCCGATTTCACCAACGTAAAATAAGTCCTAGCGTTTTTATATTATGACAGAGTTTTCAATGCAAAAACTGTCAGCACGCCCACATTATTCCTCGGATAGACGTCACTCGACGTTGGTGAAATCGGCACTAAAACAATCATTAGCTTTGCCTAGTTTAAAAAATTAAGTACAGCCCACGTTTAAAAAAAACTGAGTTTCAGGTAACGTTATTATTAAAAAGTACAAGGAACATACTACTCTCTACCGAGAGGACTATGTTGATGTTACATACTTATTATATCTGATATAGCTATATTATAATATAAAGTATTGAGCTTTTATAATTTTGATCTACCTAAATACATTTTCAGCGTGATGTTGGCGGCCCGGGCATAGCGGGTAGTAAACTGGTGGGTATAATAAGTTTTGGATCTCCCTTATGTGGGACGCCGGATGCTCCAACAGTTTTTACTAAGCTAGGATACTACAGCGACTGGATTGAAGAAATAATGGAAATGGTATGTAGTTATTTAGTTACAGGTAATTGACAACACATAATATTATTATGATTATATAATCAATTATCACACAATCGATATTTTTTAATTAGATTAATTAATTATTTTGTAATTAGAGACTAACACTATATTTGTATAGTTATGCCTTGCTCTATAAGCACTTAAGAATCTCAGAATTGACAAATCTATCCGTCCTTAAATCATTCAGTTCAATTACACGATAGGATTTTTTTTCAGCACGTTCCAGTCATCAAGAAAAAAACTACTCTTAAGCCATTCCACGATCCATTTACAGCTCCACCTTCGTATACAACTGCAAAACCAACAACATTTACAGTACCACTGCTTAATGGAGAAAAAGTGATGACACCAATCCCAATTTCATTAATTGATGATAATCTAAGAATATTTGACGAAAACAACTTTAAAGATTTTTTAGCAACGATATTCCATAGCGAAGAAGTAGCTGAAAATCATAACGCTAATAACGACGTCAAAGATAGTGTAGAGCTAAATACAGCCTTCACCTATAGAACAAAATATTTTGAAGAGGTAACTGAAAAATCCAAACCCTTAACTGAATTAGAAGACGTTTCTACGGAAGAAAGTAACTCAAGGCTTAAAGATACTGGAGTTACACTAATTGATGAAGAAAATGAATCATTGGACCATGATTTTGACGAAGACATAAAAAAAATTATTGAGAACGTAAACTTTGAAAAAATTGTTAAGGAAGAAGTAATGGAGACGCCAAGCGTTATTAAAAATATGAATAAAGGCGGTGATGTAAAAATCGATGATTCATATAAATCTCAAAATGAAAGTGTATTAAGTTTATTGTATTTATCTGATGATGAAAAGGCTAACTTTAAAATTGTCCCAGTAGATGACAATAAAACGAATCCTGAAAAGAGTCAAGTTCCCGGTATGAGCATTCCCGTTAGTTTTGAAGACTTGACAAGAGCCAAAGACAAAGTGGGTAGAGTTTTGCCGGAAAGAGAATTATTTGGTTTATTGTCGGACGTTATTGGGCACGAAATTTCAAATATAGATATTAATACTTAATAGCAGTTAACATTATTCAATGATTTACTGTTTTACAAAATTATCTCCGCTATCGCATCTATTTCAAAATTCTTATTTAATTTAGGCAGAGATCTTTGGTAAAAAGTATCTACCGTAGAACGGGGTGACTATGTGCCTCGCAGGTGACTATGTGCAATGAAGCAGTTATTTTGACTTTTGACAAATTCCCGTTTTATTTGTGGATAACTTCATATTTTTATGGCCCAAATATGTTTTTTATGCTTTTAACGATATTTTGGGACATTTGTTATGAGTAACTGGTAACACTAAACATGAACTAGTTTGACAGAAGTTTTGAAGTGACTTGTCGAGTTTTGATAAACGTGGTAAACTTTTGGTTGTTCAATAAAAACTATCGCAGGTAGCGTTATCAAGGTAAGTTTGAGTAATAGTACAGTTAATTGTTATCTAAATGCGTTAAATATCAAAACAAAAAGTCTTGCTATGGTGGCACAAATCGTAGACAAAAAAAAAATGTTAAGTACGCAGGTGAAAATGTGCCACCGCCATACTGATAGTGTTGTCACATATTTTTCCTGCATTTCTACTATTGGTACTTACCTAGGTATTTTTTTATTTTAGCGCTACCTGAAATAATGCCGCGGGATCATAAAAGAAAGCCAGGAACCAGAGCGTACAAAAATTATACAGACGAAACTCTTCAAGCGATACTAGCAGAGATTAACTCGGGGCGTATTTCATTTCACCTACATATTTCTATTAATATACCCAAGTTAATAAAATTTCACCATACATTTGGTATTTAATCGAATAATAAGTAATGCAAAAAAGTACTAAAATTTCTACCACTGAAATTTTAACTTTTTTCTTGGCAACTCTATTTTTTTTTCTTTTTCCTACGAACCGTATTGGACTAATTTTTAAATACAAATAGGTGACTTTGTGCAATACTTATTATTCCTAGAGATATTCAAGGAATTGTATGCTGGCACATTTTCACCCCAACAAGGTAGGCAAGAATGTGCCATTAATATTATTTATTTTCGCCATAATTATAGTAGTTCAGTGATATTTAACAAAATAATCTTATAACTAAATAGTTAGAGAGCTAGGACATTTTTTTTATTTTGGCGTAGGGTTCATATATTTTTTTATATGATAAAAAACCTTGAAAAGTGGCACATAGTCACCCCGTTCTACGCTACCTTTCTTTGTGGGGTAGGTACCGGTAATAAAAAACAATCATTAGATTAGGTATACATACCTAGATACCTAATAATAAATAATTTTCGACCACCCTGGCGCGGGCGTAGTGGTGAGCGCTGTTGTCTTATAACTGGAAGGTCTCGCTCTCGGGTTCGATTCCAGGCGGGGTCAATTTGGGAATTTATAATTTTTGAATTGTCTCTGGTCTGGTCTGGTGGAAGGCTTTGGCCGTGTCTAGTTACCACCGTACCGTCAAAGACGTGCCGCCAAGCAATTTAGCGTTCCCGCACGATGCGATGGCGTGTAGAAATCGATTAGACCCATAGGGGTAAGGGTTAAATGTTCACTGCCATATCCCTTACAAGTTAGCCCACTACCATCTTAGACCGCACCGTCACTTACCATCAGGTGAGATCGCACTCAAGGACAATCTTGTCATTGAGTAAAAAAATTATTACTAGTGGTTCGCCCCGAACTGAGACCTCGCGGTAACGGTATCCCATGATTATTCATTCAATCGATACGTCATGACGACCAAAACTGACGTTAGTGTTACGACCGAGCGGCCCACCCCTCCTATCGTGATCGCACTATGCCCAGGAATTTGCTAAAATTTGCAGAAATCGAATGGTCTTTTCGAAAAAATTGCAGAAGCAAAAATAAAAGAGTTATAAGCTCCGAAGCGGGCCGCTCGGTTGAACAACGTTTCTACGGAGCGGCCCACGAGATCTCGAGAACCACACGGTGGTACCTGGTGAGACTTGGCAGAAGCAAAGATCTGAATTCGCACAAATTTGCTAAAGAAGAATCAAGTTTCTGAGTGCAATAGTTTTTTTGTAACGTCGTGTCAAAAATGGGCCGCTCTGAGCACAATCGTTTTCCCCTTATTACTCAGCTGGCTTGTGTGCTACAGAAATTTTTCATACACCATATTTTAGTAAAAAACGTGCAGATTAATACACAGTTTAAATCAAAAACTAATATGCAAAACTATAAAAGTCATCGGCTCCGAAGTATTTCTTCAAAACGATTCGTAGGAGCGGCCCCATATTTTAGCACATATCTCAGGTTAGACTTTACCTACTTGCATGATTTAAACACTAAGTTTTAGCAAAAAACTTTTGCTAAAATTTTACATATAAATTTTCTGAAAACCATAAGTAGGTAGTGAAATAATTGCAAATTAAGTAATCATACCGTTTCGTCCGAGCGGCCCAACCATTGTGGCCCTCGTATAGCTCGTATCGTGATCGCACTTTGCCTAGGAATTTGCTAAAATTTGCAGAAATTGAATGGTCTTATCGAAAAAATTGCAGAAGCAAAAATGAAAGAGATATAAGCTCCGAAGCGGGCCGCTCGGCTGAACAACGTTTCTACGGAGCGGCCCACGAGATCTCGAGAACCACGCGGCAGAACCCGGTGAAACTTGGCAGGAGCAATGATCTGAATTCGCACAAATTTGCTAAAAAAGAATCAGGTCTCTGAGTGCAATACTTTTTTTGTAATCGATATGTCAAAATGGGACGCTTCGAGTGCTTATTACTCAGCTTGCTGGTGTGCTAGAGAAATGTTTCACGCACCATATTTTAGTAAAAAAACGTGCAAATTAATACACAGTTTAAATCAAAAACGAATATGCAAAACTGTAAAAGTCATCGGCTCCGAAGTATTTCTTCAAAACAATTCGTAGGAGCGAGCGGCCCCATATTTTAACACTTATATCAGCCTTGACTTAACTTACCTGCATGGTTCAAACGCCAAATTTTAGCAGAAAACTTCTGCTAAAAAGAGAATGTAATCACCATACGGTTTATTAGAATCTAAATCATAGGCTATGAACACTAGAGTGAACAATCTGAATCATGGAAATATTTACCACGACTACGTCTTTCCCTGATCTGAACGCTACCACAGATTCACATAGTCACACAGACAATATTTGGGTCAAAGTCGATTCGGAATCTTTATAAACAAACCAAAATTCCAAAATTCAGCCTTTAGGGTTGTCACACTTTTAATAGTGAAAAATTGTAATTTTAACGCCATTTTCTAGTTATACATTACTATTTTACTTTGACGCAGTTTCCTAAAACTTAACTTAACCGCCGAATACGTAATAAATAAGATAATATATAAATAAATGATAATATAATATATAAATGATAATTTTATTATAATCATCGGAAGATATAAGTAGGTACAGTGTGGTTACCCCACTACTCACTACCGCCCGCTTAAATCTTGTGTCAATACCTATAATTCGTTTATTTTGAAATTATTTCATGATCTACTGATGGTCTCCAGAAACGATTTGTACCACTTTATAGCAGAAGTTTTCTGCTAAAACTTGGCGTTTGAACCATGCAGGTAAGTTAAGTCAAGGCTGATATAAGTGCAAAAATATGGGGCCGCTCGGTCCTACGAATCTTATAGAAGAAATACTTCGGAGCCGATGACTTTTACAGTTTTGCATATTCGTTTTTGATTTAAACTGTGTATTAATCTGCACGTTTTTTACTAAAATATGGTGCGTGAAACATTTCTCTAGCACACCAGCAAGCTGAGTAATAAGCACTCGAAGCGTCCCATTTTGACATATCGATTACAAAAAAAGATTGCACTCAGAGACCTGATTCTTTTTTAGCAAATTTGTGCGAATTCAGATCATTGCTCCTGCCAAGTTTCACCGGGTTCTGCCGCGTGGTTCTCGAGATCTCGTGGGCCGCTCCGTAGAAACGTTGTTCAGCCGAGCGGCCCGCTTCGGAGCTTATATCTCTTTCATTTTTGCTTCTGCAATTTTTTCGATAAGACCATTCGATTTCTGCAAATTTTAGCAAATTCCTAGGCAAAGTGCGATCACGATACGAGCTATACGAGCGCCACAATGCAATGGTTGGGCCGCTCGGACGAAACGGTATGATTACTTAATTTGCAATTATTTCACTACCTACTTATGGTTTTCAGAAAATTTATATGTAAAATTTTAGCAGAAGTTTTTTGCTAAAACTTAGTGTTTAAATCATACAAGTAGGTAAAGTCTAAGCTGAGTTATGTGCTAAAATATGGGGCCGCTCCTACGAATCGTTTTGAAGAAATACTTCGGAGCCGATGACTTTTATAGTTTTGCATATTAGTTTTTGATTTAAACTGTGTATTACACTACACGTTTTTTACTAAAATATGGTGTATGAAAGATTTCTGTAGCACACAAGCCAGCTGAGTAATAAGGGGAAAACGATTGTGCTCAGAGCGGCCCATTTTTGACACGACGTTACAAAAAAACTATTGCACTCAGAAACTTGATTCTTCTTTAGCAAATTTGTGCGAATTCAGATCTTTGCTTCTGCCAAGTCTCACCAGGTTTCACCGTGTGGTTCTCGAGATCTCGTGGGCCGCTCCGTAGAAACGTTGTTCAACCGAGCGGCCCGCTTCGGAGCTTATAACTCTTTTATATTTGCTTCTGCAATTTTTTCGAAAAGACCATTCGATTTCTGCAAATTTTAGCAAATTCCTGGGCATAGTGCGATCACGATAGGAGGGGTGGGCCGCTCGGTCGTAACACTAACAAACTGACATTATTATTATGCCCGTTTTCACCAAACATACCTAAATCATCCCCTAAGTAGGAGTCTCTTTACGTAGGTAGCTCCTAAATACAATCCTAAGTCCTAACATCTTTCGAAAGGTAGGCAAACTGAGAAAGTTGGCAAAGGACCCGCAGATCCGTCCCAATTTCCTTTTAGTTGTCCCGTACAGGATCGTGATAAAGTCGTTGACAGAAATCATCACCTAACTTATCATAGGTAGCCCGTAAAGGTTAGGGAACGTTAGTGAAAACTTTGAATTATTATGTACTAACGAGTGAAAACGGGTTACGGGCATCTGTACAAATCGTCATCTATCGACGCGAATAGAAAGTATACAAAACGTAGTAATTAATAGTATATTGTAGTTTGATATTTATCTAAATAATTTTAATTGAATAATATGTTATGTACCTAAATAATAATGGTCGACGCAAAACTGTTTTTGGGATAGATCGTAGTCGAAACTCCTAGTTCCATGGAATATATAATGACTGCGCCATCTATTAGCATTATTGTGAAGCTATGTTGAAAATTACTGATGCCCATTAAAAATTAAATAATCTCGTTTCTTTATAATATTCATATAATTTTAGTATTTGTTGTTCAAGTACAGGATATTTGTGAAATAAAAAAATAAATTCAGCTTGAAAATACATACTTAGCCGATTTTGCTACACAGCGTCTTCAAGCGAGCGTATTAAATCTGCACTTTGAAAGCCCCCCATTTCGTCAATTTTAAGGGAAAAATTAAAAAAAAATATATTTTTGTACTCTGTTTAAAATTGTCTTTAAAAAGATATATTGCAAGCCTATGAAAGGCAACAAAAAATATTTTCCTTCACATTCACTTCTATGAGAGCCCCCTGAAATAAAGATTTTTATAATTTTTTATGCAAGGCCATCAGCATTCGGCATCATTCGGCTGAAGGCCATCAGTTTACATAATATTATATCTAAATTTGAAGTAATTACGTTCAGTACCTAATTCAAAAGTTATAAGGCTCTGACAGACGGACGGACGGACGGACGGACAGACCGACGGACGGACAAGTGCAAATTCACGAAACCTCGCTTCGCTCGGTCAATTAAACTACATCGAAACTACTTAGGCTGAAACCACACCTGTGCGCATGGATTCGCATTTTGTCCATACAAAACTGTCATTTTTCAGAGTCTTGTACGCATCAATTCGGCTTTTCGATGCGTACCGTACACGACTCTATGAAAAATGACAGTTTTGTGGACAAAAAGCGAATCGATGAGCACAGATGTGGAACCACATCTGTGCCATCCGGTCAAGTTTAATTAAGTACTTTTGGTACTTACCTTACCTACGAAGGTTTTTGGACCAACGGGTGATAACAGGTTTCGCCCATTGTAAAAACACTGTGGACATGGTCCACAGAAACAGGGATGCAACAGGGCACCCGGGTAAATAGATACCCTTTAGCTGGACCAAGTTCGGACTATGACCAATCGTCGAAACTTTAAAAGTGGAAAAAAATATTACAAAACGAAACGTAATATTGATTACGTCAGTTGTCAACTCAACCGGCAACCCATCTTGACAGGACAGTGACATTTGTTGTTGTAGAGATGGGCAGTTGTTCCAATTTACAATCGAACTATTCGAATGATCAGCTGTCATATGAGCATCATCTATGTTTAGGATATGCCTTTGAGTATTAAAGATGAGCATTCATTCATCGAATGATTTTTCATACTTTAACTTTCTTGTTTGAATTTGGAGATAATAATTTACTTTCTGAATGATATATAAATTAAAATAATGTAATAATTATTCCTTCGAATAAAAACAAGTTTACTTCGCCTTATTTGACCGAGCGAAGCGAGGTCTCTGAGTTTACTAGAGCGATTTGCACTTGTCCGTCCGTCCGTCCGTCTGTCAGAGCCTTATAACTTTTGAATTACTGAACGTAATTACTTCAAATTTAGATATAATATGTAAACCGATGGTTTCCAGCCGAAAATGGCTTAAAAAGTTATAAAAATCTTTATTTCAGGGGGGCTCTCATAGAAGCGAATGCGAAGAAATTTTTTTTTATTTGCGATTCATAGGTTTTCTGTGTATCATTTTAAAGACAATTTGGAACAGAGTACAACCGTATTTTTTTTTTAATTTTTTTCCTAAAATTGACGAAATGGGGGGCTTCCAAAGTGGCGATTTAATACGCTCGCTTGAAGACGCTCTCTGGGAAAATTTTCTACATATTTTCAAGTTGTACTTATTTTCTTACTTCACTTGTATCCTGTACTTGAACAACAAATACTAAAATTATATGAATATTATAAAGAAACGAGATTATTTAATTTTTAATGAGCATCAGTAAATTTCACATAGCTTCACAATAATGCTAATAGATGGCGCAGTCATTAACTATTCCATTGAACTAGGAGTTACGACTACGATTTATCCCAAAAACAGTTTTGCGTCGACCATTATTATTTAGGTACATAATATAATAACATATTATTCAATTAAAATTATTCTTTAGTTAAATATCATTTTGTATATTTTCTATTCGCGTCGATAGATAACGATTTGTACAGATGCCCCTAACCCGTTTTCACTCGTTAGTACCTACATAATAATTCAATGTTTTCACTGACGTTCCCTAACCTTTACGGGCTACCTATGATAAGTTATGTGATGATTATTGTCAACTTCTTTATCACGATCCTGTACGGGACACCTAAAAGGACATTGGGACGGATGTTAGGACTTAGGATTGTGTTTTGGAGCTACCTACGTAAAGAGACTCCTACATAGGGGATGATTTAGGTATGTTTGGTGAAAACGGGCATAATAATAATAATGTCAGTTTTGGTCGTCATGTATCGATTGAATGAATAATCATGGGATACCGTTACC
The DNA here is from genome assembly GCA_029955525.1 of Oeneis ivallda. Lineage (NCBI taxonomy): Eukaryota > Metazoa > Arthropoda > Insecta > Lepidoptera > Nymphalidae > Oeneis > Oeneis ivallda. The sequence continues at coordinate 13,975,503 of JARPMR010000007.1, forward strand.
GCGAGGTCTCAGTTCGGGGCGAACCACTAGTTGTATAGACTCTAATAAACATTACACTTTCATAATACCTATTATTATTTTGTCCTCAAGCCCCAGTCAGATTTCATCGATACCTATTTGTTTTCTTTCAAAAGAATTTGCACCAGGCACAGTGAAAAAATTGATAATAATTAATAATAATTATTCAAATTCGGATGAATAGTCGATCAAATATCAATCAATTTTCCAATCGAATCAATTCGAGCGAGTTATTCAGAATCAGATACAGAACAGAATGTGAAATTGTGAATTAGAGTTCAGTTCAGGTTAGCACATCTCTATTTATTTTTTAGGTGGGGCGTGCGGTTTTGAGATATAATATTTGCGAAAGCTGATCCATCTTTTAAAAGGTAAAATATTTTAACTTTAGTTCATGTTAATTGTTAAGCACTCAATTTATTTAAAACATAAGTGATAAGTGTAAAAGCGGTAAGTTCGAAACATTTTTAACAGGTAGGTATGGAATGTCACTGCAATTCTAATTTCAAAACTCTATTTTTTCTATATAGTAAGTTTATACTTTTGTTTCAGATTACTTTGTATTTTTATTAAATACTTAAAACCTAACGTCTAAAGTAATTTTTTAATAAGCTAAGTGGTCATAGAGGAAAAATTTCGTTATGTAACTAGCGATCGATACACATAACCTAGCTATTTAATGTTATCGCCAATTTTATCAGTAGATCGATATTAGTTTTTCCAATACACCTAATCTGAAGCCCATTATGGGCTAGGGCTATCTGGGTTCTGAAGTTATAACTAGGTCTTGCTTGAGTTAGTACACTGCCAAACAAAGAACAAATATTGTACTAATTTTAGATATTTATTAAACTAGCGGCACGTTATGATGGCCGGTTTGACACATTACAATAGTGATGTGGAATGTCAATTTATTCTCGAACAAAAAACAATTAAGTTTTGTTTTTGTACCTGATTAAATAGGTTTAATAAAACAAAAATGTATATGTTTATTTAATTTATTTGAACGAACTGAATATTTGAATGAAAATGAATATACATACTTTATATGCACACAAGAAACATATGAATACAAAAGATACCAAAAAAGGTGCCACAAAAGGCCATAATTAATCAGATTCGTCCATACTACTATTTTCACTGTCGTCACTGCTATCATCACCTACATTAATAATTATATGTTCGTTTTCTATAATATTATCTATTTTCACATCTCTTTCATAATCTTCCCTTATTAATTTAACAGTTCTATTCACAACCTTTTCCCAGTCTCCTTTAGTCACATGTTCACAAGCTTCTTCTAATAATTTTAGCATTTTTTTTGTGGTAAATGGGGGTTCTGTATTGTGTCTTGCAGCATATCCCTTAATTTGAGCCCACACCAACTCAATCGCATTATACTCACAATGGTAAGGCGGTAACCGTATAACTCTGTGCCCATGTTCTAATGCTATTTCGTCAATGACGTATCGGATCTTGGTTGGTTTGTTTTCTTTTAAAAGACGTACTAATTCCGCTTTTAACATATTCATGTTTGCATCTACGCCATTTTTACGAAGCCATGCGACGATATCAGCTTTCTTTTGGGATTGGGCAGGTGGCTTGTCAATTTGCATCGAGTGGTATGGGGCGTTGTCCATAATTATAATAGATGGTTCAGGGAGGCTACACAACATTTAGGTAAACCATTCAGTAAACTTTTCTCCATTCATGTCTTCATGATAGTCTCCAGTGGTTTTTGACGCAAAAGCCATGAGAGAACCTTCGACAAACCCGTTGATGGTTCCGGCGTGACAAATTATAAGTCGCGATCCTTTTCGTACAGGAACTTTGGAAGTAGATGCTGCTGTGTCATCGTTCCAAGAACGGCCTACAGTATGGTTAGCATTAAGCCATGTTTCAACCAAGAACACAACATTTTGCCAATTTTTGATTTCTTTCACTTGCCGTAAAAAAGTATACCTTGCCATCGCTATATCAAATCTTTCCATCAATATTTTGCGTTTGTTACATTTTTTGTATCGAAATCCAATGGTCTTCAAAATCTTCGTTAAAGAACTTTCCCCACCGAAGAATAATCCAGCTTCCTTCAGTGAATGCACCAACTTTTTTCTTGTTGGATACTCCTTCTGTAAATAGTAGCCGTAAACATGTCTTCGGATAGCATCGGCATCAAAGCTATCGATGCCTACGACTGGTTTTGCTCGTTTTCTCTTTTTTGGTGTGTGAAGTTTATTTTCTTCTGTGCCAGTCTCGCCATATTTTTTTTTAGTTATCCGTCTAACAGTTCGTTGTCCAATATTAAGCGCATCAGCTACGCGTTCAACCACTGACGTTATAGGTAAAATTGGCCCTCCATTTTGAGCTTCACGATCGAAATAGTTACGAAGGCGTATTACGAACTCACGTGTCTGACTATTTAGAACAGTTCTCTGCGTACGTTCGGTCATATCGACGAAATCCACAACAAAGGGCTTGAACAGAGTCCAAATTAACGAGCAAGGGTCAACAGTAATGCAGTATCAATATTTGAAATCCAAAGCCAGGTCAAAACTATATCACAATCGCATTGCACTGACAGTTTATACTTTTCGAAGCAACGTCAATTCGAAACTGCTTTGTTTTGCATTGAGCATTGACGCGAGTTTGCCGGAGGTAGTAGTTGTGCTAGCCAGCGATCCTATGTGACGATCGTATTAGATTCCATTTTTAAAAATTTTCAATTTAGAAAACCAAATGCCGAGTTGTGGTATATATCATATAAAAATAAAAATTTTACCTTTTGTATGAAACAGCTGATATTTTTTTGCGATTTCAGAGGTTTGTCCACATAGTGAAAATTGTTCATATTCACAAGTACATTCACCCCTTAAATGGTGCAAACTGATTTTTCTACACTTGTATACATTTTAGAAATCAATTTAATAAATAAATTTTGAGTCCTAAACCTAAAACTACATTCGATAAAATTTATGAATCTCTGCACATCACTATCGTCAATAAAGTAATACAATTATTTCCTTCAAAGTCGTTATCAATTAATACGGAACTTCATGAGCGGACAAACGTCAAACCGGCCATCATAGCGTGCCGCTAATATAATCTATGTATATTTTTTTAATGAAACCATTTTGATAGGTATTTTTTTAAATTTATTTAAGTATAAGCCACTATATCGGACTATATATCTGTATCGGACAATATAAATTGGACAAATGTGACATCACAAGCTCGGAATGTGTGTACAAATAAGAAAAAAGTACACAGCTATAAACTTAAAATGATATCTACAAAATCCATAGAAATATAAACATAACCTTGAATAAAAAATATTTAACATTAATTAAACATGAAATGATTACTGTAATGCATGCAAGTGTATTGATGCTGTGAACAGTATTAAATAATAGTAGTTCTTGAGGTGGAAGGGGTATAGTGAGTGATTGTCTACTCTTGGCATTGCAGATGGCGAATATTCTTCTGCGCCGTGCATTGATAGAGGCAATCCGTGTGCCTGCTGGAACGAGGGCTTCTAGTGAATTGGCTAAGGTTAGTTGTAAAAATATTCTTTGAAAAATCAAGTACTTTATGACCTCATCCTATCCTAGTCCTAGAATAGAATAGAATAGAATAGAAATATTTTTTATTCAAATAAACTTTTACAAGTGCCTTTGAATAGTCAATGAATCTACCACTGGTTCGGAATGCCCTTCTAGTAATATTATAAATGCGAAAGTTTGTGAGAATGGATGTATGGATGGATGGTGCTCTTTAATGCCACAAAAAATGAACCAGTTTGGCTGAAATTTGGAATGGAGATAGCTCACACGCAGAATTAAAACATAGGCTACTTTTTATACCTGAAAATTACAGAGTTCCTGCGGGAATTAACAAACCTTAATCCACGCTGACGAAGTCGCAGGCATCATCTAGTAGCTCATAAAGAACAATGTTTTATTCTTATTTTTGGTGACAAAACTGCTTTGCAGCAAATAGTTTGTAACTCAAATGAAAATCTCCCTAAAACATCAGCATTATGTTATTTTGGTTGGTGTTCCTCCATAACAAAACTGCCATTTTTATTTGCTTAGAGAAGGCTCAAACACAATTCTTACTATATTTGAATTTCTAAGAAAGTAACCAGAATAGTTATTACACAGTTATTATATTATTGTAACTGAGATTTTTATTGCTTAACACATTTTGAACACATTAGTTTAGTTTGGAATTGTATTGCCAAATATTTTCCATAAATGATATTTCTTTAAATTAAGGATGATTATACGGGTCTGCCTGCGAAATTCAAATTTAATTTGGTTTTTTGCTATTTGTAAACTAATACGACAAACTAAGCTAATGGCATTCTAATTGCACCAGTAGAATTATCATCTTCACAGGTTTACATAAAAATCTTTACTTGAGTTGAAAGGGACCAGTTTAAGAAATTAATCAAAATACTGACTAATTTGTGAGTAACTCACGTCCAACTTGGTTACAAATTTACATAAAAATCTTTACTTGAAAGGTCACTTTCAAGTAAAGATTATTATGTAAGCCTGTGAAGATGATAATTCTACTGGCGCAATTAGAATGCCATAAGCCTACTTTGTCGTATTAGTTTACAAAATGGGAAAAACCAAATTAAATTTGAATTTCGCGGGCAGACTCGTAATATAATCCACATTAATTACTACATCGATACAAATGAAAGAATTCACAAAAACTAAACTGCACTGCCTAAATCTATCCTGCAATATTTAGCCCTTTAAATTATAATTAAAGTTCGGCCGTTCAGAGAATGCGTTCCTGACACCTGTCAGTTAGTCACGACAACTGTCACAAAATTATAACATTAATTGATTATTGATATAATAATGTTGTTTTAATGCTCATCAATTGTTAAAACGGTAAACAACCAGCAATAATATTTTTATCGTAACTGCAACGCCCGCCATTACAAAGTTACGTCGTCAGTTCAATCGCGACGTGTCAGGAACGCATTCTCTGAACGGCCGTAGTAGAAATGAAAAAAATGCTAGTTGTATTATGATAAAGAGAGTTTACAGTTATTTTACTTTATTGTATTTTACTTGATCTTGCCCCGACTATGGCATATCCTAAATTAGGGTTGTAATTTTAGCAGTCTATGTGTGTATGTATGTTTCACTGTAGCACCTAAACAACTGAGCCAATTTTGATGGATGAGGTGTCAATTAGTTTGCTATTATGTTCTGGGTGACTGAGCTACATTTTATACTGAACAAAATCAATATGACAGATAATACATCCATTATTCTGTATTTGGTTGGTTACAGTTTTTAATCTTTTATCCTTGTTGAAAATAGTTTTGGTAGGGGTTGAATATTGAGTTAAATAATCTTAATAAGTAATGAAACATATTCATAAAAATCCTAAGATTTAAACTGCACTATTAAAAATTACCTATCCTGTAATAATTAGCCCATACCACCATTTGTCTACCATCAAATTATGATGATATATAATGAAAGAAACTGCTAGTTGCCTGAAAATATATTATAGAGAGTTCACAACTATTATTAAAATGATTTATTGTATATGTACTTGATTTTTGAAAATAGGTTGGTAATCGTGAGTGGGTGGGCTATGGCTTCAACGGACAGCCTAACTACATGGACAGGCCGGACTACCCCCTCCCCGCTGTGAGGTTCCGCCCCGACACCCCTGATATCAAGGTAAATAGTTGGAACAGCCAGCAGGCTGAAAACCGAAAAAGTTTTTATGTAACTTTTTTTTTATGTCTTTGATTGATGTTAAAAATGTACAAAACTGGGCCCAAGTGTAAGTTCAAATGTCTTCAGTCATCAGTGTTGAAATAAAATTACTTCTTGAGTACAAATTAAAGCGGAACCTTTAATTTGATCTGCATAAGAACTTAAGGCTGAGATCTATAGATCGTACTCTGGCTCTGCTCAAGATTCAAGAGTTTAATTATGACACAAATGTGTCCTGACACAAATATGTCTCGTTTTAACTCAGTCTTGAGTCTGAGCTAAGTGAGAGTGCCATATATGATATATAGATCTCATCCTTAAAGGTCCAAACTAATTCTTGAAAATAGTTTATACATTTGCCTGTATAGTGTCGCAAGCAGTGAAAACAGACTTTCACCACACAAGCGTTATTGAAATATTCATACATTAGGACACCAACAAAGATGTGAAAATTAAAATAGCCAGAGTACTTTGTATCTCAAAAAAAATGTAAATTTGTACCCCATCCGTCATTTTCAAACTATTATAGGTCCTCCGTGAAAAAGAAAAGGGTGACTGGCGTAAACTGACGATGGAAGAAAAGAAGGCCCTCTACCGGGCATCATTCTGCCAGACCTTTGCTGAATTCCAGGCACCCACGGGACAGTGGAAGGGTGCCCTAGGCTGGGCGCTCGTCCTTGCCTCTATGTCCCTCTGGGCATTCATGGGCATGAAACTCTTCGGTAAGATCACATGTATATTTTGCTGTAGTTATATTAGACCATTTGCAGGTTGCAGATCGAAAACTAAACTAAGCCAACTAAGCTAAGCTAAACTAGAAATAATTATGTCTAGTGCACACCAAGAACTAAGCAGCCGTACACTTCTCCAATGCGAATCGGCATACATAACTAACTTAGTTTTACATATTTTAGTTAGCTCTCATAGATTAGTTTTTCATTCAGAAGTTGGTGATAATAGTTATTAGAAACACTGAAATGTCGACGATATCGATATGGGTATCAGAAAAAATCTCTTTTTACCTACCCTTATTTATATGTGATTGGTTCCAACTTAGGAAGGAGATGGAGTGGCGATCTTGCACCGGATAGCGCAGTGTTGGCAGCCACTGAATACAGGACGATTGATAAAGGAAACGAAGAAGGCGGTATTTACCTAATACTAGAAAAAATTTTTTACAGTGTACTCCCCCCTGCCTGAGTCGTTCAGTGAGGAGAGCCAGAAGGCGCAACTTAAGCGCATGCTGGACCTCAAGGTCAACCCTGTTGACGGGCTATCTTCCAAGTGGGACTACGAGAACAACCGCTGGAAGTAAACTGTGAGTCATGCACCTGACACAAACAAAATTATTTTTATCATCATCAGCAACCCATCAACGGCTTGCTACTGAGCGCAGGTCTCCTCTCACAATAGGGTTATAGGCCAAAGTACACCATGCTGGCCCAATGCAAATGGGCAGACTTCACATACCTTTGAGAATATTATGAAGAACACTGAAGCATAGTACAAACAGAACTATGACTGAAGTGTACTTCTGTTTGTACTATGACTGAAGTGTGCAGGTTTCTTTGCAATTTTTCCTTTATAGTTGAAGCTTGTGATATTTAATTTCTTACATATATTTTAGTCTAGTATATCTTCATTACAATATTTAAAATGATCAGTTTTTAATTTAAATGTCTTTTAATTACAATTTAACGAACTAACGTCTAGAAATGATATTGTAGATATCAGTAGATATAATATATAATATTGGGACGGCCAGCATTCTCAACAAGTGAAAGATTCACTTCATGATTGTAAAAGTATATTTGAATAAAAAACTTTTTCGCCTCTCTAGCTCAAAAAGGGTGCCTTTGCTGCCCAAAACCAGTTAGCAAAAGTCGTTTTTGCCCACCCAGTGAGAAAAAGTGTTTTGAATTTAGAACACTTTGGATTGGCATTTCTTCAATTCATTGTCTCAAGAAAAGTTCGGAAATTTTGTATATAATATTATACACCCCAACATTTTATTTGGTCAAAATTTTTTAACTCTTTTTTATTATTTAAACTATTGACTTTTTGTTAAAATGTATTTTCGACTTTATAATTCTTAAAAATTACTTTATGAATGACACAATTCCGAACGCAGACAAAAAAGGAATAAAACATGGCGGGACAAAAGAAAAGTTGCCTATGACTGTCTAGTGTCTATGTGGTCTATAATTTAATAATTACATACCTTATTTCTATGTAGATAAATGTTATAAAAGTTTTAAAAGAAACAAAATGAGTGATTTCTGGTGATATTTTAACACTATCAGAATTAAAGGAATCAGTTAAGCCTATGAATTATTTAACGACTGTAGACTTGCTAAAGGTGTAAAGACCTGCTCAGAAACTGTGGTTTTATCATATTTAAGTACGTAATATAGATGAATGTAAAAATTCCTTAGTGTTTCAATAATTATTTTTCTTGTATTTTTTCGCTATTGAGGTGAAAAGTTGTATGTATCACATGATAGCAAAGTTTTTTGTGTCTTGTGCCTTTGAATCCCTCACTACACTCAGGATACTAATTTAGAATCACGAGCGTAGCGAGTGATTCAAATTAGGCACTCGCAACAAAAAAAATCTTTGCTATCTTGTTGAACAAATAACTATTAGCATTAAGTTTTACGAAGCAAAAAATAGACATCAAAATAACATTAATTTATTTTTGCAGGTCCCTTTGGTGCTTGGCTATGGAAGGGCTTGCTAGCGGTAGATTAGGCAATGTTATTTAAGTGATTTTATCTGTAAGATAAATAAAATGTGATTCCGGTTACCTACACGCTTCTTTTTTCATTTGTTTTTATTCTTGAAATAGCTGATGCCTGCGACTTCGTCCGCGTGAATTTAGTTTTTAAAATCCTTCGGGAACACTTTGATTTTCCGGGATAAAAGTCGCCTATACCCATACCCATAAAAAAAATCACGTCGATCCGTGGCTATGTTGCGGCGTGGTGGAAGGACAAACCAACAAACAAAAACACTTTCACATTTATAATGTTAGTATGATTGGAATATTAAATTGCATAGGAAAACACTGTAATATTACGTCCATATGATGTATTACATCCATACCTACTATGTAGGTATAATGATCGCTTGGCAATATCTGACGGCTGACGCCTTTGGAGTAGTTTAACTTTGACAAAATAGGGCTAGCCATGATGGCTATACGATAAAGTGTACATACCAGCTTAAGATGAGCCGTACATTCAAAGTATCCTGTACATTCCGGGGTTCAAGTTATTTGGACCTTATACTGAAGATTGTGATGTCTATAATTTCTGAACTACTAAACCGACGACCTTGAAATAATTACAGGACAATCTCTATAGTACCGACTTTCTATCAAAAAAAGAATAAATGAAATCGGAAAACGCCTTAATGAATTACAACTAAATACACATTTTGACTTTCATCCCCTCTCCCAAGGGAACCGTGCTGAATTTCGTGATAAAAAGTATCCTAAGGTAGTATCATACCTCGTAGTATGAACTTAAACCATGTCAAGTTTCATTTAAATCCGTCCAGTAGTTTCGGCGTGATGCTCGGCCAAGATACAGACAGACAGACAGACACGGACAAAAAATTAAAAAAAAAATTGTTTTGGCTTCAGTATCGATGATAGAGTGCTCTCAAACAAAATTTTCAAAATATCTTCAATGTACAGAATTGGACCTGTTACAGTTTTATTATAAGTATAGACAGATAACTTTCGCCCGCGACTTCGTCCGCGTGGAGTTAGCGTTTTAAAATCCCACGGAAACCCTTTGTTTTCCCTTGCCAGGTCCCCTACTATACCCATATACTGTATGGTTGTAAATCTTTGGCAGTTGGGTGTGGTTATAGAAATAAAACAAGTTGGTGGAAACAATTTTTTATAAAACAACATTTCAACATAAATAAACGACATATTATTATCCACTGAGCATTTAAAAATACATATTACATAATATTTTAACTATCATTTTTATACATAATTTGGAGGTACTCTTATCTACCAGTTTATTTATAATAGGTGATCCTGCTCTAATGTTGTCACCCTCTAATTTATTGACACTGAAAACCTATATAAAAATAATAATATTTAACTGTGTTGCTACAAAAAGACAGTAATTAATAGTCTGGGTTGGTTTGAATTTATCTGAACAGTAATAATCAGAAATATCTGTAGTAAATATCTGTTTCAGGAGATTTTTTTGTATGTGCAAGTGCCAATAATAAAATTGGGTAGTTTTAGTTGTAATTGGCATGCAAGTAACCATACGTACTATATTATTACAATCGAAACCATGGGAATAAAATCGGCCATTTTTAGGCGGTGTTACCATGTTTAACCAAATAATCGATATTTTGATCACTTGGGTTGGTGGACAGAACACGTATAAGCCAAATGACTCATCTTTTTTTTAAATATTTAAACTAAGTACCAACGCGTTTAAAACGCGTTGGTACTTTAAAAAATCGGCCAAGTGCGAGTCGGGCCTCGCTCTTTTAGGGTTCCGTTAAAAAAAATTTAATAAATAAAAATATTTCCATGTACCCATGGAAATATTTTAATTTAATTTTTTTAATTTAATTTAATTTTTATTATTTGTTGTTATAGCGGCAATAGAATTACATAATATGTGAAAATTTCATCTGTCTATCTATTACGGTTTACGAGATACAGCCCGCTGACAGACGGACGGACGGACGGACGGACGGACAGCGTAGGCTTAGTAATAGGGTCCCGTTAGTACCCTTTGGGTACGGAACCCTAAAAAGATGACGCGGCGTATAGGTACATTATGGTGCTGAAAGATTTTATATTGATATTATAAAGTGATGCCTTTTTGAATGCTACCTATACAAAACAATACGACAATATTAAAGGAAATTACTTAATTTCCAATCTTTTTGTTTTATGATATGGTTGCGTACAACTGACAAATAAGGTTTCAATTAAGTACGTATTATTTTCAAAATAATTTCACTATATATTCAATGATGAGTTACAGTAACATAGTACAGTTCGAGAGGCATACCCTCAGCTTAGCACTTGTGTGAGTGATAATCAAAAGATGTGCGACAAACGATGGAAAAAGCAGTACCTAATAACCGGTTTAAAACATGCGCAGCACGCGTGGCCCCTCAAGCTGCAGGTTGTCACTCAGCACAATCGGTACTGCATTTACACAAATGCAAAGCTGAGCTTACGTCTCGCAGACTGTACGTATGTACAGTTGTATAGTAGTGGATGGTAGGCCCTGATATTTTCCTTCCATACAGAATATGACTGGTCATGGCCTGGTGTTATATTATAGGTATGTTTTGTTTCATTAAACATAGATAAGTAAAAAGACTAATTCTTACTGCTAAATAATGACTAGACTGTGGACTAAGTAGTATCACAAAAGATTTATTAAGATAACAATATTTTTTAAATAATTATGGATCTAATTTATATAAGTATACGTAACGTAAATATAACGGTTTACTTAGATTTAACATCTATCTTTCTCTATAGTCTGGTTTATGGCGCCGTTATAGGCCACATGATGTTTAAAATTTATTTTTTACACATAACATTCAGTGGTGATATTACTTAAATTCTTAAACGATATTGTAATTTGTATGGATGTATAGAAATATTCTTTTGTTCTATTATAACATTTAACACGGGATTGGGACAACATTTCTAAATATATATATTAAAGCTAAATTTCTTTTACGATGACATTGAAAGCGACATAGAAATATATAGATAGTGTTTAGGTGGTTTTTGATACATTTAGGTACACTAAAATATAGAACTTTTATTCCTTATAATAATCATAAGAAAATTTCACCGGAGTTATAGCTCCGGAAATAGGATGTGAACAATTTAGTTCAAAAACCTAAAAAATAGAGCATGCTTTCTATAGAATCGAGTACCTACAATATGTAGTAATACTAATCAAAGAAGGAAGAGCAATAAAGTAGGCAATTACCTTAAATCCTAGGTAGGTACCTACTTAAGTCGAGATTTTAGTATCTATCTAATAAATAAGCATTTCATTTGTATACAGAATGAAATTTGTTGTTTGAAGAAAATTCTGGCTGATTAGGTATTTTTTTGAATTCAGAGTCACTATCTTGATTCCACTCATTAATGGAACGGGTTTTATATAGGTATAGGTACGTAGGTAGGTGCTTAATCAGCAAAGCTTTAGGCGAAATTAAAAATGAAAAGTTATTGTCTATGGTGTTAAAAATTGTTCACATGCTATTTTCCAAATATACTTATTTTTCTAATAATACATCGAGGTTTTTCAAAAAGTTAATTCAATATAATTTTTCACCTTTCTAAATCCATCTACCTAAAATATGTATTTAGGCTTAAATATAGAATCCCTTATTAGAACTCATTTTAAAATGCACCATTATGACTTTCCATATAACTACTACATACCATTTAAGATACTTTTATAGAATAATATAATATTATATTTGTTGATAAATTTTATTTGGTGCGAGAAGTTAATTTTTATTAAGTACATAATTCCATATTTGTTGTTTAAAATTCATAATAATATATAATTATATTGCTTTGAATATTGCAAAGCAATATAATTTTGGCAGTTTGTAGGTACATCGATGTTACGAGTATTTATTGCACTTGTCTTGTAAGTAGAACAAATTATTAATGAATCATCTTATCTTGTTGCGATTGCGAACTCGTTGTATATGTATAAATCAAATTACAATTTGTTAAACTACGGCCGTTCAGAGAATGCGTTCCTGACACGTCGCGATTGAACTGACGACGTAACTTTGTAATGGCGTTGCAGTTACGATAAAAATATTATTGCTGGTTGTTTACCGTTTTAACAATTGATGAGCATTAAAACAACATTATTATATCAATAATCAATTAATGTTATAATTTTGTGACAGTTGTCGTGACTAACTGACAGGTGTCAGGAACGCATTCTCTGAACGGCCGAACTTTAGTTCGATAGATGGCACTAGGTACTCGTATATCACACTTCAACTTGCATAGTCCCGCCATCTACGTAACACAATAATAAAATAAAGCCAGACTCTAAGTACTAAGTACGCTGTACGCGAGCTGTGTTCAGTATAAACGTAGTATAAACTTATGAAGTAGGTACTCATCAGCAAATTATACCTCATTAACTAAGTATTCTCTGGTCGTGTTATATATAAGGTAGATATTTGAAAATATTATTATCTTTAAGGAATGTTATTTATTTTATTTTACCGATAAATCTTACCAACTGGTATGGGATCATAAAAGCCGCTGATGAAGCGTTAATTAAATGAGTCCAGAATAACTAGACAACTGAAATTAACCCTTTTCAATTTAGGGATTACGTATCTACTTTAACTAGAATTCTTTGGTGGAAAATGAGGTTAGACAAATTGGCATTTCACAAACAAGGTGTCAGTTTTTACTGAGATTAATGATTATCATGAATAAACAGTACCTATAGTTTAATTTTAACATTCAAAACTGTTAATCTTGTTATGTGTCAAATTGTAGAACCGGACCTTTTAAATAGGTACCAAAAATTAAAAATAATCTGCATTATGGGCCAGTTGAATACCAGGCGGTTAAAGTTCTTACTTGACGGTCACTTCAACCACTTCATTTTGGGTTGTACAATGTATAAGGCAAGTACGAAAATCACCTTCACTGCAAAGCACCTACCTACTCGTATGTGCGTCGCGGTCTCCCAGAGCATAGCGAAAGTAGGTATAAGGCCAGGCGCTCATTGTGACTTTGTGGCCGAGTGGAGTGCTATGAAGATATGTGGAAGTGCACACTGCACTCACTGTAGAGACTAGACAATACGGCGACGAATAGTTCCAGTAACTGACGACGCTTGAAATCCATTTCAAGAATGAGCGCGTTTTGTCGCCCAGCGACATCTGGCTGGCCTAAAACAGTGGGCGCATCGTGGCGACAGTAGGTGACAGTGACAAAAAGTCACAATGAGCGCCTGGCCTAAGGAGAGCCACTTTACTCTATGTGGCACCGCAACGCGTTGCGGCGTGTCCACCGTAGGTGCTTCTGCGGCGCCCTTCATGGAAAATGTGTCACAAGTATGCTTTAGAGTTAGAGCATCTTGTGGCAATTTTTTTGTGCCAAATCACACAAACCAGTGCCGCAACCGGCAACGCGCCGCATGATATCGCTCTGACGTGCAACTCACCCTTTTAGTGCCAACAAAACGTGTTGTAGGACTTTGACCATACAAATTAATTCTCATTTGACGTCAAAAGCCGCGATTTTATTAAAAAGATACCAGGATATTATTATACGTTAACCCCGCTTTAACCTCCTTTGACTAAGGGATATTAAAGTTTCATCAATATAGCTGACAGCTAATCCTCATGATTCCTCCGGTCTACCCGCCGGCCGGCCTCTAGTCTCGGAAGGGGAACAGTCCGCCCATTCCCGCCGTGTCCCAGTCCGCGAGCTCGACCGGCCCGAAGCATTCGTCGAAGAATTGCTCCATAGTTCTGTGCAGATGGAGGTTGGAGCGTTCGAATTTATGGCCTTCGTCGGGATATACCTGAAAAGAAAGGGGTATTTTTAGGTTTTCTCCATATTTTTATGGATCCCATTCTTTTCTCGGGGTCTAGTCATAGTGGGGATGACCTTTTTCTAAAAAGTATACTTACCTATAACAATATTTCGATAGCAAATCGAACTAGGGGAACCTTAATAGTTATATTGGCCTCTATACAGTTATTAAAAGAAAACCAGTCAAGTGCGAGTCGGACTCGCGCACCGAGGGTTCCGTACTCTCCCAAGTAGCAAAAAATTCCAAAAAAGTCGTATAAATCTGAGTTATACGACGTCATGTTGTGTAGTAGTCTTATAATGGTAATAAGACAACAATAACGTCCTATAGATGTCATCGATTCGACCTTTTAGTCGTGCGACTATTAAGTTATAATAAATAGTCGAGTAAACGTCTATAAAACGAAATTATATGACGTTATGTAATGGTAACAGCCACAACGCTTATACGACATTCGTATGGTTGTATAAACGTTGGTGTATGACATTTATATGACTGAAAGTCATATAAAAGGAAATTATATGACGTTATGTAATGGTAACAGCCACAACGCTTATACGACATTCGTATGGTTGTATAAACGTCGGTGTATGACATTTATATGACTGAAAGTCATGTAGACGTTAATTCATAACATTTATATAACTAACATTACTTTGTATTTTAGTCGTCGTGGTTAAGCCTTTTATACGACCAAGTAGTTTTCTTGTGACTGCAATATAACTATTACAAGACATTAAGTCCTATAAGTGTCAAACTCCAACTTTAATACGACTTAAAGTTGAGTAGGAGTCTAGACCCAACTTTAATACAACTTATCCTACACCTAATAATATTACTTAAATTGAAAAAAGGGACGCAAATAAAAAATATTGGAGACAAAAAAAACGCAGTGGGACCTTCAAACGAAAAGTAAATAAATCTTTTCAGATATTGAAAAGTACACCAAATAAGTACGTCCAAAATATTCTGTAATCCATAGAAAAGAATGTATCATACTTTCAGTAAAAGGTTCTGTGTAATTAATTGTGTAGATAATACTATCTTATTTATTAAAACTAACTTAGTTTTCTGAATTAAGGATTGATATAATATGATTATGTTTTTAGTAGTAATATATTACTAAAATAAATTATGAGTATGATATAATAAATGTAGACTAATACTAAGTAATATTGATATAAATAGAAATAGAAATAGAAATATTTATTAATTTAATATAAAACAGCTGATAGGGTGGCATCATCGTACAAACACTATTAGGGAGCCAGTAACACTAAAATTCCCGTCATGCGAAAATAAAAATTCTTTAAGGGAATTAGTAGTTTAATTATACGATTAAATTAAGCTTGTAGAAAGTTAGATGGGGTTATATAATTCATCATAGAAATACTTTACCTATCTTAAAATCTAATAATATTATTATGTTATAAGTTTAACCCTATAGCTAGCCTAGAGCTAGTATTCTTACTTCTTAGAAGTGAAAATTTAATAGTGATTATAGTAACTGGTGATAGGGTAGTGTCAGAGCGGCCCAATGAATTGAAAAAAACTGAGATGCGTCTATGGACTATTTCTTAGTAAGTATAGGAGAATAAGTTTAGGTTAAAGTAAAATTACTCATTAGCCATATAATAAGGCTATATTGTAATTTAAGTTAGGAAATATATATCTACTAGCTGACCCAGCGAACTTCGTACCGCCACTACTTATAAATGAAAAATTAGTTAAATAAACATTTTCCAGTGGACCAAATTGTGTATCTAAACCATCCTCGAATCCCCTTGAACTCACACAAAAAATTTCATCAAAATCGGTCCAGCCGTCTAGGAGGATTTCAGTGACATACACACGCACACAAGAAATATATATATTAAGATACACATAATAATAGAAAAAAATAGTGATTATACACTAAAATAGTGTTTATACACCCTAGCTTGAGGAACCCTAATGTCTAATACATGGCGTTTTCAATGGTCGTCACAAAAACCTTTACACGACATCTAGTTATTTTAACGTCGTATAGAGGTTAAAATAACTTAATAATAAATAAACACTAACTAAAACATCATGGCCGAAAGTTTTGAATGAAGACATAATTTGAAATTATTTAAATATAATGCATAAAACACAAAATCACGAGGGGGCATTAAAATATTCATAGTATTTTCATATATACTTTCTCGTAAAAATTAAGTTTCCAGTCGAAATCAACGCTACACAATATAATACAAACATAGAATAATTAATTTTAGAATTAGTTTTACTTACTAGCCTTCTAACCATACATTTTTAGTTTATTATTTTTTTCACAAGAGCACGTACGATTTCTTTTCAACTTCCACAAAAAACAGTCAATCGCATAACGCTAATACGACGTTTTAGTCACTTCACAACCTCATGGTTTACATTCACGAACTCCTTCACCAGGTACCTATTCATTTTTTAAATTTATAGTTTCAAAAAATCTGAACAAAATTTTTTAAAATTTTAAAGATGTAACCTTTTGAATGCAAAATGAAGAGGTTATTTTCTTTAACAATGTTGAATTTTTTTTACAGTGAATTATGATGACACCAACCTACAAAGGCAACCTCATGAACATTCACGAACTCCTTCTCCAGGTACCTAGGCATTTAAATTTATAGTTTCAAAAAACCTGAACTAAAATTTTTTGAATTTTTAATTATTGTAACAAATATTCTTTCAATGCCCTTTACACACCCAAACCACAGATATTATAGCCCAAACACACACTCACTCACACCCACACACATGTACACAAAAACCACACCACCACCACATCAACCCATTGACGGCTCACTGCTGAAGACGGGTCTCCTCTCAGAACGAGAAGGATTATGCCATAGTCCACCTCGCTGGCCCAATGCGGATTGGTAGACTTTACACACCTCTGAGAACAGTATGAACTCTCAGGTATGTAGGTTTCCTCACGATGTTACCCGTTCACCGTTCACCGTTAAATCAAGTGATATTTAATTTCTTAAAACGCACATAACTCCGAAAAGTCATCGGTCGTGCCAGGCTCGAACCCGCGACGCCCGATTAGGAGGCCGCGGTGTGTAACCACTCGGCTACCACGGCTTTTTTTACACCCGAAATTACGTTTTCACATTATATTCAGTTCATGGCCTTATTTAATGACTTTAATGTTCTTATAAAACCTAGAGTTTTTCTAGTCCTCATTTTTGACTCGACTCTTAAAATTTATTAGTGTTTTTAAAGGTTGGTTGGATCACTTTTTATTACGATTATTATCGAATCGAACGATGGTTTACGACGGCTCTACTTGTAAGTTGTAATGATGAATCATGAAAATGAACGCGCGAGGCGGCGCGGTGAGAGGTGGCGGGCGGGTGGCGGGCGGCGCGGTGTAGAAAACATTTAAGGCTCCTATATTTCCCAACGGCCTTGAGGTTCTGGGCGGAGCGAGATGTTCTCCCCGCGCCAACCACGCAACCCCCTAAATTTTTGGGCGCGCAGTCGGCAGGTATAGAGGTAATGTTTATAATATGTGGAAATACGTAGGTATAGTTATATAATATAAGAGTAGGTAATTAAATAATATAATAAGTAAGGTGAGTGGGGGTAAGTCGAAATGGTTTTTTGATGAGATAAATGTAAACGAATTGCGTTTTGCATATTTTTACGACGTAAATGGCATGTTTTCTTATTTGTTTCATAATAAAACCAACGATATCTTAGCTCAGGAACATAGCTTATATTGTTAAGTTACAAAATAACAACACGAAGTGAAAAACACAACAAATTTTCATTCATCATTTTTGGTATTTACGGAAAAAGACCAAATGTTTAACAAATTCGGACGCTAAATATTGCTGTCGCACCAAGCATGGAGCCGCCTTTCTCAGCCAAATAGAGATAGCAATATACCGGCCGATTTTTGCACGCGCCTTGAATAATTGGAGTTGCGAACTATGTTCGCCGGACCCTTAATTGAAAATTATAGTTATAATACATGTCTGCTAAAATTAGGTACTTACATAGAAGTTTTATTATTATTGTGATTGCAGGTTAAGTTCAATAATGTTTTTTTTTCACATCATGAAAAAAAAATGGCTGATTTTATGTATAATTCGTAAATGTATGATTGGTAGGTATATGATGAATAATATTATGGCACTAAAAACTATATTAAATATGAACGTTTTGTTATTTTCAATAATTAAATTATTTTAAGTATTATTAGTTTTTCGTATTAAATCAAGTGGTCGCCGACTAGACAAGGGGTCGGTCGTAACTCGTAAACTACCAAATGTCGTCGCTAACTTGCATTTCACGTAGTTTTTATAATTTAACTAGCTGACGCCCGCGACTTCGTCCGCGATGTTTAAATAGGTAAATGGGATAAAATGTAGGCTAAGTATGTGTTAAGTCAGGATATAATTTAGCAGGCTATCTCCATTCCAAATTTCAGTCAAATCCTATATAAACATGCTACATGCTCTAAAGGGCCATATTGATCTATATTAAATGCACAATTTATTTAAGGTACATAATGGAATAAGGATTAATACTGTATTGCTTAAAATCGCTTCGTAAATAAGCCATTATTTCTCGTAAAAAGTACCTAAAGGCTAAAAAATGGTTATTGTGAGTTATCCCTAAGAGATAGACATAGTTATATAACTTCGCGGACTTTTTTGTAGACCTTTTTAAGGTGTACAATACTGTAGTCACAGACCTTATAATACTGCTGTAGTACATTATTTTGATCTATCTAGGGTAGGGTAGGGTTCAGCCAGCGTTTGCAATGTAAGCGCAAAAAAATGTGTTTATTTACGACATCACATTAAAAACCTCTAAAATTATCAGTGTTTCTCTACTATATTATGCATGTTATAAACATAAAAACCTTCCTCTTGAAACACTCTATCTATTAAAAAAACCCGCATCAAAATCCGTTGCGTAGTTTTGAAGATCTAAGCATACATAGGGACAGACAGACAGACCGACAGACAGACAGCGGGAAGCGACTTTGTTTTATACTATGTAGTGATAAGTAGGTACATTGACCTAAAAAGTTGAATACTGCGCCATATATTATCTGCGCCACATCTGCGCTAATCCTATTTTGCCTATTTTCTTACTATCTTGCGAAATTGCGAAAAACGAAATAATTGTGATATTGTCCGAGCTGGCAACCTCGCAATACGTTCTAGGTATATCGTATACGAAAATAGACACTATTTCCATTCATGTTAGAACGATATCGCTGTGAAAAAAATACAAACACTTCCGAATATTCTATTGTAGGTACTTGCATACGCCATCTATTAGCGTTTTCATAACTGCAACGACAACAAAAGAACGTCATCTATCGGGGCTCGATCAAACTGTTCCCTAGAGCGCCATCTAATTGTAATCATATTAACTGTTATGAAGCTGCTCGCTACAACAGCGCCATTAATTCCCGTTTTAGCCATCGGGTGGTCCACCCGAGCAATTTAACAGTGTTTCGTTTCTTTGTTCCTGATGGAGTATCTGTACGTCAGTATTATAAGGTCTGTGACAACGTTAATATGACCATTAACTTAGCAAGTTATGTAAGAGTTATCTCGTAACGTCTATATAACCAAAACGTTCTATTCTGCAACGTCTACAGGACGTCTAAACGACGTAAATGGTCATCGTCGCGACCTTTATGTGACGATTAAACGACAAATGGTCTTATAACTGGGGCCATTTTCACGTTTTGTAAACGTTATAATAACGTTTATACGACCTTTCTTTAGGACTAAAAGGTAATCAAAAAACGTTGTCACGACTTTTATACGACAACGAATTGTTACTTGGGCTAGGAGTGAAAGTAAAACGATAATATTATATTAATTTGCTTATTTTAACTTTGTTTGTGGATGTTTATTGTTAATATAATATTTAAAAAAAACTATGATAGAGCGTTGGTTTTATTTTTCCTATAACATATATATAAACCTCTATTGACCATAATTATTTCTGATTTTTCCATTGGTAAACTTCGGAGATAAGGGGGGGGGGGGGGGAAATTTATTTTTTTCGACATTTTGCCCGATTAATCAAAAACTATTACACATAAAAAATAAATAAAAATCTTTTTTAGAATGTACAGGTAAAGGCCTTTCATATGATACCCTACTCGGTAGAGTTATCTTACTTTGAAATTTCAAACTCCCGATTTTCCCCCTTTTTTTATTAAAATAAAATGACAGACGGACGGACGGACGGAGAAAGTCTCACCATAAGGGTTCCATTTTTACTATTTTGGTACGGAAGTCGGAACCCTAAAAAACTTATAGTAGATATACCTAAATTAATATGTTTATAAATTTACATACCTAAGCTAAATGTGACAGCTGAAATACATGTGTTTCGGCTGTCACATTTAGCTTGAACGATAACTTAACTATAACGTAACTATAACGGCGCCTCATGTAACCGGGCTTAGAAGTTATACAAAATGTGGCTTCGTAGTTCGTCATTTCTAGTTAGAAACTGAACGAGATAGAGGATAGCCGTCGTCTAAAGCGGCCTGCGGGGCCACCGACCACTTCTGTACCTGATGCGTGTAGAGCGCCTGTGCGCGTATGAGCGCGCGCGCGAGCGCGAGTGCGTGCGGCGGCGGCGCGCGCAGGTCGGCGGTGGCGTGCGCGAGCAGCAGGCGGCGCGGCGGCAGGTTGCCCGCGCGGCGCCACACCGCCAGCCCCGCGCCCGCGCCGCCGCCCCACCCGAAGTAGCGCTCCGTCCAGTACGAATCTGATAACAACCGTAGACGGATAAGCAATTCGGAATAAGAACTGTGTCACAGTTTTGAATTGCGCAGGCTGAGGTAGAGAAGGGAGCCGCCATGGTGAATAAGGTTGCAAATCGTCATTAAATCACGCGTCTGCCGGGTCGCAGAGGCGTGAGCGGTGTGCGGGATTGCAGGAGGCACAGGCCGCCAGCGCCAGCAGCCATTGTTCAAATAGCAACAGGACACTTACTATGATGCCGCAGATCAGTCAGCGGCGCCAGCAGCGCGAGGCAGCGCGTGAGGTTGCGCGCGTCGCCCGCCGCCAGCGCCAGCAGCCATTGTTCAAATAGCAACAGGACACTTACTATGATGCCGCAGATCAGTCAGCGGCGCCAGCAGCGCGAGGCAGCGCGTGAGGTGCGCGCGTCGCCCGCCGCCAGCGCCAGCAGCCATTGTTCCAATAGCAACAGGGCACTTACTATGATGCCGCAGATCAGTCAGCGGCGCCAGCAGCGTGAGGCAGCGCGTGAGGTTGCGCGCGTCGCCCGCCGCCAGCGCCAGCAGCCATTGTTCCAATAGCAACAGGGCACTTACTATGATGCCGCAGATCAGTCAGCGGCGCCAGCAGCGCGAGGCAGCGCGTGAGGTTACGCGCGTCGCCCGCCGCGAGCGCCAGCAGCCATTGTTCCAATAGCAACAGGACACTTACTATGATGCCGCAGATCAGTCAGCGGCGCCAGCAGCGCGAGGCAGCGCGTGAGGTTGCGCGCGTCGCCCGCCGCCAGCGCCAGCAGCCATTGTTCAAATAGCAACAGGACACTTACTATGATGCCGCAGATCAGTCAGCGGCGCCAGCAGCGCGAGGCAGCGCGTGAGGTTGCGCGCGTCGCCCGCCGCCAGCGCCAGCAGCCATTGTTCCAATAGCAACAGGGCACTTACTATGATGCCGCAGATCAGTCAGCGGCGCCAGCAGCGTGAGGCAGCGCGTGAGGTTGCGCGCGTCGCCCGCCGCCAGCGCCAGCAGCCATTGTTCCAATAGCAACAGGACACTTACTATGATGCCGCAGATCAGTCAGCGGCGCCAGCAGCGCGAGGCAGCGCGTGAGGTTACGCGCGTCGCCCGCCGCCAGCGCCAGCAGCCATTGTTCCAATAGCAACAGGACACTTACTATGATGCCGCAGATCAGTCAGCGGCGCCAGCAGCGCGAGGCAGCGCGTGAGGTTACGCGCGTCGCCCGCCGCCAGCGCCAGCAGCCATTGTTCCAATAGCAACAGGACACTTACTATGATGCCTCAGATCAGTCAGCGGCGCCAGCAGCGCGAGGCAGCGCGTGAGGTTGCGCGCGTCGCCCGCCGCCAGCGCCAGCAGCCATTGTTCAAATAGCAACAGGACACTTACTATGATGCCGCAGATCAGTCAGCGGCGCCAGCAGCGCGAGGCAGCGCGTGAGGTTGCGCGCGTCGCCCGCCGCCAACGCCAGCAGCCATTGTTCCAATTGCAACAGGACACTTACTATGATGCCGCAGATCAGTCAGCGGCGCCAGCAGCGCGAGGCAGCGCGTGAGGTTGCGCGCGTCGCTCGCCGCCAGCGCCAGCAGCCATTGTTACAATAGCAACAAGACACTTACTATGATGCCGCAGATCAGTCAGCGGCGCCAGCAGCGCGAGGCAGCGCGTGAGGTTGCGCGCGTCGCCCGCCGCCAGCGCCAGCAGCCATTGTTCCAATAGCAACAGGACACTTACTATGATGCCGCAGATCAGTCAGCGGCGCCAGCAGCGCGAGGCAGCGCGTGAGGTTGCGCGCGTCGCCCGCCGCCAGCGCCAGCAGCCATTGTTCCAATAGCAACAGGACACTTACTATGATGCCGCAGATCAGTCAGCGGCGCCAGCAGCGCGAGGCAGCGCGTGAGGTTGCGCGCGTCGCCCGCCGCCAGCGCCAGCAGCCATTGTTCAAATAGCAACAGGACACTTACTATGATGCCGCAGATCAGTCAGCGGCGCCAGCAGCGCGAGGCAGCGCGTGAGGTTGCGCGCGTCGCCCGCCGCCAACGCCAGCAGCCATTGTTCCAATTGCAACAGGACACTTACTATGCTGCCGCAGATCAGTCAGCGGCGCCAGCAGCGCGAGGCAGCGCGTGAGGTTGCGCGCGTCGCCCGCCGCCAGCGCCAGCAGCCATTGTTCCAATAGCAACAGGACACTTACTATGATGCCGCAGATCAGTCAGCGGCGCCAGCAGCGCGAGGCAGAGCGTGAGGTTGCGCGCGTCGCCCGCCGCCAACGCCAGCAGCCATTGTTCCAATTGCAACAGGACACTTACTATGATGCCGCAGATCAGTCAGCGGCGCCAGCAGCGCGAGGCAGCGCGTGAGGTTACGCGCGTCGCCCGCCGCCAGCGCCAGCAGCCATTGTTCCAATAGCAACAGGACACTTACTATGATGCCGCAGATCAGTCAGCGGCGCCAGCAGCGCGAGGCAGCGCGTGAGGTTACGCGCGTCGCCCGCCGCCAGCGCCAGCAGCCATTGTTCCAATAGCAACAGGACACTTACTATGATGCCGCAGATCAGTCAGCGGCGCCAGCAGCGCGAGGCAGCGCGTGAGGTTGCGCGCGTCGCCCGCCGCCAGCGCCAGCAGCCATTGTTCAAATAGCAACAGGACACTTACTATGATGCCGCAGATCAGTCAGCGGCGCCAGCAGCGCGAGGCAGCGCGTGAGGTTGCGCGCGTCGCCCGCCGCCAACGCCAGCAGCCATTGTTCCAATTGCAACAGGACACTTACTATGATGCCGCAGATCAGTCAGCGGCGCCAGCAGCGCGAGGCAGCGCGTGAGGTTGCGCGCGTCGCTCGCCGCCAGCGCCAGCAGCCATTGTTACAATAGCAACAAGACACTTACTATGATGCCGCAGATCAGTCAGCGGCGCCAGCAGCGCGAGGCAGCGCGTGAGGTTGCGCGCGTCGCCCGCCGCCAGCGCCAGCAGCCATTGTTCCAATAGCAACAGGACACTTACTATGATGCCGCAGATCAGTCAGCGGCGCCAGCAGCGCGAGGCAGCGCGTGAGGTTGCGCGCGTCGCCCGCCGCCAGCGCCAGCAGCCATTGTTCCAATAGCAACAGGACACTTACTATGATGCCGCAGATCAATCAGCGGCGCCAGCAGCGCGAGGCAGCGCGTGAGGTTGCGCGCGTCGCCCGCCGCCAGCGCCAGCAGCCATTGTTCAAATAGCAACAGGACACTTACTATGATGCCGCAGATCAGTCAGCGGCGCCAGCAGCGCGAGGCAGCGCGTGAGGTTGCGCGCGTCGCCCGCCGCCAACGCCAGCAGCCATTGTTCCAATTGCAACAGGACACTTACTATGATGCCGCAGATCAGTCAGCGGCGCCAGCAGCGCGAGGCAGCGCGTGAGGTTGCGCGCGTCGCCCGCCGCCAGCGCCAGCAGCCATTGTTCCAATAGCAACAGGACACTTACTATGATGCCGCAGATCAGTCAGCGGCGCCAGCAGCGCGAGGCAGCGCGTGAGGTTGCGCGCGTCGCCCGCCGCCAACGCCAGCAGCCATTGTTCCAATTGCAACAGGACACTTACTATGATGCCGCAGATCAGTCAGCGGCGCCAGCAGCGCGAGGCAGCGCGTGAGGTTGCGCGCGTCGCCCGCCGCCAGCGCCAGCAGCCATTGTTCCAATAGCAACAGGACACTTACTATGATGCCTCAGATCAGTCAGCGGCGCCAGCAGCGCGAGGCAGCGCGTGAGGTTGCGCGCGTCGCCCGCCGCCAGCGCCAGCAGCCATTGTTCCAATAGCAACAGGACACTTACTATGATGCCGCAGATCAGTCAGCGGCGCCAGCAGCGCGAGGCAGCGCGTGAGGTTGCGCGCGTCGCCCGCCGCCAGCGCCAGCAGCCATTGTTCAAATAGCAACAGGACACTTACTATGATGCCGCAGATCAGTCAGCGGCGCCAGCAGCGCGAGGCAGCGCGTGAGGTTGCGCGCGTCGCCCGCCGCCAACGCCAGCAGCCATTGTTCCAATTGCAACAGGACACTTACTATGATGCCGCAGATCAGTCAGCGGCGCCAGCAGCGCGAGGCAGCGCGTGAGGTTGCGCGCGTCGCCCGCCGCCAACGCCAGCAGCCATTGTTCCAATTGCAACAGGACACTTACTATGATGCCGCAGATCAGTCAGCGGCGCCAGCAGCGCGAGGCAGCGCGTGAGGTTGCGCGCGTCGCCCGCCGCCAGCGCCAGCAGCCATTGTTCCAATAGCAACAGGACACTTACTATGATGCCTCAGATCAGTCAGCGGCGCCAGCAGCGCGAGGCAGCGCGTGAGGTGCGCGCGTCGCCCGCCGCCAGCGCCAGCAGCCATTGTTCAAATAGCAACAGGACACTTACTATGATGCCGCAGATCAGTCAGCGGCGCCAGCAGCGCGAGGCAGCGCGTGAGGTTGCGCGCGTCGCCCGCCGCCAACGCCAGCAGCCATTGTTCCAATTGCAACAGGACACTTACTATGATGCCGCAGATCAGTCAGCGGCGCCAGCAGCGCGAGGCAGCGCGTGAGGATGCGCGCGTCGCCCGCCGCCAGCGCCAGCAGCCATTGTTCAAATAGCAACAGGACACTTACTATGATGCCGCAGATCAGTCAGCGGCGCCAGCAGCGCGAGGCAGCGCGTGAGGTGCGCGCGTCGCCCGCCGCCAGCGCCAGCAGCCATTGTTCCAATAGCAACAGGACACTTACTATGATGTCGCAGATCAGTCAGCGGCGCCAGCAGCGCGAGGTAGCGCGTGAGGTGCGCGCGTCGCCCGCCGCCAGCGCCAGCAGCCATTGTTCCAATAGCAACAGGACACTTACTATGATGCCGCAGATCAGTCAGCGGCGCCAGCAGCGCGAGGCAGCGCGTGAGGTGCGCGCGTCGCCCGCCGCCAGCGCCAGCAGCCATTGTTCCAATAGCAACAGGACACTTACTATGATGTCGCAGATCAGTCAGCGGCGCCAGCAGCGCGAGGCAGCGCGTGAGGTTGCGCGCGTCGCCCGCCGCCAGCGCCAGCACCGCGCCCGCGCCGTAGCCGTGGCCCCACGCGCCCACCCGCGACCCGTCTACCATTTTGAGATTGTCTCGAAGATATCTGTCGCATATATTAGGTTAGAGCTTAAAACAAATTAACTATTGGAATGAAGTTCCATATCGCATTGTACGGTTACGGACTCGGCGAATGGGGGCTAGGCGAAAAAAGTGTAAGAATTTTCCGTCACCCCCTTTCTATAGTGTAGACATAATATGTCTACGCCATCGCAATCAACGCCAACGCAATCAACGACATATGGCGAGATGGCATTGATTCTAAAAAGTGTTTTCATCAGTAGCGGGCAGAGCGGGGGCGGAAGGGGCGGCTCGCCCTGGGCCTCTGGTCTTGGGGGGCCCAAACGCCTCCATGTTCCCTTGCTTTGAGTTGGGAGGTTCCATACAAATATGATCCCATACAGATAAAATATGAATAAAAAAAAAGTAGTTACAATATCGACACCTCGGATTACAAAGGGCGTAATAGTATATTTCATTACAAGTGCGGAAAGGCTGTCATTGCAAAGAGTTCCGACAAATGTCTACCCGAGCCGAGGCGCAGCCGAAGGCGAGGATTGACAGTCGGAACAAGTTGCAATGACGGTTCCGCACGTGTACTGAACGACTATTTTTAATACAGTTGCGAAAAAATGAAGCAATTTAATAAAATAATAAAAACACAATAAACTCAACTAAACTAGCGGCACGCTATGATGGCCGGTTTGACGTTTGTCCGCTCATGAAGTTCCGTATTAATTGATAACGACTTTGAAGGAAATAATTGTATTACTTTATTGACGATAGTGATGTGCAGAGATTCATAAATTTTATCGAATGTAGTTTTAGGTTTAGGACTCAAAATTTATTTATTAAATTGATTTCTAAAATGTATACAAGTGTAGAAAAATCAGTTTGCACCATTTAAGGGGTGAATGTACTTGTGAATATGAACAATTTTCACTATGTGGACAAACCTCTGAAATCGCAAAAAAATATCAGCTGTTTCATACAAAAGGTAAAATTTTTATTTTTATATGATATATACCACAACTCGGCATTTGGTTTTCTAAATTGAAAATTTTTAAAAATGGAATCTAATACGATCGTCACATAGGATCGCTGGCTAGCACAACTACTACCTCCGGCAAACTCGCGTCAATGCTCAATGCAAAACAAAGCAGTTTCGAATTGACGTTGCTTCGAAAAGTATAAACTGTCAGTGCAATGCGATTGTGATATAGTTTTGACCTGGCTTTGGATTTCAAATATTGATACTGCATTACTGTTGACCCTTGCTCGTTAATTTGGACTCTGTTCAAGCCCTTTGTTGTGGATTTCGTCGATATGACCGAACGTACGCAGAGAACTGTTCTAAATAGTCAGACACGTGAGTTCGTAATACGCCTTCGTAACTATTTCGATCGTGAAGCTCAAAATGGAGGGCCAATTTTACCTATAACGTCAGTGGTTGAACGCGTAGCTGATGCGCTTAATATTGGACAACGAACTGTTAGACGGATAACTAAAAAAAAATATGGCGAGACTGGCACAGAAGAAAATAAACTTCACACACCAAAAAAGAGAAAACGAGCAAAACCAGTCGTAGGCATCGATAGCTTTGATGCCGATGCTATCCGAAGACATGTTTACGGCTACTATTTACAGAAGGAGTATCCAACAAGAAAAAAGTTGGTGCATTCACTGAAGGAAGCTGGATTATTCTTCGGTGGGGAAAGTTCTTTAACGAAGATTTTGAAGACCATTGGATTTCGATACAAAAAATGTAACAAACGCAAAATATTGATGGAAAGATTTGATATAGCGATGGCAAGGTATACTTTTTTACGGCAAGTGAAAGAAATCAAAAATTGGCAAAATGTTGTGTTCTTGGATGAAACATGGCTTAATGCTAACCATACTGTAGGCCGTTCTTGGAACGATGACACAGCAGCATCTACTTCCAAAGTTCCTGTAGGAAAAGGATCGCGACTTATAATTTGTCACGCCGGAACCATCAACGGGTTTGTCGAAGGTTCTCTCATGGCTTTTGCGTCAAAAACCACTGGAGACTATCATGAAGACATGAATGGAGAAAAGTTTACTGAATGGTTTACCTCAATGTTGTGTAGCCTCCCTGAACCATCTATTATAATTATGGACAACGCCCCATACCACTCGATGCAAATTGACAAGCCACCTGCCCAATCCCAAAAGAAAGCTGATATCGTCGCATGGCTTCGTAAAAATGGCGTAGATGCAAACATGAATATGTTAAAAGCGGAATTAGTACGTCTTTTAAAAGAAAACAAACCAACCAAGATCCGATACGTCATTGACGAAATAGCATTAGAACATGGGCACAGAGTTATACGGTTACCGCCTTACCATTGTGAGTATAATGCGATTGAGTTGGTGTGGGCTCAAATTAAGGGATATGCTGCAAGACACAATACAGAACCCCCATTTACCACAAAAAAAATGCTAAAATTATTAGAAGAAGCTTGTGAACATGTGACTAAAGGAGACTGGGAAAAGGTTGTGAATAGAACTGTTAAATTAATAAGGGAAGATTATGAAAGAGATGTGAAAATAGATAATATTATAGAAAACGAACATATAATTATTAATGTAGGTGATGATAGCAGTGACGACAGTGAAAATAGTAGTATGGACGAATCTGATTAATTATGGCCTTTTGTGGCACCTTTTTTGGTATCTTTTGTATTCATATGTTTCTTGTGTGCATATAAAGTATGTATATTCATTTTCATTCAAATATTCAGTTCGTTCAAATAAATTAAATAAACATATACATTTTTGTTTTATTAAACCTATTTAATCAGGTACAAAAACAAAACTTAATTGTTTTTTGTTCGAGAATAAATTGACATTCCACATCACTATTGTAATGTGTCAAACCGGCCATCATAGCGTGCCGCTAGTGTAACTTAACATTTATTTCTTATAAAAGTTATAATTCACATATACATTGAAATTGGTACAGTTTTTTATACTAACTGGGGAAGTTTTAGGTTGCATATTTACTGTTTGAGACAAACTATTATTAATTTCGTATGATTGTTCATGTATATTTGTCATACAATGGCGTTTGCTAGTTGATGGAGTTGGATCTGATGAATTATCACTATCAACGAAGGTAGATGTATTCACTTATATCCACGTTGTTCCTTATTTTCAGCATACTTTTTATCATCGAAAACCTCGACCATAACGTAGAAGGTTTTAATTTTGCTGCGAGTTCGGAGAAGTATGCCAACATAACATTTTCTGAAAAACTATTTGCTTTTTTCTCTACTCTCCACGCAATAATTTCGTCGTATGTAGATATGTAGCGACTTTTTGACTTTTCCGGTAAAATGTTCTCCGAAGCATTTTATGCAATTATACTGAGTTCCGGTGGTGTTAATTCAAAAAAACTAGGGTCGAAATTACTCATTTTGTGCAACAAACAACTAAACTCGCAAAGAAAATTTCTGAAAAATGGCGCCAACCGTAGAATATAAGCAGTTTTTTTTTTCTTCACCCATTCTGGTAGGCAAAGGGCTATGCCCATACAGCCAAGTCTTCAGTAGAATTTTTTTGTTGATATGAAATGAAAATGAAATTTAATGAGTTGAAATGAAATGAAACCTAACCAAACTCATTCAATCAAATCATTAAATCTGATATTGAAACAAATTAGTAGGTTCTTTTTAGAAATATACGTATTACTAAAAAAATTCATAGAACTTTTTATAATTCATGCAGAATTATAAAAACTTCTATGAATTTTTTTAGTAAAAACTTCATGGTTGGTTTTTCTTTTTAATAGACTTTTTGACAGTTGGGAAAGAGAACGCACGAGTTCGGGAAAGGTAAAAAAAAAGCACGAGTGTGTAATAGCTCACATCCCGAACGCTATACGTCCCTGCAATACGCCACTTTTTGAGCAACTGTATTAAAAAGGACATTTTGGCCAAAATGACTTTTTAATGGTATCATACTCAGTTTTTTACGCTCTATCCATCTGTCTTATCCACGTCTTAATATGATAGATATAACTTTTTAGACTAGGGGCCTGATTCAGTTTTGCCGCCCCGGGCCTCTGACGGGCTTAGTTCGCCACTGGTTTGTTAGATGAAACTGAGTATATTAAAAAATTGTTACTACGTTTTAATATGCAAAATTGTAAACCTATTGCTACACCTATGGCTTTAAATTCAAAACTTACTGTACCCAAAGATAAAAGTGCTTGTATACAGGATGAAACCTATGACTATAGGCAACTGTTGGGTGGACTTATGTATTTATCTGTATGTACTAGACCAGATATAACGTTTGCTTGTAGTCAGTTGAGCCAGTTTAATAACAGTTTCGACAGATCCCATTGGATTGCGGCGAAACGTATACTTAGGTATTTAGCTGGTACAATTAACTACTCTTTATGTTATATAAAAAGTGTTAATTGGGATTTAAGGGCATATACCGATGCCGATTGGGGTAATGACGAAAATGACCGAAAGTCTTATACTGGGTATGTCGTAAAGCTGGGAAATAATACCATAAACTGGGAATCTCGTAAACAACGCTGTGTCGCACTGTCGAGTACAGAAGCGGAATACCTAGCTATAGGTGACGTTTGTAAAGACATTTGCTTTATAAAGAATTTACTTTCTGAAATAGTAAATAGAAATATTCCTTGCATTGTATTTAATGACAATCAAAGCGCACAAAAGCTTTTAGAATGTAAGGAATTTTGTCACAAAAGGACGAAGCACATTGATATTAGATATCATTTTGTGAAAGATTTAATTAAGAATGACTCTATTTCAGTAAAGTATTTATCTACAGACAAGATGATGGCTGATGTATTGACCAAACCTTTGTGTGTACAGAAACATTGTAGCTTCATTGAGAATATGAATGTAAGAGTGATGCCTACTATCTCTACATAGTAGAATTTTGTATTATTTATATAATAAATGACTTGCATTGTATTAATGTAAAGCTGACGCTTACTGTTTCTACATAGTAGAGTGTTTATGTGTATTACATATTTGACATATTCTTGTATGCATTTTGTTTTGTGTAATTATTATGTTGCATATAATATTATATGGCATAAGGGGAAGTGTTAGATTGTATGTATGCCCCATAACATTATAATCTATGATCTTTGACGTATCTAGAATATCTATGATTGTTCTCTAATCTTTGCCCTCTTCTTGTCCGTGACCTTACCGTGTAACAGTGAACGTTATAATGTAAATTATTATAAATTAACTTAAATGTATATTAAATAATAATATGTAGTGAAAGTGTTCTTATTTCATAGCTCAGTACTTCTTAATAACTTAGCTTCACAGCGAACTCTTATAAAAATCTCAATAGGTTATGCGGACCAGCATATTAAGAAGCCATTTTGAACATAATAATTTGTGAGCTGAGCTTTCAAAAATAAACCGGCTTACTTTGAAATATATTCAAGAAAAGTAAGATCACATCACTACGAAACGTTCTGTGTCCGGAAGGCTAAATAACTTCAGTGCATCACTCTTATTAAAATGGATTCATCGCCATCGATTACGAGTCACGCGACATCGTACGCAGCGAACTTTGAAAAATTGGAAGGTTCATCAAACTTCCATACATGGAAATTTTCCATCAAGAATATTTTAATACTTGAAGGATTGTGGGACGTCATTGAGGGACAGGACAGTGACGTGGTACGCCAACAGCGCGCGCTTGCACGCATCTGTTTATCTGTGAAGAAGGAATTATATCAATATGTACGAAACGCTACATCGGCAGCTGCAGCTTGGAATAATCTCTCCGAGGTATTTGAAGACAGGGGCTTATATAGACGTGTTTTACTGTTAAGGAAGTTGCATCGTGTTGACTTTACTGCTTATAGTTCAATGAGTGCATATATTGAAGATGTCACCACACTGGTTCAGCAACTCCATGACATCGGGAGAACAATAGAAGATGCAGAGATTGCTGAAATTCTCCTTAGTGGATTACCATCACAATATGACACTCTTGTATCAGGACTATCGACGTCAACAGTGACAAATCAAATAACGAGTGAACTTGTCAAAGCTCGTCTGCTTCAGGAATATTCGAGGAAGACTTCATTGGAAGACACTGCTGCTTACGTAATGAAGAAAGCAGCTCCTTTATTTTGTGAATTCTGTAAGAAGAAAAACCACAGAAAATCTCAGTGTTTCAAGTTGAAGCGAATGAAGAAAAATCCAAGGTCTGCTGGCACAGAGACAACTAGTCTAGCCTCTGCGTTAATAGCTCGTTTGCCTTCGCAAGTTTTTATTCTTGACAGTGGCGCTAGTAGTCACATGGTAAATGATAAAAGACTTCTTTATAATTTCGCACCATGTAATCAGCCTATTACTATTGCGAATAATGAAGTTATAAATTGTGAAGGGCAATGGCAAATTGATTTAAGATTCAAACAGCACGTAAGTCCATTATTGTTGTCCAATGTTATGTTTGTTCCCCAGTTGTCTTGTAATTTAATTTCCATTTCAAAATTAGTTAAGAGTGGCCATAAAGTTATTTTTGATAGTAAAGGCTGTCAAATTTATGACAAGAAGAGTAAAACCACTGGTATTGATAACCCAATTGCATATGCTGTGTGTTGTAATGGTTTGTTTAAACTAAATGCATGTATATATGTGAATACTAACAAATTCTCGCCAATGGATCACTCCTTGTTCCTGGAAGGTAGCCAGGAATCACCGAGAGCCACAATAGCAACAGGCTTGTCAGCAGAACTATGGCACCGACGTCTAGGTCACCTTAATCTCCAAGGTATGAAAGGTTTGCGGGATGGTGATGGTGCATGTGGTATAATGTTTCAGGATAAAGACCTAAAAAGCTGTACGGCTTGCCTTGAGGGGAAGATGTCGGCCGCATCTTATCCCAAAGGCCAGGCAACACGAGCTAAACAACCACTTGAACTTATACATAGCGACGTCTGTGGGCCAATGCAGGAGCCAAGCTGGGGAGGGGCGAGATACTTAGTCACATTCACAGATGACTATACAAGAAAGACCTTCGGTTATTTAATGAAGCAAAAATCTGAGGTAATGTCACATTTCATTACTTTTAAAGCACACGTTGAGAAACAGTTGGGGCTATCAATTAAAGTTCTGAGGTCCGATAACGGTGGTGAATATATAAATAAAAATTTCTCTAATTATTTGAAGAGGGAAGGAATTGTACATCAAAGTACAGTCCCTTACTGTCCACAGCAAAACGGGGTCAGCGAACGCCTTAATAGGGTTTTGTTTGACAAGGTCAGATGTATGCTAAATGAGTCTGGTCTCTGCCAGCGTTATTGGGGAGAAGCAGTCATGACTGCTATATATTTAAAAAATAGGTCCCCTACTACTGCTTTGGCAGGACGTATGCCTGAGGAGGTATAGACGGGGTCCAAGGTAGACCTCACCCATCTCCGGGTTTTTGGCTGCATTGCATACTCTCTGATCCCATCACAGAAACGCCGCAAGTTAGATGCCAAAGGAAAATTGGCAATATTTGTTGGGTATAGTGAAGTAACTAAAGGCTATCGATTAAGCGAGCCAACTAGTCCTAATACTGTGATATTGTCCCGTAGTGTGGCTTTTATAGAGAATAAATTTTATTATAATAATGGGCCTAATAATTCTAATAATTGTAATAATTTGAATAATAATAATCATTATTTTATCTTAAATGACAATTCATCTAATAATAATATAATGTCAATTGATAATTGCAATACTAATGTGGAATGTTCTGATAATAGTGAAATTGACAATGTTTCAACTAATGTTTCAGACGGAGTCGATAGCGATGACAACCAGACACTGAGCGAGAGTGAACCTGTCTCCTGGGGTGAGTCTGCCGATGGTGGACGTGATGAGCGTCTCACACTGTCTAGCTACGCGCCACATGGAGGGGAAGCTGTACAACCAGGCAGTGATGCTGCAATGGGTTTGTCTGGTCGCTCTGTTCGTGAGCGACGTCCGCCACAAAGGTACGGAGATTATGATTATTCAATGTTAACTCAGCATACCTCATTTGAGGAAACGAAGTCATATGAAGATGCTATTGTGTCACCATATCGTGATGATTGGATGACTGCAATGCAAATTGAACATGACTCCCTAGTTTCAAATCAGGTATGGAGATTGGTAGATAGACCTACTAACAAAAATGTTATTAAATGTAAGTGGGTGTATAAGGTAAAGCATGATGCTAATGGAAAATTCGATGGATTTAAGGCGAGGCTAGTAGCCAAAGGTTTTACTCAAAAGCAGGGAATAGACTATAATGAAACTTTTTCTCCTGTTGTGCGCCATTCATCTATGAGAATTTTATTTTCTTTAGCAAATGAATATGATTTAAATATGGATCATATTGATGTAAATACAGCTTTCTTAAATGGTGACCTTAATGAGACTATTTATATGGAGCAACCTGAAGGGTTTTCTGATAGTAAAAATAAAGATAAGGTTTGTCTTTTGCAAAAGAGCATTTATGGCTTAAAACAAGCGAGTAAAATGTGGAATGAAAAAGTAAATGGTGTACTAGTTAATAATGGTTTCAAACAGTCTCTATGTGAACCATGTATTTATACAAAAAGATCACAAAATGACTCTGTAATTGTTGCCTTATATGTGGACGATTTTTATGTTTTTTATTCTAAAAATAGTTTTATAAAGAACCAATTGCTTACTATTTTAGAGAAAGAATTTAATGTTAAAAACCTAGGTCCATTGAAAAACTGTTTAGGCATGAGAGTCACTACACTAGCGGCACGCTATGATGGCCGGTTTGACACATTACAATAGTGATGTGGAATGTCAATTTATTCTCGAACAAAAAACAATTAAGTTTTGTTTTTGTACCTGATTAAATAGGTTTAATAAAACAAAAATGTATATGTTTATTTAATTTATTTGAACGAACTGAATATTTGAATGAAAATGAATATACATACTTTATATGCACACAAGAAACATATGAATACAAAAGATACCAAAAAAGGTGCCACAAAAGGCCATAATTAATCAGATTCGTCCATACTACTATTTTCACTGTCGTCACTGCTATCATCACCTACATTAATAATTATATGTTCGTTTTCTATAATATTATCTATTTTCACATCTCTTTCATAATCTTCCCTTATTAATTTAACAGTTCTATTCACAACCTTTTCCCAGTCTCCTTTAGTCACATGTTCACAAGCTTCTTCTAATAATTTTAGCATTTTTTTTGTGGTAAATGGGGGTTCTGTATTGTGTCTTGCAGCATATCCCTTAATTTGAGCCCACACCAACTCAATCGCATTATACTCACAATGGTAAGGCGGTAACCGTATAACTCTGTGCCCATGTTCTAATGCTATTTCGTCAATGACGTATCGGATCTTGGTTGGTTTGTTTTCTTTTAAAAGACGTACTAATTCCGCTTTTAACATATTCATGTTTGCATCTACGCCATTTTTACGAAGCCATGCGACGATATCAGCTTTCTTTTGGGATTGGGCAGGTGGCTTGTCAATTTGCATCGAGTGGTATGGGGCGTTGTCCATAATTATAATAGATGGTTCAGGGAGGCTACACAACATTGAGGTAAACCATTCAGTAAACTTTTCTCCATTCATGTCTTCATGATAGTCTCCAGTGGTTTTTGACGCAAAAGCCATGAGAGAACCTTCGACAAACCCGTTGATGGTTCCGGCGTGACAAATTATAAGTCGCGATCCTTTTCCTACAGGAACTTTGGAAGTAGATGCTGCTGTGTCATCGTTCCAAGAACGGCCTACAGTATGGTTAGCATTAAGCCATGTTTCATCCAAGAACACAACATTTTGCCAATTTTTGATTTCTTTCACTTGCCGTAAAAAAGTATACCTTGCCATCGCTATATCAAATCTTTCCATCAATATTTTGCGTTTGTTACATTTTTTGTATCGAAATCCAATGGTCTTCAAAATCTTCGTTAAAGAACTTTCCCCACCGAAGAATAATCCAGCTTCCTTCAGTGAATGCACCAACTTTTTTCTTGTTGGATACTCCTTCTGTAAATAGTAGCCGTAAACATGTCTTCGGATAGCATCGGCATCAAAGCTATCGATGCCTACGACTGGTTTTGCTCGTTTTCTCTTTTTTGGTGTGTGAAGTTTATTTTCTTCTGTGCCAGTCTCGCCATATTTTTTTTTAGTTATCCGTCTAACAGTTCGTTGTCCAATATTAAGCGCATCAGCTACGCGTTCAACCACTGACGTTATAGGTAAAATTGGCCTTCCATTTTGAGCTTCACGATCGAAATAGTTACGAAGGCGTATTACGAACTCACGTGTCTGACTATTTAGAACAGTTCTCTGCGTACGTTCGGTCATATCGACGAAATCCACAACAAAGGGCTTGAACAGAGTCCAAATTAACGAGCAAGGGTCAACAGTAATGCAGTATCAATATTTGAAATCCAAAGCCAGGTCAAAACTATATCACAATCGCATTGCACTGACAGTTTATACTTTTCGAAGCAACGTCAATTCGAAACTGCTTTGTTTTGCATTGAGCATTGACGCGAGTTTGCCGGAGGTAGTAGTTGTGCTAGCCAGCGATCCTATGTGACGATCGTATTAGATTCCATTTTTAAAAATTTTCAATTTAGAAAACCAAATGCCGAGTTGTGGTATATATCATATAAAAATAAAAATTTTACCTTTTGTATGAAACAGCTGATATTTTTTTGCGATTTCAGAGGTTTGTCCACATAGTGAAAATTGTTCATATTCACAAGTACATTCACCCCTTAAATGGTGCAAACTGATTTTTCTACACTTGTATACATTTTAGAAATCAATTTAATAAATAAATTTTGAGTCCTAAACCTAAAACTACATTCGATAAAATTTATGAATTTCTGCACATCACTATCGTCAATAAAGTAATACAATTATTTCCTTCAAAGTCGTTATCAATTAATACGGAACTTCATGAGCGGACAAACGTCAAACCGGCCATCATAGCGTGCCGCTAGTGTAGAGACATGTCTAAAGGAATTTTATGTTTAGATGAAACTGAGTATATTAAAAAATTGTTACTACGTTTTAATATGCAAAATTGTAAACCTATTGCTACACCTATGGCTTTAAATTCAAAACTTACTGTACCCAAAGATAAAAGTGCTTGTATACAGGATGAAACCTATGACTATAGGCAACTGTTGGGTGGACTTATGTATTTATCTGTATGTACTAGACCAGATATAACGTTTGCTTGTAGTCAGTTGAGCCAGTTTAATAACAGTTTCGACAGATCCCATTGGATTGCGGCGAAACGTATACTTAGGTATTTAGCTGGTACAATTAACTACTCTTTATGTTATATAAAAAGTGTTAATTGGGATTTAAGGGCATATACCGATGCCGATTGGGGTAATGACGAAAATGACCGAAAGTCTTATACTGGGTATGTCGTAAAGCTGGGAAATAATACCATAAACTGGGAATCTCGTAAACAACGCTGTGTCGCACTGTCGAGTACAGAAGCGGAATACCTAGCTATAGGTGACGTTTGTAAAGACATTTGCTTTATAAAGAATTTACTTTCTGAAATAGTAAATAGAAATATTCCTTGCATTGTATTTAATGACAATCAAAGCGCACAAAAGCTTTTAGAATGTAAGGAATTTTGTCACAAAAGGACGAAGCACATTGATATTAGATATCATTTTGTGAAAGATTTAATTAAGAATGACTCTATTTCAGTAAAGTATTTATCTACAGACAAGATGATGGCTGATGTATTGACCAAACCTTTGTGTGTACAGAAACATTGTAGCTTCATTGAGAATATGAATGTAAGAGTGATGCCTACTATCTCTACATAGTAGAATTTTGTATTATTTATATAATAAATGACTTGCATTGTATTAATGTAAAGCTGACGCTTACTGTTTCTACATAGTAGAGTGTTTATGTGTATTACATATTTGACATATTCTTGTATGCATTTTGTTTTGTGTAATTATTATGTTGCATATAATATTATATGGCATAAGGGGAAGTGTTAGATTGTATGTATGCCCCATAACATTATAATCTATGATCTTTGACGTATCTAGAATATCTATGATTGTTCTCTAATCTTTGCCCTCTTCTTGTCCGTGACCTTACCGTGTAACAGTGAACGTTATAATGTAAATTATTATAAATTAACTTAAATGTATATTAAATAATAATATGTAGTGAAAGTGTTCTTATTTCATAGCTCAGTACTTCTTAATAACTTAGCTTCACAGCGAACTCTTATAAAAATCTCAATATGGTTTTCATTATTAGAAGATAATAATATTTTCATAATATTGTTTAAATAGGTACCATAATTATAATTTATTAAATGGACCTTCGTTCCAACCGAGTGTTCCACGACACTCATGCATTTTTTTAATTATGGCCAGTAGGTTTTTATTATAATATATATAGCTCGATTACCACTGACTGACACACTCACTCACTCACTCACTCACTCATTGACAGGGTTGTTCTCCTAGAAGGAGACGGAAATCGATATAATGATGTAGGGGAGATAATATGTCCAGGTGGGGGATTCGAGTTGGGGAAAATTATGACATTTCGGAAAAACAAGATGGCGGCCGACGTGAATCTTGCAACTCTTTTGTTTTCCAACCGATTTCTTTGAAATTTTGGATTATTGTAGAAATTAGTAAACGATTAACAGAAAAAGTGAAAAAAATTAAAAAAACAAGATGGCGGCCGAGCTGTGACGTCTCAAATTTCAGACCCCTCTCCTGTAAAATTTTGTATGAAAAAAATTTTTTTCACCCATGGTGTCGTATAGAGCTCAAAGAATGTGACTCGGAGAAAGGTGGGGAGAGCTGATGAGTGAGGAGTTCGGAGACGGGCGAGGGGCACGGCCAGGGTATAGTAGATAGGTGGAGGGTGCTCGACCAAATGTCATTCGAAATCTCGAGCAGTTGCCAGTGAGTTGGAAAAAAATTCCAAAATGGCGGAAAAAAAATGGCGGCAAATTTTGTCCGTCTCTCTCTCGGAGACTATAAAAGATGGAGGAGCGGTTTCTCGACAAAAGATGATCGAAACCCGGAGGTCTACCTGGTGAGTAGGAAAAAAATTCAAGATGGCGGATTTTTTTTTTCCATACTAAATGTATGGGGAATATTGAAGGGACTAGAAGTTGGGAACTATGCAAGACATTGATTTTGATAGGTTCATAGGGCTTTTTTTCTTTTTCTTTTTTTTCATTTTACATTTGTTTTTTTTTTTCTTTTTTTTCATTTTTTTTCTTTTTTTTTCTTTTTCTTTTGTGAATGAGGAGCACGGCCAGGTTATTACAGATAGGTGGGGTGTGCTCGAACAAATTTTTTGGCAAAAGATGACCAGAATCCGAAGGGCTACTTGATGAGTAAAAAAATCGCGGTCCGCTTTAGCGGGCCGCGCACCCACGCGCCCTACTTGTAGTAATAACACTTCCCGCGAGCTGCTTTAGCAGCTCGCGCACCGAGCGAAATAAATAAAGCCGAACAATCGCGGTCCGCTTTAGCGGGCCGCGCACCCACGCGCCTTACTTTTAGTAAAAAACTTCCCGCGAGCTGCTTTAGCAGCTCGCGCACCGAGCGAAATACTAGTTATTATAATATATATAGCTCGATTACCACTGATTCACTCACTGACTGATTCACTCATTGACAGGGTTGTTCTCCTAGAAGGAGACGGATATCGATATAATGATGTAGGGGAGATATGTCCAGGTGGGGGATTCGAGTTGGGGAAAATTATGACATTTCGGAAAAACAAGATGGCGGTCGACGTGAATCTTGCAACTCTTTTGTTTTCCAACCGATTTCTTTGAAATTTTGGATTATTGTAGAAATTAGTAAACGATTAACAGAAAAAGTGAAAAAAATTAAAAAAACAAGATGGCGGCCGAGCTGTGACGTCTCAAATTTCCGACCACTCTCCTGTAAAATTTTGTATGAAAACATTTTTTTTCACCCATGGTGTCGTATAGAGCTCAAAGAATGTGACTCGGAGAAAGGTGGAGAGAGCTGATGAGTGAGGAGTTCGGAGACGGGCGAGGGGCACGGCCAGGGTATAGAAGATAGGTGGAGGGTGCTCGACCAAATGTCATTCGAAACCTCGAGCAGTTGCCAGTGAGTTGAAAAAAAAATCCAAAATGGCGGAAAAAAAATGGCGGCAAATTTTGTCCGTCTCTCGCTCGGAGACTATAAGAGATGGAGGAGCGGTTTCTCGACAAAAGATGATCAAAACCCGGAGGTCTACCTGGTGAGTAGGAAAAAAATTCAAGATGGCGGATTTTTTTTTTCTCCATACAAAATGTATGGGGAATATTGAAGGGACTAGAAGTTGGGAACTATGCAAGACATTGATTTTGATAGGTTCATAGGGCTCTTTTTCTTTTTTTTCATTTTACATTTGTTTTTTTTCTTTTTTTTCATTTTTTTTTCTTTTTTTTTCTTTTTCTTTTGTGAATGAGGAGCACGGCCAGGTTATTGCAGATAGGTGGGGTGTGCTCGAACAAATTTTTTGGCAAAAGATGACCAGAATCCGAAGGTCTACTTGATGAGTAAAAAAATCGCGGTCCGCTTTAGCGGGCCGCGCACCCACGCGCCCTACTTGTAGTAATAACACTTCCCGCGAGCTGCTTTAGCAGCTCGCGCACCGAGCGAAATAAATAAAGCCGAACAATCGCGGTCCGCTTTAGCGGGCCGCGCACCCACGCGCCCTACTTGTAGTAACAACACTTCCCGCGAGCTGCTTTAGCAGCTCGCGCACCGAGCAAACGCTAGTTATAATATATATAGCTCGATTACCACTCACTCACTCACTCACTCACTCATTGACATAATTGTTCTCCTAGAAGGAGACGGAAATCGATATAATGATGTTCGGGAGATATGTTCGGGTGGGGGATTCGAGTGGGGAAAAATTATGACATTTCGGAAAAACAAGATGGCGGCCGACGTGAATCTTGCAACTCTTTTGTTTTCCAACCGATTTCTTTGAAATTTTGGATTATTGTAGAAATTAGTAAACGATTAACAGAAAAAGTGAAAAAAATTAAAAAAACAAGATGGCGGCCGAGCTGTGACGTCTTAAATTTCCACCCCTCTCCTGTAAAATTTTGTATGAAAAAAATTTTTTTCACCCATGGTGTCGTATAGAGCTCAAAGAATGTGACTCGGAGAAAGATGGAGAGAGCTGATGAGTGAGGAGTTCGGAGACGGGCGAGGGGCACGGCCAGGGTATAGAAGATAGGTGGAGGGTGCTCGACCAAATGTCATTCGAAACCTCGAGCAGTTGCCAGTGAGTTGAAAAAAAATTCCAAAATGGCGGAAAAAAAATGGCGGCAAATTTTGTCCGTCTCTCTCTCGGAGACTATAAAAGATGGAGGAGCGGTTTCTCGACAAAAGATGATCACAACCCGGAGGTCTACCTGGTGAGTAGGAAAAAAATTCAAGATGGCGGATTTTTTTTTCCCCCCATACAAAATGTATGGGGAATATTGAAGGGACTAGAAGTTGGGAACTATGCAAGACATTGATTTTGATAAAGTCATAGGGCTTTTTTTCTTTTTCTTTTTTTTCATTTTACATTTGCTTTTTTTCTTTTTTTTCTTTTTTTTTTTCTTTTTTTTCTTTTTCTTTTGTGAATGAGGAGCACGGCCAGGTTATTGCAGATAGGTGGGGTGTGCTCGAACAAATTTTTTGGCAAAAGATGACCAGAATCTGAAGGTCTACTTGATGAGTAAATAAATCGCGGTCCGCTTTAGCGGGCCGCGCACCC
Organism: Oeneis ivallda; assembly: GCA_029955525.1. Taxonomy (NCBI): domain Eukaryota; kingdom Metazoa; phylum Arthropoda; class Insecta; order Lepidoptera; family Nymphalidae; genus Oeneis; species Oeneis ivallda. Next base: position 14,017,559 of record JARPMR010000007.1, read on the forward strand.
ACGCGCCCTACTTGTGGCAACAACACTTCCCGCGAGCTGCTTTAGCAGCTCGCGCACCGAGCGAAATAAATAAAGCCGAACAATCGCGGTCCGCTTTAGCGGGCCGCGCACCCACGCGCCCTACTTGTAGCAATAACACTTCCCGCGAGCTGCTTTAGCAGCTCGCGCACCGAGCAAATGCTAGTAATATATATAGCTCGATTACCACTCACTGACTCACTCACTGATTGACACGATTGTTCTCCTAGAAAGAGACAGAAAACGATACAATGATGTACGGGAGATATGTCCGGGTGGGGGATTCGAGTAGGGAAAAATTATGACATTTCGGAAAAACAAGATGGCGGCCGACGTGAATCTTGCAACTCTTTTGTTTTCCAACCGATTTCGTTGAAATTTTGGATTATTGTAGAAATTAGTAAACGATTAACAGAAAAAGTGAAAAAAATTAAAAAAACAAGATGGCGGCCGAGCTGGGACGTCTCAAATTTCCGACCCCTCTCCTGTAAAATTTTGTATGAAAAAAATTTTTTTCACCCATGGTGTCGTGTAGAGCTCAAAGAATGTGACTCGGAGAAAGGTGGCGAGAGCTGATGAGTGAGGAGTTCGGAGACGGGCGAGGGGCACGGCCAGGGTATAGTAGATAGGTGGAGGGTGCTCGACCAAATGTCATTCGAAACCTCGAGCAGTTGCCAGTGAGTTGAAAAAAAATTCCAAAATGGCGGAAAAAAATGGCGGCAAATTTTGTCCGTCTCTCTCTCGGAGACTATAAAAGATGGAGGAGCGGTTTCTCGACAAAAGATGATCAAAACCCGGAGGTCTACCTGGTGAGTAGGAAAAAAATTCAAGATGGCGGATTTTTTTTTTCCCATACTAAATGTATGGGAAATATTGAAGGGACTAGAAGTTGGGAACTATGCAAGACATTGATTTTGATAGGTTCATAGGGCTTTTTTTCTTTTTCTTTTTTTTCATTTTACATTTGTTTTTTTTTTTGTTTTTTTTTTCATTTTTTTTTCTTTTTCTTTTGTGAATGAGGAGCACGACCAGGTTATTGCAGATAGGTGGGGTGTGCTCGAACAAATTTTTTGGCAAAAGATGACCAGAATCCGAATGGCTACTTGAAGAGTAAAAAAATCGCGGTCCGCTTTAGCGGGCCGCGCACCCACGCGCCCTACTTGTAGCAATAACACTTCCCGCGAGCTGCTTTAGCAGCTCGCGCACCGAGCGAAATAAATAAAGCCGAACAATCGCGGTCCGCTTTAGCGGGCCGCGCACCCACGCGCCCTACTTGTAGTAATAACACTTCCCGCGAGCTGCTTTAGCAGCTCGCGCACCGAGCGAAATAAATAAAGCCGAACAATCGCGGTCCGCTTTAGCGGGCCGCGCACCCACGCGCCTTACTTTTAGTAAAACACTTCCCGCGAGCTGCTTTAGCAGCTCGCGCACCGAGCGAAATACTAGTTATAATATATATAGCTCGATTACCACTGACTGATTCACTCACTCACTCATTGACACGATTGTTCTCCTAGAAGGAGACGGAAATCGATACAATGATGTAGGGGAGATATGTCCGGGTGGGGGATTCGAGTGGGGAAAAATTATGACATTTCGGAAAAACAAGATGGCGGCCGACGTGAATCTTGCAACTCTTTTGTTTTCCAACCGATTTCTTTGAAATTTTGGATTATTGTAGAAATTAGTAAACGATTAACAGAAAAAGTGAAAAAAATTAAAAAAAACAAGATGGCGGCCGAGCTGTGACGTCTCAAATTTCCGACCCCTCTCCTGTATAATTTTGTATGAAAAAAATTTTTTTCACCCATGATGTCGTATAGAGCTCAAAGAATGTGACTCGGAGAAAGGTGGAGAGAGCTGATGACTGAGGAGTTCGGAGACGGGCGAGGGGCACGGCCAGGGTATAGAAGATAGGTGGAGGGTGCTCGACCAAATGTCATTCGAAACCTCGAGCAGTTGCCAGTGAGTTGAAAAAAAATTCCAAAATGGCGGAAAAAAAATGGCGGCAAATTTTGTCCGTCTCTCTCTCGGAGACTATAAAAGATGGAGGAGCGGTTTCTCGACAAAAGATGATCAAAACCCGGAGGTCTACCTGGTGAGTAGGAAAAAAATTCAAGATGGCGGATTTTTTTTTTTTCATACAAAATGTATGGGGAATATTGAAGGGACTAGAAGTTGGGAACTATGCAAGACAATGAGTTTGATAGGTTCATAGGGCTTTTTTCTTTTTCTTTTTTTTCATTTTACATTTGCTTTTTTTCTTTTTTTTCTTTTTTTTTTCTTTTTTTTTCTTTTTCATTTGTGAATGAGGAGCACGGCCAGGTTATTGCAGATAGGTGGGGTGTGCTCGAACAAATTTTTTGGCAAAACATTACCAGAATCCGAAGGTCTACATGAGTAATTCCCAAAGTGGTCCAGGTGGACCCCCAGGGGTCCACGGGAGACTCGACGGGGTTCTACGTTGGCGTGACAGAAAAATGGGGGTCCACAATTCGTAAGCGGGGGTCCACGAAAATTTATCTGGTTTCGATAGTGAAGAACTAAAATGTTGGCTTCACCTATCAATGTAGGCAGATAATATTTTAAGAAGCTCAGCGACTGTTACTTGTAAAAACTTGTAATATTCCATAATCAGTACAACGTGTCGAGACTTGCAAAGCACCGCCGCGGCCACCCGCCTTATACCATATATATTTTTACCACTCCGAGATTTCTAAATAAAATAAGTGAGAATTGATTGGTTGTTGTGCTGTGAGTAGATGTCAAAAATGTAAGCTTGAGATGGAATCACTTCTTTTTGAATGGTCAACTTTACTTTTGATATCCACTCACAGCACAATCAATTAATTAATTTACCAATCAATTCTCTTTTTTTTCAAAGAATGTTGTTTTCGTGGTTGGAACTCACTCGCAACGCCAATTTTCATAATTTATCTTCACATTTTTTGTCGACTGGAAATATTATGATAGAAATTTAGCTGCAGGGGGTCCACCGGAACCAGCAAACTTTTGAAAGGGGTCTATGAGCAAAAAAAGTTTGAGAACCTCTGGTCTACATGATGAGTAAAAAAATCGCGGTCCGCTTTAGCGGGCGCCCACGCGCCCTACTTGTAGTAATAACACTTCCCGCGAGCTGCTTCAGCAGCTCGCGCACCGAGCGAAATAAATAAAGCCGAACAATCGCGGTCCGCTTTAGCGGGCCGCGCACCAACGCGCCCTACTTGTAGCAATAACACTTCCCGCGAGCTGCTTTACCAGCTCGCGCACCGAGCGAAATAAACAAAGCCGAACAATCGCGGTCCGCTTTAGCGGGCCGCGCACCCACGCGCCTTACTTTTAGTAAAAACACTTCCCGCGAGCTGCTTTAGCAGCTCGCGCACCGAGCAAATGCTAGTTATAATATATATAGCTCGATTACCACTGACTGACACACTCACTCACTCACTCACTCACTCATTGACAGGGTTGTTCTCCTAGAAGGAGACGGAAATCGATATAATGATGTTCGGGAGATGTGTTTGGGGGGGGGATTCGAGTTGGGGAAAATTATGACATTTCGGAAAAACAAGATGGCGGCCGACGTGAATCTTGCAACTCTTTTGTTTTCCAACCGATTTCTTTGAAATTTTGGATTATTGTAGAAATTAGTAAACGATTAACAGAAAAAGTGAAAAAAATTAAAAAAACAAGATGGCGGCCGAGCTGTGACGTCTCAAATTTCCGACCCCTCTCCTGTAAAATTTTGTATGAAAAAAATTTTTTTCACCCATGGTGTCGTATAGAGCTCAAAGAATGTGACTCGGAGAAAGGTGGAGAGAGCTGATGAGTGAGGAGTTCGGAGACGGGCGAGGGGCACGGCCAGGGTATAGAAGATAGGTGGAGGGTGCTCGACCAAATGTCATTCGAAACCTCGAGCAGTTGCCAGTGAGTTAAAAAAAAATTCCAAAATGGCGGAAAAAAAATGGCGGCAAACTTTGTCCGTCTCTCTCTCGGAGACTATAAGAGATGGAGGAGCGGTTTCTCGACAAAAGATGATCAAAACCCGGAGGTCTACCTGGTGAGTAGGAAAAAAATTCAAGATGGCGGATTTTTTTTTTCCATACTAAATGTATGGGGAATATTGAAGGGACTAGAAGTTGGGAACTATGCAAGACATTGATTTTGATAGGTTCATAGGGCTTTTTTTCTTTTTCTTTTTTTCATTTTACATTTGTTTTTTTTTCTTTTTTTTTCATTTTTTTTTTCTTTTTTTTCTTTTTCTTTTGTGAATGAGGAGCACGGCCAGGTTATTGCAGATAGGTGGGGTGGGCTCGAACAAATTTTTTGGCAAAAGATGACCAGAATCCGAAGGTCTACTTGATGAGTAAAAAAAATCGCGGTCCGCTTTAGCGGGCCGCGCACCCACGCGCCTTACTTGTAGTAATAACCCTTCCCGCGAGCTGCTTTAGCAGCTCGCGCACCGAGCGAATTAAATAAAGCCGAACAATCGCGGTCCGCTTTAGCGGGCCGCGCACCCACGCGCCCTACTTGTAGCAATAACACTTCCCGCGAGCTGCTTTAGCAGCTCGCGCACCGAGCGAAATAAATAAAGCCGAACAATCGCGGTCCGCTTTAGCGGGCCGCGCACCCACGCGCCCTACTTGTAGCAATAACACTCCCCGCGAGCTGCTTTAGCAGCTCGCGCACCGAGCGAAATAAAGAAAGCCGAACAATCGCGGTCCGCTTTAGCGGGCCGCGCACCCACGCGCCTTACTTTTAGTAAAACACTTCCCGCGAGCTGCTTTACCAGCTCGCGCACCGAGCGTAATAAATAAAGCCGAACAATCGCGGTCCGCTTTAGCGGGCCGCGCACCCACGCGCCTTACTTTTAGTAAAACACTTCCCGCGAGCTGCTTTAGCAGCTCGCGCACCGAGCGAAATACTAGTTATTAATATATATATAGCTGCTCGTGCTGATTCACTGACTCATTGATCACCTCTCCTGTAAAATTTTGTATGAAAAATTTTTTTTTCACTAATGGTTTCGTATAGAGGACAAAAATTCATTCGGAGGAAAAATATGGAGAGAGCTGATGATTGAGGATTTCGGAGACGGGTGAGGAGCACGGCCAGGTTATTAAAGATAGGTGGGGGGTGCTCGAACAAATGTCATTCGAAACCTCATCCAATTGGCAGCGAGCTGAAAAAAAATTCAAAATGGCGGAAAAAAGATGGCGGCCATACAAATTTCATCGGTGTCTATCTCGGAGAGGATAATAGATGGAAGAGTGGGTTCTTGGCAAAAGATGATCAAGACCCAAAGGTCTATTTGATGAATAGAAAAAAAAAACCAAGATGGCGGAATTTTTTTTCTTCATACAAAATATATGGCGAATATTGAAGAGACTAGAAGCCGGGAATCATGCAAGACTTTGATACGGTTCCTTTTCAAGATTTGTTTTTATTGAAGAATTTTCATTATGACAAATGATGACATATGATGATCGAGGGTTTGGAAGGTGGGTGAGGAACACGGCCATGGTAATGAAGATAGGTGGGGAGTGCTCGAACAAAAGTCACTCGAAACCTCATCCAATTTGCAGTGAGCTAAAAAAAATCCAAAATGGCGGATTCAAGATGGCGGCCATACAAACTTCAACGGTGTCTATCTCGGAGAGTATAAAAGATGGAAGAGTGGTTTTTTGATAGAAAATGATCAAGACCTAAAAGTCTACTTGCTGAGTAGAAAAACCGCGGTCCGCTTGCGGGCCGCGCACCCACGCGCCCTACTAGTAATATATATAGCTCGATTACCACTGATTCACTGACTGATTCACTCATTGACATAATTGTTCTCCTAGAAAGAGACAAAAAACGATATAATGATGTACGGGAGATATGTCCGGGTGGGGGATTCGAGTGGGGAAAAATTATGACATTTCGGAAAAACAAGATGGCGGCCGACGTGATTCTTGCAACTCTTTTGTTTTCCAACCGATTTCTTTGAAATTTTGGATTATTGTAGAAATTAGTAAACGATTAACAGAAAAAGTGAAAAAAATTTAAAAATCAAGATGGCGGCCGAGCTGTGACGTCTCAAATTTCCGACCCTCTCCTGTAAAATTTTGTATGAAAAAAATTTTTTTCACCCATGGTGTCGTATAGAGCTCAAAGAATGTGACTCGGAGAAAGGTGGAGAGAGCTGATGAGTGAGGAGTTCGGAGACGGGCGAGGGGCACGGCCAGGGTATAGAAGATAGGTGGAGGGTGCTCGACCAAATGTCATTCGAAACCTCGAGCAGTTGCCAGTGAGTTGAAAAAAAATTCCAAAATGGCGGAAAAAAATGGCGGCAAATTTTGTCCGTCTCTCTCTCGGAGACTATAAAAGATGGAGGAGCGGTTTCTCGACAAAAGATGATCACAACCCGGAGGTCTACCTGGTGAGTAGGAAAAAAATTCAAGATGGCGGTTTTTTTTTTTTCATACAAAATGTATGGGGAATATTGAAGGGACTAGAAGTTGGGAACTATGCAAGACATTGATTTTGATAGGTACATAGGGCTTTTTTTCTTTTTCTTTTTTTTCATTTTACATTTGCTTTTTTTTTTTTTTTTTTTTTCATTTGTGAATGAGGAGCACGGCCAGGTTATTGCAGATAGGTGGGGTGTGCTCGAACAAATTTTTTGGCAAAAGATGACCAGAATCAGAAGGTCTACTTGATGAGTAAAAAAATCGTGGTCCGCTTTAGCGGGCCGCGTACCCACGCGCCCTACTTGTAGTAAAAACACTTCCCGCGAGCTGCTTTAGCAGCTCGCGCACCGAGCGAAATAAATAAAGCCGAACAATCGCGGTCCGCTTTAGCGGGCCGCGCACCCACGCGCCCTACTTGTAGTAATAACACTTCCCGCGAGCTGCTTTAGCAGCTCGCGCACCGAGCAAACGCTAGTTATTATAATATATATAGCTCGATTACCACTGACTGACTGATTCACTGACTCATTGACAGGGTTGTTCTCCTAGAAGGAGACGGAAATCGATATAATGATGTTCGGGAGATGTGTTTGGGGGGGGGATTCGAGTTGGGGAAAATTATGACATTTCGGAAAAACAAGATGGCGGCCGACGTGAATCTTGCAACTCTTTTGTTTTCCGACCGATTTCTTTGAAATTTTGGATTATTGTAGAAATTAGTAAACGATTAACAGAAAAAGTAAAAAAAATTAAAAAAACAAGATGGCGGCCGAGCTGTGACGTCTCAAACTTCCACCCCTCTCCTGTAAAATTTTGTATGAAAAAAATTTTTTTCACCCAAGGTGTCGTATAGAGCTCAAAGAATGTGACTCGGAGAAAGGTGGAGAGAGCTGATGAGTGAGGAGTTCGGAGACGGGCGAGGGGCACGGCCAGGGTATAGAAGATAGGTGGAGGGTGCTCGACCAAATGTCATTCGAAACCTCGAGCAGTTGCCAGTGAGTTGAAAAAAAAATCCAAAATGGCGGAAAAAAAATGGCGGCAAATTTTGTCCGTCTCTCTCTCGGAGACTATGAAAGATGGAGGAGCGGTTTCTCGACAAAAGGTGATCACAACCCGGAGGTCTACCTGGTGAGTAGGAAAAAAATTCAAGATGGCGGATTTTTTTTTTTTACATACAAAATGTATGGGGAATATTGAAGGGACTAGAAGTTGGGAAGAAATCGATATAATGATGTTCGGGAGATGTGTTTGGGGGGGGGATTCGAGTTGGGGAAAATTATGACATTTCGGAAAAACAAGATGGCGGCCGACGTGAATCTTGCAACTCTTTTGTTTTCCAACCGATTTCTTTGAAATTTTGGATTATTGTAGAAATTAGTAAACGATTAACAGAAAAAGTGAAAAAAATTAAAAAAACAAGATGGCGGCCGAGCTGTGACGTCTCAAATTTCCGACCCCTCTCCTGTAAAATTTTGTATGAAAAAATTTTTTTTCGCCCATGGTGTCGTATAGAGCTCAAAGAATGTGACTCGGAGAAAGGTGGAGAGAGCTGATGAGTGAGGAGTTCGGAGACGGGCGAGGGGCACGGCCAGGGTATAGAAGATAGGTGGAGGGTGCTCGACCAAATGTCATTCGAAACCTCGAGCAGTTGCCAGTGAGTTGAAAAAAAATTCCAAAATGGCGGAAAAAAAATGGCGGCAAATTTTGTCCGTCTCTCTCTCGGAGACTATGAAAGATGGAGGAGCGGTTTCTCGACAAAAGGTGATCACAACCCGGAGGTCTACCTGGTGAGTAGGAAAAAAATTCAAGATGGCGGATTTTTTTTTTTTACATACAAAATGTATGGGGAATATTGAAGGGACTAGAAGTTGGGAACTATGCAAGACATTGATTTTGATAGGTTCATAGGGCTTTTTTTCTTTTTCTTTTTTTTCATTTTACATTTGCTTTTTTTCTTTTTTTTCTTTTTTTTTCTTTTTTTTCTTTTTCTTTTGTGAATGAGGAGCACGGCCAGGTTATTGCAGATAGGTGGGGTGTGCTCGAACAAATTTTTTGGCAAAAGATGACCAGAATCCGAAGGTCTACTTGATGAGTAAAAAAATCGCGGTCCGCTTTAGCGGGCCGCGCACCCACGCGCCCTACTTGTAGTAATAACACTTCCCGCGAGCTGCTTTAGCAGCTCGCGCACCGAGCGAAATAAATAAAGCCGAACAATCGCGGTCCGCTTTAGCGGGCCGCGCACCCACGCGCCCTACTTGGAGCAATAACACTTCCCGCGAGCTGCTTTAGCAGCTCGCGCACCGAGCAAACGCTAGTAATATATATAGCTCGATTACCACTCACTGACTGATTCACTGACTCATTGACATAATTGTTCTCCTAGAAGGAGACGGAAATCGATATAATGATGTTCGGGAGATATGTTCGGGTGGGGGATTCGAGTGGGGAAAAATTATGACATTTCGGAAAAACAAGATGGCGGCCGACGTGAATCTTGCAACTCTTTTGTTTTCCAACCGATTTCTTTGAAATTTTGGATTATTGTAGAAATTAGTAAACGATTAACAGAAAAAGTGAAAAAAATTAAAAAAACAAGATGGCGGCCGAGCTGTGACGTCTCAAATTTCCACCCCTCTCCTGTAAAATTTTGTATGAAAAAAATTTTTTTCACCCATGGTGTCGTATAGAGCTCAAAGAATGTGACTCGGAGAAAGGTGGAGAGAGCTGATGAGTGAGGAGTTCGGAGACGGGCGAGGGGCACGGCCAGGGTATAGAAGATAGGTGGAGGGTGCTCGACCAAATGTCATTCGAAACCTCGAGCAGTTGCCAGTGAGTTAAAAAAAATTCCAAAATGGCGGAAAAAAAATGGCGGCAAATTTTGTCCGTCTCTCACTCGGAGACCATACAAGATGGAGGAGCGGTTTCTCGACAGAAGATGATCACAACCCGGAGGTCTACCTGGTGAGTAGGAAAAAAATTCAAGATGGCGGATTTTTTTTTCCCCCCATACAAAATGTATGGGGAATATTGAAGGGACTAGAATTTGGGAACTATGCAAGACATTGATTTTGATAGGTTCATAGGGCTTTTTTTCTTTTTCTTTTTTTTCATTTTACATTTGCTTTTTTTCTTTTTTTTTTCTTTTTTTTTCTTTTTCTTTTGTGAATGAGGAGCACGGCCAGGTTATTGCAGATAGGTGGGGTGTGCTCGAACAAATTTTTTGGCAAAAGATGACCAGAATCCGAAGGTCTACTTGATGAGTAAAAAAAATCGCGGTCCGCTTTAGCGGGCCGCGCACCCACGCGCCCTACTTGTAGTAATAGCACTTCCCGCGAGCTGCTTTAGCAGCTCGCGCACCGAGCGAAATAAATAAAGCCGAACAATCGCGGTCCGCTTTAGCGGGCCGCGCACCCACGCGCCTTACTTTCAGTAAAACACTTCCCGCGAGCTGCTTTAGCAGCTCGCGCACCGAGCGAAATACTAGTAATATATATATATAGCTGCTCGTGCTGATTCACTCACTGACTCACTGATTGATCACCTCTCCTGTAAAATTTTGTATGAAAAAATTTTTTTTCACCGATGGTTTCGTATAAAGGAAAAAAATTCATTCGGAGGAAAAATATGGAGAGAGCTGATGATTGAGGGTTTCGGAGACGGGTGAAGAGCACGGCCAGAGTATCGAAGATAGGTGGGGGGTGCTCGAACAAATGTCACTCGAAACCTCATCCAATTCGCAGTGAGTTGAAAAAAAATCCAAAATGGCGGATTCAAGATGGCGGCCATACAAACTTCATCGGTGTATATCTCGGATAGTATACAAGATGCAAGAGTGGTTTCTTGGCAAAAGATGATCCAGACCCGAAGATCTACTTGATGAATAGAAAAAAAATCAAGATGGCGGATTTTTTTTTCTTACAAAATATATGGCGAATATAGAAGAGACTAGAAGCCGAGAACTATGCAAGACTTTGATACGGTTCCTTTTCAAAATTTGTTTTTATAGAAGAATTTTCATTCTGACAAATGATGAGATATGATGGGTTTGGAAGGTGGGTGAGGAGCACGGGCAGGGTATTGAAGATAGGTGGGAGGTGCTCAAACAAAAAATACTCGAAACCTCATCCAATTGGCAATGAGCTGAAAAAAATTCAAAATGGCGGATTCAAGATGGCGGCCATACCAATTTCATAGGCATCTATCTCGGGAGTATAAAAGATGGAAGAGTGGTTATTTGATAGAAAATGATCAGGACCTGAAAGTCCACTTGACGATAGAAAAACCGCGGTCCGCTTGCGGGCCGCGCACCCACGCGCCCTACTAGTTTTTATCTATTACTGAATAAAAATAAACGGTCAAATGCGTGTCAGGCCACACGCAGTTTACCTAGAGTAATAGTGTTCTGTGACCAAGTTTGCCATCAGAGATATCTACAACTTAGTACCGCAAGCCGTCTCTGAGAAAAAGGGTCTTGACACACACACACACAGACTGACGGACATTAAAGTGAGGGTTCCGAAAAAACGGATGGATGTAATATGGCAATTTTGTTAAAATCAAAATAATTACTTACGATAGGACTGCTATTTGGTCTTCAACGTCTGTTGATAGTAATCTCTGATAAATTTCAGTTCTCAATTCTTCTCCCTGAAAAAAAAACCAGAAAGTTATAATTTTCAAAGCTGTTTATTCCAAGATGCTGTATATTAAATGCAACCAGAATCGAAAAGCGTAGTATTGGCCACCCTCCACCAAGTGGACCAACGATATCAGACAGGTCGTAGGAAGTCGCTAGAAACAGGTAGGCGGTGCAAGACCAAAGACTATAGAAGTCCATGCAAGAGACTTTGTCCAGCTGTGGTAGCTCCACAGATGGAAGTTAAAGTAGAAGAGTTTAGTGATTTTCGAATGTTACGATAGAAGGAACCTACCTGTCCACCGGAACCTCTTGAGTCTATCTCAGCAACGATAAAATTTCTAACAGTTGCCAAATACCAGCCCCAGTCAGGCCGCCATCGTTCAGTCACCAGTTGCCCTCCCGGCTCCGCTGATCTAAGGGACAATCGTGCTTTTATTTAAAACGAAGAAAAGGCTACAAACAAACTGCAATATAATGGACGTTTCATGACTCGACCATACTCGTGGGTACACTTTATATAAAGACATGCATAGAAGATCGTCACTCTGTACAACACCAATGTACTGTGAAAGAAATTAATGGACCTGAAGATTAAGGGCCTGTATAACCACCTTCTGATAAGTGTCGGATAGCCTAACCATTAATTTTGTCACTTTCTTACTCTCTGTCAAGTGACAAAGACAAAATATGCGAATAAGCTCTTCTTCTTCGTCTAAGCGTTATCCCACTAGGTGGGGTCCGCTTTCCGGCATGCTCTAGCCCACTTTGCCCGGTCTTCTGCATCCGATTTTCGTAGTTTATTGGCTCTCAGATCGGCACTCACAATATCCAGCCAGCGCTTTTTTGGACGGCCACGAGGTTTAGCTCCAGGGACGGCGATGTTAAGACATCTATTACCGACGTAGCTTTGTGGTTTCCGTGCCACATGACCGTACCATCTTAGACGGGCTTCTTGCAACTTGTCTCCGATGTCACGGACACTGAGCCTACTGCGGATGTGATCGTTGCGTTTTCGATCGCAGCGTGTGACATTGCACATCCACCGCAGCATTTTCATCTCCGTGACTCGAAGTTCTTGCACGTGCCTCGTTAAGGCTGGCCATGTTTCACTACCGTACAGGAGCACAGGTCGGATAATAGATTTGTAAATGAGTCCCTTAAGCTTAAGCGGCATTCGTCGATCGCACAACACACCGGTTAAGTCTCGCCATTTCATCCAAGCAGCGTTTATACGAGCTTTTACGTCGTGGTCGATGCCACCCGACTCGTGCAGCACGGATCCGAGGTATCTAAAGGAATCCGCACGGTGTGCACTTTCCTCCCCAATAGAGATACTTCCAGGATCCGTGCTGCAACATGCGAGGTACTCCGTCTTCGCCACATTAAGCGTCAGACCGCCTTTCTCCAACGTCCTTTTCCAGGTGTTCACCTTACGTTCCAGTATCTGTCTGTCTCTGTTCACGAGTGCTATATCATCCGCATACATAAGAAGCCAGGGTGGTGGTTCTTGAATGCTTTCGGTTATGATATCTAGCAATACATTGAATAAAAATGGACTCAGAGCAGAACCCTGGTGAACACCAACTGTAACAACGAACGGCGTTGTGTCACCAACAGCAGTCCTCACTATAGACTCGGAGTTAAAGTACATATCTCTGATAATGTCAACATAGACCTCAGGTACACCTTTAGATCTTAATGCCCACCAGATGACTCGCCGAGGCACAGAGTCAAAGGCCTTTTGCAGGTCTAAAAAATATGCGAATAAGCTATCCGACCCTTATCAGAAGGTGGTGAAAATGGCCCTAAGTATAATTTTCGTGTAACTCTCTTTGTCCGATGTCTGCCTGGAGATCTAGAATTTAGCAGTGACTGTCTACACATTAGGTACCTAATGAAAACACTCACACGTGTAATACTAATGGCAGTGGTAAGTCGTCAGTCTCTCGCAGGCCGGGCGGTAGTAAGAGCCGGACACGTGCTTCTCTGTGGGCTTGAACCTGAAAACAGAGGGGTTAAGTCAAGCTACATTCTACGAAATATCTGTAGTAAGTAATATACCTATATCTAGGTTTCTGGAAAATATAGAACTAAACAGGAATGATCCGACTTGATAAAAGCATGACTTTTGTACACGCTTCAGACGGTCATTCGGAGAGGTAAGGTAACTGAATAACCACCATAACGTCAAAAACGAGCCCGGTGCTGCCAAGCTTAGGTTTAGTGATCCGGCGTGATCGCGTGTAAAAAATGAAAATGATTAGGGGTATGGGTTTAATTCAAACCGATATACCCCTTTAACTTTCACGTTAGCTCGCTACCGTTTTAGACTGCATTTCACGTACCATCAGGAGAGATGGCAGTCAAGGGCCAGGTGAAACCGAGAAGATCTTGTAATTTAAGTTTCCTTAAATATGTGAAAAGCACAGAGGCCGATTTAAATATGTTTTGAGTAATTTGTTACCTACCTCGACTCTGAAAACTTTGGCCTGTGGCGAGGCGAGGGCTGCGAAAGTTTGCCTCAGTGGTTGCCCATCCCATAGAACTGCACGCCGTACTCCGCCCGCTGTGCATAGGAATGTGGCTGGTGGACCGGGGCCTAAGCACTCCTGAAAACAAGTAACAAGAATTCCAGGAAGAGTTAAGAAATTGAATTTAGATGTTAAATGAAAAAGGCGTATTTCTGTAATTAAAGACCAGTGGACGAATTCAGGGTTAAACTAAAAATGGTGAAAATAACATCATACATCATACATCGTACATCATACACGTGAACATCATAGTTCCGTACTAAAATTCCATACTAAAATTATAGACTTACGCATTTTTGACACTCATAAAAAATGTTTACTTAAAAAATTAATCATTTTCTGAGCGTAACATTAAATTGTAAATGAACTGAGATAAAAAATTACCTGCACAAAATAAGAGAAATTTTTGCTAAATATGACTCTGTTGTAAAGACAGATTGTGGGAAGCGAATCATTCTCATCTGCTACGTGCGGCAACACGGTCGAAGTTGGCCAGGCCGGGAGGGAAGACGAATTGTCGTATTCCTGCCAAAGAAATACCAGATAACACGATTAAAAATCGGTAGGTAGTTACAATGCGATGAGAAACAGGTATTTTAGGAACGTACAAATTTACCTACCGGTTCCTCAGTACTCGGCTCTATAGTGGTATCCGGGATGGATCCAGGACATGTCAGGCAAGATGGCGGTGGTGGCCATCCATCTACTGGCACCAACACACGGTAAACGTGCCTTTCTCCTGCTTTTTCTGGCGCTGTTCCGATTATGTATCTGAAAGATTTTTTAATTGTTAAAAGATATAATTAAGTTGTTATTCAAAGAAATTTTTACAAAACTCCATAAATGTTGATTCCTTATTTACAGGCTTTTATAAAAGTAGGTATTCTACGCATTGAATTCAGTGGATATTTTTGAACTCCAAAATGACTTACAAAAGTCGTCTTCTTTCATCCCATCCAACTAATTGTGTGATCTCAAAATTTCCTTGCGTGATTGTGGTTCTGGTATCCTGAGTCAAGTGGACGGCATGTCTCCATATCCCGCCCTGGTCTGTGATGGGTGCCGTGGTGAAGACACCACTACGCCCCCCAACTAGAGCGCCTCCACCGCACCAACCACAGTCTTCTTCTACGGGATCTGAACCGAGACCTGACCAGCGCGACCCGTCCGATTCATCTCGATAAATCTGAAAAGTGTCACTTCTATTAAGAAATTCTAGTTTTGAAGAATTTCCCTAATTCAGTTTACGAAAGAAGCCATTAGACTTTAGACTTTAGAGTAATGAACAATGCATATTTTCTGCAGATATTTCTTAATAATAATGTTTTATAGGTCAAGTTTTCTTGTCTCGGTATGAATCGGAATAAGTAATGGTTAACAGAAAGGAGTGGATTTTCAAGTATCAAGATAATATAACAAGAGCCCTTGAAAATTGTCTGTAGAGGGTATTGTAACTTAATAAATACTTATGTTGGTATAATCTTAAAACTCACGTCTTGACAGTTGTATTGGACAGCGTTGCAGATGCTTATTATGGAGATGTTCTGAGGGCGGTTGAGGAGTAAAACTGCTATTTGACGTTCTGATATCCAGGTACTCCACCGAACGTACCAACCTAAAAATTGGGATGACTGACATAATTTGGCTCACAGGAAATCTCGTATTTGTGTTTATTTAACATGCAAGTGTACTAGTTTTTGATATTTTTTAGTTACGTTACGTCTACGCGTAGATTTGTTTAATGAATACTCACTGCTGTCAATGGGTGAATTGAACTGTATCGCATGAGGGAAGAGGAATTTTGGAGTCTTGATGCTGACGACGTACAATGTCGCCACTGGGTTGTTTGTATTTACCTGGATCAAAAATGAAATTTTTCTTTAAGAAGTAAGTAGGTACTTAATTAATTAAGAAATGTGATAGAGATTAGTCATATAAAATCCGTACAGTACTCATACCTGGTATCTGGTATTGAGATTAGCGCACACAGTCGTACAAAACGTAGTATGATACAAGACCATAAGTGGTTACTATTAAGATGGGGTTTGTTCCATTCGTTGTTCCGTTCGGCTATATGAGCTTGTTTCCAATTCTTTATGGCCAACTTGCATTAACTATTTCAAATGCACAATAAATGCCATAATTTGTCAATAGACCTATCATTTCAGATTTCTAAAGATCTTGTAACAACGCAAAATCCTTCTTTGAACCGATAGACGTCCACTGCTGGACAAAAGTCTCTTGCATGGACTTCTACAGGCCTCTTGCGCAGCCTAAACAACGCAAAATAATATTTACAAACTCTAAGGGCTCGTTTCTGGTCACGCGGCGCGTGGTGCGTCGCGTCGCGCGGGCCGTCACCGCGTACTACGCCAGAACGCTTCTGTATGAACGCTCTCATTCTTGGCCATAATAAGTTTGAGTTTACCGCACGGCGCGACGCACAACGCGCCGCGTGTCCAGAAACGAGCCTTAAAGACGATCGAGGATCTTACTTTAGGGTATCGTAGCGTCCGTATAGTGGGGTACGCGGGCGGCTCCTGCTGGTCCAGTCCGTACCACGGATACTTGTGCTGTTGGACTTGAGTGTCGTTGTACGTCACGTACATGAGCGTTTGCCCATCTGGACTAAACCATAGTGCTCGATCCAGTCTAAGAACTTCCGTCTCATAGAGAAAGTCTGGCACGCCGTTGAAGATTACACCTGGGACTCCTGTAAGACAAATCAGTTTCACGAGTAAGGGAGTTTCTTTTATTATTTCATAAGGCTTTTCTGGGCACACGGTCTAGCTAGGTAAGTCCAATTTAGATGAAGAGATCATCCGCTGAATCCAAATGGGCAGCGTTCGGGAAGCATAAATGGGCTCGGTATCACTCAGGAGGCGATGGGGAGAGTTAATATTATGCTCGGAGTACAAATGACCAAATCAGATCATTTCTGATTTGGTCATTGATACTTGAGATCTGAAAGAGAACCGGAGTTACAAACATAGCCCAGCGAGTCGCGGAGCGTTGCGTCGCCGTTGAAAACTAGTTTTCGACAAGTTTCACTTTGTGGATCCTATAACTATGCCACTGTGTGAGTTAAATGTAAATATAATTATTATTATGCCAACGGAAGTAATTTCAGACGATGAAGTCGGTCGGTAGTTAGAATATTTAATAACGTGAGTGTAGGTCCTACTAAGCGTTAGTAAGATTGTAATTAGCTCATGCAAATAAGTGCTCGAGAATATTATCTCACCAGCAAAATAGATTAAGGTCACAAATCGCGCTAAGTAGGTACTAGGTAAGGAATAAAATTGAAGTTCAACAACATTTTGTTAGCAAATTGGCAAATTGAAATTCGAGGCTTTGTACCTAAATAGAATTTTATGTAGGTAAGCTGTAAATGTGAACAGTACAAAAGCTTCAATCCACGGGAATTTTAAAAGCATACGTGAACGAAGTACAAACTCCGTTCTGAAGTGTGATTTAACGCAAGATTGGCCTTTGTGAGAGCGCACGAGGGCAGAATGCAAACATAACTTTGATAAATCGCCGCACGGCCGATAAATTTTTAAATATCTACGAATATGTGCTCCGAATTCGGCGGAACGTGCAAATGTTTATATTTACATGATGAAAATTATTTGTGTAAAGCATAAACTTCAGGTAATCGTGAACGAAAATTTTCGAGACGATTTGAGATTACAAAATGTTACTATTAATAACTGTGGTAATAAATGGAGAATATTGCTAGGTATACAAAATCGTTGGAAAGTTTGTAACAGTAGGTATAAAAGTGTACATACAAATACAGTAGTTTTTGTTTCATGCAAAAAACCAAGTAAGTTATGATTTTACGGGTATTTGAAATTCCCCCTGAATATCGAGTCCGCTTACACAAGTGACTACAGCGACACAACATTTTTGGAAAATTTTAAAATTCCATATCTCCGAAACTACTTGACTTATCGAATTAATTATTTCACATAATATGTATTTTTTATTTTTAACAGAAAATACGGAGAGCTAAAAGTCAAAATTAGTGAACATTCTCCAATATCTCTGTCAAAAGGGTGGTAAAAATTTGAATGAAACAATCTTTTTTTTAAACCTAAATCCACGCGGACAAATATTGTTCGTTATCAAAAAAAGCCAATGTTGGGACTAGCAAGCCATTATGGCTTAATGTGCCAAGTGGGCTCGCCTGGTACCGGTATTTGGTGAAGTTTTCTAAGAACAAGTAAGTTCGGTGCCGTATGGTTTTCCGACATCATCCGATACAATACTATTGTTTTGTGAAACGGTGCGTACCCCTACTACCTATTTCATAATATACCACGCTCAATAACCAGCGTCCGCTATGTTTCTTCTTTTACCGTCTTAGTGGTAGATTCATTCGAAAATTCAAAAGCACTTTCTTAAAGTTTATTTGAATGAAAAACTTTTCTATTCTATTGTCCCTCGCCGGGACGGCTTGTTCAAACAAATCCACACGGCACCGAGGCAAAGCTTTTGTTACCTTTGACAACCTCCGTAGCGTAGAGGGCACTGAGTTCTTGTAAGTGGAAGATCCCGGGTTAGATTCCCAGCCAAATTGTCCCTGGTGGGTGGCTTCGGCCGTCGTTAGTATAGTATTCGGTAGTAGTAGTGGCCTTGCCATACCGCCAAGCATTGTACCCATTCGATGCAGCGTAGAAATCGATTACGGGTATTGCTTCGATTAATCAACCAACCTCTTCCAAGTTAGCTTGATTCCATCTTCATCATTGTCACTCACCATCAGGTGAGGATCGTCACTAAAGACTAATTTGTCATCGAGTAGTAAACCACAGATAGCCTTACCATTACTCGTGATCCTGCAGACAAGGGTCTTCAAGACCTTCGGCTTGTAGTAAATATCATTATCGTAGACGAAGACCAGGCTGGAGCCGGCGGGGGCCCACTCCGCGTACTGCAGCAGCGGCGCCGAGCGGTCCTCTTCTACTGGGGATATGGGGATTTTATTCCTGCCAATCACAAACAATTATGGAATGGACACTGTAAAGCTGTTATTTTTTGGAAACTTTGCGTACATCTATTATATTAAATACATACCTAATATAATGTATCTTCTGGGATACCTACGCAGTAAGTAGCTTAAATATGTATCAATCTACCCATTTTATCGAATATTTTATCTCGCCTTAGGGCTATCCCAGCTTAGGACGCTACTCTCACATGAAGTGTTTCGATGCCTTTTACTTGTTTATTCTTCTCGTAAAGTTAATGTTCCTAAGCTATCTTTAGATAGGAAGCAGAACCACATTTTTATCGGTGGTTATTATTTTAAACTAATACCATACAGTAAGGAAGTGATAGTATTATGTATTTTAAAATAGAACTAGTAATTACATTGTATTGTTCATGGAAAATAGCATTTTATCGTCATTATTCATAGTTAAGATGTTTTAATAGTTCACCGAATGCTGAATTGTGAATTTGAAGGCCAAGTAAAGTTTGATCAGCCAGAATGGTGCGGAACTGGGTGGGGAGCCTAGAAGTTAGGTAGGTAAATAGTTTTTATCTACTCCAACATCGAAAAGTTCCAATTTCGAATTTGACAGCTGAATCGAAATGGACCCTCTTTCGGTTTTGCTTCTCATTTCGATGCAGCTCTCTGTATGGGAGCTGAATCGAAATAGTTATCTTCTTATAATAGGATACCTAAAGCTAAGGCTCTGAGTTCTGGCACTTTTGTACCGTTCATACGACAGAGGCGCCACAGGCGGCTCGTGGCGGCTTACGGAGTTACTTTTTGTTGACAGAGGCGCCACAGGCGGCTGGTGGCGGCTTACGGAGTTACTTTTTGTTACTCTAATGAGCCTACGGCGTATTTTGTTATTGATTTTATTTTCCTTGTCGTAGATAAAATCTTGTATGCAACTGAACGTAATTAGTCATTTTAATTCTCGTACTATCCTATTTTGATACTCGGCAAGCCTCGTATCAAAAAACAGAACTCGAATTAAAATGACCCTCATTACGATGCAGTTGCATAAATAGCTATTTCGTACCACTTGCTCAAAAAAGTGACATTCTGTGCCACAAAAAGCGAACATAACAATAGTCATTTTTAATCTGTTAAAAACAGGGAAAGAAAATTGTACTGAATTTTATTCATCCTCTAGGGGGAGAATGTGATTTAAATTTGGAATACTTACCGAAATTTATACTGAACTAGGTACATCTGTGTTTACACCATTGAGTTTGTATATAAAGCATTATACATCTTTTTGAAAAAGGAATACGCATTTATTATGCAGATATGATTATTAAATAAAATTACGAAAAGTCTAGGAATTTGCCGCGTTTTGGTTTTCTTCAAATACATACACGTTAAGTTTATTTTAATTTATTTTTATAAATAAGTTAATGTTCTAAAAATACGTTACGATGTTAAATCAAAGCGACAGTGACAGTGAATTGTCGGATTCCATCAGTGCAAATAAATAATTTGCTTCCAACAAAATCAATAATTGGACCAATGTTTCGAATGTTAACTTTTACTTTTAATTGTCATTATTTTTAATAAATGCTTATCTCATATTATTATTGTGTTAATTTTTTCGCAAATGGTACGAAAAGTAGAGTATTTTCCTCGGTGATAAAGCTGTCCTAGTCTTGGGTGAACTTAAATCCCTCGCTAAACTCAGGACTCGTCTTCAATCCCTCGCTTCGCTCGTGATTTAAGTTTTTAACACCCTCGCTACGCTCGGGAGTAAAACTCGAGTCCTTCGTTACGCTCGCAATTTAAATCGTCACCCGCGACAGAAGACACTGCTTTATCCCCTTGGTTAATAATCTACTATTATCATGGTAAAAACCAAATAATTGACTAATTAGTCCTTTATAAAGAGTTACGAAGCTAAAGTAAACATGTAAGGGGGGCGGGGAACATAATTCGAAGAACTGATAGACGTTCGACATTTCAGCACTAGCCCAAGAATTAATGTCGAATGCACAATAGCGCAGTTCTCTCTTGGTTAGGTGAACCGATGTCATTACAAAAGTCGTAGGGAGTCGTTTGAGTCAAGCTGCGCAAATCCACGGCAAAGTACTACAAGAGACATAAATATCCAGTTGTGGACGTCTATTATTTATTTATTTCAGTAATTCAATTCAATTCAATTCGAAATTATTTATTTCACGTAGGCCAACCTGTGGCTATTATGACACGTCATGACTCTACGACCGGTTCGGAAAGAGGATTCTGCTGAGATTAAGTAGAGTACACTTACAATATACATATTTGACATTGAAAAAACAACATACACACTATTAATAGGCGCTGATAATGTATATCAATGACAAGTGTACACAACATTTAAGTAGTAGCGTCGTGCAAGCTTAAAAGAAATATTTACAAGAAAATGTATACAAAAAATAACGTTAGAATTAGTAGAAATGTTAACTTCAAACTTTCTTCATAGACATACTCCTATAGCTATATATTTTTATGAAGAGATTTTAAAGCTAATTCAACTAAGTATGCAATAAGTTATGTATGATATGAACTCACCGGTGAGTTTTTTTTAAACAGGTGAAACATGAAATATGTCGATGCCAGTATTTTTTTGGATATTTCGTTATAAGTATTTAGCACATAATAAGTGATCAAACGAACTTACCTGAAGTGAAGTTCGATCATTATTATATGAGTTTCTTCATCCGAAGATATAATTATTACAAAGGTAGTCACTCCAGTCGCCAGAGATAAGTCCGCGTATTTTACAGTTATACCCTACCCTAAAAATAAATCACCTTTGCAGCACCGTCTTAATTTTGCTCATTATTTTTAGAGATGTATACCTACGGTTCAAAACTTTTTTATTTGGGCAGTCAGGGAGGGTGGGTAATTATATCTTCGGATGAAGCAACTCATATAATAATGATCGAACTTCACTTCAGGTAAGTTCGTTTGATCACTTATTATATTTCTTTGCTTCATCCTTCAATATAATTATTACAAAGGTAGTTGTTTAGAGTAAAAAGTTTTGATAAACATGTACGCAATACAGATTTTGTAAATCGTGTAGTTTTAATCACTTTCTTATGGAAATACTAATTAATTTGCTTGCACTTTAACAATATTAAAATTTATTTATGATATTATTATTATAATATTATTTAATACTATAAATTAGAATATATTTATTTTTATGATTAGGTATAATTCATAAATTGATTCACTATTAGATGTGTTAACGTAATTATTATTAAGACCTGTCTTGGCAGGGTCTGGCATAATCTCCCTCATCCGCCATGGATCTAACATCTAAGCAGCGAAAGAATGAGTTCGATGTGTTAGTCCAGCCTGCCGTTTTTCTAATTTCCTCAACGCTCGCCTGAGCGTGAGGCGCTGTGCGCTTGTGTCAACGCTGCTCCCTGATACCGTTTACTTGATCCACCTGCTGATCGATTGAAGTTCGGCCTTTTCGTAAGGCTTCTTGTAGGTAAATAGCAGGTTATTTGTCCCCTCAGATCTTATATTTTTAGTTCTGGAAATATAGTGTGTGGAGGGGTGTAGCAGGGCAGATGCTCAGATTTTCTTGAAAGTAAGGTAGGAAGAGAGAGAGAGAATAGGCTTGGTATCTGCCGCAGCGTATGTTTTTTTTTTTTTTTAAATTTACTGTTATTCTAATTTAAGCCCGGATTTCGAAAGTAATATTGCTTTCCAATTTAATTGATGGAAGAGTTTGTAGTCTATGAGCAGTGCATATTGCTAGTATACTGAAAAGTTTCTTAGTGATTTTTTCTAAAGATGAGTGACTATAAGGAAACCAATTTTTAATATAGTTTAAAACAAGTTGAGGGACCCAAGTACGGGAGTAATAGGGTTTGGTTGATCTTAACTTATAGACTCCTTTGAGGAGACGTTTTACGCTCGCTCCAGAAACAATGCTGTTTCTTAGCATAAATTATATTGCAATTCGATAAGGGTTCAAACTCCGTAACAAACGCTGTAAGAGAAGATACCTAATGCTGGTCTTTGACGGTTTAAATACATTTTTATTATTTAATTTACACAACTGCCACCGAAACTTGAGTGTGGTATTATATTGTTTTAAAATACTGTCAGAGAATGATGTTAACATTAGTGACGCTGAGTCTGGGTCGGTGCCTTGTTTTAAGGGAGAGAGAGAGAGAGAGAGAGAGAGTCCGGAGAGTCTCGCGACACCCAGGGTAAGTTACTTGTGCTAGGAATGGTGAAATGAGATTGCAATAAGTATTAATGAGGATTAACATTAAGTAGTATCCGAAACTACCAAGCTTTGTAGGAGAGAGTACCACGCTTGTTGTAACCAATTTGAAAAAACTAGGATTCCGTTTGCCTCGTTATCAATGATTTTCCTCAGACACTTTAAAATTAAAGAAAAAGGAGGAAACAAAAATCATAGAAAAATATAAAAGCCCCACATAGCGTAAATGCATCGACAGATAAAGCGTCCGGATCTTGTTGTCAAGGCATGGATTTTTTAAATTTAGTATTGTTATTCAAGCAAAAACGGACTTAAAAAGCCTAGGTATCTCAAATAGGTTATAACTTCTTTTATGACCTTGATTAAAACACCTGGAGTCACTGATAAGACGAACAGCCTCACATTAGGTTTAGGCATCAAGAAAATAAAACTCGGAACTAATAGCTCCTATTTGTAATAAATTATTATTAATAACAACCCACATATTAAGTTGGTAAGCTGTTATCCTGCGCCGCAGTGTTACGCCCCCCCCCCCCCCAGTTCATGACGAGTACCGACGAGGCGCTCGCCAGTTTTCCTGGTTGCGGGCTGGTCGAGTACCCGTATATAGTTAGGTAAGAACATAACGTATATTGTCTCGCAGACAATAATTTGTAGCTAATGTACATATATATTCACGATTACACATTTTCTACACAATTGTCATAAGGATATGGCTCATAACTAGCTCGCAGCTAGTAAGGTTATCACAATTACCAATTTTCTTTTGTGGAGTCACAGCTTTAGCAGCTTTAGGATATGGCTCATGAGTAGCTCGCAGCTAGTTATGTAATCGCAATCGACTCGCAGTCAACGATTTGTTTAAGGAATCACAGCTTTAGTATGTGATTTATGAATAGCTCGCAGCAAGTTATGTTATCGCAATTGATTCGCAGTTAATCCCTTTTTATTGTGGTGTTACAGCTTTAGGATTTGACTCATGAGTAGCTCGCAGCTAAGAAGTCACATCTTTAGGATATGAACCATAAGTAGCTCGCAGCTAGTTATGTTATCGCAATTGACTCGCAGTCAATCCCGATTTGTTTGAGGAGTCACAGCTGTAGGATTTGACTCATGAGTAGCTCGCAGCTAGGAAGTCACATCTTTAGGATATGAACCATAAGTAGCTCGCAGCTAGTTATGTTATCGCAATGGACTCGCAGTCAACCCCGATTTGTTTGTGGAGTCATATCTGTAGGATTTGACTCATGAGTAGCTCGCAGTTAGGAAGTCACATCTTTAGGATATGAACCATAAGTAGCTCGCAGCTAGTTATGTTATCGCAATTGACTCGCAGTCAATCCCGATTTTTTTTCTTGTGGAGTCACAGCTTTAGGATTTCACTCATGAGTAGCTCGCTCGCAGCTAGTTATGTTATCGTCATTGACTCGCAGTCAATCCTGATTTGTTTGTGGAGTCACAGCTTTAGAATATGACTCATGAGTGGCTCACAGCTAGTTATATTATCGCAATTGACTCGCAGCCAATTCCAATTTGTTTGTGGAGTCATGGCTTTAGTATATGACTGATGATTAGCTCGCAGTTAATCATGTTATTGCAATAGGTTCGCAGTCAATCCCTGTTTGTTGTTTTTTAGTTTCTCGGATAAAGCCAATCCAAATAAAGTTTTGTCTCCTTCCGAATCTTATAGCACTCACTTCTTGTTGAGTTGAGGCATTAAGAGTTTAATGCTGCTTTGAGTGATTCCGAAGTTTGAATCACACAGGATCCTGCAGCCATCTTCCTGCTTAGGTGTTTCATGGCCTGCACCCTGTTTTCACTCTCTTTTAATAGTAGGCCCATTCCTTTACTAACGGCCGTGATACTCAGGACGAGTAGTCTTTGTCGCATCCCCTTTTTTAATATAAAGAGCCATATGGTTGGCATGAATATTTTCACCATACTTCGGGGAAACATGCGTCGATTTTCCAAGCGCCGAGTGTAATTTTGAGTCAATTTCGAGTTGACCGACTTTTATAAAGTAACTTTGAACCCTTTGTCAAAATGACCATTCAGTATCTGGATTAACTGTACCTACTAGACTCGGCGTCGGCTTGATTTTCTTCGGTGTTTACGTATGACGCAAAGAAAAAAAAAACAAAGCTCACATTGTTCACACCAATGCCAACTGGTTCTAGTTAACTTATTTAAGTGAGGGTATTGAATGCCTCTCTTTCAATTAATATAACTCATTACCGTCGTAGTGTCGACACGAACATTGTACAGTTGTTTAAGTTACGAGCAAGACTTTCAAACCGAGGAAAATGGCCATTATTTCTTCCAAATATTTAATATCTTCTATAATATCTAATAATATGCTACTTGCTCTGCTTGTTCATCTACCATTGCTTTTAATTTTACGTGTTTCGTTACAATTAGTGTTTTCAGATAAATCGAAGAAAAGGTGGGTAGTTAGTTCCCTTACGCTTAGCTTGGCTCGTCTTGGCAGGGACACTACCGTCTCTCCAGATAAATAATATTATATTTTTGTTTACAAGTAGGTACTCGAATATAGTTAACGGCTGGGCAAGCTACTAAAGCCCCGTTGAGCGAATGTTACGAGCATAGTTGAGTGAATTCGTGAATTTTATTACATTTTTCGAATGTATAATATGATATGTAGAAATAATAATGATAAATTACCTAAATAAATCCGAGACACTTGGGGGGTAGGTACTAAGTTAATTCAATCGTGATTGATGACAAGTTGTAACAATAGTGTTACCATAATAATCGTTATAGTTGTGTTTTAATTTTTATTAATTTTCATAATAAAACACTTCCGCAAGTATTTGCAGAGTAGGTAACGTAATATTTAATTCAGAATATTTACGTTTTCTCTGATACCTCGTAATCGATGAAGACTCACAGTAAACCTCGATACAAAAAGTGTACCGTTTTTATGTTAATGCAAAAACAATAATATAGTAGGCTATGTGGCGGTACGTAAGCGCAAACAAGAGATCGTTTGAACACAGAAAAGAGCTCGTACCTTTTTCCTTCGATGATGATGATGATGATCATTTCAGCCGATGCACAATACTGCAATCACACTATCCTACAATATCACTCGATCTTCTGCACTTCTGGTTAAATTATTAAGTGCGGCGCGCTGAGCGCGTGCGGTCCTTATCTCGCGCGAAAAAGTAATGAGCAAAATTAAGACGGTGCTGCCAAGGTGATTTATTTTTAGGGTAGGGTATAACTGTAAAATACGCGGACTTATCTCTGGCGACTGGAGTGACTACCTTTGTAATAATTATATTGAAGGATGAAGCAAAGAAATATAATATACGTATGATAGGCGATTGATGTCCCAGCTTTGATTTCGCGAAAGGAATATGGAAGACTTTTGACAATTTTCAACTACGAGGGTATCCTCTATTGGTTGATGACGACGTGTTGGTTTATTACTCAAAGATGACGACCGACGACCCGACGACCCAGGCAAACTCACCTAGTAATTACATCATAGACGTGATACCGCGCTAGACGCGCGTGCCTCCAGCCAGGCCGGACGTCTGATATAAGCAGAACAAACTTCAGATCGGCTGACACTTTGAAGTCCACGGCATTCAGTTCTCTCTGGGAAATAGCATAATACATACATTGATATTGTATACCTACTTAAACCTGTATTATAAAATAAGATTGGTAGATAGGTAGGTCACAAGGACTTCCTCCTTAAAAACCACTTTCAATCAATCAATCACTTTCAATGGTCAATTTTGGAAGTAAAATTAAACAAAAAATATTTTTGTGATGAACAAAATCTTTTCAACGTTAGGCCCGAGCCTAATAAAAGTGACATAAAAAACGTTTATTCGAGAAAAGTGTTTAACAAGTTAACAACATACACAGTTTAATCCAGGCATTAATCTTGGTGTGCTCTTTTATAAAAATTTTTCTCTATTCTTTTTTTTTTATTTTGGTTTATTCTTGTAACATCGAACTTCTCGATTTCCTTTTACACGCTTATGTACGGAAAATTAGATAAGGTAATTTAAACGTATCTAATGGCTATTTATTCAGCGACTATTCCACCAACACGTAAGTAAGCGGCAATAGGGGTTTGTAAACAAAGCGAGCGACTCTAAACAAACATATTTAGCATGTTATTATGCTACCCTCATACCAATAGGTATAATACGAGTATAGTACGTATGTTAGAATAGTATTGTCATTTGAAGTTTTAAGAGGTTTGTGGTCTACTAAAAGTATGTGTGTTAGTTTAATGATTTGTCATTCAATCTAACGGAGTAATGAGCCCATGTGACTTTGAATTTAATATGGTCGTCTAGCGCGGAATGTTGACTCTTTTTTACTCTATAAGAAACAACAAGTTGACAAGTCAAACAAGAAGTTTAACCCAAGTATACCTAATTTTATTATAATGAAGTAGTACCTAAACAACTAATTATATATCTTCTTCTATCTATATATATAAAAGAAAGTGGTGTTAGTTACACTATTTATAACTCAAGAACGGATGAACCGATTTGGCTCAAAATTGGTGGAGAGGTAACTTAGAACCAGGAGACGGACATAGGATACTTTTTATCCCGTTCGACCGCGTTTCCGTCAATTCAATATAAAACCTGGTATAGCAAAAATGCATCTGAGATGGAATAAAAAAACGAAAATGACAGTGGAAGAACTAAACGTAAATGACAGCTAAACGTAATTTTGTATTTCGTTAATTATGGTAAAAACAATTATAAAAATTATAGTTTAACGTAATTGATAATAGGTATCATCAGTAATATGTTTTCTCTTTGAATCATCAATAACAATGCCGCGAGCAAGACGATCAAATGTTTCCTGCTACAAAGCTACGGATTGACGTGATTTATTGGATAGGTATAGTTGAGAACCTGGAGGGTGACAAAGATTTCCCGCGGGATGTTATGAACTAAATCCACGCAGACGAAGTCGCGGGCATCAGCTAGTTTCTAAATAAATATTAATAGGAATGATACAATTTATGTAGGTATGTATGTAATCTAAGTATTTATGTTATACATTGGAGTTAAAGTAAACTTCTACAATGATGTTATTGGAATATAGACGTCGGCAAAAATGCATTAAACGATGTTACTTTATGAGTTCGGATGATTTCGTACCGAGCTCTATCGAGTTCGGTACGAATTTGATACAAATCGAATTGTCGGAGTAATGAACTATTGGATTTATTGTGGCACTCGATCTAGCTGCGGTTAAATCTAGGATTTAGCTGCTACGTGCTAGAAAAATTGGATAGATACCTTATACAGACATTTATTGGTATAAGGGACGATTATTTGTTCCGTCTTCGATATCCGGAATCCATGTTGAGTGAAGCGTTTCCGTTTTTCGTATATTCTGACTTAGCGATACCCTCGCTTCCGGTCCCCACCCTGTATCCGTGTGCAATATGGCGACGCCGCGGCATCGCGGGTGGGGCCATCTAATTTTCTCATTATAGCGTCGTTTTTCGTATTGTTCGGACGTGTTTCTAAAAAGTTCTTAATAATCCTAAATATAGTGATATATTATATTATAAAAGTATATCAAGTGTTAAGATTTATATAAAGAATCCCTCGCTTCTGCGATGGAAAATAACGACAGCAGTAGGAGACGGCTGCCATTTTGAGCTCATAGCGTTGTGTATTTACGCCGCGTGCGCGTCAAATCTAAGATTATTTCGTTAATCCGTCTCTCTTGGCAAAAAAATATTGCAATCAAAGTGTTAAAAATATATAGTATTAGTGTTAATAGTGCATATTTTCTATCACGGGGAAATTTCGGTTACGCGTAAATGAACCCCACGTGCACAGAAGAAGCTCAAGTTCGCAGAGGAAAGAAGAGGCAGGAAAATGGATTTTCGGGCAGTTCATCAGCGAGCAGGCGAGCAGCGAGAAGGAATCAGAAGGTAGCGAAACTACGCATAGAGTTTGATGATATATCCAGAAGTGGTTTGTATTTTACAAATCGGTAAGTTCAACTTTTATTTTTTCTGGTCAAGAAGCCTTCTTGATAAACAACGTGGTGAATATATTTTGTAATAAGAATTCACTTTGCAATCACCGCCTGACAATAAGGTGGAGAAGGCTCAGATAAATAAATCGAAATTATGCGCTTCATTATTTCGATTATATTAAGTCCACAGAAATAATAACGATATTTTCAGATTACTCCTAATTTTCATTGAAATATTTCATATAAAATCCCTCTTAGTTCACAACCCTTATTTAATAACGAGGCAATTCGACGTTATTTAAAAATAGGGGGGGGGGGCGAGCAATAATCGTGACAGCTAAGAGGGTAAGAAATTTTACTGAGCACAGGTCTTAGAGAAGGGTTAATTTAATCTTTTAATCTTTAAATTTTTATTCACAATTTACCGCCAAGTTAACGAACATTTCAAGGCGGTTGTCTCTAGTGATTTTAATATATCGGGAGACATTCACGGAACTTCCGTGAGAATAATCTAAGCGTGGAATCTTAATTATCACGACACGCCTAGCGAGAGTGGCGCAATCAGTAGGTGAGGCGATGGCATCCTTTGAGGAGCGTCTAAAGGACCTCGACGCCAAACGCCAGACCCAGCCAAGGACCTCCTACCTCTACACGTATAATAGGTCGGGCCAGTTACACTGTGCACCGTGCAACAGTATTTGAAAACGAAATTTGGTTTCGCGAGCCATATTTGCTCACATAACCGGCCCTAGGCAAGACCGCCGTTAACGGATACGTCATCATCATCATCATATGATACAGTAAAATGCCCCACACTACGCATGGCATTACAGAATTAGTAGAAAGGCAGTAAGTCTCTCAGACAGGCCTAGTTCCTAATGGGAGACACAACTTTGCCTCATCTATTATTCGCCAAGGATGGTTTCACTGTCAAACAGTGCAGCAATACAGTCGACATCTGCTGATATCCATCCCCCAGTCCCCCTGCAATACATATTCCAAAACCACCAACGACGTAGGTCAGGTTTTGAACGTGGGGAATACCAGTGTAGATCTGTTTGCTTACACACGGCTCATATTTGCTTCGAAATACGTGTCAACAGATTCATAGAACGAGAAAGCCTTTGCTCACAATGCCTTTCTCTGTCACTGGAACTAAAACCCGGGCTGGCTGTAAGCACCACTCAACCTATGGAAGGGTTGATATGTTCAAATATTTTGAAATGCAGAAACTATATCAGATACCAGCTCTTCCAATAATATTGATGAAGACTTAGACTTAAGGGTAGCACTCACCGGAGGTCCAGAAGCATATTTAGGAGGCATAATTGATTGGTGCCGGATAGACTTGGCTTATACAATTTATAAATCCTTATAACTATCCTCTTGAAAAAGAACTGTGCATCAGTTTTTTGAAAAGTATAACTAAGTTTACACAGATTTCAAAAGTTGGAACAGCATTTCGAAGGAATGTTGAATGCACTTGAATCAAAGGAACTTTTTGAGCGTTTGCTTGAATAGGCTATTCTTTTGTGTGAAATCATATCTGTATAGTCATTCTAATTATTCTTTCGAGTTTTTAGAACCTGATGAGGAAAACTTGTTTCAAAACGTACTGCCATTTACTTCTGCTTGCGTCGGATAGAGAGGCTTGATCTTGCTTTACCAAAGATTGACACGGAGCACATGATGGTTTATGGTGATCATAAATTATAATATAATAATGTTTAGTAATGCCACATTATTACATTTGACCTTTGTTTGCAAAACAGATACTGCTCAATTCGGACAATCTAGTTGGAAAGACACAGCACCCTAACAAGTTTTAAGATGAGTTTAGTATACTGAATCCTTTGATTTTGTTCAGTTTATAGGAAATACCTAAGATATGTAAATGATCGCGAGCGCAGCGGCGAGTCCCTCGCTCGCAGCGAGGAGTCCACTGACGAAAAGCCTAGCCAATAGCCATGTTGTCCCCGTCCCTTGATGGATATAAGAAATTGGGTCTAATATCCTTTCTAGACCCTTAAGCAGGCCCTGTCCTCTTAGGGTTTTTTCAACTTTGCGACCTTCATCACCCACCGGGGAAGGTTGCAGTGCCGAACCATTCATCGACGTCACAGCAGTTGTCTGCGTCAACATCCTCTCAAACCCATGCGTTTACCGAAAGAGGTGTGTTTCGAACTAGAATGGTGGCTAGAAAATCTGATGCAGACGACTCTAATTCAGTCGAAGAGAAATCCCATGAATTATGTCATCACGGATGCATCAGATAATATACATTACCAAATATTACCAGGAAAGTGATCTTCCTTGTGTCTTAAACGGTTGAGAAGCCTCGACACCTGTGCTCCCGTGGGCTTCACGGTCAGTGGCGAGGTCTCTCACTATAACGTTGCTTTTGGTGGTTTCATCATTACATTGGTAAGAAGATGATTCAATTCTGGCTATAGAAATATAGTCATCTAATACGTAATTATTTCTTTTTGCATGCCATAGCATTTTTGAACACATTATAGCATCAACAAAAGAGTACCAGGAGAAATCAAACACATCACTCAACATGGATTCCGGATATCGAAGACGGAACAAATAATAGAGAGTTTTACCTACCAATAAAACTTACCTATTATTTTTCCTGAGATATCCGGAATCCACATAATTCCTACCTGGTACTTACGCTTATAATGAGAAAATTAGATGGCCCCACCCACGATGCCGCGGCGTCGCCATATTGCAGACGGATACAGGATGGGGACCGGAAGCGAGGGTATCGCTAAGTCAGAATATACGAAAAACGGAAACGCTTCACTCAACATAGATTTCGGGTATCTCAGGAAAAATAATAGGTAAGTTTTATTGGTAGGTAAAACTCTCTATTATAATGGATGGCATATTATGTACAACGACGAAGATGACGTGATCGTCATCGTTATCAGCCGATAGACCTCCAGCGCTGGGCAGACCTCCTGTAGGGCTTTCCACAGTCTTACGCCGGTTTTTTCCAGCGTCTATCGATTTTGTAAATTGTTGATATAACATTCGAAGATTTACATATTCCAGTAATAGGGATAATATGTACATTAGAATATACACGACTTTCCTCGATAAGTCCGAAATCAATTGTATGTAAAGCTTCAGAATATTTATCCCTTATCCTCTAGTAAACCATCCTGTATAAAAAGTTTGCAAAACACTGTGCAAATAAATTGTATCGATATATTCACGTCAGCTAACGTTGCCTCTGTTGTACTGGTACGTTCTCTTTGTATACGTAAAATTGAGACTGCCTATACCTATCGTACATATTTTCTATTTATAGGTAGGAATCTTGGCAATATTTTGAATATTTTATTTTAATACAATTATTAAATGTTTACAAATGGTTCGTACCAACATTGAATCGCGAAACTGAAGTGGAAATGGGCGGGGTACATAGTTCGAAGAACCGATGGACATTAGGGTCCCAAGGTGCTGGAGTGGCGACCCCGCACCGGGAAACGCAGTATTGGCAGATCCCACACTAGTTGGACCGATGGCATCAACGCATTCTCGAGGGAGCCGCAGGATGCAGGCGGCGCAAGACCGACGCCTGTGGAAGTCCATGCAAGAGACCTTTGTCCAGTATTGGACGTTTATCGGTTAATAAAGAAGAAGAAGAACATTTAATCGTAGTTACTTTACTTTGGTAACTTTATGGAACTCTTTAACCTATGACTCAAGAATTAATCATATCAAAAATCGTTGTACCCTTTAGTACCGTTAAATATATTCTACTACTTCATAAGATTCAATTTCCAAGTACATTTTACTAGCTAACATTGAAGGAATGTTCATCAGCTCACAATAAATTCCCGTAACAGGTGCTTTTTAAGGTGTAACTTTATGAGTATTTCTTGTAAATTTGCCTGGTAAATTGAGATATTAGTAATAAGGCTGTTTTACAGAAGGTTCACAATATAGCTTGCTAAATTGTAGGCATGATTTATTTAATTAAACGACAAACTGCTATCTCACCTTGCTGGTGGCCAGTAAAAGATGCAGATGAAAGCGGGCTAGCTTAGAAAAGGTGTGGCAAATTAAATAAACCCATATCCCTTATAGGAATCTATACAGCAGCTGGAATGCTAAATCTCTTGAGGGCCGCGGGTGAGGCTTTCTAGAATCTAGACCAAACATTTTTAAAATCCTAATTGCCTCTACCCGTAGGCCGTAAGTATTCTTCCTAGAAGTGAATAAAGAATTCTTTGGGTCGTGGTCTTCTGACTTGTGGTTTGCTACACAAGTACACAATCCATCTCTATTCTCTTCACTTAGGCTGGTTATCTTTCACTCACTTGTAATGAACGGTATTCCCATTATAATCTCGTTGGCACGAGATGGACGGATCAAGTGAATGCAGGCAGATTGCCTTATCTGCCGCATGCATTGGTGTCTTCGGCATTCACTTGAACTACTAGTCCTTCTATGGACACTCATTCTTATCGAGATCAAAGAAAGGAGTTTAAACATTGGAGTATATGAAAGTCCAAACATTCTCCAGCATCATATGAGCATTTCCAGAGCGTCGATTCTCGAGAGAATAATATTATAATACTATAAATTTTTAACGTGATAATCACTTGGACGGTAAACTGAAACCATAATATAACATTGAAATATAAGATCGCCGCACCTTCGGTTATTTTAAATGACACGTTATGATGTCTCGATTTACAGGGACTCGATATACCTACCTAATCAGGGCAAAAATAATTCTCGCACAATAATAATATAATCCACTCATGTATGTGGTAATCCTTCGTTATGGTAGGTCATGGGATTAATATCAAATTGGATTTATTTGCTATTACGCCGTGAAATTCGTGTTGTTTTTTAGATAGCTTTCACCTATGCCTTCGACCATGTGGAGTAAGTTTTTTAACATACCCCGGGAACCCTTTGTTTTATCGGACCTATGTATATTACCAGCTGTTGGTTAACTACCCTTACTTACCGAAACCCTTACGTTGGGGACGGTGTACAGATACATGAAAAAATATCATGAGACGTGTAGCTCATATCCTGGGGAAGTTATGAGGACTTCAAAAATTTACCATAAATGTTTACGTGGCATCCCTAATAGCTTGAAACAGCTGATTCAATAGCAATGAACTGCGAATGATAAAATATTCAGAATGAAAAATGTTAAAAAAACTCCTAAGATCCTACTATCCTAGTAGGTATGTGAAGTACTAGTTGCTATGCTATAGCTTTGCGATAAAATGTTCCAGAGGCTATACCTAACCATCATTCGGCATGCAATTTTTCCTGTAATTATCAGTATTGTTCAGTAAAGTGAAAACCGACTAGAAATCTCGTATTTTTGGAAGAATATGCCCGACTACTTTTGGACTCCGTCAGTCAAAGTCCGTACGTTATCCTTAATTTTTTGAGTGCCGCCTCTTTCTTTGTAGGTAATTAATATCTTGCGTTGCCGTTTTGATCAATAATTACTGTAGTTTACTTTTTAATAACAAATCAATTGCAAAATGAT
The DNA here is from genome assembly GCA_029955525.1 of Oeneis ivallda. NCBI lineage: Eukaryota > Metazoa > Arthropoda > Insecta > Lepidoptera > Nymphalidae > Oeneis > Oeneis ivallda. The sequence goes on from JARPMR010000007.1 coordinate 14,051,959, forward strand.
ACAATTAATTATTATTATCGCTTGCAGTGGGTTCTAACTTTAGTAGTCAAAAGCGTGCCGGCAGTCGGCAGTCGGCAATGGCGGCACGCGTGGTCTTTGGCGGCGCGCCCTTTATTGTGTTAAAAGGATGCCGCCTGTGTTGAATTCGGCACGTGCAAGTAAAGGCGAGGCCACATTGTAAAAATATTCGACGTCACATAACGCACCGTGGAAATGTCCGATTTGGTGCTGCTACCGTAAAAATCTGCGATGCGACGACGTACTACCATTCTGTCGGTGTCCACACTTCTCTGCGTGTGCGCGTGTGCATGACAAGATGATTAATTACGGTATCAATTATCAGCACCCCGATTCAGAACCTTACGATAACATAATTATCTATCGATTCGGTTTGTTATCGTACGATAAGATGAATTTTCAATTAGGAATAATCGTATCAACAGAGAAGTTGTCGAAATCGAAACCGAATCGAAACGACGTAGATATCGTTCGATATCTTCTATCAAACGCTATTCACAGCAACCTTATCGAATAAGATTTTCCGAACGTCCAATAATTTTAGTTGGTTAACTATCGAAAGCTACAGGGCATACGGTATCCTTTTGTTTATGTACTGTGTTTACTGGTTTTTCGTATAAAATGATCATAATGAATGATTTCGGTATGTAAATGTTTACTTACCGTATTGAACGTATTTTAACATTAAAATAATAGATTATGTACACCACAACAAAATAAAATAAGAACCCAGAGGGGTGAAACATGAACTTAGCGCCACCTATCGACGAGGATGAAAATTGGCCGTCAATAATTTAAAAAGTTATCATTTTAAATAATTACTTTAATGACCTTCGAAAATGATTAAAACCTATTTATTTAGTGCTAATATGAATTTAATAACAAGTAAAATTTTGGTAAAACAACAAACTTCGTAAATCCACATGTTATTTAATGCATCTTGTCAATACCGATAACGAAGCCGATACCGTAGTCGTTTTGCTTGCAAATAGTTCCTTCCATATTTAAATGTTTACATCCCAATTTTGAGAAGATGAATACCCAGTACCTACCTGTCTTGTGTTTTTTCTTGATGCGTCTTGAACACAACTTAACGCAAGCAGAAGTAGTACTCAGTGAGGTCTGTCTCACTAGAAACTAAAATAGTGGTCAGAGTTTTCTCGTAAGATGCCCTGCGCGGCATCGTTTTTACTATGCGACGTGTCGTACGGCGTAACGCAAGTCTTGTGGACGCGCCCTTACGGCGGCATATCAAATATCTGCCTATCCAAAATTTCTCGGAATACTAGGCGAACATGAAAATTAGGTTTTTTGATAGTGTTGCCGTTTTTAGGATTTTTGCCTTTACTTGGGGAGAAAGTAAACAACACAAAATACTTGTATTATGTGTAAGACTTTTGCTTAACTATTTTGACAGGAATTGACGATAATTGCGAGTGCATTTTTAAATTGCGGAATTTTGTAATCTAAACCTACCAAATGTTAGGTACGTTCTTGAGAGGAAAATGTGGCTTTTCAAAACTAAGACTGTTGTTAGTAAATATTTTTTTTAAATTGCTTCCTAAAAGAGTATTCAATTTTCTGTTTTACGAGTTATTTGCCATAAGAAAGTCAAAATATTTTTTTAGGGCCTCTAGGGATATTTTTTAGAGAAAAAAGTGTAAAAACAAAATCATAACTGGGAACACTGCTTTTGAACTTGAGGTTTTTTGCATTCGTTATTTTTACAGCAGTTACTCGTGAATGGTTGTAAGGAGAACACGGTAGCTACTAGTAACTGATAACTTTCAATAGTGTCAACTAACTCTAGTGATTTGTGGACAATGAGCTACTCAAATAGCGAGTATGACATGATCATGTGGGTCGGAGCTTGTGACGGAAATTTAGCAGCAGCTCGAAGGCGATACAGTGAACTGTATGTTGAGGGAAGGCCTAACCCCCGACCGCTTCCGTCACTGTCTTGCTTCCGAGGTCTGGTGAATCGGCTGCATGAGACTGGCTCTTTCCATAGACGCTCCAGCGAAGGCCGACCGTCGACCCTTAGCCCCGATTTGGAAGAGAGCATTTTGGACCATTTCGCAGAAGATGCAACCCGCAGCACTCGTGGTGCAGGCCAGGTTTTCGGAGTTGACCATTGGTTAGTATGGAGCACGTTGAACCGCGATGGTCAGCACCCTTACCATTACCGCAAGACCCAAGAATTGTCCAGCAGTGACTTCGGACCCCGCGTTCAGTTTGCTCGATGGTTCCGAGAGCGAGTGGCAGAAGACCCATCATTTAGCCACAAGATCTTATGGACGGACGAGGCAGCTTTCACACGAGGAGGGCTCTTTAACTGCCACAATCAGCACGTGTGGGCCCACGAAAATCCAAAAGTGCACCGAGTCTCCAGCTTCCAACACCGTTGGCGCATCAATGTTTGGGCTGGCATAATCGGTGACCGGTTGATGGGTCCAGTGTTCATACCGTCCGCTTTGAACGCAGAACATTATGTGCAGTTTTTGAGGACGGAACTGGAGGAAATGTTGGAAGGTCTACCGGTTGCTACATACGCGTCGATGATTTTCTAGCACGACGGGGCTCCCGCTCATTTTAGTGCTCCGCAGGATGGAATTGTGCATAGAAAAGGCGGGTTCGCACATTGAACCGTTTCTGTAAACTGTTGTCATGGTGTGTGTGGGTGTGTGTGTGTGGGTGTGTGTACAACATTTACGAATTCCTACGTGATGAGTGCTGTGGTGCAATCTTTCCATTGGGAGACTGGAATCCGGATCCCTTTTACAAGTAAGTTACATTGTTACGTAGTAACTTTTTATTTATCAAGTAGTTATTTTATTAATAATAATAGGTACCTATACCTACTAGTTCCAATAAAGTGAATGCGTACCTATTCAGCCTGCCGGCCTCTTTACCATGTTCGTGCCGAAGGGCGCGATTTTTCATTACAAAGATACCCCGTATGATGAGTACCTACTTAGAGGCAACATTCAAGGTCAACACGAAGATAAAGTACCAACGCCAACATGAACTAGCGTAATTTTTCTGTGAAGTGTGGTAGTGGTTTACATGTTCGGTTGAGAATCTCGGATTCTGTTCGGTCTGAGTTCGAATCCTGCGGTGTCAGTCATAACATTTTTGAGTTGAGTTTCAGCCAAAAAATTTAGTACCGGCCTAGAGTTAGGAAATTAGGGGCCACTCTCGTTTCAGCCTCTTGGGCCAATTTTAATTGGGTTAGGCTCTAAACTAAATCAGTCTGAAGGGAAGACCAGTGCGTAAGTAATTTAGATATGAATTATCTAATTAGACCCTCCAATCCAAGTACATCCATACCTCCAAGCTGCTCCAACCTACAATGTGGTTGGTGGGATTTAATTAAATTAGGTTAGGTATCTTGCTATCATTGATAGGCGGCGTGACGCAACGCCAACTGTGACGAAACGCGACGGGAGTAGGTATTTTCAAAAATGCTATGTTTCACATTTTACTGACCCCGACCCGTATCGTGCGATAGAGAGAGTTGGAAGTCCAGCCATTTGCCTACATTTTATTCTTGAAATATTGTTTCGGGTGATAACTTTTTTACTCCCCCAAACATTTACGATTCAGTACACCTTAATCTAGGCTCGTACTATGTTTTATTTTTTAGTATTTTAGTTTAGTAAATAAAAAAATAAGAACACTCGAAGAAGTTATTATGTCAAAAATATGGATATTTAGATAGAACATATTTTAACATAAGCAATATTTCTTAGAAATTAAAACGTAGGAGCAAAGTTTTTCATTGTATCTGCAACATTTCTAAAAATTATGAAAATTGGACTTCATTTACGGGAAGAAAAACTTTATCGCTTTTTGTATGAAAATTTACAACTAGACGATCCTCTTAAGTATTACCAATAAGTCAAGACGTGTGTAATTTTGAACCGACACGGGAATCGAACCTAAGACCTCGTTATTTGGTCATCAGTCATCACTACTACTGAGTACTACATTCTACGAGGCAGAGTGGTCGACTCGTCAGTTGTCAGGAAAGGTCGTCATTCGTCAGAGATTCGCCCTTATTCCGGAAAAGACAGACATCGCAATCGCGGCGCAGCGCAGCTACAAACAATAGGTAACATTGGTACAAACAACGCCGCCTGCGCGCAGGCGGCGTTGTTTGTACCAGGGCAACAGAAATTGAAAGAGAAATACTTTATGTCGCATGATGTCATTTACCTACATACTACATAGGTTGTTATTTTCGAGTTAGGGTTGCAAAAATTTATTTTCCTTAATTAATTAATTAATTTTGTATGGAACTTTTTAAAAATTAATTTTCACTTTTTACCTCCGCCAATGTGTTTATAGGGTCAAAGTGCATGGGTAGTTTCCGGTAAGCTATACATATTAACCAACACCTTATAGTCTTTGACCTATGTCGCTCTCTAGGTCCTCCGCTATACTCATGCAAAAAAAATCATTACGTTGCTCCTTTGCTTCACGATTGACAACAATATTTTCTTCTGCCCTCGAACTGCGATCATCACGTTTGGATCTCCATACCTACCGATTCTGTAAAATCTGCATCAATCAATGCAATAGTCTCCAAGTGGTGATTGGCTCAATTTATCGCGTTCTTTGTGCAACAATGCATTTTAGCAAATAGCGAGTAAGTAACGGCCAAAGGCAATTGCAATCGTTACACTGTAGCAATCATTTTTAGAGAATTGTACAGCACAGAACAGAACCCATGACAGCAACTGATCATCCAGCAGGCCTAGCATGCACGCGAGAGAAAATTATGTCTACCTCTTTTCTCGTATTATCTCTATCGAAACTAACATGGTTGCACACCATGATTCGTCTCGTTACGTCAAAGTAGCGATATAATTATTTTCTCTATTTTTCTCTACGAACTCAAACATGACGAGTGGCGACGTAATTTTCTCGAAATCAGTCTACATCGACAATATCTCTCTCTCTTCGCGAGATATCACTTCGACGTGCATGCTAGGCCTGCAGATGTGGCTCGAACAATGTGTTATTCGAACCGCCATCTGAGTAGAAATTGCGAGTACCAACATCGAGCTATCGAGGTAGCGATTGCAAGGCATTTTGGGATAACCTTACCCTAACGCGTTTCATAACAACCTGTATCAAAGCGTGCACACTGCAAGCATGTGTTGACATAAAACACAAACAAGATGCAAATTAGGAACAAAAACACATTAGGAGCGTTCAGTTTGTTTTCACAACGCGCTGTGTTGTTTCAATATTGCAAAATTCTCACACTTACATTTTCTCGAAAGACACTCTTTGCAAAAAAAGAGAAATAAAAGTAATCTATAACAAGATTTCCAATAAAGCCATACCTACATTCAGACCGATAAAATCCGATTCGATGAGCAAAATCTATCTCATTTTCAGTCACTATCAGTAAAAAAAAGCTTTCTTTTAACGATATTCTGCTAACAGTGCTCCTCGTATAGCAATGCGTCTTGATAATCCAATCGATTGTGTCACTCGCTCAGAAAATATTGCACGTTACACCGATACCGAGGTTTTCAATTTCTAACCGTGCAATATCAGAATTATTTCAGAAAACACCTTATATATACCAAAATTGGGATTTGGTATTCAAATAATTTCTAACTAATAAATACAAAACTTATAGGTATTGGTTACTATTTTGTGACCAATAAGTATTTCAATTTTCTCTCTACTTTGTGCTACAAGTATGCAAGAGAATAGTGCAGGTCTCGTGGTACTACTATGGTTCTACGTAACGGGTGGGGTTTTCGGTTTTCAGTCCGCGCCCGTACATAGTTGCACTAATGAGGATTTGGTAACACCTAATCCTGTTAAGAGTAGAGAGGCCGCAAAAAAGAAAGGGTATTAGAAAATAGCAATATTATTTCTACTACACCTGCTCGGAAAGTACCTTCTGATTTGTGTCATATCGAGAAAGAGCGAGAAAGAAAATACGTCTTTACGTGGAGACAAATCTGCGGGCTGAAAAAATGTATGAAACACTACTTACGTGCTTTAGCGGGCTGAAAAGTTGTATGAAAATCCATTACATACGTGTTTTTTTTTAATTTTTGGCAAAATTAGTTCATTAATACAAATACTTAAAAAAATGGTGATAAGCAGGCTACTTTAGAGGTACGCAGGCTACTTTAGAGGTACGCAGGCTACTTTGGTGGTACACAGGCTACTTAGAAGGTACGCAGGATACTTTGGAGGTACGCAGGCTACTTTGGAGGTACGCAGACTACTTTGGTGGTACGCAGGCTACTTTTAAGGTACGCAGGCTACTTTGGAGGTACGCAGGCTATTTTGGAGGTACGCAGGCTACTTTAGAGGTACGCCGTCTACTTTAGAGGTACGCCGTCTACTTTAAAGGGACGCAGGCTATTTTGGTGGTAAGCAGGCTACCTGCGTACCTCTTAAGTAGTCGGCGTACCTCTAAAGTAGCTGGCGTACCTTAAAAGTAGCCTGCGTACCTCCAAAGTAGTCGGAGTACCTCTAAAGTAGCCGGCGTACCTCTAAAGTAGCTGTCGTACCTTAAAAGTAGCCTGCGTACCTCTAAAGTAAACTTTAATAATTAAAAAATGTGTCTGTTATTTTCCTCGTAGGTGTAGTATAAAGCACTATGTATCACTCGGGAGAAAGTGCGATTCCTAACTCGGGCGTATTGATAAACTCGGCTTCGCCTCGTGTCTCAAATGACGCCCTCGTAAGTAATGGGTCACTTTCACCCCTCGTAGAACAATGTACTATTAAAACTAGGTCCCTTCTCCCTACTTGGAATCAAATCCTTATATATTACGTGTCTCCTTTGAAAGTTTTTGTAGGTCACTTTCTCTGCAAAAAGTAATCTAAGCTCCTTTTACTCCAACATGACCCCCAAGTGTTATTGGTACTGGTAGATAAGCTTATCGTGATAAACCTTTTCTTGTCAGCCTCTTTGTAGGAAGTAGGCATACTATACCAATATTGTGTGATACATATCAAGCTCTTCATTGTAACCAGTTACATGATTATTATAAGTAGATATTATACTTTGCACGTTTCAATGCGTCTTATACCTCCCCAGAGATGGGAGTCGACAAGGGCTCTGTACTTAGGTATCGGTTTTATCATGCATGAGTTTCTACCCGACTGCGCACGTTTTAAGCATGTTATATTTATCGGTTCATCGGTTCCCTTAGAAATGTTGAATCACTCATTTCGTCGCTTCTCAAATTATCCGAGCGCCTCAGATATTCAAAGAGGATATAAAATGCACAAAAAAAAAATGCTCCCATTCAAAAGACTGATATGATTTGGAAGGGACGCAAGTTCGTAGCGAATTTTTGAAAATGCAAAAAAAACCGCCATATTGAAATACTCGAGCGTGTCAAATTTTTTTTTTAAATATAGCTAGCGCTTGACTGCAATCTCACCTGGTGGTAAGTGAAGATGAAGTCTAAGATAGAGCGCGCTTGTCTAGAATATGCCTAAAATCACTCTTGATTTTATATATCAGTTGGAAAAATGGTTATAATTATTATACAGACGGTTGAAATGGATGATCTAGGGGTGCTAATCCAAAATCTGACGATTATTCGGAGGGGTATTCTAAATCTGACGGTTGGAATTTTTTTATGATTTTTTTAAGAATTTAGTTTATATTATTTTTTGTTATTTTTTTACCAAATGTGACAAATGAAAGCACGAAAATTTTGTAGATATTAAAAATTAAAATTTATTAAGGAAAAAATATTAAAATAAAATAAAAATGTTAAAAATAATATTTTCTTTAATCGTCCTCTTCATCCAAGGAATTGTCGTCTTCCTACTACTTCAATTTAATGGCTGTTGCGTTACACCGCGGCTGCAGTGTAACAGCGTGTTCTTGCAGAGAGATCGGTGAAGGAATAAAGAAACACAGACTGCAGTGTCTAATAGTAGTGGCATATATTACGTATTTACAAAAGATCTTATATACTAATTAATTTTATAAATAAAGGTGGGGAGAGATGTGCTTGGATATTACGTACGTGCAAAAGTTGCTGAACTAATATTATTATAAGTTTGTTGAAATAAATTACAAGGTTTTGTTATTGCGGAATTAAATATGCTATGAGGTCCGTATGGTCACGTCTCGTACGTGCCATAGATATTCCCCCCTTTAGGGAAAAATGACGTATATATCAAAAAGGGAAGAAAAACTAGTACTATTTAACATTGTTGAAAACGAACTGTAGGACGAGATATGCGTCCTGAACGCGTAACCTTCTGCTGTTGAATCTCTCTGAGGTCTGTTGCTATGTCGCGTTTGTTGCTGCGCTCGTCGTCGTCGTCGTCGTTCAACAGAAATGCTGGCTTGATCCGGTCTATTGATACGTTGTATTCTTTGCCGTCTCGTTCAATGGTGAAGACTTTATCGTTTCGTCTGATTACACGGAAAGGTCCCTCATACGGAGGAGTTAAAGATGGACGTAGTCTATCGCACCTCAGGAATACGTGCGTACAGTCTGACAGGCGCGGGTGGACGAAAACGTTTCGATTTGAACTCTCTCTCTGCGGAATGTTCGTGGCTCGACTTATGTTTTCTTTGATATCTTGAACGAATTCGGGGTATGTGGTCTCTGTCTTGTCGCCGAAAAAACTTGCCGGTAACCGAATAGCTGTGCCATAAACGAGTTCTGCGGCGCTATAGCCAGTATCTTGTCGATAACTGGAACGTATGCCTAATAGAACTGATGGCAATTCTTTTGTCCAATTCGCTGTGTTTGCACGAGCCCTTAATGCTGTTTTAATTGTCCTGTGCAATCTTTCAACTTTCGCGTTTGATTGTGGGTGGTAAGGTGTGGTCCGGATCTTCTCAATTCCCATTATTTTCGCGAGACTTTTGAGTATCTCACTCTCCATCTGAAGCCCCAAATCTGACGTTAAATGGATAGGGGTCCCGTACCTGCAAATCCATCCTTCATACACCAGTCTGGCTACCGTGGTGGCTGTTATATCAGATACAGGAAAAGCTTCTGGCCATGACGTGCATCGATCGATCATCGTTACTAAATACCTTTTGTTTTGTGATGTAGGTAATGGTCCGACGATGTCAATATGTATGTGCGCAAAACGCTGTGCAGGCATAAATTTCCCGAGTGGCGATACTGTGTGCCTATGCACTTTTGATAGTTGGCATGGTATGCACGAATCGCACCACTGATTTATTTCTGTGTTCATTTTAGGCCAAATGTAATTTCTTCCGATTAATTTCCTTGTCGTATTTTTGCCAGGATGGCTGAAGTTATGATAGCTGTCGAAAATAGTTCTTCTAAGTTGCTTCGGAATGTATGGTCGCGTAATTCCGGTAGAAATGTCGCAATAAATCTTGCTATTTGTATTGGGTACTGCTACTCGCGTCATGTGTAATGACCTATTTTGTTTGAGTTGCTGTAGCTCGATGTCACCTTCTTGGTATTTTTCTAGCTCAGAATAATCGATAACGGTGGGTAACGTGATAGTTTCCACGACTCGAGATAAGGCGTCAGCCACTACGTTGTGATTCCCGCTTACGTGCTGTATATCGGTGCTAAATTGTGATATATAATCCAAATATCTTATTCTCCTCGGAGTGTCATCTAGTGACGGCTTCTTGTCGAAGGCGTGCACCAATGGTTTGTGGTCGGTGTAAATTGTAAAAATGCGACCTTCTATCAGTCGTCGGAAATGTTTTACCGCCATATAAATCCCGAGTAGCTCTCGATCATAAGTTGAATACTTGACTTGCGTATCTGATAAGGATTTTGAAAAATATGCAATAGGTATCCATTTTTGCTTGACCTTTTGTTGTAAAACTGCGCCGGCGCATTTTAAACTAGCGTCGGTCATTATTGCGATCGGTGCGTTTTCATCAGGAAATGCTAACGTTGCAATGTCACGTAAATCTTGCTTGCATTGTTGAAAAGCACGCTCGGCCTCTGCGTTCCACTTAATCAGCGTATTGTCGTTCTTTCTTGAATTTATTAAAAATATGTTGAGTGGAGCTTGATGATTGGCGGATTGCTTGATTGCATGTCTGTAAAAGTTGACCATGCCCAGGAAACGACGAAGTTCCTTCACAGTTTTGGGTTTGGGATAATCGATGATTGCTTGAATTTTTTCTTGTGTTGGTTTCATTCCTTGGCTCGTTATATGATAACCAAGAAAATCTAGTTCTTGTTTGGCGAACTCGCATTTGTTCATGTTGATTGTAATACCATTTTGTTGCAATCTCTTGAAAACTGTTTCCAAATGATTGTAGTGTTGTTCTTCGGACTTGCTTGCGATTAATATGTCGTCGACAAAAATGAAAACGTAGTCCAAATCTCGGAATATTGAATCCATGAATCTCTGGAAGGTCTGTCCTGAATTACGTAACCCGAAAGGCATTTTTAAAAATTCGTATAACCCGATCGGTGAAACGATCGCGGTTTTCTCGGGTTCCGCTACTGGTATAGAATGATAAGCCTTCCTAATGTCGATTTTGCTGAATATGTTTTTTCCGTTTGCGATATATGTAAAATCCAGTAACCTTGGCAACGGGTATCTGTCTGGAACAGTAATCTTGTTTAGGGCGCGGTAGTCACCGCAAGGTCTCCATTCACCATTTTTCTTTTTTACCATGTGCAATGGACTGGCCCATGGGCTACTGGATGGTCTGCAAATTCCCATCTCCATCATCTCTTGAAATTCCTTTTTGGCGATTTTGTACTTGTCAGGAGGAAGTGGACGAGCTTTGGCGCATACTGGAAATCCCTCCGTGATGATGTGATGTTGAACATTGTGCTGCGTAGGTCCTTTCATTGAAGTTGGCCTTGTAATACTTTCGTATTTTTCTAGTAATTGTTTGAGAGGAGCGGATAAGTTGTAGTCGATGGAGCGGACGGACGGAATATTTACTCGTATAGAATTCATTGGTTTCTTGATTTCAGTCGTTTTGTCGATTAAGGTTTTCCCGTGTATGTCTACCAAAAGTTGGTAGTGGTCTAGGAAATCAGCTCCTAATATAGGCATCTTGACGTCGGCAATAACGAAGGTCCAGATGAATGGGCGGCGTAACCCCAAATTTAAGGTTAGGGTTTTTTCTCCATATGTATTGATAATGGTTCCGTTGGCGGCAAATAATTTTAACTCGCTTGCCTTTTTTGAGCTCTGTGATGGCTTTGAAATGACTGAAATGTTCGCCCCAGTGTCCACGAGGAATCGATAACCACTGTTAGAGTCGGTAATCGTTAGGCGATTTGAGGGAAGAATAGCACAGAGTCTCGCCGCACGCTGTGCTGAATCTAGTTTTCCGAATGTTTGTTTACCCAAGAACAGGGTTTTTCACACTTTCGAGCTTTTTCTTTAAAGTTTTTATGATAGTAACAAAAATTGCTTCGTTGTTCCGATCGTGAATGCAGGCGTGAACTTGACCTAGGTCTATTGAACCGAGGTTGACTAAAACTGCTGCGTCGATGCATTGTTCGCGAGCGGTCATTGCGTAGCGCTGCAATTTCTAACTGCATCGTTGCAATTTGTGACGTGAGTTGGGTGATTAAATTTATGTCAGCTGATGCCGAAGACGATATGTTCGTATTGCAGCGGCTGTTCTCGTAGATGCGATCAGCCATTTCGCTTAGCTTGTCCAGTGCCAAATTTTCGGAAATCGCTAACACGGAGGTTACGGATGGAGGAAGTTGTCTCATCCATAATAAACGTAGTGTGTCGTCATTAATCTTGCCGCAGCCAGCTTCTTTCATTTTTCTTAATAGTTGAGATGGCTTTTGATCTCCGAGGTCCATCTCAGACAAAAGCTTATGGAATCGCCGATGTTCGCTTTCTTCATAACAGCTGATGAGTCGTTCCCGGATGCAGTGGTATTTGTTCTCTGAAGGCGGACTCGTTAAAATGTCGCTGACTTGATGGATGACGTCTTTTGGTAATTTAGATACGACCGCGTTGAACTTGTATTCGTCGCCTTGCTTCTGCGGAGCCACAATCGCGTCAAATTGAGAGAACCAAAGACGCGGTGAATCCGTCCAGAACTGCGGAATCCTCTCTGCTATTGATATTGATGCCACCAAGTCTGTGCTGCCGTTGAGTTGTTCGTCTGTAGAGTTGCCAGCGCCGAAACCTTTGACAGGTGTTTGACGAGCCATTATGACGAAAAAATATGACTCACAATGATGAGGATGTCTTGATGTGTTGGCCGATCTCGTTGGTTGGTTGGACACGTTGGGTACGATCTCGTCGGATGAACGCGTCGGATGACTCGGTTGAGGATCACTGCTTCGTACGTCGGGAGCAGAATCACGTTGAGGTTTTTTTACGGTCGGGGTCACCACTGTTGCGTTACACCGCGGCTGCAGTGTAACAGCGTGTTCTTGCAGAGAGATCGGTGAAGGAATAAAGAAACACAGACTGCAGTGTCTAATAGTAGTGGCATATATTACGTATTTACAAAAGATCTTATATACTAATTAATTTTATAAATAAAGGTGGGGAGAGATGTGCTTGGATATTACGTACGTGCAAAAGTTGCTGAACTAATATTATTATAAGTTTGTTGAAATAAATTACAAGGTTTTGTTATTGCGGAATTAAATATGCTATGAGGTCCGTATGGTCACGTCTCGTACGTGCCATAATGGCAATGTAATCTTGCAGTAAAGTACGCGGTACATTTCCATATTTTTAGTTCTAAGCTTACGCACCCTGCATCATGAACTAATACTTTTTAACAAGTATAATATAATCCACATTAACTAAATCTGACGCTCTCGAGTATTTCTGACAATGGTTTTTTTTACTATTCCGATGGGCTGCCCTAGACTCACCAGGTACTCAACAGGATGCAAGGTATCCCCGCTTACGACGCATCGCAAAAACGGCGCTGGCGATTCTCTACCGTATTAATTCTTCTACGATACGTTGTGCGACGTAAAAAATTCTTGCGATGCGTCGCGTCGTCGCACCGCAGTGTTGTGGCCTCGCCCTTATCCTAGTAAAAATTCCCAAGAGGCGTTGTGCACAGTGCAACTTCGTAGATTTTTGCAATGCGTTGTCGCACCGCAGAGTGCTGTGGCTTCGCCCGAGTTAAAACGAGTTTATGTCGGACATATTTACCTAGATAATAGATAAGTAAAACGAGATAATTTTATTGTTTCAAGTCCAAGCCAAGTCAGAGTACCTACGCTCTATAGCAGATAGGTATTATCTTGCTTGCTTATAACTTAATATTAAAGGAAATATTATGTATAGGTACAAAAAAATAAATAATACTAGCTGACCCAGCCATGGGCGCCGGCAGAAATAATTTCCAGGTGGTGCAGATTTTAGTTTTCTTACAATCTTTCTCTTTGCCGTAGGTAGGTATATGATCTATAATATAATAAAACTGAAACAGGTCCAATTCTGTACATTGAAGATATTTTGAAAATTTTTGTTTGAGGGCACTCTATAATCGATACTGAAGCCAAAACAATTTTTTTTTAATTTTTTGTCTGTCTGTCTGTCTGTATCTTGGCCGCGCATCACGAATAGAATAGAATAGAATAGAAATGTTTTTTATTCAAATAAACTTTTACAAGTACTTTTGAATCGTCAATGAGTCTACCACTGGTTCGGAATGCCGTTCCTGCCGAGAAGAACCAGCAAGAAACTCGGCAGTTGCTCTTTTCAAAATACTTTTACAATATACTTAACAGATATTCTATGTATGCAGTTTCCACAATGAGGGAAAGGTCCACAAAAGCATACGTAATTATTTCTAATTATAATTCAACACATGTCAAGACGGGCAGACAGAAAGTAGCCCCATTGCCGCTGGTGGCACCCGTTCACGAGCATGACGCATGACCCAGCCATTGCTTCGCTCAACCATATTTTAGGGAACGCAACAACCCGCATCACACGACACCACCGCAGAAATGTTAAAGAGAGTGTGACATACTTAGGCTACCCATCTTAAGGCATCGAATTGAAACTAATATTCAAATCAAATACTCATTTTAAAATATGACTTGTACACAAATAAAGTGGAAACTCTGAATACACCGAAACTACTGGACGGATTTAAATGAAACTTGGCACGATTTAAGGTAATACTACGAGGTATAATATAGGATACTTTTTATCCCGAAATTCAGCACGGTTCCCTTGGGAGAGGGGATGAAAGTCAAAATGTGTATTTCGCTGTAATTCATTAAGGCGTATTCCGATTTAATCCATTCTTTTTTTGTTAGAAAGCAGGTTCTTTAGAGATTGTCCTGTAATTATTTCAAGGTCGTCAATTTCGTAGTTCAAAAATTATAGACATCACGATCTTCAGTATAAGGTCCAAATAACTTGAACCCCGGAATCTACAAGATACTTTGAATGAACGGCTCATCTTAAGCTGGCAAGTGTACTTTATCGTATATAACCATCGTGGATAGCCCTATTTTGTCAAAGTCAAACTACTCCAAAGGCGTCAGATTTTGCCAAACGATCATTATACCTACATACTACATAGTAGGTATGGATGTAATACATCGTATGGACTTAATGCTACAGTGTTTTCCTATGCAATTTAATATTCTAATCATACTAATATTATAAATGCGAAAGTGTGTTTGTTTGTTGGTTTGTCCTTCAATCACGCCACAACACAGCCACGGATCGACGTGATTTTTTGCATGGGTACTATAGTTGAGGACATAGGCTACTTTTTATCCCGGAAAATCAAAGTGTTCACGAGGGATTTTAAAAACTAAATCCACGCGGACGAAGTCGCGGGCATCAGCTAGTTGTTAATAAAAAGATGAAATTTTAGTCGGAATGTTCGAGACATTTACAAATTTCTGACTATTCATTATGAATTTATTTTATAGGTACCAACAGACGGCTTTTTATTTCAATAATTCCTGTTGATCCCGAGATTCCCAAGGGGTGCAAGTGCACCCCCTGGCACCCCCCTGCCGGCGCCCATGGACCCAGCCACGCGTTGCTGTGACTCAGTTAGTAGGTAGTGAACGATGTTAGAGTTGTACCCATAAATTAACCTACAGAGCCATCTATTAACAATGCGTCGAACTAACAATACACACTACTCTCGTGTAATAAACATTTAATTTGCAATAACAAATATTGATGTCAATAATAAGGATAAAAACTATCCTATCTTTCAAGTTGGACCAAATTACGGATAGTTACGAATTTTGATCAAAATCGGTTAAGTAGTTTAGGGGTCCATCGCGGACAAACAACGTGACACGTAATTTATATACAATTACTAGCTGACTCGGCGAACTTCGTACCGCCAACTTACCTATATAAATAAAATAAAAAATCGGCCAAGTGCGAGACGGGCCTCGCTCTTTTAGGGTTCCGTTAAAAAAAAATTAAATAAAAATATTTTCATGTACCCATGGAAATATTTTAATTTAATTTAATTTTTATTATTTGTTGTTATAGCGGCAATAGAAATACATAATATGTGAAAATTTCATCTGTCTATCTATTACGGTTTACGAGATACAGCCCGCTGACAGATGGACGGACGGACGGACGGACGGACGGACGGACGGACAGCGTAGGCTTAGTAATAGGGTCCCGTTGGTACCCTTTGGGTACGGAACCCTAAAAACTACTAAAACTATCCTATCTTTCAAGTTGGACCAAATTACAGATAGTTACGAAGTTTGATCTAAATCGGTTCAGTAGTTTAGGAGTCCATCGCGGACAAACAACGTGACACGTAATTTATATATATTAAGATAAGATAAGATAAGAAGAAGATAAGATTAAGATTGATATGTTTCGTTGGTGTTTTTACATAGACATATAAACGGGCAGGGGGACAGATAGGAATCCAATTAAACTACAAAATACCTTTGTAGTTTAATTGGATTCCTATCTGACAATAGGAAGTTTGACAATAGAATTGAATTGGTTAGTCAATAAAATGACTAACCAATTTAACACAGGAAATAATGGTAGCTTAATAACCAGTGCAGAAGCCTTTGAAAATGGTAAAAAGTGAAAAAAAATAATACTGGGATTAAACCCATTGCAAAAGGAAGAGAATATAACAAAAATGAAAGGAAAAATAATTTACGGGCGATCTGAGTCGGGAAGTACCGAAGAACGAAGAACCCGGGGAGGGTTCAAGGGTAAAAAACGGTTTATTTTGATTTCCCGCAAAACTACAAGTTCAGCTACAAGCCGCACTTCCCCACTTTTGGTTTCAAAAATCATCTACCCTGGTCTATAATGGTATACATTTTTTAGCTAAACTAAAAAAGATATTTTAAAAATATGCTGACACTACCTATCTACGATTTCCCTCTTTTCCGCTGAATTTCACAAAGCTTTTTGAAGTGACAATCAATTAGGGCGCGTTACAATAGTACCTTTAACAGGAATGGCGTCTGTTTTTTCGACAGTTCAACTTTGCAAAACATAGCCTGCTTTGCACTGGCAATACTTTCAATATTTCATTTCGGTATAAAGGAAAGAGCGCAGTGGATAGCCTAGTGGTTAGGACTACGTTCTCCTATTTGGGGGGGTGGCAGGTTCGATCCCGGGCACGCACCTCTGTATTAAGTCACCATCTTGTGGTGTGGGGCACCATCTTGAATTCTTGATGAAATTCACACGACATCACATCACATCCATTAAAGTAAACTAACTTCAATCTTTAAACTTTTCCAAAAATGCCAACTCATTTGAAACACCTAACTCTAAGCTATCGCAGTATGCTTCATAGAAATATGGAAATTTGTTTTTGTTTATTTTTATATTTATTGTTTTTTTTATTCAATCAACCTTATCAACTAAATCTATTTCATGAGATGATTTCAGGAGTCAAGTCCTTATGATAACAGATGGATAAGTCGACAAAAACAATATATTTCTAGGTCCCTATCTTGAATTAATTTAGCAATTTGTCAATGTTTTAACGTGACTTCTTTCGGTCCTATTTATCTTCTTCTCGCTTGAGACAAATACCTAGATAATATGTGGATATTGAGGCTTGTTTAACTATTTTGTGGAAGAAAAATAGCTTTAACTTCAGCTAGCATTACAAGCAAAGAATTTTCAACACTCTTAGATAAGGAAAGTATTTTTTTAATGAACACGTTTAGGAAGCCCTCAAGAAGGAAAGAATAGAATGAGAAAAAATTTTTCATTTCGGAAGGTATAGAGACGTTGTATAATATTACTTATATTATAATAAATAGATGACAGATTACCCGCAAAAGGGTCTTTAAGCATAATATTATGCTCTCTGATCTTCCGAGATGCTATGATCAAAAATATTATGGGTATTGGGCATAATACTTACGAAGGTGGAGTTATTCATGAGTAGTCTTGTCGTGAAGTTCTTTACATTAAACAGCGTCAGGCCTCCCCACCTGTCTCTGAACACCAGCTCCTCGTCTGAAACAATAAAATTATTATTCCTATGCAAGATTGTAAGGTTTTTAAAAATCAATAAGTTCTAATAAAACTAACAGCTAGTCTAATTTAGTATCTATAAAAATCATTCCCACGTGGAAAAGTGTCAAAATAGTTTTTTAAATTATTACACAGGGTTAATTTTAATACAACAACAACCTCACACATATAACTTCTGTGCATAATACTGAACAAAATTTGTTAAACGACTTTTCACATAACTCAATAAGTTCACCAAAAAAGAAAAACTAAGTTATTGTTGAAGTCTGTCAGTTTTTAAACTCTATGCCATAGAGTCTATGGTCATTTTATGTAATGTCTCTTCCACACCTGCTGCGTGAAGCGTCGACTACTAACCGCGCAACAACTAACGTCCGAAGTTATAGCTTCGTATTTACAAATGTTTCTGATGTGTATTACTAACATCAGGCTGAGCTATCGTCTGCAAGTCCATAATTTCGCGTTTATCATTAAGCGCATTAAGTACCGAATATCGAGTTATGGCACGTCAAATACGCCACCCATCTCCCTTTGACACGTGTCGCGTAGAGTTTTAAAAATTTTAGAACAGTAAAATAAATATTTATTTTTGTATGAAAAAAAAACTTTTGATTTTTAGGAATTTTAAAAGTCGTGGAAAAAAGGTTATATTATAAGAAGAAGAGAAAGAATAGAAGTAGAACATAGAATATGCCTGTAGAAGGTTGTTGGCATTTTACAATTAACCCTGTATACTAGCTTTTGCCCCCGCAACTTGTTCCGCGTGGAATAAGGTGTTGGGGTGGAATTTTCTAAAACTGTGAAACATGTATTTCTTTATTTTTAACCGAAAGCCAAAATACCGAGTTTATTGAAAAATGACAAACTTTGATACACCATTTATCCCCTTTATATCCCCTTTGAAGGTGGACAGTTTTTAAGAACTCCACTTAAACTATTTAAGTTTGTGAAACACGTATAATCTTTACTTTAAACTGAAAGCCCACATACAAAGTTTCATGGATATGACTTGAAAGATGACGGACTTTCAAACAAACTTTCATCCCCTAATCCCTATTTAACCCCTTTGGTGGTGGAATTTCAAAAATCTTTATTAATCCTTGTTGTTGTTGTTGTTGCTTAGTAGGTACCTACGCCATAAAAGAAACCTATCCCCTAGGTATTGTCAAAATTTCAAGTTTCTAACTCTTATGCGCTGGCTGTGCGTTGATAGATCAGTCAGTCAGCCAGGACAAGTATAGATAGATTTAGACTTATAGTATAGATTTTATTATTGATATTATGATATTTACACCTGAAGATAATTGAAGATGCAACCTGAGATGGAACGCGTTTGTCCAGAAAATTCTTATCCACTCTTGATTTGTCAAAAACTTTACAAAATTGCATGGCCACGCAATTTTATTGCAATGCGATCGGACCATATACCCAGCTACCACAGTAAAATCCTTGTCGAAATGCACAATGTAAACGCCAAATGTGGCATGTTCCTGCAATAGTTGTACGACGACGACTCCTAGATTATTATCGGAGGAACGATTAATTGCAACTGTAGAACACACTAACTTCTAAGACGCGATGGCCCTAGGGTCTCTACGAACGGAGCCATTACGTAATTCTCGATGTGAGAGGTAAGTACCTACCTGCGCTGCTCACCGGATTTGGCCATTTCGGCTGCAGCCAATTTCTCATTATTCCAAGTGAAGTTTATTTCAGTAATGGACTGGAATGGACGGCTTCTTTGTCTATATTATTTCACTCATTGATTGCACTGGTCTAGATTGCTGACTGAATTCTACTGAATTTCACTGTACTCAACGAGACGAAACGAACTAAACGAAACGATGTTAACATTATGACAGTAGCAATTCAGCGTTGGATCGCTGGACTGGAATGTTATTGGTATAATGAGAACCTGAGGAAATGAAAAAGTAACGAAAACGAAATTCCTTGGCCTATTGAGGTGTTCTTTGATGTATTTCCTGCTTACCACGAAATGGTTTCGGTATAGTAGGTATATATAGATGTTTAGCGTAAGAGGTTGAGTTTGTGCGTTTCTTTTTTCGTTCCATTTTGTATATAACTAACCTCAAAGCATGTTCTAAAATATTATTTCAGGTTACTTTTGCCAGAGGGCGCTGCCATTCATCGTGCAGTACTCGGCCAAGTACGAGTCGGGCCTTGCTCTTTTAGGGTTCCGTACATATGCTCAAATCACTTTTTTTTAAACTAGAAATTTATTAAGACTATATTTAGATCTTAGTTCTTAGATTTTATGTATGTAATATGTTGTAAATGCTAAATTAGTATATGGGGGAAAATGGTCGTTTGTTTTGGTCACAACTTACATAATATACTTACAGAAATTTCAAATTCCTAACTAGTTTAGTTTTTGAGATAGACCCCGTAACAAAAATGGTCTAAAACCAACAAACTTTGATGGCCCCCTATTTCTTCATTTTGGTAGTTAAAAAATAATAAAAAATATATTTGAACTCTACTTGATGAGCTCTAGAAAATGGCACCCCACATGCCAGGGTAAAAAAATAAAATTTTATATCGAATCCTTTTTCATGTATGGGAGCCCATTTATTTTTTAATTTTATTATTTGTTGTTATAGCGGCAATAGAAATACACACTCTGTGAAAATTTCAGCTGTCTACCTTTTACGGTTCACGAGATACAGCCCGCTGACAGACGGACAGACAGACAGACGGACAGACGGACAGCGGAGGCTTAGTAATAGGGTCCTGTTGACACCCTCTGGGTACGGAACCCTAAAAAGGCGTTTTCGTCACTCGTAGAAGAGTATTAATAAAGACCATACATAAGTGAAATAATAAGAAAGTGTTTGTTGTCTCAGTGATGGCCGGAGAAGTTTTAGGAAAGAGAGTATACTGTGTGGGTACATTTGTCAGGTCGGGTCGTCGTAATCAATCACCGGCTACACGAGTCAGCTTTTACAGCGAGATGAATTGTACACACGATTTTCAAGAGCGGTGAAAAGAGGTTGAACTGATGTGCAGTTTGGCTGAAACCATAAGCATAATGAAAAACTTATAATGTAGATAGATACTATAGTATCGTGCAGTGCAGACTGGAGGACACCAGAGGGCGAGGAAGGTCACCCATGAGATGTCTGCGGCGGACGGTACATTGCACGAGTTTACCAGGCTGTCGGCCAGCAGGGAGATGTGGCGAATACTCGTGGGTCGCCCGAGCATTCCCCACTTTACTTCTGCCTCTAAAGACTTCCTGATCACCACGACCGCTCAGCCAAGAGTGGTACGAGTAACGAAGAAGAACTATCGTACAGTAGAGTGCTATGATCGTAGTGAAATATAGTGAAATCGATGCCAGTGTGACGATCGCAATCAACTCTGATTGACTGTCACTCCCTCTATTGGCTGAAATGCATTGCTGCAACAAGATCGCCATAATTTCAACCAATCATCACAATTGAGACTCTACAGTATCTATGATTGACGCAAGCTTTTCCGCAATGTACTCAGGTCCTATGAAGAGTGTACAACAAGCTTTACAATCCACGTCAAAATTGATGTCAAGTGATCAAGCCAAAGCTAACTGATGGAAAAGGCATGAACCTACTTCTTAGGTAGGAAAAGGAGGGAAAATAGCGGGAAAGTACTGAACGTCTGTCTTCGCAGACTTTAACGTAGATTGCTGTTTTTTTACCCGACTACGACAAAGCTAATTCTGATTATGATTTTGGCAGTCTACGTAGTATGCATGTATAGTGTATACGCGTATTTTGTTTGCATTTACTTGTCCCACAACGTTAATAATATTCGTATTAATCCTTATCTACAAAAATCTACATACATGCCTACATAATGTCCGCCGGGACAACCCTCGAAATTCGTTCTTTATTTTTGTGTTTCTCTGAATTGTACACTTTACACTTGGGAGCAAAGAATTACAACCCAAATTGTTTGTCGTTTGACAATTAGGTATATACAGACAAGATTGTGATTTTCGAAACATTAAAAAATGTATGGCAAAAGATTAGATAGAAGAAAGAAGAAGATAGATTTTCACAAAACTTCAGTGTTTTGAGTATATTACGCAGTTATCTGAAGATTAAATCTGTGTTTTAAAAATCTGTTTGGTCCGCTAAACATTTATTTCGAATAAGTATAAGTTAATTTTTTGCTCCCAAGAGCTTGTCTGTTTTCTTGAAAAGTTAATAATAAAGTAAGGATGATATGATTGTCAATTATGCATGCATGGTTCTATTGCATAGATGACGGAACCAAGTCCTGTGCCAAGCAAATCCAGCATGTACTTATGAGAAAGTGCAGTGTGAAAGTCCTTTCAATGGACCAGCCCAACCCAGGCGTGGCCAACTGGCCATCCATTGGCCGACGCGAAGGCAATGACACGGCAAGTGATAACAAGAGAAGTTGGAGAGAGAATACCTCTTTGTTAACTTACTTTTAGATTACTTAAGTTACGCTAAAGTAGCCGAAAGTCAGGCCGCTGAGTTGCTTATTCTTATTCACCGTGTATCCGCAAGAAACTAGGCGGAAGACGGATGATCTTTTAATTAAGATTTAACAAACTTGCTCGGTGCTTAATGAAAATATATTAGCTTTCCTTAAAAATGGGAACGGTATTAATCGTTCAGTGTGTTTAGGTGTGTTGGATTAATTCATTAATCAATATATTACCAAACCAAACCACCATAAACAAACCAAACCAAATATTTTATTATAATCTATGTAAAGTCCTAAAGGCCTTATATAAAACGAATACTTAGTAAAAACGAATATTGTATATACCACAATAAATAAAGCTGCAAGTATATATAAGAAGTATAGAAGAAGTCGATATTTCGCCCCGTTACCCAAGAGAATAATACCGATCAACGTCCGTTACAAGTTGGTTACAAGTACGCACGAGCCTATCACGCTCACCGTTGAGTTGCGTTATTGCGAGACGTTGAAACTGTCACGAGCAGCATGGACCTACGAGCTTCTACTTCTGAAGCAAGTTTATGTAATTTATAATATAATACTAGCTTATGCCCGCGAATTCCCATGCAAAAATCACGTCGATCCATTGCTCCATTGCCGCGTGACTGAAGGACAAACCAACACACTTATGCATTTATAATATTAGTAACTTAGTAAGGATGGTAAGGATTTTATTGAAGCCCTTGTGACTGATAAGGAATGCATAATTTGTTGAGAACATTCCCTGTCGGCCCGGAAGGTTGATTTCCCCGAAAGTCCGAAGAAAGAAAAAAGATACTGGCATTAAAATCTGCACTCAATATAGCAGGTTAAATGTTATCAGGTTTAATGTTATGCTTTAATGTATGACCGACGGATAAATAATCCGAGTAGGCGTGCGTACCATACGCAATCGAATAAAACACTTGAGGAAGAATATTGGATAATATATTATTGATATTTTTTATAAGCTATTCTTTGACAATTTATTACTGTGTATAAAGTCAAACGTATATATTTTACTGTTCATGTGTACTGGTCATTTGTTACTAGCTTTTGCTCGCGACTTCATCCGTGTTGAGTTCATTTTTTAAAATCCCACAGGATCCCGTTGTTTTTCCGAGATAGCCCATGTCACTCTCGAACTTCTCAACTCGGTATACTTATACAAAAATTAAGTCGTACGAGTAGCACTAATGTGGTGTGATTCATGAACAAACCAACACACACAAACACATATAATATTACTAGCTGACCCCGCGAACTTCGTACCGCCAGCAAAAATATTTAGTGGTTGGTCACCCTTATCATTTAGGGGTATGAAAAATAGATGTTGGCCGATTCTCATATCTACCCGATATGGTCACAAAATTTCATGAGAATCGGTCAAGCCGTTTCGGAGGAGTACGGGAACGAACATTGTGACACGAGAATTTTATATATTAGATAGTAGTGCTAGCTGATGTACCTACATACTTAACGTTATTTTCCCCCAGAATTTGAGTGAACACTTCAAGAATACTAGGTATTGTATAGCTTTTCGTATTGCAAACCGATACCACATGAGTAGAATACGTTTAAAGATACGTGTACGTAGCATTGTTAAAGTTAGGCACAATGCAATATCTAAACTAGCGGCACGCTATGATGGCCGGTTTGACACATTACAATAGTGATGTGGAATGTCAATTTATTCTCGAACAAAAAATAATTAAGTTTTGTTTTTGTACCTGATTAAATAGGTTTAATAAAATAAAAATGTATATGTTTATTTAATTTATTTGAACGAACTGAATATTTGAATGAAAATGAATATACATACTTTATATGCACACAAGAAACATATGAATACAAAAGATACCAAAAAAGGTGCCACAAAAGGCCATAATTAATCAGATTCGTCCATACTACTATTTTCACTGTCGTCACTGCTATCATCACCTACATTAATAATTATATGTTCGTTTTCTATAATATTATCTATTTTCACATCTCTTTCATAATCTTCCCTTATTAATTTAACAGTTCTATTCACAATCTTTTCCCAGTCTCCTTTAGTCACATGTTCACAAGCTTCTTCTAATAATTTTAGCATTTTTTTTGTGGTAAATGGGGGTTCTGTATTGTGTCTTGCAGCATATCCCTTAATTTGAGCCCACACCAACTCAATCGCATTATACTCACAATGGTAAGGCGGTAACCGTATAACTCTGTGCCCATGTTCTAATGCTATTTCGTCAATGACGTATCGGATCTTGGTTGGTTTGTTTTCTTTTAAAAGACGTACTAATTCCGCTTTTAACATATTCATGTTTGCATCTACGCCATTTTTACGAAGCCATGCGACGATATCAGCTTTCTTTTGGGATTGGGCAGGTGGCTTGTCAATTTGCATCGAGTGGTATGGGGCGTTGTCCATAATTATAATAGATGGTTCAGGGAGGCTACACAACATTGAGGTAAACCATTCAGTAAACTTTTCTCCATTCATGTCTTCATGATAGTCTCCAGTGGTTTTTGACGCAAAAGCCATGAGAGAACCTTCGACAAACCCGTTGATGGTTCCGGCGTGACAAATTATAAGTCGCGATCCTTTTCCTACAGGAACTTTGGAAGTAGATGCTGCTGTGTCATCGTTCCAAGAACGGCCTACAGTATGGTTAGCATTAAGCCATGTTTCATCCAAGAACACAACATTTTGCCAATTTTTGATTTCTTTCACTTGCCGTAAAAAAGTATACCTTGCCATCGCTATATCAAATCTTTCCATCAATATTTTGCGTTTGTTACATTTTTTGTATCGAAATCCAATGGTCTTCAAAATCTTCGTTAAAGAACTTTCCCCACCGAAGAATAATCCAGCTTCCTTCAGTGAATGCACCAACTTTTTTCTTGTTGGATACTCCTTCTGTAAATAGTAGCCGTAAACATGTCTTCGGATAGCATCGGCATCAAAGCTATCGATGCCTACGACTGGTTTTGCTCGTTTTCTCTTTTTTGGTGTGTGAAGTTTATTTTCTTCTGTGCCAGTCTCGCCATATTTTTTTTTAGTTATCCGTCTAACAGTTCGTTGTCCAATATTAAGCGCATCAGCTACGCGTTCAACCACTGACGTTATAGGTAAAATTGGCCCTCCATTTTGAGCTTCACGATCGAAATAGTTACGAAGGCGTATTACGAACTCACGTGTCTGACTATTTAGAACAGTTCTCTGCGTACGTTCGGTCATATCGACGAAATCCACAACAAAGGGCTTGAACAGAGTCCAAATTAACGAGCAAGGGTCAACAGTAATGCAGTATCAATATTTGAAATCCAAAGCCAGGTCAAAACTATATCACAATCGCATTGCACTGACAGTTTATACTTTTCGAAGCAACGTCAATTCGAAACTGCTTTGTTTTGCATTGAGCATTGACGCGAGTTTGCCGGAGGTAGTAGTTGTGCTAGCCAGCGATCCTATGTGACGATCGTATTAGATTCCATTTTTAAAAATTTTCAATTTAGAAAACCAAATGCCGAGTTGTGGTATATATCATATAAAAATAAAAATTTTACCTTTTGTATGAAACAGCTGATATTTTTTTGCGATTTCAGAGGTTTGTCCACATAGTGAAAATTGTTCATATTCACAAGTACATTCACCCCTTAAATGGTGCTAACTGATTTTTCTACACTTGTATACATTTTAGAAATCAATTTAATAAATAAATTTTGAGTCCTAAACCTAAAACTACATTCGATAAAATTTATGAATCTCTGCACATCACTATCGTCAATAAAGTAATACAATTATTTCCTTCAAAGTCGTTATCAATTAATACGGAACTTCATGAGCGGACAAACGTCAAACCGGCCATCATAGCGTGCCGCTAGTTTAATTACGAAGCCACGATAGAAGTTAGAAAGCTTTTGTTGGCACGAGTTCATTTTACCAGCTTTTGATTAAAGGTAATTTATTTGATGCTCTACACTTAATTTGTAATACAATTAGCTTCAATTGTGATGCTTTGAGTAACAATAAATGTCGCTTTGCAAACTGTACCATCTTAATACTTGGATCAAAAAGAAGTGGGTGTAACAGCTTGCTGGACAAAGGTCACTTGGGTGGACTTCCACAGGTCTCGGTCTTACGCTGCCTAATGACGGCGGTCCACATTGTAGACCTTGTATCTGATATTTCCTAAATAAAATCGAACATACTTCATCTGGTACAAAATATCCTGAATCCAGTTGCGAATTATTTTCATAGAAAAATAAAATAACTGTGCCTAAGAATTATACCTGGAAAACTGTCCAGGTAAAATGAATGGCTTTATTTAACCGGCTTACGGTTTAAC
This sequence comes from Oeneis ivallda, assembly GCA_029955525.1. NCBI lineage: Eukaryota > Metazoa > Arthropoda > Insecta > Lepidoptera > Nymphalidae > Oeneis > Oeneis ivallda. Next base: position 14,078,232 of record JARPMR010000007.1, read on the forward strand.
TTAAGCCTACAGAGAGGGTGAGCGTTGTACTAATGAAGTACATTATGGAGTAAAGTTATTAAGAAAGTTTTGGAATGAAAGTGACAAAATTTTAGTGAAGGTTAACTGAATGTGGTGCAGCCATGCCAGTTTATTGAACTTGTATACAAACTGCAAAAGGTATTTTACGTTAATTTACTTTATCTTTAATTTTTTAATCGGGCCAATAGAAAATCTTATAATTATACCGAATTTTCCAATAACTATATTTTTTTTAATTTCACTTTCCTATAAAAAGTATCATACGGACGGACACACATCGGACGGACACATTCATCATCTGTCATGAGTCATGACGGACGCACAGACATCGCGCAGCAGACGCAAGCGTCACCGATTACTAAATAGGATCTATAGATGGCACTCTCACTCAACTTAGACTCAAGACTGAGTTAAAACGAGACAAAATGTGGAAACTTATTATTTGTGTCACATTTTAACTCTGTCTTGAGTCTTGAGCAGAGCCAGATTGCGATCTATAGATTTCAGTCTGACTAAGCTTAGCTAACTAAGCTTAGCTTAGCTCGGCGTCTTTTCATACTTGGTTCGTATAGCTTCGCTTAGTAGCCTTAGCAGGTTGTATGAGCTAAAACTAACTTAAGTAAGCATAGTTCGCGGTATTGGGCTATTGGGTATCCTATAGAGGTACACTAAGGGGCGATTTTTTGATATTCTATCCCTAAAGGATAGAATGAAAACCTAAATCAACACGTACGTGCAGGCTAGTAATGGAATAAAAAGGAAAAGGTGAGTTTGGTAAAAATGAGTTCTGTTTTAAATTTCAACCACTTCAGTTTCAAGGCGAAATCCTGAAAATTCCTCATTTTTGCTCTAACCTGTCCGGACCCGGGTAATTTATTAAGGGGTGGGAATTGCTCGGACAAAATTGATAGCCGCAAACTGCCATCTGGCTTAACCTGCCGACTAATCGCCCAGTAACTGCCGATTTGGGAAACAGAAAATCAGGGGATTGAGGGACGCAGCGAGGCGTGAGCCATAATCTTCGTTCCAAAATTATTATTTCGTACTTCATAATTTATTTTTCGTACCACTTGCTCAAAAAAGTGACATTCTGTGCCACAAAAAGCGAACATAACAATAGTCATTTTTAATCTGTTAAAAACAGGGAAAGAAAATTGTACTGAATTTTATTCATCCTCTAGGGGGAGAATGTGATTTAAATTTGGAATACTTACCGAAATTTATACTGAACTACATCTGTGTTTACACCATTGAGTTTGTATATTAAGCATTATACATCTTTTTGAAAAAGGAATACGCATTTATTATGCAGTTATAGTTATGATTATCGACCGAGCGAAGCGAAGGAGTTTACTAGAGCGATTTGCACTTGTCCGTCCGTCCGTCTGTCCGTCCGTCCGTCTGTCAGAGCCTTATAACTTCTGAATTACTGAACGTAATTACTTCAATTTTAGATATAATATGTAAACCGATGGCCTCCAGCCGAAAATGGCTTAAAAAGTTATAAAAAATCTTTATTTCAGGGGGGCTCTCATAGAAGCGAATGCGAAGTAAAATAAAATTTTTTGCATTTCATAAGGTTGTAGTACCTCATTTTAAAGATAATTTGGAACAGAGTACAAAAGTTTTATTTTTTATTTTTAGGGTTCCGTACCCAAAGGGTACCAACGGGACCCTATTACTAAGCCTACGCTGTCCGTCCGTCCGTCCGTCCGTCCATCCGTCCGTCCGTCTGTCAGCGGGCTGTATCTCGTAAACCGTAATAGATAGACAGATGAAATTTTCACATATTATGTATTTCTATTGCCGCTATAACAACAAATAATAAAAATTAAATTAAATTAAAAAAATTAAATTAAAATGGGTAGGTGGGTAGATGGAAATCTTTTAATTTAATTTTTTTTAACGGAACCCTAAAAGAGCGAGGCCCGACTCGCACTTGGCAGATTTTTTTCCTAAAATTGACGAAATGGGGGGCTTTCAAAGTGGAGATTTTATTCGAGGCTAGATCTCTAAAACCACTTTATTTTAAAAATTGAAACTTACACATAATTTGAGTTATATTCTGTACTTGAACAACAAATACTAAGATTAGATAAATATTATAAAGAAACGAAATTATTTAAGTTTTAATGGGCATCAATGTTTTTAACAAAACTTCACTATACTGTTAATAGATGGCGCTGTCTTTAATATTGTAAATACGCATCCCATCCACGAAAGCAGATGACGATTGACGTCATCAGATTCGGCGCGTTTTAATTACAATATAATATACTTAGTTAAAACTACCTTATGGGAATTATGGGATACCGCGAGGTCTCAGTTCGGGGCGAACCACTAGTTAAATAAAATTACGAAAACCGACGAGGCCGTATGAGCTTGATGCCTTTGCTTTTCCGACAAAAAAATATTAGTCTAGGAATTTGCAGCGTTTTTGTTTTCTTCAAATACATAAACTGTAATACTGGGAAAACTAAATACTTAACTTTCTCCATTTCCCGGCACACACAACCTTGTCTAGACAGCTTTAACATTAAAGCACATTCTATTTTATGTCCCGTTCTTAGTTCAGTAAGTACATGCAATTGTCCTAATTTAGAAAGACCTGACTGTATAAAATATCTAGGCGTCATCATTGACTATCAACTCTCATTTGATAATCACATAAATATTCTAGCAAATAGAATTCGTAAACTCATAGCTATTTTTAAAAATATCCGCCATGTTGCCGATGAAAAAATATTGAGAATGTTGTACCACACCTTATGTGAATCTTTATTGACATATTGCATTGATAGTTGGGGAGGTGCGGCGAAGACGCGTCTCCTCAAATTGGAGCGGGCACAAAGGGCGGTTCTTAAGGTCAGCTCTTTTCTACCCTACAGATATCCTACTTCATCCCTCTATAAGGAAAGTAAACTACTCACAGTGAGACAATTATTTATTCAAAAAATAATTTTGAAACAACATAAAATCGTAGACCCGGCAAACATACAGAAATTAAAAGATAAACGACGGAAACATTCAGTATGTAATATTCCTAATCATAGCACAGTTTTCTCTAAAAGATTTTCCTCTTTTCTAGGTAGTTTTTTATATAATAAAGCCAACAAAGCTCTCACCATTGACTCACAATCGTCCTATCAATGTAAAAAACTCATCAATAACTGGCTTCTTTCGCATAATTATGATAGCACGGAAGAGTTGCTGATGGTTCATAAATAGCCAATATCATTACAAATTCTTTGTATATGTAATATTAATATTAGGTACTTAATTTCAGTATGTATACGGGTGTCATATATATCCACCATCCACCCATCCACACACACACACACACACACACACACACACACACACACACACGCACGCGCACGCACACACACACACACACACACACACACACACACACACACACACACACACACACACACACACACACACAAAATAAGCATGTTTTAAGAAGTTTTAAACTAATTATTATTATGAATGCTTTTTATATTAGACCTAAGAATGTTTGTATGCTTCACTATATCGGGGAAAGCACTGGCAGCTATCATACGAGTATATAAACTCAGTTTAGCTGCCAGGGCCGCATTACGTTTACTGTTTATAATGTACATTCTTTTTTGTGGCAAATAAATCATTATTATTATTATTATTATAAACGTTAAGTTTATATTAATTTATTTTTATAAATAAGTTAATGTTCTAAAAATACGTTACGATGTTAAATCAAAGCGACAGTGACAGTGAATTGTCGGATTCTATCAGTGCAAATCCTCAGACGCAAGAACAGAGAAATACTAAAATCAAATCATCAACAATAAATGTACCAAACAAAAATGTAACTCTCTCTATCAATAATTGGACCAATGTTTCGAATGTTAACTTTTACTTTTAATTGTCATTATCTATCTATATAAATAAAAAAATGAATGTTGGTAAGCACATAACTCAAAAATGGATGGACCAATTCGCTTAATTTATTTTTTTGTATGTTCCTTAAGTTCCACGGAAGGTTTTAATACAAAAAAAAAACAAAAAACTAACTTCACGCGGACGAAGTCGCGGGCATCAGCTAGTTTTTAATAAATGCTTATCTCATGTTATTATTGTGTTAATTTTTTCGCAAATGGTACGAAAAGTAGAGTATTTTCCTCGGTGATAAAGCTGTCTTAGTCTTGGGTGAACTTAAATCCCTCGCTACACTCAGGACTCGTCTTAAATCCCTCGCTTCGCTCGTGATTTAAATTTTTAACACCCTCGCTACGCTCGGGAGTAAACCTCGAATCCTTCGTTGCGCTCGCGATTTAAATCGTCACCCGCGACAGAAGACACTGCTTTATCCCCTTGGTTAATAATCTACTATTTCTTCGTACCAAGTACACAACGCAATCTTTTGCAACTAGGGGTTGTTATCGAAAAGTAGGTGGTTATTCTTTTTTTATTGATGACATTGTAGCCCTTGATTATGATTGATTGACGATTTCACCTCGTCAGGTGAAATCGTCAATCAATCATAATCAAGGGCTCATCGTTCAGAGAATTTTGCATGTAACATCTTATGTAACATCTTAGACTGCATCGTCACATACCGTCGTATGTGACGATGCAGCCTAAGAGGTATGGTGACCTACCTAGATACCTCTAATCGATATCTATAAGCCATCGTACCGGAACGCTTTGTTTAGCGGTAGGTACGTCTTTGACGGTAACTATCGGTAATAAATAATCAGCGGCAACTAGCCACGGCCAAAGAATCATAGACAACAACTTACATCTGTCTCTACAATGCAAGTTGTTGGTGTGCATTTCGATAGGATCGGTTGATCCATCAAAATTTAGCAGACAGATATACACTTTCACATAGGTATAGAGTTATATCGAAGCATGATCCGTTTAGCTGGTTTGGTCATAAAATATGGTGTGGGATCGGTATCGTCTTTATGATGCAGTATAATATCCCCCAATCTTAGTACCTACTTACTCTGCGAAAATATTATGTTGTGGTAATAAAAGTTTTTTTAATACAGCCAGGGAAATCTGCTAGTAAGTACTAGGTACACAGAAAAATTGAAGAAGATCTAATTTTATGTACGCATTATCCCATCTCGACCCTTTTTTTATAGTCTCAAGTTTACAGAACGCGGTAACCCTTATTATTCTTGAGTAAACAAAACATTGTTGCAATCTCTGCCTAATTATGACTGTATTATAGAACATCCCTGGACCCTTATTAAAGCGTACCTTAAAAGTCTGCCTATAAACACTTTTATATCAACTATTATTTTTATCGGGCATACATATTTCTTTGTCATGAAATTATTGTTTGTTATGGAACCGTTTCAGATAATTTTGCATGTAACATCTTTTGCAAATTAAAGACTGCCTCAGTACTACTGCTGACGATGGATAAATAGTTCACAGCAAAGGATTTGTGACCACTAGGATGTAATTAATTTCCTCGAATGAAAAGGAATAAAAAACTAGGAGCGGACCATTTTTTAGCGGTTCTGCATTTAATCGTAGTCAGTGAGCTGAGAAACATTTGACAAATCACATCATCAAAAAAATATATTATGTTCAAAGATTCAACTTTTATAGTAAGTAACTAAAGTACTCTCTTACTTTTATAGCAACTATAATTTTAATTATTCATCACCTCACCAGATAGACACCATCACCTCATCACCTCCACTGTTGGACATAGAAATGATCGCTACAGTACGCAATCCTGTGCCACCTACGCGGCTGCCAGCAACGAGCTTGAGATCGTTCGTCCACCTAATGGGGGATCTACCAACGCCCGCCCTTTTTCGCGGGGTCGCCATTTCAGCACCTGGACTTATTATTCAACACGTAAGTAGGTAAGAATCAAACTAAATGATTCAAATACACATTAAAAATAGTCGTATTAGCTTTGTATAAGGACATCGATGGGTTAGGACTGTTATGAGAGATTTATTAAATTAAATTCCCAAGCCGGTTGTACGGCCAATAAATTTAGTCGGCAATTTCCTATTTGGGTGTAAATTGCGTATCCTTCCGAATACAACTCGTCACTTTAAAATTTTAGATACTAATTTTATGAACTCTTTTTGTTACGGGCCAAATTAAAACTGAGAGCATCATCATCATCATCCTGTCCTTTCCCACGCTATGTGGGGTCGGCACAGCACGTCTTTTTGTTCCACTCGCTTCTGTCATTCGTCAACTCATCATCTGCTCCTCTTACACGCATATCCTCTTTCACACAATCCATCCATCGTTTCATGGGTCTTCCTCTACTCTTTTGTCCTTCCATATGCATATTTAACATGAGAGCAAAAGAGTGAAATATTTCTCATTAATACTCACCAAATAGTAGATCTGACCAGCTTAGGGGGAAGAGAGGGCGTAGAGAGGTAACCAGGACCTCAATACGTCAATAAAAGAACAGGGGACAGATATTTTTATATGAATTAGGTATATCCTTTGCTCATTAAAACATTAATAAAATTGTATTAGCTTATAAGTACACAATACAAGCTATTATAATTTGTTTAATATTATAGTTTCGTAAACTCGCATTAATTATGCGTTATTTCACGTCATGACGCTTCATTGGACACGTACTGTTACATATTTTGAGCCCGTTAGCTAACAAACGAGTGTTTAATCGCGGCGAACCAGCGATAAATTTTGTACCTATTGTAACGATATATATATAGGCCGTGTGATAATATCGATAGACGTGCTTTTATGAAAAAATAATAAAGAATTACCTAGTGTTTGCCTAGTAGCGAACAATTACTACTATAATAGATACTAGAATAGAATAATACTACTAGCTGACCCAGCGAACTTCGTACCGCCAACAAAAATATTTAGGGGTGGTTCACCCTTATCATTTAGGGGTATGAAAAATAGATGTTTAGAATAGAATAGAAACATTTTTTATTCAAATAAACTTTTACAAGTGCTTTTGAATAGTCAATGAATCTACCACTGGTTCGGAATGCCTTTCCTGCCGAGAAGAACCAGCAAGAAACTCGGCGGTTGCTCTTTTCAAAACAAATTTACAATACAGTAAATGCTATGCTATATATGCAGTGTTTCCACAATGAGGAAAGTTCCAAAAATGCATACCGACTAACTTCTATCTTAAGATGGGCAGACATAAAGTAGCCCCATTCCCGCCGGTGGAACCCGTTCACGAGCATGACGCATGACCGAGCCATTGCTTCGCTCAACCATATTTGAGGGAACGCAACAACCCGCATCACACGACACCACCACAGAAATGTTTAAAGAGTGCGTGACATACTTATGCTGTTGGTAGATGTTGGCCGATTCTCAGATCTACCGTTTCGAAGGAGTTTGGTAACAAACACCGCGACATGAGAATTTTATATATTAGAATATACTTACCACTAACTGCTTCGGTTGTAACTTGTAACATGAGAATTTTTTTATTTGCCATATTTATCATCATCATTATGAGCAACCCATTAAGAGAGAGCGCGTGTAACCCCAAAAAAAAAAATCAGATTTCGCGATGAGATAAAACATAGCCACAACCTCATGTGAGGCGCGACAAAAGAAAGCGTTTTGCGCGGAATAGGAGTGTAGTAAGCGCCAAATACTTTGTAACACGTAAAATATTCATTTTCTTTTCAATTCACTAGGCTACTCTCTTGATAATATCAATCGGAATTTAATGTAAAAATTTTGGCTCTGTAATATGCAACACATTGAAAATAAATGAATATTCGCGATTTTTTATTATCGAATAAATTTCATCATTTTATGTTTTTGCCCAGACACGTCCCTTGGCAGTATGATGTAATTCTTGCGTGTTTTTTTTCGGATAATTGAAACTTGATCTACTACTGTAAAAATCAAATCTGTTTACTGTTAACGAGCGCACACCCACTCTTAACGCCTCACTACTGAGCGCAGGTCTCTTCAGAGAAGGGTTTTAGGCCTTTGTCAACCACGCTGGCCCAGTGTGAATTGGATTGGATTTCCCATATTACTACTGGCTGAATTCTGGTAAAATGTCTTTCGTTTCATTCAAAATCTTTCAAATCTCAATTTGAAAGATTTTGATATAAAAGGTATTTAATAATAATATTATTTTCGTACCACTTGCTCAAAAAAGTGACATTCTGTGCCACAAAAAGCGAACATAACAATAGTCATTTTTAATCTGTTAAAAACAGGGAAAGAAAATTGTACTGAATTTCATTCATCCTCTAGGGGGAGAATGTGATTTAAATTTGGAATACTTACCGAAATTTATACTGAACTACATCTGTGTTTACACCATTGAGTTTGTTTATAAAGCATTATACATCTTTTTGAAAAAGGAATACGCATTTATTATGCAGTTATGATTATTAAATAAAATTACGAAAACCGACGAGGCCGTATGAGCTTGATGCCTTTGCTTTTCTAACAAAAAAATATTAGTCTAGGAATTTGCCGCGTTTTTGTTTTCTTCAAATGCATAAGGTAAGGCGCATACATACAACTTTTACATCGACTAAACTGTTTAGTCGAGTTGTGTACTTTTCGTGAATTCCATACAATCAAAAGCAAATCGTAAGGCTTTTTGATTTTTTTTGTCGAGCAACTATCGTGTTGATAGTTTGCGCACATTCTATGATCGCAGTACATTTCCATAAACTTATGAAACACAACTAAATAGTTGTTCAACTAAAAGTTGTATGTTTGCGCTAGGCCTAAACGTTAAGTTTATTTTAATTTATTTTTATAAATAAGTTAATGTTCTAAAAATACGTTACGATGTTAAATCAAAGCGACAGTGACAGTGAATTGTCGGATTCCATCAGTGCAAATGGCCAGACGCAAGAACAGAGAAATACTCAAATCAACTCATCAACAATAAATGTACCAAACAAAAACGTAACTCTCTCTATCAATAATTGGACCAATGCAATGTTTCGAATGTTAACTTTTACTTTTAATTGTGATTATTTTTAATTAATGCTTATCTCATATTATTATTGTGTTAATTTTTTCGCAAATGGTACGAAAAGTAGAGTATTTTCCTCGGCGATAAAGCTGTCTTAGTCTTGGGTGAACTTAAATCCCTCACTACACTCAGGACTCGTCTTAAATCCCTCGCTTCGCTCGTGATTTAAGTTTTTAACACCCTCGCTACGCTCGGGAGTAAACCTCGAGTCCTTCGTTACGCTCGCGATTTAAATCGTCACCCGCGACAGAAGACACTGCTTTATCCCCTTGGTTAATAATCTACTATGTATTATGGATTTTTTTGCAAGAAAAGCCTAGTTTAACTACCGGGAATTCTGAAAAGAACAACTGGCACACCGATGGAATAACAAAAAATATCAAATTGGTTCACGAAAGAATGTGGACCAAAACGTGAGATAGAAAATTGGGCAATACTTTTTTTCAATTAGAAAAGCTTCGACAGTTTGTGAAAACAACAAGGCAGTCAGAAAAAGTAATTACATTTATACTACTTCTAAATGAAAATTCTATGTCGACACAACGAAGCAAAATTATTTCACCAGAGCCGTCAGGTGTTTGTTACTACAACATTTATTTCTTTACTCTGATGGTAATACTGAACTTGTTGGAACTTGGAAGGTAGGTATGTCGATTATGAGGTTTTCAGCAAAGCTCTTTTCTTTTATTTTAGGTCCCAGAATTTTCTATTTTTTATGTGCAACATAAATAACTACATAAATAAAAATAAAATAAGGAAGAAAAGTAGAATACAAATGACGACTTTATGGCTTAGTATAGCGATCTCTATTAATTAAATTTTTAAGTCCATTTATTGTATAAACCTTGGAGTTTATTAATCAATTTTATTGAAATATTCTTGTAGGAAAACAATAATTTATTCTACCCAATATCAGTAGTACGATGAACTGACGATAAAAAGACGGTGGTGCGAAGTTGCTGGATGAATAAGGCGGAGTGCTTGTGGTGGCGCTAATTAGGGAAAGTTTATTCATTTGTCCAGCAGTGGACGCCCGCAGGCTATACTATATACATATTGATGATAGCTGATGCCCGCAACTTCGTCCGCGTGGATTTAGTTTTTAAAATTCCTCAGGAACACTTTGATTTTCCGGGATAAAAAGTACCCTATGTCACTCTCCAGGTCCTCAACTATACCCATTCAAATAATCACGACGATCCGTGGTTCTGTTGCAGCGTGATTGAAGGACAAACCAACAAACACATTTTCGCATTTATAGTATTAGTAGGTATGATTAGTATTAAATTGCATAGGAAAATACTGTATTACGTCCATACGATGTATTACAATTTACATCCATACCTACTATTTATAATGATCGTTTGGCTACCGACGCCTTTGGACTACTTTGGAGTAGTTTAACTTTGACAAAATAGGCCTATCCATGATGCGCTATATGATAAAGTGTAATTGCCAGCTTAAGATGACCCGTACATTCAAAGCTTCTTATGCATTCCAGGGTTCAAGTTATTTGGACCTTTTACTGAGGATTGTGATGACTATAATTTCTGAACTACTGAACCGACGACGTTGAAATAATTACAGGACAGTCTTTAAAGTACCTGCTTTCTAACAAAAAAAGAATGAATGAAATCGGAATACGCGTTATTGAATTACAACTAAATACACATTTTGAATTTCATCCCCTCTCCCAAGGGAATCGTGCTGAATTTCGGGATAAAAAGTATTCTATATTATACCTCGTAGTATGAACTTAAATCATGCCAAGTTTCATTTAAATCCATCCAGTAGTTTCGGCGTGATGCGCGGCCAAGATACAGACAGACAGCAGACAGACAAAAAATTAAAAAAAATTGTTTTGGCTTCAGTATCGATTATAGAGTGCCCTCAAACAAAAATTTTCAAAATATCTTCAATGTACAGAATTGGACCTGTTACAGTTTTATTATATTATAGATAGATTGATCCATATCGATCTAACTTTTCCTGCTATTGTAAAGACCATTTAAGCACCTTTGCATAAGAATAAAGAACTAAATAGGTATGTCGATAACACTGTATTTCCCTTCCCTAAAGCTAACGTAGCCTATGCAATCGCTTTAATGAGTTCAATTTACCACAGAACTCGATTATGCACTGAGATATTTATGAATCATCTATGTTGTTTGGTGGAACTATGTAGAGTCATGATAGAAACTAGTCAAGGATTAAACTTGGTCGGTTTCGTACTTACTTAGTCTTATTGCAATACCATCACGAGGGATAAGTTATATCTATGTTTACGTAAAGGGTGTACTGTACACTGTACAATAAATCATATTCATACTCTTTTGCTGTTACTAGGTAGATAAAGTAAAACGATGTGATTTTATCGTATTTAAGGAATGCTTTCTTTTTATCGATGTTGGTAGGGACGTGCAATAAATCTGCACAAAGCCTGCACATTACGGATGTAGCGACAGCGTGGAGGGGCGATTTAGGCGCGCTTTAACATAATGCGGTTTGGTGTTACAATATTGTATAATATGTATAGTCCAGATTTCCTTACTTGAGTATTCGAGTAAACAAACACCTCTTGATATGAATATCACTTATTTACACACAAATCACACATTTTTAACTATGTATAACTGACTTGATCTATTCATCAAACACATTCGTTACGATTTACACCAAAAATTGCTTCGAGTTTACCATTATAAGATATTTATTTTCTCAAAAACGAAATATTAGCAGAACTCATTTGCACAGATTAGGAGAAAGTGACATTTCGTAACCCTAGATTGTCTATGAATCGTTGAGGTGGGGACAGGCGAATGAGTGACCTTATGAATGGATTGAATCCATGGAACTAGGAATTACGACTAGTCTTCCTTCTTCAATGATTGAATCATCATTACACTAGAGGTGAGTAACTTTAGAACATAAAATATAATGGATATTGATCTATACATATAATAAAACTGTAACTGGAAGATTTCTGTACATTTAATATATTTTGAAAATTTTAATTGGGGGATGCTTTACTATCGATACTGAGCCCAAAACAGATTTTTATTTAATTTTTATCTGTTTGTTTGTCGTTCTTTCACGTAAAAACTACCACACAGATTTCTACAAAATTTTATACCGTGGTAGCTTATTACTCGGGTCAACATCTAGGCTACTTTTTATCCCGGAAAATCAAGGAGTTCCCGAGGGACTTTAAAAACTAAATCCACGCGGACAAAGTCGCGGGCATCAGCTAGTAAAAAATAAATCACTAGCAGAAAATGATTGTAATGGTTAACTTAAATAAAATTAGATATTATTATAAAATAAAAAATAGATAATCTTAATCTATATTATTACCAAACTAAAGAACATTTTACTAAAGAAAACAGGTAAATGAAAATACACTACTGTATTTTTTTTTAAGAAAATTGTTTGTATCACAATGTTACCCACAAATGGGGTATACTTTAGAATAGAACAAAAATCTGATTAGTAATAATTAATAAATCTTCGCTAATTTTTTCTTGTAAAATCCTCTTTTTAATATAATTACGAAAAAGATATTGTTTAGTTACTTTTTACGTCAAATTTGTAGTAATGGTACACGTCTATGACCATCGCAGTTGAGATGAAAATCATTCAGTTGTATAATGCTTTCACATTCGTTCAATCGCTCATGCGATAACTTCCCAACCCTATAAATTGTCTTTGGTTAACATTCGGCCATTATTGTTTACTCGAATACTCAAGTAAGGAAATCTGGACTATACCTACTAATTTTGGATCGAAATTTTTAATATGGCGGGTAATTGCCCGTACGTACAGATACGTACGTTTTAAAGTAAGTTCGTGTGGTGAAACCTAAGGGTCAAACCTTTATGGATAGGTATAGGTACTTCAAATCTGTATCTGCGTACATCGGATTACGCAATGGCATGTGATATCGTTTTATTCTTCTGGCTTTATTTGGCTGGTTCTTAGCCGAAATATAGGCGGGTAATACTAGTGATAGCCGGATCTTCTTTACTCATAAGCCATAATTTAAAGTAGGTATTTGCCCATTCTCGTAATAAATAATCATGATATTGCTCTCTATCACGTTTGTGTCATTGAGATACCTATTCTCACGACTCATGATAAGATTAAATAGGTGCATACTCTATAAACTTTTATAATAAATTCTTTCCAGAATCAGGCTATCCATTGATGAAAATCCGCAGATTTTAGTGTTTGTGATAATCTCAAAATCCAATATTCTACGGATTTCCTCACTCAAATAAACAATGAGATAATTGCGAATAGATCTTGCATAGATAAACAAACTGCAGAGGGACGCTGTTTTATAACAAATTCGTTCTAACATATACTATAGTAGTGGCGGTAATAACTAGAAGTTTTGCGAACATATTCTACTAAAAAGAAAATACGCGTCGAATTGAGAACCTCCTCTTTTTGTGTTTTTTGAAGTCGGTTAAAAACACGTTTATAAATGCGAAAAGTGTTTGTGTGTTGGTTCATCTTTTTCAATCACGCCACAACAGAACGACGGAACTCCTTTTCTGCATGGGTAGGTATAGCTGAGGGCTTAGTGGCGTATAACTACTTACTAATTTTTACCCCGGAACAATAAAGGTTTTCCGCGAGATTTAAAAAAAAAACCCCACGCAATCGAAGTTGCGAGCAGAAACTATTTTTAGTATAAGATAATTAGATAAGGGTTGTGATGGTACTCCGGGTTTTAATTTCGTAGCACTTTACTTAGGTAATTACCGACCGTCTGCAAAAACACATTACATTAACGTGACCACTATTGCACTTTATAAGATTGCCGTTTCTACGATTATGTGAGATTCAATTTAATCCTTTCTATTACATCGTATTAAGCGAACCGTTTTGTATATAACAATCTTATTTTATCTACTATTATTGCGCTAAATGGATTTAGTTTTACCGTTATTTTAATCTTTATTGAGCTGTAAAGGTTTACGCGGTGTACCTGTACCTATGTCATTAAGGAAGAGGGTGTGAAATTTCTAATTGAAAGCGTTTGTCTTACCGTTAAAGTAACATTAAAGAAATTCATTCTGTTGTTACTTGGAATCGTGAAATGTGAATAAAGCAAAGTCACTCTTAATTAAAGCGAAAATATTCCAGTAAAATTATTATTAAGTATACAGATGAGAACCTCATGTTACTGTGTTTTCGTTTAATATGATCTTCAATATAAATGGGTCCAGTGCTTGAACATAATAATTATGATAAATATTGTGGATTTTTTCTTAAGTCTCTTCATCAGTTTCTTAAGTTTGTTTAAAGTGGTTGTGATAAAATTGGTATTGTTTATGGCAACAAATCTGCCTTTTTAGTTTGTTTCAGATTTTAATTAGTACCTACTTCCCTAATTCGATTCCCTATTTTTATTTTTTGCACATTAATTAGATAAGCACAAAAGTGTATTGGCATCACAATAAAAATAATTCTTTCTCTTAGCTATTCACAATACACTACTAAAATATTCTACTTATTTCAAGAAACAAATAACGAAATGAAACCTTATTAAAAGTCACAACTCACAACCCGAAAAACTTTGACATAATAACCGCCATTTGTTTCGGTCGAAAAATCTCTTGAATTCAGTTGCGATACCAGGAAAGAATAATTTAAGTAATAGAAGGTTATCTATACTTATAATAAAACTGTAACTGGAAGATTTCTGTACATTTAATATATTTTGAAAATTTTAACCGGGGGATGCTTTATTATCGATACTGAACCCAAAACAGATTTTTATTTAATTTTTGTCTGTCTGTCTGTCTGTTCGCGCATCACGCGAAAACTACTGAACGGATTTAAACGAAATTTGGTATAGCGATAGCTGATACTCCGGGTCAACATATAGGATAGTTTTTATCCCGATAAAGCATAAGGCTACTCCAGTATAGGGGAGGAAATTTTTCGTTGATTTTACTCCATAACTCAGTCAAATATGAACTGATTTTTATAATTCTTTCTTTATTAGAAAGTGTGTACTCTAAGAAATATTTTGCCCAATTTTGGTGAAGATCTGCTAAATATTATCGGAGATAGAGGACAGAACTTCTCTCGGATTTCTAGGTCACTCGCATACGATATATACTACGTATAGATCTTATTACATCCATACCATAGCCATATCATTGAACTCCAGGCCCTAGGTCCTCAATCCTGATGCTGCTGTGAACTGCCTACATTAATCATGGATATTTACGAACTGTCGATTGTGGACTGATATTGTAGGTGCCAAATATTTCAAATATAATGCTGTAGTGGAGGACTCAATTCTGATGCTGCTGGGTACTGCTCACCAATGGTAGGTACCAAGTATGAACTACGTAGTGTAGTGGCATAACGCAGCCGAAAAAAATTTCGCGTCTCCGTTTTCCGTTTACTAAATTTTCCCACCATAGCTTTAAATTCATAGATGGCATCAATCTATTCAGCTAATTTCATTATCGCTCGGTTCGATTAAGGAATCATCCTCCTACCCACAGTAA
Organism: Oeneis ivallda; assembly: GCA_029955525.1. NCBI lineage: Eukaryota > Metazoa > Arthropoda > Insecta > Lepidoptera > Nymphalidae > Oeneis > Oeneis ivallda. Next base: position 14,093,769 of record JARPMR010000007.1, read on the forward strand.
ACCAGTAAGCTACAACATTGAACTACTGGTACCAAACTTCTCAATCCCGATGCTGCTGATGATAATACCCACCTAAATAGTGGCTGTTTACAAAATGTCGATAGTGAATTGATATTGTAGGTACCAGGTGTAGACTACATGTGGTATGGTGCAATCGTAAAAAATGTCTCACGCACTTCATTCGCGATAATGTCGATTGTAGATTTCTTTATAACTGACTTCGAAAAAGGAGTAATCATTTTTTTAATTTTTTTTATGTATGTTCACCGATTACTCGAAGACGCCTGAACCGACCAAGACCAAGTATGGACTAAATAGTGATGCAATGTAATCGTAAAAAATTTCGATCTCGCTTCGCTCGCGAAAATGTCTTTTCTTAATTAGTATTGTAATAAGCAGGTATAAAGTACACAGTTAAAAAGTGCAGTCCTAAAAAACGCGCTCGCTTCGGTCGCGAAAATGTCAGTCTTGCGTTGCTGTTGTAGGTGCCAAGTATGGACTACATAGTGGCGTAGTGCAATTGTAAAAAATGTCGCACTCACTTTATTCGCGATGATGTCGATTATAGATAGCTTTTGTAGATACCAATTAGTATGCACTAAAAAGAGGCGTAGTGCGATCAAAAATTTTCGCGCTCGCTTCGCTCGCGGAAATATCAATTTCAATTGCTACTGTAGGCGCCAGGTATGAACTACGAAGAAGCGCAGTGCAACCGAAAATTTTCGCGCTCGCTTTGCTCACGAATAGGTGTCTTTTCTTAATTGGTATTGTAAGAACCGAGTATGAAGGACACAGTTAAGTAGTGCAGCCCTAAAAAAATTTTGCGAAAATGTCCGTTTTGGATTGCCAAGTATGGATTACATAGGGATGCAATGTAATCGTCAAAATTTTCGCGCTCGCTTCGCTCGCGAAAATGTCTTTTCTTGATAGGTATTGTAAGAACCAGGTATAAAGTACATAGTTAAGTACTTAGTGTAGTCTTCGCTCGCTACAGCGTCGGTTTTATGTTGCAAATGTAGATGCCAAGTATGGACAGTGCTGGTACCAACCCTTAAATATTGGAGCTGCTGGGTGAGGCCCACCTAATAAGTGGGGATTTTGAAACTATCGATTGTGAATTGATGTTGTCTGTAGGTGCCAAATATGAACTAAACAGAAGCGGAGTGCAATCGAAAATTTTCGCGCTCGCTTCGCTCGCGTAAATGTATCTTTTCTTAATTGTTATTGTAAGAACCAAGTATGAAGGACACAGTTATGTAGTGCACAGTTAAGACTACATAGTGATGCAATGTAGTCGTACAAATTTTCGCTTCGCTCGCGAAAGTGTCTTTTCTGAATTGGTGTTGTAAGAACCAAGTATGAATAATATAGTTAAGTAGTGCAGTCCAAAAAAATTTCGCGCTCGCTTCGCTCGCGAAAATTTCCTACGCTAGGGCTGTGTGTTTTATAGATGCCACCTAATATTCAACTAATTTCACTACCGTTCGGTTTGTATTGGGAATCGCCCTCCCCCACCCTGCATCACTGGACTACATCATTGAAGACCAGTTACCAACTCTTCAATCCTGATGCTGCTGGGTACTGCCCACCTAAATTGTGGGTATTTACGTAATTTCGATTGTGTGGTGTGTAATTGTAGGTTTGTAGGTACCAAGTAGCTCTAAAATATAATATAGTGGCGTAGGACAATCGTCTCAAAAACCTCGCGATTAACACAAAGCGATTCTTTTTTAATTCTTTTTCCACGCGGACGAAGTCGCGGGCGTCAGCTAGTTATTATATATTAGCTGTCCGGGCAAACTACGTTCTTTCAAAAGTTAAAACAAAAAAAGATTTTTTTTTTATTAAAACCTTCCGTGGACCTGGAACATACAAAAAAATAAATTAACCGAATTGGTCCATCCATTCTTGAGTTATGCGCTTACCAACATTCATTATTAGGGTTCCGTACCCAAAGGGTACCAACGGGACCCTATTACTAAGCCTACGCTGTCTGTCCGTCCGTCCGTCCGTCCGTCCGTCTGTCAGCGGGCTGTATCTCGTAAACCGTAATAGATAGACAGATGAAATTTTCACATATTATGTATTTCTATTGCCGCTATAACAACAAATAATAAAAATTAAATTAAATTAAAAAAATTAAATTAAAATATTTCCATGGGTAAGTACATGGAAATATTTTTATTTAATTTTTTTTAACGGAACCCTAAAAGAGCGAGGCCCGACTCGCACTTGGCCGATTTTTATTTATATAGAAGATTTTTATCACAGGATAAATCGTATAGTACCTAATCGTTATATTTTGTGGCCTAAGTAGTTTAAATAAAGTGAAACTAATAGGACCCTTTAGACGGAAAGGTTTGATCAGCAGGTTGAAAACCGGGGGCGCGGTCTACTCACTGTCTTCATCTCATACACCACTACAATAAAATTGCAGCCGTGCAGTCAGCTTGCGTTCCAAATGTAATATATCTGCATAGACACTGCACTGCAATATGTAATTATTGAAACACGTTGAAACTTCGCGAAACTTGGCGAATGCTTTAATGTTGTTATCGAGCAGGCTGGCGCATAATACGAGACCTATTAAAACTATGGAAACTTTGTTGGTTTGTGTAATGGATTGGTGGAAACCATTAACATGTTTTAATGTATGAAATTGCCAGAAAGTGCAGTGTTTACTCGCCTCTAGATAAACAGCTACAAGACCATATATTACCAATGCAAAATCCTGCATTATCTATGATCAACAGTCCACGTCTATTGGTATATTCCACTTAAACACACACAAACACACACTTTTTTACAATTTTTGGTCAGTGGAACTCAATCAATAAAGTTGAATGAAGAAGTAAATTTGTATTGCCTCGGTATTATATCACTGCAGATAAGATTCCTAAATACAAGTTTTTTAAGTTGTTTAGGGAGGGTTTCATAGTTTAAGTTAGATTTACTTTAATTTTTAAGTATATGAATTGCAAAATACTTAAATAAAATGTTCGTAAGCGCAGAAACGAGTGAGATTGACGTTCTTTCCGATTAAGTTGCCGACACGTGCACATCTACATCGCTAATTTAAAACTTCCTTTGACTACTTATAAGGCGAATCTCACACTTCGATGCGCCCCGGGAGCGTGATTCTGCGCGATTCCACGCGCGGGGATGTTTCGTTGGTGTGCGACACCGTGCGTGTTTTCTATACAAATTAAAGTAGGTACTTACGAACAACCACACGCAGGCCCGTGTCCTGGAGTGGGGCGCTTCGCAGTGTGAGATCCGCCTCATATCAATTTTTTTTAAAAAAAGGCTGACTTTTTCTTATTGTATTTTCGTTTTCGTCGTCAACCGATAGACACACGCCACAATTTCGCCACATTTCACACGCCACAATTTCGCACTACTTGTGTCCAACATTTCGCTGGAAACTTCGGTTGCCATGCCAGCAACTTGAGACTCCAACGCCTTACAGTTCTTCAGATGGAACAGCTTCCTACGCAACTCGTTGAACTAATCTCGTGACTCTGGTTTTAAGTATCTAAGTATCTGCTCATTTCTAATTTGATCACGTAGAGAAACTCCAAGCATACCTACCTCTCTCTATCGCCTTTTGGTGGTCGCGTAAATTCGTAACCAAATCTTTCAAATTCGTTATATGGAGCGTGCGCCAGCGTGAGAGACAGTAGCAGTTGCATGATTTTATGACTCTTTCTGTGACTCTGGTGTAACTTTTCAAGTGTACTTTCAGCTGTGCGTACGTGAGTAATGGACGGAAGAAGGAAGGAGAATTTTTCCATCTCTTTTCTGTCCATAGAAATTGACACTAGGCTCTGTTAGGTTTAAGTTATGTGAATGCACAATAACCGCGTTGCTCTGTATACATATTTGCTCACTTCTGCTGACTGTAAATAAAAGACTCTTGCTACGATTTCAGATCCTAATTAGGACAATAGTTCCATTTCAAAAAAAAACTTTAGTAATGAGAAAATGCTAATGGCTAGTTCATTTCAACCCAGTTTCGTTTCGAAATACATCTTGGCATTGTTCCAAATATCGAATGGTGAAAGTTTCCTGTAGTTTATGGTCATATCGTCGATTCGGGTGATGGATGTCTAAAAGTGATTACTTCGTCAGATTCCATTTGAGCTTTGATGGTAAATTCATGAAAGGCAATTTGTGAATACAAATTAGATTTCAAAATCGAAAGGAGCGTATTCCGTAAGTATCAAAATGGTACTTATCAAGGTCTTTATAGAATAGAGAAATATGTAGGAAATAAATTATTTGCATTTCAATTTGCATTTCTTTTGCATTTCAAACCAAACCGCTTTCTTTCACAAGTAGTAAAAAGATAAAGGGTGACGTTTGCTAATACGGTTTAAATAGTTTTTTAAATAATGCTTACTAAAGGTACTCGTCTCTAACAATAAATATCCTAAATAGCCCGTACATAAAAGCGTTTATTGGAGCGCTCCGGGCGATGTTGGCAGTTGGACGATGTGAAACGTCAGGATTCAAATACCGGAAAGTTTTTGTTGGTGATTAGACTGCCATATGAAAATATTTAAATTAAGTTAAACTTTTACCTGACAAAATATATAAGGAAAATTAAGTATATAGGTACTTAACGCTAAACGTATCATTCATTCATCCATCTCTACCCCTAACCTAATAGACCCAAGGCCCGAAACTAGCAATCTCCTCTCAGAAAAGGGTTTCACACACACGGACCACTATCAGTCCTAACCACTAGGTTATCAAGCTGCTATTTTTATTTTGCGATAACTCCTAAGATATTCATTTAAATTGTATGGTGTAAAGGACTATCATAATGTGTATGAAATGCGTAAGGTAACTAACGTATTTAAGTTGATAAGGATTAATACTGTATCTGTCTAAATCATAGACGAATGATATTTACTGTGGTTCATTTGTCAAAGGTCTAAATAGATTTCCAATTACCGCATAGTACGTGACCATTTTTTAGAAGTTAAAATGGGTATATTGAGCTATCCTTAAAAGATAGATGATATGCCATCGCGGACTTTTTTGTAAAGAATTATCCCACCATACCGACGCCATACTTTTTTTTTGTTATATCTCAAAGGGATTAATTAGCCAGCGTTTTCGATGAAAGCTCCCAGGCGGCTTAAATTTTTCCGACATTGTCAACAATTATCGTCATATTTTAACCAATTTACACAAAATCTTAACAAATTATACACTACAGCTTTGTCATGAATCACCCTATCTATTGGTGAAAACCGAATTAAAATCCGTTCGGTAGTTTTGAGTTTATCGCGAACAGACAGACAGACAGACAGGGACGCGGCGGGGAATATATTTGTCTTATAATATGTAGTGATATATAAAGTCATTTAATTGTATCGAGCGATTTATATTACGCCGTCTACACGTTATAAGGGACTTTATATAAATAGGTAGGTATAGTAGATACATATTTCATTATATGTACATACATATAAATTAATTATGTAAAACAAAATATCAATGAAAATATCAATTATGTAACCTTTTTATAAAGTTGCATAAGTTAAATCGGCTTGGCATCCAGCTGCCCACAAGAAAGTATAAAATAGCTATTTATGCAACTGCATCGTAATGAGGGTCATTTTAATTCGAGTGCTGTTTTTTGATACGAGGCTTGCCGAGTATCAAAATAGGATAGTACGAGAATTAAAATGACTAATTACGTTCAGTTGCATACAAGATTTTATCTACGACAAGGAAGTAAAATCATTATCAAAATACGCCGTAGGCTCAATAAAGTAACAAAAAGTAACTCCGTAAGTCGCCACTAGCCGCCTGTGGCGCCTCTGTCAACAAAAAGTAACTCCGTAAGCCGCCACCAGCCGCCTGTGGCGCCTCTGTCATATGAACGGTACAAAAGTGCCAGAACTCAGAGCCTTAGCTTTAGGTATCCTATTTTAAGAAGATAACCATTTCGATTCAGCTCCCATACAACGAGCTGCATCGAAATGAGAAGCAAAACCGAAAGAGGGTTCATTTCGATTCAGCTGTCAAACTCGAAATTGGAACTTTTCGATGCTGGAGTAGATAAAACTTATTACAATGTAATATGGCTTCATAATAATATTGTAAAATGATTATTTTGAAAAGAGCAACTGCTGAGTTTCTTGCCGGCTGTTCTCAGCAGAATTCATTCATTCAGAGTTCATTTCAGAACCGGTGCTAGAGTCATGACTTGTCATAAGAGCCACAGGTGAAATAAATAATTTTGAATTTGAATTTCATATTCTGACAAGGGGCAAGTGCTGTTCCTATATATGGACGCTTGTACCTGTGGACACAATCGATTCCGTCTAAACTAGCAACCCTAAAATTCTAATTTGAACGCGAACTGTCAACCGTAGACAAAGCTTTACGGTACAAGCGTCCATAGGAACAGCACTTGCTCATACCTACTTGTAAGGAAAACTCGTTTTGCATTCAAACAAGACCGCTCAATACGCAACAAAGAGATTTGGAGTTTGCCTGAAGTTAAATTTTGCTTCGCTTTAGATGAGATGAACGCGTAAGTATAGCTGATATTCAGTAAATACTCGTAAGTAGGTCACCTTTGAAGGAATAACTATTATGGAAAATAAAAATCTGATAAAAACCAATGAATTTTCTTCTCTTAATAACGTTTCTTTCTTCTGGGATTTAATATTATAATTGATGTTAAGGACAATTTAATTCTCAGACATCTCATCTAAGTTAGCATTAATGGTAATAAAATATCTTGGATTTCCATGCACTTTAAACATAAATCATTTGTCGACACATATTGCTGATCCAGTAACCTCTTTTAAACTAACTCAATTCAATTCCCGCAAGCAGGGGCTACTGGCTAGGGGCCACTTTTTCAATTGGCACTGATAGATTGCCAATATAAAAACTGCCAAAATGTCAAATTTATTCGTCGGTTAAACTTAAGCGATGGTAAAATAAGGTCTTAAAGATTTCCATACGTTCATCATTCGAATTGGCGATGCCGCTGTAAACCAGTTGAAAAGTTTTGCTAGGCGGTAGGTATATTTGAGCTCTGGCACTTTGCCAGGAGGTAACTTTTCCAACCAAACTAGGTCGGAATGACCTGTCCATTACATTTTGGAAGGTTCTCGAGTATTGCTTTGGGATTGATTATAAAACAAAGGCATTTCAGATATGGCGGTGACAGAATTGGATAGTATCTATTTATAGAGGCATCATTATAATATGTAGATAAAGAGCTTGATTTTTAGATCTTATACCTAAGTCCTATAAACATATAATATACTAGCTGATGCCCGCGACTTCGTCCACGTGGTTTTAGTTTTTAAAATCCCTCGTGAACACTGATTTTCCGGGATAAAAAGTAGCCTATGTCACTCTACAGGTCCTCAACTATAGTACCCATGCATAAAATCACGTCAATCCGTGGCTCTGTTGTGGCAAGATTGAAGGACAAACCAACAAACAAATACACTTTCTCATTTATAATATTAGTATGATTAGAATATTAAATTGCATAGGAAAACACTGTAACATTACGTCCATACGATGTATTACATCCATACCTACTATGTAGTATGTAGGTATAATGATCGTTTGGCAAAATCTGACGCCTTTGGATCCACGATGGCTATATACGAGTACAAATACCAGCATAAGATGAGCCGTACATTCAAAGTATCTTGTAGATTCCGGGGTTCAAGTTATTTGGACCTATACTGAAGCCTGCTATAATTTCTGAACTGCTAAATTGACGACCTTGAAATAATTACAGAAAAATCTCTAAAGCCCCTGCTTTCTAACGAAAAAAGAATGAATGAAATCGGAATACGCCTTAATGAATTACAGCTAAATACACATTTTGACTTTCATCCCCTCTCCCAAGGGAACCGTGCTGAATTTCGGGATAAAAGTATCCTATATTATACCTCGTAGTATGACTTTCAATCATGCCAAGTTTCATTTAAATCCGTCTAGTAGCTTCGGCGTGATGCGCGGCCAAGATACAGACAGACAGACAGACAGACAGACAGACAGACAGACAGACAAAAAATTTAAAAAAAATCGTTTTGGCTTCAGTATCGATTATAGAGTGCCCTCAAACAAAAATTTTCAAAATATCTTCAATGTACAGAATTGGACCTGTTACAGTTTTATTATATTATAGTAATATATTATACATAAAATAAAATCTTAATATATATAAATTACGTGTCACGTTGTTTGTCCGCGATGGACTCCTAAACTACTTAACTGATCAAACTTCGTAACTATCTCTAATTTGGTCCAACTTGAAAGATAGGATAGTTTTTTTGGATTAGGATAGTTTATTTGTTTTATTTATATAGATAAGTTGGCAGTACGAAGTTCGCCGGGTCAGCTAGTAATGTATAATTAAACATTATGTTCATGGGGTACCCCGCCCTCATAAAAAGTTTGTAATTAACTAAGTAATGTTTAATATTATGTTTTTTATAAAATAAATTATTCTTATTCTTATTCTTATACAAAACGATTAAATCATTTAATAAATTGAATTGTAATGATATCAGACTTGTGTGTCAGATGATAAATCGTCAGTTGTTAAATACCCCAAAAATAATTATCGTGTCAGTAACCCTTTAGAGTAGGGTTCATAATTAATGTACCAAAAGTGGTTAGTCTTGCCGAGATGCAGAGAGTTGTTTTTATTAGAGCAGCAATGTACGACGAAATGTACTCAACTCGAGTCTGGTTCAGATTACTTCGTCATCAAAAAAGCTGACGCTTGAGACGCTGAATTCGAGGTGCTTGCATGAGAATCGAGTCGCAGGCTCCCCTAGAAGTCTTAACTCTTAACCTTATTAGTCCCTCCGCACCTTTAACCGTCGGGCTATTGAGGCTTTTTAGGTTGGGTTATTCTTTGTCGATTACAAAAGTTGGTGATGACAATATGGATTCTTAATAATAATAGAAAAATAGCTACTTATTATATTATTTTCTCACTAAAGTTTACCTCCTACCGCGCTTTCAGTGAAAAACATTACTATTACTGGGGAAACTTGGCAATTAATCGGCTTAAGTCTCATTAGTTTAAAACAAAAAAAAAAACCAATGTCGGGTACTCTTGCTGAAAGTAAATAAAAACTACAAAATAAAACAATCAGAAGGTAACTCTTTTAGTTTTAGTAAAGTAAAGAATAACTTTAAAGTAAGTAGGGGTAGTAAGTGCAATTCTGACAATCATACGTAGATTGTTCAATATATTTGATTGTTGTTGATAGCATCAATGGTTGTGATGAGCCTATGAAACTTAAAACTCGCGTAATAAAAGTTCATGTTAGTTCATTCAATACATAGATATTTTAAATCTGCTTTATGATCGCAACCAAGCGTAGGTTCCTTCATGAAACGAGATAGGTCTCCAGAATTTCAGACATAATAAGCTTCTTTATATTATAAGGAAGATTGTGTCAAAGCAAGGCGCCTTTTATTCGGAATGTATGCAATGCAATACAAAGAAGTATTTGCCTTTTACTTCATTATTTCGCTGAAAGCGAAGAGGTTCGCTTGAAAAAAAACAAGATCTCCGGATATTAAAGAAGTTTTATACTTCTTTTACCTTACAATTAAGCTAGATATTAAACGCCTTTTAGAAATGTAAATCCTTTTAAGAATTGCAAATATCCAATATCTGTTTTTAGTGTGGATTGTTAGTCTGCAAAAGCTGCTTATTCATTTTCTTTGAATAGTTATTTTTTTGATAAAAATAAGCAAACTTAAATAATACAATCAAAACTTTCATTAAATTCCGAAAAAGATTTTATTCCTATTGTTCGAAGCTCAAAAGTCTCCTACATATTTTCTACGGTAATAAATACATATTTATACATATTTCTTGTAAGATCTTAAAACAAATGCGATAAGATAGATTTTGGCGCGACAACCTCGTGGACTGAACTAAGTTTAAAAATTAAGTCTTGGAGGATTCCCGGTCGGTAAAGTTAGTGCTGGCAAGTTCTAAAAACTATTTTCGTTTTCCACTGTAGATTCTCTTTACTCTTACACGGAGCTGAAACCTTGGAAACTTGTTTTTAGTTATTCAAATATTTTTTTCTTTCGACTTGAACCATATCTACTATTGAATTGTATCAGGTGATCAAATAAAACTTGGCATCTCAAAGCAAACAATCGTCCGCTAGAAACGTGGGTAGATTACATACAGAATAAAGCTAGGTATAAAACCAGGAGCAGTTCCAAAATTTTTTATTTTACTTTGTGCAGTTAAAATACCTACCTAGATTGAATTAAGAGATTAGACGATAGAAAGAACTTTACTTTATTTGTAGACATTGGCTAACTGAACGATTTGTTATATTTAAATATTACACTACTAAGTTAATTTAGTAGTTAAGCAGTGATAGCCTAGTGGTAAGGACTGTGGCCTCCTATTCAGGGGGTCGCAGGTTCGATCTCGGGTACGAACTTCTGACTTTTCGTAGACAAGTGCGTTTAAGTAATCAAATATCACTTGTTTCAACGGTGAAGGAAAACATTGTGAGGAAACCTGCACACCTGAGAGTTCTCCCTAATGTTCTTGAATGTGTGTGAAGTCCGCCATTTCACATTGGGCCAGCGTGGTGGAATATGGCCCATAAATAACCCTTCTCTGAGAGGTGACCTGCGCTCAGTTAGTAGTGAGCCGTTGATGGATTGATAATGATGATAAATAGGTACGGAATCTAAAAAAGAGGCTTAAAAAATATTTATAGTCGAATTTACGTAATGGTAAAACCTTGTTCAACACTTCTTAACTTTTCGTGTCGTTATTTGGGTCGTTTTGTGACAACATTCGTGAGAATTATTTGCGACCTTTTTGATTCCCTTCCTTGAATCGAAAAGGTTTCTAGTGATTATGAAGAACGAAATGAACTACTTTACGTGACCTATGATAAAGGAGTTGTCCAAAATTGGTTTTTTAAATTTGAATTTAATTAACAAGGATGATTTTAATGTAGTTGGATAAAGATCCCAAAAGGCTTCTATCAAAATAATTTACAGATTTTTTAAAGCTTCCGATAATAACTTTTTTTTTGTTTTGACTCATTTCTTTGCTTGTGATTTGTCGTAATTCCTTGTTCCATGTGATTTATACACGGTTAAAAAACTGAAAATATTATTCTATGTAAGTTGTCAATGTCAGATGATTGTCAGGAACAAATAATTTCATTTTCGAATAGGCAGTTCAAAAGTACCTAGTCGTAATTCCTAGTTCATGGTCTGTGATTCCTAGTTCCATGGTTCAAAATGACATGTATTTGGTTCAAAATGACATTTACGTGACATTAACCTGTGCCAGATTTGATAGTCTATAGATTATAAAAGTTTTTAGTGTTACCATCCATTGAAAAATATTTTCTACAAACGGGATTTTTCAAAATTATAAAAAAAACCGAGGACTCTAAAATTATTATTTTTATGGCGTTTAATTTTTTTTTTTTTTTCTCTTTCACGTAATGACAGTTTGGTTCTGGTTAATGGACACTCAGAATAAAAAACCACCCTCCATACTAAACTGGGACATGTCTTTTTGAAAGAAGGTTTAGATAAGCAAGTTCCTGTAATTTGGAAACTTTAGACACTTTTATTCTATACTTCAGGGAAAATTATTGGTTTATTTTACTAAAACGGCGCTTCATCCACTTATTTTATAATAATAGAGGTTTTGTTGGGATTATACTTCCACCTACGTCGAGGACGGTTTTGAGTAATAAGTTTAATGATTTATTATCAGGCTTTTAAGATAATGGCCGGGCCGGAGGACAGTCATATCTATCCAGTTACTGACTTGGATCTACGTTGCTGAACCAGCACAATCGATTGATTATTATTAATATATTAATAAATAAAGTCACCAAACTAGGGTCACAAGTTTGCTGCATTGACACCCTAAAAAATTATGTAGACATTATGAATTAGAATAAAATAAAGAGACTCATTTTAGTATTTGTCAGGTACAGTGGTATGTTGACTTTACAGGTTATTAAGTTTAGCTCCAAGCGATGTCAACCACCACAATCGTTTGAATTCATTTCCATTAAGGTGGATTATACGGGTCTGCCCGCGAAAACCAAATTTAATTTGGTTTTTCGCATTTTGTAAACTAATACGACAAAGTAGGCTTATGGCATTGCATATAATTGCGTCAATGGAGTATCATCTTCACAGGTTTATTTAAAAATCTTTGCTTGAAAGTGTCCAGTTTAAGAAATTAGTCAGAATATCGAGTTGGATGTGAGTTACTCAAAAATTAGTTGATCTGAAGAGTGACACAGGAAACGGGTATAAGGGTTCGCTTGAGTTCAGAAAACCTAACATAATAGCTGCAGGTAAGTGATATGGGCTCAAGCAAATATTTTTATTTATTTACTCCTAGAAATACCTGGGGACACCTTACAGTTACCCCATTCATCTCCCTGGGTCTCTTAACCCATACCCATTATACGCACCCATGTTACCCAGTCAGAAGTAATCAAAACCATATATACCTATGTATGTATCCTAAAGTGTCAATGTAAGTACATATACTTGTGAATATATGTGAATAACACGATACACTCGGATAGTAACGAGTCCATAGCGAAACGAAAATCCGACGAAATAAAAATGTGACGAAACGAAAATCTGTCAAAATGGTATAAACTCGAATAAAGAAGGCCATTATTCGACGAAGTGTCAAACATTTTTCATTTCTAAGAATATTTTAATCAATAAAACTTATTGATGAAGCCTGAAGGTAAACTTAAACAACAAGACTCAAGAACGAAGACGGTATTTATAAACATTTATATCCATGCATAATCTTTACATCGCCATGAAGGGTGAACGAGACTAAAGGGAAAACTTGGATAAAATATTTGTATTAGGAGTTTTCTGGCTCTGAGGCAGTCGTAACTTAGCTATGTTATATTTGAAAAGTTAACATTGTTTACATTGAATATACTTTCAGTACCAGTGTACACAGTTGAGGTAAAAATAAACAATTTTTTTTAAACTGCACTAAAAATCGGATAAAGCATTTGGAGTAATGCCACGAAAAATACAACAAAATTATTTCAGTCTTACTTATTTAACGTTCAAAAGTTCTAAATCTATTTTTCTGGCGAGCGCAGGTGCTTGTTTAAAACAATTTTCAATTATAACTTGCTGGATCCAGACGTATCAAATTATATTTTAATTAAACGCCGAATATACAATATTAAACAAACAAGAGCTATGAGCCCTTACAGACGGAGGGATTCATATTTTTTAATTTTGAATTCAGACATACATTTTAGTTATTATGGATCATATACAAATTCGTTTCTGGTACAATAAATATCTGCCTTTTAGGCTAAGCTATGGTAAAAAAAAAGCTATTATGGATTGAACAAGTTATGGTTCTTTAATTTTTTACCAAAATTTGACCTTCAATATTAATTATGTAGGTAATTATAAGAATATAGGTACTAACTTATAAAACTCAGTGGGTATCATAACTCAGTACGTGATCAGTACTCCTTTGTGTTTTGGTGCGCAAGTTTAAGGTTTATTAAGCTACAAGATTATGCCCGCGACTTCCTCCGCCTGGATTGAGGTTTCTTGATTCCCACGGGAACCCTATAACCCTTCCAGGATAAAATGTAGCCTATGTGTTAGTCCAGGGTATAATCTATCGCCATTCCAAATTTCAGCCAAATCCGTCCAGTAGTTTTGCGTGAAAAGAGTAACAAACATACACACACACACACACACAAACTTTCGCTTTTATAATATTAGTGTGATGTGATGAAGAGTGATAGTGTGATGTGAAGTGTGATGTGATGTGATACGCTTTGAGAGTTTGTCTATTTTTTGTCCGGGCTAATTTTTGGAATGACAAAACCGATTTTGACAGGACTTTTACAACCAGGTAGGTACAGTATACCTACTGTATACTGAGCCTAGATAATTACCACACATTTTTATAGAGTTCCCGTAAAGCTACTAAAAAATAACAAAATATTTTTTACTATTAATCGGAGTTACTAATTAATTATGAGAGGTTCCTTTAAATTATTTTATTTCTCTGTATTTATTTTTGTTTATTCGTACAATAAATAATATTATTTATGTCCTCGTCCAAGAAATCACAAGCAATTGGCGGGCTAGAGTTATAATTGGAATTATCTTCAAGCTCTGTCCCTACCTACCCTAAGGTCTTTATAAGGCTGGCCTATTCCTTTTTATAACTTAGACATTTTAACTTTCCATTCGATGAAATAGTAGTGAAGCGTAAATAAGTTACCAACAAATAACAAACGACTTTTACGGCATAACACCAAGAAAATAAAATCTGAAGTTATACTAAATGACTAGATCGAAACTGGGTTCAAATTGCAAAGTAATTAATAAACTACATCGCATTTTCGTTGATCATTAACAAAAGTTTTGATAAATCGTTCCGTTTGCTTCAATAATGCTATAGCAAATTAATTGTTTGTTTAGGGAAAACCTAATGGATTCTTTTACATAAAGGTACGAGTTCGTAGCAAACTGAGACTACATCAGCAGGCGACGTGTCTACGCGATACTACTAGGGTTTCTATGTATTTCTTGTCGCGGCGATACGTCGCCTGCTGTGCTGTTGTAGACGGCTATGAACTCCTACCTTAATTCCTTGTGACGCAGAAAATAATGACAAAAATAACTAATACAATCTTCAGTCTCTTCAGGGGTTAAAATATAAATAAATTTAACATTATACGACTACCTACTTACGTATATTTGAAACTGAGTACTGAAACGACGAAAATTGTAGAGCCGCGCCGACAGAGTTTGGCTTTCATACCTACTCTACGTGAGTATATAACATTATATAGAAACAAATTCGGGGCATGCTTTATAGGTAGGTATTATGATTATAAATCTACTTGCAATATCTTTAGGAAAGCGCTTTCTATCTTAGTATGATGGTGAGTTCATTGGCAAGCCGCTCCTCTTCCAGGCATTGACTGCGCCTTACCAATATGAAAATTAATCGATTTCATTTATGGCCTTGACGCTACGCATCGTCGCACATATAAAGGCTACCGTATAACTTACCTACTACTCTCCTAATGGAAATCTTCCTGTAAAAGCCAGATGCACGTCAGGAGTTTAAGTAAAAGTACCGTTAAAGTTAAATTTTACTACCAAAACAAAATTAAAGTTGTAGTGAGTTGAGTAAAAATTCAAGTATTATCTATTTCGTATGTAAGTATTGATATTTATCGTCCACTATTTATAAATATCAACAATTAAATTGTGACGTACTATTACTACTTGTTGTAAAAGTGACGGGGCATATTTCTTGCAGGTATTCATAACTATATTTTGTCCCAGTAGTGCAACTGTTATGAGGATATAGACGCAGTGGTACTACTGGGGAAAAAGTCCCACTAGTTCAACGGTTGAACTAATCAGTTCAACTAGTGGGAATATGCCATATTTTCTTAAGTAAGAAGTTAAGCTTACCTGTCAACCAGGTACCATTAAAAGGTTTATAGTGATCCGTTAGCACATCTTCGAGGGACGGTCTAATTCCCCTCCCTCTGCCATCATCACCAACTGGTGTCAGCAATGCTATGCTGAATACTATAAGGCCCAGTACCGCTGCGATCACCAGCAACGCGATGAGGATGCCACGCCAGTTCCTCTGGGTTGGTGTTGTTGCTGCAAGTTCCTGAAAGGAAAGGAATACATTAATGCTGTCGAAAGAGAAAAAGTTAAAGATACATAGCGAAAGGGGAATATTCATATTCAGCATGACTAATCTTAATATATATATTTCTTGTGTGCGTGTGTATGTCACTGAACTCCTCCTAGACGGCTGGACCGATTTTGAAATTTTTTGTGTGAGTTCAAGGGGATTCAAGGATGGTTTAGATTCACAATTTGGTCCACTGGAAAATGTTTATTTAACTAATTTTTCATTTATAAGTAGTGGCGGTAAGAAGTTCGCTGGGTCAGCTAGTATTCTTTCAAAAAAACAAGCAATAACAGAAACATCATCAATGCTTATTTGTAGGAGCGAATGGGTTGATCTATTTATCAAGGGGTGACGTCATATTCTCTCAATAGAATAAAATATCGTTAGTCAAGTAAAAAATTTGGCACAGCAATATTAGGTGCAAATGTGCCTACGCTTTTTGCGAGCGTATAGCGTCAGCTGCCAAGGGCAGGGCCCCAAGCTCTGGTTTTATTACATTTTAAGATGAATTTATTTGAACAATAATAGCTTTGATCGCTTCGCAGCAATTTTTTAATAAAAATATTTTCTCATTACCTAAATTGTGTAAATATTTTTGGGATTTTCGATTTAACTCTATTAATATATAAATAATAATTAAGCTAAGAAGAAAAAGGTCAGCGCAACGGTTTTATGCCCGTGTGTGTTTTTAAAGGTTTGTAGATTAAAATTCGAGCTTTTTTGCAGTTTTATAGATAACTACAGTCTATTGAAGAGAAATATTAAAAATAATTTATTCGTTTATCCAATACATAATAAACACAAATAATATCTACATAGAAATACGTACATTGTACAAACTCGTACCTACTTGTCATGATTTTAATTTATTAATAAGATATTGTTTTGATTTTTGTTGATCGAGTGTCATGATTTTCAATTAAATAAGATAATATTTGACCTAAATTATATAGCATGAAACGGGAAATAAGGAAATACTGACTTGAAAATGTATTAAAATGGAAATGTAAGCTGATTGGTTGAATGGAAGGGGAAATTGTAATCATTGGTCCCTTTTGTTAGTCTAAAAATATAAAAGGGAAATGTGAATTAGTTTAAAGTTAGTTCTCGTTGAGCGTTGGAGCTGACTGTGGCTCCATAAGTGTTTTTGATATTTACGTTTATAGTCTAAAAGATGTGCTGTCGTGGAGTTTCTTTGCCCTTTCTTCTCCACGTCTATAGCACCTTGCGAAACGGGCAGTAGAGTCATTTTTATAATAAAAGGATCTATACTGAACAACCTAAATAAATACAGATAGATATTGATGAAGGAGTTTTCTTTACATACTTAAAATCTAAATTAAAAAATAAGTGTCTGTATACTCTGAAAGGGTCCAACTCATTGAAAATCAAGTTATGTTCAGCAGTTTGTTTACTATAAACTCGTTTCGATACCGTGGACCTTTGTTTTCTACGAGTATTTTAATATTATACTTTTATTTTCCTTATTGCTTTATTTCAGTTCTTATCCACGAGTCACGAAACTCTGATGAAAGGGCACGAAGTTTATTAAACTTTAAGGATCAATACAACTTGAATGAATACCTTAACGAAAGTACCTATCCACTGTAAAATTTAGATTGAAACAAAATTATATCGAACTAGCTGATGCCCGCAAGTTTGTCCGCGTGTATTTCATTTTAAAATATCCCTTGAGAAATTTTTGATAAAAGTAACCTTTATTACTCTCCGTGTCCTTGACTATACCTATGCATAAAATCACGTCGATCCGTAGGTCTGGTGCGGCATGATTAAAGGACAAACCCACAAATAAGCATATTTTTGCATTTATAATATTAGTAAGGATTCTTTCTCTTCCCGTTGTTCTGTGAACTTACATAATCTGTAGTTTTGCTTGCTAAGCCTCATTTGGTATTAGGAGCACCTAAGTTTTCCAAAGTTAAACCGAAACTTAACAGATAGGTATACAACCACAATATTTATAGTGCGATTTTATTATAAAGCTGCCTTCTCACGGAATCAATGAAAGTCAGTACAGTACTTAGTAACAAAATTACTATCAGGAAATTAAAATACACACATCAAAAGTGTCTAGGGATCAAGCATTTTTATGCGGATTTCTTGAGATTGAGATGTGGCTTTGTAATAAATTTATGATTTTATAAATTTATATGGATCCTTTTTGGTGCATTTCATAATTTCATAATCAGCGATTAAAATCCTGCCAGGAAGTCCATCCTTATAGTGGTGGAACCATCATGGTATGGGCGGGTATTTGGATCGGCGGAAGAACTGAGTTGATTTGGATCAGAGGCAACCTCAACGCTCAAATTTATGCTGAGACGATTGTATCAGACGTCATCGTTCCTCTACAAGTGCAAATCGGTCCCTTATTTCAGTTAATGCATGATAATGCACGACCGCACACCGCAAGAGTTGTAAGACAGACTCTCGCCGCAGCTAACATCAATGTCCTGCCCTGGCCTGCTCAGTCGCCAGACTTGAACCCGATTGAGCATGCATGGGATATGCTACAGAGAAGAGCTCTGCCGAATATGGAGGGTATCCAGTGGCAAGAAGACTTTTTTTTGTTGTTGCAACGAACATGGGCGGCCATTCCACAGCGTGATTTGGATGAACTCATTTTGAGTATGCCAAACCGATGTTCTTGTGTTGTTAGTGTTCGCGGTAGAAACACGGATTATTAATTGTTTAAGTTACCCAATAAAATTTTAAAGAAAACTGTTATTTCAGTCTTTTTTTCGAACTTTAATGTTAGTGGTTCAAATGTCAAAAATCCCTTTATTAGGAAAATGGCAAATTTCTTTATTAATGCAAAGGTGACTTGGTTTATCGTTACTGTGACAAACGAAAACACTTTATTTGATGAATCCTTAAAGAAAATTTTAATTAATATCAATCAGGAGAAAAGTTATTGCAAAAATATATGTTGATCCCAAGACACTTTTGATGTGTGTATTATGATAAATAACGGGCCTTAGTATACAGGCTCTAGTGATGGTATGTACTGTGAAACTAATCCATCAAATCAGCTCAACGTTGAAAATCACAGACTATGGGAAGCCGGGATAATGATATTGTGAAAGGCAAGACAATGGTGCCTAATGTTTCAAATAATATTGACGACTACGGGTACATGTAATTTTTCCATTAGCTCTCACAAAAAGAAATAACATACGAGTAGTAGATCCTTGGCAGGCGCCGAGAAATATTACGTTGTGTTATAGTACAATGTTTGCGTAGCAAAATGCCATTACCATTATACTATCGTTATACCTACTATCGTCCTTGGTAGTTCTAGGGATACATAGTTGAACGGTCAGCTGATACAGTATCCCTCGGGTGGATTCTTATTATTTCTTCATTATCTCGGAGTTAGTAAAAATGTTATTCTATTTGTTGCGATAAATTGACGGAATATGGAAAATTATATTATATTCCTACTTCCGCATGTATCTATCTATGTTCCTGTATCAAACATCAGTCTCAAACTCACGAAAAATAAACTGAACTTACCTAAGCTTTGGTGCTTTTAGTATTTTTTCAATAAAATAATATTTTGTGTAACTATTACAGTATTTTTTTCCAACTTTACTATTATCATTACTGGTGTTTCGGTAATTTGGTAAACTCTCTTATATTTAGATAGCTTTCATAAGAATCTCGTTACATACGTAACGACGTATCTTAGTACTTTTTAGATAATTATGTACTATGTATCTATATATGTATCAATGTACTATGTATGTATCTATATTATTTACTTTAATATATTTTATAATAATAAATTTATTTGCCAAATTGTGGGTACATAACAGGTCATACATTAATTAATAGCTCCCTTACACAATCGACTGTCACCGACTATAATATGCAAATGTTTAAAAATTAATATTACAAAATTTACAGAAATTAAAAATTAAAATTAAAATGAATAATAAATTAAAATTACAGTGGTCAAAATTATATTAAATTAAATAACATGAGCAGATAATAATAATTAATTAATTATAGTTGTTAATTTAGTATGTCATCGTCAGGAATTCTTTTACACTATAACAACGTTTCAAATATATGTATGTATACACGGTAATGGTAAAATTTTATTCTTCCTAAAAATGGTTTGCAGCTGTCTAGAGTTTCAGCTCTGCATATAGATCGAACACAAGCTTTTTGTTTAATAAATGCCTGTGACGGGTCTGTTGAATTCCCCCACAGTAAAATTCCGTTTCGCAGAAGCGACGATACATTACCATGATAAGCTAGTAAAGCAGTTTGTTTATCACTAATTTGTGATAGATTTTTCAGAACATATACGAATCTGAATTTTTTTTTACACAATTGTTCTAAATGAGCTTTACAGTTGAAAAACTTATCTGACGTTAGTCCAAGAAATACAATAGTATCAGTTTTTTTCAATGTTATAAGATTTATACACTACATTTATATCTGTCGAATGAGAGTTATGTGTTTGAAACTGCATATATTAGGTTTTTTCATATTAATACTGAGGTTGTTTTGATTTAATGAATGAATGAATGAATGAATGAAATTTTATTCACAAAAATGCAGGTACAACATGATTGTAAACAGGAAATCGAGCCTAATACATTTAACCAGTACTGGTGTGTGAATATTTATAATGTCAATTTAAGTATAAACAAAATGTCAATATTAAAAACTAATACATAATTTTAAAAGTTATTACATGTATTTATGTCCATTAAATTGTCAAAAATAATCAATAAAATAATAATCTATATATGGACACTGTACTTAATATTAACTATGTTCAATACATTGTACAATAGTAGTGCAATTATAGTTTAGGTACGAATTATTAATCAGAGATGCTGTGGTCTGTTAAATAATCATTAATATGGTAATAATTTTTATTTAGTAATAATTTATTTTTATTTCTAAATACGGCCGTAGGCTTTCCTTTTAAACTATCAGGCAATTTATTAAATAATTTAATTGCCATGCAATACGCATTGTTAGAGAACAATTTAAGTTTTATTCGAGGTAAGCACATTTTGTCTTTTCGCTGGATTCTTCGGTTATTCTCGTATTTGGTAAGGTCGGGAAAGATAGTTTGATATTTTTTTACAAATAAAAGCATTCGGTAGATGTATAAACTCGGTAAAGAGAGAATATTGAGTTTCTTGAATAAGGGTTTACAGCTATCCAAGAAATGCGCACCAGTCATAGCTCGAATACATGCTTTTTGTCTAATAAATACCTTATTGGCATCGACCGAATTACCCCACAGGATCAAACCATACTGTAGTAGTGATGACACATGACCATGGTATGCGAGTGAAGCTGTTTTCATGTTAGATGTTTGAGCGAGCCTCTTCAGGACATACGTAAATCGGTCTAATTTACTACATAATTTATCAGTGTGAGCCTTCCAATTGCAATGGTTATCCAATAAAAGGCCAAGGAAAGACACCGTATCCACTTCTTCTATAGGCAACGAGTTAAATTCAATATTTAGTGTAGAAGGTAAACTATTGTAGGTCAGAAATTGAATGTATTTAGTCTTACTTATATTGAGTGATAGGTTGTTAGCGTTTAACCATTCACCTGTTTTATTCAGTGCATTATTTATGTCATTTTCAAGCAATCTTTTATCTTTGCATCTTACTGTGATTGTAGTGTCATCAGCAAATAAAATACATTCTTGATCAATGTTGTCGGGTAAGTCGTTAATATAACTACTGAACAACCACTGCGAGTTTTTTATTTATTTGTTTTTCAAGGGTTAGTTTATCTTTAGTTTTGACTACAATTGTTGTATCATCCGCGTATAGAAAACATTTATGCGGGACTATATTAGGGAGGTTATTTATATATAAGAGAAACAATCAAGGACCAAGTACGCTCCCTTGGGGTACTCCATACGGATTTTGAGTTTGTAATGACGATCGGTAGAGACTTGTAAATTTTCCAGAAGTCTTTAAGACTTCCACACATTGTTCACGTTCGAAAAGATAACTAGATATCCATTTAAGTGCTTGGCCTCGTATTCCATAGTTTTCCAATTTATTAAGCAGTATTTTGTGACTTATTAAGTCGAAAGCCTTGGTCATATCAAGAAAAATTGATACAACTTTGTGACCAGCGTTTAGACTTTCTAGTACATATTTTGTTAGGCAAAACAAGCTAGAGTAGTACTACTTTGTTTTCTAAAGCCGTATTGTTCTTCCTTTAATATATATGAAATGCAGTTAATAAGTAAGTTATAAACGTATAAATCTTATCAAACAGCATTTTATTATTTCTTATTAGCCTTCGATCACAAAAAAAGTTTTAGTTTTATGACTATGTCTTCCTAATCGCTAGCTGACTCAATAGGTTCTGCTAGTCGTCTCCTTTCTCTTTTGTAGATTTCCGAATTAAAGCATGAGATGCATGCTAATTTTAAATTGGTTAAGATCTTGAACCAATTGCTGATCAAAAACTTTAAAAATTTAGTTTAATTTTCTGAGTAAAAACACTAAATTATAATAAAATTAAATAACAAAATATATATAAAGTAAATATTAAAATTTTCGTTCTTCCGACAGTAAGTGCACTTTTTTAGAACCAAAAAAAGCTTGTTTGCATTTCATGTTAAACTATAAAAATGAAAAATCTTTCAAGATAAAATAGGACGTTATAATATAACTTATCGTACTATGTTTTTGTGTATTTGTTAATAAAAAAAATTTAGGAGTCTGATTTTATTTGAAAAATATTTTAATGCCATTTCTACTTCTGAATTAATATTCTAGGAAAGAGTTACAAATAGGATATCTAGAAAAAATCCTGACTTAACTTACGTATGTAACGGTAAGATCAGAAACTGCTGCTTTATTAAAGGAACTGCTGAATCGATATTGACGGAATTGATAAGGGTTCCTTCGAAAAAATTAAATATTTTGATATTAGGGATAATATTAATACTATGGTCTAAACTCTGAATCCGGCGGGAATACTTTTTGTCTGCCCGTCTTAACATGTGTTGAATTATAATTAGGTATGCTTTTGTGGAACTTCCTCTCATTGTAGAAACACTGCATACATAGCATAGTTTATAGTATTATAGTGTACACTTATTTTGAAAAGAGCAACGGCTGAGTTTCTTGCTGGTTCTTCTCGGCAGGAAGGGCATTCCGAACCAGTCGTAGACTAATCGACGATTCAAAAGCACTTGTAAAAAAGTTTATTTGAATAAAGAAAGCATTTCTAGTCTATCGATTTTGGCGAAAAGCAAACAGATTGCTGATTTTGAACAGATGAGCTAGCATTTCGAAGTCAGACTGCGGCTACTTTTATCCCGGGATATCATAGAGGACGAATTTCCGGACACTATTAATTAGTTTATCCATAGAATCAATTTCGTTTCTATGGAGCGCGCTCGTGGCCTGTATAAAGTTTTCAATATTGTCGCAACGCGTTATTTGTTCAAACTCGTTACATGTCCTTATGACAAGATGTATTGGAAATGTTTCGGAGTTCCGGCACATGTCGGGAATGTGTTGAGACCGAAGGTTGAGACATCTTACGAGTATTCAATTTGATTCTATATTCGATAGAATCTATCGAATATATCATTCATATTCAAGCTTCATGTAAAGGTCGATTTATTGAACAACTTTCATGGGTACACCGTGCAATATGAAACTTCGACGTATTCTTCTTTTTGAATTTTGATTTGTTTTTATTTTGTAAGTAGCTTCAAAATTTTCGACAACGTATACACGATGGCAAATTTTGAAAAATTATGTATTCAAAAAAAGATTTCATGTTACACACTTTCCCATTTATAATAATTATTCGTAAGGGTCCTTTACGTACAATGAAATCAATTTATTTTACAGTCCGTTTCCCAAATTTAGTTTCACATTGGATTTTGGATCGGAGTGAATTAGGAGCTTAATTATAATGGACGCGTATGTTTCGATAATTAGGTTTGTTCTCAAGTTAAATTGCCTTTAAAATTTCCTAATATGTATAAACTTACGACAGTAAGTAATACTATGTTTATGTTATAAACTATTGTAAATATGGGTGCAGTGCATGTATGTCATGGGCGCTAGTAATAGAAGAGTGCAGCGGTGGCCGGTGACAGCCTAATGATTTTGAGTCTGGTCTCTGGGGTTCGAATCTCAGGCATACACCTTTAGCTATTTGGAGCTAAGTGCGTTTTAAGCAATTAAATATGCTTTGAGCTTTGACCGTAAAGGTAAAACATCGTGAGGAAACCTCCACGCCTTAGTGTTCTCGATAATGTCCTCACAGGTTTCTAAGGCTGAGTGAGATCTATAGATCGTTGTCTGGTTCTGGTCAAGACTCAAGATAGAGTTAAAATGAGACACAAATATGTTTCAATATAAACGTGTCTTGTTTTAACTCAGTCTTGAGTCTGAGCTGAGTGAGAGTGCCATCTATTGATCTCACTTTATGTCTGCCAACTCCTTTAATTCGCACTTGGCCAGGGTGGTATACTATGACCTCATTTTGAGAAGGCTCACGTATCGATGGGTTGAGCTGATAATGAACGGTATGAAAATGTAGGTAAAAAATTTAAAAGTTTACTTTATAAAATTAAAATGATTAAGTAAGTACTACTAAAAGCTTTGATGCAAATACTTTCATGCTTGGCGAAAACTTTTAGAGCACTGCTTCAAAACTTTTAAATTCACACATTTAATTTATCTACAGCATTCCAGGCATTCTTAATGAGAGCGGGAAGTCTCTTCACAAAACGTTATGAAATAATATGAAGAGAGATCTGACGTTATTCACGACATTCTTGCTATGAATATTTGAAATCTGTTTTTTTTGTAAATACAAAAGGCTCACTCAGCCCTTGGAATCCATAATGAGTCGCTTAGCATATCCCTTGAGATATGCTAAGCGACGCAGAGTTTGTTTCACTAATGATGTTCTTGGTTGGAATACTGAGATTTTTGGGTACTCTTATGAATGAAAAACGAAATAATAGGTGTAAAATTTTAATAAAATCATGTATTCGGTATGCTATTTATCAATAGTGTTCTTTCCAATCAGTCACTCCTGTCAGCTCTTGTCAGAGTGGTCGTGGCTGCTGGGATGATATTACGTCAGTCGACGTCGGTCTCCTCCTTTTTGAGTCGCACTCATTGAAATATCACGTACTAAGCTGGCACAAGGCACTGAGCTGTGTCGGTGACTTTGGTTCTCCTACGGATCTCCTCATTTCTGATTTGATCTTGCAAGGATAGTCCGAGCATAGCTCTCACCATCGCTCGCTGATTGACCCTGAATCTTCTTATGAGGATTCTTCCTATATTCTCGAATACGTAAATCAGCGAGTCGCAAAATTGAAGTGGAAATGGGCATAGTCCGAAGAGCTGATGGTCGCTGGGGTCCCAAGGTGCTGGACTGGCGACCCCGCACCGGGATGCGCAGTGTTGACCCCCCACTAGATGGACCGACACCATCAAACGAGTCACAGGCAGCCGCTGGATTCATGCGGCGCAAGACCGAAGCCTGTGAAAGTCCATGGAGGAGACTTTCGTCCAGCAGTGTACGTCTATAGGTTGATTAAGAAGAAGAAGTGGCACTGTCTCCCGCAATCGTGCGGATAAATTGTCAGAAGTGTCAGGAGCATCGGCTCCTGATGCTTGTGATGGTTGGCAGAGTAGCGGGAGTGCTTCACCACATTTGTCTGAGTCACCGCTTTAATCAAATCTGTCCCTCTGGTAGATGAACGTCCTTTTCTCCCCATCCATCATTCAACGCTCAATTGACCCTTAATTCCTGGAGATTTTGATATTCAGTAATACGTACTGTGCAATTGTGAATTCTTAGGTTTTTTTTAATTTCACGTGCGAATTTCATAACTAAGTGTGTACTGTGAAAGTTGCTACGAACAGCGTGTTGAAAGATGAAACATTTCGCGTCTACTTGGCTTTATTACGTGACACTTGCACGGAAGACTAGATGTTACGAAAAAAATGAAGTTCTGAAGACCTGGTATTGAAAGGTAAGCTTTTCCTTTTTAATGGTTTTCCCATTAAAATTAAGAACAAAAACTACGGCGGTGAAATTGGTAGGCGATTCCCGATTCAGGTCCCTATTCACGATAACAAGGTCAACCCTATTACTAACCGCCCCTTGTTCGATCAATATCTCGCTTAAAATAATATAATACCTAAACCTGTAAGGCCCGCTTGCAGAAACGCCGAGTTATCCTTTTAAGACAGAGTTAGCTGCTGCTTTGACGGATTTCGTATATAGCTTCTGTCAAAATTACAAATTTATTCCTGGGTTAAGCCTAACCCGGCGTCTTTGCAAGCGGGCCTGAGTCTGTCTCCGTTGGATTTGTTGGTTTGAATGACATACCCATACCACCATACAATAAATACACTTTCGCATTCATAATATTGTATTAATATGGATTATAGGTTTTATATGTGGATACCAACCTACCAGAGTAGGATACTATATGAGTCGGATATAAAATAAAGTATGACGTAGGTACTTATGTTGTGATGTGCATGTGGCTAACGTATACGTTTATATGAAGTGTGTAGCTAAATAATATTCCATTAAATACTACAAATTTAATATTTAAGAGAGTATCCGTCTAGCCCACGTATCAAAACGAGGTTGATTCATAAATATGTTTATCTACACTAATGTTATAACATTCTACTTATGTTTCCAATACTTGACTTATAATTACTACTGTTATAGCGCAGATAACAAAACACTCAATTTAAGCAATTTCACATGATGGTATAATATCCACATCGATATCGTAAAATCTCATTATAACATCAATAAAACGCGACCAATTAACCTGGCGAGCCTTATGTCAAAATCCTCATACAAGTTGTATAAAATTTTGATATTAGGCTGGCTTTTGAAAACAGTTGGGTTATACGTGAAAACTTCGTCGAAACTACTAAACTTACATACACAAAACTCTTTGGTAAGATCTTGTGCCAATTAAATAAAAAACGAACAGCGCGCGCTCGCTCCTGATTGGCCCTGCGCGCGCAGCTGCGCTCTCATTGGTTAGATTTTAATGGCGGCAAGTTCACTGTGACAATACACGTACACGTGAATTTAATGTTTCGCAATGTGTTTTGTTTTTAAAATACAAATTAAAAGTTAAAAATGGATAGCGACGATGATATTTGTACGCCTCCGGATATTCTAGAATTGGCAACAAAAGTAACTCACAATCTTTTGGCAGAAAAATCTAGAAAATTATATGAAAAAGAATATAATAACTTTTTGGCATGGAAGATCGAAAAGAAAACTACATCATTTTCTGAAAATGTCATTCTTGCGTATCTCAAAAACCTCTCCGACAAATTCAAGCCATCTTCTATGTGGGCTAAATATTCTATGCTCAAGTCCACACTGAGTATCTACAACAATATTGATATCACGAAGTATTCAAAAGTCATAGCGTTCCTGAAACGCAGTTCAGAAGGACACAAGGAAAAAAAGTCCTTGACGTTTACATCAGGTCAAATAAAGATGTTCCTGGAAGATTCACCAGATATTTTGTATCTTTTTGAAAGGGTAAGTGTATTTTAGTTCTGTTATTTAATCTACCTAGTACTTACGTACTACACACGCAAGTTATCTAGACACTCCGTTTAAGCGCTTTGTGTATAAATTTGGTAGTAGGTACCTACACTTTACTACTTCATAAATCATAGTTTTTGCCTTGGCTATGTACCTCAAGCTTATTATATCGTTTATTGTTACAGGTTGCACTAATCTTCGGCATAATGGGGGCATGCCGAAGGCAAGAGCTATACAACATCCAGTTCGATGAAGTCTCTAACATAGACGACAGTACAATCATGGTGAAAGTTTCGAAAACAAAAACGAAAATAGATCGTTCTTTCGTTGTGACGGGCAACTGCTATGCCGTATGTAAAAAATACATGGAACTTCGACCTACCCCCTGTCGAAACCCTGCCTTTTTCTTGAGCTATAGATCGGGGAAGTGCGTCGATCAAAGAACTGGTATTAATAAATTTGGTGCTCTGGGAAAAACTATCGCAAGTTTTTTGAATCTGCCTAACCCAGCGTTGTACACGGGGCATTGCTTCCGGCGCACCTCGGCGACCCTTCTCATAGATAGCGGTGGTGATTTGACCGCACTGAAACGACACGGGGGGTGGAAGTCTTCTACTGTGGCTGAAAGCTACATTGATGAGTCTTTAATGAATAAAATTCAAGTCTCAAATACGATCTTGAACAGTATAGAAAACAAGACGAATGAAGTAATTATAAATATTCCGACTCCGTCTACGAGCTCTACTGCTTGCCCCGCGGCCGCTACAGCTGCTGGATCAATAATTAACATTAACTTTCAAAATTGTACCATCCAAAATTTGAACAATTATTATAAATAAACTATTGTCAGCTTTTACTCTTGTTGTTTGATAAATTGCATTAGTGAAGATAAAGTAGTGTATGCAACTGCATATAACACGGGTATTAAAACACTCGTCACTATTATGAAACTCACACTCGTGTTTTACTACCCTTCATTATATGACAGTTGCATAAACTACTATTTTAAGTTAACAAGGGCGAAAACATTTCTATGTAAAAAAGAAATAAAACAATCAAAAACGTTTCTATTGCGGTGCACTCGAGAAGAACTCCTTATAATGAGGTAGATGTTACTAACAAAAATGTTTTTGAGTATGTAGCATGAATTATTGCTTTAATCATAACAAGCACAGCGTTCTCTCTCTCTCCAGGCCGAGAAATACCCAAGTTATGTCCCGTTACGTCTGTAATTTATGCAGGTACTCATTTTGAATTGAAAAACTTGATAATTCAAAAAGACCGAACAAGCTTGACAAAGGTTTATGTAGTGGATTCGCCTTATATAATCGGGCGGTATGCAGTCGTTTAAAGTTACATGTATTATGTAACTAATATCACGTTTCAGCAACATATTATCAAAGAACAAACTTTGTGTCAGACTTTAAAACTAACTTTGATTCGCTATCAGAGCAAACTCCGGAGTCATTAATCGTGGGCCATCACGCGTCACTTCCGGTGGCAGCCATGATGGAACGCCGGGTAATTCGAAGTTTCTTTACGGGCTACGGAAATTCAACAATTTTGGCGCATAGTTCGAAATGTGCCTAGTGCGAAATAGAGTAGTCATTTTGAGATCCTTACAGGGCTTATACTACCAAGCAACGCTTAAAGCAGTACTATTTAAATATTTTTTTGGCATGTCCTAGATTGCGATTATGTGATATTATCTCAAAAACAAAATTGAAATAATACTGCTTTAAGCGTTGTTCGTATAGGCCCAGGTACGGTACTAAACAAACATGATAATCTGATGTTCAGATCCTCATCAAATTACTGACATACCACTTAAACATAGGGCTGCAATAAATCAAAATCATCAGGGGCCGTAGCACCGACATGTCACTAACAACCAAAAAGTAAATTACATAAGGACGTCAGTGTATGACATCTTAAAACAATATTGATGGAATAATACTACCTACTTTCAACGTTGGTGGTAGGCCCCCAGTGCATGGATTGTCAGGATAATAAATAATCCCATCAAATACATAAGTCTCGCAATGCAGTTCTTACCGAAAAAAGTTGTAAGATCTCATGTAAAGCCAAGTCGATTATTTTATTCAGTATACCTTTTCATGGGAGCATCTGGATAGTTGTTGTCTGGATAGTTGGATAACGACTGTGTCATAAATTGTATTGTTACCTAATTAACAACATTTTAAAGTGACCGTATAGTAGACATCTATTTTGTCTAACCAATATCACACTCAAGGCTCTCATCCCGATAAACAAAGGGTTCCCGCGGGATTATTAAAAACGTCACTCCATGCGGACAAAGTAGCAGGCAAAAGCTAGGTAACAAATGTAAATTAGTGGCGCATACATAGAAGTAGCTAGGTTGTGTAAAAAGAAATCATATTTTTTAAAATTAAATTCAAAGCGCATTTACTCAATATCAGGTGTAACTAATAGCTATAGAACATTACAGAAACAATTTACATTCTGGATAATTATCCCATCAGCGGCTAATGAGGCATTTTAAAACACATGTCCGGTTGATGGCAGCGATTTGTTTCGTTAATATTTTATTAATGAATGCTGCTTCGTTTGCGAAACATTTTATACTGCTTTTTTAACAATAAAATAAAGTTAAAAAAAATTCTTTTCAAAATACCGACTTCTAACGCCACTACAAAGTATAAAAATAATTTTAGTTTGTCCACGTTTGTTGAAGTCGGGCGGGCCTATATACAAACTATGAAACCGATGCGCGACGCTACAGAATATGATAGACTCGTTTGTAGAAGTCGAGCGAGCATCGCGAGTCGGTTTCATAGTTTGTATTTTAGGCCCGCCCGACTTCAACAAACGTGGACAAACTAAAATTATTTTTATACTTTGTAGTGGCGTTAGAAGTCGGTTTTTTGAAAAGAATTTTTATTTTAAGCTTTTAAGTGTAGTATCCTATGATTGAGGAGCTAGGACCTGGAGCTCCATGATGTAGTCCATACTTGTTACCTACAATATCAATTCGTAATCGAAATTTCCTAAATCGCCATAGTTTTAGCCTGCAGCATCAGGCTTGAGGAGTTGAAGGTTAAAATTTTTATGGGACCATTTCGCAAACATCCTCTGTCGATTAAAAAAAAAATCACGCGAATCGGTCCAGTAATCCCGGAGAAATCGGTGGACATACATAGAAAAAAAAAAAGAAAAAAAAAAAAAAGATACCGGCCGAATTGAGAACCTCCTCCTTTTTGGAAGTCGGTTAATTAGAGCAGGAACACATTTGCAACCCTTATCTCATTCCACGTCAATCAAATTCTAGGATGCTGAAGTCGTAGTACAATCTCATTTTGCAATGCTCTGTCCATGAAAAAGTCGTAAAAAGTTGATGATAAACTGGGCTGCATAAGTACTGGGTGTATTCCACAACGTATGGAAAGTGATATTACGATTCGATTTGACTAAACAAGCGTGTTCACTGCTCAGCAATCCTCGACATCGATTTATTTTTACTCGTAGTTTAATACAAACTCATGTAATCATTGAACGTAGAAGTTAATCAAAATAAAAAAATTGTTGTCTGTAAAGTTGGTATACGGACGATAGTTTTACGTGATAAAGTCATAAAGATGAAAGCGTACTGCTAGAACTAGCTCGCGACACATCCGCTAACCACCAGAGCTAACCACAGCGCGCTTGCGATGACTGGCGGGCGGCGGCGACGGGTCACAAGCCAACGCTTGGGCCAATCGTGCCTCTCTATCGCTTGTTCCGCGCTCTCGGTTGCACGCTCAGGCTTAGGCGGAACGTGACACTTTTTCGTGCATGCAGCCGGTGTTTATCGATTTATAAGACGTTATCACGTCAAAAATATGAACTGAGCAGAAACAATGGTGCTTGATTCAGTTTGTGCGACGCCACTTATCTCAGGATATGAATTATTTATTATTTGTTTAGACTCATTGGAATTCCGTTCGTCGACACTTGCTGCCTTAATTTCGTGAATAAATTTTTGGAGTACGAAATTGAATACTGGAAAATCATCTGAAAGTTATGTGTATTAAATTACGTAATGAATTCATCATCAAAGTTGTTGTAATAAGTACCATAAAAGCAGATGACTACTGGATATCATATTATGGTACCCTGGAAGGCCGTGCTCTCGAAAACGGCGTTAGCTAAGCGCTTTTATAAAATTCAAAGCTTAGATGCAGGATTGCTCGCGCAGCGGAGACCTAGGTATCATAAATCTATGATTCAGAGCATGTTTTCATGAAAGCTCAGTGCTGTTTTTGACATTTGATTTTATTAATAAATACCAGGCGGACAAAAGTTTGGAGGCATATTTAGTAATCAAAAAAAACTTTATTCCTCTAGCTCTTTAATTCGTCCTTTAAAAGAGATTTAATAAAACTCGATGTACCTACTCGTATTATATTTATATTGTACCCATCACTAAACAGTAAGATGAACTGCGCAAAAACTTTTCAATTCATCCGAAAGCAAAATAATATGTCTTTACTAATTTTTAATGTAATTTACTGATTTTTCTACAGCTATTGTTATTTGTTAGTGCTTGACTTATATTTGT
The DNA here is from genome assembly GCA_029955525.1 of Oeneis ivallda. NCBI lineage: Eukaryota > Metazoa > Arthropoda > Insecta > Lepidoptera > Nymphalidae > Oeneis > Oeneis ivallda. The sequence continues at coordinate 14,125,709 of JARPMR010000007.1, forward strand.
AGTTACGATAACTACGTTTATCATCGGCATAGTGGTTAACACTTTCATGCGAACAAAAAAAAATGTGGCTGAATGTGATTCCGCACATCTTTTTTAATACAAACTGGAGCGACGTCCAATGACGTTGTGCAAAAATCAGTAGGTTCTAACTAATATACATATTGCACTGACGTCTTATAACGTCGACATCTCTGCTACAACACATAGATAAAAATCGGTGTGATAGCAAACAGTATCGACGTACATAGACGCCTGTGCTGCAACAAGTGTAAACTAAAAAAAAAAAACATATTACAAGCTTTTAGTAGCTGCATCATCAGACTCTGGGTATCATCTAAGACCAGAGTTTTTGTCAAGACGAAACAAGCGAGCCCAAACTCGATAGGGTTACGTCGTTTTATAACAGATTCCTGTAGCCATCTTCCGGCTCAATCATCAGATCAGCTCCATGTCATAATAATATTGTATTATCATCCGATTTACATATATGTACATACAAACAGCTTAATCAGAAACTGGGAAGTGGTTCTCATTCATCTAGCAAAAATTTGACAACATAGTTACAAATTTCCCTTAAAACAACCTTTCACCTCGGTAGGGTAACGTAGTTTCAGAGTTCCCTTAGGTACCAACATTTCAGCTCTATCATCATTTCCTGGATATCATCTGAGAACTGAGTACTCGTCAAGACGAATTAAACGAGCCCAAACTCGATAGGGTTACATAGTTTCATTACAGAGTTCCCTTAAGCACCTTTCAGTTCCATCATCAGACCATGGATATCATCTGGGACCATAGTACTTGTCAAGACGAATTAAATGAGCCTAAACTCGATAGGGTTACGTAGTTTCATTACAGAGTTCCCTTAAGCACCTTTCAGTTCCATCATCAGACCATGGATATCATCTGGGACCATAGTACTCGTCAAGACGAATTAAACGAGCCCAAACTCGATAGGGTTACATAGTTTCATTACAGAGTTCCCTTAAGCACCTTTCAGTTCCATCATCAGACCATGGATATCATCTGGGACCATAGTACTTGTCAAGACGAATTAAATGAGCCCAAACTCGATAGGGTTACGTAGTTTTATTACAGAGTTCCCTTAAGAGCGCGTGTAACCCCTAAAAAAAATCAGATTTCGCGATAAGATAAAACATAGCCACAACCACAGAATATATAATTGCCACAACCTCATGTGAGGCGCGACAAAAGAAAGCGTTTTGCGAGGAATAGGAGTGTAAGCGCCAAATACTTTGTAACTCGTAAAATATTCATTTTCTTTTCAATTCACTAGGCTACTCTCTTGATAATATCAATCGGAATTTAATGTAAAAATTTTGGCTCTGTAATATGCAACACATTGAAAATAAATGAATATTGGTTAAAGTTAGACCTAACTTCGCGATTTTTTATTATCAAACAAATTTCATCACTTTATGTTTTTGTCCAAACACGTCCCTTGGCAGTATGATGTAATTCTTGCGTGTTTTTTTTCGGATACTTGAAACTTGATCTACTACTGTAAAAATAAAATCTGTTTACTGTTACCGAGCGCACACCACTCTTAAGCACCTTTCAGCTTCATCATCATTCCCTGAATAACATCTAGGACCAGAGTTACTTGTCAAGACGAATCTAACGAGCTCAAACTCGACAGGGTTACGTAGTTTCATTACAGGGTTCCCTAAAGAACCTCTCAGCTTCATCATCAGATCAGCTCCATGTCACAATAATATTGCATTGTCATCCGATTTACATTGTATGTACATGCAAAATTTCAGCTACGATTTCGCGTAAATATTCGTTGCTACGATTGACGCGTTGGATGACGAAAATTAACGCGCGCGTCCCCTCGCAGTGCACAGGTCGACGATGTAAGGGCAAAGCGACGTACAGTGGCGTTGTGCGCAAAAAAAGTAGGCAAAAATTACTAGAACGGAGAGCCATCAAAGATGACAAAAAAAATCGATGCTATGTAGCACTAGAATTTTGAGAGTTCGCTGTGTCGTAGCACAACAACCCTGCTCTTAGTTATTAGTATAGCCAGTCGCCGCACTATAACGTTGTGCTCAATAAATCAAGTTTTCGCTGGACGTGATTATACGCTGTGCAACAACAACTTCCCAACATGAGTCGTATATATACGGAAGTTCGCATGAAAGTGTTAAGCCTGCCTTCTTTTCATCTCTCCCCACCTCTTAACTTTTCAGGGTAGTTGTATTACTATTAGTATTAAAGCTCAATGTTTGAAATCTCTTAAACAAAGAAATCCATACTGAAATTAGTAAATGCACCCTGAAGCTATTGAGCTCGCTATTAAGGTTGAAGACAAGGGTCTGGCCGCGAAATTCAAATTTAATTTGGTTTTTCGCAATTTGTAAACTAATAGGACAAAGTAGGCTTATGGCCTTCTAATTGCGCCAGTGAAATTATCATCTTCACAGGTTTACATAAAAAAATGAAGTATATATAGTGAAGATGATACTGCCATCGTCGCAATTAGAAGGCCATAAGCCTACTTTGTCGTATTAGTTTAACAATAGCGAAAAACCAAATTAAATTTGAATTTCGCGGCCAGACCCTTGTCTTCAACCTTAAGTTCAACTTACGACTCCGTGGTATATATATAGATCGCACCGATAGCGCACAACTCTCTGAATGAAAAATGCTTTCCTTACATTAATTTTAGGACGGCCGTCGCTTATCGCCATTCAAGACAATCGCTTGTAAAAGAATCTCGATTTTGATTTTTACATACCTAAGAAAAATAAGACGATTTATCTAGCCACGTTATTATTTATCAAAAATGTTTGGACTTTTTACAAGCTTTTATTTAGTTTCACCCATAGATAATACACTATATTATACCAGAGTTTCACCTGTCCCGATGTTTGTCATCAAATCTTGCAAATTAAATTTGATCCACTTCCCGGTTACCGATTGAGCTGAAATTTTGCATACATTGTGTAAATCGCATGACGATGCAATGTTATGATGACATGGTGCTGATCTGATGATGGAGCTGTAAGGTGGCCATAGGAACTTCGCAATAAAACGACACAACCTCATCGAGTTTGGGCTCGTTTGAATCGTCTGGACGAGTAGTTTGTCTTTCAATGGTAACCAGGGTCTGATGATAGAGCTGGAAGGTGGCCGTAAGAACTCTGTAATGAAACGACGCAACCCCATCGAGTTTCAGCTCGTTTGATTCGTCTTGACGAGTACTTTGTTTTTAGATGGTTACCAGGGTCTGATCTGATCACGGTCTGATGATGAAACCGGAATGTGGTTTTGGTAACTCTGAAATAAAATGACGTAATACCATCGAGTTTATACTCGTTTGATTAGTGTTGACAAGTAGTCCGGTCCTAGATGATATTCAGGGTCTCATGATGAAGCCGGAAGGTGCATTTGGCAATTCTGTAATAAAACGACGTAACCCCATCGAGTTTGGGCTCGTTTAATTCGTCTTGACAAGTAGTCTGGTTCTAGATGATAGCCAGGGTCTGACGATGTCGCCAGCTACTAAAAGCTTGTTTTTTAAAATAAAATTTTTAATTTACACTTGTTTAATAAATAAAAGCAATGTTACCTATCGCCAGATAGATAGGTTGAATTCAGGAACCGGGCGGTTAATCTACGACATTCGAATACAACAGTTACAAACTAAAATAGTTACAAACTATAGATATTAGACAGGTACTTTTGCAAATTTCCTGCTTAACTTAACTTGCTTCACTTACTGTGGCGTTATAACATGATTTTAAGTATAAGTAGTGTTGTAGTATTAACACAAAAGGGTTGCGAGTCATAAATGAGAGAATATCTGCTGCTGTATTTCATGCATCTCAGAGTAGCTAACTTTTCGAATCTTAATTTGATAAAGAGAAAGGCAATTTTATTTATGCTACACACAGCAGACATGCATGATACATGCGAGCGAGAATACTATATGAAGTTACGGCTCTCTAGGTTAAGTTTATGTTCAACATAAATGTCGTAAAAACTAGTTTACCAGACTATCGTCAAGCTCAAGTATACACTGCACCTACCTAAATCCTCAAAAAGGTCAAAGTACATCCTTAAAGGCCCAAAGCCTTATTGTTACGTAATATACCTATTCGGTTTTTATCCTACTAATACACACATCAAAAGTGTCTCGGGATCAACATATATTTTTGCAATAACTTTTCTCCTGATTGATATTAATTAAAATTTTCTTTAAGGATTCATCAAATAAAGTGTTTTCGTTTGTCACAGTAACGATAAACCAAGTCACCTTTGCATTAATAAAGAAATTTGCCATTTTTCTAGTAAAGGGATTTTTGACATTTGAACCACTAACATTAAAGTTCGAAAAAAAGACTGAAATAACAGTTTTCTTTAAAATTTTATTGGGTAACTTAAACAATTAATAATCCGTGTTTCTACCGCGAACACTAACAACACAAGAACATCGGTTTGGCATACTCAAAATGAGTTCATCCAAATCACGCTGTGGAATGGCCGCCCATGTTCGTTGCAACAACAAAAAAAAGTCTTCTTGCCACTGGATACCCTCCATATTCGGCAGAGCTCTTCCCTGTAGCATATCCCATGCATGCTCAATCGGGTTCAAGTCTGGCGACTGAGCAGGCCAGGGCAGGACATTGATGTTAGCTGCGGCGAGAGTCTGTCTTACAACTCTTGCGGTGTGCGGTTGTGCATTATCATGCATTAACTGAAATAAGGGACCGATTTGCACTTGTAGAGGAACGATGACGTCTGATACAATCGTCTCAGCATAAATTTGAGCGTTGAGGTTGCCTCTGATCCAAATCAACTCAGTTCTTCCGCCGATCCAAATACCCGCCCATACCATGATGGTTCCACCACTATAAGGATGGACTTCCTGGCAGAATTTTAATCGCTGATTATGAAATTATGAAATGCACCAAAAAGGATCCATATAAATTTATAAAATCATAAATTTATTACAAAGCCACATCTCAATCTCAAGAAATCCGCATAAAAATGCTTGATCCCTAGACACTTTTGATGTGTGTATTATAAATGCGAAAGTTTGTGAGGATGTACGAGTATGTATGTATGCATGGATGGATGTTTGTTACTCTTTCACGCCACAACGAATGACTCGATTGAGCTGAAATTTGGAATAGTGATAGCTCATACCCAGGATTAACACATAGGCTACATTTTATCCCGAAAATTAACGATTTACCGCGGGAATTTAAAACTTTAATCCACGCGGGCGGAGTCGCAGGCATCATCTAGTCCTTCCCACTAATATTATAAATGCGAAAGTTTGTGAGAGTGAAAACTTGGCACAGTTTGTGTACTGTATATTTTTAAGATAATAATATATTGGAAATAGCAATAAAACACGATGCATTGCTTTCACTTCCACTCCAGTTTTAATTTTGGATTTTGTTTATAAAACATGTAATAATAAGAATCACATTATTTTATGTACTGTCATAAAATAATCGCCATCTTATCATAAAATAGTTTTGATGTAATATTTTATGCTTTTTAAGCAAGTTTTAGAGGGAAATATGCAATCTGCTCAGACATTGTTCTTTTTCTTTGTAAAATTTTCTTTCGTTCTTTGTTTAACAAACTTTTATAAAGTTAAGATATGACGGCCTCTATTCAAGCCTACGCCTTTCTTACATAACTTTGTAATATAAATTTTAATATGTAAATTTTGTTACACTCTTCATAGAAACTGTAGTTGAAGAAAAATAATACGTAATTTTTACTGTATAAGAATTTACATTTTATTAGCTTTGAGTATTTTTGGTAAAGTTCTTTATATTTAATGTTATAAGTGAGGTTTCTAAGGCTAAAATATACAGATGGCTCTCTCACTCAGCTCAGATTCAAGACTGAGTTAAAACGAGACAGATTTATGTCGGCACATATATTTGTGTCTCATTTTAACTCTATCTTGCCAGGAGAGGGTACAATTTTTTATTTATTCTTAAGTTGATTTTTAGAAAAAAATATTAAAAAGAATTCTGCATAATTAAAAGTACAGCGCCAAGTATACAAATTAGGATTCAATTTCGGTACATTATTTGTGACCAAAAAATTTAAGTTTTCTTTAAAAATGTAAGTATAAAGAACACAGAAAAGTGTTTGGGGTTAAAAGCCAATCACTATAGCTACAATGTGCATACAATATTCCATTCTTTAAAAACCGGCCAAGTGCGTGTCGGGCCACGCGCAGTGTAGGGTTCCGTAGTTGAAAGTCTCAAATTTTATTGCTGACCTAGGATAGTGCTTTTATTTTATTTATGAATATTGAATACATTTTGAGTTCCATGGTTTAAAATTTAAATACTATAATATACCTACTACAAAATATGCAACTTACACTACGTGTAATACCTACCTTAGAAAAAACAGATATAACTCCTTAACTAATGAACCCTACTTAGCCGTGATTTCCTTTAAAATTCATTATATATACTACTCCTGTGAATTTTTTCTTGTATCCTTCATACAACCATTTAGCTGGCAGAGGGGGGGGGGGACACTTTACTCACAAACGGATTTCACAAACGGATCCCTAAATTGATAAAGAGTGTTCGCACACCCACAATGTTTTTGAAAGACCTATTCAACGACACCCCACACTATGGGATAGACTAGAAAAATAAAATTCATCCCCACTTTACATGTAGGGGAGGTACCCTAAAGAAAATTGTTTTTCACAATTTTATTTCACCACTTTGTCGGCGTGATTGATATTTATGCCCTTGTCAAATTACAGATTTCTAGTACCATTAGTCTCTGCGCTAAACCGCGGACAGATAGACAGACAGACAGACAGACGGACGGACATGGCGAAACTATAAGGGTTCCTTGTTTACTACGGAACCCCTTAAAAAGATAAGAAAACAAAAGGGTAAATTGAAGGGACAAACCTTTCCCAAGATAAATAGAGAAATATAGGCAAATTTTTTCAAATGAGGCGAAGATTCTTCGCAATTATTTAATATTGTTGGGTTTATTCTCCGTTGTTTTCAGCTTTGTTGCTTCGAAAAATGTGTTTTGGGGAGGCTGCTACGAGGGAACAGACAGATACACAGATAGACTCATACAAAGACCTCTCTTTGCGTCGGGGATTAATAATATGGATACGAGATTTATGTACACCTTTACATACATAATTATAATGTCGCTCATTGAAATCGCCCTACTTTGTTGTACGGTTTATGAATTTTTTACTACCGTCTGTACAGTTCCCACGTTGTATGAGAAAGTGTACACCCGGTCTCAAAGTGGTTCTTTTCTTACCAACGTATTTTTCTTTAAGCATTACTCCGGAACTTTAATATGTAAGGAAATACCAGACGCCTATTCAACCGCAACATTTTGTTAGACAATAAAAGAGTGCCTACTAAGGGAATATATGTACATAATATATTATGTATAACACATTTTTTATAAGACTACGGGAGGAAACAGTTGGTGTATGTACCTATGTTTGTTGGTTTATCGATTGCTAAACTAAGAAGTAACATAGATTTGATAATAATTTAAGTATGGTTATGTGTGGTAAAGTATGTCGTATTTCACAGGGTAGAGCATAAATATTTGCCTTTTCTAGATTTTTTAAGTTTTTCTGATTTGGTGTAATTAAGCAAAAAGTTTGTTTTTCCGTTCTAGCTTTGCGCATCGGTTTTATCGTTACTTTTTAGGCCGACCGACTTTAACATACGTGTACAAACTAAAATTATTTTATCGTATGAATTTTTAGTCAGTTTTTAAAAAGAATTTTTATTTATTAGATGATGCCCGCGACTTCGTCCGCGTGAATTAAGGTTATTAACTCCCGCGGGAACTCCTTAATTTTCCGGGATAAAATGTAGCCTATGAGTTAATCCTGGGTATGAGCTATCACTATTCCAATTTTCAGCCAAATCGGCTCATTCGTTGTGGCGTGAAAGAGTAACTAACAAACATCCATCCACCCATGATCCATCCATCCATTCATCCATAAATCCATCAATCCATCCATCCATCCATCCATCCATCCATCAATTCATTCATCCTTACAAACTTTCGCATTTATAATATTAATACGAAGTAGGATAAGTATTAGGATTATTGCATGAGAAGATATAGTTGAAGAGATAAATAGTTTACTTTTATCCCGGAAAAAAGGGTTTCCGCAGAATTCACAGATATCATAGAAGAATATGAATTATTTGTTTTTTTATTAAGATTATAAGCCCTGGGCTACCTACTTATTCACATTGCTGAAGGAGACCAGGAGCTTAAAGTTTCAATGCCGTGCGACAAGTAACGATTTTCTACCAAAATATGCAGGTATCCTAACGATGTTGTCCTTCAAAGAAGAGCGCTTGTGGAATGTAAAGAGGTTTATTAACAAACGGAGTTTGCTATGTACCTTCCTTCTATTCACTCTTTTGAGAATGATTTGTCGTAATTTTGATTTTGATTGTCTATATTGGTTTTGACCGAAGCCTGTGGAAGTCCATGGAGGAGACCTTTGTCCAGCAGTGACGTCTATAGTTTGATTAAGAAGAAGAAAATTAAAGATTGTTTTGGGCTTGACCAAGCAAAGCAAGGTCTCCTGTGATAGTCTGCTTGGATGAAGTTGCACATGTTTCGTAAAAACCGCTGTTTTCTGGTAGGTATTTTTATATCTCAACAAAATTGATCAACTAGTTAAATTGAGTTTAACAGCCGTTTCAATATTAGAAATCGATTTACGTTATCGAGACATGTTCACTCGTGCTAAGAGTATTTGACATCACGAGTATCAATGAACCTACTCGCCTACGCGCGCATTTAGTGTGAAGTGCAGCTGCCTTCGAGCTTGTAGCTTCGGGTACTGGTTCACATTTTACATATGACTATTTGAAACGTCAACGTTTTTCCGGAAAGGACCTGAATTCTAGCCTGAATCGTATGATACCGCATGCCAATGTGTCGGTGCTCAAAACGTTTCAATGTGAACAACTTTTCTTGAACTCTTGCTGCAGAATGAAAGTCACGAAGATAATCGTAAACATTAACGACTCCTTAGGGCAATGAACATAGGTCTCATAAGCGTATAAAGCGATTTTCTTATACCAGCACAATACAAGCTGAGGTTTAACGCGCTTTGCAGGGTTAATAACGGTACTTGAGACACGGGTAACAATTAACAGCTTTTATTTCTCACTCGGGCATATTCTACCTGTCTTAGCAATGCTCTTAATGTACGAGAGAAAGCGGAATTTTTCCGAGGTGTAACATGTAACTTCATTTTACCCCCGGCGTTAAAAGAGGGGGTTTATACTCATACTAGCTGATGCCCGTGGCTTCGCTCACCCTATTTTACCCCCTTAGGGGTTGAATTTTCAAAAATCTTTTCTTAGCGAATGCCTACATCTTAATAGCTATGTGTATACCAAATTTCAGCCAGATTCGTCCAGTTATTTGAGCGGTGCGTTGATAGATCAGTCAGTAAGTCACCTTTACCTCTTATATATATTTAGAAGAAGTTTGACCGCCATGTTCTTGTAGCGTCCAAATGGATGGTCTTACATGAATGCAGTTTTTTTTATTTGAAAACTGTTTTAACAGAGATGGATTTTAGCCGAGTATGTTTCAAATAAATCAATAAAACTCATGCAGTTCTAGTGCATATTAAAAATTAATATGAAATGATACGAATGAAAGTAAGAAAATATTATTTGTAAATAAAAGGGTCACGATCTTCAATAATGAGAAATACGACGCAGTGAGAGAGAGAAAGGAATAGAGAGATTATTACGACGGTACGCGTCCGCTACCACTACGTGAGAGGTTCGTAGCACCCAATTTTCCAGCGATGCCCAAAACGCGAAATTTATCGCCGCTGCCGTCTGCGTGTAATTTATTTAGCAAGTCGTAAACGGTCTGTTAAATAATAAATTATTTGGATTGTTTGGTGACAGGAAAACGTGGGGAAAAATTGAGTAAAATGGATGTTCATTGATTGGTTTCAGTGCTGAAAACTTATAAATTTCCCCTACCTACATCGCGGTCGCAGAGGTTCGACGCAACATCATTCGTGATCGAATCGACTTGAACTTAGAATTTTTTGGTAAAGAATAGGTATTTGCTTATGTAATTTGGTTTCTTTGGGGACCTTAGGGTCGCGAGTTCTTAGAATTATTCCTTTGGGCAACGCGGTATCTTGGACGTAGAGAAGCGAATTTTTGCTTACAATTACTGTGACCTTTTACGGATGGGCGGGTTCCAGAGAAGATTCATCACTCAGGTAGATGTAAATGAGATGTAAGTCACAGTGAAGTACAAATTGTAAACAATAAATAAGAAAATTTAGAGAAAATCAATAGTTTGAGTATTCTGGGTAATATTCACTGATATGTATTATCTATATATATTTAAAACAAGCATATACCAACGACTTCGTCCGCTTCAAAAATATTTGCTCATACAATTTTTTTTACCCGTTAGAGGTAGAATTTCAAAAACCGCTTTAAAAATTGGCGAATGAAGCCTTTTTGTATAGTTTCCAAACCACTGAACTTTACCTAACTGTTCCAATACAGAGGTTTGAAACGAGGATATTGTTAGTTAAAAATAAACATAAAACATGAAATAATAATAAAAATATGAAATAATTATACCTCCGGAAGTCTATTAAAGTTCAAAAGTTTCGCTTATAAAACTTTGTCATTTTTGCATAGAAAAGCTTACGCCACAAAAGCTTTACAAAAAAAAAAGGTATTGTTACGGTACGATCTTCATTGCTTGTAAACTTTTTGTAATGCTCTTTGCTATTTTCGAGTTCATACTTCATGTTCTTAATTGGACATCCCCAAGGTTTTGCGTAAAACGTCGAGACTGCCAAAAAGGTAATTTTAGTTAAGAAGAATACGAAACAAAAGGCACAGGAAAAAGATCGTTAAAATAAATTGTTTAAGTGGACGTGGGGAAGATATTAAGCCCTCAGCTGAACGAGGGTTCAGGGTTCTCATACTTGACAGGAAATGGATAAAAATGGGAATCTGCTATCATAAATTTTCCCATTTTCGTGATATAAACTTATGTACTCAAAAGATTTAGCACATTACAATATTATTTGTAAGTATTTTGTAAGTTGAGTATTTTTCTTTTTTATTCCAATATAAGGTAGTACATTGAAATTAAACTAGAAAGGGATAGATTCATTTTTATTCAAGGTTTCTGATCCAAATCGCAGAGGAGTAGTATGCCCTCCGGTGTTCAAGTTTCTGACCACGTACCACATAATAGCACCTACGAGTACTTTCAAGGCGAGTTATTTACCTACTCTTAGGTATAATTCTGTATAAACGACAGTATCACATGGTTTTAAAATTTTTATCTGTATGTACGTCTGTGCCGTATGGTGACGGCAGATCAGAATACAGTTGTCACCACCCCTCCTCTTCCCGCGGGTGTCGTACGAGGCGACTAAGGGAATATAACGGAGAACGGGCAGCAGCGTCCTCTGTGCTACTACTACCATCTATTGCGATCACCAACCCGTCTGCCCCGCGTGGTGATTATGGGCAAACCCTCCCCTTGGGAGAGGCCTTTAGTCCAGCAGTGGACTGTTATAGGCTATTGATGATGATGATGTACGTCTATTTGTATGGATACATAATCTTAGGAACGGCTGAACCGATTTTAACAGAGTTTTCAGAGGTAAGTAGGAGTGATTATGGCTTCATATTTACTCCAAAAACAATAACTGTTTCTTCGTAATAAAAACCTTTGATATTAGGGACTTTTTATTAAAGCCGAATCGCTGAACTGACCTTGGCGAAATTTCGTACAGGTTTCGTTTGTCGGGAAAATCAAAGAGTTCCCACGGGATTTTAAAAATCCTAAATACGCGCGGATGAATTCGCGGGCACCATCTTATCTTTTAATAAAGAAAATCACCTCTCAGATTAAAAGATTGACGTGTATTTAAAAAAAAAGAAAAAAGCGTAACATCAGTCATAATTATTGATTTTGTTCTTTGTCCGCGTGAATTTATATTTTTTTTATTCCTGTGGGGACCCTTTAATTTTCCGGGATAAAATGTAGCCTATGTGTTAATCCAGGGTAAAATCTATCGCCATTGCAAATTTCAGCCAAATCCGTCCAGTAGTTTTTGCGTGAAAGAGTAACAAACACACACAAACTTTCGCCTTTGTAGTACTAGTGTGATAGTGTGATAGCCTATGTCAGCCTATTGACACTTCATTCATCAAAATCGGTTTAGTACTTTAGGTGGAACATACGTAAATAGACACAGATACATAATATACATACATAGACTGCTAAAATCATAATCCTTCCTTTTGGCTTCGCCGCAGTGTGTAAAAATGAAATAATCATTTTTAGGGTTCCGTAGTAAACAAGGAACCCTTATAGTTTCAACATGTCCGTCCGTCTGTCCGTCCGCGGTTTAGGTCAGAGACTATTGGTACTAGAAATCTGTAATTTGACAAGGGTATAAATATCAATCACGCCGACAAAGTGGTGAAATAAAATTGTGAAAAATATTTTTTTTTAGGGTACTGTAGTAGTTTGTAAGATCTATTTGTACGAACAGTCATTAAATACATTTAGTCGGGTTCGCACGCGTGTTATTATTCAGATCCCCTCGCCCCTTGCCTCACCACATGGCGACCCTGCCATGTCCGGCTGTGGCACGGTTCAGGTTAAGTGCCGCGTCGGGACATACATATAAAATAAAAATGTGCTAAATATATATAAAAAAAAATTGATATGATATGTGCAACGCACAATGTGTGGCGTGTATTTATTTAACATCTATAAACAATCATCATAGAAAGAAAAAGACAATGGGTAAACAGTGCTCAAAAGAAGTAATTATAGCACAGTCTGCTGGTGCTGGCTCCAACCAGGCAGAGCAAAAGGATTACACAAATACAATATTATTGAGCGTTATATTACTGATAGTGGCCATCGGCGTACTGTTTGTCGTAATCAAAATTTATAAAGCTTTCCACACCGGGTGGATAAGGAAAGAGATGAGGAGAGAGCTGCTTCGTCGAATTCAGTCAAGGTTATCAGGCAGAGGCAACCGGCCGGTGGATCTGGAAATGGTCGGTCCAGAACTACATCAAGGTGAGAAGTGATTAGTGAAGTGAAGTAACTATATGTGACTCAATAATATGTAAGCTTTATAAAACTATAACCTGTGTAACTTTAATTATGTAACTGTGTAACCTTATGCTAATATATATATAACTATGATAATTATAACATTACTGCATTTATAGAGATGATAGAGGTTTAATAGTCAAAGAGGTATATGGATAGGTTAGTAAAGATCTATGATTGTCTTTTAAATGATTGTGAATACATTAGAAAGCTAGGTCCCAAAAGGCGACAAGAAAAGTTAGGTCAAGAGAGATACGAGAATGTAACAGAGTTATATAATGATTATAAATTGTTTTTAAGCACAGCACGTTCTAGTGCAACGTTATCAGAAATAGAGTTGATTTGTGAGAAAATTGAGACAATTTATAAGAAAATTACTAAATACATGGAATTACTAAATACATAGGTAACGTAGAAAATTTAAACAAAATGGATAGTTTTGATTTAAAAATCGCGAGTACTTTAATTCCCTTAATGGATGGGAAACAAGAAAACATCGAACAGATTATAGATGGGATAGAAATGTACAACAGCTATTTGAAAGGTGAGGACAACAAAGTTAGAAGAACTTTTTATAGGCCTCACCATAGCGCAAGCCGACGAAAATCAAAAGGGTCGCGAAATATTAAGACCAATAAATGAGCAGTTAGCAATAAAAAATTCGCAGACGGTCTTCGCAACCGACGGCTAAGCACAATAATATCAGCTAGGAACTACAGCGCACTGAAGGATGCCGTGCGCGCAGCTGAGGACGAGGAGTTGGCGAGCTCCGGGTCTGCGCCACAAGGTATGGTATACTCATATCATATTCAAGTAATAGATATCAATCGTATCGTTATCCTAGATACGGTCGGGGTCGTCGGAATTTTCACCGCTCCGGTGCCCCTTCACGAGGCACGTATCAGCCCATACATCAGGTCAGGAGAGGCTACTACCAGCCCAATACAAATCGATATAATTATCCAGCTAATACGATACCTACAAGGCAGTTTAATCAGTCTCGGTACCCGAGAAACAGCTCACGGTCTTACAGAGGTTCAAATAACAGTTATCGCCAGGGCAATGCCTATGTCACAACATCAGAGCAAAGGGAAGAAGATTTAAATTTGGCAGAGTTTTTTCGAGGTTAACTATACATCAGTGTGCGAAGGGTTAGACTTCATCTATCTGTTTATCGGCAATCGGAAATGTAAATTTTTGTTAGATTCTGGCGCCTCATTATCAATTATTAATAGTAAAATTATTGAAAACAACATAACAAAATATAGCAGTAATACGGTCATAAAAGGTATAGGTGGAGAAATTCAATCGAAATGTTTCGCGTATATTCCATTGCAGTCAGCAAACGGTTTTATATTTCGTCACAAGTTATACTTATTTGATCACGTTCCGTGCGGAGCGGACGGTATTATCGGTTTAGACTTTCTGAGAACTTATAACGCAAACATAGATTTACTTACGAATCAAGTTACATTACAATTAAATCATCATAAAACATGTACTTTGAGAATAATAAGCGGACATACGAGTAAAAATATGAATTCAGAAGAGTATTTAACGATCCCATCACGTAGTGAATCAATTCATTATTTGAGCATTAGTAAAAATTTATATAAAGATCTGGTCATATATCCGAAACAATTACATGAAAATATATTTTTAGCAGGTTGTATCGTGAAACCAAAAAGGGGTAAAATACCAGTAAAAATATTGAATACGGGCGAAAAATCTATGAAAATTCTTAAATCTAATATTATTCACTCGGGAGATGTTGATTATCTAGAAAACTATGATGTATGTTCATTTAGCGAATCTCAAAAGGATGTTACTCGTGTAAAAAAATTATTAACAGACTTAAAATTAAATCATTTGAATTCAAGTGATAAAAAGTCACTTCAAATAATATGTAGCAAGTACTCAGACATATTTTTCTTAGAAGGCGATAAGTTAGGTACGGCGAACGTTATAGAACAGTCGATCATGGTGAAACGTGATACGAAACCCGTGTATACAAAACCTTATCGCTTACCTCAGGCATCCAAGCAAGAAATTAATAAACAAGTTCAGCGTATGCTCGATGATGACATCATAGAACCCTCTAATAGCGAATGGAATAGCCCAATACTATTAGTGCCCAAAAAGTCAGAAGATGGTAAAAAATGGCGTTTAGTGATAGATTATAGAAGAGTTAATGATTCGATTCAGGACGATAAGTTCCCTTTACCCAACATAACAGACATTTTAGATTCATTGTCGGGATGTATGTATTTCACTCATTTGGATTTATATCAAGGATTTTATCAAGTTAGTTTAAGCCCCGAGAGCAGGGACATTACTAGCTTCAGCACGAGTACAGGTCAATATAGAATGAAACGTTTAGCCATGGGTTTAAAAATTAGTCCCAGTGCATTCTCCAGGGTTATGTCAATAGCAATGTCAGGATTGACCTACGAAAAATGTTTTGTTTACTGTGATGATCTAATAGTGTTCGGTAGAAATAGAGAAATTCACAATAAAAATCTAATGGATGTGTTCGAGCGTTTCAGAAAATTAAATCTTAAACTTAACAGTGCAGTCGTCGTAACGACGACAGCAACTAAAGCGTTCGAAAAAGTATATCTAGATATCATAGGTCCTTTAGATAAAGATATAGACAATAATGTTTACATTTTAAGTTTACAATGCGAGTTGAGTAAATACGTCGAGGCATATCCTTTGCAACGTAAAGATACGGTAATCGTGGCAAGATCCTTTGTAAATAATTTCATATTACGATACGGGCTGCCCCGGGTTGTTGCCACAGACCGCGGGTCAGAGTTCCAGTCAGAAACGATGAAAGAGGTGTGCAAGTTACTTAAAATTGAAAAGATAAACTACGGCTTATCACCATGAGTCGATAGGCGCTTTAGAGAACACTCACAAAACACCTCGCGGCATACTTACGAACCTTATGTGACGGACATCCGGAAACTTGGAGTCAGTGGCTCCAATTCTGGTGTTTTTCGTTTAATACTACTGTCCATACACAGAGTAAGTATACGCCATACGAACTCGTATTCGGCAATAGTTGTAATTTACCTAGTAATTTAAGAAGTAATGTAGTAGAACCCTTATATAATCCAGATAATTATGCACTTGAACTTAAATATAGATTACAGTTAGCATCTAAGGAAGCACATAAGAATTTAGTTCTAAGCAAGTTAAAAAGGAAAGATATGTGGGACAAAAAGTGTAACCCGATTCAATATCGGAAAGGTGATTTAATTTTAATCAGAAATGAAACTGGGAAAAAACTGTTGATGGACCCTATACAGTGATAAGTGAAAGTGAACCTAACGTTACAGTGCAAAAAGGTAACAAAGTTGAGACTGTCCATAAAAATAGGACAAAACCATATGTAACCTAGTATTAAATGTTTAGCTAAGTTGTTTTACTTATGATAGGTACCTATCCAATATCATAGCCGGCAACCAACTAGCCTAAGTACTAGCATTGTATTGTAATGCTACCTAGAATTGTTAAGATAGTGTTATATTTCATTACGGACTTAAGTATATGTACGAATGTTTTAGGTAATAAGAAAATGAAACAAGTTTGTAGTTTCTACAATTTATTAGGTTAAGAAAAAAAATGTATTCTTCATTTTTTTTTTAAATAATTACCCCGATGGTGAAGTAGTTTGTAAGATCTATTTGTACGAACAGTCATTAAATACATTTAGTCGGGTTCGCACGCGTGTTATTATTCAGATCCCCTCGCCCCTTGCCTCACCACAGTACCTCCCCTACATGTAAAGTGGGGATGAATTTTTTTTTTCTCGTCTATCCCATAGTGTGGGGTGTCGTTGAATAGGTCTTTCAAAAATATTGTGGGTGTGGGAACACCATTTTTCAATTCAGGGATCCGTTTGTGAAATATGATATTTTAAAGTGCTAAATTTTATTAGAGTCAAGTGTCCCTCCCCCCTCTGCCAGCTAAATGGTTGTATATAGGATACAAGAAAAAATTCACAGCAGTAGTATATATATTGAATTTTAAAGGAAAACTATCACGGCTAAGTAGGGTTCATTAGTTAAGGAGTTATATCTGTTTTTTCTAAGTTAGGTATTACACGTAGTGTAAGTTGCATATTTTGTAGTTTATTATAGTATTTAAGCCATGGAACTCAAAATATATTCAGTATTCATAAATAAAATAAAAGCACTATCCTAGGTCAGCAATAATATTTGAGACTTTCAACTACGGAACCCTACACTGCGCGTGGCCCGACACGCACTTGGCCGGTTTTTACATATTACATATTGATCGATTTCAAACCATCATAATTTCGGTTTCCTAAAGAAAATATAACAATGTAAGCGGCTTATACTGAGAGGAAAACAGTACACGATAAAACAAAATAAGCATAGCGCGGCAATCGGAATAAATTGTTAAATGGGATGTGGGATTTAAATTATTTTAAGAACCTCGTTAAGCTGATGGATTTTCTTTTTGGGACAAAGTAAATCTGTAAGGTTTTTTGTAATTGAATTCTCCCGGGTCAAAAATTAATTTGGGAACGTATTACAATAATGCCCCACCGTTCAGCTTTAATTCTATGTAGGGTAAAAAATTATAAATAGGTATATGTCTCAAGTGATTTGACTGCAGTAATATTCCCAGACGCTTGTACAGCTCCGCGTTCGGTTTTGCCAAGTTATGTGTTAAGTTAATATGTTTCGCCAAGTTTTCGCCATGTAGTTGTGTTAGGAACCTGACTAATTAGCTTGGGAAAGAGATTTATAAAACACATTTCGACGCCCTCGTACAACAAACCATTAGCAAAGTAGCTTATGGATTTTTTCATGTAATGTCAAAGGAATGTACAAGTTGGGATACATTTATGGATTTTTTTTTCAGATTTTTTCTATTGATATTTTCGGAAATATCAATGGTGACACTTTTATTGTACGGAAATTCATACTAGTGCTTATTACGACAAAAATGTTGTATTATATAGTAGATTATTAACCAAGGGGATAAAGCAGTGTCTTCTGTCGCGGGTGACGATTTAAATCGCGAGCGTAACGAAGGACTCGAGGTTTACCCCCGAGCGTAGCGAGGGTGTTAAAAACTTAAATCACGAGCGAAGCGAGGGATTTAAGACGAGTCCTGAGTGTAGCGAGGTATTTAAGTTCACCCAAGACTAAGACAGCTTTATCACCGAGGAAAATACCCTACTTTTCGTACCATTTGCGAAAAAATTAACACAATAATAATATAAGAAAAGCATTTATTAAAAATAATGACAATTAAAAATAAATTAAAATAAACAACGTTTATGTATTTGAAGAAAACAAAAACGCGGCAAATTCCTAGACTAATATTTTTTTGTCGGAAAAGCAAAGGCATCAACAAGCTCATACGGCCTCGTCGGTTTTCTTAATTTTATTTAATAATCATAACTGCATAATAAAAACGTATTCCTTTTTCAAAAGATGTATAATGCTTTATATACAAACTCAAAGGTGTAAACACAGATGTAGTTCAGTATAAATTTCGGTAAGTATTCCAAAAGACATGTCCCAGTTTAGTATGGAGGGTGGTTTTTTATTCTGAGTGTCCATTAACCAGAACCAAACTGTCATTACGTGAAAGAGAAAAAAAAATAAAATTAAACGCCATAAAAATAATAATTCTAGAGTCCTCGGTTTTTTTTAAATTAATTATGAAAAATACCGTTTGTAGAAAATATTTTTCAATGGATGGTAACACTAAAAACTTTTATAATCTATAGTCTCAAATCTGGCACCGGTTGATGTCACGTAAATGTCATTTTGAACCATGGAACTAGGAATCACAGATCAGGAACTAGGAATTACGACTAGGTACTTTTGAACTGCCTATTCGAAAATGAAATTATTTGTTCCTGACAATCATCTGACATTGACAACTTACATAGAATAATATTTTCAGTTTTTTAACGGTGTATAAATCACATGGAACAAGGAATTACGACAAATCACAATTAAAAAAATGAGTCAAAACAAAAAAAAAAATTATTATCTTTAGGCTTTAAAAAATCTGTAAATTATTTTGATAGAAGCCTTTTGGGATCTTTATCCAACTACATTAAAATCATCCTTGTTAATTAAATTCAAATTTAAAAAACCAATTTTGGACAACTCCTTTAAATCACATTCTCCCCCTAGAGGATGAATAAAATTCAGTACAATTTTCTTTCCCTGTTTTTAACAGATTAAAAATGACTATTGTTATGTTCGCTTCTTGTGGCACAGAATGTCACTTTTTTGAGCAAGTGGTACGAAAATAACATTACGAAACTATTTTTGTATTTCTTACTTGGCAAGGTGCTATTACCGGGTTATTGGCGTATAAAATCTTCATGTACTAATTTGTAAGCATCATAACTTTGTTCTTAGCGTATATTTTTTTTAAATTATACCAGTAATGGTATCTTACAATGTTTTGAGTCTCTTTCTAGGTAACGTTGGACAGTAAGATGTATGCCATTTTCCGCATTTGAGTGAAGTGTCGACACGGGCGCGTATTGTGTTTCTAAACTATTGCAAATTACATTCAAAAAGTCTGTAATTAACTATTAATGTATCAGACTTTGGAAAAAAATTATAAAGCAAGATCCCAGTGCCGCCAGACCTAAGTTATTTTCTCAGCAATTATTTGTGTACGATAGAGTACTGTTCGAATGTCCTTTCAGTGTATGCTTACCAGCTAGATTGTGCCGACGGCCAATTTCCAGATACCAGGTGCTAAAGGTAGGTAAAAACTAGAATAATTCTTCTGTCTTTCTGTCTGCCCGTCTTTGACATGAATTGAATTGTTGTACGTTTTGTGGAAATGTCATATTCTATTCTAACAAAGATGCACGGGTTAAATCAGCTTGGCATCCAGCTGCCCACAAGATAGTATAAAAACTTATTACAATGTAATAGCTACTTATTAATATTGTAAAATGATTATTTTGAAAAGAGCAACTGCTGAGTTTCTTGCCGGCTCTTCTCAGCAGAATCCGCTTTCCGAACCGGTGGTAGAATCTTGACGTGTCATAAGAGCCACAGGTTGGCCTACATGAAATAAATAATTTTGAATTGAATTTGAATTTGAATAACTTATCTTAAATTCTCAGGGCTGATTTTCATATATGTTTTAAAGAATATTGTAAAAATTAATAAATTAATACTGCCAGACGCTTACCGCCGGCGGTAACTTTAGCCAGACGCTTTGAAGCTCCCAAAAAATATATAATTTAAGTTAACTTATATTCTCAAGCTGCCAGACCTATTGGAAGGGTCAAACATCCCCCCAGACACACATTATGCGTCCCCATATGTATGAGCGCTAGAACATGATTCACTTGTTTAAGTGTGTGAGAGATAATATCATCATACTATAATATTATAAATGCGAAAGTGTGTTTGTTGGTTTGTCCTTCAATCACTCTGCAACAGAGCTACGGATCGACGTGATTTTTTGCCTGGGTATAGCTTAGGATCTAGAGAGAGAGAAATATTGCAATATCTTCTGCAAGCTGCCAGACCTATTGGAGGGGTCAAACATCCCCCCAGACCACACATTAAGTGTCCCTACGAGTATGAGTGCGAGAGTGATTTGATGGTTTTATAATACATAATATAACTTTATTAAACTTTATTA
Source organism: Oeneis ivallda (assembly GCA_029955525.1). Classification (NCBI taxonomy): domain Eukaryota; kingdom Metazoa; phylum Arthropoda; class Insecta; order Lepidoptera; family Nymphalidae; genus Oeneis; species Oeneis ivallda. The sequence continues at coordinate 14,146,559 of JARPMR010000007.1, forward strand.
CGGGTATTATCCAATCCAATCCAATCCATCATCCTGTATTCATCCACTGCTGGACATAGGCCTGTCCGAGAGCGCGCCACCAAACACGGTCCTCCGCTTTCCTCATCCAGCCGCTTCCCGCCACCTTCTTAAAGTCATTGCAGTAGTTACTTAATTAATAATTAATAATAATAATAATAATAATAATAACCACCAGTCGGCTTGGCGCCGACAAGGCCCTCTAGGACCCAATCTTCGGAGCCCGCCGCTGGTGGAGTGCGCCGCATGAGATGGACATCTCCAATGAACAGAAATGTCATGCGTGCGTACTACAGGGCGACAGGAGGGGAAACCGGACGGACTGGCTACCGAGCGGCAATGTACCGCGAGTTCTTGCTGCTCGAGCCGAATCTGACTGTCACGGAACAAAATCTGGCAGACCGGGCTCGGTATATTCAGCGCTCGAACATCTTTAGCGCTACCGAGCTCGAACGATTACGACGTGAGGCTGTTCCCGAGGTGACAACCCCAACCACAGAGCAAATTGTCTCTCTGGCGGAACCTGTCCGCGAAGAGACCGACGCTATCGCGCAAGATTTGCCTGTGGAGGAGGACACGGAGGAAACAGTTTCCTTTGACATAGAGCGGATGAGAAGGATTTTAGAAGAGGCGATTTCGGAGATCCGGAGTGCTCCTCTAGAGAACCGTCCGCGGCTCTCCCGACTCACATTAAATGTAGTGACGCGGGATGTCATTGAGGCCATAAACCAAATGCTGCCTCAATACCTTGAGCGCAGCACTGGCCTGGATGATACGGCTTCTATTCTCTTTGGTGCGGCCTTAGCTGTTCATCGTTTCATGGGTGTCAAGACCCAAGAACGTGGACGCACTACTCTAAGGCGCAGCACGGAGCCAGCCTGGAAAAGGAGAATAGAACACCGTATCACCCTGGCCAGAGCTCTCATTGGCAGACTGCAGAGTTTCAGGTCGGGCAACACTAGGCCAAGGATTGTGCGCTCCGTTAGAATAGCCTTTAATGAGCTCGGGTTGCGGCTAGATCAGCCCGATTTAGCCCAAAAACTAACGGAGCGCATCGACGACTTGAAGCAGAAAATCGCTGCATGGGGGAACCGCATTCGACGATACTCGGAAAGAGTCGAGCGCTTTCAGCAAAATCGCCTCTTCTCGAGTGATCAGAAAAGGTTCTATAAAAAACTGGAGTGCCCAGCAGTCTGTTCTACCTCTCAGCGGCCGAGCCCGGCTGACCTCGTCGCCTTTTGGCGAAATGTATGGTCAAGAGAGGTGGAGCATGAGGAGGGCCCTTGGATTGCGGCGGTTGAGGAAGCATGTGCCTCAATAGAGCCGATGAACCCCGTCGCCATCTCTTCGGAGGATGTAGCTGGTGCGGTGCGCCGGGCCCCGAACTGGAAAAGTCCGGGACCCGATGGGCTGCATCACTACTGGTTGAAGGGTTTTTCGCTCTGCCATGCTACTTTGGCTCGACAATTCCAAGATGCTCTCGAGCAAAGGGCACTCCCGAGCCTTTTCACCACCGGGATCACTCATTTAGCTCCTAAGTCAACCGATACCGCTGACCCAGCTAAGTACCGCCCCATCACATGTCTTACTACCATCTATAAGACATTGACATCCGTTCTGAGCCTTAAGATTTCCCGTCACGTAGACGAGAACAACATCATGTCTGGGGCTCAGAACGGATGTCGGGGCGGTGGTCGTGGTACTAAGGAGCTCCTTCTCATCGACTCCGTCGCGGGCCAACTGGTCAAACGCAATCGCCGGAATTTCTCTGCCGCCTGGATTGACTATAAGAAGGCATTCGACTCGGTGCCCCATTCATGGCTCTTGAGGGTCCTTGAGCTGTACAAAGTCGATAGTACAGTTCGAGACTTCCTCGGAGAGTGTATGGGGCAATGGAGTACGATCCTTTGTCTCCATGGCGAGCGGTTGGCGGCTGCGGGTGACCGGATCAAGATACGGCGGGGTATCTTCCAGGGCGATTGTCTGAGTCCATTATGGTTTTGTCTGTCGCTGAACCCTCTCAGCTCTTTGCTGGAGAGATCAGGGACAGGCTTTCAGTTTCGGAGAGGAGAGACAAAAGTACCTCACCTTCTCTACATGGATGACCTCAAGCTGCTAGCACCCAATGCCACCCGCCTGAGGGAGTTGCTGAATATCACCACTGAGTTCAGTAACTCCATCAGGATGGAGCTTGGACTAGACAAGTGTGCGGTCTTACATGTGGAGAGGGGACAGGTTACTCATTCGGCCGAGATCAATCTCGAGCCATCTAACATCAGGACCCTCTCTGAAGCTGAGTCATACCGGTATCTGGGTATGTCACAATCCGTGGGGGTAAAGGAGGCGGACGTGAAACAGTCAGTTTGCGAGGTATTTTTTGGCCGCCTGACAAAAGTTTGTAAAAGCTATTTGTCGGGCGCCAATAAGGTCCGAGCATATAACGGCTGGGTCATGCCCGTTCTCATGCACACCTTTGGCGTACTCAGATGGACTCAGACCGAACTAGACGCACTGGATAGAAAAGTCCGCACGACTATGACTCGCTACCGCATGCACCACCCCAAATCGTCTGTTATGAGGTTGTATATACCCCGAAAATGTGGAGGTCGAGGCGTATTAAGCGTCAAGACCATGCATAATCGGGAGATATCCAGCCTCAGAACCTACTTTGAGACGAAGAGGGAGTGTCCAATGCATAGAGACGTTATAGAATGTGACAAAGGACTCATCCCCTATCTTTGGCCAAACTCTAGTGGCAGAAACCGGTGGTACTAAGCACCTCTGACCGGGAGACCGTATGGAAGGAGAGGGAGTTGCATGGACGCTTTTTTAAAGCTCTTAATGAGCCGCACGTAGATAAAAAAGCGTCCGTGCAATGGCTGCGCTTCGGTGACCTCTTTGGGGAAACCGAAGGTTTTGTGTGTGCAATACAAGATCAGGTGGTTAAGACGCGGAACTACCGAAAGTACATCCTGAAGGATGGCACTCACGACATCTGTCGAGCGTGTCGCCATCCCGGTGAGTCACTCAGGCATGTGCTCTCGGGATGTTCAGCTCTTGCTAACACTGAGTATCTGCACAGACACAACCAAGCGGCCAAAATCCTTCACCAAGAGCTTGCTCTGAAGTACGGTCTCCTGGATGAGAGAGTGCCGTACTATAGGTACACACCGGTGCCGGTGCTTGAGCGTGACGGAGTCCGGCTCTATTGGGACCGGTCCGTCATCACGGACAGGACGATTCTGGCGAATAAGCCTGACATCGTGCTGATGGACCGGGCACAGTCGAGGGTGTTTTTAGTGGACATCACCATCCCACATGACGAGAACCTCGTGAGAGCGGAGACAGAGAAAAAACGAAAGTATCTAGATCTGGCTCACGAGGTTACTGGCATGTGGCATGTGGAGTCCACTGAAACCATCCCAATCGTTATTTCTGCGAATGGGTTGATCCCAGTCAGCCTCGCTCACCATCTGAGGCGACTGGGGTTCCGTGGCGGTTCGCTCGCGGCCAAGATGCAGAAAGCGGTGTTGCTAGACTCGGCTAGGATAGTCCGTCGGTTTCTCAGCCTGTCGCCCTGACCCCCGGCCGTCTGGTCTCCCCTGCCGGGGCGTAATCCTCCGCCCGCTACAAGTATTTATTTATGTAATCTATATGTAAGTTTATTTATCTGTGTGTATATATTTATGTTTATAATACTTTTTGGCCCTATATCTATTTATTTTGTATGCGGGTGTGAGAGTCATAATATATAATAATAATAATAAATTCCGCCGTGTGGCACCGGCAGAATAGAATAGTGCCACCCCTTCCTATCCCGTGGGTGTCGTAAGAGGCGACTAAGGGAATAGGGGAAGTTACATCTAGAATCCCCCACAATCCGGCTAGCTGGCTATAGAAACAGCCTCCTCGGGGACATGAGTGGACCCCGGGTGATGTAACTGCCACTCCCACCCCCCCCCCCCAAATATGATGATGGAACAAATAAGAAGTTTACGTATAAGGCCGCTACCTGGGGGTCGCCAGGGCGCGTCTGGGGCTGGCGCTGGACGTGGCAGCATGCGATCCGCCAGTCACGCCATTCGACGGCCTTTACCACCTGGCCAGTCGACAGATCCATCATCCCCACCAGTCGGCTTGGCGCCGACAGGGCCCTCTAGGACCCAATCTTCGGAGCCCGCCGCTGGTGGAGTGCGCCGCACGAGATGGACATCTCCAATGAACAGAAATGTCATGCGTGCGTACTACAGGGCGACAGGAGGGGAAACCGGACGGACTGGCTACCGAGCGGCAATGTACCGCGAGTTCTTGCTGCTCGAGCCGAATCTGACTGTCACGGAACAAAACCTGGCAGACCGGGCTCGGTATATTCAGCGCTCGAACATCTTTAGCGCTACCGAGCTCGAACGATTACGACGTGAGGCTGTTCCCGAGGTGACAACCCCAACCACAGAGCAAATTGTCTCTCTGGCGGAACCTGTCCGCGAAGAGACCGACGCTATCGCGCAAGATTTGCCTGTGGAGGAGGACACGGAGGAAACAGTTTCCTTTGACATAGAGCGGATGAGAAGGATTTTAGAAGAGGCGATTTCGGAGATCCGTAGTGCTCCTCTAGAGAACCTCAATACCTTGAGCGCAGCACTGGCCTGGATGATACGGCTTCTGTTCTCTTTGGTGCGGCCTTAGCTGTTCATCGTTTCATGGGTGTCAAGACCCAAGAACGTGGACGCACTACTCTAAGGCGCAGCACGGAGCCAGCCTGGAAAAGGAGAATAGAACACCGTATCACCCTGGCCAGAGCTCTCATTGGCAGACTGCAGAGTTTCAAGTCGGGCAACACTAGGCCAAGGATTGTGCGCTCCGTTAGAATAGCCTTTAATGGGCTCGGGGTGCGGCTAGATCAGCCCGATATAGCCCAAAAACTAACGGAGCGCATCGACGATCTGAAGCAGAAAATCGCTGCATGGGGGAACCGCATTCGACGATACTCGGAAAGAGTCGAGCGCTTTCAGCAAAATCGCCTCTTCTCGAGTGATCAGAAAAGGTTCTATAAAAAACTGGAGTGCCCAGCAGTCTGTTCTACCTCTCAGCGGCCGAGCCCGGCTGACCTCGTCGCCTTTTGGCGAAATGTATGGTCAAGAGAGGTGAGGAGGAGCATGAGGAGGGCCCTTGGATTGCGGCGGTTGAGGAAGCATGTGCCTCAATAGAGCCGATGAACCCCGTCGCCATCTCTTCGGAGGATGTAGCTGGTGCGGTGCGCCGGGCCCCGAACTGGAAAAGTCCGGGACCCGATGGGCTGCATCACTACTGGTTGAAGGGTTTTTCGCTCTGCCATGCTACTTTGGCTCGACAATTCCAAGATGCTCTCGAGCAAAGGGCACTCCCGAGCCTTTTCACCACCGGGATCACTCATTTAGCTCCTAAGTCAACCGATACCGCTGACCCAGCTAAGTACCGCCCCATCACATGTCTTACTACCATCTATAAGACATTGACATCCGTTCTGAGCCTTAAGATTTCCCGTCACGTAGACGAGAACAACATCATGTCTGGGGCTCAGAACGGATGTCGGGGCGGTGGTCGTGGTACTAAGGAGCTCCTTCTCATCGACTCCGTCGCGGGCCAACGGGTCAAACGCAATCGCCGGAATTTCTCTGCCGCCTGGATTGACTATAAGAAGGCATTCGACTCGGTGCCCCATTCATGGCTCTTGAGGGTCCTTGAGCTGTACAAAGTCGATAGTACAGTTCGAGACTTCCTCGGAGAGTGTATGGGGCAATGGAGTACGATCCTTTGTCTCCATGGCGAGCGGTTGGCGGCTGCGGGTGACCGGATCAAGATACGGCGGGGTATCTTCCAGGGCGATTGTCTGAGTCCATTATGGTTTTGTCTGTCGCTGAACCCTCTCAGCTCTTTGCTGGAGAGATCAGGGACAGGCTTTCAGTTTCGGAGAGGAGGGACAAAAGTACCTCACCTTCTCTACATGGATGACCTCAAGCTGCTAGCACCCAATGCCACCCGCCTGAGGGAGTTGCTGAATATCACCACTGAGTTCAGTAACTCCATCAGGATGGAGCTTGGACTAGACAAGTGTGCGGTCTTACATGTGGAGAGGGGACAGGTTACTCATTCGGCCGAGATCAATCTCGAGCCATCTAACATCAGGACCCTCTCTGAAGCTGAGTCATACCGGTATCTGGGTGTGTCACAATCCGTGGGGGTAAAGGAGGCGGACGTGAAACAGTCAGTTTGCGAGGTATTTTTTGGCCGCCTGACAAAAGTTTGTAAAAGCTATTTGTCGGGCGCCAATAAGGTCCGAGCATATAACGGCTGGGTCATGCCCGTTCTCATGTACACCTTTGGCGTACTCAGATGGACTCAGACCGAACTAGACGCACTGGATAGAAAAGTCCGCACGACTATGACTCTCTACCGCATGCACCACCCCAAATCGTCTGTTATGAGGTTGTATATACCCCGAAAATGTGGAGGTCGAGGCGTATTAAGCGTCAAGACCATGCATAATCGGGAGATATCCAGCCTCAGAACCTACTTTGAGACGAAGAGGGAGTGTCCAATGCATAGAGACGTTATAGAATGTGACAAAGGACTCACTCCCCTATCTTTGGCCAAACTCGAGTGGCAGAAACCGGTGGTACTAAGCACCTCTGACCGGGAGACCGTATGGAAGGAGAGGGAGTTGCATGGACGCTTTTTTAAAGCTCTTAATGAGCCGCACGTAGATAAAAAAGCGTCCGTGCAATGGCTGCGCTTCGGTGACCTCTTTGGGGAAACCGAAGGTTTTGTGTGTGCAATACAAGATCAGGTGGTTAAGACGCGGAACTACCGAAAGTACATCCTGAAGGATGGCACTCACGACATCTGTCGAGCGTGTCGCCATCCCGGTGAGTCACTCAGGCATGTGCTCTCGGGATGTTCGGCTCTTGCTTACACTGAGTATCTGCACAGACACAACCAAGCGGCCAAAATCCTTCACCAAGAGCTTGCTCTGAAGTACGGTCTCCTGGATGAGAGAGTGCCGTACTATAGGTACACACCGGTGCCGGTGCTTGAGCGTGACGGAGTCCGGCTCTATTGGGACCGGTCCGTCATCACGGACAGGACGATTCTGGCGAATAAGCCTGACATCGTGCTGATGGACCGGGCACAGTCGAGGGTGTTTTTAGTGGACATCACCATCCCACATGACGAGAACCTCGTGAGAGCGGAGACAGAGAAAAAACGAAAGTATCTAGATCTGGCTCACGAGGTTACTGGCATGTGGCATGTGGAGTCCACTGAAATCATCCCAATCGTTATTTCTGCGAATGGGTTGATCCCAGTCAGCCTCGCTCACCATCTGAGGCGACTGGGGTTCCGTGGCGGTTCGCTCGCGGCCAAGATGCAGAAAGCGGTGTTGCTAGACTCGGCTAGGATAGTCCGTCGGTTTCTCAGCCTGTCGCCCTGACCCCCGGCCGTCTGGTCTCCCCTGCCGGGGCGTAATCTTCCGCCCGCTACAAGTATTTATTTATGTAATCTATATGTAAGTTTATTTATCTGTGTGTATATATTTATTTTTATAATACTTTTTGGCCCTATATCTATTTATTTTGTATGCGGGTGTGAGAGTCATAATATATAGAGAAATAATAATAATAATAAAGCCTTTATTTCCAATATCCAAATTATAGTACCATGTCATGTTCATTTATGTCAATATAGTTTTATTTGTAATCGGACACCCATTCTTGGGCAAAGGCCTCCTCCATCCCTTTCCATTTAATCCGATCTCTTGCCAATCTAGTCCAAGTGGTCCCCGCCGCCTCGTTGAGATCGTCACGCCAGCGTCGCCGTGGCCTACCTCTCGGTCTGCGTTTGTCACGAGGATACCAATGTAGCATCTTCTCGGTCCACCGTCCATCAGTACTCCTCGCAATGTGGCCAGCCCATCGCCATTTAAGGAGGCATGCTAGTTTTGCCGCGTCAATAATTTTTGTCTTCTGTCGTATCGTGTGGTTTTTTATTTTATCCTTAATTTTTAGGCCTAGCATGCTCCTTTCCATTGCTCTTTGGGTAACCTGTATCTTATATATTACTTCTTTAGATATCTGCCATGTTTGGCAGCCGTATAATAGAGTTGGCGTCACTACTGAGTCCATTGCTTTCTTTTTTAGTTTTATATCGAGTTTTGATTTGAAAATGTGTTTAAGGGACCAGTACGATGCCCAAGCTTTTTTGATCCTTCTATTCAATTCTTCAGTGTAATGCCCCTTAAAGGATATACTCTGACCCAAATATACATATTCATCGACGAACTTTATATTTTTCCCGTGTATTACGACCTTAAATTGCTCTCCGTTGGACATTATGCAAGTTTTTTCCGAGTTCATCTCCAAGCCACACTTTCTACTTTCAGAGTCCAGAGTTTCAAGCATGTGTAACAGCTGTTTTTGATTTGGTGCTAAAATGACTATGTCATCAGCGAATCGGAGATGGCTTAAATACTCTCCATTTATATTTATACCAAGCCAGTCCAATCCAGTTTCCGAAACATGTGCTCCAAAAGAGCTGTGAACAGGCTTGGTGATATTGGGTCGCCTTGTTTCACTCCTCGCCTTACGTCGAACATTTTGCCTGTTTTTTCTAGTTTTATGGTAGCTTTACTCTTTGAGTATATCTCTTTAATGATGTTTATATATTTGTTGGATATGTTTTGGTCTCTTAAGGCAATCCATAGCGCTTCGTAAAATATTGAGTCGAAGGCCTTGGTATAATCTATAAACGCGATGTAAAGAGTTTGTCCATACTCTACATATATTTCGATCACTTGTTTTAGAGTAAAAATATGATCTAATGTAGAGTATTTGCTTCGGAAGCCGGCCTGTTCTCGGGGTTGTTGAAACTCCAAATCATGTTTTAGTCTGCCGAGTATGACTTTCGTAAATAGTTTATATGTAGTCTGCAGTAAGCTGATAGGTCGATAATTATTTATTTCCTGAGGGTTACCTTTCTTATATAATAATTTTATGTTTGCAATCTCCCATTGTTCTGGTATTTTTTCTTGGTCTACTATGTCATTGAACAGTCGGGTTAATATAGGCGTTATTGGTTCTATGATAGCTTTGATTGTGTCATTCGTTATGACGTCTTCTCCGGGACTTTTCAATGATTTTAATTATTTTATAGCATGCCCGATTTCGCATTCGAGAAACTCTGGGATTTCTTCGATTTCTGTATTTTCGTTTTTAAACTGTGTCTCGACTTGAAGTGGCTCGCTGTATAGATTTTGATAAAAGTCGGTAGCTATTTTTATTATCGTATCTCGATTTGTCGAAATTTTACCCATTTCACCTTTTAAAGTTGGTATCCACTCTTTAGTGTTATTCACACGTCTACTTCCTCTTTTTATCGATGACCATTTTTCTAATGTTTCTTCAAATATTTTTAGGTTATAGTCTTCTTTGTTTGTTTTTATTCTTTTTCTAATTCTTTTATACAAGTATTTAAGTCGTTTTCTCTCAGAGTCAGTTTTTATTTGTTTTTCTTTTAGCAGGTTTCTTTCAGTTATTAAATTCTCAATATCTTCAGTTATCACATAGTATTTATTATTTTCTTTTGTATTTTTGGGTAGGTTATTCACGCTTTGCTGAATGGTGTGTATGAGACCCGTATATCTTTGTTGTATGTCGCTTGTACACTCGGATTTTCTTGAGAACTCTATAAAATAATTTTTTAAATGTTCACATTCAATAGGAAGGTATCCAGACTGTTTGTTTCTATATGTTTTTCTTGATTTTTGTTTCTTTGCACAAATGGCAAGTGTTGCTCGGACCATTCTGTGATCAGTCGGGTGTGAGGTGCCAATGATTTCGACATTTTGAATGCAATAAATGTCGCTTCTTCTACATATAAAGAAATCAATTTCATTTAGGGTACGTCCATCTGGAGATTCATTTTCGTTTAGCTTTTTTATTAAAATGTGTATTCATAATGTAGAGCTCATTTTCAAGGCAAAAATTTATAAGTCACGATCCCCTACTGTTACGGGTTCCATAGCCCCAGGGGCCCATTATTGCGCTCTCCTCAGAGGTTGCCTGGCCGATTCTTGCATTAAAATCGCCTATAATACATATTATTGAGAGAGAGTTCTCCTTTGCTAGCATTATGTCATGGTAGAGACTCTCTATCTCTTCTTCAGATGCTTTTTCCGTTGGAGAGTAAAGTTGAATGATGGTAAGAGATGTACATTCTATTTTTATATCCAATCTGGCAACTCTATCCGAAATGGTGATGAAATCAATTATATTATTTTTAAACTTCTTTTTTACCATAAATCCTACACTATTTCTGCCACTTTTCTTACCTGTGTACATCCAAATATACTCGTCATGTTCTATAATATGGGTCCCTTCTTTTTTAACCTCAGATAATCCCAAAATATCCCATTTTATATTTCGTAGAGCATAGTCTAGTTCGTCTTGGCGGCCAATTCCTACCAGTGATCTAACGTTGAGTGTGCCAATATAAAGGCGATGGATGGAGGGTGTCAGTCTACTACTCTCACGAGGACTAGTCGGCTTGAGAGAGATGCAATTTGATATATTAAAATTATTATTTAAACAAAGAGGTTGGAGAGAGGCCTTTTGTTGCTAACTTCGATCTGGTGGTGGTATAGAGTTTGATAGAGTTCGGGGAGATGAGGTGATAGAGCTTGATGTCGCTTGTTTAGGTATCATGTAGGAGTCGATGGCAGTTTTATTCTTTTTCTGAATGTTAGGATTATTTCTGTCACGTGGTAGAGTTTCCGGCGAAGGTTGAGTTTTCCTTTTGTTACTTCTCACTTTAGGACTCTGTCTCTGCTCTGTGTCGGTTTTAATGAATTTTTATTGGGGCTCTTATTATCCAGTGATATGATTTTATCTCTTTTCAATATGATCTTTTCGCCTTGCTCTCTCCTAGATAAGAATTCTTCCTGTAATTCCTTTCGTTTTTGCAAGATTTTAGGCGAATAGTCTTCTTTTAGATAAATATTAGAATCTTGTAATAGTTTTTTATTTCTTAGAATTTTTATTTTAAGCCCCATTGTTGTTACTTTCAACACGACAGGTCTAGTGTTCCCATTTCTCTTCCCCAGTCTCCTCACCAGTTCTATGTCTCTTTGTTCGCATGGAATCTTCATAGTATGATTTAATAAGTTAAGCATGGTTTTTTTCTAAGTCACTATAATATTTTTCATTTTCTTCAAGTCCGAAGAATATTATATTTCTTTTCCGTAATTGCTGTTCTAATTGTTCTAAATGTATTTGCTGCTTTCCAAATTTTTCTTCGCTAATTCTTTGGTTTTTAACTCTACTTTTTCAATTTTTTCAGTAAAATTTTCATTTAATTTTTGTAGATTTTCTTGTACTTTTTCCATCACCAGCTTTTGGCCCTGCATATCTTCCCGTAGCTCTAACAAAATTTTCATCATTTGTTCCATTTTGTATTAAAAGTCAGTGCATCGATAATGTATAAGGCAAGTCAGTTTTCAATTATTTATTTCAGCGCCCTCTATTTCGAAGTGTTGTCAATTTGTGATGCCATCTAGCGGAGTTCATGGTTATCTCTATCAGGTTACGTAGAATTTTGCTGGTCGATTCCTCTACTCGACGGTAGATGGCAGTTTGTTTAAATTATTACTAGTTAAGATTCTGGATGACTCCGCCGTTTTTAGGTTATAATATTATTATTGATCACAGATTAATTAACTATATAGACTTATGTCGAATATTTACTGATATAAACATAATAATATTAATAATCATAATAAAAATAAAATTAATCATAGTAAAAATAAAATTGGAGGGTACTTAATTATCGATACTGATTCTAATCTGAAAATAAAGTATTATGTGGCTAAAAAAGTGCCCTCCAATTAAAATTTTCAAAATATATTTGAATGTATAAAATTCGTCCAGTTACCTACAATTTTACTGTATAGAGTGATTGAAGGACAAACCAACAAAGACACTTTCACATTTATAATATTATAGTATGATGATAATATTATCTCTCACACACTTAAACAAGTGAATCATGTTCTAGCGCTCATACATATGGGGACGCATAATGTGTGTCTGGCGGGATGTTTGATCCTTCCCATAGGTCTGGCAGCTTACAGATAATATCGCAATAGTTCCCTGAGTATCATGTATAAAAATCAGAACTGAGAATATAAGTTAACTTAAATTATATATTTTTTTGGGAGCTTCAAAGCGTCTGGCTAAAGTTACCGCCGGCGGTAAGCGTCTGGCAGTATTAATTTATTAATTTTTACAATATTCTTTAAAACATATATGAAAATCAGCCCTGAGAATTTAAGATAAGTTATTCTAGTTTTTACCTACCTTTAGCACCTGGTATCTGGAAATTGGCCGTCTCGGCACAATCTAGCTGGTAAGCATACACTGATAGGACATTAGAACAGTACTCTATCGTACACAAATAATTGCTGAGAAAATAACTTAGGTCTGGCGGCACTGGGATCTTGGACCATTACTACAATAATCCCGTAAGTGACTTTTACGGAAAAAACTTCCTAAGATATTTCCAGCAATATTTTTTTCATAAATTTCAGACTTCTGAAAAGTGATATTTTAATATTGACCTCAAAGACTTGTGCAATAAAAAATTAGCTTCCATTTGATGTATCATATGCCTGAATATGCTAAATGGTTCTAAAGTTAGAGTACAAAAACAGTAAAACATTTCTCCTGAACTGAAAAAAAATTTTTATCGCTGCCACCAAAATTTTGGTAGTCGTTGTCAAGTAAAATGTTCGTATAGGGGAACATAAAGCTACTTGGATGCTAGCAATAAAGCTAACTTTATTACTGATTTCACTACGTAACATAGTAAAATTAACTAAGTTATTAGTTGAATTGATAAGTGGTAGTTATTTATTTGATACTTCTAATCATGGTTTTTGATGATGGCGACAAGGATTGTGGTGGAATTATTCAAGCCTGTTCAATCATTTTGACTTTATCGCCATCAAATATGAATGGTTAATCGGTACTATAATTTTATTTTTGGAATTAAACATAAAATACTTAGACAAGGAAATTCTTCCTTGATAGGCCATATTTTTTTTCAGTGTGTAAAACGATATTATTATGGAACGGTATTTTACGATTACTGGTTCATTGGCCGGGGGTGTCGATTTGTAAAAGAAAACTTTCGTAAAAAAATTCTACACAAATCTCGAAAAATAGTTACTCGTATTTCAGAGATCAAATTTAAAACTCTTGTCACGACTTCAAGGACACCTTGGAGTGACGAATTTATACTACAAGAGTACTGAAGAAGCTCAGAAATAGGAAAGAAAATATACAGGTATGCTCTGTCTAGACCACGCGAACTTTTGAGATAACATTTAACGAGACGAGATACGTAGAGATAGTAATTTATGAGGCAAGATAGTCTCGAATCTCCAGTATAATTTTCAGTCCCGAGCAATAAATTTGGCAAAAATGTCATTTTAAGAAGCGTGGTGTAGGTATTTAAGTTTCTTGGAAGCTACCTATCCCGAGGTCATGATGCTATTTCTTTGAATATTTTGGGGCCATGGAATCCATGCATACCTACGTAAATCTTCGTATTCACTTGATCGCTTTAAGACGAGAAGCCTCAACATGTTGCAAGCTAAGGAAAATCAATGGATGCGCCGTAAGCTCGTTTGTCTTCACTAATAGACCTCTTTTAAGTACCTACTACAGAAACCTCACTGACTGAAAATATGGCTCAGCGTGAGGTACGGACTGCATTCGGTAGGTTAAGCAGCGTCTCGTCACGAGCTGTAATGGATATGAAACTAAATATTATCAACACTATATTAAGGTCTAAAAGGATTCAAGAAAAGCAATTATAGCCTGTGGTTAAGACTTCAGCATCATGCCGCATGCCTGGGTCCCTATAATTTTCTCAAATGTGTTTGTTGTACGCGCTTAGCACTTGGTTATGAACTAAGGAACCTTTTTCATTCGAGCCGAGACCTGTGTCGAGTTGTGGGCTATCGATGGGTTGAGATTAATGACATGAATGAAATTAATGAATACTAGAACTGAAGATTATAAGCAGTCGTTGAAAAAAAATGTATAAAAATTGTTGTAAATTGATTAGTTAAACATTTTGAGTATTAATCATAATTCATAAAAAACAATTCGACTGAGTTCGGCGCCCGCAGCGGTTGCGGGCCCACTGCCTCCGTAGAATACAGATTTGTAAAATGAAGCAGCAGTTTCCACGGTGCGGTTTGCGCCCGCGCGCGGCGGGCGGGTACAATTTGGTACCGCAACCGCTGCGGGCGCGGGTGCGAACCGCGCCGTGGAAACCCAGTCTTAAAGTCCGGTGTCAAGTGAAAATGTTTTGCTTATTTTGTCTGATGGCGCGTCGTATTTTACTTTTATTTACGAGCGAAGCGTATCAGGTTTACCTTATTTATGGAATTTACGTTATAAACGGCTTTACAAAATTTATTCGGTTAGTGTAATTTTTAATATAAAATCTTTTCAAACTGTATTGGAAATACAACATTGCATTTTTTAACCATGCGATGTTGTTGAAATTAAATGTAAATATCAAATTTGAGGTTTGGTGGTTTTATTATTGACGGTCTTTAGTTACAAATACATAATAATTTACGATATTCTTTATTTAATATTAAATATTTGTTATTAAATGGTACAATGCGATGATAAATTGTGAAGATAGTTCAGCTAACCATCATCTAATAGAAATTTTAATTGTGTATAAGCTGTTTAAGTAAAGTTACTAATAAATACCTATACCTCATCATCATCATCTCAATCAATAGATGTCCACTGCTGGACTATGTGCTCTATTGAAACGGTCTTGTGCCAATTACATCCAACGGCTGCCAGCGACGCGCTACTAGTGATAGTCCTTCAACCTAAAGGGGGCCTACCACCTCATGGTACGGGGTCTCCTTTCAGAACCTTGGAACTTGGTACCTCAAAGCCCATCGATTCTTTGAGTCATTTGTCCATAATAAGGACGAGACTAACTTGTATACGTATCACCGATATATATGTAGTACAGCTACTAGATACGCGGTTACGAACACATACCATGTTCAACTCAGTTGCACTGATGTCCGAGCACTAGTTGTTAGTATGGCATGGCATTCGCGACGTACGAACGCGGGCGCTATTTATGTGATAAAACTTTCTAGGTACCTAATTGAAGCCTAATTGTGAATTGAAAAGCAAAAAATGCCTATATTCAAGTAAGTAACAAAAAAGTTTAGTTATTATAGTGAATAATTAGATAACAACATCGTAATTCGTAACACTAGATACGAAATAATAGTAGATTATTAACCAAGGGGATAAAGCAGTGTCTTCTGTCGCGGGTGACGATTTAAATCGCGAGCGTAACGAAGGAGTCGAGGTTTACTCCCGAGCGTAGCGAGGGTGTTAAAAACTTAAATCACGAGCGAAGCGAGGGATTTAAGACGAGTCCTGAGTGTAGTGAGGGATTTAAGTTCACCCAAGACTAAGACAGCTTTATCGCCGAGGAAAATACTCTACTTTTCGTACCATTTGCGAAAAAATTAACACAATAATAATATGAGATAAGCATTTATTAAAAATGATGACAGTTAAAAGTAAAAGTTAACATTCGAAACATTGGTCCAATTATTGATAGAGAGAGTTACATTTTTGTTTGGTACATTTATTGTTGATGAGTTGATTTGAGTATTTCTCTGTTCTTGCGTCTGACCATTTGCACTGATGGAATCCGACAATTCACTGTCACTGTCGCTTTGATTTAACATCGTAACGTATTTTTAGAACATTAACTTATTTATAAAAATAAATTAAAATAAACAACGTTTAGGCCTAGCGCAAACATACAACTTTTAGTTGAACAACTATTTAGATGTGTTTCATAAGTTTCTGGAAATGTACTGCGATCATAGAATGTGCGCAAACTATCAACACGATAGTTGCTCGACAAAAAAATCAAAAAACCTTACGATTTGCTTTTGATTGTATGGAATTCACGAAAAGTACACAACTCGACTAAACAGTTTAGTCGATGTAAAAGTTGTATGTATGCGCCTTACCTTATGTATTTGAAGAAAACAAAAACGCGGCAAATTCCTAGACTAATAATTTTTTGTCGGAAAAGCAAAGGCATCAAGCTCATACGGCCTCGTCGGTTTTCGTAATTTTATTTAATAATAATAACTGCATAATAAATGCGTATTCCTTTTTCAAAAAGATGTATAATGCTTTATATACAAACTCAATGGTGTAAACACAGATGTAGTTCAGTATAAATTTCGGTAAGTATTCCAAATTTAAATCACATTCTCCCCCTAGAGGATGAAAGAAATTCAGTACAATTTTCTTTCCCTGTTTTTAACAGATTAAAAATGACTATTGTTATGTTCGCTTTTTGTGGCACAGAATGTCACTTTTTTGAGCAAGTGGTACGAAAAAATTATTTCTTGATTTACTCAAATAATTTTATAACACGAACGACCGAGCGATATTTTGATGGATACAATATGGCGCCTATGCGATTTCTTGTCTATATTTTTATTCGTCTACGATACGTATAGTCTAGACGTATAGACAAGAAAAACTATTTGCAATCATGTGACACTAACAAAATAAACGCAATAAAGGTTCTTTGTGTGGCTGCTAAGCCGAGAATCTGTATTAATTTATCCAGCTACGGGTTTATTACGAGGGTTCTCATTTTCTGTTATCCGTATCGGATGACTAATAATGCTAACATCATAATATTTTTATTATGGAGGCAATAATCGTGTTTTCCAATTTCGAATCATGAAATAATAATAACGTTTTTTAAAATTCTACAATGATATGTAGGTACCTACCTACATATCATTGTAGAATTTTAAAAAACGTAAAATTAGGTACCTACCTAATATCATGATAGTATCTTCGACTGCGACTTCTAATTAACAATCTCTCGAGTATCTCTATTTTCCCGGGATAAAAGTTAAATAGGCATAGATACATGTCACTCTCTAAGTCCTCAACTATAACGATGCAAAAATTCAAGTCGATCCGTAGCTCCGTTGATGCGAGCTTGAAAGACTAACCAAAAAACAAACCCTTTATAATATTAGTTAGGAAAAGGAAAATTACGATTTTAATAAAATTGCTGTATAGTTTAATCAGGTAGAGAATAACGCATTAATTTATTTATTCGCAAAGAGCAAAGGATGCTCCGTATTATTCCGCCAATAACTCTAAACGTGACTTCCGTGACTCTTTTCAGAGAAATCCTTCTCTGAAAAGAGACATAATGTTCAAATATGTGGGGCATATACAGTGATGGATGATTTATCGGATGAGAGTGATATACCTACTAGAAAGGGAGCGCAGCAGGGCGTTGCCGGTCCGATACAATAATTGGCCCGCAGATTTGCACGTTCGGGTTGCCGCGGTTCTGCAGTGTCACTGATTTTTGCTTATTTAGGGACGATTTTATGCGATGATGAAGAAAAGAGCATCGTTATATTTAGTAAAATCAATAACAATATTAACGTAGTTAAGCTAAAACTAAAACTAAGTAAAACTTTTAGAATAAGTTTTAGCTCTATCCTAGGTAGGTACACAAAATGAAATGAAAAACTTTGGAAACTAATTTTACTAGTGGTTCGCCCCGAACTGAGACCTCGCGGTAACGGTATCCCATGATTATTCATTCAATCGATACATGATAACCAAAACTGACATTATTATTATGCCCGTTTTCACCAAACATACCTAAATCATCCTCTAAGTAGGAGTCTCTTAACGTAGGTAGCTCCTAAATACAATCCTAAGTCCTAACATCCGTCCCAATATCCTTTTAGGTGTCCCGTACAGGATCGTGATAAATAAGTTGACAGAAAACATCAATCACCTAACTTATAGGTAGCCCGTAAAGGTTAGGGAACGTTAGTGAAAACATTGAATTATTATGTAGGTACTAACGAGTGAAACCGGGTTACGGGCATCTGTACAAATCGTCATCTATCGACGCGAATAGAAAATATACAATATTTAACTAAAATTTAACTAAAAAATAATTTTAATTGAATAATATGGTACAAAAAAAATTACAATATAATTATTGTATTATAATAAGTAACTAAATAATAATGGTCGACGCAAAACTGTTTTAGGGATAGGTCGTAGTCGTAACTCGTAGTTCCATGGGAATAGTTACTGACTGCGCCATCTATTAGCATTATTGTGAAGCTATGTTGATGCTATATGAATTACTGATGCCCATTAAAAATTAAATAATCTCGTTTCTTTATAATATTCATATAATTTTAGTATTTGTTGTTCAAGTACAGGATATAAGTGACCTAAAAAAATAAAATCAGTTTGAAAATCCATAGCGGATTTTCCTAGAGAGCGTCTTCAAGCGAGCGTATAAAATCGCCACTTTGAAAGCCCCCCATTTCGTCAATTTTAAGGGAAAAATAAAAAAAAAAAAATTTTGTACTCAGTTCAAAATTATCTTTAAAATGATACGTAACAATTTTATGTAACGCGATATTTTTTTTTTTACTTCGCATTCGCTTCTATGAGAGCCCCCCTGAAATAAAGATTTTTATAACTTTTTAAGCCATTTTCGGCTGGAGGCCATCGGTTTACATATTATATCTAAATTTGAAGTAATTACGTTCAGTAATTCAAAAGTTATAAGGCTCTGACAGACGGACGGACGGACGGACGGACAAGTGCAAATCGCTCTGGTTAACTCAGAGACCTCGCTTCGCTCGGTCAAAAACTGACTTAACTAAACAAGTAAGTATATTATAAATTAGAGAGTTCTTATCGCAGACGTAGTGTACAGTGGTGGGCTAAACCGCAAAACGTAATAAAAGCCGAAGCTATTACGTACAGATTCACATAATGGCTTATACGCCAGATCTAGTAGGTAGTTGTGTTAATTTGCGGGGGCTCGCTTATTGTGAGGAATCATTATTTCATTTATACGTGTCAGTTAGGATATTATTATGATAGGTACAAGACGTTTCACCATAAAGTCGGATATTGAATGTGTTTATGAGTATGCAATACATAATACTTAACTGTTTACTATTGTAAAAGTTAGGTTTTGCTTGTGGCGTCGCTATAGCTCGTAGCTGTTGTTTTACGTCAAGTAAATAGTAATACTAAATTAACACCATAGTTTCACTTTTTTACTAAATGCCTATTTGTGAAATTGATTTATTTGTCTCCTCAGTATTTGGTGTGTTTTTATTTGGTGGAAAATATTCTAAGGCGAGGGGGAAAAGCTGTCAAAGGCTTTCATTCGACGACTCTCCTGTCAAAGTTGCACAGTCCCATACCGGAGTCGGATAGAGTGACTCGGAAGTCGAAATAATTAAATAAGTAAAAATTTTTTATACAGATTCTTCTTAAAATATTAGGGAAGTTCAGTATTGCTAATATCCTTTAAAAAAACTGTAGTTGTATGATTTTTAATTAGAAACAAAGCTGACAAATAATAAGTCATGTCAACTATCTCGAAGTAAGTTTCGAAGGGATAATATACAATTAATTCGACTTGGCAAAATATCTCAAAAGATACTACTTTGGCATGCACCCACAAGCAATTTCTGGAATATTTAACGGTAAGCCTTATGCTGTAGGTACTATGATATAACCGGAAAATTCCATTTGCCATGATGAAACTTTTGTTCACTGGCTAGGTACTTGGTTTATATTATTACCGCATTATGTCCCGACAATGAAGCTTATTACACTATGTTTATCGTACGTACTAAATAATCCTTACTAACATTGTAAATGCGAAAATGTATTTATTAATTTGTCCTTCAATTACTTTGCAGTGGAGCAACCACAGGGAGTAAGGGATCTTGCAAGGATATAATTGAGGTCATGAAGAGTGACATTATTATGCTTAAAAGAAAACCACTCTCACGGGATTTTTAAAAAACAAATCTTTTTTATATGAAATAAAATATGAAGGGTACCTACAGGACAAGAAGGGGCTCATCGATTGATTTTTTTTATAAAATCAAACAAAGAATCACATGATTGAAGATGAATTTTGAACGGGCCTTCCATATGAAATATCCAAAACAACCTAAATGGGATCCATTTCGTGATAAATCGGGTCAATCCCACTAGTTCAACTTATTATAAATCGGGTCATTCCCACTAGTTCAACTTATTATAAATCGGGCCATTCCCACTAGTTCAACTTATTATAAATCGGGTCATTCCCACTAGTTTTAAAATGTTTAGAAAATTATCCTATAAGCATACGTATCCTATTCCTTTTCCACCTTGTATGGTATTTGTACATAAATGTAAATTATCATAGGTACTTTTCTTGAAAGTTTTTCCAACTTATGGTTATAGAAATATACATATAGGTAGTTACTATAAAAGAAAACAAAAGTTGTAATATAATTTGGAATTCGATGCAAAATGATTATTTTTAGGGTATCATTTAATACTTGATGATGAGGATGAAGAGCGCTAGCCTAGATCGCAAAACAACTTTAACACATAATATAAATATCCATTCGCACATACAAAATGTAATCCTGTATCGTGGGTGCCAATTTTATTTAAACATTTAACAATAGTAATACGTACCTACCTACTCACCCTTGCCTGGTCCATAGGTACACGGTCGCCAGAAGGCGTTGTTCCACACATCAGCGGTTCATAGAGAAACGAAAACATTTCGTGTGTGAAAAATCCATTAGTCAGTTATTGTAAATCTTTGCATGTGTTGTAAAGTTTTTTTGGGAGTTTAAGTGAAATTTTTAAATCGCCATTGTTACTGCATGACGATTGGAGCCGCTGGATACAGGCAGCGCAAGACAAAGACAGGTGGAAGTCTATGCAAGAGACCTATTTGTCCATCTGCGGAAGTTGTTGATAAAGAAGAGGAAGATCTTTTTCTGGAGATTTAAAAAAAGGGGATTCCAGCACTACCCTAATGAACCGAAAGGTGGCGGTTCTATCTTTTCCACCAACAAAAGCATTCTTAAAGAGGGTTGACGTCAGGCAGGCGGCCGGTCCTAAAATGTTATGCCGAACCACTTACAACATGGCTTACAAGACATGTTGTGCCGACCCCACATAGCGTGGGACAAGGACAAGGAGATTTTGATGATGATGATAATCTTTTTCTGGAGGTTAGGTCAGGTTAGATGCTAATTTTTTAGCACAATTGGCATCCCATACTAAAGACCTACATTAGTATGGGATGCCAATCATGCGGATATCATAATATTCAGAAGACTTCGTCTATTGGCTGGCGCTAAGCAAGTCAAGATGCGAATAGATAGAGACTCCGCTATAGAGGCTCCGAGGCTAGCGCGCTTTAAGATTTTTATGCGGTAGGTATGTATTTTTTACGTAATTTTAAGTTATAAAACGTGTTAATAAATGGAGTTTTTTTACTTTAGTATTCATCGAATTATTATCATCACTTAAAAACCGGCCAAGTGCGTGTCGGGCCACGCGCCGTGTAGGGTTCCGTAGTTGAAAGTCTCAAATGTGATTGCTGACCTAGGATAGTGCTTTTATTTTATTTATTAATATTGAATACATTTTGAGTTCCATGGTTTAAATACTATAATATACTTCAAAATATGCAACTTACACTATGTGTAATACCTAACTTAGGAAAAACAGATATAACACCTTAACTAATGAACCCTACTTAGCCGTGATAGTTTTCCTTTAAAATTCATTATATATAACTACTGCTGTAAATTTTTTCTTGTATCCTATATACAACCATTTAGCTGGCAGAGGGGGGGGACACTTGACTCTAATAAAATTTTGCACTTTAAAATATCATATTTCACAAACGGATCCCAAAATTGAAAAATGGTGTTCCCACACCCACAATATTTTTGAAAGACCTATTCAACGACACCCCACACTATGGGATAGTCGAGAAAAAAAAATTCATCCCCACTTTACATGTACCGGAGGTACCCTAAAAATAATTATTTTTCAAAATTTTATTTCACCACTTTGTCGGCGTGATTGATATTAATACCCTAGTCAAATTACAGATTTCTAGTTCTAATAGCCTCTGAGCTAAACCGCGGACAGACACACAGACATACAGACGGACGGACATGTCGAAACTATAAGGGTTCCTTGTTTACTACGGAACCCTAAAAATTACAAATAACACCATAAATCTTCCTACATAGTCCTCCTCAAAAGCTTTGTGTCTGTTTTTTTTATTTACCTAAATAAATTATTCAGTTAAAACTAATTAGTATTTATTATAACATGACCACACATGAGAACATAATATAGGTATTATATTCTATCATCTATGACAGATTTATGATTTAAATCGTATATATCAGTAACCATATATTATGATCAAAGTCGTATGTGGTAGGTACACAAAGCTAGCTCTAAATTTCAATAAACGTTACACACATTCGATAGAAGACAGGCTACGTATTCCACAGTTTTAGCACGGGTACTAATAAGGAGAATTGTCATGAGTCATATGTACTCAAGACTATCGTCATTGGCCATCCATCCATAGTTACCACTTTTAATCTACAGCAATCTACTTAAACATTTTTTACGTTAGTTATTTTTGAGTACTTGTGGAATATCAAAGTGCATTAGGTGTGAGAGATACTCATTACTCACGTAATACAAATAAGGTACCCCTCAAACCCAAAGCTCCCAATGTGTTAACTCAATATGTCATTATACCGAACACGAAATAAGCTATAAGATCAGTATAGTTTTTCGGAAAATAACATACAAATAAGCAGACAGGCACAATTTATTAAAAACATGTCTGGGTTGTGGTACTCGTATCACTCAAATAAATAATTGTATTAGGAGCTGATTGATGATTTCTAAAGAACTGGAGGCAGTTCAATCGCAGGTTATGGCACTTCAGTTTTATTTGTTTGTTTGTTTATAGTTAATAATATAAAATATATTAGTCAACTAGCTGATGCCCGCGACTTCGTCCGCGTGGATTTAGTTTTTAAAATCCCTCGTGAACACTGATTTACCGGGATAAAAAGTAGCCTATGTCACTCTACAGGTCCTCAACTATAGTACCCATGCAAAAAATCACGTCGATCCGTGGCTCTGTTGTGGCGTGATTGAAGGAAAAACTAACAAACAAACACACTTTCGCATTTATAATATTAGTATGATTAGAATATTAAATTGCATAGGAAAACACTGTAACATTACGTCCATACGATGTATTACATCCATACCTACTATGTAGTATGTAGGTTTAATGATCGTTTGGCAAAATCTGACGCCCTTGGAGTAGTTTGATTTTGACAAAATAGGGTTATTATCCACGATGCCTATATACGATAAAGTACACATGCCAGCTTAAGATGAGCCGTACATTCAAAGTATCCTGTAGATTCCGGGGTTCAAGTTATTTGGACCTTATACTGAAGATTGTGATGTCTATAATTTCTGAACTACTAAATTGACGACCTTGAAATAATTACAGGATAATCTCTAAAGTACCTGCTTTCTAACAAAAAAAGAATGAATGAAATCGGAATACGCCTTAATGAATTACAGCTAAATACACACTTTGACTTTCATCCCCTCTCCCAAGGGAACCGTGCTGAATTTCGCGATAAAAAGTATCCTATATTTTACCTCGTAGTATGAACTTAAATCATGCCAAGTTTCATTTAAATCCTTCCAGTAGTTTCGGCGTGATGCGCGGCCAAGATACAGACAGACAGACAGACAGACAGACAGACAAACAAATAATTAAAAAAAAAATTGTTTTGGCTTCAGTATCGATTATAGAGTGCCCTCAAACAAAAATTTTCAAAATATCTTCAATGTACAGAATTGGACCTGTTACAGTTTTATTATATTATAGACTACAATAATGATCATCTGCTTGATCGTAATAGCTTAGCTTGTTATTAAGGTTTCTATGATCACAGCTTTTCATGTATACGGGTGGTGATCAATACATATACCTACTGGGAGTTTATTTCAGTAGTTTCTTTGTCGGTCGTTTTACGAACCTATAAACGTACAGGTGCGGCCCGATACATTGATAGCCGTTTTACAGTCGAGGATCGAACTGGGGTTGTCGAATAAATAAATAAGTCTAGACGTATTTTTTATACTCTGTTTATGTTATTGTCATTCGGATTGTTCACCCTTGCGACCCATTCTGTGTCATAATATGATGTTGCCCCCAATTAAAGCTAGTGGAAATATGAAAATTGGATTTATAAATTATCATTTATTTTTATATCACACTATATAATACAGTCTCAGATCACAAAACTTACGCGTACGAGACGGTTCCCACAACTTATTTGTTTTACATTATATCTCCTGCCGCAATTTGAACAAAGGAAAGA
Organism: Oeneis ivallda; assembly: GCA_029955525.1. Lineage (NCBI taxonomy): Eukaryota > Metazoa > Arthropoda > Insecta > Lepidoptera > Nymphalidae > Oeneis > Oeneis ivallda. The sequence goes on from JARPMR010000007.1 coordinate 14,171,016, forward strand.
CAATAATTTCACTGTGAATATAAAAAAAAAACAATAATATATTAGCAAAATTTGTTTTCCGTTTACCTATTCAGTATAATTTGATTTTGAAGAACAGCTAAAGTAACTCAAGAGTGAAATCCTTGGAATACAGAAATGAAAATCTAGGTTCAAAACATCGGTAAAAAAGAGTGTTAGTTATTCTGCTTCCTTTTTAGATAAAAGTAGCAGCATAAATTGGTGGTATGGTAGATATGATAATTTTTTCATTGTTAAGTAGAAATGAGATCAGTATATTGAGTAGATATATTCGGAACGACGAAACTATAACGATTATAGAAGAGTAGGTATTAGCACACGAGTAGTAAAGTAAATGTTTACTCGTATGGTATTAGGTAGGTAACCACATAATAACAAGTAGTACCTACCTATAAGCAATTTTGTTCCCACATATTCGTGTTCTCCGAAATTCAGCGGAATGTAGAAAATGGATTTAAGCGATGTTCGTGATGCGGGATAGCACAGGCAATAGGCATTCTCTTCACTACGCGTCGCGTCGATGCCATAGCATAAACTTAGGTGGAATATATCACTTTGACATGCTAAGCTACAATAAATAAACTTTTAGTAGACACTACTGATATATTTGGAGGCACAGTAGGTATTGGTTGCTTATGCAAAATTGTTTACTTATGTAACAACAACAAAAAAGTCGTGTGGTGTCGTGGGACACCAGATAGGAACGAAGTTATTATTATAAAAATATTAATTTCAAGTTGTATTCGAGGTATAAAGAAAATAATTATTCGGGTATACATTTTTTATCATGATTTTTTTATCGATAAAAATCAAAATGACCCCAGGAAAGCCTAAATATCGATTTTATAAAATATTAAACGTAAAATAATTTTATAAAATAAAAAATGAAAATAAAATTGCGCGCCCCCGGGTGGGCTCGAACCACCAATCTTTCGGTCGGGTCTAGCCCCCTTTCGCAACGCGCGATAAGGAACTTCGTTCCAAAAGTTTAAAAATATGTAACCTCACAACTGACAATTTGATCCAACCATTATAAAAAAAACGATGGACACATCATTCATAAAAACCAGCTCAGTAGTTTAGGCACTACATGCCTACATAGACTGTTAAAATCATAACCCCTTGCTGGCTTTGATATAGTCCGGTTAAAAAACGTGGGGTCCAACCTTAAAACCTTACGGTAAAGTAAGATTCCACTAATACCTACTATGTTTATGCGTGGGACACTCATCAGTGGACGTCTGCAGACTGCTATGATAATATCGTATCCAATATTAAACTAGCGGCACGCTATGATGGCCGGTTTGACGTTTGTCCGCTCATGAAGTTCCGTATTAATTGATAACGACTTTGAAGGAAATAATTGTATTACTTTATTGACGATAGTGATGTGCAGAGATTCATAAATTTTATCGAATGTAGTTTTAGGTTTAGGACTCAAAATTTATTTATTAAATTGATTTCTAAAATGTATACAAGTGTAGAAAAATCAGTTTGCACCATTTAAGGGGTGAATGTACTTGTGAATATGAACAATTTTCACTATGTGGACAAACCTCTGAAATCGCAAAAAAATATCAGCTGTTTCATACAAAAGGTAAAATTTTTATTTTTATATGATATATACCACAACTCGGCATTTGGTTTTCTAAATTGAAAATTTTTAAAAATGGAATCTAATACGATCGTCACATAGGATCGCTGGCTAGCACAACTACTACCTCCGGCAAACTCGCGTCAATGCTCAATGCAAAACAAAGCAGTTTCGAATTGACGTTGCTTCGAAAAGTATAAACTGTCAGTGCAATGCGATTGTGATATAGTTTTGACCTGGCTTTGGATTTCAAATATTGATACTGCATTACTGTTGACCCTTGCTCGTTAATTTGGACTCTGTTCAAGCCCTTTGTTGTGGATTTCGTCGATATGACCGAACGTACGCAGAGAACTGTTCTAAATAGTCAGACACGTGAGTTCGTAATACGCCTTCGTAACTATTTCGATCGTGAAGCTCAAAATGGAGGGCCAATTTTACCTATAACGTCAGTGGTTGAACGCGTAGCTGATGCGCTTAATATTGGACAACGAACTGTTAGAAGGATAACTAAAAAAAAATATGGCGAGACTGGCACAGAAGAAAATAAACTTCACACACCAAAAAAGAGAAAACGAGCAAAACCAGTCGTAGGCATCGATAGCTTTGATGCCGATGCTATCCGAAGACATGTTTACGGCTACTATTTACAGAAGGAGTATCCAACAAGAAAAAAGTTGGTGCATTCACTGAAGGAAGCTGGATTATTCTTCGGTGGGGAAAGTTCTTTAACGAAGATTTTGAAGACCATTGGATTTCGATACAAAAAATGTAACAAACGCAAAATATTGATGGAAAGATTTGATATAGCGATGGCAAGGTATACTTTTTTACGGCAAGTGAAAGAAATCAAAAATTGGCAAAATGTTGTGTTCTTGGATGAAACATGGCTTAATGCTAACCATACTGTAGGCCGTTCTTGGAACGATGACACAGCAGCATCTACTTCCAAAGTTCCTGTAGGAAAAGGATCGCGACTTATAATTTGTCACGCCGGAACCATCAACGGGTTTGTCGAAGGTTCTCTCATGGCTTTTGCGTCAAAAACCACTGGAGACTATCATGAAGACATGAATGGAGAAAAGTTTACTGAATGGTTTACCTCAATGTTGTGTAGCCTCCCTGAACCATCTATTATAATTATGGACAACGCCCCATACCACTCGATGCAAATTGACAAGCCACCTGCCCAATCCCAAAAGAAAGCTGATATCGTCGCATGGCTTCGTAAAAATGGCGTAGATGCAAACATGAATATGTTAAAAGCGGAATTAGTACGTCTTTTAAAAGAAAACAAACCAACCAAGATCCGATACGTCATTGACGAAATAGCATTAGAACATGGGCACAGAGTTATACGGTTACCGCCTTACCATTGTGAGTATAATGCGATTGAGTTGGTGTGGGCTCAAATTAAGGGATATGCTGCAAGACACAATACAGAACCCCCATTTACCACAAAAAAAATGCTAAAATTATTAGAAGAAGCTTGTGAACATGTGACTAAAGGAGACTGGAAAAAGGTTGTGAATAAAACTGTTAAATTAATAAGGGAAGATTATGAAAGAGATGTGAAAATAGATAATATTATAGAAAACGAACATATAATTATTAATGTAGGTGATGATAGCAGTGACGACAGTGAAAATAGTAGTATGGACGAATCTGATTAATTATGGCCTTTTGTGGCACCTTTTTTGGTATCTTTTGTATTCATATGTTTCTTGTGTGCATATAAAGTATGTATATTCATTTTCATTCAAATATTCAGTTCGTTCAAATAAATTAAATAAACATATACATTTTTGTTTTATTAAACCTATTTAATCAGGTACAAAAACAAAACTTAATTGTTTTTTGTTCGAGAATAAATTGACATTCCACATCACTATTGTAATGTGTCAAACCGGCCATCATAGCGTGCCGCTAGTGTAATATTGCCGAAGTCAGACTTCTAATACCAGCAGATACTAAAACAACAATATTCGCATTCTCTGAAGTTTATCGGAGCGTTGAAAATGCATTTCAGCGAGATCCGTGAATTCACATATATCCGTTGTGTTTCACGAAGTTGTACGAGGTATAAAATATAATACTATCGCTAGATATTATTATAGGCTGATAAGTGATACGAGAGACGTCGCGTTTATGGATTTGGAGCTATATGATACACTAGACGATGCCCGCGACTTCATCCGCGTGGATTAAGGTTTTTTAATTCCCGCGGTAGTTTTTTAATTTTCCGTTATAAAATGAGTTAATCCTGGGTATAAGCTATATCCATTCCAAATTTCAGCCAAATCGGTTCATTCGTTGTGGCGTGAAAGAGTAACAAATATCCATCCATCCGTATGGATGCCATATGCGATGCGATGCGAGAGTTTTGCGAGAGCAAACTCTCGCATTTAAGTAGATATAATATTAATAGGATGATAGGCTATAGATGACAATCTGATAGATTTGATAGATCGTCATCTCTCCACCATCGGCCCACAACTGGGCATGAGTCTCCTCTCAGAATAAGAAGGGATGGTCATAGTCCACCACGTTGGCCAAGAGCAGATTGGTAGACTTCACATACCTTTGAGAATACCATGGAGAACTCTCAGGCGTACAGATTTCCTCATCACGTTTTCCTTCACCGTTAAAGGAAGTGATAATACCTATTATTTTTATTGAATAAAACGATCATAACATGACTAACGAAAGCTAGGGGCGCGAGCCGAGGAATCGAATCCTATCTTTTATCCGGGAAAAATAAAGCATCCCTGCGGAATTTTAGTTAACTCCACGGGCAAAACTAGTACATCATCCCCTAAACTATCGCGCCTCAACAAATAACTATGGTGAATAGTAAATATATACAGGGCCTGTCGACACACTTTGGCGTGCCCATTTCTCACGAGTAATTTACCTAATTCCCCTGCCTCGTAACAATAAATGTAACTTTTGCGTGTTAGTTTATTTTTCCCACAAAGATTTTGTTACATAGTCACTACACTAGCGGCACGCTATGATGGCCGGTTTGACACATTACAATAGTGATGTGGAATGTCAATTTATTCTCGAACAAAAAACAATTAAGTTTTGTTTTTGTACCTGATTAAATAGGTTTAATAAAACAAAAATGTATATGTTTATTTAATTTATTTGAACGAACTGAATATTTGAATGAAAATGAATATACATACTTTATATGCACACAAGAAACATATGAATACAAAAGATACCAAAAAAGGTGCCACAAAAGGCCATAATTAATCAGATTCGTCCATACTACTATTTTCACTGTCGTCACTGCTATCATCACCTACATTAATAATTATATGTTCGTTTTCTATAATATTATCTATTTTCACATCTCTTTCATAATCTTCCCTTATTAATTTAACAGTTCTATTCACAACCTTTTCCCAGTCTCCTTTAGTCACATGTTCACAAGCTTCTTCTAATAATTTTAGCATTTTTTTTGTGGTAAATGGGGGTTCTGTATTGTGTCTTGCAGCATATCCCTTAATTTGAGCCCACACCAACTCAATCGCATTATACTCACAATGGTAAGGCGGTAACCGTATAACTCTGTGCCCATGTTCTAATGCTATTTCGTCAATGACGTATCGGATCTTGGTTGGTTTGTTTTCTTTTAAAAGACGTACTAATTCCGCTTTTAACATATTCATGTTTGCATCTACGCCATTTTTACGAAGCCATGCGACGATATCAGCTTTCTTTTGGGATTGGGCAGGTGGCTTGTCAATTTGCATCGAGTGGTATGGGGCGTTGTCCATAATTATAATAGATGGTTCAGGGAGGCTACACAACATTGAGGTAAACCATTCAGTAAACTTTTCTCCATTCATGTCTTCATGATAGTCTCCAGTGGTTTTTGACGCAAAAGCCATGAGAGAACCTTCGACAAACCCGTTGATGGTTCCGGCGTGACAAATTATAAGTCGCGATCCTTTTCCTACAGGAACTTTGGAAGTAGATGCTGCTGTGTCATCGTTCCAAGAACGGCCTACAGTATGGTTAGCATTAAGCCATGTTTCATCCAAGAACACAACATTTTGCCAATTTTTGATTTCTTTCACTTGCCGTAAAAAAGTATACCTTGCCATCGCTATATCAAATCTTTCCATCAATATTTTGCGTTTGTTACATTTTTTGTATCGAAATCCAATGGTCTTCAAAATCTTCGTTAAAGAACTTTCCCCACCGAAGAATAATCCAGCTTCCTTCAGTGAATGCACCAACTTTTTTCTTGTTGGATACTCCTTCTGTAAATAGTAGCCGTAAACATGTCTTCGGATAGCATCGGCATCAAAGCTATCGATGCCTACGACTGGTTTTGCTCGTTTTCTCTTTTTTGGTGTGTGAAGTTTATTTTCTTCTGTGCCAGTCTCGCCATATTTTTTTTTAGTTATCCGTCTAACAGTTCGTTGTCCAATATTAAGCGCATCAGCTATGCGTTCAACCACTGACGTTATAGGTAAAATTGGCCCTCCATTTTGAGCTTCACGATCGAAATAGTTACGAAGGCGTATTACGAACTCACGTGTCTGACTATTTAGAACAGTTCTCTGCGTACGTTCGGTCATATCGACGAAATCCACAACAAAGGGCTTGAACAGAGTCCAAATTAACGAGCAAGGGTCAACAGTAATGCAGTATCAATATTTGAAATCCAAAGCCAGGTCAAAACTATATCACAATCGCATTGCACTGACAGTTTATACTTTTCGAAGCAACGTCAATTCGAAACTGCTTTGTTTTGCATTGAGCATTGACGCGAGTTTGCCGGAGGTAGTAGTTGTGCTAGCCAGCGATCCTATGTGACGATCGTATTAGATTCCATTTTTAAAAATTTTCAATTTAGAAAACCAAATGCCGAGTTGTGGTATATATCATATAAAAATAAAAATTTTACCTTTTGTATGAAACAGCTGATATTTTTTTGCGATTTCAGAGGTTTGTCCACATAGTGAAAATTGTTCATATTCACAAGTACATTCACCCCTTAAATGGTGCAAACTGATTTTTCTACACTTGTATACATTTTAGAAATCAATTTAATAAATAAATTTTGAGTCCTAAACCTAAAACTACATTCGATAAAATTTATGAATCTCTGCACATCACTATCGTCAATAAAGTAATACAATTATTTCCTTCAAAGTCGTTATCAATTAATACGGAACTTCATGAGCGGACAAACGTCAAACCGGCCATCATAGCGTGCCGCTAGTTTAATACTTAAATATTTATAGACAGCAACAAAATACTTTCATAAAGGTACTAAAAACATTTTACGAACAAAACAAACCGAGCAAGAAAAAAGTAAAATTATCTTGAAAATGGTGCAATATTTATTTGTCTCATATAAATTTTAATAAATGATTAACATTTATTAAATTTTATATATGTTAACTATATTGCGACAAAATTAATTTATATCAAATGAACTGTTCAAAAGCAATCGAATTACAATGATAATAATTATATTTCATAACTAAGTGCTGAAAATATTGTCTGCAGTATAAAAACCATTGTTTCCAACAAAATAAGCTTGTGGTTATCGTTCGCTTTGTATCTTTAATACTTATTGTGATTATTATCTTTATGAAATAGTACCAGAATCTTTTGATGCACTAATTAATGGACAAAATCTTTGAATGGATAGTCATATTAATGCTACCAAACTATGATTTCAGCGAGTAGTCGGCATAAATTGTACGCTTATCTATCGTACGTCTCGTCTACGTAAAAGTCCAAAAGAATTTAACAATGTCGGAATGTTAAATTGTTCCGCTTGTCTCACTTCCATCATGACGGTCAGTATGCAGGATGGTCTTCACAAAACAAAATTATAACTACAAAAGTATGTTGGTTTGTCTTTTAAAAACATTATCGGATTGACGTGATTTTATGTATGTAAAAATGAAACTTTTGCAAGTATTGCTAAGTTAAACCATATTTGAAATTTTCTTCTCCACCATATTGCCGTCATTTTTAACCGACTTCATAAAAAGGTTGTAATCGATCGTTTAGACTTTAGAGCTACTATCTATAGATGCTAAAGTCGTTAGTTATTTATAATAACAGTTGCATTGTTTTACGCTTTACGATGAATCGTAAAACATTACGACGAAAATCTCTTTATTGTTCTGTTTGTACGTTGTAGAAACAATGTTGTTCAGCAAAACTAATTAAATATTGCCGGTCGGAAAACTTCGTATTCCCAACTTTAAAGTTATATTAACTTCGAATCGAAAGTTTGTTAACCGGCATATTATTTAATTAATTAGGTAGTATACGTAGTAGAGTAATTTGTAATATTCATAACGTCACGTACCTAATCACTCACCGTAATTTATTATATCTAATCTGAAAAGACGTACGGTTTTTGTACTTGGTTGCTGATTATATAGGCCATCTTCATTGGGCGATGAAGAGTAGGTACCATTCTCGGAACATATTTCGACCGCATCCAACTATTTATTAATATTTAATGACATATTAAGTAATATTTGTTGACCGAGAACTTTTTTAAAGGGCGGTACCTTTCTTACGTAAACAAATTTTGCCAAAATTCGTTTTCAATCGTTGTTGACCTACTTGAGTGAATTTGCATTTGTACGTCCGTCTGTCCGTCCGTCTGTCCGTCCGTCTGTCCATCCGTCTGTCAGAGCCTTATAACTTCTGAATTACTGAACGTAATTACTTCAATTTTAGATATAATATGTAAACCGATGGCCTCCCGCAGAAAATGGCTTAAAAAGTTATAAAAATCTTTATTTCAGGGGGGCTCTCATAGAAGCGAATGCTAATTAAAATATTTTTTATAGCGAACAGAGTACAAAAGTATATTTTTTTTAATTTTTTCCTAAAATTGACGAAATAGGGGGCATTCAAAGTGGAGATTATATTTGACCTCAGAACGGATTAACCCATGAAAGGCCGGACTAAAAAAAATTATAATTATTAACATAAAGCTATCATGTAACTACTTGAACAACAAATAATAAAATTAGATAAATTTAATAAGGAAACTAAATTATTTAATTTTCAATGAGCTGCAGTATTTTTAAAAGAACTTCACAATGATGTCAATAGCTGGCGCTCTCATCTCATATTGCAAACGCAGCTATAATATTATGTAAATTATTATTATTTTGTATGACAAGTACTAATACATATAATAACGTATTATTATTCAATTAAAATTATTATTTAGTTATTTACCAAACATCAATAAAACTTCACGTTGCAGTTTGTTTTTACATGTTTTCTGATCGTGTTTATAGATGACGCTGTTTACAAATAATTTAATTTGAATGTTCCAAAAAACTATACCTAAGTTTGATTGAGGCCTGATTTCACTACAGTTCCCTAACCTTTACGGGCTACCTACGTTAAGTTAGTTGACGCTTTCTGTCAACTTTGTTATTACGAACCTCTACGGGACAACTAAAGGTGAAAATGACATTGGGATGGATTGTATTTAGTGGGCTCCTACGTAAAGAGACTTCTACAGAGGGGATGATTTAGGTATGGTTGGTGAAAACGGGCATAATAATAATGTCAATTTTGATCGTCATGTATCTATTGAATGAATAAGTAACTATGGGAAACCGTTACCGCGAGGTCTCAGTTCGGGGTGAACCACTAGTTTTATTAAGTGTGCGATTTATGTGATCTATTTTGAACTAGGAGGTAATTGTGATATATATGATAGAAGATCATAAAGGAGGCACTGGGACTCGAGTGGGAGGCACAAGGCTGCTTTTTTTTTAAATAAGAGCGCATTGTTGGAAAATCTTTGCGAGAGTCTTTTAACATCGATAACCGTGTAGCAACCATACCACGACTACGATCTGAAACTTATTCGAAGAGCATAATTTATTAAAGTGGTTGAATAATACACTTACGGGGAATAAAATTATGTTAGACGTCAACCTATACCTACAATGTTGCTCCGAATCAATACGGCAGGAAGGTGAAATGGCGGAGAAAATTTAATTTTTCACAGTAATGTTAAATTTACGTACAAATGTTAAATTTACGTACAAATGTTAAATTTACGTATTTACGTTTAGATAAGAATTTGCGAAAAATTGCAATTTAACAAACCTTTGTTGTTTTGTTTATATTTACATAATTATGTTCTTCTTTACACTAGGGTATAATTATACCATTAGATCACGAAATAAGTTTAAAATATTTTGCTTTGAAATAATTGCGTATGAACTTTACTTTTTATAATATATCTGGAATATCAAGGTCTGATCTCCTAGTACAACGTGACGGATAGAAAAGCAACAAAATTTTCTGAAACTTTTTAGGGTTCCGTAGTAAACAAGGGACCCTTATAGTTTCGCCATGTCCGTCCGTCTGTCTGTCTGTCTGTCTGTCCGTCCTCGGTTTAGCTCATAATGTATTCAATATTCATAAATAAAATAAAAGCACTATCCTAGGTCAGCAATAATATTTGAGACTTTCAACTACGGAACCCTACACTGCGCGTGGCCCGACACGCACTTGGCCGGTTTTTTTTATATATATTTATTGTAATGTATTATATAAACATAATATATTACACATACACATTATGTACATTGCTATAATATGATAATGCATAATTGATAATATGAGTACGTATACACATTTTTCACAAAAAAAACTTAACAACGGCGTTTATCTATGTAGATTTATGAGTCGTTTTGTAGATACGAGACAAGTTTATTAGTCCTACTCGGGTAATACTTACTTTAATACACCTACTCATATTTTTAGTATCGAGATAATATTTCTTAAAGATAGTCTAGTAAAAGGGTACAAAGTTCAAGTGTTTTTTGACCTTTACAATATTTCCTTTACGAGTATAGCTGTAGTTATGACTTAAAAGCATTTCACGCATGAGTTGTTTTCAAATTTTAATAATCTTATGTAGGTGTGATACTATGGATAAATAACAGAGATGGGAATAACATTACTGTTAAAACTTAGCTATACATACGGCTTTGCTTGTAATAATTATTTTAAAGATAGGGTGGTCTAGCCATGAATGATGGACGAGAATGGGAATAAAAAAATATTTGGCTATACAGCTCTGCTTACAAATTGGACTAGAGTGTTGTTTATCCCATCCCTATTTAAATAGTATTCAAGTGAAAACTATATGCTTCTTTTTCTTACCTTACATCAAAGCAAATTAAATTTGCTTCCTGCAAAAATGCTTATAGCGCTATTCAAGGCGCAAGGTGTTCTACGAACTAACAGTAAGAAGCCGCGATAAAGGTAATATAATAAATATTTAAGAATATCAGATATATTTAGTGTAAATAGCCTCACTTAAGTGTTTCTAGGAGAAGTTAACTGTGATTTTTTAACCGACGATCAGTACGCGCTCGGCTTCCCGTAGCGAAAGCTCTTTCGCACGAAAACCAACCTTATTTACTCAACGTTAGGGTAGAAATTTGCATCGTTGTGAAAAACGTAACGCGGGCATTCGACAACTTAAGCGAAAACCAACCTTATTTACTCAACGTTAGGGTAGAAATTTGCATCGTTGTGAAAAACGTAACGAGGTCATTGATAAGTTGATTTTACTGCTCGGATTTTTCTCATACCGGGCGCCTAAAATCGATTCCAAAAACAAAAAGAGGAGGTTCTCAATTCGACGCGTTTTTTTTGTCGATTTTACTCCATATCTCCGTCAAATCTTAACTGATTTCAGTAATTTTTTTTTATTTGAAAGGGTGTATGTGCAGGCAGGTCCCATTTAAATTTGGTGAAGATTTGATGAATGTCTTCGGAGATGGAGGATGGAACTCCTCAATGAATGAGAGGAAATCGCTTGCGATCAGAGTATGTGTAGACTTTCAACCATGCTTAGTACATAACATACATACATGAGCTAAATTTCTATTATTATTTCTATTATTTATATTATATTAATATCTTATTTTTACAAGCTTTTATTTAACTTGCAATGTATGTTTAGTTCAAATCTTGCAAGATGTATTAGAACCATTCCCGGTTTCCGATTGAGCTGAAAATGTGCATGTACATGTAAATCGGATTACAATGCAATATTATTGTAACATGGAGCTGATCTGACGATGGAGGCGGAAGATGGCTATGGGGATTCTGTAGTAAAACGATGTAACACCATGCAGTTCGGGCTCGTTTGATTCGTCTTGAGAAGTACTCTGGTCCTAGATGATATCCAGGGTCTGATGATGAAGCTGAACGGTGGTTATGAGCACTCTGTAATGAAACTACGTTACCATAGTTAGCTTGGGTTCGTTTCATTGATAAGTAGTCTTAAATGATATCCATGGCATGGCTCTGATGATAGAGCTGAAACTGCTGCCAGGATATCCAGCACACTAGTACACTCTTGAAAAAATAATATAAGTATGTCGTGTTTGGATTCGTTTTGATCAGTATTTGATTCTACATAGAATGCAATGGTGCCACCATTCAGCTGATGAGCTGATGCTGCAAATTTTGTGAAGATCTGATGAATATCTTCGGTGATCGAGAACGGAACTCCTCAATGAATGGAAACAAATCGCTCGCGATCAGAGAATGCGTAGATTCATCCTATGAAGCTACACTAAAAAGCTTAAAATAATAATATATAGGTAAAAATTCTTTTAAAAAAACCGAGTTTAAACGTCACTGAAAACTAAGGTAAGGGCACCTAATTCCGAGGGATTCTAAAATTGGCACCTAATTCCGATGTATATAGAAAAACAGCTTTTTCTACCCATCACCAAGCTCATATGCACTGCAAGCTATTTTAATCAATTGATAGTTTATCGTTCCGTGATTGATTGACAAAAAGGTTGGTTTTATGTGTGTAAGTTTTAAATTATCCGATAAATTTTGCGGTAGCAGACGGCCCGAACGCACGCTTCATACATTCTGAACCTTGTGCACGTGAGTACCTAAATTTTTTAAATAGTGTTTACTCGTTAATTTTGTACAGTTTTTGTTTTTGTTTAGGTTAAAATATTGGAAGGATTACATTTTTTATCGAAAATGCTTAACTTTTGTAAGGTTTTGTAAAGAAATGAAGTTGAAAATGAATATTAAAAATAACACGGCATTAGGTGCCAAATATTTTAGCCGGTTCCTAATGCCGAGGTATACCGCGGAATAGCAATTTCATAGGCCTAAACATTTTTTTAATTCTTAGGGCCGTTTTTATGATAAGCATTTCTTGCTTCGATTTCTAATACTTAAATGGTCAATCAGCATAAGAACACCTTATTCCGAGGTACACTTCGGCGTCGAAATCACTAATTATAGCATATCAAAGATTATCTATTTTGGTAATTCATTAACTGATCGTATGGGAAAGTTAAGAAAGGAAAATTAAGTTCATACGTATTTCGATGCAATGTTGAGAGAGTATAGTATATTTTTGCGAAGATATTCCAATTGAGAAATAATTTATTTATTTACTGTGGAAAAAGCTTTTCTTTTTTAATACTCGGAATTAAGAAACATGTTTTTTGTTATAAAACGCTATTCCGATGTATATTCATCGGAGTTAGGTTCTATGAGCACCTTATTACGTGGTATAAACAGAAGTTAAATACAGGATGTTCACAATATTACCGCAGTGTGTATGATTTCAGTGTATTATATTTGCCATTTAAAATAACATTCGTAATCTAAAATGTTTATGTAAAATTTGCAAATACAATAATGAAATAAGGGGTACTTACCCGTGGTACTACCGGTGGTACTACTGGTAGTACCACAGGAAATCAGGTCCTACCAGACACGTTGGTATTAACACGTGCAAAAAAATCACCCGTAGTTTAAACTAGTTAATTTTATGAATAAAGTTAAAAGTTTTTATAGAAAACAATTAAACTTAAACGACACCGCATGAAAGTAAAAACTAATTTACACCACTTAAAATTCAAAATTATTTATTTGATGTAGGCCAATCTGTGGCTTTTATGACAAGTAAAGACTACCACCGGCACCTACTTAACGTTTAACAATTAACTGTATTAGCATCCACCTTGTTGGTTTGGAAAACAGGTACCAACATCAACCCTAACGGGAAACTAACGGGAATCAGGTAAACGGACAGGCGCCTTCCCACGTTGACTAATACCGTCATTACTCGCTCGCTTTATGACTTATACTCACGGTAACGGTATCCCATGATTATTCATTCAATCGATACATAACGACCAAAACTGACATTATTATTATGCCCGTTTTCACTAAACATACCTACATCATCCCCTAAGTAGGAGTCTCTTGACGTAGGTATCTCCTAAATACAATCCTAAGTCATAACATCCGTCCCAATGTCCTTTTAGGTGTCCCGTACATGATCGTGATAAAGAAGTTGACAGAAATCATCACCTAACATCATCATCATAGGTAGTCCGTAAAGTTTAGGGAACATTAGTTTAAAAAAATATATATATTTAAAGAAAATTAAAAAAATATATTTTTGTACTTTGTTCAAAATCGTCTTTAAAAAGATATATCGCGAGCCTATGAAAAGCAACAAAACATATTTTCCTTCGCATTCACTTCTATGAGAGCCCCCCTGAAATAAAGATTTTTATAATTTTTTATGCATATTCGGCTGAAGGCCATCAGTTTACATTTTATATCTAAATTTGAAGTAATTACGTTCAGTAATTCAAAAGTTATAAGGCTCTGACAGACGGACGGTCGGACGGACAGACGGACGGACGGACAAGTGCAAATTCACTCAAGTAGACTCTGAGACCTCGCTTCGCTCGGTCAATAACCGGTCATAAATATTAGTAATTTTTTTTACCGGTCTCGATAACATTGGATGTTATTTAGGAGTAATAATTTATTATGGTAATTAATATTACTCACCATAAGAATATTATTAATGGTAAATTGTGATATCATTTTAATAGTCATCTAAGAAGACAGAGACTAGGCTGATTTAGCAACCAAATTTAATAAATGCAGTTGGCTTTTAAACACCCTGTAGTACTCTTTCTACTCCTTTTCCTTTTGTATTTTGAACACTCGGAATTAGGTACCAAATGCATCGGAATTAGGATTTTTACATCGGAATTAGGTGCTCCGGACTGTTTTCATATTTTATTTAATTTTACATATAAATTAAGGTGTAATTGTCAAACTTTTAGCTTATTTCAAGAGTAAGTCAAATAACACTTCAGATAAAAATAGCCAGTCCGGTAGAAAGGTATAGTGAATGCTTAATTTTTGATGATTTTGCAAGTTTTGATGAAAATACCGCGGAATTAGGTGCCGTTACCTAACAATTTCAGTTTGTAGGTACACGTATGTTGAAGTCGGGCGGGCCTCAATAGAACTATGAAACTGCAACGCTCGCCCGACTTCAACATACCTGCACCAAGTACTATTATATTCTGTGCCTGGACATACAAACTAAAATTCAAACTGAAATTATTTTATACTTTTCAGTGGCGTTTGAAGTCTGTTTTTTTTAAAAGAATTTTTATATATTATTATTTATAAACTTAGTAATAAGCTATGGAAATAGGAATCCTTTAAGTACTACTATGATGTATAATAATACTGTAGGTATTATGCACATATTGGATAAAGTAATTTGATTCAACTTAATTACCTACCTTAACTTTAAGAAATTTAATTTTGTATAAATTCAATTTAAAAGTCCTATACCTACATAATTATACTTAAAATTGAATTTATTATCTTGCCATACGACAGAGATTAAATGATGGTAGCAATCAACTAACTTCTAAATGAAGTACCTACTTATTTGCCGAGTTCGTCAGCTTACCATTAGATCTAGGTTTTTAGTTCTCCAATTAAAAGTTTTTCATGTTGTGCGAAATTCTAACGTTTCAAAGTTGTTAGCAGACTCTGCAACTCTCTGAAGGGATTCGTTATTTTCTCGAGTATTCTTTAATTTTATACAGAGATACTTAGCTCAGCACTTGCCCAGCCTGCCTCATAATAATTGATGTTAAAACTCATGTTACTAAAGCAGCAATTTGATAAAAACAAAAAGAGGTTTTCGTTTTTCTCCACAAAAAGAAGTTTTCGTTTTTCTAAACAAAAAGAGATTTTTGTTTTTATCAAAGTTTAAATAATTTATTCACGCCGTGCTGCGTAGGTACTTTATCAATGCTGTCAGTACTTCTTGTTGTATCCAAAATATATATTTTACAGCAACAGCCTACAAAAGAAATCTTAAGTAAGCAATACACGCGAAAAGGTAAGCCATCTCAGCCGGTTTCTTTCCCGCGCACGTCGGGAAAATAGAGCAAGAAAATATAGCTTTATAACTGAGCAAGAAATATTAGCAAGAGAGCGAACGATTCAGTTTGCGTCTCACGTTCTCTTCTGTTAACGATAAAGACTCAATTACACTAGGCGAGTTTAGGTTGCCGTAAACATAAATAACAATTAGGTTCGGCTCGCTGAGGGGTAAAATTCATTTGAAGAAGTTCAACCAACTTCAAATGCGGTCTTGCACCGAAATAAATTTACCTTGAAATATGATAAATTCGTATCATTAGGCATGGTACAAATTGGTACTTTATTAAATTAGCTTACCTTACTTTAGAATTATATTTTGTGAATTGATATATTAGGTGGTGCCTACTTTTAGTAATATAATTATACTTCTGCTCCTTCTGCTTCATTATTGTCAACCTTGTATTATTCATATCAGCGTATTATAAATTATAATAACGCTGCATATTACTTAATACGAAAAAAAGTGAATACCAAGATAATGGAAGTTCATCGTAAAAATCACGTTTCATGGGTCCTATTTCGATAAAAATCGACAACGAAGCGTGAAGCCGTGAAGAATGTGCGAAACCATATTATCCAAGTACATTCGCGTTTCTCAGGAGATTATTGCTCAAATATTAGGTAGAGCGGGGCGAAGGCGAAGGTGCATTAAATATCAATTTAATCTTGTAAAACTCGCAATTTAACAATCTTAATGTGAAGTGGAGTAACTAGAACTTACAACTTAAATGTTTTCTGAGCTTCGTTACCTAATGAGGGTGCATCGCTTGTGCTAATTAGGGTGCACCTTATTGCTTTGGATTCCTATAAGTTCTCGACTTAAGCAACTTACTCCTTACAATTACTTCTTTAAGGTTTTAAGTAGGTAACATCGATTGAAAACGGGTAGAGTGAAATCCGAAAGTTCAAGGTTTAGTTATATTTAAATAAAAAATTCGGGCCTCGCTCTTTTAGGGTTCCGTACATATGACCAAATCTTATCTTAATCTCTTAGAAAGTACTAAATTAGCATATGGGGAAAAAATGCTCGTTTGTTTTGGTCACAACTTACAAACCGCATTATAAATCGGTGTTTTCAGTATTTGTTGTTTAAATAAACTATATAGTACATAATATACCAAAATTTCAAATTCCTAACTAGTTTAGTTTTTGAGATAGACCCCTAACAAAATTGGTCTAAAACCAACAACTTTGACGGCCCCCCATTTCTTCATTTAAAATATATTAATATATATTCATAGGTAAAAAATAAAAAAAATATATATTTGAACTCCACTGAATGAGCTCTAGACAATGTCATCCCACATGCCAGGGTAAACAAACAAAATTTTATTTCGACTCCTTTTCCATATATGGGAGCCCCCCTTTTTTTATTTAATTTAATTTTTATAATTGTTGTTTTTTTTATAATTGTTATAGCGGCAATAGAAATACACAATATGTGAAAATTTCAACTGTCTATCTGTTACGGTTTACGAGATACAGCCTACTGACAGATGGACGGACGGACGGACACTACGTGTTATACCTAACCTAGAAAAAACAGATATAACTCCTTAACTTGTGAACCCTACTTAGCCGTGTTAGTTTTCCTGTAAAATTATTTATATATACTACTGCTGTGAATTTTTTCATGTATCCTATAAACAACCATTTAGCTGGCAGAGGGGGGGGGGGACACTTGAATTTAATAAAATGCACTTTAAAATATCATATTTCACAGACAGATCCTTAATCGAAAAATAGTGTTCCCACACCTACAATATTTTTAAAAGACCTATTCAACGACACCCCACGCTATGGAATAGACAAGAAAAATAAATTCATCCCCACTTTACATGTAGGGGAGGTAGGTACCCTAAAAAAATATTTTTCACAATTTTATTTCACCACTTTGTTGGCGTGATTAATATTTATACCCTTGTCAAATTAGTTTTCTAGTACCAATAGTCTCTGAGCTAAACCGCGGACAGACGGACGGACAGACGGACGGACATGGTGAAACTATAAGGGTTCCTTGTTTGCTACGGAATCTATTTACTTAATTAGCCTTTAATAATTCTAAAACTGATCGGCAGGTTACGAAAAATCCATTAATTCCTAAAACATCATTTGATTAAAATTTAGTTTCTGGGAATGTTGGGATAGACAGACTGGGATTAATTGTTCAAATCCAATTTTGAATTATTTACAACTCTAAATACCGTTCATACATTCAAAGATTATATTATTAAATGGGTTTGGCTTTAGCTACAATGAGTAACGACTAACGAGTCACGTTATATAATCGTTAGCACCTAGCTTTTTTTATAGTTTATTTATTACAGAGGATTGCCTTAGCAAAAAAACGTGAACGATGAAAAATTAATGATATTTTAGAGTAGAGTGATAGCTGCGATATAATCTAAAGTGTTGATCGCAGATTGACAGAGAGTATAAAAATATATCCTTGCTATAAAGAACATTTGTTCAAGTATTATTATTTGCTTAGATGAATTTTTCGTTAACCAATTTTATTATTAAACCGTTATATCGGAATAATTCAAAGGAAAGGATAATAAAAGTGACATCAAACTTGGCTAATAAATAACACGTTTTGATAATCACCGAAAGTTTAGTCATTTTTTCACGCTCATTATCGATTACGGATCTTCAAGTTGCTAAAGAGGATTTTAAACTTTGTTATAGTTGAGAAGTTCTATTAGTTTTCCTTTGTCACAAAGTAGGGCGATTAAAGACAACGTAATGAATGAGGACATAAAACAAAATAAATATTGGCCATTTTTATTTTGTATCATCAAAGCCGAGTGACGTATAACCGAGGAATAAATTGGATCAGTTTTTGCACTGAACCTCTTCCAAAAATTCAAATTTACGCTCAGATCAGATTCTTTGATTTTAAAAACGTAAAATAAGTCTATTTTACGTTTGTAAAATTAAAGAATAACACACATATACACACAGGCTAGTGATTTTTTATGATTATTTTAGCTAAGTATTGTTAAGGAATAGCGGAGTCTTCAAAAACATGTGTACAAAAAGTTCCTGGGTAGGTACAGTTGAAAAATGTCTTTATACTGTTCCTAAATTCCGTTTGAATAAAGTATTTTTGAAATAAGTATGTCCTCATTAAATGAATCGTAATGGCCACTTAGTCCCAAGATTTTATAAGTGCTGATACCGAGCAATAAGTGGCAGTTTTACTTTAAGCACAAAGGCAAAGTTCAAACTTTCAGATCTGCTTTAAGTTCAAGCAGCATTGTATTAAAACTAAGGAGGTTGAGATATCCATTTGTAATTAACTACCTCTTTCATGAAGCTTTGTTTGTGTTTAGCATTATATGATAAGAGAAAAGCACAAACTAATTAAACTTTGTAGTCCGCTGTGTGTTTCCTTTGTAATATGAACTGGGATCTACAACCACAGACGTTGGGCGTTGTAAGTAGTTTGTCTTTGCATGACGTAGAGTGCTTTAGCCCTTGATAATGGAGATCGGAGCGACAAATACATAAGTCTGGAACATCGGCGCAAAGTTGCCTGTCTGTCGGTATTCTACAGGATATATTGCGGAGAGTGTGCTCAAAAACTATTCGATTTAGTTCTATGATCACTCTTCTACCATCGAACCGCAAGGCATCGCACGAACCTGCACCGCTACGTGGTCGAAATTTCACGATCCTGCACTAAACGCTTTACTTCCTCGTTCCCAATACGCATCGCTAATTTGGAATGCCCTTCCGGCTTCCGTTTTTCCAACTGACTTTAACTTGGGTACCTTTAAATCAAGAGTGAATAGGCATCTTATAGGCTAGCGCGCTCCATATTAGGCTGCATGTTCACTTACCGTCAGGTGAGATTGCAGTCAAGCGCTAGTCTATGTATTAAAAAAAAAGGCTAAAAATTTCACGGCACAGTGCTAACGCACAGTTGAAAAAGGTTTATACCGTAGCACTCACTAAAAAAGAAAACAAGAACGTATATCCGTCAATTTTCAAGTTATATTCACAAATATTGGTACTAAGATTTTCGGTAAATAATGAAGAAATTCGTGTTTTTAAGATATTGAAAATTTCACCCCTAAAAATAGTTTCAAAAGCCATAAATCAGATTATATCCATCCATGAAAATTGATATTTTTGCTTTCGGTTAACAATAAAGAAATATATTTTATTCTAGAACTAGCTGATGCCCGCGACTTCGTCCGCATGGATTTAGTTTTTAAAAATCCCGGGGGAACTCTTTCATTATCCGAGATAAAAAGTAGCTCTCCCGGTCTGAGGAACCACTACTACATCCATTACTATACCCATGCAAAAAATCGCATCAATCCGCTGTTCTGTTGCGACGTGATTGAAGGACAAACCAACAAACAAACACACTTTAGCATTTATAATATCAGTAATGCTTTATTATAACACTTTTTATAATTGTCAAATTTTTTACCATACTTAACCAAAGACAAAATTACGTTTAGCTGTCATTTACGTTTTGTTATTCCACTGTCATTTGCGTTTTGTTATTCCATGTCAGATGCGTTTTTGTTATACCACGTTTTATAGTGACTTGACGGAAACGCGGTCAAACGGGATAAAAAGTATCCTATGTCCGTCTCCTGGTTCTAAGCTACCTCTCCACCAATTTTCAGTCAAATCGGTTCATCCGTTCTTGAGTTATAAATAGTGTAACTAACACCACTTTCTTTTATATATATGTATATAGATTTTTTTGAAATTCCATCTCCAACAGTATTATTCAGGGAATAAAATTTTAAACGGAGAAACAATCTTTTTAACCTAAATCCACGAGGACGTGGTTGCTAATGTTTCTACTCTCTATACGTACGTATATATATAAAAAGGCAAGAAACTTTGGACTTGTGGATCAATATTTTTGAAAAGTTCTTCAAAGTACTACTATATTCTTACGCTCGAATTCTGCTGAGCTGTGGATAGTCAAAATAGCTGTCATTGTTAATAGAAGCAGCTATTTTAATCCCTAGTGCAGCTTCTCGTAATGTTAAACTATCATCCGAGATTTGATCGCAAACAACGGCAGCAGCGACCAAGTATAAGAGTTTTTTTATAGATTTGAAATCTGATGAAAATATTATAACAGGGAATAAAAACAAATTCCATTACGTTGGTCAACAGGCAAGTGGGGTGATGAAGGGTGGATATAGTTGTTTACATGCAATGACGTCAAATGCTTGGCGATATCAAATTCACATTTTAGCTAATGTTCCGTGAATAGGGAAAATATATTATGCTATGAAAGATCCCTTGGGCTTATTGTCTATGGTACAAAGACTAGACTATGGACTATGATACAAACCACCTTGCTTTCTTTTCTCATCATAATTGCTTTTCTTTCCTTCGAAAGAGGTGACTATTGTATGAAATGTTCTATTGTCTATGGTACAAAGACTAGACTATGGACTATGATAGAAAGCTTTCTTTTCTCATCATAATTGCTTTTCTTTCCTTCGAAAGAGGTGATTATTGTATGAAATGTTCTCTTATATACCAAGTATACAAAGTCTATGGAAAAGTTATGACTGGGTTCCTTCCCTTTATATGTGTTCAGTTCACATTCACAAGCACGTCTTAACAATGTCTAATTTGACCTTTTTTCAGTCCATGTATTTTGAAGTTGATAGGTACTCCACCTAAAAGATATAGTTGATATTCTTACTTCCATTGATATGGATGCTTTCGATACAACTAGAGCAAGCAAGTATCGATACCACCTTAATATATCAAGACCCTAGGCTGTGAGTACGTATTATTTGCTCATTATAGTTCTATCAAGAAATCTCTTGTGTATTTTCAGGCTATTAAATAGATTAAAATCAGATGATAAGCTTTGCTAATAGAATACACGCTTAAAGTGGCTCTAAAGACGGGGGATCTTTGTTAAAGAGGCCTGTAGTTTGTAATATTAATGGGATTGTGACTTTGTGAAAACTTTTAGAAGACTTTGTACACTGTAACAGTTTGAGTTACTCTATGTTTCTATTAATACTTTATTGTAGAACCTTTTACTTTAGTTTGAATATTTCATAAATCACTGCAGTTGTTATTTCAAAATCATTTTATATGCCTTTTTAGTGTTTTTTCTATTAAGTACTATATGTCTAGTTATATTTTAGGGCTTTGTAAATTCATATATGGAAAAATGGAGCTCTGAAATACTGATCACTGTTGCCTGTCTGTCTATCTGTCTGTCCATCTGGTAAGGTTTCTCAGATATACATCTTATTTCCCTAGAGCCTCCGAAAATGAAGCCAATGTCTACCACTAGGGTATCAATATAATAATATGTATAATAATCTCTTGCTAATACCTATTAAATAAAACAAACCTACAGCAATGTATATTACTGTTAGCGAAATTGATTTCATGCCTGTCTGCCTCTATCTCAATCACTATCTATACCTCCTAAATACGTTCCGTCAATTAAGTTGATTAAAGCACAACCATTAAGTCGACTTTGACTATATCAATGCATTCAAAACTTTAAATGTTATGAAACCAGAAACAGTAATTAGTTTTAAACGCAGTTTATAAAATATGTGGTTTTAAAACCGTTTTAAGTAGTCATAATCAGTATTAATTAGAAAAATTAAATGATGATACTGAAGTAGAATATTTTAATAAGCTTACATGTTTCTCGCATTTGATTTTAGGTAATAAAGCTACACACAGAAGTACTTCAACTAGCTTTGCCCGCGACTCTTTCAGCATGGAGTTAGGCTTTTAATAATCCCGCGAGATTTTTCGGGATAAAAAGAGCAGTCACTCTACAGGTCCTCAACTAAACCCATGAATCATACCCCAAAAGATCACCACAATATCGATACTTTCCTCCATTTCTGCATTGCTGTGACTTAAGTACAAACCAACATACAAACGCACATTCGCATTTTTAATATTAGTGGTAGTAGGGATTAAAGTCATACCTCAGGATTTATCGGGGGTGGCATGACAACTTTCTTCTGAGGCGGAGACCGCAGCACCACATTCTCATCCCTTATTATGATCTGCGGCTCCATGGCCAATAGTTTCTTCTTGCACTCTTGCATTTGCAAACATTCTTTATCTTTCTTCGACAATACGGATTCCGAAGAAGCATGTTTCGATGTATTTTTGCTCGACAACTTCAAACTGTCTATAGAAGTTGTCATTTTTGTGCTTTCTTTGCTATTTGATGACGCCATTTTGAATTTTACTCCACTTCAATTTGTCTTAACAGTCTCACAGGGTCTCACTGGGTTCCATGAGTCTTGTTTTCTTTATAAGTAATCGTATGAAGCATTGTTGAAATCCAACTTCAACATTACTTTGTAAATTCATAACAAGTGACTATAAATAATGCATTTACTAGTTACATTACATGGGGTTAGCATACTTTGTACCTCATTTAAATCAACATCGTCGATCTATTGCTGTAAATCTGCTTTTAAAACGTAAAAAATAAAAAATAATTGAAATTTAATTATATTGATAATGATCCTTGTATTTTTATTAAAATACTAGCTTAGACTCACGGCTTCGCAGTTCACTCCCTCCATCGATCGATTGAAAGAAATCCGAAGTTGGTGAATTCTATAAAAAATAGGTACTCTACCAAGGTATCCCTACTGGAAGAGATAACAATTTTGATTTTTTCGAATTTTCAGTTGTTTTAAACTCTTCACATCGGACAAGCCGTTTTTGAGTTTTAGCCGGACTAACCAATTTTTTTTAAATATTTTAATATAAATAATAAGATAATAATTATTATAATTCCCACTCCCCATTAAATTTAAAACTTTGTGTATAATAAAATCAAATGTGGATGCGAATTATTCAATGTTTATTATTTACTGTATATTTTCGATGTGAATAGTCTGATAAGCACTATAGGTAATTAATAACCAGTATTAGTAACGGTGTGTCTGTAAGTAACGGTGGTATTAACAATTATGATGATTACAGAGAAGCACGAAATTATAAGGCATTGAAACAGATCTAAGTTTAGTAGAAAGTTCAGCTCTTTTGATTTTATTTTATCATTAAATCACTGCAACTACACGGTGGTACTTGGTAGTCTAAGCTAACCTAGACATAAATCTAGAGATATAAATATAATAAATTCTATTAATTTTTAGGGTTCTGTACCCAAAGGGTGCCAACGGGATCCTATTATACTAAAGACTCCGCTGTCCTTCCGTCTGTCTGTCTGTCCGTCTGTCAGTGGGATGTATATCTTAAACCGTAATAGGTAGACAGTTGAAATTTTTACAGAGTGTGTATTTCTATTGCAGCTATATAACAACGAATATTAAAATAAAATTAAATTAAAAAATAAAGGGGGTTCCATATACATCGAAAACGGAGTCGAAATAAAATTTTATTTTTTATCCTGACATGTGGGATGTCATTGTCTATTATAATATATTTTTTATTATTTTTTAGCTACAAAAATGAAGAAGTGGGGGGCCGTCAAAGTTGTCGGTTTTAGACCATGTTTGTTACGGGGTCTACTTATCTCAAAATCGAAACTAGTTAGGAATTTGAAATTTCTGTATATTATGTACTATATAATGTATTTAAACAACAAATAATGAAAACACCGATCTATAATGCGGTTTGTAAGTAGAGACCAAAACAAACGAGCATTTTTCGAATTTTTAACTAGGTAGTTTAGTTTTTGAGATAGACCTCCTAACAAAATTGGTCTAAAATCGACAACTTTGACGGCCCCCCATTTCTTCATTCTTGTAGCTAAAAAATAAAAAAATATATATTTAAACACCACTTAATGAGCTCTAGACAATGACACCCCACATGCCAGGGAAAAAAAATAAAATTTTATTTCGACTCCTTTTCCATGTATGGGTGCACCCTTTATTTTTAATTTAATTTAATTTTTATTATTTTTTGTTATAGCGGCAATAGAAATACACAGTATGTGAAAATTTCAACTGTCTATCTCTTACGGTTTACGAGTTCCAGCCCGCTGACAGACGGACGGACGGATGGACGGACGGACGGACAGCGGAGGCTTAGTAATAGGGTCCGGTTGGCACCCTTTGGGTACGGAACCCTAAAAAAGTGATTTGGTCATATGTACAGGACCCTAAAAGAGCGAGGCCCAACTCACACTTGACCGATTTTTTAAAATTGGTTTTCTAAGCGAAAACTATTGTACCTCGATTGACAAAACGTAAACAAATCAATTAGTTAACATTATAATGGGATTATTGAAGGCTGAAAAATTGGATAAATAACTGTTTAAATCAAATACACATACAGGTACATTTTGTTGAGAAATTAAGAAATCCATTAAAAGTGAAGTGAGTTAACATTTATAGATTGTTTATGATCTGTTCGGTAAACATTTTCGTTGAAGATAATTTCGGTAACTACAGATTTTTGCGAACGGTACTCATCAATGCACGATGTTAAATCTGGATGATAGACTGATTCATCAGTTCAGAAACTGATTCGTCAGTTCAGAAATAAATATTACGAAAAATAAAAAATATTATTATCTACATTTATATAATATACAAAATATTTACATGAATTTATTGTTTAAACGGTTTGATTTGATTTGCGTAATAAAGTTCAATTTTAGCATTCTGAGATTATTTGAATACTGTACTAAAAGAATGAGGTGAAAACTGACTGAAAGGTGATCTCTCTATTCAAAGTAAATCGAAACAAAAACGAAGTTCGTGAATACTAAAGTAGTTGAATTCAAAACAACAATAGATCGACGACCGAAAGACGCTCCCCGTCTCCTATTTAAAGGCTCTATTAACACTCCCTAAATCATCCACTGTATACGAATAAACCACTTAATTCCACATTGTTACATCCAAATCAACCATATCTATTGTTTTAAATAGATCAAGCGTTATTGTTTATATTTATACGCTTCCATATGGCGTGTATACAGTATACGATATCCCGGGAATTTTTGTTCTCAAAAGCACGCGGCCGTACCAGTCGGTGGTCGGCGACAGACTGACGGCATCAACACCCCCGGGAGACGCCCTTAGTGGTTGAAAATCCTGAATTATATTACTATCTGCGAAAAGGAACGCGAGAGTTGTTTTCAGCGTGAAGGTTTGTCGGTGTTATTAGTTGGAATTACAGTTCTCTTTCTTTCAGCGCTGAAGTTTCAGGTTTTGCTAGAAATTGTACCGTGTCAAACACAATGTTAGAGGATTTTTTAGAAAAACTATGGTTATGTTGTTTGGAATTTTACTATATGTACGGCACGCTATGATGGCCGGTTTGACACATTACAATAGTGATGTGGAATGTCAATTTATTCTCGAACAAAAAACAATTAAGTTTTGTTTTTGTACCTGATTAAATAGGTTTAATAAAACAAAAATGTATATGTTTATTTAATTTATTTGAACGAACTGAATATTTGAATGAAAATGAATATACATACTTTATATGCACACAAGAAACATATGAATACAAAAGATACCAAAAAAGGTGCCACAAAAGGCCATAATTAATCAGATTCGTCCATACTACTATTTTCACTGTCGTCACTGCTATCATCACCTACATTAATAATTATATGTTCGTTTTCTATAATATTATCTATTTTCACATCTCTTTCATAATCTTCCCTTATTAATTTAACAGTTCTATTCACAACCTTTTCCCAGTCTCCTTTAGTCACATGTTCACAAGCTTCTTCTAATAATTTTAGCATTTTTTTGTGGTAAATGGGGGTTCTGTATTGTGTCTTGCAGCATATCCCTTAATTTGAGCCCACACCAACTCAATCGCATTATACTCACAATGGTAAGGCGGTAACCGTATAACTCTGTGCCCATGTTCTAATGCTATTTCGTCAATGACGTATCGGATCTTGGTTGGTTTGTTTTCTTTTAAAAGACGTACTAATTCCGCTTTTAACATATTCATGTTTGCATCTACGCCATTTTTACGAAGCCATGCGACGATATCAGCTTTCTTTTGGGATTGGGCAGGTGGCTTGTCAATTTGCATCGAGTGGTATGGGGCGTTGTCCATAATTATAATAGATGGTTCAGGGAGGCTACACAACATTGAGGTAAACCATTCAGTAAACTTTTCTCCATTCATGTCTTCATGATAGTCTCCAGTGGTTTTTGACGCAAAAGCCATGAGAGAACCTTCGACAAACCCGTTGATGGTTCCGGCGTGACAAATTATAAGTCGCGATCCTTTTCCTACAGGAACTTTGGAAGTAGATGCTGCTGTGTCATCGTTCCAAGAACGGCCTACAGTATGGTTAGCATTAAGCCATGTTTCATCCAAGAACACAACATTTTGCCAATTTTTGATTTCTTTCACTTGCCGTAAAAAAGTATACCTTGCCATCGCTATATCAAATCTTTCCATCAATATTTTGCGTTTGTTACATTTTTTGTATCGAAATCCAATGGTCTTCAAAATCTTCGTTAAAGAACTTTCCCCACCGAAGAATAATCCAGCTTCCTTCAGTGAATGCACCAACTTTTTTCTTGTTGGATACTCCTTCTGTAAATAGTAGCCGTAAACATGTCTTCGGATAGCATCGGCATCAAAGCTATCGATGCCTACGACTGGTTTTGCTCGTTTTCTCTTTTTTGGTGTGTGAAGTTTATTTTCTTCTGTGCCAGTCTCGCCATATTTTTTTTTAGTTATCCGTCTAACAGTTCGTTGTCCAATATTAAGCGCATCAGCTACGCGTTCAACCACTGACGTTATAGGTAAAATTGGCCCTCCATTTTGAGCTTCACGATCGAAATAGTTACGAAGGCGTATTACGAACTCACGTGTCTGACTATTTAGAACAGTTCTCTGCGTACGTTCGGTCATATCGACGAAATCCACAACAAAGGGCTTGAACAGAGTCCAAATTAACGAGCAAGGGTCAACAGTAATGCAGTATCAATATTTGAAATCCAAAGCCAGGTCAAAACTATATCACAATCGCATTGCACTGACAGTTTATACTTTTCGAAGCAACGTCAATTCGAAACTGCTTTGTTTTGCATTGAGCATTGACGCGAGTTTGCCGGAGGTAGTAGTTGTGCTAGCCAGCGATCCTATGTGACGATCGTATTAGATTCCATTTTTAAAAATTTTCAATTTAGAAAACCAAATGCCGAGTTGTGGTATATATCATATAAAAATAAAAATTTTACCTTTTGTATGAAACAGCTGATATTTTTTTGCGATTTCAGAGGTTTGTCCACATAGTGAAAATTGTTCATATTCACAAGTACATTCACCCCTTAAATGGTGCAAACTGATTTTTCTACACTTGTATACATTTTAGAAATCAATTTAATAAATAAATTTTGAGTCCTAAACCTAAAACTACATTCGATAAAATTTATGAATCTCTGCACATCACTATCGTCAATAAAGTAATACAATTATTTCCTTCAAAGTCGTTATCAATTAATACGGAACTTCATGAGCGGACAAACGTCAAACCGGCCATCATAACGTGCCGCTAGTGTACGTAATAATTTAATATAAAATTATTTTTAAAAAACCGACTTCAAACACCCGCGCCACTACAAAGTATATAATTTATTGTTGATTTTTTTAAAACCGCTGGACTGATTTCGATAAAATTTTAATGGGACCACGTGGAAAGTATACCTTTTCAAACAAAAAAGAATTTTCCAAATCGGTTCTGGCGTCTTCGAGTTATCGGTGAACATACATAAAAAAAAAGATTCCGACGAATTGATAACCTCCTCCTTTTTTGAAGTCGGTTAACAAATTACAGTTCATGGAAATGGGACTGACAGGGACTGACAGATCAGCGAGCTCATTGGAAGTAAAGGCAAAATAAACTAGCAACACCATCATGTCGACTGCGCAAAGTGCAAAAATCGTTTATGGAGTTGCGCTTACGCTTCTATCACTTGATGATTCCGAAAGGGTTGCTAGATTTGCTATTAATCAAATTTAATTAATGTGTAATTTTTTTATCTTGATGTTCTTAAGGAGTTAATGAATTCATAATTACCAAGTTACATGAAAGCAGTTAGCTTTGCAATCTGCTGCTCATAAGCTAGTGTCACAGTATAAGGGAACCTTCCTTACTCTGTGCTAGTGTAATAAAATGGCACTATCGAAATTGTAACAATTTTTGAATTGAATTTGAATTTATTTTGAAATGTATAAAAGCTGAGTTTCATGCTGGGTTTTCTGAGGCCAGTTTGCTTTCCAAACTGGTGGTAGAGTCTTGACTTTTCAATTTGTTGTTTATGTATATACTTTTACCTGTTAATTTCGAATAATAATTTTGAATTACCTATATAATTTTGAATTTGAATTTAAAAGTCTTTGATAACTTAGTAACAGTAAAGGTAATACGCTCATCTAGTTACAGACCTCGTTAGATTATGCTGCAACAACAACAAACATTTCATAAATACAATTATGGCTTACAACACTAATTAAATTAGTCAAACCAGCTCTCTATGTACATTGTACATAGAGAGCTGCTTACACATATGTACGTACTCGTATATTATGATGGGTATGATTTTCTTCGGGTTATATTTCAGCACAAAAAATATTTAGAGACTTTGAAACAATTTGGGGTGTCATGTCACGTACAAAAGCTCTCATTAATAATAGTTAGAAACGAGGTCTTTGTATTAGTATACTGTGAAAATTCAATCATTACCTACTAATCGGCAAGTTCACACTTGAATTGTTATTCTTTTATAATTTTCCGAACAATATCTTTATATTTACCTGATAGGACGGTTTATGATGAAAAAGGTTCAGAATAGAATAGAATAGAATAGAAATGTTTTTATTCAAATAAACTTTTTTACAAGTGCTTTTGAATCGTCGATGAGTCTATCACAGGTTCGGAATGCCCTTCCTGCCGAGAAGAACCAGCAAGAAACTCGGCGGTTGCTTTTTTCAAAACAAGTTTACAATACAATAGATACTATGCTATGTATGCAATGTTTCCACAATGAGGGGAAGTTCCACAAAAGCATACCTAATTATAATTCAACACATGATAAGACGGGCAGACAGAAATTAGCCCCATTCCCGCCGGTGAACCCGTTCACGAGCTTGACGCATGACCCAGCGTCAATTAGGTTAATATACTTAAGAAAATATATATACCCCTTTCAATTCTGAGAGCAGACCCGTAGTGGCTTGGTGATGAGTTTAGATGATGATCATGATGATAATAGAAGTGTAATGAGTTTGTTACATACACACAGTAAAACATCAAAGTTAGCAAACATCAAACATCAGTAAAAGCAAAAGTTGCTTAATTCATTGCTTAACATTAAAGTTTAGTTTATGTTGCGTTGGATGGTAGAGATATTATGTGCTTTCTAATATATCTCTATGTGAGTAGCTCTATCAGCGTTACGATGTCCCGGTATTAAAGAACGCAGGTATAGGTTCGTATATCATTTCTATTTCCATAGTTCAAAATCAGTGACCATCACTCACTTAAAATCGAAATGAAGACATGAATAGGAGAGAGATGTTATTATTAGTATGGCTGTGTCAGGGAGGCTGTCAAAACGTCTAGTTTAATCAACAGTTGTGTCTCGACTAAGTCCGTAAGCAAAAGTCAGAATATGCTAATCGGACCAATCGTCTCGAACCCTGCCTGCGTCATCTTATTGCGGGTCAGCTTTCGAATAACTTGGGATTATTCTACTGAAATTAGTTTTCCATCCGAACTGGGAACAATTTATGCTTAGTTAACAGTGAATAGTTTAGGTCAAGTGAATGCTTTTGATTCAAGGGGGTCAATTGCGTAATGCACTTGTAATCACCATAGTTTTGCATTGCCTGTTGAAGTTTGGTCGACGCACCCCGCTCTGGGGCGCGTGATCTGCGCGATTCCACGCGCGGGGATACGTTGCTAGCGTGTGACATCATGCCATGTGTGTGTTCTATTCAAACTGAGGTACTTTCGAACAACCTGAAACACGCAGGCTCGCGTCCCGGAGCGGGCCGCGTCGCAGTGTGAGATCCGCTTAAAAATAATACTTTTCATACGTTGTCGAGCTAGATTCCAAACATCGTAGTTGTTTTCAAGCGATCGATCTACATCACTGGACATAGATCTCTTTTAAGTCCACACGCCGCAATCTTATGAGTTTTTAGAGACTACATGTGATTCACTTGTTGTTAAAATCGCCTTTTCTGCGGCAGAGGGGAGATTGCCAATACTTACGGCGCTTTCCAGTTTACACTTTGGTATCTCATAGT
This sequence comes from Oeneis ivallda, assembly GCA_029955525.1. Taxonomy (NCBI): domain Eukaryota; kingdom Metazoa; phylum Arthropoda; class Insecta; order Lepidoptera; family Nymphalidae; genus Oeneis; species Oeneis ivallda. The sequence continues at coordinate 14,202,187 of JARPMR010000007.1, forward strand.
TGATCGGTTGTTCCAACATTATTACTGCTTCAGCTTCACAACTCGTTGTGGTTTTTCCGGTGATTCTTCTCCTTCTAATCTTCGCATTTCTATTTGATCACGTCTAGAGATCCTAATAGTACCTACCTAAGGATTTATTGCGACACGCGATGTTTATAATTTTTATTGCGATTGCAACTTTGAGTTAGCTACTCAATGGATTCCTTGTTAAACTGAAATGCAAAGCAAAATAATTAGGGCTCTATTTCCATGTTGGGCCAGATGTCTCTGTACATAAACTTCATATTATTTCAATACAGTGGGTATAGTCATGAACGGATGGCCTCTTTAGTACCTATATATCCTTACTTCTTTACTCATATTATAAATGCTGAGTGTGTTTATTTGTTGGTTTGTCCTTCTATCACGCATCAATGGAGCACCGGGTAGACGTGGTTTTTTTTGCACGGGTATATAGTTGAGTATATACTAGAGTACTACCACGTGGACGGAGCCCGAGACGTTGGATGGACCAGGTGAAGGAGGCGCTTGATTCCAGCATCTACTGTGCTTACCACGCGGCGGAGAACCGTCAACGTTAGAAAAAAGCAATCAAAAGGGTGTTCTCAAGAAGGAGCCACGATCCTCAGTAATGAGGAAGCGACGCAAGGAGGAGGATATAGTTGAGGACTTGAAGAGTGAGTGAAAAACAGAGGGTTCTCGTAAACACATATAAACACACACATGTAACAATATCATTGGTTCCCACAGGATTTTAAAAACTTAACTCGGATGAAGTTGTGTGCAATGTAGCTAGTTATTAATATATAAGACTTTTACTAACTGCTAGACATACAAAAAGAGGGAGATATGTAATAGGGCGGACTATAACATAATGCTAATCATCCAATGTATGTCTTCGAGGTGTGTGTGAGACAGTGCTAAGGTACAAGGCCTGCTTTCCTATGGATGTATAGTTTAAATGCTAGAAGCAACATTGCTTTGTCTTTTACTATGTATGAAGTTTCAGTTTCAAAGCTAATGCATCAAACAATAATAATGTTATTTTCCTCTTGACCGTAGCATGAATTCACTATGTGTACATCAATGTAGACTGCGATCAACAATTAGTCATAAAAAGTAATCTATTGACAAAACTATACGATTCTACTCGTATAATGAATAATATTGAAAGGGCCGGGGATATGAGATCCAGGTCCTTTCAATATATTTGAATAGCGATAGATGATAATATTATAGCGTGAATTGACTACCGATGAAAAGGCAGTCTTTTTATTGCAGATAGGACAGGAAATTGAATAAAACATTTTGAAGAGGCGATTAGAGGAACTGCTGTAACAATCCCATGAAAGTAAAGTTAAGAGTAAAGACGAATAGAGTAAAGTTGTACTAAGATTTGTAAGATTAGTGGTAATGGCATGATTCAGAAATCTACCTTAATTACTATACTTTAGAGACTCCTAGTATTTAATCAGACGGATCTCACCACAAATCCAGCTCAGCCGCACATCCTCGTATTTCTGTATGCAACGGATGCATGTGACCAGCTGTGAGATTGACTAAATAAGGTCTCAATTGATTGCTACAGTGTGGAGATCTCAATCACGTCTGATTGGCCGAAACTCTTGAGGTGTTGGTTAAAATGAATTATTTCAGCAAGAATATTATTTAACTAGTAGGGCGCATGGGCGCGGGGCCCGCTAAAGCGGACAAACGGACGGTTTTTCTGCTCATCAAGTAGACCATCGGGTCCTGACCATCTTTTTCCAAAAGAACCACTCTTCCATCTTAGATACTCTCTGAGATAGAGACATTTGAAATTTTTATGGCCGCCATCTTGAACCCGCCATTTTGGTTTTTTCCCCCTCACTGCCAATTGGGTGAGGTTTCGAGTATTTTTGCTTGAGTAGTTCCCACCTATCACTAAATGCCCTGGCTGTACTCCTCACCCATCTTCCAAACCCTTGATCATCATCAGCTCTCTTCATATTTTTCTCTGAATAATTTGTCAGAACGAGAGTTCTTCTATAAAAACAAATTTTGAAAAGGAACCGTATCAAACAGAGTATTGCATAGTTTTTGGAAAAAAATCCGCCATCTTTATTTTCCGTTCATAAAGTAGACCTTCGGGTCTTGATTAAGCATCATTGTGGAGTTGTGGCCGCTGGCATACAAGTGGTTACGTGATCGTGGCACATCTAAAAGTACCCTTATCTATTTTAGTACAAATGAAATCACTGTTATCATGAAACAGTTTTTTTAATTGTCGTTGTGATGCCAGTGTTTTTTTTTTCAGAAATTTATGATTTATACTGTCAGCTCTTAAACTACAATGACGCGGTACGCAAGCCGGTTGACGTATTGACAGCTCTTACACATTGAACCCAGGGGAGAAGTGTATTACGTGATTTTTGGATGGTACAGTCAGATACATTTTACCTATTATATTTCATCATCATTATCGAAAAATAACATACGAAAACCAAATATGCATAAAACCACAAATACAGTATGAACTCTGTACAAGGAATATTATGGGACATTAATTTAGTACCATTATCCCACGTTGCGAAGCGTTTTTGTTAAGTGGAGAGAGTAGAAAAACAATAAAGTTGCACAAATCAGAATGCTATTCATTAAAATATAATTTAACTGTCATTAGGTACCCATCTAATATAGTCAGGTATAAATTACAAAATTCGTATTGCACAGGTAGTTGGTAATATTACCAAACAAACACGTATACATTACAAACTTGACATAAATGGCTAAAATAAATGAATAATAATATTCAATGATTGAAAAACTTAAATAGCTTGAATTCTGTTTATTATTTAATTCCTATGTATTATATAAAAATTATTTTATATTAATTCAGTAATTTTTTTGATGTCCGTACCAAAATTGTTAGCTCGTGTCCCGTATGTCCCCGGGATGTCTATCGTGACGCGAGGTCCAATCAAATTATTCACTCCCAGTAAATTTTCGATAGGTCACTTTTAGATACCTGTTATGGACATAATTTTGGCAGTTTTGCAATTCCATCATGGCTTTGGAAATTTGGCAATTTTAAATACCTATCTCCATAAGTATTTGGACCTACTTTGCTTTTGTATTGCAATGTACTGGAGTTTAATGTAATATGTGGGATATTTAACCTATTTTTATTTTAATATTCGGAAAGCGCAGTGTTGGCATACCCCCCACCAGGTGAATCAACCACGTCAGATGAGTCGCAGGGAGAGTTGGATACAGACCTTTGTCCAGCAGCGAACATCTACCGGTTGATAAAAAAGGAGAAGCTTAATTGGAAGCAAACGCGGTGGGTAACTGATGTTACGTGATAACCATCGCCATTAAATACCTAGAGAGCGAGAGGAATTGCCACTGCGTAGCCAGTTCATAAAAAGTTTGTTACCCCATATTGTAATTCTGAGGGAACACGGCATTTGTTCCTACGACGTAAGGTATGATCAGAGGAAATTGAAGGCTTAAAGATTTAAATACACCTCAGAAGATATAAAGATAGCTGACGTATTCTATGTGCTTCACGCCAACAGTGCGTGCAACCCAATTTGAGATTGTCGACAAGTCTAAGTGCCCTCTTATTGATCCGGTCAAACGAAAAGATTCAATATTGAGGTGATTGGTAAGAGCCAATCCCAATGCCCTAGCATGATGTTATCGTTTTGTTCTCTGAAGTACACCATAGGGTTTTCCAAGTGATCGCGGAACTAGATTTCGTTCGATATGTTGTGTGTCCAAGGATTTCAATACTGTTGGAAGAAGCTAGGGGTGTATTTTAATGAAGAATAATACTTAACTAAAGTTTTAATGCATATTTCAGTGCAACAATTATTTAGCAATATGTTTGCGCGTTACCTGGCGTCACCGTTGCTAGCATGAATAACTAATACTGCAATTTTGAGAACTACCATAAATTAAATCGACGCTGTAAAATACTTCGTTTAGAAAACATTCACTGGCGTCCAAAATTAATCTAATAATATCTTAATGTGGCAATATAATATTATCCACTTGCACGTCCTCGTCGGCATTCCTGATATAATTAATTGAAGGAGACGCGTCGCGAAATCACGCTCGATATCTGTCACGTTATTAACGCCTACACGACACTGTGACATTATCGATTAGGTACAATCGACATCATATGTTTACGTTATTTATGTGGTCGAACATAATTTTATGAGCGTCTCTTGCAAAATACTTTAAAAAAGCTTCGATAACCTAATGGTCAAAGGTGCGGAAGAAAAACTGAAAGTCCACGGTTCGATCCTAATAAAGCAAATGATGAGGTCTACTTTGGTAAGTACCTATTCCAGGCCTTAAGAGACTTCTAAAAGCTATTCACTTGAGCAATCTAATTTAAAGATGTGGAATAGGTATTCAATTAATTATTATAGCAATAGCTATATAAATAAAATGTATTACACTTTAATAGAAGTTTTTCGTTAATTAAAGGTCAGATTGCGAAAGAAAAATATCTTTGAAAAAAGCGAGATAACATTTTGACGTCTGAAAAATTTGCAACTCTTATTACAATGACAAATTAGTTTACTTTGCGACTGCATCTGAAGTCGACAACTTAAAGTTTACCTACTGATTTAACGAACTGCATGAACAAAATTGTTTAGACCAGTCACATTAATCAAATAGAATTCTTAGCTTAGAATTATTTTTATACTAACTTTTTCTCGCAACTTCGTCCGCGTGGAGTAAGGTTTTAAAATCCTGCAGGAATCCTCTGTTTTCCATATAGTAAGAGAAGCATTCTTTAAAACTACCTACTTTTTCAAATTTCAAGTCGATAATTACTGAAATGAATTGTAAGAGACAGACAGATGGACGACTTTCCATTTTCAGTACACCTTTAAGCATTCCGGCTTTTAATTTATACAAATTTGTTAGTGATTCTCTCAAATTGGTATAGTTTTAGTTTTACTGACATGTAGGTTACCTATAAAAGCTCCTTAAAATAAATAAGATTAAAAAAAAAAAACTAATGGACTTTCAGTAAAGCTCCATCTGCAAGAGAAATGAAAAAGCTTTTGTAGAAAATACTTTGGTTCTGAAAATTTCATACGTGCAACTTCTGAAAGAACCACAAGCCTGACGCATAATTTTGCTATTTACCAATAGATGGCATTTAAAGTAACATTCAAGGAGTTTTCTGAGTTTTCCGCGCTTTTAGTTGGCGGCGCTGATGTCCCTGTATTCGAGTCAAGTACAAAGTTGACACGTTAGATGGCGCCAAAAACGCTAACAGATACATAGCTAATATTACACTACCAAATTTTTTTTATTTAAAAGTATTTAGGTATATTATTATACTATTTATCTGATTGTTAATCTTTAGTTAAAATATAAATTACTGTTACATAAAAGCTTTATCAGAAATCTATCTATCTATCTATAATATAATAAAACTGTAACAGGTCCAATTCTGTACATTGAAGATATTTTGAAAATTTTTGTTTGAGGGCACTCTATAATCGATACTGAAGCCAAAACAATTTTTTTTTAATTTTTTGTCTGTCTGTCTGTCTGTCTGTCTGTCTGTCTGTCTGTCTGTATCTTGGCCGCGCATCACGCCGAAACTACTGGACGGATTTAAATGAAACTTGGCACGATTTAAGTTAATACTACGAGGTATAATATAGGATACTTTTTATCCCGAAATTCAGCACGGTTCCCTTGGGAGAGGGGATGAAAGTCAAAATGTTTATTTCGCTGTAATTCATTAAGGCGTATTCCGATTTAATCCATTCTTTTTTTGTTAGAATGCAGGTTCTTTAGAGATTGTCCTGTAATTATTTCAAGGTCGTCAATTTCGAAGTTCAGAAATTATAGACATCACAATCTTCAGTATAGGTCCAAATAACTAGAACCCCGGAATCTACAGGATACTTTGAATGAACGGCTCATCTTAAGCTGGCATGCGTAATTTATCGTATATAGCCATCGTGGATACTATTTTGTCAAAGTCAAACTACTCCAAAGGCGTCAGATTTTGCCAAACGATCATTATACCTACATACTACATAGTAGGTATGGATGTAATACATCGTATGGACGTAATATTACAGTGTTTTCCTATGTAATTTAATATCCTAATCATACTTACTAATATTATAAATGCGAAAGTGTGTTTGTTTGTTGGTTTGTCCTTCAATCACGCCGCAACAGAGCCACGGATCTACGTGATTTTTTTACATGGGTATAATTGAGGACCTGGAGAGTGGCATAGGCTACTTTTATCCCGGAAAATCAAAGTGTTCCCGAGGGATTTTAAGAACTAAATCCACGCGGACGAAGTCGCGGGCATCAGCTAGTCTTTAATATAATAAAACTGTAACAGGTCCAATTCTGTACATTGAAGATATTTTGAAAATTTTTGTTTGAGGGCACTCTATAATCGATACTGAAGCCAAAACAATTTTTTTTTAATTTTTTGTCTGTCTGTCTGTCTGTCTGTCTGTCTGTCTGTCTGTCTGTATCTTGGCCGCGCATCACGCCGAAACTACTGGACGGATTTAAATGAAACTTGGCATGATTTAAGTCCATACTACGAGGTATAATATAGGATACTTTTAATCCCGAAATTCAGCACGGTTTCCTTGGGAGAGGGGATGAAAGTCAAAATGTGTATTTAGCTGTAATTCATTAAGGCGTATTCCGATTTCATTCATTCTTTTTTTGTAAGAAAGCGGGTACTTTAGAGATTGTCTTGTAATTATTTCAAGTTCGTCAATTTAGTAGTTCAGAAATTATAGACATCACAATCTTCAGTATAAGGTCCAAATAACAAGAACCCCGGAATCTACAGGATACTTTGAATGTACGGCTCATCATAAGCTGGCAAGCTTACTTTATCGTATATAGCCAGCGTGGATAGCCCTATATTGTCAAAGTCAAACTACTCCAAAGGCGTCAGATTTTGCCAAACGATCATTATACCTACATACTACATAGTAGGTATGGATGTAATACATCGTATGGACGTAATATTACAGTGTTTTCTTATGCAATTTAATATTCTAATCATACTAATATTATAAATGCGAAAGTGTGTTTGTTTGTTGGTTTGTCCTTCAATCACGCCACAACAGAGCCACGGATCGACGTGATTTTTTGCATGGGTACTATAGTTGAGGACCTGTAACATAGGCTACTTTTTATCCCGGAAAATCAGTGTTCACGAGAGAAATTAAAAACTAAATCCACGCGGACGAAGTCGCGGGCATCAGCTTTTTTAGCAGCAATTTTAGGTGGTTCTGTTATATTTTTAAGTTATTTTAAGTGGATTTTAGTATAAGTACATAAAACCTTGTACCTACCTTTAGAACGTATTTGATACGAACGTAATAATATAGGACCACTGACCCTTAATGATTATGTCTAATTTTATAAAATATAACTTATTGCTACGAGTATAATATTATAATTTCCTCAGTACCTAATTAAAATTTCGTATATTTTTTTAAAGAATTCTCTAGTGAATATTAGCTAAACTAAATTTTAAATACACGTTCTAGTAAGTACCATTACTGACTGTGGTGTAATATATTCCGTAAAAATATTATGTTGTTTCAAAATATTAAGGGTCTTTGGGAGTGCCTATATTTTATCGAGTTTGATTGGTTTTTAACTAATAATAAATCAAACTTCGTTTGTACGGTGAATCCTATGGAATATTCCTATGATGATTCAAATGTACCTATTTACAACATACCTATTTATCTCGCCTCAAATTGTGTCAGTTACTATAAGATTATCTCATCTCATCCGCTTGATTAATGTAAACCAATTTGTCAGTTTCATCGTTAATTTCGAGAGCAAATGTTACTTCGTATTATACCTCTATACTATACATTGCTAGAGAATTCTCCCAAATTATTAGATTGTCAAAATTATATAGCAAGTATTAAACCAATCTAGGCAACATGGCTAAATCTATTTGAACGTACACTTCATGAAAGCGTAGGCGCCGTAGCTGATGCTACGAAGTTCTACGTAAATTGTGAAGCTGCTACTCAGGCTTTTTACAAGGTTTTATTTAACTTGCAATGTATGTACTTATGTATGTTTAGGTCAAATCTTGCAAGATGAATTAGAACCACTTCCCGGTTTCCGATTGATCTGTGCATGTAAATGTAAATCAGATGACAATGCAATATTATTGTGACATGGAGCTGATCTGATGGAGCTGGAAGATGGCTATCGGACCTCCGTAATAAAATCACGTAACTCATCGAATTCAGGCTCGTTTGATTTGTCTAGACAAGTACTCTGGTCCTAGATGATAACCAGAGTCTGACGATGAAGCGGAAGGTGGTTTTGGGAACTCTGTAAACAACGTAACCCCATCGAGTTTGGGCTCGTTTGTTTCATCTTGATATGAACTCTAGTCCTAGATGATATCCAGGGTCTGATGATGTAGCCAGCTACTATATGCTTGTTTTTTAAAAATACAATTTTTAATTTACACTTGTTTTTCATCGAAAGAACGTGGACAAGGAATAGTCCACTCAAAAAATGTCCCGGCAAAAAGCTCTTTAATTAATTTATAAAGCAGATAATGTAGTAGATGTAATTCACAAATAAAGTCATATTGAAATTTTTTTTTATATACAAGTAATTCTACACATTTACCTCAAGGACATTACCAAATGCAACTGTTTCACACGCATCACTGACTTGATGTAGCTAATGAATTTTCAATGACAACTCGTCAATTAATTATTTATTGCTCACTGAAGCGATCAATTTTTGTTATCGTTTGAAAATAATGACTTTAATTAAAAAAGAGGGTATATCAATTAAATGTAAAGTTTTGCGTAAGAATTTGTGTGAAAGTGTGAGATTTTTATTTCTAATGCATAGTTAACTGATTTGTATTTGTTTTACGACAAAAATATATGAATAAAATTATTAAAATTAAGAATGAAATTGATTATATTTTTATTGACTTTTTTTTGAAATTGATTATTGATTTTTGATACAGACCCCAAAACAATGTAGATCTAAAAACGGCCACTTTGCTAGCAGCCTAAAATTGTCAATATTCGAATTTAATTAAACAAAAAATAGTTTAATAGTCTGTGCTTTGAACCTATTTGCGTATATGGGAGCTACCTCGAACAAAGCTTATAAAACTTTTTATGTTATGTTTGCTATTGTTCGGCTTTGGGAAATCTATGGAGATTTACGTTTGATACTTCGATGAATTCAGAAGTTATAAGACAGACATACAAGTTCAAATTAAACCAAGTACTTCAAACTTAACTAAACAAACAAACAAAAACAAGACTTCACTTCACTCGGTCGATAAATTATTTAATTAAACTTGAGCCATGTATTACCTACACAGAAACCGTTTCTAAGTATTTCTCCACAACAGCATTCTTTTAACAACAGCACATCGTAGTAGGAGCACTACTATTCGCTCCTATTTTAAAAAATACTCGAAACTTAACCTTCATGTTTGCAAACGTATCTCACGGGTATACAATATGTACAATGTACCTACTACCTATATTCGAAGCAAATATGGTATTGAACATTACAAGACTGGCTTCGAACTCGATTTAAGTTTTTCCATTACGTACAAAGTACAAATAGGTAAATCTGAAGATGTTTGACGTGAAATGGAGACAAGTTTTAAGACGACTTGGGCTGGAATGCTTATTGTACACTAGCTGATGCCCGCGACTTTGTCCGCGTGGATTTAGTTTTTAAAGTCCCTCGGGAACTCCTTGATTTTCCGGGATAAAAAGTAGCCTAGATGTTGACCCGAGTAATAAGCTACCACGGTATAAAATTTTGTAGAAATCTGTGCGGTAGTTTTTACGTGAAATAAGGACAAACAAACAGACAAAAATTAAATAAAAATCTGTTTTGGGCTCAGTATCGATAGTAAAGCATCCCCCAATTAACATTTTCAAAATATATTAAATGTACAGAAATCTTCCAGTTACAGTTTTATTATATGTACTAGCTGACCCAGCGAACTTCGTACCGCCACTACTTGTAAATGAAAAATAAACATTTTCCAGTGGACCAAATTGTGAATCTAAACCATCCTCGAATCCCCTTGAACTCACACAAAAAATTTCATTAAAATCGGTCCAGCCGTCTAGGAGGAGTTCAGTGACATACACACGCACACAAGAAATATATATATTAAGATTAGTAGGATTTTCATGATGACACTAAGTTTACAAATATTCACAAAAATATTTACAATAATTGACATCAAGCACCCCACGCTTTTTTACAATAATTTTCTTTTAATACTTAATCACTCTATTCTTATTTTAAACTTATCGAATTTCATTTATTTTTTATTTTCTACTTTTTAGTTCGTTTATTTATCTACAAAAGCGTGTTTTTTTAGTTTTTTTAAACTATAATTTATTAATAGAATCAATTCATAGTACTTCTTCTTCTTTGTCAACCGATATACGTCCACTGTTGGACAAAGGTCTCTTGTATGTACTTCCACAAGCCTCGGTCTTGCGCCGCCTGAATCCAGCGGCTCCCTGCGACTCATTTGATGTCGTCGGTCCAACTAGTGGAAGGTCTGCCAACACTGCGCTTCCCGGTGCGGGGTTGCCACTCCAGCATCTTGGGACCCCAATTACGACCATCAGCTCTTCGAAATATGTGCCCCGCCCATTTCCACTTCAGTTTCGCGACTCGCTGTTTACGGATCTCCTCATTTCTGATTTTATCTCACAGGGATACTTCGAGAGCATAGCTCTCTCCATCGCCCGCTGAGTAACTTTGAGCCTTCTTATGAGACCCATAGTTAGCGACCATGTCATCACTGGCAACACGCACTTTTCGAAGACTTTAGTCTTCAGGCACTGAGGGATTTTGGACGAAAAGACATCTCGGAGCTTCCCGAACGCTGCCCAGCCGAGTTGTATCCGCTGGTAATCTCTTTCTCGAAATTGGACCTACCTAGTTGGACTGTGTATCCCAGGTCTATATTTCCCAGGTAATAAAGGTATATATTCATCCACAATTTCGAGTGCAAACTTCTCAACGATTACTGGGTGGAGCAGAGCATGGAGCATTGAACATTATTTTCGTCTTGCTCATGCTCATTTTCAGGCCCACCTGTTGAGAAACCCTGCTGAGATCGTTGAGCATTGTACTGAGGTCTCTCAGAGTCTCTGATACATCGATGCTCTGCCATGACTACTATGTCATCGGCAAATCGCAGGTGAGTGATGTACTCGTTTATGTTGATGCCAAGTCCGTTCCAATCCAGAAGCTTAGAGTCTTCTTCCAACGCAGCGGTAAAGAGCTTCGGGGGACAATTTATAGTACAGTAGTCCATTAATACTAATAATATTACAAACTAGCTGATGCCCGCGACTTCGTACGCGTGGATGTAGTTTTTAAAATCCCTCGGGAAATCTTTGATTTTCCGGGATAAAAAGGAGCCTATGTCACTCTCCAGATCCTCAACTATACCCATGCAAAAAATCACGTCGATCCCTAGCTCTGTTGAGGCGTGATTGAAGGACAAACCAACAAACAAACACACTTTTGCATTTATAATATTAGTATGACGTATTAGTAAGGAAGAATTAATACCACGATAATAAAAGCGATCTAATTAAATTTAAGAACACAAAAGCTACTATTGTGACATAAATATGATAGTTATATTCCCTCGGGCACTTTTTTTGTAGAAAATAGAAAATCATGTAGTACATCATTTTTATGTATCATCAATAATTTTCTCAGCACACGCCAAATAATGTATTATATAGGCAAAATTTTCCTACTTTGGGTTACATTATTGCAATTTTCTTAAGGATCGCTAATTTTTTCGACAGCCTTTGTTATTTCCTGATAACTTAGCTTTCTATTGGTGAAAAAATGGTTAAAATCGGTCCAGTAGTTACAGAGCCTATTCGATACAAACAACAAAAAAATCTTTCCTCTTTATAATATTAGTATAGAAAGTACACTTGCCAGCTTAAGATGAGCCGTACATTCAAAGTATCCTGTAGATTTCGGGGTTCAAGTTATTTGGACCATATACTGAAGATTGTGATGTCTATAATTTCTGAACTACTAAATTGACGACCTTGAAATAATTACAGGACAATCTCTAAAATACCTGCTTTCTAACAAAAAAAGAATGAATGAAATCGGAATACGCCTTAATGAATTACAGCTAAATACGCATTTTGACTTTCATCCCCTCTCCCAAGGGAACCGTACAGAATTTCGGGATAAAAAGTATCCTATATTATACCTCGTAGTATGAACTTAAATCATACCAAGTTTCATTTAAATCCGTCCAGTAGTTTCGGCGTGATGCGCGGCCAAGATACAGACAGACAGACAGACAGACAGACAGACAGACAAAAAATTTAAAAAAAATTGTTTTGGCTTCAGTATTGATTATAGAGTGCCCTCAAACAAAAATTTTCAAAATATCTTCAATGTACAGAATTGGACCTGTTACAGTTTTATTATATTATAGATAGATGAGAAAGTTAGACTCTGTTAAGCTGTTCTGTCACGGGTCACCTTTTAAAGTTTTGCAAAGCCTGAGGAAGATATGCTATTCCTAAGAAAATAGAAAATGTTTTCAACCCGGAGAAGAGTTCATCACCTAATATATGGATAAACGGAGTATAAGCGGTGATAGGTTAGTATATAAAACTTCGGCCTCCATTTCGTGGGACCGGGGTTCGATCATGCGATTATCAGACATCGAAGAGATTATCAGACATTAAATTAAATTAAATATAATATAGTTGCGAGGATTTGATGATACCAAAGTAGGTACCTAGGTAAGTAAACAAACTGAAATAGGGAAATAGGTATAGGTATCAATTTTGATTAAGGTATGAGCCACAAAATACAAACCGATTTTCGGCGAATATGACATTGCAGCCTGCAGGGCCATACAATTTAACCTTGTCGCATGAGACAACAAAATTCTATAACTTACACTCATGCGGAAAGGTCATCGAATAAATTACAACCTTCGTTACAGTTATTACCGGTAGGTACATAGGTACTTATTTGGGATATTTAACAAGTAAAATATTAAAAAAGAATAATAAACCCGACTGCTTTAAAAATATCAATGAAAATAATATCAATTATCAAATTTATGAGAAAAAAAATGAAAAATATATTTTCGAAATCACCTTTTCAAACCCTTTAATTTGATACCCCACTCAATAGGATTTGAAAAAAAAATAAGTGGCACTCGGGGACTGCCGCGGTAAAGCTATTGCATAGCATTTTTTATCAACTTAAGCAATTATAATATTTATGCAATATTTTTTTTGCATAGTAAAAATTATGCAAAAAAATAATTAAAAAACAAACAAACAAGAAAAGCGCACTGTCACCTACTTCGCGAGTGAGATTCGAACCTGCGACATCATACACCATACGGTAAAGAAAGCGGCTGCTCGCCCACTGCGCCGAACAGAGCTACTTGTGAACCTCTAAAATGGAACGACGGTGTTAGGTTTATTTTCGTTACGGAATTTCTTGATTCGGTCGCCGCGCTCAAACTGTTTGTCCTAGTTCAAAGCCCGCAATAAAAGCTAACACCCCACATTATGGCGTCCACAATCAGCCATTTTGAATTTTCAAAATTTTATGTTCTCGTTGACACTCACGCTCGCATGGCGAATCTAACGACGCACTATGGGACCAAACGGTATGATCCGTCTCATAAATGGCTTGGACGAATGTTGTAATTCCAAAGCTTTTCCATGGCTTAATAATCTTATGTAACAGGGACTTTTATGAATTACGTTAAAAAATAAAAATATTTTAGTTTTAGGTATATAAAATTACTCTCAAACTTTGCACTTCGATAATAAATCAAATAGACCATAATGAAAGTTTAACTTAATATTATTTTTTAGTTTTATAATAGTAATCTCTACTTTGCAAATACGTTGATATTATTTCAAAAAATATTGTGTATTTTTTATCAATTTTTAAGTGTGATAAGGAAATTTTCCGTCTTTTTATGTTTCAACTGGAGGTTTCCTTGTTGCCGAAAGCTGCCGGTATCGATAGTCACTCTTTTGGATTCCCTAACTATTCAGTAATACAAGGAAATAAAAAAAAAACCTGCGTCATTACTGCGCCATTTTGATCTAGAAGCAAAAATGTCCAACGAGTGGAAAAAATAAATTCTCTAAAAATTACGATTCTTCTTATTTCTGTCTATTAATGTCATTTTTGGATAAAATAAAGTACTTTTTATTTTGTGTTTAAAATTTTGAAGGCTACTTATATTACTTAAATACTTATTTTGAAAACTAGCTAATGCCCGCGACTTCGTCTGCGCTGATTAAAGGTTTCTGATGATGATGATGATGAGTTCTTTAATTTTCTGGAATTAAATGTATATCTGATGTATAAGCTATTACATCATGAAGTTTCATCAAAATCCGTCCAGTAGTTTTTGCGTGAAAGAGTAACAAACATACACCTACACAAATTTTCGCATTTAAAATATTAGGATAAGTATACATAACTCTACTTTTGTGGCTATAATGATTATCATTTTAATCACAGGTATGATAAAAAATGTTGCATTGAGATTAGTGGATGAGGAAAGTAACGTAGGAACACTAGAGGATAGGTTTTGGTTTGTGTAATTTTTTAATTATTTTTTATTAAATAAATAGTTAAAAGCTTTTTAATATTTAAACAATACTTATTACTACTGAGATAACTAAAATAATATTAAACTTAATTATTGAAAATAGCTGATGCCCGCGTCTTCGTCCGCGTGGATTTAGTTTTTAAAATCCCTCGGGAACACTTTGATTTTCCGGGATAAAAGTAGCCTATGTCACTCTCCAGGTCCTCAATTATACCCATGCAAAAAATCACGTAGATCCGTGGCTCTGTTGCGGCGTGATTGAAGGACAAACCAACAAACACACTTTCGCATTTATAATATTAGTAAATATGATTAGAATATTAAATTACATAGGAAAACACTGTAATATTACGTCCATACGATGTATTACATCCATACCTACTATGTAGTATGTAGGTATAATGATCGTTTGGCAAAATCTGACGCCTTTGGAGTAGTTTGACTTTGACAAAATAGTATCCACGATGGCTATATACGATAAATTACAAATGCCAGCTTAAGATGAGCCGTTCATTCAAAGTATCCTGTAGATTCCGGGGTTCAAGTTATTTGGACCTATACAGAAGATTTTGATGTCTATAATTTCTGAACTACGAAATTGACGACCTTGAAATAATTACAGGACAATCTCTAAAGAACCTGCTTTCTAACAAAAAAAGAATGGATTAAATCGGAATACGCCTTAATGAATTACAGCGAAATACACATTTTGACTTTCATCCCCTCTCCCAAGGGAACCGTGCTGAATTTCGGGATAAAAAGTATCCTATATTATACCTCGTAGTACTAACTTAAATCGTGCCAAGTTTCATTTAAATCCGTCCAGTAGTTTCGGCGTGATGCGCGGCCAAGATACAGACAGACAGACAGACAGACAGACAGACAGACAGACAGACAGACAGACAAAAAATTAAAAAAAAATTGTTTTGGCTTCAGTATCGATTATAGAGTGCCCTCAAACAAAAATTTTCAAAATATCTTCAATGTACAGAATTGGACCTGTTACAGTTTTATTATATTATAGATAGAATATAGATTATGCGAATGCATGATAATATATTATTTTAGCGCGTTGGCGTTACTTAAAAGAGGTCTGTCATCTAGAAGATGTACTCTGGTTGGTGACGATGGTCTGGTCTACACTCTCTTTGAATTTACGTTTCAACTTTCGTTAGAAGCATGTCTTCGTATGTAAAACATAAGGCACAAGTTAGCACATGAGTAGAGGCATGCGCTATTGCATAATATACTCGTATTCAGTATGCGTTTCAGTTGTCCACCAGATAAGCTACATAATGTAACATTTTTGTTTAGAAAAGAGCAACTGCTGAGTTTCTTGCCGGCTCTTCTCAGCAGAATCAGTTTTTCGAACCATGGGTAGATTCTTGACTTGTTATAAGAGCCACAAGTTGGCCTAAATGAAATAAATAATTTTGAATTATAAATTCCTTCATCAGCTTATATATGAAGCATACCTCAAAGCAACTGGACACGCAGGTTAATGCGCACCAGTATAGTTACTGTTAGAGCAATGAATGTATTAACGTATCATAATAGACAAAGTTGGCGGTGATAGCTTAGTAGTTAAGACTTTTAGTTTAGCCTTCTTTTCGGGGGTCCAGGGTTTGAACCCTATCTCTAACTTTTCGGAGTGCGTTTTGAGCAATGAAATATCACTTACACTAACGGCGAAGGAATATTGCTCGGGTTCAATGCGATGGGTCGATGATGATGAAACAAATGTTGTTTGCAGTAATTCAGGCCATTCTAGTAATAAAACTCTAAACTCTTCTGGTATCTGCTAGATACCGTGTCGCTGACACTAGCGTATCGGTAGTTAACTTATACAAACATTTTTCTTCTTTGTTTGAGTTGGGTCTCAGTTCCAAAGTATGTTTTTTGCGAATTTCTGAATTTTTGCGATGCAATTTTTAAATTATGTACTTATCGTTGTTTTATCTCAACCTGCAACTGCACTACTGCTTAAAATAAATATGATCATCTTAAGTCCAGTTGTTTGATGACAGTCTGGGTATTTGTGTGATTGTACTGATTTTTCTACAATATTTAGTTATAAAGTAACCAACCGTCTGGTAATATAATTGGAAGAAGCAAGGATACATGTCATTAATATCTATGACGGATAGGACTTCAGATGCGAGAAGGTGGATTCATTTTTCATTGTAAGTCATATATTATGTGCGGAGGAAAGCTAAGGTTTCTTTGTAATGTTTAATGAAAGGTGGAGCTTTTAAAAAATTCGTTCTACCTTAAATTACTTTCAAAAGGGCTTTTTAGGGTTCTTTGAATATCTAGAGCATGCATAACATTGAATTATATTTGTAAAAAATCTAAAAAAGTCGAAATTAAAATGAGAACAGATTTTTGGTGTTATAATAATGATTAAGCTTTTTAACCGCCTTAAAAAAACAAAAAGCGGAGGTTCTCAATTCGACGTGTATTTTTTTTATCGATGTTACTTCATATCTCCATCAAATCTTAACTGATTTCAATATATATTTTTTTAATTTGAAAGGGCGTATCTGCAGGTAGGTTCTATTTAAATTTGGTGAAGATTTGATGAATATCTTCGGAGATGGAGGATGGAACTCCTCAATGAATGAGAGCAAATCGCTCGCGGTTTTTAGGTCAAGTCTTGCAATATGTATTAGAGCCATTACCGGTTTCCGATTGAGCTGAAAATGTGTATGTACATGTAAATCGGATTACAATGCAATATTATTGTAACATGGAGCTGATCTGATGATGGCGGATGTCCAGGCACAGAATATAATAGTACTTGTTACGGTATGTTGAAGTCGGGCTAGCGTTGTAGTTTCATAGTTCTATTGAGGCCCGCCCGACTTTAACATACGTGTACAAACTGAAATTATTTTATACTTTTCAGTGGCGTTTGTCCCTAGGATTTTTACACTACCTAACTCCTGGTGGACTAAATGAAGAGTAAAAAAAATTTTTTTTTTTGCAATATAATATATATGTAGTTAACAGGATGTAATTTTGTTTAATCATTATTTTTCTTAAACATTACAATATTATTATTCAATCAGAACGAGTAGGTACCATGCGCAGTGCGATTTATATGTTCTTTTTCTATTTTACTTACATTGCATTGGAACGAACGTCAGGATACCGACTGTAATAAATGCTTTTCGAGAGAACGTTAGGTCGTTTTGATACGGTTACACAGAGCGGTGGATTCGTATTTTACAAGATTTTTCTCACGCGTTTATTTTAGCGCGTGCATTTAGGTTCATAAAAATCTTTTTGGAACTCTTTGTTTATCTATGGTAAAATTTTTCTAGGGCCGTACATTTTAGTTTAAATTTAATTAATGAGGTTTAAACTAGTGTAAGTAAGCAAAAATTAGTTAATTAACTGTCATATGCGGACTGATACTTATAGGATACGCGGAGTGAATAATTCAGTAACCACCCGCTTGCCGTACGATGCCCACGCTTCGATCACACTTATTTTTCTTGGCCGAAGTGCCCACGCACAAGTTCTGAGTGTATGCTCGACCTATTTTGCGACTCAACAAGAAGACATCTTATACGCAGCATGCACCCGTTGAGCCTTGGGTGTCCACCCGTCGACAACGAGTGGACGCTGGAAGAAGAGGCGTTGCTGGTCGGGTATCGGGTTGATAAGTGAGCGACGACCTTATGTGTGTATCCGCCGAGGCAGCGTACGCGAGAATAACTCTAAGGCACACCCATGATCATAAAAGTATATGCTTACCGAGCTTTTGACTTTCGAGATAGTCGCACTAACCTTGACGTCACATAAAGAAAAGAAAACAAATATATTATCCTTAGCAATAACATTATTAATGCAATTGTGTGTTTGTTTGTTAGTCTTTTGAGTTGTAGGTTTGTCTTTAAATCACGCCGCAACAGAGCTAGAGATCAACGGGATTTTTTTGCATAGTTTACCAAGACCTTTAGGGTGACATTAAACTACTTTTTATTCGAGGAAGGAAGAACAAGTCAAGGGTGTTTGACGTGAAATGGAGACAAGTTTTAAGACGACTTGGGCTGGAATGCTTATTGTACACTAGCTGATGCCCGCGACTTTGTCCGCGTGGATTTAGTTTTTAAAGTCCCTCGGGAACTCCTTGATTTTCCGGGATAAAAAGTAGCCTAGATGTTGACCCGAGTAATAAGCTACCACGGTATAAAATTTTGTAGAAATCTGTGCGGTAGTTTTTACGTGAAATAAGGACAAACAAACAGACAAAAATTAAATAAAAATCTGTTTTGGGCTCAGTATCGATAGTAAAGCATCCCCCAATTAACATTTTCAAAATATATTAAATGTACAGAAATCTTCCAGTTACAGTTTTATTATATGTATAGAATATAGATTATGCGAATGCATGATAATATATTATTTTAGCGCGTTGGCGTTACTTAAAAGAGGTCTGTCATCTAGAAGATGTACTCTGGTTGGTGACGATGGTCTGGTCTACACTCTCTTTGAATTTACGTTTCAACTTTCGTTAGAAGCATGTCTTCGTATGTAAAACATAAGGCACAAGTTAGCACATGAGTAGAGGCATGCGCTATTGCATAATATACTCGTATTCAGTATGCGTTTCAGTTGTCCACCAGATAAGCTACATAATGTAACATTTTTGTTTAGAAAAGAGCAACTGCTGAGTTTCTTGCCGGCTCTTCTCAGCAGAATCAGTTTTTCGAACCATGGGTAGATTCTTGACTTGTTATAAGAGCCACAAGTTGGCCTAAATGAAATAAATAATTTTGAATTATAAATTCCTTCATCAGCTTATATATGAAGCATACCTCAAAGCAACTGGACACGCAGGTTAATGCGCACCAGTATAGTTACTGTTAGAGCAATGAATGTATTAACGTATCATAATAGACAAAGTTGGCGGTGATAGCTTAGTAGTTAAGACTTTTAGTTTAGCCTTCTTTTCGGGGGTCCAGGGTTTGAACCCTATCTCTAACTTTTCGGAGTGCGTTTTGAGCAATGAAATATCACTTACACTAACGGCGAAGGAATATTGCTCGGGTTCAATGCGATGGGTCGATGATGATGAAACAAATGTTGTTTGCAGTAATTCAGGCCATTCTAGTAATAAAACTCTAAACTCTTCTGGTATCTGCTAGATACCGTGTCGCTGACACTAGCGTATCGGTAGTTAACTTATACAAACATTTTTCTTCTTTGTTTGAGTTGGGTCTCAGTTCCAAAGTATGTTTTTTGCGAATTTCTGAATTTTTGCGATGCAATTTTTAAATTATGTACTTATCGTTGTTTTATCTCAACCTGCAACTGCACTACTGCTTAAAATAAATATGATCATCTTAAGTCCAGTTGTTTGATGACAGTCTGGGTATTTGTGTGATTGTACTGATTTTTCTACAATATTTAGTTATAAAGTAACCAACCGTCTGGTAATATAATTGGAAGAAGCAAGGATACATGTCATTAATATCTATGACGGATAGGACTTCAGATGCGAGAAGGTGGATTCATTTTTCATTGTAAGTCATATATTATGTGCGGAGGAAAGCTAAGGTTTCTTTGTAATGTTTAATGAAAGGTGGAGCTTTTAAAAAATTCGTTCTACCTTAAATTACTTTCAAAAGGGCTTTTTAGGGTTCTTTGAATATCTAGAGCATGCATAACATTGAATTATATTTGTAAAAAATCTAAAAAAGTCGAAATTAAAATGAGAACAGATTTTTGGTGTTATAATAATGATTAAGCTTTTTAACCGCCTTAAAAAAACAAAAAGCGGAGGTTCTCAATTCGACGTGTATTTTTTTTATCGATGTTACTTCATATCTCCATCAAATCTTAACTGATTTCAATATATATTTTTTTAATTTGAAAGGGCGTATCTGCAGGTAGGTTCTATTTAAATTTGGTGAAGATTTGATGAATATCTTCGGAGATGGAGGATGGAACTCCTCAATGAATGAGAGCAAATCGCTCGCGGTTTTTAGGTCAAGTCTTGCAATATGTATTAGAGCCATTACCGGTTTCCGATTGAGCTGAAAATGTGTATGTACATGTAAATCGGATTACAATGCAATATTATTGTAACATGGAGCTGATCTGATGATGGCGGATGTCCAGGCACAGAATATAATAGTACTTGTTACGGTATGTTGAAGTCGGGCTAGCGTTGTAGTTTCATAGTTCTATTGAGGCCCGCCCGACTTTAACATACGTGTACAAACTGAAATTATTTTATACTTTTCAGTGGCGTTTGTCCCTAGGATTTTTACACTACCTAACTCCTGGTGGACTAAATGAAGAGTAAAAAAAATTTTTTTTTTTGCAATATAATATATATGTAGTTAACAGGATGTAATTTTGTTTAATCATTATTTTTCTTAAACATTACAATATTATTATTCAATCAGAACGAGTAGGTACCATGCGCAGTGCGATTTATATGTTCTTTTTCTATTTTACTTACATTGCATTGGAACGAACGTCAGGATACCGACTGTAATAAATGCTTTTCGAGAGAACGTTAGGTCGTTTTGATACGGTTACACAGAGCGGTGGATTCGTATTTTACAAGATTTTTCTCACGCGTTTATTTTAGCGCGTGCATTTAGGTTCATAAAAATCTTTTTGGAACTCTTTGTTTATCTATGGTAAAATTTTTCTAGGGCCGTACATTTTAGTTTAAATTTAATTAATGAGGTTTAAACTAGTGTAAGTAAGCAAAAATTAGTTAATTAACTGTCATATGCGGACTGATACTTATAGGATACGCGGAGTGAATAATTCAGTAACCACCCGCTTGCCGTACGATGCCCACGCTTCGATCACACTTATTTTTCTTGGCCGAAGTGCCCACGCACAAGTTCTGAGTGTATGCTCGACCTATTTTGCGACTCAACAAGAAGACATCTTATACGCAGCATGCACCCGTTGAGCCTTGGGTGTCCACCCGTCGACAACGAGTGGACGCT
This sequence comes from Oeneis ivallda, assembly GCA_029955525.1. Lineage (NCBI taxonomy): Eukaryota > Metazoa > Arthropoda > Insecta > Lepidoptera > Nymphalidae > Oeneis > Oeneis ivallda. Next base: position 14,223,862 of record JARPMR010000007.1, read on the forward strand.
GGAAGAAGAGGCGTTGCTGGTCGGGTATCGGGTTGATAAGTGAGCGACGACCTTATGTGTGTATCCGCCGAGGCAGCGTACGCGAGAATAACTCTAAGGCACACCCATGATCATTAATATATATATAGCTGTTCGTGCTGATTCACTGATTCACTGACTGATTGATCACCTCTCCTGTAAAATTTTGTATGAAAATTTTTTTTTTCACTTATGGTTTCGTATAGAAGACAAAAATTCATTCGGAGGAAAATTATGGAGAGAGCTGATGATTGAGGATTTCGGAGACGGGTGGAGAGCACGGTCAGGGTATCGAAGATAGGTGGAGGGTGCTCGAACAAATGTCACTCGAAACCTCATCCAATTCGCAATGAGCTGAAAAAAAATTCAAAATGGCGGAAAAAAGATGGCCGCCATACAAATTTCGTCAGTATCTATCTCGGCGAGTATAAAAGATGGAAGAGTGGTTTCTTGGCAAAAGATGATCAGGACCCAAAGATCTATTTGATGAATAGAAAAAAATCCAACATGGCGGAATTTTTTTTTCTCCATACAAAATATATGGCGAATATTGAATAGACTTGAAGCTGAGAACTATGCAAGACTTTGATACGGTTTCTTTTCAAAATTTGTTTTTATAAAAGAATTCTCATTCTGACAAATGATGAGATATGATGATCGAGGGTTTGGAAGGTGGGTGAGGAGCACGGCCATGGTAATGACGATAGGTGGGGGTGCTCGAACAAAAGTCACTCGAAACCTCATCCAATTGGCAGTGAGCTGAAAAAAATCCTAAATGGCGGATTCAAGATGGCGGCCATACAAACTTCAACGGTGTCTATCTCGGAGAGTATAAAAGATAGAAGAGTGGTTTTTTGATAGAAAATGATCAAGACCTGAAAGTCCACTTGACGATAGAAAAACCGCGGTCCGCTTGCGGGCCGCGCACCCACGCGCCCTACTAGTAAAAGTATATGCTTACCGAGCTTTTGACTTTCGAGATAGTCGCACTAACCTTGACGTCACATAAAGAAAAGAAAACAAATATATTATCCTTAGCAATAACATTATTAATGCAATTGTGTGTTTGTTTGTTAGTCTTTTGAGTTGTAGGTTTGTCTTTAAATCACGCCGCAACAGAGCTAGAGATCAACGGGATTTTTTTGCATAGTTTACCAAGACCTTTAGGGTGACATTAAACTACTTTTTATTCGAGGAAGGAAGAACAAGTCAATCCTGTGATATAAACTTAACTCCAAGTGGCCGAAGTCCCAGGAGAAAGCTAGTAAGATCATAAAAACATAAAATGTATTTGACATTGAAACTGGGCAAACAGATAATATTTTATTATATAAAATTATGTTACTTATTATATATTATTATTGTTTATATCGTTAAGTTTATTAATAAGTTTTGATTATCTGATTTCTGTACCTACCTAAAGCATCTTTTTTTCTTAATTGTTCTCACATCTAGGGCATCTGGAAGAGATCCTCTTTTGTAGCGATAAGATGTCCTTGTACACGTCCTTTTCATATTTAAGTTTAGTTTTTAAGTATTAAAATGTACAGAATAAATAAATAAATAAATAAATAAATAAATAAAATTTATTCTTGTTCCGGTTTCAAATACGAATTTTATACCTAAAATAGATGTTAAAAAATTTGTATTTAGGCCAATCTAATAGGTTTTTCCAAGAAAAAAGAGTACCTAATGTTATCACGTTTACGCAGTGGAATGAAAATTCACTTCACATTAGGTACGAGACTAAAAACTCCCAAGCTTTTTACAGTCCACGAGAGTCGCGGAAATGAGGTCTGTTTAGTATGAAAATGAAGAAACTACACCTGCTACAGTAGATACCTCGTATATATGTGTACCTAGTATATGTATACCTACATATACTATGTGTTTTTCATTACTCTTAGAGCTTTCTAGCATCTGTCCATGGTTACGCCTTCGTGGAAGTTGTTTTTGTATCCCATTAATACGACAAAGAAAAGAACCCATCTTTTAATGATTTTAGCAGTCTATGAGCCTATTTATTGACGCATATGTCTGTTCCACCGTAACGCCTAAACTACTAAGCCAATTTTGATAAACAAGGTTTCAATCGATTCGTTATTGACCTGGATATATAGGCTACATATTTTTATATGAACAAACTCATATCACTTCATTCTACGTTAGATCCAATTTCTCGTAGTCGGATTACAGTTTTTAAACTTTTAAACGGTATAATGAAGTGGTAATTTGGTGTTATTAATTTAAAAACAAAACTAACAACAATATTGTTTTGTAAGAATTAAGTATACCCAATTAAATTTTTAAATACATAATTTGATAAATTCGTATCAGTTATTGATATGAATTAAAAGTAGTGGAATGACGGTATCATTCCACTACTTTTAAAATCGACTTCTACGAAAAATACCCAAAAGCTCCATTCAAATCTATAATATAATAAAACTGTAACAGGTCCAATTCTGTACATTGAAGATATTTTGAAAATTTTTGTTTGAGGGCACTCTATAATCGATACTGAAGCCAAAACAATTTTTTTTTAATTTTTTGTCTGTCTGTCTGTCTGTCTGTCTGTCTGTCTGTCTGTCTGTATCTTGGCCGCGCATCACGCCGAAACTACTGGACGGATTTAAATGAAACTTGGCACGATTTAAGTTAATACTACGAGGTATAATATAGGATACTTTTTATCCCGAAATTCAGCACGGTTCCCTTGGGAGAGGGGATGAAAGTCAAAATGTTTATTTCGCTGTAATTCATTAAGGCGTATTCCGATTTAATCCATTCTTTTTTTGTTAGAATGCAGGTTCTTTAGAGATTGTCCTGTAATTATTTCAAGGTCGTCAATTTCGAAGTTCAGAAATTATAGACATCACAATCTTCAGTATAGGTCCAAATAACTAGAACCCCGGAATCTACAGGATACTTTGAATGAACGGCTCATCTTAAGCTGGCATGCGTAATTTATCGTATATAGCCATCGTGGATACTATTTTGTCAAAGTCAAACTACTCCAAAGGCGTCAGATTTTGCCAAACGATCATTATACCTACATACTACATAGTAGGTATGGATGTAATACATCGTATGGACGTAATATAACAGTGTTTTCCTATGTAATTTAATATCCTAATCATACTTACTAATATTATAAATGCGAAAGTGTGTTTGTTTGTTGGTTTGTCCTTCAATCACGCCGCAACAGAGCCACGGATCTACGTGATTTTTTTACATGGGTATAATTGAGGACCTGGAGAGTGGCATAGGCTACTTTTATCCCGGAAAATCAAAGTGTTCCCGAGGGATTTTAAGAACTAAATCCACGCGGACGAAGTCGCGGGCATCAGCTAGTTTATAATAATATTAAAGTAATTAGGCTAAATAAATAAAGATAATACTTACGGTATAAAACTAAGATAATTTTAATATACCCCTCATTTACCTTTGAATAAAATACAAAAGAACATTTCAAAATTCTAATAAATACGGCAATGGTTGAGGAAAAATGTATCACACTGGTGCAGAAATATTATGTTTTATCGGGAAACATCCGCAGGGAGACGCAAAGAAAACTCATTAGGTGTACAAGCGGGTAGCATTGCAATATATAAAAATATTTTCAGATTCAAAGAATAAGGAAAAAGACAAACAGTAAACAAGAATTATTATTGAACAACTCTAATGTAGAAATCGATCTCAAAAAAGAAATCCTTTAGCCTAAGTACTAAATCATAGGGTTTTTAGAAAATTCTTTACATATCATACTAATATTATAAATGCGAAAGTGTGTTTGTTTGTTGGTTTGTCCTTCAATCACGCCGCAACTGAGCTACGGATTGACGTGATTTTTTGCATGTGTATAGTTGAGGACCTGGAGAGTGACATAGGCTACTTTTAATCCTGGGATATCAAAGAGTTCCCGTGGGATTTTAAAAACTTAATCAACGCGAACGAAGTCGCGGGCATCAGCTAGTAATATTATAAATGCGAAAGTGTGTTAGTTTGTTGGTTTGTCCTTCAATCACGCCGCAACAGAGCTACGGATCGACGTGATTTATTTACGTTGATACGTTTGATACGTTGTTATAGTTGGGGACCTAGAGAGTGACATAGGCTACTTTTTATTGCAGAAAATCAAAGAGTTCCCGAGGGATTTTAAAAATTAAATTCACGCGGACGAAGTGCGGGCATCAGCTTGTTTTATTTATTTCTAGTAGAAGAAATATACGCAGATTTAAGAAGAATGCGATAATCTATATAAATGAAGTCATTTGTTGTTCTCACACACATTCCCAGTTTAGCATCCTCGTACATCTTTGATGGAGTTAGCCTTATGGCCTATTTCACAACGCTAAAATTTAACCGAAGGCTCTTTAATAAATTCACAACGTCAAATTTATTCGTCTGTTAAAGTTTACTTGGGGATAGTGAAAAAGGCCTTTCATATTGAATAATTCTAATTGAATGCTTTATTTGCATATTTTATACCTCCGAAATAAACTTCATTTTTATAAACATTTTTTTATGAAGTATCATCTTTACAACTTCTTTAATTTGAAACATAATAATATTATTTTTACATAATTTTACCCAAAAATAAAAAAAAAATTGTTCGTGAAAAAAAAAAATCTTGTGATTGGAACCCAACGATTTTATTTATACATTTTTCTTTGATTTTATATTATTTCGAAGACACAGGTCACCACTAACATGAAAAACTAACGATTGATTACGTTATACGGAATCTTATCTTTATTCCCAGGAGTGGTTATATCCTTTTGGTTTATTCTACTCCACTCATAAAAGTTATAGATTTTGTTTCAAATAAATTTAATTTGTGTAACAATCCGCAAGGGTTCCTGATAAAGTTGAATAAACGCTAACTTTCTTGAGAGTCGCAACATGTTTCCGGGTCACTCCCAGAGGAAATTTCACCTCGTTTCATTAACATGTTTGAGCTTTGTTGACATGATAACGTGTTATGTCACAGGTGACATGATGTACACAACGTTATCCAGGTTTCTCAAAGCTAACTGCTCGTTAAATGTTAATAAATGAGGCATCTCTGGCTTTGTAGCGTTCATCATAAAGTTTTATGATGTCATCGCATATTCAATATGCCAAATATTATGCCATAAAAAACATAACCTGTAAAAAAACCAAGTCTCGCAACTCAGTTCTTCTACCGTGAAAAGTTGTGAGATCCATGAAATACCAAGTCGGTTAATTTATTCAGTCCCTACTTAAGGGTCCTTCTGTCTTAAGTTATTACGTAATTAGCTAACCTAACAACATCTTATAGTGACCATATCAATATTAAAAATCTTTTGTTTTAAATAAATAGATTGACTTGGCAATCGCACTAAACAATCTAATTTAAGTTATGTATTACTTGTGAGATACATGTGTTTTCATGCGATGGTTCAAATTGAATGAAATTTGAAATATACCGTGTTTATACAATGCCTGCTTGGTTACTGAAAATTCAGGCTTCTAGTTTTATCCACAACGAAGTTATAGGGGGGGCCAAAATGGCCTGAACTACTTTGAGAATAGGATGGTACGGCCGTGCCGCTTTTTGTTCGACTTAGCGGGCCTGACTGCCGTGCCCCCAGATACACAAAAATTACAGCAAACATAATATGCCAAGAAAAAATAAAATTCAAGTTTTTGTTAAAGATAAAATGAGAGATCCACCTGTGTAGATTGCAAAAATATTTAATTTTTTATATTAATATAAGCCGTCTGTCCGTAGTGATATTTTTACCCATCATCAGCAAAGCCAAAGGGAAGAGTTATGATTTTAGCAGTTTATGTATGAATGTATGTTTCTATTTACGAATGTTCCATCGTAACGCCTAAACTTCAAGCCGATTTTTATGAATGAAGTGTCAATTGATAAATAAAACATGGTCCGGGTAATGACATAGGCTAAGCATAGGAGTAGCAGCATAGCTACATTTTATATGAACCAAAATATTAAGACGGATGTTACGTCCAATTTTTATATGAACCAAAATATTAAGACGGATGTTACGTCCAATTTTTATATGAACCAAAATATTAAGACGGATGTTACGTCCAATTTTTATATGAACCAAAATATTAAGACGGATGTTACGTCCAATTTTTATATGAACCAAAATATTAAGACGGATGTTACGTCCAATTTTTATATGAACCAAAATATTAAGACGGATGTTACGTCCAATTTTTCGCGGTCGGGTTTTTATCCTTCTTTATGTTCCTAAAATATATAAATCCTCTGTTCGTAGTACTATTTTGAGGAGTAAATTCATAAGTAGTTTATGAACTATATTTTGTTAAGAAATACTTAATCTTAATGTGAACAAAATGTGACTATTAAAATGTATCATTGTTGTTTTTCAGTACGTTCTACTTTTAAGGCCCGCTTGCAGAGACGCCGGGTTAGGTTTAACCCAGGAATCAATTTGTTATTTTGACTGAATCTGTATACGAAATCTGTCAAAGCAGGAGCTAAATCTGGGTTTAAAGATTAACGCGGCGTTTCTGCAAGCGGGCCTAAGCTAGTTAGCAAACAACTTTTTTTTTTCCAAAGCAATATCAATAATGAAATTAAAGTGGTGGAAATAAAACACAGTGAAGCAAATGCATGTAATATTCTAAACTTAAAATTAACATAAATCATGCTGTAACCCCACTCGAGGTTGGAGCTGTGTAAAATGTAATTGATAGGCTCCGCAATGCGGGCCCCAATAAAATATCTACTGAGAGAATAGTACTATTATATTATATTCTGTGCTAATACTATTAATAAAAGTTTTGAGATAATAAGCTGGAGAAATATACTAATAATAGAATAAATATATAATAGTATATTTTTATGAAAGTTAACCTTAAGTTAGCCTTTTTCACTATTCCCAAGTAAACTTAACCGACGAATAAATTTGACGTTGTGAATTTATTAGAAAATCTTCGGTTAAATTTTAGCGGTGTGAAATAGGCCGTAACTTTGAGTAATAAACCAGCAATGGAGAGGACTTGACCCCTACACTAGCGGCACGCTATGATGGCCGGTTTGACGTTTGTCCGCTCATGAAGTTCCGTATTAATTGATAACGACTTTGAAGGAAATAATTGTATTACTTTATTGACGATAGTGATGTGCAGAGATTCATAAATTTTATCGAATGTAGTTTTAGGTTTAGGACTCAAAATTTATTTATTAAATTGATTTCTAAAATGTATACAAGTGTAGAAAAATCAGTTTGCACCATTTAAGGGGTGAATGTACTTGTGAATATGAACAATTTTCACTATGTGGACAAACCTCTGAAATCGCAAAAAAATATCAGCTGTTTCATACAAAAGGTAAAATTTTTATTTTTATATGATATATACCACAACTCGGCATTTGGTTTTCTAAATTGAAATTTTTTAAAAATGGAATCTAATACGATCGTCACATAGGATCGCTGGCTAACACAACTACTACCTCCGGCAAACTCGCGTCAATGCTCAATGCAAAACAAAGCAGTTTCGAATTGACGTTGCTTCGAAAAGTATAAACTGTCAGTGCAATGCGATTGTGATATAGTTTTGACCTGGCTTTGGATTTCAAATATTGATACTGCATTACTGTTGACCCTTGCTCGTTAATTTGGACTCTGTTCAAGCCCTTTGTTGTGGATTTCGTCGATATGACCGAACGTACGCAGAGAACTGTTCTAAATAGTCAGACACGTGAGTTCGTAATACGCCTTCGTAACTATTTCGATCGTGAAGCTCAAAATGGAGGGCCAATTTTACCTATAACGTCAGTGGTTGAACGCGTAGCTGATGCGCTTAATATTGGACAACGAACTGTTAGACGGATAACTAAAAAAAAATATGGCGAGACTGGCACAGAAGAAAATAAACTTCACACACCAAAAAAGAGAAAACGAGCAAAACCAGTCGTAGGCATCGATAGCTTTGATAGCTTTCCACATCACTATTGTAATGTGTCAAACCGGCCATCATAGCGTGCCGCTAGTGTAATTTATTCGCAAAAAAGTCTGTCAATTACGGTGGGGGGCGAGGTAGCACACATGAAAACTTGCTTACTACAGTTGCATTTTTCCATCACGTCGCTATGCACGCACACAATATAATTAGCAAACACTACGTTAAAGTATATGCACACTATCACATTCACACACAGGGACGCTCTATCATTACATGAAACAATCGCATCATTTGTGTAAACATTTTAGGGATTTGACACTATCGATTATCGACTTTCGATAAGTTTTTCTAATAATTATTTACAACAGAGTTACTTTATTCGAGAGTAAATTTTTTTGTTCGAGATCTTTAACATGGTAGGTATATAGAAGCGCTAGGAAACGAGACTCTTGCCGTTATTTTAGTCATAATATGCCTTTGCTATCAGATTGACTCTTTGTAGGCTTTTAGTACTTGCGTAAAGATACAGCTGGAAACTTTGGACTATATTGACGCTGGAAAGCGATCTAGCTTATTTCGAAAAATAACAAAATTACTTTTTTATATATTTGGAAGAAAAAGATACTGCGTCGGATTGTCGGATTTTCGTTTTCCTATGACATTATTTTTCTAAGATACTATGTTGACCTTCTCTACATGTTTATATTATATTTTTTGTTATTCATATTTTTCAACGTACTCAAAAATGCTGTAAATACTAAGACACCATCTATTTTTCAATATTATACAGATACTTCAAAAAAGTTATCAATACTTTTTAGCAGTGCAGTGCACTTAGGCGAACCTACTGTAAGGACTTAGGATTATCTGATTATTAACAGATTTTGTAGATACCAAGGTATTTACTCCGTCACATGCACCGTCCGTTACATGCTGAAAGCATGCTGTAGGTACCACAGTATATCACCTTAGAGCAGTTGTTTAGTTATGATTTAAGGTTATAAGCCACCAGGGAGTGCTGTACTTTGTCATAGGTTTTTAATAATATTGTTTATTAAGTTGAGAGACATTTAATTTTTATTTGAATACGTAGTGGGTATTAATATTGAACACATTGATTTTTTAAGTAATCTTGTTTAAATAAACATACAGCATTTTTAATGAAACATCATTTGTTTTATTTATGTTTAAAGCGAAATTTACGATGTATCTATTTCTAAAAAGTATATTAAGTACAAACTGTTAGGACTACATCAAATAAATACAGCATAATTAGCATTTCAGAGTTTAGAGTTATTTCGTGGTTTCATATGTTTCAAATACCAAGTTACAGCAACATTGCTTCTTAAAATTGAAAAACCATTAGTCGAAATTGATATAAAACTAATGTATAAAACTAAAGTAATTCTACTTTAGAATTATATAATTAGTATCATCTGATGTGTTACTTTAAAAAATATGCTTTTTGAAAAAAATCTGCTCCTGATAGCTTATTATGAGCTGTTATGATTTTTTAAAACGTTATTGGCTCTGGTTTAAAGTTCACTTTTTCGATTTACAAGATCGTTTTCCAGCGTTGAATAATATTCTCTCAGTCCAGTATGGAGGAAACATAAAAAGGTAAAAACTAAACCCTAAAAAAAAATGTATTTAAAGTTATGATTGGTAAGTTAAAACTTGTACCTACATACTTTACTTGGAAGGCTTATTTTTTTCATCTACTTCATCTGAACGAAGTGTATATTTGTTTGTAATGCTAGGCTGCCGCCATGGCTATAGTGGCCACCCCATCTGTAATAAAACACCGCCAAGCTATTTAGCTTTCCGGTAAACCTAGCGGGATGAATAAGAAGTATGGGAACCTTAATTCAATTGCCAAGTTTTAATGAACCAAATATGTATAGAATTTAAATATTTTTTTTCGTCAATGAACCATTAGTAAGACGATAAAAATATCTCGGTATAAATAATTTATACAATCCCCCCACCAATATCGACATATGAAATCTTGCTGTCCAGCCCTAATTTTATTGCGGTGTGGCCGACTTCATAAAATTAAAGTCCTAATTTTCGAGTAAGAAAGACTTACGTAGAACTTATCATTATTATTAAACAATTTTTTAGTCTCGTTTTCATTATTTTTTGTATTATATTTGTAAAAATCCTTTCTTAGCGGATGCCTACGTCATAGTAGATGTGCGTTGATAGATCAGTGAGTCAGTCACCTTTTCATTTTATATATTTAGAAAATCATATCACACTGGTTATATGGAAATATATACCTATAACTTTTGAAATAATTGAGTAAAAAAACTAATTTTATGAATTCGCTGAGTTTATGGAGCTCTAGCTGCATCAATGCATTTTAAACAATAGTGGGAGAGTACCAGCCAATCAGACACCATTGCGATCGTTATAATAATGCAATCATTTTAACCGACTTCAAAAAAGGAGGAGGTTCTCAATTTGAATTTTTTGTATATTTGTTATCCAATTATTCCGCCAAATAATGAATGGAATTTGATAATTTTTTTTTTGTTTAGTAGGGCATACTTCAGAGGTGGTTCCCATATAAATTTTTGTTGATATAATGTTAGATGTTACTCCATAACTACGTCAAATCTGAACCGATTTCAATTTTTTTTGAAAGAACGCATAATAAGGTTGGGCCTATTTAAAAGGTGAAGAGAAGATGATTCATATCTTCGGTGATGGAGGAAGGAACTCAATGATTAAGAGCAAATTGCTCGCAATCAGAGATATACACAAAAAAGCTTAAAATAATAATGTAAAAAAAATATCTTTAAAAAACCGACTTCATACGCCGATCGGGCAAAGTTGGGCTAGCGTCGCGCATTAGTTTCATCATTTATATTTAGGCCCGCCCGACTTCAACATACATGTACAAATTAAAATTGTTTTATACTTTGTAGTGGCGTTTAAAGTCGGTTTTATAGAAAGAATTTTTTATCATTATTTGATAATCCCACAGACGATCAAAGTTCGTATTTATATATCTAGTCATATTTTACTTAAAGCTTATAAATTAGTCGTTCACCCCTTCCTATTCTATCGTGATTTTAATTCTATGGGATCAATTTATAATGCAGTTCATGAAAAAGGTCTCTAAACGAATAGTAAGTAGGAAGATTAATTTTCAATATTTTCCCCAAATTATTTCATGTACGTTTAAGTAGCAACATTTTCAGATCGACAGTTTTCTTAAGTTTTCTGCATAAGTATTGCATTATTTGGATAAAATAATACATCAGAAGTAAATAAATGTTATCCTTTAGTAAACTGGATGTTTTAAATATTTTTTTTAGAAGAAAATACTCTCATATTCGGCATTTATAGCGGAGCTCATTCCCCGCTAACCATACGTAGTTGACAGGCGCGTGACTGGAGTCAAACAGTTTTATATAACGAGTATGAGCAGCTCATACCCAACTTACAGAGGGGTACGCGCGTCAATTCTTCTCCTGTGTTGGTTTATTACTCAAAGGGCCGTAAGCTCCATCAAAGATGTACGAGGATGCTAAACTGGGAATGTGTATGAGAACAACAAATGACTTCATTTATATAGATTGTCGCATTCTTCTTAAATCTGCGTATATTTCTACTAAGTACTAGAGATAAATAAAATAATAGAAATAAATAAAACTAGCTGATGCCCGCGACTTCGTCCGCGTGGAATTCGTTTTTAAAATCCCTCGGGAACTCTTTGATTTTCTGCAATAAAAAGTAGCCTATTTCACTCTCCAGGCAAACGTATCAACGTTAACAAAAAATCACGTCGATCCGTAGCTCTGTTGCGGCGTGATTGACGGACAAACCAACAAACAAACACACTTTCGCATTTATAATATTAGTATGATTTAGAATTTTAATATTAGTTTGTTGTTGTTAAAAGTTGAAACTTTCAGGAATATGTAGGGATGAAACGTCACGTTACCTACCATTATTAGTTCGCTGTGTCGTACAAATCCTACAGAGATAAGTTGATATTGCTTTCACTGTTGTATTTCATTTTCCGTAATTTTTATTTTTATTCAAAAAATACTCAACAGTGCCTATAAGCTTTGTGTTTTATTTTGCTCATATTTTTCTTTACATCAAGTATAACTACATCAAATTATTACCGAGGAAAATTTAACATTCTCGTTTTAATTAATGCTTTAATGAGAACCTTATTGTATCGTATAGAGTAAAGAGTAATGAACAAGTTATGTTTGAGCATTAACTTTTTAATAAAAATATTATGTGAAATATTGTTTTATAAGCTCCAATTAACATTTATTTGTTTATTAATTAATGAAATTTTTTACTCATGCAATGAAATATTTTTATGAAAGCCTTCAGTAATAAGTCTGATATTATAATCTTTGAATATCAATCCAACGATATATGTACTTCGGAATACTTAAGAAAACTACATCATTTAGTAACTATTTATGGCTAACATTTTTTAAAAACCTTCAGAATATTTTTAAAAAGCTATATTCTATTCGTTTCTGTTCCTCAGTGAAGATAAACTTTCAAGTTTTCCCAGTTAATTTAAACTACTCTCTAAGCCACGGAAATTTTAAAAATTAATGAAGAAAACTGGGACAATCTTTTTCTAGTTTTCTTCTGACTGCAGGCCAAAGTTTGAGGTTTAGAGTTTTTTTAACTAAACAGAAGGTAATTGGCACTTTTCCTTGTGTTTTAGTAGCAAATACTATTGAATCACTTTATAAAATGCGTAGTTTAAATTTTAGATTGATTCATTTTTTTAGTAGGTATGTATACACGTACGTATTATTTAAAGATACTTTTCTATTTATTAAGAAAAAAATTCAAACAACTCATTATAACTGGCACTTTAAACTGAGATTTTGTATGAACGTTTTTTTTTAAATGTAGACCTTCTCTAAGAAAAGATTATCAGAAATTCCACCCGAGCGAAGCCGGTCAGCTAGTGTTTGTATATTATACAAGCTTTTGCCCGCAGGTTCGCTTCCCTATTTTACCCCCTTAGGGATTGAATTTTTCAAAATATTTTCTTAGCGGATGCCTACATCATATAATAGCTGTGTAAATTTCAGCCCGATCATTAGAGAGGTTTGTGCTGTGCGTTGATAGCCAGTCAGTCAGTCAATTTTAATAACTTTTTCCTTTTATGTATAATTAAAATTTTCTTTAAAACATCCTATCCTACTGAGACAATGACAATTATAGAGTCTTTTTGTAATCTTCTTCTTCTTTATCAACCGATAGACGCTGCTTGACGTATATGACATAGGACGTGGATATGATATGTCGCAAAGAATTTGAGCAGATACTTAACTATTGCCACCCCTCAAATTCAACCCTAGACCTTCTTGACACGGGTCTATTCAAGACAAGGTTTGGAAAGTAGCAGCACATTCATATTCATGTCACGACAAAGCATAAAGTGAGGCTGAAGGTACTTGTTATGCGCAACTTTTTATTTGGCCTTACAATCGAATCGAAGTCGTGTTGAAAAAGTGACTGCAAAATTTATAATCGTTGGACGTGTAATAATAAACGCAGGTAGGTTAATAGGTTGGTAGATCTAAAGATTTAAGAGTGTTTATTTCCCGGTTTGTTCTAAGTTCTAAGAACCCATCATATTTTACGAATTGGACAAGCTTTTTTCGACTTTAAATTCGGGTGGGCGTCTATTAACACTATAATATATTAAATGTGAATGTATTATACCTACAGATTATAAATATTCTTCGTAAAATGTTTCAAATTATGGTGAAAACAGCACTATGATAATTTTTTTTGTTAGTTTTAGGCAAATAATTAGGCAAACGTGTATTGAAACTTTGCTACCTTATTAGATAACTTTGATTTTTCTTGTAATTTTCACGATCTGCAAACCATATTGCTCTTAGGACTATTTACCATCGGCAAGTAAATTTTAACCGACGGTTAAATTCGAAGTTTAGACAGTTTACATATTAGCGATCTGTCAAAATTCCTCGTTCCTTTTTAGACCGTTACTATAACCCAATTAACAGTTTAGCAGATAAAGTAGACTTATCTAAATAAAGGAATAAACCGAAATTCAATTTCATTTTTATTGGATTTGCATGTAGAGCCTTTGATACGCGTAACTTACTCACGTATGCTTCAATTTAACGGATGTGTTGGGTCTGATCTCATTACTCTTGTTCACCCGGATAAAAAGTTTCAATGTCAATCCGGAAAGTTACAGAAAAGTTTGCGTTCAGCAAGCCTTCGAAGCTTGTTGAAGTTTAATGTTGTTACAAACTAATAAGATGAGTGTATGATACTCATCAATATAAAATGATCCATGATGAAGTAACGGTATCGTTTGTTTATGAAGCTTATTTATAGTTTGTAACTTGTTTTAGTAGTAAACTAGCTGTTATGAGCCGGTTGCGTTGTGGGTTTGCTAGAATTTATGAGGACAATTTTAAGTTTTATGATTGGGACATTTTTGCTCAAATAAAATGCCCTCTAATGTAATCAGATAATGTTCTCTGAAAGTTTATTATAATGAGCACTGAACATTCGATTTGTATAAATTTACATGTTAAATATTCATTGTGTATGTACATAGCTCTTGTTATTCATGATCTAATAATTTGCATACTAGAAGTAATTTTGCCAAGTTGATGTTATAATATAGGTAGTACGAAATAGGTATATTATTGTTAATGGTTAATTTATGTAGTTCACTAGGTCAAACCCAAGTTCACATTTCTAACTCTTCCCAGTTAAGTTGCTACATTTTAAACAATTATATCGCTTAATATCGCTTGCTTTAATAGTGAAGGGAGCACCGTGAAGAAACCTGCATGCCTCAGAGTTGTCCATATAATGTTCAAAGAGATCACTTTTATACACATCAGTGTGTGAAAGTCAATGTGAAAGCAAATGGCCAGCGTGTTAGGTTATGGTCTAAGGCCTAAGCCCTTTTCACATGAGAGGAGACAGGTTGAGATTAATGACTGCAAAATAAGTTATGTATAAAAAACAAACAATTTAATATGAACCCAAATATCAAAACATTCCATACGGATAATGATAAATACAAAAGTGTGTTTTTCTGCCTTTATATATTTCAGATTACAACCACTGAACAAATTGACGAAATTCAGCACCGAGATAGCTTATTGTATCTTGGACACGGATATAGAATAATATATTTTATTCAGAAAAAAACAAAATGTTCATATTATGAAACTTTGCAGCCTTCACCTAGTATAATCCGTACATTTATGACCCAAAATTGGTCGAAAGGTGATTTCTTCGCGAAAGTAGCGAACAAAATAGTTATAGAGTAGATTGCAATAGATTGAAACAAAACTTATTTGATAATATCCAACCCACAATTTTTCATATTACAAAATATGTAGTTCGCAAGAATATCGTGCAACTGATTAGCCGGAAAAACGCAACGATGTTACTTTATCATGACAAGTCCCATGAAGAGGTAAATTCAGAGCTGTCATTCTTCTAGAGGCAGTGATGTCCCGCATAATGGCTTCAACCTTTTAATAATAAAAAGTTTTTATTAAATGCATATAAAATATATATACAGATTAGTTTAGATGAATATGCAATAAAGTTCGGCAAGCATTATTTAAAAAATGTACAAACATACTTATTATTTCCAATCGATAGCACTAGTACTACGGTAGTAAGTATCTTCGAATAATGCAACACATATTATAATCATGATCGAACCTCACAAGTTCGATTGATCATATATTATAATAATGTCCTCCCGACCAAATCCGGCCACGGCGGCCAACCTGCTCAGAGATTAGCCATCTGTGCGGGAAATATTATAGTGCACAAGTGTGTGCGCCAACACAGGCGCACTCTCTATTCCCTCACTCTCATAGTCTGATGAGACGGGAAATCCAACACAACCGGAGAGGGATCAGGTGCAGGACCGACGGCTTTACGTGCCCTCCGAGGCACGGGTAGCAAGGAATACTATGTATATGTGTAGGACTTTCTCAAAAAATAAGCTGTGTCAGACGGACTGACGGACGAAGTCACATCACATTAAGTGTATTTTTAAGATTTTTGTACCTAAAGTTTATAAGTATCACGTTTAAGTCTGGTGGAGCGCTTTTTGATGACTGTTCTTCGAAGTTTGTTCCTCCATAGATACGAGAGTATCCCCATGAGTATTTTCAGGAAACACATGGGGGATTGTTTCAAAGTTCCCACAAGGGAGTAACATATTAGGTAAATATATCAATTCAGCTGGAGATAAGGAACGGATTCGTGTTGAAATAGGACACTCGCAAGCGGTAAATCTCTCTCTTGTTGAATAATGTGTTTTGTGTTTGTTTAAACGCAACATGACAAGTGAAATTCGAATGTCTGCAGCAGAATAATTTTGCTTGGTCGCCTTTGGAAATATTGCAAATTAGTATTCATTTACGAAATAGTTATAGAGTAGATTGCAATAGATTTGAAACAAAACTTATTTGATAATATGTAACCCACAATTTTTCATATTACAAAATATTAATTATCGAAATTAGGTTAATTTGTGTACAAGTAATGCTTTTATGAGTATAAACTATACTTATACAATGAATGATCTACAACTATACTTATAAAATGTAAAACAGTACCTAAATTCAAATTTTAGATAACCTATCAAAACCTTTTAAATCGTGTTTCAGGTTTCGAAAAACGTGTTGGTCGTAGTGAAATTTCTGATCAATACGTAGGAAGGATAATCCCATCTGAGAACTTTATATTCACGACACGATACGCTTTGCAAAAAAATATTAAGTGAGTATGCCCGCCCTCCTTGCTTTTATTCGATTAAGAAAATTTTAACGTTAAGGTTGAAACCGTGACATTGTTAAAAGTTAGGCAGGCTTAGTAAAATAATAATGAATAATTTTTTTTGGTCCATTAAACTTCTTTTGCCCAAAAATGCTATTTAAAGAAATTTCTATTCAAAAAAATAATAATTTCGAAGGAAAGGTGAGCCTCTTGACACAACTTCATTGTCGGATTGAGAGGTCTTCTCAAGACTCGCTCGAACACATCTGCGCCGTCTTCTCCGATAAAAATATAAATTATATTTATGATATCCTAGCAAGGTGATAATGGTTAGGATTTGCCCCCATTTTTCGAAGGGTCGCGAGTTTGATCCATCTCTGTCTTTTTTGCGTTTTAAGAAATTAAATATCACTTGCTTTAACGTTGGCGGAAAACAACGTGAGGCAACCTGCATGCCAGCGGTATCTATAATGCTCTCGAAGGTGTATGACGTCTGCTGATCCTCACCTGGCCAGCGTGGTGGACTATGGCTTAGACACCCCATTCAAGAGGATACCTATACCCAGAAGTTGGTAGGCAATGGGTTTGAGACGAAGGAAAAATAGTGTTTATTAATATCGATAGCATCAATAGCTCAACGGTCTTGCCGGTGCACTAAATGAAACATATCTTTATGTTTACATATTATTATCTGTTTTTTTTCACTATGCAGGAAGAACATGAAACCTAAATATCTACTATTCCTTCTTTTTTTAAATTTTATGAGCAGGACTTATGGTCCCTGATCCCAGAGGCGCCAGACCTAAGTTATTTTCTCAGCAATGATTTTTATGCAATAAGGTAGTGTTCGAATGTCCTTTCAATGTATGCGTACCTGCTAGTTTGGGCCGGCGGCCAATTTCCAGGTACCTGGTCTCCCGGTCTCCAGGTCTGGCAGTATTAATTTATTAATTTTTACAATATTCTTTAAAATGTATATGAAAATCAGTCCTGAGAATTTAAGATAAGTGAGTCGAGTTTTTACCTACCTTTAGCACCTGGTACCTGGAAAATGGCCGCTGGCCCAAACTAGCAGACACGCATACATTAAAAGGACATTCGAACACTACCTTATGGCATACAAATCATTGCTGAGAAAATAACTTAGGTCTGGCGCCTCTGGGATCTTAATCTATTACAGGTTATATAATTTAATATAAAAATTCTTTTTAAAAAACCGCTTGACCGATTTAGATAAAATTTAAATGGAATTTGTTTGAAAGGGTATACTTCCCAGAATAAAAAAGAATTTTTCAAATCGGTTCAGACGTCTTCGAGTAATCAGGGAACATACATTAAAAAAAAAGATTCCGACGAATTGAGAACCTCCTCCTTTTTGAAGTCGGTTAAAAAGGCCAGCCGACCCAAACCCACGCCACATCGGGTATCTGTAGGTATATTTCTGTTCATATACGTAGGTATAGACTACGATTTAATTTTATTCAACACGTGGCTCCGATTCGAGTCGCATGTTACAATATAATGCTTCCATAATCCACCCTAAAGCGAATTAATGAACGGATTAATATTGTAATTATTAATTAAAACATCTGCACGAATGAATTTATCGAACGACAAAGTAGGTCAACTTTATTTTCGAATACAGCAAAAAGTTGTAAACAATAGGTACCTTCAATAAACTACCACTGATTTGTTTTGAAAATACACGCTTAATACCTACTGGCTTTGGAGAGAGTCATTTCTAGGGTGATTTTTCTCTTCAAGATACTATTTACTTTGGAAAAACCTTTAATTAAAACATCTGCACACATTAAATGCCAAAATTGATAAACTTTATTCCCGAACTCTAGAAAAAGTTATACAATACTTTTAATACTATATTTTAAAAAATACAATAGTTTAATAGTTGTTTGTGTTATATGGGGCCAAAGAAATTTTTTGTTCCCCGAGGGCGTTATTTTGAATTCAGAGCGAAGTGAAGGATTCTAAAGTAAAATCCTGAGCGTAGCGAGGAATTCAATATACGCCGCCCGAGAACAAAATATTTTGGCCCCGAATGACACACACTATTTTTCATCATTACCTATGAGAAAAAGCTAGGAGTATCAAGCTACTATGTGCTACTATGTATAGTCATCGTATATTGAAAATTTAAATATAACACAAATAAATAATTTATTATTAAATAATTAAACATAAATATTTATGTCGGATACAGTATGGGCGTACATCCGATCGACAAATTGATCACGTGACTTATCGAACAGCTTCTCAAACATTTTTGAATTTCGACACATACTAAAGCACGAACGCGGACCAATCAGAAGAGAAAAATGAAAAGTCCCATGGCGCTAAATTAAATTTTGCTCCCATGGGGTTCAAATTGAATTTTGCTCCCATGGGGTTAAAATTAAATTTTGCTCCGGCTATCCTCTGAAGCTAATATTCGTTTTTCGAATAGGTATGATGAAAAAATAATTATTGTTACCGCGGGTTTATGTTGAAACTGGTTTAATTCTTGTTTTGGAGAGTCATTTCTAGTATGTTGATTCTTTCTTCAAGATAATTCTTACTAGCTTTGGCCAATACTTTACTAATACGCTTTACTTTGAGGTTTTTAAATTTCAATTTTGCACTATTGTTCTGGCTTCATGCCAGAAGGAACACATTGTTCTAGATTTAAGCGTTAATTAATTACTAAAGTGCTGCTTGATAAACAAATTGTAAAAAGCAACTTCAGCAGACGTAATAAATAATAATATAATAATATAAATAACTAATTTGATTTAACTGATCTGGAGACATATAGTATTTTAAAAATTCAGTGGTAAATTCACTTGACGATTCGAAAGTACTTTGTGAAAGTTTTTTTTTAATAAAAAATTTACCACTTTGACATTGATGAAACAGTAAAAAAAAACCAAATCTCGTAATTTACCTAGGTGCAGATACGTTCTTACCATGGTTTACCACATATTTGTTTGTATCTTCTGTCAAGGTAATTTTACGGAAAATTTTATTCAAATTCTCTTCATAATTTGATTGATTGTTGTTAACGGAGTTAGATAGAATATGAAGAGTAAAACATGTTATATACTTTATTCTATCAAACAAGATAAGTTATTGAAATATCTTCAGCATCGTCCGACACACGTACGTTTCTGGAAAATAGCCCGAAAGTTCTGAAATATAGAAGTCCTTGAAATATTTATAATTATCTCTTTTAAGGATTTCTATACTCTTTGATCGTATGCCGCGTGTATCGTATGTATTTTATAATTTGAGTGTTAAGGTAAGGCGCATACATACAACTTTTACATCGACTAAACTGTTTAGTCGAGTTGTGTACTTTTCGTGAATTCCACACAATTAAACTATAATCAAAAGCAAATCGATACGGCTTTTTGATTTTTTTGTCGAGCAACTATCGTGTTGATAGTTTGCGCACATTCTATGATCGCAGTACATTCCTATAAACTTTTGTATGTTTGCGCTAGGCCTAAGTGTTGGTTTAATACTCAAAAATTTTATATTATAATTATCATAAACATAGTTTACGTACTACTAGTATGTATGTACTTATACACTGTCCAAGCGTTTATTTTCTTTTTGACAGTATAAACGGTTGGACAGGGTATAAGTAAAGGCAGACTGACAGTGAAATGCGAATAAAAAATTAGCGAGGAATCCCACTACCGTCACGATAAATATTTTTTATTTGTTTATTCGATGACAAGCTAGTCCTTCACTGCGATCTCATCTGATGGCAACTGACGATGCAGACGAAGATGGTAGCGGGCTAAGACCACCAGACCAGACCAGAGCAGACCAGAGACAATTCAGAAATTATAAATTCCCAAATTGACCCCACCGGGAATCGAACCTGGGACCTCCCAGTTTTAAGAAAACAGCTCTCACCACTGAGTCAGGGAGGTCGTCACATAATGTTAATGTTATGTCTATCATTATTACTACTGATGCAGTCTTTGATGCAGTATTTCAAATCGGCGATGCTCCATTTTTCTTTTCCATATTATAAGAATTAAGTATGTCTAACAGCTTTTTGTACTAGCGAAATATTTATTTTACTTCTCTTGAAGTTTTCAAAACTTACACATTGCTGAATTTACTTACTATTTAGGTTGCACTTACCTGAAACAAAAATAATAAAATTTAGAAATATTCAACACCAATGCTTTTAACTTAATATTATACAATGATTTCACATAAAAAATTGCCGTAGTACTAACTCTTTAAACCCAATTCTACAAAGCCGCTATAGAAATACTATGAAATAAGTTTTTTCAAAATAAAAGAACTTCTTTATGTCCTTCAAAAAATTTTCTTCCAAAAAGATTTCTAGCTGCATTGAATTTGTAAATAAATTTTTCCGGTTTCTGTTTACATGTTTTAGATATTTCGCTGAAATATTTCGTAAGCATATGCGGATTTGGAGACTTCTCGCAAATGCATTTTGTTCAAACTTGCGAATTTCAAACAAGTGTTTACAATGTTGGAACAACTACTAAATTTCAACTAAGTGTTTCGTTTGTCACCTGAAATAGTTTTTAAATCTATTTTTTAACGGCTTTTTATAATTTTTACTAATATTATAAATGGGAAAGTATGTTTATTTTGTTGATTTATCCTTCAATCACGCAGCAACGGAACAACGGATCTTTGGATTTGTTGCAATTGCATTATATCATTCTCCAAGCCCTCAACAATACTAGGTAAAGTTTCTCCGTTGATCCTTTGTGGTTAAAGGACAAACCAACACACATATTTTGTAATATCTTTAAAAAATACTTTAGTTATTCTTAATATGACGAATATTATATAAGAGTGGATACCACCATAGGCTTAATAATACATAATTATTAACTACCGTAAGTAGACCCCCTGACAGTCGCGTACTGTCAACTTTTCGGTTTTAAGGAGACTATTATATTTCGCATCCCTTGGAGCATCTTGCACATTGTAATATTTTCAATTATTGTAAAAATCTCAGATACTTTTGACAAAATGTTGTCAATTAATAATAATGAAAAAGGGCGAAAATTATTATTAACTTTTATCGCTCTTATTCTCTATTAAAAACTAGGTATATGATAATAAAAATATGTCTAAAATATCCGTAATTTAATTGTCAAAGATAATAATTGACCACATTTTGTCAAAGTATCTGGGATTTTACAAACATTGAAAATATTGGAATGTGCGAGAGAGAGAGGGATGCGAAATGTAATAGTCCTCTTAAGTCCACGCCTTTAACCGTTGCGCTATTGAGGCTATATTAGTAAGGATTGTGCCCGCAAAATATAAAAAATGTCTCATACACACCACTCTTCAATTGCTGATAAGGGTTCTGTATTTATGAGATTACGCGCACGGTCTAATCACGGCTTCATTCCGCCGAACGGCTCTCAACGAGTTTTACTTACTTATATCGTTATAATATCTCGTATGAAGATGACACAATTTCATTACGGGCCTATTTATATCTACCCTCAAGGCTTAGGTTATTTACGTTTGAAACAAATTAAGGTTGAAACTCATTATTCGGGCTTATCGGTACCCATGTAAACAATTTCTTATCAAAGAGAATATCTGGACGTAATTTGATGACCGAGCCAAACACAGAAATTTATACAGATAGAACAAAAAAGTAGTAGGCACGGCACGCGAGTTAATAATAATTTGCAATATACCTAGATCCTAGTGCAACAGTGTTAAAAAAAATAGTACCGAATTGAGAACCTCCTCCGTTTTTTGAAGTCGTTTAATAAAATGACAATTAAAACCAGTGAAACAAGTGTAAATTAAAATTTTTATTTTTAAATACAAACTTTTAGTAGCTACATCATTAGACTCTAGATATCATCTAGGATCAGAGTTCTTGTCATGACGAATCAAACGAGCCCAAACTCGATGGGGTTACATCGTTTTATTACGGAGTTCCGATAGCCATCTTCCGTCTCCAACATCAGATCAGCTCCATGTGACAATAATATTGCATTGTCATCCGATTTACACCTACATGCAAAATTTCAGCTCAATCGGAAACCAGGAAGTGGTTCTAATTCATCTTGCAATATTTGACCCAAACAAACAAATAAATAAACTGGTCAAGCTAAAAAAAGCTTATAAAAACTATATTATACTGTTCCTGCAAATGACGCACCACGCGCCGCGTGTCCAGAAACGAACCCTTAGTAAAACTGAGGATTTTTGCCGAACTGTATAACAATGACTCAGAAGATTCTTACTGTTCTCTGAATAATCACTGTCGTGAAGACCCAAGATTGAAACGGTTCGGGTTGTAGATATAAGGTAAGTCGGCAATAAAACTCCTGAACCGCGCAAATCTAGAATATCCGGCGATGACAATTGCCAAGCCCCAGAGACCCTTAAATATTTATAATGCAGAATATTGAATATCCGATCAGTACGAATTTACATAACATCCATGGATATTGCTATTGTAATATCAACGACAGATCTTGATGCATCTGCAGTAAAGGTCGTATACCACGAGACGTCCTGCATGAGTCACAAATGGCGCAGAAGCTTAAATACAGACATACATTTTTATCTAAGAGTATAAGTGGAAAGTTATAAAACGTTTTTACAACTGTGAGTATTATTATTTAATTTTATCTACAAACTACAGTTTATAAAGTTGTATTATTTGTAAGTTTAAATTGAACCGAACTTCCGCGTAGCTTCAAATGCTCTGATATTTACTTAACTTGATAGTTTTTGGGTTTAGTATACCTACTGGAATTTCCAAAACTGTCGGGAACAGATTGCCAGTTATATTCCTTACCTGATACTCTACTCACTACTGTATGGATTTTAGAAACCTTTGGAGTAAATATTCTTAGCCTTTGACATTGCTGGCTGCTGCATTAGAAATCCCAACTTTGTAATGGCTATTCGTAATCGTAATTTATCTATCTATCGATATCGATATCAATGGGGGGCGATAAATCGATCTCGCTAGGTTTCATTTTTAGAAAAGGTCGTTTTATCCCTGTTTTCAGGCAATGAAAAACCCCTTACAATATCATTAGAATACGAAGGTGAATTTCGCCGTCATTTATAAATTTCCAATAGCTCGGGAAATCGGGTGGTCCCGCAACCAGGAGACCCCGGTTCGAGTCCAGACGATTATATTTTACCCCACGAATTTTATTATTATTTTTTTATTTTATTTTTTAATTTATAATTTCCAAAAAACACGATGTACCAAAAAAAATATAACCAGATATTAGGTAATTAAAACTAATATACATCATAAATATATATGTATTATGTAACTTACGGTGAAAGTTTAATGGGGAGGTCTGATGTTCAAATACATAATACCTACGTGGTTATGTGCTTTTCAAACAGTAAATATACCTTGCTCAAACGGTGAATCGTGAGAAAACCTGCATGTCTGTATTATTTTCTACTAGCTGATGCTCGTGTCTTCGTCCGCGTGGATTTAGTTTTTAAAATCCCTCGGGAACTCGGGAATGGGATTTTACGGGATAAAAAGTTTTTATCGTGATGCGTGATGAATACATCCCTACTAATATTGTAAATGCGAAATTTTGTTTGTTGGTTTTTGTTAGTTAAACGAAGCGTCCATTTGGGTAGACGCCAACCTACACGCCTAGCATGCACGTGCGAGAAAATTTTGTCGACGCCAATTTCTCGTATTATCTCTATAATATCTCTATCGACACTAACATGGTTGCACACATGGATTCGTCGAACGAGAAACGACAATATCTCTCTTTTTCTCTTCGCGCGAGATATCACTTCGACGTGCATGGTAGGCGGGCTGGTCCAATTTTATGCTACCAAAATGCAAGGGTATTTGTCCACTGCCAAATGGAGTCCATTCCCCCTGACTCCGACTTCCCGTAATATATCGGCTGCTTGCTCACTCGCTTGCTTGCTAGCTTGCTTGCTTGCATGCTTGCTTGCTTTCTTTCTTGGGATTTTAAAAACCAATGCTCGCTTGCTTGGGATTTTAAAAACCAATGCTTGCTTGCAGGATTAAAAAAAAACCGAAACAAACGCGGACGAAGTCGCGGGTAACAGCTAGTAATACAATATATTCTTTACATCATAACTTTTCTCAGAAACTCAACTCAAGAGGAATATTTTAAGTTCTAACTAAGTTTCCAGGTGTGATAAGTGGAGTTTTAAGTAGGCAATTCTAGTCTCACTTCGAGTTTACTATGAATATCAACACATCGATTGGCACTCGTATGAATTGTACTTAAATTTATATATTGTATAATATATAAATTGGGTTGGGTACCTACTTAGTTTTTTTAATAAGGTTAAGCTCAGACAAATAATTCAACTTGGCAAATAACATAAAGCCTAGTATAATGAATCTATGATATATTTCGCGCTATAACAATTCACCAAGACAAAAAATATAAATAGCTGTATAACTCAATCAGTTCTCTTATTGCTTATTGTTTCTCGAATATACACATTTGATGCTATCATTCGAATATGAAATATAAACTTTATTGCCAACAAACAAAGATAGTTTTTGTTCGGCTAAACATGAAAATAAGCTTTTTGATTTCAATATTGTGTCTTGATTTTATAAGCTAACTATTTTTTATTAGGAAAAGTTTTGGCAAACACGTAACAAAATAATTCCACTTTAGCAAAACCATAGAATAAAAGCATTTTATCTTAATTATTTTATAATATATTATTTCCAGACTCACACCGAGTCTAGAAATTGGATTGATACAAAATATACATTGGCGATATAATTAAAATCAATTTTTACCCTAACTAGTAAAAATTTGCGTTGTGGATCGAATGCTGCAAGCAGCATAAATAATTTTGCCACATACTAAAAAACTAGCTTTTCCCCGCGGCTTTTCTGCGTGAAGTTAGGTTTTCCGGGTACAAAGTAGCCTATGCCATTCTTCAAGTCCTCAACTATACCACTTACCTACTATACCGATTCACTGTCCCAGTGCGTGATTGAAAGACAAACCAACGAATAAACGTACTTTCATATTTATAGTATTAGTAAGGATTTTTATTCATAAAAACGTGCAGACGAAAACCTGTTTATCACAATATAAATTACATAATTATTACTGCGATAAAAAACAAACAATTAAAATAATTATAAACCGTAACTAAACGTTTGAAAAAATTAATACCGCTAAATAAAATTTCCAGCCGAATGCTGCGTCTCATTTTTTAATTCACGTAAAGCACTTCCAATAATAAACTCTGTTAGCAACATGTTTGTAGAAATGCATTTTAGCATTATAGTTCTTTACCAAGCTCTACTAAGCTTCCGTGCAGAATATATCGTGCATTAGCTTCGTGTTGAATCCTTGAACTTTTTCTTGAGTTCTTTGTTACAAACGCTAAGAACGTGATAAAATGCCTGTAAAAAAGGTTTCTTACAAAAATGAGAAATAAGCTTATGCCATAGAAACTTACAGACTCAGACATAAAGATAAGAAGTAAAGGAGTTATATATATTGAAAATGTCTGCACAAGCACAAGGATCTGTCGTGGCTGGTAGGTTCGTTGAATTCCATACGTGATATAAATATGAAATAGAACATTGTGTGTGGTGTAGAATATTTAGTAACTTCTGGTAGAGCTCCTGAAGTCTTTTTAGTTTTCTAGATAGGACCAAAATTTTATGTAGCAAAATTTTTACTTCTTTGTGATCTTAATGATCAGGAAGCTTCTGTTATGGTGGATTATACGGGTCTGCCCGCGAAATTCAAATTTAATTTGGTTTTTCGTAATTTGAAAACTGATACGACAAAGTAGGCTTATGGCATTCTAATTGTGCCAATGGCAGTAACATCTTCACAGGTTCATATAAAAATCTTTACTTGAAAGTGTCCAGTTTAAGAAATTAGTCAGAATATAGAGTTGGACGTGAGTTAATCACAAATTAGTCGATATTCTGACTAATTTCTAAAAATAATATTAATAATCCTTAAGGATGAATAGACGAGTCTGCCCGCGAAATTCAAATTTAATTTGGTTTTTCGCAATTTGTAAACTAATACGACAAACTAGGCTAATGGCATTCTAATTGCGCCAGTGGAATTATCATCTTCACAGGTTTACATAAAAATCTTTACTTGAAAGTGACCAGTTTAAGAAATTAATCAAAATACTGAGTTGGACGTGAGTTACTCACAAATACTTAAGTCGATATTTTGATTAATTTCTTAAACTGGACACTTTCAAGTAAAGATTTTTATATAAACCTGTGAAGATGATACTGCCATTGTCGCAATTAGAATGCCATAAGCCTACTTTGTCGTATTAGTTTACAAATTGCGAAAAACCAAATTAAATTTGAATTTCGCGGGCAGAACTGTGTCTTCCACCTTAACCTTAAGTTTCAGTTTCTCTTTTATTTATTTATTTTATTTATTTAAAACTCTTACTAAAAAAAATTAATTTTTAATTTGAAAATATGTAACTATTTATTATTATTCTTACTTAATTATTACTCTTGTAAAATCTGTAGATTAAATAAGATACCGTTTCAAATGTATACCTATAATAATTTATGAACTTATTTCGAAAATATATGTGCATAAGGCATCTTCTAGGCCAACGCGTTTCATATTAGGCTATTCATCACTTTCCATCAGGAATGTGGACGTAGTGGTCAAGCGTGTGCCTGTAAGAGTATATGTGTGTGTTGTTATAAAAAAAATTATAACTACTCATTTATGGAAAAACATCTACAATGTGGGTTTTTTTTACAAAGCTTACTAAAACTAAACTAAGGTTATGTTTCCAAATGTCGAGACTTTGTCGAGAGCAAAATCCGGACTTGTCGCGGATTAGCTAAACTGAAGTGAAATACGACCAAAGACCGACCTAGATCTCTGAGCTATTCTGCTTCATTGCTGAGTTGGTTTAGATAAAACTTTGGTATTGCAACTTGAGAATAGGGTTTGAATAAAAAGAACCAGAGTTATAGAGTTAGAGTCAGTGTTAGTTAGTTATGTATACCAGCAAGGAACATACTAATACTATGTGAAAGTGTGTTTGTTTGTTAGTTTGTCCTTCAATCACGCCGAAATAACTTGCAACTTCTACAAGCTCAGAAGTTTGACCGTCTATTTGGCTCTCATTCATATTATATCCGTTAGTTTTTGCTCGGCTAAGTTAGCCTCCTTGTTTTTTGTTCTCATCGATTTTTTTTAGTTTATCTTTAGTCAACTTCAAGTTTATATTATATGGAAAATTAAAACAGAGCCGGAAATCTACGAGTAACCAGCTAAACGCTCTAAACGTCATATTTTCACATGAAAAACCGGAACTTTTCATCCTCCCCGACGTAAATGGAATGACAAGTATAGCGAATGAAGTGGCTGCTTTTTAAGCTCACTTTTACAATTTGGAACAAAAACATATTAATACCTAGCTGACCCGGCGAACTTCGTACCGCCAACTTATCTATAAGTATAAATAAAACAAATAAACTATCCTAATCCAAAAAAACTATCCTATCTTTTAAGTTGGACCAAATTACAGATAGTTACGGAGTTTGATCAAAATCGGTTAAGTAGTTTAGGAGTCCATCGCGGACAAACAACGTGACACGTAATTTATATATATTAAGATATATTTGTATGTCCAAACTAGTTTTTTTCATAATTTATACCTTACGATAGTAAAAATGTTTATACGCTATACGTCATACTCAGACAAAAACCTACATACAAAAATACAAAAAGTCTTCTTGAAAATAATACTGAAAAATATTTTTCAGTTTTATTATAATAATTCAAATAACAGAGGTTAATTATGAACCTCATTTTCTTTTCAGTTGAATGGACTTTTTATAAAGTATAAATATAATTTGAATTTTAATTTTTGCCTTGAGATTAAAGTGCTGCTTCATTGTGAAAAAAGCTCATAAATACAAAAAGGCCTTTTCAGTGCATTCTACGGTTCTATTTCCTATTTTCACTCCATGCCATTTATCCATTTTACCCCGATATGCCAATAGCAAGATAATTTGAATATAGAGCACGTTATTTGAACAGAATTGTCCTATGCGAAACCAAGCCATAGGTTGTTAGGTGTTGCTTTTTAAAGGTAAAGAAAATTCTTGCTTAGTAAAATTGGAAAGGGTACTAAGTGACACATCATCATAATATCTTTACACGAGAGTAGATTTGGACTTGGGTAAAGAAAATATAATTTATTTCACTACATGTCAGATACATGTAAGTAATGGTAATTTCTTAGTTGAACCGCGCTAACCTGGATATCGTATTGGTAATGGTATGGCCTCATTTCTCTAATTAGTTTCTATTGGAGTAACGCCGTAACAATAAATTCCTTTGGAGACATCTTTGATGTTATCTTTCGTATAAAGTTTCCAATTCCACCGCCGCGTACTAGTCTTGTAGTTAGCCAATAGTGAAAACTCAAGAGCGCAACGGTTAGGTTGCGAACAGAAATTCGAAAGGTTAATCGGAGTGGAAAAATAATTATTTGAGCAGGACAGCTTAATACCCTTTAAAAAAAAATTATATCTCTAAAAAACATTAGTTGTATTTTCTAAGATAATGAAATCTACAGCTTAGTCTGAAAATGAACTGAATAGAGATCTAATTCTTAGGTTAATAAAATAACATAAAATGTTAATTATAATTCTGAGGCACGGAGAAAACATTAAGACCTAAATTGGTACTTCCAAAGTAGTTGGTCCATCCAATTACTGACTTGGGCTAATAATCACTATAGCAATAATTAAAGCAAGCTCATTTTTTTCGAACCTAAGTATTTCATATCAAATAAAGGCACCTGTGAAGTCGTTTTATTTTCATGTTACTATATTATGTATACTGGTATCTAAGTATATCTATTGTATAATAATACAAAAGTAATTTTTATCGAGTAATTTGTATAATAATATAAAAATAAATAATTACTATAGTGTGCCTTACCATTAATTATTTCATCGAGTTTCATCAGCAAACTACAAGAGAGTAGTTGAACGTTAATAACGCTTTCGCGATGTAATTACAGAGTTTTGTCGCGTTGGCCGCAAGCCAGTCTAGAGTGCAGTCGTCGTCTTGTAATTAACCATTTTATTTTTACAAAAAAATTTTATCCCCAAGAACATCCGTCGCAAGCTTTTCTTGCACAGTTTACTTAAACTTCGTTCGAATCCACTTCGTTTTCTTTATAAAGATGGCTGCGTGGTTTATTGTTTTTATTTCTGATGGCAACATAACCCTTTGTTGGGTTTTGATTGCTCCACATTTTCTTAACTTTTATTATAGGTAAAACTTCTACTGGACCGAGTGATGCATTTTTAACTGACTTCCAAAAAGGAGGAGGTTCTCAATTCAGCCGGTATCTCTTTTTAAATACTATACTCCTCTTATTTATTTAGTTCCCTCATAACTGAGGGTCATTATTCTAAGCCAAAAATTTATATTATACACATTTGACTAAGCTCATTTTCGAGCTTCAATGCTATAAATATCAAAATAATATCAAAATAATCGCATTAATCGGACAGCACAAAACTTATATGGTTTCCTTTATCAATTCATATTTCAAGTAATGCATGTTTAATTAGGTTAATAGTATAATTTTTTTTTAATTAGGTAATAATTTTTTTTTATTCGATTACAAGCTAGTCCTTGACTGCGATCTCACCTGATGGTAAGTGACGATGCAGTCTAAGATGGCAGCGGGCTAACTTGGAAGGGGTATGGCAGTGACCATTTAACCCATACCCCTAATTGGTTTCTACACGCCATCGTGTCGGAACGCTAAATCGCTTGGCGGTACGTGGACGGTAGGGTGGTAACTAGCCACGGCCAAAGCCTCCCACCAGAATACGATTAAAAAACGAATACGATTGATGAATACGATTTGCTTACACAATCGCATGTGTGGATTAAAATTTGAGGCAATCAGAACGATTGGGTAGCACGACGAGCAGAGAGACAGTGTTAGTTAGACGATTGGGTAGTTGGGTACGTGTATCTGGGTTAAGTCATAAGTGTACTTTAAGTTGCGACTAGGTTCACACAATTAAACTTTCAAAATTATTTATTACAGTCATATAGGCCGGCTTGTGGCTTTTCTCTACCACATACTCGGATAAAACCACGAATAGCCGTCTATAAGAAAGACGATTTATTGCAAGCGCTGACAAAAAAACCATAATGCAGACGATCAAGCGTGCCTTGCACAAAATTATTCTTCTTTTAGGCTTTGAAAAGCCTGAAAAGAATAGGTACAGTTTTCTATAGGCCTAGGAAAACCTTTATATTTTGGGTCGTGTACATACGAAATTTGGCTATCCGGTAGTAAACACTTTTGTGAACATATTAAGCTTGTGTTAGGACTGCATTATTTTTTAACTGTAAATAGATTTTCCGGCTAAAACATTGAATGTACCCATAATTATATGGATATAATTTAAAAAAATTTAGTTAAAATGGGTACATAAAAATAAACTAGTGGTTCGCCCCGAACTGAGACCTCGCGGTAACGGTATCCCATGATTATTCATTCAATCGATACATGATAACCAAAACTGACATTATTATTATGCCCGTTTTCACCAAACATACCTAAATCATCCCCTAAGTAGGAGTCTCTTAACGTAGGTAGCTCCTAAATACAATCCTAAGTCCTAACATCCGTCCCAATATCCTTTTAGGTGTCCCGTACAGGATCGTGATAAATAAGTTGACAGAAAACA
This sequence comes from Oeneis ivallda, assembly GCA_029955525.1. NCBI lineage: Eukaryota > Metazoa > Arthropoda > Insecta > Lepidoptera > Nymphalidae > Oeneis > Oeneis ivallda. The sequence continues at coordinate 14,255,372 of JARPMR010000007.1, forward strand.
TCAATCACCTAACTTATAGGTAGCCCGTAAAGATTAGGGAACGTTAGTGAAAACATTGAATTATTATGTAGGTACTAACGAGTGAAACCGGGTTACGGGCATCTGTACAAATCGTCATCTATCGACGCGAATAGAAAATATACAATATTTAACTAAAATTTAACTAAAAAATAATTTTAATTGAATAATATGGTACAAAAAAAATTACAATACAATTATTGTATTATAATAAGTAACTAAATAATAATGGTCGACGCAAAACTGTTTTTGGGATAGGTCGTTAGTCGTAACTCGTAGTTCCATGGGAATAGTTACTGACTGCGCCATCTATTAGCATTATTGTGAAGCTATGTTGATGCGATATGAATTACTGATGTACATTAAAAATTAAATAATCTCGTTTCTTTATAATATTCATATAATTTTAGTATTTGTTGTTCAAGTACAGGATATAAGTGACCTAAAAACATAAAATCAGTTTGAAAATCCATAGCGGATTTTCCTAGAGAGCGTCTTCAAGCGAGCGTATAAAATCGCCACTTTGAAAGCCCCCCATTTCGTCAATTTTAAGGGAAAAATTAAAAAAAAAATATTTTTGTACTCAGTTCAAAATTATCTTTAAAATGATACGTAACAATTTTATGCAACGCGATATTTTTTTTTTTTACTTCGCATTCGCTTCTATGAGAGCCCCCCTGAAATAAAGATTTTTATAACTTTTTAAGCCATTTTCGGCTGGAGGCCATCGGTTTACATATTATATCTAAATTTGAAGTAATTACGTTCAGTAATTCAAAAGTTATAAGGCTCTGACAGACGGACGGACGGACGGACGGACAAGTGCAAATCGCTCTAGTTAACTCAGAGACCTCGCTTCGCTCGGTCAATAAAATTAAAGTGTCTAACAGTGATATGAACAACTGCCAATTAGTCCATATTATGATAATGTGAAAGATAGAACGATAGCATAACTCAAACGCACAATAAAAAAAAAGTGTATTTGTCTTTCTTCTTGCCTGGGATAATCTTCGGAACGGCTTCAGTGATTTTGATGGGAATTTCACAGGCAGATTGAAAATTATATACTAAAAATTTTCTAGGCTTCTTTTTACCCTGGCAATACTGAGGGTTCCTGGCTAGGAAAATAAAAACTGTAGATATGAGGGACTAAGGACTAAACTACTATCTAGAACAGTTATATAATATAACAATTTATTTAACTAAAATTACATAAGTAGATCTATATATATAAAAGCGAAAAGAATCTAAAACATAAAATGTTCACATTTTTACGCCCTAACTGCTTGATGAAATTATTATAAGCACAGGCTACTTACTTTTTATCTCGGGTAAACACAGATTTCGCACGGGATTTCATAAAAAGCTAATTCCACGCAGACGAAGTCCTGAGTTTCAGCTAGTCTTTACTAAAAAGCATTAGTATGCGATAATTCACGACAGCTGCAAGCTGACATACGATATACTATATCAAACGCAGTCAACTAGGTATTTGCAATGAAATAGACGCCACACTCCTACCACAGCTCTTACTCCATACATTACGCATTATTAACCAATAAATTCTAGCAAGGCTGGACATTTGTCGAGTCGGCTGATAGTTTCACGAGAAACATAGTGCTTTTACCAATCGAGCAAACACTGATACAAAAGGATCTGTCGAAATGTTCAAGTATTGATATATTGTACCACTTAAGTTAGAGATAAAACGGGTATCCCTTTAAATAATGTATGAAACGTTTGTAAGCATTGAATTTTAGTGAAAGAACTTTAACTCTAACGGTTTTATAAATAAAAAATCTACTTGTGTATCAGTGATATTTAACAGTAAGATCGAATACATATTTATCATAATAATTTAATTTATAAGTTATAACACCATTTATAAGTTATATTGTTTATAACACCGGTGTGTCTTTGATTTCTTCAGAAGACACTATCCCTGCTTTCCTACTAATATCCCTACTAAAATTATAAATATTATATTGTGAAAGTGTGCTGGTTTGCCTGCCTTCAATTATACAGCAAACGAGCAACGGATCGACGTGATTTTTTGCATGTGGAGATTGACAAAGACAGAAAGAAAGAGAATTGACAAATAGCCAACTAATACCGGAACAACAAAAAGTTCGCGCGGGATTTTGAAAAAATACAGGCCAAGGGTTTCTAGCCTTGCGATAATTATAAATTATCGAACCACGATGAGGTCACAAACTTATTCTCAGGAATGGCGCTAGAAGACGCTACGCTACAAATACCGCATTTTCAATTTTTACGTAATATTTCATCACAGAGTTAAACTAGAAACTTGCATTAAGAGACCATTAACCTTTATATTCAGTACTTGCAACTCAGTACTTCAAGCTGTTTCTAAGAAAAAGTGCCTTGACACACGGACGGACAGACGGACAACGGAGCGAGCCTATAAGAGTTCCGTTTTTTTATCGGAACCTTAAAAACCACGCGATCGCAATCGCGGGCTCAAGATTTTTCTGAAACTCTATTTTGAACTTTTTACAAATGAACGTCACAAACTGAATTTATTTTTCACTAAGTTAGTGATAACTGATAACTGATAAGATACCACTATACACTGTCTGTGTGACTAGTTTCAGATAATAATATCGTGTCACGTTCAAAACTTAGTTGCGCTGGTTTGCGAAAACTTTGTTTAGTATTCGTGGGTGCCTCGTACTCGTGTGTTACTGTCTATAATGTTCCTGAAGCTGGGTTCACGAGATAATTTAAGCCATCCCTTTGTGCCGAACGTTTGATCCTTCGGCCACTATATCGACAGATACTGTACTATGTATGTATTTAGCCTTTAAAGGCATGGGTCATGTTATAGTTGCTAGTTTCAATTAGTTACAATGGTTTGCCTTGATGAAGAACTATGAGATTGAGCCGAAGTGGTTCCTTAATTATCTCCTAATACTATTAAGAAAAAGCTTCTCATGTGTTATTTTCATTAGACACATTAATAATTTCTTCATGCCTTTTCATGGGCAATATCAATGAACGCCAAACAATTCTTTTAGATTTCCTAAGTAATAGGAACAACGTACAGCTACACAGGGAGCTAGCTGGTTTCATGATTTATAGTGAGTAGGTATGTAGAGGTATACACCTCCTCTATACGGTTGCTACAAGCTTGAATGAGTTTACCTTGTATAATAAGTAACATTGTTGTTTTAGTGTTCCCGTGTTGTCCGTACCAGTTTCTGAAATAACAACTGCAATGTTAGCTTCACGTCTCCAGCTCTGGAGCTCAAAAAGCATAAACATATTTGTTATTGTCAAAGCATGAACAGCTTCCTCGCGGACAACATAAACTGCTGAAAGCTATTTTTCCTTAACAAAACACTTCAAAAATTCATAGCCTTTGCATCAGAGGTCCATTTAAACAACACTTCGTAAACACATTAAAATTATTGCTTTTAATGCAATACAAATAACTGGAATAATGCCATCACGACTGATTATTATTTATCAGCATCGGCAGGCAGTCTGAACTGAGGCGTAGATTAGCCAACTACGCCAGAGATTTTATCACATTATAGTGCACAAATGTCTACGATAACGCCAGGGACTCTTTTTTCCCTCACTCTCATAATTTGAACCGAATCAGAAAGAGGTAGGCACGACCGACGGCTTTACGTGTTTTTCGACGCAAAAGGATATATCTAACAACGCCACCTTCCCAGCAACTGGGCAGCTAATACTATGAATTTCTTGACAGAAAACTTAATAAGTAATTTAATTTTTGTATTCATATCCGAATCTCGAACCCAAGACCTCATGATCCACAGCCAACAGAGCCAATGAAGCATCAGGCAGTAGGTAACCCATACAAGATGTACATTACAAAAAGATTCCGACTAATTGATAACCTCATCCTTTTTGAAGTCTGTTAAAAAGATGATCATATCGCATTGCACCGATGTCTGACAAGTTTATTTAGTTGGTAGATACTAGCCTTTGAGTACTCAAAGATACTAGCAGTAATCTAACCCTTCAGCTGCGTTAATTTAAATATCTGATAGAAATAAAAAAAATAATACTTTTCGTAAAATGTTCAATAATATGATTTCAAGACGAAAAGTTTTGCAAGCTTCCACTTAATAAAAAAAAGTCAAGAAATAATAATGGAATAAACAAATATCCAAGCACAGTTTTTTGTTCAGATTCAGAGAGATCTGATGATAGGTACATAATTGAAAAGTTTTCGTTTTATAGAATCAGTACGCAATACGCACAAAATTTTATTGCAGCAGACATTCCCAATTCGTAAACAAATTTGAAACAGCGATTACATACCAATAAATTGTACTTTCAGGACTGATAAATTGCCCAAGAGAAGCATTAACAAATACATTTTGAACGGTCATATGGGTCTGGTATTCTGCTGATAAAAAAAGTTTAATGGCTCAAACGGCGAGGGAAGTAAGGGATGTAATCCTGACAGATAGGGATTAAGTAAACGCTGATCTAAAGTGAAATATACAGGGTGGAAACGATTGAATGATAGTAAACACGAGAACTTTAATACACCAATCGTGTTTTGACAGTGCTTTTATAAATAATTTAAAAAAAACAATCTTTTATTGAGAAAAGAGTCATGAGCAATTGAGCATGCATTACCTGTATATTACCATTTCCGCCCTATATATATATATATATGTAGAATTAATAATATAATTTATTAATAGAATGAAGCGACTCATATATTATTATCGACCGAACTTCACCTGAAAGTTCATTAACCGACTTCAAAAAATACAAAAAGAGGAGGTTCTCAATTCGACGCGTATTTTTTTTTTTATTTTTTTTGTCGATGTTACTCCATATCTCCCTCAAATCTTAGCCGATTTCAATAAATTTTTTTTTATTTGACCGGACGTATTTGCAGGTATGTGTAGACTTTTAACCGTGCCTAGTATATAACATACATACATTAGCTAAATTTCTATTTATCATCTTATTTTTAGAAGCTTTTATTTATCTTGCAATGCATATTTAGGTCAAGTCTTGCAAGGTGCATTAGAACCATTCCCGGTTTCCGATTGAGCTGAAAATGTGCATGTACATGTAAATCGGATTACAATGCAATATTATTGTAACATGGAGCTGATCTGATGATGGAGGCGTAAGATGGCTATGGGAACTCTGTAGTATAACGATGTAGCACCACGGAGTTCGGGCTCGTTTGATTCGTCTTAAGAAGTACTCTGGTCCTAGATAATATCCAGGGTGTGATGATGAAGCTGAACGGTGGTTATGAGCACTCTGTAATGAAACTATGTAACCATATTTAGTTATATGCCAGATGTAACCAAACATGAATGCATCCTATTTGCCGATGACACTACTATGATAATTTAAATGTGCAAATAAAGGTGACATTGAAAACGAAACGAACACTGCTCTGACTAATATAATAAACTGGTTAAATGATAATAATTTGCAAATTAATTTAGAACTAATTACATACAATTCCTAACGCACAACAGTAGTGGTTTTGACTATAATATTAAATAAACAGAATGTTATAAATAATGTAGAATCAATTAAATTTTTAGGTGTAACTATTGACAAGTTTTGTGACTGGAAGGCTCATATCCAAGGAGTGTGTAATAAGTTAGATAAATTTGTATATGTGCTTAAACGTCTTAAGCAAACAACAACCCACGAAGCCGCACTTATGGCGTACCATGGATATGTGTCTTCCATCTTAAGATATGGCATAATACTATGGGGTAATTCAGCAGAATGGGAAAGAGCATTTAAATTACAAAAGAAATGTATCAGGGCACTGTCTGGCGTAAATATGCTTCATAGTGTAACGACCCTAGTCCTTCGTACAAAGGAATTTTCATGGTTGATAGTACTAAAAATTGTTGATTAAATTTCATCAAAATCGGTACAGTAGTTAAGTTACGAGATGTACTTTCACATGAGATCATAAAAATAATAATTTTGGGAACTTCAACTTTCATGTCATATAATATCAATTTGACGTTGACGCTATTCTGTAGAACGGTATACTGTAAGGGAAGGCAGCGACGACCGCAGCGTCGTGACGCGCGGATCGTCTATAAGGAAAGAACATTGTCCGTGTTTGGGGCATATGTTCAGTGACTTAAACATGCACAAACATGGTTTACGAGATACAGGCCGCTGACATACGGACGGACGGACAGCAGAGGCTTAGTAATAGGGTCCCGTTGGCACCCTTTGGGTACGGAACCCTAAAAATAAAGTTGAAAGTTGTCTCCATATAGTAAAAAGTTTATTTTGTTTGATTTTTGACTCGACCCTGGTGATAATTTGATAAATCTTGTGAGTACGTTGATACTGTACGCAATCCTCCGTCGCGGGTTGGACTCGCACTTGGCCGGTTTTTATTTTAAGCCTCTTACAAAACAAAAATAAGGAAAAAATGCTATGTTATTGTATTGTATTATGAGAAATGTGAAGTGGTATGTAGTGACATACTTTATATCAATTATTATTGATAAAATACAAGGGGCGATACACGAAATCTAATATGAGTGATACCTAATCTGACGTTGGAAGCTGCTTAAGAGATGGGGAGCTCTAGCGCCTTGGTGCTTTATGAACCTGTCTTTGGGCTAGCGACCGACGATTTCAGATGAAGATTGATCTATATCGCGATGCTCTATGCTGAGTGTTGTGTCAACCTGTAGGTTGGATGCCGAGATAGGATAAGCTTAGGATGGGCTAATACACTTGCCAGTCCGGGCTGTCTGGTCCAGGTGTCTGATTCTACTTTCGAACTTGCTCTGACGTTAAGTTGGAGCCTATCACCACTTCGTGGTGACAACCAACTGTTGGATGCTGAGATAGGATGAAGCTAATGATGGCAATTGCTATTATGGTTTTGTCTGGTCCAGGCGTCCGACACCAACCTCGAACTAGACTCTAACGTTGTTAGAGTCCTTCACCACTCCGTGGTGACTTCACGCAGTATAACTATTAACATCACGCAGTATAACTATTAACCTACAACCAACTATACATGAGAGGAGCTCACCTCTATAAAAAGCTTCAGTGGATCACACCACTATAAAAAAGTCTTGTGGAAACACACCACGGTTAAAAAAGTGTCTTCAGTGGATCACACCACTTTAAAAAAGTCTTGTGGAGCAAACCACGGTTAAAAAAGCCTCGCACATTCGTGTGTGAGTGAATGATGACAGTGTGGGGGGGGGGGCTCAAGGTTTGATGGTATTTCAGGGACTTGTAAACATTCCTGATTATTGACAAATAATTACCCAAAGTAATATATTATGTATGTTTAAGAAATTTAAGCTTCGATCTCATTGCGTCAATTATTATAATAATACATTATTGTTTTAATGGATGCAACTGAGTGGTCCTTGATGTACCACAAAAGGTAGGAGCTCACCATCGTTTGGCGTGCAGGGAGCCAACGATCATCATTTCATTTTTTTTACAATGAAATGATGCCATCTTGATTTCGAACGTTGCCTATGGACTCAAAGGAACTTGAAACAACGATGTGTAGTGTAGACGTTCAATGTGATGTTGAATGTCGAGGTACATAAGTTGCGATGTAGGTTCTTTTGATGTTTACCCATAGAAATAATTGTGTCTCTCGACTTCAGTGTTGAGTCTCGTGATAATGGAGCAAACCGGTATCATTCATACTGGATTTTAAATATTCTTTAATATAAAACCAATACGGGAACCCCCTAAAATCTAATACACGAACTCTTGCATATGTCGCCTAGGTCTTATGAACTCATTACTTCTGACGCTCTAAAAGTTCTTGGGTTAATACGATCACAACATTATAAAGGGTTCTACCACTAGCGATTCACGTGCCACTCTTAAGAAATAATTTAAAAATAGAAAGATCAATAGGAATTGTAGGGTAGAGATTTTCGTAGGGTACTTCGTTCAGTTACAATAGCTGTAGGCCACTGTTTAAATCTTTGAAAGTGCTACCGTTGCCTAGCTTGTATATTTATGAAATGTGTATATTTGTAAAAAAAAATCCACACCTATTCAAAACTGACTTTACAATAAGAAGGGCTAGAAACCAACATTAGAAACACAAGCTATGCGTCCCTATGCAGAAGCTGGCGGTAGCCAAAAAAATGCATACGGTATGGCTATTCGCAATTTTAATCACTTGCCGGATACTCGTAATATGAAAAGTTTTCCATTAAGTCGATTTAGAAAAGCACTATTTGACATGCTGATAGATAAAATGTATTACAAGATTAATGATTACCTAATTGAAGAGTTAAATTGATTTTCCGTATTTTACTGACATGGTTTCAATTATTAAGGATGCACGCCAAGCTTGGCAGGATATGTTGACGCTTTATAATTGTAAACTTAACATCTATGTAAATATGTCTATATTTCTTGTACCGTATTCTTGCAAAATAAAATGATTGATTGATTGATTCATTCGTATCGATAAGTAGTCTTAAATGATATCCATGGAATGGCTCTGATGATGGAGCTGAAACTGCAGCCAGGATATGCAACACACTAGTACAGTCTTTAAAAATAATAGCAAATATGTCGTGTTTGGATTCGTTTTGATCAGTATTTGATTCTACATGGAATGCAATAGTGGCAACACGATGAGCTGATGCTGCAGTCAGGATATTTAGCATACTAATTCACTCTTGAAAGAATAATAGCAGCTATGAAGTGTTTGGATTCGTTTTGATCAAGTAATAGAAACGAATCGCTCGCGATCAGAGAATGTGTAGATTTATCCTATGAAGCTACACTAAAAAGCTTAAAATAATATATAAAAATTCTTTTAAAAAAAACCAACTTCAAACGCCACTGAAAAGTATAATATATTTTCAGTTTGTACGACAAAGACGCGATCCACTGAAATGATTACGGCGGGGTTTTGTTAGAATTATATCAGAGGAGCTTTGTTTCCGTCTCTGGAATAAAAATTACGAATTGCACAAGGTTCATAATTTACGGGTCAGTTGGGCTATTGTTACACATCTCGAAGGAGAGATTCGCCTACAAATGGTCCGTATAAAATTCCCAACACGGATTTATCTTCAACTAAAGTGGTGTAATATATCAATGTAGTTGAAGGTTCGGATATCTTCTTTTATACAAGCAATTTTACCATTGAAATGGTAAAATCTTTCGGGTCCAAAGAGATTTCGTTTAGAATTTCATTTTCCCTGTTCCGATGCTTTACTTGATCTTCAAGATCACGTAAAGCCGTCGCGCCAGATTACGAGTAGGAAATATAAGTGCAACTAAGTAGTATTTACGCACACACCTTAAATCGCAAGTCCTTTCTCTTAATCTTATTAATATTATTAAATGCCAGAGTGTGTTTGTTTCGTGTTTGTCCTTCAATCACGCTGCAACAGAGCAACGGATCGTTGTGATATTTTTGCATAAGTATAGTTAAGGGGAGAGTGACATTGGCAACTTTTTATCCCGGAAAATCAAAGAGTTCTTCGGGATTTGAAAAACTAATTCCAATAACTTTAATAAACTAATAAATTTTGAAACACGGACGAAGTCACGGGCATGAGTTAGTTTAGTCATTATAATACAAATGCAGTATGGCCTACCTTTAGAGCTATTCCGAACCAGTCGTAGACTCATCGACAATTCAAAAGCACTTGTAAAAAAGTTTGTTTGAGTAAAAAATATTTCTATTCATTTCTATTCTATTCTATTCTATGATGATATGAACAAGTTAAAACTAGTTGGACAGTTTGTCGCAATGGAATCAACACAATGCTCTTCACACAGTTTCGCAAGTTGCTCTGGAAATATAGCCAGCAACTTTTTATTGTTCTAACTGCCGATTTCACCAGCGTCGAGTGACATTTAACCGAGGAATAAATTGGGCGTTCTGTCAATTTTTGTATTGAAAATACTACGAAAATATCAAATTTACGTTCCGATAAGACTTATTTTACTTTGGGGAAATCAGCCCTTAATTAAATTGCATATTATTATGTATTGTTGTTGTTTATGACATGGCTCCTGTATTATACCCCAAGGGCCATTTGTAATTCAGTATGTAAAAATTCTTTTTAAAAAAACCGACATCAAACGCCTCTACAAACTTTATAATCATCGTACATAATCATCATTCGTACATCGTACATACGTACGTATCGTTTATAATCTATATAAATAAAAATGAATGTTGGTAAGCGCATAACTAAAGAATGGATGGGCCAATTCGGTTAATTTATTTTTTTGTATGTTCCTTAAGGTCCACGGAAGGTTTAAAAAAAAACAAACAAAAACAACACAAAACAAACAACAACAAATTATAATTATAGATAAGTTGGCGGTACGAAGTTCGACGTGTCAGCTAGTATATTATAAATGCGAAAGTGTATTTGTTGGTTTGTCTTTCAATCACGCTGCAACAGACTTACGGATCGACGTGATTTTCTCGTGTTGTCACACGACTCTTAGGCTACATTTTATCCCGGAAAATTACAGAGTTCCCGCGGAAATCAAAAAACTTAATCCACGCGGACGACTGAATAATAAGATAGCGACATCGTATTTCCTTTGTGCTATTTCAGACTATAATCTATATCTGTGTCAAATTTAAGTAAAATTGGTTCATTCGTTGTGGCGTTAAAAAGTAACAAACATTCATCCATATATCCTCACAAACTTTCACATTATACTATTTTTACTTACATTAATATAGGTATTGTGGGCTTTTCAATTCACAATTAGGTACTTACTCGTATAAAGTTTTATCGCATAAATAGCGCCCACGTCCGTACGTTGCGAATGCCAGTCACCTTTGCTTTGGAAAATAAACTTAAGATCTTAAACAGTTTTTATAAGAAAAAGGAAACAAAAAGGTGGACATGGATGTCTCCAAATGGAATGTACAAAAACGAAATTGATTTTATCATGTCTAATAATGCAAAATATATCAAAGATATCTCCATCATACACAACTTAAATTTTAATTCGGATCATAAAATGGTTCGTGCCAAGCTAACAGGAACGAAAATAAAGAGTAAAAGACAATTTCGCTTAGATAACTCATCCATTGTATGTACCGGCAATACCACTCAACTTATAAATAACTTACAGAATGTAGTAAATAAAGGGGCAATGAACCAACTACCAATCCAGGAACAATACGTTAGACTTATAAACCTATTGAAAACAGAAACCAAGAAAGTAAATACAGATAGCAAAAAAGTAATATCGGATGAAACATACCAGTTATTAAAAGAAAGGCAAGAATTATTACAAAAGAAAGAAAAGAAAATTTACCGTAATAAAATATCAGAACTCAGTAAAAAAATTAATTTAAATATCAGGAAAGACAAGAAAATTAAAAGGCAAAATACATTAAAGAAACATATCGAAAAAACAGGTGGAATTAAAAAAAATCGGCCAAGTGCGAGTCGGGCCTCGCTCTTTTAGGGTTCCGTTAAAAAAAATTAAATAAAAATATTTCCATGTACCCACGGAAATATTTTAATTTAATTTTTTTAATTTAATTTAATTTTTATTATTTGTTGTTATAGCGGCAATAGAAATACATAATATGTGAAAATTTCATCTGTCTATCTTATACGGTTTACGAGATACAGCCCGCTGACAGACGGACGGACGGACAGCGTAGGCTTAGTAATAGGGTCCCGTTGGTACCCTTTGGGTACGGAACCCTAAAAAGCAATAAAAGAATTAAATAATAAAAAAGATTGGATGCTAAAGGTGAAGACAATGAACAATAATTATACAAATAAAAGAACAGAAATAATTAAAGTAGCTACAGAATATTATCGAAAACTTTACCAAAGCAAAAACCCACAAAGAATAACAAGTAAAATAAATACTGACTCTGAGTCAATCCCTAAAATATTGAACGAAGAAACAATTAGAGAAATCAACACGCAAAAGAAGGATAAGACACCAGGGGCTGATCAAGTAACAAATGAGTTATTAAAATCTACTACACCAGTGATTGCTCCTATATTAACAGACTTATTTAACAAGATTATAGAGACGGAAATTATACCCGATGACTGGACTAAATCTACAATAATATTATTACATAAAAAAGGCGACAAAGGAGATATAGGGAACTATAGACCTATTAGTTTGATGTCTAATGTGTACAAAGTATTTTCAAAAATAATTCTATCTCGAATCACTTCTACCCTCGATGAAAACCAACCTAAAGAACAGGCTGGCTTCCGCAGTAAATATTCAACAATTGATCATATACATGTTCTAAGACAAATCCTACAAAAGTACAATGAATACAACAAAACATATTATCTGGGGTTTGTTGATTACAATAAGGCATTTGACTCCTTAGAACATGATTACATCTGGGAAGCACTGCGTATACAGGGGATACAGGGTAAATACATAAAAATACTCCAGAATATATACTCCAAAAGCACAGCCCGAGTTAGGCTAGAAACTACAGGAGAAGAATTTCCTATAGAGAGAGGCGTCCGGCAAGGTGATCCTATTTCACCCAAGTTGTTTTCAGCGGCTCTGGAGATTGTATTCAGAAATCTGCAATGGGATCACGAAGGGCTGAATATAAACGGTGGAAAGTTAAACCACTTACGTTTTGCAGACGACTTAATTTTATTTTCAGAATGCCCAAAACAACTAGAGCAAATGCTACAAGAGCTATCGGATCAAAGCGCGAAAGCAGGGCTTACAATGAACACGGCGAAGACAAAAATTATGACGAACGCCTCACGGACATATAACATAAAAGTCAATGCACAGGAAATAGAATACGTAGAAGAATACGTATATTTAGGACAGCTGATAGCCCCCCGGAATACTATGCATAAAGAAATAGAAAGAAGGATAGCTAACACATGGAAAAGATACTGGTCCCTTAGTGAAATAATGAAAAATGAAGACATGCCACTCAAAGATAAAAGAAGAGTATATAATATGTGTATCTTACCATGCTTAACATATGGTTGCCAGACATGGGCACTTACAGAAAAAGACATGTCCCAGTTTAGTATGGAGGGTGGTTTTTTATTCTGAGTGTCCATTAACCAGAACCAAACTCATTACGTGAAAGAGAAAAAAAAAATAAAATTAAACGCCATAAAAATAATAATTTTAGTGTCCTCGGTTTTTTTTAAATTAATTATGAAAAATACCGTTTGTAGAAAATATTTTTCAATGGATGGTAACACTAAAAACTTTTATAATCTATAGACTATCAAATCTGGCACCGGTTAATGTCACGTAAATGTCATTTTGAACCAAATACATGTCATTTTGAACCATGGAACTAGGAATCACAGACCAGGAACTAGGAATTACGACTAGGTACTTTTGAACTGCCTATTCGAAAATGAAATTATTTGTTCCTGACAATCATCTGACATTGACAACTTACATAGAATAATATTTTCAGTTTTTTAACGGTGTATAAATCACATGGAACAAGGAATTACGACAAATCACAAGCAAAAAGATGAGTCAAAACAAAAAAAAAAATTTATTATCGGAGGCTTTAAAAAATCTGTAAATTATTTTGATAGAAGCCTTTTGGGATCTTTATCCAACTACATTAAAATCATCCTTGTTAATTAAATTCAAATTTAAATTTAAATTTAAAAAACCAAAACGTATGTCAAAACGGAATCGAGAGAAGTGTGATTGGAGTAAAAAGAATGGATAAAATAAAGTTAGAAGAAATAAAAAATGTTACTAAATTCAAACAGGCAAATAAGATATGAAAAACTTTAAAGTGGAGATGGACAGGACATATGCTAAGGGAGGTAAACGAAAAATGGACAAAAAATATAACGGAATGGTATCCCAGGAGTGGGAATAGAAACAAGGGGCGACAAGTGAAACGCTGGGAGGATGATCTAAAAAGGGTGGCTGGTCCGGTGTGGATGAGAGCGGTGAGAGACAGATCAACGTGGAAAGCTTTAGAGGAGGCCTATGTCGAAGGACAAGCTGTTTGAAACCGGTTGTCGGTAATAAATTAAATTAATAGAAATAGGTGTATTAACTTGTAAATATATTGTTAGATTCATATTGCAGTCAAATAATTGTAGCAAATCCTATTTTCTAAACATTGTAGAACAGTAATAAAGGCTTATTTTATTTTATTTTATTTTTATTTTATTTTTAATGTTGAAATTTTACTTCAACTAACGTACGTGCTAAAAGTTTAAAGAAATACCAGGCGGCAGATGATATGATCGCAATGTGTCGGTGAGCCTCTGATAATGAAGAATGAATCAGAAGATTAACTTTCAAAATAAATAGGTATCTCTATAAAAATATAAGTAAAATAAAGTAGGTATTCTCTTCTCTCTAGAAGATGCAGATTCTTTTTGACGAAGAAGTATAACTCTGAATATCTACCGCTCCATCGAGCGATGTGTGTATGTGCATTGTGCGATCGATCAGAATTTACGTGCCAGGTGTTACGAGATTCGAATCAGTTCAGATATTTGAAATAAATAAAAGAGGTAAGATTTTTTTAAATAATTATAATTAATTTTGTTCCTATCACGGTCGAATGAATTAGTTTTGTGTTTGTATATTTAAAAACCGACCAAGTGCGTGTTGGGCCACGCACAGTGTAGGGTTCCGTAGTGGTAAGTCACAAATATTATCGCTGACCTAGCATAGTGCTTTTATTTTATTTATGAATATTGAATATATTTTGAGTTCCATGGTTCAAATACTATAATTTATCACAAAATATGCAACTTACACTACATGCAATACCTAACCTAGAAAAAACAGATATATGAACCCTACTTAGCCGTGATAGTTTTCCTATAAAATTATTTATATATACTACTGCTGTGAATTTTTTCATGTATCCTATAAACAACCATTTAGCTGGCAGGTGGGGGGGGGGGGGGGACGACGACACTGGTCTCTAATAAAATTTAGCACTTTAAAATATCATATTTCACAAACGGATCCCTGAATCAAAAAATGGTGTTCCCACAACCACAATATTTTTGAAAGACCTATTCAACGACATCCCACTCTATGGAATAGACGAGAAAAAAAATCATCCCCACTTTACAAGTACCCGAAAAAAAATATTTTTCACAATTTTATTTCACCACTTTGTTGGCATGATTAATATTTATACCCTTCTCAAATTACAGTTTTCTAGTACCAATAGTCTCTGAGCTAAACTGCGGACCAAAATATTTTTGAAAGACCTATTCAGCGACATCCCACACTATGGAATAGACGAGAAAAAAAATCATCCCCACTTTACAAGTACCCGAAAAAGAATATTTTTCACAATTTTATTTCACCACTTTGTTGGCATGATTAATATTTATACCCTTCTCAAATTACAGTTTTCTAGTACCAATAGTCTCTGAGCTAAACTGCGGACAGACGGATGGACATGGTAAAATTATAAGGGTTCCTTGTTTACTACGGAACCAGAAAAATGCGCAGGATATATTTTATTTGACCAGTAGTTTTTGCTCGTAACTTCATCCGTGTGGACACACACTTTTGCGTTTATAACAATTATATGTGAAATTTTTCACACATTTGATCTACATTTAATAAAATAAAATCGACCAAGTGCGAGTCGGGCCTCGCTCTTTTAGGGTTCCGTTAAAAAAAATTAAATAAAATATTTCCATGTACCCATGGAAATATTTTAATTTAATTTTTATTATTTGTTGTTATAGCGGCAATAGAAATACATAATATGTGAAAATTTCATCTGTCTATCTATTACGGTTTACGAGATACAGCCCGCTGACAGACGGACGGACGGACGGACAGCGTAGGCTTAGTAATAGGGTCCCGTTGGTACCCTTTGGGTACGGAACCCTAAAAAACGACGCGATTTTTATAAAATAATTGTGGATATTGTCGCCAAGATAAATATTTGTTGGCTCAAAACAATGACGCAATATTTCAGTAGAACATACTGAATTTTCCAAACTCTATTTTCCCGCTGCATTTTAAAGCGCGGAATTTTAAAGAGAAAGGTCGGTAATATTAGTGTCTCGCTTTTATAAACCTTACTATAACTTATGACAGACAGGTTTTTTTCGCATTTTGGACAATTTCCGCTTTAGCAAATGATGTGATTCGTATAAATCAAATTTTTAACTTAATTTTTGAGGACTTAGCTTTGGCTTTATGTTATATCATTTGGCTTGTTTAACATAACAACTATTTTTGTAAGTATTCCGAAGTCAAATCAGTCTTGGCCTGAAAAATATAATAAATAATACTGTAAAAAACGTTTGTAGTCTTAACTTTATCTGGTTCTCTGTTTAGGGGACGTTTTAAATGTCATAAAGGCCCTTTTGTATAAAATTACAGTTACAAAGGGAATACTGACGTAAGGCATTCCATTTAAGTCCTTCGCAGCACCCCTTAGCCACTGCCTTGAGTCCACTTAAGCTCTGACTTAGAAGGCGATACATTTCAACGCGAGGCACGATTTTAGGAGGTGAGGTGTGGGGTGCCGCCCGCGCGCGCCTCACGCGTCTCGCTCCGCGCGCTGCACTATTCTATTCTCGAGACCTCAGCGCTACGCCGCAGTATGAAATATTTCAGTAGACCAAGATCAACAGATTACTTATATTATGTATAAAATGCATAAAGTAATTTTATTTTTCAGATTATAAATATAAAAAATAAGTAGAGTAAGTATTCATTACTTTATTTAGAGATAAACTTACCTACCTAATTATGTACTTTTATTTATCATGGGTTATTTTTGAATCACCATTCACATTTTAAAGATGCGTTCCAACCATAAAACTAAAGGACTTTCCACAAGAACTTTGTACAAAACGAAAAAAAATTAACTCTCAAGTTCCAATATAAAAATGCGCAATTAGCTGACGGTAGTATGGTCCAAATTCTTTTCGTTTCAGCACATAAGTTTCTTGTGTGCAAGGTTCAGTTTCATGAGCGTTGAAAGTGTGACACATAAAATTTGGACTTTAATAAAAACAAATCATAAATATTTTTTTGGTATGTTTTATTATAATGTAATGTTTGATTAATATTATTTGGTCATCATTTATTTCTTTACAAATCCGACAATTTTTTTTTAATCCGACTTCAAACGCCACAAAGTATAATAATCCTACGATATATAATATTATAAATGCGAAAGTTTGTGAGGATGAATGGATGTTTGTTACTCTATAACATCACAACGAATGAACCGATTTGGCTGAAATTTAGAATGGAGATAGCTAATACCCAGGATTAGTACATAGGCTACTTTTTATTCCAAAAAGTTAGTTTCCGCGGGAATTAAAAAACCTTAGTCTACGCGGCCGAAGTCGCGGGCATAATCTAGTTAATATAAAAAAAATATTTTTAAAAAACCGATTTCAAACGCCCGCGCCAGTAAAAAGGAATATAATCGAGTAATCAGTAAAACATACATAAAAAAAGATTCCGATGAATGGAGAATCTCCTCATTTTTGAAGTCGATTAAAAATAATTTTCGTTGGTACACGTTTCTGTAGTCGGGTGGGCCTAAATAGAAACGACGAAACCGATGCGCGACGATGATGACATAATATGAGACACTCGTTTGTTGATGTCGAGCGAGTATCGTGAATCGGTTTGATCGTTTCTATTTAGTAGTAGCTCTGTTCTAGAGTCTGCTGCGCGATGCCGCGATCGAACGCTGCGATCGAGTTGCGTTTTCGGCGTTCCGTGAGTGAATTTGAATGCCAGTCTACACTATCATTTTTTATAGATTGACTAGCTGATGCCTGCGACTTCGTTTGCGTAGATTAAGTTTTTAAAATCCCTCGGGAACTCTTTGATGTTCGGGGATAAAAAGTAGCCTATCACTCTCCAGGTCTTCAAATAATCCCATGCAAAAAAATCACGTCGATCCGTAGCTCTGTTGCGGCGTGATTGAAGGACAAACCAATAAACACACTTTCGCATTTATAATGATTCGGATCGGATCACAACCATACGATACGACACAGGGATCGTAGCGATCGTATCGAATAAGCAAGAAAGAGGAAATGGATGCCAAAATTTAAAAAGTCACCGCCATATTAGAATTCTTTGTTATTGGACCGATTTCGTTCAAAATCGATTTTAGGCTTCTCTAGGGTCAAGAAAGAGGAAATGGTTGCCAAAATTTTAAAAAGTCCACGCCATATTGAAATTCTATGTTATTGGACCGATTTCGATAAATATCGATTTTGAACGAAATCGGTCCAATAACATAGAATTTCAATATGGCGGGGACTTTTTAAAATATTGGCAACCATTTCCTCTATCTTGACCCCAGAGAAGCCTAAATATCGATTTTGAACGAAATCGGTCCAATAACAAAGAATTTCAATATGGCGGCGACAAGTTTCAAATGAGCTTCATCTTCTTCAAACGCCTAAGCAGCTCTTCGTAAATCATAGCTAAGATCCATCTCGATCACGTCTTTCAAATATAAATAAACCGCATCAAAATCGGTGTATTCGTTAGGGAGCTACAAGGGAACAGAGAACTACACGGACACTAGCATAATATTCTTATTCACTATAGGGAGAATATTATAATGTTAACATGATTATAATGTTTTATAGTTTACTAATATCCTCCTGTCCCCTCCAAATAAGCGGAAAGCTTGTGTTAGGAGTGGGTACGACAATAGTGCAACGGGTGGGATTCGAACCTGCGACCTTTCAATTTTCAGTCCGCACCTTTAACCGTTGGGCTATTGAGGTCTATTCAATTCAAACAAACAAACAAATCTTTCCTCTTTATAATATTAATAATAATGTCCTCCCGACCGAATCCGATCACGGCGGCCAACCTGCTCAGAGATTAGCCATCTGCGCGGGAGATATTATAGTGCACAAGTGTGTGCGCAGACACAGGTGCACTCTCTATTCCCTCACTCTCATAGTCCGATGGGACGGAAAATCCGACACGACCGGAGAGAGACAGGACCGACGGCTTTACGTGCTCTCCGAGGCACGGGGGTGACTCACCGCCAACTTCCTAACTTCGGCCTAGTAATGAGAATTTCTTGACAGGAAAACCCAATACTTTTTTTTTAGCCCTACCCGGGAATCGAACCCGGGACCTCGTCATCCGTAGTCGAACGTGCTCACCTCTAGACCAGAGGCAGTTAAGTTATAATATTACATAGTAAATAAATAAATAAACTATTATACCAAGTGAAGTGAAATTTTTGTCATACTGTAATATTATTTATTCTGTGTCAAGTAATTGCGAAATCAAATAAAAATTAAATGTACATAATTATACTAGGCATAAAAGAGAGTAATTTACATATCTTTTCATGTAGTTCTCTTTTCCTGTCCTTCTTTTAGATCTAACCACAAATTTCTTCCTAATTTTGTTTTTTTATTAGCCATTTTAGCGATGCGCAAACGTAAGATTGGACGGAGAAATTTTGTCACAGACCCAACCTCGGCAAGCGCTCAATTGAGACTGGCGGGGTAGCGGGCAGCGTGGCGTGTTCTGAAAATGTTGGGCAACGTTCAAGTTCTGGGTTAAATTTGAATTTAATAAATATAGAACTTTAGTTGAAAACCAAAATTTAGCAGGTTCTCTGTAGTACTTAAAGGGAAATATCTCCATATAAAAATTATGTGCAAATTCAGAAATTTTATATTTAAACAATTCGTTTTAGAATTTTATTTTAGCCTTTTTCAAGATTTTATTTGATCGAGTGAAGTACATCGTATCGCGTAGCGAATTAGCACATTCTTTAGACAATATCTTAAGGTATATCATATGTTTTTTGTAAGTCCGTTATTTAATAGTAAATACCTAAACCATTTGATCTAGCAAACCTGTTTTCTCCGCTTAGCCTCCGGTGCCAAGCCGAGATAATTTGCAAGATAATTTTCAAAGACTCGGTGCGTTTGCTAGGCCTCTATTCTCCAAGTAGGTACTTAAGGTTGGCTTTAGTTTTGTTTGAGCTACTTTTTATTAATAACAGACAGAGTAGTTTTTCAGAGTGGTAGGGTAAAACCTTTGAGTATTAAACCAACACTTAATACTGAAAGGGTCAAACTAATAAACTCGCTGCTGTACACGACCGAGCGAATTTAGTAAAAAAAATGTTAACTACGTTTTATTTATTTATTTATTTTGTTAACTTTTTAGAGATAGAATAAAAATCCCTTCTTTTTGTACACTAATGGAATATTTTCTCATTTTGAATCGCTATTTTGAAAATAAGTTTTATTTCTTAGAATATTAATTCTAATATTATTTTTGAGATCCTGGGCCAAAAACCACGCCGCCAAAGTTATCATCGAGTAATATAACAATTTACATTATTAGCAATGTACCTGCAGTAAATTGTTTACGATTCGATTACTTATCAATTGGATAACAGAGGTGTTTTATATTTAAATAAAACGATAAATAATTTTATATAATTACTATGTTTGTCTGTTTATTATTATTACTACAGGTGAAATAAGGCAAGGACCCCCTCCGATTTTTCCACTTCACATTTTGCTTGTCAGCGAAGTTAATTTATAGACTGTTGGCAATAAATACCTCTAGTTCCAGTTGCAGATGGCGCTAATAAAAAAGTTCATTTTTCAAGATAATATATTGCTGCCTCTTCTTCAATCAAATCTACACAACATCTTTACTTAAACCCTAGCCAGAAAGGAGAGGATATAGTTATATAGATTTTTTACCCAATTAAGGGCCGATTTCACCAATATAAAATAAGTCTTCTCCGAGCGTATTTATGACAGTATTTTCGATACATAAACTGTCAGAACGCCCGACGAATAAGTCGGCGAAACGTCACTCGACGATGGTGAAATCAGCCACAAGCCAAAGCATTCATTACCTCAGCTCATATTAGAAGACCTTTAAAGAACGCGTCGTTATTCAGTACGGTACGTGCTTTGAGTATATAATATATACTCAAAGGGTACGTGCCCTTTGCGACGGGGGTTGCGATTCTAAAGGTGCAAGCAAACCCATAACTATGGCTTACCTAATTGAAAAATATTTTAAATATTATTTAATAAATATACAAGTAAAGTAGCTGTGGCAATACATGTTAAAACAATATAGCTGACTGCAAATTTTATATACCCGCACTGCATACCGCCTTTGTCATTAACAGTTCGCAATTTATTTAATAAACTTGTCTTCAAATTGTCTTGATTGTCGTCATGAAGTTACTTTTCCGTAAGGCTATTTTTTCTAATTTATTTAAGTGAAGAGATATTTAAGTCGTTTTTGGATGCGACTACAAATACTATTCATTTTTATGTGGTATTATTAATTATATATTATATAAATTACGTGCCACGTTGTTTGTCCGCGATGGACTCCTAAACTACTGAACCAATTTTGATCAAACTTCGTAACTATCTGTAATTTGATCCAACTTGAAAGATAGGATAGTTTTTTTTTATTACGATAGTTTATTTGTTTTATTTATATAGATAAGTTGGCGGTACGAAGTTCGCCGGGTTAGCTAGTTAATTATAAGTGTTAATTTACATCATTACCATCATCATCATGAGTCAATGTAGCACAGTCAGTTAACTGACTCTCAGTCAACAAATACAACGGTGACAACAGTCACAGGTGGCACTGAGAGATGTCATCCGACTTTCTCTTGAGGATAGGGTGGTGACGCCAATCACTTTGCCTTGAATATAGTCCGAAGGCTTCATCAGCAGCAACCCAACAACAGTTCACTACTGTGAGCGCAGGTCTCCTCTCAGAGAAGGACTATAGGCCATAGTCCACCCCGCTGGCCCCATGCAAATTGGTAGACTTGACAACAAGGACATAATGGTGAACTTTCATGCGTTCGGGTTTCGTCACGATGTATTACTTCACCTTTGAAGCCTGTGATATTTAATTGCAATACTAACCAATATACTTATACATTTTAGTAATCTTCACCTTAATAGTCCTTGCTCTCGGTGTGTCCCAAGGCCAGGGCTGCATCTGCCCGGATATTTACGCACCTGTTTGCTCAACATCAGGAAAGACCTATGGTAACCGGTGCCAGTAAGTTATCAAATTTTCAAGGCCATAATATTATGTAAGTAAAAAACATGCCACCGGCGCCGATCTACTGACGCTTATTTATACTTAACAAGTCTTTTTATAAGTATAGATTGGACAAGTCTCAAGGAGATTTAGTGCTGATTTCACCAACGTTGAGTAATGTAATAAATATGATATTTAAACCATGTAATAAATATGATATTTTGGCAGATTTTCACTACAAAATTCTGTCCGAACGCCCAATTTATTCCTTGGTTAAACGTCACAAGATGAAATCGGCACAGGTGCAAAGAACCCACATAAAATATGCTGTAATTTTTTATGTCAAAAAAGAATAAGAAGATAGAGAAGGTAGTCACCGCAGCTTTCTGAATCTTGACTTGTCATAAGAATAACAACTTCGACACAAAATAAATCATTTTAGAAGTTTTTGAAAGCAAAATTCAAAAATTCAAAATTCAAAATCATTTATTTCACGTAGGCCAAACTGTGCTCTTAATGACACATCATGACTCTACCACCGTGCACCGGTTCGGAAAGCAGATTCTGCTGAGAAGAGCCGGCAAGAAACTCAGCTGTTGCTCTTTTCAAAATAATCATTTTACAAATATTATTATGTAGCTATTACATTGTAATAAGTTTTTGGAACGGAGTACCTTATCGCGCGATGCGAAAGGGGGCTAGACGGAAAAAATTAAGACTATTGAACCGACACTTTTTTGAGTCTGTACAATATTAGATCTCCGTAGCCTTGTGGTTTCTACAGTCGCATAAAGGTCGATGGTTCGAATCCCAGCTCGACAGACTGAATTTTCTATTTTCAATTTTATTTTAAATAATTTCTACATGTGGAATTTTTCCCTAATTTTTTATAACTTAAAAGAAATAAAATTTCATTACAATTCCTTCACTAATTAATCGAAAGGAACTTCGTTCCATCCGGGTGTCCCTTGACACCTCTCAAGTTTTTTATACTATCTTGTGGGCAGCTGGATACCAAGCCGATTCAACACATGCTACTTTGTTAGAATATAATAGAATATTTCCACAATGAGGGGAAGTATTTGAGTAACCAGTCGCAACCAGCGCCGACATATTATTATTATTGTGCCCATCTGTTCTGATGAGAGTTTGATAGGTTTCTTTTGCTCTTCCCTTTACTTCTTAGCTTTCATCAGCGAAATTACGTACGTCATTACTCATTAGCGCGTTTTGGACCGGCTGAGGACTAAGAATTTTAATGTCAAAAAAGTAGTACAGGATAAGAATGAAAGGTACATATACCACGATTAATATTTTGGTTGAAAATGAACCATTTTTTGACCAAAAATGTATCGTTTTCACCCCGTCCACGTTCTTTGCAACTGAAAGAAAATAACTACGGATATAAGTACACCGCGTTTGTATTTGACTAACCTTAAAAATATTATTAATTATTTTCAGATTAAACTGCGCTGGAGCAGAATTAACCAGTAATGGACCATGCTAAAAATCTAATGCAAAATCGATTTTAAATAGTTTTTATTAACATGGAAACTATTTTGTTTATTTTTATAATTTTTGTTTTTCAATTATCCTGTATTTATTAATAAAATATTTATAAAACAAAAAACTTACATATAATTCTTTGATTTGATATTTGATTTATTATGTTTTTGATAAAAATATAATTTTTATCATCATCATCATTATCATCCCATCATCGGCTCACTACTGAGCGAGGTCTCCTCTTAGAGAGGGGTCATAGGCCATAGTCCACCACACTGGCCCAATGCGAATTGGCAGACTTCACACACCTTTGAGAACATTATGGAGAACTCTCAGGTGTGCAGGTTTCCTCACGATGTTTTCCTTCACCGTTAAAGCATGTGATATTAAATTGCTTAAACGCACTTAACTTCGAAAAGTCAGAGGTGCGTACCCGGTATCGAACCTGCGACCCCCCGAATAGGAGACCACAGTCCTAACCACTAGGCTATCACTGCTTTTTACCGCTTGTAAATCGTGTTTTTTGGAAATTATATTTAGATACAAATTAATTACTGATGAAATATGAATATCTAATATTCATCAAAAAGAAAAAAATGAAAAAAAGGGGGAAAAATAGTCATCTGGACTTGAACCGGGGTCTTCTGATTTCGGGACCGCCCGAGTTCCCACCTGAGCTTGCCTAACCTTGGAGATGGTGGCGAAATTTACCTTCGTATTCTAATGATATTGTAGCAGTTTTTCAGGCAATGTCTGAAAACATAGATAAAACGTCGATTTATAAAAAATCTGCCAAGTGCGAGTCGGGCCTCGCTCTTTTAGGGTTCCGTACATATGAACGAATCATTTTTTTTAACTAGATATATATTTAAATATCTTAGTTTTTAGATAGTACTAAATAAGCATATGGGTAGAAAATGCTCAATTGTTTTGGTCACAACATACAAACCACATTAAAAATCGGTGTTTTCAGTATTTGTTGTTTAAAAACACTATATTGTACATATATACCAAAATTTCAAATTCCTAACTAGTTTATTTTTTGAGATATACCCCCTAACAAAATTGGTCTAAACCGAAAACTTTGACGGCCTCCCATTTCTTCATTTTTGTAGCTAAATAATAAAAAAATATATATTTGAACTCCACTTAATGAGCTCTAGACAATGACACCCCACATGCCAGGGTAAAAAAATAAAATTTTATTTCTACTCCTTTTCCATGTATGGGAGCCCCCTTTACTTTTGAATTTAATTTAATTTTTATTATTTGTTGTTATAGCGGCAATAGAAATACACAATATGTGAAAATTTCAACTATCTAGCTATTACGGTTTACGAGATACAGCCCGCTGACAGACGGACGGACGGACAGCGGAGGCTTAGTAATAATGTCCCGTTGGCACCCTTTGGGTACGGAACCCTAAAAATGAAACCTAGCTAGATTGATTTATCACCCCCGAAACCCCCTGCATACTACATTTCATAAAAATTGTTGGAGCTGTTGCCGAGATTCAGATTATATGTATAAATATAGTCCCTACCAACGTATCCCCAAGTGGTGATTCCTTTATAAAATTACCAATTTTGATTTATTCGATTTTCAGCAGTTTTTTTACGTTTTATCAATTTTTTTTAGTTTTAGAAGAATAATAATTGCATTTCTACGAAAATTTAAACTAGTAATAATTCATTTAAATTTTAATTTTAAATTAGTTATGTATATCTATTAATTATATTATAGTTTTTAGGGTTCCGTACCAAAATGGTAAAAATGGAACCCTTATGGTGAGACTTTCTCCTTCCGTCCGTCCGTCTGTCACAGTCGATTATTTCAGTAAATATTAAAGTTATTATAATATATATATTATATATATATATATATATATATATATATATATATATATATATATATATATATATATAATAAAGTTAAATAACTATACTGAGTGGGGTATCATATGAAAGGCCTTTACTTGTGCATTCTAAAACAGTTTTTTATTTATTTCTATATGTAATAGTTTTTGAGTAATCGGCCAAAATGTCCAAAAAAATACCGTTCCCCCCCCCCCCCTTACCTCCGAAGATTACCAATCGAAAAATCTGAAATAATTATGGTCAACGCAACCAACCAACGCTCTAACTAGCATAGTTTTTTTTATTAACAATAAACCTCTACAAACAAAGTTAACGATAAATAAGCAAATTAATATAATATTATCGTTTTACTTTTACTTTTGGAGTACGGAACCCTCGGTGCGCGAGTCCGACTCGCACTTGGCCGGCTTTTTTTATTATTTATTAGCAATGAACAGCATTTAACACATAGTAATTTTAAATTGTAAGACCAAAAAGATTATATTATTTAAAAATAGAGTATAATAAAATATTGGGTTGAAAGAGAAGTAAAGCTTAAACCAATCATGATAATATTTATTTCTATTTCAAACGTAATTTTTATTTTATATGGTTCTGTCTTAAATACTTCATATATGTATATACATAATAGTACCTATCTATTTACATTTTGGCTAAGAGAGAAATAATAACATAATCTGAGTCTATAACCAGGCTAGGATATTGTTTCCGCATTGCACCAACGCTGAAACTTTATATTTGTATGCTGCGTGTTATTATTAGGTATTACTATACCTAATAGTAACTAGTAGTATAATTTGGATGCAAATTATATTTTTTTCCTGGACGCAAACTCTTTGCATGATATTATTGAGTTTAACTGCATCACAAAGAAATGCCTTTTTTCACGTCATTATAATTTCTTCTTCTTCTTTATCAACCTATAGACGTCCACTGCTGGACAAAGGTCTCCTGCATGGACTTCCACAGGCTTCGGTCTTGCGCCGCTTGAATCCAGCGGCTCCCTGCGACTCGTTTGATATCGTCGGTCCACCTGGTGGGGGGTCTGCCAACACTGCGTTTCCCGGTGCGGGGTCGCCACTCCAACACCTTGGGACCCCAACGACCATCATTATAACAAAAAAAGTATCAATGAACCACTAACGTTCTACATAATTTTGATCTATAGGACGTGCTCTAACTCGGCTCAGATTTAAGACAGAGTTAAAACGAGACATAAATATGTCCTGAGATAAATCTGTCTCGTTTTTACTCAGTCTAGTGTTTCGGTAGAAAAGTGCGATCTATATCAGTGTTTTTAATGAACGGTTTTTTGTCTGTCTCTATCTATCTATCTCTTATACTGTTTGCAAAAATAGGTTTTAAAGCATCGTATTTTCATCAACACCCCATTAAGCCAAGGCGATGGTAAGCCTCCGAGATAAGCTAAAAGCCGAGATATCAAAGGCCTGCCTTTATCTGCGGTTCGCATAATACCGCGGGTGATAAATCAGCCTAATCCCATTAAAGTTATGTATCAAAAAGCCTTTGACAGAAAAATCCAAAAATTCTAATGAAATTAGATGCTCACATTCAGAACAGCATCTGCATAAATCTGGATTTAAACTTTAGGTAGGTACTTTTTAGGGTTCCGTACCTCAAAAGGTAAAAAAAGGGAGCCTTATAAGATCACTCTCTTGTCCGTCTGCCCGTCTGTCTGTCTGTCCGTGTGTCACCACCGATTTTCTCAGGAACAGGTGGACCTAGCAAATTGAAATTTATACCAGATACTGAGGTCTATAGTTACTATTAGGTGTATAAAAATCAACGTCCTGAGTCAAAACTATAAAAAGATATGGGCAAATTTAGATTTTCGTGAAAACTTCACGTCGCGGTTATTTTGCTTGTTTTCTGATCGTGTCTATAGATGACGCTGTGAACAAATAATTTAATTTGAATGTTCCAAAAAACTATACCTAGGTAGGTACCTATTGATGCCTGATTTCACTACCGTTCCCTAACCTTTACGGGCTACCTATGTTAAGTTAGGTGACGCTTTCTGTCAACTTTGTTATTACGAACCTCTACGGGACAACTAAAGGTGAAAATAACATTGGAATGTTAGGATAGAACTTCTACTTAGGAGATGATTTAGGTTTGGTTGGTGAAAACGGGCATAATAATAATGTCAATTTTGATCATGTATCGATTGAATTCATAAGTAATTATGGGATACCGTTACCGCGAGGTCTCAGTTCGAAGCGAACCACTAGTTATACTAGTTTAGGAGCTTTGATGATAAATAAATAAATAAAAACCTCGTTAAAACGCGTACATAGTTTGAGATCTTATATTATAAGAAGTGAACTGTGATTTCATTAACATTTGACGCACTTTTTGTAGTTTAATCTATAAATAATTTAAAATGGTTATCACACTTAAAACCGACAGCGGACCTCTATTTTATTTATTTTGAAAGACTAATTAATAATCGGTAAGAAATAATTTATTTTTAGACTAGGCTACATCCCCGTTGCATCATCAAATAGTGGTCAAAGCCAACAGCTCCAATAACGATGAAATAATGAAATCTTAACAATGATTCCGCGCTTCTAACTTGTGAAGCAGCCCCCGATTGTCTAAAAGTTGCCGATCAAAATCGTATTCATTTGATAGCATTAACGTCAAAGTAAAATATTCCTTGACTGTATTGATTTAAAGTCACAAATTCAGTACAACAGATTTTAACATGGTGCGTTATGGAGCGTAACGTACATACCTAAGCGTATAAGAATGTATACACGAAATTAAACTCTAATTTAATCCTGTTATGGTTTATTTTACTTTGATGCTAATGCCATCAAATTAAAACAATGTTTTGATCGGTAACTGTTAGACAATCGGGGGCAGATGCTTAAAACGCATTATCATGAATCTCTTGCGCTAATAAAGAACTTGCAGTAACTAAATAAAGCCACTGATCCAGGCAAGTTTAAAATAAGTCGTTTAAAATTGCAGTAGGTAACTATTCCTGTCACGTAATGGATTATACTCGTAATATAAGAGCAAACCTAATCTGGTTCATACGTCTTGCCAAGAAAATGAGTTATACCTACCTATCCTGCATCTTTGCGCATTGAATACTAATGATTTGACAATTTAAGAGTCATAATGGTTTTGGAAAAGCTATCTGGTTACTTGCTCTTTGCCTATTAGCCGTAGTTTTTCGGGATGCAAATTGTAGACAAAATTGTACTTATACATATTTAACAGTTCTAGTTATTACCAAATCCAACCGATTACCACTTGTTTTCACAAAGTGCTGTTTTCACAAAATGCTGTTTTCACAAAGTGCTGTTTTCACAAAGTGCTGTTTTCACAAAGTGTTGTTTTCACAAAATGCTGTTTTCACACGGTGCTGTGCTAGCTTCGGCAAAGCTAAAAGGAAGGGCTATGATCTTAGCAGTCCATGTATTTACTCTGACCCGATTTTGATGAATGAGATGTCAATCGATTTATTATGGTCCGGGTGACATAGGCTACATTTTAAAAGAACAAAATTAATAAAACGGATGTTACATCGAATTTTCGGTAGTTGGGTTACAGTTTTTTAAACTTTTATTCTTGTTTTTCGTTTAATAAGCAAGAGCTGATTACTTTGTTTTAATAATATGTTTTATTTTATCAATCGCATTTTAACATCTTTGAACATAGGAATTATTTTCACCGTCAAGGTTTTTTAAAGTATCTCAAAATGAATATTCATCTAGCTTTAAAATGTTAAAAACGTGTTTCACAATTTATAGCCCGAGACAGTCGGGATCGGCGGAAAGGGCAACAAAGCCTACAAAGCCCTAAAATGACAACATTAAATGTTATGGAGGTTACTGTACATACTTTACTGAGAGTGTTTATTGAGAATTATAAGGATTTATGAACTTCCTGACTTTGTGCTGTCTGTGATAAGAAAATTAAAGATTGCATTATTACAATACAGTTGTTTATTATTAATTGAGCATTTAATTTTTTTTAGTAAAAGGACAGTAAAATAAGGAGACAGTAGGATATAGTGAACATGGGTGAGGCTTGAAACGTCAACATTTCGCCATATTATTTACACTAGCGGCACGCTATGATGGCCGGTTTGACGTTTGTCCGCTCATGAAGTTCCGTATTAATTGATAACGACTTTGAAGGAAATAATTGTATTACTTTATTGACGATAGTGATGTGCAGAGATTCATAAATTTTATCGAATGTAGTTTTAGGTTTAGGACTCAAAATTTATTTATTAAATTGATTTCTAAAATGTATACAAGTGTAGAAAAATCAGTTTGCACCATTTAAGGGGTGAATGTACTTGTGAATATGAACAATTTTCACTATGTGGACAAACCTCTGAAATCGCAAAAAAATATCAGCTGTTTCATACAAAAGGTAAAATTTTTATTTTTATATGATATATACCACAACTCGGCATTTGGTTTTCTAAATTGAAAATTTTTAAAAATGGAATCTAATACGATCGTCACATAGGATCGCTGGCTAGCACAACTACTACCTCCGGCAAACTCGCGTCAATGCTCAATGCAAAACAAAGCAGTTTCGAATTGACGTTGCTTCGAAAAGTATAAACTGTCAGTGCAATGCGATTGTGATATAGTTTTGACCTGGCTTTGGATTTCAAATATTGATACTGCATTACTGTTGACCCTTGCTCGTTAATTTGGACTCTGTTCAAGCCCTTTGTTGTGGATTTCGTCGATATGACCGAACGTACGCAGAGAACTGTTCTAAATAGTCAGACACGTGAGTTCGTAATACGCCTTCGTAACTATTTCGATCGTGAAGCTCAAAATGGAGGGCCAATTTTACCTATAACGTCAGTGGTTGAACGCGTAGCTGATGCGCTTAATATTGGACAACGAACTGTTAGACGGATAACTAAAAAAAAATATGGCGAGACTGGCACAGAAGAAAATAAACTTCACACACCAAAAAAGAGAAAACGAGCAAAACCAGTCGTAGGCATCGATAGCTTTGATGCCGATGCTATCCGAAGACTTGTTTACGGCTACTATTTACAGAAGGAGTATCCAACAAGAAAAAAGTTGGTGCATTCACTGAAGGAAGCTGGATTATTCTTCGGTGGGGAAAGTTCTTTAACGAAGATTTTGAAGACCATTGGATTTCGATACAAAAAATGTAACAAACGCAAAATATTGATGGAAAGATTTGATATAGCGATGGCAAGGTATACTTTTTTACGGCAAGTGAAAGAAATCAAAAATTGGCAAAATGTTGTGTTCTTGGATGAAACATGGCTTAATGCTAACCATACTGTAGGCCGTTCTTGGAACGATGACACAGCAGCATCTACTTCCAAAGTTCCTGTAGGAAAAGGATCGCGACTTATAATTTGTCACGCCGGAACCATCAACGGGTTTGTCGAAGGTTCTCTCATGGCTTTTGCGTCAAAAACCACTGGAGACTATCATGAAGACATGAATGGAGAAAAGTTTATTGAATGGTTTACCTCAATGTTGTGTAGCCTTCCTGAACCATCTATTATAATTATGGACAACGCCCCATACCACTCGATGCAAATTGACAAGCCACCTGCCCAATCCCAAAAGAAAGCTGATATCGTCGCATGGCTTCGTAAAAATGGCGTAGATGCAAACATGAATATGTTAAAAGCGGAATTAGTACGTCTTTTAAAAGAAAACAAACCAACCAAGATCCGATACGTCATTGACGAAATAGCATTAGAACATGGGCACAGAGTTATACGGTTACCGCCTTACCATTGTGAGTATAATGCGATTGAGTTGGTGTGGGCTCAAATTAAGGGATATGCTGCAAGACACAATACAGAACCCCCATTTACCACAAAAAAAATGCTAAAATTATTAGAAGAAGCTTGTGAACATGTGACTAAAGGAGACTGGGAAAAGGTTGTGAATAGAACTGTTAAATTAATAAGGGAAGATTATGACAGAGATGTGAAAATAGATAATATTATAGAAAACGAACATATAATTATTAATGTAGGTGATGATAGCAGTGACGACAGTGAAAATAGTAGTATGGACGAATCTGATTAATTATGGCCTTTTGTGGCACCTTTTTTGGTATCTTTTGTATTCATATGTTTCTTGTGTGCATATAAAGTATGTATATTCATTTTCATTCAAATATTCAGTTCGTTCAAATAAATTAAATAAACATATACATTTTTGTTTTATTAAACCTATTTAATCAGGTACAAAAACAAAACTTAATTGTTTTTTGTTCGAGAATAAATTGACATTCCACATCACTATTGTAATGTGTCAAACCGGCCATCATAGCGTGCCGCTAGTTTAATTACCTCAAATAACTACCGAAGTATGACCCAGCATATCTGTTTCTTATGTTTTAAAATGTGATGTCTTAAAATGAGTATTTGAATCATCATCATCATTATCAACCTTTAGGTGTCCACTGCTGGACATAGGTCTCCTGCATGGACCTCCACAGGCTTCGGTCTTGCGCCGCCTGAATCCAGCGGCTCCCTGCGACTCGTTTGATGTCGTCGGTCCACCTAGTGGGGGGTCTGCCAACACTGCGTTTCCCGGTGCGGGGTCGCCACTCCAGCACCTTGTGACCCCAACGACCATCAGCTCTTCGAACTATGTGCCCGCCCATTTCCACTTCAGTTTCGCGACACGCTGAGCTATGTCGGTGACTTTGGTTCTCCTAAGAATCTCCTCATTTCTGATTTGATCTCGCAGGGATATACCGAGCATAGCTCTCTCCATCGCTCGCTGAGTGACCCTGAGCGTTCTTATGAGGCCCATTAGTTAGCAAGAAAATTGCTATAATGTTACCCAAAGTATCATAATTTTCCCTATAAAATTCATTATTTGGCGTGCGCTGAGAAAACTATTGACGATACACAAAAATGATGTACTAAGTACATGATTAAAGTACTCATTATTTCCTACAAAAAAATCCGCAAGGGAGTATATCTAACTATGATACTTAAATCACAATAGTAGCGTTTGTGTTAATTTGTAACATTTGTATCGTAGTATTAATTCTTATTCAAATAAATAGTTTTATCATCAAGGTTATTTATGTAGCAGTAAAATACTTTTTAATTCATTCGAATCGGACATTTAATTTCGAAGTTATTACGAGTAAGGCTCAGTGCATACTAATTGTATTCGCCTATTGGCCTTCACAACAAAATAAAAAAGCCGGCCAAGTGCGAGTCGGACTCGCGCACCGAGGGTTCCATACTCCAAAAGTAAAAGTAAAACGATAATATTATATTAATTTGCTTATTTATCGTTAACTTTGTTTGTAGAGGTTTATTGTTAATATAAAAAAAACTATGCTAGTTAGAGCGTTGGTTTTATTTTTCCTGTAAAATATACATAAACCTCTATTGAAAATAATTATTTCAGATTTTTCGATTGGTAAACTTCGGAGATAAGGGGGGGAACGGTATTTTTTCAACATTTTGGCCAATTACTCAAAAACTATTATATCTAGAAATAAATAAAAAACTGTTTTAGAATGCACAAGTAAAGGCCTTTCATATGATACCCCACTCGGTATAGTTATCTTACTTTGAAATTTCAAGCCCCCGATTTTCCCCCTTTTTTAATCAAACTAAAATAATTTTCGCGTTGCTTTTATTTTTCCTGTGAAATATACATAAACCTATTATTTCAGATTTTTCGATTCGTAAACTTCGGAGATAAGGGGGGGGGGAACGGTATTTTTTTCGACATTTTTGGCCGATTAATCAAAAACTATTATATCTAGAAATAAATAAAAAACTGTTTTAGAATGCACAAGTAAAGACCTTTCATATGATACCCCACTCGGTATAGTTATCTTACTTTATTTTATTTTTTATTTATTTATCTTATATTTTGATTTAATTTGTATTCTATGAGGTCCGTGACTATTTTGGATGGATAAAAATAGACTTTCACATCACGACACTTTATTTATTCTATTCAAACGTTTACACAGCATTTTTATCACTTTACGACATTTTTACCAACCAGTGAACACAGACTACCGAGTACGCGTATCGTCTATGCCACAGATGGAAGTATGTAATTGTACCATAGATTCAACACGCCTCCTTACAATTATATTACTTCTTTATGTTCAACATTTCTCTAAATTTTATAAATTTAACATTTCCAAGAGATTTAGTGAATATATCCGCAATGTTTTCATCTGAATTAATTTTAACAATATCAATAAGACCAATTTTATAGCTTTCATGTACATAAAAATAGTTCACTTCAATATGTTTAGAGTTTTTAGTAAAATTGCCATACTTAGCAATACTTAATGCTCCAGAATTATCTTCATACATTTTAACAGGATTACAAATCTTAACAAACACATCATTACAAATACTTATTAAAAGATTTATCTCAGTTACAGCTTCTGACAGTGCAATATATTCAGCAAACGTAGATGATTTAGTTACACAATTTTGCTTCTTTGATTTCCAGTAAACAACATTACCAAACAATCTAACACAATATCCAGTAGTTGACTTACGATCTACAAAATCGCCTGCCCAATCAGCATCTACATAACAATCCATAATATCTGCTTTATCACTTTTATAATAAGTTAAACACAGATTTTTGTCAAATACAAATATTTAAGAACTCGTAAAGCATATTTAAATAATGTTTCATTATAACAATTTTGAAATCTTCTTAAGTAATTTACACTGAAAGATATATCTGGTCTTGTACCAGAACTGATATATAAGAGTGCACCAATCAAATTTCTATATTTAATATTCTCATTTACATCACTTTGTCCCAATTTTAAATTAATCTCCATTGGTGTTTTGTACAATTTAGAGTTTTCAATTTTATATTTTTTAGCGAGAGACTCAATATATTTTTTCTGACTTAATGTCATGATATTATTTTCCTTGTAATTATATTCAATATCTATACCAACATAATTTTTAACTTTACCCATATCTTTCATAACAAACTTTTCAGACAATTTATTTTTCATTTCTATTATTACACTTTTATCTTTACAGCAAATTAAGAGATCATCAACAAATAATAAAATGTAAACTTTCAGGTTATTTTGTTCTTTAACATAGAGACAATAGTCGTATTTGCTCCTACGAAAACCAAGAGTTATTATATAGTTATTAAAACATTCATACCAAGATCTAGGACTTTCCTTTAAACCATATAATGCTTTGTTTAATTTGTAAACTCTATCAGTATTGTCTTCAAACCCATTAGGCTGTTTCACATAAACTTTAGATAACACTTTACCATTTAAAAATGCTGTTTCTACATCCATTTGTTCAATTTCTAAAGAATTTTGACAACAATATGACAATAGTAATTTTAAAGTTTGCATTTTAGCAACAGGAGAATAAGTATCATCAATACAATTTGTTTGTTGGAAACCTCTAACCACTAACCTTGCTTTATAAACATTGTCCGACTTCTTTTTATACACCCACTTCACATCCAAAACTTTTTTGTCCTTAGGTTTACTCACAAGTGTCCACGTATTATTTTTAATGAGACAGTCCATTTCACTATTCATTGCAGATTGCCATTGTTCAGCATCATCACATGTTAGCGCCTCCTGAAAAGTAACTGGAGTCATTGCATCACAGTAGTTAACACTTACACAGTAATAACCATATTCTTCATCAAATCGTACTGGAGGTTTAATCTGTCTTTTAGACATTCTCTTTTCTTTAATTTCTTTATTTCCATCATTTCCTTTGGTTTCATTTGTAGTTTCATTCTCTTTTATTTTATTCCCATCTTCATCTTTATCTTCTTTATCTTTATTAGGTTCGTCTACTTCCTTATTTTTCTTGTCGCAATTATCATCAAAACCAATACATTTAATATCCTCCTCAATGATATCAACATGTCTTGCTACTATGACTTTATGATTTATCAAGACCCTATATCCAACATCTGTATAACCCAGTAGAATTCCCAATTCAGCTTTTCTATCCCATTTGGAGTTCCGTTTTTCTTCTGGTATTCTTACATATACTTTGCTGCTATACATTTTTAAATTATTTATCGATGGCTTTTTCTTAAAGAATATTTCATATGGAGTCTTTCTCTCAATGGTATTTGTCAATGTTCTATTTTTCAAGTATGCAGCTGCTTTAATAACTTCCGGCCAGTAACACCTGTCTATTTTTGCATCTGCCATGAGGCATCGTGCTGTGTTCATGATTGTTCTATTAAATCGCTCTGCAGTTCCATTTAGTTCATGTATGCAGGACATGGTTTAATCAATATACCTTTTTCTCTTGTGAAATTAAACATTTTAGCATTTATATATTCCATGCCGTTATCACATCTCAATTCTTTAATCATTTTTCCTGTTAAGTTCTGTACCTCATTTACATATTCCATAAAACAATCAAAAACTTGTCCTTTCGACTGTATACAATAGACTTTTGCTAATTTGCTATAATCATCAATAAACGATAAGAAATATTTTTCTCCACAATTTCCAACAGTCTGATGTGGCCCATTCAAATCTGTGTGTACCAGGTCCAGTATACTACTTGCCCGTTGCCTATTATTTCTGAATGGTATGTTACTCATTTTATTTCCAATACATGTACCGCATCTCATATACTCTGACTCTATTGAGGTAGGTATACCTTCTAATGATTGATTTTGACACATAGTATTTA
This sequence comes from Oeneis ivallda, assembly GCA_029955525.1. Lineage (NCBI taxonomy): Eukaryota > Metazoa > Arthropoda > Insecta > Lepidoptera > Nymphalidae > Oeneis > Oeneis ivallda. The sequence continues at coordinate 14,291,525 of JARPMR010000007.1, forward strand.
AGGTGTTGAAATTTATATGTCCTAAAGTCCGATGTAGTTTTTCTTTCATAGTCATGTTACTATTAGTTACAATTGCACAAATTTTATTTCCATTATTTTTCTTCCCAACATAACTAATCATCTTTAACAATCGATCTTCATTTTTTGCTATAGCTATTAACTGTCTAGATGAGTTATAAATTTTTGTTACATTTCCTTGTGATACAATTGAATTATTATCAGTAATCTTTGAGTAGCTTAGTAAGTTAGCTTTCATTTCTTTCACATAAAAAACATTATTTAACTTGATTTCAATTTTGTTACTGTACACCGGAAATAGTGCTGTAAAGTTACCAACCTTAGTTGCTTCTAAAATTCTTCCATCACCAATCTTAACATTCACTGGCTTCTCCAATATTATAACCTCATCATAATATTCATCATTATTAATAATATGATCAGTACAGCCACTGTCAAGCAACCAACTTATTTTTCCATCCTCTGAGTTCTCATTCACACTTGTCGCTGATGTCATATTATTTTCAATTTCAGTATTAAAATTATTTCCGGAATAGTCTCTATAATTATTCTGATGAAAATTTCCTCTATTTCCACGATATCCTTGATTATATGACCCACGTCCATGTTGATTAAAATTACTTGAAGATGCATGACCAAAATTACTACCATGGTTTGAAAACCTCTGGCCCCGATAGTTTGAGAACCTCTGTTTACAAAATTTCTGTTTATGGCCCTTTCTGCCACATGAAAAACAAGTTAATGGTGAAACTGATAAACTCGACTCTGCCTTAAAAACATTTGAATTACTATTTGGTACCTCTGATATTTTTCCACCTTTTCCATCCAAAATTTTCAATTTAATTTTACTTTTCAAAAATCAACAGTTCTATCCTTCTCAGGGTATATCTAATAGATCGCCCATATGGCTGAAGCTTGATGGTAATGCCCTCAACATATAGTTTAATTTTTCCTGCTCACTTAAATTCGCACCTGCCTGTTTCAACTCGTTTATAGATTTTTCAAAATCGAGAAAAAATTCGTTGACCTCTGAATAGTTTTTTAATTTTATGGCTTCAATTTTGTTTCTGTATACTATTTGCAATGCAGTTGACTTTTTTAAATACATTTCATCGAATTTTTTTAATATTTTGTATGACGTATCTTCTTCACATATGTACTCTAATTGTTTGTTCGTTATTGCGCCATATATATAATTTGTCGCCTGGATATCTTTCTCATCCCAGGATTTATCATCCGATTCACACTTTGCCCTTTTCACAACTTCTAAACATCCTCGATACTGAAGAAATTTCAAGATACGCATTTTCCAATTTGAGTAATCCGCCCCGTCAAACACAGGAATAATTATCTCATTTCTCACCGCCATTTTTCTTTCTGTTCAATTCCAGTCTCCGTACACTGCATTCAATTAATTTTAACCACACGACGCTACCATCTTATATTTTGATTTAATTTGTATTCTATGAGGTCCGTGACTATTTTGGATGGATAAAAATAGACTTTCACATCACGACACTTTATTTATTCTATTCAAACGTTTACACAGCATTTTTATCACTTTACGACATTTTTACCAACCAGTGAACACAGACTACCGAGTACGCGTATCGTCTATGCCACAGATGGAAGTATGTAATTGTACCATAGACTCAACAATTTATTTACACTTTATTCATTATGTAGCTTATTCTGAATTACTGTCTAAATATTCGTATGAATATTTAGACAGTAATTCAGAATAAGCTACAATCATGTCAACATTACAATGTCCTTAATATTAGTATCTATAATTCATAATTAAAGAATAATTATTCTAAAGATTATAAAACAAACAAAATAAAATAAAAAATTGAAAAATAATTATTGAATTGACAAATTAGAGATTATTATCCTTAAGGACACTCCCCAACACTATAATAGCATTTATTCAACAGCAAGTCGTGGATTTTCCTTTTGAAATTACTAATATTATTGCTTTTTATGTTATCCGGAAGTTTATTATATATATGAATTGATACAGTGTGAACTTTTCCCAAACATCTGTAGTCTTTTTTTTGAAATTTCAAACCCCCGATTTCCCCCCTTTTTTTAATCAAACTAAAATAATTTTCGCTTTGCTTTTATTTTTCCTGTAAAATATACATAAACTTCTATTGACCATAATTATTTCAGATTTTTCGATTGGTAAACTTCGGAGATAAGGGGGGGGGGGGAACGGTATTTTTTTCGACATTTTGGCCGATTAATCAAAAACTATTATATTAAGAAATAAATAAAAAACTGTTTTAGAATGCATTTAGGCCAAACTCTAGAAAATCTCCTGATGATGTATGTACAAGCGACTTTATAGAGCTGCCTGCACCCAAACCATCAGCCGATGGAGAAAGCAAGTGCTGGCGGAGAGCGGCGTGGGTGTGTTAGCGTTCGGCGCACACAGCACCTGACACGCCACCACGTCCGCGGCGCGCGCGCAGTGAGTCTCACTGGACGCCATCAGGAGGACTGTTGGTTGGTCAAATTGTCGCAGACGGTTGCTAAATTCTAGACATAAGCGCCCAGTGAGCGATGACGCCTGTTTCGCAAGATCGGTATGACTTCCTGCTCATTAATCCATAACCAGTTTATTAATTAATTATTAATCATTAAATGATTCCTAGTTTCTCGTAGAAATGATAACACTTGTTTGATTAATCATCTAATATCCTTAATTACAAAATTTTCATCTCTAAACATCTACATGTGTATATTTTATCTGAAGAATGAAACTTACTCTGCAAATACATAAACTCCCATCGTTCTCTGTTACGCATACATTTATTTTGGTAAAATTAAGTAGAATTGTAAAATTAAATAATTTCATATCTTACTACAACAAATGGCTGTTTCAGATTTTATTTATTGCGACTGTTATAATTTTAATATTTTCCATTATAATTTAACGAACGAACATTTTAATGAACACAGCAGAATAGCGCCTTAAGTTATCTTCGAATGAAACGTACTCATATTCTTTCTTCACTTACAGGTAAGTTCGTTTAATCATCAATTATAGTTTAGCATAGTACAGCTCTTAACTGCACTATGCACTTTATTTGTGTTTTTAAATAAAAGATGACAACACATTTACAAAATATTATTTTGTTATTGTCAGCACATCAACATACCAATGGACCGGCAGGGTCTCGGCGGAGAATTCCTACGATCCGATTACATATCAATTATCCTCAAAGCTGTTTTCCTTTACACAAAAAATATAGTAATATGATTGCTAAATTTGTCCGTCTAGTTATGGTTATTTCGTTTTTAAGAATATAAGCGTACCTATCTTATAATGTTAGCATCATAGAAGATACCCATAAAATATGCGTCATTGTATGTAATTGTAAGGTTATAATTTACTAGCTGATGCTCGCGAGTTCGCGTGGATGGTTTATAAAATTCCTTTGGAATTCCTTGATTTAATATAAAAAGTAGCCTATGTCACTCTCCAGGTCCTAAACTATACCCATGCAAATAAACACGTCAATCCATAGATCCGTTGCAGCGTGAGTGAAGGACAAACAAAAACACTTTCACATTTATAATATTAGTAAGATAGTTTTCGCAGCGTACGTCTAAGGATTTTCGGCGTTCCTATTGCATATTTTAACATTGAAAAGTAGTTATTGTGACATAACTGTAATAATTGGACATATGGTACCGCAGACTTTTTTGTAGATATTAATGTCTTCTATAAAAACGTATCACATCACTTTGCTCTATTATCAATAGTTTCTGCAGCGTAGGTGAGGATTTTTTAGTATTTTTCACACTTTGGGTTACAAGTTTTCATATGGATTCTAATGGTGAAAGAATTTTTCAAATCGGTCCAGTAGTTTTGGATTCAATTCAAACAAACAAACAAACAAACAAACAAACAAATCTTTCCTCTTTATTATATTAGTGTAGATGTAGATGTAGACAAGGTCCTTGTACCTAAGTATCTTTGCTAAGTAAGTATAGTTTGTTCAATTCCCAAAGACGCGCCAACAGTACAATAGTGCAAGTGTGCCTATTGGGTTCATTACCCGTGTTACTACCAGTCTTACTACTAGTATAGTAGCACTAGCACGGGATGTAGGTGCCTACCGTTAGAGTGTGCGTAGTGAGTAGGTACTTTCGTCAGGTACCGACTAATACACAAATACATAAATGGCGCAATCAACTGGAAGCACACTGGAAGTCGATTTGTTACTACATTAATTACCAATTAATACCACTAGGTCGAGGTGCACATGGCGAGCATAAAAATTGATAATATAAAGAACATCAATTTATAAGAAACGATTAATTATTGCTACCTACAAGTCTTTACTAAAACATCGACGTAACATTTCGACTTTCTGGAAGAAATACGAATACGTAATTTAGTTACTGTTTGAGATTGTTACTTACCAAAAGAGCGCATGTGCTGGCAAGCCCAAGGTGTATGTGAGAAAACATTGGTATCTTAAAAGAACGCGTCGCTAAGTGTCTCTTTGTGATGGGGATGAGGATCGAGTATCCAACTGGTGCAACTTCATGACACATCTTTGTGTGCAAGACAGCTTGAGCCAAAATTTCTATCTAAACAGGGTCACTAATATAATATGAAATTAATATACAAGTAGAGTCGCAGTGTCAACGCATGTTGTACTAATACTCGTTGCATCAAAAAAAATACCTTCTGCAGGTAGGTACCTAAATATAAAAGCCACGATGCACATCATCATTGTCAGTAACAGCTCGGTATTTCTTGAATAAACTTGTCTTAACTAGGTATATCTCGATCGTCATCATGAAGTTGTTTTTCCGTAAGAATATTGTTTTAATTCAATTAATAAAAAGTTCGTGACTCCAAATTGAGTTAAGTTTTAAAACACGCACGGGAAGCCTTTGTTATCCCGTGATTAAATTTAACCTTTCTTTTAATCTGTACAAATAACAAGTTAACCCGTTGCTCCGTTGCTGCGTGATTGAAGGACAAATCAACAAAAAGTTACTCCCATATTTAAAATATTAGTATCACTACTATCAATATCATTAAATTTAGCCTATGATTCGTACAATTTGCATACTGATAGTGGTGGTATTCACACACACCACCACACGCGGTCCTCGAACTCATCTGCCAACGACCAGAACCTCTTGACTGCGATATCATCTGATGGTAAATGACGATGCAGTCTAAGATGGAAGCGGGCTAGCTTTAAATGTTAATGGCAGTTTATGGCAGTTTTAATTAAACGAATCCTACACGTCATCGTGCCGGAACGCTTAATAGCTTGGGCTGCCGCCGTCTTTCGATGGTAGGCTGGTAACTAGCCACGGCCAAAGTCTCCCACCAGACAACTAAGCACACCTTAAGATTGTCAGTTTACTTACATAATATGTACCTACGCTTGCTACGCTTAAAAGTAAGGTGTTCAAGCATTGCTTACACTTTTTATTTCAGTTATCTTCACTTTTATAGCCGTCGCGTTTGGTGCGGCTCAAGTCCAGGCCTGCATCTGCACTGAAGACTACACGCCCGTTTGCTCGACTTCAGGAAAGACTTACAGTAACCGATGCGAGTAAGTTACCAGATAGATTTAGGAGTTAGACGATTTTCTTCTCGATGCGGGATCTACACTGGCCGATTTTCTGCAAAAATCCATTTCAATAGGTTGCAGATGGCTAAATCGACCAGTTGAAAGCTTCTATATACAGACCAGTGGACTTGCAGACTACAAAAGTCTGTGTTCTTTTACTTCCCTTTCCTTTTATAGAACACATCGAGATAGTTTTATAGAGATATATTGTAACAGAAGAAAATAAATTACTAACTGCAATGCACTAAGAGTCGCTTATAGTTACGGAAGGATGTCGTTATAACACTTTGATGACAGTTACTTCATCACTCATTAGACATATTTAATTAATATTCCCAAGTGAAGGAGTAACACAAGGAACGCTAATTTGGTCTCGTAGTTATTTTATATTTTTCTTTTCGTATGCGTATATAAAATTTTAAACCAAACATTACTTACTTGCTAAGCACACTCATCTTTGACTAGAATTATTTAAAAAATGTTATTTATTATTTTCAGGTTAATCTGCGCTGGAGCGGAGTTTATGCGTAATGGAGCATGTTAAAAAATCTCAAAGGATGCGAAATTGATTTTAAAGGTCTAAAAAATCTCTTTATGAACCAAAGAGATTTTTTGTAACTATTATATTTTTAATTTTTTTTTATATAATTTTTAACTTTTCTACTATCCTGAATATTTTTAAAATTAAATTTGTATGTGTACTCATATCTACAAATAAAATGTGTTAAAATACATTATTATTTAAAAATATACTGGATTTTCATTGTCCTTATATTGTCTAGGTAAATTTACTGAAATTTTAGGGAATATAAGGCAGCTACGAATGAGATCTTATACAATAATTATAATATCATAATAATGAATAAACTTAAATTATAATAATTATATATAAGTATTAATTAAACAAAGAAACGTGTACACGAACATTTTCAACGTTGATATTGTCACGTACTGTAATTTATAGCGATCTGAATCAAAATTGATTTATTCTATACAAAACTCACTCAAATATTATAATTAATGGTGATATTAATTAAATTTCAACATTTGTAAAGAATACATTAAAGAAATACAAAAAACTATAATCTATGAATTATTTTGTTTCAAATAATGTTTGTAATCTTTATGTTAAATGTTCCAATTTTTTGTAACAGAAATTGAACAAGCTAACATGGAATTCCATCTTAGAAAAACAGACAAAATAGAGTTACTAGTAAGATATATACATTATTATAACTAGCTTTTGTCCGCGACTTCGTCCGATTGGAGTTAGGGTTTTAAAAACGTCGTGGTAACTCTCTGTTTTAACGAGATAAAAAGAAGTCAAACTCTCCAAAGTCTTCAAATATACATACACTCATGCACAAAATGTTCTTACTTTTTAGACCTATAATAAATTTATGTTTTAGACTTGATTGCTCGAAAGATATTGTACGTGAAAAGACAAGCTCTTGAAACTAAAAGCTGTCTATATTCTGTCAAATATCTACAAAAATAAGTTCAACGATTTGTATGAAAATGTTTGAGCCAGCATAACTTACGTATCTTTACTCGTATTTGTATTGGCCCTGCAGCACTCTATGGGAGACTGCTCTTTAGAGTTGTACGCTGTGAAGAAATCCACTTTAAACGCACTTTGCCACATACAAAGATTTAGGATTGGTGGCTTAATGTGAAGCGACTACAATCCCAAATCTATATGGGCACATACATTAACTTCTTTTTCAACCACTTGCTCATAAAGTGGCTCTAATTTCACTTCAATTAACACCTATCATCAAACTGTGACTTTTTCATTGCTATTATTCACAAGTGAGTTATAGAGTTTTTTATTTTATTTTATTGGTTGAGTTGCTTTGTTCTTAAAAAAGTTTCGATACAAAAAAGATCGTGTTCAATAGTACAAATAAATTAATGTACCTATTGCTTGCTCATTTCATGCAAATTCGTATTTAAATAGATAATTTCAACTTGTACGTGTTTAATAAATAAAACTTTCACTCAAACATAACTTTTGTTTTTTCTGTAATAAAGAAAACTTGAAATTCCCCATTTTGTACGTGGCTAAAACGCTATCCGCGAAAAGCCAAAAAAAAGAAACCTCATTCTTTTAGTCTATGGCCGATCGCCATTATAAGATGCGCATAGGAAAACTGATTAATTTTTCCCGCCATCGCAATTTATCACAACTCGTTTTCACTGTTGAAATTACAGTTATTTATTAATTAAAATGTCTACAAGTACTAATTATGAAGAAAATGATTTATTTTGTACACCGCCCGATGTAAGATGTGAAGTCCTTAACGTTATGGAAAGTTTACTACCTGAAAACTCCAAAGAAAAATATCTATTGGCGTACCAAAATTTCATACAATGGCAAAACAACTAGAATACGCAGTCTTTTTCAGAAAATGTGTTCATGGCGTACTTTAAAGAATTATCTTCTAAGTACAAATCTAGCTCTTTGTGGTGTATATACTTAATGTTAAAAAGTACAGTCCGAACAAAGAATGCAGTGGACTTAAAACATACTCTAATTTGTCAGCTTATCTAAAGAGACTATTCGATGGACTTAGAAAATCAAAGGTTTTAGCGTCTGACGATATTGAAAAATTTATAAAAGATGTCCCAGATAACCAATATCTGGCTACTAAGTTTAGTTAAAATATTTTTTTTGTATTATTTTCTTCACAAGTGTGTTGAAAAACGTCGTATGATACACGTGTGTATTGATGATTACCGTCTTCGGCTATCTTAAGACCCTCACTTAACGGCTCGGGTCTCAATGGCGCCTCAGCGGTAATCACCAACATTACACACTTGTACCATAATGTACTATTATCTTGCATTTATTCTTAATCTTTTAGCGTCGACCAGCTGAAATTTGCAGAAATTAATTTGCTGCGAGTGATTAATGATTAAGATTATACAGCACAATTGACTTGTCAGAGCTGAAATTTGCAAATATTTAGTTACTAGCTGCCCGGACAGACTTCGTTCTGTCAAAAGTTAAAAGTAAAAATTAAATTTTTTTTGTTTGTTTTTTTTTTTTTTTATTAAAACCTTCCGTGGACCTTAAGGAACATACAAAAAAATAAATTAACCGAATCGGTCCATCCATTCTTGAGTTATGCGCTTACCAACATTCATTTTTATTTATATAGATAAAGATTCTTTGACTACGATCTGCTTACTCCTTTGACATTAAATATAATAAGTCTATGGCCTACTCGTTTAAAACTGCTGTTCTTTTAAGCTTTTTAAAATTGATAAATTACCTTTAGACTTTTAATGATTGCGTGAAATTATGGTGCTCCCATGCAGAACTTACAGATTATTATAACCAATAAATTAACAAACATAACTTATATTTTGGTAAACATTTTTAGACGATGATAATACTTTAAAAAAACTTAATAAAAACTTTCATACATTTATATTGTATAACACTATTCGTTACTATAAGTTCCGATTTGATGATTATATTTTAAGACATTATTTTCAAAACTCTGTCTTCGCATTTCATCGTCAACATCATTATCAACCCACTATTGAACGCAGGTCTCCTTTCAGAGACGGGTTATAAGCCACCACGCTGGCCCAATCGAATTGGCGGACTTCACACACCTTCGAGAACATTATGGAGAATTCTAAGGTGTGCAGGTTTCCTCACGAAGTTTTCCCTCACCGCTATCATCTTTGCATTATCTTATTATAAAATAGTTTTTAACTTTTAAACAATTTGTATTTACTCCTAATATATTATATTGTTTTCTTTATTTGCATTGCACGATATTGAATATAATACAACACATTATATTTTCTTATCGTGCTAAATACAAAATTATGTGGCTGCAAATAAAATGCATGCAATAAGGAGAATACCTCTAAAACTACAAAGTTTGCACCTTAATTTAATACATAACAATCTTTTCCAAACGTGAAACTTTCCACTTCAATTCAGCGTCAAACTTGTGCTACGAGTGGGTACGACACTGCTGCAACAAAATCTAATTTCATTAAACGAGCATGTTGTAGTTACCCTCTTAGTTGTAGTCTGCTTGTAGTTACTTATTACACATACTTACATACTTGTAAGGGTTTACTTCTGCAGTCACGTACTTCGTAAATATGGTCACGCAAGTATCAGTAGTCCAAAATACATAAATCTCGTAGTAGCTTTGTAAAGCGGAAGGACTGGGAGCTCTTTGCATTAGGTATACGTACGTACTGGTGGTTCGCCCTGAACTGAGACCTCGCGGTATCCCATAATTCCCATAAGGTATAAGGTTAACTATATTATATTGTAATTAAAACGCGCCGAATCTGATGACGTCAATCGTCATCTGCTTTCGTGGATGGGATGCGTATTTACAATATTAAAGACAGCGCCATCTAGTAACAGTATAGTGAAGTTTTGTTAAAAACATTGATGCCCATTAAAACTCAAATAATTTCGTTTCTTTATAATATTTATCTAATCTTAGTATTTGTTGTTCAAGTACAGAATATAACTCACATTATGTGTAAGTTTCAAGTTTTAAAACAAAGTGGTTTTAGAAATCTAGCCTCGAATACAATCTCCACTTTGAAAGCCCCCCATTTCGTATGGGAGCCCCCCTGAAATAAAGATTTTTATAACTTTTTAAGCCATTTTCGGCTGGAGGCCATCGGTTTACATATCATATTATCTAAAACTGAAGTAATTACGTTCAGTAATTCAGAAGTTATAAGGCTGTGACAGACGGACGGACGGACAAGTGCAAATCGCTCTAGTAAACTCAGAGACCTTCGCTTCGCTCGGTCGATTACGTATTACGTACTGGATGCCAGCGATTTCAACCGCGTAGATGTAGGTTTAAAAATCGCTCAAGAACCTTTTGTTTTGCCAAGATAATAATAATATATAAAAGTTCTTTTTAAAAAACTTCTGACTTCAAACGCTACTACAAATGTTGGCAACACCACGCGTTTCGTGTGTTGGCAATACCACGCGCGACGATCTACGACGACGACCGACGCTAGCGCCACCTCGGCAGTTGTCGGCAGGCGTGACGTCAGCTTCGCGTCACCCGAAGAGGGGAAAAGATGGCCGCGGTTGCCTCGGTGGGAGAATCACGCGGCGGGTCATTCCACAGATTAGAGGATACTACGTATCAGATGGCTCACGGCCATACAAATTTTTATCCCTTAGAATCAAAGCCAGTGATTGGCTGGCTGCATCATTTTGCTCTAACCAATAGCATAGCATTTGTTTTTTTTTTAAGATTGGTGCTCTGGGTTCTTATTTTTTGTGAAAAGAAGCTTTGGATACTTGCATTTTGGACTCTTTTACAGTCCCGGTCATGGAACTAGGAATTACGACTACGTCTGCCCCGGCACCCCCCTACTATAGGTATATAGGTACTATAGGTTCAAATTATGTCTAGCGCATACATACAACTCTTTTTGTATTCTCTACTCTCTATTCTATACTCAATTTGTATTGCAGTATATTAATGCGCTCAAAAACAACAAAATAGTTGTAAAACTAAAACTTGTATGTATGCGATAGCCTTAAGGGTCTAAGTAATATAACAGTACTCTTCAGGTATTTATTTATTTCTCTTTTTCAATTTCTTTTTAAATTTGATAAAAACATACTGTTGCATTTCTTTGCCATCCAGTCAAGCAATATCTGATAAAATTTTATTTATAGTATTGCACCAATTTAAAATACACATTTTTATTGTGTATGAACGCAAGGTGTGAAGTACTTTTTTTTTTATGAGTTTGACAACTTATTAATTTGTCATTATTAATTTTAATGTCCGTGCTAATTGTTTAGAGTTGATGGCAATGCATCTGAAAAATAACAATTTGTTTATCATACATTATCAATATTATATTATTATTATCCAATACATTTCATATTATTAAGGCCCAATTTCACCAACGTAAAATAAGTCTTATCCGAGCATAAATTTGATATTTTGACAGTATTTTCAATACAAGAACTGTCAAAACGCCCAATTTATTCCTGGGATAAACGTCACTCGACGTTGGTGAAATCGGCACTAAAAGTAATATTATAAATTCAAGTGTGAAAAATCAGTACCCATAGGCAATTTAAATACCAAATGTTAATCTGCAAGGTTGCTGGTAATATGTAAGAAATAAAAAGTTATATGTATTGAGTACCTGATGAAATACTTTGTTGACATTCTGCAGTAGAGTTATCTATCAATTTCCTTTTAACATTCTTTTGTCCTTCACTGTATTACATACAGACTTTTCTTTGAGGAGTGGACAAAAGTTTCTCTGAAAATAAAAGTTACTTATGTATAATTAAATATTCATATTTTTTATGAAATAATTGATTGGACCTAAGTTTGTATAGAACTTACGAGCAAAGAGATGAAAATAAAGATTATTACCCAATGAAATATTCTGTTGACCTACTGTAGTACAGTGTTCCACCAATCTTCTTTTGGAAGTAAATGGCACGGCTTCTGAAAAACAACAGTTTGTTTATCATAAATATCATCAACATTATATTATTAAAACTAAAATTATAATTTTGAGTGTGGACAATCAGTACCCATGGGAAATTTAAATAATGTTTATCCGCAAGGTTGCTGGTTATATGTAAGATAATTTAAGTAATATATTGTAGATGATTAACCAATTTTCAACCCAGTTTCAATCGAAGTCAGTTACTAAATAACTTTCTCAAATAACAGTTAAAAATATTTTCTAACCTAAAAGCCCCTTATTACTTGATGAATGTGATATTTGCAGGTCTTATTTAGAATCCTATCAGTCTTGTTATAATCATAATGTATCATACGAGCATAGCAATGATTTTGATTCTCTGGTCCTGAAAATAAAAGGGATTCATTTATAAGCCTAAGAATTTATTAACAAAGGTTCTAAGCTACCTATGCTTTAAATAGATTATTCACCTGGCTGATTCTGAATCAAGGCATTACATATCTATGTAAGCATATACACAAAAAAACTAAATTTCAACTTACTATTGTCTTCAGGATCCTCCAGAAGAGTGGATGGAGTGCCACTAAGGATCTCAGATTCCAAGAATAATGTAGGAAATGCTGTTCCAATAATACGTTGATTTTTGTGTCGCGAAACGTATTTCAAAGTGCTTATGACACACTTGCAAAAGCCTAAGTTCGGTAACACGTTTATGTCGCAAATCGTCACAATTAATTAACCTAAGCCACTTTTGGAGTCCTTTCAACATTGTGGAAACATATGCAATATAGCGTCCTCTCGCGAATTATTACAACCAGGCACACAACACTTGCAATACATCTCAATAAATTGAGATATCAGTTGCTATTATGGGAACAAATATACGGTAATTAATCAACGCAACCACTCTGAACTCACAACTCACCATTAAAAACAAATAAAATAAATGCCAACTCCTAACTAAAATGCCGTCGGGTAAAATGTTGAGATCACAGAATAAAATACGTAGTCGTAATTCCTAGTTCCATGATAAAATGGATGTCACAGATGGTCACGTGGTGTTCAGAATTGTCATACATCATTTTGCTACGGATTTTGTAGGGGTATGGAAATTTGTAGGGGCGTGAACTGCCCGTGGGTCATTCTTTGCTGGGACTTCGAGAACGTCACTACCATTTAGAGTTTAATAGGCCTAGTGTGCAAGTCAGACATTATACCTATAAATTAGTATCTCAGTGTGTTTAAGTTTATACAAATTATAAAATAATTTTAGTTTGTACCGGTATGTTGATTTGTTGAACACGGGCGGGCGTAAATAGAAACGATGAAATGAATGCGCCACGCTAGCCATAATTTTAGTTTATACAGGGTGTCAGGTACCTATGTTGAAGTTGGACTATCGTTGCGGTTTCATAATGGGACCAACCTGACGGTATGAAATTTCAAATAAAAAATTAATATTGAAATCGGTTCAGATTTGACGGAGTTATGGAGTAACATCGACAAAAAATACGCGTCGAATTGAGACCTCCTCCTTTTTTGAAGTCGGTCAAAAAGTGCCTATGTCGCTCAGCCCCTCAACTATACCCATGCAAAAAATCACTTTGATGGCTTAGAGGTGAACCGATACATCACGCCTCGCGGTTTTGACTTTCGACTATGAATTAGTGTGAACAACTTCTTCTTGCCATTTCTGTAAAAACAGCACTTATGAGGTGCTAGGTTTTATATAAGACTTCTTTTTACTTTAATTACTCTAGTCCTTACCTCGTGTTTATGATCCTTCTTGAGAGACCCGTGACCTCCGCCTGAGCTCTGTACGGTATTCATGGTCACTTAGAAAAATAAACGGCAATTAAAACTTAGCATACATTTTCCGTAACATTTTTTCCCCCCAGTGGAAATCTCTGATTTTTATGTCCAACGATGAATTTTAATAATTTAAACTTTTTGTGTTCAGTGTATAAACTCTACCGTTAAATGGACAATGTTACTACGATAGGCACTGTTCAAACCAAAATCACAGCACGTCACATAATTATTTAATTCGATTCGATTTATTTTTCAAAGATGTTTTTTTGGTCATTAAAATGGTTTTAGGTATTCATTCTTGTTACTTGTTTACTTCTACGTAAAATTGCATAAAAGTATTAAAAAATAATTTCCCCGATAAAATATTATTAGGTAATAATAGGTACGACAGTAGGTAGTAGGTATATATACTTGTTCAATACAAAGGTAACACGTAGTTAAATTTTTGATATTATGTTGTTAATTTATGTTTTGACGTAGTGAGATACCTATTTTATTTTTCTGTCATATATGGGTAGTTGAAGGTCTACTAGCTCTAGGCGGATTAAGCAGCATTTGGTACGTAGAATGAAACCCTGGGTAATGGAATTTACATAAAATTTTATATATTTCTTAGCAGAACTTAATTTTCTTAATCGCAAAAAATGATAAATATATTTAATTGTCTCTCCCAAGCTTTGGGACTAACAGAAATGAGATACGAAACTAAAAATGTAAATGACATTTACATTTTGAATATAATTTTCGTCCCTCTTTAAAGCCGGCAAACGGTTTATCTCGTCAAAAAAAAAGGTGAAAAAATAAATACATATTGAGGTTATGTGAAAAAAGTCTAAATGCAAATGTTGTAGATCTTTTTATTACCTAAAACTTTGCCATTTAACTTTTTTCCATAGGACTTGTAGTTTTTCCGGAAATCGAGATAAACCGTTTTTTTACCCTTAAACCCCCCCCTCCCCCCACTTCCCGACCTCAGATCGCCCGTAATTTATTTTTCCTTTCATTTTTGTTGCATTCTCTTTGTTTTCCAATGGGCTTCATCCTACTATAATTTTTTTTGTTTTCAAAAATTATCTATCCTGGACTATAAGGAACCAAAACCTATAAGAATAATGTACTTAGATATGATATTAGATTCTATAACTCAACTCAACCCAACTGTGGTATTTTGATGCGTATTTCCGCAGATTTTTACCTAAAATTCAGTCGTTAAAGATTTTTTGTCCCCAGCTTTCGTTCCCCGATTCGTTTATTCGCGAATCAACTGGATTATTACTAGGTATGTATCTACGTTCATGTTCCTTTACTAGATTTATTGCACTAATTTAAAAATAAGGTTTAAGTACATTAAAGTTATTTATATAATTATGTATTGGAATTATTTAAAATTAAAATTTAATTTAATTTAATTTAAGATAAAAATGCGAAGTTTCCCCTTTCTATTAAACACGTCCTTATCTTTCCTTAATTTCATTATATGACTCAAAAACCGAAAAACCTTTTTTCCCATTTCATAATGTGTGAACCCGCTTAGACCCTTACTTTATACGAATCAAAGCAAAAGTGGTCGTAAGCTGGTGATAAAAGTTCATTATGATCATAAATTATAGAATGAATTGTAATGTTCTTAAAAGTATAATATCACCGAATTAAATCTTAGTATAACTAAATACTTTGACATGCCAACACAGCTGTCCTTTGAAAACACCAAGTACGACTTATCTCGGAGAGAGATGAAGGTAGCACTCCAGTGAAAACACCGTAATCTCAAAAGTCAGCACGAATTTCCTTGAAAATAACCAGAACAGGGCTGGCAAAATTGTCATTTTCTCTCAGATTGTTCTGATAAGATTATAAAATCTTCTTTTTCTAGGATATAAGAATTATCAATATCCGTCCGAATTTATCTCCTGTCAAGTTCTTAATTCACTTTAATTCGTTGATAATAATAAGAAAAGAAAGAATAGACAAAAAGATTATAAAAAAAATTACTACTTTTTACAATTATTAGATTTATATATTCATAGTTAATTTAAAAGTAATTTTTTATTAGATTTATATATTCATAGTTAATTTAAAAGTTATTTTTTATTAGATTTATATATTCATAGTTAATTTAAAAGTTATTTTTGATGTTAGAAGTGATTGATAAAAGCTAGTTGGAGAATAAGCGTGGATTGCTTTAATTATGAAAAAATTAGGAGAAACCAAATAACTAATTCTGAGCTCTTGGCTCCTATAGCACGGTATCATAGTGATGATTAATTTTGACTTGATGAATCGCATATTTGTACACTTATTTTGGCGCCGAAAATATGAACTGGAATGATGTCCTATCAGTATCAAGGCAATGTGCGTGGAAAGTCGACTAAAATTCATGTTAGAAACTAAAAACACCAATAAACTTTTATCAACCCTAACTTTAGGTGCATTGCTATCCGTCGGGACAAGGTGATGTTCCAGAAGTTTACAATTAAAATGGGACTTTAGAACTAGCTTCCAGATGGTGTTGCTTAGTCAGCAGAATCTGTATTATATTGCACTGCATAGATACGACGTGACTCTAAAGACTAGGTACTTGCAAAATACCAGTATACGTAAGTCAATTCACAAAAAATACAATCAAGATCCATTGAGAAATTCATTTCATTAAGGTACCAATTTCTATTATTTTGCACCTCTTTTGTTATAGGTAATAGTATTAAAGCTAAGCGGAGCGGAATCTTTGTTTAGTGTGCCGCATTGAATAAATCTTTTGCACCATAAAATTATGCTTATATGCATATTATGTTGCAAAAGAAAATAACATGAGTGTCTGTAAAATTTCAAAATGAGAAAGAAAAAGAGTGAGTACAACAGAACATAGATATAAAACTTAAATAACAAAATATTGAAATAAAGAAGATATAGCAGGGGTTCTGCTGGGTAGTTTTAGTACCTAGTTTAAGAATACTCTACGATAAAATAAGTACGATACTGGACTATACTTCAAGTCAAACAACTTGAAAAACTTACATTTCTAGCTCACTCTTGCGACTTCAACTGCGTGGGTTAAGGGTTTAAAAAAAATTCAAACAACCAACAGAGTATGCTGTCAACCTGTCAGTTAATCATAGTACTGATTTGTTGGTATTTATGGTTAGATTCCAATCTACAGTTAAAATGTTGTTTCTGCGTGGATTTAGGTTTGAATAAAAGTGTTTTTTGTAATATAATCGATTTTCTTTCACATATAACTTGAAAAAGCTAGGTACTTACTTGTATAAAAACTTTCATTCCCTATTAGAGAAACCGAAATCTTAAGGGGTGGGGTTTTCAAAAATCCGATCTTAGTGAGTACCTACCCATGTCATAAAAAGAGCGTACTGTCATCATTTCATATTTCTAGCTTCAGTAGTTTCGGATTGGCAGTGGTGATCCAATTATATATAGTTCTTTTATAATATATAATGTAGATAGAAAAAGATACCTAAAATAAAAGATTAGAGTGGCTGATTTACAGTCTCTTATTCTACGTTCAAATTGGTTTTGTTTTTCCGAGTTGTGTTTCAGTTCTGGCAACTCTGGCCAACTCCAAACTTTTGCAACTCGTTGGCTTGAATACAAAAAGCTTCGCAATTAGGTTTTATTGCTATCAACGAGAGTGGATTACTAATTAAAAATAAAAACGATTGTATTTTGTACATTTAATGTTTATGTAGATAAAATGGTGCGACAACTAATTAATTATTAAAACAAAAATTAATTAATTTGTTGCCAATCTCTCAATGACAGTAAAGAAAACTTTATTAAATATTTCGGCAGATCGTAAAATGGCATGCCGAACCACTTATAACGTGGCTTACTAAATGTCGTGCCGACCCCATATAGCGTGGGATAAGTACAAGGAAATGATGATGAAATATTTCGCCAAAGTTGCCTTGTTTGTAAATAAATAGGGAACAGGCACAATAACTTTCTTAATCTTAATATATATAAATTACGTGTCACGTTGTTTGTCCGCGATGGACTCCTAAACTACTGAACCGATTTAGATCAAACTTCGTAACTATCTGTAATTTGGTCCAAATTGAAAGATAGGATAGTTTTTTTTTGATTAGGATAGTTTATTTGTTTTATTTATATAGATAAGTTGGCGGTACGAAGCTAGTTAAAACTAGAATTAAAACAAAACAGCGAAGAAATATTTCATGTTTTGTTAATCAATCTTCTGTTTACATAAAACCCTCGTAACATACATAATATTAGCCCAAACAACTGATAGACGTTGGATTGCAAATTTGCAAAACAGTCTTTGTAGAACATCTAACAGGTGGACTGAAGATTAGCGATTTGCTGGAAGCAGCTGCACATGGAGCATTTCTGCAGCGAAAATTAACAACCCTAGGTGAGTACTTACTTTATCGAGTTATGTGTAAGTGAAAAGTATGACAGATATAAATGTTCTAAATACAATACTTGAAAGTGTCTAAATATAGAAACTCTGAATAGAAAAAAAACGTCGCTGACGAAGCAACAGCTGCTTTGAGAAATATTCAGAAGAGGTTCGTGTTGTTGAGAAGCGTTCTTAACGCCACATTATCTATTCAAATGGATTGGTTTTTGTTTCGAGTTATTTACTGTGATATTTATGTGTGATATTTATTAAAAAACTAGTTTTTCCATTTTTATTTACGTCTATAGTCTTAGAAAAACTCTGAATAGATCTTTTTCACCCTCCTGTTTTTCATAAATAATACTTAAATATTTGCTATACAAACTTACGTTTGTTCAAATACTGTCACATAAATAAAATATTTAATAATACAGTTACCCAGGTAATATAAAATTGTTTCTATTCGCAGTTGCGAAGACAAGCATTTTTATTTATTTATCTTATGTGCGCCATTTTGTGTTGTTGAATCGGTCAATTTGTTTATATTGGTTATGAGTGTGTTTTTTAGGGTTCTGTAGTAAACAAGGAACCCTTATAGTTTCGCCATGTCCGTCCGTCTGTCTGTCTGTCTGTCCGCGATTTAGCTTAGAGACTATTGTTACTAGAAATCTGTAATTTGACAAGGGTATAAATATCAATCACGCTGACAAAATCGTGAAATAAAATTGTGAAAAATAATTTTTTTTAGGGTACCTCCCCTACATGTAAAGTGGGGATGATTTTTTTTCTCGTCTATCCCATAGTGTGGGGTGTCGTTGAATAGGTCTTTCAAAAATATTGTGGGTGTGGGAACATCATTTTTCAATTCAGGGATCCGTTTCTGAAATATGATGTTCTAAATTGCTAAATTTTATTAGAGTCAAGTGTCCCCCCCCTCTGCCAGCTAAATGGTTGTATATAGGATACAAGAAAAAAATTCACAGCAATAGTATATATAATGAATTTTAAAGGAAAAGTATCACGACTAAGTAGGGTTCATTAGTTAAGGAGTTATATCTGTTCTTTCTAAGTTAGGTATTACACGTAGTGTAAGTTGCATATTTTGTAGAATATTATAGTATTTTAACCATGGAACTCAAAATGTATTCAAAATTCATAAATAAAACAAAAGCACTATCCTAGGTCAGCAATAATATTTGAGACTTTCAACTACGGAACCCTACACTGCGCGTGACCCGACACGCACTTAGCCGTTTTTTTTCTATTTGTCTTTGATTATGAAAAATGGCTTCTATATTATATAAAAAATTAATTGTGAGGGTCGGTAAGCCAACGAGTATCAGCGCAGGCGGCCTTTACACTTCTCGTCGTCACGTCATTCACATTTGTATTGTGTTGTTTAAATTATTTAAACTGTCTAATTATTTAATCATATAAGTTGTGTAATCGATGTCATTATATAGTAAAAAATAAGTATGCACCAATACATATTAGGTATAGATTTACATCTCTGCTCAAATGTTCATATGGCATGTATCAGCTAATGATACAAACCGGTCGTTAGCAAAACACGCGATCGTTTGTTTAATAAAATATTGTTTTTAATTTTGATGAGAGCCTACAAAAATTTGCGAGAATAGAAGTATGAATGAATATTGAAGATGTGGTAACGCTCATTGACACTCACTGAAAGGATGATGATAGCTCAGAAAATATGATAATAATTTTAACTGCGTCGTTAGTCTCGTGGTAAGGATCTCCGACTGCGGATGACAAAGTTCCGAGTCGACAAGGGTTTGATCTCTACTTCGAGCCAAGACTGTATTGGGTTTTTCTGTCAAGCAATTCTCATTTCTATGAAGATTGGCCGATGTGACCGGATTCCGTCGGGGGGACGTTATGAATATTAATTGTTATTGAAGGGAATCTAATACAAAATACATCATTTTATTGTTTGTAGATGCCAAAATATTAAATGTCATGAAATTCTTCCTTTCCTTCCTAAACCCTTACTAAACACTAGGAAAAGCTATTTGAGGTGTGGTTTATGGAGATTCTCGCTGGATACTTGCGTTTGCCAATCGTGCCAACTTTGACGATTAAGAACTGATTAGTATAAGTCACAAGAGCTATGCGTTTTTACTTTAATATTCGACAATAACCTATTTGCGAACTAGAAATGTGGATATGGTTTTAAAAGCCCATATTATTAATATTTGACATCGGTTTAAACATCTCCTCGTTACTTTTCATACTGAAACCGGCTGAATGGCTGTACCAGAATAAAGTACGAAATCATAATTCTTATTATGTAAATACGAGGACAGGATGATGCAGCATTTTTTAAGTAAGTAATCTTCAGTAGAGCTAAACATTTTACTTTTCTTTTGACATAACATAAGTAGGTCATGAGTTTAAATTAAAATTTTACAGGCGGCCACTGAATATATTATACGGCTAGGGGTACGTAAATTTCGCAAATAAAAAAATCGTGATTTTGCATTAAAAAAAACTCAAAATAGAATATTTCGCATTTATTTCGCAAAAAAAAAATACAGTGTTAAAAACTCAATGAAAGGCTAGCATTGTTGTAATTTCTACATTTTCATCTTTCATTGTTTGCCTGCGATCAGCGATCATGGTATAATTTATACCTATTGAGTATTGGCGCTTTTTTTATCGGAAAACTTCATTCATTTAATAAATAATTATGTTAGATTAGAGCGTCTTACTGCACGCAATAATACTTAATGGTTACATATTTTCCAACCATCGCGCTGGTCCGACGACATCGTCAAGCTTGTAGGTAAAACTTGGTTGACACTGGCACAACAACGAGAAGAATGGAGTGCACATGAGGAGGCCTATGTCCAACGATGGATTACATGAGGCTCGAAAGGAAGAAGAAAGAAGAAGTTACATATTTTAGAACTCCATATAGATATATAAAAATTCACGCTCGTCAGTCAAATGCTTTATTAGCTCAGCTAAATGACACCTCATTAAGAGATTAAAGAATACTTAGTCATGACTCATTACTTCATTAGACTTAAGAAACATTAACGTCTTTGAGTAAGGCAGGTAAATAACATTTTCAGCTTATATTTTTTCAGCATAAATGCATCACAAATTCAGGTTTGTCAATATTTTTCTTAGAACAAATTTTTAGACAATTTTACTTAGAGATTTTTTTTATATATATAGAGTTACAGTAACAAGATATAGAAAATAATATGCTTATCGCTTACCCCACACTCAATGGAAGCGTTGGATGATAAAATTTAACACGGGCACCAAGCAATAGAAGTTGAGAAGTTGTTAATACCACAGCACCGCTTTACCCTCACGCTTCGTATTCGTAATTCATTGCAGACAGACAAAATTCAGACAAAACCGATATCTTCAAAGGGAATGAATATCTTTGAGGACAATTTTATTTAGGAATAGAGGTTTAGGGAATCTGCGATATCAAATTTATAAAATTAAATATATCGGTTTGGGTTCGCATAATATTAGAGATAAACGATGTAGGATTATAACTTATTTTACTAGCTGATGCCTCCCCACGACATTGTCTGCTTCGAATTAGGTGTTTAAAAACACGGAAGAAAATATTTATTTTCAAAATAAAAA
Source organism: Oeneis ivallda (assembly GCA_029955525.1). Classification (NCBI taxonomy): domain Eukaryota; kingdom Metazoa; phylum Arthropoda; class Insecta; order Lepidoptera; family Nymphalidae; genus Oeneis; species Oeneis ivallda. The sequence goes on from JARPMR010000007.1 coordinate 14,313,449, forward strand.
TATCCTATGATAGTCTCCAGGATGCTAGGTATCTCTGTGACAAAAAATACAGACTGAAAATCAGACATACATAATATTTGTAATATTACCAAATCATTGTTTATAAGTAGTAGTTATATATAATGAGAAAACTACTATAATATGTATTCAGAATTGAGACTTGGATATTATGATTATGCTTGTATGAGAACGTATTCGATACATATAATTATTCAAAGAACACATTGTCTGCATGTTGCGCAGATTTATACGACCAAATGCCCCACATGTTCCATTAAAACTAATGCTCAGTCACATAATCGGATAAGTTTAATCCTCAAACCATACTCGTGCAAAACAAATCTTATTTGGCATGTGGTAGTATACAAGACCTACTTAAAATTGCGGATTGGCAGTATTTATATAAGTAATTTGTTTACACAATAATAAATAATTAGAGATATTGTTTTAAACTTCCCTTTCCGCTATCTAAATAAGCGTAAATCTTGTGTTAGGAGTGGGCTAACATTGGTGCATTGGGTGCAGATTGAACCATCGACTTTTTGGATGGAGTTCTCTTAGCTTCGTTGCGCTATGGACATTCATTCAATCATAAAATAGGAAGTAATTAAAAGCATTTTAACCATATGGGTCGAAAACGATAGATCGTTACAGATCAGACCATAGCTCTAATTGGCTTCAATGCAGCATCGAACAAAAACTAAATCGCGGTTGCGGTACAGCTTTACCAGCAGAGCGGTCGAAACCTCCGTTAAGTGGAAATACCTACCTAGCTAGAAGCAATTTAAAAAGATCGTTTTCTCAATTGACACTGCCTTGAAATTTAAACTGAGGTCGTTTTCGGCTAAGCAGGTATTTACTCGGAGTTAAGTGCCATTTTCGAATTCCAATCTTTTTGCTCACCGGAGGCTTAGCTAAATAACTGGTTCTAAACAAAATTAACAATTGGTTATACCTACATAGTACCTACTTATATTGAAACGTAGTTCCTTATCGCGCGGTGCGGAAGGGGGCTAGACGGAAAAAATTAAGACAAAATTGAACCAACACTCGACACTGATCGACACTTTTTTGAATGTGAATTTGGCATTGATGTTTTCGGTATTTTCGCGGTACAATATTGGGTCTCCGTAGCCTTGTGGCTTCTGCAGTCGCCTAACAGTTAAAAGTCGATGGTTCGAATCCCAGCTCGACGGACTGAATTTTCTATTTTCTATTTTATTTTAATTTAAATAATTTCTACATGTGTAAATTAGGGAAAGATTCCACATGTAGAAATTGTTTAAAATAAAATTGAAAATGGAAAACTTTAACTGTTAGGCGACTGCAGAAGCCACAAGGCTACGGAGACCCATTATTGTACCGCGAAAATACCGAACACATCAATGCCAAATTAATTAATCGAAAGGAACTACGTTCCATCCGGGTATCCCTTGACACCTCTCAAGTTTTTTATATTCTTTGAGATTTTGGGGTTTTATTGGCTTCGTCTTAGCATTCCGATATGACATAATGAACAATATGAACACCATATTATCATTATGACAATAATATTATTATTATGATGCACAGAAAAGAGAACAAAATATTTTATTGTTTTATCATCAAATAAAAGTTGTTAATATACTTACATAAGGTAAGGAAACATTAAACCTTCCTCCGTGTTGGGAATTTTCATTCTTGTTAAAATAGTTATTCTGAGTTATTTCAGAGCCTCGTGGCCTCATGGCATAAACTATGCGATGTAAAGTGGAGTTATACAATAGAATTACATCATAAACTTAAGTTAAAAGGCCTGCCTGCCGGGAGTAATGACTAGATTCGCACCATTTCGCACCTGAATTTTATTGTTCACCATAAAACTAACACGGTTTAATAGGTGGGTAGGTAAGTACTCTCTGTAATGTCATAAAAATGATAATTAGACTGAATATCTTGCAAGCTCTTCTCATCAGAATATGATTTCCGAACCGGGTTGGTAGAGTCTTGTGCGCTGTCATAATAGCCACAGGTTGGCCTGGGTACATGAAGCACGTATGTTTTATTATTATTGTTATAAGTTTTGATTTTGTAAATCGTAGATATATTGGCACGCCGGATTCTATAGGAAACTAGCTGATGCCTGCGTCTTTGTCCGCGTGGATAAAGTCTTTGAAATCCCGCGGGAACTGTTTGATTTTCCGATTAGTAATTTAATTCATGTCTAAGGTCAAGATCCTCAAAATGTATTAAGATAAGATCATTAAATCTTATTGCTGCTATCAGGGAGGAGTTTTGTTTTCTACCTCCGATAATATTTATTTAATATTCACATCAATTGGGCAAAACTTGCCTAGGGGGTTCGCCGGCCGCCTTCGGTTTTCGGCCTTTACGCGTACACCATGCAGTAAAATTGAGAAATACTATTTCCGAATGAAATCTTTATTCAGTCATTTGAAAATGTTTACTTTGTGTACGACAATATTTTTGTTCAGATGACATCTTCGTGTAATTTTAGTGAATTTGTTCATATCGGCGGCGGCCATCGGAGGTAACGCAACCTGCGGAAATTATAAAAAAAATACCGCGCGTTTCACTCCAGGACTAGTTATTATTCTGTGCTCCAGGGTAATCGTTGGGTTGTTTTTCTAAATAAATGATATTAATAGACAAGTAATACATTTCAAAAATCACTTTTTAACGTGCTCCTAATATCATTTTTGGAATATTTTATACAGAACAACAATAATTAGGGGACTGGGATCTAACTTTAATTTTTTTCCAAAACTTTGTTTTTCACCCTAGGGGCCGATATGTGGTATATCAAGTCTTCCAGACTTTCATCTCTTTTATTCAAATGGTGAAATAACATATCTCATGATTCTTTCTTTTATTATTTTACCTGATGCAAAGATCCTCGCCATTAGTTTTCGGCCGTCGATTTATGTTGTAATCATTAAGAATATTATGGATTAATAGTGAAGATCATTTTGGGGGTGGCCGAAAACCACAACATAGACTTAACGGCACCTCAGTTTTCGGTATGACTTAAAATGTATGGCAAGCATGTGGTCTAAAATTGAAACATATCGCTGTTAGTTTTTGGCCATTAGGTAAACTGCCAAGTTTAAATTAGTAAATTTAATTTTAATTTTAATTATTTAAAAAAAAAAATTCAAACATGAATAATAAGGCATTAGCACAGAATATATAATATAGCATTAGGTACATAGTTTAAATAAAGGTGTCAGTGAGTGACAACATTTTCTTAGTTTTTTATTTATTTAATTTCTTGAATTACCTATGTTGATTGTGATTTTTAATAACATTGGGATATAAAAAAATAATGATTAACTTACAAATAGATTTTTAATGTTAATTTAGACTATTAAATTCATTTTAAATCCGTCACAATGAAGTTTTGTCTTATAAACTGTTTGGCGCTTGAAGCTATTACTTATTTTTATTTTTTATTTAATCCGGAAAAACGATAAAATTTCAGTTATATACATACTCGTATATATAACTGAAATCTTAGCGTTTTTCCGGATTAAATAAAAAATAAAAATAAGTAATAGCTTCAAGCGCCAAATAGTTTATAAGACAGAAACTTCATTTTATGGGCTTTCATATAACATAGTAAGCATAAACTTTATTAAGGTTGTAAAATTTTTTCCTGATGTCCTAAACTTGATAGGAGCACTAAGAGGCCGGTATCCGGCACATCGACCCTACTTTCTAATAAAGGAAGTATTATCAAAGGCTCGTTTGATGAAGTTATGGAGTAAAATTAACAAAAATAATCATCCCCTATTTCACCCCCATCAAGTTTTATTTTGCAACGAAAGGAATCATATAAGATCCTTTTCCAAGATTCAGTTTATCTTTATACCAAAAATTTATCTTTCGCATCTATAATATTAGTAGAGGTTAGAGAGGTTGAGTGCTGAAATTTTTACTAAAAACTTATGTGAAAATGTATCCAAGACAAAGACATCTTAGAATATTTTCGTAGCATCTCAGTCTTAGTGCATTGAGGTAAGCATAAGGGCTCTTGACACATATTTTTACTGCACAAAGAAGCCTATGGGTTAAATATAGTGAATGACGCTTTTAAACGTTTTTAACGTGATAACGTCTTATAAATCGAACACCGGCTGCACGCACGAAAAAGTGTCAAGTTCCGCCTGAGCCTGAGGGTGCAAGCGAGAGCGCGGAACAAGCGATAGAGAGGCACGATCGGCCCAAGCGTTGGCTTGTGCCGCCCGCCAGTCATGGTCAATGTTTCTTTATGACATTAACACGTAAAACTATCGTCCGTAAACCGACTTTACAGACAACCAATTTTTTTTTGATTCTATACAAATCCAATGTTTTCAAACGATAGACAGGTAAATTTAAATCATTCGTTACCCGTGCTACCTACAATAGATAAATATATTTTTATTTTATCGAAAGCGGCTGTTTAATAGATCGCTAAATAATTATGTATATTTAACTTCATGGTAGATGTATGTAATGATTTAGCTTTTAACATTTCTCTACATTATAGAGGTATATTACTTTCTCGTGCTCTTTCAAGCTTATAATTACATTAAGTGGGTGTGTGTGTTTTTTTAATGATTGCTTAAAAATTTAAAAATGCTTAGTTCTTTTTTGGAGCTTCTTTTTTACTAGTGTCTGTTTGTAAAATAGCTACTGAAAATGATTTTGAGAAGTTTCGAGAGTTTTCCAGCTATGTCTACTGGCTGAGATGATGATGATCATGACTTGTTATAATATAATTTAATTCTTGGACTATTTTGCTATTAAACATTATTAAACATATGGACTTAAAAATATGGACTTTAAAGGCTTATCTATGACCATGACCATTTTGTTAATTATATTGACCGGTGGTTTTTGATATCCCTTAAATTATTTGAATAAAATTCTTTCTAATCCGACGTACAAAAAGCCTACCTACATAAGTACTAATTAATATCGAGTTCGCTGAATGAATAAAAAGCCGGCCAAGTGCGAGTCGGACTCGCGCACCAAGGGTTCCGTACTCCAAAAGTAAAAGTAAAACGATAATATTATATTAATTTGCTTTTTATCGTTAACTTTGTAGAGCTTTATTGTTAATATTAAAAAAACTATGCTAGTTAGAGCGTTGGTTTTATTTTTCCTGTAAAATATACATAAACCTCTATTGACCATAATTATTTCAGATTTTTCGATTGGTAAACTTCGGAGATAAGGGGGGGGGGGAACGGTATTTCTTTCAACATTTTGGCCGATTACTCAAATACTATTATATATAGAAATAAATAAAAAACTGTTTTAGAATGCACAAGTAAAGGCCTTTCATATGATACCCCATTCGGTATAGTTATCTTACTTTGAAATTTCAAACCCCCGATTTTCCCCCTTTTTTAATCAAACTAAAATAATTTTCGCGTTGCTTTTATTTTTCCTGTAAAATATACATAAACCTCTATTGACCATAATTATTTCAGATTTTTCGATTGGTAAACTTCGGAGATAAGGGGGGGGGGGGGGGGGGGGACGGTATTTTTTTTCGACATTTTGGCCGATTAATCAAATACTATTATATAAAGAAATAATTAAAAAACTGTTTTAGAATGCACAAGTAAAGGCCTTTCATATGATACCCCTCTTGGTATAGTTATTTAACTTTGAAATTTCAAACCCCCGATTTTCCCCCTTTTTTAATAAAACTAAAAATAATTTTCGATTTTTCTTTATTCCAACGATGTTGGGCCATTATTATACACAACTATGCCAAATTTCATGTCGATAGCTTTAATAGTTACTGAAATAATCGACTGTGACAGACAGACGGACGGACGGACGGACGGACGGAGAAAGTCTCACCATAACGGTTCCATTTTTACCATTTTGGTACGGAACCCTAATATTGAACAAGTATAGGTATACCACTGTGTACCTTGAAGTATTAATGACTGTACCTACTATTAAATTTTACTAATACCCACCGATTAAAACACATACATACATATTAAATAACGATAACAAACACTAAATAATATCACAGCACACTTAACATTTAGGCCACATTTAATAAATACTGAATTGAATAGAATTTTGCATTAAACTTATATCTACTAAGATTGGTTATACTTTTTAAAGATATCAAGAATATTTAAAAATATTTACATTAGAATTATTATAATTAAGAATTTATTATATTTTAAAATTTTATGATTGATTAGTTTGAAAATTAAACTATTTATATATCAAAAACACACTATAGTTTATTTGTACATATGCCCCTTAAATCATAGTCTCCATAATATTTTGCCAAGCGAACGAGCACGTGAGTCCACCTGTGGATTCAAAGATTGAAGATATTTTTTTTATTTTCTAAATTATTATCTACGATAATCATACAGATAGTCTAAGAATGTTTAAGAGGAAGTAAGATTTTTGAAAATTTTGTTTGAGAAGTGGGGGGCAAAACAACCACCCCTCACGCCGTCCCGAAAGCTACTGAGCGTTCGTTCGCAGTTCGCACTTCGCTTTGCCCGGTAACCGAAATTCTGCAAGGATATCCGAATTTATTTCGCAACTTGTCTAGCAACCAATCGTGAAAGGTACAATTCAGTATTAAATTCGAGGATATTCTTCGTTTTGCTTTTTTCACATTCGTTATGAAAATAAGAATTTTATATTAATGATATTCTAATTTATTACTGTTTCGTGTTGTAAGACCGATTTATTTTAACCATTTACATAATATTATGTCGTTTCGCTTTAGTGAAATAAAATTTGTGTACCTACTTATTTGTACATTTGTAAATCAACTTATGGATAGAGTGCGTTCGGTGAACTAGTTTCCAAGTTCATAGAAACAGAATAAATAAATAAATTGTGATTTATGCTCATTGTAATAATTTATTCTTTATCCTGCCATGAATTTAACATTAGAAGAATTCTACGTTTTAGGAACTCAACATTCTAGGCCGGAAGGATTTTTTATATTCCTTAATATATGTATTGTCGTAACTAAGTGCCGATTTCACCAACGTCGAGTTTTGTATTGAAAATACTGTCAAAATATCAAATTTACGCCCGTATAAGACATATTATACACACATCAAAAGTGTCTAGGGATCAACATATATTTTTGCAATAACTTTTCTCCTGATTGATATTAATTAAAATTTTCTTTAAGGATTCATCAAATAAAGTGTTTTCGTTTGTCACAGTAACGATAAACCAAGTCACCTTTGCATTAATAAAGAAATTTGCCATTTTCCTAATAAAGGGATTTTTGACATTTGAACCACTAACATTAAAGTTCGAAAAAAAGACTGAAATAACAGTTTTCTTTAAAATTTTATTGGGTAACTTAAACAATTAATAATCCTTGTTTCTACCGCGAACACTAACAACACAAGAACATCGGTTTGGCATACTCAAAATGAGTTCATCCAAATCACGCTGTGGAATGGCCGCCCATGTTCGTTGCAACAACAAAAAAAGGTCTTCTTGCCACTGGATACCCTCCATATTCGGCAGAGCTCTTCTCTGTAGCATATCCCATGCATGCTCAATCGGGTTCAAGTCTGGCGACTGCTCAGTCAGGGCAGGACATTGATGTTAGCTGCGGCGAGAGTCTGTCTTACAACTCTTGCGGTGTGCGGTCGTGCATTATCATGCATTAACTGAAATAAGGGACCGATTTGCACTTGTAGAGGAACGATGACGTCTGATACAATCGTCTCAGCATAAATTTGAGCGTTGAGGTTGCCTCTGATCCAAATCAACTCAGTTCTTCCGCCGATCCAAATACCCGCCCATACCATGATGGTTCCACCACTATAAGGATGGACTTCCTGGCAGGATTTTAATCGCTGATTATGAAATTATGAAATGCACCAAAAAGGATCCATATAAATTTATAAAATCATAAATTTATTACAAAGCCACATCTCAATCTCAAGAAATCCGCATAAAAATGCTTGATCCCTAGACACTTTTGATGTGTGTATTATTAAGTTGGTGAAATCGGCCCTTAAATGTTTTATCATAATTTGCGAGATCATTTTTCATTTACAATAGAGTAAATGTTCTAGACAAGCCGCTTCATTTTAGAATTCAAATTCACATACCATCATGTGTGATTGATTAGTCAAGTGCTACCCTATATATAACTAAGTTACAAAAAATTTATTTAACATGAAAATGCTTTTTATAAGCCAAACCGAACGAAAAGAGGTTTTCTATTTTACGTATTCGTTAATAAGCAACTTTTCAATTTAATTTTTAAGGAATCCGTTGGCTTTCAAATGGCTTCTCAGTTTTTTATAAAGATTTTGATTGACCACTGTGTGGCATGTGGTGCGTGTAGGTACATCTGGACATGAAAAAATGTCTAAACCCTTTTCAATTTCCCAAGAGAAAAAGTTCAAGTTTATATTGCAAGATTGTATAATGCTCTAAACCCTGAGCTCTAGGTAGTTTGAACTTAGATTCACTTGCGAAAGGGATGGGTTTTTGCGTAGCAGCAATATTGCGATGGGTGACGTACCGATGGAGGGCACATCGTTTGAATTTTATTCACATTCCATTCGTTTTGATCGCTCAGATAAAAAGAACAAAGGAAATCCATAGCTTTGACAATACCTACACTTTTATGATGAAGGTTCTGATTCATAATCAGAATTCAGATTTCACTCAAATATTTAGCACAGTGCCATAGTATAAAAGAACTAGCTGATGACAGTGACTTGTCCGCGTAGATTTATATTTAAGATTAATTTTTCTTCGTAGATATATGCTTTGCACTGGTCCAGAAGTGACATTTTAATAATCTCTCCTCAGTTAACGGCTAGAATTAGAATAATATTTTTAATGAATTTTCTCCAAATCTTTCGGTCCGCAGGCTGTGTGTTGCTTATTAGATAAATCAACCAGTCTATCAGTCAACCAGTACTGGCACTGTTTTATAGGTACAGTTTTAATAAACAACTAGCTGATGCCCGCGACTTCGTCCGCATGGATTTAGTTTTTAAAAATCCCGCAGGAACTCTTTCATTATTCGAGATAAAATGTAGCTCTCCCGGTCTGAGGAACCACTACTACATCCATTACTATACCTATGCAAAAAATCGCATCAAACCGCTGGTCTGTTGCGACGTGATTGAAGGACAAACCAACAAACAAACACACTTTCGCATTTATAATATCAGTAATGCTTTATTAGAACACTTTTTATAATTGTCAAATTTTTTACCATACTTAACCAAAGACAAAATTACGTTTAGCTGTCATTTACGTTTTGTTATTCCACTGTCATTTGCGTTTTGTTATTCTATATCAGATGCGTTTTTCTTATACCACGTTTTAATAGTGACATGACGGAAACGCGGTCAACGGGATAAAAAGTATCCTATGTCCCTCTCCTGGTTCTAAGCTAACTCTCCACCAATTTTCAGCCAAATCGGTTCATCCGTTCTTGAGTTATAAATAGTGTAACTAACACCACTTTCAATATATAATGAACTGTGTAGTGTGTACATTATGTTACAAAAAGAATTTGATTTGAATATTAGCAGGAACAACAAAGGCATATATTTTATAACTAGCTGATGCCCGCAACTTCGTCTGCGTGGATTTAATTTTTAAAATCCCTCAGGAACACTTTGATTTTCCGGAATAAAAGTAGCCTATGTCACTCTCCAGGTCCTCAACTATACCCATCCAAAAAATCACGACGATCCGTGGTTCTGTTGCGGCGTGATTGAAGGACAAACCAACAAACAAACACATTTTCGCATTTATAATATTAGTATGATTAGTATTTAATTGCATAGGAAAATACTGCATTACGACCATACGATGTATTACAATTTACATCTATACCTACTATATATAATCATCGTTTGGGTACCGACGCCTTTGGAGTAGTTTAACTTTGACAAAATAGACCTATATCCATGATGCGCTATAAGATAAAGTGTAATGGCAGCTTAAGATGACCCGTACGTTCAAAGTTTCCTATGCATTCCGGGGTTCAAGTTATTTGGACCTAATACTGAGGATTGTGATGACTATAATTTCTGAACTACTAAACCGACGACGTTGAAATAATTACAGGACAATCTTTAAAGTACCTACTTTCTAACAAAAAAAGAATGAATGAAATCGGAATACGCCTTAATGAATTACAGCTAAATACGCATTTTGACTTTCATCCCCTCTCCCAAAGGAACCGTGCTGAATTTCGGGATAAAAAAGTATCCTATATTATACCTCGTAGTATGAACTTAAATCATGCCAAGATTTATTTAAATCCGTCCAGTGGTTTCGGCGTGATGCGCGGCCAAGATACAGATAGACAGACAGACAGACAAAAAATTAAAAAAAAATTGTTTTGGCTTCAGTATCGATTATTGAGTGTCCTCAAATAAAAATGTTCAAAATATCTTCAATGTACAGAATTGGACCTGTTACAGTCTTATCTTAATCGACCGAGCGAAGCGAAGGTCTTTGAGTCTACTTGAGTGAATTTGCACTTGTCCGTCCGTCCGTCCGTCCGTCCGTCCGTCCGTCCGTCCGTCTGTCAGAGACTTATAACTTCTGAATTACTGAACGTAATTACTTCAATTTTAGATATAATATGTAAACCGATGGCCTCCAGCCGAAAATGGCTTAAAAAGTTATAAAAATCTTTATTTCAGGGGGGCTCTCATAGAAGCGAATGCGAAGAAAAAAAAATTTTTTGCGTTTCATAAAGTTACAGTACCTTATTTTAAAGATAATTTGGAACAGAGTACAAAAGTATTTTTTTTTTTAATTTTTTTCCTAAAAATGACGAAATGGGGGGCTTTCAAAGTGGAGATTATATTTGACCTCACAACGGAATAACCATTGAAAGCTGGGGCTTGAAAGTTTTATAATTTTAGCGTAACATCATGTACTTGAACAACAAATACTAAAATAAGATAAATGTAATAAGGAAACTAAATTATTTAACTTTTAATGAGCAGCAACAACAGAACTTCACAATGATGTCAATAGATGGCGCTCTCATCTCATATAGCAAATGCAGCTATATGTAACATATTCTTCAATTAAAATTATTATTTAGTCATTTAGCAAACATCAATAAAACTTCACGTTGCAGTTTGTTTTTACATGTTTCTGATCGTGTCGATAGTTGACGCTGTGTACAAGTAATTTAATTTGAATGCAGGGTTCGAAAATATCCGATATTTATTATAAATATCAAAATATCGGATATTTATGATATATATCGGATATATATCAAGTTTGATATATATCAATTTTGTATGAAAGCCATATTATTATTTTATTGTATTATTTATGAATACTATGTCACATAAATATACCAAAATTATTAAAAAAAAAAAAACAAAATTAGGGCCGATTTCACCAACGTAAAATGAGTCTTATCCGAGCGTAAATTTGTTATTTTGACAGTATTTTCGATACAAAAACTGTCAGAACGCCCAATTTATTCCTAGGATAAACATCACTTGACGTTGGTGAAATCGGCACCTAATAATATTAATTTTTTAAACCATTTTTGTATTGCAATATATTATTATAAAAAAATCCATTGATATATATCGTCGAACCCAGTTTGATATATATATCGGATATATATCGGATATAAATATATCTTGATATATATCCATTGATATATATCCTCGAACCCTGTTTGAGGTCCTGATTGAGGCCTTGAGGATTTCACTATAACATTTCCCTAACCTTTACGGGCTACCTATGTTAAGTTAGTTGACACTTTCTGTCAACTTTGTTATTACGAACCTCTACGGGACAACTAAAGGTGAAAATGACATTGGGATGTTAGGATTGTATTTAGGGGCTACCTACGTAAAGAGACTTCTACAAAGGGGATGATTTAGGTATGGTTGGTGAAAACGGGCATAATAATAATGTCAATTTTGATCGTCATGTATCTATTGAATGAAAAAGTAATTATGGGAAACCGTTACCGCGAGGTCTCAGTTCGGGGCGAACCACTAGTATATATAAATTACGTGTCACGTTGTTTGTCCGCGATGGACTCCTAAACTACTGAACCGATTTAGATCAAACTTCGTAACTATCTGTAATTTGGTCCAACTTGAAAGATAAGATAGTTTTTTTGATAAGGATAGTTTATTTGTTTTATTTATATAGATAAGTTGGCGGTACGAAGTTCGCCGGGTCAGCTAGTTATATTATAGATATGATCCATGCTGTATACTAATTAGGTACCTATACTAATTGGGTACGCCTGCGCGATCGCTTCTGTTCAGCAGCTAAACGTCTAATTTTTTAAAGCTTATTAGACATTAATGAAGAGGCTTTGAGGGCGTTGGCGTTTGGAATATACGTTGTAACGTTTGGGTAAGGAATGTACGTTAGAAATTTGAGGATAGATACCTGTCGTAGAAATGCTTCTTAGAGTCTAGACACATTTGAGATTGTAGAATATGTGTTCCTAGCCCTATAAAAATTTCAATACAACAAGAATTTATTTTATATTATTTGACTTTATAGAAGCATTGATATATTTATTCAGTAAGAATAATGATAATAGTTATTTATGCAACTGTTGTATAATAAGGGGTATTAAAACACGAATATGGGTTTATCACACGAGGCGAAGCCGAGTGTGATAATAGTATCACATGAGTGTTTTAATACTTAATTATCAACAGTTGCATACAAGACTTTATCTACTCCCATAATATGAATCCTCTATATAGGTTCTGAAACAGTTAGCTTACTGCTAATATTAAAACAGCCATTACTAGTACCTAACCTAATTAATATCATCCATTACTGAGTATAGACAAATAAACTAAGTATTAATGAAAGAATTATTTATTGTAGTAATAATTAACATTTTGTATAGTGCAATTATTAAAATTCACTTGAATATTACGCTCTTTAATGTTTGAAGGTCCCGATCCCGATGTACTCGGCGATGTTCTTTTTTTGAAATTCATAAAAATGTTTTTTTTTTAAATTCATAGATACCACACATCGAACAGTAAGAATGTGGCTGTCTGTGGAGTAAACCTTTGCTCAGAAGGGATCGAAAAAAAAAACAAAATGTTTTATTTTTTGAAAATCATAGATACTACGCATCGAAAAGTAAGAATGTGGCTGTCTGTGGAGTAAACCTTTGCTCAGAAGGGATCGAAAAAAAAACAAAGGAGTGTTATTATGAAATTCAGTACAACATTATATCATCCGTTTGGATGACATTATGGTATGGTTAAGACATTGGGTGTTTTAATGTTGGCAATAAGCTAACTGTTTCAGAATCTTTAATAGAGGATTTAAAGCATGGGAGTAGATCAAAGCAATTTTATCACACCCAAATGATCTCGTAGTGAATATACATATATTTTCGTAGAGATGCTACGCGTTAACACCGCTACGAAATACTAGGACTACGACCAGCTACGACTTTGCGTCATAACGAAAATAAGGGCCAGCGCACACACAGGGAGCTGATGGTTGAAGCACAGCTTGTTTTTATTAAAACAACTTAAACAGCTATAATTATTATTTAATTTGACTTAATATGAACCGTTTGTTCGTTCGTAATCAAAACGCGACCCGTGTTTCGTTAAGAGGTGCAAGGGACTTTTAGGTTCGTCCACAAGTAGGTATGATTTAAGTTTTTAGATGATAGAGATGTGTCACTATGAACATTTAGAAAGCAAAGTTATGTTAGGTATAATGTAGGCACCATGATAAAGTAGAGATTACAAGTTAGGAACGAGTACCTACTGTCTTTAATTGTGCAACGTGCATGTCTTCGATTTCGTAGTAAAAATCCATTTTTATCACAAAATAGGATGTACCTAATTTTTGCCGCGTTCCCGCCAAATGACGCTACTGTGGTCTCACCAGTAAACAGTAAAATTGTTAGAAAATAGTACGTATGCTCTCATAATAACTTTGTTTACTTTGAGACAGAAGCAATGACCATTTCCAATTACTTTTTACGTTTATAGCACGTAGCTCTTTACGTTGTTATGAAGATAAAGTGTAAAGTGTGTCACTAGTGTCTTTTGTAGTAATTTATTTGACTGTATAAGTACTTTCAATTTGTTATTTACAAATATACCTAATATATTTATATAATATAACATCGAAATAAATAACAATATAATTGTATTGTACACTGTAATCAATTATAAATATATTCCGAACCAGTGGTAGATTCATTGACTATTCAAAAACAAAGTTCATTTGAGTAAAAATATTTCTATTCTATTCTATGCAAATGAATTCAGCAGAAGCGAATGAACGTCATGTGAAGAGGCCTCAGATGGTGATCATTTACAAACACCCTGCAAGACTTGAAAAAAACAAAATTCTTAATTATTGAAGTAGATTATAGAAGTATTCCTCCCAACTTTCATTATCTCATGCAAAGAAATCTCGATGCGAGAGGCTGACTCTCTCTATGGGCTGGTTTTTTACATTGAACACTGTACTGTATTTTTTACGTTGTTACGGTACTTACGGACCAAGTCGCATACTAAAAGCAAATACTTAGGAAAAAATGACCTATTTGAATAATTATTAAAACAATAATCAGATGCTACAGAATATGATAGACTCGTTTGTAGAAGTCGAGCGAGCATCGCGAGTCGGTTTCATAGTTTGTATTTTAGGCCCGCCCGACTTCAACAAACGTGGACAAACTAAAATTATTTTTATACTTTGTAGTGGCGTTAGAAGTCGGTTTTTTGAAAAGAATTTTTATTTTAAGCTTTTAAGTGTAGTATCCTATGATTGAGGAGCTAGGACCTGGAGCTCCATGATGTAGTCCATACTTGTTACCTACAATATCAATTCGTAATCGAAATTTCCTAAATCGCCATAGTTTTAGGTGAGCAATATCCCTGCAGCATCAGGCTTGAGGAGTTGAAGGTTAACATTTTTATGGGACCATTTCGCAAACATCCTCTGTCGATAAAAAAAAAATCACGCGAATCGGTCCAGTAATCCCGGAGAAATCGGTGGACATACATAGAAAAAAAAAAGATACCGGCCGAATTGAGAAACTCCTCCTTCTTGGAAGTCGGTTAAAAATGACCTATTTGAATAATTATTAAAACAATAATCAGATGAATACGTATTACGTACGCAGTATGTTTTTTTATTTCCATAAAAAAACTTTTCCTGAAACTGGCGTTTTTATAGGATAACTTTTCAAAACCGGAACGATAAAATTGTTCACCACAAGTTGATGTTTTAATATATTGCTCACCCTCTAAAACACGGGGGAATAAATTATTTATTTCCTGTTTTACTTATATTTTGTAAAGTACCTACTTAAAGATAAAGCTAACTCAAAATTAAACATAACCTTAATACATATATATGTTTTACTTTGAGTTTGTTCCATTTTTTTAGTACAAAATAGTCAGTAGGATAATATTAACAATGCGACGCATCGCCTTGTTGTTTTTAGTCAACAAAATGAGCCCAATCGAATAAATTTGCCTTTCACTGGATTAGGGTTGTAAAGAGTAGGAGAGTGTTGAAATCGCTCGCGATCAGAGTATGTGTAGACTTTTAACCACGCCTAGTACATAACATACATACATAAGCTAAATTTCTATTTATCATCTTAATTTTACAAGCTCTTATTTATCTTGCAATGTATGTTTAAGTCAAGTCTTGCAAGATGTATTAGAACCATTCCCGGTTTCCGATTGAGCTGAAAATGTGCATGTACATGTAAATCGGTTAACAATGCAACTTATTGTAACATGGAGCTGATCTGATGATGGAGGCGGAAGATGGCTATGGGAATTCTGTAGTAAAACGATGTAACACCATGTAGTTCGGGCTCGTTTAATTCGTCTTGAGAAGTACTCTGGTCCTAGATAATATCCAGGGTCTGACGAAGAAGCTGAGCGGTGGTTATGAGCTGTAATGAAACTACGTAACCATATTTAATTTGGGCTCGTTTCATTCGTATTGATAAGTAGTCTTAAATGATATCCGTGGAATGGCTCTGATGATGGAGCTGAAACTGCAGCCAGGATATTCAGCACACTAGTACACTCTTGAAAAAATAATAGCTGATATGTCGTGTTTGGATTCGTTTTGGTCAGTATGAGTTCTGAGGACAAGTTCACAATAAATTATGATATAATAGTAGAATAGCGTAATCTGAACTGCGCTTCATTTTACTCGTATAAGATAGATACTAGGTTTTTGTGTTTGTACTTTACACTTAGTTTCAGACTCTTCAGCACATTCACAATGCACCAGAATCTCTCTAAAATAGCGATGAGACGGTGAAAGCTGCAATTTTGAATATGCATTCATCCATTAAAGAAAGTGGGACACAGTGAAAAATGATCCAAAAAACCTTTTAATACCTCCCTCCGCGGAGCTAAAGCAATCCAACTTGAATAACCTGCGCCGCCATATTAGAAGCTTTACTTATATTTTATACTTACCTACATATCAATAGCAAGAGAATTTATGCGAATTCAATATTCAAATAATATGCCTTAGACAATAAGAATATAAAAGAATCCAAACTAATAAACACAGAAACACACTTTCAAAATGACAATCATTTTGAAAGTGTGTTTCTGTGTTGGTTTATTGGTTTGTCCTTCAATCACACAGCACAGATCGATGTGTTTTCTTGCATATGGGAATAGTCGAGGACTTGGTTAAGTAATATAAGCTACCTTTTTCCGCGGGATTTTTAAAACCTAACTCTGCGAGGACGAAGTCGCGGGCAATAGCTAGCTAGCTATTTTAATAAAATTATTATAAAAAACATGCTAACGGCGCATCATCTTGCGTTATTGCGTCAACTTTTTATATCTTTACTTCGCATATAATATTCCTTTCACGATAATATTCTCCTTTTATACCTGATTACGGCGTAGTTATAAGGAAGGGTTATGATTTTAGCAGTCGGTAAGTTTAGTAGGTAAGTCTTTGTGTTGGTATTTATGTATGTGACTATTTTCCTTACCTTAAGGTTTACCTACCTTGGTTTATGCAGTTAATTTTCAGGGAAAGTTAAGGAACTTTCAGGCATGCCGGCTTCACGATGTTTTCCTTCACCGTAGCAAGTGGCATAAAAATCAACAAAATCTCAACGAGTGTGTTGTGATGTCGCCTTAGAATATTTAATCAACTAAATGCTCAAGGTTCGCAACGAAACGTGTTGCATCACTTATCAGCTAGTGCTTGTCTTCGTGAAATAGAAGATACAGGGAAAAGGTTTTTTTATTGTTATTTTTGATCGCAACTTTGAGTCAGAGCTAGGTTTTTGTTATCAACTAGGTAGGTCGTAGAGTGGACTAATAATCTCTTCCCCCCCTCAAAATAAGCCGAAATCTTGTGTTAGAAGTGGTTACAACAATATGCAATGGTTAGAGATCGAACCACCGACCATTCAGTTTTCAGTCCGCACCCGTTGGGCAATTGAGGCTTATTGGATGCACCGATACCGACCAGCCCCTCTAGCCAAGTTGCACTTCGTTGTATCTATTCTCTTTCTATGATCGTTGACGCTTGAAGTTTTGGCTAGGACTGATGCTACAGCTGATCAAAGACACGTACCTTGTTAGAGTTTCAAACTAGATGGCGCTTAAATTATCTTATTTACTATAGTGTGCATTTTAATGGACACTACAGTGAATAGTTTATGCATTTTAAATGCTAAAAAAACATTTATCACACAAAATGCTGCGAAATATTATCAAGACATTTCTGTCTTTGATCAGCTGTAGCGTCATCTAGTTTAGCCCTAGCCAAAACTTCAAGCGTCAACGATCGTAGAAAGAGAATAGATAGAACGAAGTGTAATTTGGCTAAAGTCCCTGGACTTCTATCATTTTAGGTGTCCAATAACAACAGCTCGGAGATTCGATTCATCAGTCGACTAATCCAGCTGCTGATCCGATACAGCGGCGTACCGCAGTTTGCACAGCGTTGATTAATTGTATGACTGCCGTTCAATTACTCGCTAGTATCAGAACCAGCGATAATTTCCTAGGAATAAATTACAAAAAAGTATTTCATAATAATTATTATTACTTAATATGTAATATACTGGTTTAGTTTTATTAATTCATAAGAAGACAGAAGGGCTAGCTTAAAGGCTACTAAATTTTTGCTTAAATCAGTCTGCGATCAGCCTGGCTGTTCAGTGCGATGTTTCTTGGTAAGATAGTATTCTTGGCACCTTTCCAGGTGGCCATGATTTGTATAATAATAGCATTAGGTGAACATTTTAATAAAAACATATCATATCATAAATGAGTGAGAAATGCCAATACTGTACCTTCCTTCAGATCCTCTGGGCTGGACAAAGGTCTCTTGCATGGACTTCCACATATCTCAGTCTTGCGCTGCCTGTATTCAGCGATTCCCTGCGACTCGTCCCAAATGGAGGCCTGTCGTAACACTTTCCACTACTCCAGCACCTTGGGACCCGAACGACCATTGGTTCTTCGAACTATTATGTGCCTTCCATTTCAGCTTTGTGACTTGCTGCCTTATTTCGGTAATGCTGTACGTAATTAGGTAGGTATGATGAAATCAGAAACTGTTTAAAATAACAGTAAGAAAATTTTAAACTTACTGATTTAGCTGCCTTAAAGAACACATGAACAGAGTGTCTTCAATAAATAAAGAAAGACTAAGATGCGTCAGTGGATTACTTCTTAGCATTAAGATAATTTATAAGTTTAGGTTAAAGATAAATTACTCATTAGCCAAATTATTAGGCTAGATTGTAATTTTAGTGAGTATATAAATATTGTAATGTATACTCATATTAATGAAAAAAAAAACTGATTTACTTGAATTTTTGCATGACGATGAATAACTAAAGACAGGAGATAGCGGGAAAACAAAGGGTTGCTGCGGGTTTATAAAACCTAATTCCACGCCAATTTTAGACATAAATACACATATTATACAGTAAATACATACCTACCTATCTACCTTACTAAAGTAAGTCCTTTGAAGACACGTTGTCAAAGTTTTAGGTAGCTAAGTTAAGATAACCTACATCTCACTTCTAAGAACTTCCAAGGATCCGATATACGGAAATCTTACATCCTCTCTCACTCTATCCAGCAAGTTGATCATAAATAAACTGAATTAAAATGGACACAGCTGAAAAATAACAGTAGACTAATTGGAGTAACAAATATACACACTTTACTTTCATCCACCAGACATTTAGCTGTGTCTGCTAAGAAGAAGACTCTCTATTGCAATTGCAATTAGATGCGCGACATGAATTACTCTTAACGACCCATAAAATGTGCTTTAGCTTTAGTGCGTAATTCAAGATAGTGCTCTGGAATAACCGTGTCGATTGTGGAAGATACGAGTATAATCGCATTGATTTGTTGCTTTTATAGAATCAGAATGCTAGTATTCATTGTTTTTATTGTCGGGGAAAAAAGTAGCCGAAAATTCTATGAACGTTGATTGATATCATTTGTTTCCTAAAGTTGACTTACTGATATTTTTTTGCTGGTGTACGGCGGCGCGCATCTAATTGCTATTTGAATTCTAATTTCATTTCGCTTGATTGTATAAAGTAAACTTCTCTAAGCTTGATTAAATTTATTACACTCCATTTTATTACTGTGCGGACGAAACCTTATACTTTAGTTCCTCTACCCTTTCATAATAATTAAGTCTTCATCTCAAGGATATATTGTGTCTCTTCCTTTATGAGATAATACAGAAGATGACCTAGGCGACCCATTTGAAGTGTTGTATTTTAGAGGACATATTATACTGTAAGTCCAGTCCGCGAGGCGCAACACAGCTTTGCATTTGTGTGAGTGGTTGCCACAGGTAGTAATTAGTATGAATTTAAGGCAAAATTGATTGTCTTTTGTTTTGATTAAATTATTATTATTTAGTGTTTGCTCTAAATCAAATTACCAAGTATGAGATTAGCATTTCCATTCAAGTAGTAGGTATAATCAATGATACTATGGATAGAGGGATGATGAAAGGTATTGTTCCTATAATTTTATTAGGCTGTCATAACTATTTTAAAGCACTTCACTACTGGTTTATTACTCAAAGCTTCACTAACACCATGATAATAATATGCTGTACATGCAATACGGCGTAGTCTTCACTAGATTTGGGAACTTAACTTTACCACAAGAATTAGGTTGTACGATTCAAAGAGAGTAAAATTATTTATTATTTACTAGCTGATGCTCGCGACTTCGTCCGCGTGGATTTAGTTTATAAATCCGGGATAAAAAGTAGCCTATGTCACTCTCCAGGTCCTCAACTGTACCTATTCAAAAAATCACGTCGATCCGTAGCTCTGTTGCGGCGTGATTGAAGGAAACCAACAAACAAACAAACACACTTTCGCATTATAATATTTAAGTATGATTTTAATAAGAAAAGTAGTTATTGTCACATAACTGTAATAGTTAGACATATAGTATCCTGGACTTCTTGTAGACATTGATGTCTTCTATGAAAGTGCAGTATTTTACTTTGCTCTATTGTCAATAGTTTCCGCAGCGTACGCGAAGAATTTTTCGGCGTTACAATTGCATATTTTAACATGGAAAAGTAGTTATTGTGACAACTGTAATAGTAAGACATATAGTATTGCAAACTTTTTTGTAGATATTGATTTCTTCTATACAACAATCTTCTTTAAAATAGTACATCACTCTATTGTCATTAGTTTCCGCAGAGTACGCGATATGATTTTTTTTGGTATTTTTTCACACCTTGGGTTACATTATTGAAGTTTTCATACGGATAACTTATTGGAAATATTCTAAGAAAAAGAAAATAAAATTCACATTACAAAATGTGTATTTTGTAATGTGTATTTTCTTTAAAAAAATTGTGATCTACGGTGTCGGGTGTACCTAATAAATAAACCAGAAATTATTCAAATCGTTTACCGACAAGCTTTCTTATTAGGTTTGTGGAAACACCTCGGGCGATAATAAACAGGATAGATTAAAGTATTGTTTGAGAAAATACCTTTTGTTCTCCGCAGATATTCGGGTAAATTAATTTTCTTGCAGTATTATACAGAAACCCATTAAGTAAATATTTTCCTTACTTTAGGAAGAAAAGTTTTATTAACAGTCCTTTTCAATGTTATCCATTTTATGCCTATAAAAGATTTGTATGAAATTTGAATATTGATATAGTGTCTGAAGTTATGCATAGAATTCTGGAAATACGAGTAGGTACACGTTAGTAGGGCGTTTCACCTAGAAAAAAAATTGGCTAACTTTTAACTTTAAGAGAAGGTTACCAAATATCTTCTAGTGCTTCTATTTCTACATTATTATTTCTGTGAGTGTTTAATTAAACGAGAAACCTTATAATTTTCATCACGACAATACAATACATATTTTTTAGTTTTACAACTTAACACGATATTCAATATACATCAAACTACAGACTCGTTCCACTTTAAGTACTGTAGTAGTTGAATAACATATACATTAAAGTTAGAGACAGGATGCAAGGTTTATAAACTATGTTACACCTTTAACTTTGTGAGAATGTTTTACTTGTAAAGCCGGGAATACACATGCCCGTAATGTGTAAACGGTATACCAGCTGCTTGCGTGTGTCAGCTACTAGCATGTGTATATTATGATAATTTACTGATAGTTGGCAATACAGTACAAAGATTACATTACCGCATAGCATTTTTGTATGCGGTTATGACGATTATAGGCTTGCCAGTAGCTGGCAAGCTGCCGTCAATTGCATAATAATATTATGTGGTATTGTATTTATTTGGTGTTATTTATTTGATGCAAAATATTTAGTTTTCATTCTTATGTCAATCGAGAGTTTAGAAAACGATCAGGTTTATTCGGTGGTGACAATATTTACACGTTGTAAAAACTTAAAAATGTGCGGTAGTCGGTAGCGTCCAAATAGTATGGTTCTGTCTCGTTTAACTTGCAGGCAGTCCAATTCGAAGAATTTTACTTGTAAATGTGTCTCAGGTATCATTTACTGCCAGATGCCATTTTATATTTAGAATGTAATACTTTGGTTTTTCTAGTTTGATGGCATATTGTGTATTCCGAGCTTAATATAGAAATTGCAATTACTTTGTGAACATGCAGACAATGTAGGCGGAGTAATTTAGACATGTTAGATTCCAAAAGCAATTTTATTTTGCGTAAATTCTAAGAATTTGTTCATAAGATTAATATTTTGTGACACACAATTTATGAAATATTTTTTTATACCTAGATAGTATAATGACTTGTTGTTTCTTTGTCTTCTTTCTAAAGTCTAAACTTGTCTTAACAAATTACGCCTTTTTGCTACAGACACGACTTATGAAGCTTTGGGTCATGAGAAACATAAATGTACAAAAATCTTTACCACTGATACTGTAGTCTACAATTTTACATCTTTCGTGGTATTTTTTTGTTTGTAATACCTACGCTGGTGCATGCAAATGAAAGTGAGCTTTGTCTTCTTTTCGATTCGAATAGTAAGAGAACTTTTTCAATGTATGAAAAAGTGAGATATGAAACGTATGGTTTTGTATGCTAATATAGGAAATGTGTTTCAACGAGCTTTTTTTAGGTCAAAACATTAACGTCCTCAGTCTGTTATATTATGTACTCTTACGCAAATAAAGCTTATATTTTATTATAATATTCTAACTATTTTTACATACGCATATTCACAAATAAAAATTATCACATTTTAATTTTTCGATAGGCATCGACGTGTAAGTTTTCAAGTTAACGTTAACAATACGCATAGTTAACGTTAACTTGAAAGCTTAATGAAAACTAGCTGATTTCGAATGTTTTATCCAAAATCTGATCACCGAAATACGTTTTAGAGATCGAAAATTTATCTTTTAATTCCATTTTATGTAAATAAGGACAAGAGGTTTAATTTCATACTGTATTCCGTTTATTCTAAGAATTAATTCACAGTTTATGACAAGGGTAGCTGCAGGCTTTATTTTTGGGTGTAAAGATTTGTGATTTGTTTAAAACGCTCGATACTTTTCATATCGCATATCATTATAAGACGTCGATTTTTTATTCGATGGAAAGGTCTTTAACTGCCAGCGGGCTAACTGCTAAGGGATATGACAGTGAAATTATATCTACCCATACCTCTATATAGGTTTCTATACCACATTGTAGCCGAAAGATGGCGGCACATCTTTGACGGTGCAGTAGTACCTAACCACGGCCAGTGGCCAAAGCCTCCCACCAGACCAGACCTATAAGACCAGAAATTATAAATTCCCCAATTGCTTCTGCCGGGATCATACGAGAGACCTCTCAGACTATCAGACCACAGCGCTACCCACTGCGCCAGTGAAGTCGGCAAAGTGATTGGATTTTATTGATACGTACACGCTATTATAGAATAATGCATGAAGGTATCAAATACCTACCACTATTTCCTACCTACCATGGAATAATGCAATCCGAATCTTCCCATAAATAGTCTGAGCCAAGCCTACGTCTTAGCGGATGTACGTCATTAGTCCGTAATGGCCACCGCACGTCCGCTCCGGTTGAATAGCACACCCTGAACTTAATAGCTAGATAGGTACGTTTATAATGAACCTGTAGGGTATAGCTGAAAATGCAATTACCTATATGAATTTCCAACAAGACAATTTATTGCTAGAGGTGCTAGTTACGTAAACGATTTAGTAGGTAAAATAATGCTAAAAATGAACCGATATACCCGATACTAGGTACTACTAGGTATAATACCTATTGGAAATGTCACATTGTGTCTGTTTATCTGTTGTTTACCTTTTCACGACTAAACGTCTTAACCTAGCTAAACACTTTAGACTAAACGCCTTAAGTCGCTGATCAAAGCGAGCATAGCTATTAATAAATAATTAATTAAAAGTTGCATTTAATTTCAATGATACTTTTTCAAACCATACGTTCGAAGAACACATATCATAATCGACTGCCTCTCGAACTGCATCTCGAACTGCCTCGTTGGTCTAGTGGTTAGCTTGTTCGACTACAGATGATGAGGTCCCGGGTTCGATTCCCGGGTCGAAAACAATGTATTGGGTTTTTCTGCCAAAGAAATTCTCAGTACTAGCCCGGAGTAAGGAAGTTGGCGGTGAGTCCACCCCCGTGCCTCGGAGAGCACGTACAGCCGTCGGCCCTGCACCCGATCTCTCTCCGGTCGTGTCGGATTTCCGTCCCATCGGACTATGAGAGTGAGGGAATAGAGAGTGCACCTGTGTTTGCGCACACACTTGTGCACTATAATATCTCCCGCGCAGATGGCTGATCTCTAAGGAGGTTGGCCGCCGTGATCGGATTCGGTCGGGAGGACATTAATTAATTAATTAATCATAATCGATCAAAAACTGAAAATCATTATTGTGTAATAAATAACCTGTACAAAAGCTTACATCATCATTCACTTCAAACTCACTTAGCTGTCTTATGAACTCATTAAAATTTACATTTATTTCATTTATATCATATAATTTACATTTTTAAATATTTGATTATAAAAAAAAAAAACATTTAAAAATATAAAAAATAGCGGTCCACCGGCCTCGGGAACAGGGTCCAAGCAACCGGCGGTCAGGGCCCCAGAGAGAGGAACCTCCTGACTATGCGAGCCGTGTCCAGGAGAACAGCCTTCTGGATCTGGCCCTTGACCCAGCTACCCAACGAGAGCCTCGAAAGATGTTGGTCGAGGCTCTTGGCTATAAGACCATTAGCGGTGACGACTATCGGTACAATGATTGCTGAGTCTACATTCCACATGGCGACAACCTCGTGCGCCAAGTCGAGATACTTGGTGAGTTTCTCTTTCTCGGCTTTCACGAGGTTCTCGTCATGCGGGACAGCAACATCAACAATCATTGCACGGCGCTCTGATCGATCTATCACCACTATGTCAGGCTTATTGGCTACAATAGTCCTGTCTGTAATGATAGATCGATCCCAGTACAGTGTGATATGACCATTTTCAAGAACTGGGTCGGGCACATACTTGTAGTACGGTACCTCCGATTCCACAAGATTGTATTTCAAGGCAAGTTGCTGGTGGATAATCCTGGCCACTTGGTTATGTCTGTGTAAGTATTCGCCGTTAGCCAGATGAGAACAACCAGAGACAATGTGACGGATAGTTTCTCCAGGACGGCGACATGCCCGACATACGTCTACCGTTCCATCCTTCACAATGTATTTTCTGTAATTGTTTGTCATCATGACCTCGTCCATAATTGCACATACAAACCCTTCGGTTTCCCCAAAGAGGTCACCAAAGCGCAGCCAGGCCACGGACGCTTCAAAGTCAACATCAGACCCGTGGAGGGCCCGATAAAAGCGTCCGTGAAGCTCCTTACCTTGCCATACAACCCTGCGGTCATTGGTACTGAGCACCACAGGTATGAGCCAGTTCTCGTTAGCCAAGGAGAGCGGCGTCAGACCCCTGTCCACTGCGACCACATCGCGGTGCATCTCCGTCTTGGCGTGGAGAAAGTACTCCCTGAGACTGCACACCTCGCGGTTGTGGAGGGTTTTGGCATTCTAAAGGCCTCTTCCCCCACACTTCCGCGGAATGTACAGCCTCATCACCGAGGACCGCGGGTGATGCATCCGATATGCGGTCAGCAGCGCACGAACTTGTCTGTCCAGGGCGTCAAGCTCAGTCTGAGTCCACCTGATTATGCCGAAGGAATACATCAAGACCGGCATGACCCAACCGTTGAAGGCGCGCACCTTATTGCCGCCCGACAAAAGGCTTTTCATTAAAATTATTGTTATAACTAGTGGTTCGCCCCGAACTGAGACCTCGCGGTAACGGTATCCCATGATTATTCATTCAATCGATACATGATAACCAAAACTGACATTATTATTATGCCCGTTTTCACCAAACATACCTAAATCATCCCCTAAGTAGGAGTCTCTTAACGTAGGTAGCTCCTAAATACAATCCTAAGTCCTAACATCCGTTCCAATATCCTTTTAGGTGTCCCGTACAGGATCGTGATAAATAAGTTGACAGAAAACATCAATCACCTAACTTATAGGTAGCCCGTAAAGGTTAGGGAACGTTAGTGAAAACATTGAATTATTATGTAGGTACTAACGAGTGAAACCGGGTTACGGGCATCTGTACAAATCGTCATCTATCGACGCGAATAGAAAATATACAATATTTAACTAAAATTTAACTAAAAAATAATTTTAATTGAATAATATGGTACAAAAAAAATTACAATACAATTATTGTATTATAATAAGTAACTAAATAATAATGGTCGACGCAAAACTGTTTTTGGGATAGGTCGTAGTCGTAACTCGTAGTTCCATGGGAATAGTTACTGACTGCGCCATCTATTAGCATTATTGTGAAGCTATGTTGATGCTATATGAATTACTGATGCCCATTAAAAATTAAATAATCTCGTTTCTTTATAATATTCATATAATTTTAGTATTTGTTGTTCAAGTACAGGATATAAGTGACCTAAAAAAATAAAATCAGTTTGAAAATCCATAGCGGATTTTCCTAGAGAGCGTCTTCAAGCGAGCGTATAAAATCGCCACTTTGAAAGCCCCCCATTTCGTCAATTTTAAGGGAAAAATTAAAAAAAAAATATTTTTGTACTCAGTTCAAAATTATCTTTAAAATGATACGTAACAATTTTATGTAACGCGATATTTTTTTTTTACTTCGCTTTCGCTTCTATGAGAGCCCCCCTGAAATAAAGATTTTTATAACTTTTTAAGCCATTTTCGGCTGGAGGCCATCGGTTTACATATTATATCTAAATTTGAAGTAATTAAGTTCAGTAATTCAAAAGTTATAAGGCTCTGACAGACGGACGGACGGACGGACGGACGGACGGACAAGTGCAAATCGCTCTAGTTAACTCAGAGACCTCGCTTCGCTCGGTCAATAATTATTGAAGAATGTAATCCGTGTATCTTGATTCAGTCTTAGTTTGCGCAAGTGTAATATTCTTGCGGCGGTTGGTTTATATTAAATTCACTCAAGTGCAAATTGCTGAATACACTAGGAGAATAAAAGAAGTTATTCTATTCTGCTTTTCGAAATCGGATGAAATCAGACTTATTAATTAAATAACATTATTGATAGATTACCTAATCTACTCACTCTACCCTCTGCGATTTTTTTATGTCTTTTTGTCGACCTAGACAAATTCGTAGAGTGGAGTAGGTGAATGCAAGTGGCACAAAATCGCGACACGTGGAAGTCCTATGTTCCAATAGATGCTGAAGATGACGATTATTTGGACCTAAAATTAATCCATTTTTAATATTATTATGACATATTTTACAAACATTCCATTGAGAAAGGGATTTAACTTACGAACAGTATAAATCTCGCTCGCCTAAAAGATTCCAATTAATAATGATTAATCTTCGTCAAGGAGCAGCCACATTATTGATGAAAGTTTTCGTCACGATAATTTCATCATTAATCACCCAATTACGTTGGTAATATCATCTACGAATCCCTCGAGTCCTCGGACAAAACTAAAGCGATCATCTCCGTCTCTTAGGGGCTATTTCACCACCTTCAAGTAAATTTTATCAATCAAATAAATTTGACATTATGAAAGATAGCCCATACAAAACCAAACAAAATGTCAACTTTATTTGTTGGTTTAAGTTTACTTGAAGGTGGTGAAACGGGCCCTACATAAAAAACGTTTGTATCTAACAAAACTTAACATTTTGTTAGATACAAACATCTTTTTTGTCGGTGTACTACGAGTATATTATAGAAAAATAAACTAAATTACGAGCGAGTAGCGTAATTAATACGAGCCTCAACAGAGGTGCGGACTGAAAACTGTAAAGGTTGAAGGTTCAATCCCCACCCGTTGCACTAATGTCGTACCCACTCCTAACACAAGCTTTAGGTTTGGAACGGAGAGAGGAATATTAGTCAAGTTCAGCATGGCTAGCATTAAAAAAATTACTAGTCATGCTTCCATACGATGATTCCATACGTTATAAAGTCGCAGAGTAAATTATATTAAGGTACGAGATACAACCCTAGGAACTATAAGGAACTTAGTTTAGTTAAGCAACGCCGTGAGTATTGTGTTTCACCGTAGTTAAAAGTTCGTATTAAGTACTGCAGTTCTGTTTGTAAAAATTAAATAAAAAGACAAAAAGTAAGTCAAGTAAAAGCTGTGTAAGAATAACATTTTTTTACTTAGTAAAAGTTGTTCGAATCGACCTCGCATTGAGAAACGTAGAATTGGAAGAATGTGGATCCAAGGAAGAGGGATTAACGATCTCAAGCGTGTCGATAGCATCCGCTGAACACGAGTGGTATAATATTGTGTTCTGTGGCCTTTGTCCAGCCGTGGACGTCCAGTCAGGCCTGTGTCACTCTTGGTACTTACGCGATTTAAATACCTACAATCGCGCGCACCCTCAGGTTGAATCCGCGGTCGGGGCTAGCGCGCTCTAGGCGAGTGACGTACTACTGAATTTAACATTGCTTACGTAAATTTTAGTTTTTGTAAATATTTCTTTAAATAGTTTACGTTTAGTGTTTAGTGTATTTGTTATAAGATAAAATAGTTGTAAACATTAAAATAAGTATCTATCTAATGAAATAATGGCAAAAAGTCGTTGCTACCATAATTGTTCTGTGGATGGATGCTTAATGAGCACAGAAAAGGATTCTAATTTATCATTTTTTACGTTACTAAATTTTATGAATCCATGTCCATGTTTTCCCTCCCAATATTTACTAAAATTATATGTTTGCCTTGGAGTTTTTTCAACCCTTAAATTTAATAATCGTTAATTTAAAGACAGAAAAAATCTTTAAAGACATTTTATTAAAGTTAAACAGCTGATGTAAAATAAATAAATAGTTAAAAGTTATACCTACTGAATTTTTTACTCTTTGTTGACAGCCCCAGGCAACCACGTAACATTGTCCGTGACGTAGGAAGGCGAAAAGATGCAAAGCAATACGGACCCTCCTGCTGAGCGATAAAGTCTAATTCAGCTTGCGTGCGTGATTTATCGATTTAATAATAATTATGTAAGCTATTAAAGCGCCGGCAAGTAGTCAACATCAAAGGAGTGAAACTTCTGTACTTAGTACTATTATATATTCTGTGGTCCAGTGACGAAATTAACGAAGCGTCATATTTACTAAACGACTGTTTTTAACCGACTCAAAAAAGGAGGAAGTCATCAGTTCGTCGGAATCTTTTTTTTTTATGTATGTCCACCGATTACTCGAAGATGCCTGAACCGATTTGGGATTTTTTTTTATTTGAAAGGGTAGATGGTCCCATATAAATTTTATCGAAATCAGTCGAGCGGTTTTTAAAATGTCAACAATAAACTATATACTTTGTATAGTCTGTGTGTTATATAGTAAAACGGGAGTTTGAAGTCGGTTGTTTAAAAAGATTTTTTATAATAAATTATCGATTACCTCTACATCATCCAGACCACTTCTACTGGAATATAAGAATTCAAGAAATCGCCTCATAGTCACGTTAAAATATTCCTCTATCAAATCAATTGAATTCAAAGTTAATAATATTAATAACAATGTGTGTGAATTCTATTTGAAAAGATTGAAAAAGAGACTCTTGACGAAAACACACGCGTTCCGTTTTTCCATTTTACCGATATGGGTTTCGAAGCCCGCAATCACAATCAACTTGTTCGTATTTTTCGAGCGTAGTGTAGCCTCTTTAAAAGCAATTTGATATAAAACCTCCGCGAAGAGCTAGCAAAATATATGGAACTACATGGAAGTATACTACTGTGGTGGTACGGCTGTGATCGTCTAAGATTGATGATTTGTGATTAAGTATGCTTGAAGAAAAGTTCATAAAAAAACAATATTTCAGGAATAAGAGACACGTTGGTAGTTGGCATGTTATCTGTAACTTCGCGGATTTCCCAAAGTGAACGGAGACGCATCGCTCACCTGGGCAATACATTTGCGGGTGGACAATTCAGGCTATCATTCCATTCTATCTGGATACGCGAGGCCCATTTGTATTGTATGGGCCTACCTTAGTAGAGCAGTGGGATAGCGTCACTTCGACACTCGGAAGTCCAGAAGGACTTAATTAAGAATATAGCTAACGATCAGTATAGAATGCATGATTAGCTGGTGAATGTATGAGTGCCTTCTTTGGGCCATCGCAATCCGACCGATTCTCTCGAACACTGGGGAACCCTACACCCAGCACAGGGGTCTTTGAACATTGTTATTGGGGCACGGACCAGATCACCCTTTTGCGCTGCGAAGCGTATATTGCCTTTGTCTTCGAGAGACAGGTTCTTTTGAGAGCCGTAGCTCGCCCCATTACCATGGTTTTATTGATATATTCATTTGTTATATTTGATATGTGGTTTGGCCAAACCAGAGCGGGGCTGGTCCATATTTCAGAGGGCGTGTAATTGTTGTGTAGGAGAATCGCCGCCGGTGCGCCACACTGGTAGCCATGTACTGATATTGCATCAACTTTGACTATTAAAGTCAACAAGTTAATATTTAAAAGCCCACATCAACCTTAATGTCTCTCATTCCACAATATCGTGGTCACCCTAGCCATCTCCAGTAAAGTCTCTCCTTTACACAATACCCTATGGTCACCCTAGTGCCTGGCAACTGCTTAACAATAGGACACATAAAAAAAGGTTCAAATCCCTTACCTGCTTTAAGTCGCTGCCCGTAGAATGTGTACAAATGCTTGACGAAACTGCGGCTTCTCTCGAGTATTTACTAGTGTTGAAATACCTAATTAAATGCCCTAATCAGTCCATCGTATTAAGCTAGATGAAGTCTAGCTTTCATAGACTGCACAGTAATTCAGAGACTATAGGCTTAATCTTTGATTCTGAAATAGTCACGTAGCTCTTCGAACTAGACCTGTTTAGTTCACTATGAAAGGTATTTATCTGTTTAAATCAAAGTAGCTTACGGTAATTGTCCAAGTTGGAAATAATTAATTACTCACAACACAGAATTTCTCTCGTCTGGGAGTCGAACCCGTCGAGAAACGTAGAAATATCATAACTATATTTGACCTGACTTAATTTATAATATCGGAGTATGTAATCAGCCTGAAATAAAGTTATTGACCTTAGTCTGAACCTCCGTAATCTGTGGGAATCGAACCCATCTCGGAAGCTTAAATATTCGTATATCTACACCTAATAGTTATCTAAGCTTAGCTTTCTGAAATGAAATTCATGATCGTACATAGGTAACATGAGGGAATTTATAGACTATATTAATAAAAGAAGTGTTTATGGATAAAAGAATGAGATTTATTATCAGTTTCTTAAGGATTATTAGGAAAGAAACTGTTTGATCATTTAATTCATGTTTAAGGCACTAAATTACCTTAAGCCATTAATAGAATAGAATAGAATTATTTGTTATTCAATTAAATTTTTACAAGTACTCTTGAATAATTAATGAATCTACCACTGGTTCGGAATGCCTTTCCAACCGAGAAGAGCCAGTAAGAAACTCGGCGGTTGCTCTTTTCAAAACAGTTACAATACAGTAATTACTATGTTAAATATGTAGTATTTCCACAATGAGGAAAATTCAAGAATATATACAGACTTACTTCTATCTTAAGATAGTCAGACATACTGAGTTGGTTATAATGCAAAATGCTAGCTAAACTGTCTCGAAGAGAAAAGACACACACACACACACCTTAATTTTACAGTAGGAACAAACATATATTTACATAATATTGTGCTAAGATTCACAGATAGTTAATTCAATTTAATTCAATCTTTCCTTTTAGGATATATAATTTTACATAATTGAACAGGTGGTCTACTGGTGTGCTAGATTATCGGCGGGTTTATGTCAGACTTTCTCCCTCTATTATCCACGCCACACTAGTCTGTAAAGTAGTATTAATAGGTACAAGATATAGACCACCCCTGTGAAAAGAATTACCCAATCTACTGGGTTCCATGCCATATTCCTATTTCTCTGTATTGTTCGGCTCATAAGTTCCAGCGAACTGTCTG
Organism: Oeneis ivallda; assembly: GCA_029955525.1. Lineage (NCBI taxonomy): Eukaryota > Metazoa > Arthropoda > Insecta > Lepidoptera > Nymphalidae > Oeneis > Oeneis ivallda. The sequence goes on from JARPMR010000007.1 coordinate 14,345,539, forward strand.
CGTCCATTACCATTAGCCTTTGAGACCTAAGCCTCTCAATTCAAGTCTTACAATTAACTCGAGTCTCTGTGGATCTTAGCAGTCTATTAATTAATTACGAAATTGAATAGAGTACATTACCAATTTACTGCATCGCCTCACTTAATCACTGTAGCTCTTAATTTATTAAATTATATTCTCTACCCTGAGTTATTTTATTACAATTTCTTTCTTAAACGGTTTACAAAGATAATCAAGTTTATCTTAAATTAGGGCTGTTGGCTTAGATAATACGCGCACTGCCAATCAGCTTGTAAAGGACCCTCGAGTGTGAGCCACTGGACCGCCACCCGGAGCCCTCAGAGATGAACTGTCCACGTCTCTCGTCAGCTATGCGCTCGCGCCTTCGCATCCCTTCTCCAGACTTCAGCCTCTGTGGATTTAAAACACGCCCAAAGTCAACTGTACAAGATATAATTGGTCTAATTGTATCCGTCACCCGTTGTTCTCGACCAATCCTGTCGCGTTACTAAATGTCACCTCCCAAGCCAAAACTCGTCACTGAGTGATTGGTTAAGTTTCTATTTTTTGTTTGTTCCCATACATCTGGTATTTTTAATGTCCAAGTTTCGCACGGCTTGTAAGGCCACAAAAAAAATATAGTTTACGATGCATTTCCTAGTTAAAATTTCTTATCGTGCCTTTACTCAGATTTCTCCTAATTTCTATAGTTTATTGCTTTCAAAGTGGTTTCGAATTAGCAAGAAAAGGTTAGAATTATTTTGCTATAATCCGCCAACAGAAAAATCTGTATAATTTTAACACTACTCTCGACGCACGTTTCGCCCCGACACCGGAGCATCCTCAGGAGATGTTGACTCTACAACGATGCATTGTCTAGACAATGTATTGTCTAGTCTAGTAGTGTTAAAATTATACAGATTTTTCTGTTGGCGGATTATAGCAAAATAATTCTAACCTTTTCTTGCTAATCATGGACTTCCGCAAAGTAACGCCTGCTTCTATCCAATATTTGGTTTCGAATTTTTGTGCCTTTTGTCTTATTTTGGCTTAATTGCCTTCCACATGCGAGCACACAATTTAACTTGTCTAAATTGTTAAATTTATAGGTCTAAATGTTTATTTTACAAGTCGCTTTTAATGTTAGAGCCTTGTTATGTTCGAAAAATTTATTTATGAGTCTATTCGGCGAAGAAAGAAAAAAATATACGTTGTAGGTATGAGCGGACCACCTCACTACATGGAAGTAGGAATACTGCCATGATATTTCCTTTTTTTAACAAACTGTTGAGAAACGGTTTGTGAAAGTTGAAAGAACATTATTTTATATATTAACAGAACAGCATTAAAAAATCTACCTTTTCATTGCTTACCTAATTATATCAGGCTACTAGATATATAATTATATACTTTTATTGGAATCAAATATTCTGTTAAAAGCTTTGAGTATATAACCAACACGTCAAAAGTATTTCCTCTTGTCTATACTTATAAAAAGACAAGCTCAATTTTCAGATCAGTTTCAGTTTTAAATGGGTTGTTTTGATTTTCGTTATCCAATAGGTACTTGATATACCTAAATAATGTGAAGAAGGTGCCTCAATTAATAAATTGGGATAAAGAACAACCAAATCGGCAACTTTATAAGGATATAAGTTTAATAACTATAACCCGATTATGGAAAATTGGATGTAAAATCCGTCATTGATTTTGTTCGTATAAAATGAAGTATATTCGTAAATAGTCACATACTTACATACATACATACATACATACCTACATACATACATACATACATACATACCTACATACATACATACATACATACATACATACATACATACATACATACATACATACATACATACATACATACATACATACATACATACATACATACATACATACATACATACATACATACATACATACATACATACATACATACATACATACATACATACATACATACATACATACATACATACATACATACATACATACATACATACACACATACACACACACACACACACACACACACACACACACACACACACACACACACACACACACACACACACACACACACACACATACATACATACATACATACATACATACATACATACATACATACACACATACATATATAGACTGGTTAAATCACAACCCTTGCTTTTTCGGGTAAAAATAACATGTCGGGTATTCTTTTGTTTTTATTCGTTGACAAGCTAGCCCTTGACTGTGATCTCACCTGATGGTAAGTGACGATGCAGTCTAAGAAGGTAGCGGGCTAACTTGGAAGGGGTATGGCAGTGAATATTCAACCCATACCCCTAATTCGTTTCTACACGCCATCGTGCCGGAACGCTAAATCACTTGGCGGCACGTCTTTAACGGTAGGGTGGTAACTAGCCATGGCCAAAGCCTCCCACCAGACCAGACCAGAGACAATTCAGAAATTATAAATTCCTAAATTGACCCCGCCGGGAATCGAACCCGAGACCTCCCAGTTATAAGACAACAGCGCTCACCACTGAGCCAGAGAGGTCGTCAAAAGCTCCCTGGCTTTAACGACCAGGGATTTTATTCGATATCAGAAGCTGAGTGTCAAATGGACTGGTAGCACCTACAAAACGGTTGTAGGTGCTCCTCTGGCTAAGCTACAATGTCAACTATTCAACTCGAAAATTATGTTCCTATATAACAATTTCCAAGTTATCTAAGACCACTCCGTGAACAGTTTGCGTTCATACCTACATTCCCGGGTCGGAAATACGAAGGTCATTACCGCGTAATGGCCGACTTTCCGCCCCCGGTTAAATATCACACCCAAAAGCCTTATAGCTGCGTAAACAATGGCCTACTAGGTTTTTCTATTACCACTAATGTTCGGTAAGGAATTAAATGTATCGTAGGCTTATCGTAGGTATATGGCTTACTTCATACGATTTCTAAATGAATTATTATTATTTTTATTTACATTAAGGAAGCAAAGTAGGTACAACTTTTTGACTTTGATTACATATGGAACATAATATTTCGGGACAAAAATTCTAAATAACATGACAGTACCATGTTAGAAAAAATGTATAGTTGTAATAAATAGTCAAATTTCGGGTGCGTAGTTATTAGTTTTTAAAAAGTAAAAAGAAATTGAAAACTTTATTTAAAATTAATTATAATAATTATAATAACTAAATGTCTTAACACTAACGAGCCAAGTTAGGGACTGCTCTTCTATTGTTCTCGTTTCCCATGGCGCGCTGCATCGCCGGTGGTCTTTTTCAGTAGAAAGAGTTTCCCAATCATTTAACAAAGGTTACGCAATGTTGCTTGTCGACATGAGAATCGGTATACTTAACTCCTCCCTCCTTAAGTTCAAAGTCAGCAGAGGGATGATTTTCCGTCTGCTGAATTTGACGGAAAAATTGTAAAGGGATGAATTTATACATTAAAAGAATACAAATGCTTAGTGCTAATATTACATATAAAATTAGTGTTCCGACGCTAACACTTTTCACATTTATAGAGCTTTCACTTTGATCGAACACATTCTCACTATCACTTTCCTTTAAACTGTATGCTAACTGTTGAAGATGCTGAAGGTTAACGCCATCTAGGTTTAAAAGCTTCTTTTCAGGTAGCGGGCTTGAAGTAAGTATCTCGGGGAAGTGAATAGTTGATATTCTGGGGTAGTTTATAGTTCTACCAACAGTTTGATGTCTTCTCAGTGTTAATCCCTTTACTTTAAAGCTGCAGGTGTCATCTATGGTAAGTATGTAGGTTCCTTTTATATGTTCACGAGTTTCTTCTGTGTTACATACTTTCAAGAGGAGTGTTTCAAATTTGCTGTATAAAATCCATTGGTTATATTTGATGGGTTCTATTTTTATTCCAGATGTTTCAACTAGAATTGGGCTACAAGCGCTAGTATTTTGGGATAGTAGCATAAGTGCCTCTAAACAGTCATCTTTCATCAGAGGTTCGACTTCTATTTCGTGGCATAAAAACATGAATTTGTCCATTTCTTTGCAGGGTTGAGCGAGCGATATGGTTTTCGAACCTTTCACCAATAGGTAAGGAGTTTTAGGGATTATAAGGGATGTTTGGTTAAATGAATTTGTGACGGGAAGATGTATCATTCGGAAGTAGCTATAAAGATCCTTTTTTACAAGGGGAATGTCCAAAATAAAAATTATCTGATTTTTCTTAGAATAAGCTTTAAGTTCGATAGATTGCTCTATTAACAAAAGATTATCCAGATTAACAGGATATACAAGCTTATCAGTTACTTCAATATCGATTAACAAGCTATACAATTCGGTTGTATCAATTACAGACTGGTGTAAAGTTCTTAACTTACTAAAAGCTATAGCTGTTTCAATTTCATCTATTTTAACATAAATCATTTGGAAGTTATTCAAGAATAATTGAAAAGTACTAATTAAACTAGTATCGCTTATTACTTGTTTTGTGTTATTTATCCATGTCTTAATATCGGAAATTTCCTTGTCTAGTTGAATTAAATTATTTTTTGAGAAACCAGTAATATTAACGAAAGATTGCACCATTTCAGAAACTATGGTTATTTTTCTTGATATCCTTTCCTGTCGCGTCTGTAGGTTCGTGATTAACTCATCATACCTTAAAGCGTCGCTATTGTCTAAATTTCCGGTAATAATTTTAATGAATGAACCTAAGGGATTTAATAAGCCGCGTTTAACCCTACTAGTCGGAATAAGCTGCCTACATTTGTCCAATGTAATATTTAGGAAATGATCTGTTTGAGTCTTAATATTAGTTATATCGCTATAGTGCGTACTATTACCAAAGTATTTTAATAAATTTTTATTTAAGTGCTCATACATTCTAACATTATAATCTAAGTCTTCCTTTAATGAAGTTAAATCTAAAACCTTAATATAAGACCAATTATCGTCTACTATAAATGCTTGGCCTTCTTTTACAGGTAAGATACCTGGGTTATGTTCCATTTTCTGTACTAGGGCCTGGATCATGATGGCTGGAATGAGCAGAAGGACGAACCTGTGGAGGACGTTTAATATCTTTAAGTGGAACTTTAGTATCGCGATTTTGGGTTCTTACAGGTACAGTATTCCTGAAGATATCTCCAGTCACCTTTGCCTTCTGATAACGGGGTTTATCCTTGCTACGTCGAGTATTAACACCCTTTATAAATATTTCATCGCCATCATTCACGTCGAATGATGTTTCACCACCACGTTTTTCTCTAATTCTTTCCTTTTGTCCTATCATTTTGTCTGAAAGATGTTTATAAAGGAAGGCTGTTCGCTTAGCATGGTCTCTTACCAATTTCTGCGTGTACTGTTGATTGAAATCTACGTTGAATGGATTTGAGGAATCGGTATGGCCAAAAACTACTTCTAGGGGTGTAAGACCTGTAGTCGAGTGTATCGTTTGATTATATGACATTATCGCGTAAGTCATAATAGAAGAAGCATCTGTTAATTTGTGCTCGTATTTAGCTAAACGATATATTTCTAGTATGGTTGAGTGGAATCGTTCTATTAAGCCCATTGAGTTAGGGTTATGTGGTGTGCCTATGTGAAGCTCGATTTTATAGAAATTTAAAGTTTCTTTTAATAATATATTATTGAATTCGGTTGCGGGGTCACAATTAATTTTATTAGGTATACCATAAAATGAAAAGTACTTAATTAGGGCACGGACAACTTCAGGGGTAGATCTGTTACTAATTTCTATTGCTTGCCCTATTTTACTAAAAGCATCGATAAGGGTTAAGAAATATTTTCCTTCTATTGAGAAAATATCCATAAAAACTTCTTCGAAGGGCTTGGTTTGAGTTTGGGTAAGCTGGAGTTTAGGCTTTAGAGGTTTACGATCGTATTTCATTTTCTTACACACTTCACAGGCATTTATTACTGATGAAACAGTTTGGTCCATATTATTCCAGTAATAAGTGCGTTTTATTTTCATGAGGGTTTCTTTTATTCCCCTATGACAAGATGGACCCTGGTGATATTTTATGACAATATACCTCTGTTCATTTTCGTCTGAAACGTAAACTACTCTTTTGGTGCATTCGTATATTTTGACTGAGTCCTTTTTAAACAAATCCATAACGCATTTTTGGAAATCCTTACGATGAGTATCGCTTTCAAAATAGATAAAGTGCCTAATTTTTGGGTTTATGTATTGTTTCAGGAAATCCTTAATTAACTCCGGATTTCCTTCAGGCATGTGTGCTTCAAAAACCTTTTGTTTATCCCGAGAGAAATCTTGAACTACGGTATGATTTCTATTCCAAGTGAATATGAGAAATTGGTATGGTTTTGTGTCAATAGCTTCGTTAAGTACGGGGATGACTTCACCGTCCATGTCTAGGGCAGAGAGGGCAGTATCGGTTCTAGAGCTACAAGTTATCGTACTTTCAGATGGGGTACGAATGGGAAAAGACATATTCGAACCGTCAGAGTCTGGAATGCGTATAATACTGTCGTTATCTTCTCTCTCGTCATCACTACTGAGGGATATGGTGTCAACGTTTACTTGTAGGGAACTATCGTCTTCTAATGCGTTCAGTTTTATCCTTGAAAGTGCGTCTGCGTTAGTATTTTGTGATCCCTTTTTGTATACTATATCGTAATCGAACTCTGATAATCGCAGTTTCCATCGTGTAAGCTTGCTATTAGGCTCTTTTATAGAGTTTAGCCAGGCTAAAGGTCTATGATCTGTGTAAATACGGAACTTTCGACCATAAAGGTACGGGCGAAAAACTTTTACGGCCCATACAATAGCAAGTAACTCGCGTTCAATTGTACTATACCTACTTTCGGCATCATTGAGGGTGCGACTTGCATAGGCAATAGGCAAATCGCTACCAATATTTCCTTGAGAAAGGACAGCACCAAGGGCAAAGTTGGATGAGTCTGTCGTTAAAATAAATGGTTTGTTGAAATCAGGGAATTGTAATAACGGGGCATTAACTAGGAGTTCTTTACACTTGTTAAAAGCTGCAATGTATTCTTCAGTGAGGACTACCTTTCTTCCCTTCTTAAGACAAGATGTAAGAGGATAAGTTACTTTTGAAAAATCTTTGATGAATTTACGGTAATATCCAATGAGACCTAAAAAGCTTTTAATTTCCGTTGGTGTTTTAGGAATTGGTATATCTAACACTGCTTTTATTTTATCGTCATTTGGCTTAAGGCCATCTTTTGTGATTGTATGGCCTAGATAAAGAACTTCCTTCTTTAAAAACTCGCATTTATCTAAGGTAGCTTTTAAGTTAGTCTCTCTTAACCGATCGAATACCTTTCTTAGTTTTACAATATGCTCTTGTAGGCTAGACGAATAGATTATAATATCGTCCAGGTAAACTAGGCAATGGATACCCTGTAAGCCGCGCAAAACATTGTCCATAGCCCTCTGGAAGGTGGCTGGTGCCGTTTTCAATCCAAAAGGCATACGGGTAAACTCATAATGGCCTGCTTGGGTGGTAAATGCCGTTTTATGCCTATCTTCCTCTTTTACTTCAATTTGGTGATAGCCACTAGCAAGATCAAGTGTACTAAAGTAAACAGATTTACCTAATTTGTCAAAGAGGTCTGTGATATTCGGCAGTGGGTATTTATCATCTGTGGTTATTTCGTTTAATCGTCTGTAATCTATTACCATTCTGTACTTAGGTTAGCCTGATGCATCCATTTTTTTTGGAACTAAGTGAACCGGGGCACTCCAAGGAGAATACGATTCGCGAATCACATTATCCCGTAACAATTTATCTATCTGATGTTGTATTTCAATATTTTGAGCAGGGGGGTGCCGATAGGGTTTTATGTAGATCGGATCTTCATGTTTCGTACGGATGGAATGTTTCACTTGATTCGTGAAAGATAGTGGTATGTCTTCACAGTAAAAGATATCGCGGTATTCATAACAAAGATCAGCGATTAATTGACTTTCCTCCGAGTTCATGTGGTCTAAGCGAAGCTTTGATAAGTTTTGTTTCAGTAAAGCATCGATTTCATAATTTTCGCGGATTGAATTCACTCTACATGCATTATTTTCAAATTTAGTAACACTAAAAGGTTTGTTAATGGTTAAAGTAATAGTATTTTCAGAAGTATTTTGAATTACCGTTGTAGCGAATGAGTTTACGCAGTTCACTAAGGCACTGGGCATGCGTGCGCCCTGTCCGAAATCTATGAAGTTTAGTATAGCTTCCCCGTTCTCCAAAGTAGTTGGTAGCTTTACACGAGTTTCGGTTCGAGGTTGTAAGGTCAACTCGTATGGAGCTTTGTATACAATAGGTATGTCAGTGTCACGCGTGTGTAAAATTTGATTTTTCATGTCCACTGTAGCATCGAGTTGTTTTAATAAATCTGATCCTATGAGACCGTCGTAGCGGTTGTCTACGTCGTAGACGTAAAATTTATGAATAGAGTTGCTTTTAAAAGTTTTCAAAAGAGGTATGAGTATCACCTCACTATGTCTACTGCGGGCGTGAGTACTTATGACTTCAAAAGGCTCTGCATGTTTAAATCTTGAGAAATATTGGTCTGCCTTTTGAGGGCTTATAAAAGATCGAGAACTCCCGGTATCGATCATGAACTTAGCCTGAATTTCAGGGAGTTCTATATGCGGCAATTTTAATATGCTATCACAATTAAGACGTATTATCTCGGATCTGGGTTTTTCGAGGCTGTTGCGCAAAAATTTTCGTCAACATTTGATTCTGGGTTTTCGCAAAAAGTCTCGGTTTCTAAACTTGGATTTTCTGTGAAATAAGGTTCCGGGATTCCTTCGTCGTAATTAGAATTTGGGTAGGTCTCACAACAACTATCGTAATAATAATTTTCGCTTATGTCTAGGTCATTGTTATAAAATACATTTTCCGGAATTTCCATCATATTTTGCCTTATTTGTGGAGCGGTACGCATGGATACGTCGGTCGGCATGGTGTTGTTCTGTGGCCTTGGTATGCCGAACTTAAATTGATTTGAATTTCCAGGGTGGACTGGGTTATTCACTTGTCTATTGAAATTCTGGTAATTATTATTGTGTTGTAAATTTCTGATTTGACCATGACCTTGTTGAGGTATGCCAAATTTAAAATTCTGTTGTTGGTTCGGAATTCCAAATTTAAAATTATTAGATTGCGTCGGGGATCCAAATTTAAAATTATTATTATTGGACCTCAGTTGGCTTTGAAAATTAGTTTGGGGTCTGAACCCTTGATTAAATTGGCTAGGCATAGTGAACCGATTTTGAAATGGATTCACTGCCGTTCTAAAGGCTGTTTGTGGGGTGCTCAGCTTATTATTGAGAGGGCTCAACTGATTTTGATGAGATTTTTTGTTATTTTTGGAGTCATACTGGAATTGAAAATTAACTTCCTCGGTGACGTATTCCAAAGCTGTTTCTAGTGTTTTGGGATTTTTTAATCTAACAATGCGTATTAAATGCTCTGGTAAGTTGTATAAGAATACGTTCAGCGACAAGTTATTATAGATGATCATTTTGGACTCCTTGAGCGAAACATCGTCCAGCCTATTTACTTTCGAAATTAAAATGCTTCTGATGTGCTGGATACGTTTACAGAAATCGGCATAAGGTTCACCGGATTTTATTTTTAATGACTCCATTTCGATGGCAACACATTCTTCTGAACGAGGGTCACCGAAATGCTGTATTAAAACGTCTTTCAGTTCTTGCCAACAATGAATATCCTCCCTTTCGCTAATTAGGAAAGCCGCCTTTCCTGTTAGCCTACTCGTTATTACATGGAATAAATAGAGCTCCTGGGCTGGACTATCTGACTGTCTGAAGTTGTGAATGATGTATTCACATTTTCTTAGGTATATGTTCAATAAATTTGCCTCTCCATCGAATTTCGGAATCAGTTCCGCAATTTCGCGGGGGACAATAGTTACTTTTTCCATTTTGATTAGATAATAACACAAAATAGTAAGATGCGCGTGATGAATAAAGTGTGCGCACTTATTCTATTATAATATTAGCAATTAAAGTATAAAATATTAATGCAAACTTTTCTTTTAAGATTTTCTTTTTAAATTAATTTAATTATAATATAGTCATTAAAATATTAATAAAACTTTCTTTTCAACTTTTCTTTTTAATTAATTCAATTTTACAATTTCACGGTTATCCTAATACTAATTCCTAAATAATGCCTATGTAGTGCATTACAGGACTAATAAAAATCAGATAATCGGTGATTTTGGACCGAACTATCGAGTACGTTTCAATTTCCCTTTTTATTACGGACAAAAATAGCTACACCAACAGGTATAGGATGGGAACACAGGAAAGCGAAAAGTTCTACTCACCCTCTGTGCATCTGCATCCTCCCGTTCAAGGTAAGTTATTTCTTCCAGGAACACCGCCACTTATGACTTATTTATTTGATTTATGGTTCGTAATTTCGCTAGCCGTAAGCGAAGTCGATTTTGGGACCTCTGGATATACAGCTTCACGAAATATCTACATCGGCTGCGCCAGTCAAATTTCGGGTGCGTAGTTATTAGTTTTTAAAAAGTAAAAAGAAATTGAAAACTTTATTTAAAATTAATTATAATAATTATAATAACTAAATGTCTTAACACTAACGAGCCAAGTTAGGGACTGCTCTTCTATTGTTCTCGTTTCCCATGGCGCGCTGCATCGCCGGTGGTCTTTTTCAGTAGAAAGAGTTTCCCAATCATTTAACAAAGGTTACGCAATGTTGCTTGTCGACATGAGAATCGGTATACTTAACTAAATACTCTTCTTATTTTATTTTCTGTTATTTTATTTATTTATTATTCATAACTTCCGCTGTGTGAGAATTCCGAGATTCTGTTTGTCAATGATACAGTTTAAAATTAAAATCCACTTATATTAAAAATAGATACAAGTAAATGAATACATGAGAATTAAACGAAAAGCTTTGGCAAGAGACGTGCAATTGTTATACCAGGAACGTTATTTGCATAACGAAGCAATTATATTATGCTTGAATTCTCTTTTATTCCCACAGAAATGGCAACGGTTTTGTGAAAATATAATAATTATTATGTGTGACAATTGCTACGATATAAATATAGGATTAATTAGTTCGCATGACTAACTTTCCTAACGATTGCTACTTTGTAAACTCTAGACATCGTAGAAAGCTTTCATGCCATTAGTAAGGCTTCAGACTATTAACTGGGCTCGTACTAAGGCGCTATCTTCCCTGCTATATTCATATTGGAGGGATCCTATTTCGTAAGGGATCCTGTCTCTTGAAGAGGTCTTATAATCTACTTCACAAGTACTACAAGTGCTATAGTTTTAAATAGGTATCGGAGTCCTCAACTCCGTGATTAGATAAATACGTAACATAATAATTACTCTATCACATATAATTAAAAATAATTAAATTGCAAAATTAAAGCAAAGTTCAGTGCTTATAGCACTGAACATTGCTTATGTTTTATTAGGTATTATTACGACCTATATAGAAAATAAAGTTACGGTTTTTTTACCATTTCAAAAAACTGACATTTTATTATACTATGAGAGTTTAAAAGTACTGTTACCAAAACGCCTCGTATTTGAATAAAAATCTACTAAGGCGCGCTTGCAGAAACGTCTTAACCTAGAGTTAGCAGCTAACTCTGGGTTAAAAAGACAGATTTGAGAGATTGCGTATAACGCTTCTGTCAAAATTACAAATTTATTCCTGGGTAACTAACTCGGCGTCTCTGCAAGCGGGCCTAGCTTTGTAAATCGACTGTTATACCGCATTCTTAAGAGAATAACGATGAATAGGTCAATAATACTTGAATGTCAGCCACTTCGTTGCTCTTAACTTCAGCCCTACTTTTAGGCCTTAATAGATGGTTCTAGGTTAAGTACTAGAGTAGATATAGCCACTAAATTAGCAATTCGTTTCAAATACCAAAATAGTATATAATCAGTAGCGTTTAACTCATACTATTTCGGTATGTCAGGTAGGAGGAGATCCGTAGAAGAAGCTGAGCAAAAGACATTTAGTTTTAAAGTTCATCAAGCCGGTTTTAAGACAATGACCTAACTGTCCCTTGACACATACTTAGAGTTAGACAAATGAACAACAAAGTGATCCTATATGGTTCCGTTTTTCTAATTTAAGCTGCGGAACCCTAACTTATAATAATTCTTATTAGATGATATTGTCATTTGGTAAACTCCTTGGACTATTAAATAGAGGACGTTAATTAAGTTAAATTCCCCGCTTCAAATAGATTCGATAATTAAATTTCTCCTCTCCAATTTCGTCGTTGGCCGAAATGGTTAATTTTATTCAGTTAATGAAACCAACTGTGCCCCCGAGGCCCACGATATTTTCAAGTTGAAAGCTATAAATAAATCATGTTGTAAAAATAATTATAAAATTAATTTAAATTAATAAATATTAACAAATAAAAAAATACATATTTTAATTGCAACAAACACGCATGAACCGAGCGGAGACCTTGCAAGCAAATTAATTAACAACGCGTATTTTCAAAAAATACGTAAATACCATAGGTACATACACATTGAATTTTATTTCTCGTATACAAATTGGTATTTATGTACAAATTGGAGTGAAGCAAAATGAAGAAAGCATAAAATAAATGTGCGCGAAACAGGGGAAGTTTTGTATACATATCCTTCCATCAATTTTCAAATTATACGTACACATGAAAATTGTTATTTAGGATGTCAGTTAGTCATCTACTTCTAATTATTATTATTTTTAAAAGCTGTTTGCTGGTCCTTCTCGGCTTATTAAAACTCGAAACAATACTGTGACTGTTCGGCATGAGAACGCAATGCACAACCTAAGCCTAACCTAACCTAAGGTGGACTTAAGGATTTATATTAGAGGAAAATATTATATTGCTCGAGTATGTACCTTAGAGGTGCACTATTGGTAGAGATAAGTAGTAAGAGTTGTACGACTGAACATTTTTTTAAACCTAAGGGAGAGGTCAGACTGGCTCGTCGCTGTTCGGAAGCTCGATTCCGCGTTCGAACGCTAACTTGGGTACACAACAAACGCCAGTCGCAGCGATCGAGTTGCTGTTTTTTAGCATCAGCGTTCCAGGATCTTTAAACGCTGACCTTCGCTGCTGTAATAATCGAATCGAATGAAAACGCGATGCACAATCGCCGTCGCAATGCGAAGTTGCAAAATCGCCGGTCGCTGCCGCTAAAAGTAGCCAGTCTGTCCTCTCCCTAAGCCTAAGAGAGTGAAATGGCTAATAGCTAGTAATAAATATTAGCTATTTATGCAACTGCATCGTAATGAGGGTCATTTTAATTCGAGTGCTGTTTTTTGATACGAGGCTTGCCGAGTATCAAAATAGGATAGTACGAGAATTAAAATGACTAATTACGTTCAGTTGCATACAAGATTTTATCTACGACAAGGAAGTAAAATCATTAACAAAATACGCCGTAGGCTCAATTATGTAACAAAAAGTAACTCCGTAAGCCGCCACCAGCCGCCTGTGGCGCCTCTGTCAACAAAAAGTAACTCCGTAAGCCGCCACCAGCCGCCTGTGGCGCCTCTGTCATATGAACGGTACAAAAGTGCCAGAACTCAGAGCCTTAGCTTTAGGTATCCTATTTTAAGAAGATAACCATTTCGATTCAGCTCCCATATAACGAGCTGCATCGAAATGAGAAGCAAAACCGAAAGAGGCTTCATTTCGATTCAGCTGTCAAACTCGAAATTGGAACTTTTCGATGCTGGAGTAGATTGTAGCATTGTCATAATTCCTAAGTCCATGTGTAACATAGTCTATGGTTAAAGATACGTTTGTCAATGATTATAAAATAAAATTGTCATTGATCTGAACTCAAGCGAGTATCACTGCCCAAACCCTGCTCCCATTTAAATTAATAATTTAAAGTCGAAAGCCTTTGCTTTGGTCTCCACCAGCAAGACAAAATACATGGTGTCAGAAGATAAAGTGAAGAAATAAGAAGAAACAAAATGGTAACGCCTGAAAAGTCACAAAACGTAATCCTCGCGAACAGTCTTAAGCCGTTGACGCTAAGCGTACAAAATGGCGGAGGTACGGAATGCAATAACTCGGAAAAATGGAGGAGATGGAAGCAAAAATACGAAATATATTGTGAAGCAAATGAATTGGAAAAGCTGCCAGAAAAGAAACAAATTGCAATATTACTCAATGCGATAGGCGACGAGGGACTGGAAATTTACGATTCATTTAATATTCAAAGGTCAGAAGAAACCGTAGGTTCAATTCTAGAAAGATTTGACGAAAAATTTAATGCATGTAAAAACACAACTGTAGAGAGATATAATTTTTTCACTAGACACCAAAGGGATGAATCAATGGATGAGTACGTGACGTGTTTAAACAATTTAGCTTCCACGTGCAAATTCGAAAATCTAAAAGAATCCTTAGTCAAAGATATGTTTATAATTGGCCTAAAAAATGAAAACATCAAAGAAAAATTACTGCAAAATGACGACATAAATGATGTCAATGAAGCAGTTGCAATCGCAAAAACCATAGAATTGTCCAGTACAAGATCAAAAAGAATAAAACAACATCAAGAATCCAACAGTCAAGTTCAAACGATTTCGAAACAGTGTCGTCAGCCAAGACAAAAAGCTTCATCAACCTCAAGACCGTCAAGAACATTATCAAGACCAAGACAACCAAGCCAGGATCGCAACAGAGCAGCATCAAGAAGCCGCCAAGCCAGCAGTGGGACGTGCAGAAGATGTGGGCAGGTACACCGCTACAAATGTCCAGCGCAGGGCAAGATCTGTGCAATTTGTCAGAAGCCAAACCATTTTGCTAAATATTGTTTTAGCAGAAAAGTAAGTGAAATATACCGTAGTTCAGAAACAGACCCTAATTTTAGTCAAAATAGTCATCCTCAAAAGGATTATAATCAAGAAAATTTTATCATAGAAACAGTCATAAATAAGGTAGAATGTAATAAAAATAATTGAAAAATTAATCTTAAATGTCTAAATCAGTTGTTGCCTTGCCGAATTGACACTGGCGCTGAAGTGAGTGTTATTTCAATTTATACTGTCAGAAAATTGGAAAAGGAGAACAACATTAAAATTCCAGTCAAAGAATCCTTTGATAACATATTTTCATTTTCAGGACAACAAATAAAAAATTTAGGTAGTGTAATACTGACTTGCACATTTGAAAATGGGACTCAAGCCAACATTAGGTTCATTGTGGTGGATTGTGAATGTTCAACCATACTGGGTGCGAAGACATCTGAAGACTTGGGCATTGTCAAAAGGCTGTTCGAAGTGACAAATCAAAGGTCAGTAACATCACTGTTGGAAACTTATTCAGATACATTTGAAGGGTTAGGCTGTCTACCTCACAAGGCACATTTACATGTTGACAAAAGTGTTGAGCCTAAAATTTGTCCCGTCCGAAGAATCCCTTATGCTTTACATCCAAAACTTAAAAATGAGCTAGATAGGATGGAAAAGTTACAAGTCATAGAAAAGGTCACAACTCCTACAGACTGGGTAAATGCAATAGTTCCTATAGAGAAACCTAATGGTCAATTACGCATATGTTTAGACCCTAGACCACTTAACAAAGCTATAAAGCGTCCACATTTTCCTTATCCTACTCTAGACGATCTAAGATCTAAAGTAGCAGGTGCCTCAGTATTCTCAAAATTGGATGCTAATTCAGGTTACTGGATGATTCAATTAGATGAAGAAAGTAGTCGACTATGTACATTCAATACACAGTTCGGAAGATATCGATTCCTTAGGCTTCCGTACGGTATTAACTCTAGCGGAGAAATATTTCATAAAGTAATGTCAGATTTATTCGGAGACTTACCAGGAGTTCTCATTTTTGTTGATGATATTTTAGTATTTGGATCAAGTCAAAAAGAACACGATGAAAGGTTAGAAAATGTTTTCAAAAAAGCTCGTGAAGTAAATCTAAAGTTCAATAAAGCCAAATGTATGTTTAACAAGCCAGAAATAACTTATGTAGGTCATGTGTTCAATAAAAATGGCATTTCAGCAGATAGATCTAAAGTCGAAGCAATAATCAAAATGCAAAGACCAGAAAATGTTAAAGAATTACAACGATTTCTAGGAATGGTGAATTATCTAGGTTCATACATACCAAATTTAGCCGATGAAACAAATTTGCTCAGAAGTCTACTTAAAAAACAAAATATCTGGCAATGGACAGATAATCATGAAAAAGAGTTCATTAAATTGAAAAATCTTATTAGTCAGTCACCAGTCTTAGTTCATTATGATGTTAATAAACCGATTAGAATGTCGGAAGATTCGTCTAAAAGTGCGGTGGGTGCAGTTATTTTTCATGGAAAAAACCCTATTGCTTATTCATCAAAGTCACTCACAAGCACACAGCAAAATTATGCACAAATTGAAAAGGAATTATATGCTATTTTGTATGGGTGGAAAAAATTCCATCAGTATATCTATGGAAAAACGACACAGGTGGAGACAGACCACCAACCGTTAGTTACATTGTTTAAAAAACCCTTGGCAGATGTGCCAGCTCGTCTGCAACGAATGATGATTGCACTGCAGTCATACGACCTGATTGTTTCATATACAAAAGGTACTGAAATGTACGTGTCTGATGCGCTTTCAAGGGCTCCAATATCATCAAACAACCCCATAGAAAAATTTGATATAAATGAATTGGAAAGTAACATTGTTTGTCAAGTAAAATTACTGTCTTCAAATTTAGCCATATCTCAAAACAAATTACAAAAAATTAAAGATCATACTAAGTCAGATGTAACTTTAATAAAATTACAAGAATATTTTTTGAATGGGTGGCCAAACAGTAAAAGTCAATGTGATCCTATAACTTTACCTTATTGGAATATTCGAGATGAAATTCATGCCATTGATGATATTCTATTTAAAAGTCAGTCTGTAATTATTCCCAAGTCAATGCGCACAGAAATATTAAATATCTTACATGAAGGTCACATGGGTATAGGAAAAACAAAAAACTTAGCCCGAGGTTTAGTTTTTTGGCCTAACATATATCATGACATTGAGATGAAAGTTAGACAATGTGAAACTTGTATGACATATAGTCCAAATAAAACAAAAGAAACTTTATTGTCACATGACCAGCCTAGCCTGCCATGGCAAAGGTTGGCAACAGATTTATTTGATTACAATGGCAAGAAATACCTATTAGTAGTAGATTACTATTCAAATTACATAGAAATTGCTCAATTGAACACAGATCATAGAAGTCAAACTGTCATCCAGCATTTGAAGTCAATCTTCTCGAGGCATGGGATCCCAGTGCAGCTAGTCAGCGATGGGGGTCCTCCATATAATAGTCAGGAGTTCCAAAAATTCCTTAGTGAGTGGGACATTGAACACATAGTGTCTAGCCCTCACTTTCCAAGGTCAAACGGTTTAGCCGAAGTGTCTGTAAAAATAATAAAAAACATCTTAAGAAAATGTCAAGACTCAGGTACAGATTTTCACTTAGATTTGTTACAATATAGGACAACACCTAGAGGAAATTTAAAGTCACCGTCAGAATTACTCATGTCTAGAAAGCTCAGAACTAGGTTGCCAACTCATTCTGAAACCCTAAAGCCTAAAGTTATCAAATTTTCAGAACACTCTAAAAATAAGTCAAAAATAATTTCCAAAAGAGAGACATACTATAATAAAAGTGCTGTTGCTCCAGAGGAATTTCAGCCAAATGACTCAGTCTTTTTCAAGAAAAATCCAAATGATGTGTCATGGTCAAAAGGTACAATTGTGTCTAAAACTAATTTTCCTAGATCATATTTAGTCAAAAGCTCAGATGGAACAATTTATAGGCGAAATACTCAACATATTAAATTATTCAAACCATGTTTGTCAAAGCCAGAGTCTAGATCTAGTAGTAATGTAAAGTCTAGGTCCAACAGTGTCAGTCAGTCAAACAATGTCAACCAGTCAAACAGTCCAAGTCAAAGTATGTCAAACTTCAAGTCAGAACAGTCGAGTCAAGCATTCACAGAAAAAAACTGTCAGTCAAAAGCAATATTTCATAGTCAAGCGTTGAGTCAGTGTAATAAATTTAATTCAAATCAGTGTCAAGATGTCGAAAGGGAGGATAATCGTATATTTTACTACATACCTGAGTATTTACTTCAGAGTCAAATGTCAAGTCGTCAGTCTAGTCTAGATAGTTCAAAAAATGAAAGCTTTATGTCAAGCCAGTCAAATGAAAATGTATCAAATTCTAATTCTAGCCAAAGTGAGTCTAGTATATGTCAGTCAGAATCTAATGATAATAGTGTTAAGAATGTAAACAATGATAACTTACCTTGTATATCAACATCTATTGCTCAGAAAGAGGAACCTCGATACAGTTCAAGAGGTAGATTGTTAAAGAAAACAAACAGATTAGATTTATAAGTTTATTTGAAGAATATGACATTGTATTTAAAATAATTTAAGTATTCCACTGATGTAATTCGATTTGCACATGTATTTTATATCCTGACAAAAGTAATAATATGTAATAACAATTTCAAATTAAGTTTACGCTCTTGTTTGCCTGAGGTAAATAAAGGTTAGCTGTCAACTTAATACAACATGCCATGTCAATGTCAATGTCATTTGTAATTTTATTTTAAAAGGGGCATGTAGCATTGTCATAATTCCTAAGTCCATGTGTAACATAGTCTATGGTTAAAGATACGTTTGTCAATGATTATAAAATAAAATTGTCTTTGACCTGAACTCAAGCGAGCATCACTGCCCAAACCCTGCTCCCATTTAAATTAATAATTTAAAGTCGAAAGCCTTTGCTTTGGTCTCCACCAGCAAGACAAAATACATAGATAAAATAAATTATGAACTCATAGCTTTTCGTGGCTTCGAATAGATTTGGTCAAATAAATTAATAAAAGCTTTATCTTATGATACTTGCTAATCCTTGCTTAACCAATAGCCTGACAGTATCAATTATTATAGTTAATTATTTATGATTACGATTGATTTGCTTGCATCAAATGTCATAAAAAACTTGTACCTTGTTTTATATGTTTGGTTTTATATGGAAATGGTTAAGCCGCTCAGATAGACAAAATATTTAGAAATAATAATTAATCGTGTCATTGGATTAAAAAAATAATTATAAGCATAAGATTATTTAGACCAATAAATGACAGTTGGGCACGCACAGCCACGGCAATCTTATTTATTTTTACAGTGATATCGAAACAATTTCTCTTTTTGCCAGTTGTCCACCAATCCCGATTACGAACTATGTATAATTTATCTAGTCTTGAAAATTTAAATAAAATAATTTTGAGCTAAAGCCACGCAAAAGATGAGCTAACGACTTTATTGGATGCCGACGAGAAACCATTCTTTTTAGAATTTCTTGGTTACAAACATGTTAGAACAGACAGTTTCAGAAGTAAAACCATAGCAAAGTTCTGTAATTCCCAGCACCTCTGTCCTCTAGTACAAACAGTCTGCACTACGTCGTAGCCCGTAGGCCGTAGCAAGGTTCAGTTCGCAACACTATCAATTTTCTGTTGTACGCTAGATGGCGCTCTTGGGCAAAATGCGTCTAGTTCAGTATAGATGGCACTAAGTAATTTCTTGAGGTACTCGAAAGGAAACATTTTCTCGATCATAAAATGAAATGTACATGATTTCGCACTAAAAATATAATAAAATTAAGTGGCACTCGGGGACTGCCGCGGTAAAGCTATTGCATAGCATTTTTTCATCAACTTATGCAATTATAATATTTATGCAATATTTTTTTTGCATAATAAAAATTATGCAAAAAAATATTAAAAAACAAACAAGCAAGAAAAGCGAACTGTCACTACTTGGCGAGTGAGAATCGAACCTGCGACATCATACACCATACGGTAAAGAAAGCGGTCGCTCGCCCACTGCGCCAAATAGAGCTACTTGAGAACCTCTAAAATAAATTAAATTAAACTAAATTATAACTAATTTAGGGGTATGGGTTGAATGTTCACTGCCATACTCCTTCCAAGTTAGCCCGCTACCATCTTAGACTGCATCGTCACTTACCATCAGGTGAGATCGCAGTCAAGGACTAGATTGTTATCGAATAAAAAAAATGTTGAACGCTTACTGAACGACGGTGTTAGGTTTTTTTCGTTACGGAATTTCTTGATTCGGTCGCCGCGCTCAAACTGTTTGTCCTAGTTCAAAGCCCGCGATAAAAGCTATGCAATAGCTTAATATGCCTTATTTGGCCAATTTAAAAACGGGTAAGTATTAATTTATATCTCTTCATAAATCAAAAACATTAAAAGAATCTAAGCATCCGGTTAGCCCCTGATAGCCTGACGCGCAACGCTTACAACATAAAATCCCAAATTCAAACTTATTTAAAGAAATTTCAATCCTAAATTCCCTTCCCTCTTAATCACGCTCTGAGGCGTTTTGTTTGTTCTCTTTCATAAAATTATTTTCATTCTTACTATGACTTGAAACAATAAACATTAATTAATTGTAGCTTCAGCTAATACGATTGGTATGCCAAAAATAGCTGAACTTTTTTTGTGGGTATCATGTGGCCTACCCACATGTCATTTATCGTACGAGTTATGTTTAAATTGTTGCGTTTTTTTATTAATATTATAATATATATAGCTCGATTACCACTGACTCACTGACTGATTGACACAATTGTTCTCCTAGAAAGAGACGGAAAACGATACAATGATGTAGGGGAGATATGTCCGGGTGGGGGATTCGAGTGGGGAAAAATTATGACATTTCGGAAAAACAAGATGGCGGCCGACGTGATTCTTGCAACTCTTTTGTTTTCCGACCGATTTCTTTGAAATTTTGGATTATTGTAGAAATTAGTAAACGATTAACAGAAAAAGTGAAAAAAATTAAAAAGCAAGATGGCGGCCGAGCTGTGACGTCTCAAATTTCCGACCCCTCTCCTGTAAAATTTTGTATGAAAAAAATTTTTTTCACCCATGGTTTCGTATAGAGCTCAAAGAATGTGAATCGGACTGAGGTGGAGAGAGCTGATGAGTGAGGAGTTCGGAGACGGGCGAGGGGCACGGCCAGGGTATAGAAGATAGGTGGAGGGTGCTCGACCAAATGTCATTCGAAACCTCGAGCAGTTGCCAGTGAGTTGAAAAAAAATTCCAAAATGGCGGAAAAAAAATGGCGGCAAATTTTGTCCGTCTCTCTCTCGGAGACTATAAAAGATGGAGGAGCGGTTTCTCGACAAAAGATGATCAAAACCCGGAGGTCTACCTGGTGAGTAGGAAAAAAATTCAAGATGGCGGAATTTTTTTTCCCCCCATACAAAATGTGTGGGGAATATTGAAGGGACTAGAAGTTGGGAACTATGCAAGACATTGATTTTGATAGGTTCATAGGGCTTTTTTTCTTTTTCTTTTTTCATTTTACATTTGTTTTTTTTTTCTTTTTTTTCTTTTTTTTTTGTTTTTTTTTCTTTTTCTTTTGTGAATGAGGAGCACGGCCAGGTTATTGCAGATAGGTGGGGTGTGCTCGAACAAATTTTTTGGCAAAAGATGACCAGAATCCGAAGGTCTACTTGATGAGTAAAAAAATCGCGGTCCGCTTTAGCGGGCCGCGCACCCACGCGCCCTACTTGTAGTAATAACACTTCCCGCGAGCTGCTTTAGCAGCTCGCGCACCGAGCGAAATAAACAAAGCCGAACAATCGCGGTCCGCTTTAGCGGGCCGCGCACCCACGCGCCTTACTTTTAGTAAAACACTTCCCGCGAGCTGCTTCAGCAGCTCGCGCACCGAGCAAATGCTAGTTATAATATATATAGCTCGATTACCACTGACTCACTGATTCACTGACTCATTGACAGGGTTGTTCTCCTAGAAGGAGACGGAAATCGATATAATGATGTTCGGGAGATGTGTTTGGGGGGGGGATTCGAGTTGGGGAAAATTATGACATTTCGGAAAAACAAGATGGCGGCCGACGTGAATCTTGCAACTCTTTTGTTTTCCAACCGATTTCTTTGAAATTTTGGATTATTGTAGAAATTAGTAAACGATTAACAGAAAAAGTGAAAAAAATTAAAAAAACAAGATGGCGGCCGAGCTGTGACGTCTCAAATTTCAGACCCCTCTCCTGTAAAATTTTGTATGAAAAAATTTTTTTCCAACCATGTAGTCGTGTAGAGCTCAAAGAATGTGACTCGGAGAAAGGTGGAGAGAGCTGATGAGTGAGGAGTTCGGAGACGGGCGAGGGGCACGGCCAGGGTATAGAAGATAGGTGGAGGGTGCTCGACCAAATGTCATTCGAAACCTCGAGCAGTTGCCAGTGAGTTGAAAAAAAATTCCAAAATGGCGGAAAAAAAATGGCGGCAAATTTTGTCCGTCTCTCTCTCGGAGACTATAAGAGATGGAGGAGCGGTTTCTCGACAAAAGATGATTAAAACCCGGAGGTCTACCTGGTGAGTAGGAAAAAAATTCAAGATGGCGGATTTTTTTTTTTTTCATACATTATGTATGGGGAATATTGAAGGGACTAGAAGTTGGGAACTATGCAAGACATTGATTTTGATAGGTTCATAGGTGTCTTAGATCTCAGAGAATATAAAAATTAGTAATAAATCGGGTAGGGGTAGGGTTCGGGGTAGGGGTTGGGGTAGGGGTAGGGGTAGGGGTAGGGGAAGGGGTAGGGGTCGGGGTAGGGGTCGGGGTAGGGGTAGGGGTAGGGGTAGGGGAAGGGGTAGGGGTCGGGGTAGGGGTCGGGGTAGGGGTCGGGGTAGGGGTCGGGGTAGGGGTAGCGGTAGCGGTAGGGGTAGGGGTAGCGGTAGCGGTAGGGGTAGCGGTAGCGGTAGCGGTAGGTAGGTGTCGGGGTAGGGGTAGGGGCGGGGTCGGGGAAGGGGTAGGGGTAGCGGTAGCGGTAGCGGTAGCGGTAGGGGTAGGGGTAGGGGTAGAGGTAGCGGTAGGGGTAGGGGTAGAGGTAGTATTATTTTATGGTGTATGGTATTATATTATATTGTGTTAAATCGTGTTATACTATATTAAATTATGTAATATTTGTAATATAATTTGTATTATATTGTGTTATAGTGAGTTATATTATATTATATTATATTATATTATATTATATTATGTTATATTTGTAATATATTGTATTATTTAATGTTATACGGTATTATATTGTGTTATATCGTGTTGTATTATGTTATATTTGTAATATATTGTATTATATTATGTTATATCATGTTATATTATGTTGTATTTGTTATATATTGTATAATATTATGTAATATCATGGTATATTATGTTGTATTTGTAATATATTGTATCTTATTAAATATAATATAATAAGATTAAATCGTGTAGTGTAAGTGTTAAATCGTGTTACATGATGTTATATTGCGTTAGATTTACAATAAATTGTATTGTATTGTATTATATTGTGTTATAGCGTGTTATATTATATTATATTATGTTATATTTGTAATATATTGTATTATATTATGTTATATCAAGTTTTATTATGTTGTATTTGTTATATATTGTATTATATTATGTTATATCATGTTATATTATGTTGTATTTGTTATATATTGTATAATATTATGTTATATCATGTTTTATTATGTTGTATTTGTAATATATTGTATTATATTATATTATATTGTGTTAAATCGTGTTACATGATGTTATATTGCGTTAGATTTGCAATATATTGTATTGTATTGTATTATATTGTCTTATAGCGTGTTATATTATATTATATTATGTTTTGTTCATAATATATTGTAGTATATCGTGTTTTATTGTAATATATTGTATTATTTTATGTTAAATGGTATTATATTATGTTATATCATGTTATATTATGTTGTATTTGTTATATATTGTATAATATTATGTAATATCATGGTATATTATGTTGTATTTGTAATATATTGTATTATATTATATTATATTGTGTTATATCGTGTTATACTATATTATATTATGTTATATTTGTAATATATTGTATCTTATTATATTATATTGTGTTAAATCGTGTTACATGATGTTATATTGCGTTAGATTTACAATATATTGTATTGTATTGTATTATTTTGTGTTATAGCGTGTTATATTATATTATTATGTTGTATTTGTCATATATTGTATTATATTATGTTATATTTGTTATATATTGTATAATATTATGTTATATTATGTTGTATTTGTAATATATTGTATTATATTATATTATATTGTGTTATATCGTGTTATACTATATTATATTATGTTATATTTGTAATATATTGTATCTTATTATATTATATTGTGTTAAATCGTGTTACATGATGTTATATTGCGTTAGATTTGCAATATATTGTATTGTATTGTATTATATTGTGTTATAGCGTGTTATATTATATTATATTATGTTTTCTTCATAATATATTGTAGTATATCGTGTTGTATTGTAATATATTGTATTATTTTATGTTAAATGGTATTATATTATGTTATATTTGTAACATATTGTATCTTATTATATTATATTTTGTTAAATCGTGTTATATGATGTTATATTGTGTTATAGCGTGTTATATTATATTATATTATGTTATGTTCATAATATATTGTAGTATATCGTGTTGTATTGTAATATATTGTATTATTTTATGTAAAATGGTATTATATTATGTTATATTTGTAATATATTGTATTATATTATGTTATATTTGTTATATATTGTATAATATTATGTTATATTATGTTGTATTTGTAATATATTGTATTATATTATATTAAATTGTGTTATATCGTGTTATACTATATTATATTATGTTATATTTGTAATATATTGTATCTTATTATATTATATTGTGTTAAATCGTGTTACATGATGTTATATTGCGTTAGATTTGCAATATATTGTATTGTATTGTATTATATTGTCTTATAGCGTGTTATATTATATTATATTATGTTATATTTGTAATATATTGTATTATATTATGTTATATCATTTTATATTATGTTGTATTTGTAATATATTGTATTATATTATATTATATTGTGTTATATCGTGTTATACTATATTATATTATGTTATATTTGTAATATATTGTGTTATATTGTAATATATTGCATTATTTTATGTTGTATGCTGCTATATTATGTTATATTCGTAATATACTGTGCTATATTATATTATATTGTGTTATATCGTGTTGTATTTTGTTATATTATGTTATATTGCGTTATATTTGCAATATATTGTATTATATTTTTCTATTGCCGCTATAACAACAAATAATAAAAATTAAATTAAATTCAAATTCAAATTCAATAAAAATATTTCCATGGGTACATGAAAATATTTTAATTTTTTTTTAACGGAACCCTAAAAAAGCGAGGCCCGACTCGCACTTGGCCGATTTTTTCTTTTTCTTTTCCTTTTTTTTCATTTTACATTTTCTTTTATTTCTTTTTTCTTTTCTTTTTTCCTTTTTTTTATTTATTTTTATTTTTTTTCATTTTTCATTTTCTTTTTTTTTCTTTTGTCTTTTTTTTTTCTTTTTTTCTTTTTTTTCATTTATTTGCTTTTTTTTCATTTTTCATTTTCTTTTTTTCTTCTTTTTTTCTTTTCTTTTTTTCTTTTTTTTTTCTTTTTCTTTTGTGAATGAGGAGCACGTCCAAGTTATTGCAGATAGGTGGGGTGTGCTCGAACAAATTTTTTGGCAAAAGATGACCAGAATCCGAAGGTCTACTAGAAAAAAAAAATCGCGGTCCGCTTTAGCGGGCCACGCACCCACGCGCCTTACTTTTAGTAAAACACTTCCCGCGAGCTGCTTTAGCAGCTCGCGCACCGAGCAAATGCTAGTTATAATATATATAGCTCGATTACCACTGACTGACTGATTCACTGACTGATTGACATAATTGTTCTCCTAGAAAGAGACGGAAATCGATATAATGATGTTCGGGAGATATGTTCGGGTGGGGGATTCGAGTGGGGAAAAATTATGACATTTCGGAAAAACAAGATGGCGGCCGACGTGAATCTTGCAACTCTTTTGTTTTCCAACCGTTTTCTTTGAAATTTTGGATTATTGTAGAAATTAGTAAACGATTAACAGAAAAAGTGAAAAAAATTAAAAAAACAAGATGGCGGCCGAGCTGTGACGTCTCAAATTTCCACCCCTCTCCTGTAAAATTTTGTATGAAAAAAATTTTTTTCACCCATGGTGTCGTATAGAGCTCAAAGAATGTGACTCGGAGAAAGGTGGAGAGAGCTGATGAGTGAGGAGTTCGGAGACGGGCGAGGGGCACGGCCAGGGTATAGAAGATAGGTGGAGGGTGCTCGACCAAATGTCATTCGAAACCTCGAGCAGTTGCCAGTGAGTTGAAAAAAAATTCCAAAATGGCGGAAAAAAAATGGCGGCAAATTTTGTCCGTCTCTCTCTCGGAGACTATAAAAGATGGAGGAGCGGTTTCTCGACAAAAGATGATCACAACCCGGAGGTCTACCTGGTGAGTAGGAAAAAAATTCAAGATGGCGGATTTTTTTTTCCCCCCATACAAAATGTATGGGGAATATTGAAGGGACTAGAAGTTGGGAACTATGCAAGACATTGATTTTGATACGTTCATAGGGCTTTTTTTCTTTTTCTTTTTTTTCATTTTTCATTTTTTTTTTTTTTTCTTTTTTTTCATTTTTTTTTCTTTTTCTTTTGTGAATGAGGAGCACGGCCAGGTTATTGCAGATAGGTGGGGTGTGCTCGAACAAATTTTTTGGCAAAAGATGACCAGAATCCGAAGGGCTACTTGATGAGTAAAAAAATCGCGGTCCGCTTTAGCGGGCCGCGCACCCACGCGCCCTACTTGTAGTAATAACACTTCCCGCGAGCTGCTTTAGCAGCTCGCGCACCGAGCGAAATAAATAAAGCCGAACAATCGCGGTCCGCTTTAGCGGGCCGCGCACCCACGCGCCCTACTTGGAGCAATAACACTTCCCGCGAGCTGCTTTAGCAGCTCGCGCACCGAGCAAACGCTAGTTATAATATATATAGCTCGATTACCACTGACTCACTGATTCACTGACTCATTGACAGGGTTGTTCTCCTAGAAGGAGACGGAAATCGATATAATGATGTTCGGGAGATGTGTTTGGGGGGGGGATTCGAGTTGGGGAAAATTATGACATTTCGGAAAAACAAGATGGCGGCCGACGTGAATCTTGCAACTCTTTTGTTTTCCAACCGATTTCTTTGAAATTTTGGATTATTGTAGAAATTAGTAAACGATTAACAGAAAAAGTGAAAAAAATTAAAAAAACAAGATGGCGGCCGAGCTGTGACGTCTCAAATTTCAGACCCCTCTCCTGTAAAATTTTGTATGAAAAAATTTTTTTCCAACCATGTAGTCGTGTAGAGCTCAAAGAATGTGACTCGGAGAAAGGTGGAGAGAGCTGATGAGTGAGGAGTTCGGAGACGGGCGAGGGGCACGGCCAGGGTATAGAAGATAGGTGGAGGGTGCTCGACCAAATGTCATTCGAAACCTCGAGCAGTTGCCAGTGAGTTGAAAAAAAATTCCAAAATGGCGGAAAAAAAATGGCGGCAAATTTTGTCCGTCTCTCTCTCGGAGACTATAAGAGATGGAGGAGCGGTTTCTCGACAAAAGATGATTAAAACCCGGAGGTCTACCTGGTGAGTAGGAAAAAAATTCAAGATGGCGGATTTTTTTTTTTTTTCATACATTATGTATGGGGAATATTGAAGGGACTAGAAGTTGGGAACTATGCAAGACATTGATTTTGATAGGTTCATAGGTGTCTTAGATCTCAGAGAATATAAAAATTAGTAATAAATCGGGTAGGGGTAGGGTTCGGGGTAGGGGTTGGGGTAGGGGTAGGGGTAGGGGTAGGGGAAGGGGTAGGGGTCGGGGTAGGGGTCGGGGTAGGGGTAGGGGTAGGGGTAGGGGAAGGGGTAGGGGTCGGGGTAGGGGTCGGGGTAGGGGTCGGGGTAGGGGTCGGGGTAGGGGTAGCGGTAGCGGTAGGGGTAGGGGTAGCGGTAGCGGTAGGGGTAGCGGTAGCGGTAGCGGTAGGTAGGTGTCGGGGTAGGGGTAGGGGCGGGGTCGGGGAAGGGGTAGGGGTAGCGGTAGCGGTAGCGGTAGCGGTAGGGGTAGGGGTAGGGGTAGAGGTAGCGGTAGGGGTAGGGGTAGAGGTAGTATTATTTTATGGTGTATGGTATTATATTATATTGTGTTAAATCGTGTTATACTATATTAAATTATGTAATATTTGTAATATAATTTGTATTATATTGTGTTATAGTGAGTTATATTATATTATATTATATTATATTATATTATATTATGTTATATTTGTAATATATTGTATTATTTAATGTTATACGGTATTATATTGTGTTATATCGTGTTGTATTATGTTATATTTGTAATATATTGTATTATATTATGTTATATCATGTTATATTATGTTGTATTTGTTATATATTGTATAATATTATGTAATATCATGGTATATTATGTTGTATTTGTAATATATTGTATCTTATTAAATATAATATAATAAGATTAAATCGTGTAGTGTAAGTGTTAAATCGTGTTACATGATGTTATATTGCGTTAGATTTACAATAAATTGTATTGTATTGTATTATATTGTGTTATAGCGTGTTATATTATATTATATTATGTTATATTTGTAATATATTGTATTATATTATGTTATATCAAGTTTTATTATGTTGTATTTGTTATATATTGTATTATATTATGTTATATCATGTTATATTATGTTGTATTTGTTATATATTGTATAATATTATGTTATATCATGTTTTATTATGTTGTATTTGTAATATATTGTATTATATTATATTATATTGTGTTAAATCGTGTTACATGATGTTATATTGCGTTAGATTTGCAATATATTGTATTGTATTGTATTATATTGTCTTATAGCGTGTTATATTATATTATATTATGTTTTGTTCATAATATATTGTAGTATATCGTGTTTTATTGTAATATATTGTATTATTTTATGTTAAATGGTATTATATTATGTTATATCATGTTATATTATGTTGTATTTGTTATATATTGTATAATATTATGTAATATCATGGTATATTATGTTGTATTTGTAATATATTGTATTATATTATATTATATTGTGTTATATCGTGTTATACTATATTATATTATGTTATATTTGTAATATATTGTATCTTATTATATTATATTGTGTTAAATCGTGTTACATGATGTTATATTGCGTTAGATTTACAATATATTGTATTGTATTGTATTATTTTGTGTTATAGCGTGTTATATTATATTATTATGTTGTATTTGTCATATATTGTATTATATTATGTTATATTTGTTATATATTGTATAATATTATGTTATATTATGTTGTATTTGTAATATATTGTATTATATTATATTATATTGTGTTATATCGTGTTATACTATATTATATTATGTTATATTTGTAATATATTGTATCTTATTATATTATATTGTGTTAAATCGTGTTACATGATGTTATATTGCGTTAGATTTGCAATATATTGTATTGTATTGTATTATATTGTGTTATAGCGTGTTATATTATATTATATTATGTTTTCTTCATAATATATTGTAGTATATCGTGTTGTATTGTAATATATTGTATTATTTTATGTTAAATGGTATTATATTATGTTATATTTGTAACATATTGTATCTTATTATATTATATTTTGTTAAATCGTGTTATATGATGTTATATTGTGTTATAGCGTGTTATATTATATTATATTATGTTATGTTCATAATATATTGTAGTATATCGTGTTGTATTGTAATATATTGTATTATTTTATGTAAAATGGTATTATATTATGTTATATTTGTAATATATTGTATTATATTATGTTATATTTGTTATATATTGTATAATATTATGTTATATTATGTTGTATTTGTAATATATTGTATTATATTATATTATATTGTGTTATATCGTGTTATACTATATTATATTATGTTATATTTGTAATATATTGTATCTTATTATATTATATTGTGTTAAATCGTGTTACATGATGTTATATTGCGTTAGATTTGCAATATATTGTATTGTATTGTATTATATTGTCTTATAGCGTGTTATATTATATTATATTATGTTATATTTGTAATATATTGTATTATATTATGTTATATCATTTTATATTATGTTGTATTTGTAATATATTGTATTATATTATATTATATTGTGTTATATCGTGTTATACTATATTATATTATGTTATATTTGTAATATATTGTGTTATATTGTAATATATTGCATTATTTTATGTTGTATGCTGCTATATTATGTTATATTCGTAATATACTGTGCTATATTATATTATATTGTGTTATATCGTGTTGTATTTTGTTATATTATGTTATATTGCGTTATATTTGCAATATATTGTATTATATTTTTCTATTGCCGCTATAACAACAAATAATAAAAATTAAATTAAATTCAAATTCAAATTCAATAAAAATATTTCCATGGGTACATGAAAATATTTTAATTTTTTTTTAACGGAACCCTAAAAAAGCGAGGCCCGACTCGCACTTGGCCGATTTTTTCTTTTTCTTTTCCTTTTTTTTCATTTTACATTTTCTTTTATTTCTTTTTTCTTTTCTTTTTTCCTTTTTTTTATTTATTTTTATTTTTTTTCATTTTTCATTTTCTTTTTTTTTCTTTTGTCTTTTTTTTTTCTTTTTTTCTTTTTTTTCATTTATTTGCTTTTTTTTCATTTTTCATTTTCTTTTTTTCTTCTTTTTTTCTTTTCTTTTTTTCTTTTTTTTTTCTTTTTCTTTTGTGAATGAGGAGCACGTCCAAGTTATTGCAGATAGGTGGGGTGTGCTCGAACAAATTTTTTGGCAAAAGATGACCAGAATCCGAAGGTCTACTAGAAAAAAAAAATCGCGGTCCGCTTTAGCGGGCCACGCACCCACGCGCCTTACTTTTAGTAAAACACTTCCCGCGAGCTGCTTTAGCAGCTCGCGCACCGAGCAAATGCTAGTTATAATATATATAGCTCGATTACCACTGACTGACTGATTCACTGACTGATTGACATAATTGTTCTCCTAGAAAGAGACGGAAATCGATATAATGATGTTCGGGAGATATGTTCGGGTGGGGGATTCGAGTGGGGAAAAATTATGACATTTCGGAAAAACAAGATGGCGGCCGACGTGAATCTTGCAACTCTTTTGTTTTCCAACCGTTTTCTTTGAAATTTTGGATTATTGTAGAAATTAGTAAACGATTAACAGAAAAAGTGAAAAAAATTAAAAAAACAAGATGGCGGCCGAGCTGTGACGTCTCAAATTTCCACCCCTCTCCTGTAAAATTTTGTATGAAAAAAATTTTTTTCACCCATGGTGTCGTATAGAGCTCAAAGAATGTGACTCGGAGAAAGGTGGAGAGAGCTGATGAGTGAGGAGTTCGGAGACGGGCGAGGGGCACGGCCAGGGTATAGAAGATAGGTGGAGGGTGCTCGACCAAATGTCATTCGAAACCTCGAGCAGTTGCCAGTGAGTTGAAAAAAAATTCCAAAATGGCGGAAAAAAAATGGCGGCAAATTTTGTCCGTCTCTCTCTCGGAGACTATAAAAGATGGAGGAGCGGTTTCTCGACAAAAGATGATCACAACCCGGAGGTCTACCTGGTGAGTAGGAAAAAAATTCAAGATGGCGGATTTTTTTTTCCCCCCATACAAAATGTATGGGGAATATTGAAGGGACTAGAAGTTGGGAACTATGCAAGACATTGATTTTGATACGTTCATAGGGCTTTTTTTCTTTTTCTTTTTTTTCATTTTTCATTTTTTTTTTTTTTTTCTTTTTTTTCATTTTTTTTTCTTTTTCTTTTGTGAATGAGGAGCACGGCCAGGTTATTGCAGATAGGTGGGGTGTGCTCGAACAAATTTTTTGGCAAAAGATGACCAGAATCCGAAGGGCTACTTGATGAGTAAAAAAATCGCGGTCCGCTTTAGCGGGCCGCGCACCCACGCGCCCTACTTGTAGTAATAA
This sequence comes from Oeneis ivallda, assembly GCA_029955525.1. Lineage (NCBI taxonomy): Eukaryota > Metazoa > Arthropoda > Insecta > Lepidoptera > Nymphalidae > Oeneis > Oeneis ivallda. The sequence goes on from JARPMR010000007.1 coordinate 14,377,690, forward strand.
CACTTCCCGCGAGCTGCTTTAGCAGCTCGCGCACCGAGCGAAATAAATAAAGCCGAACAATCGCGGTCCGCTTTAGCGGGCCGCGCACCCACGCGCCCTACTTGGAGCAATAACACTTCCCGCGAGCTGCTTTAGCAGCTCGCGCACCGAGCAAACGCTAGTTAATATATATATAGCTGCTGGGGCTGATTCACTGACTGATTCACTGATTCACTGATTCACTCACTCATTGATCACCTCTCCTGTAAAATTTTGTATGAAAAAATTTTTTTTTCACTGATGGTTTCGTATAGAGGAAAAAAATTCATTCGGAGGAAAAATATGGAGAGAGCTGATGATTGAGGATTTCGGAGACGGGTGAAGAGCACGGCCAGGGTATCGAAGATAGGTGGGGGGTGCTCGAACAAATGTCATTCGAAACCTCATCCAATTCGCAGTGAGCTGAAAAAAAATTCAAAATGGCGGAAAAAAGATGGCCGCCGTACAAATTTCGTCGGTGTCTATCTCGGGGAGTATAAAACATGGAAGAATGGTTTCTTGGCAAAAGATGATCAGGACCCAAAGGTCTATTTGATGAATAGAAAAAATCCAAGATGGCGGATTTTTTTTTTCTCCATACAAAATATATGGCGAATATTGAATAGACTAGAAGCTGAGAACTATGCAAGACTTTGATACGGTTCCTTTTCAAAATTTGTTTTTATAAAAGACTGATATAGAAAGACTTCTCATTCTGACAAATGATGAGATATGATGATTGAGGGTTTGGAAGGTGGGTGAGGAGCACGGCCAGGGTATTGAAGATAGGTGGGAGGTGCTCAAACAAAAAATACTCGAAACCTCATCCAATTGGCAATGAGCTGAAAAAAAATTCAAAATGGCGGATTCAAGATGGCGGCCATACCAATTTCATCGGCATCTATCTCGGAGAGTATAAAAGATGGAAGATTGGTTATTTGATAGAAAATGATCAGGACCTGAAAGTCCACTTGACGATAGAAAAACCGCGGTCCGCTTGCGGGCCGCGCACCCACGCGCCCTACTAGTTATAATATATATAGCTCGATTACCACTCACTCACTGACTGACTGACTGATTGACACGATTGTTCTCCTAGAAAGAGACGGAAAACGATACAATGATGTACGGGAGATATGTCCGGGTGGGGGATTCGAGTGGGGACAAAATTATGACATTTCGGAAAAACAAGATGGCGGCCGACGTGAATCTTGCAACTCTTTTGTTTTCCAACCGTTTTCTTTGAAATTTTGGGATTATTGTAGAAATTAGTAAACAATTAACAGAAAAAGTGAAAAAAATTAAAAAAACAAGATGGCGGCCGAGCTGTGACGTCTCAAATTTCCGACCCCTCTCCTGTAAAATTTTGTATGAAAAACCATGGTGTCGTATAGAGCTCAAAGAATGTGACTCGGAGAAAGGTGGAGAGAGCTGATGAGTGAGGAGTTCGGAGACGGGCGAGGGACACGGCCAGGGTATAGAAGATAGGTGGAGGGTGCTCGACCAAATGTCATTCGAAACCTCGAGCAGTTGCCAGTGAGTTGAAAAAAAATTCCAAAATGGCGGAAAAAAAATGGCGCCAAATTTTGTCCGTCTCTCTCTCGGAGACTATAAAAGATGGAGGAGCCGTTTCTCGACAAAAGATGATCAAAATCTGGAGGTCTACCTGGTGAGTAGGAAAAAAATTCAAGATGGCGGATTTTTTTTTCCATACAAAATGTATGGGGAATATTGAAGGGACTAGAAGTTGGGAACTATGCAAGACATTGATTTTGATAGGTTCATAGGGCTTTTTTCTTTTTCTTTTTTTTCAATTTTACATTTGCTTTTTTTCTTTTTTTTTTTTCTTTCTTTTTCTTTTGTGAATGAGGAGCACGGCCAGGTTATTGCAGATAGGTGGGGTGTGCTCGAACAAATTTTTTGGCAAAAGATGACCAGAATCCGAAGGTCTACTTGATGAGTAAAAAAATCGCGGTCCCGCTTTAGCGGGCCGCGCACACCACGCGCCCTACTTGCAGTAATAACACTTCCCGCGAGCTGCTTTAGCAGCTCGCGCACCGAGCGAAATAAATAAAGCCGAACAATCGCGGTCCGCTCAGCGGGCCGCGCACCCACGCGCCCTACTTGTAGCAATAACACTTCCCGCGAGCTGCTTTAGCAGCTCGCGCACCGAGCGAAATAAACAAAGCCGAACAATCGCGGTCCGCTTTAGCGGCCGCGCACCCACGCGCCTTACTTTTAGTAAAACACTTCCGCCGAGCTGCTTTAGCAGCTCGCGCACCGAGCAAATGCTAGTATATATATATATAGCTGCTGGGGCTGATTGACTGATTCACTGATTCACTCACTGACTGATCACCTCTCCTGTAAAATTTTGTATGAAAAATTTTTTTTTCTCCGTTGGTTTCGTATAGAGGACAAAAATTCATTCGGAGGAAAAATATGGAGAGAGCTGATGATTGAGGATTTCGGAGACGGGTGAGAGCACGGCCGGGGTATTGACGATAGGTGGGGTGTGCTCGAACAAATGTCACTCGAAACCTCATCCAATTCGCAGTGAGCTGAAAATAAATTCAAAATGGCGGAAAAAAGATGGCCGCCATACAAATTTCGTCGGTGTCTACCTCGGGAGTATAAAAGATGGAAGAGTGGTTTCTTATGGCGAATATTGAAAAGACTAGAAGCCGGGATCATGCAAGACTTTGATACGGTTTCTTTTCAAGATTTGTTTTTATTGAAGAATTTTCATTATGACAAATGATGACATAATTATGATGATCGAGGGTTTGGAAGGTGGGTGAGGAGCACGGCCATGCTAATGAAGATAGGTGGGGGTGCTCGAACAAAAGTCACTCGAAACCTCATCCAATTGGCAGTGAGCTGAAAAAAATCCAAAATGGCGGATTCAAGATGGCGGCCATACAAACTTCAACGGTGTCTATCTCGGAGAGTATAAAAGATGGAAGAGTGGTTTTTTGATAGAAAATGATAAGACCTAAAAGTCTACTTGCCGAGTAGAAAAACCGCGGGTCCGCTTACGGGCCGCGCACCCACGCGCCCTACTAGTTTAAATTATATACCTAACCTCAAAATTCCCATCGTATTAGATGAAGGCATACAATTTATTAATGTTTATCTATTGTTTCACTAGGTTAGCGTTTGTACTAGGTTTATTATTTATTGCTCTTATTGACGATTATACATATAGTACGTATTTTTATCTACTTCTTCTACTTCTCCATCAGGTAGGAAGTATCGGACCTCCAGAACCGATAACTTAACGCTTAATAGTTAAAAAGTGAAATTATTCTTACACGGTAAAAATAATTTATATGAAGAAAAATCAAAAAGAAAATAGATTAAACAATTTGGAAAATGTCAGTATCTAAAATGTTAAGACAATATTAGACAGTATGTATGTCCAAGTTCCAACTACTTATTTGAAATTCCTAAGGAAATTGGATAGCCGTCTTCCTATTAGAAATCGATATTCAATATCTTTCTCAAGGAAGATACGTATATACTACCTATATTTCTTTTCTTGGCCCCGTAATAGAGATGTTGAAATAAAGGGATTTGTATGTCTCACCAAAATATGCTTTCTTTCCAAAAGGAATGAAAACTTCTAGTCTACGACTCTATAATTATCTGGTAATATCTTCTTCTTCTTCTTCTATCTATATCTATATATATATAAAAGAAAGTGGTGTTAGTTACACTATTTGTAACTCAAGAACGGATGAACCGATTTGGCTGAAAATTGGTGGAGAGGTAGCTTAGAACCAGGAGACGGACATAGGATACTTTTTATCCCGTTCGATCGCGTTCCCGTCATGTCACTATAAAACATGGTATAACAAAAACGCATCTGACATGGAATAACAAAACGCAAATGACAGTGAAATAAAAAAACGTAAATGACAGCTAAACGTAATTTTGTCTTTGGTTAAGTATGGTAAAAAATTTGACAATTATAAAAAGTGTTATAATAAAGCATTACTGATATTATAAATGCGAAAGTGTGTTTGTTTGTTGGTTTGTCCTTCAATCCCGTCGCAACAGAACAGCGGATTGATGCGATTTTTTGGATGGGTAATGGATGTAGTAGTGGTTCCTCAGACCGGGAGAGCTACTTTTTATCTCGGATAATGAGAGTTCCCGCGGGGTTTTTAAAAACTAAATCCATGCGGACGAAGTCGCGGGCATCAGCTAGTTTAATATATTATTCTGGTAATGTATGTGGTCTATGGTATGAGTATCTGGTACCTATCTATAATTCTATGGCCTAAAAGCTTTCTAAACGTTTAAAAAATAATCAAATATTTAAAAGTAGATAAATAATTTTTGGTTTGTCTGTCTGTTCATTTTTTAAAGCGTTCGCTTTCTTCATCGGTTGAGCTCTAATTTGGCTCAGAGACACCTAGCTTCCTGAAGACAGAGGATATTTTTCATCCTGAAAAAGAGATCACCGGGAACGGTGTTTACATATCATTCATTCAATGGAGCTCTAACTATCCTGGGAACGAACAAGGTTACTTTTTATCCTGGAAAAAGGGATCCATGGGAACGGCTACCTTCATGTATTGGCGCATTGATTGAACTTGGCACAGAGATCCAGAGAGAGAGAGACTCATGGATCTAAGTTACATCCTTGAGATGGACATCTAAATATAATTAAAGAAAAAGGTGACTTTGACTATCTATCAACTCACAGCTCAAACTACTGGAAAGGATTTTTGAAAATTAAAACCCCTAAGGGCGTAAAATACGGCTTTGAAAAATCGAACATAACGTGAGCGAAGCCGCGGGCAAAAGCTAGTAGAAAAGAGTTCACCCGGGAACAAGTCACAAGCAATAAGCTAGTTTCTAATGATTATTATGTAATTTAATATGTTTGTAGGCTTGCGGTCATGACGCAAAAGCACTTAACTTAATTTTTGATCTCAAACTTTAATCAAAATCAGTTAATTAGTAAAGGAACAACTCATCGCTATTTTCACAGGAGTAACAGGCGAAGACAATGACAAAGGCTAGTTATTCTATACTGGTTTAGCATGCGAGCTGTCTCCTATAACATTTTGGGAATCATGATTTGCATAATGCTAAAAGTGAACGTCTTTTACAATATAAACTCAATTTCATTGCTGCAGAAAAATAATACTCGTAATTATATTATAACAGTATAGTAAAATTAATAGGTTACACAAACAAAGACTATGCAGCATAACTTTATGAATGGAAACTCCTCAATCGAAACTTCGACGATGCTCTAGCAGATATATCCAACGGAGCATGTACTGGAGAATCGATAAACTGTATTGTAATAAATAAAATCGATAAATTGTATGTATTTCTGAAATAACTTTACTAGGTATTTGAATAAAATACTGTTAAGGTGGTGCTGCAAATCTTGGACTGTTATTTTTATCACCAACTATATCGAGGGCTTCTGGAAGAAATCTCATTAGAGATAAGTAGTCCCTGTGCACGTAATTTATTATGTTTATTTTAAGTTTTGTACAAAATAAAAATAACTATTTCCTTCAGAAACTAAAAAATGCTTGAGTGTCGTGGAACACTCGGCTGGAACGAAGTTGAGAATCAATGCCATCTCTCGCCACATGTTCGAACCATCTCGTAAAAAATATTGACATTAAAACAAGTACACGCTGCCCACAATAGATGGCGTTAGTAAATTATGCGCAAATATTTTGTTCGGAATGTCTCTTCTATAAAACTTCGTTCCAAAAATTAAAAGAAAGAACAAAGACATGACCTGCAGTCAGGATTCGAACCCCCGAATCGATAGTTTCACTACTTCGTTTTACCGCTTCGCCATCAAAACATTGGTGGAACTTGTACAATAAACCAAGGCAACAAGTGCCGTGACGGAAAATTCTTACGCCTAGGAACAAGGGCGCTTTAGGGCGTGACTAAAAATTATTACACATTTTTTTGTCTAGCCAAACCATCCGCCAAACCGTCTGAAAAGGAACTTCGTTCCAAAAACAATCGCTTGATTATTATCAATCACTTATCTACTGGAAATTTGTCAAAGCCTCACTGGCGCAGTGTTTTAAATCTAACAGCTCCTTTCTGCTGGGTACTGCTGGGTGGCTTCGGCCAAGACTGGCTACAACCTCACTAGAAAAGCCATACCGTTAAGGGAGTTTAGTGTCCGCTATAATGCCGCGTAGACATCCATATTATAATTCCCAACATAGTCAAATCATGCCAAGATTCTTAATTAACCCTAACCTTAAATTAACCCTAAGTTTTGGTCCAATTGAATCATCACTAAATTCGAAATACGGTCTGTCCATGTAACTCTTTAAAAAACAACAAGTTGACCAGTGGCAAAGATCGCGACCCTCAACTTATAGCATGAGAATAACAATGTACATTTCACCTTGTATCCTCGGATAGAAACTAATAACACCTGACCAGTGGCCTTGTTTGACCAAAATATTTCAATTCACTCCTTCAAAGGGACCGAATTGTACGTGTCTAGGAACACAGATGAAGGGTTAAAATTCCATTTGTTGACGATGACGGTACTTATTGGAAATGAGGAGTCTTATCTCTTCGTTGGATTTAAGGTTTAATATTTCATCGAAGGTAGTATTTTTTGCTTTGGGTAGGTATGCCTACACCATTAAGTGTTCGGGAAATAGAATGTGATAAACGTAGTAAGACAGTCACACGTATTTTACGTATGAAAATTTGAAAGTAGAAGACTCCGTTGATTTTGGCCGGATCGCGTAGAATTTTTATTTTTGAAACACTTTTTCTGTGGACCTACACGCGATATGAATTAGTGCTAATTCCATTGGCAGATCTAACTTAAATAACTAACCGAGTAGGTATATAAGTGCTAACTCTCATTTAAGTACCTTATATGCAAAACAGTAACAAAAATGTTCAAGTCAATACACATACTTTAGAAAAACAAACTTATAATAGTTACCTATACATAGGTAGGTACGTATTAAATTCAGGTCCAAGTAGATAAGTATCGCGTAATATAAAAGCAAAAAATACCCAATATAACTTTCTCAGCAAAGAAAAACCCTTTCAAAAAAGTACTTGCTGATCAAAGCTAAACTACTCTCGAGTATTTACTCGAAGAAAGAAATAAGTTCTGCAAAAAATTTCGCTCCTCAAATTCGAGAGTCAATAACCCAAACGATAAAACCAAATGACCTTTGGGATGCGAAAACTGCTAAGAGATCTTTCTTAGCAAAAGATGTCAAAAAGTTGTAATTGAAGAAATTAAGATAACTTTGACCGAGTTCTTTTACTGTTTCATTTGAGTTACTTTTTACAATAATCATGGTTAATTTTGCCAAATTAAAAACAAAATCATAGGATACTTTTGCACATAGTATATCTTTAAACGAGCAATTCTAGTATATTAATCTGAATCTCGGAAACGGCTCCAACGATTTTCATGAAATTTAGTTTGCAGGGGGTTTCGGGGGCGATAAGTCGATCTAGCTAGGTTTAATTTTTAGAAAAGGTCGTTTTATCCGTGTTTTCAGGCAATGAAAAACCCCTTACAATATCATTACAATACGAAGGTTTTCGCCATCATCTAAAACGTTCCTATAGCTCGGAAAATCGGGCGGTCCCGAAACCAGAAGTCCCCGGTTCGAGTCCAGACGATTATTTTTCCCCCTATGAATTTTATTATACTATTATTTGATATGAATAATTATGGGATACCGTTATCGTTACCGCGAGGTCTCAGTTCGGGGCGAACCACTAGTTATAACAATTTCGAAAATAACTCGTTCTCTATCCGCGAAGGTTCAAACCGTATTCCTGGCCAGTGAAGGAACGGCAAGTCTGTGGTGGGACAAAACGCCACACATGGATATAGCCGAGAGTGACAAATAGGCTTTCCATTATATCTCGGAAAACAAAGAATTTCCGCAAGATTCTTAAAAAACCTAAAACGGAACACCACAAAAAGCATCGTATTTACCCCGCTTAATATTATTTTAACCACTTATTTCAAGAATATTCACGTTGAAACAATTTATTTTATTACTTATAAAAGGCCTGCGTATAGTTGTAAGCCTCAGGAAAAGATTTAGATTTAATAACGCGTACCTTTTTTTTGGAACTAAGCATAACTTAAGACTTATGAGAAAGCGTTCATTTATTGAAGCCCTTTTAATATATTTGTCGCCTACGGTACCCTTATAAAACGATTGCCAAAATTTCATCAACTCTGAAACTTTTAATAGTTATATTTGTGTTGGGAGGGGCCAAAGTGCTATTTGATCCTCGAGGGCGTTATTTTGAATTCAAAGCGAAGCGAAGGATTCCAATTAAAATCCTGAGCGTAGTACTAAACAGTTAAGAGTACCTACTTACTCGAAACTCGTATGTATAGACATTATATTGAAAGTTTAAATAAAACACAAACCTCAAAGATATTATTTCTTCATACATTATGCGTTCAACCTCTTTGGTTAACCAGTTATAAACACAATCATACTAAAGCACGAACGCCGAATTATCAGACGAGAGAAAGATCAAACTCCCACAAGAACAAAATTGAATTTGGCTCTCGCTTTCCTCTAAAGGCAATTTTCGAATCATCATCATCATTAGCAACACATCAACGGCTCACTACTGAGCGCAGGTCTCCTCTCAGAGAAGGGTTATAGGCCATAGTCCACCACGCTGGCCCAATGCGAATTGGCGGACTTCACACACCTTCAAGAACATTGTGAAGAACTCAGGTGTGCAGGTTTCCTCACGATGTTTTCCTTCACCATATTTAATTGCTTAAACGCACTTGACTATGAAAAGTCAGAGGTGCGTACCCGGGATCGAACCTGCGACCCCCCAAATAGGACACCACAGTCCTAACCACTAGGCTATCACTGCTTACGATAATTTTCGAATAGGTATGATTAAATATGATTAGATATGATTTTCTAGCTATGACAATAGTTTATTTCGTTGCATTTTTTTTCTGATGATTCCATATCAAGATAATCCTTGTCTGCGAATGACTATAACTTGGGTACCTTCAAATCAAGAGTGAATAGGCATCTTCTAGGCAAGCGCGCTCCATCTTAGGCTGCATCTTCACTTACCATCAGGTGAGATTGCAGTCAAGCGCTAGTAGCTATATATTTAAAAAAAGATCTCATTTGAAGTAGATCTCATTTGCAATCGGTTCTCCACGCAATCGTGCCGGAACGCTAAATTGCTTGGCGGCATTTCATTGATGGTAGCGTTGTAACTAACCCGGGCTAAAGCCTACTAAACAAAAAATGACATCATTATATTAGTAATCCTTAATTTATCCAATATCCTTCACAGAGCAGCGAATGAACCTCTAACATTGTATAAAGCACTGGCAGGCAGGCACAGCGGGTACATTACTGTACCTTTACTGAGACTAATAACTCTTTTGCGCTCTCCTACATTATGACAAGTTTTTCCCTTCATTACTCCCTGTGAGTAATAATAATTGTATTCTGTGATTCAATAATATCCTCGTGTGTGTGTGTCTGTCTGTCTGTGGCATCGTAGCTCTCAAACGGATAGACCGATTTCAATGCGGTTTTTTCATTTGAAAGCCAGTTTCCTTGCGGTAGTTCTTAGCTATGTTTGGATAATATCGGTCCAACAGTGTAAGAGTATTAGCTCTTTTTCAAAATGATGTAATTCATTTTTGGCGAATGATTACTTGAACAGAAGTGCTTCACGCGTGTCATGTCGGGGTGTTTTAAATTTTCAATTTATACTTGTGCCTGAACAGTGTCATATAAATATTTCCGCAGAATTGGACTTTTTAAATTCTTGCTAATAGTAATAAATATGAAAGTGTTTGTTTATTGGTTTGTCTTCCAATCACGCAGCAACGGAGCAATGGAGTAATGAATCAACGTGATTTCTTTGCAAGGGTGTAGATGAGGACTTGAAAAGTGTCACAGGCTATCTTTTATCCTGGAAGAACAGAGGATTCCCGCGGAATTTTTTAAAACCTAACTCCGCTCGGATGAAGTCGCGGGAAAAAAATTTGTTTTTAATAATTCTATTGTTATTTGTTAAGCTATTGCATAGCTTTTATCGCGGGCTTTGAACTAGGACAAACAGTTTGAGCGCGGCGACCGAATCAAGAAATTCCGTAACGAAAAAAACCTAACACCGTCGTTCAGTAAGCGTTCAACATTTTAGAGGTTCTCAAGTAGCTCTATTTGGCGTATTGGGCGAGCGGCCGCTTTCTTTACCGTATGGTGTATGATGTCGCAGGTTCGAATCTCACTCGCAAAGTAGTGACAGTTCGCTTTTCTTGTTTGTTTGTTTTTTAATTTTTTTTGCATAATTTTTATTATGCAAAAAAAAATATTGTTAGATATTATAATTGCATAAGTTGATAAAAAATGCTATGCAATAGCTTTACCGCGGCAGTCCCCGAGTGCCACTTATTTTTTTTTTTATTACTCTGTCACGTCCTTTCCCCATTTGTAAGCGCTTATCTATAAAGTGCAGAAATGCTTAGGTAAACGGGTATGCGCCAAAACATGATAACCGTAAGGGAAGGGTATTGAATAAGCTATCTGTTATTCGAAGATTATTATTTACTAGCTGATACCCGCGACTTCGTTCGCGTGGATTAAGGTTTTGTACTCCCGCGGGAACTCTCTTATTTCTCTGGTGACATGCATACCAAATTTCAAAACTGTCTGCCCGCGGCTTAGCTCGTAAAAAAATTTCAATTTTCCCTCGAGGACTACTTAAGGAATCGGGATAAAAGGTAGCCTATGTTCTTTTCTATGTCAAAGGCTACATGCATGCCAAATTTCATCCAAATCCGTTCAGCCGTTATTGCGTGATTGAGTAACAAACATCCAAACATCCAAACATCCACACTTTCACATTTATTATATTAGTAGGATCGCTTAAAAGAATTCAAAACCGTGAAAAAAAAAACCGAACTATAAATACACCAAACTCAATAAGTTTTATTTGTATAAACAAAATTTATGAGAACGTACTTCACTTTGCACGAAGTAATAAAATTTATTGATATAATAAAAAATGTAAGAGCAGAGTTACACAACAGTGCCTACTAGAAAACTCAATGTTCCAGTCATCTTATAATATTATTTACAGTTTTATATTTTCCAATTTTATATTTGCCATAAATGGCCAGAATGAAACAGAAAAAATTAAAATCGAATATAAAGTAGGAGTTAATGATATAGCATCATCCTTATTGAATCTTCTCGGGGCAGATGAAGAAAATTCTAGAATACAAGAACTAAAACAAAAATTAGATAAAATAGATAGCTATGTGATAGACAAAGATAAGTATACCGAATTTTTACTTAACGAAACTATGAAAACAGATTTGAATGAAACAAATTTTTATAATGCCTTAAATGAATCCGATCATTTCCGATTTCTATTGGAATCTGAACCTAAAAACTTGTACCTGAAGTTAAAAGAAAAAATGAATAGAGACGATGTTATGAGGATCTTATCTGAAAGAGGAAGAAGGAGCGGATTATCAAAATCTGCCAGAAAAATGATGAAAAGTATCTCTGATGATCAAGACGGTGACGACGACTTAGTAGACAATGTTGTGGACAAAATGATTGCGCAAGTACCAAAAGATGACCATAAATTCAACTTTAGGAAAGGAGATAATAAGTATTGGGGTGATTTATTTCAATTTTTTGAACTTTGAATACGTTAAACACGCTTGCAAATTAAAGTTTACTTAATATTATGAAAACTATCTGCCACTCAAGAGTAGCTAATCATTAGAATAGTGACCACATTATGCATAGTACATAATATAGTGACACATAGTATAGATTTTAAAGATTTTACTCTTAGAGTCATCTAAACGCTTCATTAGTATATACAAAGCTCATTAAAAGATTTGTATGATTTAATCTCGTATGGCAGTAAGTTGCACTCTCAAAAAATTAAAGAAACTTTTTGGGTTTGAATGCTTTTGTCGACTTCATAAAGAGTGGCATAATTATTTTTTCTAGTACCTAACTAATTTGAATTTCTAAAATATTATTTCTAGACCCTCAAGGAGAGCTTGAAGACTTAAAAGAGTTTCATCGGCATGATGGACGAAGAATATACAAAGGGGAAAGGACAACAATTCGATACTATCCCTTTATGGTGTCTGTTCACGTAATGGGTAGATTTTGGTGCGGAGGAGTTATTTATTGGCACGATCTTGTTCTTACTTCAGCAGCTTGTTTACAACTGTATGTATAACCTACATAAAAAAATACTACATAAAGCATTTCTGATGATACATTGAGGTTTTTCTTACAGGATGCATAACAACCGATTCTTCCGTGAAAACCCAAGTGTTCTGCGTGTAAGAGTAGGTAGTAATCACAGCAGAATTGGAGGAGATATGATAGAAGCTCTTGAGGTACCTATTATACCCAGAATTTTATTATCATTGTGCCCAAAATTGCAATTTCAATCTTTGAATATGCGAGTAGCAAAACGTAAATATTCGGTTTCAGTTTCGACTGTGAACTATATTGGGTTTGTCAAGTTTATTTCAAACTTTATTTTATAAGATTATTGTTTTTATAGAGGCGTAGGTTTCTGAATGTGGAAAAATGCTTTATTTTTTTAAACCTTATTTTTCTTCCAATAATTATATTATGATTCAATATTCTATTAAGCGATCCGTAATTCAGTGAAGCGTGTACGTAAATACATACCTACTAGTAACTAGAATTCTAAGACGGCGCTACCGTTACAGAGACAATTACTTTGACCTAGTTTATCATCATCATCATCATCATCATTATCAACCGATAGACGTCCATCACTGGAAAAATATCTCTTACATGGACTTCCACATGCGTTTTTCGGTGCGAGGTCACCACTCCAGCATCTTGTAATACCCATCAACCATCGGTTTTTCAAAAATTAAGTGTGTGTTTAACTAATATTATAGTAAATTCCTTCTTTAAGGTGTATTTTCATCCGGGCTACAATCCAAGTACTCTTCGTCACAATATAGCAGTGGTGCGTCTTCGTCGTCACCTGTATTTCAGCTATCACCGTCTTCCAAAAATCATTGACATATCCCATAACAGTTATGGCATTGCTCCTACTTCTGAAGTTCTAGTACTCGGATGGGGAGTTACGAAGGTAAATATTTTTTTTATTTTAACACCCCTTATTCCCAGTGAGGGAAAACCATACCGTTACCGTCGTCGACGAATTATTTACAACTAGCTGATGCCCGCGACTTCATACGCGTGGAGTTAGTTTTTAAAGTCCCTCGGGAACTCTGACTTTTCCGGGATGTAAAGAAGCCTATGTCACTCTCTAGGTTCTCAACTATACTCATGCAAAAATCACGTCGATCCGTGGCTCTGTTGCGGCGTGATTGAAGGACAAACCAACAAAATTATTAGTATGATACTATAAAAAATAAACAGAAATATTTAGATAATTCTATTTAATTACTGGTTTTAATACTTTTAGATGTCCCAAAAATTACCATATGAACCAGTGTTTTTGAATCGAAAATTTTTGCCTGTTTATCCAAATGTGTTTTGCAAGGAGGTGTATGGAGAGTAAGTTCTTAAGTTTCATTTTGATACTATGAAAATTAATACAAGATGTATTTGTCATGGTTGTAGCTTACATTAAACTTAACGATTCTTTCCAGTAAATTTATATCTTCTACGATGTTTTGTGCTGGAACCTTTACAACTGGAGAAGGAGCATGTGACGTGAGATCTTTCATTATTGTAATACTTTAGGTTTTTCTTTCTTCCCACTATATACCATGAATACGTACATACGTAACCTCGTCAACCAATCTATTCATTTGAAGTAATCTACTTTTTTGTTTAATCGTTTATCCTCATTTCAAAATATTTATGTTACTGTATTGTGCAATATAGTATCAGCTATTACCTATGTGTTTTAAGCTTAATTCTTATTCTAAAATCTAATTTATTACTAACACGTATTAGTTATTGATACGTAGAACATCATCTTTGTAACATGAAGTGAAAAAACTTCACATACTTTATGAGAGACAGAGAGACGTCGCTATTCGAAACCGAGGCTGGTCGGTTGTTTTTGTCTGGGACTCGATGTATAGTATTTTCCTGTTCCATAAATTATTTCTCAAATATAATTTTTTCCAATCCCTTCCAAATAAGCGAAAAGCTTGTGTTAGGAGTGGGCACGACGATACTGCAACAGATGGAGATACAATCGTCAACCTTTCAGTTTTCAGTCCGCAACTTAACTGATATCCGTTTGAGAGCTACGATGCCATAGACAGATACACACACACAGACAGACAGACATCGACGTCAAACTTATAACACCCCTCTTTTTGCTTCGGGGGTTAAAAATCAATTGCTGTTCGTTATTCAGGCTAAAACTATAAACGGCTTTGGCCTAAGTATTTGAAAAATCTAAAAAAAAATCAAAATTGGCTTAGAATAAATACTGCTAGAAACGCAATAGCCGACGCGGTGATAAACCATTTTTAGGAAACCAAAACTTATTCCTACACAGTATCGTCGCGTTAATACGACCAGCTCGTAGTAAATTATTAAAAAATAACGTAGGTACTGTGCTATGAAAGGGTGTCATAATTCATCACAATAATTTTCAAAAACGGAATTAACAGTACCAGTACAGAAATAATTACATGGCACTTACCCATTCATTGCTTGTTTTGAGCCTACATTTGGAGCGGATTTGTTAGAAACTTCCGATATATGAGTAATTAGTCTAAGAAAATTGGTAATTTTGTATAGGAATCACCACTTTGGATTACTTTTAAGAGATGACGGGAGCGAAGCTGTGGGTAAAAGCTAACCATGAATATTTTTCCAGCACGATGCCGGTGGTCCAGCAGTGTTAGCCGGAAAGCTAGTTGGCATCATATCGTTCGGGCCAGCTGTCTGCGGGTATCCTAACGCTCCGACGGTGTTCACTCTAGTCGGTGCATATGCTGATTGGATTGAAACGATCAACGAAACGGTAAATATCAACATTAAATCAACTATAATACATTTAGTATTAAGCCTCTTGCCGGAAAAATTACATAATATCTACCTTAACATACGGTACACCTTAAAATCACTCCTATGCTCATAATACTAATATTATAAATGCGAAAGTGTGTTTGTTGGTTTATTGGTTTGTCCTTCAATCACGCCGCAACAGAGCTACGGATGGACGTGATTTTTTGCATGAGTATAGTTGAGGACATAGGCTAGTTTTTATCCCGGAAAATCAAAGAGTTCCCGAGGGATTTTAAAAACTAAATCCACGCGGACGAAGTCGCGGGCATCAGCTAGTTATCAATATATCATTAATTTAGTCTAAAATCTTTATATGATAATCGCAGCTATAAATAAAATTAAAATGAGAGAACTTTTCTTTTCTAAATAAGCAGAAGCGAATAACAACAACATCGAATAAGTCGGCACGCAGCGTAATTGGTTCTTATTTTGAAATCAGTTTTGTATTTGTGCATAAAATTCCATATCGATTCGAAGTTCCTCAAAGTATTCTCGTTTTATTCAGATGCCGAGCTATTACCGCGGTAAGAAACGCACTACAACAGCCGACCCCTTCCAACACATCCCAGAGATAAAGATCAAGAAGAAGCGGCCCACTTATCTACCACCGGATTTATTATTGGCCGAGATGACGGCGACGACGTTGCCGGCTACTACTACTACCACAAAAGCGACGATGGAGCCCACCACATTAACCACTTCACCTGCGTCGTTAAGGCAAAAGAAGAAGAGGTTTAAATTAATGGCTGATGATTCTGACATTGATGGATTTAGTATCGATTTGAAATAAATATTATAATATATAAATACACTATTTAATTAATTTCACGTCATTCGAGTAACAAATAAAGGGCATGTGAACATGAAAAGATTCATTATAAATCAGCTGCCAGTAGGTTGTATCAAGCGGGAAATATACCAATTTAAAATAATATGATTGCAAATTATAAAAATCGCAGTTGTGTCACGTATGTAATAACATATTATAAGTCAGCTAAATAATCTTGCTGAAGTGCTAATGTCCGATATATAAATTACCTGGAGTAAATTCCTCAGGATCCACAAACGTTTCCACGAACGTTCTTAATGGGGTACAAAAATAGCGGTACAGAGAGATAGATCGCAACACTTAACGATGCGGATAACGTTGCTATTAACTGCAGAGTGCTTGTTAGTTAGTCTTATGGGTACATGGGTACAAGCTATTTACTCTACTCTCTCTATGTTGGTTGGCATTTAAATGTTTTGGTGTTGGCTGCTAACTGAACTGAAGCATGAAGAAATGGTACAAAAGAAATAAAGTTAATGATGCTGATTCGAATATAATTGTACTAAAAGTGCTCGTGAGGATAATAAATAAATTATCGGATCGGATATTTATCTAATGCAATTTCCTTGATCAATAAAATATGAATGGATTAGCGCATATTGTAAAAAGTTTCAAATATTTCCGCACAGCGGTAAATATTTTCAATGTAGATCCGGGCACACTGAGGGCCAATTTCACCAACGTAAAATAAGTCTTATCCGAGCGTGATATTTTGAAAAGTTTTAATACAAAAACTGTCAGAACGCCCAATTTATTCCAAGGATAATTAATTAATGTCACTTTACGTTGGTGAAATTGACCCTTAGAGTATAGACATTTACCTACCTACTTTGTATATGCTCTTAGGTAACAATATGTAAGTATACTTAGGTAGTGGAGATCTTGTCAACATAACGTTGAAATCAAGTATAATATCTCGGTCGGAACTAATGGACACCGATTTACAATGTAACACAAAGGATCATTTTTCAATCCTTTTGTCCGCACTTCCAAGTTTTTGTTTTTAGACCTCAGTAACAAATATCACAGCGTCAGATGCAAACAGGCGTCTATTCGGATGATAAATCACAGATTGGAGCACTGGCCACTAATCCATTGTTTTAGGGAGTCCGTAATAGTTTATAGAAATAATACTTGTTATAATTGCAAAAAGTGTATTTAAACAAATTATACTTAGTTTTATATCGAAAATTCTAGCACCATTTTATTCA
Source organism: Oeneis ivallda (assembly GCA_029955525.1). Classification (NCBI taxonomy): domain Eukaryota; kingdom Metazoa; phylum Arthropoda; class Insecta; order Lepidoptera; family Nymphalidae; genus Oeneis; species Oeneis ivallda. The sequence continues at coordinate 14,394,825 of JARPMR010000007.1, forward strand.
AAGATAAAACATTTTTAATCATTGGAAGTATTTACTCCCATTAAGTATATCGATACATTTCTGTCACCTCGAGGGAAGATCATTTACGTTTTATCAATAAGACTCCGGGGATCTTAACTCTACAAAGTTTATGAAGGCATTTTGTACCGCGAGGACAAAATTTTCTCCTTGCAAATTATCCAAATTATGGACTCATGCATATTATACTAGATGATGCCCGCGACTTCGTCCGCGAGAATTAAGGTTTTTGATTCCAGCGGGAACCCTTTAATTTTTCGGGATAAAATATAGCCAAATCCGTCTAGTAGTTTTTGCAGCAACAAACACACACACACACACACACACACACACACACAAATTTTTAGTAAATATAACAATCTCAATCTCAATCCACACGCGCTTCAACCTTCCTTTATTCCCGTAAAGGGAATAAAGAGTTTGAAAGCAATCGACTTTTTTATAATATCACCCTTGCTGCATAATGTTCCTAATGTTGGTGAAATCGAAATCAATTTAATAAGACTCATTATTATACTATCGCATGAAGAACTTGCATAAAATTGCGGAGAAAAATTCATATTATTTACCTTAAACTCGTTCTAGGTTAAATAACTAGCTACTAAAACATGAAATAAAGGCAGAGTGCTCCTTTATAACATCTCCGACTTCAACCATAAAGTGAATTTTTCATAAGCAAAGTTTAAAGGCCTACCTACTTAGTACGAAGTGAAAGCAATTACCACTCTGCAAACAAAGTTACAACTTAAATTATGTTTAGCTCAGTTCAAACTTTCCTTCTCGAATAATAATGTATACGCACTACACAAATAAGATTCCTGAGATTTTTTGGGTTAAGATCATATTGATATAATAGACTATTACGTATTTCGGTTAAATGTATAAACATTTAGTCTTACGAGAAGTTTTGGTGATAGGCTAATATTGATCATGTAACTTCGCAGCTCATGCCTACATCATCATCCTTGGAGATTAAGGTTTTTAATTCCATAAAAATTCTTTTTTTAAGGTTCCGTAAAAATTGAATCCTTATAGGATCATATTGCCGTCCGTCTGTTTGTGTGTCAAGGCCCTATTTCTCAAAAATAGCTTGAAGTTGATACCTACGAATTTCAAGGTTTCAAAGAAAATTTCAAGTTTCTAGTTTAACTCAATGAAAATTTTTTCAAAGCGTATTTTTATACAACAGTTCCAGTGCCATAACATCATCATCAGCAACCCATCAATGGCTCGCTACTGAGCGCAGGTCTCCTCTCAGAGAGGGGTCACATGTCCACCACGCAACGCCCAATGCGAATTGGCAGACTTGACACACCTTTGAGAACATTTATGAACACGATGTTTTCCTTCAGCTTGTGATATTTAATTTCCGTCGCCGAATAGGAGACCGTAGTACTATAACCACTAGGCTTCCAGTGACATAAAGTTTCCAGTAACATATAACAGCTTAACCTCCTTTCCTATTAGTCTAATGCATAGAAACTACACTTTAGTTTTGCAAACCCGTTTCCACAGAAACTTTCCAGTTAGATTAAAACTTTGGTGGCCTCGGGTTTCTAGATATTTCAACTTAATTTATGATTTCTGCTCCTGTAAATATTTTAGAGTAAAGACCACGTTACCTATCACTATCAGATGAGCTGTCCAATCTGAGTAGACCTTGCACGATTAATTTAAAAATTTCCAACCTTTAATTGGAAATTCCTGTGCTTCAGGCAATTGTTTACAAATAACAATCAAAACTTAAATTTTTGGAACGAAGTTCCTTATGGCGCGTTGCGGAGGGCACCCTAGCCGGCAAAAAACGTCCGTAATGTTAAATAAGCGTAAGATTTTATACGTTTTTTGATCGCCTAAAAATCTTATATAATAATTTCAATGTGTGCATCGCCTCCGTGGCGCAATCGGCGGCTAACCGAAAGGTTGGTGGTTCGAGCCCATCCGGGGGCGCGCAACTTTATTTTCTTTTTAAAATGAAAATAAAATTAAAATTATTTTAATTTTAATATTTTATAAAATCGATATTTAGGCTTCCCTGGGGTCATTTTGATTTTTATCGATAAAAAAATCATGATAAAAAATGTATACCCCAATAATTATTTTCTTTATACCTCGAATAGAACTTGAAATTAATATTTTTATAATAAGGAACTTCGTTCCTATCTGGTGTCCAACGACACCACACGACTTTTTATAACAAAATAAATAAAAGATTGTTTGTTGATTTATTGAAGATTGAATGTTCGTGTGTTGTGAAAAAATTTTTTTTTTAAATAATTTATTTTACGAAGATCGTTTAATGTAGGTATTCTCATAACAGCTGAAGGTAAAGCATTTCGATGCTCGTTCGCAACTAAGCGAGCTTGAAAAGTGCAGTTTAATGGTTCAAGTTCTTGAAACTTTGAAGTTTCTTTCATCATTCGAACTTGGGGGATTTGCGCTATGCCCTACTTGTCTATTTCAAGACTCACGTCACGTAGTACTGTAGCACCCTAGTCCATATCGTTCATTCTAGTAGCGTATTTATTTTAATTAAGTGCATTCTATGAATTTTAAAAAATAAGGTATTTATTACAAATGGTTAAAACAAGATAAAACTCCTTGGTTTTTAAAGTTTTTTAAAAAAAACACGCGTTTTTAAAAATTCCATTGCTAGGAGTTGCAGTCAACGTTTAATATTGTTACGAAAAATAATACCAAGCTAAAATGAATCAAATAAATATTATAATTATTGTACTATAGGTACGAGTAGGTTGCTGGTAAGATAGAAGGTTGGTAGAAAGGCTCTTCTCAGCAGAATCCGCTTTCCGAACCGGTGGTAGAGTCATGACGTGTCATAAGAGCCACATGTTGGCCTACGTGAAATAAATAATTTTGTTTTTTTTTTTGAAAATAATCATCATAGAGAAAGGGAAAGTTGAGAGACAATTTTCCCTTCAATGATTAAACTTTATTTGAACTTTCAACCGACAACTTTGAAGATAAAATACAATAAATTATTACTTTTTATAAAAGCTGAAGAACTTCGAATTCGACCAGTCACGATATTAGGTAAAAGTGACTTACAAGGAAAGTTCTCAAAGTAATTTTGTTAGTACCGACGACGAAGATTGTACATGAGGCTTCAAAGTAACTCATCCCGTATGCATTTTCACTTTTATATAGAAGTAGCTGATGCCCGCGAGTGGCAACTTCGTCCACGTGAATTAATTTTTTAAAATCCCTCGGGAACTCTTTGAGTTTCCGGGATAAAAAGTAGCCTATGTCACTCTCCAGGTTATCAACTATACCCATGCAAAAAATCACGTCGATCCGTAGCTCTGTTGCGGCGTGATTGAAGGATAAACCAACAAACAAACAAACACACTTTCGCATTTATAATATTAGTATGATTGTATGATAGTATGACTACTAAAATATTTTATTTATTTGAGTAATTTTAACCAGTAATGTAGAAAAAACGCCATTTCACGCTCTATGAAAAGTAAATTAGATTATAAAAAGTGAACTCACAGAAGACTTTATTCAAAATCACTTAGGCAAATGATACTACAACTTCATAAATATCCCTTTAACTGAAAAATTCACAACACAAAAAGTTAAGGCACTTTTCTTTTGCCGGTCTTTCCTGGCCTTTGCATAAAGGTTGTAAAGTATGATTGTTCAAAGATAAGAGAGTCCTTTGTGAGGCAAATCGCACATTTCTTTATTGGGGTTTGCAATATTTGACAACAAACATGACGATAGTCACAATTTGCGTATGAAATAATCAAAGATTAATTATTATTCTAAACTTTGGCATAAGAAAAAATTTTGACGAATGGTTCCTTGACAGAAACCTTTTACAAAATTTCTTATTCTTCTTCAAACATCAGATGTTCACTGCTCTACATAGGTCTGTAGGTTTAATCTAATCAATTTATTTATTTTTATTCGCTAGCAAGATAACTCTTGACTGCGATCGCACCTGGAGGATAATGACCTGCACTGACTCGTAATGTAACAGTCAAAGGGAATTCGCGAAAAAACCGACGTTCGAGTGCAGCACGCGGCGCCCGCCGCGAATGATACTTAACAAACTTACGTTACAGGTCAGTCTTTGGTGTGAGTTACAAAAACTCGATACATTACACCAAAATGTTACAAGTCAGTCTCCAGCTTTACAAAGGTATTAGAGATCATCGTAAGCTTATCTGCAGCAATTATTCAAAACTTCAAAAGCATTATACTTAAGTCAAATTAGACATGTCAATTGCCCATCTCTTGAATCTTATTTGATTGGTATGGTAAACCGCGCTAAATACAGCGCTTATTACTATGCGGTCTGCGGTGATAGGATTATGATTAATTTGCACGGAAACGCTGACCACTGCAAATAAGCTTTTCCTTCAGTGAAACCAGACTTGTATCGAAGGCCTACCCAAAAATAACTTCTGCTGTATCTATTTGAGGATTTTCATTACAATCAACATATTATAACGTACGTAGCGTGACAAGCGTATTACTTAAGTAACGTAGGTATTTCATCAATGTATCTGTATATCAGTGTGTCTGTCTGTCTGTATTAATTTCAATGATCTTTAGAACATTAATAGTGTTACAAACTGCACTGTATTGTTAACTGCTTGGCAATCTTACACGTACTTACATCGTCGTCAGCAAACCATCAACATCTCACTACTGAGCACAGGTCTCCTCTCAGAAAAGGGTTATAGGGCCACACTGGCCACGCGAGCCCAATGCGAATTGGCAGACTTCACACACCTTTGACATAATGGAGAACTCTCAGACGTGCAGGTTTCCTCACGATGTTTTCCTTCACGTTGAAGCAAGTGATATTTAATTAATCGCACATGACTCAGAAAGTCAGAGGTGCGTGCCCGGGATCGAACGTGCGAACCCCTGAATAGGAGACCACTCCCGGAGGAGGAGTGGCTCATGCACTGACGCAGCTATACCATAATGTCTCAAAGTAATCTATGCTTGCTTATGTAATCTTGTTCAAAAGAACTAGATTATTCAGATTTTATTTTGCCATCGTATTATTATTACTCACATATCTATTTTTTATACGAATAATGTCTTGTCTCGTGTTGTCGATTAAAAAAATAAGTAAGTAGGTATCAGTTATGCTTTCAACATAAAAATAAAATTGTCCTAAAGTATTCCGTCTCCCATCCGGATAGAAAACAGGAATTCCACGCTAAAGAAAACGTTTCGACAGGAAGTATAAATAAATATTTTCGCCTACGTCTAGAGTTTATACAGCTTCTATCGATGATAAATGCTTGTAGTAAAAAGTTCACAGAAGGCATCCTTTTAGCAAAGTTATGTAAGTATGCTTTTGGCAGAAATTCTTTAAACCTTTAAACCTAAAGGTCATAAGATTAGCATTCCTACACAAAGCACGCTTTCAGCGTTTAACTTTTTTATTGAGATACTAGTATCATTTAACACAATATTCGTTTACTTACAAATAGTAATTTGTTAGGTGACAGCCCTAGGGCAAACTGATAACCCAAGAAGAATGATTACGATTTCACAATCTGCAAGCTCGAGAAAATTGCAACCGAGTCCCGAAGAATTAAGTCTACCACCCGTTACTCCGCACCTAAGGGAGAGGGCAGACTGCCTATTCTTGCGGCAGTAATCGGCGTTTTTATGGTTTTTAGTTCGGGAGCTCTTCCGAACGCTATCGTGGGCACACAAAAAAGGCTAGTTGAAGCGATCGAATTGCGTTTTTTAGCATCGGCGTTTCGCGATTTTTAAGCGCTGACCTTCGCTACTTTTAGCACCGTATCGAACGCTTTTGAGTCGCGAAAACGCGATGCAGTCGCAAAAACGTCAATCGTCGTCAGAATCGCAAAAATAGCCAGTCTGCCCTCTCCCTAACATCGGACTACTTATATGATTTAGGGCCGATTTCACCAACGTATTTTCAATACAAAAACTGTCAAAACGCCCAATTTATTCCTCGGTAAAACGTCACACAACGTTGGTGAAATCGGCACTTAGAAAATTTTGGCTTACACGCAGGATTCATTTTTAATAAGATTCATGGAAAACGCAATATTATCATCATCTTTCGGTTTCAAATGGTTAAAATAAAAATTCTGATTGTTCTAAAAATTATAATATTTAAGTCGCAGGTCGTGTCGAATACATGGGAACAGTAAACACAAATACGGTGGCGCGGAACTGTTTACCAACTCCTCAGTCCTCCTTATTTGCGACATCCACTTACACGAGTTGAATGTCACAGCTATTTCAAACCTACTCCCTACTTCTTACTTTTGTCACAAGCCAAGAGCGCTGCTTTATATTATATGCATGGGAAATTAAACGTCTGCCAGACCATAACATTAGCCTGCATACCGCCATAGAATTATCTAAAAATGATTACTACAGTATGACGATAGCAATCACCTTTAATTGGCTGACACTTTCTCACTATAAGTCTCTAATCTTGATGTAACAATGCATTTTTGCTAAAACTGCATCGTTGCATCAAGATTGAGACTGTAGCAATTATTGATGCAGCTATTACATGTAGCGTTCACCGAGCTCAGGCTTATTATAACATACCTCAGATTATTATTTGAATATAAAAAATTAGATATACAGGGTGGGCCAGACCAGGTGGATATAAAATTTTTTTTAGATTGTTCACTTAGGGGCCTACCAGGATCCGGAAGGAAAAAAATCGGTTCCCACCCGATTACGAGAAAAAAAATTTTATTTAAAATTTTGGAAAATCATTGCTTTGACGAACTTTTAATTTTTTTTTAATTTTTCCGGTGACAATTTCCGCAATTTTTTTATGGAATATCTTTACTTAATAACTGTACTCTCTTAGAAAAAAAATCCAGTCTGGTTAGCTGGTTTTAAGAGCATTAAATTTTAAATTATTTCAAGAAAATTAAGTTCATCCAAAATCTACAGAAAACTTTAAAATTTCATTAAAAATAAAAAAAGAGGTTCATAGCACTGGTGATTTTTCAAAAACTGTAGCAACTTATGTTCTTTTGATTGCCAAAAGAAAAATTGTATGTCAATGTGCCGGATAAAAAGTTATGATTTTTCAAAAGTCTTCGTTCCTCATTCGTGTAACGACCTTATTGAAAAAAATGTTAATTGTTTGTGGAGACTGCAGTATGTCCTTTAATTTTAACTGCCTCGTTGGTCTCGTGTTTGACTGCGGCCGACGAGGTCCCGGGTTCGAGTCCCGGGTCGGACCATATCAAGTATTGGGGTTTTCCGTAAGAAATTCTCAGTACTAGCCCGGAGTTAGGAAGTTGGCGTTGTTTCACCCCCGTACCTTGGAGAGCACGTAAAGCCGTTGGTCCTGCGCCTAATCTCTCTCCGCCTGCGCCTAATCTCTCTCCGGTCGTGTCAAATTTTCCGTCCTATCGGGCTATGAGAGTAAAGAAACAGAGAGTGCACCTGTCTTGGCGCACACACTTGTGCACTTTAATATCTCCCGCACAGATGGTTAATCTCTCTGAAGATAGGCCGCTGCCGTGACCGAAATTCGGAAAAATAAAACATTGTTTTATTTTTCTTTCTCTTAAAAATGTAGCTACCGTCAGTCATCATTTAAGGGTTAATGTCCTCCCGACCAAATTTCGACCACGGTGACCTATCTCCAGAGAGATTAACCATCTGTGCGGGAGATATTAAAGTGCACAAGTGTGTGCGCGAACACAGGTGTACTCTCTGTTTCTTTACTCTCATAGCCCGATAGGACGGAAAATTTGACACGACCGGAGAGAGATTAGGCGCAGGCAAAGAGAGATTAGGCGTAGGACCAACGGCTTTACGTGCTCTCCAAGGTACGGGGGTGAAACAATGTCAACTTCCTAACTCCGGGCTAGTACTGAGAATTTCTTACGGAAAACCCCAATACTTGATATGGTCCGACCCGGGACTCGAACCCGGGACCTCGTCGGCCGCAGTCAAACACGAGACCAACGAGGCAGTTAAAATTAAAGGACATACTGCAGTCTACACAAACAATTAACATTTTTTTCAATAAGGTCGTTATTTACACGAATGAGGAACGAAGACTTTTGAAAAATCATAACTTTTTATCCGGCACATTGACATACAATTTTTCTTTTGGCAATCAAAAGAACACAAGTTGCTACAGTTTTCAAAACATCACCAGTGCTATGAACCTCTTTTTTTATTTTTAATGGAATTTTAAAGTTTTCTGTAGATTTTGGATGAACTTAATTGTCTTGAAATAATTTAAAATTTAATGCTCTTAAAACCAGCTAATCAGACTGTAATTTTTTTCTAAGAGAGTACAGTTATTAGGTAAAGATATTCCATAAAAAAATTGCGGAAATTGTCACGGGAAAAATTAAAAAAAAAATTAAAAGTTCGTCAAAGCAATGATTTTCCAAAATTTTAAATAAAAAATTTTTTCTCGTAATCGGGTGGGAACCGATTTTTTTCCTTCCGGTTCCTGGTAGGCCCCTAAGTGAACAATCTAAAAAAAAATTTATATCCACCTGGTCTGGCCCATACCTAACATCATAGCGAAGAAATCAAAGTAGGACTTTGTCTACTGTCTTTTCGAAAGTGCTCGAGACTCTCGTCTATCTCCAGACACTTATCTCAGTCTGACATTATGCATTGCTCTGTACAATGAATCTGTACACAACAAATATGTACTCAGAGATTTTGACATTTAGATTTTCTGCTCTTTATGCACAGCTTTGTTACTGGTTTCTTGAATAAGTAGTATTGAATAAATGTTCGCCCTTCTTGCTTTCGTGTGTTTTAAGACTTTTTTGTATTTACTCAAAAGTTAAAATAGATATAACTGTTTAGTTTTAAGCTATTGCATAGCTTTTATCGCGGGCTTTGAACTAGGACAAACAGTTTGAGCGCGGCGACCGAATTCAGAAATTCCGTAACGAAAAAACCTAACACCGTCGTTCAGTAAGCGTTCAACATTTTAGAGGTTCACATTTAGCTCTGTTCGACGCAGTGGGCGAGCGGCCGCTTTCTATAGATGTCGCAGGTTCGAATCTCACTCGCGAAGTAGTGACACTGCGCTTTTCTTGTTTGTTTGTTATTTAATTATTTTTTGCATAATTTTTATTATGCAAAAAAAATATTGCATAAATATTATAATTGCATAAGTTGATAAAAAATGCTATGCAATAGCTTTACCGCGGCAGTCCCCGAGTGCCACTTAATTTTTTTTAAACCATATTGAGGGTTCTAAATCACATATGCTGTAATTTTGCCTTACTCCAGTCAAACAGGATACGCTTTCATGTAAAAAATGTACATAAAAAAGCCTCTTAATACGTGTCCAAAAATTTAAATACTCTGGGAACATACAAACGTCAAACATCCGGACATACATCCAATACCACACACCCATTTAAAAATATTATTAGACGTTACTCGCGTTTATTTTCTACCTATCCTATCCATTTTGCATCTAATGGATTTCTTATAGATCTATATTATGAATTCCATCTAAAAGCATTCATAAATTTTATGGAGGTCATAGCAGCGTAAACTCCACTCCACCTGTAGTATTCAAATATTTCCACGGTAATAAGCAGTGGCCGTGGTAATACGATTAGGATGACCCCGCCTTGAAATGCCAACCACGAGCAATTTATCCCTAATATGATCACCCACACGATAAACTCACGGCCTCCGAACTTATTACTCCAGCACACTAATTTATTACCTTGCTAGGTGTGGCTTAAGCTTTTGCCCACGTGGAATCTACAATAAAAAGTGTCGTAAAATGGCTTTTGGAATAAAAGCAATTTTATGCTCCTGCCTGTTCGCCCACATAAAATGTTTTTCTAATAATTCCCTCGAAAAAATGGATCTTGTCAAAGTGATTTATGGTGATTTTAAGCTATATTTTGATAGTTTTAACTTAGTTAAAAATTAAATCCAAGAACCCAGATTCCACGTAGTTCTGCCTGCTATACTCCTCCAGGGTTTTTGTAAGCGTGAAGCTAAAAGCTCACAGGAGGTCCTGAATAAGGGCGTGAGCGATGTGAGCTGCCGACATCCATAACAAAACGACTTTCAAAACGATGTAGTTACCAAAGTTGAAAATTTGTCAGAATGTACAGTAATTGTCTCCTGTTTAATAAAATGATAGTATCCACATATGTAAGAAAACGGCTACCTTATACTGGTTTATTTACTTGAAGCCTAAGTAGATATCGGAATAACTATATATCATACTAGCTGATGCTCGCGACTTCGTCCGCGTGGATTTAGTTTTTAAAATCCCTCGGGAACTCTTTGATTTTCCGGGATAAAAAAAGCCTATGCCACTCTCCAGGTCCTCGACTATACCCATGCAAAAATCCCGTCGTTTCTTAGCTCTGTTGCAGCGTGATTGAAGGACAAACCAATAAACAAACACACTTTCTCATTTATAATATTAAGTATGATTTTAACATTACATTGTGTTCGGTATTTTCGCGGTACAACATTGGGTTTCGTAGCCTAGTGGCTCCGTCAGTCGCCTAACAGCCAAAGGTCGATGGTTCGAATCCCAGCTCGACAGACCGAATTTTCCATTTTCAATTTTATTTTAAACTAGCTTTTGCCCGCGGCTTCGCTCACGTTAAGTTCGATTTTTCAAACCCTTATTTTACCCCCTTAGAGGTTGAATTTTCAAAAATGGTTTCTTAGCGGTTGGTTAGCTCACGTTAAGTTAGACTTTTATTGGTAAAAGCTTTTGCCCGCGGCTTCGCTCACATTAAGTTCGATTTTTCAAACCCCTATTTTACCCCCTTAGAGGTTGAATTTTCAAAAATGGTTTCTTAGCGGTTGGTTAGCTCACGTTAAGTTAGATTTTTATTGGTAATTAAAATCCAACCTAAGGCGATTCGTATCTCCGTAAAAAGCCAACATACCAAGTTTCATTGATATTACTTGAAAACTAAATTTTTTCCCTAATTTTTTATAACTTATAAGTTATAAAAATTAGGGAAAGGTTCCACATGTAGAAATTGTTTAAAATAAAATTGAAAATGGAAAATTCGGTCTGTCGAGCTGGGATTCGAACCATCGACCTTTGGCTGTTAGGCGACTGCAGAAGCCACAAGGCTACGGAGACCCATTATTGTACCGCGAAAATACCGAACACAATGCCAAATTAATTAATCGAAAGGAACTACGTTCCATCCGGGTGTCCATTGACACCTCTCAAGTTTTTTATACAAATTTTCATCCCCCTATTTGAAATCTTTGGGGGTGGAATTTTCAAAATTTGCGAAACACGTATTTCTTATTTTTTTATCGAAAGCCCAAAAATTAAAGTTTCATGGATATTACATGAAAAATAATTTGATAAATGACGGACTTTTATACAAACTTTCAACCCCCATTTCACCCTCTTGGGGTTGGAATTTTCAAAAATCCTTTCTTAGCGGACGTCTACATCATAATAACTATCTGTGTGCAAAATTTCAGCCCGATCCGTCCAGTGGTTAGAGCTGTGCGTTGATAGACCAGTCAGTCAGTCAGTCAGTCAGTCAGTCAGTCAGTCAGTCAGTCAGTCACCTTTGCCTTTTATATATTTAGATTAGATGAAAGCTAAAGTACCAAGTTTGATGGATATTACTTGAAATTAACTTAAAAATCTGGACTTTTATACAAATTTTCATCCCCCTATTTGAAATCTTTGGGGGTGGAATTTTCAAAATTTGCGAAACACGTATTTTTTATTTTTTTTTCGAAAGCCCAAAAATTAAGGATATTACATGAAAAATAATTTGATAAATGACGGACTTTTATACAAACTTTCAACCCTCATTTAACCCTCTTGGGGTTGGAATTTTCAAAAATCCTTTCTTAGCGGACGTCTACGTCATAATAACTATCTGTGTGCAAAATTTCAGCCCGATCCGTCCAGTGGTTAGAGCTGTGCGTTGATAGACCAGTCAGTCAGTCAGTCAGTCAGTCAGTCAGTCAGTCAGTCAGTCAGTCACCTTTGCCTTTTATATATTTAGATGAAAGCTAAAGTACCAAGTTTGATGGATATTACTTGAAATTAACTTAAAAATCTGGACTTTTATACAAATTTTCATCCCCTATTTGAAATCTTTGAGGGTGGAATTTTCAAAATTTGCGAAACACGTATTTCTTATTTTTTTTCGAAAGCCCAAAAATTAAAGTTTCATGGATATTACATGAAAAATAATTTGATAAATGACGGACTTTTATACAAACTTTCAACCCCCATTTAACCCTCTTTGGGTTGGAATTTTCAAAAATCCTTTCTTAGCGGACGTCTACGTCATAATAACTATCTGTGTGCAAAATTTCAGCCCGATCCGTCCAGTGGTTAGAGCTGTGCGTTGATAGACCAGTCAGTCAGTCAGTCAGTCAGTCAGTCACCTTTGTCTTTTATATATTTAGACAATTTCTACATGTGGAACTTTTCCCTAATTTTTACTTATAAGTTATAAAAATATTAGGGAAAAATTCCACATGTAGAAATTATTTAAAATCTTCTTCTTTGACCTCGCCTTATCCCGTTATGCGGGGTCGGCTTTTCTTATCATGCGACGCCATGTAGACCTTGTGTTTGCGTCTTCATCAGTGAGGCCAAGGCATTTCATGTCCCTTTGGACATTCGTCGTCCAGGTAGTTAGGGGTCGTCCCCTACCCCTCTTCCTTGTGTCCATGGAAAGGCACTTTTTCACCACATAATCGTCGGGCCTACGCATTACGTGTCCATACCATCTGAGCCTGGATTCTAATATTTTGTCGGTTATGGGTGCCACTTTAAAGCTACCTCTTATATATTCATTGCGTACTTTATCTTTGAGTGTTACTCCTCCCGCCCATCTCAGCATACGCATTTCGGTGGTGTGTAACTTCTGTTCATGAGTCTTTTTGGTTGCCCAAACTTCGCTGCCGTACAGTAGTGCTGGTCGTACTGCCGTTTTATACACCTTGCCTTTAGTTCTTATTGGCATTTTAGCGTCACATAGTACCCCTGTCAGAGCGCGCCACTTCATCCATCCAGATGTCGTTCTCTGTGTTACGTCCGCATCAATAGAGCCATCTTCGGAGAGAACTGATCCTAGATATTTGAATGTTTTAACTCTAGGGATGGCATTGCCATCCAGTGTGATGCCCGGGTCAAGTGGAGCGTTGGGATTGAAGTTACAGAACATATAATCGGTTTTTGTCCTGCTAATGCGTAAGCCATTTTGTTCCAGCGACTCTCTCCATCTTTCTAAGTCTTCTTGTAGCTCTCGCACATCGTCAGATATAAGAATCACATCGTCCGCATACAAGAGATTCCATGGAGTTGGTTTTTGGATTTTTGCCGTCAGATAGTCCATGACTACATTAAATAGCAAAGGGCTCAGAGCACTGCCCTGGTGGACGCCAACTTTTAAATCAAAGCTGTCAGATAGACCGGCAGAGCTTCTGACGCAGGTTTGGACGTTGCTGTACATGTCCTTAATGATGCGGATGTAGCATTCAGGTATGTTATGCGCCCTAAGCGCCTGCCATATCACAGTCCTTGGCACTCGGTCAAAGGCTTTTTCTAGGTCTATAAATACCATCCATAGGTTTTGACCGTTTTGTTTACCTTTTTCCATTACCAGTCTTACAGCATGAATTGCATCCATGGTTCCCTTTCCCGCTGTGAAACCAAACTGATTTTCCGTTAGCGAGATTATAGACGCTAGGCGTTCACTGAGCACTCGTTCCCAGATTTTAAGGGTGTGTGAAGTGAGTTTTATCCCCCGGAAGTTTCCGCACTCTCTAATGTCTCCCTTATTTTTGTAAAAGGGGACAAGTATGCTTTTTCTCCAGGCATTTGGCATTTCCTCAGCTGTTAGAATATTATTAAACAAATTAGCTAGCCATACTTCCCCCCCTCTCTTCAGGGACTTCCAAAGTTCAGCTGGTATGTCGTCAGGCCCGCAGGCTTTGTGATTTTTCATTTTCAGAATAGCCTTTTTGACTTCCGTCATGGTGATTTGATTTACGGGTCCTTGTGTTCTTAGTTCTTCGATTTCAGCCTGTCTGGGGAACTCCTCATTTAGCAGTGTATGGTAATACTCGTACCACCTTTTACAGATTTCTTTATCAGATGTCAGTAGCGTGCCTTTGCTGTCCTTAATGTACTTTGCAGTCTTAAAATCCTTTGTGTTATTATTCCTGTGTTTAGCTATTTTATAAATCTCTGTGTCTGAAGCTAGTTCTAGTTGCTGATAAAGTTCCAACTCGGCATTTTCCTTCTCAATCGCAACCGATCTTCTTGCAATCTTTTTCGCCTCTTTGTATTCTAGCTTATCCTCATCTGAACCACTCTCTTGCCATTTCTTGAACAGACGTTTCTTTTCAGATACTGTGGTTTTGGTGGTGTTGTTCCACCATTTGGCATCTTTCTCGTTATGCAGGGGACCCTTGGAGATACCCTTGGAGATGAAATTGCTTCCCTTTTCTGTGTTAAGTTCCCGCCATTTAATCCTCTCTATTCTCGGTATTTTATATTTAATTTGTCGTTTCAGTTTTAAAGCTGCTAATAGTAGTCTATGTTGTGATGTTAATGGTTCACCTAGAATAACTTTACAATCTTTAATTTGTTTAAGATTCTTTCTATCTGTCATTATATAGTCAATTTGTGTTTTGGATTTCCCACTTTTATACGTAATGAGGTGTTCCTCTTTCTTTTGAAAGAATGTGTTTACTACCGCTAGATTTAGAGATGTTGCAAATTCTAGTATTGTGGATCCTTCTTTATTTCGTGTACCATAACCAAAACCCCCATGATGATCCTCAAACCCATCTGCGCCACTGCCCACATGCCCGTTAAGGTCTCCGCAGATAATTCTTTGCTCAGTTACTGGTAACGCATTCATGTGTGTGCACAATTCTTCCCAGAAGTCTTGTTTCTCTGTTTCAGGGCAGCCGACCTGGGGCGCGTAGACACAGACAATGTTGAGGCAGGTTTGGTTCTCCAAGGCTAGTTTTACAGATATAATACGGTCACTTGTTCTTATTATTTCTACCACCCTTTGGCTCAAATGCCGATCCAAAACAATCCCAACCCCATTTTTTGCGCTTTCAGTGCCGAAATATATCAGTTTAAATCCCTTCCCAATTTGTCGTGATTTTGCGCCTTTCCATTTTGTTTCTTGCACACAGCATATGTTGATGCGACGTCGTTCTAAGATGGCGCTTAATTCAGCACTGCGTCCTGTCATCGTGCCAATGTTCCAGCTAGCAATACGTAATTCGGACATTGTCACGGTGCTTTGCTGTTTAGCTCTTCCGTCGCTTTTGGGGGACGCCCTAGTATGTTTCGCAGTTCCATTATCACCAACGTCGCTTAAGGGGAACGCCCTAGTATTCCTCGTGTTCTTTAAGTATTGCCTTTTCATGATAAGTATGGTGTGTTGGCTTCTGTTTTACAGCCGGTTGCCACCTGACGCCAAGGATGTAGCCCACTACGGGGCTCGGGCGCCGCCGTTGGCCCTCTAGGGGCTCATCCGCCGCCAACCCTACTGAGCACTCCATCCTGAGCACCCAGCACGCACGCAGCCTCTACTCCAAATATGTCGGAGAAGCCTGCGTGTGGGGTTTGATAACGGAGTATCCATCTCCGGCCTTGTGGTCCGCGGGAGGTATTTTATTTCCCTCCTACCCTGTGGAGGTTTATACCCCCATCGAGCATCCCCCTATCCGCCACCTGGGGACGCGTCCTCTAGGGAATGAGGCTACCCCGAGGAGTAGAAATTATTTAAAATAAATAAAATTGAAAATAGAAAATTCAGTCTGTCGAGCTGGGATTCGAACCATCGACTTTGAACTGTTAAGCGACTGCCGGAGCCACTAGGCTACGCAGACCCAATGTTGTACCGCGAAAATACCGAACACAATGCAAAATCCACATTCAAAAAAAAAAGTGTCGGTTTCAAAAAAGTGTTGAGTGTCGGTTCCTTAATTTTTTCCGTCTAGCCCCCTTCCGCACCGCGCGATAAGGAACAACGTTCCAAAATTATGCAAAAAAATTAAAAACAAACAAACAAGAAACGTGAAGAAACAAGAAATGTTGAACGCTTACTGAACGACGTTGTTAGGTTTTTTTTTCGTTACGGAATTTCTTGTTTCCGTCGCCGCGCTCAAACTGTTTGTCCTAGTTCAAAGCCCGCGATAAAAGCTATGCAACAGCTTAACAAATCTTTCCTCTTTATAATCTTCTATACTTATAAAAAGATTTGTCCTGACTGACTGACTGACTGATCTATCAACGCACAGCCTAAACCACTGAAGCTAGAAACTTGAAATTTTGACAGTAGGTTCCTTTTATGACGCAGGTAAGCACTAAGAAAGGATTTTTTGAAATTCCACCTCCAAGGGGGTTAAATGGGGGGTTAAAGTTTGTATGAAAGTCCGTCATTTTTCAAGTTATACCCATGAAACTCGGTATTTGGGCTTTACATTAAAAATAAAGAGTTACGTATTTCACAGTTTTTGAAAATTCTACCCCCAAAGGGGTTAAATAGGGGTTGAATGTTTGTATGATAGTTTTTCATTTTTCAAGTTATTTTTCAAGTTATATCCACGAAACTTGGTATTTTGGCTCTTGATTAAAAATAAAGAAGTACGTATTTTACATTTTCTGAAAATTCTACCCCCGAAGGGGTAAAATAGGAGTTGTTAGTGTGTATGAAAGTCCGTCATTTTTTAAATTTTATCGATGAAACTTTGTATTTGGGCTTTCGATTAAAAACAAAGAACTACGTATTTCACAGTTTTTGAAAATTCTATCCCCAAAGGGGTTAAATAGGCGGTTGAATGTTTATATGAAAGTCCAAATTTTTCGAGTTAGTTACATCGAGCAACGGATCTACGTGATTCTTTCATGGGTATGGTTGTAGACCTGCAGTGCTACTGCTTACTTTTATCCCGATAAAGCCAGTAGTTCCCACGGGTTTTTCAAAGAACCGAATTCCACGCGGACGAAGTCGCGAGGGCAACAGCTAGTATTATATAAGTGTATACAAGGCTTTACAAATAATATTTGTGTGAAAATAAGCTAATCCAATTTAGCTGGTTTCGTGGCAACACAATATAGCGATATCTTTGGGAATGCACATCTACTAAACCCAACAGAACTGTCTCTAATGCGTTTGCTGATCTAATTTTGACGCCGAAATCCGCTTCAAATTGGAACTGATGACACAAGTAATGAACTTTTTACGTTTGATAAATATAATATCTAGCACAACTGTAAATTAAATGAATGAATAGAAAGTGTATGTTTTTTATTGGTTTGTGCTTCAATCACGCAGTAGCGAAATAAGTTGAAGTTGATATGAATGACCTTTAGAGTGACGCCTTTGTCACTTCAATCTCATGTACTTTTTTATCCTAGAAAAATAAGTTTTGAATAATTCTGCGCTATTTCAAAATTTTTAACTTTTCCAGGATAAAGTACAACTTTTATCTAAATTATCGCCTTCTTCTTCTTTGTAAAACGATAGACATCCACTGCTGGACAAAGGTCTCTTGTATGGACTTCCACAGGCCTCGGTCGCCTCGGTTTCGCGACTCGCTGAGCTATGTTGGTGACTTTAGTTCTCCTACTGATCTCCTCATTTCTGATTTGATAATTATCATATATTATTATGTACTTATTTGTATTACTCATAACATAATTAAAATCTCGCCTACTTGTAAATTGGGCCAAACTGTTCCCAGCAAATTACCCGTACAAGAGCGTATTTTTCAAGTAGTCACTTTGACCGCGCTCATGTGGAACGAGTAACCTTGCTCTGTGATCAAGGATATTATCAGTTTGATGACAGCCTTAATAAAACCGCTAATCTATTTCTAACATAAGTTCCTAACTATATAGCTTTGAGTAATAAACCAGCAATTTATTACTCAAAGCTATATAGATAACGAGAGCATTTAATTAGAATCACGCGTTCGATTGAATTACTTAACAAAGCGCCTGTAGTAATAAATAACGTAAGATTGTATGTATGTATGTATTTATGTATGTATGTATGTATCAATGATGATTTGATGATTTATTTAAACACCTGATAACTGTTACTAACAAACTTTATTGCAGTTCTACATTATTACATAATCTTAAGTTTGTACAATTTTAGATTACTTTTTTATACAAACACCATTAGTTCCGATCACAGACCATAGACCAAAAAGCCACTCAACATAGATTGGGCACAGAGTACCTATAACTGTTACACTGCTACATCTTTCCCTTCAAACAAACAAATTATAATCCATATTTATTAACAGGTTTCTACTTATCAAAAGATGTCTCATAATCTTCCAAATACTTAGGTACCCTTACAATCCTCTTGGGACGTTCATAGTTCACCAAATCTGGTGAATAATCAAATTTTTCAATGAATACACTTTGCTTACGAGGTTTCAATTGAGATGTGTTTCTTCTTAAACAAACACCTTTATCATCCTTTACTAAAAATATCTTGGAGAATTATGAGCGCTCACAACTTACAACATTTAGGATTAAGGGTTTTTGATTCCCGTGTGAATTCTTTAATTTTCCGTTATAAAATATAGCCTATGTGCTAATCTGATACATAAGCTATTACATTGTGGAGTTTCATCAAAATCTGTCCAGTAGTTTTGCTTGAAAATGACAAACATAATATATCCATCCATCCTCACAAACTTTTGCATTTTATTATGCTAGATGATGCTCGCGACTTCGTCCGCATGGATTAAGGTTTTCAATTCCCACGGGAACTCTTTAATTTTCCGGGATAATATGTAGCCTCTGATAGAGATGATGGAGATAGCTGATACCCAGGAAAATCACATACTCGTAGGTGCTTATCCTGGGTATGAGCTATCTCCATTTCAAATATCAGCCAAATCGGTTCATTCGTTTTCGCGTTAAAAAGTAACAAACATCCATGCATCCATCATCTTATCAAACTTTCGCATTTAGTTCCTACTAATGCGAAAGTGGTAGAATAGGAAGTAGGATTATAAAACAAAATATATTTTATCGAGCTACAAAGGCAGCGTAGTTTTTTGTAAATACCTACTTTAAACAAAAACCATAATAATTATTATTATATAAATTTTTGTTTTTCAAAAAATTAAATGTTAAATTTTCTTACAAATTTAAATAATGTTAACCCAAGCAATATCACGTAGAATCCCCGGTCGGTTACACGCGTCGATGGGTACCTATTCTGTACTCGTGTATACTGTATACACATATAGCTTATCTATATAAATAAAACAAATAAACTATCTCAATCCAAAAAAACTATCCTATCTTTTAAACACATATAATACAGTGTAACAGGTTATGCTTGCGGCATACTTAATATAGTCCAACTACTAGTGGACAAACCAGATAATAATAGAAAAATAACTTTTTAATTTAAAGATAAACGTAATAGAGAGCACAATAATTTACCCCCTTTAATTAATTTTATTTTAAATTAACTAGTTCTCTGAATCCCACAGATATAAATTAAAAACTTTATCGAACAAGGGCGAGTTACACTCTCGTTCCTCTTCTCGTTCTTGAATTCCGCAATTCCGCTCCTCGTAACTAGTGGTTCGCCCCGAACTGAGACCTGACGGTATACCACAATCATTCATTCAACCGATACAATATTATTGGTGTTTGATATAATAATTGAATAATATAATTACCTAGTAGGCTAGTTGTCTTGTTAAACAAAATATTAAAAGTTAACACAAAACTGTTGTTGCTTTAGTCAAAGACAGCGCCATCTATAAACCTATTAAACATTATTGTGAAGCTATGTTGAAAATACCGATGCCTATTAAAAATTAAATAATTTCGTTTCTATAAAGTATTTAGTGGAAGTGTTTGTTTAGTGCAAGTGTTTAGTCCAAGTGTTTAGTGTTTAGTGCAAGTGTTTTTTATAATCAGGATAGATACTTTTCTTCGTTTGCTGATTAAATGTTGGTTGCTGATTAAATTTTATCTAAAATTAAAACAAGAAAACAACAAAAGTATTTAAAAGTATTAAAGTATTTTAAAAGTATTTAAAAGTATTGATATATATATCCGAAATCCTCTCATTCATCATCATCAGCTCTCTCCATATTTTTCCTCCGAATGAATTTTTTTCCTCTATACGAAACCATCAGTGAAAAAAAAATTTTTCATACAAAATTTTACATATATATATATATATATATATATATATATATATATATATATATATATATATATATATATATATATATTAGCTGGGGCTGATTGATTCACTGACTGATTCACTCATTGATCACCTTTCCTGTAAAATTTTGTATGAAAAATTTTTTTTTTCACTGATGGTTTCGTATAGAGGAAAAAAATTCATTCGGAGGAAAAATATGGAGAGAGCTGATGATGATGAATGAGAGGATTTCGGAGACGGGTGAAGAGCACGGCCAGGGTATCGAAGATAGGTGGGGGGTGCTCGAACAAATGTCACTCGAAACCTCATCCAATTCGCAGTGAGCTGAAAAAAAATTCAAAATGGCGGAAAAAAGATGGCCGCCATACAAATTTCGTCGGTATCTATCTCGGGGAGTATAAAAGATGGAAGAGTAGTTTCGTGGCAAAAGATGATCAGGACCCAAAGGTCTATTTGATGAATAGAAAAAAATCCAAGATGGCGGAATGTTTTTTCTCCATACAAAATATATGGCGAATATTGAAGAGACTAGAAGTTGGGAACTATTGATACGGTTTCATTTCGAAATTTGTTTTTATAGAAGAATCCTTATACTGACAAATGATGAGATATGATGATTGAGGGTTTGGAAGGTGGGTGAGGAGCACGGCCAGGGTATTGAAGATAGGTTGGATGTGCTCAAACAAAAGTCACTCGAAACCTCATCCAATTAGGAGTGAGCTGAAAAAAAACTCCAAAATGGCGGATTCAAGATGGCGGCCATACAAATTTCGTCATGGTCTATCTCGGAGAGTATAAAAGATGAAAGAGTGGTGTTTTGATAGAAAATGATCAGGACCTGAAAGTTTACTTGATGAGTAGAAAAATCGCGGTCCGCTTGCGGGCCGCGCACCCACGCGCCCTACTAGTACATGATATATACTTATCTTCCACAGAGAAAACTAACCTTAAACAAATGAGCTGTTCATAATTTGTTTATAAGTTTGGTTAAATAATTGATTAAAATTTCCACTTCAACGCAAACGACATCCTCCCAACTCGATTCCCATGAATTTTAATGTCACACAAAGTTGTTCGAAATTAATTTAACCCTGAATTCACGAGGGATAGGGATGGGCTTGTATCTCCCGAATGTTCTCTAAAATTAATGTTCTGTTTGTAAAGCTTATGCTGGTTAGTTTAAATTGCTTTAAATGTGCAATTTGGTAGTTGCTTATTTTGTTTTTTCGAGGCTTGTTTTATTACTAGAGAGATTTGCCGAAATAATATTTGCACATAACATACGGAACAAATAAAGTTCATTATTTTATAATAGTAGGTATACACATAGATTTATATGATAGGTAGTCGCTGTTAGCATAGTGACTACCAATCATAAATCTATGAGTAGGAATACCAGTATGAAAGTGACTTCTAAGTCAAAATTATAATATCGTAACTACTAACGTATCTATACGTTATGTTGCCGTTAATACTCGTAATTCTATAGATATAGTAAATATTATGTCTTACCTGAAATAAAAAATGTAGTATCGAACAATACACACAAGTGATATTACACCGGATCAACTCGTAAATTCCACGTTATATGAAAGAAATTGAAAAAGATTTACAAACCCGTAAAACTCCAAATAAAGGCTTTCCCGACCGTTCGCCTGGCGATTAGTTCAATAAATCTCTTTCCAGTTGTAATTTATTTACTTTGCTATCTGTAACGTTTAACATGCAAGCAATAAAAGGTCTAACAGACCACCAATTTTTATCAAAATTTGAGACGGATAGGTTTATTCACGGTCCTGTAACAAGAAAGAAATGCGTTTGTCCCGAAATTGATAAAAACCATAGTATAAAAACATTTACTGAATAAATTAACATAATAATTAACAAAAACAGCTTTCCTTTTTGAAAATTATACCTAGTTGGCTACACAAGAAGTAGTACTTTAGTTAGTACTTAAAATGAAGATTTTGGAGATTTGTTTCAAACAACGTTCTGCCGACAAAATGGTTTGCATTTTTCTATTTTATTCTTCTTCTTCTTTATCAACCTATAGACGTCCACTGCTGGACAAAGGTCTCTTGCTTGGACTTCCACAGGCTTCGGTCTTGCGC
Organism: Oeneis ivallda; assembly: GCA_029955525.1. Taxonomy (NCBI): domain Eukaryota; kingdom Metazoa; phylum Arthropoda; class Insecta; order Lepidoptera; family Nymphalidae; genus Oeneis; species Oeneis ivallda. The sequence continues at coordinate 14,417,155 of JARPMR010000007.1, forward strand.
CGCTTGAATCCAGCGGCTCCCTGCGACTCGTTTGATGTCGTCGGTCCACCTAGTGGGGGGTCTGCCAACACTGCGTTACCCGGTGCGGGGTCGCCACTCCAGCACCTTGGGACCCCAACGACCATCAGCTCTTCGAACTTATGTGTATTTTTCTATTTTAAAGGCAGTTATTTAGGTTAAAGAGTGTTAAAGACCCAAAATGCAATAGTTTTAAGTAGTTTTTTTTTGTTTTCAAATGATGGCTTATAACATGTTACATTAATCAATAATTGTAAGAATTATTATTTATTAACCGACTTCAAAAAAAAACACAAAGAGGAGGTTCTCAATTCGACGCGTTTTTTTTTATTTATTTTTTTGTCGATGTTACTCCATATCTCCATCAAATCTTAACCGATTTCAATATTTTTTTTTAATTTGAAAGGGCCTATCTGCAGGTAGATTCCATTTAAATTTGGTGAAGATTTGATGAATATCTTCGGAGATGGAGGACAGAACTCCTCAATTAATGAGAGGAAATCGCTCGCGATCAGAGTATGTGTAGACTTTTAACCATACTTAGTACATAACATACATACATAAGCTAAATTTCTATTTATCATCCTATTTTACAAGATTTTATTTATCTTGCAATGTATATTTAGGTCAAGTCTTGCAAGATGTATTAGAACCATTCCCGGTATCCGATTGAGCAGAAAATGTGCATGTACATGTAAATTGGATTACAATGCAATATTATTGTAACATGGAGCTGATCTGATGAGGGAGGCGAAAGATGGTAATGGGAATTCTGTAGTAAAACGATGTAGCACCATGGAGTTCGGGCTCGTTTGATTCGTCTTGAGAAGTACTCTGGTCCTAGAGGTCCAGGGTCTGATGATGAAGCTGAACGGTGGTTATGAGCACTCTGTAATGAAACTACGTAAACATATTCAGTTTGGGTTCGTTTCATTCGTATTGATAAGCAGTCTTAAATGATATCCATGGAATGGCTCTGATGATGGAGCTGAAACTGCAGCCAGGATATGCAGCACACTCTCTTAGCACACAGTCTTAAAAAAATAATAGCAGATATGTCGTGTTTGGATTCGTTTTGATCAGTATTTGATTTTATATAGAATGCGATGAGCTGATAAGCTGAAGCTGCAGCCAGGATGCCTAGCACACTAGTACACTCTTGAAAAGTACATACTGTTAGATTGGTTCCATTTAAAATTGGTGAAGATCTGATGAATATCTTCGGTAATAGAGGGCGGAACTCCTCAATGAATAGAAACAAACCGCTCGCGATCAGAGTGTGTAGATGTATCCTATGAAGCTACACAAAAAAGCTTAAAAAAATATTACTTATATATAAAAATTCTTTTAAAAAACACCGACTTCAAACGGCACTGAAAAGTATAGCATAATATCAGTTTGTACACGTATGTTGAAGTCGAGCGGGCCTCAATAGAACTATGAAACTGCAACGCTAGCCCGACTTCAACATACCTGTACCAAGTACTATTATATTCTGTGCCTGGACCTACAAACTAAAATTTTGGCTAGCGTGGCGCATTCGTTTCATCGTTTCTATTTAGGCCCGCCCGACTTCAACATACGTGTACAAACTGAAATTATTTTATACTTTTCAGTGGCATTTGAAGTCAGTTTTTTTTAAGTATTTTTATATATTATCCATGCCGCAAACGAAATTAAGTTTTTCCCCAACTCTCTGAGGAAGAAGAGATAAGCAACTTATCTCTTTATACTTTTTAATTGAATTGAAAAATATTTCCTTGAAGTAACATAAATACGTAAATAATAATAATTATACAAACATGTGTTCGTGGTCAAATATTTTGTTGCAAAAGTCCGAACAAATAATATAAAATGTATTCGAATATTACGTAATGTTCTAAGCCAATGCATCCCCTGACGCGCGTCCTACAATCGGCCCTAAATTGCTTCCTGTACATTTACGAATACTTTTAGCTTAGTCCGTTAAAGCAAATTAAACCATAATTCTCAGCTATAAGTTACAATTTTCAAATGAACACCAAGACTAAACAGTTTCTCTTACACATGCTCACTCTTACAGTCTACAGTAATAATAGGTACATCTATTCTATAAGGTTCCTGTATGATTATATTTATGTATTTTAATAGTAATTATGTAGTAGGTTATATATTAGTAGGTTATATATTTATATATTATACTACACCTGCTCGGAAAAAAGTAATTAGTACTATCACTATATAATTAGTACCATCTGATTTGTGTCATATCGAAAAAGAGCGAGAAAGAAAATACGTCTTTACGTGGAGACAAATCAGCGGGCTGAAAAAATGTATGAAACATTACTTACGTGCTTTAGCGGGTTGAAAAGTTGTATGAAAATCCATTACACACTTGGTTTTTTTTTTTTAATTTTTGATAAAATCAGTTCAGTAATACCAATACTTAAAAAAATTATATAAAAAAAGAATAGAAATCTGTTTCAACAAACAACTCTTTATTTTCATAGTAAGTATCTAATAAATAAATAATTAGAAAAATATATAAAATAGTGACTACATTATAACTAATAATAATCTTTATAAAGAGGATACTAAATTATATACTATATAAGTAAACGAGGTTCCATATTCTATTACATACTTATTCTATGAAATAAAATAAAACTGATTACAAAGTTAAAAAAAAAACAAATAGTTATCTTGTTGTTCCTGGTCTGTGGTTACTGGCCACTTGCGTTTTCTGTAAGTCATACCTAGAAAAATTTCGCGCGAGTCGCATTATTTTGTTATATCTAAATTTTGAATTTATAAAATTACTTACCAGCTTTTAGTAGAAACCATAAACTGTACTCTATATTAAGAACTCAAAATGTCTAATGGTGATAGCAGTGTGAATTCAAAATGTCTGTGTATAGTGAAAAATGAATGTCCCGAGAAATCTAGAAATCGATAAATACAACAAAGCATTTTATGATTTTTATGAAGATTTACTACAGTGGAAAAAATTCTACCATGAGTTTTTTAGAGTTGAGTTGAGTTTGAGAATTGTAAATGAATAGATATATGAATTTCAATTATGTGATTTGTCTATTATTTTCCTCGTAGGTGTAGTATAAAGCACTATGTATCACTCGGGAGAAAGTGCGATTCCTTACTCGGGTGTAATCGGTCACTTTCACCCCTCGTTGAACAATGTACTATTATGTAGTAGGTTATATATTTCCTTTCCATCAATCTGTCACAGCTGGCGCCCCACTATTTGTCGGCTCTGCATGAGATATTTAACCAGCCAACTGCCTGTGCAGCTTGCTTCTTTGAACTACGAGAATTTCGGTCACTTTAGTCATTCTAGAAATTTCTTCCTTTCGGGTGTTTCCCTCTTGGCTCGCTCATTAGGACCTTTGCTTTGCGATATCGACAAATCGAAGACTTGATGAAGTTTTGCATACTAATTATTGTTTTACCAAGTTGAATATTCTGCCCGAGTTAGTTATATTTCTGAATAACTTCGAAGCTCACGTTTTCGATGGCTATGTGAGATGACGGGCTTATAACATGATATTTGTTTCGTCTATTTTCATCTTATAACCCACTCGTACGGAAGGTGATTCTGTCAATATGAATACTCGTAGTATGTCGCCTGCAAATCGAAAAAGCATACCTACCGTATTCGCCATTCCCATTCACGCCTAAACCTTTCTAGTATAATCTTTGAGTAATAAAGTATAATACGTAGGTTTTTTACTTACTTATAGGGGCAATTCGTGTTTTATTTTCCTAATAAAAGTAGGGAACGAGAATAAGCTGCAAATGATTTTCTGAGTACGGTAGTCATTCGTCAAGTATCTTCTTATTAGGGCTGACACTTTCAGGTCATTGGCATTGGAAACAGGAAATATTAACTTTTTTTATTAGAACGAAGTAATACGAAACGATACTCGAAATGTGAGCAGATATCGATGGCTCCTAAGAATAGTAAGTCATCTGCAAAATTCTAATTTTACAGGAGAGCGTGTCAAAGATAAAATGTTCAGAACTTTTTTATTATTTGTACTAGCATTATGATTTTTTCATGTTTGTTTCTTGATAAATATTTAGTTCATTAGGTATTTAAATAATAAATCTAATATTTTAAGTTTCTGAAATATTGTAGTTGATTCAGTAGACGACAAACGAAACATAGCCATTTTTGAGCTAACTACCACTCATACTAGTATACAATGTATGTAGCTAAAAGCGATAATTTTAAATAAAAAAGTAATTTACATAATCACACATTAAAATAATAGATTTGATGTAATTTTATGAATTTTCTGATTAAAAAACTAGGATTTAATTGAAAATAAAGTAGTTGGTCCAGCTTCTTACGAATATTATTAACAAAAATGTGCGTAGTATATGAGCGTATGTGCATATAAAAAAAGCTAATAAAGCACAAAATGATATTATTATTTGTGTTTCATATTGGTTTTATATATTGCAAATACAAACCATCACTTTTTAATCTTTATAGGACTTATAATGACAGTATTTTTAATTTCAAACAAAAGAAAATTTCCTTTAAATATTCAGAATCCAAAACCGAATAGGCCTTTTCTTCATAGTACTATTTACTTTTCATAGTACTAATTACTTTTTTAGAGATCTGGAATATCTCTTTCATACAAAAAAAACTAGGAAAACAGTGATTAAGATAATCATTCTTCTTAATCAAAACGCACATAAAGTATTTCATTCTAAAATATCCATGTACATATTACTAGATTAAAAGTAGAACTAGATTAAATCACAATCTTTAATAAAAAAAATCTGATGCCCGTTTTCTATATCTATGCCTAAATCTTCACCAAGTAGAGTCAAACATACTCTATTTAATTGAAGATTTAGTTAAGAAAGACGTAGATATCCACTTATCCAATGTAATTTCCACCTTCCCTTGTTGCCTTAAAACTTCGTGCTGTGTTTGTTCCCTTAAAAGTTCGTGAAAAAGAAATTTACAGAAAGCGTCACCTAACTTAGCTTAGGTAGCCCGTAAAGTTAGGGAGCATTAGTGAAAACGGGCATAAGTATCGTAAAAATAAAAAAATAAAGAAAATTTAAACAACTTTTTATGGGTTCTATGGCGTTTTATTCGAGTATTTACTACTTCTTACTGAGATGATTTACAGCTTCCATCATCATGGGTAAGACCAAGGTAATTAACTCCCAGATGTCATGTTAAATAAGGAAACAATCTTTAATATTACCCGTGGTTATGGTGGCTGCAAAGCTTCTAATACATCAGATAATAAATTCGAAAAAAACGCAACATATTTCATGAAAAGTGGTTTCATTTATATCTTATATTCGCGCAAATATCATGTGTTCTTTGGTTTATTTTGGCAGTCAATCCAGCTATAAGAATAATTTTCAAAATTGTAATCAAATGAAATTCTCATCATCTCATCGCTCGTTTTCTTCTATTATAATTTTACAGATTTTATTCGATAATACTTAACTTCCGTCACCTGCAACTGTCAATTATTGCAGTGTTTTAGACATGGAAGTAGGTTTTAGGTGTGCTTTATAGTCCAAAATCATTCAAACCTTTATCTAAAACCATACCCGTACCTTATCGTAGTCTCAATTTTGTAAACAAATGCTATAACTTTTAAACATTTTTGTACTTAAATCAAACATTCAAAACATGAAGTGGTTTTACCACTTTATTACCTTATCCTGTCTTTCTAATTTTCTCTCAATATTATTTTCTTAAAAAACTTTCTTGTTTCTCATTTTCTTCTGAAAGTGAGAAACAAGAAAGCTAAGCAAGAAAATGAAAATTAAGTTCCTGAAGAATCAGGGACTTAATTATTATTTTCAAATATGTGAAAATCTTTGCATTTTCTATTTACTTAATATATGCACACATTTTGTATTGGAGAGTGGCTAGTTCTTAATCTTGAATGTACCTACTATTTTTGTGTTTAGTGTCATAATCAGTTGTGTGTTTAAATAAATAAATTTATATTTTTTTAAGCTTATAAAAACTTATATTGAAAATTCTTGATCATGATTAAGAAATAATAACAAAACAAATGATAATAACATGATTCTGACGTAGATTAGAAACTTAAGCGGAGTAAATAGTAGGATCAAGTCACTGCTTCTAGAAGTTAAACATCTTAGGAAACGCTGTACACTGATGCAACTTGTAGTTGTACCTTTCCGCTCATGCTAGCTCGTCGCGTCCGCTCGACGTATATAGGAATCCTGTAGTTACCTCAGTTTGCGACGTACAGATATTGTAAACAGCTCAACTTGAACCAGTATACGTTAGATTATCTTCGAATCTATTTGCATTTTTGAAAGTTTTGTGACCTAGGCTGATAAATAAGGTCTTTTTATTATCAAATCCATCAAAAAGTCAAAATACCTAAAAGTGCTAGTTGACTCACTATTCTTAGGAGCCATCGATATATGCTATAATCCTTACCATCAAGATCCATAATATTAAGACTGAGTTTCCACGGCGCTGTTTAGTGTTTGGCGCTCGCGCCCGCAGCGGTTGCGAGCCCGCGGCCTCCGTAGAATGCAGATTTGTATGGAAAATGAAGTTTCAATTTGCGCCCGCGGCGGGCGCAGTACTAGCGGTATCGCAACCGCTGCGGGCGCAGGTGCGAACCGCGCCGTGGAAACCCCGTCTAAGAGTTACAAGTACATTACATACATCATCAACCTCACCATCATCTCAACCGATGGACGTCTACTACTGAATAAAAGTCTCTATCGGTTGAAGAAGAAGAAAAAAAAAATTATGCACATCGAATTACATTGCTTTCTAAGCAACAAGGCCACCTTTGCATGGGTCCTTTTAAGAATTATTCCATCATAGTTTAGAATAGGTAGTCGCTGCGCTTTTTTCTTTTCTAGACGCTGCTATTGAAAGAAAGAAGACAAAGAAAAAAGAAGAGAATAATACTCTTCTATTTTCTTCTGTTTTTATGTGAGGCAGTTTTTATTAAAAAAGTTACACTACGGCCGTTACTTTTTCGCCATCCCTGAATAATCTTTAACAAAACAATAAGACCTTCTGATAGTTTTGACTGATTGGAAATCTGTCAAAATACAATTTTATGCATGGGTTAAAGTATACTCGGCGATTGATAAAATATAAGCCCTCACCCTTTTTTTAGTGACAACCTTAATCTGATGTCGTGTCTTACGTTACACAACTGAAGAGTCTCTTCACACTTTGCAAAGCCAGTCTTCACACTTAACGACTCTACTATGCCACATTGGGAAATTTCAACTTGTAGTCCACCGCCTACACCGAGCATACGAAAAACAAAAAAAAATAAGCGACTTCAATTTCATGAAAGCGAGATTTTGCTTGCGTGGTAGTCATTCATAATATTTTTGCATCTTCTTTCTTGCGTGGAGGTCTTAATTATTTTTGGGTGGATTTCCCAACAGCAAAATTTACGCGGCATGTATGAAATCGGTAGTGCAGACCGTTACTGTACAGTGCTTATATTTTTTCCTAGGCAGAAGAGTACGTTATCTTTATGGAGCCAGTACATATTTCTCAATAAAGATTGCAGTTTAGGAATAAAAAAAATTTTAAACCCCTAATTTTTCATTTCGGTGGCTGTCCTCACAACATTTTTCAGTGTAATTTCCCTCATAAAACAAAAACTATTGGTTGTTTTGGCTTATGGCTCCTTTTATTTAAATCGTTAATAGTGTTAGTATTAGCACAAAGTAATTTTATAATAATATCTACCCAGATTAAGAACTGGTAAGTAAAAATGCATGTGTCCCAGAAAGTCCTTTCATTTCGGTGGCTTAAAGTTAATCAAGAATATTTTTGCGTAGAACAACTCTAGCTCCCCCCTTATGCGTTTAGAACATACGTAATAGTGGCCTCTAGGTGTTTATCGTGTATGGAAGTGCGCCAATTGCCTGCTTGTTCCCCAAAAAAACGTTTGTATGTCATTTCGGTGACGTGCGACACATTTCTTTTCATTTCCGTGTACAGGTATAACTTGTCTTGCAATGAGCTAGTATATTTAATTAAATGCTAATGAATGAGCTATTGGTAATATGTTTATTTGTGTAGTATTCCTTATATCCTATAATAAATACTTTTTTAGTTATGCTAATTTTTACCCTTGGTTTTCATTTCGGTGGATTCGGTGGCCTAAACTGGCCACCGAAGTGATAAAAAACCCACCGAAATGATAAAAATTCTCATTTCGGTGAGTTTTTATCATTTCGGTGTATAATAATTTCATTTCGGTGGATTGTTTTATCATTTCGGTGGATTATTATTTCATTTCGGTGAAAATCCGGATCAACACGTGAATTTTTCAAAATATTTGTTTAATTTTATAGTATGTATATATTTATATGAAAATTTTAATAGGAGGACGCTTTATTACCAATACTGTAAAATCACTTTTTTTTTATTTTAGTCTGTCTGTCTGACTGTCTGTGCGCGCATTACGTGAAAACTACCCAACGAATTTAAATACAATTTGGTATAATAGGTAGCTGATACTCCGGGTCAACATATAACATATAAGATAATAGATTTTATCCTCATAAACAATAAGGTTCCTCCGGGATAGGAGATGAAAATTTTTGTCTATTTTACTCCATAACTCCGTGAAAGTAAATAGATTATCAATTAAGGTAAGGTGTATAATTGAGGTTAGCGTTTGCTCAGTAGAAAAGTAATATTTTGTCTGTCTGTATACGTTTTTGGTGCATTTTAATTTCGGTGGTTAGTTATTTCATTTCGGTGAACGAATGTTTCATTTCGGTGGCATCCAAATTTCAAACACGAATTTACATAGGTTAAATTGGTTTAATACTCAAAGGTTAAATAGGATATATTTTTATGGCATTACATAAGAGCATAACCTATATCAAGAAGTATAATATACTACAGCTTAAATTAAAAAAAAACTTATAATACGAAAGTTCACCGAAATGAAAGAAAAAACCCACTTTGTTGAAATTGACCCTTTTGTGACAAGTAGACTCCAGCTTAATACTGCGCACACGATACCAATTGCAAAGGTGCATGCAAATCTGCGACCAGAGCAGATTTGCATGCACCTTTGCATGCTCGCTAACTAAGGGCCTCATAAGTAGGCTCAGGACCGCTCAGCGGGCGATGGAGAGAGCTATGCTCGGAGTGTCCCTGCGGGATCGAATCAGAAATGGGGAGATCCGTAGAAGAACCAGAGTCACCGATATAGCTAAGCGAGTCGCGATACTGAAGTGGAAATGGGCGGGGCACATAGTTCGAAGAGCTGATGGTCGTTGGGGTCCCAAGGTGCTGGAGTGGCGACCCCGCACCGGGAAGCGCAGTGTTGGCAGACCCCCCACCAGGTGGACCGACGACATCAAACGAGTCGCAGGGAGCCGCTGGATTCAGGCGGCGCAAGACCGAAGCCTGTGGAAGTCCATGCAAGAGACCTTTGTCCAGCAGTGGACGTCTATCGGTTGATAAAGAAAAAGAAGAAGAAGATGCAAATCTGAAAGGGGGTTCGCTAAAACCATTCCGTGACGGTAATTCGCTTGTTCTTTGCTTATTTGGCGACAATTGACGAGTGGCGGATTTAGATTTTTTTTAACTCAAAAGAAATATAGAGTTTATCGACTTTCTATAAATGAGTGAGATAGATACCTACTTGAATATAATTATGTGTTACACATGCATTGAAATCCATGGAGATGTTTCGGTAAGCGAACTAAATCTTATCCGCGACATCATCCGTGTGCAGTGAGATTTTTAAAAACCCCGTGGATATCCTGTATTTTTCGGGGATCTATGGAAGCTTATTTCACTCTCCAAGTCCTCAAATAAGTTTAAAAAACTATGCAAAAAATCACGTCGATTCGTTGCTCCGTTGCTGCATTATTAAAGGATAAACCAACAAAAACACACTTCGCATGTTATAATAACTTTATTAAGGATTTATAAAATCCTGTAATGTCAGTAAAATATATCGAGGTCGGTTATCATGATCTCTGACATCGGAAGTCATTATTAAGGATTGATTGATTATTTATTGTTTAATGTGTGTAATAAATTATTTTAACCCACGCGTTACTACACCAGGCGGAAAACATATCATGGATAAGGCAAGATAATAAATAACCACTGAACTCTGAAACGAGCAAAAAAGGTTCATTTTAACACCCTAAAGGGCTGCAGAGGTGTTGGAAAATCTTTGGCGTTTTTTTAGTCTGTAGAAATAGAACACAACGGATGCTTCGAAATAATACACATGAGTTACGACAATCGAAAACTTTGTAAATACACAATATTTATTTGTGTTATATGGGGCCAAAGGAATTTTTTGTTCCCCGAGGGCGTTATTTTGAATTCAGAGCGAAGTGAAGGATTCTATAGTAGACTCCCGAGCGCAGCGAGGGATTCTAAAGTAGAATCCTGAGCGTAGCGAGGAATTCAATATACGCCGCCCGAGAACAAAAAATTTTGGCCCCGAATGACACATACTATTTTTCATCATTACTTATGAGAAAAAGCTAGGAGTATCAACCTACTATGTATAGAGTATAGACATTACCAATACGTATATTGAAAGTTTAAATAAAACACAAATAATTTTTTATGAAATAATTAAACATTAATATTTATGTTGGAAGTATGGGCGTATATGTCTAATCGACAAATTTGATCACGTGACTTATCGTAGTCAACAACAGCTTCTCAAACATTTTTGAATTTCGACACATTTTTGAATTCTCTCTTCTGATTGGTCCGCGTTAGTGCTTTAGTATGCTAAAGCACTATAACGCGGACCAATCAGAAGAGAGAAATGAAAAGTCCCATGGGGTTAAAATGAAATTTTGCTCCCGCTGTCCTCTGAAGCCAATATTCGTTTTTCGAATAGGTATGATGAAAAATAATATTCGTAAAACTTCGAAAAGATGTAGTCCCATTTCTTCGCGCCGCAAATTGTAACGTTAGCTTCAAAACGTTCACGCAGGTGACGCCTATTTTTTCTTTGTACTTAGATGGCTTGTTTACTTTGCTTACCTACAGCTCTTTCGACAAAATTAAGCAGATGTTGGTCGGGTACTTTCAGTCTGCTACGAATTTTGTGTGAGCTACGCAGACAAAAGCGCTTCGTCTGCATAGGGCCTAATCGGTCAACCTACTTTATAACAGTGTATTACGAGCTTACAGAATTCAAAATTCATTTACATAAACAGAGCTGCCAGACATGGGCTAGTTTAATTAAAAATCCTCACTAATATTATAAATGCGAAAGTGTGTTTGTTTGTTGGTTTGTTGGTTTGTCCTTCAATCACGCCGCAACAGGGCTACGGATTGGCATGATTTTTGCATGGGTATAGTTGAGGACCTGGAGAGTGACATAGAATACTTTTTGTCCCGGAAAAACAAAGAGCTCCCGAGAGATATTTAAAAACTAAATCCACGCGGACGAAGTCGCGGGCATCAGCTAGTAGTACATAAATGGCAAGCGCTACTTTCCATATAAAAGGTTTCACTACATGCTACAGTCGACTCAGTCAGGCTTTACAAGATTTTTAACCCAAAAAAGTATTCCATACTATAAAGGAAAATAGTTCTCAATATTTTTTCATTCTCTATGGGTAACAGAGACAATTTGCATTTGCTTACCATACCGCCTGCATGTTTAGGTAAGTACTATACAAAACAATATTCTTGTACAACTGGTGCAAAGTGCCGAGACTACTTTCCACCAACCAAATTCATCACAAGCTGTCTACTTGAGTTCGATCCAGGAAAATCCGGCTTCCGCTTTTAGGGACTGCTTTTACGTTGCTTTCAGCCTTTTATTCACATACGAACAATAGAAAACCTAAATGCGACATAAGCTAGCTAGATTTCGCAGTCGGATAAAGAGTAAAAATCGACCATATTTCTTATACGTGTCAAGTCAGGCGTGGATAAGTCTCTATGCAGAGCATATATGGAGAGCGACAAGAGCACAATACTGCTTACTTACAGGGTGTATCCGAACTACGACAATTATACATTGGCTCTCCAGCAACACTCCCTAAAGTCCTCCCCGACCTAGGTGACCTGCTTGCATTCTGGAGTAAGCTGTGCTGGCTGGAGTAATCTACTCGTAGTTTGAAGCTACCATACGATTGAACTCACGCAAAACAGGCGGACAATGCCTACTTGAGGAAACAAATCCCAGGACGAAGAAAGAAGGAAGAAGTTAGGGGGAAAGACTAAAGAATGCGGACAACCGATGTGGGGATTGGACGCATGCGGGGAACTCATGAAACGTGAAAAGAACTCATGAAAAGAACGCGGGTGGCGTGTGACAGGCCTCCCGCCGGTCGCGGTCTAGATACCCATGCACAGTGTAACAACCTAATTACGTTTAGTTTAGTGTTGCCCAAAGCCGTTTTACCGTGCTCCCAGATAATTTGAACCATACAACATACAACCATAAAAGCTTTACGAAGCTTTTTATTTTTATTTTATGAGTTCACATCAGCGACTTTAACCCATAAAACGGTACGAACAGATACAACTAGAAATAAATAAAAAGGAATTATATTGTAACATGAAAAAAATTACACTCTCACCTATTTTGGGTTGGAATTTCAAAAAATCACGGATTCAGAGAATATTGACTCCCTTCAAAACTGATTAGGTATCTAGAGCCGAGGAGAAAATCTAATATCACACGAACTTTTCTAAACTTTATATTATCTCTTCTAAACTCATATCGAAAATGATATCGCATGATATTATTACTATGTACCTAGCCATATAGAAAGTTTCAATAACTTTTTTACTTTTTACTGCCATAATATAAATAATTAATTATTACAGTTGAAACTATTATATATTGATAGTATGCATTATTAACCAAAAATGACCCAAATACATTCGTCATTAACAATTTTCCTATTATATCATAATCATTCACCATTCATTTATTTTTGTGGGCATGTGAGCATGCTCATAGATGATTTTGAGCCACTTTGAAAGTAATAAAAATCAGCTAAGTGCGAGTCGGGCCTCGCCCTTAAGGTTCCGTACATATGAACAAATCACTTTTTTTAAACTACTTATTCAGATGTCTTAGTGCTTAGATAGTACTAAATTAGCTTAAGGGGAAAAAATGTTATTTTTAGTATAATTGTTATTTAAATACACTATGTTACATAACTAGCTGGTACCCGCGACTTCATCCGCGTTGTAATATTTTTTAATTTGTTTTATCGTTAATCTCGAAATTGTTTACGACTGCGTTATTCCATTATGTAGTCCATACTTAGTACCTACAATATAAATTCACAATCGACAGTTCGTAAATACCCACAACTGATTGGTAGGCAATAGAGTGGGCATTACACAGCACATAATAAGAAGAATAAGATTGAGGAGTTGGTACCAGCTGTTGTTCAATGATGTAGTCTATTGATATAGGGGTGATGATACTTCCTAATCCAAACCGAACGGTGGTGAAGTTATTGAATAGAATGAATCCATCTAAGAATAGAAAGCTACTGTTGGAAATTTTCGCGAGCGAAGCGCATGAGAATTTTTGACTACTACATTACGCCACTATAATACTTAGTCCAAACTTGGTACCTGTAATAGTAAGGAAGAAACGCCATTTTTGCGAGCGAGGCGAGGACAAAATTTATTACGATTGCACTATTCCACTATGTAGTCCTTATTTATCGGTACTGGTATCAGCAATGAGGAATCGACACTTTCGCGAGCGAAGCGAGCGCCAAATTTTTTAAGATTGCACTGCGCCATCATGAAGTGCATACTTAGTACCTATAATATCAAAAACAACGACATGACAAACATCGGGACAGGTGAAACTAAATAAAAGCTTGTAATAATAAAGGGGACCCCTTTATTTTTTAATTTATTTGTTGTTATAGCGGAAATAGAAATACACACTGTGAAAATTTCAACTATCTACCTATTACGATTTACGAGATATAGCCCGCTGACAGACGGACAGACGGACAGACGGATAGACGGACAGACGGACGGACAGCGGAGGCTTAGTAATAGGATCCCGTTGGCACCCTTTGGGTACGGAACCTTAAAACTGAATTATGTTAAAATCACAATCCAGAAAACTTTGCTATGTAAACAAATCGATAACAAGATGCTTGCCCAATTGCAATTACTCATAATAAATTATATTAAGCTGATTTTAACACAGCCAAAGCCACTTTATCCAGTTGCATATCGAATAACAGTAGTACAACGCTAACAGAAAAATGGCCGTCAATTTTTCCACGCCCAGCCGCTCGCTTCATACATCACGTATTTATTAGTTTTTTTTATTCAGAACAGACATGAATCTGAGTGTGGGTATGAAGTGTGGCTTTCTTTGCGCATTCCTCTTATGATTTACGAGTCAAAATAAAATCTTATACCAATGTTTTTTCGTTGGGCGTGATATACTTAAATACTTACTTGTTAATTTATTTGAAAGTGGCACCAAAACACTTTAACAGTGTAAATGCAAGTAATTTTTCAAATAATAATATCAACAAAGGCAATTTGCGAGGAAGATATTTAGTGAACAAGTGTGTGCGCAAACACAAGAGCACTCTCTATTCCCGCACTCGCATAGTCCGGTATAGGACGGAAATTTGGAACGCCCGAAAAGAGATCAGGCGTAGGACGTACGTGCTCTCCGAGACATGGGGGTAACAAAGCGCTTTCTTCTTCAAAACTCTGTGCTATTATACTGAAAACGTCTTTGACTTTCACTATTAACACTCTATTCTTCTTATTTTCTATACCGGAGCCGGCTTGGAGCCGTTTGCGTGCCTCCGACAACGAGATCCTCAGTACGTTGGCTGGGAATCTGGACTATTTCATTTTTAAACACTGGCTCTCAGTGCACCAGGACGCTAACAAAAGTAGACCAAAGACAATTATACTCCTTGAGTTTTTAAGTTTTTATTGATAGCAACACCATTGTTGTGGACGTGATATTATTATTATTTGATGTCTATTGGTTGATGAATTTTTGTTATACCGACATATTATATTTTATTTATATTTTGTACATTGGGTAAAAAAAACATAAAACATTACCTTTCAATAAAGATTTATTATTATTATTATTATACAACGCACACGTATAAGCATTATATAGACATAGGCTGTGGTTATGCAAACAAATGCTAATTGGAAGGAAGTTCTAATCTGGCTCGGAAAATATCAGAAAATAATAACGCAGTGACGTGGGCTAAAAAAGTCAGTCTTCATTTGAATGATTGGCTTTTTTATTTAGTAAGCCGATTGATGTTTGTAGGCTTCCTAATGAACATCCACCAGTCTACATGACACAAGCCAATACTGGTGTTTCTGTTAACAAAATACAGTGTCGAATTTTGGTTCGTCGAACGTCCGTCGCAATTCGCAACACGTGTAGGTACTCGTACAATTAATTCCGTGTGGATTAAACAAACACCTAACCTATTTATTTTAAGTCTTAACTGGTTAATTGAAGAGTGTAAATCAAATATGTCTAATTTATTTCAATACTAATTTCAGTACGTCCTGAAATACAATCAAAATGTTCAACTAGAAAGTTGAAGACGTAGAGCGACATAGTAAAGCTACCATTTATCTCGGAAAAACAGAGGGTTCCCGGGCGTTTTTAAAAACGAATATTACACTGACGAAATCGTAATATAAGGCAAAAGCTAGTATATAAATATTATAATTTAAAAAACACACACACACACACTTAAACAAATATTTAACTTTCTTTATCTCTTCTTTGGCAAACTAAAGTAAGTAGGCATTTTTGCACGAACTTTAGAAGCTTTGTCTATGTTCTGATATTTATTCATGTGGTTCATCATAGACTTATTAAATTACGGTTTCGCACTTTATTCACCCGGCGTACCTGCGGTAGAGCCCGTGTAAATTTTAGGCAGAGAGTTGTCACTATACGGTTTGGGATGTCGCGAAAAATGGCCTCAACCTGACTGGTGTACAAAGTGACAATGTCTGTTACTTTGTTATCTGTTCTTTGTTTATATCGCTATCTTTTATCACGTCTTGACCTAACTCTGATATAACACGGTAATATACCCACTTACAAGTGTAAATTGAAAATTTAAAACACCCTGACATGAGAATCCATGGCTGTCGAAGTTATCAATTAATTGTCATTTAACGATTATACTGGCACGCGCGAAGCTCCAAAAATGCCTTAAATCATTTTGGAAAAGAGCTGATACTCTTACACTGCTGGACCGATATTAACCAAACACCAAACATAGCTAAGAATCACCGCAAGGAAACTGGCTTTCAAATGAAAAAACCGCATCAAAATCGGCCCATCCGTTTGAGAGCTACGATGCCACAGACAAACACACACACACACACACACACACACACACACACACACACACACACACACACACACACACACACACACACACACTCACACAGACAAACATCGACGTCAAACTTATAACACCCCTCTTTTTGCGTCGGGGGTTAATAAAACGAATAAAATGGGTGTATAATATACATGCTACTTGCGCTCCTCAGATACCTTAATGGTAATGACTTGAGTAATTTTATCCACTCGTATACTACTTTTTCACCTAGGTAAAATGCTACCTACAGTAGAGTAGGTACTAGGTATTAGAGCGAGGGGAGATAGTTTGTAGATTATATAAAAAAGTATTATTTTAATAGAAAATATAAAGATAAATTCAATTATCATATTATATATTATATTATTGCCACACTGCGGTGACTTGGATGGGGTTTTAGATTTTATGTAGTTTTAATTTTAGAGTAAATTTAGGTTTAATGTAGTATTCTGTATAAAGGCTTATAATAATAATTTCAATAAAAATAAAACTAAACCTTTATGTAGCTACCTATTTAATTAGATAGCAATTATCTTAATATATATAAATTACGTGTCACGTTGTTTGTCCGCGATGTACTCCTAAACTACTGAACCGATTTAGATCAAACTTCGTAACTATCTGTAATTTGGTCCAACTTGAAAGATAGGATAGTTTTTGTTGATTATGATAGTTTATTTGTTATATTTATATAGATAAGTTGGCGGTACGAAGTTCGCCGGGTCAGCTAGTATTATAATACGAAATATTAGGCATTTAAACTGGGAAAGCTTTCCCTCTATGCACATACCGGATTGCTGAGTGAGGTATCAAAACGTGAAGATTTCTGAAATTAAAAATTCCTTGCCTGGCACAAAGAATTTAATCAAGTCACTACCAAAATACCTTCAACAAAGAGCTAAACGCAAGGAATCTATTCATCTTAATATTTAATCTCCATTATATAGCGAATTTAAGATGAATTTTCTCCTTACTACGAGAAAGGATTTCAGATAATTGGCGATAAAGTGAAAGACGTTGCCCGTCACTCGCTAGCTTATCTTTGTTTGATTCTAAATTTACTAAGGGTCTAGACAGAGGAACAGCTGAATCGCAAGCATTTATTTAAAACTAGCTGATGCCCGCGACTTCGTCCGCATGGACTTAGTTTTTAAAAATCCCGCGGGAACTCTTTCATTATCCGAGATAAAAAGTATAGCTCTCCCGGTCTGAGGAACCACTACTACATCCATTACTATACCAATGCAAAAAATCGCATCAATCCGCTGTTCTGTTGCGACGTTATTGAAAGACAAACCAACAAACAAACACACTTTCGCATTTATAATATCAGTAATGCTTTATTATAACACTTTTTATAATTGTCAAATTTTTTACCATACTTAACCAAAGACAAAATTACGTTTAGCTGTCATTTACGTTTTGTTATTCCACTATCATTTGCGTTTTGTTATTCCATGTCAGATGCGTTTTTCTTATACCACGTTTTATAGTGACATGACGGAAACGCGGTCGAACGGGATAAACAGTATCCTATGTCCGTCTCCTGGTTCTAAGCTACCTCTCCACCAATTTTCAGCCAAATCGGTTCATCCGTTCTTGAGTTATAAATAGTGTAACTAACACCACTTTCTTTTATATATATAGATTATAGTTTGGGTTTGGCCATCAGACTAGATCTGTTAGTCGATTGCAGTGAGGACTCGGTACTCAGTCCGTCAGCAGAAAACTTTTATAGTTTTCTAAATTCGATATGGAATCTTTGTAAACCAACCATTAAACAGCCTGTATCAGCCAGCCTTCTATGGAGAATAATCAATAAATAATCGTTATTTTATCACCATTTCCTAATTAAACATTACACTTACTTACTTTTGACACAATTTCGCGGAACTGAAATTGACTTCTAATCATTTGGTTCTACCTAATCCACTATACAACGGCGTTTGGTGTACTGCATTAACTAGGCCATGTTTTGTCGATTTACTCTCGGCCTCAATTAGTCAGACTTAGACTATCAAACGTACAATTATTGTTATGAGGCTGCTCAGATGGATATGCAGTTTTTTTTTTCTTCTCTTCTTTTTCAACCGAAAGACTTCCACTGCTGTACAAAGGTCTCTTGCATGGACTTCCACAGGCCTTGGTCTTGCGCCGCCTAAATCCAGCGGCTCCCTGCGACTCGTTTGATGTTGTCGTTCCACCTAGTGGGCGGTCTGCCAACTTTGCTCTTCCCGGTGCGGGTTCGCCACTCCAGCACCTTGGGACCCCAACGACCCTCAGCTCTTCTAACTAAGTGCTCCGCCCATTTCCACTTCAGTTTCGCGACTCCCTGAGCTATATCGGTGACTTTGGTTCTCCTACGGATCTCCTCATTTCTGATTTGAAAAGAAAATGTTCTTTGACTAAGTAAATACCGATTTAGTGGTGCAGTTTTGCTTTAGATAAAAGTATACTATTAACGTAGTAGTATATATTATTTATTTATTTGATTGAGAGATGGAAAAGTTGAAATAGAGGAATAATAATTTTCAGACATTTTAGAATGTGCAAATGAAGCTTTTTCATGCAGCACAACACTACGCGATTTTCCTGTATAAAAGTTTCATCCATTTTGGCGTTTTTTAGTACCAAACGATGTCTATATAATAATGATTAATTATAATCGGCGCGGCGAACCTTGATCCCTATGACACTGCCAGCTAATGTCACCATATAACATTGTAGTGGCGTCACCATTAAATTGGGATCATATTGGGGGCGTCTAAAAATACCATTTATAAATTTTACGTAGCTTTATACCATTAGTAATGATATTCCGTTGATATTTTTAACAATTCTTAACATTTACAAGAAGTTATCTCAATCTGAATTTATGTTTACGTCCTGCAAAACTTACGTCGTGTGACGTTTATCGACTAGGGCGGCAAGTAAAAATGTCGGTAATGGAATCGAGTGCACAATTTTTTTTCATACTCACATTTTAGTTCATATATTATGGAATGGAACAGATTATTACGATCATACCATTCATACATACACACATGATTATATTATACCCAAGAAAATTAAAAAATAACAGCTGTAGGACAAAATGAAATGAAACAAAATCTGTTTAACAATTATTTATTTACATACACAGGGTCAAGGGTGTAACAAAAGTAAGTCATAATACTTTAGGGTTTGCATGTGTTCTTTATATAGTTTAGCACTCGTACTAAAGGCGTTAGCACTCGTACTGAAGAAACGAGCGCCGGGCGCCGGCCGCCGAGCGATCGCGCGCGTCGCGTCGTAGTGACCGACCAAATAGTGTGGCTATATTTAAAAATATCCTATAATATTAATATAACCTATTGTAACAAAATTTTTTCAGACAAAATAAATAAATGGGGAACATTCATTTTCATGATAAAATATATACTTATATAGCAAAAACGTGTTTACCGGGTTAAACATTATTAGAAAATAACAAGGCTGGAGACTTTCGTTTTACTTACCTACTTAATCTATGCCAAAAATCTTAAATTAATACAACAACAACATAATGGACATTAAAAATGCACATTATAATATTTTTTAAAACATGTTTACCAACGTGGCTGAAGGCAAGCCACGCCTTTGTCTAAAAAAAAATTATCGACACGACCAAAGACACGACCCATCACTAACACGAACTGTCATAGGGATCAAGGTTCGCCGCGCCGAGTATAATTGATTATGATTTAAGGTAATTTAAAAATGATTTTTTAAAATATCAATTTTACTAAAATAAAATCAGCTGTGATATTTAGACAGATGAAAAAAGTTGCCATTAAGTAGAATAGATTTTAATATAATTTAGTTTAAAAATATTCACAATGAAATCTGAAAGAAAGTTATAGCGAGGCGGTTGATTTCAAGCACGTAGTTGCATCGTCTGGGGAAATACTGGACCTACATTTAGTGGCTTCTCTGCTCCCTACTTAACTTTGTAGGCTGACCTAATTATGTACCTAAGCTGAATTAGTGTAGCCTTACATTTTCGCCTACGGATCCTCTTAATTTAGGTTTCCATTCACAGCTGGAACGTGTTGGAATATATAAATCATGGATGTTTATTTGATATTAATAATAATAGTATATGTATAATTATGTCCTTATGACGCGGACGTAAAAGCTATTACTTTTTCTCATGTCCTACGTTATGCTTGCATGTACTTGCACATGCATTACATGCATTACATGCATGTGCTGCATGAAAGTATACATGTTATGCAAGTAAGTACTAAACAATATGGTTAAATTATTTCTCTTTCAATAACGCTGCAAGAGAAACCTTACTCCCATCGATGTTAATACATCGATGCTTACTCCACGTAAATAAAGTCGCGGGCAAGAACTAGTAAAATAAAAAAAGTTCATAATCATAAAATTCTTTAAATCTTACTAAAACAATCTAGTCTTGCAAAACATTTTCATGACCCATATTTATACATACTATGTAGGTCACATTCGCATCGCAATAAATTACATCTCGATACTACATCGAAATTCAATTAAGTTTTAATAAATGTTTGAGTGCTATGAACGATCGACCTCAATATTTGCCGATACCTAGTAATTCTAGTATGCGTTTCAAAATTAATTTATTTATTGGTTAATGACCTCGGAGCGGTTCCTGCAAGTTAAAGCCGTTAAAGAGGTAACAAGATCCTCGTACATTTCTGTAATCCGACGACATATAGCTACGTAGGTTATGTAAGTTCACATATCACGTTGGTGCGCTTCCGAGAAGCTGAGGTCGAGCCGGTGAGTTCAAAAAGGCAGTACGATGTGGTAGTGATTCCTTATCAAAAGCAAATTGTCTGCGTACCTAGTCGTTGTAATCTCAACGAATAAGTCGCCCATACTGCATAATCTAGGTATTCTGTGCCACAAGCGTCCTGTGGTCCCACGACACGGTCGTAAGGCCCAAATTAGATGGAACCTCGTTCATCGTTGCGAAAATTTTTACGAAAATTAGCCGTCTTTATTCGCCCTCAGGGTGAATTTTCAACGGTTAATTTTTCGAGTTTTTTGCTTTTATTTTCGAAGGTCATCGGTGAGCCATCCGTCTAAATTTGCCCTTAGGGCAAGGGCCTTAGGGTTCATTTTCGCAAAAAATATTCGCAAAAATGAACGATGAACGAAGCATCGTCTAATTTCAGCCTAAGGCCGGGGTCTTTCAACGTTGTGTTATCGGGCGCGGAGTCATCATACAAACACCTTGGAACACTAATGTCTATCGTTCTTCGAACTATGTTATTTCAGCTGTGCGACTCGATCTTCTTGTTTGTACTACGACTCTCCTCATTCTTAATAAGATCACTCAGGGATACTCCGTGCACAGTTCTCTCAATCAATCGTTGAGTGACTTGCGCTGTTTCATATCCAAGAGTGGATACCAAGGTCCAAACTGCAAAGTTAACAAGCTGCACCCACTAACCGATCCGCTGCTTGCTCCCAATCTTAGCTAGATCGCATCACACAAAACTAATTCTACGCACGTTTCATTCCACAACTGCACCTGAGCATCCTCAAGAAACTCTACGCCGCACGATTCATATAAATAACCTTTAAGTTTTGTTTCATAGAAAATCCAATTTTATCAATCAAGTTAGTTGGATTCTTTGTCAATGTTAGTCATAGGGCTAACATTTTCTGGAAGATTAAATTCACATATTATAAAGTTAACAAGTTATTATTCAAAGTTGTAGCACTGCACGACTTTTTAAAAATATTCGTCTTTCCAGACTAGATTAATATTCCCCTCCCCCCCCTACAAAACATAATCTTAAAAAGCTTGTGTTAGAAGCGGGTACAGTAATAGCGCAACGGGATTGACACGTCGACCTTCAGTGTTCATTTATCCAGCACTAGCTGATGCCCGCGACTTCGTCTGCGTGGATTTAGTTTTTAAAATACCGCGGGAACTCTTTGATTTTCCGGGATGCCTATGTCACCCTCCAGATTCTCAACTATACCTATCCAAAAAATCACGTTAATCCGTAGCTTTGTTGTAACTTGATTGACGGACAAACCAACAAAGAAACACACTTTCACTTTAAAGTTCACCGATGTGTAGCCACCTGAGTCGCTTATCTGCGAAAATGAAATAAATTCATTGTAACGTCGCGGGAATGAATAATTTGAGTGGAAGCGGGAATTTTTAACTCGGTCATATTTTTTGTTTTGGTGTTGCAAATTAAAAATAATTGTCATTTATATACACGAATATTTTATGAAGCCTTAACGAAATTTAACGCTGTAACCGACCTTAACCGTAATTAAATTTAGGGAAGGATTTAAGCGGGTCGAAAGTTTGAGTCAAGTCTAGCCAAATCCAAGGTCGACTGTAAATCTGGAACATAACCATTCTTATCTTTACTTAGTCAGCATGCCATAAAGACAAACAGAGCATAATATTTTGTTTAAAACCCAATTTGAAGCCTCAAGTAGCGCAACGGTCACAGGACGCGGACTGAAAAACCCACTGAAATACTGAAAGATGCTCCCCGCTCGTTGAACTATAAATAATAATCATTATCCCTGTACCTAGCACAAGCTTTACACATAACATTTGGAAGGGATAGGGTTGTCATATTATTAATATGGCTAAAAAAAACTTTATTAGGGTCGTCATAGCCGAAGCTATGTATGTCATATAACATGATGCTATAAACGAATTACGTGGCACATAAAAACATTAGTAGGTATATCCATTGTATTTGTATAGGCAGTCAAAAAAAAACTTCAAACGCATGATATTTAAAGTCGTTTCTCTTTTTTTAAGTCGGTTGAAAACAAGCAAAGCCCTTTGCACAAGCTAGTATTCCTCCTAAGGATTGATTAAACATTCGAATTATGGTTTAAAAAGTTAAAGGATAACCCTATACTTATACAAGATAATTATGTTTTATTTGTATTTGAAAAACTTTACAAGATATGTTTTATTTGTATTTGAAAATAACGGTTAGTTTACTTAATCCCTTGCAACTGGCCCTTAATCAACCAAATAGGTTATTATGTTAACGTAATAGGGTTCCATTTTTACCATTTTGGTACGGAACCCTGAAAAGAACACGAGTTATATCATTTGAGTAAACAACTCCAAAGTATTTGTGAACCTCACCGACATCTGCGAGCAGCGACACTTACCTGAAAAAATCAAATAAATTCGTATTAACGTCTCTGCGATGAATAATTCTCGACGAAGTATGATGAATGAGTGAAGTAGGATTTTTAATGATACCATATTCATTATAGCGCTGCAACTTCCAAGCCGAAGTTACTAAGGTCATTAAAAAGTAAATGAGTGACTTTTACTGATTTATTTCATTTTTTGCTATTCCTATTTGCTGCTTTATGAAATCATGGGGCCTGAGTAAGGCTTTACCGGTACCTACTGAGTGCCCTAGAGATGCAAAGAGAGATTTTTTAAATGATATCCTACCTATTAGGTTTATATTATTCTGCCTATGACTACGGTGCACGGCAACGTGAACATAAGCAAAAAGTTATAATAGCTCATTTCCACGTGAAACGAGCATCCGGAAATCCCCTGCCACCGGATGTTCGTGTTCCGGAAGTGCTTGCAGCGTGTTTGCAGTCTGACTGAAAAATCTTTGGTAAGGAACGTTAAAAATAATGCTTTTATTTTCTCTTTATACAGTAGAACCCTTCATCATCATCAGCAACCCATCAACGGCTCACTACTGAGCGCAGGTCTCCTCTCAGAGAAGGGTTATAGGCCATAGTCCACCACGCTGGCCCAATGCGAATTGGCAGACTTCACACACCTTTGAGAACATTTAGAAGAACTTTCAGATGTGCAGGTTTCCTCGCGATGTTTTTCTTCACAGTTAAAGCTTGTGATATTTAATTTCACGCTAGCTTAGAAAAGTCAGAGGTCGTACCCGAGATCGAAACTGCGACCCCCGAATAGGAGACCGCAGTACTAACCACTATAAGCTATCACAGGCTTTAGAATCTTTACAGATAATAAAGTTTTGATTAGAATACTTGAGGTACGCGCGACCTACACGGTGACCGTGTCGCGCGATACTCAAGGGTTGCTTGATCGACTGTTAAATGAGTCGAGCATCGCGGTCGTTTACCTCAAATACTTTTCAAACATTTCAGTATAGATATGCATTTAAATGTAGAGATGTCTCCAGCCAAAGTATATCATACATTGGCTCTCCAGCAAAATCTGAAATCCTCGCCTAACAGAGTGGCCTGTTTAAATTTCAGGCTAAGATCTATAAAATGCATAGACAATATAAAAATATTTACTACAGTCAAAGATAAAAAATGCTTTATTAAAACCTACTTCTATTGCCACTTTTTCATAAATCATAAAAGCTGTGTGTTTCAACGCAAGCATTTGTCGAACGTTTTCCGCAAGGGATGATAATAAACTGGCCAAGTGTGATTCAGACCGCCGCTGCCGGGGGTTCCATATATTGGAACTAAACGTGCATAGTATAGATTTGGTAAATTTATATTATTTAATAGCCTCAATAGCCTAACGGTTAAAAGTGCGGACTGAAAACTGAAAGGTCGACGGTTCAATCGTTACACACAAGCTTTAAGCTTATTTCGATGGGAGAGGGGAATATTAGTCAAGTTCAGCATCTATATCTATATACATATAATAAAACAGAAACGAAACCAATTCTGTACATGAAATAGATTCAAAAAAGGGTTTTTTCTTCTAATTGTGTTCAAGATACAGATATCAAAACAGAAGCTAATTTTTTTTTTGTCTGTTTGTCTGTTTGTTTGTCCTTCTTTCACGTAAAAACTACCGCACAGATTTCTACAAAATTTTATACCGTGGTAGCTTATTACTCGGGTCAACTTCTAGGCTACTTTTTATCCCGGAAAATCAAGGAGTTCCCGAGGGACTTTAAAAACTAAATCCACGCGGACAAAGTCGCGGGCATCAGCTAGTGGCTAATATTATTCAAGTTCTTTTTTTTTTTTTTTTTAAATATTATAATTATTTTAATTATAATGTGCTGCATTCCTCCAACTTGATCGGAGACGTTATTAGTACTTGGTTTATAAGATTCTATTTTATTTTTATTTCTATTATGGGTTTATCTATGTTTTATAATATTGTACTACTAGCAATTTCTATCCATGTAGCTTTACATATTCTCATAATATGTATACACATTAGATCTTTATTACAGTTGTGCAATATTATGTTAACTTTTCTGTCCTATCTTTTATTTATCCTTGTTTTTCTGTACAATTCGTTTTACTAATTTCTCACCGAATTCTATAAATTCATTTCTTGTATTTTTGTTATCTATTATTATTGGAAACTTTGATTTTTCTATTTCAATGTCTAAATATTGTTCTGTGTCGAATCTTTCCCTGCTGAATATTGGGCAGCTTTCTATTAGATGCTCGACCGATTCTTCTTCGTCAGGGTCACATTCACAGGCCGGGCTTTCCCTTAATTTAAATCTGTGAAGGTACTGATTGAAGCCTCCATGACCTGTGAACAGTTGGACTATATTTGGCGTTAGTTTAATTTTTCGCAGTACGACATTCGCCCTCTCAACGCTCGGGAAAAAGAGCTTTGTGACTTTTGCGTTTTCGGACTTTTTGTATCTTCCCTCCCAGATTTTTATCGAGTCATTCCTTATATTACGTTTTATGTATGATATAGGACACGCGTCGTAGTCAGGGGCCGTCTTTTTTGTCAAGGCAGCTTCTTTAGCCAATTCGTCAGCTCTTTCGTTCCCCTTGACTCCGACGTGTGCCCTTATCCAGAAAAGTTTTATTATTTTACTATTTTTTTTAAGTTTTATCAAATTTTTCCTGATTTCAAAAGCCAAGGGATGGAATGACGTAGTATTTGTAATAGTATCTAGGGAAGATCTTGAGTCACTATAGATTTTTATTGTAGTATCCTTACGTTTGATAGCAAGATCGGTGGCTCTGTACAGCGCATACAATTCGGCCTGATATACTGAGCAGTACGACTCTAGGAGAAATTTTTTGTTTCCGATTTCACTCCCGTTCTTCCAATATGTCAGAGCTGCGCCTACTTTGCCTCCTATCTTGCTACCATCCGTATATATTTGAAGCCCGATTCCGCATTTGTCTTCTGTTGTGAGGTCGCTCCTATCACTTAGTTTTTCAAAACTGATGCCTATCTCCTCGGTTGGATGAGGTGCGTCCAGAAAGCGCTTTTTGGTCTCCACTTTTCGGTCGCCTAGAATGGTTTGAGGCTGTCCGCGTTTTGCGGTGAAGAGTCTTGCCGATTCCTGAACCCTCAAATCCAGCGGGATAAGTCTAGCTAGAGCTAGGGCCGCGGTAAGTGACACCGTTCGGTAGGCTTTTAATATTTTTTGCGCAAAACCTCTTTGTATTGTGTTTAATTGTTTTTGCACGCACAATTTCTGCGCCGCTGGAGCCCAAATGCTCGCAGCATAAAGAACAATCGGCTCGATCACCGATACGTACATCGTCCTGACGATCTCCGGACCCAGCCCCCATGTTATCTTGGTTGATCTTGCCAGTGGCTTATAGATATTTAAGACCTTCTTGCAAATATACTTAACATGACTATTAAATGTCAGCTTATTATCCAAGATCAGACCTAATATTTTAATTTCTTCTACTAGGCCGATCCTAGCATCGGCCATGTGTATACACGGGTTGTCGTATTTCAGTTTATTCGTGACAATCATTGCGTTGGTCTTATGTGGAGCAAATCTCAGTTTGTTCTCCACTCCCCATGCATGCACATAGCTGAGTACTTGATTGGCCTGCTGCTCTATTTTTGTAGCTGAGTGTCCGGAGAACACCAGGACGACGTCATCGGCGAACGCTTGACAATATGTTCGTCTTTTCTCTATCCCATCCAGCAGGGGATCCAAGAGCACATTCCAGAATGTAGGTCCCGCTATGGAGCCCTGCACACATCCTTTGGTCGTGTTGGTAGTATATTCCCGGTCAGCATATCGGACGCGCACCTGTCTATTCTCAAAATATCTTGTGACAAGCTGACGGATATTTTTTGGACAACCTTTTTCAGCGAGTCGGCATTTAATCGCGGGCCACCACGCGCTGTCAAAGGCCCCCTCTATGTCCAGTGAAACAACAACACTGATCAATTTGTTTAACAAATTCCCACGGATGTGTTGCACCAGATCATAGAGGGAGTCCTCGGTACTGCGCTGCGGCACAAAGCCATATTGTCTGGGGTTTGCTTTTTGGAGTATATGCCACCGAATCCGTTTCACCATCATCTTCTCGAGAATCTTGCCAAATATTGGTAGCAGACCTATGGGCCGGTATGATTTTACGTGATTATAGTCAGACTTTCCCGGTTTCCGTAGGACCACTATGACAGCTTCCTTCCACGATGCCGGAAAATGATGTAGTTCGAGGCACTTATTTAGCATTGCGAGGAATACCTCCGTGGTGGACAGTATGGCTTCTGCGCAGATGTCGGCTGTGAACCCGTCAGGTCCGGGAGCTTTCTTAGGGTTAAAGCTTCTTGTTGCATTTATTAGCTCCTCTCTCGTAAACGATGGATCATGTGTATCGTTTGGCCAAAGGATGACTATATTTTTGGATTTATTCTTTATTTCGGTATGTTCCAAGTTATCATTAGATTCTGAATCTTGTGGGAAGAATGTGGTTGCCAATAATTTCATTGAATTTTCTGCACTCAATGTCACTCCATCGTTTACGAGTGGTTGGTCTTCGTATCTGCTAGATGTCTTTCTAATAACTCGGTATATGCCGTCCCATATGCTCTCACGGTTTTGGGTGCAACAGAACTCCTTCCAGCTTCTAATTTGTTCCTTTTCAGTTTCCTTTTCATATTTTTCTTTTGATTTCAGGTATTCTTCTACGACCTGCTGTTTT
Organism: Oeneis ivallda; assembly: GCA_029955525.1. NCBI lineage: Eukaryota > Metazoa > Arthropoda > Insecta > Lepidoptera > Nymphalidae > Oeneis > Oeneis ivallda. The sequence goes on from JARPMR010000007.1 coordinate 14,445,481, forward strand.
CGTCGGGGTGCAGCACAACGGATTCTACGTTTCTTCGTCATGGTGTCCTTCTTCAGCTTCTCCAGTTCGTCATTCCACCAAGGTAAGTGTATTTTATTATTATTTTTCACTAATGGTATTGCTTTTTTACTTGATATTTCAACGCAACTTATGAATTTATTTACTATTTCTTCTAGGTGTTCTTTTGAATTTATTTGCTTAATTTCTGATATATCTATCCTTTTGTTTGTAAGCTGTATGTCTAGCTCTTGTCTGAACTTTTTCCAGTTTGCTTTTTTTGTATAATATTTACGTGTCGTTTTCAGAGGCCTTTTTTCTGTTGGTTTGTTCAGCCGGATCGTGAATGTAATGGTGTTATGATCGGAGCTTGTGACATTTTCATCTACCCTCCAGTCCTTGATCAGCCCGAGTAGATCGTGACTGCAAAAGGTATTGTCAACTATACTTTTAAAAATGGCTCCGTTTCTGACCGTAAAGAAAGTTGGCTTGGTTCCTTCGTTCAGCAAGTGCATGTCCATCTCCTCGATAGCGCCTGCAAGGACTTCTCCCCTTTGGTCTTCGGAATCGCTACCCCACCATGTGCTCCAAGCATTGGAGTCTCCTCCAATTATTAGTTTGCTTGGTTGCAGTTTTTCTTTAATCATTTTCACATGGGTGAGGTAGGGTTCAATGGGTAAACTGCCTTCAAAGTAGATGGACATGACACACACTTCCCAGGAGCACGTCTTCAAGGTCGCTACTGCAACATTTTCTGTGGTTAGTGTTGGATGTTCGATAACTTCAATATCTTCATCCAACACTATTATCGCAGCTTTGACCGGCTTCATCCTGTGCAGCACTTTTTGGACGACCCGGTAGCCCCTTGCCTGAGTGAGCTCTCCATCCGCACCTACGTAGGGCTCCTGCACCATCGCAAAACTGACTTTCCTTTTTTGGGACTCGAGTAGCAGTTCTTTAGTAGCCAGCTTCGCTCGTTGCAGGTTAGCCTGGACGGCACGGTACTCTCGCTCAGCAGCGACAGTTTTCGATGTTTCCTGATCTCCACCCAGGGCGCCCTCAGCAGTACGCTACACTGGATCTCACTAACCTGTCCCACTTTCTTCTTATCTGACATTCACTGTCGAAGCTATTGTGTTCGACATTTTCGGTTTTCGCCAGCACACAGTTTCGGCACCTAGGTGCATCTCCTGCCCTCCAGTGTGGGCAGTCTTTTCTCAAGTGTGGCCCTGCGCAGTGACTACACAGGTCCACAGCTTCTGTACATGATTTTCTTCCATGCCCATATGCCAAGCATCTTGAGCACTGGATAAGAGGAGACTGATCACAGACTTGTACCCTTTGCAGATCTATATGGACTCTTCCTACAGATGTAAGACATTGCCAAACCAGCGGCGATACTCGGAGAACCACATGGCATTCGTGAGGATTTCTTGCTCTCCTCCTATACCTCACGACTGCCCTGTATTCGGCATCCGGTATCCCCGCTAGTATACTCGCATTTTGTTTACGCAAGGCACCTTTGATATCTTCATCGGTATTGACGTTCAACACATTTTTCATTATTATAAGGGGATCTTTATTTGCTTTTTCTTCAATTTGTAGTGCTGGTTGCTCTGATTTCAGTTTTTCTGCGACTTTGGCCAACTCATCTTTTGTTCCAAAGCCAAGCACTACTTTACCTTCCCTAGCCTTTCTCAATCTGTCCACCCGAAGTCCGGACGCCTTTGCATCCATCGCTGATCGGATCTTCATGATTACATCCTCGCTAGTGTCTTTGGTGTCAGTCGATGACACGACTATCGAATGGACAGACTGAGTGGTTGACTCTGTTCTATCTTTTGGTGTTGCGGCTATTGCAGCATAAGTGGTGCCTTCTGTGACTCTATATCTATTTACAAGTCCTTCGATCTGCTCCTTTTGTGTTCTTAGCTCACCGAGTACGTCCTTCTCGAAGGTCTGGGACTCTGTCGAATAAACAGAAGCTTTTTTATTTAGTTGCTCTTTTAATTTTTTCATTTCCTCTGTGTTTTCGATTATTAGTTTCCTGTGATCTTCTAGTTTCTTTGCCAGGTCAGTTTCGTCTCCTTTGGCATTTGTTTCTTGTATTTTTCCTTGCCGAACTGTTTGTTCGTTGCCCTTCCCTTCCTCAACTTTATTTGTTGGGTTTCCCTTCATAACGCATATTATTCAAGTTCAGCATCGCTAATATTAGTCAAGTTCAGCATCGCTAATATTAGTCAAGTTCAGCATGGCTAATATTAGTCAAGTTCAGCATGGCTAATATTAGTTAAGTTCAGCATGGCTAATATTAGTCAATTTCAGTATGGCTAATATCAGTCAAGTTCAGCATGGCTACTATTATATAGTCAAGTTCAGCATGGCTAATATTAGTCAAGTACAGCATGGCTAATATCAGTCAAGTTCAGCATGGCTACTATTCTCTTTAAAAAATAAATCAATTTCCTCAAGAGCCACTTCGCTTATTTCAGTATGTGCAAATGAAGCCCTTTCCCAAAGTGTCCCTTTCCTCATAATACCTACGTTACGTTGTTACGTTCCCTCAAATATGGTTGAGCGAACAACGGTTGGATCATGCGTCATGCTCGTGAACGGGTACCACCGGCAGGAATGAGGCTACTTTCTGTCTGCCCTAATAGGTTTATGGTCTGCCCATATTGAATTGTAAGTACCATTCCGAACCAGTGATAGATTCATTTATATTATTCATAGACCCGAAAGCACTTGTAAAAGTTTATTTAAATAAAAAATATTTCTGTTCTATTCTAATCGGCTTTGCTTCAGCTGTTCACAAGATAGATAAGCATAATAACATTTTGTACCATTTTTGTTTTGAAAAGGGCAAAGTGCTGAGTTTCTTGCCTGCTCTTCTCAGCAGAATCAGCATTCCGAACCGGTGCGGTGGTAGATTCCTGACTTGTCAAAAGAACCACAAGTTGGCCTACATGAAATAAATGATTTTGTATGTGAATTATCCCACTTGATCTTGTAAACCCACTTTCAAAATACGACCTCCGCGGCCCCACTTCAAAAAATATAAAATATTTTAAAAAAATCATGTGCCATAATGGACAACCATTATTTACAACTATTCCTTACAGTGAATAACGTTATTTGGTAAGTACTGAAATATGAAGTTGTGATAGACACGACATCTCACTAGGTATAAGAGTTTCATTGTTAACATTTTGATTCGGTACCCTAGAAATCACTCATAGTCCCCTTGGGATGCTAAGCCATCCTCGCGATAAGGCAGCGTAAAATAAAAATAAATCTTCCGAAAGCAGACGTCCTTAAGATAAGGAATACTCGAATTTAATTCGGACTGTGTACGTATTTCACGCTGTGTAAGCTGAATTTACTGAGAGGCCAAAAAAGTATTTTTGAATGGTTGTGTCTGTTAACGTGACAAGTTTTATTCAGTTAGTTACTAGATTTTGCCCACGACTTTGTCCGTGTGGAGCTAGAAAGCTTTTTTAAAATCCCGAGGAAACCCTCTGTTTTTCAGTACTAAAATATAGCCTATGTCACTCTCAAAGTCCTCAACTATACCTATGTAGATCTGTTGCTCAGTTGCTACGTGATCAAACCAAGAAATATTCGTAAGGATGCACCCACATAACCTATACCACCTATTTTGTGTGATCACTAAACACCCCCCCCCCCCCTCCCCGATGGTTAATTAAGATGTTAATTTACCATCCACTACCCGTCGAATGGACTACTAGTGGGGGTTCTGTCTTTGAAGTATAATTCCATTCTCGCCATAATTCCAGTAACTTGGGGGTTTGCTTCTACAGTTTTTATAGAACTATGTCTGCTTATAACCACTTTTCCTTTGCAACCCATTCTTCTAAGTATCTCCTCATTTCTGGTTTGTTGAACTATTAGATTATCTGGTAGGTTTTTATGTATTTATTTAAAAAAAAAATACTATCAGTCATCGTACCCATCACAATCACATCACATGAGAAGGGCTTAGGCCTCCACCACACTGGCCAAGAGTAGACTGGCAGACTTCACACACCTTTGAAAACTAGAGAGATTATCTATGGAGAACACTAAGCACTTATTTAAGCATGCAGGTTTCCTCACGATATTTTCCTTTATCTGTAAATAACTAAAAGAAATAGTTACGAGTCCTGGGTTTGAAACCTGGACCCCCGTAAAGGTAGCCGAAGTTTTAACTACTGAGCTATCACCACATTCTTGTTTTTAGCAGTACTTAGGTACTTTAGTGTGACTTGAAAAAATTTTAATTTTTGTAGAAATTTAATTGAATGAAGATTGAAGAAGCATAATGGACGATCTTTATTAAAGCAAATCAACTTACAGGCTACGAAAAATTGATGAGTGTGCCTCTGGAATCATCACAACGGCAGTAAATCAAGGCGTGGTCGCAGCGGGTACCAAATTACGTCGTAGACTCGCTCGAAATAACCTCGTTTTGAGATGAATTTGAATGAATGCTCTATTTTTATGTCCCCGGCTTGCAACAATGAAAATGTTACGTTCTTTTTAACAAAAACACGGGTATTATTCTTGATTACGATCATCCCAGAGCCTTGAGTGTAATCTTTTGTAAATTACAACCTTAAACGGTGATGAAAAACATCGTGAGGAAACATGAAAGCCTGAAGTCCCCCATAATGTTTTTAAAGGTGTGTCTTCCCATCTACACATGGCAAGCTGGTAAACTATGGTTTAAATTCTTCTTTTAAAGAATTGAGATGAAGAAGAACAAGTGTTAATTAAAAATTTTGTTTAAAAAAAAAATCTTTTAGTAGCTGAGTACATCATCCGACCCTGGGTATAATCTAGGATCAGAGTACTTATCAAGACGAATGAAACGAATCTGAACTCGATGGGGTTACATTGTTTAATTACAGAATTCTTGTAGCCACGTCCTAGCTCCATCATCAGAACCTGGATATCATTTAGGACCAGAGTACTTGTTAAGCGGAATCTAAAGACCCCAAACTCAATACGTCATTTTATTACAGAGTTTCCAAAGCCTCCTTCCGGCTTCATCTACAGACCGTAGATATCATGATCATTGTACTTGTCAAGACGAATCAAAGGAGCCTAAATTCGATGGGGCTACGTCGTTTTACTACAGAGTTCCGATAGCCATCTTCCAGCTCCATCATCAGATCAGCTCCATGTCACAATAAGATTGTATTGTCATCCGATTAACACATACATACAAAATTTCAGCTCAATCGGAAACCGGGAAGTGGGTCTAATTCATCTTGCGAAATTTGACCTAACATACATAATTTATGTACATACCAAATTACGTCGTAGACTCGCTCGAGATAACCTCGTTTTGAGATGAATTTGAATGAATGCTCTATTTTTATGTCCCCGGCTTGCAACAATGAAAATGTTACGTTCTTTTTAACAAAAACACGGGTATTATTCTTGATTACGATCATCCCAGAGCCTTGAGTGTAATCTTTTGTAAATTACAACCTTAAACGGTGATGAAAAACATCGTGAGGAAACATGAAAGCCTGAAGTCCCCCATAATGTTTTTAAAGGTGTGTGCAGTCTTCCCATCTACACATGGCAAGCTGGTAAACTATGGTTTAAATTCTTCTTTTAAAGAATTGAGATGAAGAAGAACAAGTGTTAATTAAAAATTTTGTTTAAAAAAAAATCTTTTAGTAGCTGAGTACATCATCCGACCCTGGGTAAAATCTAGGATCAGAGTACTTATCAAGACGAATGAAACGAGTCTGAACTCGATGGGGTTACATTGTTTAATTACAGAATTCTTGTAGCCACGTCCTAGCTCCATCATCAGAACCTGGATATCATTTAGGACCAGAGTACTTGTTAAGCGGAATCTAAAGACCCCAAACTCAATACGTCATTTTATTACAGAGTTTCCAAAGCCTCCTTCCGGCTTCATCTACAGACCGTAGATATCATGATCATTGTACTTGTCAAGACGAATCAAAGGAGCCTAAATTCGATGGGGCTACGTCGTTTTACTACAGAGTTCCGATAGCCATCTTCCAGCTCCATCATCAGATCAGCTCCATGTCACAATGAGATTGTATTGTCATCCGATTAACATATACATACAAAATTTCAGCTCAATCGGAAACCGGGAAGTGGCTCTAATTCATCTTGCGAAATTTGACCTAACATACATAATTTATGTAGGTACATACAATATTTGCAAGTTAAATAAAAGCTTGTAAAAATGATGATCATCAGCTCAAATTAGAGATCTATATTATATCTGATGAAAAATCTTATTTCCGAACGAGTTTAAAGTAATGAAAATGAAAAGAACTTTTGACTGATTCTTCCAATGCTTAATTCAATAAAACTTATTCAGATTATGCAATTGGTCCGGTCACAACTACGTCGATATAAAATTGGGGCGTTCCTTATCTTGACACCGTCTGATTTAGGAAGATTTATTTCTATTGTACGCCGTGTAATCATGGGAATGGTTTACTCCCTGAAAAAGATTTACGAACTTATTTATACTCTCATGAAAAAAAAAAGGCCATTATCTGTCATTTTTATCCTCAGATTATCGCGTTGTTGATCAGTGGTTATGATTCAATTGCGTATAACGAGATCTTGGATTCGATACCTGGGTCAGGCGGGATTTTTTCGAAAAGAAATCTCATTACTAGCACTACTAGCGGAGACCTGTGCTTGATCTCTCTCCGGTCTTGTTGGGTCACCTGTCCTTTCGTAGTATGAGAGTGAGGGAATAGAGTCGAGTGCACCTGTGTTTGCGCACACAGGTGTACTATAGTACACCTGTGTGCGCTAACACTGGTGTACTACCTATCTCTCGCGCAGAAGGCTTATCCCTTATATCTATTAGGCCCTCTTCGAAGGCCTAACTAAACATTCACGTTATCATTAGTATTGATTATTATTGATTAAAAAATATTAGTTACCTATTTCATTTCACAATGGACTGATAACATCAGACGAGTCACAGAGAGCTATTGGATACGGGTTGGGCAATACCGATATAAAATTAAATATGATAGTTAGATAAATTATATTCCCTCGGGAACTTTTTTATAGAGAAAAATGAGTACTTTAATCATGTAGTACATCATTTTTATGTATCATAGTTTTCTAAGCACACGCCAAATAATGCATTTTATAGGCAAAATTTTGCTACTTTGGGTTACATTATTGCAATTTTCTTAAGGATCTCTAATTTTTTGGAAAGAAATTATAGCCTATGTTACTTCCTGACAACTTAGCTTTCTATTGGTGAAAAAATGGTTAAAATCGGCCCAGTAGTTACAGAGCTTATTCGGTACAAACAAACAAACAAAAAATCTTTCCTCTTTATAATATTAGTATTGATAAAAAAGTCCGTACAAGATGTCCAGCCGTGGACATCTTTCACTTGATAAAGAAGAGGTGGTAGCGCTGCGACTAACCAATACTACCTACGCAATACTTAATTTTGTTACAAAGTCACTTGTAGAAGTCGCTGATTTGAATTAGGTATAACTGTAAGCCCTGTAAGCGCCTTTCATTAGAACTTCTCTCTTGTGAATTCTCACACAAAGACTCTAAAAATATGTACCTATTCGCAGGTATTGTTGTGTAAATGAATATTCGTAATACAGCTTGAATTCGAGACGCTTTTTAGTACCTACCTCTGAAACTTATTTAGCTTCTTGGAATTTAATATTTTTGCTATTAAAAAAGTAATTCGAAGTGTAATGGTAAATTTTTCGCGTTCTTGCGAACTCTATCAACTTAGCCGAGATTGTGAAAGGTTAGATAAGCATTCGAGGTACAGAAGAGTTTGTATTCAATGGAAATGTGGAAATGAGGGGCCCTCTTTACACGAACACGTGCCTAAAAAATAATGGTGGCAACTTCACATCGTACTTGTACGGAAATGAATAAACAAAGTGTTTTTTTTATTAAGAACTAGCTGATGCCCGCGACTTCGTCCGTGTGGATTTACTTTTTTAAATCCCTCGGGAACTCTTTCATTTTCCGGGACAAAATGTAGCCTATGTCACTCTCGTCCTCAACTATACCCATGCAAAAATCACGTTGATCCGTAGCTTTGCTCCCGCGTGATTGAAAGACAAACCAACAAATACACTTTCGCACTTATAATATTAGTACCTATGATCATTCTTTTTTTTAACATAAAAGAAATAAAAATTATATAAAAAATATAGAATAACTAAATTACAGTCATATCTTGATTGGATGAATACCTAGAAAAATCAGGGTTGTAACCAGGGCGTTGGAACCGAAAAAAAATCAATTTGGTTTCGTTCATTATCATCACTTCGAATTATAAACAGTTTCTATTCAGATACCGCTCAATTTATCGAAATTACCAAACTTTAAAATCAGTTCTTTTCCCGCGCGGATAAAATTAACCAAAATTTTCCGGTCAGTAAATTCAAGCCCAGTGCGTTTGTCTAAAAATTATTGCAGATTGTGACTGAATGATTGCGATAGTGACTATCGCAAATCAACTAATTTTTCTCGCTATTCGTTGAAATGCATTGATGCAGCAAGAATGCCATAAATTCAGTCAATCAGAGGTGATTGCGATCGTCAAACTGATGATGATCATTTTTAGTCTATCCCACAGCACTTTCACTACCTGTACGCTTAGTACAAGATTTGATTAACAACTATAAATAGTAAACTATGACATTACCATCAAAGTAAAATAAACCATAATAGTATTGAGTTAGAGCTCAATTTCGTGCATGTATTCTTATACGTTTACGTATAACGAAAATGACGGCGTCGTTATTCATACAGTGTTTGTGAGAAAAATTGTTTAAAACTGTATTCCTGTGTGATTAGTGATTACTTGTGAATTTATATTTGTAGTCAATCTAGGACGATGACAGAAACTGGTTTTGTCAAAGCATAGTCGGATAATCTACCGAAAATAGATGCATTTATGATGTCAGCATATTTTGTATCAAATCTCGATTTTACGAGCGCAGAGATCAAAGGAGTGAAACCTGCAAGGTATTAAGGTTTTACATGGTATATTTTAGTCCTTAACATAGATTTTTATTCATATAATATGTTTAAATAATACTTACAACAAAACATAACCTTTAAATAACCATTTGTTATTAAAATTGTTCCTAAACTCCTAATCTACGTCTAAATCATGATAATTTACACGTAATATTATGTTATTGAAGCTCACTCAAGTTTGATATATTTATATAGGTACTTTTTGTTAATAAGTATTAGATAAATACGATATTCCGATTTACATGAACAATTTTCTTACACCATTTTTTTCGTACTTTCGCATCTCGTGGATCATACGAAAAAACACTTTATTGGGTGTACTAATAATAGTGCTTTTGCAGTTAAGTACCATACAATACTTGTAAGAAGGTTTTTTAACTTCTTCCATGGTTTGTGTAGCAATTAATACTGAAAATAAGTATGAAGTAACTGAAACGCTATAGTAAACAAACACGGGACATAACCAATGACGTCATCAAAATCGCGCGCTAAATGGTGGCGTTTGATCGGCTCAAATTTATTCAATGTTTTAAATTTCACTTTGAAAAATTATTTGACTATTTTCAAACCTATTTATATTTTTTCTATGTTATAAAGAAGTAAATGATTAATTTAAGAAATTAAAAAAAAATCATGCATATTCCCTATTATAGTTCATTTTACTTTGATGCTAATGTCATCGTTTACTATTACGATCAAACGAATTAAAACTCGCACTCACCACACTGGTTGTAACAAAGCACTGTATAGTGTATATAGCTCAGAAAATATTGTAGCAACACTAAAGAAAACTTCTTTAAATTATTCATACGTTTGAAGTTATATTACATGAATATCAATCATCATAACAAAGTTCGTTCAGAGGTGGATAAAATTAATGAGTACAAGTATAAGCTTAAAACAAGTGTAAATTAAAAATTTAAAACACCCCTGATATGTGAATCTATGGCCAGACTAGGTATGTATGATACCTGACATCCTGCTACCCAGTTTTCTGCTTCATCATCAGATCCTCCTCATGGATCCTCGATCATCATTTATTAATACCTACTCATTGAGACAATTCTAAGGAGCCCAAACACACTTTAACTGCTGTAAGTTGCTGAAGAGTTACGTATCCCGCAGACTACTTGATGCTGCTGTCAGTCCTTGATCATCAAGGAACAAGGGCTGACTGACTGACTGTTTTATTAACGCACAGCTCAATCCTCTGGCCGCATCAGGCTGTTTGACATACATATTACAGATAGCCATTATAACGAAGGCATCCGCTATGAAAGGATTTTTGAAAATTCAGCCCCTAAGGGGGTAAAATAGGAGTTTGAAAAATCGAGCTTAACGTGAGCGAAGGCTTGAGCAAAAGCTAGTTTAGTATAATTTGTTTCACTGTTTTATTTTAATTTATTTTTATTGCCATTGTAACAGCATTCCGATACAGCCCTAGCGTTAACAGTTCATTCAATAAACGAACGACTGGAAGAGATAATTGAGTCCATTCAGCGTTGGATTTCTTAATTCTATCGCTGCGATGCGGCTTGAGCATAACGGTGATAGAATTTTCATTGATGGTCTTAGTTTTTTATCCCTCCCTTTTTATTAACCCTGTACTCAATTAGAAAGAACTTTGAAGGTTCTTTTTTAGGGTTCCGTAGTAAACAAGGAACCCTTATAGTTTCGCCATGTCCGTCCGTCTGTCTGTCCGTCCGTCCGTCCGTCCGTCCGCGGTTTAGCTCAGAGACTATTGGTACTAGAAATCTGTAATTTGACAAGGGTATAAATATCAATCACGCCGACAAAGTGGTGAAATAAAATTGTGAAAAATATTTTTTTTTAGGGTACCTCCCCTACATGTAAAGTGGGGATGATTTTTTTTTTGTCGTCTATCCCATAGTGTGGGGTGTCGTTGAATAGGTCTTTCAAAAATATTGTGGGTGTGGGAACACCATTTTTCAATTCAGGGATCCGTTTGTGAAATATGATATTTTAAAGTGCTAAATTTAATTGCCAGCTAAATGGTTGTATAAAGGATACAAGAAAAAATTCACAGCAGTAGTATATATAATGAATTTTAAAGGAAAACTATCACGACTAAGTAGGGTTCATTAATTAAGGAGCTATATCTGTTTTTTAGGGTTCCGTACCCAAAGGGTACCAACGGGACCCTATTAATAAGCCTACGCTGTCCGTCCGTCCGTCCGTCTGTCAGCGGGCTGTATCTCGTAAACCGTAACCGATAGACAGATGAAATTTTCACATATTATGCAATTCTATTGCCGCTATAACAACAAATAATAAAATTAAAAAAATTAAATTAAAATATTCCCATGGGTACATGGAAATATTTTTATTTAATTTTTTTTAACGGAACCCTAAAAGAGCGAGGCCCGACTCGCACTTGGCCGATTTTTTCTAAGTTAGGTATTACACGTAGTGTAAGTTGCATATTTTGTAGTTTATTATAGTATTTAAGCCATGGAACTCAAAATATATTCAGTATTCATAAATAAAATAAAAGCACTATCCTAGGTCAGCAATAATATTTGAGACTTTCAACTACGGAACCCTACACTGCGCGTGGCCCGACACCCACTTGGCCGGTTTTTTTTGGTTGTTAAACCTAATTCCGCTTCGTATGTTTATATAACTTTATATAAGGGTATGTGCAAATTACAGCCGTGGCAACCCAAACCGCAAAACCGCACCCGCAGCAAATTAGGCTCTTGGTATTTATCAGCAGACTAGATTGTCGCCCAAGCGGATTTTGGTTTTTTAAAAATATCCATGAGAACTTTTTCATTTACCGGTATAAAAAGTAATCTATGTCTGTCTCTGCGATGCAAAATATTTCTTGACTTTTATTTAAAACTAGCTGATGCCCGCGACTTCGTCCGCATGGATTTAGTTTTTAAAAAATCCCGCGGGAACTCTTTCATTATCCGAGATAAAAAGTAGCTCTCCCGGTCTGAGGAACCACTACTACATCCATTACTATACCCATGCCATCAATCCGCTGTTCTGTTGCGACGTGATTGAAGGACAAACCAAATGCTTTATTATAACACTTTTTATAATTGTCAAATTTTTTACCATACTTAACCAAAGACAAAATTACGTTTAGCTGTCATTTACGTTTTGTTATTCCACTGTCATTTGCGTTTTGTTATTCCATGTCAGGATGCGTTTTTTTTATACCACGTTTTATAGTGACTTGACGGAAACGCGGTCGAACGGGATAAAAAGTATCCTATGTCCGTCTCCTGGTTCTAAGCTACCTCTCCATCAATTTTCAGCCAAATCGGGTCATCCGTTCTTGAGTTATAAATAGTGTAACTAAACTAGCGGCACGCTATGATGGCCGGTTTGACACATTACAATAGTGATGTGGAATGTCAATTTATTCTCGAACAAAAAACAATTAAGTTTTACTTTTGTACCTGATTAAATAGGTTTAATAAAACAAAAATGTATATGTTTATTTAATTTATTTGAACGAACTGAATATTTGAATGATAAATAGTTACGAAGGCGTATTACGAACTCACGTGTCTGACTATTTAGAACAGTTCTCTGCGTACGTTCGGTCATATCGACGAAATTCACAACAAAGGGCTTGAACAGAGTCCAAATTAACGAGCAAGGGTCAACAGTAATGCAGTATCAATATTTGAAATCCAAAGCCAGGTCAAAACTATATCACAATCGCATTGCACTGACAGTTTATACTTTTCGAAGCAACGTCAATTCGAAACTGCTTTGTTTTGCATTGAGCATTGACGCGAGTTTGCCGGAGGTAGTAGTTGTGCTAGCCAGCGATCCTATGTGACGATCGTATTAGATTCCATTTTTAAAAATTTTCAATTTAGAAAACCAAATGCCGAGTTGTGGTATATATCATATAAAAATAAAAATTTTACCTTTTGTATGAAACAGCTGATATTTTTTTGCGATTTCAGAGGTTTGTCCACATAGTGAAAATTGTTCATATTCACAAGTACATTCACCCCTTAAATGGTGCAAACTGATTTTTCTACACTTGTATACATTTTAGAAATCAATTTAATAAATAAATTTTGAGTCCTAAACCTAAAACTACATTCGATAAAATTTATGAATCTCTGCACATCACTATCGTCAATAAAGTAATACAATTATTTCCTTCAAAGTCGTTATCAATTAATACGGAACTTCATGAGCGGACAAACGTCAAACCGGCCATCATAGCGTGCCGCTAGTGTAACACCACTTTCTTTTATATATATAGATTATAAAAACGTAATAATATCAATATCGTTTCAGCGGTCAGACAGCATTGTCCCCAATATCAACCACTAGCTGATGCCCGCGACTTCGTCTGCGTGGATTTAGTTTTTAAAATCCCTCAGGAACTCATTGATTTTCCGGGATAAAAAGTAGCCTATGTCACTCTCCAGGTCCTCAACTATACCCATGCAAAAAATCTCGTCGATCCGTAGCCCTGTTGCGGCGTGATTGAAGGACAAACCAACAAACCAACAAACCAAAAAATCAACAAACAAACACACTTTCGCATTAATAATATTAGTAAGGATTTTTATTTTTTACGAGGGGACCTTGAAGATTTCCTAAATTTTGCCTTCTTCTTCTTCTTCTTTATCAACCTATAGACGTCCACTGCTGGACAAAGGTCTCGTGCATAGACTTCCACAGGCTTCGGTCTTGCGCCGCTTGAATCCAGCGGCTCCCTGCGACTCGTTTGATGTCGTCGGTCCACCTGGTGGGGGGTCTGCCAACACTGCGTTTCCCGGTGCGGGGTCGCCACTCCAACACCTTGGGACCCCAACGACCATCAGTTCTTCGAACTATGTGCCCCGCCCATTTCCACTTCAGTTTCGCGACACGCTGAGCTATGTCGGTGACTTTGGTTCTCCTACGAATCTCCTCATTTCTGATTTGATCTCGCAGAGATATACCGAGCATTGCTCTCTCCATCGCTCGCTGGGTGACCCTGAGCCTTCTTATGAGGCCCATAGTTAGCGACCATGTCTCGGATCCGTAAGTCATCACTGGCAACACGCACTGTTCGAAGACTTGAGTCTTCAGGCACTGAGGGATTTTGGACGAGAAGACATCTCGGAGCTTCCCGAACGCTGCCCAGCCGAGTTGGATTCGGCGGTTAATCTCTTTCTCGAAATTGGACCTACCTAGCTGGACTGTATGTCCCAGGTATATAAATACTCGTCTACAATTTCGAGCGCAGAGTTCTCAACGATTACTGGGTGGAGCGGAGCATGACGAAATTTTGCCTTGATAATAATAATTCTCTACTTGCCTGTAAAAATCCTGATACAATATTCATTGTTTATAATATTATTATACTTAATACTGGGGAGATTTATATGCCTGCTCTATATGTATAAGTGAAAGGCTATTACAATGTAGGTTTACGAGCGGGCAAACAAATGTCCATTAATGGGCAATAACAATAACATAGCGGTATGCGGATGGTCAAGTGTAAAATGTAATCTACGCAAGATACTCGTATAAAAGTTATCATGCAACTATTTACTCGTAGGATATTTATATTACGTAGTATTAAAACAGCTGATGATGAAAATAACTTAATTATACAAATATTGTGTAACCCATTCAAGTGATAATAAACAGGCCTATTTCTGCAAATCGAATTTGCGGAGCATTGCGTATCAGCTTTTTGTGTATTATGTGTAATACCTAAGAATACGTACGTAACAATATTTGGAAAGAATAACAAAGAAAGTATGACCTCGTTTAGTACATATTACGTTTTCATTATTATGCCAAAATTCACCCGATCGCTTTTAAGAGCTTCATATTATTTTTATACTCTTATTAGCTGATGATAAAAAGTAGCCTATGTTGCATGAAAAATCATGTCGATCCGTAGCTCCGTTGCGCGTGGTTGAAACACAAACCAACAAACAGGCTCAATTTCGCATTTATAAACACACTAGCTGATGCCCGCGACTTCGTCCGCATGGATTTAGTTTTTAAAAATCCCGCGGGAACTCTTTCATTATCCGAGATAAAAAGTAGCTCTCCCGGTCGGAGGAACCACTACTACATCCATTACTATACCCATGCAAAAAATCGCATCAATCCGCTGTTCTGTTGCGACGTGATTGAAGGACAAACCAACAAACAAACACACTTTCGGATATTTTATAATATCAGTAATGCTTTATTATAAACACTTTATAATTGTCAAATTTTTTACCATACTGAACCAAAGACAAAATTACGTTTAGCTGTCATTTACGTTTTGTAATTCCTGCGTTTTGTTATTCCATGTCAGATGCGTTTTTGTTATACCACGTTGTATAGTGACTTGACGAAAACGCGGTTCAACGGGATAAAAAGTATCCTATGTCCGTCTCCTGGTTCTAAGCTACCTCTCCACCAATTTTCAGCCAAATCGGTTCATCCGTTCTTGAGTTATAAATAGTGTAACTAACACCACTTTCTTTTATATAGATACTAGCTGATGCCCGCGACTTCGTCTGCGTGGATTTAGTTCATAACATCCCGCGGGAAATCTTTGTCACCCTCCAGGTTCTCAACTATACCTATCCAATAAATCACGTCAATCCGTAGCTTTGTAGCAGGAAACATTTGATCGTCTTGCTCGCGGCATTGTTAATGATGATTCAAAGAGAAAACATATTACTGATGATATTATCAATTACGTTAAACTATAATTTTTATAATTGTTTTTATCATAATTAAACAAATACAAAATTACGTTTAGCTGTCATTTACGTTTTGTTCTTCCACTGTCATTTTCGTTTTTTTATTCCATGCCAGATGCATTTTTGTTATACCAGGTTTTATATTGATTTGACGGAAACGCGGTCGAACGGGATAAAAAGTATCCTATGTCCGTCTCCTGGTTCTAAGCTACCTCTCCACCAATTTTGAGCCAAATCGGTTCATCCGTTCTTGAGTTATAAATAGTGTAACTAACACCACTTTCTTTTATATATATAGATAATGTAATGAATATTTGTATTGTAAGTGTAAATATACTAAAAAAGGTTCTGGAAAAGGCATATCGGTAATACGATTATCGGTATAAAGTAACAGATGGTCATCAATCAATTACACAAACAGGTCACTAGGTGTGGTATCGACATTCGATCTATACGGGTTGACTCACTACTCTAGAACATAAAGTAAGATTGTAAAGTCTGCCTATTTCTTCGAAACCAGTATAAATGTTATGCGTCCGCGGTATTTCAGCCGCATAAGCCGCATCGAAGAAATGTAAGAAGTCAGCTGTCAGCAGATATCGGCACTGATGACAGTTGACCAGATAACGCGACGTCCGATGCTTCTGTCATCTCTTGCGCCTGGTGTAGGATTAACGGCTGAGTTTGAGGTCTCCTTTATCTTCCAGTTTCAAAATATTATAATCAGTTACAGGCAGACTCTTGCCTTTAACTGGTTATTTTTTTATAATTTGATTTAATTATGGGTTCTTCCCCGGGTTCCCTTTTGAGCTTGTTGTAGGCATTAGTTTATGATTATAATATAACTAAGCCTTAGAGCATGGCTCCAGCAAAATGTTTTAGGGTTAAAGATGACAGTATTTTTTTTTTAATTATCGGCCCGTTTATCTATCTGGTGATCCGTCTGTCTGTCTATTTGTTCGACTAATCTTTAAAATAGCTAAACCAATTTTTACGAGACTTTTGTAGAACTTATGACAGGAGTGATTTCGACTTATTCTAGGCTACTATTTTTTGTCCTCGCGTTCTGAAGAAAAATTCAAGCGTATTAGCTACAACATCCATACATTATCTATATATATAAAAGAAAGTGGTGTTAGTTACACTATTTATAACTCAAGAACGGATGAACCGATTTGGCGGAAAATTGGTGGAGAGGTAGCTTAGAACCAGGAGACGGACATAGGATACTTTTTATCCCGTTCAACCGCGTTTCCGTCAAGTCACTATAAAACGTGGTATAACAAAAACGCATCTGACATGGAATAACAAAACGCAAATGACAGTGGATTAACAAAACGTAAATGACAGCTAAACGTAATTTTGTCTTTGGTTAAGTATGGTAAAAAATTTGACAATTATAAAAAGTGTTATAATAAAAAGCTTTATTATAACACTTTTTATAAATGCGAAAGTGTGTTTGTTTGTTGGTTTGTCCTTCAATCAAGTCGCAACAGAACAGCGGATTGATGCGATTTTTTGCATGGATATAGTAATGGATGTAGTAGTGGTTCCTCAGACCAGGAGAGCTACTTTTTATCTCAGATAATGAAAGAGTTCCCGCGGGATTTTTAAAAACTAAATCCATGCGGACGAAGTCGCGGGCATCAGCGAGTATTATTATAAATAAGAATCCGTTGAACCTGCGAATACAGCAATAATTTGAGAGTGGACGTCACGAGGATTCTCAGAGACATTTTTAGGGTTCCGTACCAAAATGGTAAAAATGGAACCCTTATGGTGAGACTTTCTCCGTCCGTCTGTCACAGTCGATTATTTCAGTAACTATTAAAGCTATCGACATGAAATTTAGTATAGTTGTGTATCATAGTGGCCCAGCATCATTGGAATAAAGAAAAATCGAAAATTATGTTTAGTTTTATTAAAAAAGGGGGAAAATCGGGGGTTTGAAATTTCAAAGTAAAATAACTATACCGAGTGGTGTATCATATTATAAAAGGCCTTTACTTGTGCATTCTAAAACAGATTTTTATTTATTTCTATATATAATAGTTTTTGATTAATCGGCCAAAATGTCGAAAAAAATACCGTCCCCCCCCCCCTTATCTCCGAAGTTTACCAATCGAAAAATCTGAAATTGTTATGGTCAATAGAGGTTTATGTATATTTTACAGGAAAAATAAAATCAACGCGAAAATTATTTTAGTTTAATTAAAAAAGGGGGAAAATCAGGGGTTTGAAATTTCAAAATAAGATAATTATACCGTGTGGGGTATCATATGAAAGGCCTTTACTTGTGCATTCTAAAACAGTTTTTTATTTATTTCTATATATAATAGTTTTTGAGTAATCGGCCAAAATGTCGAAAAAAATACCGTTCCCCCCCCCCCTCATATCCGAAGTTTACCAATCGAAAAATCTGAAATAATTATGGTCAATACAGGTTTATGTATATTTTACAGGAAAAATAAAACCAACGCTCTAACTAGCATAGTTTTTTTTATACTAACAATAAACCTCTACAAACAAAGTTAACGATAAATAAGCAAATTAATGTAATATTATCGTTTTACTTTTACTTTTGGAGTACGGAACCCTCATTGTACGAGTCCGACTCGCACTTGGCCGGCTTTTTTTTTGCTTTGCCTCACTTGAGGCACCCAAGAGATCCAACACAAGAGTTATAGGTAACGTAAAAACTTTTGCAAACAGACAAAGGCGTCAGTCATTTCATACGGAGTAATAAATCAATATGATAGGTTAAAAGGCCCGTTCTACATCTAATAAAGATAAAAGCTAAAAAGAAAAGTCTAGCTTAGTATCACTTGGTTATACATATAACTACTTTAATTTTCTTTATCACGGTATGAAACGTGCTTGTCTTATTTTTTATGGACCCATATAATTATGCTATAGTTTACCTTACAGTTAATTTACCCAATACCAAAGTGTTATTCGTGACCCACCCATACCATTAAGTAATACCTACTTCGTTTATGCCCAATCCATGACAGACTAAAAAGCAGACTAACTAATAAGCTGCAGTTATTATCTTTATTATTTATTTTTTAAGTTTATATATTAGATTTGTTTTAATTTGGTGTACAAAGAAATGAATACACTTTCATTTCATTTTCAAGTCAAGATCTCTCGTAGCAACGTGATTCTTCCTTACCAAACTGGTTACTATCCGTAAAGGCTCATTGCGAATACTTATTTACACTTATTTTGTTTCATAAATCAACTTTAAAAGACTAGCTCATGCTCGCGACTTCGTCCGCGTGGATTTAGTTTTTAAAATCCCTCGCGAATTCTTTGATTTTCCGGAATAAACAGTAGCCTATGTCACTCTCCAGGTCCTTAACTATACCCATGCAAAACATCACGTCGATCGATAACTCTGTTGCGGCTTGATTGAAGGACAAACCAACAAACAAACACACTTTGGCATTTATAATGTTAGTATGAATTTAACATGAAAAAGTAGTTATTGTGACATAACTGTAATACTTAGTTAGACATATAGTATCCTGAAATTTTTTGTAGATATTGATTTTCTCTATAAAACTGTAGTCCATTACTTTGCTCTATTGTCAATAGTTTCCGCAGAGTACGCGAAATAAGGATTTTTTTGGCATTTTTTTCACACCTTGGGTTACATTACCGAAGTTTTCATACGGATTCCTAACTTTTTTTTAAATATTCTATAGCCCATGTTCATCAAGGATGACGTAGGATTCTAATGGTGACAGAATTTTTCAAATCGGTCCAGTAGTTTCGGAGCCTATTCAATTCAAACAAATGAACAAACAAACAAACCTTTCCTATTAGTACACAGACGTGGCGTGGCAGCAAAAACAATTTTGAATTATACCAAGCCATTTTTGCTATCGCGTTGTTATACCAATTTACAGATGGCTTGTATTTTTACCACAAATAAAGTGGGCAATCGTTTTAACGTTTATTTGAAGCAAAGTATACTCTGTAATTCATTAGACGTCAAACAACCACATGTTTCTATTCTAGATCCTTATCATACCATCAGAGCACTTGTCTGGATCTATTCCAGCAAATAATTTCTAACATTGGAAATATGTACCTATACATAATATATTTGCATTCAATGCGTTGCCGCAAGTGCTTGTTATCTCCAGCACTACGTGATCAACTATTCAAAGGGAATGCGGGCCAGCCACACCAGAGAGTGAGTTGTGACCCAACACTATATTATCACATATATATCACAACAATCATAGCATATCGGTATAGGATAGACTTATATTTCTGAAAAGAGCAAAATCTTAGTAGGTATGTAGGCATATATATTACCCCACTCCTGCTGAGGCTTAATTTACTCAAAAGTTTATGTTACCCACATTAAGTATATTATAGTACATTTTTACAACAGGGTTAAACTTTCAGGGTCAAGCTTTTAACAAATAAAATAGGCGTGACCACAAAACCTTGGGTGCCCTTAATACCTAATACCATGTAAATAGTACTTTTAACTTTCACTCATTCATTTCACGTTATTTACTGTTAATAACTTACAACCAAGTGTTTAGTTAAACTTAGTTTGTACGAATCATAAATAAGTGATCCTACGTTTATGGTAGGTACTATCCAAATTTCAATGTAAATTCCTAACAATGTATTGGATAGTACCACAAACGTAGGATCCCATTGCAATGGGATCCTACGTTTATGGTACTATCCAATTTTAAGGTTTTTCCATAAAAAAGGAAATTGGCAGTCCTATGACTGCCGATAGAAGTGAAAACTAGGTATGCTAATAATTAAAAAACCGGCCAAGTGCGTGTCGGGCCACGCGCAGTGTAGGGTTCCGTAGTTGAAAGTCTCAAATATTATTGCTGACCTAGGATAGTGCTTTTACTTCATTTATGAATATTGAATACATTTTGAGTTCCATGGTTTAAATACTATAATATACTACAAAATATGCAACTTACACTACGTGTAATACCTAACTTAGAAAAAACAGATATAACTCCTTAACTAATGAACCCTACTTAGCCCTGATAGTTTTCCTTTAAAATTCGTTATATATACTACTGCTGTGAATTTTTTCTTGAATCCTATATACAACCATTTAGTTGGCAGAGGGGGGGGGACACTTGACTCTAATAAAATTTAGCACTTTGAATTATCATATTTCACAAACGGATCCCTGAATCGAAAAATGGTGTTGACACACCCACAATATTTTTGAAAGACCTATTCAACAATACCCCGCATTATGGGATAGACAAGAAAAAAAAATTCATCCCCACTTTACATGTAGGGGAGGTACCCTAAAAAAAATTATTTTTCACAATTTTATTTCACCACTTTGTCGGCGTGATTGATATTTATACCCTTGTCAAATTACAGATTTCTAGTACCAATAGTCTCCGAGCTAAACCGCGGACGGACGGACGGACAGACGGACGAAACTATAAGGGTTCCTTGTTTACTACGGAACCCTAAAACAAATATAAAATAAATAAATAATTAAAATAAAATAAATATAAAAATAAATAAAAATAATTTAAAAAAAGCGCACTGTCACGTTTCGTAAGTGAGATTCGAACCTGCGACATCATACATTAGACGGTAAGGAAGGCGGCTGCCTGCCAACTGCGCTGTACTAGGTTGCTTGAGAACCTCTTAAATGTCAGTCGTCAGCTGACAGCGCGCGCGGTCAGACAGAGGTCGCTGACCTCTTGCGATATAATGAATACGCTAAAGTGTAACAACTGTAATTTAGTGGTGAATGAGGTGCTTAGTTTTGTGCAAAATAAAATAGATGTAATGAACAATGTGAGCCTGGCTCTTATTTGCCGGCAGTCTTTTGATGAGGAAGATATCTTCAAAGCAAAGTGTCTGCTTTTTGAGTCCATCCCACAGCGGTTGGTGAAAAGGAAAGGGGAAGACAGCAAGCAGAAAAATATAGACGATATAATTGCGGCAATAAAGGGTACTGATCCCGACGATATCCCAATTTTTGTGGCGAAGGACCTCCAAAAGTTGCCGCCGATATCGTTTGACCACGTCGACGCTACACGTCTCTTGAAGGATATACTTGTAATACAGAAGCAGGTAAGGGATTTGCAAGAGAAGCAAGAAGAGTTTATCACGAAAAATGATTTTGAACAGTATAAAATGGAATGCAAAGGCGAAATGCAATGCAATGATAGTGAAAAGATATCTCCCTCTAAGTTAAAAGGATATACTCCTTATGTAAATACCAAAAGAGGCGGTTATTGCATGAATGAACGTTATTATTGTAATAGCAGGTCGTCGGGGTTAATGAACGGCCTAGAGAATGTCACATCGCCACCGATGATGTCGCAGAGTACGGGTGTAGTGCATGAGTCACCATCTACGCCGGGAGATACACCGGTGGTGGTAACCGAGCCACCTATCCCTGTCGCACCTATGCATCATCCAAACGGAGTGCGTGTCGCGAGCGTCCGTGGCGAAAATGATATTATAATGCAAGGCCCTGTGAATAATGAAGCGCTCGCGCATCGATTAGCCGATGAGGTGACGTCACAGCGCAGTGCAGTACCTGCGGCGGCAGCGGATGATTTGAACGAAGGCGGAATGCAGAATGATAGTGAAGGGGAGTGGGTTCGTGTAGTTAGGCGTCGAGTAGCACGTACATCACGTTTCAAAGGTGAGAGAGGTACGGCGATGACAGACCCAACTTCGAGATTGAAAGCAGCGGACATACAAATTCCGTTGTATATATATAATGTCTCAAAGGAAAATACTGAACAAGATGTGGCGGAATATATACAACAAAAGACTCAGATAAGAATAGTACCAGAAAAGATAAACATGAAATCTTCCAGGGACTATAGTTCCTTTAAGTTTTTGATACCTAGGAGCAAATTGTCTTTATTTAGTAATAAAGAATTATGGCCGGAGGGCATATTTTTCAGGCGTTATATATTTTTTAGACATACAAGAAAGGCCAATGTAAATCGAGATAAGGATCGAACTATTAATGGACCAGCACAAAACTAATGATAAAAATAAATATCACACGTTGAAGCTAGTTAGCTTCAATTGTAAGTCCCTGAAGCGGTCGGTTGACAGTGTGAGAAGCTTATGCGAGGGAGCGTCAGTGGTCGCTATTCAAGAGACCTGGCTGATGGATTTTGACCTTCCATACCTTGGCACCGTACACGAAGACTTCGAAGCAACGGGTACAACGGCTGTAGACACGAGCGCCGGCATTCTGCGCGGCCGTCCCCACGGAGGCGTCGCGCTGTTATGGCGCAGAAATACGTTTTCATCCGTGTCAGTAGTGAAGTGCAATAGCGTGAGGTTGTGTGCGATCAAATGCCAGTTTCGTGAGCATAGTATGCTGATTTTCTCGGTTTATATGCCTACCGACTGTACCGATAATCTTTTTGAGTTCACAGAGTGCCTGAGTGAAATCAATGCGATTGTCGAGGACTGCGGATTTAGTATAGTTTTTATGCTGGGCGATTTTAACGCACATCCCGGAGAGCTATTTTTCAGTGAATTGTCTCAGTTTTGTAGCGAGCAAATGTGGATATGTGCGGACTATGAATTTTTATGTAATAATACCGATGTATATACCTATACTAGTGACAGTCACGGCTACTCGCGTTGGTTAGACCATTGCCTTACAACAAGTATGGCTAGCAAATATATTGAAAACATACATGTCAAAACAAATGTGACATGGTCTGATCACTATCCTCTGGAAGTTTACTGTAAATTTAACTTAGTCCGCTCTCAAGTAAAGCCAGCTCAGTCCACGGCGGACAATAAAGTGATCTGGGGGCACAGAGATAGTGATCAGATGAAACTGTATGCTGAGATTTGTAATAGCAGGTTAAGGCTAATTGATTTTCCCGCGGAAATGGAGGATTGTTGTGATAGTATGTGTGACAAACCGGAACATAATTTAGTCATAGCGAAATTATATGAAGATATTACGTCTATCTTGCAGGATGCTGCACGTTACAGTCATAAGTGTTTAAAACGTAATAAAAAAGGATATATCACAGGGTGGAATAGGCATGTGAGACCGGCGCATACAAAGGCTCGTCTCTGCTTTCAGTCCTGGGTTTGGGCTGGACGGCCGACATGTGGAGCTTTGTATGATGATATGCGTGACTCACGCAGGGCTTTCAAGGGTAAGCTTAAGTGGTGCCAGGACAATGTAGAGCAAATTAAAATGGATATATTAGCAACGTCATGCGAGGCGAAGCATTTCGGAGAGTTCTGGCGGCAAACAAAAGGACTGAATGCTCGGGTGCGTCTTCCAGCAGAAGTGGGTGGTATAAGTGGTAGTGAAAACATTGCAAATATGTTCAAGGCTCATTTTAAAGTGGATCCTGGCAAGATAGATTGCAGATTGGACGACGTTGGGGACATCGTGAACTCCGGGATTAGCCCCTTGCGTTTCACTATCAAGGAGGTAGAGGAAGCAATTAAAAGCATGAAACGTGGGAAGTCACCAGGACACGATGGCCTCAGCGTTGAACACTTGAGATATGCGGGTGTGCACATTGCCAGAGTCCTTAAGCTGCTCTTCAATCTTTGTGTAAGCCACAGTTTCCTACCAGATGCTATGATGAAAACAGTGGTAGTGCCCATCATTAAAAATAGGACGGGTGATGCGGCGGACAGATCCAACTATAGGCCAATATCCTTAGCAACAATATCAGCTAAAGTCCTCGACAGTCTGCTTGACGCACAGTTAAGTAAATCTTTCCAAGTGCACGATGCGCAGTTTGGTTTTAGGCCGGAACTTTCAACAGAGAGCGCAATACTGTGCCTCAAGCAGACTGTGCGGTACTATACGGATAGAAAAACACCGGTGTATGCATGCTTTCTGGATCTGTCTAAAGCGTTTGATCGAGTGGCATACAAAATTATGTGGCAAAAGCTTAGGAAGGAAACTAGCTTAAAACCTGAGCTAATCGCATTGTTCGAGTTCTGGTACGGTAACCAGCAAAATGTGGTGAGATGGGATGATGCGCTAAGCGAAGAGTATAGCCTGGGTTGTGGAGTACGGCAGGGAGGGCTGACGTCACCTAGGCTGTTTAATTTGTACGTAAATCAGCTGATTGGGAGGCTCAGTAGAGCTGGTGTCGGGTGTTCGATTGACGGTGTCAGTATGAACAACATTAGTTATGCGGACGAAATGGTTCTGCTGAGCCCATCAATCAGTGGTCTTAGGCGGTTGTTACAAATTTGTGAGGAGTATGCTGGGGTACATGGACTCAGTTATAACTCCAACAAAAGTGAGTTCCTTGTTTTCAGGGGGAAAAATAAACTACCCATGTTTAAACCTACAGTTAAACTATGTGGATATCCCCTTAAACAGGTCACTGAGTTTAAGTACCTCGGTCATATAGTAACAGACAGCCTGGATGATGACAGCGATATTGAACGGGAGCGCCGGGCGTTGTCGGTTCGAGGCAACATGTTGGCCCGCAGATTTGCACGTTGCACAAAGCAGGTGAAGATTACTTTGTTTAGAGCCTACTGCCAATCGTTTTACACGTGCAGTCTGTGGACAAACTATACGCAACGGACCTACAGCGCCCTGCGAGTTCAGTACAACAGCGTGCTGAGGGCGGTGTTAAGGAAGCCTCGACACTGCAGTGCGTCGGCAATGTTTGCGGATGTTCGTGTGGATGACTTCTACGCGATTATGCGCAAGCGTGCCGCGTCTATGATGAGCAGGCTTGTGAGCAGCACTAACGCCCTCCTCAGCACGTTGGCCGCTAAGTTGGACAGCCCTCTCTGGAGGAGCTGGAATGGTGTGCACATCGGCACTAGGCCACAGCGCGTACGCTGGTGGCCCTGAATAGCTTAAGGTAGATTATAAGGACTAACGTAGAATAAGTAATTGTTACTAACACAAATTGTACTAACATAGGTGTATAAGTTAATTGTTGCTAACAAAATATGGACGTAAGTCTGAAATAAAATATATTATTATTATTATTAAATGTTGAACGCTTACTGAAATCTCCAGTTGACGATGGTGACGGTGAAATTTTCGCAAAATCCATGTTTTTTGCTCACCCAAAAAAGTTCTCAACGTGCGTAAAGAAGTTTTCACTTCAAAATTAATTTGATTTTTTACCTTACTATTTAAACACATTTATAAAGTCGAAGTGGACCAGAGTTGCTCGTGAAACAACCAATCATCATCATCATCATTAGCAACCCATCAACGGCTCACTACTGAGCGCAGGTCTCCTCTCAGAGAAGGGTTATAGGCCATAGTCCACCACGCTGGCCCTTGGCGAATTGGTGGGCAACAACCAATAGCGGATGAAAATATCTTCGTACTTACCCTCCCAAAAACTAACATCTGCAAAGGGGCAACGCTGTAACTTTAAATATTTTTTCGTACCACTTGCTCAAAAAAGTGACATTCTGTGCCACAAAAAGCGAACATAACAATAGTCATTTTTAATCTGTTAAAAACAGGGAAAGAAAATTGTACTGAATTTCATTCATCCTCTAGGGGGAGAATTTGATTTAAATTTGGAATACTTACCGAAATTTATACTGAACTACATCTGTGTTTACACCATTGAGTTTGTATAATATGTATAAAGCATTATACATCTTTTTGAAAAAGGAATACGCATTTATTATGCAGTTATATACTCAAAGTGCAGTTATGATTCTTAAATAAAATTACGAAAACCGACGAGGCCGTATGATCTTGATTCTTGATGCCTTTGCTTTTCCGACAAAAAAATATTAGTCTAGGAATTTGCCTTGTTTTTGTTTTCTTCAAATACATAAATGTTAAGTTTATTTTAATTTATTTTTATAAATAAGTTAATGTTCTAAAAATACGTTACGATGTTAAATCAAAGCGACAGTGACAGTGAATTGTCGGATTCCTTCAGTGCAAGTGCTCAGACGCAAGAACAGAGAAATACTCAAATCAACTCATCAACAATAAATGTACCAAACAAAAATGTAACTCCCTCTATCAATAATTGGACCAATGTTTCGAATGTTAACTTTTACTTTTAATTGTCATTATTTTTAATAAATGCTTATCTCATATTATTATTGTGTTAATTTTTTCGCAAATGGTACGAAAAGTAGAGTACTTTCCTCGGTGATAAAGCTGTCTTAGTCTTGGGTGAACTTAAATCCCTCGCTACACTCAGGACTCGTCTTAAATCCCTCGCTTCGCTCGTGATTTAAGTTTTTAACACCCTCGCTACGCTCGGGAGTAAACCTCGAGTCCTCCGTTACGCTCGCGATTTAAATCGTCACCCGCGACAGAAGACACTGCTTTATCCCCTTGGTTAATAATCTACTATTTGTCGACCTTGTACCTATGCATAATGCATATTACCCACGCTTATGGGACAAAAAAATAACGTCGTTCTAATGCAGATCAGCAAAATTTTATGAGAATAAAATTTCGTAGGAAATATGCAGATTATGCTAGTAGAAAAAAGCGTGATGGTAGACGCCCGCTGAGGGTTCAAATTTATGCAAACTTGAAGCCGAATAGTTTAACCTCTATGGATAGAGCCTATCGTATAATTTTGGACAGTACTTACCCGTGGTAATAGCGGTGGTCTTACAGGTTTTTTTTGCCCGTAGTATAACAGATATGTAAGGTGCACCACGGGTAAGACTCGATTTCCCGTAGTACTACCAGACATGTCGGTACCTACCAGTAGTACCACCGGAAATACCATCGGTAAAAAACGATTTTGGGTAGATCAATGAAAGAAATATGACCATCATACTATGTAATATTATAAATGCGAAAGTGTATTTTTTTGTTAGTTCGTCCTCCAATCACGCCGGAACAGAGCTACGGATCGACGTGAATTTTTCATGGGTATAGTTGAGGACTTGGAGAGTGACATAGGCTACTTTTTATCCCGGAATATCAAAGAGTTCCCGAGGGATTTTAAAAACTAAATCCACGCGGACGAAGTCGCGGGCATCAGCTAGTATTAAATAAATTAAATTTTCAATGATCTGCAACACAGCACATACTATTAGCTAGATTGTCAACAATAGTTCACGCTTTAACTTTGACTTAGCCATTATCCGGAACAAGGTTCAGTCGCTTGCCTTATCGCTTTGATCCTTCAGCCGTTTCTCGCCCTATTATGTGGGCCAATGTATCAATTTATGAGACCAGTAAAGCTGCGATAAGCTCTCGTACCGTGAATGCAGATCGCCTGATTTCAATGTGTTCGCATTTCCATGTCAGTTATCTCCAAATGACCTTTGCAGTAATTTTTATGGGTAAAAAAATTTCAATATGAGAACCTTATTCGTCATAGTGCTGACTGAAAATTGTGAAAAAGGGCGTGGTTTAAACAAACTTTAAACGCAGCGTTTGAAGGTAAATAGGAAATCATACATTCTTCATTTAAAAACTCACGAGAGAGAGCCTGCACTTAATTTATTTTTAAAGATTATAATAACTTTACAGTTATGTAAGTCTGAATTAATACATAATTACAATTAGGTAATTTACTTTCACTTTTCGCCTATGAAGTGGTAACAA
The DNA here is from genome assembly GCA_029955525.1 of Oeneis ivallda. NCBI lineage: Eukaryota > Metazoa > Arthropoda > Insecta > Lepidoptera > Nymphalidae > Oeneis > Oeneis ivallda. The sequence goes on from JARPMR010000007.1 coordinate 14,473,792, forward strand.
CTTTCTAGAACAATATTCAAATAATATTTTTTATAAATGGCTGTGAATTTAAGACAAGATTTATTTATTGGTTTTACTACGGAACCCTAAAAATAATCTCAAAAATCTTCATCTTTGTTTAAATTTAAAACTTCCTGTCATCGTAATTTTCATTCAAATTTATTCGGCGTTGTTCGACGTCGATGAACTTTAATACTTTATTAGTTTGGCATAGATGGCGGGAAAACTTCGTAGCGGGAACAAAAATTGTGTGTACATCCTATGCACAAAATTCTCAATTTCACAATTGTTTTTGTTTATAATAACTATTGTTTTGTATACGACTGTAAATCATTTTGAGTAGGTACTGATAAATATTTACATCTTCTAAGAGCTTTAGTTGTTGTTTAAAGAAAATAAACTTTCAACAGGAGTTCTATTAAAACTCTGATGGATCTAATCTAAATGACAATGGTTCCAAAGCAACCACAATAATTATCCCTATTAACATCAAAAGAAAATCATTTTCCACCAAAAATTGTTATTATACTTACGTTTTGAAATAGATGGGAAGTTTAATAGACTATCAATTTAGAGAATTAGCTCTACCATTCAATGCAATAAAATTGGCCGTTCCAAACTCAATACAGTATTTTTCCTAGGTTTTATTTCTTCCTTTTTATCAACCAATTCCAACATGTATGGAACTAAATATGCCTCAGTCTTGCGCCGCCTATATCCAGTGGCTCCCTATGACTCATCTGCTGTCGTCGGTCTATCAAGTGGGTACGCACGCTTTCCGGTGTGAGGTCGCCAGTCCCACACCTCGAACAACGTATTACGTTACGCTACGTCCTTACCTTCGTATAAGCCACAATTTTCATCGTCCGTCCGACCTCCTAACCTGACAATTTTCATACAAAGTAGGCAGCTCACTCTATCATCCAGCGTCATTATACAGATAAAAGTCGTTTGGCTGCGACTGCGACGGAAATGCGAGCAACCGATTTTTTCGTCGAATGACTTCAATTTGGATCTTATGTAATTTACGTTGCTAGTTAAGTGTGTCATTCGGGGCCAAAATATTTTGTTCTCGGGCAGCGTATATTGAATTCCTCGCTATGTTCAGGATTCTACTATAGGATCCTTCACTTGGCTCTGAATTTTAAATAACGCCCCCGGGGAACAAAAAATTTCTTTGGCCCCATATAACACAAATACTTAACTATTAAAAAACCGACTTCAAACTCCCGCGCCACTATACAAAATATATAATTTATAGTTGATATTTTAAAAACCACTCGTCCGATTTCGATAAAATTTATATGGGACCACCTGGGAAGTATACCCTTTCAAACACAAAATAATTTTCCAAATCTGTTCAGGCGTCTTTGAGTAATCGGTGAATATAAATAAAAAAAGATGAATTCCGACGAATTGATAACCTCCTCCTTTTTTTGAAGTCGGTTAAAAATATGAAACCGACTAACAATGTTGTTCGTATAAACCTTCCTCGCAGAGTTCAACATAAATACAATATATTATATTCGAAACATTCATCGCTGTCGTCAACACTGGACCCGAGGTTACGCGTCTAGAGAATAATCCCGTAGTTCATTCAATACAGACAAAGGGTTTATTTAAAGAAACAATAACAAATCAGAATGTATTGGCGCGAACGAATCGTTTGGTTTACGGAAATAAATTATGTACACATGAATTTATTTACACATTACGTAGCGTAATAGACTTTTCGTCTGCACTATAATATAAATAAATGATCTTCTCTGATTCAAAATGTTTAGTTTTTAAGTCTAAGTGTACTCTTCGATGTTGCTATATCCATCCCTCTAATAATACTAAACGATGCCCGCGACTTCGTCCGCGTGGATTAAGGTTTTTAATTCCCTCGGGAACTATATAATTTTCCGGGATAAAAAGTAGCTTTGTTAATCCTGGAATACGAGCTATCTTCATTCCAAATTTCATCCAAATCGCTTCATTCGTTGTGGCGTGAAAGAGTACCAAATATCCATCCATTCATACATCCATCCTCACAAACTTTTCGCATTTTGAATATTAGTAGGATTATTTCGTTTCGTTACGTTTTCACGGATTTTGCACAAAGATAATATTATCATACTGTATCCTCAAAGCGGACATAGGATACTGAAAAAGTACATTCAGCTCCAAATATTGCAAAAGCTTGTTTTAGGAGTGGGTGTGACAATAGTTTTGTATACGACAAGAGTTGAGCCGTCGAATTTTCAGTTTTCAGTCCGTAGCGTAGCCTTTAGGTTATTAAGGCTTCCTTATTTAGGCTCTCCTTAGGCTTTCGTTAGGCTACCCTTGTTACCCTTTCCGATGTCTTCTTCGTAAGCTTCAATAGCCCATCAATTAAACCTTGGGCTATTGTTTATAAACAGAGAAGATTAGATCGATACTTTTAAAGAAAGTGTGTTTACAGGCCAATCGTGATTTTAATGCGTTAGCTGCAATTTTATTTAACCCAAACCTTCTATGAATTGAAATAATATATCTTTCACAAAAAATGTCTTCATTCTACAAAATATTATGATAAGGTCATAGAAGGATTGGTAGCTTCGTGTAGATGTGAAGCTACTACCAATCCTTAATCTATATATTACACAATATTCCCCAATCTATACAATGCAGGGAGCTGATCTTAATCAAATTCCTCCTCTCACAGAGCTCTATTACAGCGTCGATGCACTTCTACTAGACAGTGAGATGGTAATTAACTCCAAAATTAGCATATTTTGCATAGAGTAACTAATGTTTCAGAAGCACAATTTAAAATTCAAATTCAATTAAAATAATATTATGTTTATTCTTCGGATTAGGCCCGTGTGAGAATGTCAGTTACAGTATTAACAAATTAGTACAAAACACTTTTAACATGATTCAAAAAAAAAGTTCTACAAAACACAACTTCCAACTTGGAAATAAATAAAGTAATAAATCAAAGATATCACAAAGTTATAATAATATAAACCTACTTAAAATATACAATCATTTCATGCTTACACATCATTTATATTGTAAATATATCCTTTGCTTTAGCAAAAAAGAACTTTTAGTTAGATGAAGTGACAAGTGTTTAAGTTTTATTTACCTTATATTTTTCTTATTGATTTGATCAAGTGCCATAAATATCGTGCTTATGTATAGAATTTTTATTTCTACAGATAAAGTTGTGGATATCAGAGTTCTTCTTAAACAAATTCAGGTTTTGTCGGACGTCCACAATATTAATAAAAATATGGGCTATTAAACAATATACCATGTATTTAATCATGGGGTGAATTCATTTAGGTCTATCCCATACCTAACCAATGATAAATAAAACTGATTTCGAGTTTCGAATAAGCTTGCAAACTGCATCGTGTATTCGCTTTGGAGCCAACTATGTAATCCTAAACTAAAACGTATTTAAGCTAAGCGAAGCATTACGACTATACGAGTTTACCTAGAGCTGTTTGAAAATAGTCCCCGTCAGATTTAAAATTTCAATTTCACAGCATTCAGGTATTGTCATGCAAATAATCCCTATAAAAGCTACCAGACAAATAAACGATTTCAGCAAAAGACAATGCCAAAATAAAGGGTGGTACATAATTTATGTGTGTACCACTATTAAAGGTCGAATACCCACCCAGTTTACGACTTGAGATAATAGTTTTGCATATCAGCAAAATATTCACATTATTGCTATCAATTATAATTTTATTGGGTCTTGGTTATAGAATATTATTAAAATTCTTGCTTCCATCGCGTTTCGCGCGATTTCGCGATTCTGCGATCGAAAGCCATACAAACGTGAACGCGTGTGTGTCGCGATTTTCGCGCGATCGAAACGCGATGCACGCAAAAGGCCATCTTCTTCTTCTTCGAGTGCCGACTCCTATCGGAGGTTGGCAATCATGACGGCTATCTGCACCTTGGACGCTGCTGCTCGGAACAAGGATCGGGTACTTTTTCCATACCATTGGCGTAGGTTTTTAAGCCAAGATGTTCTTCTGCGACCCGGTGGTCTTCGGCCAGCTATTTTCCCTTGTATAATGAGCTGCAGAAGGTCGTATTAGTTATTCCTGAGGATATGGCCAAAATCGCTGCCGCTAAAAGTGGCCAGTGTGCCCTCTACCTACGACTTGTTTATGTTTAAAAATACATGCGTGCAATGCAATAGCTGTGCAGTACTTTGGCACCGTCAATAGATACTAGTCGAAAACACCATTAGCATATTATACGTCTATCGGTCTAATGTACGGATTAGTTGATACGAGTGCACTTTGTACTTGAAATAAGATTATTTATTAATGTACATATTTAGGTAGGTAGCTTTATTGATAAGAAATGATTTCTTAGGTAAACGCTCAAAGTCTGTAAATATTAAGGGTATAATGTCTCTTTTTCAGTAATCCATAAAAGTATTTAAATTTGATGCCATAACATGGGTAGCCTAAGTATGTCACGCTCTCTTTAAACATTTCTGTGGTGGTGTCGTGTGATGCGGGTTGTTACGTTCCCTCAAATATGGTTGAGCAAAGCAATGGCTGGGTCATGCGTCATGCTCGTGAACGAGTTCCACCGATGGAAATGGGGCTAATTTCTGTCTGCCCGTTTTAACATGTGTTGAATTATAATTAGGTATACTTTTGTGGAACACATTGTGGAAAAACTGCATACATAGCATAGTATCTATTGAAATGTAAACTTGTTTTGAAAAGAGCAACCGCCTAGTTTCTTGCTGGTTCTTCTCGGCAGGAAAGGCATTCCGAACCAGTGGTAGACTCAACGACGATTCAAAAGCACTTGTAAAAAAGTTTATTTGAATAAAAAAACTTTTCTAATTCTATTCTATTCTATTCTATATATTCTGCTTAAACATAAAGTAGTAATTGTTCGCCGGAAAACCGAATTTGATACAGTTTTGTGTGGTGGAGATTAGGTATACTATCGGTTTTCCGTTCGATGTCGTATTTAATAAAGAAAACGTATAGGTAAGCCCTCACGTAGGGAATTAGTCTACTTTCGCTTTAACTGACACAATAAAATGAAATTGTTTCTATGCACAAAAGCACTATTCAATGTGTGTATGTATGTATTTATAAAACTTTAGTTTTAAGTATGCTGCTATTCCCTAAATAAAAAGATTAAACAAAGAAATCCAAAAACATTTTCGGTATAATCCCTAACGCTTTTCAATTCAAGCTTATTCCATACTTTAATTAGCCTCATTGCGTCTTATCTTAGTGATCGTGTTCAAAGAGTATGTGTCAATGATGTAAAATCATCCGGATCAGCCTCAGTAATGGGTGTACCCCAGGGTTCTATTCTAGGTCCATTCATGTTTTTGATTTACATATATGATTTACCACATTTTGTCCAAAATACTTGCGATATTGTACTATTTGCTGATGATACGTCTTTGATTTTTAAAGTCGATAGGACGAAGGACAATTTTGACGATGTAAATATTGCATTATCTCAAGTTTCTGAATGGTTTACGGCAAATAATCTACTTTTAAATGCTAAAAAAACCAAGTGTGTTGAGTTTTTATTGCCCAACACCAGAACTGTCAGTAAAAATTTAAAGATAAGTAATGAGCCCTTGAAAAGTGAGGACTCCACAGTGTTCTTGGGATTAACCCTGGACTCAAAGCTGCAATGGGGCACCCATATAGTAACACTTGCTGGCAAGCTTAGCTCTGCTGCTTACGCTGTTAGGAAGATCCGACAGTTAACTGACATAGAAACTGCAAAAATTGTTTATTTTGCATATTTCCATAGTATTATGTCATACGGAATCTTATTATGGGGTAAAGGAGCCGATATTGGAAAAATTTTTGTATTGCAGAAGAGGGCAATTCGCGCAATCTATAATTTAAAACCGCGGGATTCCCTTCGAGAAAAATTTAAAGAAATAGGCATTCTTACAGTAGCTTCACAATATATTTACAACAATATAATATTTGTCAAACAAAACATTGTGAATTACAAAAAAAAGGGTGATTTACACGATAGGCAAGTTAGAGATCCAAACTGGCTCGTGATTCCTCGATGTCGCCTCAAGAGGGTCCGAAAGACATTTGTGGGAATGGGCGTGACGTTTTATAATAAAATTCCACAGTCGATCTTAGACTTGCCTTTACACAAGTTTAAGAAATCAGTTAAAACTAATCTCATGAAAAAAGCATATTATGCAATTGAAGACTATTTAGATGATAAAAAAGCGTGGACATAATTCGTTCCAGCGATTCATGAGACAGCAGGTGGTAATTGAAATGTATAACTATTCTATTGAATTGTAAACTTATTTTGAAAAGAGCAACTGCCGAGTTTCTTGCTGGTTCTTCTCGGCAGGAACGGCATTCCGAACCAGTGGTAGACTCATCGACGATTCAAAAGCACTTGTAAAAAAGTTTATTTGAATAAAAAACATTTCTATTCTATTCTATTCTATTCTAATGCTTACTGGGTGCATAAAAAAAATTTGGCTACAATTAGAACCTATTACACCCTCAAGATACATAACATAATAATTATATTATTATAATGAAGGAATTGAAATAACAAATAAATCCAAAGTAATATATGTGGGCGCTATTGATTTCCGTTTAATTTATTATAGGAGATAAAGGAAACCCAAAAAAAGGTGTGTTAGCGGACTGTCGCCATCTTGGAGCAAAAACGTGCGCGAATGAATCCGAGCGCGCGCACGAGCAACACCGAGCCGATCTACGAGTCGGGAGAGTCGATGATGGAGCGATCGTCGTAAGCGCAGCGTGCTATTTGTTCGCTTTTTTTATTGGGACGAGCATACCGTCAACATCTCTTAATCGTGATGGGGATCACGCCAGAGTCATAATAATTGTCCATTGGTTGATTTGTTCATTTTGATAGTTACCCTCACGTTCAGATGGTGGTTTGTGTGTCGTGCTGTGGTTATTAGCTGAGAGGAAAGGGGCCGTTATTGGGGATGGTGGAGACGGCTTAGGTAGGGTTTCAGCGTTTTAAGAGATGCGTTCTCTTAAAGCCTGATTAGTTTTTGAGTAATAATTCCCGCTTCTGGTCCATGGCTAATAAATGTAAAAAGAGGGGCTTTTGAGGGTACTTTGTTCGAAGAATAAACATCCTAAGTAATGAAATTATCTTTCCACGCTACCTTCCCTCGTTGCGCGACAAATATCTCTGACTTTTTTGCCGACGAGGATACCTTCTCCGACATAATATATTATAGGTAAGTGCAAAAATCTATGAAATCCGTGAAAAAAACACATAAACGATGAAAGTTAAAACTTTTACGCGGTATGATGGTTACGGTGTGAAACATATTTTTTATCAAGGAGATATTGGATAAGCTAATTCATTAAAAAATTTTTGATTTGCGTGTTTGTATTTAAAAGATATTTATTGATTCTTTTACTGTTGTGTTTTTAACCCCCGACGCAACAAGAGTGTAGTTATAACTTTACTGTGTATGTGTCTTTCTGTGTATCTGTCTATTCCCTCGTAGCAGCCTACCTAATGTATTTTTGTGCGATTTTTTCTGTTTGAAAGCTAATTTAATCGAGGTGGATCTTAGCTGAAATTTATGAAGATCTGCTAATTGAGTTTGAAGATCATCAGCTCATTTCTTACTTGATTAAAGGGTACTTACAAACTTTTCACAATTTGGGTGTACTGTTACTTCGAATTATTTCTAAGGCATATTAATCTTGAGCTGATGCTGGCGCATCAAGTAGTCTGCAGGATACCCAACTCCTCACAAACTTACGGCAGATATAGTGTGTTTGGGCTCATTAGAAAAGTTTCAATAAGTTGGTGTTAGATATATATGATGATTGAGGATCGAAGATCGAAGAGGAAGATCTGATGATGGAGAAGAAAACTGTGTAACAGAATGCCAAGTATATCGTACTTAGTCTAGCCATAGATTCACACGTCGGGTTTGTTTTAAATTTTCGATTTACACTTGTTCTTTTATAAATCTCATAAAAAATTTAACTCCTTTTTGTAACTTTTAACTTTTGTAACTAAAATTAAAATTACGATCTAGCTTTTACAATTAGATTAAACATCTACGTGTTTGACCTAGGCTTATCCCTGTCCCTATCCAAGCTTAATGACTTTGTACTGTAGAGAAGGTACCTAGTCAATGTTAAAATTCAATTTCATTACCAAATAAAGTTATTTTTGGTAGATAAAACCGAATATTTGATACAATATTATATATAACTAGTGGTTCGCCCCGAACTGAGACCTCGCGGTAACGGTATCCCATGATTATTCATTCAATCGATACATGATAACCAAAACTGACATTATAATTATGCCCGTTTTCACCAAACATACCTAAATCATCCCCTAAGTAGGAGTCTCTTAACGTAGGTAGCTCCTAAATACAATCCTAAGTCCTAACATCCGTCCCAATATCCTTTTAGGTGTCCCGTACAGGATCGTGATAAATAAGTTGACAGAAAACATCAATCACCTAACTTATAGGTAGCCCGTAAAGGTTAGGGAACGTTAGTGAAAACATTGAATTATTATGTAGGTACTAACGAGTGAAACCGGGTTACGGGCATCTGTACAAATCGTCATCTATCGACGCGAATAGAAAATATACAATATTTAACTAAAATTTAACTAAAAAATAATTTTAATTGAATAATATGGTACAAAAAAAATTACAATACAATTATTGTATTATAATAAGTAACTAAATAATAATGGTCGACGCAAAACTGTTTTTGGGATAGGTCGTTAGTCGTAACTCGTAGTTCCATGGGAATAGTTACTGACTGCGCCATCTATTAGCATTATTGTGAAGCTATGTTGATGCGATATGAATTACTGATGTACATTAAAAATTAAATAATCTCGTTTCTTTATAATATTCATATAATTTTAGTATTTGTTGTTCAAGTACAGGATATAAGTGACCTAAAAACATAAAATCAGTTTGAAAATCCATAGCGGATTTTCCTAGAGAGCGTCTTCAAGCGAGCGTATAAAATCGCCACTTTGAAAGCCCCCCATTTCGTCAATTTTAAGGGAAAAATTTAAAAAAAAATATTTTTGTACTCAGTTCAAAATTATCTTTAAAATGATACGTAACAATTTTATGTAACGCGATATTTTTTTTTTTACTTCGCATTCGCTTCTATGAGAGCCCCCTGAAATAAAGATTTTTATAACTTTTTAAGCCATTTTCGGCTGGAGGCCATCGGTTTACATATTATATCTAAATTTGAAGTAATTACGTTCAGTAATTCAAAAGTTATAAGGCTCTGACAGACGGACGGACGGACGGACGGACAAGTGCAAATCGCTCTAGTTAACTCAGAGACCTCGCTTCGCTCGGTCAATAATATAATATAATAATATATAGTATCATAATATTATACTGAATATAATTGGAGAGCACACAATTATTTTTAGCTTCCTATATTATGCAAGTACAACATAAATTTTATATTATGAAATTGTAGTGTAGGTAGGTATTGTAACCGCATCAAATTGAAGTTATAATAAATAACCTAGGATTCATGAAAGTATAACGTTGTTCTTCCTCCGAGCACACTATAAATTAAGCTTTCGTATCTACTTTTACCCCCTCATGAAGGTTGTACTAGTTTGCAGAATTTAAACTTTTCTAATAGGTACATAAATTATACTAAACTATATACGATATAGTAAGTAGAAGTACAACATTTAAACTGTTTTTATAAACTTCGTGTAATTAGTTTCCTATATTAAAAACCAACAAAAAGTTGATACAAAAGATATTACAAACAGAAATTTCCGATACAAAAAAATTTTCTTTATTTTTTAAAAATCCACGACATTAAACATACCACATACCATACCTAACAAAATATGTTAAACAGATATTAAATGTTAAAAAGAAGTTAAACGAAACATAGAACTACGTAATTAGCATTAAAAAGGAACATTACAAAGAACGAAATCAGTAAACGTATACGTAGTACTATTATATATTCTGTGACGGAGCTAAGCCTTTAATCTTACAAAAAGTTGCATTCATTCATATTAAAACATGGAAAGCGTTCTCTGAAAATAAAAGCAATAACAGCGGGGGAATAAACTGATTTTGCGAAGTAAACAAATGGTTAAAATAAAAAGGAAATTAATACGTATGCAATGCTACTGTCTGACGTAACTTTGAAGCAGTTTTGGGTAAATAAATAAAGTTTTCTTGTTCATTCATGTACCAATTGTTCTCCAAAACATCGCCACTACTTGCAAAAACAAAATATGGAATAAATTGAAAAGCGAGAAACAATAACTTTAATATAAGAACATAACGTAATAACAATAATAGACCGATTTTTTTTCATTTTTAATGGACAGGTCTTTAGTGATGGATTTGTATTTATTTTTAAAAAGGCTTGCAAAAGTTGATCCTCCTTTCATGTCAGGTCGACGTGGTACCGTTAGCTTACCAAGAGCCATAATTTTGATATGCGCAGAAGCCACACCGATAAATCAAGAAACGGTCTTATTGTCATCTGTTCTTGGCCATCTACATCAAACTAAATAGATTTTGGAGAATGTGGCCAAGTTTTATACTCACATATTTTATGAAAAGCTTTCAAAGTAAAGTCAAAAGTAGCATAGAGTTAGTTAAAGAGACAATACATACATTTCGCACGTACTGATCAAAGGTCCTCACCGCAGTCCTGCCGAGTAGCAGTGCGTCCATCTCACTCTCAGGTACCGGCACTACCGCCACCGTTGGCGCTGGACCACCTCTCACCGGAACGTTCATTTTGAAACTTATAGTTTCAATTTAAAGTTCAAAGTTTATACACTAAGTTAGAGAAGGGAGAAAAGGAGAATTTAAATCATCTCAGAATCAAATATGTTGAAGTCTACCGTCATGTTCATTTTATTGTTTTAAATATGTCCAAGTAATTAGCACTATTTTAATCTACTTTCTTTGAATACTACTAATTAATATAGATTCTCTTCTGGTTGACATTGGTTTTTTCGAGTAACATTACACTGAGTTATTTTTTATTTTTTTTTAAAGTAATAATTGAGATACAAAGTCTTTAATGTATTGAAATAATTTTATCTTCTTTTATAAAAACAAAAAATCACAAAAATCCTTTAGTTATAGTTTAGCACAGATATGCGCCATTCATCAGGTATATCTGACCACCAAATTTTTTCTAAATTTCACGTTTCTTCTAATAAATCTCTACGCTCTACGTAATATTTCTGATAAATGTCTAAATTACTATTTTATTTCATCTGGGATTATTATTCACATTTAACTATCTCGAATGAACTATATTTGACGAACACTTTTATCTTCAACGTCCATTTCTCGTTTCATTATCTCCGCTTCAATCGATCCCGTTGTTCCCTTTTCAGTCTTTACTGTATTTTTCAATTTGATAATTTATTTCTCTTATTACTGTATGGAATGAGTATTCACATTTGGTCCGTATCTGATATTAAGTTTTATCTAAATACGTTCACACTACTTTGGTATTGTGGAAAGGATTTTGTAAAATTAATGTTTGCAAATACTGAACTAAATTTGTCGTTATAGTGATTTCCAAGCTTTCCTGGCGTAAGAATAAAATTTAGTGAACCTTTTTCTGAATAGAAAAAATCATAGATTTATTAATATTTAACTCTCGTTTAATATTAAATCCTTTGATGAAATTTTCTTAACTTAACAACTTTATTGGAGCAGAAAACGTGAATACGCTTCACTACTTTTTAAGGGGTCAATTACCCTCAATTTACGCGTATGTAAATATGTCCACAATTCATATTAAAACAGTGTTTTAACAATAACAACTAAGAAGTTTGAAAACACAACGTGGAATCCGCAGTCCGCACACACGCCACTGCGGTGTGCAGATTTTGACCCAAACCCTTCTTATTCGAGAGCAAGCCAGTAATGGGCTGACGACGCGTTGAGATGAATGAAATAATAATAATCATCATCATCAGCAGGAGCAACCTATCAACGGCTCACTACTGATTACAGGTCTCCTTTGAAAGAAGGGTTATTGGCCAAAGACCACACTGGTCTAATGTTAGTTGGCAGACTTCACACACCTTTTAAGAACATTAGGGAGAACTCTCAGGTGTGCAGTTTTCACGATGTGTTTCTTCACCGTGGAAGCATGCGACCCCCCGAATACTAGGCTACTACTGCCACTTAGCTAGATCACTTCTTTGAAAACTATTGAATGCTGTTTACGTATAAACTAACGTCATGATGTTTCACATCACGAAATTGCTTGTATACTATAACTACATAAATATGCAGTAAGTTAGCAAAGTCATTTCAATTTTCAATACCCAAGAATGAAGTTTAATTAAATGAATAGTTTAATGAATTCAAAACAGCAAGGAGATTTTGCATAACAAACAGTTGATTGAGGCAGCTCCTGGGGTTTAGACGCGAAAACACTACAACTGAGTTAAACAATATCGGGTATTAGAGTCATAGAGTAATTAGGTCACGTGCCTCGTGGTGGCTTACGACATTGTTTGAGACAATTCAAACACAACTAACAATTTCTAATTAATTGATAGATTTTATTATAAACTAACAATTGCCCGTGACTTTGTCTGCGTGGAGTTAGGATTCGTAACAATCCCGCAGAAAAATAGCCTTTGCTACTATCCAGGTCCTCAACTGTAATATAAGCTATTAGGTCAATAAAGGTCGATCCGTAACTTTATTAAAATAATAATGTTGTTTATTTAACCAAAAATGAATAGAAACGAGTTATGGTATAACTATAATGGACTGTACTACACTAGCGGCACGCTATGATGGCCGGTTTGACACATTACAATAGTGATGTGGAATGTCAATTTATTCTCGAACAAAAAACAATTAAGTTTTGTTTTTGTACCTGATTAAATAGGTTTAATAAAACAAAAATGTATATGTTTATTTAATTTATTTGAACGAACTGAATATTTGAATGAAAATGAATATACATACTTTATATGCACACAAGAAACATATGAATACAAAAGATACCAAAAAAGGTGCCACAAAAGGCCATAATTAATCAGATTCGTCCATACTACTATTTTCACTGTCGTCACTGCTATCATCACCTACATTAATAATTATATGTTCGTTTTCTATAATATTATCTATTTTCACATCTCTTTCATAATCTTCCCTTATTAATTTAACAGTTCTATTCACAACCTTTTCCCAGTCTCCTTTAGTCACATGTTCACAAGCTTCTTCTAATAATTTTAGCATTTTTTTTGTGGTAAATGGGGGTTCTGTATTGTGTCTTGCAGCATATCCCTTAATTTGAGCCCACACCAACTCAATCGCATTATACTCACAATGGTAAGGCGGTAACCGTATAACTCTGTGCCCATGTTCTAATGCTATTTCGTCAATGACGTATCGGATCTTGGTTGGTTTGTTTTCTTTTAAAAGACGTACTAATTCCGCTTTTAACATAGTCATGTTTGCATCTACGCCATTTTTACGAAGCCATGCGACGATATCAGCTTTCTTTTGGGATTGGGCAGGTGGCTTGTCAATTTGCATCGAGTGGTATGGGGCGTTGTCCATAATTATAATAGATGGTTCAGGGAGGCTACACAACATTGAGGTAAACCATTCAGTAAACTTTTCTCCATTCATGTCTTCATGATAGTCTCCAGTGGTTTTTGACGCAAAAGCCATGAGAGAACCTTCGACAAACCCGTTGATGGTTCCGGCGTGACAAATTATAAGTCGCGATCCTTTTCCTACAGGAACTTTGGAAGTAGATGCTGCTGTGTCATCGTTCCAAGAACGGCCTACAGTATGGTTAGCATTAAGCCATGTTTCATCCAAGAACACAACATTTTGCCAATTTTTGATTTCTTTCACTTGCCGTAAAAAAGTATACCTTGCCATCGCTATATCAAATCTTTCCATCAATATTTTGCGTTTGTTACATTTTTTGTATCGAAATCCAATGGTCTTCAAAATCTTCGTTAAAGAACTTTCCCCACCGAAGAATAATCCAGCTTCCTTCAGTGAATGCACCAACTTTTTTCTTGTTGGATACTCCTTCTGTAAATAGTAGCCGTAAACATGTCTTCGGATAGCATCGGCATCAAAGCTATCGATGCCTACGACTGGTTTTGCTCGTTTTCTCTTTTTTGGTGTGTGAAGTTTATTTTCTTCTGTGCCAGTCTCGCCATATTTTTTTTTAGTTATCCGTCTAACAGTTCGTTGTCCAATATTAAGCGCATCAGCTACGCGTTCAACCACTGACGTTATAGGTAAAATTGGCCCTCCATTTTGAGCTTCACGATCGAAATAGTTACGAAGGCGTATTACGAACTCACGTGTCTGACTATTTAGAACAGTTCTCTGCGTGCGTTCGGTCATATCGACGAAATCCACAACAAAGGGCTTGAACAGAGTCCAAATTAACGAGCAAGGGTCAACAGTAATGCAGTATCAATATTTGAAATCCAAAGCCAGGTCAAAACTATATCACAATCGCATTGCACTGACAGTTTATACTTTTCGAAGCAACGTCAATTCGAAACTGCTTTGTTTTGCATTGAGCATTGACGCGAGTTTGCCGGAGGTAGTAGTTGTGCTAGCCAGCGATCCTATGTGACGATCGTATTAGATTCCATTTTTAAAAATTTTCAATTTAGAAAACCAAATGCCGAGTTGTGGTATATATCATATAAAAATAAAAATTTTACCTTTTGTATGAAACAGCTGATATTTTTTTGCGATTTCAGAGGTTTGTCCACATAGTGAAAATTGTTCATATTCACAAGTACATTCACCCCTTAAATGGTGCAAACTGATTTTTCTACACTTGTATACATTTTAGAAATCAATTTAATAAATAAATTTTGAGTCCTAAACCTAAAACTACATTCGATAAAATTTATGAATCTCTGCACATCACTATCGTCAATAAAGTAATACAATTATTTCCTTCAAAGTCGTTATCAATTAATACGGAACTTCATGAGCGGACAAACGTCAAACCGGCCATCATAGCGTGCCGCTAGTTTAGAACAAATTGCTATACGTGCCCTGGGGGCTTATAATCAGACAGAATATCTTAGTACCTGCTGTGAGATTTATACCCATGTAATTTAAAAAAATCGGCCAAGTGCGAGTCGGGCCTCGCTCTTTTAGGGTTCCGTTAAAAAAATTAAATTAAAATATTTCCATGTACCCATGGAAATATTTTAATTTAATTTTTTTAATTAAATTTAATTTTTATTATTTATTGTTATAGCGGCAATAGAAATACAAAATATGTGAAAATTTCAACTGTCTATCTATTACGGTTTACGAGATACAGGCCGCTGACAGACGGACGGACGGACAGCGGAGGCTTAGTAATAGGGTCCCGTTGGCACCCTTTGGGTACGGAACCCTAAAAACGCATCAGAATCGGCATAGTACGGATATATAGTATAAATAAAATGCACCCGCAGCTGCCTATTGCCATGTATGTTAAGAACTTGTACAGAAAACCGACTAAAACTCGGGTTTTGAGAAATATTATTTAAAACGCATAAATATACAAACAAATACACAACCTTTAATAGGACAAGATCATAATAAATAACAATTTTTCGCGAAAATCCGACGAGATAGCCAGGTGATTCGTGTTAATACAAGAAAGAAGGTTTAAATGCTCGTACGTACTTCTTTAATAAATTACCCCCTAGGCTGAACTCTAGCCTAGTTATTTGATTCCATTGGTCCCAGTCGCCACATTATTTCTGCTTTTTTCTGTTAGTCTATTGCTTTTCATTCTCAGTTACAATTACAGAAACACCATCCTGTAAAACTCTATTTTTTATACAGTTTCAGAAGCACATATAACAGAAGACTCGCACGTATCACAACTTTTATAAAGCCCGGCATCTCTCTGTCCTACTTTCACAAGTACAACCTTCCAAGATACTCGTACTAACTGATATTGCACTGCTATACCTATTCAGGTTCAGTTTGTATATACCTAGACACTATTTTTTATTCACAACAATATGTCTAGGGACCAAAGTAATAACTTCATAAGACCAAAATATAATGCCACCATAGCCCAACGGTTATAGATGCGGACCGAAAACAGAAAGGTAAACGGTTTAATCCCCACCTATGGCACTATTATCGTACCCAATCCTAACACAAATTATTAGTTATGTTCAGCATGTCAAAAAATTTATAATATCCAATACGCGTTTTGGTTTACACCAATGCGCAAGAAGCTTGGCTCTACATGAGATCTAATAACTTTCTGACAGTGCGAGCCATTGGTCTCGTCGTAACAACATTTTACATGAAAATGTGTTGGTGGGAATAAGACTTATTTAACGTTGGTGAAATTGGCTCTCAATCACTTCAAGAAAAACCTTTGCTAGGCAATTATTTTCTTTTTCGAAAGAAATCGACAAAGTTTGACAAGTTTGTCTATGAAGTTTATAAGAATGTAACTGACTTGGGACTTTATAAAATTAGGTACGAAGCGCTACTTGAAATGAAACGTTTACTTTGAACACGTATACAATATAGTTGTATAAGTGTAATTGGCGGCCCACTTCTGGGCGTGGGCTTCCTATAAGAATGAGAAGTGTTCACCGCGCACTAAGTGCCGATTGACAGACTTCACACAAATTTTTCAAAACACAACATTTTTTCACGATGTTCCTTCTTCGTTAAAGCAAGTGATATTGTAATTGCTTAAAACGCACATAACGCTGAAAAGCTAGAGGCGTGTCTGGAATTTGAATCCCGAACTCGCCGAAAAATAGGCCGATGTACTGTAGTAGTATCGTAACAACTTTACAGTGAAAATATTGTTAAAATCCGTTAAACAAAAACAAACCAAAACTGATTTTGATATAACTTGCGCGATAGAAAGAATATAATAATTATACAAAAAGTAAGATTTTGTCTCAACTGGTCTGATTATAATAATATTATACTCAAATTCTCATTGTACTGATTTATTTGATTTGAATACCTTCTCATTTAGCCTTAGCTTAAAACTAAAGCTAATAGGGTGTTAAACGCGCCCTATTCTGTGAAGAAACCCTCAACAAACACAATATTTCATAAAAATATAGAGCAATGCATAGAATTAGAATTGGTAGCCTAGTTCTACTAGATACCGCCCTTCCTACAAGCATAACCCCTAAAAGCCCTTCATATGCAGCAACGTAATTTCCTAGTTTGTTTGAAAACGTCAAACATTGGTTCTTCTTTCTTCTTCTTTGTCAACCAATAGACGTCCACCGCTGGACAAAGGTCTCTTGCATGGACTTCCACAGGTCTCGGTCTTGCGCCGCCTGAATCCAGCGGCTCCCTGCGACTCGTTTGATGTGGTCGGCCCACCTAGTGGGGGGTCTGCCAACACTTCGCTTCCCGGTGCGGGGTTGCCACTCCAGCACCTTGGGAACCCAACGACCATCAGCTCTTCGAACTATGTGCATACATTGGTTGCTACGAGATTATGTGGGTACGCCAGTTCAGGCGTACTATGAATAGCCGCAATCAATCGATACCAATCCATAGTCTATGAAGCAATGCAAATTTTATTTAAATTAATCAAAAATACATTAAAACTGCTAATAACAACTAACAAATCTATATTTATACAAAGACTTGTAATATATAAATGTAAATAATGTACATGACTAGAAAATCAATTTTAGTTTCTATAAATGGAGATAAAAAAATCACAAATTAACTTAATAGGCCTGTATCGCTTTAACTTAAGCTAATTTTCTTTGAAGAGGAAAGTCCTTGAAAATATCAAGGTGGAAGTTATGCTACACAATTACGGTAGTAAATATCATTCGTCTATGGCTACACACTAACTTTTATAGAAGTTTAACAGGAATAAAAAGAGAAATGGATTTTGTACTTATTCCAAATAAGTTTTAAGTAGAATAACTTACTGTACGAAAGTTGATCTATTAGCAATATAGGTATTTTGGAAATAATTTAGTTTTTAAATAATGGCAATTATTGGAATGGTAATTAATAGTTCAAGCTTATTTTAACTCGTATCTATTTTCATACACAAAAACTTTGCTTCTAATATATTATGTAGAAGCATCTATATTAATGAAAATAAATATGCAGAGTGATAATACATTTATCACTACGTTAAACTAAATAAAATTAATGGAATTATCCAAACCGTAAAATTTTATTGAGTTTACTGGTGTTTTTTATGATTTATGCATAGTTTAATGCGAATTTCTCCCATGATATATAATTTTAAAGTTATTTACTTACTTTAATATAACACAGTTACAAAATCAATCCACAATACCAAACATTGACACTACATCTAAGGGGTTGTATAGACCTAACAATCATCTAAAATAAAGCTTATCAAAATACGGAAACACTATGATGTCGCGGTCGCGAGCAAAGAGGGCGTGCGGAGACCTTCCCGCCGCCCGCCGACTGACGCGCGCCTCGTGCGTACCGTCAACAGAGAAAGTGATCAAATATTCAATGTTTTATTATTTATCTAACGTTTTTTAAACCATCTGGGTTCACACTGTGTCATTATTTTATCAATTGAGATTCATCCAGCACAAATAGTGCAGTACAATCTTGTGTGAACCCAGTATTTGGGTTATCGTAGACGTTGGTAGAGTTTCACAAAATTATTGCTTCACAAATATAATAGAAATTCTAATTCAAAATATAATTTCACGTAAGCTAACTTGTAGCTCGTTGTGCTGAGAAGAGCCGGCAAGAAATTCGGCAGTTGTTCTTTTCAGAACAAAAAAGTAACAATTTTAATATATGTATCTTATCTATCCTCTGGTCAGCTGAAGCAAAATTGTTTCCAAGCAACTATTTCATTAAGAAATTCACTAACTGTAAAAACTGTTGCTCAGATGTTGCGTCATTGAAGGAAAACCAACAAATCAACAAATAAACACACTTTCTCATTTACAATATGAGTAAGGATATGTAGAATGGCTAAGTGTGCTTTGTCCCAATTACTCAGTTATGAATTCGTGTTTTTCTATTACAAAGGAAGTGTATTCTACTTTCTATATATAATTACACACATACAATAAGTGTAATTATTTATTATTGGTGGTGAGTCCACCACAAGCAAACATTAACAAATTGTGCGCGCACTCGGTCGTGATGTTCGCGCACAACCGCGAACTCATGTCCATGCACAATTTATGCGGTGGACTAGCAACGACGCACACGCACACATTTAAACTTAAATATTTTACTACACACATCAAAAGTGTCTAGGGATCAAGCATTTTTATGCGGATTTCTTGAGATTGAGATGTGGCTTTGTAATAAATTTATGATTTTATAAATTTATATGGATCCTTTTTGGTGCATTTCATAATTTCATAATCAGCGATTAAAATCCTGCCAGGAAGTCCATCCTTATAGTGGTGGAACCATCATGGTATGGGCGGGTATTTGGATCGGCGGAAGAACTGAGTTGATTTGGATCGAGGCAACCTCAACGCTCAAATTTATGCTGAGACGATTGTATCAGACGTCATCGTTCCTCTACAAGTGCAAATCGGTCTCTTATTTCAGTTAATGCATGATAATGCACGACCGCACACCGCAAGAGTTGTAAGACAGACTCTCGCCGCAGCTAACATCAATGTCCTGCCCTGGCCTGCTCAGTCGCCAGACTTGAACCCGATTGAGCATGCATGGGATATGCTACAGAGAAGAGCTCTGCCGAATATGGAGGGTATCCAGTGGCAAGAAGACCTTTTTTTGTTGTTGCAACGAACATGGGCGGCCATTCCACAGCGTGATTTGGATGAACTCATTTTGAGTATGCCAAACCGATGTTCTTGTGTTGTTAGTGTTCGCGGTAGAAACACGGATTATTAATTGTATAAGTTACCCAATAAAATTTTAAAGAAAACTGTTATTTCAGTCTTTTTTTCGAACTTTAATGTTAGTGGTTCAAATGTCAAAAATCCCTTTATTAGGAAAATGGCAAATTTCTTTATTAATGCAAAGGTGACTTGGTTTATCGTTACTGTGACAAACGAAAACACTTTATTTGATGAATCCTTAAAGAAAATTTTAATTAATATCAATCAGGAGAAAAGTTATTGCAAAAATATATGTTGATCCCTAGACACTTTTGATGTGTGTAAATTAACTACTTTATTTCATTATGGATTGGACGATTGCTAAAACTGTAGAATTTATAATATGTCTGAAAGTCAGTCATTTTTCAAGTTATATCCATGAAACTTTGTATTTTGGCTTTCAATAAAACAAAAAAGTATAATATACTTATTTCACAGTTTTTGAAAATCCTCCCCTCAAAAAGGTTAAGTAGGGGTTGAATGTTTTTTGTTTGAAAGCAATACGTTTCCTGCCCGTCTATGCTAATGACTGAACGCTGAGTACTCTCGAGATGAACACTGAACATGTTCATTGTTCGTCTACAAAATATGTGCTGCACTGTACGCTTACAAAAGTTGCGCAAAGCTTTGCCGCTGGAAACAACAACTTTGATCTGCAGCTAATGTACGCGCACTGTTGGAGTTCGTCGCAAAATATCTGTCAACAAATGTGCTGCACATAGTTCTGGTGGAATCCCGCCTTTATATTGGAACGTAGTTTATCGCGCGGTGCGGAAGGGGACTAGACGGAAAAAATTAAGACTAAATTGAACCGACACTTAAATTGAACCGACACTTTTTTGAATGTGAATTTGGCATTGTGTTCAATATTTTCACACTACAATATTAGATCTCCGTAGCCTTGTAGTTTCTACAATTAACTTATAAGTTATAAAAAATTAGGGAAAAATTCCACATGTAGAAATTATTTAAAATAAAATTGAAAATAAAAAAATTCAGTCTGTTGAACTGGGATTCGAACCATCGACCTTTAACTGTTTAGCGACTGTAGAAACCACAAGGCTACGGAGATCTAATATTGTAGTGTGAAAATATTGAACACAATGCCAAATTCAATTCCTTCACTAATTATTCCTTCACTAATTAATCGAAAGGAACTTCGTTCCATCCGGGTGTCCCTTGACACGTCTCAATTAGTATTAATTCCGATTCTTATTACAATCTCAACATCTGTTTTTCCTGTTATATTTTACTGACACTGACACAGTGCTTGACACTAAACTATAACATAATTATAACACAAAGGCAAAGGTAGTATCGCGATTGTGAGCGTAGTCATTGCATAGTCATTGTCATATACCTACGTCTTACCTGCTTCGCTATATCCATGTAGTCGTAATTCCTATTTCCATGGCTATAATATCTCACCTAGAGCACGCGTCTATTTCCGTTTATGTCAATTGATAATTTAAAAAATATCCAGCGATAACTTCTTAAATAAATGTTAATTTTCATTAAGTATTTAAGAGAAAACACAAAGATCAATTTTTTTGTATAAAATAATAAATATTTATATAAATAATTCCCTTTATTAGACAGATAAAATGAAAAGGAACTTTTAGCCAAGATTTGCCTGACGCAATATCAATAAGTAATTGTAACAAGAATTTTCTTGTGATGAATTTTACGTACATAATAATTATCACATCAAAAGTAAATTAGTGCATTCTTTACGAGCCTACGCAATACCTATGTAATAACTCGTTTAGTAATAGAAAACATTTTCCTGTAAAAGCTGTCTGGATCCCTAATACAGAGGAAAAGGAAATTGATATACCTACAAAAGATACGAAATAGTTTATTTGGCCAACCTCCTTTGTGTTTGGTGGCTAATTTGCTATTGCAAGAATTAATGCAAATAGGTTTTAAGCTATTGCATAGCTTTTATTTCAAAGCCCGCGTTGAACTAGGACAAACAGTTTGAGCGCGGCGACCGAATCAAGAAATTCCGTAACAAAAATACACCTAACACCGTCGTTCAGTAAGCGTTCAACATTATAGAGGTTCACAAGTAGCTCTGTTCGGCGCAGTGGGCGAGCGGCCGCTTTCTTTATCGTATGTTGTATGATGTCGCAGGTTCGAATCTCACTCGCGAAGTAGTGACAGTGCGCTTTTCTTGTTTGTTTGTTTTTTAATTATTTTTTTGCATAATTTTTATTATGCAAAAAAAAATATTGCATAAATATTATATAATTGCATATTAGCTTTACCGCGGCAGTCCCCGAGTGCCACTTAATTTTTTTTTAAGTATTAGAATAATTATTCATATTATCTTAGCCTTTATTTCATTCCATTCGTTGCTTTTATTTCTCGTAAGTTTATTTATAACAAAAAATAAAAGTAAATAATTTTTTATTATTATTTTTGTACAAAAAACAGTTAAATGAAGTGAACAAGCGTACCTCAAAACGAATGGCAGAAGTGCCAAAAGAAGTATAATTTCTATTGCTAACTGTACTAGTGAATTTGCTACATAAGTTAGAGACCGCTAAGTTCATCTCTTTGCTGAAGTGTACACTCATTACCGCCATGTCGACACCTGTGCCCACACTAACCTGCCCCGAGCTAATATACACAACCAATAAATACAAGCACTAATTGAGTATAGGTACGTTTAGGACAAGGGTCCTTTGATGTAGTTTATCTTTTAACTGTCAAAAAACAATGGTAAAATAATTTCAGCAACAAACAACAAAGTTGTAAAGTTATTAATTCATTATTAAATGATTGTAGTATTATTTTCTTGTTAAACTACAGAATATTGTTACTCATTTATATTATGTAAGTTACAATTTTTAATGTTAAGCTATTTTTGAAATAGACCCCAGTTCAAAATAAGTCAAAGACTAGTACGCAAAACGACAAGTTTTTAAGTAAAATATAATAAAAAAGAGTCATGTGCTCAATGCTCAGTTAATAAAGTTCTTTTCTAAGATAAAGTTTTATTTTATTATTACCTAAAATCGTCTGAAAAAGATGAGACATTCATCCTTTTCAGACGATATTATACATTCATATTTATGAATAAAATGAAGAATAATGAAATCTAGAAAAAAGTAAATTAAAATTTAAACCTAAAACTTTTTTAAACTTTTTAGCATCACTCACAAAGTAACCTTTTGAAAAAAACATTAACCTTATGAAAAGAACAATTTATGTGGCAATTAGGCTAAATTTAGTAAATGACGTCACTGATGACGTTTAGTAGTGACTGAAGTCATTTTTTTCTTATTTACAAACAATAGTAAATTAGCTACACAAAATATCTAAATAAGATTCTCTGATTAAATATTTATCTAATAATATTTCTGTTTAATAAAGAAGTTTTACAAAGTTCAAAGCAATTGCTACGTACAAGCTACGAGCATGCTACGCGAGTTAATCTTGCAAAGAAACGTTAATTAGTTCGCCTTACCAAAGGTGAGAACTTGTTATAGTAGCATTGATGAAAATCGCAAAGTAAACTTGATGGAAATGCGTGGACGTTCCATAAATTTTGACAGGTGTCGGGATATGTATTTATTGATGAACTAGATGATGCCCGTGATTTCGTCCGCGTGGATTAAGGTTTTTTAATTCCCGCGGGAACACTTTAATTTTTCAGGATAATATGTATGATCTTATATCATTACGATGATATGCGTATGTGTGGATCCTGGGTATGAGCTATCTCTATTCCAAACTTCAGCCAAATCGGTTTATTCGTTGTCGCCTGAAGAAGTAACAAACATCCGTCCATCCACCCATCCTCACAAACTCTCGCATTTATAATATTAGTAGGATTAGCAGGATTGTGCAGACCCTTGATAGATCACGACTATAGTCTATTATATTGAGATTTATTAATGATGCTGTAAGTTAGGATGTTGAGTAAGCTCTACCAGGTTTGAAATATTAAGGCGATATCTTACGTATAGGCTCTTTAAAAATTTTCAACTGGGTCGAATCACTTCTCAACTTCTACGTGACTTACTTCAGACACAAGAGATCCTTGCCTTGGTGATAACTAAATTACAAGACGTTGCCTGTTGCCTTATCTGACCGAACAAAGCGCTTGTGCTGCGTCCGTCAATTTTCTGATGTTACTTCAACAGTAGGTACAAATAAGAAATGAAATGAAATGATGTTTAATATGTATAAATAAAAACACTCTTTCATTCGTTTGCCAACCATCTGCATAAATGTATGCTCATGCTGTCTTTAGCTCATAAAATATGGTAAAATTTTATTTAACTAGATAAAAAGAATGTCTCAACAAAATTTATTACAGTACGTCTTAAAAGTGAGTCTTACGATATTTGGATGCGCGAGACCTATTTTCTGCTAAATTCTGAAACTCACATGTGCAAAATAAATGAAAAATGCGCATGCAAAAATGAAAAATGCGGAACGGACATAATGCACACTTTAATATTATAAAGTTCGCGCCACGAAAGAAGTCCCGTAGAAGCAGTGCTAGTAGTCGTATGTTTATGCAATAATTATTGTATGTAAAATCTACTAGTTCCACCGCCGCGGGGCTTCTTTAGTCTTTACGTTCACTATCATTAAGATGACGCCTTGGACCAAAAAACACGAAAACGAGTACTTTTGAATGCGCAGTGTGAGTGCAACGAATGATATAATTAGAATTTTAAAAATATCGTAAAAAAGGAGAAAACCTGTATGATTTCTTAAATCGGACACAATTTTTAAAAATAGTCTGGCTTATTTTAAAAAAAAAGTACTAACTTCACACCAAAAAAGTTCAAATGCTTGGAATTTAGTCCAGTAAAAAGTTAAATGAAACCATGATCTGACCAGCTTTGGCGCAATGAGTAAAAATGTGTTCATTAATACTTAAATAATGATATTATAAAAGAAATTTTGATTTAAATTTAGGGGAAAGGGATGAAAAAAATAAAAAAAGGGTTGAAAAATGCCTTTTTTTTAAATAACTTAATAACGGTAGGAAAAAGAAAAAACAGTTTCAAGTAAAAGTAGTAGAGAAAAAAATTTTACACAAAAAAGTTCCACTTCATTTTTAGGGTTCCGTACCCAAAGGGTACGAACGGGACCCTATTACTAAGCCTACGCTGTCCGTCCGTCCATCCGTCCGTCCGTCCGTCCGTCCGTCCGTCCGTCCGTCTGTTAGCGGGCTGTATCTCGTAAACCGTAATAGATAGACAGATGAAATTTTCACATATTATGTATTTCTATTGCCGCTATAACAGCAAATAATAAAAATCAAATTAAATTAAAAAAATTAAATTAAAATATTTCCATGGGTACATGGAAATATTTTTATTTAATTTTTTTTTTAACGGAATCCTAAAAGAGCGAGGCCCGACTCGCACTTGGCCGATTTTTTTTTGTTATCTGCTTTAGTTTAGCTGCAAAAAATAAAAATTAAATTTGCTTTGTAATTAATTATAAAGATGTATAAAGGCGGGAAATATAGTGCCTATCTCAATTAATTAAGCTTTGAATAACGGTAGTACAGTCAAATTAATAAGGTATTTTTAGGGTTCCGTACCCAAAGAGTACCAACGGGACCCTATTACTAAGCCTACGCTGTCCGTCCGTCCGTCCGTCCGTCCGTCTGTCAGCGGGCTGTATCTCGGTAACCGTAATAGGTAGACAGTTGAAATTTTCACAGATTGTGTATTTCTATTGCCGCTACAACAACAAATAACTAGTGGTTCGCCCCGAACTGAGACCTCGCGGTAACGGTATCCCATGATTATTCATTCAATCGACACATGACGACCAAAACTGACATTATTATTATGCCCGTTTTCACCAAACATACCTCAATCATCCCCTATGTAGGAGTCTCTTTACGTAGGTAGCTCCAAAACACAATGCTAAGTCCTAACATCCGTCCCAATGTCCTTTTAGGTGTCCCGTACAGGATCGTGATAAAGAAGTTGACAGTAATCATCACCTAACTTATCATAGGTAGCCCGTAAAGGTTAGGGAACGTCAGTGAAAACATTGAATTATTATGTAGGTACTAACGAGTGAAAACGGGTTACGGGCATCTGTACAAATCGTCATCTATCGACGCGAATAGAAAATTTACAAAATGCAGCAATTAATAGTTTATTGAAGTTTGATATTTAACTAAAGAATAATTTTAATTGAATAATATGTTATTATATTATGTACCTAAATAATAATGCTCGACGCAAAACTGTTTATGGGATAGATCGTAGTCGTAACTCATAGTTCCATGGAATAGTTAATGACTGCGCCATCTATTAGCATTATTGTGAAGCTATGTGAAAATTACTGATGCTCATTAAAAATTAAATAATCTCGTTTCTTTATAATATTCATATAATTTTAGTATTTGTTGTTCAAGTACAGGATACAAGTGAAGTAAAAAAATAAGTACAGCTTGAAAATATATAGCCAATTTTCCAGAGAGCGTCTTCAAGCGAGCGTATTAAATCGCCACTTTAAGCCCCCCATTTCGTCAATTTTAGGAAAAAAATTAAAAAATAAATACGTTTGTACTCTGTTCCAAATTGTCTTTAAAATGATACACAGAAACTCTATGAATCGCAAAAAAAAAAATTTACTTCGCATTCGCTTCTATGAGAGCCCCCCTGAAATAAAGATTTTTATAACTTTTTAAGCCATTTTCGGCTGGAGGCCATCGGTTTACATATTATATCTAAATTTGAAGTAATTACGTTCAGTAATTCAAAAGTTATAAGGCTCTGACAGACGGACGGACGGACGGACGGACGGACAAGTGCAAATCGCTCTAGTAAACTCAGAGACCTCGCTTCGCTCGGTCAAAAATTAAATTAAATTAAAAAAATTAAATAAAATATTTCCATAGGTACATGGAAATATTTTTATGTATTTTTTTTTAACGGAACCCTAAAAGAGCGAGGCCCGACTCGCACTTGGCCAATTTTTTTGAAATAGAAGATACTTCCGAACATCATCCAACAGTTTTCAAAATCGGTCATCGTAGCTATTAAAACTCTAACCTGCATGATGTCAGATTTCAGATTGAAACTTTTTCGCTTTCTATATTAAAAAGTTAGACTTTAGACTGTTTGACTTTAATTTGTTTTTAACCAATTTAAAAAAAGGAGGAGGTTCTCAATTCGTCGGAATCCTTTTTTTTGTGTATGTTCACCGATTACTCGAAGACACCTGAACCGATTTGCAAAATTCTTTTTTTGTTTCAAAGGGTATACTTCCCAGGTGGTCCCATTTAAATTTTATCGAAATCGGTCGAACGCTTTTTACAATAACAACAATAAATTATATACTTTGTAGTGGCGCGGGCGTCTGAAGTCGGTTTTTTAAAAAGTATTTTTTAGTATAGATTATAGCGGCAGTGATCGGCCTAATTTTAGGCCTATATTTTACACACTTCTACTTAGAAGTGTGTACAATATAGGCTTAAAATTATACGCATAATATTGTGACTGGCAACTACGGAACCCTACACTGCGCGTGGCCCGACACGCAATTGGCCATTTATTATACTTTACAAATAAAACTACAAACATACTAGTTTCCAGAGTTACAAACAGAATTCGATAACATAATCAAATAAGAATCAAACTTCATTTGTGTGGGGCTCGCTCGCTGAGTCTTCTATTGCAAACTTCAAAAATCTAGATACTCTGATACAAAAATATGATTGAGTTGCACAGCACAAAACCTGACAATAGTTTGATGAAACGCATGACTTTTGTATACTTAGTTTTAAGCATGGACACGTCTCATATACTTAAAGTATTTTGATATGGTATGAAATTCGTATTTTGTCATACCTCCGTATTTTTCAGGTATTTTTCTAGCCGTAGTCAACCCAAGTCAACTGACTTGGGTTGACTACGGATCGAATTTTATATTACGCCTCATGCGTACTGCAAATTCACACTGCTGTGATTTTTAATTTCGTACAACTTGGCAAAAAAGTGTAGAAACTGAACTAATTGTTCTCTTTATTTTATATTACGCCTCCTGCGTACTGCAAATTCACACTGATGTGATTTTTAATTTCGTACAACTTGGCAAAAAAGTGTAGAAACTGAACTAATTGTTCTCTTTATTGACAGCACTATTATGTTGTCAAGTTTCATCGCCGAAGTGTTTTTTTTATTCGATGACAAGCTAGTCCTTGACTGCGATCTCACCTGATGGTAAGTGACGATGCAGTCTAAGATGGTAGCGGGCTAACTTCGAAGGGGTATGGCAGTGAATATTCAACCCATACCCCTAATTGGTTTCTACACGCCATCGTGCCGGAACGCTAAATCGCTTGGCGGCACGTCTTTGACAGTAGGGTGGTAACTAGCCACGGCCAAAGCCTCCCGCCAGACCAGACCAGAGACAATTCAGAAATTATAATTCCCAAATTGACCCCGCCGGGAATCGAACCCGAGACCTCCCAGTTATAAGACAACACAGCTCACCACTGAGCCAGGGAGGTCGTCAAATGTTATGTCAATGTTATGTTTTGAAATTCGTCAATATTTATTTGAATTCGTAAATACATACCTACGTATTAGTCTAGTCAACAAGTTCAAAAACGTGAAAAATAGAGATAAAGGTCCTAAAAATATGAGCGATGGCTCATTCGAGTCGGAATCACCTCTAGAAAAATGTTTTTGAAGGATTTTGGTGCAGGTAAAAAATTGCAATTGTTATTAACAAAATAAGATGAAAAAAAATGATTTAATAAAAAATTGGTTTAATGTAGTATACTGTATAAAGTCAAAATGTCATGATAAAAAATATGTTATAATAAAAAAAATAAAAAAAAATGATATTTCGTTTTTAGGGTTCCGTACCCAAAGGGTACCAACGGGACCCTATTACTAAGCCTACGCTGTCCGTCCGTCCGTCCGTCCGTCCGTCCGTCCGTCTGTCAGCGGGCTGTATCTCGTAAACCTTAATAGATAAACAGATGAAATTTTCACATATTATGTATTTCTATTGCCGCTATAACAACAAATAATAAAAATTAAATTAAATTAAAAAAATTAAATTAAAATGTTTCCATGGGTACATGAAAATATTTTAATTTAATTTTTTTAACGGAACCCTAAAAGAGCGAGGCCCGACTCGCACTTGGCCGATTTTTTGTTAATAACTCGAAAAATATTGACATTTAAGCAATTTTGAAAAAAGCTCGTTAAGAGGAGGAAATTTCCAATAAAAAAGTCCCAAGTCCCGGGATTCTATCTCCATTATTTATAATTTTAATTTGACGTTGAAATTAGGGCTCCGCGCGGCTGTTACAGCATGCGCGCGCCCCCGCTAAAGAGAGTTCAGCAATAAAAATATTTTTTTTATAACATAAGATGTGATTTTAAAAATTTGAAAAACTTCTAGTATCTTCTTAACACTTGAAAGAATCGAGCCCTGGAGAAACAAAAGTTTAACCACCATTTTTCAAAATGTTATTCAATTGTTAACTAACAAATTATTTCCCAATCTCCATTGTCATAAACAATGGGATGAAAGGTATAAATAATTGGCCTATATTTTTGTATCAGAGTATCTAGATTTTTGAAGTTTGCAATAGAAGACTCAGCGAGCGAATTGAGAACCTCCTCTTTTTTTAAAATTGGTTAAAAACAAATTAAAGTCAAACAGTCTAAAGTCTAACTTTTTAATATAGAAAGCGAAAAAGTTTCAATCTGAAATCTGACATCACGCAGGTTAGAGTTTTAATAGCTACGATGACCGATTTTGAAAACTGTTGGATAATGTTCGGAAGTATCTTCTATTTCGAAAAAATACCTTATTAATTTGACTGTACTACCGTTATTCAAAACTTAATTAATTGAGATAGGCACTATGTTTCCCGCCTTTATACATCTTTATAATTAATTACAAAGCAAATTTAATTTTTATTTTTTGCAGCTAAACTAAAGCAGATAACAAAAAAATGAAAAGGAACTTTTTTGTGTAGAATTTTTTTCTCTACAACTTTTACTTTAAACTTTTTTTTCTATTTCCTACCGTTATTAAGTTATTTAAAAAAAGGCATTTTTCAACCCCTTTTTTATTTTTTTCATCCCTTTCCCCTAAATTTAAATCAAAATTTCTTTCATAATATCTTTATTTAAGTATTAATGAACACATTTTTACTCATTGCGCCAAAACTGGTCAGATCATGGTTTCATTTAACTTTTTACTGGACTAATTATCAGCGACAACATCCTATTATTTTTTACGAATAAAATAGCCAGACCGCTATTCTATTTCATAGATCGAGAAGTTATTTTATTTAATGCTTATGTTATGAGTAATTACATAAAAATCCAGTAAAAGTCACCCGCTGGCACGGTCCGGTCGAGTGCGACGCGTACAAGTCAGGGTGAGCGGGGAGTGCGAGAGAGAGAGAGCGTTATTAGATTTTTTGAAACAATAGTTTATCAATGCGTCGCTTTAAGCAGGAATTTTCCAGAAATTTTGGTTGCCAGTCCATGAAAAAAACATAGTTCTACATTACATAAAGTTCAAACCATGGAACTAGGAATTACGTCATGGTTCCAACCAATTCATACTCAATCAAAAAAGTACCTAAAGACAGCGATATCTATATCCAGGATGCTTTCACTAAGTCCTTCATTAACCAAGTACGAAAGCAGAATCAAGGCGCTTGCTATTCGAACCGTTTTCAAACTGAAACTCTCAGGTTCGTATCTGAAACTGAATTATCTGCCACGGCCTGAAGTAACGCCCTCTTTGTGATTACTTGTGAATTTTTTTGCACAACAACAAGGGGTTTGAGAGTACCAACTCACATGAACAGATGGCGCTGGTCTTTTAAATTTACATGTCACAAAATAGCTCTGAAAAATAGTTTTACTTATTTAGAAGCTTCCACTGCACACAAATACTTAAATAAAATATTGCTATCCTTTAATAAAAGTGACAGTAGCTCTTACCTATTTACAAAATAATCCATAGGATATAATAGGAATTATATTAAAATTTGCAAAAGGGTTCTCGCCAGATTTTCCAAAATCAATTTCCACTGTCACAAGAGCTATTGCTGACGAAGTCGCAGGCAAAATCTAGTAAATAATACTATTATTGATAGGTACTTCTGTAATGAAAACGCTTAAAATAATACAGCGCTTTATCCACTTTTTCCTGCCAGACACGTGCCTCGTAACTTAGGATTTCATTACTTAAGACGCTAAACGGAAAATAAATTGTTTTGAATTTGGAGAGTACTTTATAAAAATAGGCGGGGCCAAAACCCATCCGCGGGGCGCACCTCCTTCACGTATTAAGAGGTCACGTAGATAAAATAGATGGCGCTGGTAAAAATAAATAACTTTCATTTTTATGTTTAATAATATTTGATATAGAAAAGCACTATTTTGTTTAAAAATATTTTTAATACATACCTACAAAATATATAAATACTCAATTTTTATCGTATACAGGAGACGGTTTATTAAAAGTAGGTATAATATTATTCTATTTGAAAATAGAAGGTATCAGCTTAATACACAATCTGGAAGATGAGAAATCTAAAGAATAACATAAGGTCACAAGTAAATTGGTTAACAATTACTATACCTACTTAATAAAATGAAGAGATCCGTAGGAGAACCAAAGTCACAGACATAGCTCAGCGAGTCACGAAACCATGCGAAACTGAAGTGGAAATGGGCAGGGCACATAGTTCGAAGAGCTGTTAGTCGTTGGGGTCCCAAGGTGCTGGAGTGGGGTGGAAACTCAGTGTTGGTCTGCCAACAACAACAAACAACAACCCCACTAGGTGGACCGACGCGTCAAGCGAGTCGCAGGGAGCCGCTGGATTCAAGCGGCGCAAGACCGAAGACTTATTTGGGTATCATTAAAGCAAGAGTGAATAGGCATCTTCTAGGCAAACGCGTTCCACCTTAGGCCACATCATCACTTTCCATCAGGTATGATAGTGGTCAAGCGTGTGCCTATAATAATGTATAAAAAAAAAAAAAAAGCCATACTGAAATTCTTTTTTATTGCATCGATGTAATTCAAAATCGATATTTAGGGTCCCCTAGCGTCAAAAAAGACGAAGTGGTTGCCAAAATTTTAATCGTTCGTTTTTTACGATATCGACGGCAGAAAGCGGAACTGGCGTATCTCAAAAAATCCAGTTTTACACCAGAGCCAAAAAACTATTTGAAAAAATCATAACTCGTAAATTAATAAAGATAGAATGTTTAAATTTGCAAGAAATTTCTATGAATCTAAACGTTATTTGATACAGTTATTAGGAATGTCCTAAAGTTACTGCTTCATTGATTTTTTACGAGTTACAGCAGTTGATATTTAAATATCGAGCAGCGGAAAAGCTGTAACTGTAAGGTGAAATGTATGACCAATTAAAATAAGTAGATACAAGTTTTCGTGCTACGATCTGCTGTATCTCAAATATTCTGCTATTCGAAACATGGCCATTTTGATGTATGTGATTTTAATTAAATAAGTTTATAAAAATAAAATGTTTGATTTACATTCTGAATAATAAATTATCTATAAGTACATGATATCTATATATATAAAAGAAAGTGGTGTTAGTTACACTATTTATAACTCAAGAACGGATGAACCGATTTGGCTGAAAATTGATGGAGGGGTAGCTTAGAACCAGGAGACGGACATAGGATACTTTAAAAAAAAAAACAGAACAGCGTATTGATGCGATTTTTTGCATGGGTATAGTAATGGATGTAGTAGTGGTTCCTCAGACCGGGAGAGCTACTTTTTATCTCGGATAATAAAAGAGTTCCCGCGGGATTTTTAAAAACTTATTCCATGCGGACGAAGTCGCGGGCATCAGCTAGTATTATAATAAAACTGTAACTGATCGTTGTCTGTACAGTGAAGATATATGAGAAAAACTTATTAGGGGCCTTTATCAACAGAACAGAATCCAAAACAATGATTGTTAGAATTTTTGTCTGTATGTCTTTGCGTTAGTGCGCACTAATCTCGGAAACGGCTACGGTGTTGTGGTAAGCTTCACTTCAAACTCAGTGTTTGTTTTACTTCAATATAGTTCATAAATAAAAAAGTTATGTCAATTTAAAGAATCACGTCGAACATTTAACTGTTCAGTTAAAGAATCACGTTGAACATTTGTCATCATTTGTTGAACGTTGACGCTTTTTTGGCTCTTAACATTAATAAAATTAATATCTATCTATCTATCTTTTATTCTCCAGTGACACAATTGCCCCTGATACAGCGGAGACTCTGGAAGCACTGCGTTCTAAACACCCATCCCCTTCTCCTGATTCCTCTTTTCCAGACCCACCGACAAATAGCGATTTTATTTTTCAGGCCACTACTAATGACGTGCTGGGAGCTCTGATGTCTTTCAGAAGTGGTTCCGCTGCAGGGCTCGATGGTTTGTCACCACAGCACTTTAAAGACTTAGTTTGTGGTGCAAACGTTGACGTAGGTGGTACCCTTCTGAAATCGATCACTGATCTGGTGAACCTGATGCTATCTGGACGAGTACCCCATGAAATAACTAAAACCTTATATGGAGCAAATTTATGTGCCCTAAAAAAAAAGGATGGTGGTATTCGTCCCATAGCAGTGGGTTCAACGATTCGGCGCGTCGTTTCCAAAATTTGCTGTAAAAAAATTCTTCCTTTAATATCTTCTAATTTTGTCCCAATTCAGTTAGGCTTTGGGGTAAAGGGGGGATGCGAAGCAGCTGTTCACGCTGCTCGCACATTTCTCCTTAACTCCCGGGAGGAGGTACTCCTTAAAATTGATGTGAAGAATGCCTTCAATTCAGTGGATCGGGGGGTCCTCCTCTCAGAAGTAAAAAATAAATTTCCACAGTTTTTCCCATACTTGGCGCAGTGCTACCGGGAACCTTCAAAGCTCGTACACAAAAAGAATGTTCTGAGCTCCGCTGTCGGCTGTCAGCAGGGGGATCCGCTTGGACCAGTTATTTTTAGTTTAGCCATACACCCTATAATTTCGGTTCTAAATTCCAAATTCAATGTTTGGTATTTGGATGATGGAACCTTGGGCGGCGAAGTGAGTTCGGTTTTGAAGGATTTAGAAATAATTATATCAAAATTTAAAACTATTGGCTTGGAACTTAATTTTGATAAATGTGAAATTTATATTCCAAATTCTTTTTCGGCCGAATCCAAACTGCACATATTAAATAAAATCAATATTTTAGCTCCGGGTATTAAAATTTTAAACGATGAGTCACTTCGCCTCTTAGGAGCACCTGTTTTAGAGGCCTCAGTTCCTCAATTTTTTACTGACTTAATTTCTAAATTCAAAAACACTTCCCATCATCTGTTAGATATTAATCCTCATATGGCAATGACAATCATTCGATTCTGCTTATTTGTTCCAAAATTTACTTATTTCGTTAGATGTTCACCTCTTTGGAAATTTAATAATTTATTGGAAAATTTGGATAATTTTATACAAAATATTCTATCTGAAATCTTAAATTGTCCGATAGATGATCAAGTATGGGCCCAGGCTTCTCTTCCGATCAGGTATGGAGGTCTGGGAATCCGCAAAATTTCTAGTGTCTCTCTGCCAGCTTTTCTTTCCTCTGCTTATAGTACACACACACTCTCTTTGGAAAAATGATATCCCAGTCTTTGGGATCAATTGAGGTGTCGTACTTGGCAGAGGCAAGAAATGGTTGGTCAGCGATTAGCCCAAATCAATTGCCGGTTTCTCTTCCTTCCCAGAGACAGTGGGATGACATTATTTGTAACTAGTGGTTCGCCCCGAACTGAGACCTCGCGGTAACGGTATCCCATGATTATTCATTCAATCGATACATGATAACCAAAACTGACATTATTATTATGCCCGTTTTCACCAAACATACCTAAATCATCCCCTAAGTAGGAGTCTCTTAACGTAGGTAGCTCCTAAATACAATCCTAAGTCCTAACATCCGTCCCAATATCCTTTTAGGTGTCCCGTACAGGATCGTGATAAATAAGTTGACAGAAAACATCAATCACCTAACTTATAGGTAGCCCGTAAAGGTTAGGGAACGTTAGTGAAAACATTGAATTATTTATCAAACATTGAATTTAACTCGTAGTTCCATGGGAATAGTTACTGACTGCGCCATCTATTAGCATTATTGTGAAGCTATGTTGATGCTATATGAATTACTGACGCCCATTAAAAATTAAATAATCTCGTTTCTTTATAATATTCATATAATTTTAGTATTTGTTGTTCAAGTACAGGATATAAGTGACCTAAAAACATAAAATCAGTTTGAAAATCCATAGCGGATTTTTCTAGAGAGCGTCTTCAAGCGAGCGTATAAAATCGCCACTTTGAAAGCCCCCCATTTCGTCAATTTTAAGGGAAAAATTAAAAAAAAAATATTTTTGTACTCAGTTCAAAATTATCTTTAAAATGATACGTAACAATTTTATGTAACGCGATTTTTTTTTTTACTTCGCATTCGCTTCTATGAGAGCCCCCCTGAAATAAAGATTTTTATAACTTTTTAAGCCATTTTCGGCTGGAGGCCATCGGTTTACATATTATATCTAAATTTGAAGTAATTACGTTCAGTAATTCAAAAGTTATAAGGCTCTGACAGACGGACGGACGGACGGACGGACGGACGGACAAGTGCAAATCGCCCTAGTTAACTCAAAGACCTTCGCTTCGCTCGGTCGAAAACTTTTGACGCAATGTTAATGCAAGCAAATTCCAAAGACCGTGCTCGTCTTCTCGCTGTCTCTGCGAAAGAATCCGGACACTGGCTCCATGCTATCCCTTCTGCTAATCTGGGCACTCTTTTAAACCACTCCACTCTTGCAGTGGTAGTTGGTCTTAGGCTTGGCGCCAAAATAACCCAGCCTCACCGTTGCCACTGCGGTGACCACGTCGACGCTTACGGTCATCACGGGCTCTCCTGTTCGAAGAGCGCTGGTCGTTTCTCCCGCCACAATGCCCTCAACGACATCATCCGCAGGTCTCTTGCTACTGCTCACGTGCCAGCTGTATTAGAACCTATTGGTTTGGCACGTAGTGATGGCAAGAGACCTGATGGTATGACGCTTGTTCCTTGGAGGACAGGGAGGTCGCTTGTGTGGGATGCCATCTGTGTAGATACTCTAGCTGCTTCCCACATCCATGCGACCTCCTCTGTGGCGGGTGCAGCGGCTACTAGCGCCGAACAGGCTAAGAGGCGCAAATATGAGAAACTTGACAGTGGTTTCATATTTGCGCCTTTTGGTGTAGAGACCCTGGGGCCGTGGGGCCCGGAGGCTCGCGCACTTTTTTTAGAGATATCAAAAAAGGTGATCGAGTCTACCGGGGATCCAAGAGCTGGCAGCTACCTTGGCCAAAGGATTAGCCTGGCCATCCAAAGAGGTAATGCTGCCAGCATCTTGGGTACTATGCCACACTGCGGTGGCTTGGATGGGGTTTTAGATTTTAATTAGTTTTTATTTTAGTTTTAATTTTAGAATTAAATTTAGGTTTATAGTATTGTATATATGAAATATTCTATCTATAATATAATAAAAAATATTATTTGCTAATTGAATAACATAATTAGTAATAGACAAAATAAGAATAACTGACGCAAAACTGTATTTACAATATTAAAGACAGCGCCATCTATTAATATCTACGTGTTTCAGTGTTTAAGATAATTCTATCCTTATGGGGGTGAAAAGAGTAATGAAAGTTTGTAAGTGAGTTCGGTAATTTTTGGAGTATGATGCGTGAATCTTTATTAACGGGTGTCTATTTGGTAATAATAAAGCACTTGGACTAGCCTTTTTAAATACTTTACCCATATGGGAGTGAAAAGGGTATGAAAGTTTGTACAGAAGTGCGTCATTTTTGAAGTGAAATGCATGAAACTTTATTTATATGCGTTTAATGCATCTCGTCTATAATAATAAATAAGTAATAATTTTGCTTTTAAGGGGATGAAAAGGGGGATGAAACATTTATGTGAGTTTGGTCATTTTTTAAACGAAATGCATAAACTTAAAAAGCCATCAAGCGATTTCAAATATTCTACCTTTACGGGTGAAAAAGGGGATTAATTTGGTATGTAATGATGATGAAGTTTCGAAGTGAAATGCATGATACTATATTTTTAGGCGTCTTAAGAAAATGATGGAAAAGGGGATGAAACTTTGCATTGAAATCCATAATTTTTGAAATGAAAAAATATTTATATAAAACATCACTCACTTTCTTTACTGTGTACCTACCTAATGTTTCTTAACAATCAAGATAGGTACGTAAAATATAAGCAGGTAAGGTTGTAAACTTTACTTGCTTATTAGATATAGTAGGTATGGTAAATATACAGACTTCCAATTAACTAAAAAGTAACATTTAACTAAAAATAGGTTAAATTTTAATATTCTTTTACTTACCCGAACTCCTGAAGTATAATAATTAATTTTAAACACGTAAATAAAACGTAAACGATAAGTTAACAATCTTTTAAAATAATATTTTTGTTAACAACAAATACGCTTTCTCACTATCGGCGCTTACGCATCAGATGCCGCGCGATCAGAATGGCGTATATAGCAAACACCTCGGGATTGGAGGGGTGCGGGTCTATCTAGAGTGGCGTATTGATTACTCATCACAAAACAATACTCTAATATTATGGTGTAAGTAAGATATTTGCTCTTAAATTAAATGTTTGAAATGTAGTAACTGTTTGATAAACACTCACCACTTCAAAGCATATTGCTGTATCCTTGTCAACGTAAAATTTTGGGGCGGCTGAAATGCTGTATCTCTTTTGAAATCAATGTCCGTCAGGGTAAAATAATGGTGTAACTGTTATTTATGTTGGACGTGTTGTCGTATCTATTTTATTTTCAAAAATAGCGATTTTTCCTCTATTTACAGCAATTTGTCATGTAAGCAGTACCAAAACTAGAAAAAATTCAATGGCGTATCATTAAATTTTTTCATCGTAGAAAGACGAGACATATACCATTCGACGCGGCTTTTTTCGCTTATCAACAATATAGTAAAAAAAGTCATTTAGCTCAAATTTTGAGATACGACATTTCCGCTTTCTGCCGTCGATATATAAAAGAAAGTGGTGTTAGTTACACTATTTATAACTCAAGAACGGATGAACCGATTTGGCTGAAAATTGGTGGAGACGTAGCTTAGAACCAGGAGACGGACATAGGATACTTTTTATCCCGTTCGACCGCGTTTCCGTCATGTCACTATAAAACGTGGTATAACAAAAACGCATCTGACAAAACGCAAATGACAGTGGAATAACAAAACGTAAATTGCAGCTAAACGTAATTTTGTCTTTGGTTAGGTATGGTAAAAATGACAATTATAAAAATGATAGCTAAAAGTAATTGATAATATCATCAGTAATATGTTTTCTCTTTTAATCATCATTAACAATGCTGCGAGTGATATTATAAATGCGAAAGTGTGTTTGTTTGTTGGTTTGTCCGTCAATCACGCTGCAACAAAGCTACGGATTGATGTGATTTTTTGGATAGGTATAGTTGAGAATGGAGGGTGACAGGCATCCCGGAAAATCAAAGAGTTCCTGCCTGATTTTAAAAACTAAATCCACGCGAACGAAGTCGCGGGCATCAGCTAGTAACAAATAAATTCAATATGGTGCTGATTTTTTAAAATTTTGGAAACCTAATACAAAACCCTAATTACCTTATACAAAATATTATATACTATGAGTCATTAGAGTTAATATTATTAATAAAATTATTGTTTTATGATAATAAATAAAAAAGTATTAATTTTATTTTTATATAATACTAGCTGATGCCCGCGACTTCGTTCGCGTGGATGTAGTTTTTAAAATCCCGCGGGAACTCTTTGATTTTCCGGGATGCCTGTCACCCTCCAGGTTCTCAACTATACCTATCCAAAAAATCACGTCAATCCGTAGCTTTGTTGCAGCGTGATTGACGAACAAACCAACAAAAAAACACACTTTCGCATTTATAATATTACTGGCGGCATTGTTAATGATGATTCAAAGAGAAAACATATTACTGATGATATTATCAATTACGTTTAGCTATCATTTTTATAATTGTCAAATTTTTTACCATACTTAACCAAAGACAAAATTACGTTTAGCTGTCATTTAAGTTTTTCTTATTCCACTGTCATTTGCGTATTGTTATTCCATGTCAGATGCGTTTATGTTATAGGTTTTATAGTGACTTGACGGAAACGCGGTCGAACGGGATAAAAAGTATCCTATGTCCGTCTCCTGGTTCTAAGCTACCTCTCCACCAATTTTCAGCCAAATTGGTTCATCCGTTCTTGAGTTATAAATAGTGTAACTAACACCACTTTCTTTTATATATATAGATTTAAAAAAATAATAATGACATAATTGTCCCCATTTTATTGGACCTACTTGTACCTGGTATTATTACGCACGCTCAGTAATCCACGCCGCGCATGCGCGGCACTCATGTCACGCACACTGGCATATTTTCATTGGCCTGTTTTTAGGGTTCCGTACCCAAAGGGTGCCAACGGGACCCTATTACTAAGCCTCTGCTGTCCGTCCGTCTGTCAGCGGAATGTATTTCGTAAACCGTAATAGATAGACAGTTGAAATTTTCACATATTTTGTATTTCTATTGCCGCTATAACAACAAATAATAAAAATTAAATTAAATTAAAAAAATTGAATTAAAATATTTCCATCATGGAAATATTTTAATTTAATTTTTTTAACGGAACCCTAAAAGAGCGAGGCCCGACTCGCACTTGGCCGATTCTTTTCGTTCTTTACACTAGCGGCACGCTATGATGGCCGGTTTGACGTTTGTCCGCTCATGAAGTTCCGTATTAATTGATAACGACTTTGAAGGAAATAATTGTATTACTTTATTGACGATAGTGATGTGCAGAGATTCATAAATTTTATCGAATGTAGTTTTAGGTTTAGGACTCAAAATTTATTTATTAAATTGATTTCTAAAATGTATACAAGTGTAGAAAAATCAGTTTGCACCATTTAAGGGGTGAATGTACTTGTGAATATGAACAATTTTCACTATGTGGACAAACCTCTGAAATCGCAAAAAAATATCAGCTGTTTCATACAAAAGGTAAAATTTTTATTTTTATATGATATATACCACAACTCGGCATTTGGTTTTCTAAATTGAAAATTTTTTAAAATGGAATCTAATACGATCGTCACATAGGATCGCTGGCTAGCACAACTACTACCTCCGGCAAACTCGCGTCAATGCTCAATGCAAAACAAAGCAGTTTCGAATTGACGTTGCTTCGAAAAGTATAAACTGTCAGTGCAATGCGATTGTGATATAGTTTTGACCTGGCTTTGGATTTCAAATATTGATACTGCATTACTGTTGACCCTTGCTCGTTAATTTGGACTCTGTTCAAGCCCTTTGTTGTGGATTTCGTCGATATGACCGAACGTACGCAGAGAACTGTTCTAAATAGTCAGACACGTGAGTTCGTAATACGCCTTCGTAACTATTTCGATCGTGAAGCTCAAAATGGAGGGCCAATTTTACCTATAACGTCAGTGGTTGAACGCGTAGCTGATGCGCTTAATATTGGACAACGAACTGTTAGACGGATAACTAAAAAAAAATATGGTGAGACTGGCACAGAAGAAAATAAACTTCACACACCAAAAAAGAGAAAACGAGCAAAACCAGTCGTAGGCATCGATAGCTTTGATGCCGATGCTATCCGAAGACATGTTTACGGCTACTATTTACAGAAGGAGTATCCAACAAGAAAAAAGTTGGTGCATTCACTGAAGGAAGCTGGATTATTCTTCGGTGGGGAAAGTTCTTTAACGAAGATTTTGAAGACCATTGGATTTCGATACAAAAAATGTAACAAACGCAAAATATTGATGGAAAGATTTGATATAGCGATGGCAAGGTATACTTTTTTACGGCAAGTGAAAGAAATCAAAAATTGGCAAAATGTTGTGTTCTTGGATGAAACATGGCTTAATGCTAACCATACTGTAGGCCGTTCTTGGAACGATGACACAGCAGCATCTACTTCCAAAGTTCCTGTAGGAAAAGGATCGCGACTTATAATTTGTCACGCCGGAACCATCAACGGGTTTGTCGAAGGTTCTCTCATGGCTTTTGCGTCAAAAACCACTGGAGACTATCATGAAGACATGAATGGAGAAAAGTTTACTGAATGGTTTACCTCAATGTTGTGTAGCCTCCCTGAACCATCTATTATAATTATGGACAACGCCCCATACCACTCGATGCAAATTGACAAGCCACCTGCCCAATCCCAAAAGAAAGCTGATATCGTCGCATGGCTTCGTAAAAATGGCGTAGATGCAAACATGAATATGTTAAAAGCGGAATTAGTACGTCTTTTAAAAGAAAACAAACCAACCAAGATCCGATACGTCATTGACGAAATAGCATTAGAACATGGGCACAGAGTTATACGGTTACCGCCTTACCATTGTGAGTATAATGCGATTGAGTTGGTGTGGGCTCAAATTAAGGGATATGCTGCAAGACACAATACAGAACCCCCATTTACCACAAAAAAAATGCTAAAATTATTAGAAGAAGCTTGTGAACATGTGACTAAAGGAGACTGGGAAAAGGTTGTGAATAGAACTGTTAAATTAATAAGGGAAGATTATGAAAGAGATGTGAAAATAGATAATATTATAGAAAACGAACATATAATTATTAATGTAGGTGATGATAGCAGTGACGACAGTGAAAATAGTAGTATGGACGAATCTGATTAATTATGGCCTTTTGTGGCACCTTTTTTGGTATCTTTTGTATTCATATGTTTCTTGTGTGCATATAAAGTATGTATATTCATTTTCATTCAAATATTCAGTTCGTTCAAATAAATTAAATAAACATATACATTTTTGTTTTATTAAACCTATTTAATCAGGTACAAAAACAAAACTTAATTGTTTTTTGTTCGAGAATAAATTGACATTCCACATCACTATTGTAATGTGTCAAACCGGCCATCATAGCGTGCCGCTAGTGTAGTAGCGCGACACACCTTCTAGACTAAGTATTCACATAGAGTACCATATTTACTTTCATAATATGCATTTAGTTATATAAACCTGTTATCTTGACATTACAAGCAGAAACT
Organism: Oeneis ivallda; assembly: GCA_029955525.1. Taxonomy (NCBI): domain Eukaryota; kingdom Metazoa; phylum Arthropoda; class Insecta; order Lepidoptera; family Nymphalidae; genus Oeneis; species Oeneis ivallda. The sequence goes on from JARPMR010000007.1 coordinate 14,515,906, forward strand.
TCAATTTTATTTTATTATGGTAAATAAAAAAACAAACAAAGACATAATCTGAAGTCAGAATTCGAACCCTGAACAATTGGATTCACTCCGTCACCCTCGCCACCACACTAGACACTCTACGGAGAAGTCTGTGAAATAATCGAAGGCATCACGCAAATCATATTTCCGTCGAACTTTTTAACAAACCTTTTTTATATCATGTTGCTTAGTCGTTTAGTCAATGACCAATAGATGGCGTTGCTCTTTCTCGTAAAGTTTTACGATAAAAGTCTCGTATTTTATTTTTTGGTCGCCGAGTAGTTACATCCTGCTATTTTCAAGCGCCATCAAGGCATTTTTAATTTTTTCCTATCCGAAAAAAAATACAATATATTATCCTGGCAAATCCGGACACACGTCCAACGCTGGCAATAGCCTTCAGTTAACTGGTTAAAAATGGGCGGGTTGTACGATAGTGATGGGACTATATACTTTGCAGTGCTAGGAAAGAGATGGAAGTTATAGATTCAGGGGGCGGGAATTGAAAAAATCTTTAATAAGTGTTAAATTGATTAAAAAAAATTATGAATGCTAATAATCAAAGAATAGTTCAAACCGCTTTTAGTAAATATTTATATCAACACAAATAAAAAAAATAGCAGGAAAAAAACCTACCGTTTCCGATTAAAACGAAAAAAAAGGAGATTATTGGAGCAAAGTTTGGGAAAACTTTCTATCGAGAATTTTTTTTCCAATCGTGTTTCTACCTCAAAGTAAATTTAGATAAGAGACCCAGATTACATATTACTTTGAAATTATTCAAATTGAACTTATAGTTTTCCTCACAAAGCTCACCAAAAATCGCCTGTCGCATGCCTTTACCACCTTAAGGAAATAAAGTTTTAGTGGAGGTTTTGTGGGAAATAACTTTTTACAGGTTTTCATATTGTTTAAAAATAATATCGCAGGAAAAAGACGACTCTGAAACCCTTTTAATAGTCCAATAACATGCTTTTAAAAGCTGTGAAACTTTCTCCGAGACGCCAAATCTAAGCCATAAAGTAACAATGTAATGTTCTAGTATCCTCGAAAATAGACCTATCAATTTGACTTGGTATATTAATGTTGATGTGTTATTATTATTGACGGCTTCCGTCTATTAACTGTATCTATCTATTAGTTGGTTATTTGATTTTGAGTATCAAGTTAAAACACTGAACCAATTAGGTAATTGGATAGGAATCTTGTAACTAAAAATTATGTAGACAATATCAGTTGGAGTAGGTATCTAAACGCTGAAACGTCAATAAATCTAATTAAACCTAATAAAACCTAATAGGCAGATAGAATAAACGCTCTTACAAATAGATTTTTATTAAAGGCAGAAAGAGAAAATCGAAATTCATTTATCTCATGTAGCTAACCTACATGTGGCTGTGGCTCTTATGACAAGTCAAAACTCTACCACCGGCACGAAATTGACGGCAGATTTTGCTAAGAAGAGCCGGCAAGAAACTCAGCATTTGCTCTATTTAACCCATCCAGATCATTTTACTTCTTTCTAAACTGGAAAGCTGTTGCAGATCATATTGAGTATATAATGAAGGAAAAAAAGGAAGAAGAAAAAAGAAGACTGAAAAGGGCGTCAAAAAGACACTAGTGTTGACGTGTTTTAGACCGCAAGGCGGATGAACGGTCAACAGGGAGACAGTAGGGGTTTTAGCAAGGTTAGAGTCCACTATTAACCAAGTGGGAATCCATGATTTATTTCCCTACTATATAAAAAAAGATCGTCTTTCTTCAATCCATTCTACTTTGGCAAGATTAGTTTGCACAACTTGGTAGACTATTAATAAAGTAATTATGTAATGGACAACTTTCTTACCTCAGCTGTAATTTTATAGTTGCCCTTCGCCTTGCCATGCTCCGGTGAATGCCGTAGGTCCTTTGTGTCGATCTGTACGTTTGTTTGCATATTGGATGTCGTTCAGTTCTCCATTCGCAGTCGGTTAACTTCCCATTACACTAATAGATGATTAAGAACTTGTTTTCGCAAATGTAGTGAAGTTTTAATATAGATAATTTTAAGCGTACACATGGTTGCCTTCTTCAGCAAGTTCAAACACGACAGAAATTCTTCACTAAGATATTATTATTATTCTCATAATATGGGCAATTTTTTGTTTCGCAAAATAAATTTTTCTATTTCAGAAATTGTTACTAATAAATTATTTGATTTAGAAACTCTTTTCTTCTAAATTGTACACACGAAACTTGCTGTATAACTTTTCTTTACGACTTCACAAATTTATTTAGTAACTTTAACGTTTCGTTTGCAAACTAAGTTTCGTACAAAATGTAGCACGTGAACTAAGTTAATAAATAAATTCTTTCACATTTATTAATTAGACTAGGAAAGAGCTTATGGTTATGTTAATTTATACCTACTCAGTAAATAAGTACACCATAATTATCCATCCCGGGTATTTTTGATAAGTACTATTTTAAATGAATGACAAATCTTAAATCATAATGAATAAGGCTTAGATTATATTTTTCTGAGAGATATAACAACTTGGATCCCAGTTTTCGTCAGCAACTGAAACAAAGAAAATAAACAGATCATAAATTGAGTATCCTTACCTACTTAGTTAGAGCTTCGTATGAACGCAAAAGCAGTGAGAGTAGAATCTACCAATATAACTTGTGCTTTGGAATGTTGGTTACTAACTGATGCCCGCGACTTCGTCCGCGTGGTTCTATATATTTTGGCTCCCGCGGGGATTCGTTAATATTCCGGAATTAAAAGTAGTTTATGTCACTCTCCAGGTTTTCAAATACCTATACCCGTGCAAAAAATTACTTCGATCGGTAGCTCAGTTGCGCGCTATCGAAGAACTAACCAACAAACAAACACACTTTCGCATTTAACATATTAATAAGGATTACGGTCTCATTCTGTGTAGCTATTATACTCCACCATATGTGCTCCATGTAGCGTTCTTTTTTTTTCAAAACTGAGAATTTGCCAAAGGAAAGAGTATGACGCTGATATTCGTGTGCGCAAATTTTTCCCTAAAAATCTACTGTTTGTGGCTCTCAAGTGCATCTATTTGCTTTAAATCTATTAAAAATAGCCATTATTTTGTATAGAGATCATATAACTCGCGAGACGAATCAAGTATCTTACGCGAAAAGTGCGCAACGAACGCGCAGGAAATAAATATTTTCAATAGATAAAATTATGCGAATCGAAGCTAACAGGTGTGATCTTATTCCATAGTTCGAAATTACCAAATAAAAATTTCCTTTGAAAAATTACTATTTAGTTCACTCGTTAAACTATAATGAGAGGATAATCTTCGGTACGCGAGGCATGCTGCAAATGGAGCAGAATTCCACCCTCCCGCCTTCGACCTCCTGTCCCCATTGCATCACTTAACCCTTAAATGTGATGTTCGTTTTAGATAAAAGCTAATGTTTAGATAGTCATTTTAGCACGAGACAATATTTAAATGTTAATGCTCTGTATTATACTTATTGATGATTAAATGGAACACACTGATTCTAGGAGGACCGAATTTATATTAATTATAACCGGCCAAGTGCGTGTCGGGCCACGCGCATTGTAGGGTTCCGTACTTGCAAGTCACTAATATTATTGCTGACCTAGGATAGTGCTTTTATTTTATTCATGAAAATTGAATATATTTTGAGTTCCATGGTGTAAATACTATAATATACTACAAAATATGCAACTTACACTACGTGTAATACCTAAACAAGAAAAAACAGATATAACTGAAATTACAGTTTTCTAGTACCAATAGTCTCTGAGCTGAGAGACAGACGGACGGACATGGCGAAACTATAAGGGTTCCTTGTTTACAATGGAACCCTAAAAAGGTTTTTTTTGCAAAAAGCTCAACCTATCTATACCTAGACCTTATCAATTAAATTTATACATTATTTTATTTATTTGTATAGATTTATTGCATTCCATACTCCGTATTATTTACTTGAACACTATTTAGATTACTGAAAAATAAAAGTACATAATAATATTTATATCGGCTAACGGCCGTCGTGGTGCACGTGGGTGGGCCCCGCTCCGAAAACTTTGCCACCTACCGCCGCGGGGACGGCTTCGAGAGCAAGCGGTGCGTGCCGCGTACAAAGGAATTACAGTACCCTTGCTCTTGCACTGAGTAACTTGTCTTAGGAATATTGTCCAAATTCTGATATAAGTACCTACGTTATATAATAAACCTATGTCTCATTTCGTTTAAAGTACATAACCAAATAGGTCATCATCATCATCATCATCAACCCATCAACGGCTCACTACTGAACGCAGGTCTCCTCTCAGAAAAGGGTTATAGGCCATAGTCCACCAAGTGGCCTAATGCGAATTGGTGGACTTCACACACCTTCGAGAGCATTATGAAGAACTCTCAGGTGTGCAGGTTTCCTCACGATGTTTTCCTTCACCGTTGTAGCAAGTGATATTTAATTGCTTAAACGCACTTTACTTCGAGAAGTCAGAGTCACAAACCCGGGATCGAACCTGCGACCCGCCGAATAGGAGACCACAGTCCAAACCACTAGGCTATCACTGCTTGCCTACCTAACCAAATAGGTACTTCTCGATAAATAGTTTTTTGGTGTTCATTATTATAATTTACGAGGGAGAGTCGGTAGTTTCAGACGACAAAGTTGGTCTGAGATAAATTTTATGAGTTCATCTGTAACTAATAATCTAAAGTTTTAAATCCGATAAGTAACAGAAAGTTATAGCTAATTTCTGTTCGAGAAAATTCAACCAAACTTCCGTGAGAAAAACTGTAAAATTTAATCTTCAGGTTTATGAATAAAAGAGTTACACCTAGAAAAGAATTTTATAATTTTGATTTGAAATATCGACTGAACTATACTCATAGTACCTACTTAGAGTCGTATTATAGTCATAAAATGAACCTTAAATTAAAACACTCAATCTGAGCTAGATTGTTTTGAAATATCGACTGAACTATACTCATAGTAACTACGAGTAAGTAGAGTCGTATTGTAGTGATAAAATGAACCAGCAATTAAAAAGAACTTTGACGTTGAACTTGTGCAAAAGGTGATTTATCAATTTGTTGTTGATACAAAGTGGCAAAAGGCACCTCTTTTTCACCGGGCAATGGTTTGTGGTACGAAGTGAGGCGCCTCTATTACACCGGGCAAAGGTTTGTGGTACGAAGTGAGGCGCCTCTATTACACCGGGCAATGGTTTGTGGTACGAAGTGAGGCGCCTCTATTACACCGGGCAATGGTTTGTGGTACGAAGTGAGGCACCTCTATTACACCGGGCAATGGTTTGTGGTACGAAGTGAGGCGCCTCTATTACACCGGGCAATGGTTTGTGGTACGAAGTGAGGCGCCTCTATTACACCGGGCTATGGTTTGTGGTACGAAGTGAGGCGCCTCTATTATACCGGGCAATGGTTTGTGGTACGAAGTGAGGCACCTCTATTACACCGGGCAATGGTTTGTGGTACGAAGTGAGGCACCTCTATTACACCGGGCAATAGTTTGTGGTACGAAGTGAGGCGCCTCTATTACACCGAGCAATGGTTTGTCAGTCAACCTTCGCATACCTATAGAACAGTACAAATAATATAGTATACCCATCTGCCCGTGCGCAGATAGACCCACAACACTGTCTTCCAAAGGTATTTTTACGTTGACTGACTGTTCACTAAAGTCTTATTATAATACCAACAATTTATTTCTTAGAAACTTCTTTAAAAATATCTGAAACCCTGATATCTTATTCAATACATGCAAAGAGGAAATGAATCAGTTTTGCCATCCGTACCCTCTCTAAAGAGAGAGTTTAGGTCGCAGTTGTTCTATGTGCTAAGTTTGGACGGAATTGATACATCATTAACCACTAAACCACTCCGTGTACGACCGCAGTATTTCCCCATTTCTCTGTATCATAGTTTAATGACAGCTGACATATTACGATTTTTAATAACTATTTATGTACCTAGTTGACCAGATCATATTTTCAGGACCAAAAAGTAAAATATTAATATCTAGTTATCTTTTTTTGTTTTTTAGGTGTATATGGAATGAAGATGAAGCAATTGGGTATTTGACTGGTATTTTTTTATATATTTAAAATACTAAAGTTTTTAAAATACAAAATATGAATTAGAAATATAGAGCTTTAAAGTTTCCTATTAGACAAAGAGCATCAATAGGAGCACATACTCTTAATAGAAAATTTCGTTTTACAAAGAGACAGATAGGTACAGTCGCAATAAAACAGCATAGAACTTATTTGTTTTGGACTGTTTTATTTTCTGTTTTTATAAATATTATTCTTATAATTTAATGAATTCATTTTAATGAATTTGTAAGAATAATATTATATGATTATACATACATACATTAATGAATATCAACATTTTGACAACAGTCAAATACCCAATTAAGGCACAAAATTTTTCCCTCCGTATCCTCAATTATTATCGGAATAATGGTATTATATTATGTAAGTAAAGCCATTGGTTTCAGGTTCTGATTTACATCGTGAGGGTGCCCCGTGACATGACAAAGGCAGAATACCGAATAAGAATACCGTAATAAATAGTGGTATTACTGAGACCCTCTCTCTCACTGCTATTTCAGATATTAGGGTGATTGTAGGGTGATTTTTAATAAGAAAAGCAACTACTTAAATGAAATTTTACCATAAATTGTTCACCCAATTGCCAAAACCATACGAATAAGCCATTTGATATATTTTGACAGATGATATTGGTGTAACAAAAAAAGCTTATGTAAGTATATAATCTTTGAGTATATAATTATACTCAAAGTATATAATTAATGATCAAGATTGATAAAACCGTTTTTGACATAGACTCCAAAAGAAACTAATACCTACAATATAAAGTATCAAACTTCACAATTGGCTAAACCGATTAACCATTAATGACCTAAGTTACGAATAGATAGTAACGATTCGTGATCCCGAAAAGTATGGTATTCCTTTAATGAAGGTTTGATGGTAATTATTACGGCACTACTATAAATCTTAGTACCTACCCGAGAGTCAGGGCGAGGGATATGATGCGGAAAATTTAGCCCCGCACCAAAAACCAACAATAGGACGTTCTGATACCCCAACTGATATTAAAAGATCGATCAGATAATTATGAGTGTATTCTGTGTTCTATATTCTATGTTTTATCACCTTAGTAGGTTTTAATTTATTTAGATTATCTTATTTTTAAGAAGACTATACATTTCGCATCCTCTCTCTCGCACATTCTAATATTTTCAATGATTGTAAAAATCTCAAATACTTTTGACAAAATGTGGTCATATAATATCTTCGACAATTAAAATACGGATATTTTAGATATAATATTATGTAGTTTTATTATGATATACCTAGATTTTGACACAGAAAAAAGGCGAAATCTTTGACTAGCTTTTTTGCTCTTATTCTCTCCTATGAAAAACTAGGTAGGTATATTATTTTCGCACACAATACATAACGATGTGCACAAATGAGATATTCTTAGTTTCTAACCACCAGCCAGCGGGGTCTTTTTTTATTTGTTTTTTTTTTTCATATTATCATCCGAAAATTGATTCCACTATATTAAAGAGAGCTCTCCATAGTATTTCACACCATATTGCTTGAAATATTAGATCGACCGGCGGATAACAACAAACCTTCCTTACCCCAAGTTAGGCCCGATGGACACGATATATAAGATTGCCAAGGTTGTCGGGTATTTCAATGTTCAAAGAGTCTATCTATACACATTCGCTTTTAGTAGCCGATTCTTTCTAACACTATTTTTGTACACAAAGACCTAATCCGATAAAGAATGTCCCACAATATATCGCCTACATCAAATACCCCGCAGGGAATATATTGGCTACTAGCTGATGCCTGCGAATTCGTCCGCGTGGATTCAGTTTTATATTAATACACTTTCGCATTTATAATATTAGTAGGATTAGTACGACTAGCGGTTCCAGGCGGTTCCTCACGTCTTAGTCGGCGAAGAATTTATGTTATACTTAGATAATTTCGACGGGGCAAACAGACAACCAAAAAAAATATATAGGTATTTGGGTTTTATAACCGTGAAAATAAGTGCTTAAGAAAAGACGTGGGCTATTTTGAAATCACACACAAATAATTCGATAATACGCGGATGTATAGGAAAAACCGGCCAAGTGCGAGTCGGACACACACTCGTTCCGTATCATCATATAAGATTTAACACTATGCACTTTTTAAGTACCTACTTTCGTAAAAGAAACAAGAGAGGCGCTATAACAATAATATACCTAAATATTTGTAAAGTAACTGTCTCATTTCATTACAACTGTTAATACAGGTATTTAAAAACGGTGTTTTCAGTGTTTGTTATTTAAATGCACTATATGGTACATTATACATAAAGTACAGAAAATTCAAATTCCTAGCTAGTTTAGTTTTTGAGATAGACCCTTTGAGTAATAAACCAACACAGGGGAAGAATTGACGCGCGTACCCCTCTGTAAGTTGGGTATGACCAGTGGTCATACCCGTTATATAAAACTGTTTGACTCGAGTCACGCGCCTGTCAACTACGTATGGTTAGCGGGGAATGAGCTCCGCTATAAATGCCGAATATGAGAGTATTTTATTCTGAAAAAATTTTTAAAAAATCCAGTTTACTAAAGGATAACATTTATTTACTTCTCATGTATTATGTTATCCAAATAATGCAATACTTATGCAGAAAACTTAAGAAAACTGTCGATCTGAAAATGTTGCTACTTAATCGTACATGAAATAATTTGGGGAAAATATTGAAAATTAATCTTCCTACTTACTATTCGTTTAGAGACCTTTTTCATGAACTGCATTATAAATTGATCCCATAGAATTAAAATCACGATAGAATAGGAAGGGGTGAACGACTAATTTATAAGCTTTAAGTAAAATATGACTAGATATATAAATACGAACTTTGATCGTCTGTGGGATTATCAAATAATGATAAAAATTCTTTCTATAAAACCAACTTTAAACGCCACTACAAAGTATAAAACAATTTTAATTTGTACATGTATGTTGAAGTCGGGCGGGCCTAAATATAAATGATGAAACCAATGCGCGACGCTAGCCCAACTTTGCCCGATCGGCGTATGAAGTCGGTTTTTTAAAGATATTTTTTTTACATTATTATTTTAAGCTTTTTAGTGTATATCTCTGATCGCGAGCAATTTGCTATTAATCATTGAGTTCCTTCCTCCATTACCGAAGATATGAATCACCTTCTCTTCACCTTTTAAATAGGCCCAGCCTTATTATGCGTTCTTTCAAAAAAAAAATTGAAATCGGTTCAGATTTGACGTAGTTATGGAGTAACATCTAACATTATATCAACAACAATTTATATGGGAACCACCTCTGAAGTATGCCCTACTAAACAAAAAAAATATCAAATTCCATTCATTATTTGGCGGAATAATTGCGTAACAAATATACAAAAAAATTCGAATTGAGAACCTCCTCCTTTTTTGAAGTCGGTTAAAATGATTGCATTATTATAACGATCGCAATGGTGTCTGATTGGCTGGTACTCTCCCACTATTGTTTAAAATGCATTGATGCAGCTAGAGCTCCATAAACTCAGCGAATTCATAAAATTAGTTTTTTTACTCAATTATTTCAAAAGTTATAGGTATATATTTCCATATAGCCAGTGTGGTATAATTTTCTAAATATATAAAATGAAAAGGTGACTGACTGACTGATCTATCAACGCACATCTACTATGACGTAGGCATCCGCTAAGAAAGGATTTTTACAAATAAAATACAAAAAATCGGCCAAGTGCGAGTCGGGCCTCGCTCTTTTAGGGTTCCGTTAAAAAAAAATAAAAGATTTCCATCTACCCACCTACCCATTTTAATTTAATTTTTTTAATTTAATTTAATTTTTATTATTTGTTGTTATAGCGGCAATAGAGATACATAATATGTGAAAATTTCATCTGTCTATCTATTACGGTTTACGAGATACAGCCCGCTGACAGACGGACGGACGGACGGACGGACGGACGGACGGACGGACGGACGGACAGCGTAGGCTTAGTAATAGGGTCCCGTTGGTACCCTTTGGGTACGGAACCCTAAAAAAATAATGAAAACGAGACTAAAAAATTGTTTAATAATAATGATTAGTGCCACGTAAGTCTTTCTTAGTCGAAAATTAGGACTTTAATTTTATGAAGTCGGCCACACCGCAATAAAATTAGGGCTGGACAGCAAGATTTCATATGTCGATATTGGTGGGGGGATTGTATAAATTATTTATACCGAGATATTTTTATCGTCTTACTAATGGTTCATTGACGAAAAAAAATAATTTAAATTCTATACATATTATTTGGTTCATTAAAACTTGGCAATTGAATTAAAGTACCCATACTTCTTATTCATCGCGCTAGGTTTACCGGAAAGCTAAATAGCTTGGCGGTGTTTTATAACAGATGGGGTGGCCACTATAGCCATGGCGGCAGCCTAGCATTACAAACAAATATACACTTCGTTCAGATGAAGTAGATGAAAAAAATAAGCCTTCCAAGTAAAGTGTGTAGGTACAACTTTTAACTTACCAATCATAACTTTAAATAAAATTTTTTTTTAGGGTTCAGTTTTTACTTTTTATGTTTCCTCCATGCTGGACTGAGAGAATATTATTCAACGCTGGAAAACGATCTTGTAAATCGAAAAAGTTAACTTTAAACCAGAGCCAATAACATTTTAAAAAATCATAACAGCTCATAATAAGCTATCAGGAGCAGATTTTTTTCAAAAATCATATTTTTTCACATTTTTTATCAGATGATACTAATTATATAATTCTAAAGTAGGTAGTAGTTTTTCAATTTCAAGAAGCAATGTTGCTGTAACTTGGTATTTGAAACATATGAAACCACGAAATAACTCTAAACTCTGAAATGCTGATTATGATGTATCTATTTTTAAGGAAACATGATGTAGTCCTAACAGTTTGTACTTAATATACTTTTTAGTAATAGATACATCGTAAATTTCGCTTTAAACATAAATAAAACAAATGATGTTTCATTAAAAATGCTGTATGTTTATTTAAACAAGATTACTTAAAAAATCAATGTGTTCAATATTAATACCCACTACGTATTCAAATAAAAATTAAATGTCTCTCAACTTAATAAACAATATTATTAAAAATTATAAAAACCTATGACAAAGTACAGCACTCCCTGGTGGCTTATAATCTTAAATCATAACTAAACAGCTTCTCTAAGGTGATATACTATGGTACCTACAGCATGCTCTCAGCATGAGATTGAGAGTATAGTGACGGAGTAAATATCTTGGTATCTACAAAATCTGTTAATAAACAGATAATCCTAAGTCCTTACAGTAAACCTAAGTGCACTGCACTGCTAAAAAGTATTGATAACTTTTTTGAAGTATTTGTATAATATTGAAAAATAGATTGTGTCTTAGTATTTACAGCATTTTTGAGAACGTTTAAAAATATGAATAACAAAAAATATATACTATAAACATGCAGAGAAGGTCAACATAGTATCTTAGAAAAATAATGTCGTAGGAAAACGAAAATCCAACAATCCGACGCAGTATCTTTTTCTTCCAAATATATAAAAAAGTAATTTTGTTATTTTTCGAAATAAGCTAGATCGCTTTCCATCGTCAATATAGGTCAAAGTTTCTAGCTGTATCTTTACGCAAGTACTAAAAGCCTACAAAGAGTCAATCTAATAGCAAAGGCATATTATGACTAAAATAACGGCAAGAGCCTCGTTTCCTAGCGCTTCTATATAGGTACCTACCATGTTAAAGATCTCGAACAAAAAAATTTACTCTCGAATAAAGTAACTCTGTTGTAAATAATTATTAGAAGAACTTATCGAAAGTCGATAATCGATAGTGTCAAATCCCTAAAATGCTTACACATATGATGCGATTGTTTCATGTAATGATAGAGCGTCCCTGTGTGTGAATGTGATTGTGTGCATATAATTTAAGGTAGTGTTTGCTAATTATATTGTGCGCGTGCATAGCGACGTGATGGAAAAATGCACCTGTAGTAAGCAAGTTTTCATGTGTGCTACCTCGCCCCCCACCGTAATTGACAGACTTTTTTGCAAATAAATTAGGCGTCAATTCCTCTCCATTGCTGGTTTATTACTCAAAGGATAGACCCCGTCAAAAAAATGATCTAAAGCTGACAACTTTGACGGTCCCCCATTTCTTTATATTTTTAAGTTAAAACTAGTTCCATGGTAAAAAATAATAAAAAATATATTTGAACTCTACTTAATGAGTTCTAGACAATGACACCCCACATGCTAGGGTATTAATTAGGCTTAGTAAAAATATAAAATTTTATTTCGACTCCTTTTTCATGTATCCTTTATTTTTAATTTTATTTTTATTATTTGTTGATAAAGCGGCAATAAAAATAATACACTGTGGAAATTTCAACTGTCTACCTATTATGGTTTACGAGATACAGCCCGCTGAGAGACAGACGGACGGACGGATCAAGGATGAACAGCGGAGGCTTATTAATAGGATTCCGATGGCACCCTTTGGGTACGGAACCCTAAAAATATTACTAAGTAAGTATAGACAAAATTGTTAGGTTTGGTAAGAATTCCCACCCGTGCGATGTTGGGGCGAGTTAGCTAGCAATTTAAATTCTTAAGCTTTACGAGAGCTATCTGTATAATTGTTCCTAATTAACTTTTGGCTAATTCTGTTCCCAAGCCAACAGGATGATATAATATGAATTCTATGGTGTACTTGTCGGAAGAACTTTATGAGTTCACACTACAAACACTACATACACAAAAATTCCGTACCTGCAAATACGTAGATGTAGATCCTATTTATAGTATAATTGCAAACGGTATCTATCTTTTGATAGCGCCTACATAACTCTGGTACGAAAAATAGATTCTACTGTCAAGAAACGAACAAGTCAGGGCAACTATTGAATAAATACTTAGTTGTATTACTCAATTTCAAAATAATAAATAAAAGAAAATAGAAAGGAGTCAATAATTCTAAGCAACGTAATAAAACGAAAGGATTTTAAGCATTAATCAATTCGCGTAGCTTGATTATTAAATACTCGTATCGTCGAAGAGCTGAAATCTTGTAAACCTTTGACGCGGAGAGATGGAAAATGCAACAGTCGTAAAATTCGTTCAGCAGTTTATGTTTACTTTACAGAACTCTAGTTCATAAAACTTCAAGTAACCTTTCTATACTAATATTATAAAGAGGAAAGATTTTTTGTTTGTTTGTTGTGTTTGTTTGTACCGAATAGGCTCTGTAACTACTGTACCGATTTTAACCATTTTTTCACCAATAGAAAGCTAAGTTATTAGGAAGTAACATAGGCTGTAATTTATTTTCAAAAAATCCTTCCTTGGGTTGCATTATTGCAATTTTCTTAAGAGATCCTTAAGAAAATTGCAATAATGCAACCCAAGGTAGCAAAATTTTGCCTATAAAATGCATTATTTGTCGTGTGCTGAGAAAACTATTAATGATACATAAAAATTATGTACTACATGATTAAAGTACTCATTATTTTCTACAAAAAAGTGCCCGAGGGAATATTTCTAACTATCATAATATTTAAGTCACAATAGTAGCTTTTGTGTTCTAAAATTTAATTAGATTGCCTTTATCATCGTAGTATTAATTCTTCCTTACTAATACATAATATAAATAGTGTGTTTGTTTGTTGGTTTGTCCGTCAATCACGTTGCAACAAAGCTACGGATTGACGTGATTTTTTGGTTAGTTATAGTTGAGAACCTGGAAGGTGACATAGGCATCCCAGAAAATCAATGAGTTGCCGCGGGGTTTTAAAAACTAATTCCACGCGGACGATGTCGCGGGCATCAGCTAGTCACTTATAAAATAGAATTTCTTCATAGAGCCGTAGCTTCTATTCATTTGTTTCCTAAGTTTATTTCGATGATCGGTTTATCAAAGGTTGCCACATTATGAAATGTTGCCTTGTTATCTTAATTGTTGCAGACACAGTACAGTACAATTGAATAGTTTCACACGAGTAAAATAGGTACAAGTTTTTCAAGTCTAGTGAATTTTTTACTAATATGGAATGCCGATCCAACATTGAAGAACCAGCAGGAAACTCGGCGGTTGCTTTTTTTCTACGATTACACTCTCTCTCATTCGGATAGTGCAAGTTAAAGCAATACACGAAGTTATCGTGTATTACGGAGGTGTCCGTAAGGCGGCGCCGCGCGGCCGTCGCACGTTTTCAGACCACTTTATGATCTTGTTTACTTCGACAAGCTACTAAGTAGATTACACTTGAAGATGGCTGGACTTTGCTATAATAAAAATATGGAACAAAATACTACGACAGCGTGGCTTGTCGACTGGAACTGCTGGACTGTATTAAATTGGAACCCGATAATTTTGTTACGATACTTATTCCGTTTGGATTGAAAATAAAGAGATTTAATACAAGGCCAGTTTTATTATAAAGAAGCAGCCTTCCCTATGGGAGACTTTTATTGTAAGTTACATTATCCGCTTTGAAAGAACCTTACCCTTGTTTATGTACTTCCATGCATTTTATTGAACGTAAATAATATCATTTTAACCCAGGAATTAAGTTAAATGGGCACTACTATGATAAATATTTGCAGTGAAAACTATGTATTTCATATATAATTTCATCAAAATCTCTTTAGTCATCTTGACTCTTTTAAGTTCTTTAGCTCTCATTATATAGAATGTTCTTTAGCTCTCATTATATAGAATGTGTATCAATGACCTACTTTCCTTTTACAACGATATCATTTGCACACACGTTTAAAAACTTTTTCTCCAAACATATCTGTAGTAAATGTGCCTGCGGTCAGTCTGTGACCAAGCCTCTTGGAAGGTAGTTGTTGTATTGACATTGTGCAAGCATGTTTATAATTCCGATATAAAGAACAGGTGTTTTATTTAAACACCACAAAAGTGGCAACGAGGCGAGGATCGAGCTGCGTGAGCAATTCAAATAATATTTTTTTTTGAAGTTTTCAAAGAAGGACTGAGTGTTTACATTAACTTGTTATTCGAACAGTTGTGTTCCCATACAATAATTTTTTTTAAATGATATAAGTAATTCAATAAAATAGATTATTAATTATAAATTAAAGTATAATACGTTTTGACATAATATTTTGAGCAATTAGTTTAAACGCCTACCTACATACTGGCTAAAGTATTGATTGGCATAATTATGGTTTTTGTTGTGTACCGACACAAAATGTGAGTGTTTAGTTTATCGCTAATCTTATAAGTTTTAGGCGTAAATAATAGGGTAAAGTACTGTTCGGATAACCAAGTTAAAATAATTAATAGTTATTAATAAAAATAGAAAACAAAACAAAACTATTCAAAATCGAATGAAGTTAGTTTTGTGGAATTGTACCTACCTAAATAGTAAGTTGGTAAACATATTGCTGTAATATTACATGGTCTATACTCAATAGCATGCAAATATTGAAAAGTACCTGCCAGGTGCTCATTTAGTTAAAAATATAATGGGTTGTGCAGAGATTAACTACCGTCAATGCATTGACAAACAAATGAAGAATAAGCAAAAGAACGGTCGTAGTGAAAGAAAAAGCTTTAGTTTGCGTACTTATTATTAATGAATCATACTTTTGTACTACCCACAGATAGTTAATTTCCACGTTAATTTCATTTATTCATTCATTTCACCCCAAAATAATACGAGGTAATAAAAATCCACTTCCAACTCAAAAGCAATACCTACCTACGGTAAGTAGGTAAATACATAATACAATATCATTGAGTTAGGTACGTTTATTTCTGAACATACCTATTGCAAATACCTGATACAGTGAGTACCAGCTGCGAGATTGTCTAAAAATGATTGTGCAGTGTAGCGATCGTAATCAACTTCGATTGGCCGACACTCTGTCGCTATAGGCTAAAGTTGCTGTGGTGAGGAGAATATGCCATACAAATTGAGATGCAGTGAAAAGCAACGATATTGTGGCGCAATGATTGCTGCAATTTTTCCGGAATCGACCAGCTGTTACCATTTTATCAGATAATCAGGGTAATTTCAATGTTTATAAAAAATGTATTTATTTTGCATTTTGTTATTCCTACCTTTTAATATCATATTATGTATTAAATTAAAAAAATACAAATATGAATAGAACATTTGCAAAATATTTATGTTTTATGGCTAAGGTCTCCAGCCAAAGGTAAAGGTAAAGGTTTAAATTTAAAGGTAAAGGTAATCAAGGCAACGTAAAGGTAACGTAAAGGTAACGTAAAGGTAACGTAAAGGTAGCGTAAAGGTAACGTAAAGGTAATTTAAAGGTAATCAAGACAACGTACAGGTAATGTAAAGGTAATTTAAAGGTAAAATTACATTTAATAATAAGATAACAATGAGCTAATGCTCACGCTATTGCTAATAATAAATAATTTATTAGAGGGTCATGCTTGATACCAAGGGCTATGCCAGTTACAATACTGTTGCTTAAATGTAAGCAAAGAGCCACGCACATTGCTTGACACCAAAAGGCTATGCCAGTTACAATACTGTTGCTTAAATGTAAGCAAAGAGCCATGCACATAAAATAATAATAATCGTATCTCAGGGCTATGCGGTTAAGATACTGTCGATCACAATGTAAGCAAAGAGCCACGCATACAAAATAATCAAAATATCCATTATATTCTGTAAGATATTGTTACTGGAAAAACCACACCATAAATATTGTAATTTATAGACTTTTATCATTGCAATGGTGAATTGGTGACTTAGCTGTCGCTTCGCGATGAAAAAGTTTGTGTTTTAATGTATGTTTTGAAACACCAAAAAAAAAAAATAATAATAATAAAAAAAATAGGCGAGCTATTTTCTTCATATTACTACTGTAGTACCACTACAGAAGGCTTAACTGAGGTTTTACCACAACCAACCAACTAAATTGAGGTTTTAACCATCGAGAATAAGAATTATTTATTTCTCAGTGTTAAAAAAAAAGGAGTTTGATATTTTAATTATAATTCAACATTATTTTGTATTTCTTTTTCATATTTAATATGGAAAAGGGAAATTTTGAAAGGCTCCTTGTAATCATAAATTGAGAACAACTTATTTTCAATAAATTGAAACAGCCTTTACAGTAAATGTGGCCGGAAAAAATAAAATTTACTAAAATTTACAATAACCAAAATTACTTGATCTTATCAAACAATACTATTAAAATAAATGAATATGTGAAATTTCTATTCTATTCTATTCTAAATATACAATTGAATAAAGAACAGCAAAAAAAAAAAAATTAATACCTTATATTTCAGAAAAAAAAGAAATTAAATTTTTGGATTGCTGTGATAAATGTATAAAATCGTAAATACGATAAATAAGTAGATAGTCTTATGATTAATAAGATTGTAAAATATAGGTATTTTCATATGTTGTAATCATCACAAAAGAAAGATGGGCGATGTTTTATTAAACCAATTCAGCAATTTAAGATGGCAGTCCACACACAAAAAAAAAAATATTATATTATTAATAAGAAACAACAAGTAGGGTGTTTCAACAAGAAATATCCTTCTCGATAGACCTACCCACCGTCGTGTGGTGAACTTAACAAATTGTTAATTATTTGAAAATAGTGATATTTTATAACATGGCAATGTCAGTGGATGAATTAATTACCATAAAGTAAAAAAATAAGTAGGCGATAATTGGGGAAAACCGTTCGCTTCCGATTATAAACGAGCTATTGGAAAGTTGTATTGCTCAGATTAACTTTTCTAAATTAGATAAAAATATATTACCACTTTTAGTGCGGGTATTTGTTCTGACATTAGAGATAGATTTTTGAAATTTCTTGTACTCAAAAGTGCACGTTTCAGAGTATGTATTTTGATTGAGATGCTGGTAGGCTACTGAGTAACAGTACCAATGATTGTTATGGATAACAGTGCATACTATTACTCGGCAATTCCTTAAGATAAACTATTTGTATACTAATGTACTTATTGTATACTAATGTAATAATACTTTAAGCGAAATCATGAAATTAATGTGAACAGGTCTCTTCGGTATCCAAATAAGATATTGATTTAAAAATGTATACCAGTACATATTATATGAAAAGTCCCTACTGTATGGCGGTCAGGTTATATAATAAACTGCCAGCAGATTTTCAAAAATTATCTATAAATAAGTTTAAAAGAAAACTCAACGAATGGCTATTGGAGAAAAGTTATAATGATGTAAAAGAATATTTAGTGTAATAATTAGGTAGGTACCGGAAAACATTAAATATTGACATTTTGAAATTTATATTTTTATTTGACTATTGTCATTCTTAATCTTGACTCACTAATTTATAATAATTATAATTGTCAAATAATCTCACTTTGAATTAATCACTTTCATTTTATAATTATTATTGTTTGTATCATAATTTGCATACTATTAATTTAGTTGAATGTTATGGTCTTTACTGACAATATATTTTGTTACTACCATCCCACTGTACAAACATTCTGGCAAATAAATAATTATTTATTTATTCAATAATTATAAACATAAATATTGCCACAATAGTAACTAAAGGTAAAATTTTTAAATTGTAAAAGAACTTCCATATTGAATGCCCCCGCTCTTAAAATAAAAGAAGTACCTAGGAATTGAAAGCAATCCACATGAGGGTTGTTTATGGTTATGTAAGCTCTAGCTAGTTAAGAATAAGAACTTATGATACAGTAGCTATATGATAACTACAACAAAATAATAAAAATAACACGCAACACTTTTGAATTATTATTCTTAATTAGTTACAGTCCCATTTAATGGGGTTCATCGAAACTCTAATTAGTATGTACCTATAATATATGCATAATATTAAAAGATGTCCCAAAGCCGTTTCTTAATCTACTTCGCTGATCGATCAGTCATTTTATGTTTACGTATTGCAAAACTTGCAGTGACCTAATAATACTTATAGTTTTATTAAGTAATCATTGATGTCAATGTGGTCATATTACGATATTTTGCTAGTCAATAATATTGCGTCTTAAAGTTAAGTCCTAAAGTTACTAAGTAGGTAGCACTTTAAATCTTATCTGTCCGCATCAAATGAACTCACAGCTGGTTATATCTTTAAAAGAAATGGGACACTTAAAGATCTTCTCGGGGTTCATCTATCCTGCGACTATTCCCGTGAAAATGGTAATCACTAGCAGTAGCATTTTGATTTGTATACCTCATAAATCTTGAAATCAGACAGCCTGAGTGAAAAAGAAGGAAAGAGGATAGAGGCAGGAAGTTAAACATTTTATAGGTAACAAGAGAGATATTATTTTCCAATATAAACCTTACATAGCCGACCAAGCAAGCGAGGTGCGGTCATAATCTAAACATAGCTTGTTACAGTTTAATGATTACTGAATTTAAAGACCTTATAACATTTTCTCTGATATAGTTTGTACACTAAAGTTATGTTTCCTGTTATACTTAAAATGAAATATTAAGATGTTATAAGTTGTATTGACAATATTGTTAATGTAATTATAATTACTAGGTCAAAATAAAATAAACAGCTGTTGACAAAGTTGCATATAAGCAATCAGCTTTGTATTCAGCTATCTACAAGAACTTGTCATATTTAAGTAGCTATCTGCTTTATATTTGTAACATTTTGTTGTTGAAAAGAGCAACTGCTGAGTTTCTTGCCGGCTCTTCTCAGCAGAATCAGCTTTCCGAACCGGTGGTAGAATCATGATGTAACAAGAGCCACAAGTTGGCTTCTATAAAATTAATAATGTTGAATTGAATTAATTATTGTATAAAATTATATTTTCTATTAATTACATTGTTACATACATTCAAAATTGAAATAAAGAAGGGATGTAGTAAATGTGCCTGCGGTCAGTCTGTGACCAAGCCTCTTGGAAGGTAGTTGTTGTATTGACATTGTGCAAGCATGTTTATAATTCCGATATAAAGAACAGGTGTTTTATTTAAACACCACAATATCTAACTCACGTTAGACCGCTACATGTACATATCTATCCAAAACTTTATAATAAACTAGCTGATACCCGCGACTTAGTCCGCGTGGAGAAGGGCTTTTTTACGACTCCACTCCGACACTGTGTAGTTATCTCTTACTAATGCGACGCTTCAATTATGCTAAACACCTAAGATTTACAGAATAATGACTACTAATGTTTTTTGGCTAAGTCGAATTATATTAAACGTACTTTTTATATTATTTAGTTATAACAAATTTTTTGCACGAAATTTCTATTTTCTATTTTATATTTGAATTTGCAATAGGTGACTAATTTGCAATAGTCTGGGAAGTTAAACACCCTTATGGCAACCCTAATAACACTCCGTCAAAATGATTACGATAATATCTCGCGTGATCTCTACCAATGTACTCGAAAGTGCTCTAATGTGCTTGCTGAAAAAGCCATACCTCTAAAAGCTGCTAAAGGACTTTTTTTGCCTGTTACTTACATTTTGAGTAGAATATAAGAGAAATGTTTTTCTTTTTACTAATCTTTTAACGAAAAAAGTTTCGTTACGAAAGGGCTATATTGCCATATTCAAATGTCTGTGTGTGTATGCCAATGTTATTTCACAATAATAATATTATTATGCTCTTTCATTCGGTTGCCATACCATGGTTTTGCAACGCAGCATATTATATTTATAAGGAGTCATATTTATACGGAAAACTGAAAAACTACAGTCAGGTATTGCTTTCTAGAGCGTGCCTATAAAGTTTCTTTGACTATGATTACCTAATATTATTGAATACTTGCTGATAGCTGACGCCCGCGACTTCGTCCACGTGGATGTAGTTTTTCAAATCCCTCGGGAACTCTTTGATATTCTGGGATAAAAAGTAGCCTTTGTCACTCTCCAGATCCTCAACTATACCCATGCAAAAATTCACGTCGACACAAATATCTGTATGAAGTAATATAATAAAAATAAAAACCGGCAAAGTGCGTGTCGGGCCACGCGCAGTGTAGGGTTCCGTAGTTGAAAGTCTCAACATACATTTTGAGTTCCATGGTTTAAATACTATTATACTACAAAATATGCAACTTACACTACGTGTAATATCTAACTTAGAAAAACTGATATAACTCCTTCACTAATGAACCCTACTTAGCCGTGATACTTTTCCTTTAAAACTCATTATATATACTACTGCTGTGAATTTTTTCTTATATCCTATATACAACCATTTAGCTGGCAGAGGGGGGGGCCACTTGACTCTAATAAAATTTAGCACTTTAAAATATCATATTTCACAAACGGATGCCTGAATTGAAAAATGGTGTTCCCACACCCACAACGTTTTTGAAAGACCTATTCAACGACACCCCACACTATGGGATAGATGAGAAAAAAAATTCATCCCCACTTTACATGTAGGGGAAGTACCCTAAAAAAAATATTTTTCACAATTTTATTTCAACACTTTGTTGGCGTGATTGATATTTATACCCTTGTCAAATTACAGATTTCTAGTACCAATAGTCTCTGAGCTAAACCGCGGACAGACAGACAGACAGACGGACGGACATGGCGAAACTATAAGGGTTCCTTGTTTACTACGGAACCCTAAAAATCAACTTTTATTGGTACGGTGCAGGCTTCAAAGCGCTCCAGGGTTACTTCACTGAACAAATCGTTATTACCCTTTCAAAAATATTTTTCCTATAAAGGGTATGAGGATTAAACCAATATACTCGGAGAAAAATAAGGTTTTATCATTACCAATTCACAATAACTAAACACTGGAATTAATTTCATCTTTTATCATGTCTATTGTGTGTCCCCTTATTTAGGGCAATATGAACAAGTATAATAAGTTTACCAAGATTGGCTATTTCATTACACTTTTTACTAGGTACCAGAAGAAGGCCGAGTAGAAAAATAGAAATATCTGAGACCCGTAGACGCTTAGAAAATTAGTTTCAGAAATAAACGAGGAACGTTTTCATTATTAGCGAGAAATTGGTCTCCAGGGACACAGATAGGTACTACGTTGTTATTTCTAAACTAACTATGGAACTGTAGTAATACTGGTTATATCGCTAACAGGCACTTGTACAAAAAAATTGCTATAAAGTCATAGAAAATTCCGATATTAAAACTCACAGTTATAAAGGGTTAATTTTAATTTACCAACAACCTCCCACAAGTAACTTCTGTACATGATACTGAACAATATTTGTTCAACGACTTTTCACAAAACTCGGTAAATTCACCAAAAAAAATTCTAAGTTTTAGTTGATGAGTCTGTAATTTTTTAACTCTATGGTAATTTTATGTAATGTCTTTTCCACACCCGCGTGAAGCGCCGACTACTAACCGCGCAACAATTTATGTCCGAAGTTTTCGCTTCGTATTTACAAATGCTTGATGTGTATTACTAACATCAGGCTGAGCTATCGTCTTCAAGTCATAATATGGCGTTTATCGCGAACACCAAAAAAGCTGTCCTCGGCGACAGACGTAAGTATCGGACAGGCATTAATTAGTACCGAATATCGAGTGACGGCGCCTCAAATACGCCAAGCCAACCATTCCCTTTGACACGTGCCACGTAAAGTTTTTAGGGTTCCGTAGTAAACAAGGAACCCTTATAGTTTCGCCATGTCCGTCCGTCTGTCCGTCTGTCCGTCTGTCCGTCTGTCCGTCCGTCCGCGGTTTAGCTCAGATACTATTGGTACTAGAAATCTGTAATTTGACAAGGGTATAACTAATGGTTCGCCCCGAACTGAGACCTCGCGGTATCCCATAATTCCCATAAGGTAGTTTTAACTATATTGTAATTAAAACGCGCCGAATCTGATGACGTCAATCGTCATCTGCTTTCGTGGATGGGATGCGTATGCCTACAGTATTTTACTAAAATTCAGCTGGTTCGCTGAACGGGTGTTACGTAGTATACGATTTCATAATAAAAAAAATTATAAACTGCCATGACTGCGCGCTTGCGGCTTCTGCGGCGAGCATGTCTAGATGCGCGCTCATCTTTACATTCATAGACACAGTACCATCAGAGAGAGAGAGATCATACGGTAGTAAATAGGTGCTAACGTCTAATTATTGTAAATAGAAACGGATTTACTTTTGCAAAAACAACGTGATACTTTTATTGATAATAATTTGCTAATTGACTAACATAATTACTAATAGACAAAATAAGAATAGCTGACGCAAAACTGTATTTACAATATTAAAGACAGCGCCATCTATTAACAGTATAGTGAAGTTTTGTTAAAAACATTGATGCCCATTAAAACTCAAATAATTTCGTTTCTTTATAATATTTATCTAATCTTAGTATTTGTTGTTCAAGTACAGAATATAACTCAAATTATGTGTAAGTTTCAAGTTTTAAAACAAAGTGGTTTTAGAGTTCTAGCCTCGAATACAATCTAAAATTTGAAAGCCCCCCATTTCGTCAATTTTAGGAAAAAAAATAAAAAAAAAATACTTTTGTACTCTGTTCCAAATTATCTTTAAAATGAGGTACTGCAACCCTATGAAATGCAAAAAAATATATTTTACTTCGCATTCGCTTCTATGAGAGCCCCCCTGAAATAAAGATTTTTATAACTTTTTAAGCCATTTTCGGCTGGAGGCCATCGGTTTACATATTATATCTAAATTTGAAGTAATTACGTTCAGTAATTCAAACGTTTATAGGCTCTGACAGACGGACGGACGGACAGACGGACGGACAGACGGACGGACGGACAAGTGCAAATCGCTCTAGTAGACTCAGAGACCTCGCTTCGCTCGGTCAAATATCAATCACGCCGACAAAGTCGTGAAATAAAATTGTGAAAAATATTTTTTTTAGGGTACCTCCCCTACATGTAAAGTGGGGATGAATTTTTTTTCTCATCTATCCCATAGTGTGGGGTGTCGTTGGAAAGGTCTTTCAAAAACGTTGTGGGTCTGGCAACACCATTTTTCAATTCAGGGATCCGTTTGTGAAATATGATATTTTAAAGTGCTAAATTTTATTAGAGTCAAGTGTCCCCCCCCCCCCCCACTGCCAGCTAAATGGTTGTATATAGGATACAAGAAAAAATTCACAGCAGTAGTATATATAATTAATTTTAAAGGAAAACTATCACGGCTAAGTAGGGTTCATTAGTTAAGGACTTATCTGTTTTTTCTAAATCAGGTATTACACGTAGTGTAAGTTGCATATTTTGTAGAATATTATAGTATTTAAACCATGGAACTCAAAATTTATTCAATATTCATAAATAAAACAAAAGCACTATCCT
Organism: Oeneis ivallda; assembly: GCA_029955525.1. Taxonomy (NCBI): domain Eukaryota; kingdom Metazoa; phylum Arthropoda; class Insecta; order Lepidoptera; family Nymphalidae; genus Oeneis; species Oeneis ivallda. Next base: position 14,540,359 of record JARPMR010000007.1, read on the forward strand.
AGGTCAGCAACAATATTTGAGACTTTCAGCTACGGAACCGTACACTGCGCGTGGCCCGACACGCACTTGGCCGGTTTTTATCATAATTTTAGAACAGAATAATAAATATTATTTATTTTTGTATGAAAAAGAAAATTTCTTTTTTTTTAGAATTTTATAAAGTGGAACAAAAGTTAATTACTTTGATGCATAGAAGTTGCCTGTAGAAGGTTGCTGGCATTTTACAATAATTAACCCTGTATAATTAGGTCATCAGGCAAGTACCTACACAAGTGTTCAAGATCATCGTCATCGTCGCAATCGATAGATGACCTCTGCTGGACTGTTTCTTGAAAGGATCGCCACAGAACACGCGCTTGTGCCGTCTGTATCCAGCGACTGCCAGCGACTCACTTGAAGTTATGCGTCTATTGAATGGGGTATCTTCCAACGCTGCACTTCCTACCTAGCTGCGAGGGGTCACCATTCCATGCATTTTTAGGAGCGTGTTTACAGATATCACATTTAAATGGATAGTATGTTACGGTATAACGCAACAGATATATATGCATGCAGTTTAAAATTTTACATAAAATTAAAAAGAAATTACGTGTAAAGAAAACTCAACCCACGTCATCTTCAACATTCGTTTCCCCTCAAATCTCCCCTCCAATTTTTCTCCACAGATTGACTTGTAAGAGCCCTTAGCATATCTCACCCTTACCTTTCGTTGTGATTTTACATTAAGTAATATTTTTTCATAAGTTAAAGAGTTTTTTTTTTCGATAAAAAAATCTGTAAGTACTTACGTATACAAACTTAGAAAGAAAGAATGTAGGCTTGAGGGCTTGACAACGCGCGTTTGAATCTTCCAACGCAGTTCCTACAGAATTTGTGTTCTTCACATTATTTGTTGGTTTGTCCATCAAACGGAGCAACGGATCGATGAGATTTTTGCATGGGCATACCTAGTTGAGTACTTGGAGAGTGACATAGGCTACCTTTTATCTCAGAAAAATTGTTTATTGTTCTAATCACAGAAAGTAAGGTAAGGGCACCTAATTCCGAGGGATTCTAAAATTGGCACCTAATTCCGATGTATATAGAAAAACAGCTTTTTCTACCCATTACCAAGCTCATATGCACTGCAAGCTATTTTAATCAATTGATAGTTTATCGTTCCGTGATTGATTGACAAAAAGGTTGGTTTTATGTGTGTAAGTTTTAAATTATCCGATAAATTTTGCGGTAGCAGAAGGCCCGAACGCACGCTTCATACATTCTGAACCTTGTGCACGTGAGTACCTAAATTTTTTAAATAGTGTTTATTCGTTAATTTTGTACAGTTTTTGTTTTTGTTTAGGTTAAAATATTGGAAGGATTACATTTTTTATCGAAAACGCTTAACATTTGTAAGGTTTTGTAAAGAAATGAAGTTGAAAATGAATATTAAAAATAACACGGCATTAGGTGCCAAATATTTTAGCCGGTTCCTAATGCCGCGGAATAGCAATTTCATAGGCCTAAACATTTTTTCAATTCTTAGAGCCGTTTTTATGATAAGCATTTCTTGCTTCGATTTCTAATACTTAAATGGTCAATCAGCATAAGAACACCTTATTCCGAGGTACACTTTGGCGTCGAAATCACTAATTATAGCATATCAAAGATTATCTATTTTGGTAATTCATTAACTGATCGTATGGGAAAGTTAAGAAAGGAAAATTAAGTTCATACGTATTTCGATGCAATGTTGAGAGAGTATAGTATATTTTTGCGAAGATATTCCAATTGAGAAATAATTTATTTATTTACTGTGGAAAAAGCTTTTCTTTTTTAATACTCTGAATTAAGAAACATGTTTTTTGATAAAAAACGCTAATCCGATGTATATACATCGGAGTTAGGTTCTATGAGCACCTTATTACGTGGTATAAACAGAAGTTAAATACAGGATGTTCACAATATTACCGCTGTGTGTATGATTTCAGTGTATTATATTTGTCATTTAAAATAACATTCGTAATCTAAAATGTTTATGTAAAATTTGCAAATACAATAATAAAATAAGGGGTACTTACCCGTGGTACTAACGGTGGTACTACTGGTAGTACCACAGGAAATCAGGTCCTACCAGACACGTTGGTATTACCACGTGCAAAAAAATCACCCGTAGTTTTAAATAGTTAATTTTATAAATAAAGTTAAAAGTTTTTATAGAAAACAATTAAACTTAAACGACACCGCATGAAAGTAAAAACTAATTTACACCAATTAAAATTCAAAATTATTTATTTGATGTAGGCCAATCTGTGGCTTTTATGACAAGTTAAGACTACCACCGGCATTGAAGTATTATGTACCTCAATGACCACCGGCACCTACTTAACGGTTAACAATTAACTGTATTAGCATCCACCTTGTTGGTTTGGAAAACAGGTACCAACATCAACCCTAACGGGAAACTAACGGGAATCAGGTAAACGGACAGGCGCCTTCCCACGTTGACTTATACCGTCATTACTCGCTCGCTTTATGACTTATACTCACGGTAACGGTATCCCATGATTATTCATTCAATCGATACATAACGACCAAAACTGACATTATTATTATGCCCGTTTTCACTAAACATACCTAAATCATCCCCTAAGTAGGAATCTCTTGACGTAGGTATCTCCTAAATACAATCCTAAGTCATAACATCCGTCCCAATGTCCTTTTAGGTGTCCCGTACAGGATCGTGATAAAGAAGTTGACAGAAATCATCACCTAACATCATCATCATAGGTAGTCCGTAAAGGTTAGGGAACATTAGTTTAAAAAAAAATATTTAAAAAAAATTAAAAAAATATATTTTTGTACTTTGTTCAAAATCGTCTTTAAAAAGATATATCGCGAGCCTATGAAAAGCAACAAAAAATATTTTCCTTCGCAGTCACTTCTATGAGAGCCCCCCTGAAACAAAGATTTTTATAATTTTTTATGCAATATTCGGCTGAAGGCCATCAGTTTACATTTTATATCTAAAGTTGAAGTAATTACGTTCAGTAAATCAAAAGTTATAAGGCTCTGACAGACGGACGGTCGGACGGACAGACGGACGGACGGACAAGTGCAAATTCACTCAAGTAGACTCTGAGACCTCGCTCCGCTCGGTCAATAACCGGTCATAAATATTAGTATTTTTTTTTACCGGTATCGATAACATTGGATGTTATTTAGGAGTAATAATTTATTATGGTAATTAATATTACTCACCATAAGAATATTATTAATGGTAGATTGTGATATCATTTTACTAGTCATCTAAGAAGACAGAGACTAGGCTGATTTAGAAACCAAATTTAATAAATGCAGTTGGCTTTTAAACACCCTGTAGTACTCTTTCTACTCCTTTTCCTTTTGTATTTTGAACACTCGGAATTAGGTACCAAATGCATCGGAATTAGGATTTTTACATCGGAATTAGGTGCTCCGGACTATTTTCATATTTTATTTAATTTTACATATAAATTAAGGTTTAATTATCAAACTTTTAGCTTATTTCAAGAGTAAGTCAAATAACACTTCAGATAAAAATAGCCAGTCCGGTAGAAAGGTATAGTGAATGCTTAATTTTTGATGATTTTTCAAGTTTTGATGAAAATACCGCGGAATTAGGTGCCGTTACCTTACTACGATTTACATACATATTTGAAAACTGGCTAAGAAACTTGTTATATAAATACTAATCTTTATGATCACCTTTGAAATACATAGTTAATTACTTAATCATAAAGTAGACTGTTCGTTAACAGATGACAATGTTAATAACAGAACATGGCCCCATAAAGGTGTTCCCGAAGGGTTAAAGAGGGGGAATGAACAAGTTATGTTACACGATTAGGATAAGCATCACTGGAAACCTGCCGACTGGGAAATCGCGAATAGAGCATTGTCCAATTGTCCGTATTGTTCCACCAATAAAATTGTCTGTGATGTGTCATTTTTTTAAAGTTTAAAAGTTTTTGTCTGTCTGTCTCTTAATTTTTCATATCGAAACCACTGAACCGATTTTGATATTTGTCAAGGAAAATTGGCAAGACACCCTTAAAAATAAATAAAAAATAAATAATAATAATAAATAAAACTTTATTCATTAGAATGTAGGTATAACAGCTGTTAGAGTAATTATTGGTTCCGTATACATTCTGTCATTTGTGAAATGGCGTATGAATATTGAGACATATATGACTATGACAGTTACATGACAGAGACATGTATGACTTAAGAAGGACATAGTATACTTTTCATCTTGGAATAGGTATCACAGAATCAAAATCCACGTAGGTAGTTGTAACCGCGGTCACCAGCTGAATACACGAGGTACAAGGTGATGAGGTCGTCCGACCCCTATCTGCACCTGCAGATTATGAATCTTCAATTTATTTGAGCTTAGATGCAATAACTCCGGTAGATTCGCGATCGATATTGAATTTTAGAGTCAAACGGAAATTCACATACCTACTCGTAAAGAGCCAAAAATATAAGTATTGGTTACGTACGCTGTTGGTTATTATCAGAAGCCGTTAACTAAATAAACTAAACACCGTCGTTCAGTACAGTACCCGGCGATATATATTGCACATTGGCCTTTGGAATAAAACGCTATTCTATTCTATTCACAGTTCGACTGCATTTTTTTTATATATATGTTACGTGATGTGCTCGCCGATTGTGAAGAAATTTCAGTAATTACTACGTGAATTTCTGGCTAGCTTTCCTTGCAATAGAATAGAAATAGCGTTTTATTCCAAAGGCCGATGTGCAATATATATCGCCGGGTACTGTAAGCGTTCAACATTTTAGAGGTTCACAAGTAGCTCTGTTCGGCGCAGTGTATGGTGTATGATGTCGCAGGTTCAAATCTCACTCGCGAAGTAGTGACAGTGCGCTTTTCTTGTTTGTTTGTTTTTTAATTATTTTTTTGCATAATTTTTATTATGCAAAATAAAATATTGCCTAAATGTTATAAAAAAAGGTAAAGCTATTGCATAGCATTTTTTATCAACTTATGCAAAAGTTGATAAAAAATGCTATGCAATAGCTTTACCGTGGCAGTCCCCGAGTGCCACTTAATTTTTTAGGGTTCCGTACCAAAATGGTAAAAATGGAACCCTTATGGTGAGACTTTCTCCGTCCGTCCGTCCGTCCGTCCGTCTGTCACAGTCGATTATTTCAGTAACTATTAAAGCTATCGACATGAAATTTGGCATAGTTGTGTATAATAGTAGCCCAAAATCATTGGAATAAAGAAAAATCGAAAATTATTTTTAGTTTGATTAAAAAAGGGGGAAAATCGGGGGTTTGAAATTTCAAAGTAAGATAAGTATACCGAGTGGGGTATCATATGAAAGGTCTTTACTTGTGCATTCTAAAACAGTTTTTTATTTATTTCTATATATAATAGTTTTTGAGTAATCGGCCAAAATGTCGACAAAAATACCGTTCCCCCCCCCCCCCCCTTATCTCCGAAGTTTACCAATCGAAAAATCTGAAATAATTATGGTCAATAGAGGTTTATGTATATTTTACAGGAAAAATAAAATCAACGCGAAAATTATTTTAGTTTAATTAAAAAAGGGGGGAAATCAGAGGTTTGAAATTTCAAAGTAAGATAATTATACCGAATGGGGTATCATATGAAAGGCCTTTACTTGTGCATTCTAAAACAATTTTTTATTTATTTCTATATATAATAGTTTTTGAGTAATCGGCCATAATGTCGAAAAAAATACCGTTCCCCCCCCCCCTTATCTCCGAAGTTTACCAATCGAAAAATCTGAAATAATTATGGTCAATAGAGGTTTATGTATATTTTACAGGAAAAATAAAATCAACGCGAAAATTATTTTAGTTTAATTAAAAAAGGGGGGAAATCAGAGGTTTGAAATTTCAAAGTAAGATAATTATACCGAATGGGGTATCATATGAAAGGCCTTTACTTGTGCATTCTAAAACAATTTTTTATTTATTTCTATATATAATAGTTTTTGAGTAATCGGCCATAATGTCGAAAAAAATACCGTTCCCCCCCCCCTTATCTCCGAAGTTTACCAATCGAAAAATCTGAAATAATTATGGTCAATAGAAATTTATGTATATTTTACAGGAAAAATAAAACCAACGCTCTAACTAGCATAGTTTTTTTTATATTAACAATAAACCTCTACAAACAAAGTTAACGATAAATAAGCAAATTAATGTAATATTATCGTTTTACTTTTACTTTTGGAGTACGGAACCCTCGTCGGTGCGCGAGTCCGACTCGCACTTGGCCGGCTTTTTTTTTATCTTATATCAATCATTGTGTCGGTTTATCTGCGCTAATCGTAAAATGTCTGGATTAATTTCGACCTTACTTTCACAAGTAAGGGACTTATGCAAAGAGCTGCTGCAGTGCACTTTAATCCATTGAAAACAAAGGTTCTTATTCGGAAAAAATTGGTTAGTTAAATGCCCTTTACTTCAGCTTCTTTACATTACCAAGGCATAGACGTCCACTACGGGGTCACCACTCAGCACCATGGGATTCCAACGACCAAGCGTTATCGAACCCCCGATTACATAATAAATACTTAGATTCATTGAACTATGGAATATTAATTCAATGCTTATAATATAAGAGACCCAGTTAATATTCAAATCATACATAATAATTCGTGACGGAAACTATTTCTTTGCTACTTTTACGTTTTTCAAGAGGGGACACCTTAATTTTAAGTGGACAACTTTTTGAAAAATACTCTTATAACAGTCAAGATGGTTTAAAAATTAATTATAAACGAATTCATGTATTATATTGGAGTACCGCCGATCCCTCTGCGGCAAATATTTGCAGCGCATATCGAACAATGAGGAAAATACAAGCAATCAGACTTTCTGTTACACGGAGATTGTATTCGCATCTAGTGCCTACGTGAGCCACATTTTCAATACCTGCTCATATTGCTCAAAAAGCATTTTCATAGTTACATGTAGTACCATTTTGTCAGTCAAGTTATTAGAATTGCATTTGAATGAAATCATTTAAACTAGAATACTTTAATGTGTAAAATTCTTTTTCATCATACCTATTCGAAAAACGAATATTGGCTTCAGAGGATAGCGGGAGCAAAATTTAATTTTAATCCCATGGGACTTTTCATTTCTCTCTTCTGATTGGTCCGCGTTCCGCGTCCGCACTAACGCGGACCAATCAGAAGAGAGAATTCAAAAATGTTTGAGAAGCGGTTGTCTTCGATAAGTCACGTGATCAAATATGTCGATTAGATGTATGCGCCCATACTTCCAACATAAATATTAATATTTAATTAGGATTTCATAAAAAATTATTTGTGTTTTATTTAAACTTTCAATATACGTATTGGTAATGTCTATACTCTATACATAGTAGGTTGATACTCCTAGCTTTTTCTCATAGGTAATGATGAAAAATAGTATGTGTCATTCGGGGCCAAAAGTTTTTGTTCTCGGGCGGTGTATATTGAATTCCTCGCTACGCTCAGGATTCTACTTTAGAATCCCTCGCTGCGCTCGGGAGTCTACTATAGAATCCTTCACTTCGCTCTGAATTCAAAATAACGCCCTCGGGGAACAAAAAATTCCTTTGGCCCCATATAACACAAATAACTTTTTAATTTTTGTACTTTTTCACTAAAGTTATATTGTTGTAACCAAAGGTACCTACTACATTTATATCAGTGGTTGTAACCTAATGATAATTTCATAACTCAACTCAACTCAAATACAAACTTCGCAGCTTTACTTTATAAATAGGTGTGTATAAAATAAATAATGCAAAAAAACAATTATTTATGACGTACCTATAATAAATGATTGTGCTCTTAATCCTTAATCATAATTATAAAAGAATAACATTATGAGGAGTAGAACCTCAAAGCAATAAATCAGCTTCCTAAAGCGAGCCGAAATAGCATGGTTTTCATGAAAAATAATCTCAGAATCGTTCCACTAAGTCCCAAAAGTACGTACAAAGTAAATAAAGTGTTTCAGAATTTATACTCAAGTAATAAAATACATTGTGTAAGAAAAGAACTGCCATATAGTAGCTAATCCTCGCTAGTGAAATAGCATTATAATTTATAGGACTGGACTGGTAAATAAGAAAAAATAAAAGAAAGATAAGAAAGAAAGAAATACTAAGAAAGATTCAAGTATTCTACGAGAATTTTATTTAACTACTCTTCTATTTAAATAAATACGCAACACCTAATACCTACCTAATAATACTTTGTAAACTCATATAATACACACATCAAAAGTGTCTAGGGATCAACATATATTTTTGCAATAACTTTTCTCCTGATTGATATTAATTAAAATTTTCTTTAAGGATTCATCAAATAAAGTGTTTTCGTTTGTCACAGTAACGATAAACCAAGTCACCTTTGCATTAATAAAGAAATTTGCCATTTTCCTAATAAAGGGATTTTTGACATTTGAACCACTAACATTAAAGTTCGAAAAAAAGACTGAAATAACAGTTTTCTTTAAAATTTTATTGGGTAACTTAAACAATTAATAATCCGTGTTTCTACCGCGAACACTAACAACACAAGAACATCGGTTTGGCATACTCAAAATGAGTTCATCCAAATCACGCTGTGGAATGGCCGCCCATGTTCGTTGCAACAACAAAAAAAGGTCTTCTTGCCACTGGATACCCTCCATATTCGGCAGAGCTCTTCTCTGTAGCATATCCCATGCATGCTCAATCGGGTTCAAGTCTGGCGACTGAGCAGGCCAGGGCAGGACATTGATGTTAGCTGCGGCGAGAGTCTGTCTTACAACTCTTGCGGTGTGCGGTCGTGCATTATCATGCATTAACTGAAATAAGGGACCGATTTGCACTTGTAGAGGAACGATGACGTCTGATACAATCGTCTCAGCATAAATTTGAGCGTTGAGGTTGCCTCTGATCCAAATCAACTCAGTTCTTCCGCCGATCCAAATACCCGCCCATACCATGATGGTTCCACCACTATAAGGATGGACTTCCTGGCAGGATTTTAATCGCTGTTGGCGTCCAGGGGTTCTCCAGTGTCGTATACGTCTTGTATCCGGTCTCATACCAAAACGAGACTCATCAGAAAAGCACACGAAACGCCATTGTTCTTCTGCCCAATTTCTGTGTTCAAGAGCCCATTGATATCGAATCCTACGATTGTGCATTGCTATAGGTGGTACCCGTAGCGGTCTTCGGGAATGAAGGTTCACTTCATGCAAGCGGTTTCTGACTGTTTGGTCGCTAATTAAGTTCCCTGAAGAGTGATGAAGCCTCACGGCTAACATCATGGCGGTTATTACATAATGTATCGGTCTTGTCTCCGTGTGGTGCAGCGATACCGTCCTCCATGGCGCTCAGCCACGGTACCAGTGCTTCGGTAACGTGTCCAAAGTCGACTGATAACACTCTGACTTGTATTCAGAGCTAAAGCCACAGTACGTTGCCGGGAACCAGCTTCTATCATTCCCACGGCTCTGAGCATTTCTTCCCTGCTTAAATGACGTCGCCGCTCCATAATAACGTTGGTTTTAATCAGTAGTAGGGAAACAGTAGCACTAATAATGTCTTCAATGCGTTGTATGTTTTTATAGGGAAAATATTGACAGCTGATTTTCATCTTTTACTCGAATTTGATTGACAGTTCCTGATTCAAATTATGAAATGCACCAAAAAGGATCCATATAAATTTATAAAATCATAAATTTATTACAAAGCCACATCTCAATCTCAAGAAATCCGCATAAAAATGCTTGATCCCTAGACACTTTTGATGTGTGTATTTGCCCGTATTGTTTATATATTTGAAAAGCGAAGGCCACGGTCCACCACGGGACCGAGGATTGACACACGTAGAATATTATCGAAAACTCTCAGGCATGCAGGTTTCCTCACGATGTTTTCCTTCATCGTTAAAGCAAGTAATATTTATTGCTTAAAACGGACATAACTCCGAAAAGTCAAAGGTGCATAACTGGGATCGAACGTGGATCGAACCCAGAAGGTCACATGGTATTTTTTAAATATAGTCCGCAAATTCATAGCACCAACATTCAGTATATACTTATCTGTATTATTTAAGGTAGATAGTACTCAATACCATGGAACTAGGAGTTACGACTATGTCTAATCCTATTTCTATGCTCAAAACCATGGGACTAGGAGTTACGACTACTCAAAACATAATCAATATTTGACAAATAGAGCCGAATTTACTCGAAGGGTCTTTCAAACAAATGTCACATGCAAATGAAATGGCACAGACGTAGTCGCAATTCCTAGTTCCATGAATGGCACTCATTACGTCTCATTTGGCAAGCGACTACGGCACTACGACTAAGCGGTGTGAAAATAATGTGCTCTATATTGGATCGGTAGTTGCCTTGAGGGTTTTTACAGCCCCCAATGATTGAAATTCCAGGCAAATATAACAATGCAACATTAATTGTGGACACAATTCCCAGGAAGATATAAGAAAAGATTGACATTCCGATATGCTTCACTAACTCTTTTCTGTTACGTGAGTTACAGATTTTCTGTAGATTTGGGAAGAATAATAAAAGCTGATACTAAGAGACTATGACAATAGCTCCTCTGTTTACATAAGATATGCAAATCCTCTAATATCTCATGTGTAGTCAATGCCGGGAAATATGTAAATATGGCAGCGGAACTGCCTGCGATCCGCCGGGATTTGCGGGGTCTCGTGGATTTTCAGGATTCGCATGGAACCGTTAAATTACTGTCACATTTGGAAACTAGTTTGTTGAAAACAAAATAATGTATACTCTTAATATGTTATACTATTCTAACTGCACAAGTTTATCATAATGTACTGAACTAGAAATATCCTATGTATCCGTAACAATATTATACATATTCGTAGTAAATAAATCGTAGCCTCAATAGTCCAACGCGCTGACAATTGAAGGTTCATCGTTTCGATCCCCACCCTGTACACTATTGTCAAATCCACTCCTAACACAGGTTTCTGCTTATATGGAGGGGAGAGAAAAATATTATTTAATTTCATAATTCTACATAAAAAAATATTCTTTGAAAATAAGTTCCTACTTACTTACTTACTAGTATTATGTATCATAGTATCTTGAAGCAACCACTGCTTCTCGATCACGCTAACTATCTTTAAGTAGCCGAAAACCACCAATTTTTGTAGTTATTTAAAGTTTGACCGGTCTTCTCGTCAAAACGTCTGAACTAACTTTGATGGTAATTTTGAACGTAGTTAGAGGACTATACAAGGAATTACCATCTAATTAACGTTTATCCCGACAAAACAAAGGGCTGAAATAGTATTTAATAAAAATATTAGTCATGTCAGTCAGTAACTACTTTCGCCTTTCCCCTCCATCAATGTTTAAAAAAACTTGAGCTTAAATGAGCATGACAATATTACAAAGGTTGATGTTTGAACCGTTGACCTTTCAGTTTTTAGTCCGCACCTTAACCGATGCGCTATACTATAGATTAAAAAAAATAATAATAACCTATTTCTTTTATATCCTGTCCGCGATCGATCACGCTGCAAAGTGGCCGATAATTCTGTTGAAACTGTATCCGCGGTCGGACTACATTAAACCTCATTTATTGCGTGATATTGTCAACCGATAGTCCGATATTTTCGCTTTTATGGCCATGTTTACTCTAAATACACGCATTTACTTTTATGGACATTAAATGCAACAAATATCTGGCTACGGGTCGCGGAGCTTGGAATGACACCGGATTCATACAAATATTGGGTTCGATAGAAGGAAGAGTTACTTTGCAGAATTTGTTGTTTTAAGGTATATTTTTGTTTTCACATTATGCGCACACTCTTGACCACTATCACATCTGATGGAAAGTGTAGATATGGTAGAACCTTACGGTAGTACGGAGTCCTATATTTATGGGTAGAACGCGTTTGTCTAGAAGATGCCTATTCACTCTTGTGTTAAAGATACCCAAATTGCAAGTACGTGTCGGGAAATCTCGGAATCAGATCTCGGAAGAGTGTTCAAAAATCTGGCCGAGCAAAATGAAGAAATGAAGACTTATAGTGCTTCGTGTGCGCAAAACTTACAACAAGGAACTTATGCAAGTTCCTTGTTCCTTAACTTAAACAACGTGCAGCATACACTATGCACCACCCATCCCTCCTGTCAGCTAATGCAATAAAAGTAAACAAGCATGCTATGGCCACCACACACCCAATATCATGGATCCTCTAAAGCTTAATCTACACTCGTTCACTAACGAACCCAATGATGAAAACTTGACTTGTTGCTTGCGAGAGTTTACCCACTGAAAGTTGCTTGCCAGAAATAAATTCTGTGTATATAAAGAAACAAATTATGTGTCTATTGTTACTGGAAACTTTGTTTTATTAAATTTTATATGGCCACATCGAAGTACGCTATGGACGATATTTAATCGCGTGAATGTCATCGGGCCAAGTTTGGCAGTCCATGAGGTTGTATACAACGATACCAGTTGTTGTCTACTATGTTTGTTCCTTAATAATGGTAAAAATATTGTTTTGATCAGTGCTACATGCAGTCACATAAATGTTTACGACCACCATAAAGGAATTTTGATTTGCGATGATAACTCCTGCCGTTTGTTTTATCTACATCCGACAAAAACAACTCTGTTGGTTTTCCTCGTTTTAACTTAATAACCTTTTAGCACTTGCCAAACATGTTATATGTAATGCATTAGTAAAAGTGCTTTATAAAAGTTAAGGTTTTGTGATACACACCAAAAAATAAAGATTGTTTAGATCAAGCGACGGATCCAAGAGCACGTAGGAAATTTCGAATAGGTGCTTGATAATACTTGAGTGTTTGTAAGCCAAGTGTTTCTTAGTTATTTTTATGCTCTTTATTTGTACACAACAACGAAAACAAAATAACAGAAGATTTTTATAATTTTTTTTTTTGCATAATAAAAATTATGCAAAAAAATAATTAAAAAACAAACTAACAAGAAAAGCGCACTGTCACTACTTCGCGAGTGAGATTCAAACCTGCGACATCTAAAGAAAGCGGCAGCTCGGCTCACTGCGCCAAACAGAGCTAAATGTGAACCTCTAAAATGTTGAACGCTTACTGAACGACGGTGTTAGGTTTTTTTTCGTTACGGAATTTCTTGATTCGGTCGCCACGCTCAAACTGATTGTCCTACAGTACCCGGCGATATATATTGCACATCGGCCTTCGGAATAAAACGCTATTCTATTCTATTCACAGTTCGACTGCATTTTTTTTATATAATACTAGCTGATGCCCGCGACTTCGTCCGCATGGATTTAGTTTTTAAAACTCCCGCGGGAACTCTTTCATTATCCGAGATAAAAAGTAGCTCTCCCGGTCTGAGGAACAACTACTACATCCATTACTATACCCATGCAAAAAATCGCATCAATCCGCTGTTCTGTTTTTTTTTAAAGTATCCTATGTCCGTCTCCTGGTTCTAAGCTACCTCTCCACCAATTTTCAGCCAAATCGGTTCATCCGTTCTTGAGTTATAAATAGTGTAACTAACACCACTTTCTTTTATATATATAGATGTTACGTGATGTGCTCGCCGATTGTGAAGAAATTTCAGTAATTACTACGTGAATTTCTGGCTAGCTTTCCTTGCAATAGAATAGAAATAGCGTTTTATTCTAAACGAAACGAAACAACGGATTGGCATGTCTTTGTGCATGGTTTTTATGTGGTTGAGGATCTAGAGACAGCTAGGCTACTTTTTATCCAGAAAAAACATAGGGTTTCCGAGGGATATTTACAAACACGGCTAAAAGCTAGGTAAGAATTAACAATTTCAAATTCAGATTTTAGTGCTAAAAACGATGGTAGTTATTAGTATTAAAAACTACTCACACAATGAAAAGATACTCAATTTGTCAAAGGAAGAGAATCCTACCGTGGAAGAATGTCAAGTAGACCTTCCCTCTACCCACTCTTTAACAATGAATGTTAATCATATTACAATTTATTAATATTTTAATCAGAATTAAGTTTTAATACTAATTACGGTTATTGGAAAATTTATTACCTGCTATGTTGTCTGATATCATTCTAACTAAAAAATCTGAGCACTGATATATTCTGCCAGTACCAGTCTGAGTGTTCATTATTATTTGTCAATGTAATTACCTTACACGTACACATACAACAGCTCGACTTTATAGATATGATTGATAGAAGCCGGCGTTACTTTGCAAAATTCCATCATCATCCATCACAAAGGCAACAAGTTTACGCCTTTAAAATACTCAAAAATACTGGGGTATTTTCGGACCCTATGAGGTTTCATAAATTACTAGCTATTACTAGCCCTTGACTTCATCCGTGTGGGTAAAGTTTTAAAAATCCCGCGAGAACTCTTTGATTTTCTCTCTCCAGGTCCATCATGCAAAAAACGTCGATCGTTTTGTTGCAGCGTGATTGAAAAAACACCAAAAAAACAAACACACTTTCGCATTTATGGTATTAGTAAGGATTACGGGTGATAGGAAAATTTTTCTATCAAATAAAATACCCACGTCAAAACTTGATCTCATCAAATTACCAACAAAGTAAAAATGAGTAAGACAACAAGATACACAAGTTCGCTTAAGTTTTTCTCAATTAATTTAACACTGAGTAAAGAGCCGTAGCCGAGCTTGATCCGTCGATAGCGATCAAAGTGCTTTAAGGGTTCAAGATTCTGATGATTTTAATCAAGTCTAAGAATAAACACACTCTAACTTAGGTTTTTGTTCCTGTGAAAGCTATGCCAGCTATGGGTAAAACATACATCACCCATAAACTTAGTACCTACTCAGTATTATGGCTCCTATCCAAGCCGTAATTTGAAACTAAATAACAGAAGATTATTCAGATCATTAAAAAATTGAAATAAATATTAATGAATTATGATTTCAGTATGACAAAGAAAAAGGATTGGAATAAATCTCAATAGAACGTTTTTCTGCTTGAAATTTTTTAGTTTAAAAGTTGATTAGATACTTCGTGTTTTTTTTAATGAGTAACCAATTCGATAGTCCTAATTTCGGTTGCAGCCAACATGATTTAATGCTATCTTGTTATCGGTAGATGACGGTTTCCAACCGAACAATACCAATAGTGTAACTCGACTTTAGGTACATAAATTCCAAATAAAAAATTCAGCCCGCGTTCCCTGACAGGTGAAATTATACACGATACTATTATATGTTAACACCTGGACTATCATCTGGACTAGGTAATTCAAAATAAAATTATAGGTATATTTTGTATATGTATATTATCTCCGATTCGATGGATGTTCAGCTTTCAAGAGAGTTGAATTGATCGCGCCTCGCCGCATCATTTGCGCACAATACAGCGAAAGATTGCCTCACCCTTACTCCATCTCCCATTCCCCCTGGTTTGATGGACACCCAATTAATATTGCTGTTTGTTTAGAGTTTTATTTTGTACTGTTAAATCACAGTACTTCGCAAATTGGAAGGAGTATCGTGATAATTGTAAATAGGTATGTTCACATATTCATGAGATAAAAAATAAATGGAAGTGATATATTGCTGTTTGTTTAGACTTTTAGAGTTTTATTTTGTACTGTTAAATCACAGTACTTCGCAAATTGGAAGGAGTATCGTGATAATTGTAAATAGGTATGTTCACATATTCTTGAGATAAAAAATAAATGGATACTAAAATGAAAAACCCAGAACGAGTATTTAAATTTAATGATTCATATTATGAATACAATTTCAGCTTAATTAATGATTTTACTAACAACGTAAATAGTGATTGGTAGCGATATCTGTTGTTGAGTGGAAGTATTAATGAAAAGAGCTCACCTAAAAATATTTTGCAGATTAATATTGCAACCCCACTGTTAAAACAGATATTTATGGATATAAATTAGTATATCTACACGTATGTTGCTTGCTAATAAGTTTCATATCTTTTGGTATTTCTTTGGCAGGTTCATGATATGTCTACGTACTCGTAACTGCATAATACAATTATAATCCCTACTACACTAGCGGCACGCTACGATGGCCGGTTTGACACATTACAATAGTGATGTGGAATGTCAATTTATTCTCGAACAAAAAACAATTAAGTTTTGTTTTTGTACCTGATTAAATAGGTTTAATAAAACAAAAATGTATATGTTTATTTAATTTATTTGAACGAACTGAATATTTGAATGAAAATGAATATACATACTTTATATGCACACAAGAAACATATGAATACAAAAGATACCAAAAAAGGTGCCACAAAAGGCCATAATTAATCAGATTCGTCCATACTACTATTTTCACTGTCGTCACTGCTATCATCACCTACATTAATAATTATATGTTCGTTTTCTATAATATTATCTATTTTCACATCTCTTTCATAATCTTTCCCTAAAGAACTTTCCCCACCGAAGAATAATCCAGCTTCCTTCAGTGAATGCACCAACTTTTTTCTTGTTGGATACTCCTTCTGTAAATAGTAGCCGTAAACATGTCTTCGGATAGCATCGGCATCAAAGCTATCGATGCCTACGACTGGTTTTGCTCGTTTTCTCTTTTTTGGTGTGTGAAGTTTATTTTCTTCTGTGCCAGTCTCGCCATATTTTTTTTTAGTTATCCGTCTAACAGTTCGTTGTCCAATATTAAGCGCATCAGCTACGCGTTCAACCACTGACGTTATAGGTAAAATTGGCCCTCCATTTTGAGCTTCACGATCGAAATAGTTACGAAGGCGTATTACGAACTCACGTGTCTGACTATTTAGAACAGTTCTCTGCGTACGTTTGGTCATATCGACGAAATCCACAACAAAGGGCTTGAACAGAGTCCAAATTAACGAGCAAGGGTCAACAGTAATGCAGTATCAATATTTGAAATCCAAAGCCAGGTCAAAACTATATCACAATCGCATTGCACTGACAGTTTATACTTTTCGAAGCAACGTCAATTCGAAACTGCTTTGTTTTGCATTGAGCATTGACGCGAGTTTGCCGGAGGTAGTAGTTGTGCTAGCCAGCGATCCTATGTGACGATCGTATTAGATTCCATTTTTAAAAATTTTCAATTTAGAAAACCAAATGCCGAGTTGTGGTATATATCATATAAAAATAAAAATTTTACCTTTTGTATGCAACAGCTGATATTTTTTTGCGATTTCAGAGGTTTGTCCACATAGTGAAAATTGTTCATATTCACAAGTACATTCACCCCTTAAATGGTGCAAACTGATTTTTCTACACTTGTATACATTTTAGAAATCAATTTAATAAATAAATTTTGAGTCCTAAACCTAAAACTACATTCGATAAAATTTATGAATCTCTGCACATCACTATCGTCAATAAAGTAATACAATTATTTCCTTCAAAGTCGTTATCAATTAATACGGAACTTCATGAGCGGACAAACGTCAAACCGGCCATCATAGCGTGCCGCTAGTTTA
Organism: Oeneis ivallda; assembly: GCA_029955525.1. Classification (NCBI taxonomy): domain Eukaryota; kingdom Metazoa; phylum Arthropoda; class Insecta; order Lepidoptera; family Nymphalidae; genus Oeneis; species Oeneis ivallda. The sequence continues at coordinate 14,557,879 of JARPMR010000007.1, forward strand.
ACTACTACAAGCATAAAGTTCTTGATGAAGTCAGACGTGTTTATTACATAGATACTTATACTGTTGTCAATATATTTCTTATAATAATCCGTTGCCTTGAAAGTTTGTTATAGGTATTCAACGACAGTTCTTCTTTATTAATTGTATGTTGTAGCAAAGACCTTGGCAGAGTTAGATTAGATCTTCCAATCTAATTCTGAAAGAAAACCTAAAGAAACACTTAGATATTATGCTTCCAAGCATAATCCACACTCATATTATAATAATTTAATATAAAAAATTATTTTTAAAAAACTGACATCAAACACCCGCGCCACTACAAAGTATATAATTTATTGTTGATTTTTTAAAATCACTCGTTTGATCAAATTTAAATGGGACCGACACTACCCTTTCAAATAAAAAAGAATTTTCCAAAGCGGTGCAGGTGTCTTCGAGTAATCGGTGAACATACATAAAAAAAAAGAAAAAAAAAGATTCCGACGAATTGATAACCTCCGCCTTTTTTGAAGTAGGTTGAAAATACTCACTGGAAAATAACTGGGAATACCCAGTGTTGGCAACCCCTCACTAGTTTTATCGACAGACGAGTCGCAGGTTGCCGCTGGATACAGGCAGCAGAACATCGACGCAACGCGTAAGTCCACGATACAAGAGACACATGTCCAAACGTGGACTTCTGGCACTTGATATAAAAGAAAAAGATTATAAATGGAAAAGACTATCTGTCTGTCTGTTACCTTTTCATGCCTAAGCCGCAGAACCGATTTGGACAAAATATTCACTTCTGAGGAAAGAGTAGCAATTGGATTTAAAAAATATTAATCAACGCGGCCAAAGTTGCGGACGTCAGCTAGTACTCGCATATAGAAAGCAATATAGCCTTATCTGGAGATCATTCTAGGAGCTCATATTTGTGAATTGAGTAGGTATTTGTGCGAAATAAATATTTTCTCTCGGGAAATTCCACCTTTAAGAGAAATTCCGGTATAAGCATTATTATTACTACCTACATAGTAATATAATCTGCAAGGTATTTTATTTATAATTTGTACCAAAACCGGTCCCTCGGGGTGTCGGTCGAAATTTCCTGTTTTTATATAAGAGATAACTCCACCCAATTAAGTATTATAAGGGAAGAGTGAAATGTAACACCTCTCCCCAACTCCCCCTACCACTTGTTGTGATTTCTTCGTTACTTGTTGATATTTTTAACCCCCGACGCAAAAAGAGAGGGGTGTTATAAGTTTAACGTGTCTGCGTGTCTGTGTATCTGTCTGTGGTAGCGTAGCCGCCAAACGGATGAACCGATTTTCGTTTAGTTTTTTTTGTGTCATAGATAATTTTATCCCATGTGTTCTTAGCCATGTTTCATGAAAATCTGTTCAGCCGTTTGAAGATTATCAGCTCTTTTCTAGTTGATTAGGGGATCTGACTAACTTCCTTATGTCCGATCGATTCGAAATTTGGTACCGTATTACTTCAATGACATTGAAAGTATATGGTAAGGTAACCATGACCTGATCAGCCGTTTGAAGATCATCAACTCTTTAATAGTTGATGAGGGGATCTGACTACCTTTCATATGTCCTATCGATTCGAAATTTGGTACCGTGTTACTTCAATGACATTGAAAGTATATGGTAAGGTAACCATGACCTGATCAGCTGTTTGAAGATCATCAACTCTTTAATAGTTGATGAGGGGATCTGACTACCTTCCATATGTCCTGTCGATTCGAAATTTGGTACCTTGTTACTTCAATGATATTGAAAGTATATGGTAAGGTAACCATGACCTGATCAGCCCTTTGAACATCATCAGCTCTTTAATAGTTGATGAGGGGATCTGACTACCTTCCATATGTCCTATCGATTCGAAATTTGGTACCGTGTTACTTCAATGATATTGTAAGTATATGGTAAGGTAACCATGACCTGATCAGCCGTTTGAAGATCATCAGCTCTTTAATAGTTGATGAGGTGATCTGACTACCTTCCATATGTCCTATCGATTCGAAAGGTACCGTATTACTTCAATGATATTGAAAGAACATGGTAAGGTAACCATGACTTTAAATATGACATGTTAGAGTAAGGTTTAGATTTCGAAGGTGGGTAATTAAATGGGATCAATTAGGCTCAATTACCACTGCGCTAACAAATCACTATAAATACCTTCCTAATATTTATACCTACTTTAAAAAGGACTAAATAAAAGTAAAATTAAAAATTTTAAAAACCCCCCGACACAAAAAATAATCTCTAAAAACTAACAAATAATATTTTATACCTATATATTAGCTATTTATGCAACTGCATCGTAATGAGGGTCATTTTAATTCGAGTGCTGTTTTTTGATACGAGGCTTGCCGAGTATCAAAATAGGATAGTACGAGAATTAAAATGACTAATTACGTTCAGTTGCATACAAGATTTTATCTACGACAAGGAAATAAAATCATTGACAAAATACGTCGTAGGCTCAATAAAGTAACAAAAAGTAACTCCGTAAGCCGCCACCAGCCGCCTGTGGCGCCTCTGTCAACAAAAAGTAACTCCGTAAGCTGCCACCAGCCGCCTGTGGCGCCTCTGTTATATGAACGGTACAAAAGTGCCAGAACTCAGAGCCTTAGCTTTAGGTATCCTATTTTAAGAAGATAACCATTTCGATTCAGCTCCCATACAACGAGCTGCATCGAAATGAGAAGCAAAACCGAAAGAGGGTTCATTTCGATTCAGCTGTCAAATTCGAAATTGGAACTTTTCGATGCTGGAGTAGATAAAATTATTATCATCACATATAAGTAAGTTCAAATATTTTTATTTTCCAAGTGTCGTCGTCCCGTCGGGGGACCGCTAAGTGAGTTCCAAGTGTCATCGTCGCGTCGGGGGACCGCTAAGTGAGAAAAACAGGTGTAGTCGCAGATTGCAACAAAAGAATTTACTCAAAATCGACACAACCGTCAACGTCGTCTGCCCTCACGTGTCGCGCGCGGCATTACGTAGAGCGTAGACTATACATGCATGAAACGTAAGATCGCTCGTACCTAAATGTAATTCGTAATAACTAGTGGTTCGCCCCGAACTGAGACCTCGCGGTAACGGTATCCCATGATTATTCATTCAATCGATACATGATAACCAAAACTGACATTATTATTATGCCCGTTTTCACCAAACATACCTAAATCATCCCCTAAGTAGGAGTCTCTTAACGTAGGTAGCTCCTAAATACAATCCTAAGTCCTAACATCCGTCCCAATATCCTTTTAGGTGTCCCGTACAGGATCGTGATAAATAAGTTGACAGAAAACATCAATCACCTAACTTATAGGTAGCCCGTAAAGGTTAGGGAACGTTAGTGAAAACATTGAATTATTTATCAAACATTGAATTTAACTCGTAGTTCCATGGGAATAGTTACTGACTGCGCCATCTATTAGCATTATTGTGAAGCTATGTTGATGCTATATGAATTACTGACGCCCATTAAAAATTAAATAATCTCGTTTCTTTATAATATTCATATAATTTTAGTATTTGTTGTTCAAGTACAGGATATAAGTGACCTAAAAACATAAAATCAGTTTGAAAATCCATAGCGGATTTTTCTAGAGAGCGTCTTCAAGCGAGCGTATAAAATCGCCACTTTGAAAGCCCCCCATTTCGTCAATTTTAAGGGAAAAATTAAAAAAAAAATATTTTTGTACTCAGTTCAAAATTATCTTTAAAATGATACGTAACAATTTTATGTAACGCGATTTTTTTTTTTTTACTTCGCATTCGCTTCTATGAGAGCCCCCCTGAAATAAAGATTTTTATAACTTTTTAAGCCATTTTCGGCTGGAGGCCATCGGTTTACATATTATATCTAAATTTGAAGTAATTACGTTCAGTAATTCAAAAGTTATAAGGCTCTGACAGACGGACGGACGGACGGACGGACGGACGGACAAGTGCAAATCGCCCTAGTTATCTCAAAGACCTTCGCTTCGCTCGGTCGATTAATTAGCTGTTGGAAAAATCCTACTAATATTATAAATGCGAAAGTTTGTGAGGATGTATGGATGTTTGGATGGATGGATGGATGTTTGTTACTCTTTAACGCGACAACGAATGAACCGATTTTGCTGAAATTTGGCACAGACATAGAATATAGTCTGGAATAGCACATAGGCTACTTTTTATCCCGGAAAAGCAAACAGTTCCTGCGGAATATCATCGCAAATTTTTACGCATTTGTCCTTCAAAATACGCGCAATGGAGTTTTAGATTTACGTGATTTTTTGCACAGGTGAAGTTAAGGGCCTGAAAAATGACAAAGGCTACTTTTTATCCCGGGAAAACAAACAGTTCCAGCAGGATATTAGTATTCTACTTTTCACATATTTATCCTTCAATTATGCGCCAACGGAGTTACAGATTGACGTGGTTTATTGGATAGGCATAGTTGAGGACTTGAATAGTGACAAAGGCTACTTTTTATCCCGGGAAAACAAACAGTTCCAGCAGGATATTAGTATGCTACTTTTCACATATTTATCCTTCAATTTTGCGCCAACGGAGTTACAGATTGACGTGGTTTTTTGTATGGGTATATTTGAGGACCTGAAAAGAGAAAAGGCTACTTTTATCCGGGGAAAACAAACAATTCCCGCGGGATATTCGTATGCTACTTTTCACATATTAATCCTTCATATGCGCCAACGGAGTTACAGATTGACGTGGTTTTTTGAATAGGCATAGTTGAGGACCTGAAAAGTGAAAAGGCTACTTTTTATCCCGGGATTCGCATGGTACTTTCACATTTTTATCCTTCAATTATGTGCCAAGGGAGTTACATATTGACGTGATTTTTGGGATAGGCATAGTTGAGGAACTGAAAAGTAACAACGGCTACTTTTTATCCCGGGAAAACAAACAGTTCCCGCGGGATATCTGCTCCCTACTTTTCACATATTTATCCTTAAATTATGCGGTGATATGCATGCATGCATGTATGTATGTGTGTATGTGTGTATGCATGTATGCATGTTTGTATGTATGCATGCATGTATGTATGCGTGTATATATGTATATATGTATGCATGCATGTATGTATGTATGTGTGTGTGTGTATGTATGTATATTGTATGTATGTATGTATGTATGTATGTATGTATGTATGTATGTATGCATGTATGTACATATCTATGTGTGTATGCATGTATGTATGTATGTTTGTATCCTCCCCCTCCAATAACTACATTAACTATATTCGATCCTACTTATCCCACTAATATTATTAATGTTGTTAAGTTAGTGTTAAGTTTGTGAGGATGGATGTATATTGTATACGGATGTATGTTTGTGTAGATGTAGTATAGGGATGTATGGATGGATGGATGTATGTTCTCTGAGATAGGGGTTGAACTATTTGACTGTTTTACTCCATAATTTCGTTGAATTTAAACTAATTTTTATTATTATTTTAACCGACTTCAAAAAAGGAGGAGGATCTCAATTTAACGGAATCTTTTTTATGTATGTTCACCGATTACTCGACGCCACCTGAACCGATTTGGAAAATTCTTTTTTGTTTCAAAGGGTCCCAGGTGGTCCCATTTAAATTTTATCGAAAAATCAACAATAAATTATTATAAAATATTATTTGTTAGTTTTTAGAGATTATTTTTTGTGTCGGGGGGTTTTTAAAATTTTTAATTTTACTTTTTTAGGTTAATATTAGATTTAATTTTACTGTCGACCTAGTTGATACCCAAATGGAAACCACCACGGCCAGATTTCCAAGAGTCTACGCCTAAAAAAATCTTTTAAAAGTAATAGTTATATAGTAACCAGATGATACCCGTGACTTCGTCTGCGTGGATTAAAGTTTTTTAACTCCCGCGGGAGCTCTGTAATTTTCCGGTATAAAAATTAACCTGTGTGTTAATCTTAAGTATGAGCTATCTTTATTCCAAATTTCAGCCAAATAGGTTAGTTCGCTGTGACGTGAAAGAGTAGCAAACATCCATCCATACATCCATCCTCACAAATTTTCACATTTATAATAAGTAGGAAGTAGGATAAATTGATATTTTTAACAAAAAAATATGTTTCACTGGTTCCTCAGTTTATTTTCGTTTTTATTAGAACAGGCCGGCCAAACGCAGCGTTCAATAGTAGCAACCTACCCGCAAGGGCATTGTGTATAGGTATACTGAACCAATGAAGGTAGCCATTTTGCTGTTGGGGTTTTCGGACTAGCTCTTTTTCCGAGGCACATCGTTTGGGAAATCAGGATATTTGTATTTTTGTTTACTTTAGTGGTCGTATCAAGCCGAGTAAATTGTTGAGTAAACAATTCAGATACAGCGGGTCAGATGTTTGGCTGGAAAATTTTAGACTCGAACGTCCTCCTTAAAATGAGATTCATTTTGCTAGTTTCACATTACACACACCACTATATAGCATCCTGATTACTATAAGGAATCAAATAGGCTACCCAATTAGAAAACATTGACAACATACATGTTTTTAATAGGTATGAACCAATATTGGTCTGAAATAAAAGGTAGGTACTATTTATTTATCATTTTATTTATTTATTACAGATTGATGTCTATCTATTCTACCTTAACAAGTTAGTCAGTACTAGGCTATGACCTATCGTATATGGAACATAAAGCATCAGGTTGAATCAACAGGTGGGCAGAGTCGGTCGTTGTGCACATTTATAACGATTTCAATATCTAGATTTTCATAAATGATACTAAGTTTCGATACATTCTTTTTCAAACTAACCGAATATACCATGAATTTGCAACCAGCTTGAATAATATAGGTAAATAAAATAATTTTGTACAATTGTAAAAATCGGCCATGTGCGAGTCGGGCCTCGCTCTTTTAGAGTACCATACGTACATGATCAAATCACTTTTTTTTAAAACTAGATATTTAGATATCTTATTACTTACTTAAGCTTACTTACTAAAATAACATATCGGGAAGAAATACTCGTTTGTTTAGTTTAAATATATTATATCACATAATAAAATACAGAAATTTTAAATTGCTAACTAGTTTAGTTTTGAGATAGACCCAGTAACAAAAATGGTCTAAAACCGACAACTTTGATGCCCGTGGCGGGCATCAAAGTTGCTTTCTTTTGTGGCTTTCTTCTTTTTTGTAGCTAAAAAATAATAAAAAATATATTTGAACTCTACGTAATGAGCTCTAGACAATGACACTCCACATTCCAGGGTAAAAAAATTTAAATTATATTTCGACTCCTTTTCCATGTCCCCCTTTATTTTTCAATTTAATTTAATTTTTATTATTTGTTGTTACAGTGATAATAGAAATACGCACTTCAACTGTCTATACTATTACGGCTTACGAGATACAGCCCGTTGACAGATGGACAGACAGACAGACGGACGGACGGACGGACAGCGGAGGCTCAGTAATAGGGCACCCTTTACACCCTTTGCACCCTTTGGGTAAGGAACCCTAAAAAAGCATGGATTTTACTTGCTCCAATAAATCTTGAGAAGGCACTAACTGTTAACTAGGAGCCTACCACGAACTTATCAACATTTTTTTGAGATGTGATGCAATGACGTCCCTATGTTACTTTAAGGTCGTCATTGTATGTCATTTCAAAACAATACTGCTTTAAGAGTTGGTTGTGGGGCTCCTGATATGCAAGCATGGTGATTGGTGGAGTCGATGGTTCGAATTCCAGCTCGACAGACCGAATTTTCCATTTTCAATTTTATTTTAAATGATTTCTTGTGGAATTTTTCCCTAATTTTTTATAACTTATAAGTTAGCTGCTTAGTTAGAGCTGGGATTCGAACCATCGACTTTTAACTGTTAGGCGACTGCAGAAGCCACAAGGCTACAGAGACCCAATATTGTACCGAGAAAATACCGAACACAATGCCTTCAAAAAAGTGTCGGTTTCAAAAAAGTGTCGATCCGTCTAGCCCCCTTCCAAGTTCCGCACCGCGCGATAAGGAACTACGTTCCAAAATTAAACATAGCCCTATATAATGCAGTCAGGGCGCGGCTCCGGGCGACCAATATTCCGCGCCACTGAGCCGTGTGTAATGCGCTAATCTATGCGCGACACCCGCGACCTCTCATTCACGAAACCTCGTAAATGTAAATTGTATCCAATTACTTTTAAATTCGTAAGAATAAAATGTTAAACTGAGACCCGACTACAACTAGATACAACTATTTGATGTAACATCTGTCATATTGATTTTGGAACGTAGTTCCTTATCGCGCGGTGCGGAACACGGAAGGGGGCTAGACGGATCGACACTTTTTTGAATGTGAATTTGGCATTGTTGGGTTCGGTATTCGGTAAAGTCGATGGTTCGAATCCCAGCTCGACAGACTGATTTTTCTATTTTCAATTTTATTCTAAATAATTTCTACATGTGGAATTTTTCCCTAATTTTTTATAACTTGTAAGGCGACTGCGGAAGCCACAAAGCTACGGAGACCCATTATTGTACCGCGAAAATACCGAACACAACAATGCCAAATTAATTAATCGAAAAGAACTACTTTCCATCCGGGTGCCCCTTGACACCTCTCAAGTTTTTTAGATTGATTTAACGCCGAGCACAGAACGCGAAATGCCGAATGCAGAATGAGTAATGCGGTATGCAACGATACACGACGTCTGCTTTTTATGCACTGAACGAGTGAGGAGCATGACGCCCACAATGCTCAACGACCAATGATATCACCGCTGCTACAAGACCGGATTGGCGTGATGTATATTTAGTTGAGGATCTGGAGAGCGACATCCCTTTACCGGGTTACTGGGTATTACTTATCTGGTCTACAAAAAGTAAAAAATAAAATTAACGAACTAACTTAAGACTTGGGCGCTCCCTTTATTCAATAAAGATGACCCTGCACAAAGCGAGCACGTGCGAATTGATCAAAGTACGTGACATTCACGCAAACTAGATTAAGAAGTAGAACTCGTAAGAAACCAGTATGAATAAAATACGAAATGATATGAAAATTGAAAATTATTATTTTTACATTATTAATTAAAAATTTAATTATAAAAAATTATTTTTAAAAAACCGACTTCAAACTCCCGCTTTACTACATTACACACACACTATACAAAGTATTTAATTTAATGGGTCGATCGATTTCGATAAAATTTATATGGGTGGAACCCTTTGAAACAAAAAAGAATTTTTAAGATCGGTTCACATGTCTTCGAGTAATCAGTGAACCTACATAAGAGAAAAAAAAGATTCCGACGAATTGAGAACCTCCTCCTTTTTTGAAGTCTAGTTAATGTTAACTTTATACCTAGCTTAACAAAAAACGGTACAGTCCAAGTCAAAATCGCACACCAAGGACCTTACCTTGGAAGTAAACGTAAAATAGAGATTTGATTGAATTATTCGACCACTCCAAAAAAACAGCTTTTGTTGGGCCCGCATACTTAATCTGTTTTCTTAAAAAACTGTACTAAGTAGGTAGAGACATCGCTTTATTTATCTTTAAGTACTTACAAAATCCCTATCAACCCCTTTCATTTGCAATAAAGCTGGACATTTCAAAAATTAACTGAAATAAGCAGTTGTGACAGACGGGTGAAATTGCACTAAAAATTATACGGAGCCCTAAATACATTTCCTGATATTTATTGTTTGCCGATTTTTCGATTCATTAATGTTTGTTCTACTTTGAATAAGGCGCGGCAAATAAATTGGAAGAAAATAAATTAAAACACACATTTCCTACCAACAAATTATGAACCTTTTGACCAATGTCAAATAACGTTAATGGCTTATCTACGTTTAACGTTATACATTGTTATTAATTTAATAAATAAGTATTTTACCTTCCTGTATAAAATTATTCTGTTTGCTACGTTATTTCTACTGATTACTTATCGATTTTACTTTTAAACCGGGCTACGATAGACAGTGCTATAGTATCGCCTGACCATCTTGCCTCCAAGCAGCCACGTGAAAGGTTCAAGCTCAAGCTTCTATAAAGCAGTTATAAAGTTCTCAAATTCTTCTGTATGAACGCCCGAGCCGCTTTCGAGTTTCAACAATCGAGAGCACAGCTGCTCTAAAGGAATAATCGCTGTGGCGATAATAATTCTATAAAATTGGCACCCAGCCTATAATATTGGCGTCCAACCTTGGTAGTTTTCAGTGGTTTTTACAAAATAGTTACAATAAACCTAGATTATGGATTAAGACTTCGTATTTCAAGATATTTTTGAATTTATATATTAAAAGTTATCACGAGCTATCGCGTGCAGACGTGAAATAATGTAACAAATTCTTACTTATTTAATTACAAATGACACGTAACTACAGTACGAAGGTGGGGTGATATTAATAAGCTATTTATTTTTATTCATCCCGGAAAACAAAAGGTTCCCACAGGATTTTTAAAAAATTCATTTGACGCGGACGAAGTTGCAACAATAGCCGGTATTATCGAGGTGGGGAGAAGGTGAATCAATCACTTTTCTTAGATTAATCATTGCGCTGACGGGGCTATTCTGTATGTTTGACAAAATCTTTAGATTTCTGAAATGCTCTTATGAATTAAAAAAGTTAGTCGAAAGTAACATATTAAACTACTTATGTAATAATAATAAAAAATAATACATAAAAATTTCAACTAATGATTTGGACTTGCGAGTCAAAGTTGTCGATTAATGTCTACTCAATTAGTGCGCTCTACCTTTTGATTAGGATGTAGAACTGTTGTAGTGATCAGTCATCTACGAAACTCTACGAATACGCTACGAAGTAAAGTAATAAAACAATGTTTTATTTTTCCGAATTTCGGCCACGGCGGCGCGGGCCTATCTTCAGAGAGATTAGCCATCTGTGCGGGAGATATAAAAGTGCACAAGCGTGAGCGCGAACACAGGTGTACTCTCTGTTTCTTTACTCCCATAGCCCGATAGCACGAAAAATTCGACACGACTGGAGAGAGATTAGGCGCAGGACCAACGGCTTTACGTGCTCTCCAAGGCACGGGGGTGAAACAAAGCCAACTTCCTAATTCCGGGCTAGTACTGAGAATTTCTTACGGAAAACCCCAATACTTGGCATGGTCCGACCCGGGACTCGAACCCGGGACCTCTTCGGCCGCAGTCAAACACGAGACCAACGAGGCAGTTAAAATTAAAGGACATACTGCAGTCTTCACAAACAATTAACATTTTTTTCAATAAGGTCGTTATTTACACGAATGAGGAACGAAGACTTTTGAAAAATCATAACTTTTTATCCGGCACATTAACATACAATTTCTCTTTTGGCAATCGAAAGAACATAAGTTGCTACAGTTTTTAAAAAATCACCAGTGCTATGAACTTCTGTTTTTATTTTTAATGGAATTTTAAAGTTTTCTGTAGATTTTGGATGAACTTAATTTTCTTGAAATAATTTAAAATTTAATGCTCTTAAAACCAGCCAATCAGAATGGAATTTTTTTCTAAGAGAGTACAGTTACTAGGTAAAGATATTCCATAAAAAAATTGGGGAAATTGTCACTGGAAAAATTTAAAAAAAAATTAAAAGTTCGTCAAGGCAATGATATTCCAAAATTTTAAATAATTTTTTTTTCTCGTAATCGGGTGGGAACCGATTTTTTTCCTTACGGGTCCTGGTAGGCCCCTAAAGTAGAATCAATAATTCAGTAGACTAAAATGACAGTTGCTAATGTCACTTTGTAAAATAATATTGCCATATTTATTGTAATAGTGATGTTTTAGTTCAGTAGGTAGTGATAGCTGTAGTACTGTACTATTACAATTCATTTTATAAATCTCATAAGATCACATAATATGTAATAGAAATAGTAATAAAGGTCACCTTTTTAAAGCTGTAATAAAGAAAGTACGAATAGAAATATTTAAGATCTATTTTTAGTACTAAAAGTTGTTTTATTTCCTCAGTATAGGCCGACAAAGACGAGATCAGATTTTCGATAAGATCATAATTGCTATTCAAAATATTTTTGTATCAATTATAATAAACACAATTTGAGAATTTTCTTAGTAAATAAAAAAATAAGTGTTTTGGTACACGACGTAATGAGTAAGTGATTGATGTGGATCCTTTAGCCACAACACTATTTTATTTTCATCAGAAACTGACAACACTGTAAATGTCATTTTAGTCTACTGAATTATTGATTCTACTTTAAGTGAACATTCTAAAAAAAATTTATATCCACCTGGCCTGGCCCACCCTGTATAACCCGATCGAGGTAAGTTTGCAACTCGCGCCGCGCTACTACTTCTAAATACTAAAGTAAGTATTTATCGTCAATTACTAAATGTTAAATAGCCGACACTTTTTAACGCTTAACAAACATTCGTTTAATTTTCATATAAGTCAGTGATCCTTTTTTGCATACTGAATCTTAGCGTCGTCGTCAGTGTGACTTAATCGACGCCAGGTGAAAACTTAACTCAGAGATCTTCGCTTCGCTCAGTCAATTACACAAAACCATTAAATGCAAGAACTCACCTGTTGTCGGTACATCTTTCCACGCTGCTCTACACAATGCCACATTAAATTGGAAAAACATCGAACGTGAGAAGATGATCCTGGCCAAGGATCGCGACTATCAGTAATGAGAATAACGATTTGGAAAAGGTATTAACTTGCATATCTGACGGAGTTTTTCATTGTTACGTGCAGACTGCAAACTAAGGAAACTAATCTAGATGCGAGCTAACTAAAATATTCTAATATATTTTAGTTGTGTATGCCGATTCGCATTGGAGTAGTGTACGGCTGCTTAGTTTTTGGTGTGAACTAGACATATTTCTAGTTTAACTTAGCTTAGCTGTCTTAGTTTAGTTTTCGGTCTGCAACCCGCATTAACATTCCGCTGGTACATATGAATGATAGTTCTGTAAGCGATTTAATGATAAATATTTAATGAATCATTAGATATAAAATGTCTATAAGTGCGGCAGTAAGATGGAGTGAGTTCCTCTTCTTCTTTTTCAAATTGCTATACCTTTATGCCAAGTGTTACAAGTTGTAAAAGACATACTCTTTTGGACTTTTTTTAAATAAAATATTTGTCCATGATTCAGATAAGTAGCCTTAATAAATAAAGCTACACCACTAAACCAAAACTAAAGCTGGCTTAAGACAGCGTGCATCTTCAAGAAGGAAACTAACTTTGAAAATATCACTTAGATCTATTTATATGCATTCGTAAGTCATATAATAAGTCTACGCTTATATTATATCTATTTTTAGGGTTCCGTAGTAAACAAGGAACCCTTATAGTTTCGCCATGTCCGTCCGTCTGTCTGTCTGTCCGTCCGTCCGCGGTTTAGCTCAGAGACTATTGGTACTAGAAATCTGGAATTTGACAAGGGTATAAATATCAATCACGCCGACAAAGTGGTGAAATAAAATTGTGAAAAATATTTTTTTAGGGTACCTCCCCTACTTGTAAAGTGGGGATGAAATTTTTTTTTCTCGTCTATCCCATAGTGTGGTGTGTCGTTGAATAGGTCTTTCAAAAATATTGTTGGTGTGGGAACACCATTTTTCAATTCAGGTATCCGTTTGTGAAATATGATATTTTAAAGTGCTAAATTTTATTAGAGTCAAGTGTCCCCCCCCCCCTCTGCCAGCTAAATGGTTGTATAAAGGATGCAAGAAAAAATTCACAGCAGTAGTATATAATATAATGAATTTTAAAGGAAAACTATCACGGCTAAGTTGGGTTCATTAGTTAAGGAGTTATATCTGTTTTTTCTAAGTTGCATATTTTGTAGTATATTATAGTATTTAAACCATGGAACTCAAAATGTATTCAATATTCATAAATAAAATAAAAGCACTATCCAAGGTCAGCAATAATATTTCAGACTTTCAACTACGTAACCCTACACTGCGCGTGGCACGACACGCACTTGGCCGGTTTTTTATTAATGCTGTAACTTACGTATATTCTAATCTTTGAGTATCTAATCGAAGACGGCTAGCGTTAAAAATATTTCGGTCTTCAATATTATATTCTTGCTAATATTCATGCATCGATCATGTCACCACTTTGCGTTAATGGAATGACACAATTTCATGAGCCTTGTGTCAGATTTATCCATCAATGTTTTTGATGTTAACAGTTAAAGCTAGTTTCGATATAGTGTGGACCAAGCTGGTAGACGGCTTCTTAATTTCGATTATCTGATTAAAGGTAATAATAGAAGGGAAATATACAGAAACACAGAAATCACTCTAGTAATTCCCTTATACTTGCCGAAGCCAGGCTAGAACAGACCTTTCATAAAGAGGACTACCATCATCTTGAAATAGAATGGAGTCTTTAACCCATTAATGTTTTATTATTTCCTCCAAACATTATTTTTGTATCAGTAAAATAATAGCTTAGTTTGTTTCAAAGTCTACAAAAAATGCAAAAAAAATGTCAGTTTTATCCTTTGTTGTCCAAAAACCAGTGTAACAAAGCTCTTTTTTACCAATTTCTACGTTTGCAAAGATAATGAAGATGTCCGCTTTTATGTTTTGGAGCACAGACAAATAAGGTGACTTCTTTGAACTACATACGTGTCGTGTCATGTCTTTTTAAAATCTTTGTTGACCTACGGTGCATAGTGGTCTTAATCTTGTTAATGGCCCTCGTGGTTACATTGCTGACAGGGTTTTTCATGTCTGTTATGTTGGATGGCTGTGTTTAACTACCATCATTGGAAGTCTAGCCGACAAGCAATTTAACGATCTGTTATGATACCCTTAGAAACCGATTACCTACCTGTCGGCGACCAGAATTAAGATTATTGCTTGTAACCTCGTTCCTTTTTGAAGTCGGTTGAAAATTTAGAACAAAGAACTATTGTGTGCTTTTAATTTGTATAAGTTACACTGAAATTTATGGGTGCGTCAAGTGCGGTGACTGGAATAAAAAGTCTCACTGTGTGATCGGAAACACTTATGAGGGTCTCACGCACAGATTTTTTTGGCGCCGACTGCTAATGTAATAAATTTAAATGTGTCCTTAGCAGTTTTTAACTTTTGTTAAAGTAATAAGTTGTTTTTAAAATTATGAAGTGTTAAAAATACGATGAAATAAAGAGACTAACAAAGGGCTTATTCACTGGCGATCGTGAGAATATTAGAGTACTCCCACGAGAGTTTTGTTTAAATACTGAAGGAAAGAACGATCGCCAGTCAGTCAACCCAGAGCACTGCAATTGGAAACTATACTTTTATTTCCAAAAGTACCTCTCTTCTTCTATACAAAGCTAGTCTACCTGTCGCGGTAGAGGTGCACGACAGGGGTGCACGGGACGGGACGCCTACCAGTGCAAAACAGCGGGCCTTACTCTGCCCCGCTAACTCCGCGTCCCGTCAACTTTTGCGGGACAAGTTCCCGGGCATCGTCGTGTATACGAGGCTTAAGCCGACGCGCCGCAACAGATGGTCCTTCGAGCCGGATCCCTGAAGACGAATTCCTGGAACTGCAAATTGAAGACTTCGAAAGAAGCTACGAATCGGGACCTAGAGACATGCCTCTCACCAGGTCCCAGAAGGTTAAAGATGTGCCCCTAAGTGCAAGCTCAACTGCATCACAGTATGCTGAAGAGACGAGTGAGCGCATCAGATCAGAGGGGTCCGCATCAGTTATGACTTCGGAAGCCATGGCATCGAATATTTCTTCGAAAGCTTCAATCGCGGAATCATCAGGAATCACCGTGACAGAATCTACTATAGCTACGAAGATGAGATCTACAGAAAACAGTGCTAGACTCAAACAACTGCAGACGACTGAGGGGAAGAACCAGAACAGCTGCCTAATGATTAAAAAACCAGGTGGTTCAACCCGTGCATCGGTCAAGTCAGTTCGAACGAGGAGTTCTGCTGCCAGATTACGCAACTTGGAAGCAAGGGAAGAGCTGGCGCGTTTAGAATTGGAGCGCATTGAAGCAGCAGCTAATCTGGTACGAATCAGACTCGAGAAACAAACAATTGAAGATTCAGCTTCAGAAGACGATCTGGATGAAGAACTAGACGACAGAGCATCGCGTGTTCAGAACTGGATCCAGACGTCTCCTTTGGAAGATATAAAAGATATCAAACCAGAAAAAGATCTTCAAGAAAACCAAGGGATCGTGAAGACAGAACAGTCCCTGATGTCTACGATCCAGACCCTGGCAGGTGCTATACGACAAGCATTTGAGAGCCACACGACAGCAGTTGTGCAACCACCACAGCCATTGAACAAGCAAGCAGACACGTGTGGAGCTTATGCACCTTCAGAAAAGAAGAAACAGCAACGTGGACATGAAGCAACTCACACCACCAGAGAAGAAGAAGATGAACCTCAACGAATAAAGAAAGAGGTCCATAAAGAAAAGAAATGGACTTGCATAAGCTGTCAAGGTGATCACTACTTGACAGAGTGCCAACGCTTCCTGAAGATGCCCGTTGAAGAGAGATGGGCACTAGCAGTCAAGCAACGCATCTGCTTCAAGTACTTAAGGGGAAGGCACAGAAAAGAAGAAGAGGTGCACGACAGGGGTGCACGGGACGGGACGCCTACCAGTGCAAAACGGCGGGCCTTACTCTGCCCCGCTAACTCCGCGTCCCGTCAACTTTTGCGGGACAAGTTCCCGGGCGTCGTCGTGTATACGAAGCTTAAACCGACGCGCCGCAACACTACCCTTATATGTCATCCTGGTACCATCTGACGCTACTGCCATACCATCATGTAGCATCGTAGCTCTTAAACGGATGAACCGATTCGGGTGTGGTATTTTTAATTTAAAAATAAGTTTTCTAGAGTTGGTTCTTGGATATGTTTTGTAAAAATCGGTTCAGCCATTTCAAGGTCATCAGCTATTTTGTTAGCTGCGGTAGGGTTCTTAGACGCTTACCTAATGTGTATTTACTTTCAAACATACGTGTGACCTAAAATTTGACGGGGGCTCTCAGAGAAGCGAATGCGAAGTAAAATATTTTTTATTTAATTACATAAGATTAAGGTATATCATTTTAAAGATAATTTGGAACCGAGTATAAAAATATTTTTTTTTAATTTTTCCCTTAAAATTGACGAAATGGAGGGATTTCAAAGTGGAGATTTAATACGCTCGCTTGAAGAAGCTCTCTGGAAAATCGGCTACGTATTTTTTTGCTGAACCTATTTTTTTACTTTACTTATATCCTGTACTTGAACAACAAATACTAAAATTATATGAATATTATAAAGAAACGAAATTATTTAATTTTTAATGGGCATCAGTAATTTTCAACATAGCTTCACAATAATGTTAATAGATGGCGCTGTCTCTACTATCCCATGGAACTAGGAACTACGACTGCGTCTATCTATCCCAAAAAACAGTTTTGCGTCGACCATTATTATTTTGTATAACAAGTACTAATAGATACATATTATTATAATAACATATTATTCAATTAAAATTATTCTTTAGTTAAATATCAAACTTCAATAAACTATTAATTACTACATTTTGTATATTTTCTATTCGTGTCGATAGATGACGATTTGTACAGATGCCCGTTTTCACTCTAACTATTATGTACTAACATAATAGTTCACTGTTTTCACTAACGTTCCTAACCTTTCCGGGACTTTTCACATTTCATTTATAATAGTGTTTTGAACAATCCTACCAACCCATTTTCAGCCAAGTGTGAATTTTTGTAACCTCACCCCTATCTTTTGGTCTAATTTGACCGGACTACCATAGCAATAATGCTTTGCAATTTTGTCAAACCGATTTTGATAATACATATTTTTGTAGACATGTAGAGGATAACCTCTACATGTCTAAAAAATATGTATTATCAAAATCAGTTTGACAAAATTGCCCGGTCAAGAGATATTTGTATATATACCAGAGTAACCAGAGATAAAAGACAGTAAACAGACAATAATTTTAATAATAATGGCTGTTTGGGTTTAAATAACGGGTAACTAACCATCACAAAAAATCACAGATTTACACCTATGAATACTTATATGTCTAGAAGGAGCATCGCGCTACTAAAGAACGAAAAAAAACAGGCCAATGAAAATATGCTAGTGTGCGTGACGTGAGTGCCGCGCATGCGCGGCGTGGATTACTGAGCGTGCGTAATGATACCAGGTACGCAGGTGATTCCAATAAAATGGGGAGAATTATGTCATTAAAATTTTTAAACTTTAAAAATAAAATTAATATCTACTTTTTTTTAATTTTTATCATAAAACAATAATTTTATTAATACCTTTAACTATAGTGAGTTATTGTGTTTAGTATTTTGTATTAGATAAATGGTTTCCAAAATTTTAAAAAGTCAGCGCAATACTGATAATCTATATTTAGGGTCCCCAAGCGTCAATAATAAAAAATTTCAACATGGCGCTGACTTTTAAACATTTTGGCAACTATTCCCTCTCTTTTGAAGCTAGGGGACACTAAATATCGATTTTGAACTACATCGGTGCAATAACAAAGAATTTCAATATGGCGCTGACTTTTTAAAATTTTGGCAACGAATTCGTCTCTCTTGACCCCAGTGAACCCTAAATATCGATTTTGAACGACATCGGTACAATAACAAAGAATTTCAATATGGCGCTGACTTTTAAACATTTTGGCAACTATTCCCTCTCTTTTGACGCTAGGGGACCCTAAATATCGATTTTGAACTACATCGGTGCAATAAAAAAGAATTTCAATATGGCGCTGACTTTTTAAAATTTTGGCAACCAATTCGTCTCTCTTGACCCCAGGGAACCCTAAATATCGATTTTGAACGACATCGGTGCAATAACAAAGAATTTCAATATGGCGCTGACTTTTAAAAATTTTGGCAACCATTTCCTATTTTTGATCCAAGGTAACCCTAAACCCTATTTCCAACTCGATCGGTGAATTGCTAAATCGCTAAAGTCATAAAAACTCTCTCCCGGTAAAATATTCGTTTAAAAAAATAAAAAAAAATTTAAGATGAATATAAATAAAAGAAAATAAAAAAAAATAAGAGGGGAATTCTTGAGTTCAATTATCGATGGAGACAATTTCGAAATTTATAATTTCTGAAATATCTCAGATCTGGTCTGGTGGGAGGCTTCGGCCGTGGCTAGTTACCATTCTACCATCAAAGACGTATCGCTAAGCTATTTAGCGTTCCGGCTCGATAGCGTGTAAAAATTTAATAAATCCTAGCTTATCCCCTTCCAAGTTAGCCCGTTACCATCTAAACTGCATCGTCACTTACCATCAGGTGAGATCGTAGAACAAGGACTGTCTTGGAAAGAAAATTAAAAAATGACATTATCTGCAATCGCTTTTCGAATATTATCGGTATCTACATTCTAAGGTTTCATTATTTATTAGGGAAATTTTGGGTTCGTAAACTGGCAACACACATTAAATGGCGAACTCTAATTTTATTATTTTCTACAAATTTCAATTTCTTATTTTGCAGGAACTGATGTGCTTGAATATTATTTACTGATGGTAGGTGATGTTATTGGTTATTTTAGATCGTCCTGTTAAGTTTTTTTCACATTTTATTTACCAAAAACCGCCATTTAAAAAAACAAAATATTGGCTCGCGAGCTCCATATCTGGTGATGACCTAATTCAAACTGAGCGCGGGAAAAGGGCGTGAACCACATGTGGCAGCACAAATTTTCGACGCGTTCACAGCCTTTAGACTCCATCTTGTATATCTTTGATTTACACACTCAAATTATCTTTTGTAACCGACTTCAAAAAAGGAGGAGGTTCTCAATTCGGCGCATGCTTTTTTATTTTATTTTTGGCGATATTAGTCCATAACTCCGTGAAATCGGTGATGGAAGACGGAATTCCTCACTGAATCTTCTTCGTCTTCGTCGACGACGATGAAGACCTTAACGACCTTTCAGCTCCATCATCAGGCCTCCATCAGTCAAACGAACCCAATCTATCCGAATCAATGGAGAAAATTTCCACTGTACGAGTAAGAGGGTAATTTTTAAAAAAAATATAGTCTCTTGGTATAATTTTGGATTTTTATACTTAAAAATTTGTTGTTTTGTCTGGAATGTCCTTGTATAGTCGTTTTGTACCTACAGAGGTACAAAACGGCTGTAAAAGGACATTCTAGTGAAGAAAAATCACTGAGCAATTTTCCGCTGCTAGTTACATTAAAAAAACATATTTTTCAAAATTTGGTGGATTCAATTAGGAGTATTTTTTGGATATTTTATATTTTGTTTCTAGACTTTACATGAATGTTTCAGGCGTAGAAAGTTTTGACCGAGCATTTTTCCGAACTAAGATATTAAGCTTAAAAGAGTTTAGGTAAACATACCTAACTTCCTTTCTAATTTTTTTTTGGATATTTATAAAATACGTTGAACTAATGATCTTTATCATACTGTAAAGTTTTGTCGCCTGAGGAATTACTGTTGGGTTGGTTACACTAGCTTCCTTGCCTAGACTTAATGTCACTAATGAAAGTAAATGAATTTTAAGGAATACTTAGATCATTTTTTAGTGATTACTGAAAATTGGTAAATGCTGATTTATGAAAAACAGGAGTGGTAACTAAAAGATCTCATAGTATTTCCCAAATAATGCATGATTCGAAAGGTAAAGGTGAGGTATCAATGTTATTTTTAATATCAGAGCAGTAGGTACTGATGTATATCCAGATATAATATGAATCTACCTATTTAATTAAATGATGTCATAAAACTATTTTTGCTCTGGAATGTCGCCAGCTTACGTAAGTTTATTTCTTTATTATGGTGTGACCTACAGACAACTCTTGTACAAAAACAACGCAACAAATTGTATGAAAGTCTTAGTAAAATATTTTTCGTATTCCGTTCTTTCGCAGTAAGTCGCACATTGAAAAACACCGCCTAAATCACTGACCTCGATAAATATAAGGTACGCTGCACTGGCTGCTAAGAGAACTGAGAGTGAAGTCATCATCATCATCATCATTATCAAACCATCATCGGCTCACTACTGAGAGAGGTTTCCTCTCAGAGAAGGGTTATAGGCCATATAGTCTACCACGCTGGCCCAATGCGAATTGGTGGACTTCACATACCTTCGAGAACATTATGGAAAGTGAAGTGCTCGGAAGTAATGTGAACTCTTTTGTATTGGGAAATGTCAATTTAATTCCATTTATGGAAATATTACCTAGATTTTCGCTATGTACATTATCTAAAATTGTAATAATGCTAACTTATAGAAAACAGTGATAAAATTGGAAAATTGTACTTTAGTAATAAGTTTTTTGGATTAATAAATAATATTATTATTTAATTAATATTATATGATTATAATTATATTATATGACTTAGATACTTCCTAAGTAATACCATGGTCATGGTTCCCGTGCACTCATACGGGCTTCAAATTGGTTCTAGATCAGCTGTCTTATTGTTTAGTTTTTGTTATTGGGTACTGAACAAATTCAGTGCACATAAATATTTATCGAGATCAGGGAACTGAATAGATAACTTCTTCGCAAAATTAATGTTCGGGAATACGGTTGTTTCAACAAATACGAATATCTACATTGAATAAAACAGTCATATTCCTATAATCTTGACATAACTTGACAATGTCATGAAATTCTATCGATCGAGAAAATTCTCTTGTATGGATCGCCACAGAACACGATCTTTTGCACCGGCTATCCAGCGGCTCCCTGCGACTGCATTGAGATCGTCCGTCCACCTAAATAGCGCAATGGACAATGCGATTTTTTCAATTTTGAGAAGGGGGAATATAAGGCATGTTTAACTTGGTTTTGTAAAGACCAATAATAACAATAAAAGGATGTATAAGCAGTTACTAATAATATTGTAATAGTATGTATCTATTTTTTTCATTTACATTTTGATTCAAAACTGAAGCCGTGCTTGTAAATTGAAAAATGACACCGATTTTTCACTTCGAAAATAATTTTAAATTCAGCAACTTCTTTTAACATAAGTTGTAGATAAAAGATTCAGTTCCAGAGATAAAAATGTCTTTCTTAAAAGCAAAGTTACTTTTAAAAAATTCACCAAGTGCCACTAACAAAAACCATATTATTTGAAATAAACCAGACAAAAGGCTTCTACGATGAATAGAGAATCCAACAGGTGGGGACTTTTATCCAAAATGTTGAATAAGTTCAAATACTGCAAGCAAATCTGCACTGTTATAAATTATTAAATTAGGTATTTAGTTTCAGATTGTTTTGTATGAGCATTACTACTGACTACTTTGTGAAAAATTTAAGGAAGACCTATTTATACAACAATAAATAATTAATGCGTTTCAATTAAATAGTCCTAAAGTTTTGAATGCAGAGATTTCAGCTGGACCGAAGTTTTGTAGAGGGTGAATATTTACAACTGTGTTGGAAGCATCTTTACAGTAACATTTATGTTTATGACTGTAAACGTAATAAACCAGCCAAGTGCGTGTCGGGCCACGCGCAGTGTAGGGTTCCGTAGCTGAAAGTCTCAAATATTATTGCTGACCTAGGATAGTGCTTTTGTTTTATTTATGAATATTGAATAAATTTTGAGTTCCATGGTTTAAATACTATAATATTCTACAAAATATGCAACTTACACTGCGTGTAATACCTACCTTAGAAAAAACACATATAACTCCTTAACTAATGAACCCTACTTAGCCGTGATAGTTTTCCTTTAAAATTCATTATATATACTACTGCTGTGAATTTTTTTTGTATCCTATATATAACCATTTAGCTGGCAGAGGGGGGGGGGGGGGGGGGGAAACTTGACTCTAAAATATCATATTTCACAAACGGATCCCTAAATTGAAAAATGGTGTTCCCACACCCACAATATTTTTGAAAGACCTATTCAACGACACCCCACATTATGGGATAGACGAGAAAAAAAAATTCATCCCCACTTTACATGTACATTATTATTTACAAAAAAAACCTATGCAGATATTTTACTTTGGCATAGCGGATGCCACTAAAAGTGTTGTGGTTTTGATTTATTATTCCACTAGCTGATGCCCGCGACTTCGTTCGCGTGGATTTAGTTTTTAAAATCCATCGGGAACTCTTTGATTATCCGGGATAAAAAGTAGCCTATGTCACTCTCCAGGTCCTCAACTATACCCATGCCAAAAATCACGTTGATCCGTAGAACTGTCGCGGCGTGATTGAAGGATAAACCAACAAACAAACACACTTTCGCATTTATAATGTTAGTAAGGATTTTCATACATATACAAGAGAGAATAAAGTTAACTTTGCATTGTTATAAAAAGCTACGCTTTGCCTCAGCTCCACTCAGGCTTTAGGTACGATGGAAATTCAAAATTCAAATAATTTATTTCAACTTTGGTCAATTTGGGGCTCTTATGACAAGTAGGTAGATTGATACATAATATTACAGGGGTAACAGCAGTGATATTGTCTAAATACACACATCAAAAGTGTCTAGGGATCAAGCATTTTTATGCGGATTTCTTGAGATTGAGATGTGGCTTTGTAATAAATTTATGATTTTATAAATTTATATGGATCCTTTTTGGTGCATTTCATAATTTGAATCAGGAACTGTCAATCAAATTCGAGTAAAAGATGAAAATCAGCTGTCAATATTTTCCCTATAAAAATATACAACGCATTGAAGACATTATTAGTGCTACTGTTTCCCTACTACTGATTAAAACCAACGTTATTATGGAGCGACGACGTCATTTAAGCAGGGAAGAAATGCTCAGAGCCGTGGGAATGATAGAAGCTGGTTCCCGGCAACGTACTGTGGCTTTAGCTCTGAATACAAGTCAGAGTGTTATCAGTCGACTTTGGACACGTTACCGAAGCACTGGTACCGTGGCTGAGCGCCATGGAGGACGGTATCGCTGCACCACACGGAGACAAGACCGATACATTCAAATCTTAACTCGAAGAGCTCCAACAATAACCGCCATGATGTTAGCCGTGAGGCTTCATCACTCTTCAGGGAACTTAATTAGCGACCAAACAGTCAGAAACCGCTTGCATGAAGTGAACCTTCATTCCCGAAGACCGCTACGGGTACCACCTATAGCAATGCACAATCGTAGGATTCGATATCAATGGGCTCTTGAACACAGAAATTGGGCAGAAGAACAATGGCGTTTCGTGTGCTTTTCTGATGAGTCTCGTTTTGGTATGAGACCGGATACAAGACGTATACGACACTGGAGAGCCCCTGGACGCCAACAGCGATTAAAATCCTGCCAGGAAGTCCATCCTTATAGTGGTGGAACCATCATGGTATGGGCGGGTATTTGGATCGGCGGAAGAACTGAGTTGATTTGGATCAGAGGCAACCTCAACGCTCAAATTTATGCTGAGACGATTGTATCAGACGTCATCGTTCCTCTACAAGTGCAAATCGGTCCCTTATTTCAGTTAATGCATGATAATGCACGACCGCACACCGCAAGAGTTGTAAGACATACTCTCGCCGCAGCTAACATCAATGTCCTGCCCTGGCCTGCTCAGTCGCCAGACTTGAACCCGATTGAGCATGCATGGGATATGCTACAGAGAAGAGCTCTGCCGAATATGGAGGGTATCCAGTGGCAAGAAGACCTTTTTTTGTTGTTGCAACGAACATGGGCGGCCATTCCACAGCGTGATTTGGATGAACTCATTTTGAGTATGCCAAACCGATGTTCTTGTGTTGTTAGTGTTCGCGGTAGAAACACGGATTATTAATTGTTTAAGTTACCCAATAAAATTTTAAAGAAAACTGTTATTTCAGTCTTTTTTTCGAACTTTAATGTTAGTGGTTCAAATGTCAAAAATCCCTTTATTAGGAAAATGGCAAATTTCTTTATTACATAATGCAAAGGTGACTTGGTTTATCGTTACTGTGACAAACGAAAACACTTTATTTGATGAATCCTTAAAGAAAATTTTAATTAATATCAATCAGGAGAAAAGTTATTGCAAAAATATATGTTGATCCCTAGACACTTTTGATGTGTGTATATTTGCATCAGTGTGATCGCAATCACCTCAAATATTATGCAAATGCATTAGTCGCGTCGAGTCAATCAGCGAGGTGATTGGGAGCGGGAGCTTTGACGAGAGTGTGCCCACGCTCATAAACTCCTTATATTATCTGAATATATAAAAGGAAAAGGTGACTGACTGACTAATCTATCTACACATTGTTCAAACCACTAGACGGATTGGGCTGTTTGGCATACAAATAGCTAAAAAACTAAACGTGAGCGAAGTCGTTGGCAAAATCTAGTTTACTAATAATATTCTGGCGTGGAGGATATCGTCCATTTTCGATATTAAATGAATTTTCTATGAATTTATTCTTAAGCTACGTTGGTATTGTGAAAAGAGGGGGCAGTCTGAGAAGTTTTCGTTCATTGAATCCTTACCTAATTAAATTAACTTAACGGACAACAGATGGATTGCAAATAGTAAACGGAAGATAGTGTACTAAAATAATTAAAGACTAGAGCTATTTATTGAGAACCACAATATTTTTTTTGTTATAATGCTGAGAATATTGTTTTTATTCATTTATTCAACAAATCGAAAACCTCTTAAAATTAATGTAAGCAATGAAACAGACTCAAGGATTCGAATAAATACACCGATATAAATACAACTCCCTTCGGTATGTAATGAGACACTTGTACCAATAAATTTGTTTCCTGAATGCTCCAGTCCTTAATCAAGTCATGTTTATGTATGAACTATTTAGTAAAACAAGACGTTCATTATATTATATTATGATTCCGAAGGAATTATAAGATTTGCCATGACACAAATTTAAACAATGTGCTTTAACACATTAAGTCGAGGTTATTACAAAGTTAGTGAATTTCTTGATGACAAAGTTGCATGGAAACAATCGGCTTGGCATTCAGCTGACTACAAGATAATGTAACTGATTATATTGTAACTTGTAGCTATACACCAATATTTTGTTTTGAAAAGAGCAACAGCTGCTGAGTTTCTTACCGACTCTTCTCCTCAGCAGAATCTGCATTCCGAACCGGCGGTGGTAGAGTCTAGACGTGTCATAACTTCGTGCTACAGGTTGGCTTACATGAAATGAATATATATATTTTTTGAAACATAATGATATTAGATCCGTACCTATTGCTTATTAAAACCATTTTAAGGGAGGTGCTGGTCACGTTTCATCCCGGCATTGGACGGAATGATCGAATAAAATCCGCCGAAGCCGCATCGCTCTGGCCTATTTGTCTATGTCAGTACAAAGGTATTGTGTTTGCGAATCCATTTTCACGTGTGTTTTGGACATGCTATATTTTCGGATATACAAGAAAACATTCCAATCGATATTACCTAGCCTATACCAAAACTTGCATGAGTTACGAGTATAATCTTCATTCATCTAATAGTTTTACAACCGTTTTTATCCAATCTACCCTGTAATCTATCGATAACTTACGAACATATGGACTAAATAACACCCATATTTATTCTATACATGAAAACTGTATGAAATCCAAGGAGATTAGATTTTATATGCAATAAATAGACAAAAGCAGGTATCTGCTTTATTTTTAGAAAAGTAGGTATGACCATCGAAAAAACTATTTCTTTTGAGTAAACAGCAAACGCTGAATTTATTTGTTACAGTCCATTTCCGGGTTCAACTTTTCGTTTATGTTTTACCTCCTCCGATCCACATTCCATGCTAACGCGCCACAGGATGACATTAATTAATTGCTCAACTATTCACAAGTGATACTGACCGGAACTTTCGCCTTAATGACTACGATTCTCCTATAAAACTTTCTAGGCACTCTGGGAATAAAAATGCAAATCATGCCAGAGCCTGTCATTATTAGATTAATTAATCATTAGGTTCGAAAAATGTTAAGAGAAGCACGAAAGCAACCCTTATAATTTTCAATATTTTTTTCAATTCAAGGCTGATAAAACATCAGAAAAAAAAGGGATAAGGTCAATCGAGAATAAATAATTAAATTAAAGTCGTGGTCTTATTATTTTTGGCCTCTGTTGGTTGACGGTAGAAGAAGGGTACGAGCGTAAGCGTACCGACTCCCTATCCTAAATCTTAAATGGGCCTAGCCGAGAGTACCTGAACATTTACGTTATAGATAGGATTTAAAGTCATCGCGTGTGTGGACGACAACGTCGAATGAGCAATTCGTGATCAAAATAGAATTATTCATTGACGATGTCCATTCGTCTCCGTCAGCACTTTTGCAGGCAATTTACATGCTCCGAGTTCGTTGAACCGTTATCCAATTGTGAAACATACCTTTTGTTTTTAGACTGGCCTCTAACAATTTCCACGTTTTGTGCGATTGAATAGTTTTTGTAAGTTTTCCAACGCCGATGGAATATTAAATTTAATAAAATGTAATAAAGAGTCATCCTTTTCTAAGAGTAGGTAAGAAGAAAGTAGGTAAGGTAGGTAAGAATAGATCAGTTGATCTATTCTTAAGAGTTTTTGTGTGCAAAATAATTAATAGCGTAATGGTTGACCCAACAATTCATAAATGCAATACAATAAAATAAAAATAAATATTGTATAAAATCCTACAAAAGCTGTCTGGCAATAAAAAATATAAACGGCAGTAGGTAAGTAATAAAAATTCACTTTATAAAGCTGTAAACTGACATTTATTACACACGCAGGCTGTGAAGGAGGCTATGTATACTATTGCTGTAAATGCGAAAGTAACTTTGTCTATTTGTTTGCCTGTGGTCTGCAACCTTTTCTCGCCTACAGCTGAACCAATTTTTTCTATACTTGACGAAATCATTGATAGGCAAAGAGATACGATGGCGATAGAAACCAATTAGGGGTATGGGTTGAATGTTCACTGCCATACCCCTTCCAACTTAGACCCGCTACTATCTTAGACTGCATCGTCACTCACTATCAGGTGAGATCGCAGTCAAGGACTAGCTTGTCATCGAATAAAAAAAAAATAAAAAAAATAATAATAAAAAAATAAAAAAAAGATAGATTGCGTCCTGAGGAAGTCCGGTATCGACTAGTAGATTAAAATGTTGGTTCCAGCCACATAATTTAGAATAGGAAAGGATGTCGTGATGGAGCTTAAAATTATCAGCACGTATAATTATTACACTCGTATGAGAAGTGACACATCAATACGTGTTATTGTAAAACAGGTGTATTTGCATAGCGTTACAACACCTAATTAGTAGGTATCTACTGAAATACTTAAATAAAACAGCTTATAGGTATACCTACGTTATTCAAAATAAATATTTTAGGGAACTGGAAGCAGAGAGATGACGTGCATAGCAGACCAGTCAGATAAATAATCGATTGATGATACAAACATTTTATCGGGTCACCTTTCAATAATTTCATCGGTCCGCCGGACACAACTCCGCTCCGTTCTACTTAGTGAATAGACACCCTTATACTCGACGATTGTAAAAGGTTATCTTGATTCCGCAAACCATTTACCAGACCTCATTACAACCGGAAATAACAGTAGGGAAAATTAATATTTTTTTGCGTTGGTAGGGTAATTTAGTAGCGCCACATTTACTCGTTTACGTCCTAACCCGTTAGATTTAGGACGAGACGAGGAGCAGACGAGTCCAACGGAGAAACTTCGCCTGCTAGTATTTAAAACTGCTTCATATAACTACACTCGTTTCGATCAACTTCTACTATGAAGGCCGTGTGATCTAGTCTCAACCGAGAATATCAATCGAAAGCACTGCAGGTAAAGTTACATGTCCCAAGTCAGTAACTTAAGTGCCTCGGAGAGCACGCTAAGCCACGTGTTCCTGTCATTATCATTATCATCTCATAAACATTAAACCTAACTGTCAAAATCCCATAGTCTTACAGCTCTTACTCTAGTCATTTGCGGAAATATGTGGAAACTCACTGCATTATTATCCCTTGTAAAACGCTGCCATTATCTGATTACTTGAGTCACTACCGTTAGGAATGGGCAATACTACGCATAGAAACGATGCTCAATCAGAACCCTGTTCGGCTGTAAAACCTCACTATGAAAATGCTACGCATTTTGCCTAGCAATAGGTATACGCTCTCGTTAGAGAGTAGTATGCTCCTTGGGTATACGTACACTTCCATCGTCCTTCTGGCAATAATACCTACTAGCAATGCTTGCAAACAACTTGCAAAAAATCATTTCACAAATAGTACAATTAGGTCATCTGCATTTTTACCTCATAAAATAATAAGCTCCCAGTTAAATTTATCGATTCCATAACATTTTATGCAGCAATTTTGCCGGAATGCTTTCTTTCCGCATATTTTATTAGAACGCCTATTAAGACCCTAATAATTTCTATTCACCGGACATAGTCGTAATTTCGGTACGTCTATTAAATGGTGGGACTGAAGTACTATATACTTATAGAATGATTTTCACATCATCCTTTTCTGCAGGGACTATTTAACCAAGAATATTGCATTAAACCAGTCAAAGTATTTACTTCGAGATTGTGTACAAACAAGGTACAACTGAGATAGTACCATTGTTTGTAGGTCAGATAACCTGTCAAAGGTTTACGAATGAAATGATCGTACTCTTTCTAACTTTCGAGAGAATTCGAAAGCAAACAAATTAATAAGATTCTTACAATTTTGAGGTTAAAATTACTAAATTAATAAGATTCTTACAATTTTGAGGTTAGGAATTGAATTGAATTGATATTGACACAAATTTAAATTGGAAGAGCCATATTCAAAAAACAAGAAGTAAATTATCGAAATTTATATATGGCCTCAGGGAGTTAAAAAGGACTACTAACTTAAAAACCACATTAGCCGCGTATTACGCTTATGGGCACGCATTTTTGCGATACGGTATTATACTCTGGGGAAACAGTACAAATGGCCACGATCTCTTTGTATTACAAAAAAAGTGCATCCGCATTTTAGTAAATATAAAACCTACAGACACGTGCCTACCTCACTTCAAGGAGCTGAAAATCTTGACCTTAACTTCTATTTATATATTCGAAATGTGTAAATTCGTAAGGAAAAACATACAATTTTATACTAAAAAAGAAGACAAAACTCGCCGATTCCCCGAGAGACATACAAACAAATTAAGTCTCCCACTATCAAAATTAGCACTTCACAGTTCGAGCCCCTACATAATGTCAATAAAAATCTACAATAATCTACCTAACAACATCAGAAACATTGAAAATGAAATAAAGTTTATAAAAACATTAAAAACGTACCTAATTGAAAAGTGTTACTACGCAATCAATGATTTTTTTAATGATACGGATAAGCATAATATGTAAAATCGGTCTCCCTACCACAATAAATTACACTATTGTTGCTACACCCAAACTGGGTATTCAAAGCTTGTAAATAAAATAAATAAATAAAAAATAAATAAAATATGGGACAATTTCGACGACAAGCGCTGTTGGCGCTTTTGCAATTTATGACAAACTTTGAAAGCAGTAAACACTTAGTAAACAAGAATGATTAACACTTGACTGAAAACACAGGTCAACGATGAAAAAAATTTTTCAAAAATTTTAACTCTGTGTATTTTTGTGTGCTGATTACGAAAAAAGTCGTGTCACGACGTAGTCGTAATTCCTTGTTCCATGCGTATCACCCACCAATTTCTCAAATTTTAATATTTGATTGATTGATAATATTTGATTGAATGTAATTTTTCTTTCGAACAAAGCTTCGTAAGCAAATATAATTATGTAGAATAATATTTGCACTTTAACAGACTATCTACCTACAGACTTTGGAAGTGTTGCCTGACAGGTTTATTACTTGTAACAACAAGAATAATTCCGTGAATATTTTTAGTACCTATTCAAACAAAAGGAAGGTTCAAGGAGGATTTAACATGATTCATCCCTTAAATCCTACTAATATGATTTCTGCGAAAATGTTTGTTTGTCCTTCAGTCACGCAGCAATAGAGCAATGGATCGACGTGAATCTTGTGTGGGTATAGATGTGGACCTGGAGAGTGACAAAGGATTCCGTTGAGAATTTAAAAACCTAACTACACGCAAACGAAGTCGCGTTCACAAGCCATTCATTTATAAAGAGTGTAAGATTTCAATTAAATAGGTACTGAATTGTTTTATGATAGAGCCTACCTACTTCATGCCAGAAATTTTACGAAATCTCCACCAGAAGAAATTACAAAATAAATAAATACGACGAGATAAATAAAATATCTAATCAAATACAAAGCTGCTCTCTACGTAACAGGAAAAATCCGATTACCAGATTTTTAATTAATTTTGTGACCCTTAGCGGGCCTCAAAAGGTTTTCTCTTGCAATATTTGAAGAATATATTATTCTTTATTTTTAAAAGTCATGAAGGGTCATTAGACAATAATATTATTCAGACTGCCGGGAACATATTAAATTGTTTGTAATCTACGAGTAAGTTATTTCACATGAGGAGTAACAAATCAAATTGCATTTATCTCCGTCCATCCAAAAAATTTAAAATACATTAATCAAAATACAACTGAAGTATTATTAGGGCGAGCGAAGCGAGCGCTAGCACTATCCCACAAACTGAGCGTTTTTGTGGTACACTTACTGAAAAACTATCACGCCTATAGATTTGTGCTTTAACAGTAATTTAACTTCATATCCAGATGTGTTATCTGTCAAAAAAAATATAATTTTATAACCATTTAAAAAAAATGAACATTAACAATAATTTTGTATTCATTGGATATAATTTTATTGTACTACTAACGCTATCTGTTAGAAAACCAAAGAGTTAACATCACTGCAAGAGAACTTATTACCCGTTAGAAAAACTACGCGAGCCCTCACAAAGCTCAGCTTTTTGCTAGTTTATTATACTTACTTCAAAATGAATGTTGATTAAAGTTTAGTTTCCATATAAGACTACCAATAAACTTTTGTATATTGTGATGTTTTTCAAATATTAAAGACATGTTTTTGACCGCGACTTCGTCTGCATCAAGTTAGTTTTTAAAAATTAAAATGCTACTTTTTATCTGCAAACAAAGGGTTCCCGCAGGATTTATAAAACCTTATACCACGCACCAGAAGTCGGGAGCAAAAACCAAGTAAGAAAAATAAATAAATGTATATTATGTTTTTTAATTATATTCATGAAAATACGCTCGGCCGTGTAAATAATATTTATAAACATTTCATTGTCAGCGACAAGCACACGCAATATAATAGAGAATCTAATTAATGATTCAAGGTCAGACTAACCCCTCTGTACGATAGATAATATACTAGCTGATGCCCGCGACTTCGTCCGCGTGGATGTAATTTTTAAAATCCCTAGGGAACTCTTTGATTTTCCGGGATAAAAAGGAGCCTATGTCACTCTACAGGTCCTCAGACCTCAACTATACCGATTCAAAAAATCACGTCGATCCGTAGCTCTATTGCGGCGTGATTGAAGGACAAACCAACACACTTTCGCATTTATAGTATTAGCATGACTTATTAGTAAGAAAGTATTAGTACCACGATAATAAAGGCGATCTAATTAAATTTTAGAACGCAAAAGCTACTACTGTGACTTAAATATGGCAGTTAGATTCCCTTGGGGACTTTTTTGTAGAAAATAATGAGTACTTTAATCATAAAGTACATTATATTTATGTATCATCAATAGTTTTCTCAGCACACGCCAATTAATAATGCATTTTATAGGCAAAATTTTCCTACTTTGGGTTACATTATTGCAATTTTCTTAAGAATCTCTAGTTTTTTTTACCATAAATTATAGCCTATGTTACTTCCTGATAACCTAGCTTTCTTAGCTTAGAATAAAAGCCTGAAAACACAGAAAGCCTGAAAATGCGCCAGTGAATTGGGGATATTTTTGTAAATAATATTTATTTATTAATTTTGTAAAAATTTAGGTTAGTTTTGTAAATATCTGTAAATATATTATTTAATACTGGGCCTAAAACTTACCTATAATTATGTATAAATATTGTGTGGTTAAGCGATAAAGAAAGTAACACTTAAATAAAAATAGATACCTAAATCCTTTTCAGAATGACGTACTTTGTCACTGAAAGTGAAAGCTTTTTCTCTAGGGACTTTCAAATACAAATCGCGTATAACTCTAGTCGTGAAAAGCATTAAGCTCACATTGGTGTTTGATGGAAAATGCACTTTTTACTAAGTGCTCGTGACCTTCCAAGCCGCCAGCTAAACACGCGATCACACTTTAGTTGGTAACTATACATTATTATAAGTTACAAGATAACTTTAAAATAATTACATTTTTCAATAAAAACATGAAAAACTAATGTCATTCAAAAATTCTGGATGTAATGAATGCGAAAATGTGTTCGTATCTTGGTTTTCGGTTTGTCCTTCAATTACTTCAGGAGCGTCGCGTCGTCGGATCGCCTTGATTTTTAGGGTTCCATACCAAAATGGTAAAAATGGAACCCTTATGGTGAGACTTTCTCCGTCCGTCTGTGCGTCCGTCTGTCACAGTCGATTATTTCAGTAACTATTAAAGCTATCGACATGAAATTTGGAATAGTTGTGTATAATAGTGGCCCAAAATCATTGGAATAAAGAAAAATCGAAAATTATTTTTAGTTTTATTAAAAAAAAAGGGGGAAAATCGGGGGTTTGAAATTTCAAAGTAAAATAACTACCTATATCGAGTGGGGTATCATATGAAAGGTCTTTACTTGTGCATTCTAAAACAGTTTTTTATTTATTTCTATATACTAGTGGTTCGCCCCGAACTGAGACCTCGCGGTAACGGTATCCCATGATTATTCATTCAATCGATACATGATAACCAAAACTGACATTATTATTATGCCCGTTTTCACCAAACATACCTAAATCATCCCCTAAGTAGGAGTCTCTTAACGTAGGTAGCTCCTAAATACAATCCTAAGTCCTAACATCCGTCCCAATATCCTTTTAGGTGTCCCGTACAGGATCGTGATAAATAAGTTGACAGAAAACATCAATCACCTAACTTATAGGTAGCCCGTAAAGGTTAGGGAACGTTAGTGAAAACATTGAATTATTATGTAGGTACTAACGAGTGAAACCGGGTTACGGGCATCTGTACAAATCGTCATCTATCGACGCGAATAGAAAATATACAATATTTAACTAAAATTTAACTAAAAAATAATTTTAATTGAATAATATGGTACAAAAAAAATTACAATACAATTATTGTATTATAATAAGTAACTAAATAATAATGGTCGACGCAAAACTGTTTTTGGGATAGGTCGTTAGTCGTAACTCGTAGTTCCATGGGAATAGTTACTGACTGCGCCATCTATTAGCATTATTGTGAAGCTATGTTGATGCTATATGAATTACTGATGTACATTAAAAATTAAATAATCTCGTTTCTTTATAATATTCATATAATTTTAGTATTTGTTGTTCAAGTACAGGATATAAGTGACCTAAAAACATAAAATCAGTTTGAAAATCCATAGCGGATTTCCCTAGAGAGCGTCTTCAAGCGAGCGTATAAAATCGCCACTTTGAAAGCCCCCCATTTCGTCAATTTTAAGGGAAAAATTAAAAAAAAAATATTTTTGTACTCAGTTCAAAATTATCTTTAAAATGATACGTAACAATTTTATGTAACGCGATATTTTTTTTTTACTTCGCATTCGCTTCTATGAGAGCCCCCCTGAAATAAAGATTTTTATAACTTTTTAAGCCATTTTCGGCTGGAGGCCATCGGTTTACATATTATATCTAAATTTGAAGTAATTACGTTCAGTAATTCAAAAGTTATAAGGCTCTGACAGACGGACGGACGGACGGACGGACAAGTGCAAATCGCTCTAGTTAACTCAAAGACCTTCGCTTCGCTCGGTCGAAAATGTTGGAAAAAAAATACCTTCCCCCCCCCCCCCCCCTTATCTCCGAAGTTTACCAATCGAAAAATCTGAAATAATTATGGTCAATAGAGGTTTATGTATATTTTACAGGAAAAATAAAATCAACGCGAAAATTATTTTAGTTTCATTAAGAAAGGGGGAAAATCAGGGGTTTGAAATTTCAAAGTAAGATAAGTATACCGAGTGGGGTATCATATGAAAGGCCTTTACTTGTGCATTCTAAAACAGTTTTTTATTTATTTCTAGATATAATAGTTTCTGATTAATCGGCCAAAATGTCGAAAAAAATACCGTTCCCCCCCCCCTTATCTCCGAAGTTTACCAATCGAAAAATCTGAAATAATTAAGGTCAATAGAGGTTTATGTATATTTTACAGGAAAAATAAAATCAACGCGAAAATTATTTTAGTTTAATTAAAAAAGGGGGAAAATCAGGGGTTTGTAATTTCAAAGTAAGATAATTATACTGAGTGGGGTATCATATGAAAGGCCTTTACTTGTGCATTCTAAAACAGTTTTTTATTTATTTCTATATATAACAGTTTTTGAGTAATCGGCCAAAATGTCGAAAAAAATACCGTTCCCCCCCTTATCTCCGAAGTTTACCAATCGAAAAATCTGAAATAATTATGTTCAATAGAGGTTTATGTATATTTTACAGGAAAAATAAAACCAACGCTCTAACTAGCATAGTTTTTTTATATTAACAATAAACCTCTACAAACAAAGTTAACGATAAATAAGCAAATTACCTAATATAATATTATCGTTTTACTTTTACTTTTGGAGTATGGAACCCTCGGTGCGCGAGTCCGACTCGCACTTGGCCGGCTTATTTTACATGTTTAAAGACCTATGACAGAGTGACATTAGGAATCTTTAGTGCCGATTTTACCAACAATGTCGAGTGACGTTTTACTGAGGAATAATTAATTTTATTAGATGTTTGATAGTTTTTGTATTTATAATGCTGTCAAAATATCAAATTTACACTCGGATAAGACTTATTTATTTTACATTGGTGAAATAGGACATTTTTATTCAAGGAAAAACAGACAGACTATACAAAAGAGAACACGCATTTATAATGTTACTTTAGATTAAACATTTATAAAATTATAAAGGTGAACTAAAAATAAAACACTCTTGCGTTCAACACAATACAACATAGTTATACAACAGAAATGGTCCACATTATTGGCCTAATATTGTTTCCTTAATCCAAATTGTAATTTATTTAATTATTTGGCCAAAAATGCCCTAATTTATTTCTTGATGAATAGTGGTCATCATCACCACATCAGTTTTTAGGGTTCCGTACCAAAATGGGAAAAATGGAACCATTAAGGTAACTTTCTCCGTCCGTCCTATTTACCTATATAACTATTAAAGCTATCGAAAATAAATTTGAAATAATTGTATTTTTAGTTTAATTAAAAAACGGGAAAAATCGGGGGTTTGTAATTTCAAAGTAAGATAACTATACCAAGTGGGGTATCATATTAAAGGGCTTTACCTGTTCATTCTAAAACAGATCAATAGAGGTTTATGTGTATTTTACAGGAAAAATAAAACCAACGCAATAGCATAGTTTTTTTTGTATCAACAATAAACCTCTACAAACAAAGTTAACGATTAATAAAAACAAAAACATATGAATAAGCAAATTAACATAATTTGTTTTATCGTTTACTTGATTACTTTTACTTCTGGAGTCCGGAACACTCGGTGCGCGAGTTCGACTCGCACTTGGCCGGTTTTTTAAACATATTTTAACATGTTTTTCTAATAAACATGCAAATTATTTATTATTCACTGATTACGCTCCACACTTGCGATTGCGGCGACAGAGCACAGCGATTCCAATCTCGGGCGAGCCGTAAATATGCCTTCACTGAACCCGCAAATTACACCCGTGTAAAATATTAAACAATCCGCTCTACCAAGCTTACTCTACTGCACGTACCTTAAGGTGGAAGACAAGGGTATTTTGATTAATTTCTTAAACTGGTCACTTTCAAGTAAAGATTTTTATGTAAACCTGTGAAGATGAGCCATAAGCCTACTTTGTCGTATTAGTTTACAAATTGGGAAAAAACCAAATTAAATTTGAATTTCGCGGGCAGAACCGTGTCTTCCACCTTAACTTGTATTAAACACTCATAAATTTATTTCATTGTATCGAATTCGTTTTGGATTCCGTGCCAAATTGCTAAAATGAAATCCTTTTTGTCGCAACTTCTTCTGTCCGAGTGCCTGTTTGCTGCTTATTTTATTAACTAGGTACTTGATTATCCTAACTACTTATGCCAATAGCTTTCAGGAATACTTTTAAAGTACTTAAATGAAAAATTAAAGTGCGGTAAAACTTGGGAAGGATATGACCAATCCTCACACAACACAGCCATAATGATACTTCAGGGACCGTTGTTACTTGAAAATAAACCTATAACAGTTGTTGTTATACCTATTTGAGAAGTTAGGTCACATAGGTAAAGGTTGATCCAGCCTGGAGCGTCATCTAAATAACTATGTTCTAATTTCACACGAATTTAGGCTATTAAGTTGCCAGACATATTATTTATTAACCCTTACACAGCTCGACGTATTAATTTAATACTATCAATTAATAGAGTTACAATAACAAAAGTTTGCCTGTTACTTTGTAATCATAGTAGGGCTGTTTAATATTCTGCACTGGTATTATTCGCAAGCCCAGTTGAGCCCAATTTACGGCCGGCTCAGGATCGGAATCGCATTAATCTGCCGCGACCGCAAGCAATCAGTACACTTCTGATGAATATCTAGACTTACTGTCCTGACAGAAAATGCGAGTTCAGGCTGAAAAAGTGATAATAATGAACCATGTTCCAAGAGTTTTAGTGACATAGACTAGAGTTTTCTCTTGACATCTTTGAAAGATAGAATATACCTAAAGATTTTTCTCTGAGAGGCAAGAGATAGAGATCGATTGTCTCCAGCATGGAGGGCAATGGTCTCCTTCTGCGTAACTGTAATAGAAGGTTTAGAAGGAGGCTGCTGAGCGGGTAATAATTTAATATAAAAAAATATTTTCGACCGAGCGAAGCGAAGGTCTCTGAGTTTACTAGAGCGATTTGCACTTGTCCGTCCGTCTGTCTGTCACAGCCTTATAACTTCTGAATTACTGAACGTAATTACTTCAATTTTAGATATGACTAGCTGATGCCTTCGTCCGCCTGGATTTAGTTTTTAAAATCCCTCGTGATCACTTTGATTTTCCGAGATAAAAAGTAGCCTATGTCCTCAACTATAGTACCCATGCAAAAAATCACGTCGATCCGTGGCTCTGTTGTGGCGTGATTGAAGGACAAACCAACAAACAAACACACTTTCGCATTTATAATATTAGTATGATTAGAATATTAAATTGCATAGGAAAACACTGTAGCATTAAGTACATACGATATATTACATCCATACCTACTATGTAGTATGTAGGTATAATGATCGTTTGGCAAAATCTGACGCCTTTGGACTTGGAGTAGTTTGACTTTGACAAAATAGGACAATCCACGATGTCTATATACGATAAAGTACGCTTGCCAGCTTAAGATGAGCCGTTCATTCAAAGTATCTTGTAGATTCCGGGGTTCAAGTTATTTGGACGTTATACTGAAGATCGTGATGTCCATAATTTCTGAACTACGAAATTGACGACCTTGAAATAATTACAGGACAATCTCTAAAGAACCTGCTTTCTAACAAAAAAAGAATGGATTAAATCGGAATACGCCTTAATGAATTACAGCGAAATACCCATTTGGACTTTCAGCCCCTCTCCCAAGGGAACCGTGCTGAATTTCGGGATAAAAAGTATTTTATATTATACCTCGTAGTATTATCTTAAATCGTGCCAAGTTTCATTTAAATCCGTCCAGTAGTTTCGGCGTGATGCGCGGCCAAGATACAGACAGACAGACAGACAGACAGACAGACAGACAGACAGACAGACAGACAGACAGACAGACAGACAGACAGACAGACAGACAGACAGACAGACAGACAAAAAATTAAAAAAAAATTGTTTTGGCTTCAGTATCGATTATAGAGTGCCCTCAAACAAAAATTTTCAAAATATCTTCAATGTACAGAATTGGACCTGTTACAGTTTTATTATATTATAGATAGATATGTAAACCGATGGCCTCCAGCCGAAAATGGCTTAAAAAGTTATAAAAATCTTTATTTCAGGGGGACTCCCATACGAAATGGGGGGCTTTCAAAGTGGAGATTGTATTCGAGGCTAGATTTCTAAAACCACTTTGTTTTAAAACTTGAAACTTACACATAATTTGAGTTATATTCTGTACTTGAACAACAAATACTAAGATTAGATAAATATTATAAAGAAACGAAATTATTTGAGTTTTAATGGGCATCAATGTTTTTAACAAAACTTCACTATACTGTTACTAGATGGCGCTGTCTTTAATATTGTAAATATGCATCCCATCCACGAAAGCAGATGACGATTGACGTCATCAGATTCGGCGCGTTTTAATTACAATATAATATAGTTAAAACTACCATAAGGGAATTATGGGATACCGCGAGGTCTCAGTTCGGGGCGAACCACTAGTTAAAAACCGACTTCAAACTACCGCGCCACGCGCGCTTTGTTATTTTAAAAACCGCTCGACCGATTTCGATAAAATTTATATGGGACCACCTGGGATGTATACCTTTTGAAACAAAAAATAATTTTTCAAATCGGTTCTGGCGTCTTCGAGTAATCGGTGAACATACATTAAAAAATTTGAAGTCGGTTAAAAATGATTGCTACAATGTGATGATTGCAATAACCCCCGATCGGTTGAATTAAATAGCATTCTTGCTGCGTCAATGCATTTTAATGAATAGAGGAAGAGTACGAGCCAATCAGAGGTGACTGAGATCGTCATACAATCGTCTACAATCAATTGTAGATAATCCCACTGCAGTATTCAATATTCATATTTCCTACATACCTATCTACGATTTATGCTGACAGTCAAATTTTCTCTCTATCTCAGTGGATTTATCTGTTTCTGGGTAGGTATATTCGTAACATTTTTCTCGGAAATGCTTTTACTGTTTACAAGGCTTGGTTCGATCTACTGTGTTACACGAAAATGAAATTAAGGTCAAACACTTTCGGTTTTGAAAAGCTGGAGAAGGATAATGCTGTTGAATGTATTTTTCCAGACCCACGCACTTATTACTCGATTTGTGAAATATTCCATCGATTCTGCCTGAAAATCTGTGGGCGGAATACTCGAGTGTTTTCGAAACTCAATTCCAAAATTAATTGCTTTTATAAATTTAATGGTTTTTGCGATGCAATTATTTTTTTAGGTAAAAATTTTTTACCATTTTATTTATGTAGTGTAAAACACAATTATTATTATGGCTATAGATTTCTGCTAGATAATTCGAGTTAACCGCTATTTTCAAATTATACTTCGCCGCTTTGTTTCCGTAAGTGTGAATAAAGCTCGGACTACACGCTCCGTCTTGCCTACGCAGTTAACTGCACAGGCAGCTCAGAGACCTCCTTGACGACCTCCCTGGCTCAGTGGTGAGCGCTGTTGCCTTATAACTGGGCGGTCTCGGGTTCAATTCCCGGCGGGGTCAATTTGGGAATTTATAATTTCTGAATTGTCTCTGGTCTGGTCTGGTGGGAGGCTTTGGCCGCGGCTAGTTACCACCCTACCGTCAAAGACGTGCCGCCAAGCGATTTAGCGTTCCGGCACGGTGGCGTGTAGAAACCAATAAGGGGTATGGGTTGAATATTCACTGCCATACTCCTTCCAAGTTAGCCCGCTACCATCTTAGACTGCATCGTCACTTACCATCAGGTGAGATCGCAGTCTAGGACTAGCTTGTCATCGAATAAAAAAAAAAAAAAGACCGAGAACTGCGCAGTGAAATCTTCCACGAGTCGACGGTGTTGCTCAAGCCGCGCTTTTGGAACTACGCGGTATACCTAACAGGTAAGCTGCTCAGGTAAGACGAAGTATGTAGCCGCTACTTAATATCGCACATTACAATTTACTCGTGTACTGTAAATCAAAGCAAAAAACACAATTTCTTTATCATTTTTTCCGTAATGCAGAAAATAAACGAGCTCTTGAGCAAAACATTTTCCACTTATATTTAAAATGGTTTCTAGGTCGTCTGATGCATCGTCGAAATTTAGCCATTTTGAACATTTTAGAGTTGGTATGTACCTACTGGCCCTGAGATCACAGTTCCTGTCTGTATTTTTCGGAATTTTAAAAGCAGTTAAAGGCCTCATGGAACCTCTAGTTTTTAGAATTGTAACTCATTCTTTCTTTTCTCTGTCTCACTCAGTCTTTGAGTTAGAGATCCGTAATGTAGGGATGAATATACAGACAAACAGACAGTTACTAGGATGGTACAGAAATCTACGCGGGTGAACCTATCTACTTATCTACTTAGCGCGTGTGAAGTCTGGGGCATCAAGAAGAAACGTAATACATGTACCCAGTCTATTCTGCACGCATATCGATATTATTAAATAGGTCACACACATCTCATTTATTATCCCAGCTACGAAAAACGAAACTGGAATTTCAGCTCTATGATAACGACTATCTATGGCATAAGTACGCATGGCAGCAACGGAATGGATCGTGTACCTAATAATCTAAACACGTTCAATGTAAATGAACTACCTAATAACTAAATTTTTCTATACCTAGAAGCTTATTTATAGAGAACCTTAGAACATACGCCTTAATAAAAATTCTTTTCAAAAAACCGACTTCTAACCCCACTACAAAGTATAAAAATAATTTTAGTTTGTCCACGTTTGTTGAAGTCGGGCGGGCCTATATACAAACTATGAAACCGATGCGCGACGCTACAGAATATGATAGACTCGTTTGTAGAAGTCGAGCGAGCATCGCGAGTCGGTTTCATAGTTTGTATTTTAGGCCCGCCCGACTTCAACAAACGTGGACAAACTAAAATTATTTTTATACTTTGTAGTGGCGTTAGAAGTCGGTTTTTTGAAAAGAATTTTTATTTTAAGCTTTTAAGTGTAGTATCCTATGATTGAGGAGCTAAGACCTGGAGCTCCATGATGTAGTCCATACTTGTTACCTACAATATCAATTCGTAATCGAAATTTCCTAGATCGCCATAGTTTTAGCCTGCAGCATCAGGCTTGAGGAGTTGAAGGTTAAAATTTTTATGGGACCATTTCGCAAACATCCTCTGTCGATTAAAAAAAAATCACGCGAATCGGTCTAGTAATCCCGGAGAAATCGGTGGACATACATAGAAAAAAAAAAAAGAAAAAAAAAAAGATACCGGCCGAATTGAGAACCTCCTCCTTTTTGGAAGTCGGTTAAAAATAGACTTACATGGATTGAAAATACAAACTCTGCAAATCATAGAAACTTGAAATTTTGACAGTAGGTTCCTTTTATGACGTAAGCGAGCACTAAGAAAGGATTTTTTGAAATTTCACCCCCAAAGGGGTTAAATGGGGCTTAAAGTTTGTATGAAAGTCCGTCATTTTTCAAGTTATACGCATGATTGACCGAGCGAAGCGAGGTCTCTAAGTTTACTAGAGCGATTTGCACTTGTCCGTCCGTCCGTCCGTCCGTCCGTCTGTCAGAGCCTTATAACTTTTGAATTACTGAACGTAATTACTTCAAATTTAGATATAATATGTAAACCGATGGTCTCCAGCCGAAAATGGCTTAAAAAGTTATAAAAATCTTTATTTCAAGGGGGCTCTCATAGAAGCGAATGCGAAGAAATTTTTTTTTATTTGCGATTCATAGGTTTTCTGTGTATCATTTTAAAGACAATTTGGAACAGAGTACAACCGTATTTTTTTTTTAATTTTTTTCCTAAAATTGACGAAATGGGGGGCTTCCAAAGTGGCGATTTAATACGCTCGCTTGAAGACGCTCTCTGGGAAAATTATCTATATATTTTCAAGTTGTACTTATTTTCTTACTTCACTTGTATCCTGTACATGAAGAACAAATACTAAAATTATATGAATATTATAAAGAAACGAGATTATTTAATTTTTAATGAGCATCAGTAAATTTCACATAGCTTCACAATAATGCTAATAGATGGCGCAGTCATTAACTATTCCATTGAACTAGGAGTTACGACTACGATTTATCCCAAAAACAGTTTTGCGTCGACCATTATTATTTAGGTACATAATATAATAACATATTATTCAATTAAAATTATTCTTTAGTTAAATATCATTTTGTATATTTTCTATTCGCGTCGATAGATGACGATTTGTACAGATGCCCCTAACCCGTTTTCACTCGTTAGTACCTACATAATAATTCAATGTTTTCACTGACGTTCCCTAACCTTTACGGGCTACCTATGATAAGTTATGTGATGATTACTGTCAACTTCTTTATCACGATCCTGTACGGGACACCTAAACGGACATTGGGACGGATGTTAGGACTTAGGATTGTGTTTTGGAGCTACCTACGTAAAGAGACTCCTACATAGGGGATGATTTAGGTATGTTTGGTGAAAACGGGCATAATAATAATAATGTCAGGTTTGGTCGTCATATATCGATTGAATGAATAATCATGGGATACCGTTACCGCGAGGTCTCAGTTCGGGGCGAACCACTAGTAATTGGTGTTTAAGCT
Source organism: Oeneis ivallda (assembly GCA_029955525.1). NCBI lineage: Eukaryota > Metazoa > Arthropoda > Insecta > Lepidoptera > Nymphalidae > Oeneis > Oeneis ivallda. The sequence goes on from JARPMR010000007.1 coordinate 14,601,529, forward strand.
TTAAATTTAAATAAAGAATTACGTGTTTCACAGTTTTTGAAAATTCTACCCCCAAAGAGATTAAATAGGGGTTGAATATTTGTATGATATTGGATAGAAGCAGGCGTTACTTTGCGGAAGTTCATGATTAGCAAGAAAAGGTTAGAATTATTTTGCTATAATCCGCCAACAGAAAAAATCTGTATGGTCAAACATGCAATTAAGAGCTAAGCACCACTCACCTACCCAGCCAAGCAAAAAAGCCAAGTTCCCAAGCAAGCAATGCCACCACCACTAGACCACTAGACAATACAGCATTGTAAAGTCGACATCTCCTGAGGATGCTAGGGTGTCGGGGCGAAACGTGCGTCGAGAGTAGTGTAAAAGTCTTGTGTGGTGGTGCATGTGAGTGGTGGTGGCATTGCTTGCTTGGGAACTTGGCTTTTTTGCTTGGCTGGGTAGGTGAGTGGTGCTTAGCTTTTAATTGCATGTTTGACCATACAGATTTTTTCTGTTAGCGGATTATAGCAAAATAATTCTAACCTTTTCTTGCTAATTTGTATGATAGTCTTTCATTTTTCAAGTTATGATTATGAAACTTGATATTTTGGCTCTTGATTAAAAATAAAAAGTACGTATTTTACAGTTTTCGAAAATTCTACGCCCGAAGGGGTAAAATAGGGCTTGATAATTTATATGAAAGTCCGTCATTTTTTAAGTTATATCTATGAAACTCTGTATTTTTGTTAGCGATTAAAACAAAGAAGTACGTTTTTCACAGTTTTTGAAAATTCTACCCTCAAAGGGGTTAAATAGGGGTTGAATGTTAGTATAAAACTCCTTCATTTTCGAAGTTAATTTTCAAGTTATGTTTATGAAACTTGGTATCTTGGCTCTTGATTAAAAATTAAGAAGTATAATTTCACAGTTTTTGAAAATTCTATCCCCAAAGGTGTTAAATATGTGGTTGAATATTTGTATGAAAGTCCATAATTTTTCGAGTTAGTAACATCGAACAACGGATGTACGTGATTCTTTCATGGGTATGGTTGTAGACCTGTAGTGTTACAGGTTACTTTTATCCCGATAAAACCAGGAGTTCCCATGGGATTTTCACAGAACCTAATTCCACGCAGACAAACTCGCGAGGGCAACAGCTAGTATACTAATAAATATAATTTATACCTATTTGATACAAATATTTTCAATGATTTTAGGAATAGGTAACTACATAAAATGTAGTTTGAATAGGTAGGTATATAAGTAGTAACGTGACATTACTGTGACAGTTACTTTAAAACCCTGGCGTTCATCTGTTATTTTTACCAAATCCAAATAAAAAATTGTCTTTCCTAAACTTTAAGACGTCCTTCTCCTAAGTATTCAAATTACTTGGCAAAGTTTTTAATGAAACAGTCGTCTCTTATCCGAAAACAGGAAAATCTAAAGATGACTCGCGATAAGTGTGAAAAGTATCCGAAAACAAAGCAAAAATAAAATATACTCTATATACATTTACTTACAAAAAGTCCTTGAAACGATAACACGTAAAATACTTCGGGAACACGACCACGTTTCGCCCAATTCAATATTGAGGTTGAAGACTCGCGTGGCACTCACGACAGGACTCGCCAAGCCAGAAACCGGCGCCTCACTGACGTCTGACGCTGTACCCTGTCGACGCCATAACATACAGCCTTCCTGTAGTACTTTTCCGAGCATTTTCCTCCCACAAATATATTATAGTGTTTTCTTTACATCACTCCTCTACATTGATTTGAACGGTAGGATATAACTGCTTATCGATAAGAAATTAATAAATGAATGAATTTACTTTTACTGTACAGCAGATAATTTTTAGACAAAACAAAAACGAGGTCTAGGTCATAGCTCCTAAATCCTGATGCTGCATGGTACTGCCCACCTAAACTGTGAGGATTCAGAAATTGTGCATTCTTAATAAGTATTGTAGGTACCGAGTATAGACTACGTACATTAGTAGCGTAGCGTTTGAGGGAGGGAAGAAAGGGAGCAGGGACAAGAAACACTAAAAAGCTTAAAATATAAATTCTTTTCAAAAACCTGACTTCAAACGCCACTAAAAGCTTTTCAATAGAGATCGCTTAAAATGAAAAGTAAAAATATATTATGTAATATCCTCCAGGAGCAGATAAACTTAGGCAACATTAAAATTTTTATTGATATTCATAAAATTTTATTAGTGAAAGTGATTATATTATATGAATCGACAGAAAACTTAATTTGTTTTTCTCTCCAGAAAAAAGCCCTATTTCCCTTCAGGCTGAGAACATGGATGACTATAATATCAAAATTTTTTTCACGCATCCCTCGTAAAAACTTTCGCTTATATTAAAGAAGAGCTTTTATAATAAGGTCTTCAACCTATTTTCTCTAACTATTTACTCTATAGCGAGTGACTCAAGGACCGTCCTATTAAAATACTGAGTGACGATTTACTTAATTAATTTATTTAATTGTTACCAATTTACAAGCGTTGGGCAGTAATTTATTTTATAACAACGAACAACGGACCTCTAATTAAAACAAACGACAAAACTTGGGAATAGACCTTTTGAGCGATAATATATTTTAGCTTTCAAAGTTTGTCCATTAGTAAATTGTAATTTCAAAATACTGTAGAATCTTAATTCCTATCAATACTACTACTAAGGCCCAATTGCAGAAACGCCGAGTTATCCTTTCAACCCAGAGTTACCTGCTGCTTTGACAGATTTCGTATAAAGCTTCTGTCAAAATTACAAATTTGTTCCTGGGTTAAACCTAACCCGGCGTCTCTGCAAACGGGCCTTATACTACAAAAAATAATAATTTAGGTTTTAGACTTGTTTCTTGGTTCAACGTCATATAAGTTATTCTACTTCCTATTCCTAATAATCCTACTAATACTAGAAATGCAAAAGTTTGTGAGGATGGATGTATGGATGGATGGAAATCTTTCACGCCACAACGAATGAACCGATTTGACTGAAAATTGGAATGGAGATAGCTCTTACCCAGGATTAGCACATAGGCTTATCCCGGACAATTAAAGATTTCCCGTGGGACATGGAAAACCTTAATGCACGCGGATGAAGTCGCGGACATCATCTAGTAATGATAATAGGGTTACCGTGGTAGGGTACCACGACAGATGTTTTAGTTAGTTCAATCCAGTTTTGAACTATAGTTCCGTTGTGACCTTGTTGTGACCACCGTCCATGCAAAGTTCTAAACAAAAACAGACTTTCAAACTCCCGTGCCACTATACAATGTTAATAATTTTTTGTTGATATTTTATAAACCGCTTGACCGATTTCGATAAAATTTGTATGGAAAGTATAAAAAAAAATTTCAAATCGGTTCAGGCGTCTTCGAGTAACAGGTGAACATACTCGTACAACAAAAAGAAAAATTCAGAACCTCCTTTTTTGAAGTTGGTTAAAAAGGAAATGAGTCAATATAATTTATTTTTATTTCGTGAATCTCAAATAACATATAGAGTCTAGTCATAAAATAGCAAAAACTAAAAAAGTAAAAAGGAATAATGTGTAGTCATCTTCTTAATACGTAATTTCGTTACTTAGTTTTTAGACTCATCCCCTTTACCTTGACACCACATTAATAAGCATTTTTTTATTAGCCCTTGGTGAAAAGTTGTATTTTAGACACATAGCCCTTTACCTTGAAACCACAGATATATCGCATTAAAATACATAGATGCTTAAAGCTGAATCTAGAATCAACAGGTGTCATGATACTGACCGGGAGCTACGGTTATCGCTTGTTGCATTCTGTTACTGATGAATTCCTTTCTCATGCGAAGTGATATTTTATTCCAAACTAGCTGATGCCCGCGACTTCGTCCGCATGGATTTAGTTTTTAAAAATCCCGCGGGAACTCTTTCATTATCCGAGATATAAAGTAGCTCTCCCGGTCTGAGGAACCACTACTACATCCATTACTATACCCATGCAAAAAATCGCATCAATCCGCTGTTCTGTTGCGACGTGATTGAAGGACAAACCAACAAAAAAACACACTTTCGCATTTATAATATCAGTAATGCTTTATTATAACACTTTTTATAATTGTCAAATATTTTACCTTAATTAATCAAAGACAAAATTACGTTTAGCTGTCATTTACGTTTTGTTATTCCACTGTCATTTGCGTTTTGTTATTCCATGTCAGATGCGTTTTTCCTATACCACGTTTTATAGTGACATGACGGAAACGCAGTCGAACGGGATAAAAAGTATCCTATGTCCGTCTCCTGGTTCTAAGCTACCTCTCCACCAATTTTCAGCCAAATCGGTTCATCCGTTCTTGAGTTATAAATAGTGTAACTAACACCACTTTCTTTTATATATATAGATGAGTGATAGAATCCTACTAATAAAAAAATAAAAAATAAAAAGAAGTTTATTTTCCAAATTACAACTTAAGTTTAAGATTACACTTTTTTTTAATGTGTTCCTCCCTTTTTTCCTCCGACATGGCGATCGGAGACTTATAGGTCGGTACTTTGAATAGCTTTTTTTTTTCAGGTTTACTCTATTTTCATTGGTATCTTGCTACACATGTAAGTGCAGTTCGACAGGGACACTTAATCTAATAATCTAGGGCCTAATGTACAATTTTATATAAATACATACTTCTTAATATTATCTTATTTTCCTGTTTTTTTTTAAATAATATTATATAACAATACATAATTGTTTTTCTTAACTAAATGGTTTTAAAGATTACACTATTAACATTATAAATAATAAATTAAGTTGTATAATTTGTCTACATTTTAGAAAACTTTGTGCACCTGTTTTCCGAACTAGTTGAAACTGTATCTCGGAAAACAGGGCCACCAGCTCGGAGACACAAAGACCTGAAGACAAACGAGTGCGTCTGTAGGTTTACTAAAATCAAATCAAAAATCAAAATCAATTTATTTGTTGAAATAGGTGAATAAGCAAACAGGTGGTAGTTTTTAGGGTTCCGTACCCAAAGGGTACCAACGGGACCCTATTACTAAGCCTACGCTGTCCGTCCGTCCGTCCGTCCGTCCGTCCGTCCGTCCGTCTGTCAGAGGGCTGTATCTCGTAAACCATAATAGATAGACAAATGAAATTTTCACATATTATGTATTTCTATTGCCGCTATAACAACAAATAATAAAAATTAAATTAAATTAAAAAAATTAAATTAAAAATTTCCGTGGGTACATGGAAATATTTTTATTTAATTTTTTTTAACGGAACCCTAAAAGAGCGAGGCCCGACTCGCACTTGACCGATTTTTTTTAGTAACACTATTTCATGCTGTACTTTACTAATCTATCAAATAACTGAAAAGCATTCATTTCAGTTATTCGTATATAATTATATATGAGAGTACTCTTTGAGAGTACTCGGTTGATATTAAAACCTATTTGATGTGTCTCCAGAGTTCAAGATCGATGTTCTTGCTATTTATTTGATTTTTCAATCCCCACGCCCTTATAGCTATTGATTGAATGAAGTCGCTCACAGTACAGCGCCTCACAATAATTCAATTTTTATTTGCCAACAGAAGTGAGCGTTAGGTCCACTGAACTAATGAGAATAGGGTATTTGACTACTTTTAGAAAATCATCTTAAATTGTTAATAATGCTATTCTGAAGCTAACAAAACGTATATTTCGGCATAATTTTCAGTATTTTTCATAAAAATCGAGAAATAAATTCAAAAAAATAAATTGGCGCCGAAACGTTCCATTTGCTCTCATGACGTCACAGTTCACATTTCAAACAATGACAATTCCACAGCCCATAGGTGGTGTGGACTGTGACGTCATTCGAGATCACGGAACGTTTTCGATCTCGTGACCATGGCCGGAATTATAGCAATTTTATTTAATGTTTTCTAATTAAATAAAACTTTATTTTTTAGTTTTGTCGTATGGAATAATGTTTTTAGATAATAATCTTTTAGGATGACACCAAATGAAACGATATTTTTAATATAGTCAAATACCCTATTGTGATACATTATTTTATTTGGTATCAATACTTTTAGAATCTTTTTGTAAGATACAGCTAATCCAGCGTTCTAATATCATAGAAGTCTGTCTGTGTGTAAGTTGGTGGATAGGTAAAATTAGTAAATAACTATATTAGAGACAGTAGAAAACTTTAATGCAACAAAGCAGAAAACAAACAAACATTACATAGAAATAAAACAAAAAACAATAGTGCTAGGGAGCAAGGGCGGCCTTAGGCAGCCCGCACACAGTCAATATTACTGTCAATATTTTCGAATATTTTCAATATTATTGCGTGTGTGCGCCCGCGTATTGAAGGATTGATCAATATTATTGCATATAAAAAAATATTGTCAATATTTTTATTGACAATAATATTGACTGTGTGCGGGCTACCTTTATTGACTGATCTCGTAGGTACAGGCAAACTGTTATTCTGCAACAATACTAGCTTAGCTTAGCTAAGCTACTAGGTTAGCTATTCGATATTTGCCCCCAACTAAGTATGATAAAAATTTTCAATCAAGTGTGTGTCACATAAAGAAAAGATACATTCAACATAATTTATCTGATTAGTCTTTCTTTCTTTCGTAGTCTAGCGAAAATTTCACACAAAATACCGAATAGTGACATTTCTACGAGGAAAACGCGCTGGCTCGCAATTTAACATTAAATTATTGTCAATCTAAAAATAACGTCTGAATAAAATTTTGATGTTCTTAGGAGAGATATTTTTAAGTGCTTTCCAAAAATAAATCGCTCTACCTTGTGGACGTTCATTCTAAAATTATTTGTGTCACGATTATTAACAGAGTGTCTCTTGCGATTCAACAATGTAGTCATTCTATTAATGGACGAAAATTAATTTATACTAAAATTTTTAATTTACACTTTTTTATGGATTTATTTATTAGGTCGTTGTTCCCGTATCTGCCGCGCCAGCCACGCTATGCCGTCGGGTAGCCCGGAGCCCGTGAGCGCGCTGCACGCACAAATGTGCCACGGCTTGTCCGCGACACGCTCCAAGCTCAGCGCTGGAAAACATTGAAACGCTTTTTAGCCGCAGCTGCAGAGCGAACAGTTGCGCAACAAATTCTGGTACGTCAGCAGTGTCAGCAACAATCACACAAATCACACTAATATTATAAAGGCGAAAGTTAGTATGTGTACAATATGTTTGTCACTCTTTCACGCAAAACAAGCAACTTACAACTTTAGTTTTAGACAGGCATTATTTATATTCAAAAATGCACTTTAAGTTTTTATTAAGTTTTAAATATTTATGTTATCTTTACTAACTGTGTAACTGAGTAAACTGTTTAATTCTAACTATAATTTCTATAGATTCTATGCATAAATTTTATAACCACTGTGTACACATATCGAAAGTTCTTGCGATGTTACGATCTAGCGTGTCAGTCATACATTCTGGATGGAGCATAGCATGTGAAGTGTTCCTTAAGGGCAACCATACTAAGGATCAACCAGTAGAAGTGGGAAATATCCTCACTAATATTATAAATGCGAAAGTGTGTTTGTTTGTTGGTTTGTTGGTTTGTCCTTCAATCACGTCGCAACAGGGCTACAGATCGACGTGATTTTTTGCATGGGTTTAGTTGAGGACCTGGAGAGTGACATAGGCTTCTTTTTCTCCCGGAAAATCAAAGAGCTCCCGAGGGATTTTAAAAACGAAATCCACGCGGACGTAGTCGCGAGCAACAGCTAGTAGGCTATAAATAAGAATGCTTCAATCGTATACTCGTATTACTATAGAATAGAATAGAATAGAAATATTTTTTATTCAAATAAACTTTTTACAAGTGCTTTTGAATCATCTGACTACCACTGGTTCGGAATGCCCTTCCTGCCGAGGAGAACCAGCAAGAAACTCGGCGGTTGCTCTTTTCAAAACAAGTTTACAATACAATAAAATAAAAAAAACTATGTATGCGGTGTTTCCACAATGAAGGAAGTTCCAAAAATGCATACCTACTAATAATGCAATATATCATAAGATGGGCAGACAAGTAGCCCCATTCCCGCCGTATACTAACTTTAAGCCCGTTTTAACGCATGAATGTTCATTTCTTTATGTATTACCAGCGGCAACCTGGGTGGCAGACAAGGCGTGTGCTGCATCGCTCTTGTTGGCGAGGACCAGAAGTGGAATTCGTCGTCCGAACATGTCTGGGTGCGCTAACATCAGCTCCAGTTCTTCGCGGGCCACCACTAGAAGGGATTTTTTTTTATTGAAAATACGACATGTAAAGTATAACTTAAACATATACCTCATCATCATCATCATCATTAGCAACCCATCAACGGCTCACTACTGAGCGCAGGTCTCCTCTCAGAGAAGGGTTTAGGCCATAGTCCACCACGCTGGTCCAATGCGAATTGGCGGACTTCAGACACCTTCAAGAACATTATAAAGAACTCTCAGGTGTGCAGGTTTCCTCACGATGTTTTCCTTCACCGTTGAAGCAAGTGATATTAAATTGCTTAAACGCACTTGACTCCGAAAAGTCAGAGGTGCGTACCCGGGATCGAACCTGCGACCCCCCGAATAGGAGACCACAGTCCTAACCACTAGGCTATCACTGCTCTTTTTAAACATATACCTAATCTAGGTGAAAGCTGTAATTTCCACATTAGGATTAGATGTACTGTGGCTGGAAATCACTTCAACTCCTAAACATATTACACAAACTGTTAATATTGTAAAAATAACTTTATGTATGAAGTGAATAGTAGCAAATCGGTGCAAATTGTTATCTCCTCACTATACTGTGTCAATATGTCTTATTGTACCTACCTATAATCCCATTTATTGAAAAGGATATAGCACTATAAAGACGTTTCAATTGAGTTTTGATTAGGAATTTAAGGATTCCCTTAGCTGCCTCTCAAGTCTCAACCCTCATACGTCAGTCGTCATCATACAGAATATTCGCTTTCTGTGCGTTATGAATTTTCTGGAAAGCAAGCTAAGCCACTAATAAAGCTAACCCAGTCTCAGATGATCTGCAGCGTCCACGACGAAGATAACAGCGTGCGCGTAACGATAGTGGCGCTCCCATAGCGCCCGCATGCGGGCAGCGCCAGACACGTCCCAAGCACTAAAGGATACACCACCACCTGTAAGGAAACGTAATCTTACCCTTAGGTCATTTCAACGTTTCCGATACTGACTTGGGGTGTAAAAGGCCCCTCGACGTCCGTAATTTCTGCCTCTTATAATTTCAATGCGTGTTGTCAGTTATGATTTACGGATACGAGACATGGTCGCTAATTATGGGCCTCATAAGGTCACTCAGCGAGCGATGGAGAGAGCTATGCTCGGAGCATCCCTGCGAGATCAAATCAGAAATGAGGAGATACGTAGGAGAACTAAAGTCACCGACAGCTCAGCTCAGCGGCGAGTCGCGAAACTGAAGTGGAAATGGGTGGGGCACATAGTTCGAAGAGCTGATGGTCGTTGGGGTCCCAAGGTGCTTGAGTGGCGACCCCGTACCGGGAAGCACCGGGTGTTGGCAGACCCCCACTAGGTGGGCTGACGACATCAAACGAATCGTAGGGAGCCGCTGGATACAGGCGGCGCAAGACCAAAGCCTGTGGAATTCCATGCAAGAGTCCTTTGTCCAGCTGTGGACGTCTATAGGTGGATTAAGAAGATAACTTGAATGATTTTGACGAAGGAATGAATAACTTATTATAAGCATCTTCTATACAAACGCTTTTTCCACATCTGTGGTATCAACATCATCTGTGGGATTTTCTAATCTATGGTGTCAACATTATCTGTGGGATTTTCTAATAATGATTGCAGCAGTATGACGATCGCAATGACTGATTGGCTAGTACAATCTCGCTATTGGCTGAAATGCATGGATGCAGCCAGAACGCCATCAATATTCAGACAATCAGAGCTGATAGCGATCGTCACAATGTAGCAATATGATAATTATGACCCATAGCTGGCATGAATATCTTGAAACCCAAGCCTCCCTGGCTCTATTGCCGTTCTAAAGTCGAGCTGTGATTTACTGGGCATTACTCAAAATATAAAGCAGTGATAGCCTAGTGGTTAGGACTGTGGTCTCCGATTCGGGGGGTCGCAGGTTCGATCCCGGGTACGCCACCTCTGACTTTTCGAAGTCAAGTGCGTTAAAGCAATTAAATATCACTTGCTTCAACGGTGAAGGAAAACATCGTGAGGAAACCTGCACACCTGAGAGTTCTTCATAATGTTCTTGAAGGTGTGTGAGGTCCGCCAATTCGCATTGGGCCAGCGTGGTGGCCTATAACCCTCCTCTGAGAGGAGACCTGCGCTCAGTAGTGAGCCGTTGATGGGTTGCTAATGATGATGAATGACTCAAAATATATGGAACACCCTCCCGTTAGCTTCACATCCGAATTTATTTTTCATCTTTGACTTCATAGATCAGATTTGGTAAAGATTGTAACTTTCTGATCATAACAGTTCAGTGAATAAATCAACATAAGCTTTTATTGTAACTACCAATGTTGCTTATAGTTAATGATCCACTCTTGCAAGATAGAAGGTTTACTTTCTCAAATCTCTTGAATTATACATGACTACTTAAGTCTGAGAGAATGTTCCAGCAACCCTAATAAAATCAATCTCATCAAATCCATCTTACTTCTTACTAATATAATGCGAAAGTGTGTTTGTTTGTCTGTCAATCAATCAAAAAAGGATCTTACTCTGAAAATGGTCCTGTTGCTGAGCGACCGTGGGCACTGTGAGCGCGGCGCGTTGCTCGGGCGGTCGTAATGCATTAAGTAATGAGCTCTTGCCACTGTTGTCTAGGCCCAGCACTAGAACCGTCACTTGTGTGACCCCCCCGCCCATCCATGCTGACAGCTTGTCCAATAGACCCATGTCACTTGAATATTTCTAAAGCTGAATCAAGGAAATAATCAGTGCGTAAATCAGCAGCGCTAGACTGTTGCGCATAATGCAGAAAATGATAACCCAAAGTACTACTACACATCACAAAATCTTTCACAAAAGGTTATAATTGCGACAATACTTTTTAACCGACTTCAAAAAAGGAAGAGGCTCTCAATTCGTCGGAATCTTTATTTTTATGTATGTTCACCGATTACTTGAAGACCCCTGAACCGATTTGGAAAATTCTATTTTTGTTTGAAAAAAATTTTGTTTGAAGTATATTCCCAGGTGGACCCTTTTAAATTTTATCGCAATCGATCAAGCGGTTATTAAAAAAACAACAATAAGTGGTATACATTGTAGTGGCGCGGGTGTATGAAGTCGAGTTTTTAATTTTTTTTTATATTAAATTGTAATAAGTTTACTATAAAAACTAGGTACCTAGGTACTCTTAATTCTGTTACCTAAAATGATGGTGATTTACCTACCCGACAGGCAAATAAAGACGGTCATAATTCCACTGATAGGCCTGAAGATAGTCCGAAAGTCGTTTGTGGGAAAGAGGGTAACGTTCAATAATAAAATTCCACAGTCAGCTTTAAAGTTTCCTTTAAGACTTCTTGAATCTGTGTTCAAGAAATCTTTCAAAAGTTGCTAGGTTCACTGGATGATTTGAAATCACGTCGTAAAAGTTTTTTTTTTGAAAAATGAACTTTTCTATTTTACTGAGAGCATCATATGCACACCCAAACTTACCCTTGAGAACTATAATAATCGAAGTGATTAACTATTAATATTAGATACTGTTTCTCTTGAAAAACTCAAAACCCCACTAACCAATAATTTATCGACAGTAAACTTTAATACGTAATTTAAAGAATGTTTCACATGGTTGTTCAATGTTGTGATTTTCTATCGACTTAACTTAAGGTGAGGTTGCTATGGTTATAGTGTTACAAACTTGCTAACTTCAGTTCATAGCATAAACGTAGTATGGTATCTTTATGGATGGTTCTTAATTTATTTAGAAATTAAAGATAATTAAATTACTTAATTCAATTTATTACATTATCATTATGATGAAATGTATTATAATATTTACATAAATTACTTTTTTACTTTTTATAATATAGAATTTAAATTGTAATAGCAAAGTGAAATGACGAATACATACTATATTTACATTAGTAGGCAATATCAACAGGTAGACAAGTGTAAATTAAAAATTTAAAATACCCTCGACATGTGAATCTATGGCCGGACTATGTATACGATATATCTGACATCCTGTCACCTAGTATTCTGCTCAGCATCTTGCATCATCATCAGCTTGCAGCATCAGGACGAAGTTATCAATTAATTGTCATTTAACGATAATACTGGCACGCGAAGCACTTAATCGAGTAATCATACGCCAAAAATGCCTTACATCATTTTGGAAAAGAGCTGATACTCTTACTACACTGCTGGATCGATATCACACAAACATAGCTAAGAACCACCGCAAGGAAACTGGCTTTCAAATGAAAAAAACCGCATCGAAATCGGTCCATTCGTTTGAGAGCTACGATGCCACAGACAGACAGACATCGATGTCAAACTTATAACACCCCTTTTTTGCATCGGGGGTTAAAAATACAAGTTAATCTAAGCATTAAAATGAAACTTAATTATATTTTATTATACAATTTAAATCACAGTTTGGTACACACAGTTTCTTTACTCTCCACTTGAGTCCTGCAATCCTTAGCACTACACATTTTTTGTCCACATTTACAGTGACCACGTTCACAGTCAGTTGTCTCCTTCAAGGGACAGATGGCGTTGTATATCTCCTCAGGAGTTTTGCCTCGCGTTTCAGGCACTACCAAGATTGCGAATGCAGCATACGACAGTGTTATTACAGCTGCGAGGATCAGCCCCGAACGGAGACCGCCAGCAGCTACGACTGCCGGAAACACTGCTACTTCTATTGAATTCCCAATACAACCGCCTGCTGTTACCAGCATTAGGGCACATCCACGATACTGAAATAAAGAAAATTAAGTTATCATTAGTTAGTCAAAAAGAAATAAGTTTGCGGTAGATATTGCCTCAAAGAGTAATATTTATGAGTATTTTTAGTCAGAATTTACTTCTTAAAACATTGCAAAATAATGCTACTATACTGCCAAAATAACTGGTTTAAAAAACTCTTTGTCTTTTATCCTTTTGACCAACCTGCTTTTAAAAAAGTGGTGGAAAAAACGATTTATTTCGAATAAAACTGATTATAGAAAATAATAAGTAAGTATACAGTTTTTTTTTTCTACGTTATAGGGTCATACTCCGATATAACAAAGAGCCTTCATAAACTGTACTACCATACTAGCGGATTGATTGTTTCAATCCTTACTAATATTATTAATGCGATAGTGTGTTTTTGTTAGTTAGTCCTTCAATCACGCAGTAACGAAGCAACGGATCGACTTGATTTTTAGCATGGGTATAGTTGAGAAACTGAAGAGCTTCATACTAGTTATACCAGAAAAAACAAAAAGTTCCCCAGGGATTTTAAAAATATAACTCCTCGCGGATGAAATCACGGGCAAAGCTAGGAGTAAATATTATGGTGTCAAGCTACGAGTATACCTGGTAATGGAACATATCAGCGAGCACAGCGTATGGAGCAGGCTGAAGGCCGGCGGAATCCGCAGCGATGGCAAAGGCAATGGCGATGGTGGTGCCCATCGTGCTCACACCCACTAACCACGCTGCCAGCGCCAGCGATGCTCCCGTCAGCACCGCGCAACAAATTAGCAGGGGCTGCAAGTTGACATTAGTAAACTATATATTTATTCGTAAAGAGCTGCCATTCACAAAAGACCGCGGTGTGTGTAATTGAACTAAAATCTCGCGTCCTAGTTTGTAATATGGTTACTTTTTAGGTGCCTACCTAGAGTTGTATGTTCGGAATAGGGATTTTTTTTTCGAAGTGACTATTTGTACGGGTACTGGACGAATAAATTATATTTATTCGTACAGTTATTCAATTTTTTTTTTAAATCAAGAATGAATTGGATGATTAGCTTGTTTTTTATTTGTACGGGTACTGGACGAATAAATTATATTTATTCGTATATTTATTCAATTTTTTTTAATTAGTTACATTGTAACACGTTGGGAGAACCACCAGACTGTGGAAAATCTAAAGTTAGTTTAGGTTGGGTTAGAACATAAAAGATTCCGGCACTTAGGCTCTATTGGTTTGAAATGAAAAATTAATTTGAAGGGGTTTCTAAGCTTCCTCTACTCCTTTTCCTCTCTCCCACTATTTTTTTACTTTCACTCCTTCACTACTCTAGCGGCACGCTATGATGGCCGGTTTGACACATTACAATAGTGATGTGGAATGTCAATTTATTCTCGAACAAAAAACAATTAAGTTTTGTTTTTGTACCTGATTAAATAGGTTTAATAAAACAAAAATGTATATGTTTATTTAATTTATTTGAACGAACTGAATATTTGAATGAAAATGAATATACATACTTTATATGCACACAAGAAACATATGAATACAAAAGATACCAAAAAAGGTGCCACAAAAGGCCATAATTAATCAGATTCGTCCATACTACTATTTTCACTGTCGTCACTGCTATCATCACCTACATTAATAATTATATGTTCGTTTTCTATAATATTATCTATTTTCACATCTCTTTCATAATCTTCCCTTATTAATTTAACAGTTCTATTCACAACCTTTTCCCAGTCTCCTTTAGTCACATGTTCACAAGCTTCTTCTAATAATTTTAGCATTTTTTTTGTGGTAAATGGGGGTTCTGTATTGTGTCTTGCAGCATATCCCTTAATTTGAGCCCACACCAACTCAATCGCATTATACTCACAATGGTAAGGCGGTAACCGTATAACTCTGTGCCCATGTTCTAATGCTATTTCGTCAATGACGTATCGGATCTTGGTTGGTTTGTTTTCTTTTAAAAGACGTACTAATTCCGCTTTTAACATATTCATGTTTGCATCTACGCCATTTTTACGAAGCCATGCGACGATATCAGCTTTCTTTTGGGATTGGGCAGGTGGCTTGTCAATTTGCATCGAGTGGTATGGGGCGTTGTCCATAATTATAATAGATGGTTCAGGGAGGCTACACAACATTGAGGTAAACCATTCAGTAAACTTTTCTCCATTCATGTCTTCATGATAGTCTCCAGTGGTTTTTGACGCAAAAGCCATGAGAGAACCTTCGACAAACCCGTTGATGGTTCCGGCGTGACAAATTATAAGTCGCGATCCTTTTCCTACAGGAACTTTGGAAGTAGATGCTGCTGTGTCATCGTTCCAAGAACGGCCTACAGTATGGTTAGCATTAAGCCATGTTTCATCCAAGAACACAACATTTTGCCAATTTTTGATTTCTTTCACTTGCCGTAAAAAAGTATACCTTGCCATCGCTATATCAAATCTTTCCATCAATATTTTGCGTTTGTTACATTTTTTGTATCGAAATCCAATGGTCTTCAAAATCTTCGTTAAAGAACTTTCCCCACCGAAGAATAATCCAGCTTCCTTCAGTGAATGCACCAACTTTTTTCTTGTTGGATACTCCTTCTGTAAATAGTAGCCGTAAACATGACTTCGGATAGCATCGGCATCAAAGCTATCGATGCCTACGACTGGTTTTGCTCGTTTTCTCTTTTTTGGTGTGTGAAGTTTATTTTCTTCTGTGCCAGTCTCGCCATATTTTTTTTTAGTTATCCGTCTAACAGTTCGTTGTCCAATATTAAGCGCATCAGCTACGCGTTCAACCACTGACGTTATAGGTAAAATTGGCCCTCCATTTTGAGCTTCACGATCGAAATCGTTACGAAGGCGTATTACGAACTCACGTGTCTGACTATTTAGAACAGTTCTCTGCGTACGTTCGGTCATATCGACGAAATCCACAACAAAGGGCTTGAACAGAGTCCAAATTAACGAGCAAGGGTCAACAGTAATGCAGTATCAATATTTGAAATCCAAAGCCAGGTCAAAACTATATCACAATCGCATTGCACTGACAGTTTATACTTTTCGAAGCAACGTCAATTCGAAACTGCTTTGTTTTGCATTGAGCATTGACGCGAGTTTGCCGGAGGTAGTAGTTGTGCTAGCCAGCGATCCTATGTGACGATCGTATTAGATTCCATTTTTAAAAATTTTCAATTTAGAAAACCAAATGCCGAGTTGTGGTATATATCATATAAAAATAAAAATTTTACCTTTTGTATGAAACAGCTGATATTTTTTTGCGATTTCAGAGGTTTGTCCACATAGTGAAAATTGTTCATATTCACAAGTACATTCACCCCTTAAATGGTGCAAACTGATTTTTCTACACTTGTATACATTTTAGAAATCAATTTAATAAATAAATTTTGAGTCCTAAACCTAAAACTACATTCGATAAAATTTATGAATCTCTGCACATCACTATCGTCAATAAAGTAATACAATTATTTCCTTCAAAGTCGTTATCAATTAATACGGAACTTCATGAGCGGACAAACGTCAAACCGGCCATCATAGCGTGCCGCTAGTTTAAGCGAATTTTGGCAAGACTAACCTAAAAAATTACAATATTAAAAAATATATATTTCGAAAACTATCAGGATGCCACGGATTTCCTTTGCAGGGGGGGTCACCCCCCTCCCCCCTCCGTTGCGTCACCTAAACTAAAGTTTAACCAGTCTGTTTATCATGTTATAAGATAAACATAACGTCAAATTGTGTAAGTTGTAAATATTTTTTTTTTTACCCGTATTAATAGACGCACTCTTTTTTTTTCTCGAACAAAATGTCTCTATGCCGTCTCTAGTCGTATAATTAAATAAGTTACCTACAGCTTTAAATATTTAGGCTGCCTACCAGATAGACCTGTAACAAAAGTAGTCTAAAACTGGCACCCAAATCGTTAACTTTTGAAGTAAAATTGTTGTTCTATGTTCTGTTTACAAAGTTCTTTTCAATACCACACCAACCTAGACAAACTGAAAATTGATCAAAGAAATAAAATTCAAGGGCTTCGTTGTATCTCTCCTAAAAATCAAACCATCAGACACGAAGACAAATAAAATATAATCAATAGACTCACCCGTCGTCCAACCCTTTCGACGAGATAAAGTGATAACGCCGACGTCGCTAGCTGAACCGCCCCGATTATTACAGCATGCCTTGCCGGTGGCACCAGTTCTATTGACCTATGGTCTACAGGCATCATTGTCACTGTATCAAAAGCTAAATCTTCACTCGACGTCACTACTTTCTCCATTAGATTAGATGTATCCACCGTTTTGTTTACAACTTGTTCAATAAGGGCGTCTTGAGCCGTTTTTCTTTCATCGCGTGCAAGAACAAATAGACGTTCAGCGTATTGCAGAATGGCGAGGATGCCGCATGCTTCTTGTCCTATGACTGCAATTGCACCGATGATGAATGCTCGTCGTCTTTGGACATCTTTCACTGTAAAAATAATATGTTTACATAAGTACATATTCAGAAAAATACGTGTGGCACTCGGGGACTGCCGCGGTAAAGCTATTGCATAGCATTTTCTAGTCGCACGCACACAAACACCGTGCCGAAGTCTGCCGAACTGAAACTACGTTAGACGATGCACGGCTTTCAACGCCGCACCGCTGTGCCGGTCGGAGTGGGGGGTGTTAGGTTTATTTTCGTTACGGAATTTCTTGATTCGGTCGCCGCGCTCAAAACCCGCGATAAAAGCTATGCAATAGCTTAAAAAATACCGGCTGAATTGAAAACCTCCTCCTTTTTTGGAAGTCAGTTAAACACAGTTCTGGCTGACAATGTCTATATAGGAGGAATGATATTCTAGAAGGATGTGGATGTAGCCCAAAATGTAAAAATAAACTTCTTGTATTTTAATATCGTAGTAATTATGTAGGTATATAACTTTATTACGTGCATTTTCAAAGTTGGCGTTGTTGTGGTCGTAGGCTCGACTCAACAAGAATTCAGAGTTTGCAAACAAAGGCAAAAAAGGCTGTCCGAAAACCAACATAATTACAATATCTATTAGTGACTATCAAGATAGCCTTGGACCGACTAGCAATTATCCAATGTAAGCGAGTCTATTAATATCAAATTTCATCTTACTCAAAATTATAAATGAGCAGTGAGCGGTGAAAATATTGAGTGAAAATGAAAAGTGAATTTATCAGCTGGGTTTGTTAATTTTTATTATCCTATAAGTTAATATAAAAAATTATTTTTAAAAAACCGACTTCAAACACCCGCGCCACTACAAAGTATATAATTTATTGATTGTTTATAAACCGCTTGACCGATTTCAATAAAATTTAAATGGGGTCTGGGACATTTTCCAAATTGGTTCAGGCGTCTTCGAGTAATCGGTGAACATAGACATACATAAGAAAAAAAATATTCCGACGAATTGAGAAACTCCTCCTTTTTTGAAATCGGTTAAAAAGGACTAAAAAGAGAAAATAATGTTTCATATTGTGAGGGTGTAACGCACACATTTCCTTGGCGAGGCTGAAAGGGGTCTGTTCAATCTCGGGCGGTGGAAGCTGGGCCAACTCCGTCTCCAGCGCTGGGTCGTCCACTGACATGCTGCGAAACCAGGCCAGAGCGACTCGTGCCTCCTGCAAACGAATATTAAAAACTTGAGAGGGGTCAAGGGTCACCCGGATGGAACGAAGTTCTTAATGTGCATAAACCGACATAATTTTTTAAAATATTATAGCAAATAAATTGTAGCAGTAAAAAATTAGGGACGAATTCCACATGTAGAAATTATTTAAAATAAAATTGAAAATAGAAAATTCAGTCTGTCGAGCTGGGATTCGAACCATCGACCTTTATGCGACTGTAGAAACCACAAGGCTACGGAGATCTAACATTGTAGTGTGAAAATATTGAACAAAATGCCAAATTCACATTCAAAACTAGCCCCCTTTCGCATCGCGCGATAAGGAACTTCGTTCCAATAAGTTCAATGGCCCTCTCTATATTCCTCAGTGATCAAGCTAAATTGCGTTCAAAATTCATAGAGGAAAATTAATACAAACAAACAAAGAGGTCGTTCACTTAAGGAAGGGGTAATTCACACACCTATGTAGTATTAAGTTGTGTTAAAATATTATTTTATAATAACCCACCTTTTTCCGGCGTAAAAGACAAAAATATTAGCTAACTAATGTTCTTACTCATATCAAAACACTTTAATTATGGCTTACTTTTTCCTTGTTAAAAAGAATCACGAAAAACCGAAGCAAAAAACGTGATGATTTGCCCACTTGCAACTGCCTCATACTGAATAGGTATTTTCGTTCTAAATAGTATTCGTTCAGAATTTAACTATACTTTACCGCTATGTTCTTACCTTAATTTTTCCTTGAGCCGCAAGAAACGATGGAGACTCAGGCACAAATGAGAATACGACGCAATGGCCGAGGGCTAGGCCCAAACACCACCACAGTACCGTCCTGTTAACAAAGTAAAAATCTAGAAATATAACTAAGACTTAATCAGATTTTGCATTGTCGAGAGATATTTAGTTCATAGCCGACTACAGCAGCAGCAGGCGACGCGTCCGTCACCTCGACACTACAGGTTACTATGTAGGTATTTCTATGAAATACCTTCCGTAGCTAGCAACACGTCATTTATTATAATTTAATATAAAATTCTTTTTTAAAAACCGACTACAAACTCCCGCGCCATTATACAAAGTACATAATTTATTGTTGATATTTTAAAAACCACTCGACTGATTTCGATAAAATTTATATGGAACCACCGGGGGAGTATACTTACCCTGTAAAAAAACGGCCAAGTGTGAGTCGGACTCGCGCACCGAGGCTTCTGTACTCCAGAAGTAAAAGTAAAACGATAATATTATATTAATTTGCTTATTAATCGTTAACTTTGTTTGTAGAGATTTATTGTGAATATCAAAAAAAACTATGTATAGGTAGAGCGTTGATTTTATTTTTTCTGTAAAGTATACATAAACTTCTATTGACCATAATTATTTCTGATTTTTAGATTGGTAAACTTCGGAGATGGGGGGGGGGGAGTATTTTTCCAACATTTAACTACTGAACGGATTTGGATGTTTGGAATGGAGATAGATTAACACATGGGCTACATTTTATCCCGGAAAATTAAAGAGTTCCCGCGGGAATCAAAAACCCTTAATTCACGCGGACGAAGTCGAGTGTATCATCTAGTAGAATATATGCGGTAAGCACCTGTGAGACAAAGAGGAGTCTGCTGCAAGATACATGATCAGCACGCCCGCGTTGTGCGCCAGCGCCAGCGCCGACACTGCTGCTCCGCGGAACCTTTCGCTGCACATCTGAAATAAAGCATGTCTATCTATCTATATCTATATATATAAAAATCTCGCGTCACGAAGTATGTACGATAAACTCGAAAACTACTGAACCGATTTTAATCAAACTTTCTAACTATCTGTTATTTGGTCCAACTTGAAAGAAAGATAGTTTTTAGGGTTCCGTACCCAAAGGGTACCAACGGGACCCTATTACTAAGCCTACGCTGCCCGTCCGTCCGTCCGTCCGTCCGTCCATCTGTCAGCGGGCTGTATCTCGTAAACCATAATAGATAGACAGATGAAATTTTCACATATTATGTATTTCTATTGCCGCTATAAACAAATAATAAAAATTAAATTAAATTAATTAAAATATTTCCATGGGTACATGGAAATATTTTTATTTAATTTTTTTTTAACGGAACCCTAAAAGAGCGAGGCCCGACTCGCACTTGGCCGATTTTTATCTTAATTATTGACATCAATATTTATTATTGCAAATTAAAATATGTTAATTACACGACAGTTATTTATTAATTATACAGTTCAAGATTCAGGTTTATAGGTTGCCTAAATCTCGAACGATGTTAGATTGCGAGCTAGTCTTAACCCAAATAGACTACTTATCTTACTAATCCTTACTAATATTATTATAAATGCGAAAGTGTATTTGTTTGTTTGTTTGTTGGTTTGTCCTTCAATCACGCCGCAACAGAGCAACGGATTGACTTTCTTTTTTGCATGGGCATCGTTGAGGACCTGGAGAGAGACATAGGCTAGGCTTTGTATCCCGGAAAATCAAAGAGTTCCCGAGGGAATTTAAAAACTAAATCCACTCTGACGAAGTCGTGGGCATCAGCTAGTTACATTAAAATATCACTTGCTTTATTGGCGAAATAAAAAATCAAATAAATTTTGATTTTTACGAATTTCCGTATAAAGTCCGCGTGGAATTGGTTTTTTTAAATCCCGCAGGAACTCTTTGAGTTTTTGGGATAAAATAACCAATATCACTCTCCAAATCTTTAACTATGCCCATGTTAAAAATCATGTCGATCTGTCGCTCTGTTGCGGCGTGATTGAAGGACAAACACACTTTTAAACTTTATGATATTTAGTAAGATAAGATCGTACTTCTCTCGCTAGCAGCGGTGAAAGCGCCCAAGCGGCAGCACTTCCAAGTCCTGCTGAAATCCGTGCCGCCACTATACACCACTCGCCGCCCCATACACTCGCCAGCTTCAGCGACCAGCATATCTGTGTGGTTATGCCGAGTTTTAATTTGTTTGACCGTAATAGTTAACTATGACATTAGCATCAAAGTAAAATGAACCATAATAGTATAGATTTAAAGTCAGAAATTCAATACAGAAGATTTTAATTTGGAGCGTTTTCGTTACGTAAATTTATAAGAATACATACACAAAATTGAGCTCTAACTCAATACAGTTATGGTTTAATTTACTTTGATGGTAATGTCATAGTTTACTATTCATAGTTAACTATGCAATCTTGTACTAACCCTACTGAGCAAAAGACAGAGATTATAATACAGTGACCTAAGGCCCACCCCACTCAGCTCAGACTTAAGACTGAGTTAAAACGAGACAGATGTATCTCAGGACATATTTGTGTCTCAATTTAACTCTATCTTGAGCCTTGAGCAGAGCCAGAGTACGATCTATAGATCTGAGTTGACTCATATTACGCCGCTCGAATAAGTTCGGCAATATAGAGAGGCAATAGCGATAATATGGCCATAAATGATTTTTAGCAAAACAACGTAAAATGACTATTTATTCATTATTTTATTATTATTTGTAATTTTTCAATAGCCATTTAAAAGATGCAAAGTACTACTAAGTTATTCCTTATACCTATCTGTTATGTATTAAAATAAAAGAAACACGTCGACCTTATCAAGAGTATATTGCGAGAGAGAGACTTTGACACAATCGATGCACAGAATAAAAACGGAACTTAACCTACCCTACATACAACTATTAAAAACTTACCCTAAAGTATACTACACCTCCACCCTTATTCTACCTTACTTCAATTTAACAAACTAATGACTACCTAACTAGCAAACAAAAAAGTAAATAACGATCTAACTAACTAAACTAGTCTAATCAAACTCGAACCCGAATCGTTTTACTGGTTTCCTCAAATTTCTAGGCCGCAGGGCCACTCTAGGGGTATGTACTGGTGATGGTGGTGACTGTTCCCTCTTTTCCTGTAAGCCTGGCCGAGCTGACCCTGTTGATTCCTCAGAGGTATTTGGTTCATCATTTGAAACAACGGTTTGACCTGTACTGGCAAGGGATACATGATCACGGGTACTCGGACTTTCTACCTTTGAGCCTTCCGGGTCATAAGTGTTAATCCATCTATATTTGAGCTGATCAACATGTCTCTTAATCGGTGAACCGTTTTCTCCTACCACGACATAATGACGCGACCCTATTTCTTTATCTACTCTCCCCTTTTCCCACTTCTTTCCGCCTGTAAAACTTCTAGCCCAGACGGTATCACCGACCTTGAAATCTCTCCGACTTCCTCCCGCACTAACAATCTGCTTACGCTGTTTTTCCCGTACCCGATCTTCGATCTGAGTATCTCCCCGTAGACAGTCTAACCGCGAACGTAAGTTACGTTTTTGCAATAACATAGCCGGCGAAACACCCGTGGTACTATGCTCAACGTTCCTATACGCTAGTAAATACGATTGTAGGGCAGCATCCACGTCTGAACCCTCACGCATGGCCTTTTTTAAAGCTCTTTTACACAGTTTAACTGCCCCTTCTGCTGCTCCGTTCGATGCCGGGTGATATACCGCTGTAAATGTCACCTTGATACCGTTATTTCGCATAAAGTTACCGTATTCCACGCTAGAAAATGGCGGACCATTATCGCTAACCACTTCCCGAGGCAGCCCTAAGCGTGCAAAAGTTTCTCGTAAAACCTTGATCACCGCACCAGCTGTTGTTCTCTGCATTGGAAAAATCTCTAACCATTTAGACGTAGAATCTATCAGAACTAAAAAAGTTCTACCATGAAATGGACCTAAAAAATCTACGTGTAACCTTGTCCATGGTGTAGCTGTATAAGGCCAAGGTTGCGGAGTAACGCGGTCCGGCGCCGGGCCCACTTCGGCACACGTGGTACAGTTACGTGCGGTGTTTTCAATATCAGTGTCGATGCCCGGCCACCAAAAGTAACTTCTAGCCATACTTTTCATTTTTACAATCCCCATATGATTAGTATGTAGCTCCTTTAATAAAAGATCTCGTAAAACACTAGGTATAACTAACCTATATCCCCAAGCTATGCAACCCATATCAATGTACAATTCATTCCGCCGCATAAAATACGGATTTATTTTCTCTTCTGGACATTGATTAGGCCAGCCGCTCTGAATGTAGGTAAAAACCTTCCTTAGGACTTCATCCTTGCTACTATGGCTAGCGACCACTTCTCTCGTAATTGGGAGAAAATCTTGTATAAAATTAATATACGTAGTCTCTGAAGTTTCCTACTCTTTGCCTACTGGCAACCGCGACAACGCATCAGCCGCATTTTGTTCACTACGTACGTATTCAATACGGTAATCATAACCTGCGAGCAACACAGCCCACCGTTGCATCCTACTCGCAGCCATTACCGGGATGCCCGTCTTACTGCCGAAAATCGCTACTAACGGTTTGTGATCGGTTCTTAACACAAACTGTCGCCCGTATAAATATTGATGGAATTTCTTAACTCCATATATTATCGCTAGCGCCTCACGTTCTATTTGCGAGTACGACTTCTCCGCGGCGTTGAGTACTCGCGACGCAAACGCGACCGGCCGCTCGCCGCCGTCCGGCATGATATGTGATATCACGGCCCCAACGCCCACCGCACTGGCACCGGTTGTAAGTACTACAGGCAAATTTAAGGAATAATGGGTTAGTATTAGATTTGAAGTCAACATTTCCTTTATCTTGTTGAAACTAATGTCGCATTTTTTGGACCAATCAAACGCGACATTTTTTTGAAGCAAGTTATATAACGGTGACAAAATACTACTGATATTTGGCACAAATTTGGCGTAATACATCACCATTCCCAAAAATGAGCGCAACTCGGATACGTTCGTAGGTACCGGTACCCTTTTTATGGCTTTTACCTTATCTGGGCAAGTTCGCACCCCCTCTTTACTAATAATGAAACCTAAATATGCGACGGAGTCCGCGAAGAAAGAACATTTTTCTTTCTTAATCTTTAACCCCCATTTACGTAACCTATCAAATACCTCATGCAAGGTCTCGAGATGTGACTGATCATCCTCCCCGGTAATAATAAGATCATCAAGGAACACTCCCACCCTGGGCATGTCCGCGAACAGCTGCTCAAGCTTCCTCTGAAAAATGCCCGGGCTCGATGCTAACCCATAAATTAACCGGTTATACATAAACATACCCTTATGGGTGTTAATTACGGTATATCTCTTTGAATTATCGTCTAATTCAAATTGCGCGTACGCCTGCGACAAATCGATTTTTGTGAATTTCTCCCCGCCATATAACTTAGCTAATAAGTCTTCCGGCCGCGGTAACGGAAAACGATCCACCTCGAGACATTTATTTAACGTTAGCTTAAAATCGCCACATACCCGTATGGTCCCGTCTTTTTTCATCACCGGCACGATGGGCGTCGCCCAGTCCGAGCTGCTCACCGGAGTGATCACGCCATCCCTTACCAGCGCCTGCAGGGCCCGCTCGACCGGCTCGCGCAGCGCGTAGGCTCTAGACCTCTAGGTCTCGCACGCAAATACACGGGCTTCGCTTCCGGCCGCAGGTGAAAGGACACCGTACCACCAGTATATCTCCCTAGGCCATCCGAGAACACCTCACAATATCTGGAACTGAACGATTCGAGGTTAAAAACATTCCGATTATCACTTATCTTATTACAGCTAGTAACAGGGTACGTTATGCCTAATTCACTTATCCACTGTCTCCCTAATAAACTAGTTTTACCACTGTCTACTATGTATAACTCTAAACTTTTACTGGTTTGTTTATAGGTAACTAACACAGATATTTTACCCACTGGTTTAACAATCTCGCCTGTATAATACCGTAATGTCAACTCACTGGATTCCAGTTTAATATTGGAAAATAATTTCTTATAACTGTCCATACTAATGCATGAAATAACACAACCCGTGTCAATCTCCATCACTAACTGAATACCATTCACGTAAACATCTATGACGTATGGTCCAAACTTTAATAATTGTTTCGATTCAATAGAAAAGTTATTTACCTCGTCACTATTCTCCTCGCTGCTGTCTGAGTGGACTACTTCCTCGTGATTTACCGCCGTTTCCTGACGCAAATTTGGGCACATAATCTGTAGATGGCCCTGGCGAGTACATACCCTACACACATACCTCCTGTATTTACAGGAAGCGCTGGGATGCTTTCCCCCACACACCGTACACTGCTCCTTATGACTACTCATATTACGCTTAAATGCAGTGGCACCACCGCTTCGCACTTTTCCGCCGCCCGCTCCGCTCATGCCACTTGGGCCACCGCCGTACGATGCACCTTGCGGCCGGCCGCCTCGCTGGCTCCGTGGCTTGTTCCCGGCCGCTATTCTATGCAACTCCGTGCCCTCGCCCTCTCGACTCGCAGCGCCCGCCTGTCCGGATCCTGCCGATGCAACGCCACCGCCCCCGGTACGCTCCTGTACCAGGGCCGCATCTGCCTCCGCCGCCTCCATGGCTACTGCTAACTTGAAAGCCTTATCGAACGTGATATCATCTTCTGTGAATAGCCTTTGCCTTATCAATTCACTCGATATACCGCATACAAACTGGTCACGTAGATTTTCTTTAATCAATTCCGGTGTAAACCGACATTGCTTCGTTAACTTCTTCAATTCCGTCACGTAATCTGCTATGCTTTCGTTTCGCTGTTGAATACGCTTCCGAAATTTGAAACGTTCCGCTAATAAGCTAGGTTTAGGTTGTAAGTGTTCCTTCATAAGGGTGACTAATTCTTCGAATGTTTTGTTTGACGGTTTTTCTGGTGTACACAAATTAACCATCAGATCGTAGGCGTCACCGCCTAGCACCGTGATTAACGTCGCAACTTTTACGGCTGGCTTTATATCATTCGCAATGAAATATTGCTCCAGCCTGTCTACGTACGAGTCCCAATTGCCTCTGAGCACATCAAAGGCCCCGATCTTCCCGATCGACATCGCGGTAATCGATCGTTCTTTTGCGTAAATTGAATACAATTAGCTCACAACTTCACTTTAACTATACACACGCGTTAATATTTTCACTGATTTACTCGTCGCCAGTTTGTTATGTATTAAAATAAAAGAAACACGTCGACCTTATCAAGAGTATATTGCGAGAGAGAGACTTTGACACAATCGATGCACAGAATAAAAACGGAACTTAACCTACCCTACATACAACTATTAAAAACTTACCCTAAAGTATACTACACTATCAAATGCGATTTGCGATCCCCCGTCTCATCAGTTCAATGATTAACTTTTGTAAGTACCTATATGGGTTACAGATTTCTCTTAGAGATAAGGTCAACTTTTGTATTAAATATTTCATGTACTACATTAACTCTGTATTTATAAAGATACTAGCTGATGCCCGCGACTTTGACCGCGTGAAAAAAGTTTTTAAAAAACAAGAGAGAAACTTCGATTTGTGCTTGCACTACGCGTAAATTGAAAATAGACGTGTACATTGAAAATTTTAAACATCCCCGACATGTGAATATATGACCGGACTATGTACGATATTCCTGTTACCCAGTTTCCTGCTCCATCGTCAGATTCTCCTCCATAACACCAATAATTCATTGAGACACTATATCTGCTGTCAGCTCAAGGTTACTTTGGAAATAATTCAAAGTAACACTGCACCAAATTTCAAATCACCACACCAGTGCACACAGTGCACCAGTGAAAGTTTTTAAGACCTTTTAATCAAGTAGGAAAGGAGTTCATGATCATCAAACGCCTGAACAATCTTCATAAATTATAGCTAAGATCCGCCTCTATTACATTAATTAGCTTTGAAACAGAAAAACCTCATTAAAATCGGCCCATTCGTTAGGGAGCTACGAGGGAATAGACAGTCACACAGATACACAGATTCACAGATACACACGTCAAACTTATGTACTTAACTTACACCCCTCTGTTTTTGTCGGGGTTAAAAAACATTTAAAACAGGGATTCCCAAACTATTTTGGGCAAGAGACCCCTTTTCCAAAATGAACTGATACTTCAGACCCCCTTGCCAAATTACTTTAAAAATCCTATCTCTAGTTTTTTCCTATTGATACAAAATACTAAAACATTTAAAAACTTTGCGATTGGTTATAAGTGAGTAAAGTTAATCTTATCAAAATTAAATAAATATATACTTAAGAAGGTACATAAAATTAGTAAATATTAATTGTAATTAATAATTATTAATACAAATTAAATTATTGTAAAAAGTACAACAATGATACTTCCTACTAAAATATTGGTAAGAATGACCAATATTATAGTACAAAGTATCATAGCAAGTTGGTACACTTAGAGTAAGTTCTCTAAATATGGACTAGTCATATAATATGGACTATAGTAATATTCTGCAAGATGGCACTGCTATCCGCCAGTGAATTCTAGCGGAGGTACATGAGCGTACTTGTCGATGGCAGCCATTTTGAGATTATAGCGCTACTTGATGTCATTTTTCGGTAAGTTTTGTAACATTATTACTGCTACAATTATAATCATTATATTTTGACTGTTCCCATTCTGGAAACGTTTAAGTGTTACCAATTATTCGTCAAGTAACCCGTAGCTGTATCTCATAACATTATTTTTTTACGATATTATAACCTTGATATTGCATCATTTTGTAATATGGACCTATGAATGGTTTTAAAAATGGACTAGTGGTCCATATTATGATCCATAGTCCATATTGTACACCTTGTTCACTTTTTGTTTTAGATATGGCGTCGTCGACGAGATTTCCGAAGACGTTCGTGGAGAACAATGGGTACAGTACCCGGCGATATATGTATATTGCACATCGGCCTTTGGAATAAAACGCTATTTCTATTCTATTGCAAGGAAAGCTAGCCAGAAATTCACGTAGTAATTACTGAAATCTCTTCACAATCGGCGAGCACATCACGTAACATATATTAAAAAAAATGCAGTCGAACTGTGATTCGAATAGAATAGCGTTTTATTCCAAAGGCCGATGTGCAATATATATCGCCGGGTACTGTACAATGTCCTTCATGTCGGCTATGTGTGTTGAATTAAGATAATAATAATACAATAATTCACAGACTTATTAAAATATGAATATCATAAAATAATTGATAGTATAAGACCATTTTTACAATAACCATTACTGATTCTACTACACTGTCGGATATAATTATTATGTTAATTAAAAATTGATGTTATTCTTTATTAAAAATAAGTGTGCTCCATATTAAAAACCTAGTGGTCCATATTAAGCTGCCTAATTTAAAATGTTTAAATTTGTAATATTTTATAAAAAATTAAGTTTCTTAAATAATTTGTTTTTTTAAGATATTTTAAGTAAGTATTGTTTATAATTCTGTAATAGTTCCTGTACTGATTAAATTTAAAGAGACTGATTTAAGTCCATTATTTTGTGTTTTATTAAAACAAATCCTTATGGTAGTCCATATTTAGAGAACTTACCCTAACACAACATAAACAGTATCTTGAAAGTTTCAAATAAGAACTTGTGTTATTAATAGGGGTCGATTTTTAGACCTGGTCGACCCCCAAAATCAGTTTTCGTTTGTGTCGACCCCTAGGAAACCGGTTTCGACCCCCAGGGGTGATATCGACCACTTTGGGAATCCGTGAGTTAAAAGATTAACGTCGCTCGTACCGACCACGAAGGAAGCAGATGTTCCAATAAGCGCAACTTTTCTTCCGGCCACGAGGGCGCGAGCGCTGAGCGGCACGCCGACCAGCGACGCGGCGAACGTGGTGACCGAGGCGACGACTGCCTCGCGGGATGCGTCGGGGCCGCCCTCGCCGCTGGCCAGAGACACCCAGCCCAGCGCCAGCCCGAATGATAGAGTTGGTATGTTGACTGGGAACAGAAGTTAGAAACTTATACTGAACTTTCTTTATTCAAAGCTGGTTTATCGGACATTTTTTTGAATGTTAACAATTTTAGAATTATACCATTAGGCTTTTGATTATCACCGTTACGGTGATAATACACGGTGAAAATTTAGTGGTTTTAAGGCCGCAGGGAAGTGATTCGAAATTAACAGTATAATCCATTTCGTCAATTTATACTGACCCTTGAATTATAATAAAAAAAAAACGAGAAATCAATATTTCGAAAACTTCGCCAACAGGTTGTTAGGAGCCGTGCCGCCCTTGCCGCTGTCTGCGCGAGCGGGGTCACGTCACGCTTGAAGCAAGCGGGCGTGAATTGCGACAGCATGTTACACTTACGATTGTCTATTTCTCTTTCTACGATTGAAAACGCTTGAAGGTTTGGCTAGGTCTAGACTAGATGGCGCAGCATCTGATCAAAGATAGAAGTGTATTGATAATATTTCGCGGCATTTTGTAATTTAAATGTTTTTTAGCATTTAAAATGCATAAATTAATCACTGTAGTGTCCATTTAAAATTCACATTAAAATAATTAGATAATTTAAGCGCCATCTAGTTTTCGATTTTGAAACTCAAACCTTTCAACATTGCTATGATCTTGGAATTATGAGTACGTCTTGATACTCATTGGTACTCCTCAATCTCGTAATGGCTCCAGTTAGGAAGTATGATTGTGGCTTTATTATGGACTATTTTGTACAAACGGAAGGACCTGGTTTATCCAGGTATATATTATATCGCAGGGAGATAGATGATAGAAACCGCGATTTTATCAAATCAATAAGAGATGTAAAATGACAATTAGATTTTGCCATTTCCCTGAAGAAAATCAGTGATTTGATCAAATCCCTAAACTGTTTTAGTGAGAAGATGAAATAAACGAGTCAAGACTTGCACAGCGCTGCACTGTCTCGTTTGTCAAAAAACGAAATGCAAACGCTCCGAGTGTTTTTTAAAGCGCGTACCCAGTCTTCTGGCATTTCCCATTTGATTTGTAAATAGGATTTGATCAAATCGCGGTTTCTATCATCTCCCTGTGACAAATACATCTAGCTCTAATATTCTCTTGCTTCTTATAGTTTGAAACCTATTTAAATCGGTTCGGGGTAAGGCGGAAAAAGGGACGTAAGGGTTGGTAAAACATGAGTTGGGTCATAGTGAATTAAATCGTAAAAATAAATAATACCTAACGATGATTATAATGGGACCTTCCTTTTGGGTTAGTACGATAGGACTAGATAGTAGTATTTATTTACTAATGCTTCATCAACATTGATTTTTTTAACTACGTGCTTTCTGGTTAGTATTTGTTTTGAATAATATACGATCAAGTACTTATTACTAGAAGGCCAAGAGCACACTGTCCAAATGTTTGCATACCTTTTGCAACTTAGCATACAAGCCAAAATATAATATTTTGTCGTAGGAAATTTTGTAATACGTAAGATGAGAAAGTCAATATTAGGAGCAAATAGAGTAACAATTTTATTATTACTACGTGTACATTTGTAAGGATAATAAAATACTTTTTTAACCGACTTCAAAAAACGGAGGTGGTTATCAATTCGACGGAATCTTTTTTTTAATGAAACATACCTAAATTAACTGATTACGAGAAGACGTGTGACCCAATCTGAAAAATTCTTTTCTTGTTTCAAACGGCATACTTTCCAGGTGGTCCCATATAAATTTTATCGAAATCGGTCGAGTGGTTTTTAAAATATCAACAATAAATTAAATACTTTGTATAATGTGTGTGTAATGTAGTAAAGCGGGAGTTTGAAGTCGGTTGTTTAAAAAGATTTTTTTTATATTAAACTAGCTGACCCAGCGAACTTCGTACCGCCAACTTATCTATATAAATAAAACAAATAAACTATCCCTATCCAAAACAAACTATCCTATCTTTTAAGTTGGACCAAAATTATAGATAGTTACGAAGTTTGATATAAATCGGTTCAGTAGTTTAGGAGTCCATCGCGGACAAACAACGTGACACGTAATTTATATATATTAAGAGATTATTACTTTATACACAGCAGTCCTGTTGGCTGTTCCACGTCTATAATTTGCTTAATATCTATTATGTATGTATAATATTTTCCACATAGAGTTCTGGGTTTTTCCATAAGTAGGTACATTTAAACTTATGTAGATACATAGAAGTGATTGAGATATTCAATTTAAGAAGTAATTAGTTGGTTAACTCAATACAGACGCCGGAAAATTCTATTAAATACCTATACCTACCATTTTTAGCACTTCCGAAATGAATAAATTCACTCTATTTATCTTCCTATTTTTATACATAATATCATGCAAGTTGTATATTTTGTATTCGGCTACCAGCTACCTAAATCCTAATGGACGCTAGACTTAAGCTACCAAAAAACCTAAACCTATCACCAATTTAACCAATCAATATCTCTACACTTAATTTAATTATAATGTCTTATAATATTAGTATGAATTTCTTTTTCACTAGGTACTATTACAAAATTAGTAGTATAAGGCTACGACTTCGTCATATTTTATTAATTGTCCATCTCCAGAATGTAAATAATTTCTGTGAAAATTTTGTCAAAAACAGTTCAGCATATTAGACGTGAAAAGCCAACGAATAGACAGACAGACAGAACCTTATTAAGTAATACTACATAATATTATATATTAATAATGGTCTATGTATTGGATTCCACAGACGATCTTTTTTAGGGTTCCGGACCAAAATGTTAAAAATGGAACCCTTATGGTGCGAATTTCTCCGTCCGTTCGTCTGTCTCAGTCGATTATTTTAGAAACTATTAAAGTAAACTATCCACATGAAATTTGGAATAGCTGTATATAACAGTGGCCCAACATCATTGGCATAAAAAAAATCGAAAATGATTTTTAGTTTTATAAAAAAAGGGGGAAAATCGGAGGTTTGAAATTTCAAATTAAGATAAGTAAACCGAGTGGGGTATCATATTTTATTTCTTTTTACTTTCTTTTTTATTTAAAAAGAATATTAGTCAAATTGAACTTGACTAATATCCTCCTATCCCCTCCAACTAAGCGGAAAGCTTGTGCTAGGAGTGGGTACGACTATAGTGCAACGGGTGGATCCTTCTAAGACGTAATTCGAGAAAAAATGAAATGGGGTTTGGAACGTTAAAAATGAAAGTACTATGTTTTTGACATAAGAAAATCGGTAATTAGATTATTTACTTAATATAAATTAAAAAATTACTACTAATTATATTTACATAAAATACACGCCGTCCAAGTGATCGCTAATGGGCATGGTGCCCAAAACACTGGTGCTATTACCTCTCTGAATAGCGATACTTAAAATAATAATTTTTTTTAAGTATAAGTTATTTTGGAAAATCCCCCCATAAGGCCTTAAGGGTGGTAAAATAGGGGATGAAAGTTTTTATAGTAAAGTTTTAATTATTGTTATTGTTAACTTGAAATTTGGAAAGAAGGTTATTTCTACGGGGTAGGTGTCACTGTGTCAGCTAAGAAAAGATTTTATAATTTATTTACTAGCGGTAAGAGTTTTGTCGATAGGTCCCTTGCTGCGGGAAAATTTCATAATCTCATAGGCAATCAGAAATTGTACGCGAACGAAGTCGCGGGCAACTGCTAGTGATATTATAATATTATATGCATTTCCGACTCTTCACGTTGTATTTCAAGAACGGTTAAATTGTATAGACCATCTTTAAATTACTAGGTATGTTTTTAATAGTTTATTTGTAGCAAAAGAAACAAGATATTTTTAAAAAACCGGTTATGCGACCTTTAACTGTATATATCTTAAACGCGTAACTCTCCATGTGGCTACATCAGATTTTTATCTTACTTTTAGGCTGTAAACCATAGATATCTGTTAACTTACAGAACGTAGATACTTATCTGACGAACTTACGTACACAAAGATTTATACAAGTTTACATAGGTACCTATGTTAATTTTATGTTATGCTATGTGAGCTAGGTACCTACTTAGCATAACATAAAATTCCGATTCAGATAAATAGATAGATTAGCTGATGCCCGCGACTTCTTCCGGTTTTTTATGGTTTTTAAAATTCCAATTTAAGGGGCTATAACGATCTTAAATTGTTTGGGTTGGTTTTTTTTTCCAATCGTGTTTCTATCTCTAAGCGAATTTAGTTAAGATACCCAAATTACATATTGCATTGAAATTATTCAAATTGGAATTATAGTTTTCAATTTGTAAACCTCACAGAGCTCACCGAAAATCGCCTGTCGCATGCTTTTACCACCTTAATTTTCCGGGATAAAAAGTCGCCCACCGACAAATATTATGATACTAAAGTAGCCTTTAGTATTTTCCAGTTCCTACTATACCTTCCCATGCAAAAATCACGCCAATCTGTAGCTCTTATTGTACTGCTCTGACTCTAGCGGGATTGAAGGACAAACCAAGAAACCAAGAAACAAACACACTTTCGCATTTATAATAAGTATTAGTAGTAGCATAAATGTAATTGAAAATAACTTAATAATATTATCGCAACTTACTCAAAAGAACAATCAGCACCTGATTGATGGCACCTCTTATGCTAGCTAGCCGGGCTAGCCAGGGACTTCGTACAGTCATTATAATAATTTTTGGAAGAACTGAAGTCCCAAATAATATTTATCACTTATAGTTATACAGATAAATCAATCACAAAGGAAAATATTATAAATTTTAAATAGATAAGTAATATTTGAATTGGATTGTTTATTTAGTGATCTGTTTATTTAAAACTAACTGGTAAACTAAGCAGTCAAAGTTATTTTATGTACGGCACACGTCAGTTCCGTATCTCGATTGTTACGATTCTATGATCGGCGCGAGTATCCACAGTCTTAAACAAGCAATGGCTCTTGCTTAATTTATTCTATACATGCTCTACTTTAAAAGTTAAAGGTAGGTAAATCCCAGCATAATATTGGCAAAGATCCAACTTCTACACCGCCCCAACGATTACCATAAGAAGTTCTGGGAATATCCTCTGTCTACTTTCAGTCTTGATAGTACCTTTTGCTGTGTACGATTGTATTCAATCTTGAACCGACTACCGAATACTCGGGCTATATATTTCACTAGCTGATGCCCGCGACTTCGTCCGCGTGGATTTGGTTTTTAAAATCCCGCGGGAACTCATTGATTTTCCGGGATGCCTATGTCACCCTCCAGGTTCTCAACTATACCTATCCAAAAAATCATGTCTATCCGTAGCTTTGTTGCAGCGTGATTGACGGACAAACCAACAAACAAACACACTATTTATAATATGTATTAATAAGGAAGAATGAATACTACGATAGTAAAGGCAATCTAATTACATTTTAGAACACAAAAGCTACTATTGTGACTGAAATATGATAGTTAGATGTATTCCCTCGAGCACTTTTTTGTAGAAAACAATGTGTACTTTAAACATGTAGTACATAATTTTTATGTATCATCAATAGTTTTCTCAGCACACGCCAAATAATGCATTTTATAGGCAAAATTTTGCTACCTTGGGTTGCATTATTGCGATTTTCTTAAGGATCTCTAATTTTTGAAAATAAATTATAGCCTATGTTATTTCCTGATAACTTAGCTTTCTATTGATGAAAAAATTGTTAAAATCGGTCCAGTAGTTACAGAGCCTATTCGGTACAAACAAACAAACAAACAAACAAACAAACAAACAAACAAACAAACAAACAAACAAAAAAATCTTTCCTCTTTATAATATTATATTTCAAATATTATATTTCATAATCCTACTTACTAGAAGTCACTCTCGAGCAAGGCCCATAGAACCGAAGTTGTAGAACCTATTAATGGAAGTCAATTAAATGTAAGTTATACCTACATGCTGTAGTAATTCTCAGTGATTGTGCTTTCTCAAAACTCCTTTACTTATTGCCAATTTCACCAATGTCTTTGGTTATACTATACAGGTGTATCCTGTAGGTAAGCCAGTTTTCTGCTCCATGATCAGGTCCTCCTCCTCGATCCTCGATCATTATCTAACACCTACTCGTTGAGACCATTCTAATGAACCTAAACACACTATAATATCTGCTGTAAGTTGCTAAGTAGTTGGGTATCCCGCAGGTTACTTGATGATACAGCATCAGCTCAAGGTTACCATACCTTCGAAATAATCCGAAGTAACAGTACACCTTTCAAATCAGTTGCACCAGTGAAAGTTTGTAAGACCCTTTAATCAAGTAAGAAATGAGAACATAATCTTCAAACGCCTGAACAGATCTTCATAAAATTATAGCTTAGGTCGATCTCGATTACATCAGCTTTCAAATAGAAAAATCTCATGAAAATCGGTCCATTCGTTGCGGAGCTACGAGTGAAAAGATAGCTACACAGATACAATGTCAAAGTTATAACACCCCTCCTTTTTCCCTTTATACTTCTTTACTTGTTTAATCATTTCACTAGATTAATCTAGTCATGCAGATAGTTATATTATTACATCTTGCTCGTATTATAGCTATATTCCTATTAAAATAACTATGAACAGCTTCCATATAACTATATTCCAGAGTATAGCTATCCCTAGGGATATAACTATAATAAAATTATCACGGCTTCAACTATCTTACCGCGACGACTCTTTGTTTTCTCAAGAGCTATTAATACTTCAGTAAGTTAAAAGGTAGGTATTAGAAATGTACCAAAATACTAACTAATAGCACAGTATAAGGGGTATAAATAAACCTTCCTTACTCTGTGCTAATAGTGAACTCTACCAGGCAAAACTACAATAGGTACTACGGCAATTGTCCTAGCTATCAAAATATTCAAATCTTTGGCTATTACCATAGGCAGAGAAAATGTCTCCCTAGGGCCTAGGGCCGCCCTAGGCAAACGACCATGTGATGCTCGAAATCCCAGCTCAAGAGAAAACTTAGTAGTATTTAGAAAAACATTCTAGATTTGAATAATAAAATACTAAAAGACTTGTAGCTTTTTCCCGCGAATTCGTCAAGGTCACATTAGGTTTTCAAAATTCCCGCGGCCGAGTCCTTAGATTTCAAAAGTAGCCCACTCTCCTAAACTTTAACCCACGGCCACGCAAAATATCATGTCAATAATTACTCTGATGTTGCGGTGTGATTGAAGAAACAATGAACGGCCAATTGCGTGTCAGGTCATGCGTATAGTGTAGGGTTCCGTAGTGGCCCGTCACAATAATATTATACATACTTAGAAAGGTGTACAAGTACTAGACCATAGATAATTTTCTTCATAAAATCTTGTAAGGGTTCCGTACCAAAATGGTAAAAATGGAACCCTTATGGTGAGACTTTCTCCGTCCGTCCGTCTGTCGCAGTCAATTATTTTAGTAACAATTTATGCTATCGATGAAATTTGGAATAGTTGTATATAATAGTGGCCCAAAAACAATTATTTTTAGTTTAACTAAAAAAGGGGGAAAATCGGAGGTTTGAAATTTCAAAGTAAGATAAGGATAACTATACCGAGTGGGGTATCATAATATGAAAGGGAACCTGTGAATTCTAAAACAATTTTTTTATTTATTTTTATGCATAATAGTTTTTGATTAATCGTGCAAAATATCGAAAAAAAATACCGATTTTCATCGCTTTAATATTCCACACTAGAGTCAAAACAAGGAAAATGTAAACATGGTATTCGCAGCGACAAATTGACGATATAAATTAATAATTCGCACGTGAAGTGCGTACGGCGCTTGTTAGACGTGCTTAGAATGAGAGTATTGCGGGCATCCCAACACGCAGTTGTTTGAGCTCGACAAAAATATCACTTTTAGTCACTGAAGGTCATAGCATAGACCAAAGCCAAAAAGTCTTCAGTTTAGTTTAATGTTATAATTTCTCGTACATACGTCCAGCTGTTTAGCTCACAGAATACCTTTATACTCCTAGCAGAGATCTAGACTGATCTAGCTTGATATCACAGATTATTTAATTTTATTTGAGTAAATATTGAGTAAACCGAACAGAGGCAACACTTCTAAGTAGGTACAGTGCATTAATTGTATTTGTACCTATTTGTACTACAACCAATCACAACATTTGAGATTGATGATTGATTCAGTTTTCCTGCAATCGACCAGCTGTTCTTTTGATAATAAATATTATATTATGCTGGAACGCTAATTCTTATCCTAATTTTCAAAATACCTACCTACGCTAACATGAAAAACATTGGAACGACAAAAATATATCGCATGTCACCCAGACCCTGAGTTTGCCCTATGTGAGAGTGAGTGAGACTGAGCTGTCAAAAAGAAAATAAACGGTTGGTCAAGGTATAGCTCAACCAGCGTAAGTATGCGCAGTAAATCGCAAGTGTACACACACACAGGTGGCAGGCGCCGCCGTTAGTACGTCAGCTATCACACGCATAGTTGTTTGCAGCTATATCTCTGTAAGTTTATTAATCACGTGGTCAAGGTAGTCATAGGATAGATTACCTTTAATTGAGATATATAAATAACTAGCTGACCCGGCGAACTTCGTAACGCCAACTTATCTATATAAATAAAACAAATAAACTTAATCAAAAAAAACTATCCTATCTTTCAAGTTGGACCAAATTACAGATAGTTACGAAGTTTGATCTAAATCGGTTCAGTAGTTTAGGAGTCCATCGCGGACAAACAACGTGACACGTAATCGACCGAGCGAAGCGAAGGTCTTTGAGTTAACTAGGGCGATTTGCACTTGTCCGTCCGTCCGTCCGTCCGTCCGTCCGTCTGTCAGAGCCTTATAACTTTTGAATTACTGAACGTAATTACTTCAAATTTAGATATAATATGTAAACCGATGGCCTCCAGCCGAAAATGGCTTAAAAAGTTATAAAAATCTTTATTTCAGGGGGGCTCTCATAGAAGCGAATGCGAAGTAAAAAAAAAAAAATCGCGTTACATAAAATTGTTACGTATCATTTTAAAGATAATTTTGAACTGAGTACAAAAATATTTTTTTTTTAATTTTTCCCTTAAAATTGACGA
The DNA here is from genome assembly GCA_029955525.1 of Oeneis ivallda. Taxonomy (NCBI): domain Eukaryota; kingdom Metazoa; phylum Arthropoda; class Insecta; order Lepidoptera; family Nymphalidae; genus Oeneis; species Oeneis ivallda. The sequence goes on from JARPMR010000007.1 coordinate 14,640,062, forward strand.
AATGGGGGGCTTTCAAAGTGGCGATTTTATACGCTCGCTTGAAGACGCTCTCTAGAAAAATCCGCTATGGATTTTCAAACTGATTTTATGTTTTTAGGTCACTTATATCCTGTACTTGAACAACAAATACTAAAATTATATGAATATTATAAAGAAACGAGATTATTTAATTTTTAATGGGCGTCAGTAATTCATATAGCATCAACATAGCTTCACAATAATGCTAATAGATGGCGCAGTCAGTAACTATTCCCATGGAACTACGAGTTAAATTCAATGTTTGATAAATAATTCAATGTTTTCACTAACGTTCCCTAACCTTTACGGGCTACCTATAAGTTAGGTGATTGATGTTTTCTGTCAACTTATTTATCACGATCCTGTACGGGACACCTAAAAGGATATTGGGACGGATGTTAGGACTTAGGATTGTATTTAGGAGCTACCTACGTTAAGAGACTCCTACTTAGGGGATGATTTAGGTATGTTTGGTGAAAACGGGCATAATAATAATGTCAGTTTTGGTTATCATGTATCGATTGAATGAATAATCATGGGATACCGTTACCGCGAGGTCTCAGTTCGGGGCGAACCACTAGTTTATATATATTAAGAAGATATAATATAATATATATTAAGATATAGGATTTATCGTTTATGCGTATTAAAGTACCTAGATGACGAAGTTACAAATATGATATTAAAGCGAATTGCTAAATCTATATGACGATATTACTAATGCTTGCACTGAAATTGTAACATGAACAAATTATTGGCAACGATAGGTTTGGATTTCGTCTCTCGTGTAGTAATAAAAAAAACTAAAATATAAATATATAACTATAAGTAGTTACTTGTTGCCCGCTTTGAGTATATAACCAGTGTTGGTTATATACTCAAAGCTTTGGTGGGATAGTAATTAGAAAAAAAAAAATTGGTTGTCTGTAAAGTCGGATTACGGACGATAGTTTTACGTGATAACGTTATAAAGAAATATTGATGAATAAATATGTCACAAGCCAACGCTTGGGCCAATCGTGCCTCTTTATCGCTTGTTCCGCGCTCTCGATTGCACTTTCAGGCTCAGGCGGAACGTGACACTTTTTCGTGCGTGCAGCCGGTGTTCATCGATTTATAAGACGTTATCACGTCAAAACATATGCCGAAAAAACCGAGTTCAAAACTTTAAACTGCTCTCCTGTAAAGTAGCAATTTTGTAGAAGCGACTTTGTTCTACGACAGTGTCGATTTCCATGAATGATTATTATCACTATAAATAATAATATACCTACGTATAACACGTGCAGAGTTACCGATATGATATCTTTGTTTCCTTACGTGCGGCTTTCCCCTCATTATGGAAGATAGATGTAACAAGGCTTCCTATACTTAGGTACTAAGTTAGGTATATTACGTCGCACTGCGAGTAGTACGTATAGCCGATTCTGGCTCACTGGCGGGGGTCCACAAAGTAGAAATAGCGCCGCAGGCGAAAAAGTAGTACGTATAGCCGATTCTGGCTCACTGGCGGGGGTCCACAAAGTAGAAATAGCGCCGCAGGCGAAAAAGTAGTACGTATAGCCGATTCTGGCTCACTGGCGGGGGTCCACAAAGTAGAAATAGCGCCGCAGGCGAAAAAGTAGTACGTATAGCCGATTCTGGCTCACTGGCGGGGGTCCACAAAGAAGAAATAGCGCCGCAGGCGAAAAAGTAGTACGTATAGCCGATTCTGGCTCACTGGCGGGGGGTCCACAAAGTAGAAATAGCGCCGCAGGCGAAAAAGTAGTACGTATAGCCGATTCTGGCTCACTGGCGGGGGTCCACAAAGTAGAAATAGCGCCGCAGGCGAAAAAGTAGTACGTATAGCCGATTCTGATGTGTATTAACGCAGCATAACCTAAGTCCCCGGCCTCCGACCGGGCACATCGATATTATATGTTCTAACCCAACCTAACCTAACATTTTGAAGCTTTATTATTATTTAATTTCCCCGTTGTTAAAAATTAAAAACCCCATATACATTTACAGTATTTTTTCACTCTTTATCGCCCCATTATGTCTGAGTAGGTATGTGGATACAAAAAAGAATACTGCTTGCAGGTGGATTTAAACATGTCCATTCATGTCTAAAAACATCATGTGTGTATAAAAAAGGGACGAGCCTGGTTGATTTATTTTTCCACTCTTTATAGCCCCCATTATGTTTGGGTAGCTGTTATGTAGATACAAAAAATAGGGGCTGCATCAAAGCATGTCGATTCATGTCTAAAACATGGGTGTATAAAAAGGGTCCATCCTAATTTTGTGTCACAAGTTTTCTCAGTGCCAGATCGTTAGTATCTCGGTGTTATAAGTCTTAAATATTATTTACCAGTCTAGAAGCATTGTGTTGTGAATCTGCATATTTCCATTCATCATGGCGGTAAGTGTGTAATTGTACCGGTTATTTAAATTATATTTGTAACTAACATCTTGATTCGTTATTGATAGAGTATTTTAATAAATTGAAGTTAGCATAATTAGTTTATGTGATTCTATCAGTTGCAATATCACCTTTTTTATTGCAGGACTCGCAAAATGACGAACTCACTTTTAAGCATTACTATTATCCACTCAATGTGTCAGATGATCAAGATACGAGTGATTGTATGGCAAATAATAGAAAGACTGCTTCAAAAAGGAGCAAAACAATGGAACAAAATAATATAGATGTATTTTTCGAAAAACCAAAGAAAAAGAGGAAAACTACTTTGTGTTCATCGGTAGCGCAAGCGACTGAGGGAGGTTTATCCTATATCTCATCCAATGATGGTGACGGTACCAGTGCAACTCATCTCATCAAAATAGATGTCTATGACATGAAGAATCTGAAAGGGGTTTCACCTCTTGAGTACTGGAAATATGCAGATTTACGATTAAAGTACTACGTGAATTCAGACGCTGATAAATTTTATCACAGCACTCGGGATATTATTTACAACATAACAAAGCAGATCGCCGGAAGACAAGATTGTAAAAAATATTTTGTCGACAGAGATAACAAGCAACAATAGCTATAAATTATTCCGTCGCAAAAAATATCACTTTTTAAAAGATAACATCCTTACCTGCTGCGGATAAATAACAAAAGTCCCCATGTCACTTTAGGTTAATATATTTTAAAATAGTTTTCGCTCTCCCTACCATCTTTCAATCGAAACAAATTATAAAAGAGTCCTGTCGTAACACGATCGAGTCATATTCCTCCCACTATCCACAACGATTCTGTGTCAAGTGTGTGCGTTTAACGACTCTGTTTACGATGAAGAATTAGCTGCAAATTGTGAAGAAGCAGAATTGAACGCCAAGTTAGTTAACATATGTGTGGAAGCCGACCGAGATCAAGTTAATACGTGAGTATTTTTAATTCATCATTTTTCCACGAACAGTGTTTATTTTAATTTATTATATTTCAAACGGTTGATCGAAGATAAGGTGCACGACTATAATTTTTACTAATGTGTCGGCCGCCACATTCGACCCTGACCAGTTTAAACTTGTTCAAACATAACGCTCATGGGGGGAGGACCTATCAACGTATAAATATTCGGTTTTAGCGTTAGCTACACTCATTCAGAGACAAGTTGTGATAGAAACATATTAATCATGGAAGCTTTTTCCAATGACGAAATAAGTGTATTTACTAAATCATTTGTGTTAAATAAGATGCATAGATACATACGGTTGTGGTATATCTCTGGTAGACTCCCTAGATGGATGCTAGATGACCTAGAAATTAAACCGTTTTATACACCATGTAGTGGTCATCGTATCTCCATTTGCCCTCTTTCTGATGAAATTGATGGTGTTTTTCCTATGAAAGCATATTGTAATATGTGTGCTACAAATGGTTAATTATTTTTAAATAAAGATTTGTGTAACGTTTATTTTATAGAAAATGTTTTATTATTCTATTTTAATTTTCAGTTCAAAGCAAACTGGAGCCGGAGTGAAGAAAAGAAAAGCTACTGCAGTCACAAACTCTACAAGTAAGCGACCATGTCAAGAACCTTCTACATCTACGGGGCTATTGACGACACCAATATCAACTGGGGAGGAATCATCCTCATTTGTAACTTCTACAAAATATCATAGTGTCGAGTGTCCTTACTGTAAAATTAATGTTAGTAAAAGGTATTATACAAACCACCTAAAGAGCAAGAAACATATGAATAATGTACTTCTTAATAGCCCCATTCAAAACTTAACCAATGTACAATTGATAGAAAATACTTTCGGTCGACGTATAGCAACATACAGGATTTCCAATAATAATTCAGAATTTGAGACACCTGAAGCTTTTTTTAATCCAATTAGAAATACTGTTCATGACTTGCTTCATACGCTTTTGAAAGAGTATACTTTGATTAAAGTTAACTTCATTTTAAATGCAGATTTTATTCAATCAACAAAAAATTTAGAAAATTCCTTCGACTTTCAAACTTGTAACTATACATTCTGTTTAGGTGATGAAATTAATACTATTTACTCGGATTTAGTAGTTGAAACTTCGAGTAAAGTTTGTAATTTTGAAAAGAAAGATAGTGGATGGAGTCTTAAAAAAATTAATTATGTGGATTTAAATATAAATAAATTAAACCCGTTAAAAGGGAACTCTTATATAGATTTACCAATAGATATCAAACATAAGCATGCTGTGATTAATGTAAAAAATAACGATTATCAATGTTTTCAATGGGCAGTGCTTTCTGCATTGTTTCCAGTTAAAAAAAATGCAGACAGAGTGAGTTCATATATATCTAAACAAAACTCTTTAAGTTTTACAGATATTCCATTTCCGGTAAAGTTGAAAGATATAAATAAATTTGAGTGCTTAAATAATATTAGTATTAATGTTTTTGGACTTGAGCATGAAACTAAAAGTAATACCACAAAGATAATTGGTCCTCTCTATTTCACAAAATGCCGAAAACAAAAACATATAAATTTACTTTACATAAGTAACGGACCTACCGGTCATTATTGTTATATAAAAAACCTCTCCCGACTAGTTAGTCACCAATTAAATGAACATCAACACGTGAACTATATTTGCGATGGTTGCATGCTTTACTTTCAAACGGAGTGTAAATTAAAATCTCACCAAGAGTTCGATTGTAATCATATTAGAACAGATTTACCAGACATTAGCAAAGCTAAACTTACATTTAATAAGTACGAAAGGAAGTTAAAATTGCCTTTTGTTGTATATGCAGATTTCGAAGCATTTTTAAATCCTATACAAGGGTGTGCTAATAATCCATCTACCTCTTATACAACAAATTTTCAAAAGCATGAAGTATATAGTTTTGGGTACTATATCAAATGCACATTCAATGATAGATTATCAGTATATAAAACATATACAGGTACTGATTGTGCTAAAGTGTTTATGGAGACTTTAAAAGATGATATAAAACTAATTTATGATGAACATTTAATTGAAGTTAATCCACTGCCTCTAACAATAAATGACAATGAAAAATTATCTGCGACATCCACATGTCATATATGTGAAAAAGAACTAAACTCGGATCGTAAAATAGCATATAATAAATACACTGGAGTTTTTGTAGGTGTCTGTCACAAAAGTTGTAGTACATAGTTGGAAACTCCCCAATTTATACCTATAATTTTACATAACCTTTGTAACTATGATGCTCATTTCATTGTGCATGCATTGAATTTCTCAGAAGGTGGGATAAATGTCATACCCCAAAATAAAGAATGATATATTTCGTTTTCAAAAAAGATAAAAATCACGAACAACGAAATTGAATTGAGGTTTATTGATTCTTTTAAGTTTTTATCTAGTAGTCTAGAAACCTTAACAAATAATTTAAATGATGAAGATTTCATCGAATTGCGAAGAAATTTTCAAAGTGAAAAAGATATCTATTATTTAAAACGTAAGGGCGTATACCCATACGAATATATGACATCATTTGACTCATTAAAGTTAACGTCACTCCCAACACAGGATCAGTTTTTCAGTACACTTACAAACAGAACTGTTTCAAATGAAGATTATAAACATGCTACAAATGTTTGGAATCATTTTAAGTGTCGTAATATGTGTGATTACTCTGATTTATACCTCAAAACGGATGTGTTACTTTTAGCAGATATATTTGAAAATTTTAGAAACGTATGTATTAAAACTTATGATTTAGATCCTGCTCGATATTATACAGCACCAGGTCTTAGTTGGGATGCAATGTTAAAGTACACGCAAATAACCTTAGATTTACTAACAGATTTTGAAAAAATTGCATTCGTAAAATCAGGTATACGCGGTGGTGTTTCACAGTGCAGTAACCGATATGCGCAAGCTAATAATAAGCACATGGCTAATTTTGATGATAAAATCCAATCATCTTATCTCGCATACTTAGACGCTAATAATTTATATGGTTGGGCTATGTCTCAATACCTTCCCACGGGTGGTTTTGAATGGGTAAATGGTGAGACTAATTTTAACATACCAATTGATTCTGATGTGGGTTATATTCTAGAAGTAGACTTAGAATACCCCGAAACTTTACATGACTTACATACCGATTTCCCTCTTTGTCCAGAGAATATACTTGCTGGAGGGAGTAAAACTTTGAAATTAGTTCCAAATCTATTTGATAAAACTAAGTACGTGATTCATTATAGAAATCTTATACAGTGTCTAGAAATGGGCTTAAAACTAAAAAAAATACATCGGATTTTAAAATTTAATCAAAGTCCTTGGTTACAAAAATATATTGATTTAAATACACAGTTACGTACATCTGCACAGTCAGATTTTGAAAAGGATTTCTATAAGTTAATGAATAATTCAATATTTGGGAAAACAATGGAGAACATTGAGAAACGTGTAGATGTTAAACTATGTACACATTGGGAAGATAAGGGTAAATCTGTCGGTGCTCAAAAACTTATTGCGAGACCTGAATTTCATAGTGTCTCAATATTTTCGGAAAATCTGGTTGCTATACAATTGAAGAAAACAAAATTACTTTATAATAAACCTATTTATTTAGGATTTTGTGTTTTAGATATTTCTAAAACACTTATGTACGATTTCCATTACAACTATATGAAAAAGAAATACGGTTCAAAATGTAAAATGCTTTATACAGACACAGATAGCTTCATATATCACATTTTTACTGATGACTTTTATGATGACATTAAACCTGACTTAAATAAATACTTTGATACTTCGGATTATCCCCGTAATAATAGTTTTGATATTCCTCTGATAAATAAAAAAAAATTGGTTATTTTAAGGATGAAAATAACGGTACCATTATGACTGAATTTGTTGGTCTGAGATCAAAAGTTTATGCTTTCAATACACAAAAGAAATTCATTGCTAAAGCAAAAGGTGTGAATAAATCGGTTACCAAAAATTTTAATATGCAAAATTATAAAACAGTTTTATTTGAACAAAAAAATGAACTGTGTGAGATGTATAGATTCAGATCGATAAAGCATATAATATTTACTCAAAAAAATAATAAAATATCATTATCACATTCAGATACAAAACGGTTTTTAATTAAAAACTCTACCAACACTTTAGCTTGGGGTCATTACAAAATAAAGTCGTTTAATAATGATTTGCGGTAAGACTCATTGATGTTATTTTTAATTAAGTATTAGAATGTATAAATGTAGCCTTAAGTTATATAAATTGTATAGAAAATTAAGTTTTAATTATAAATAAATGTATTACTTAAATCAATGTCGTATTACTTTATTCCCCATTTCTATATAGAGTTTTACTAAAACTACACGTATTTTTTGAACATGTATCATTTTCTCCATCCATTTACTGCTATAGTTGCAGGACCGAGTGGATGTGGTAAATCACATTTTGTGACAACTTTCTTGAAACAATGTAATGATATATGTAATACACGATTTGATCAAGTTTTGTGGTGTTACGATGAAATGCAGCCTCTATATAATCTAGAAAATGTAACTTACATTCAAGGAATTCCTGAAATGAGTATGTTTGATGGAAAACATCCTCGATTAGTCATAATTGATGATCTGATGAGGGAATCAGATGGTCGTATCGTTGATATTTTTACTAAGGGTAGTCACCACAGAAATTTAAGTGTATTTTATATAACACAAAATCTTTTTCATCAAGGGAAAGGACAACGGGATATTTCTCTGAATACCAGTTACATAATTTACTTTAAAAATCCCAGAGACCGAACACAAATTCGTCATTTAGCACATCAAGTATTTCCAGAGAATTCAAAGTTTGTTGAAGAGGCTTATAAAGATGCCACTACTGAGCCTCATGGTTATTTAATGATTGATTTAAAGCAAAATACAAATGATTCGTGTCGTTTTAAAACTAAGATAGACAATACCTCTAATGATTGTGTGGTATACATCCCTAAAAAGGGGTTTAAATATGGTTTGCATAACTCAGTTCTTGTCAGTAACAAATAATGGTTGAAGGAAACAGCACGCTAGATACGAAAAAGTTAAGGTGTGCATTACAAACATTTAAACCAAAATATCGTAAAATTTTAATTCGCTCTCTTAAGAAAGAAGAAATTAATCGTGTTTGTGAGTATATCAAAGAAATATTTAAAGAAAATACCCCCAATAAAGAGTCAAGAGAATCCTCTGTAAAACTGAATTGCTTCTTTTCTACAAAGTTAATATAAATATGAATGTATTTAGACTCTCTCTAAAATAATGTCTGCACGAGTAAAAGCCCACAAAAATTTACTGAAGGCTTTACACACACTTCAGCCAAAATTTCGCATAGCCTTATTGAAAGCTTGTAAGGACGAGGAAATCAATTGTATTTGTGAGTGTATCTTCAATATACTAAATGGTAAACTACCTTTAAAGGATTGTGAGAAGGCTAAGTTAAAAAAACACAAAACTATTCTGAGAAAATTAATAAAGAAAGGGAGAAATAAATCACGAAAACGTATTATCATTCAGCAAGGAGGAGCATTTCTGCCTATTATTTTGGGGGCTGTTTTAAGTGGTCTGTTTAATTTAATATAAAAATGGAACATGCAAAAAAAATGGTTCTTATTGAACCAGAAGTTATTGAAAGGCTAAAAACAAGAAATTCTGCACCTGAGGATTCCTTGTCAAGATTAGATAAAGAAATGCAAAAAATACTGAAAAGTAAACTGGATGATGATGGTGAAAAATGGTCTTTGTACACACAGATTTTACAAAGATATCTCCATATTACTGAAGGAGAGAGAAAACCAATTAAATTACCAGTGACTGTGGAGGACGAACGAGACTATGACAATATCAGTATATTTAAAAAGGAAATGAAAGACAATGAATCAACAGTTAATGAAGAATCAGAGGATGATAAGCACGCACGGGGGCTACCCATTGATATTTTATATACCCCTACTTATATTAACAAACTCATACCAAAAACGTATAGAAAAAAAGGTGAAATATTATTAAATACTCTGCTAAATAATAAAGAAAAAATTAGCTGGCAAAAGGATGGATTGATAGTCGTAGATAATGAAGTTGTAGATGGTAGTAATATAGTCGATCTAGTGAATTATACCCTGAGGCCATTAAAACGCCCCAAGCCTAATGGGTGGGAAAAATTTATCCAAACTATAAAAGATATAGGGGTTCCCTTAATATGTATTGGTAATACTCAAGCTTCTGAAAATATTAGTAATATATCTCCAAAAGTCAGAAGACATAGTTCTCCACTTGATGATAAAAGTCCAAAAACTTTAACATCATACAGACTAAGGAAGAAACACGACATTTGGGAAAGATGGAATCCATATTAGACATCAAAGATATATATTATGATGTGTCCAATCCTGCTGGTTACGGAAGTGCTGAGAAGTTAATAAGAGCATTAAAAGGTAAAGTGAATAGAAAGAAAGTGAAAGAATGGTTACAAGCTCAGGAAACTTATACATTACATAAGCCTGTGCATCGAAAATTCCCTCGAAATAAATATATATTGTCTAATCTTAATGAACTTTGGCAAGCAGATTTAAGTGATATGCGTACTTATTCTCAATATAATGAAGGTTTTAATTATATTCTTTGTGTTATTGATGTTTTTAGTAAATACGCTTTCGCTAGAGCACTAAAAAAGAAAAATTCAGAAAGTATAAAACAAGCATTTGAAAGCATATTTACTGAAGCTAATACAACTCCCACCCACTTACAATCAGATAAAGGTTCTGAATTTGTATCAAAAGATGTTAGACAATACTTTAAAAGTAAAAATGAAAATTATTACACAACCAACAACCCAGATATTAAAGCAAGTATAGTTGAGAGATTTCAGAGGACATTGAAAACTAAAATGTGGCGTTATTTTACACATAAAAATACCTATACTTATATTAACATTTTACAAGATTTACTCTATTCTTATAATCATAGCTTTCATTCAAGCATAAAAATGTGTCCTTTTGAAGTTAATTTTAATAACATTATGACAGTTTGGAATAATTTATATGGAAAAATAAACAATAAAATCAGTGCTATACAACAGTCTAAGTTTTCAATTGGAGATCATGTAAGGATAACTAAATATAAGCACATTTTTCAAAAAGGATATGAAACAAATTGGAGTGATGAAATATTTATTATATCTGGTATAAAAAATAACATGTCTAGAGTAGTCTATACACTCAAAGATCTTCAAAGTGAACCTATTGTTGGTACTTTTTATGAGAATGAATTACAAAAAGTTACATATAACCCCACCAATAAATATAAAATTGATAAAATACTACGGTCTCGCTACTCAGGTAACAGAAAAGAAGTACTTGTCAAGTGGAAAGGTTATCCTGATAAGTTTAACAGTTGGATTTTAGAATCAAGCCTTAGTCAGATAGGATGATGGAAGACAATTTTTATTTAACTTTACTTAGTAATAGTTCAATGGAATACTTCCCTGAAAACACGACAACCATGTTCTCAACAAAATTACCAAAATCGCTTATTTTGGAAGGAGAATGGCACGTTGGAGTTGTTGAATTTCAATATCCTTGCACCATGTATACGGTTCGAGATTATGAAAATGTTATATATACATCAAAGTGGATTACAATACCCGATGAAGATATAAACTCATTAGTGCACTATAGAAACCGTATTCCTGCCAAGAACTATGATAGCATTGAACATATTGTAGCTGAATTAAATAAAAATACTGATACTGGAATAATGTTCAATTATGATGAAATAAAGCAGCAAGTATCAGTATTGTGTGCAGATAACACAATTGATGTACTTAAGTTGTCAACCAAGTTATATTTACAACTCGGTTTTGAACCAAATACAAATCTTATTCAAAATAAAACGGGAACATATCCTTATAATTTAAAATTAGGATTGCCATCTCAATTGTTCATTTATTGTGATATAATAGAACCACAGATTGTAGGAGATGTTATGGCCCCACTTCTCAGAATCGCACCACTAGATCCTGCAGTCTATGTATACGGGGCAAATAAAATGCATATTTTTTCACCGCCTCATTACGTACCTGTCATGCGTAGAGAGTTCGATGTGATAGAAATAGATATAAGAACGAGTACAGGTCGAAAAGTACCATTCCAGTTTGGGACAACGTGTATTAAAGTACATTTTAAGAGAATCAAGTGAAAACGTGTATTTACAATGCCATGTCCGTACTTACATTATTATTCTCATCAAGCTGGTACAGGTATAGGTGCAATTTATAAAGGTGCACCTTATCAGCGAGGTCATGGTATTGGTAGTTTTTTGGGAGGACTATTTAGATCTGTTCTTCCACTTTTGAAAAGTGGTGCAAAAGTTGTGGGTAAAGAAGCTTTGAATGCTGGTGTGGGTCTATTATCCGATATGTTGAATGTTCAACCAATGGATGAAGCTATCAGATCACGTTTAAAAACAGCGACTTCGAATTTAAAACAAAAGGCTGATAAAAAAATTTATTCAATAATGAGAGGATCAGGATATAAAATTAGGCGACAAAAAAGGAAACGTATCACTCCTAAAACCACTCTCAAACGAAACGGTAGTAAGAAAATTAAACAAATTAATATTCAGGATATTTTTCATAAAAGTTAAAAATTAAAAAATGTCATTTTTACATCATAACTCCTGTGAATGCGTAAAATCTGAGTTGGATTTGTTTGCTCTACCGTCGACTCAAACTAGTATTGAAGGAGGTCAGTGGATTCATTACAACCCCATTTCATCATTGACCGATGATGGACCCATTGAGTTTTTAGTGTCAGGAAATGGAGATGATTACATTGATTTATCTCATACACTACTTCACATAAAAGCTAAAATTCAGAATACTGATGCAACTAACATTACGGCGACGTCGAATGTTGCTCCAGTTAACAATTGGCTGCACTCACTTTTTAGTCAGGTTGATATATATTTAAATCAAAAGCTCGTATCACCACCAAACAACACTTATGGCTATCGAGCTTACATAGAAACTTTGCTTAATTATGGTACAGCCGCTAAGAAATCTCATCTTACTTGTGGCCTTTGGTATAAAGATACAGCCTCAAAAATGGATTCACGTGATGCTTCAAACCAAGGATATGCAAAAAGAGAAGAATTAGCAAAGGAAAGTCAAACTATTGAAATGATTGGTCACATACACGCTGATATTTTTAATCAAGATAAGTTTTTAATCAACGGTGTTGAAATGCGTCTAAAACTAGTACGTTCTAAAGATACTTTTAATCTTATGTGTTCAACTGCAGATAGTAAATTCAAAGTGCATATATCTAGTGCTAGCCTTATAATGCGCAAAGTTCGGATCAATCCCAGTGTGTTACTTGCACATGAGAAAGTATTAGCTACTACAACTGCAAAATATCCTGTCACTCGTGCTGAAGTTAAAGTCTTAACGATCCCATCAGGAATCCAGGGAAAAATGCTTGATAATGTGTTTTTAGGTCAAATTCCCAAAAGATGTATAGTTGGTTTCGTAGGAAACTCAGCTTTCAATGGAACATTAAATACAAATCCTTTTAATTTTGGTAATCACGGGCTTAACCTGTTCGGTTTATACGTGGATGGTCAATCTATACCATCGAAAACATTAACACCCTCTTTTGATGATAATATGTTCACAAGTGCATATCATACTTTATTCTCTGGAACAGGAATTCATTTTTTGAATGATGGAAATGATGTCTCTAAGGAGGAGTATAATAATGGATATTGTCTGCTTGCCTTTGATTTAACTCCTGATTTATCCGCTAATTCAAACTCCCACTGGAATCTCATAAAACGGGGTAGTGTAAGATTTGAAAGAGCTCTAACTACAACTCTTAATTGTATTGTATACGCAGAGTTTGATAATGTAATTGAAATTAATAAAAATCGAGATGTTAGTTTAGACTACAATAGTTAAAAAGTTAATATAAATGGAGATATTTAATTTTGAAGTCATTTGTTAACCACTCATTGTATCAAGAAGATTATCATCTTATTTGCTTTTAATTTATTTCTATTTAAGTAACAATGAACACCACTGAGATTGGAAAATATTTAAAAATAATCGATCCAAATATTCAATTCAATGTGTTTGCAGCAAATAAGATACCGGTATATTTAACACCACCAGCGTATTTAATTTCCAATTTAGATCCTGATACAAAACCTGGATCTCACTGGGTAGCAATATACGTGGGTAAAAATGGTGTCGGTGAATATTTTGACTCGTTTGGTCGAAAACCAACGGATTATCATGAAATGTTTCTAAAAACCAACTGTAAGAAGTGGACTCATAATAACAATGTACTTCAGAACTATTTCAGCTCATTTTGCGGAATGTATTGTTTAGTTTATATATATTTTAAATATAACAATATCTCAATGTCACAATTTCTTAATATATTTTCTGATAATACTTTGTATAATGATCAACTTGTACAATATATGTTTAAGACTTTATTTATAAGGAGATGAAATTAAAAATATTGCGTTGAATAATTATAGTTTTATTTACATACACATCTTAAATAACATTTTTACTAAAAATAAACTTAAGAGTACCTATATAACTATAACTTAAGTGTGCACTGTGATGAGAGCGAGTGTTGCGAATCTTGCTCGAAGTCTTAGTTATCAGTTGCTGCTGGTCCTCGTATTCCAAACAAAGCATCTTCCATCACAACGAAGTCAACCGGGCTGTAGAGACTTGGACTAGGACTTAGACAGGAACAGTGATCCCCATCTTTTAAATCCTCACACAACTCGGCCTCTTCTTCTTCTTCGAAATCTTCAAAATTGAGTGTATATTGCACTTCCATTTCTTCACATAGCGAAACCATTTCTTCGTCATAAATGGTCTCGTTCAGTTCACACAGTTGAGACAGCATCGTGTAGTTGGACGTTGTGAAATAGAATATAAGTTCGCGTCTCACGACAAAACACTTTTATACTTTGTTCTGTTGTCAAAGAGTGGGGGACTCGGTTAAGGAATTCATCAAAAAACTCACGTGTATGCTCCGATCATTATGAGCTCGTCTGAACATGTTTTTAAATGGTCATATTTTTTTGCGACGGAATAATTTATAGCTATTGTTGCTTGTTATCTCTGTCGACAAAATATTTTTTACAATCTTGTCTTCCGGCGATCTGCTTTGTTATGTTGTAAATAATATCCCGAGTGCTGTGATAAAATTTATCAGCGTCTGAATTCACGTAGTACTTTAATCGTAAATCTGCATATTTCCAGTACTCAATAGGGGAAACCCCTTTCAGATTCTTCATGTCATAGACATCTATTTTGATGAGATGAGTTGCACTGGTACCGTCACCATCATTGGATGAGATATACGATAGACCTCCCTCAGTCGCTTGCGCTACCGATGAACACATAGCAGTTTTCCTCTTTTTCTTTGGTTTTTCGAAAAATAAATCTATATTATTTTGTTCCATTGTTTTGCTCCTTTTTGAAGCAGTCTTTCTATTATTTGCCATACAATCACTCGTATCTTGATCATCTGACACATTGAGTGGATAATAGTAATGCTTAAAAGTGAGTTCGTCATTTTGCGAGTCCTGCAATAAAAAAGGTGATATTTCAACTATTAGAATCACATAAACTAATTATGCTAACTTCAATTTATTAAAGTACTCTATCGATAACGAATCAAGATGTTAGTTACAAATATAATTTAAATAACCGGTACAATTACACACTTACCGCCATGATAAATGGAAATATGCAGATTCACAACACAATGCTTCTAGACTGGTAAATAATATTTAAGACTTATAACACCGAGATACTAACGATCTGGCACTGAGAAAACTTGTGACACAAAATTAGGATGGACCCTTTTTATACACCCATGTTTTAGACATGAATCGACATGCTTTGATGCAGCCCCTATTTTTTGTATCTACATAACAGCTACCCAAACATAATGCGGGCTATAAAGAGTGGAAAAATAAATCAAACAGGCTCGTCCCTTTTTTATACACACATGATGTTTTTAGACATGAATGGACATGTTTAAATCCATCTGCAAGCAGTATTCTTTTTTGTATCCACATACCTACTCAGACATAATGGGGCGATAAAGAGTGAAAAAATATTGTAAATGTATATGGGGTTTTTAATTTTTAACAACGGGGAAATTAAATAATAATAAAGCTTCAAAATGTTAGGTTAGGTTGGGTTAGAACATATAATATCGATGTGCCCGGTCGGAGGCCGGGGACTTAGGTTATGCTGCGTTAATACACATCAGAATCGGCTATACGTACTACTTTTTCGCCTGCGGCGCTATTTCTACTTTGTGGACCCCCGCCAGTGAGCCAGAATCGGCTATACGTACTACTTTTTCGCCTGCGGCGCTATTTCTACTTTGTGGACCCCCGCCAGTGAGCCAGAATCGGCTATACGTACTACTTTTTCGCCTGCGGCGCTATTTCTACTTTGTGGACCCCCGCCAGTGAGCCAGAATCGGCTATACGTACTACTTTTTCGCCTGCGGCGCTATTTCTACTTTGTGGACCCCCGCCAGTGAGCCAGAATCGGCTATACGTACTACTTTTTCGCCTGCGGCGCTATTTCTACTTTGTGGACCCCCGCCAGTGAGCCAGAATCGGCTATACGTACTACTACTGCGGCTAGATCATCTCCTATAATAATTAATAATTATTGTAATGTTAAGTTGCCTACAAAGTAATCTTCATAATAATATTATGTAATCATCATCATCATTATCAACCTTTAGATGTCCACTGCTGGACATAGGTCTCCTGCATGGACCTCCACAGGCTTCGGTCTTGCGCTGCCTGAATCCAGCGGCTCCCTGCGACTCGTTTGATGTCGTCGGTCCACCTAGTGGGGGGTCTGCCAACACTGCGCTTACCGGTGCGGGGTCGCCACTCCAACACCTTGGGACCCCAACGACCATCAGCTCTTCGAACTATGTGCCCCGCCCATTTCCACTTCAGTTTCGCGACTCGCTGAGCTATGTCGGTGACTTTAGTTCTCCTGCGGATCTCTTCATTTCTGATTTGATCTCGCAGGGATACCCCAAGCATAGCTCTCTCCATCGCTCGCTGAGTAACCCTGAGCCTTCTTATGAGGCCCACAGTTAGCGACCATGTCTCGGATCCATGTCATCACTGGCAACACGCACTGTTCGAAGACTTTAGTCTTCATGCACTGAGGAATTTTGGACGAGAAGACATCTCGGAGCTTCCCGAACGCTGCCCAGCCGAGTTGGATTCGGCGGTTGATCTCTTTCTCGAAATTGGACCTACCTAGCTGGACTGTGTGTCCCAGGTATATATACTCGTCCACAATTTCGAGTGCAGAGTTCTCAACGATTACTGGGTGGAGCGGAGCATGAGCATTGGACATGATTTTCGTCTTGCTCATGTTCATTTTCAGGCCCACCTGTTGAGAAACCCTGCTGAGATCGTTGAGCATTGTATTGAGGTCTCTCAGAGGCTCTGCCATGACTACTATGTCATCGGCAAATCGCAGGTGAGTGATGTACTCGCCGTTTATGTTGATGCCAAGTCCGTTCCAATCCAGAAGCTTAAAGACGTCCTCCAACGCAGCGGTATAAAGAGCTTCGGGGAGATTACGTCTCCCTGTCGCACTCCACGCTGCAAGTGGATTGGCCTCGTAGTCTGGTCCTGTATACGTACTGACATAGTGGCGTTTTCGTACAAGCACTTCAACACTTGGATATACCGGTAGTCGATCCGGCATCTCTGTAGCGACCTCAATACAGCCCAAGTTTCCACCGAGTCGAAGGCTTTCTCATAGTCCACAAACGCTAAGCAAAGTGGCCGGTTATACTCTCCCGTCTTTTGTATAACCTGCCGCAGCGTATGAATGTGATCTATGGTGCCAAAGCCTTTTCGGAATCCGGCTTGTTCGGGAGGCTGGAAGTCGTCAAACCTACGAGCGAGACGATTCGTGATGACTCTCGAGAACAACTTATAGACATGACTCAACAGCGAGATGGGTCTATAATTCTTCAACAAGGTATTATCACCCTTTTTGAAGAACAGAACCACTACGCTCCTGTGCCATGCCTCCGGCGTTATACCCTCGTGAATGATGGAATAGAACAATCGCTAAAAGACCTTAAGTACCGGTTTTCCACCTGCTTTCAGGAATTCCGCAGTGATTCCGTCATCACCAGGCGCTTTGTTGCTATTGAGCTGTTTGAGAGCCATACTAATCTCGTATAGGCTGACGTCCGGTATATCTTCGGTATAGTGACGGGTCAGTTTGGCTCTGGGATCTTTAGCCAAATCTTCGACAGGTTTTTGTGTCGTGGTATATAACTGCCCATAGAACTTCTCGACCTCTCCCAAGATCTCAGGTCAAGAAGAGACGAGACGACCGTCATCAGTTTTCAGCCGCGCCAGCTGGCTCTGTCCGATAGACAGATCTCTCGCGAACACTTTTGAGCCTTTGTTCCGCTCGATAGTATCTTTAATACACTTGGTATTAAAGATCCGAAGGTCGCGAGTTTGCGCCTTAGAGATCTGCCTATTAATCTCGCGCGTCGCGTCTGCCGATAACTGCAGCCTCGTCTCTCGTCTCTCCTCCATGAGCTGGAGAGTATGGTCAGAGAACTTGTCGGTTCTTTTCCTGCGATGGGTCTTAAAGAATTTAGACCCCACAGTATGGACAGTTTCCACGAACCTGTTGTTAAGATCGTCCACAGAAACGCAGTCTGCGAGGCAATCGAATCGGTTCTGCAGTTCGAGTTGGAAGTTTTCGGGGTTTTGGATATGAGCACGAGAAGGTCGGAGAGTTGACTTCACCAGTCTGGCCCTTTCCAGCTTTACATTAATATTCAATGTGCCTCTTACCATACGGTGATCGCTCCCGGTTTTCACCCTGTTGATCACAGAGACATCATTGAATATATGCCGCCTGGTCGACAAAATGAAGTCAATCTCACTTCTCGTGGAACCAACGGGGCTCATCCATGTCCATTTTCTGTGTGGCCGCTTCCTGAAGAATGAGTTCATCATAAAAAGGCCCTCCTTCTCCATGAAGTCGGCCAGCATTTGACCCCTCTGGTTCCTTCGCCCATACCCAAAATGCCCCACTCTCGTCTCTGCACCGCTTCGTTCGCCCAGCCTCGCGTTGAAATCCCCCATCACAACATTGTAGTGAGTGGTAGAGGTGTGTATGGCTTTTGATATATCCTCATACAGCACCTCCACCTCGTCAGAATGTGTCGATGTTGGTACGTAAACCTGTATAACCTTCAGCGAATACCGTTTGGTGATTCTGAGTACAAGGTACGCTACCCTACTCGACACACTCTTGACTTCGACGATGTTGTTGACGAGGGACTTGTGAACGATGAACCCGACACCACCCTGGGACTGTTGGTCGCCCTCCCGGTAGTAGAACAAGTTGCCGGAATTGAGGATTATCGAGTCCTCCCCCTCTCTTCGAACTTCAGATAATCCTATAATATTCCAGCGCAACTTGTTTACTGCTTCTTCCAGCTCGATGATCTTCTCGTCGGTCCTCAAGGTGCGTGCGTTGTATGTCGCCAGGTCCAGTCGTCGGGGTTGGCAGCGGAATCTCTTCCGGAGATTCTTAGCACCCCCTGCCCCGCCATTACCGTGACCGCTGCCAGGGTCAGGAATAGCGGGGCCGCCGGGAACTAGGGGCCTTGGCCTTGTTTCGGTTTCCATTTTGTGTTTTGCCCATAATGACCACGCTGGGCAGGCGTAGCAGGCGTTGGTCATCGTAGGGCTAAACTGATCGCACCGATGTCGCTGCTGCCCGACACCGGCCTGTGCCATTTGTTCAGTTTAGCTGGAATGAGATGGTTATACCGCCATCTGTCGGTCGTCATTGCCTCGTCAGTAGACCAGCAGGGGGCACCGCGGGTAGGTGAGGTTGACTGTTGGAGCGCTAGATGTAGGTGCGCTCCCTTACCCCCTATTATTATGTAAAGATTAAATAAATTAGTCTTCGAATAATTTTTCATATTTTAGCTGAAGTTGCTGAAAGCCGCTGGCCGCATGGACCTGCTACAATTCTGAATAGTTACACCGGAAGATAACCTAAGCTACACCGATGGCGGGTCCTTTTCACCCGACTGCGCGACGCAAAGGAGTGGTAATGTGCTTACCAGTCTATGTATGTATGTTCCTTTGTGACACTCTAGAGACCAAACGTGTGGCCGATTTTGATAAGTACGAGTACGTATACATAATTAATCATTAATCTGTGGTTAGATTCGCCATGCCAGCGCGAGTGTCAACGAGAACATAAAAATTTGAAAAATTCAAAATGGCGGATTTTAGACGCCATAATGTAGGGCTCAAAAACTTTTTTTTCTTCAAATCCTATTGAGCAACATCGAAAATATATTTTATCTACTCCAGCATCGAAAAGTTCCAATTTCGAATTTGACAGCTGAATCGAAATGAACCCTCTTTCGGTTTTGCTTCTCATTTCGATGCAGCTCGTTGTATGGGAGCTGAATCGAAATGGTTATCTTATCTTCTTAAAATAGTATACCTAAAGCTAAGGCTCTGAGTTCTGGCACTTTTGTACCGTTCGCGTTCATATGACAGAGGCGCCACAGGCGGCTGGTGGCAGCTTACGGAGTTACTTTTTGTTGACAGAGGCGCCACAGGCAGCTGGTGGCGGCTTACGGAGTTACTTTTTGTTACTTTATTGAGCCTGCGGCGTATTTTGTTAATGATTTTATTTTCCTTGTCGTAGATAAAATCTTGTATGCAACTGAACGTAATTAGTCATTACGATGCAGTTGCATAAATAGCTATTTCATTTTGTTTCTCATTTTGATAATATTTTCATTGATATTCTTTAATAAAGCATTTCGGTTTTTCATTCTTTTTTAATATTTTACTTGTAAGGCTCTTGTAACTTGATTTTTAGATAGGTAGAAATGTTTCCTCTTTTCACATGATCATTCTTTTTACATCGGCCTGTTCCTGACCTTCGCTAAAGAGACAGCGGATTAGGTAGGCATTGATAACTTCGAACTTTCGGAGACTTCTGGCGTAGCCCATTTCATTTGTAAATAACTGTATTTACAGTAATGCACCATAGCAGTAGTAGTGTACAACAGTACAAATTAAATGGGCTACCTAATCCAAAAGACTCGCTCCGTCGCCCCTTCATAATTATTCGGCTTCTCCTCGACCTTCGCTAAAGAGGCTAGGCTCGCTTCATTGACCTCCTTCGCGAGCTTCTGACTCCGCACTTTAAAAAAAACATTCGGGTAGGGTAGGGCAGACAAGACTGCGTGGAGTCGGAGCGTTTGCATTTCATTTTTAGGTAGTATTCGAAATTTCGATTCAGAGTCGGAAATGAAAATATTGGTAGTAAAACATGTCATATTATTATTATTCTGCCCAAGTCGTGATAGATATTGTATGCCTTCCTAATAATGCTCGGGCAGTGTCATCGCAGTCCAGAACTCATGGTTACCCGCGCTTAGATACAGTTCACAATATTTCGTTAGTTCAATATTACCATTTTACAATTTAACGGTTTTCACAATTTTACGGTGGCAGCTGATATTCTGGACAGCTGACATTAGCTATACTTTCTAGCCCGAAAAATCAAAGAGTTCCCGCGGAATTTTAAAAACTAAATAAACGCGAATGAAGTCGAGGGCAAGTATGGTGCAAGTCTTTAGTATCTATACACTGAAAAACCCTAGAAAACCCGTTTATTTTCTTTTGACAGCTCAGTCTCACTCACTCTATTTAATGTAGTGTCAATATTATAATTTGTCCCAGTCTCACTCACTCTCACATAGTGATGTGAGAGTGAGTGAGACTGAACATTTGACTTTGACATTAAAATAGTCCTTTGGACAGCGATTAAAGATACGCGATCGTCAGGCAGGTCAAAACCACGTCAAAAGTCAAAAACTAGTGTTCGTGGTATACGTCAAAAACTCAAAACCAATGTTCCTTGCAGCGTTGCCAAGTTAGGTGATTTTTCGCCTTTTAGGATATCTCGAAGGGCCACTAAAAATTGCGATTGGCGAACAGTCGCCATTTAGGCTAGGTACTTCGGAAAAAAATAGGGCGAAAAAAGGGTGATTTTTACAGTATGCTCAAATAATAGATACGTTGAGTCTCGTAGGCTATAATAAGCATGTAATGAAACGTACAATGTTTTTGTGTTCAAGTAAATATTTAAGGTGAATTATACGGGTCTGCCCGCGAAATTCAAATTTAATTTGGTTTTTCGCAATTTGTAAAAGTCAGAATATCGGCTAATTTTTGAGTAACTCACGTCTAACTCGATATTTTGATTAATTTCTTAAACTGGTCACTTTCAAGTAAAGATTTTTATATAAACCTGTGAAGATCACAGATTAATGATTATGTAGTGAAGATGATATAAAATTTAAAATTACACTAATTTTGTATATGATACAAGTTTAGAAAGCCAAAGCAAAAAAAAAAATTGCCATGGATACATGATTTTCATGTTTTATATTTTAGGCTACTTTACAGAAAAAAAAATTTTGGCGACTTGGACTGGTTTAGACTTGGCAACACTGGTTCCTTGCTCAAAACCACAGACCAGGAACAACATTCCAGAGTATATTTAGATTGTAATCTATGACAAGACTCAAAACCAAAACAAAGTTATGGAAACGTTTTCGCTTTTCGCTTTACTGAATTTAAAACAATAATCTATTAAAATTAAGTTTATCTTCAAAATCTACAACCATTCCTTATCAAGATTACAAGCGTAATCCGATCGTGTGGACACGTTTATTTGATACGTGTAAATTAGTCGGATAAGTGGTGAAAATGTTGTCGCGTTACGTGGTGTCGCAAGTGAAACATAATTCCTACTTCCTGGTGGGTTTAGGGATAGGGCTATGGCTTGCATTAGCTACGGTGCCCCTGGACGAGGAGGTCGTTGCTTGTGACACGGTGACGGTTGCAGCCACAGACGAGTATGAGCCTCAACGCGAAGAGCGGCCGTTGGGATCGAGGGGTCAGCCAGGACGTAGCGTGCAAAGACCGCGGTATTACAGCACGGAGCTTGGCATGCGAAGCGGACTGCTTACAGGTGAGAACTTCGCTTCCTAGCGAATACAGCAGGTACAGTTAGATTCCTATCTAACTGTACCTGAACAAATTATTGTTAGTACCATATCCCTAAAGTATTAACATCTTCTAGGTATTGACAATTTATCTTCATTTGCCCAAAAGCCATTTTTAATAAGTTGAAAAAGACTGAATCTGCAGTATCAACATGCTAGTATGATGAGCTCGCAGAAAATTATTAAAAAAATAACATACTTTGCTATGAAAAGGTGTCATAATTCATCACAATAATCATCAAAAACGCAAATAACAGAGAAAATATTTACATGGCACTCACACATTCATTGCTTGTTTTGAGCCTATGTTTGGAGCAGAACTTTGTTAGAAACTTCCAATCTATGAGTATTTAATCTTAGCATACTATTAATTAAAATATTCTCACATAATAAGAATCTTGCATTCCTACAGGGGTTCTCAGCTCAGAGGAAGTCTTAGAAACAAGAGCAGCTGCACTTAATCGCACCGCTGCACGTTTACAACCAGCCTTACGATTCTTCATAACTGCCAGTGCATTGCAAGAAGCCCCTGGCCGTGCCAATGTTGTGGGCTTCACGGACACTAGAGAAATGCTCAAACCATTCCATGCCCTTAAGTACCTTGCAGATAATTACTTGGAAGAGTACGATTTCTTCTTTCTGGTGTCAGACATGTCATTTGTGAACTCGCGACGTTTGACTGAGCTTGTATCCAAACTAAGTGTCAGTCAGGACATTTATATGGGGACAGTGGCTGATGATGACACACAGTATTGTACATTAGGTTTGATATTCTTTATATTTACATTTCCATCCTTACTAATATTATAAATGTGAAAGTGTGCTTAGTTCATCCTTCAATCACGCAGCAACGGCACAATAGATTGATAGCTAAGGACTTTGAGAGTGATTTATAAATTATTTTTAATAAGTACATAATTGCATTTATACAATTTATATAATACTAGCTGATGCCCGCGACTTCGTCTGCATGGATTTAGTTCATAACATCCCGTGGAAAATCTTTGTCACCCTCCAGGTTCTCAACTATACCTATCACGTCGTAATAAATCACGTCAATCCGTAGCTTTGTAGCAGGAAACATTTGATCGTCTTGCTCGCGGCATTGGCATTGTTAATGATGATTCAAAGAGAATACATATTACTGATGATATTATCAATTAAGTTTAGCTATCATTTTTATAATTGTCAAATTTTTTACCATACTTAACCAAAGACAAAATTACGTTTAGCTGTCATTTACGTTTTGTTATTCCACTGTCATTTGCGTTTAGTTATTCCATGTCAGATGCGTTTTTGTTATACCACGTTTTATAGTGACTTGACGGAAACGCGGTCGAAAGGGATAAAAAGTATCCTATGTCCGTTTCCTGGTTCTAAGCTACCTCTCCACCAATTTTCAGCCAAATCGGTCCATCCGTTCTTGAGTTATAAAAATAGTGTAACTAACACCACTTTCTTTTATATATATAGATAAATTAATAATTATGTATGTAAAATAATGTATAAATTATTTTTAAATATTTTTGTGTAACTGATGAATGTAATGTAATGTTTCGTTTTTTAATTGGAGCACAGTTTCATTGTCAGTGTGTGGTAAAAATGCCCTATGCACTGTGCTTAGATAAAACAAAATTAAATAGAAAACACTTATTTTCTATTTAAGATCCTATTAATGAATACCATCATTCTGTTTAACCAGAGGGTGGCATATTGCTATCCAACTCGGTACTTCGTGCCGTGCACGGTGAACTGGACTGGTGTGTAAGGAATTCATACTCTCCACACCATCATGAGAACCTCGGGCGCTGTGTGTTACACGCCACGCATCTATCCTGTGTTAGTGAAGTACAAGTAAGTTGAACTCATAGACTAATGATATTTAATACCGTAATTGGAACCGATAGGATACCGAAGCAATGGCTGGGTCATGCGTCATGCTCGTGAACGGGTGCCACCGGCGGGAATGGTGCTACTTTATGTCTGCCCATCTTAAGATAGAATTTAGTCGATATGCATTTTTGTAACTTCCCTCATTGTGGAAGCACTGCATATATAGCATAGTATTTACTGTATTGTAAATTTGTTTTGAAAAGAGCAACTGCAGAGTTTGTTGCTGGTTCTCGGCAGGAAGGGCATTCCGAAGCATTTGTAAAAAGTTTATTTGAATAAAAAATATTTCTATTCTATTCTATTCTAATTGTCAAAGGTGGAACTGCATCTAAAACTATGTGTGCAAGCAGCTATATTCTCAAAGTAAGAGAAATCAAAATACTTGAAATTACATTGCCTGGTGAAAATTATTTGAATACTAATGTTTTCACACACATATCTGTATTTTATTTTGACTTATTTGTAAAATTCTTCATATTTCAAAATTGTATTCCTAAAATTTCTAAAAATTGGAAAATCTCTTTTAGTTATCATTACAACAGTTACTTTTATCAGATGTCATGATACTATATTACAAAGTTTAACCATTATTGTTATCAGTATACATAATTATGATTTTACTTTGGTGTCAATTAAGACCAGGCTTACACTGTTTGCTCAATTTCAAAAAAGGTAGAGGTGCTCCGCCAATGCTTGTAATTTTAATAAATTCAAGAACATGCTTAGACTTGGCTTAGATTAGAGACAGAGACATAAGACTCGCTATTATCTTCTTTCTTAATCCTGCGATTTGTATCCATGGGCGGGCCATCTACTTCATACAAAACTACGTCCAATGCTGGACAAGTCCACATACTGAGGCTTGATAAAGAAAAATGATAGGCTGATGAGGCTTGATAGAGAAAAAGGCCGAAAACTACTATTAACTTTCATCGCTTTTATTCTCTAAAAACTAGGTAAATGATGATAAAAATATGTCTAAATTATCCATAATTTACTTGTTGAAGATAAAAATACGTCAAGGCTTGATCTTTTATTTTTAATTTTTAGATAAAAATTGACCACATTTTGTCAAAAGTATCTGAGATAAAAATTAGAATGTGCGAGAGACAGGGATGCGAAATGTAATAGTCCTCTTAATAGCTAGCTTTAGCAGATATTTTTGTCCTTTTTGCAGGGGGAGAGCTATGTATCAGTGCGCGTGAACACAGCAGGCAACGGCGTTGGCGGTATTCTTACGCCTGCACTGGCAGACGCTGTGGTCGTACAACCAGCTATAGAGCCTAGTCACTTCCATCAGCTACTAGCTTACATCTCAAGGGTAAGTAGGCTCGTGATTCCTATACTACGCCTCGAGAAAGTCATTTTTGTGATTGGTGTGACTATGGAAGTAGTAATATAGGGCATGGAACCCGGACTAAAATAAAAACTGGGTGCACTCAGTTATAGTATAATATTTAATACAATTTTTGCTTATTACCATCACGTAAGTGTGAATGAAATAAAACATCGCCTTTTATGTTTATTCTATTATCAACTGGTCACCAAGTTCAAATTGTCAAATGACACCAAATTACACCATTCATATTAATTTATGCTGTCAAATTTAAAATACCATATTCCTAGTCAAACATGTGTCATTCCATAGACTTAATTTTGTGACATAATATTTACTCACTACATAGACAATCTTACTTCCATGATTTACTACTTGATACTTCCATGGGTGTGACATTCTATAACAAAGTTGCACATTCAATTTTAGTCTTGAAATCTGTTAAACTTTCATCCATGTTGATCATAGCTCGGTTTCTCATTTAATATAGGTATACCTAGAGCGCGCTCAGATGAGCATAGCCCGCGAGAGGGGGCAGGCTGCGCTGAGCGCGCGGCGACATCCGCGCGGCTATCGCAACGTGTCGTGGCCCGCCGCGCTGCGAGACGACGCGGGGCTGGCCGCGCCCAGACCGCCCTCAAGGTAAACACCTGTAAGCGTGTGGTGTATACCAACCTAATTTAGGGCCGATTTTACCCACGTAAAATGAGTCTTCTCCGAGCGTAAATTTGATATTTTGACAGTATTTTCGATACAAAAAATGCGTTAGTGTCGTGGAACACTCTGTTGGAAGTGTTGGAACGAAGCTCAGAATCAACGCCATCTCTCGCCACATGTTAGAACCATCTCGTAAAAAATAAACAGATATCAAAGCGAGTTCACGCTGCCCACAATGGATGGTGTTAGTAAATTTCGCCTCAAATATTTTGTTCGGAATTTCTCTTCTATAAAACTTCGTTCCAAAAATTAAAAAAAGAACAAAGACATGATCTGAAGTCAGGATAATATATGCATATAGTTAGCGATAGTTTCACTCCTTAGTTTAGCCGCTATGCCAACAAAGCTATGATGGAACGTCTGTAATAAACGAAGGCAACAATGGTCGTGACGGAATATTGTTACACTTTTTTTTGTCTAGCCTCCATCCGCAAGACCGTCTGAAAAGGAACTTTGTTCCAAAACTGTCAGACATCCCAATTAATTCCTAGAATAAACGTCACTCGACGTTGGTGAAATCGGCACTTAGTAGGTTTGTGAATTGACCTCATTAAATCGATACAAATTTATTCTTGATAAGAAGATATTATAGCAATGTACAACAGTTCATCGAGGTTCTTATTTTCCATCCTGAGGCTAGGCTATCCTTCAAGCGCAAGGTCTTCACCTTATCAGCTTACTTTATTATCAATCGATAGACGTCCACTGTTGAACTTGCATCGACTTCCTCAAGTCTTGGTCTTGCGCCGGCTGCATCTAGCGGCTCTCTGCGACTCGTTTGATGTCGTCGGTCCACCTAGTGGGGGGTCTGCCAACACTGCGCTTCCCGGTGCGGGTCGCCACTCTTGCACCTTGGGACCCCAACGACCATCAGCCCTTCGAACTATATGCTCCGCTCATATTTTCCACTTCAGTTTCGCGCCTCGCTGAGCCATGTCGGTGACTTTGGTTCTCCTATGGATAACCTCCTACTCATTTTTGATTTGATCTGGCAGCCTATTGCCAAGTAGAACAGTCATCACTGACGTGAGGATTGTAATTACTAATTTCAGCCTGTGCTGAATTTATAATCTTAAGTCCGTGAATATAAAGTTTTTAAAAACCACTTCTGTAAGTACTATGGGAAACTCATTTTTAATCTTGGAATTTAGAGATTTCTTTGGACTGTGAAATAAAATCTTTCCCAACCCTAACCTTTTTTTTAAACCTATACCACTTTGTAATTTTGCCTTACTCACTGTCGAGGGAAGCTGGAAGAAATCTCTTCTTAGAGATAAGCTTCACCTTTGTCCACGTCCTCTACTATTATTTTTAAGGATAATTTTTTTATGTACATAAATGATAAAAATAAAATAAATAAATAAATAAACCTTGTGGTAGATCTATATAAGTCTGTGCGTCTGTTACAAGGTTCGACCACTTGCGCTGGACGCGCTTCAACGCGACGCACGCGTTCATGCCGGACGACCACCGGGTCGTGGCGCCGCTCACCGGCGCATACAAAGAGGCAGTTCACGTGAGTAACGGAAATGCGTGACCGTTTCGTTTAAGGTGGAAGATACGGGTCTGCCCGCGAAATTCAAATTTAATTTTTTTTTTCGCAATTTGAAAACTAATACGACAAAGTAGGCTTATGGCCTTCTAATTGCGCCAGTGGAATTATCATCTTCACAGGTTTACATAAAAATCTTTACTTGAAAGTGACCAGTTTAAGAAATTAATCTTACTGACTAATTTGTGATTGTGAGTAACTCACGTCCAACTCGGTATTTTGATTAACTTCTTAAACTGCTGGTCACTTTCAAGTAAAGATTTTTATGTAAACCTGTGAAGATGATAATTCTACTGGCGCAACTAGAATGCCATAAGCCTACTTTGTCGTATGTTCACAAAATGGGAAAAACCAAATTAAATTTGAATTTCGCGGGCAGACTCGTATAATCCAAGGTGGATTTACATTTTGCATCCCTCTCTTTCGCACATCCTAATATTTTCAATGATTGTAAAAAACCTCGGATACTTTTAACAAAATGTATTAATTTTTTATCGTCGACAATTAAATTGCGGATGTTTTAGACATATTTTTATTATCATATATGTACCTAGTTTTTGATAGAGAATAAGAGCGAAAAAACTTAATAGTAGTTTTCGCCCTTTTTCTCTATTGAAATCTAGGTATATCATAATAAAACTATATATAAAATATCCGTAATTTAATTGTCTACGATAAATCTGCGAAATCTGCGATTTTTACAATCATTGAAAATATTAGAATGTGCGAGAGAGAAGGACGCGAAATGTAATAATCCTCTTAAGGATGATTATACGGGTCTGTCCGCGAAATTCAAATTTAATTTGGTTTTTCGCAATTTGTAAACTAATACGACAAACTAGGCTAATGGCATTCTAATTGCGCCAGTTGAATTATCATCTTCACAGGCTTACAAAAAATCTTTACTTGAAAGTGACCAATTAAGAAATTAATCAAAATACTGACTAATTTGTGAGTAGCTCACGTCCAACTCGGTATTTTGATTAATTTCTTAAACTTTCAAGTAAAGATTTTTATGTAAACCTGTGAAGATGATAATTCTACTGGCGCAATTAGAATGCCATATAAGCGTACTTTGTCGTATTAGTTTACAAAATGGGAAAAACCAAATTAAATTTGAATTTCGCGGGAAGACTCGTATAATCCTCCTTAATAGCGGTTCCCGCCTCACTATAACAGCGATTTAGAAGATATTTTGAAAGACTGAGCAGCTATAAACTTTGAAGAGGCAAAAAAAATTAAAGTTCCCAATAGGGAATATGCATAAAATTTAAATTTGTCTCAAATATTTTTTTCTAGATTCTTTATTGCCTTAACATTATACTTAAAAGGTATTTTTTTATTTAGTTATTATTTAAACCCAGAAAATATTATATAGAAAGTGAAAAATAAAAGAGGGAAATTCAAACTTACAAGACGCGTCGCCATTGGTCGAAACGAAATGTGACGTCATTTGATTTACGGTTGATTTACGGCGTCGATATTCATTCAGTGTTTGTGAGAAAAATTGTTTAAAACTGTATTCCTGTGTGATTACTTGTGAATTTATATTTGTTGTCAATCTAGGTCGATGACTGAAACTGGTTTTGTCAAAACACAATCGGATAATCTACCGAAAATAGATGCATTTATGATGTCAGCATATTTTGTATCAAATCTCGATTTTACGAGCGCAGAGATCAAAGGAGTGAAAGCTGCAATGTAATTATTATGTTACATGGTATATTTTAGTCCTTAACATAGATTTTTATTCTTATATGTTTAAATAATACTTAAAACAAAACATAACCTTTTAATAACCATCTGTGTTCCTAAACTCCTAATTTACGTCTATATCATGATAATTTATACGTAATATTATGTTATTGAAGCTCACTCAAGTTTGATATGTTTATATACTTTTTGTTTCCGTACTCTAGTTGGGTTCCGTACTCTAGAAGTAAAAGTGAAAGGATAATATCAAATTAATTTGTTTTCGCTAACTAAGGGCCTCATAAGTAGGCTCAGGACCGCTCAGCGGGCGATGGAGAGAGCTATGCTCGGAGTATCCCTGCGGGATCGAATCAGAAATGAGGAGATCCGTAGGAGAACCAGAGTCACCGACATAGCTCAGCGAGTCGCGATACTGAAGTGGAAATGGGCGGGGCACATAGTTCGAAGAGCTGATGGTCGTTGGGGTCCCAAGGTGTTGGAGTGGCGACCACGCACCGGGAAGCGCAGTGTTGGCAGACCCCCCACCAGGTGGACCGACGACATCAAGCGAGTCGCAGGGAGCCGCTGGATTCAGGCAGCGCAAGACCGAGGCCTGTGGAAGTCCATGCAAGAGACCTTTGTCCAGCAGTGGACGTCTATCGCTTGATAAAGAAGAAGAAGATATACTTTTTGTAAATAAGTATTAGATAAATACGATATTCCGATTTACATGAACAATTTTCTTACACTTTTTTTCGTACTTTCGCATCTCGTGGAATACGAAAGAACACTTTATCGGGTGTACTAATAATAGTGTTTTTGTACTTAGGTACCATACAATACTTGTAAGAAGGTATTTTAACTTCTTCCATGGTTTGTGTAGCAATCAAAACTGAAAATAAGTATGAAGTAACTGAAACGCTATAGAAAACAAACACGGGACATGTCGAATGACGTCATCAAAAGCGCGCGCTAATGGTGGCGTTTGAACGGCTCAAATTTATTCAATGTTTTAAATTTCACTTTTAAAAATTATTTGACTATTTTCAAACCTATTTATATTTTTTATATGTTATAAAGATGTAAATGATTAATTTAAGAAATTAAAAAAAAATCATGCATATTCCCTATTGTGGCCGTCAGAATTTAAAGCGTTTACGCAGTGACTCCAAATATATCGAGAACAATACGGCGAAACGTTGTGTTACAAACTAGGAGCAAAAGCCTGACTTTTATTTAACTTTGAAACTGTAGCTTTGGTAAGCATTAGGTAATCGTATTTCCTTATCGAAGTCTATGTTCCTACCGAGTTTCATCAGGTTCTCTGCAGTGTATGATTCTCGAGATGTTTTAAAGGAGGTTGGTGAATTTTGACCCAGCATTTTTTAAAACCGTTCAGATTCAGAAATCATTTACTTAATTTTAATTAATATTTTTCAGAGTATTTTTCTGTGTAAACCCGATATTTTTAGAAGATGGGGATCAAAAATATAATTATTCACAAGTACACATTATATAAATAACCGTTACATGGCAATACAAGTGAATATCTTTTCTCCCAACTTTATTTGATAGACTTTTCGTGAACGTGGGCTTTGAGGCCCACGGTTCAGTTCGTCTGGGTCAGAAACTCTATGGAATTCGCCAATCTCCTGTTTGATTTCAAACAGGAGATTGGCGAATTCCATAGAGTGGAACTATTCCACCTACCTTTCAAAATGCGATTGCGATGAGTGGAGCTAAACAATGTCGCGTCGCGGGCATCAGCTACAGTTTTTGCAATTCACGAAGGCGAGTGAGCTTTACTTGTGGTTACTTCGTGTACATGCACATTGCATAAATGTGCGTGCCTGTCAAAGCCTATGTGGGAGCGGGCAGGCGCGAGCATTGCGCTCGCTCACACTTATACAGATACGACACACACACAACCATGAGTCAGTCGCCCTCGTGAATTGCAAGAACTATACTAATGTAATAAATTGTATTTCTAGTTAATATTGGAAGAGGTGCGCGCATGGGCGGCCAACAGATGGAGCGCAGTGTCGGACGAGGAGGAAGAGGGAGTCGTTAGCAGGATATCACCCAAAGACATCACGCTCGAGGAGGGCGCCTGGTGCTGGGAGCCCCCGGTAGCCCTGCGGTACAGGCTGCTGCTGCGGCTGCCCGCGCGGAAGGTAAACTGGCTTTTTTACAAGTGTAAATTGAAAAGGACTATGCAAAAAAAATTGGTTGTCTGTAAAGTCGGTTTATGGACCGGATGATAACGTCATAAAGAAACAATGATGAAAAATTGCATACTTTTATGAATTGAATTGAATTATTATCACTGAATTATCATTTTTTTTATTTGATGACAAGCTAGTCCTTGACTGCGATCTCACCTGATGGTAAGTGACGATGCAGTCTAAGATGGTAGCGGGCTAACTTGGAAGGGGTATGGCAGTGAACATTCATCATCCGGATCAGCCTCAGTAATGGGTGTACCCCAGGGTTCTATTCTAGGTCCATTCATGTTTTTGATTTACATAAATGATTTACCACATTTTGTTCAAAATACTTGCGATATTGTACTATTTGCTGATGATACGTCTTTGATTTTTAAAGTCGATAGGACGAAAGACAATTTTGACGATGTAAATATTGCATTATCTCAAGTTTCTGAATGGTTTACGGCAAATAATCTACTTTTAAATGCTAAAAAAACCAAGTGTGTTGAGTTTTTATTGCCCAACACCAGAACTGTCAGTAAAAATTTAAAGATAAGTAATGAACTCTTGAAAAGTGAGGACTCCACAGTGTTCTTGGGATTAACCCTGGACTCAAAGCTGCAATGGGGCACCCATATAGCAACACTTGCTGGCAAGATTAAAATCTTAATCCACGCGGACGAAGTCGCGGGCATGATCTAGTATGATAAATAATTTAACTGTCGAATCATTGAAAATATTAGAATGTGCGAGAGAGGAATATTGTGAAATGTTATAGTCCTCTTAAAACAAATAAGTGGGTACCTATTCTATTTCCATGTTTGATTCTCAACAATGAATGCACTACTCTACCCTACTCTTTTGCACACCTACAAGCGTCGTTTCACATCTCAAGGTTGATTGGTAGAAAGTGCTTTAGCGTTAAGTCCACCCTTTTTTGTGCAATAAAGTGAATTAAAAAAAATTGCAGGCTGATGGGTCTGCGAACCCTCGCGGAGCGCTGGTCCAGGTGGAGGCCGCGCGTGCGCTGGGCGCGGCCAGGCTCGCGCCGGCGCGCTACGTGACGGAGAGCGCGCGCGTCACGCTGCTGCTGCCGCTGCCGGCGGAGCACGCGGCCGCGGCGGGCGAGTTCCTCGACCGATACAGCGCCGTGTGTCTGCAGAAGGACACCAACACCGCGCTCATTGTTGTAAGTGCCGCGGTGACAACGCCAGCGACTGCTGCGAAAGAGTCATCGATAAATCAGACAGTTTTATAATATACATTAAATCAAATCTGAGCCTTCTTATGAGGCCCATAGTTAGCGACTATGATTCAGATTCGTAAGTCATCACGGGCAACTCGCACTGTTCGAAGACTTTAGTCTTCAGGCACTGAAAAATTTTGCACGCTATTTGCACGATAAGACATCTCGAAGCTTCCCGAACACTGCCTAGCCGAGTTGAATTCGGCGGTTGATCTCTTTCTCGAAACTGCATCTACCTAGCTGGTGTGCGTGATCCAGGTATTAAATATATTATAAATATAATCCATATCTGGCACTGTTAATGATCCCTCTAAAATTGGTTTACACCTATTAATTTGAAATAAATAATTGTCATCAGGTGATAGTCCCAAGAATCGAGTTACCAAAGAACGCGGACAATTCTACGCTGCAAGCGATACGCAAAACCGACAACTCGACGCTGCAAGTCATGCGCAACACGGTGAAGAACTTTACGGACAAGTACCGTAACACGCAAATAGACATAATAGAGGCGCCCGAAGTTCCAGTGCCTTGGGGGGAAGGCCGTATCTGGAGTGACGTTGAGATTCAGAAACATGCGGCCCGAGCAGCCCTCAATACTGCCCTGCCGAAGTTACAGCATGAAGCTTTGTTACTACTGTCGATCCCTTATATGGAGTTTACTGAGGACTTCCTCAATCGAGTAAGTAATCCATACTTAGATCTGATCGCACTCTCACTCGGCTCAGGCTCAAGCCAGAGTTAAACGGGGATGGGATGTCAAAACATTATATTTGTGTCTCATTTTTACTCTATCTCAAGTTGGAGCCAAAGCAGAGCACGCTTGTGACTACTCTACTGGATGACATGGTATAGTTTGCTCACGAAAATGCGCCCAACTCGTAATCCCAATTACTTACTTTCAATTGGGGCTACTTTCTGTCTGCCTGTCTTAACATGTGTTGAATTATAATTAGGTAGATATTCTTTTGTGGAACTCATTGTGGAAACACTGCATACATAGCATAGTATCTATTGAATTGTAAACCTGTTTTGAAAAGAGCAACCGCCGTGTTGCTTGCTGGTTGTTGAATTGAATAGAATAGAAATATTTTTTATTCAAATAAACTTTTTAAAAGAGCTTTTGAATCGTCGATGAGTCTGCCACTGGTTCGGAATGCCCTTCCTGCCGAGAAAAACCAGCAAGAAACTCGGCGGTTGCTCTTTTCAAAACAAGTTTACAATACAATAGATACTATGCTATGTATGCAGTGTTTCTACTATGAAGTTCCACAAAAGCATACCTAATATATTAATACATAATTATCACATGTTAAGACGGGCAGATAGAAAGTAGCCCCATTTCCGCCGGTGGAACCCGTTCACGAGCATGACGTATGACTCAGCCATTGCTTCGCACTACTGCATACTGCTTTTTTTTTATTCGATGACAAGATAGTCCTTGATCTCACCTGATGGTAAGTGACGATGCAGTCTAAGATGGTAGCAGACTAACTTGGAAGTGGTATGGCAGTGAAAATTCAATCCATATCATACCCCTAATCGGTTTCTACACGCCATCATGTCGGAACGCTAAATCGCTTGGCGGCACGTCTTTGACGGTAGGGTGGTAACTAGCCACGGCCAACGAAAGCCTCCCACCAGACAACCAACGAAAGCCTCCCACCAGACGAAACCTGTATACTATAATTAATTTCTGTTACGCCCAGGTCCGTATGAACACGATACGCGGCGAGCAGTGGTTCCTCCCGCTGCCGTTCGCGCGGTTCGCGCAGTTCGCGAACCCGCTGTTCGTGGACGCGGCCGGCGCCAAGCCCACGCAGAACACGGGCCGGTTCCCCACGCGAGCCGCGCCCCTCGTCATATCCTTCTACAGGCAGGATTACACCGCAGGTCATTCTCTTCTCTTCTCTTCTCTTCTCTTCTCTTCTCTTCTCTTCTCTTCTCTTCTCTTCCAAGTTGACGATGATTCCGCTGGTACGGTTCCACTCAATAATTAATCTTTAATTAACACTGAATTGGCTGTCCCTATACAAATGACATTCATAATGCTCTTGAAGGTGTGTGAAGTCCGCCAATTCGCTTTGGGTCAGCGTGGTGGACTATGGCTTATAACCCTTCTCTGATAGGAGATCTGCACTCA
Source organism: Oeneis ivallda (assembly GCA_029955525.1). Taxonomy (NCBI): domain Eukaryota; kingdom Metazoa; phylum Arthropoda; class Insecta; order Lepidoptera; family Nymphalidae; genus Oeneis; species Oeneis ivallda. Next base: position 14,675,506 of record JARPMR010000007.1, read on the forward strand.
GTAGTGAGCCGTTGTTGGGTTGTTAATGATGATGATGAAAATATCAATCACTCAATATCACCCGAAAGTGGTTGTTCGTTAAACAAACAAATTAAATAAATTTAATTAATTAAAGCCCTTTCTGATGTTGCAGGTTTGGAGTCATGGCGCTTAAACGGAGGGCCCAAAGATGTGGAAGCGGCAGATATTCTCGCCGCGTCCCCGTTGCGCTGCATCCGCGCGCCCGAGCCCGCTCTGCTGTTGCCTCCCCGGGCCGAACCTTGCACCCCCTGCAACCCTGTTCCCGCCCCTCACAACGCAACAACAGACCCCGCAAGCGAGGCGCGCTCGGCGTGCTTGTTCAGAGAGCGCGATCGGGGCTTCCCAGACCTCCAACTTGGCGCAAGACACGCTTTAGCTAAACTCCTACTTCAAACTGAGGCAGACTTGGGCTGAGTCGGAGATAGAAGAAACCTAGTAGAGTTAAAAATAATTGTAGACTTTGTTAACTTCACTGAGCGATTTGATAAGAATTATATTGATATTTTTATATTTATTGGTTTGTTTTATATACCTAGGTCGTTCCGAAAATTGTTAGCTACAGAATAAATACAATCTCTTTTTTTTCTAGAAACTATTTGTAATTAACGGCAAAGAACAATGGCAGAATGAGATTTTATCATTTCACTAACAATGTTTGGAACAGCCCACGTATTATTTTTCTTTAATTAACCTTCAGTACCTGGAGTAAATTAGACAGAAAAGCACACTATCTTCTACCCGTGATGCCGCCCGCATGGTTTTCAAAAATCCTGGGAGAACCCTCTGTTTTTCCGAGAGGTTTAAAGGTGGTGACACCTGTGTCACTCTGCACGTCCTCAACTATAATAATGCAAAAAATCACGTCGTTCCGTTGCTCCATTGCTGCGTGGTTGAAGGAAAAACTAACACACGCATTTATAATCTTAGTAAAGATATAGTAACTACGCTGAGCTATCATATGAAAGGCCTTTACCTGTACACTATAAAACAGATATATAAAAGAAAGTGGTGTTAGTTACACTATTTATAACTCAAGAACGGATGAACCGATTTGGCTGAAAATTGGTGGAGAGGTAGCTTAGAACCAGGAGACGGACATAGGATACTTTTTATCCCGTTCGACCGCGTTTCCGTCAAGTCACTATAAAACGTGGTATAAGAAAAACGCATCTGACATGGAATAACAAAACGCAAATGACAGTGGAATAACAAAACGTAAATGACAGCTAAACGTAATTTTGTCTTTGGTTAAGTATGGTAAAAAATTTGACAATTATAAAAAGTGTTATAATAAAGCATTACTGATATTATAAATGCGAAAGTGTGTTTGTTTGTTGGTTTGTCCTTCAATCACGTCGCAACAGAACAGCGGATTGATGCGATTTTTTGCATGGGTATAGTAATGGATGTAGTAGTGGTTCCTCAGACCGGGAGAGCTACTTTTTATCTCGGGTAATGAAAGAGTTCCCGCGGGATTTTTAAAAACTAAATCCATGCGGACGAAGTCGCGGGCATCATCAACCTCTACAAACAAAGTTCACGATTAATAAGCAAATTCATAAATATTATTGTTTTACTTTTACTTGTAGAGTACGGAACCATCGGTGCGCGTGTCCGACTCGCACTTGGCCGGTTTTTAGGGTTCCGTACCAAAATGGTAAAAATGGAACCCTTATGGTGAGACTTTCTCCGTCCGTCCGTCCGTCCGTCCGTCTGTCACAGTCGATTATTTCAGTAACTATTAAAGCTATCGACATGAAATTTGGCATAGTTGTGTATAATAGTGGCCCAACATCATTGGAATAAAGAAAAATCGAAAATTATTTTTAGTTTTATTAAAAAAGGGGGAAAATTGGGGGTTTGAAATTTCAAAGTAAAATAACTATACCGAGTGGGGTATCATATGAAAGGCCTTTACTTGTGCATTCTAAAACAGTTTTTTATTTATTTCTATATATAATAGTTTTTGAGTAATCGGCCAAAATGTCGAAAAAAATACGGTTCCCCCCCCCCCCCCCTTATCTCCGAAGTTTACCAATCGAAAAATCTGAAATAATTATGGTCAATAGAGGTCTATGTATATTTTACAGGAAAAATAAAAGCAACGCGAAAATTATTTTAGTTTTAGTGGGGGAAAATCGGGGGTTTGAAATTTCAAAGTAAAATAACTATATCGATTGGGGTATCATATGAAAGGCCTTTAATTGTGCATTCTAAAACAGTTTTTTATTTATTTCTATATGTAATAGTTTTTGAGCAATCGGCCAAAATGTCGAAAAAAATACCGCCCCCCCCCCCCCCTCTTATCTCCGAAGTTTAATAATCGAAAAATCTGAAATAATTATGGTCAATAAAGGTTTATGTATATTTTAGAGGAAAAATAAAATCAACGCTCTAACTAGCATAGTTTTTTTTATATTAACAATAAACCTCTACAAACAAAGTTAACGATGAATAAGCAAATTAATATAATATTATCGTTTTACTTTTACTTTTGGAGTACGGAACCCTCGGTGCGCGAGTCCGACTTGCACTTGGCAGGCTTTTTTTTCTATGACATGATGTTCTAATGTTTGGCCTGCAGTAATTTATGGGTTAACACTCTACTTGTGTTAGGACAGCTGTGTAAAAAAAAAATCATTGTAAACAAACTGCAAAATTTGTTTGAAACATGTACACTGAGTTTTCAATTAAAACATAAGTTTAAATGGTATGTAATATGAAACATTAATTAAATTAATGAATAAATGTTGTAAAGATACTTAGTAGGTACATGGCTTTTATTGTGTTATTTTTATTGTTTTAGATTTTACCTTGTCAAAAGACGTGTCGGACGTCCATTCTTTATAAATTTTCCAGACAATTTGATACTACAATGGTACTACTACCTATGTTAAAATTATTAATTACTCCTAGAAAAGCTTTATAAACAATCTATCCGCAAAGATGCCATTATTGTAGGTATTTTAGGTTTTCAGGATGTATGATAAGTTGATCGAAGTAAGATGCTCAATTGACTGAATAAATAAATGGCCGTCAGCGCAAAAGTGGCCTAACCCACAATTTTTCATATTCGTACTATCTATTGCAAATTTATTTAAAATATAATAAATTTTCATGCAAAACCGGCCTATCACTAGTTTCATCCATGGATAGCAGATGGCGTTGTAAACATTCTTTTTGCGCCTAATTTTTTTGCCTGCGTCACAGTGTAAAAGTGGCCTAACCAAGCTTAGGGCACTTCACAACAAAGAAAATTGACCACAAATTTTTAGTAAGTGGACATTCGTTCATGGCTTGCGATCAAGATTTCGGTCTAGTAGAAAAACAAAAGCATTTTTTTAAAAACATTTATGTTCCTCAAGATTGGAACCAAGTGATTTTGGCTGCCCGGAAAACAAGACCATTCATAATAATTAATATGACAAAAGATAATTTTATTTCCACTCAAGTCACTTGAAAGAAACATAACAAACAGAAAAGTTTCTGTAAGCAAGGGTAAAGTTGAGTGGCTAAAAATTCAATGGTTAATGTTTCATGAAATGCATCCATTCAAGTTTTTTTTTAAGTACTCCAATAATATTGGAGTGCTCTTTGAAGAGGTTGATTTGAAGAAACGCAATTCTGTTTTCATCCAGAACCTAAATATTTTATATCCTGATGGTCATGTCGTAAGTGATAAGAAAAAGAAAGTTTTAATGGACTTTTTACATTTTATACCACCTGTAAATCAATGTTTTTACAATGAGTTAAAGACATCAGCAGCTGAAATTGATATTATTTTCAATGATGAACCTATCGATGACTAGTATAAATTCCATTTAAGTAACTACTGTTTAAATTAAAATGTAATTTTCTTTTAATTTGAAAAATAAAAAGGTGATTTCATTTACATATTCATTTTATTTTTGGCCTAACCTTCTGGATATTGGGGAAAATATATAGTTTCTTTAAATGCAAAGGTGGCCTATACCACAAAAAAATATTAATTTGTGATTATTTTCCAAAATAATCTTCTTCATCACAAATAATGTACCATAGTAACTAAATAAAACACATCAGGAACCTAAATTCAAATATAATATAATTACTATGTAAGGTAGTGTCGCCGAAGATGGCCCAGCTCCTAGGATAGCCCATTTTAAAAAAAATACATTTATGATTATTCGAAACATTTGAAATTTCGCGGGTTTATGCTACTAGTACCATAGACAATAGTGCAAGTGTGTTTCATTACCGGCGCGTCGCCATTTTGAAGATAAATGACAGTTTGCTTGGTCATGTTAAGACGATACACGTTTTATAACCTCCATTATCTAAATCCTTTTGAAAATTAACAAATTTAAAACAAATCTCTTTGCTCTAAACTGTGAAAATTCATATTTAATCTATTTATCAGCGAATTACAGGTGAGTGTTATTATTTTATTTCCTTTTTTGTATTTTTACGAGATTATACTCAACCCGGGTGTAATTTCCTATCATGGCCCACAATATACACTAGCGGCACGCTATGATGGCCGGTTTGACACATTACAATAGTGATGTGGAATGTCAATTTATTCTCGAACAAAAAACAATTAAGTTTTGTTTTTGTACCTGATTAAATAGGTTTAATAAAACAAAAATGTATATGTTTATTTAATTTATTTGAACGAACTGAATATTTGAATGAAAATGAATATACATACTTTATATGCACACAAGAAACATATGAATACAAAAGATACCAAAAAAGGTGCCACAAAAGGCCATAATTAATCAGATTCGTCCATACTACTATTTTCACTGTCGTCACTGCTATCATCACCTACATTAATAATTATATGTTCGTTTTCTATAATATTATCTATTTTCACATCTCTTTCATAATCTTCCCTTATTAATTTAACAGTTCAATTCACAACCTTTTCCCAGTCTCCTTTAGTCACATGTTCACAAGCTTCTTCTAATAATTTTAGCATTTTTTTTTGTGGTAAATGGGGGTTCTGTATTGTGTCTTGCAGCATATCCCTTAATTTGAGCCCACACCAACTCAATCGCATTATACTCACAATGGTAAGGCGGTAACCGTATAACTCTGTGCCCATGTTCTAATGCTATTTCGTCAATGACGTATCGGATCTTGGTTGGTTTGTTTTCTTTTAAAAGACGTACTAATTCCGCTTTTAACATATTCATGTTTGCATCTACGCCATTTTTACGAAGCCATGCGACGATATCAGCTTTCTTTTGGGATTGGGCAGGTGGCTTGTCAATTTGCATCGAGTGGTATGGGGCGTTGTCCATAATTATAATAGATGGTTCAGGGAGGCTACACAACATTGAGGTAAACCATTCAGTAAACTTTTCTCCATTCATGTCTTCATGATAGTCTCCAGTGGTTTTTGACGCAAAAGCCATGAGAGAACCTTCGACAAACCCGTTGATGGTTCCGGCGTGACAAATTATAAGTCGCGATCCTTTTCCTACAGGAACTTTGGAAGTAGATGCTGCTGTGTCATCGTTCCAAGAACGGCCTACAGTATGGTTAGCATTAAGCCATGTTTCATCCAAAAACACAACATTTTGCCAATTTTTGATTTCTTTCACTTGCCGTAAAAAAGTATACCTTGCCATCGCTATATCAAATCTTTCCATCAATATTTTGCGTTTGTTACATTTTTTGTATCGAAATCCAATGGTCTTCAAAATCTTCGTTAAAGAACTTTCCCCACCGAAGAATAATCCAGCTTCCTTCAGTGAATGCACCAAATTTTTTCTTGTTGGATACTCCTTCTGTAAATAGTAGCCGTAAACATGTCTTCGGATAGCATCGGCATCAAAGCTATCGATGCCTACGACTGGTTTTGCTCGTTTTCTCTTTTTTGGTGTGTGAAGTTTATTTTCTTCTGTGCCAGTCTCGCCATATTTTTTTTTAGTTATCCGTCTAACAGTTCGTTGTCCAATATTAAGCGCATCAGCTACGCGTTCAACCACTGACGTTATAGGTAAAATTGGCCCTCCATTTTGAGCTTCACGATCGAAATAGTTACGAAGGCGTATTACGAACTCACGTGTCTGACTATTTAGAACAGTTCTCTGCGTACGTTCGGTCATATCGACGAAATCCACAACAAAGGGCTTGAACAGAGTCCAAATTAACGAGCAAGGGTCAACAGTAATGCAGTATCAATATTTGAAATCCAAAGCCAGGTCAAAACTATATCACAATCGCATTGCACTGACAGTTTATACTTTTCGAAGCAACGTCAATTCGAAACTGCTTTGTTTTGCATTGAGCATTGACGCGAGTTTGCCGGAGGTAGTAGTTGTGCTAGCCAGCGATCCTATGTGACGATCGTATTAGATTCCATTTTTAAAAATTTTCAATTTAGAAAACCAAATGCCGAGTTGTGGTATATATCATATAAAAATAAAAATTTTACCTTTTGTATGAAACAGCTGATATTTTTTTGCGATTTCAGAGGTTTGTCCACATAGTGAAAATTGTTCATATTCACAAGTACATTCACCCCTTAAATGGTGCAAACTGATTTTTCTACACTTGTATACATTTTAGAAATCAATTTAATAAATAAATTTTGAGTCCTAAACCTAAAACTACATTCGATAAAATTTATGAATCTCTGCACATCACTATCGTCAATAAAGTAATACAATTATTTCCTTCAAAGTCGTTATCAATTAATACGGAACTTCATGAGCGGACAAACGTCAAACCGGCCATCATAGCGTGTCGCTAGTGTAATTCCCAAACATAGCCCGGGCCTTTCTAGGATTATTGAAATGTAGTGTTAGTATATTTTTGTGTTTGTATGTTTGTTTTTTTTTTTTAAGTTTGTCTGCGAATGTTTCGGAAACTATGTTTGGATTGCATTTTGATTGATTAATTAATCTTGAATTAGGTACCTATAGTTCAACTTTAAAATAGTGCAAGTTTCAACAAAATCGGTTTAGTTTAGTTCGGATTGATTAAGCACGTATTAAATTTGAAGTCAGCAATTTTTTTAAATCACTTTTTGAAGTAGGTACTGAATTTATCTTTGTTTTATTCTATTTTTTATCGCAGATTAAAATGGAGCCTTCTGCTAAAAAACGGCGCGGGGAATGGACAGAAACACAGTTGAAATCCGCCCTTCAAGCAGTAAAAAGCTGCCATATGTCACAGCGAAAAGCTGCTGAAACATATGGCATACCAAGGCGAACATTAAGAAACCACATAGAATCTGGTTCCATGGAGAAGATAACTGGTCGTGTCCCTATTCTTAATAAATCACAAGAAAAGGATTTATGCAAAAGGATAATTAGACTGTCTCAGATAGGAATGCCATTAACTCCCAAAATTGTTCGGAAGCAGGCTTACGAATTTTGTAAAGCGAATAATGTACCGAATCTTTTTAGTGATAAAAAGAATATTGCTGGGAAAAAATGGCTCACAAATTTTGTGAAACGCAATCCAGAAATATCGCTTCGAAGGGCTCAATTGTTAAATCCCGCCAGAGCACAAAAACTCAACAAGCCAATAGTTTCAAAACATTTTGAAGCCCTAAAAGACATTTACGATGAGTTAAATATTTCCACCCACCCGGAACGCCTTTATAACATGGACGAAAAGGGATGTCGTCTAACACTACACCACCAACAGAAGGTTTTTGCAGCAAAAGGGACCAAGAGAGTGCACTTTGTCAGTCAAGAACATGCAGAAAATGTCACAGTCGCTATGTGTGTAAGTGCAACGGGCAACACCGTGCCACCTATGATTCTATTTAAGGGCAAAAGATTGAGACCAGAATTTTGTGACAATTTACCACCTGGTAGTTTAGTCAAAATGGCTCCAAAAGGCAGTATGACGACCGAACTTTTTGTTGATTTCATACACCACTTAGGGCAGAATAAATCTCCAGGAAAATGCCTACTAATTTTTGATGGGGCCTCCTCACACTTAGACGCAAGAATCGTTGACGCTGCTGATGCCCATGATATTGTACTCTATTGCTTGCCTTCAAATACGACTCATGAGCTTCAACCGCTAGATAAAACGGTTAATAAGTCGTACGAACATTTTTGGGACGAGGAGGTTTTGTTGTATGCATATCAGCATCCAGAACGTAAACTGACTAAAGCTCGTTTTACGAAAATTTTTACAAAAGTTTGGTCTAAGTGCATGACCAAGGACAATATAATCAGTGGGTTTAGAGCTACTGGCCTCTTCCCTTACGATCCCAGCGCAATTCCTGAAGAAGCGTATGCACCATCAGTACTTACACTAATGCCCGATCCACAGGTGGCAAGTTCCTCAAGAATGCCTGATTCAGTTTCTAATTCATCACCTTCAAGAGATTCTATTCCCAGAAGTCCTGTTATGTACCCAACATGCGACAATCATTTTGATGAAAATTTTTCAAATCAGGAAGAAGAAGACAGGAATTTATCACCATTAATTTTAATTCACGATGATGTATCCCCAAATCATGCAAATTACGTCGAAATCGTTGAATTTTATCCGCAATCTCCAACTTTTGTCAAAAAATTAGTTGATTATAGCTCCTCTTTTGAAGATTATAACGTGGACAACTTGGAGGATCAAGATCCGATTCAAAAGCTACCTGTTTTGGAGAAATATAATAGAAGTACAGAGTTTTGTTCACCTGTTCCTACTACCTCTGGCTTAAATAAGCAGCCTTTAATACCACGTTTAGGTTCAAGTACGTCTGATTTATCTGAAAATGAGGATTTTGATGAAGGCCTTCAAAAAATGAAAAATTCTACAAAGTGTTTTAATATTTATACTTCATCTTCTAAATCAGACGAAGAAAATTTAAATCCGAACCTCAGAAAACTTCCATCGCTCTCTGAGCCCAATAAAGTTCAACTTGATGATCCGGAAGATAATTTTCCTTTATCAGAACTGAAAAAACATGCTGAGAAATCACCATTCCACAAACAAATCCCCACTCCTAACTTCGCTACCATTAAATACAAACCAAGAAGAAAAGCGGTGAATTATATAGGCCAGAAAATAACTAAAGATTTGTTTGATACTGCTAAAGAAAAACCGGCGAAGAACACTAAAAGAACAAACAAAAAAACTAAACCAAGCAGACGACCAAGTGACGATACAACTAAAAATTTGCAACCTACAAGAAACCAGAGACAGAAAGGAAAACAACCGAGTGAATCTAATAAAGGTAAAAAAGAACTAAACAAGAAAAAAGGTAATGAACTTAAAAAAGTACCCAGAGAAAGACGACTGAATGAAGATATTAATAAGAAGGTGACAAAAGCAAGTAAGAAGGAATCTAAAACACTCGAAAAACATGGTTGGTATTGTCATGGATGCAAGGTGGATAGACTTGATGATATGCGTCAATGCCAAAAATGTCAAAAATGGTATCATGAAGTCTGTGTGGGTTTAACCAAAGACGATGAGGAGCAATTCATATGTCCAGAGTGCAATTAAAGTTCTGATTAAGCTATTAAGTAAATTCACTTTTGAGATTCTTTTCAGATATTTTTTTGTTAGGAGTGTACACACTAAATTAAAGACAGTAGCGTCTAATTTGTTTTAATTATTTAAGTATATTTTGATTGATCTCAAAGTTAATTTTCAGTATTCCTTAGATAGCCCACCTATGAATCACTTAAAAAAAAAATTGGAAAAAGAACTGATTTATTTTTATTTTTGATAAGTTACTTTCAAAGTTGATCTCAGAGTTAAATTTTATTTTATTTAGTAGTTTGTTTTAATTTTATAGTTGATTTTTATTTTGATAGATATAAGATAGCCCACATTTGAATTTTTGGTTGATTTTTTACCTTTTATGAATAATGTTATGAGAAGGATGTGACTTTATTTTGATGTTTTATGTTAAAAGTGTTTAAGTGTTTATAATGCATATATTTTCATTAATATTTTTCGGGCCATCTTAAGCGACCAGCTTCCCAAGATAGCCCAATACCAAGTTTCTAAAAAGTGCTTACATTTGTGTTAAAATGCCAAAAGCTGTACTATTTTTTTAGATATCTTGTTTCTCAAATAAATATATTACAAGTTCCATTATATTTTTTCATTACTTTACTTATCTGCAAAATTTTACGAGGTTTTGAAATTAAGTGGGCCTTCATTGGCGCCTGTACCTTATTCAATTTAAATTCATGAAAATTCAAACCTTATTATCTCCATACTAACTATGTTGAGCTTAGGCCACTTTTGCGCTGACGGCCTCTTAAACTCCTAAATTCAAAAAATTCAAAATTATTTATTTCACGTAGGCCAACAGCCGCTTTTATAATTATAACCGTCACGATATTACCTTGGACGTCCACGGCACAACGGCAAGACAGGGGCGTCAAATGTATGGAAATATATGAAGATGTTTTTAAATTTCCATCGACGGTAACGTTATGCCGTGCACGTCCACGGCACATCCTGTCTTGCCGTGACGATATAATCGGCGTCCGGTTTCCCTGTAATATCGTCACGGTATTTTGGCGATGTAGTGCGTTGCTACAAGGATTAATGTTTGTGAGTGAGAGTCTACGTGCCCGCGCTCCCCCACCTCCCGCCCCCCTACAGTGGCGCGTTCCGACTCGTTTGAGTTATGTACTATTTTTTTTATAATTTATTGTTTTTAATATTTGTTAAAAATGGCATTCAAATATGATGTTATTACCCTTTGAGTATCAAGTTGTTACTCTAATCGAACTAATAGAGAGGAAACCTTGTTTGTGGGACAAATAATAATTTTATATTAAAAAATGTTAATTCTAAATATTTCACTTTTAGCATCGGATGCTGCCAAAACCTTCTTGTAATTTATCTTTTACGTCATAAATATATTAAATCTACGTACTTAGTCGAAGTTGGTTATTGGCCATGTCATTCACACTCTTCCGAATATACTACGCATATGACGTTAAGGGTGGAACCACATTTGTGAGGATCGATTCGGATTTTGCCTATACAAAACTGTCATTTTCCATACATTCGTGTACGCATCGAAAAGCCGATTTGATCCGTACACGTTTCTATGGAATTTGACAGTTTTGTATGGGCGAAATCCGAAACGATCCTCACAAATGTGGTTCCACCCTAAACGTCCACGGCACGGCATGAAAATTATAAAAGCGACTTTAACGTGGACGTTGACGTCCACGGAAAATCGTGGACGTCGACGACCACGATAACGTGACGTGAGAATTATAAAAGCGCCTAACCTGTGGCTCTTATGAAAATTGACACGTCATGACTCTACCACCGGTTCGGAAAGCGGATTTGCTGAGAAGAGCCGGCAAGAAACTCAGCAGTTGCTCTTTTCAAAATAATCATTTTATAATATTATTATGAAGCTATCACATCGTAATAAGTTTTTTATACTATCTTGTGGGCAACGCGATGCCAAGCCGATTTAACCCATGCAACTTTGTTAGAATAAAATATAATATTTCCACAATGAGGGGAAGTTCCAACAAAAACAAACGTACTACAATTCAATTCATGTTAAGACGGGCAGACAGAAAGTAGCCCCATTCCCGCCGGCGGAACCCGTTCACGAGCATGACGCATAATCCAGCCGTTTGCTTCGCTCGACCTTGAGGGAACGTAACAACCCGCACCACACTACACCACCACAGAAATGTTTAAAGAGAGGGTGACATACTTAGGCTACCCATGCTAAGGCATCGAATTGAATACTAAATACCTAATATTCAAATAAGTACTCATTTTAAGATCCCATGCAACTTTGTCATTAAAATAGTCATTAACTTTGTAATAACCGCGACTCATACCTAAGTGAGATTTTACGCATTGTTTAAAGTGCAGTGGCAAATCTAGCAATTCCTTCGGAATCTTATTTTCAACCCCACAAAGGATTTTTTCACTTTGCGCAGGCGACATTGTGGTGTTTCTAGTTTATGACGATTTCTAATAAGTCGGTTGTGTGTATCGCCTCTTTGTTTAAGCAGATGAATATTTTGTCTCACAGCACAGCACACAGCTACCGTAAGTATACCAATCTCTTTAAACTTTTCACGAAGAGATACTTCATACTCGCGAACCGAGTTTATAGATGGATCGAATGGCTCTTTTCTGCAATATAAAAATAGTTTCAATATTTGCTGCTCCGCCCCACAATAAGATTCCATATTACATTACACTATGGAAGTAGGCGAAGTACTAAGTAGACAAGTCACAAGTCTCCTAAAATAAGATGCTCAATTGACTGAATAAATTAAACTCCTAAAATAAGATGCTCAATTGACTGAATAAATTAAACTCATAAAATAGGATGCTCAATTGAATTGTTACAGGGCATGTGGCATCTTGCCATCCAATCGTAAACGATGGCGGCAAAATAATCAATGTCTTTTTCGTTACTCCTTTTAGAGCTTTATTTTTAAAGCAAATAATAATCACATTATTTGTAAAATTATTATTATCATATTTATAAGCAACATAAAACATTTTAAAATTATTGACATAGAATTGAGTACTGAAAATGTAGTGAAAGTGGGCGTGGCCTGTGTCTGGTTGGGTATCATTGGTAGGGGGAGTGGGGGTGCTAGTAGGGATAGTGGAAGGGTGGGTGCGGCTTTGTGATTCGCTGCGCGTAGTTCGCGCGCCAGTCGACGTTTTGATGCCGAGCAGGAAACAGGTCTTCAGAGTTAATAAAGTTCAGCAAGTTTGAAAGTTTTCAGCTCCCATGCCGCGTTTACATCGGGTGAGTTTTTTTAATATTCCAGTTTTGTACGCTGTGCGTTTGAAATTTATACAGCCGCATTTAAATTTGTATATTGTATAATTTTGCTGCAATAATTTAAAAAACTGATTCAAATGAAGGTAATATGTATAAATTTTACCGCGCGATAGTAATCTAAAGTAGTTTTTCTATCTTTACGGTATAAGTCCCTAGACACCATGTAAGTCTTTTTCCAATGCCTCATTCTATTCTAATAATTTTTTTGCTTGCTTGCTTGGGAACTTGGCTTTATTGTTTGGTTGGGAAGGTGAGCGGTGCAAAGCTTGTTACTGCTTGTTTGACCGCACAGATTTTTCCTGTTGGCGGATTAAAGCAAAATAATTTTAACCTTTTCTTGCTAATCTAAATTATTGTTTATATATTTTTTTATAGTGTAAACTTTATTTCCGTAGTAATATTATTTCTGTCCTCTTGGACAAATCTAGATAGTTTAATTGGATGCTCAAATTCTTATTGTACCCTAAAAAAAATTGATTTTACCTTCTTCTTTAGTGGGTTTACTCTGAATTTCATACTATCCTCTGTTTATTTTGTTTTCGATTGTTACGCAGGAATCGAGTCGTGGCGGCGGTTCGCAAATGAGCCACCGCTCCCTGGCGGAGATCTTGAATTTTGACCCCTCTGAATTCACCGATAACGCTGCAGCGCATAAAGAAAATCACGCTAACGTGAGTGCTTTGTATTTTTGCATGCTGATTTCATTTACATACTGGAGGACAGGTTTTTACGTAGTTCAGAAAGTCTTAAGAAGTCCGTGCCAACATTTTATATAAATGTGGGTAGTTTATTTCTTAAGAGGCTAGTTTAAAAACATTTTTTAGTTTAGACGCGGGTAGTTGATGAGTCAACTAGTTTTAGTTTTTTAAGTTTTAATACATTTTTGTATGCAGGTATAGTTCTTACCTACTTATAATTAATTCAGAAGTCTTGTAGTTTTGCCGATTCTAATTAGTTTTTCTTTATCTTTTCGATAAGTAGATCGAACACACTTTCGCATTTATAATATTAGTAAAGATAAAAGATTTTACTGGAAATTCTACAAATTGAGTTGCCAAACATTCATTCGGAGGCAAATATCTTTAATAATTATTGTGGTCAGATTTCTTGGATATTAGGCCGTTTTGCTGTAGTTTCTTGTAATTATTGTGTAGTTCCTAATAATGATACGGAGTGACTATTTGTGCGGGTACTGGACAAATAAATTATATTTATTCGTACAGTTATTCAATTTTTTTGAAGGCATTGTGTTCGTTATTTTCGCGGTACAATATTTTGCAGTTCGAGTCGTCATGGCCGCCAGAGGGCATCTCGCAGCCTCCACAAGAGAACCTCGAGTTGTCTCGACGCGCACGTTTCAGTGAGTAGCTTTGCTTCTCGTTTCCGTAGTACGAGTTTAATATCAACGTCAATGCGTTTCGAGCATCGAATCGATAACGTCGGTTAAATGACTAACTTCTGTGTCTCTTATTAATTATTAATATAATTTATAAAAATACGCGAAGCGGTCCAGTTGGTATCAGCAAGGGGTGTGTAGCGTTCATACAGCAAGTTGTGGGTAGATACAAATCAGAGAGGCGCATAAATACAAGACACCACTGCATGCGGGAGTCAGTTGTGTACCGACCGCCGACAGAGCGGCACGTGAGTGTCAATAGTGTTTGTGTGTTATATACATGTAGAATCAACGAGTATTCTACAGGGTGTTATAAGTTTGACACGTGTACATGTATTTATGTATCTGTGTATGTCTGTCTGTTCCCCTTCCCTCGGGTCTAACAAGCTTTCGCTAGCGATTGATTTGAAAGGTGTATAATTACTTCGGATTATTTCCAAGGCACGGTAACCTTGAGCTGATGCTGCAGTATCAAGTAGTCTGTGGGAAACCCAACTCCTCGGCAGCTTACAGCAGATATCTATAGTGTGTTTAGGCTCATTAGAATGGTCTTATTGAGTAGACGTGTTAGATAGATGATTATTGAGGATCGAGGAGGAGGATCTGATGATAGAGCAGAAAACTGTAACAGGATGTTGGGTATAGGTGTTAATTTTCAATTTACACTTGTTTAAAAGAAATAATGCAATGAAGGGGATGTATTAGAACTTACCTGTGATGGAGGCTCAGATACAGAGTGAAGTTTATCCGGCAGGTGGCGCGGCGGACTGGCGACGTGCGTGGATGCTGTTGTTGTGTGGCGTGCTGCCGGCGCGCGCGCTGGACGTCTTGTCTTGTCTTGTCTTGTGTCTTGGGTGATGGTGCATGTGAGTGGTGGTGGCATTGCTTGCTTGGGAACTTGGCTTGTTTGTTGTATGTTTGACAATACAGATTTTTTTCTGTTGGAGGAGTATAGCAAAATAATTTTGTTTGTTGTTTTTTGTTCTCGTTTGTCGCGGTCTGGGCGGCGACGAGGCGCACGGGCGCTACTGGCAGCAGCCCGGCAGCCCCCAGGCGGCGCACAGCCCGCGTGCGCTGGTGCCTACCGCCTGCTTCCCGCCCCAGGAGAACCCTGCCGCCTACGCCAGCTACAGGTGAGTGCAGCCATCCAGAACTTTCGCGGTCACGATGGTTATTTTCATCATACCTTTTCGAAAAACTAAAATTGGCTTGAGATGTAAATTTGTAGGAAAGATTTTTAAGTTACTTTTAGAGTTGTATTCATCAAACTTGGTATTTTGGCTTTCTATTGAAATTAAAGAAGTACGCGTTCGACAGTTTTTTAATGTTCAACTCCCAATGGAGTTAAATAGAGGGTGAGTGTTTGTTATTAAGTCTGTCGTTTTTCAACTTAGTAACCATGCAACATGGTATATTGGCTTTTTACAGAAATACGAATCGCGTTAAGTTGGATTTTGATTCATCATCATCATCATCATCATCATTAGCAACCCATCAACGGCTCACTACTGAGCACAGGCCTCCTCTCAGAGAAGGGTTATAGGCCATAGTCCACCACGCTGGCCCAGTGCGAATTGGTGGACTTCAGACACCTTCGAGAACATTATGGAGAACTCTCAGATGTGCAGGTTTCCTCACGATGTTTACCTTCACCGTTGAAGCAAGTGATAGTTAATTGCTTAAACGCACTTGACCCCGAAAAGTCAGAGGTGCGTACCCGGGATCGAACCTGCGATCCCCCGAATAGGAGACTACAGTCCTTACCACTAGGCTATCACTGCTTAGGATTTTGATTATTACCAATAAAAATCGGACTTAACGTGAGCGAAGCCGCGGGCAAAAGCTAGTTTGATAATAAGAAATAAAGAAAATTTCGAAAAATTACACTATTTTATTTTTATGTTGCAGGCCGACGGCAAGAAAAAATCTAGGTGAAAGGAAAACGAGCGACAGCGCGTGATTTCAGCGACCAAGCTTGGCTCGGCTCGGCTCTAAGATAAGTAATTAGTGATAAGCGATAAGATAAATTATACGATAAGTACTTAATTAGAAATAAAGCTTTGGATAATTAATCTAATCTATTGTTTTCATGTTGAGGTCGACGGAATTTTTGTATTGTGTTGCATGGTATTGTAGTTGTATTGTGTTGCATGGCCTTGTAGTTGTCTTGTTTTGCATTGATTACAAGCATGTTTTGCCATAAGTACGAGTGGCGGATGCCTTGAAAAGAAAATTTAGAAAAATCTTAACTATTGTTTTTGTTGCAGGTCGACGTTGATTGCGCCGCTGGTTGTGTCGCTGGCCATCGGCTCCGTCGACCTGCAACAAAAATAATAGTTAAGATTTTTCAAAATTTTCTTTTCAAGGCATCCGCCACCCGTACTTATGGCAAAGCATTCTTGTAATCAATGTAAAATGTATACAACTACAAGGCCATGCAACACAATACAACTACAATACCATGCAACACAATACAACTACAATACCATGCAACATTACAAAAAATTCCGTCGACCTGCAACATAAAAACAATACATTACATTTTTTAATTTTTTTTATTTCTTATTATCAAAAAAATGTTCAAAATCGAAAAACTTTACTCTGAAGGATGACTTAAATCAAGTGAGTTGGAAACGTTATGTATCTAGTGTCAAACGCTTTACTAATCTCTATTAAGTGGCTCCATATGTCTAGTTGCTAATTAAATTTACTAGAATTTAACCAGACTAAATTAATCTTAATCAATCTTGACCATAAATTACGTATATTTCACCTGCGGCGCCTTCATTGCCCGGCGCCTTCCTCAATCGGCGCCTTCCTCACTCGGTGCCATCATCGCCTGACGCCGTCCTCCCAGCAGCTTCCGCGTCCTTCGGGGTGTCGCTGGCCATCGGCTCCGTCGACCTGCAACAAAAACAATAGTTAAGATTTTTCAAAATTTTCTTTTCAAGGCATCCGCCACCCGTACTTATGGCAAAGCATGCTTGTAATCAATGCAAAATAATACAACTACAAGGCCATGCAACACAATACAACTACAATACCATGCAACAATACAAAAATTCCGTCGACCTGCAACATAAAAACAATACATTACATTTTTTATTTTTTTTTTATTTCTTATCAAAACAAATGTTCAAAATCGACAAAAATTACTCTGAAGGACGACTTAAATCAAGTGAGTTGGAAATGTAATGTATCAAGTGTCAAACGTTTTACTTATCACTAATAAGTTGCTCCATATGTCTAGTTGCTAATTATATTTACTAGAATTTAATCAGAGTAAATTAATCTTAATCTTGACCATAAATTTTCACCTACGGCGCCTTCATTTGATTGTTTGGTTGATGGCGCCGAGTGAGGAAGGCGCCGGGCAATGAAGGCGCCGCAGGTGAAATATACGTAATTTATGGTCAAGATTGATTAAGATTGATTTACTCTGGTTAAATTCTAGTAAATTTAATTAGCAACTAGACATATGGAGCCACTTATTAGTGGTAAGTAAAACGTTTGACACTTGATACATTACATTTCCAACTCACTTGATGTAAGTCATCCTTCAGAGCAATTTTTGTCGATTTTGAACATTTTTTTGATAATAAGAAATAAAAAAAAATTAAAAAAATGTAATGTATTGTTTTTATGTTGCAGGTCGACGGAATTTTTGTAATGTTGCATGGTATTGTAATTGTATTGTGTTGCATGGCCTTGTAGTTGTATTAATTTGCATTGATTACAAGCATGCTTTGCCATAAGTACGGGTGGCGGATGCCTTGAAAAGAAAATTTTGAAAAATCTTAACTATTGTTTTTGTTGCAGGTCGTCGGAGCCGATGGCCAGCGACACCCCGAAGGACGAGGAAGCTGCTGGGAGGACGGCGTCAGGCGATGATGGTGCCGAGTGAGGAAGGCGCCGGGCAATGAAGGCGCCGCAGGTGAAATATACGTAATATATGGTCAAGATTGATTAAGATTAATTTACTCTGGTTAAATTCTAGTAAATTTTATTAGCAACTAGACATATGGAGCCACTTATTAGTGATAAGTAAAACGTTTGACACTTGATACATTACATTTCCAACTCACTTGATTTAAGTCATCTTTCAGAGTAATTTTTGTCGATTTTGAATATTTTTTTGATAATAAGAATTAAAAATAAATAAAAAAATGTAATGTTTTTATGTTGCTGGTCGACGGAATTTTTGTGATGTTGCATGGTATTGTAGTTGTATTGTGTTGCATGGCCTTGTAGTTGTATTAACTTGCATTGATTACAAGAATGCTTTGCCATAAGTACGGGTGGCGGATGCCTTGAAAAGAAAATTGTGAAAAATCGTAATTTTTGTCGATTTTGAACATTTTTTTGATAAGAAATAAAAAAAATTAAAAAATGTAATGTTTTTATGTTGCAGGTCGACGGAATTTTTGTAATGTTGCATGGTATTGTAGTTGTATTGTGTTGCATGGCCTTGTAGTTGTATTATTTTGCATTGATTACAAGCATGCTTTGCCATAAGTACGGGTGGCGTAGGCGGATGCCTTGAAAAATTTTGAAAAATCTTGGCTATTGTTTTTGTTGCAGGTCGACGGAGCCGATGGCCAGCGACACCCCGAAGGACGAGGAAGCTGCTGGGAGGACGGCGTCAGGCGATGATGGTGCCGAGTGAGGAAGGCGCCAGGCAATGAAGGCGCCGCAGGTGAAATATACGTAATTTATGGTCAAGATAAGATTAATTTACTCTGGTTAAATTCTAGTAAATTTAATTAGCAACTAGACATATGGAGCCACTTATTAGTGATAAGTAAAACGTTTGACACTTGATACATTAAATTTCCAACTCGCTTGATTTAAGTCATCCTTCAGAGTAATTTTTGTCGATTTTGAACATTTTTTTGATAAGAAATAAAAAAAATTAAAAAAATGTATTGTTTTCATGTTGCAGGTCGACGGAATTTTTGTAATGTTTCATGGTATTGTAGTTGTATTGTGTTGCATGGCCTTGTAGTTGTATTAATTTGCATTGATTACAAGCATGCTTTGCCATAAGTACGGGTGGCGGATGCCTTGAAAAGAAAATTTTGAAAAATCTTAACTATTGTTTTTGTTGCAGGTCGTCGGAGCCGATGGCCAGCGACACCCCGAAGGACGAGGCAGCTGCTGGGAGGACGGCGTCAGGCGATGATGGTGCCGAGTGAGGAAGGCGCCGGGCAATGATGGCGCCGCAGGTGAAATATACGTAATTTATGGTCAAGATTGATTAAGATTAATTTACTCTGTATAATTTCTAGTAAATTTAATTAGGAACTAGACATATGGAGCCACTTATTAGTGATAAGTAAAACGTTTGACACTTGATACATTACATTTCCAACTCACTTGATTTAAGTCGTCCTTCAGAGTAATTTTTTTGTCGATTTTGAACATTTTTTTGATAATAAGAAATAAAAAAAAATTAAAAATGTAATGTATTGTTTTTATGTTGCAGTTCGACGGAATTTTTGTAATGTTGCATGGTATTGTACTTGTATTGTGTTGCATGGCCTTGTAGTTGTATTAATTTGTATTTATTAGAAGCATGCTTTGCCATAAGTACGGGTGGCGGATGCCTTGAAAAGAAAATTTTGAAAAATCTTAACTATTGGTTTTTGTTGCAGGTCGTCGGAGCCGATGTCCAGCGACACCCCGAAGGACGAGGCAGCTGCTGGGAGGACGGCGTCAGGCGATGATGGTGCCGAGTGAGGAAGGCGCCGGGCAATGATGGCGCCGCAGGTGAAATATACGTAATTTATGGTCAAGATTGATTAAGATTAATATACTCTGGTTAAATTCTAGTAAATTTAATTAGCAACTAGACATATGGAGCCACTTATTAGTGATAAGTAAAACGTTTGACACTTGATACATTAAATTTCCAACTCGCTTGATTTAAGTCATCCTTCAGAGTAATTTTTGTCGATTTTGAACATTTTTTTGATAAGAAATAAAAAAAATTAAAAAAATGTATTGTTTTCATGTTGCAGGTCGACGGAATTTTTGTAATGTTTCATGGTATTGTAGTTGTATTGTGTTGCATGGCCTTGTAGTTGTATTATTTTGCATTGATTACAAGCATGCTTTGCCATAAGTACGGGTGGCGGATGCCTTGAAAAGAAAATTTTGAAAAATCTTAACTATTGTTTTTGTTGCAGGTCGTCGGAGCCGATGGCCAGCGACACCCCGAAGGACGAGGAAGCTGCTGGGAGGACGGCGTCAGGCGATGATGGTGCCGAGTGAGGAAGGCGCCGGGCAATGAAGGCGCCGCAGGTGAAATATACCTACGTAATTTATGGTCAATATTGATTAAGATTAATTTACTCTGGTTATATTCTAGTAAATTTTATTAGCAACTAGACATATGGAGCCACTTAATAGTGATTAGTAAAGCGTTTGACTCTAGATACATAACGTTTCCAACTCACTTGATTTAAGTCATCCTTCAGAGTAAAGTTTGTCGATTTTGAACATTTTTTTGATAATAAGAAATAAAAAAAAATTAAAAAATGTAATGTATTGTTTTTATGTTGCAGGTCGACGGAATTTTTGTAATGTTGCATGGTATTGTACTTGTATTGTGTTGCATGGCCTTGTAGTTGTATTAATTTGCATTGATTACAAGCATGCTTGCCATGCTATGCATGGTCGCTAACTAAGGGCCTCATAAGTAGGCTCAGGACCGCTCAGCGGGCGATGGAGAGAGCTATGCTCGGAGTGTCCCTGCGGGATCGAATCAGAAATGAGGAGATCCGTAGGAGAACCAGAGTCACCGACATAGCTAAGCGAGTCGCGATACTGAAGTGGAAATGGGCGGGGCACATAGTTCGAAGAGCTGATGGTCGTTGGGGTCCCAAGGTGCTGGAGTGGCGACCCCGCACCGGGAAGCACAGTGTTGGCAGACCCCCCACCAGGTGGACCGACGACATCAAACGAGTCGCAGGGAGCCGCTGGATTCAGGCGGCGCAAGACCGAGGCCTGTGGAAGTCTATGCAAGAGACCTTTGTCCAGCAGTGGACGTCTATCGGTTGATAAAGAAGAAAGAAGAAGAAGACAAGCATGCTTTGCCATAAGTACGGGTGGCGGATGCCTTGAAAAGAAAATTTTGAATAATCTTAACTATTGTTTTTTGTTGAAGGTCGATGGAGCCGATGGCCAGCGACACTCCGAAGGACGAGGAAGCTGCTGGGAGGACGGCGTCGGGCGATGATGGCACCGAGTGAGGAAGGCGCCGGGCAATGAAGGCGCCGCAGGTGAAATATACGTAATTTATGGTCAAGATTGATTAAGATTGATTTACTCTGGTTAAATTCTAGTAAATTTAATTAGCAACTAGACATATGGAGCCACTTATTAGTGGTAAGTAAAACGTTTGACACTTGATACATTACATTTCCAACTCACTTGATGTAAGTCATCCTTCAGAGCAATTTTTGTCGATTTTAAACATTTTTTTGATAATAAGAAATAAAAAAAAATTAAAAAAATGTAATGTATTGTTTTTATGTTGCAGGTCGACGGAATTTTTGTAATGTTGCATGGTATTGTAATTGTATTGTGTTGCATGGCCTTGTAGTTTTATTAATTTGCATTGATTACAAGCATGCTTTGCCATAAGTACGGGTGGCGGATGCCTTGAAAAGAAAATTTTGAATAATCTTAACTATCGGTTTTTGTTGAAGGTCGATGGAGCCGATGGCCAGCGACACTCCGAAGGACGAGAAAGCTGCTGGGAGGACGGCGTCGGGCGATGATGGCGCCGAGTGAGGAAGGCGCCGGGCAATGAAGGCGCCGCAGGTGAAATATACGTAATTTATGGTCAAGATTGATTAAGATTGATTTACTCTGGTTAAATTCTAGTAAATTTAATTAGCAACTAGACATATGGAGCCACTTATTAGTGATAAGTAAAACGTTTGACACTTGATACATTACATTTCCAACTCACTTGATTTAAGTCATCCTTCAGAGTAATTTTTGTCGATTTTGAACATTTTTTTGATAAAAATTAAAAATAATTAAAAAAATGTAATGTATTGTTTTTATGTTGCAGGTCGACTGAATTTTTGTAATTTTGCATGTTATTGTAGTTGTATTGTGTTGCATGGCCTTGTAGTTGTATCAATTTGCATTGATTACAAGCATGCTTTGCCATAAATACGGGTGGCGGATGCCTTGAAAAGAAAATTTTGAAAAATCTTAACTATTGTTTTTGTTGCAGGTCGTCGGAGCCGATGGCCAGCGACACCCCGAAGAACGAGGAAGCTGCTGGGAGGATGGCGTCAGGCGATGATGGTGCCGAGTGAGGAAGGCGCCGGGCAATGAAGGCGCCGCAGGTGAAATATACGTAATTTATGGTCAAGATTGATTAAGATTAATATACTCTGGTTAAATTCTACTAAATTAAATTAGCAACTAGACATAATAGTGATTAGTAAAGCGTTTGACACTTGATACATTACATTTCCAACTCGCTTGATTTAAGTCATCCTTCAGAGTAATTTTTGTCTATTTTGAACATTTTTTTGATAAAAAGAAATAAAAAAAATTAAAAAAATGTAATGTATTGTTTTTACGTTGCAGGTCGACGGAATTTTTGTAATGTTGCATGGTATTGTAGTTGTATTGTGTTGCATGGCCTTGTAGTTGTATTATTTTGCATTGATTACAAGCATGCTTTGCCATAAGTACGGGTGGCGGATGCCTTGAAAAGAAAATTTTGAAAAATCTTAACTATTGATTTTGTTGCAGGTCGTCGGAGCCGATGGCCAGCGACACCCCGAAGGACGAGGAAGCTGCTGGGAGGACGGCGTCAAGCGATGATGGTGCCGAGTGAGGAAAGCGCCGGGCAATGAAGGCGCCGCAGGTGAAATATACGTAATTTATGGTCAAGATTGATTAAGATTAATTTACTCTGGTTAAATTCTAGTAAATTTAATTAGCAACTAGACATATGGAGCCACTTAATAGTGATTAGTAAATCGTTTGACACTAGATACATAACATTTCCAACTCACTTGATTTAAGTCATCCTTCAGAGTAAAGTTTGTCGATTTTGAACATTTTTTTGATAATAAGAAATAAAAAAAAAATAAAAAAATGTAATGTATTGTTTTTATGTTGCAGGTCGACGGAATTTTTGTAATGTTGCATGGTATTGAATAGAATAGAATAGAATAGAAATATTTTTTATTCAAATAAACTTTTACAAGTGCTTTTGAATAGTCAATGAATCTACCACTGGTTCGGAATGCCTTTCCTGCCGAGAAGAAACAGCAAGAAACTCGGCGGTTGCTCTTTTCAAAACAGATTTACAATACAGTAAATACTATGCTATATATGCAGTGTTTCCACACTGGGGAAAGTTCCAAAAATGCATACAGACTAACTTCTATCTTAAGATGGGCAGACATAAAGTAGCCCCATTCCCGCCGGTGGCACCCGTTCACGAGCATGACGCATGACCCAGCCATTGCTTCGCTCAACCATATTTGAGGGAACGTAACGACCCGCATCACACGACACCACCACAGAAATGTTTAAAGAGTGCGTGACATACTTATGCTACCCATGTCAAGGCATCAAACTGAAAACTAATATTCAAATGCTAATTTTAAGACATCACTTAGACACAAATAAAGTAGAAACACTGAATAGCACAGGATAATTTTGTTACATAGGTTGATTATTACTGTCTCATGAATCGCTGGAGCGAGTTATATCCACGCTTTTTTGTCATTAATATAGTCTTCAATTGTATAATATGCTTTTTCCATGAGAGAAGTTTTAATTGCTTTCTTAAACTTGTGTAAAGGCAAGTCTAAGATCGACTGTGGAATTTTATTATAGAACGTCACGCCCATTCCCACAAATGTCTTTCGGACCCTCTGGAGGCGCAGTCGAGGAATCACGAGCCTATTTGGATCTCTAACCTGCCTATCGTGTAAATCACCCTTTTTTTTGTAACTTAAAATATTTTGTCTGACAAATATTATGTTGTTATAAATATATTGTAAAGCTACTGTCAGAATGCCTATTTCCTTAAATTTTTCTCGAAGGGAATCCCGCGGTTTTAAATTGTAGATTGCGCGAATTGCCCTCTTCTGCAATACAAAAATTTTTCCAATGTCGGCTGCTTTACCCCATAGTAAGATTCCGTATGACATAATACTATGGAAATATGCAAAATAAACAATTTTTGCAGTTTCTATGTCAGTTAACTGTCGAATCTTCCTAACAGCGTAAGCAGCAGAGCTAAGCCTGCCAGCAAGTGTTGTTATATGGGTGCCCCACTGTAGCTTAGAATCCAGGGTTAATCCCAAGAACACTGTGGAGTCCTCAGTTTTCAAAGGTTCATTATTTATCTTTAGATTATTACTGACAGCTCTGGTGTTAGGCAATAAAAACTCAACACACTTGGTTTTTTTAGCATTTAAAAGTAAATTATTTGCCGTAAACCATTCAGAAACTTGAGATAATGCATTATTTACATCGTCAAAATTGTCTTTTTTCCTATCGACTTTGAAAATCAAAGACGTATCATCAGCAAATAATACAATATCGCAAGTATTTTGGACAAAATGTGGTAAATCATTTATGTAAATCAAAAACATGAATGGACCTAGAATAGAACTCTGGGGTACACCCATTACTGAGGCTGATCCGGATGATTTTACGTCATTGACACATACTCTCTGAACACGATCACTGAGATAAGACGCAATGAGACTAAGTGCAAAACCTTTAATACCATAGTGGCTCAGTTTAAGCAAAAGGGTCTCGTGATCAACGCAATCAAATGCTTTTGATAAATCACAGAAAATACCAATGGCATTCTGTGAGTTCTTCCATGCATCGAATATGTGTTGTAACAGCTTTGCGGCTGCATCGGTTGTTGATCGACCCTTAGTAAAACCATACTGCTCGGGGTGAAGAAGTCCATTTAAATTAAAGTGTAGAAGCAGTTGGTTGAGCATTATTTTTTCGAATATCTTGCTGAGGGTTGGCAAAATTGAAATTGGTCTGTAGTTATTCGGGTCACTTTTGTCTCCCGATTTAAAAAGAGGTATTAGTTTACTACATTTCATAAGGTCTGGAAAAGATCCAGAATCAACTGATTTATTAAAAATTAAGGCAAGATATGGCGCCATAATATCAATTATACTGTGGATTATTTTAACTGAAATTCCCCATAGATCTCCCGTTTTTTTATTTTGTAAAGCTTTAAATATTTTGATAATATCATATGGGGTAACGTGTTCAAACTTAAATAGTTTACTGCACTCAGAAACATTGCTCTTTAAAAGATTATAGGCTCCTGTTGGCGAGGAATTTAGAGAACTAAACTAGCGGCACGTTATGATGGCCGGTTTGACGTTTGTCCGCTCATGAAGTTCCGTATTAATTGATAACGACTTTGAAGGAAATAATTGTATTACTTTATTGACGATAGTGATGTGCAGAGATTCATAAATTTTATCGAATGTAGTTTTAGGTTTAGGACTCAAAATTTATTTATTAAATTGATTTCTAAAATGTATACAAGTGTAGAAAAATCAGCTTGCACCATTTAAGGGGTGAATGTACTTGTGAATATGAACAATTTTCACTATGTGGACAAACCTCTGAAATCGCAAAAAAATATCAGCTGTTTCATACAAAAGGTAAAATTTTTATTTTTATATGATATATACCACAACTCGGCATTTGGTTTTCTAAATTGAAAATTTTTAAAAATGGAATCTAATACGATCGTCACATAGGATCGCTGGCTAGCATAACTACTACCTCCGGCAAACTCGCGTCAATGCTCAATGCAAAACAAAGCAGTTTCGAATTGACGTTGCTTCGAAAAGTATAAACTGTCAGTGCAATGCGATTGTGATATAGTTTTGACCTGGCTTTGGATTTCAAATATTGATACTGCATTACTGTTGACCCTTGCTCGTTAATTTGGACTCTGTTCAAGCCCTTTGTTGTGGATTTCGTCGATATGACCGAACGTACGCAGAGAACTGTTCTAAATAGTCAGACACGTGAGTTCGTAATACGCCTTCGTAACTATTTCGATCGTGAAGCTCAAAATGGAGGGCCAATTTTACCTATAACGTCAGTGGTTGAACGCGTAGCTGATGCGCTTAATATTGGACAACGAACTGTTAGACGGATAACTAAAAAAAAATATGGCGAGACTGGCACAGAAGAAAATAAACTTCACACACCAAAAAAGAGAAAACGAGCAAAACCAGTCGTAGGCATCGATAGCTTTGATGCCGATGCTATCCGAAGACATGTTTACGGCTACTATTTACAGAAGGAGTATCCAACAAGAAAAAAGTTGGTGCATTCACTGAAGGAAGCTGGATTATTCTTCGGTGGGGAAAGTTCTTTAACGAAGATTTTGAAGACCATTGGATTTCGATACAAAAAATGTAACAAACGCAAAATATTGATGGAAAGATTTGATATAGCGATGGCAAGGTATACTTTTTTACGGCAAGTGAAAGAAATCAAAAATTGGCAAAATGTTGTGTTCTTGGATGAAACATGGCTTAATGCTAACCATACTGTAGGCCGTTCTTGGAACGATGACACAGCAGCATCTACTTCCAAAGTTCCTGTAGGAAAAGGATCGCGACTTATAATTTGTCACGCCGGAACCATCAACGGGTTTGTCGAAGGTTCTCTCATGGCTTTTGCGTCAAAAACCACTGGAGACTATCATGAAGACATGAATGGAGAAAAGTTTACTGAATGGTTTACCTCAATGTTGTGTAGCCTCCCTGAACCATCTATTATAATTATGGACAACGCCCCATACCACTCGATGCAAATTGACAAGCCACCTGCCCAATCCCAAAAGAAAGCTGATATCGTCGCATGGCTTCGTAAAAATGGCGTAGATGCAAACATGAATATGTTAAAAGCGGAATTAGTACGTCTTTTAAAAGAAAACAAACCAACCAAGATCCGATACGTCATTGACGAAATAGCATTAGAACATGGGCACAGAGTTATACGGTTACCGCCTTACCATTGTGAGTATAATGCGATTGAGTTGGTGTGGGCTCAAATTAAGGGATATGCTGCAAGACACAATACAGAACCCCCATTTACCACAAAAAAAATGCTAAAATTATTAGAAGAAGCTTGTGAACATGTGACTAAAGGAGACTGGGAAAAGGTTGTGAATAGAACTGTTAAATTAATAAGGGAAGATTATGAAAGAGATGTAAAAATAGATAATATTATAGAAAACGAACATATAATTATTAATGTAGGTGATGATAGCAGTGACGACAGTGAAAATAGTAGTATGGACGAATCTGATTAATTATGGCCTTTTGTGGCACCTTTTTTGGTATCTTTTGTATTCATATGTTTCTTGTGTGCATATAAAGTATGTATATTCATTTTCATTCAAATATTCAGTTCGTTCAAATAAATTAAATAAACATATACATTTTTGTTTTATTAAACCTATTTAATCAGGTACAAAAACAAAACTTAATTGTTTTTTGTTCGAGAATAAATTGACATTCCACATCACTATTGTAATGTGTCAAACCGGCCATCATAGCGTGCCGCTAGTTTAGTTGTGGTAACTGGAATATTTTTGAAAAAGTTCTCAAATGTATTTGCAATGTCTATGTCGGAGTCAATAATATGGTTATTAATTTTGAGCTCCAATTTATTATTGTACTTGTATTGTGTTGCATGGCCTTGTAGTTCTATTAATTTGCATTGATTACAAGCATGCTTTGCCATAAGTACGGGTGGCGGATGCCTTGAAAAGAAAATTTTGAATAATCTTAACTATTGGTTTTTGTTGCAGGTCGACGGAGCCGATGGCCAGCGACACTCCGAAGGACGAGAAAGCTGCTGGGAGGACGGCGTCGGGCGATGATGGCGCCGAGTGAGGAAGGCGCCGGGCAATGAAGGCGCCGCAGGTGAAATATACGTAATTTATGGTCAAGATTGATTAAGATTAATATACTCTGGTTAAATTCTAGTAAATTAAATTAGCAACTAGACATAATAGTGATTAGTAAAGCGTTTGACACTTGATACATTACATTTCCAACTCACTTGATTTAAGTCATCCTTCAGAGTAATTTTTGTCTATTTTGAACATTTTTTGATAATAAGAAATAAAAAAAATTAAAAAAATGTAATGTAATGTTTTTACGTTGCAGGTCGACGGAATTTTTGTAATGGTTCATGGTATTGTACTTGTATTGTGTTGCATGGCCTTGTAGTTGTATTAATTTGCATTTATTAGAAGCATGCTTTGCCATAAGTACGGGTGGCGGATGCCTTGAAAAGAAAATTTTGAAAAATCTTAACTATTGGTTTTTGTTGCAGGTCGTCGGAGCCGATGGCCAGCGACACCTCGAAGGACGAGGCAGCTGCTGGGAGGACGCCGTCAGGCGATGATGGTGCCGAGTGAGGAAGGCGCCGGGCAATGATGGCGCCGCAGGTGAAATATACGTAAGTTATGGTCAAGATTGATTAAGATTAATTTACTCTGGTTAAATTCTAGTAAATTTAATTAGCAACTAGACATATGGAGCCACTTAATAGTGATTAGTAAATCGTTTGACACTAGATACATAACATTTCCAACTCACTTGATTTAAGTCATCCTTCAGCGTAATGTTTGTCGATTTGGAACATTTTTTTGATAATAAGAAATTAAAAAAATTAAAAAAATGTAATGTATTGTTTTTACGTTGCAGGTCGACGGAATTTTTGTATTGTTGCATGGTATTGTAGTTGTATTGTGTTGCATGGCCTTTTAGTTGTATTATTTTGCATTGATTACAAGCATGCTTTGCCTTAAGTACGGGTGGCGGATGCCTTGAAAAGAAAATTTTGAAAAATCTTAACTATTGTTTTTGTTGCAGGTCGACGGAGCCGATGGCCAGCGACACTCCGAAAGACGAGGAAGCTGCTGGGAGGACGGCGTCGGGCGATGATGGCGCCGAGTGAGGAAGGCGCCGGGCAATGAAGGCGCCGCGGTGAAATATACGTAATTTATGGTCAAGATTGATTAAGATTAATTTACTCTGGTTAAATTCTAGTAAATTTAATTAGCAACTAGACATATGGAGCCACTTATTAGTGATAAGTAAAACGATTGACACTTGATACATTACATTTCCAACTCACTTGATTTAAGTCATCCTTCAGAGTAATTTTTGTCTATTTTGAACATTTTTTTGATAATAAGAAATAAAAAAAATTAAAAAAATGTAATGTTTTTATGTTGCAGGTCGACGGAATTTTTGTAAATGTTGCATGGTATTGTAGTTGTATTGTGTTGCATGGCCTTGTAGTTGTATTAATTTGCATTGATTACAAGCATGCTTTGCCATAAGTACGGGTGGCGGATGCCTTGAAAAGAAAATTTTGAAAAATCTTCTATTGTTTTTGTTGCAGGTCGACGGAGCCGATGGCCAGCGACACTCCGAAGGACGAGGAAGCTGCTGGGAGGACGGCGTCTGGCGATGATGGCGCCCAGTGAGGAAGGCGCCGGGCTTGATTTAAGTCATCCTTCAGAGTAAGTTTTGTCGATTTTGAACATTTTTTTTGATATGAAATAAAAAAAATTAAAAAATGTAATGTTTTAATGTTGCAGGTCGACGGAATTTTTGTAATGTTGCATGGTATTGTAGTTGTATTGTGTTGCATGGCCTTGTAGTTGTATTATTTTGCATTGATTACAAGCATGCTTTGCCATAAGTACGGGTGGCGTAGGCGGATGCATTGAAAAATTTTGAAAAATCTTTGCTATTGTTTTTGTTGCAGGTCGACGGAGCCGATGGCCAGCGACACCCCGAAGGACGAGGAAGCTGCTGGGAGGATGGCGTCAGGCGATGATGGTGCCGAGTGAGGAAGGCGCCGGGCAATGAAGGCGCCGCATGTGAAATATACGTAATTTATGGTCAAGATTGATTAAGATTAATTTACTCTGTATAATTTCTAGTAAATTTAATTAGCAACTAGACATATGGAGCCACTTATTAGTGATAAGTAAAACGTTTGACACTTGATACATTACATTTCCAACTCGCTTGATTTAAGTCATCCTTCAGAGTAATTTTTGTCGATTTTGAACATTTTTTTGATAAGAAATAAAAAAAAATTAAAAAAATGTAATGTATTGTTTTTATGTTGCAGGTCGACGGAATTTTTGTAATGTTGCGTGGTATTGTAGTTGTATTGTGTTGCATGGCCTTGTAGTTGTATTATTTTGCATTGATTACAAGCATGCTTTGCCATAAGTACGGGTGGCGGATGCCTTGAAAAGAAAATTTTGAAAAATCTTAACTATTGTTTTTGTTGCAGGTCGACGGAGCCGATGGCCAGCGACACCCCGAAGGACGAGGAAGCTGCTGGGAGGACGGCGTCGGGCGATGACGGCGCTGGGCAAGGAATTCGTTTTTTAGTAGCGCGCTGCGCGACACTCCTATAGACATATTAGTATTCATTGGTCGTGTGGTGTCGTGGGACACCAGATAGGAACAAAGTTCCTTAGTATAAAAATGTTAATTTCAAGTTCTATTTGAGGTATAAAGAAAATAATCATTCGGATATACATTTTATCATGATTTTTTTATCGATAAAAATAAAAAAAACTACTTAATCTTAACACCTTTATTTTGTTTACAATGTTTTATTATAAAAATATATAATAACAATAATAGTAATTTGTTTTTAATTCTTTACCAAATATTATAAATTATAAATAATAATAAATAATAAATCTATACTTATTATAAAGAGGAAATATTTTTTGTTTGTTTGTTTGTACCGAATAGGCTCTGTAATTACTGGGCCGATTTTAACCATTTTTTCACTAATAGAAAGCTAAGTTATCAGGAAGTGACACAGGCTATAATTTATTTTAAAAAAGTTAGAGATCCTTAAGAAAATTGCAATAATGTAACCCAAAGTAGCAAAATTTTGCCTATAAAATGGATTATTTGGCGTGTGCCGAAAACTATTGATGATACATAAGAATTATGTAAGTACTACATGATTAAAGTACTTATAATTCTCTACAAATAAAAAAAAAGTGTGTGTGTCTGCTCCGACGCACGACTGGAGTTAACTCCGTAAAACGTCGTAATGCATTCGCGGCGCTCGGACCCGATCGGTACGCGCTCGGCTTCCCGAAGCGAAAGCTCTTTCACATTCGACAACTCAAGCGAAAACCAACCTTATTTACTGAACGTTAGGGTAGAAATTTGCATCGTTGTGAAAAACGTAACGAGGTCATTCATAAGTAGATTTTACTCCTCGAATTTTTCTCATACCGGGCGCCTAAAATCGATTCTTAAGGAGTAAACTCCAATAAATAATAATTATCTGAAGTAGGATTCGAACCTCTGAACCGATAGTATCACTCCTTCTTTTTACCGATGCGCCATCGAAGCATTGATGAAATGTGTAAAATAAACGAAGACAAGGACTGTGACGAAAAAATCTTACGCTTTTATTTTTTAACGTTACGGTAGTTTTTTGCCGGCTACGGTACCCCTCCGCAGCGCCCCATAAGAAACTTCGTTCCAAAAAAAGAGTACTACAGTTCAATTCATGTTAAGACGGGCAGACACAAAGTAGACCCATTCCCGCCGGCGGAAGCCGTGCACGATTACTATTTTATTGATTGACAAAAACACCTTTGAGGATCGATTCGGATTTCGCCCATACAAAACTGTCATTTTCCATAGAAACGTGTACGGATCAAATCGACTTTTCGATGCGTACACGAGTTTTGTATCCAGGCAAAATCAAAATCCGAATCGATCCTCACAAATGTGGTTTCACCCTCGTGACCACAGATTAATGTGCTCGTGACGAGACGTATTTTAGACAGAGACAAAGATTTTGGCAGTGAAGACTGAAGATGAGAATTATCGAATGGCAACACTACAATATTGTGGCAGATTTGACAGTATAGAATTTATTTTCAAAACAAGGCGCGTTCAACACGGGGCTTTATTGTTATGGTCTTGTTGTGTTGATTTTTCTCGAAGCTGTCAGCTGGCTTGAAGGGATCGTCGTCGAGATAACGTAATGCTATGTTTAATTTAATAAATAAAGGTGTTCGTTATTGGGGTAATGGGGCGGCGGGCGAGGATCGTGGCGACAGGCACGCCATGTGACTCGGTACTACGTAGCGACCTTCGTGGCCGCGTGCTCTAGTGTAATCTGGTTAAGTGGTTAGTGATCGGGCGCTAGGCAGTGGGCCGACGTTCATCGCTTTGTGTCCACTGTCCAGGTCGAGTTGGACAGCGACGCTGAGCCGGCGGCCGCGGCACCACCGTCCACCCTTCACCACAACACCTGCGTGCATACCGGCATCATGAAACCACGCGACGACTATAAGAACGGTGATGGTAAGCATTGAGACCTAATTAACGTCATTTCAACCAACTTTTTGTCTCATTATCTTTTTTAATTTTTTTAAAGTAAAAAGACCACGCTCTTGTGTTATTGTTGCAAGTAGAGGCAAACAGTAAACTCACTGCCTCTTTATTTTATGGAAGGAGTTAAGGTTTATTTAGATTCAATTTGAACTCCAAAATATTTGTATAGTAATAATAATGCAATAGATATTAGTATTTTTTTATAAAAAATGTTCATACAAAGGATGCTGCCCTTTTCACCCCTTTAAGGATGGAATTTCAAAGGTATACTTATTTCCTCCCAATTCCAATACTACCCATGGTTGTAGACTGTAGTATTTAGGCTGTATGCATTGTTGATTAGTCAGCCAAGGTCAGAATATACCTGTCTAGATATTTCTTAAATCATTACTTAGTTATTATAATTATTCAATCATTCATTAGCTTGTTTACTTTGAACCACTGAACTGAGACAGAAAAAATTATCTAAAACCTGTTTGTTGGACTTTAAAATAGATATTCAAATATTTTAATTTGTAGAATGTAAATTGTTCTAGAAGTTTTCCCCAGTTAAATGCAAAAGTAGAGTAGTAGTAGAGTTTAAAAAAAAAGAAATCTCAATACATAGTGTTTAGCTTCAGCTTTTCAGCACTACCTTTACTATCATTAGATATAATATGTGGTCAAGTATGGATCACCAAGTATGGATTTGCCTAAAGTTAGATACTGCCACAATAGTTACGATTCACTAAGGCCCTAGGTAAGGCTAAAGAAAAACCTCTTTCACTTACGTTCAAGTACTTAAATATTTTACTTTGTTACCTTCTGATTATTTGTTACTAACTTTTCCCTGCGAAGTCTACATTTAAATTACCTCTAATACCCTTTGCTTTTTGGGAAATAATGTAGACTAGATGTCTCTATCTAGGCCCTCAACTATACCAATACAAAAAATAACATCAATCTGTTGATGTGTGGTAGAAGAACAAACTAACAAACACACATACTAATATTTAAGGATAACAATGCCTAATTTTAAGGCAATATATTATTATTTCCTGTAGACTAAATGTACCTAACACCTATTATATACTAGTGGTTCGCCCCGAACTGAGACCTCGCGGTAACGGTATGCCATGATTATTCATTCAATCGATACATGACGACCAAAACTGACATTATTATTACTATGCCCGTTTTCACCAAACATACCTAAATCATCCCCTATGTAGGAGTCTCTTTACGTAGGTAGCTCCAAAACACAATCCTAAGTCCTAACATCCGTCCCAATGTCCTTTTAGGTGTCCCGTACAGGATAGTGAAAAAGAAGTTGACAGTAATCATCACCTAACTTATCATAGGTAGCCCGTAAAGGTAAGGGAACGTCAGTGAAAACATTGAATTATTATGTAGGTATAAAATATACAAAATGCAGCAATTAATTTGGCCCAAATTAATTGCTTAATAAATTGGGCCCAACTTAGCTTAACGTAACTTAACTTGGTATCAGCAGTCGGACGACACGAAATCGTGCCGAACCCATCAAGTTTTTATTTAAATCCTTTATAATCACATAATTTAATGAACCAGAAATCTCAAATTATTGAAGTTTGATATTTAACTAAACAATAATTTTAATTGAATAATATGATATTATGTACCTAAATAATAGTAGTCGACGCAAAACTGTTTTTGGGATAGATCGTAGTCGTAACTCCTAGTACTCCTAGTTCCATGGAATAGTTATGTGTGTATGGAGTGCGCCATCTATTAGCATTATTGTGAAGCTATGTGAAATTTACTGATGCTCATTAAAAATTAAATAATCTCGTTTCTTTATAATATTCATATAATTTTAGTATTTGTTGTTCAAGTACAGGATACAAGTGAAGTAAGAAAATAAGTAGAACTTGAAAATATATAGAAAATTTTCCCAGAGAGTGTCTTCAAGCGAGCGTATTAAATCGCCACTTTGGAAGCCCCCCATTTCGTCAATTTTAGGAAAAAAATTAAAAAAAAAAAAATACGGTTGTACACTGTTCCAAATTGTCTTTAAAATGATACACAGAAAGCCTATGAATCGCAAATAAAAAAAATTTCTTCGCATTCGCTTCTATGAGAGCCCCCCTGAAATAAAGATTTTTATAACTTTTTAAGCCATTTTCGGCTGGAGGCCATCGGTTTACATATTATATCTAAATTTGAAGTAATTACGTTCAGTAATTCAAAAGTTATAAGGCTCTGACAGACGGACGGACGGACGGACGGACAAGTGCAAATCGCTCTACACTAGCGGCACGCTATGATGGCGGGTTTGACACATTACAATAGTGATGTGGAATGTCAATTTATTCTCGAACAAAAAACAATTAAGTTTTGTTTTTGTACCTGATTAAATAGGTTTAATAAAACAAAAATGTATATGTTTATTTAATTTATTTGAACGAACTGAATATTTGAATGAAAATGAATATACATACTTTATATGCACACAAGAAACATATGAATACAAAAGATACCAAAAAAGGTGCCACAAAAGGCCATAATTAATCAGATTCGTCCATACTACTATTTTCACTGTCGTCACTGCTATCATCACCTACATTAATAATTATATGTTCGTTTTCTATAATATTATCTATTTTCACATCTCTTTCATAATCTTCCCTTATTAATTTAACAGTTCTATTCACAACCTTTTCCCAGTCTCCTTTAGTCACATGTTCACAAGCTTCTAATAATTTTAGCATTTTTTTTGTGGTAAATGGGGGTTCTGTATTGTGTCTTGCAGCATATCCCTTAATTTGAGCCCACACCAACTCAATCGCATTATACTCACAATGGTAAGGCGGTAACCGTATAACTCTGTGCCCATGTTCTAATGCTATTTCGTCAATGACGTATCGGATCTTGGTTGGTTTGTTTTCTTTTAAAAGACGTACTAATTCCGCTTTTAACATATTCATGTTTGCATCTACGCCATTTTTACGAAGCCATGCGACGATATCAGCTTTCTTTTGGGATTGGGCAGGTGGCTTGTCAATTTGCATCGAGTGGTATGGGGCGTTGTCCATAATTATAATAGACGGTTCAGGGAGGCTACACAACATTGAGGTAAACCATTCAGTAAACTTTTCTCCATTCATGTCTTCATGATAGTCTCCAGTGGTTTTTGACGCAAAAGCCATGAGAGAACCTTCGACAAACCCGTTGATGGTTCCGGCGTGACAAATTATAAGTCGCGATCCTTTTCCTACAGGAACTTTGGAAGTAGATGCTGCTGTGTCATCGTTCCAAGAACGGCCTACAGTATGGTTAGCATTAAGCCATGTTTCATCCAAGAACACAACATTTTGCCAATTTTTGATTTCTTTCACTTGCCGTAAAAAAGTATACCTTGCCATCGCTATATCAAATCTTTCCATCAATATTTTGCGTTTGTTACATTTTTTGTATCGAAATCCAATGGTCTTCAAAATCTTCGTTAAAGAACTTTCCCCACCGAAGAATAATCCAGCTTCCTTCAGTGAATGCACCAACTTTTTTCTTGTTGTAAATAGTAGCCGTAAACATGTCTTCGGATAGCATCGGCATCAAAGCTATCGATGCCTACGACTGGTTTTGCTCGTTTTCTCTTTTTTGGTGTGTGAAGTTTATTTTCTTCTGTGCCAGTCCCGCCATATTTTTTTTTAGTTATCCGTCTAACAGTTCGTTGTCCAATATTAAGCGCATCAGCTACGCGTTCAACCACTGACGTTATAGGTAAAATTGGCCCTCCATTTTGAGCTTCACGATCGAAATAGTTACGAAGGCGTATTACGAACTCACGTGTCTGACTATTTAGAACAGTTCTCTGCGTACGTTCGGTCATATCGACGAAATCCACAACAAAGGGCTTGAACAGAGTCCAAATTAACGAGCAAGGGTCAACAGTAATGCAGTATCAATATTTGAAATCCAAAGCCAGGTCAAAACTATATCACAATCGCATTGCACTGACAGTTTATACTTTTCGAAGCAACGTCAATTCGAAACTGCTTTGTTTTGCATTGAGCATTGACGCGAGTTTGCCGGAGGTAGTAGTTGTGCTAGCCAGCGATCCTATGTGACGATCGTATTAGATTCCATTTTTAAAAATTTTCAATTTAGAAAACCAAATGCCGAGTTGTGGTATATATCATATAAAAATAAAAATTTTACCTTTTGTATGAAACAGCTGATATTTTTTTGCGATTTCAGAGGTTTGTCCACATAGTGAAAATTGTTCATATTCACAAGTACATTCACCCCTTAAATGGTGCAAACTGATTTTTCTACACTTGTATACATTTTAGAAATCAATTTAATAAATAAATTTTGAGTCCTAAACCTAAAACTACATTCGATAAAATTTATGAATCTCTGCACATCACTATCGTCAATAAAGTAATACAATTATTTCCTTCAAAGTCGTTATCAATTAATACGGAACTTCATGAGCGGACAAACGTCAAACCGGCCATCATAGCGTGCCGCTAGTTTAGTAAACTCAGAGACCTCGCTTCGCTCGGTCAAATATACAAAAAAAATTATGATATAATAAACTGGTAAATTATTCTATACATGGGTAGGTGTATTAAGCAAGGAGTTATGTCTGTGTGTGCAATGACAATACTTGCATTCTTTATCCTGTTTTCATACTCGCAAATGGAACAATACCAATTGTAATTGAAGTCTGATTATTTGTTAGCTATCAAGTTTATTTATCAAGTTTTGCATCTTTATTTCGAGAAGTAATTAACTTCTCGAAATAAAGATGCAAAACTTGATATATCAGAACTAGCTTTTTCACTTCATTGTAGATTTTTAAAAATCTTGTTTCCTGGAATAAAAATTCTCTAGATCTTGAACTATATCCAATACAAAAATCTTATTTGATATGTTGCTCCAGTGATGCATTATTAAAGAACAAACACAAATATTCATTTTACTATGGCAAAACTTGCCCTTAGTACTCAATATCTTAAGTATTAAAAATGAAAATAAAATTGAACTGTCCACATGTGATTTCAAAATGATTTCCTTTAATTATGATCATATTTTAATTATTATTTGAACTGTCTAGGAGTGATGTAGGCTAACTGCTTGTCCGGGTGTGGCGGATTTAAATGAATATCCAACCACAGCGAGGAGATGCGGTGAGGTGAGGTGAATAAATAAAAACACCTTTTCTTCTTAGTAGAGCGGAGATGCGTTCGCTTCCAAGTCGGCGAGTGAAGTGCGTGACTGTCCGGGGTCTTCCGCTTAGGCCTTCATAGGCCTCGGGGTGACTGTTCGGGGCGATGGCCCCTTTCAGTAGTGTCGACGCCGCCTGCAACTACAGGCGGGGCACTGGGTGGGACCGGTTGGTCCGTGGTGTAAAATCCGGGGTGTAAAATCCGGGGTGTCAATCCGGTCGGTGGTATCCTGTCGCAGTGCGATCGAGCCCGCGTAGTGTCGCGGGCGATCTGCGGACTGCGGCAGGGTGATATGTCCGTGGTGGGCTTCGCCCGCCGCTCAGCGAGGTGGAGCCCGCCGGTAGCGTACCGGTGAGCGCCCATCAGCCAGCGGCGAGGAAGTGATCGTGTCCTAGGGAGCTAGGTCACGTGGCAGGCCTCTTATGTCCGGCGGTCGTCGATGGTATGGCGCGATGCCATGCAGGTGCTGGCATCGCGCTCCGTCGGCGCGTGCAAACATAGAGGCACTCAGGCGGCGAATGAAGTCGTCCAGGTTCTCCATGCGCAGGTCTCTGGAGATGACCTGATTCCGTACGAAGCGAGGTGCTCCGGAGATGGTGCGGAGCGACAGCGACTGCTGTGCTCGCAGCGACTTGCGGTCTTTCTCGCTTGTGAGCGCGTACCACGCGGGTGCCGCGTAAGTGAGTCGCGTGCGAACGTACGCCTTGTAGACGCACAGCTTCGTACGGAGAGGCAGGTGAGACGCCAGCACGGGTCGGAGGAGGTTCCGTGCGGCGCGCGTCTGGGCGACCACATTCTTGACATGGGGCCGCATCGAGAGGGTCCTGTCGATGGTCACGCCGAGGTACTTGGCCTTCGGCGACCACTCGACGGTCTCGCCCATGAGCGTCATCGGGGGCGGCAGTAGTCGCGCCCGCCCGATGGAAATCGCCTGAGTTTTCGCCACGTTGACCTTGAGTCTCCAGTTCTCCAGCCATGTGGGAAGTGCGTCCAGTGCTCGCTGCATCTTCAGCACTGCATGCGGGACCTTGATCGATGTTGTGATGAAGGCCGCGTCGTCGGCATACAGCGCTAGCATAGCGCCGTCAGCGACTGGAATGTCGTCCGTGTATCTGCTATAGCAGACGGGCGACAGGCAGCTTCCCTGAGGCACACCGGCTCGGATGGGGCGCTCCGTGGACAGGACGTCTTCAACCGCCACTTGAAAACGTCTATCTTGCAGGAAGGTGGCCACAGTCTTGACTACTCGGCGCGGAGTAGTAGACGTGGACAGCTTGTACACGAGGCCGGCGTGCCAAACGCGGTCGAACGCTTTCTCCATATCGAGGAATACTGCGACTGACGGCTCTCGCTTGTTGTAGGCGGAAGCGAGGTGATGCAGTACTCTCGTCACTTGTAGAGTGGTGGAGTGTTCGGCGCGGAAACCGAACTGTTCGTCGCGTGGCTGGAGGTGGGGCGTGATGTGCAGCAGCAGTAGCTTCTCGAAGACTTTCGAGATGCACGACAGAAGAGTGATGGGACGGTAACTCCCAGGCAGCATGATGTTCTTGCCAGGCTTGGGAATCAGGATGACTCGGCCGAGCTTCCACGACGATGGGAAGTGCCCGGTGCGGAGGATTCCGTTGAAGAGCCGCGTCAGCGTCGCGATTGCTCGCGGGGGTAGGTGACGCAGGGCTTCGTTGGTGACTCGGTCGGGGCCGCGGGCTTTGCGCAGTTTAGCTCGTCGAATCATCCTTTGGACTTGTCCAGGGGAGAACACGACGGGGTCTTCTGTCGGAGGTATCGGCGACTCGAAGTAATCCTTCACATGTCGCTCGATGGTCTCTACGTGCTGCACATCCGCAGTCGGGTTGGGTGTAAACTGCGTCTCCAGGTGGTCCGCAAAAATCTCCGCTCGATCCTCGGCACGGTAACGCAGGGTTCCGTCACCGGCCAGGAGAGGTCTAATCGGAGACGGCCTCCCGGAGAGTTGGCGGCAGAGGCGGTGAATGCCGGACCAGTCATCGCCGGCTCGCTCGATGGCGGAGTGCCAAGACTCGACTGCGACTGTCTCCAGTGCGTCAGAGATCCTAGCGGCCAGAGCGTTGAGCCGCGTCTTCATGGTCGGGCACCGCAGGTGTTGCCATTGCCTTCGCAGCTTCCTCTTCTCCTCTATCATCGCTTGAATGTAGGCAGGGAGCTGGGGTTGTCTGCGAGTAGATGCAGCGTCGAGTCTGGACTCTCGAAGCGCATTGGACATTACTGCGCTGAGGTCCGTAGCGAGTCGGTCGACGTCTGCAGGGCTCTCTACTCTGAAGGACGGCGAATGTTCGGCCATGTGTTCGGCGAAGATTCGCCAGTCCTGGCGATGTTTCGGAGAAGGCATCGATGTCGTCATCGGGGTCGTCTTCAGCGTCAAGAGGACAGCTTGGTGGTCGGAAATGAGATGATCATCCAGGACGTCAAGCGACGGTGCGGCGACTAGGCCGCGAGCGACTGCTATGTCGATGACGTCGGGCATGTGGGCTGCGACGTACGGGTAGTGCGTTGGGACGGTCCTAGCACCTCGTAGCCGTGGCGGTCTGCGTCGTCCAGGAGGCGTCTGCCATCCGGGCTCACGGAGTTCGAGTTCCACGCCGTGTGTTTCGCGTTGAAGTCGCCCGCTAGGATCGTGGGCAGCGGCGAGTCCAGCAAGGTGCGGACGTCAGCCACTGCAAGTCGATTCTGCGGCGGCTTGTAGAAGGCGAACACGCGGGTGGGCTGGCGGTCAATGCAGATCTCTACGCCAAGGGCGTACGATGACTGCAGTTGTGGTACTGGCAGCCGTTGGTGGATGATGTTCCGACGGACCAGGACTGCTAATCCCCTGTAGGCAATCCCGGCCGGCGAGGTGTGGTCCTCCCGGTAGACATAGTATCCGGAAACCTTCAACTTGTCCACTGGTCTGAGGTGAGTCTCGCTGATCAGGCCGATGTCCACTCGACGCTGTGAGAGCACGGTCTTGAAGAGACGGGCTTTTTGTGGCGAAAGCCCGTCGGCGTTCCAAAACGCGATGCGGAGCTCAGCCATAAAAGGCGCAGAGCTCAGCGATGCATCCCAGGATCAGCGCGATAGGGTCTCGCTGCTCCTGGATGGCCACCAGCACCTGGTTGAGTGTGCTGATGACCTTGGTGAGTCGTGGGTCCAGCGGCGCTACTCGCTTCGCCTTCGTCCCCTCTGCTGGGGCGGCGACCACGGTGGGCTTGGAACTCTTGCTGCGCTGAGTAGGTTTCGGCGCGGCGGGCAGAGCTGTGCGCGGCGCGACAGATGGCGCGTCGCGCGGTGCGGTGGGCGGCACGGTGGGCTGTACGGCGGGCGGCGCGTCTTTGCGAGCTTGAGCGCGCTTGCCGCGCTTGCGGCGGCGTTTGCCCGTCTGCCCTGGCTGGTTGGCGGCAGCCATAAGCGAGCCGGGCGCGTTGGCCTCCGATGCGTGGGCGGTGGTGGTGGCGGATGGCGCGCGCGCAGATGCGGCGGTGCGCGCGGTGGTGCCTGCCCGGCGGTTACGCGTTTCCTTTCGGAAAACCGGGCAGGTGGCGTTGTTCGCCGTGTGTGCGCCGCCACAGTTGGCGCACGTCGGCGGGTCTTCCCTGGGGCGCTGGCAGTCTCGGGCTGGATGGTCGCCCCCACACCGCACACAGGCAATGGGCCGGTGGCAGTTATGGGACGAGTGCCGAAACTGCTGGCATCGGTGGCACTGTGCTGGGCCCCTCCTTCCGCGCCATGGCTCTATGGTGACCCCGGGCATGCACAGCAACTCGTGCACCTCGTAGATGCCCGGGGTGAGGTCCTTAGTCCGCTGCATCTGCGCGAACATCAGGCAGCCAGGTCTGCCCGGGCGAGCAGGGATCGTGCGCACGTGCTCGGGGACGTACCCGAGCTCGCGCAGCTCCGCCTCCACTAGTGCCGGCTCTGTGTTCGCCGGCAGGCCTCGGATGGCGACTTTTACGCTCCTCTCCGCGGGGAGCGAATAGCAGAACCAGGAGATTCCGGTGCTGCCCTCCAGCTGCGTAAGATAGCGCTGGGTTACACGGAACTCCTGGTCCGATTTCGGTATAAAACGGACGCCCTTGCCAAACGGGCGTCCGTTAGGGGTGTGGCCGAGGAGCTTTTTAAGCTCCCGGAAGTGCGTGGGCCAGTCCGGCAACACCTCCACGATCAGCGGCGGGTAGCGGCTGGGTGTCTTGGCGGTCGGAGCGGTGGCGGCGGCGGCGGCGGCGGCGGCGGTTGGAGCAGCTGCGGCGGCGGCGGCGGTGCCGGTGGTAGTGGCAGCGGCAGTGGCAGCGGGCGCGGTGGCAGCGCTAGTGCTAGCGGCGGGGGCGGGTACGTCATCCGGCGTCTGTTTGGACGCGGCTGTAGCCGCGTACGTCGGGCTGGTCGCGGTCTCCATGGGGGAGCCCGGCGACAGGGTCGGCATACTCGGCGAGATGTAGGTCGCCGGAGTCTTCTCACCCCTTGCCTTCGGGGGGGAGGGGAAACGTCCCACGGCGATGTTATGCGCGGGGGCGGGGTAGCGCGGCGTACGCGATGGCGGAGCCGGCATTGCGTGCCTCGTCGCGGGCGTCGCGGAGCGCACGGCTGGCACCGGTACTGCGACCGGCGCGGGCGTCGGTCGTCGTCTGGGCGTAGCCGGTCGGACGACGGACGGGATCGATTCGGTGGACGGGGCTGGCGACATCGTCAGCGGACTCGCGACGAAGGTCTCCTCGCCAGCACCCGTCGATGGACCCGCTTGCGCAGGGTCGGTCCTCCTCGTTGAGCAGGCAGCGAGGGTGGCTTGGCCGGACGCTATCATCGCGTCCAGCCCGGCCTCAAGGGCGGGTCTTGCCGACCGCACATAGACCTTGCGGCGCAGCGCGCGCGGTCGAGTCGCGCGCCGCTGCGGCAACGGCGGCAGGCTTGGCGGTGGCATGGTGGTAACCGGCGCGGAAGGTGGTTACGCGAACGCGGACGCGAAATACGCCGGGTGCATTGGCGTAACAAAACGATGCGAGGGCGAGCTGCCTTAGGCGCGGCCCGAACGGGGGTGCCGGCACGCCAGCACCCCACCGGCCTCGAACTTGCCGCTGGTGGCAGACCGAGCCTTGACCGGCGGGGGTGACGTGTTGACCCAACACCTCCGCGGGCGCGAGAGATTCGGCAAGGCTATCGCACGAAGTACCGAA
Organism: Oeneis ivallda; assembly: GCA_029955525.1. Classification (NCBI taxonomy): domain Eukaryota; kingdom Metazoa; phylum Arthropoda; class Insecta; order Lepidoptera; family Nymphalidae; genus Oeneis; species Oeneis ivallda. The sequence goes on from JARPMR010000007.1 coordinate 14,718,525, forward strand.
ACACTTAGGGGCCCGAGCGCCGGTGCAAACGCTAGCACACGACGGCAGCTGGGCGACTCCAAAGTGCGTGACTGGACCCGGGGCGGGCTAGTTTTATTTCCTTGCAAGCGCTCGCAACTCGTTATCGCTCGCAACTCGTTATAGTTTATTGATCAAAAGAACAGTACAGCATTACAATAAAATTAACAGGTGTAAGCGAGACGGATATAGTCTTAGTTAGAGCGGTACAGAAACAGTGCGTATGACTCTTTCATACGCACTGTTTCTGTACCTTGTGGAGCTTAGAATGAGACAACATTATAATAACTACGAGTGTAAGAGGGATGGAGTTATACAATATTAAATTATACAATATAAAATATTAAACTGTCTTAAGACGTAATTATATCTATGAGAGGCAAATAAGTTTGACAAAACTCAGCTATTTTGCTTACTTAACTACTTATAGTAACTTATTTAACTACATAAGGTGAAATATTAATGCTTAACTATTACTTAAGAATTATATAAAACAAAATCTGATTATGTACACCTATGATTTGATAGTCTAGGAACTGGTCCCGCAAGCTACGTTGTAATCTATTGCGAGGTCTAATCATTTAATTAGGTAATTCAAAAGGAATTGAGAGATTGATTTTTATAGAGTATAAAATCAGTCTTATGTGATTGGGGTCAATCTTCAACACCGGGGGTACAAAATCAGTCTATATCAGTATATTTTGAAATTAAAATAGCCTTTACTATTTCTATTAGCATCTAAGTAGTAAACCCTGAAACCAATTCCAGGTCAATTACCTGCCACTTTGCAGCCTTAAACTAGTTCCCTCTATAAGATTTAAAACAGGATTAGTTATAGGTAAACATGAATAACTAGGTATCAATGAGTGTAAAACAGGTTCTCTTTGACAACTTACAGGTTATAAGAGTGCTTAAGCCTGATTCATGTTATGCCATACTGGGGCCAGAGGGGCTAACATGCTCGTCACGAGAAAATTTTGTCTACCCGTTGTCTCGTGATATCCTTCAGAGATTCATGAGTGAATGAGTAGACAAAATGTTCTCGTGGCGCGCATGTTAGCCCCAGATCATGGTACGGATAGGATACTGTCAAAGATTCTTGTATACAAACGTGCCAGACGATTCTTGTATACAAACGTATAGATTCATGTTACTCCATCCTGGGGTTAGAGTAGCTAACATGCGCGCCACGAGATTTGTCTACCAGTTTTCTCGTGATATCCTTCGGAGATTCAAGAGAGAATGAGTAGACAAAATGTTCACGTGGCGCGCGTGTTAGCCCCAGGTCATGGTCATGGATCATGGTCAAAGATTCTTGTATACAAACGTGCCTCTGGCAGGGAACAAGCTCAGCCCATACGAAACAACTTAGAGCGGTGACAGCGTAGTTATAGCGAAGTAGTCAGCGTAGAGGTGATTATTGCTTCGGCTTCCTTTGAAGGCTTTCGGAGATCGGATCCGCGGCCGGCACGCGGCCCCTCTAACTTTTCGGAGTTTCCTGTTACGTGCATTGTAAGAGCTTGAGAATGTTATGAAAAATACATATGTATCACTTGTTTTAAAGGTGAAGGGAAACATCGTGAGGAAACCACACATGAGATTTCTCCATAAAGTGCTCAAAGGAGTGTGAAGTCTGTCAAACCGTACTTGGCTACTGTTGTAGACTACGCGGTCTACACCCTTCCCATTCTGAGAAGAGATAACTGCTCAATAGTGTAATGGTCGCGAATCGCGATGTCTCGATGAATTCCAAAGTATACTAAATGTCTTTGGACAGTACCCCGTCCATGGCATGACCCGCCTCCAGCACGGCGTAATGTGAACAGCCTTTAAAATTCATTCATTATAAAATAAAATATTTATGAAGCGGAGTTCTCCAAGGTTCTTTATATTTGACACAAGCTGATGCCCGTGACTTAGTACGCGTTAATTTAGTTTTTAAAATCCCACGGGAACTTTGATTTTCCGGGATAAATGTCCTCAACTATACCCATGCAAAAAATCACATTGATCCGTAACTGTTACAGCGGGATTGAAGGACAAACCAACAAACAAACAAACACACTTTCGCATTTATAATATTAGTAAGGATAACTATTATTACGTCCATATGTAGGTTCTAGGGTATAATATTAGGTATGTTGCATTGCTTTTACTGAATCGCGTTATCTTTATATAGAGACTAACCGATACCCTCGAAACCTTCCACGTGGATATAGTTTTTAAAATCTCTCGGGATGTCACTCTCCAGCTCCTCAACTACACCCATGTTAAAAATCACATCGATCCGTAGCTCTGTTGCGGCGTGATTGAAGGACAAACCAACAAAAAAACACACTTTCGCATTCCTAATATTAGTATGATTAACAATCGTTATCAGCTAAATGAAAAAAAAAATAATGTTAAATGTCAAACGGCGCATATTATTTTGTTACGGAATGAAAGCCTAATAAATGCCTAGTTCCGCAATGTTTTTTATGCTAGATAGCATAAAAAACACAATGCTGCTTTTTCAGTGAATTCATTAGATTGTGAGCTAGGTACCGAGTGGAAATCGATGTAGCCGCATAAACAACTTTCAAGGCTCTTGCAAAGTCAATTACGAAAAGATATCAACTGTAACGTGACGCGGTGCCGCGTGCTCGCCGCTCCGCTCAGCCCCCGTTGCTAAAGGCTTGGACAAACGAAGCGCGACCGCTGCGACAGAACGTCATATTGAACGCTTAAGTACGAATTGTAATATATGAATAAACCATGTACGGACTGCGCCTTTCTGTGTACCTACGCGTACCTTGGAACGCGCAGCCACGCCGCGTGTACAATTAAAATAGGTATCCTTAATATTACTTTAAATGCGAAAGAGTTTGTTGGTTATTCCTTCAATCACGCCGCAACGAAGAAACATATAGTTAAGGATCTGGAAAACGACGTAGGTTACTTTTAGTCCCGGAAAAACAAAGGGTACCCGACCTAATGTAGGTAATTTATACCCTCCCTCGCATGCGCGGAAAATAATGGCATCGAACGTTGCGGGCATGTCGCGAGCTACCGTCGGCATCTCGACGGCAGCCTGCGACGTGTCGCGCGCTACAGTTGCTTCTGCCGTTGGCAACTTGCCCCTCGTGTATATGAGCCCTTAGAGCGGTTTCAGACTAGCGTATTTTTAAGCTCGTATCGGCTTACGCGCGCCACATTCTGCGCTTCAAAGAACCGAACACGCGCTTATTCGCTCGAAACGGTAGGTGTGTGAAGTGAGACACCTTCGCGGCAGACATTTAAACGAGCGTATAAGCGCTTTCAAACAAAAAAAGAATTTTCCAAATCTGTTCACGCGTCTTCGAGTAATCGGTGAACATACATAAAAAAAGCCGTGTGGTGTCGTGGGACACCAGATAGGAACGAAGTTATTATTATAAAAATATTAATTTCAAGTTCTATTCGAGGTAAGTATAAAGAAAATAATTATTCGGGTATACATTTTTTATCATGATTTTTTTATCGATAAAAATCAAAATGATTCCAGGGAAGCCTAAATACCGATTTTATAAAATGCCCCCGGGTGGGCTGGAACCACCAACCTTTCGGTTAACAGCCGCACGCGAGCCGATTGCCCCACGGAGGCGATGCACAACTCATTGACATTATTATATTATATAAGATTTTTAGGCCATCAAAAAATGTATAAAATCTTATGCTTTTTTTATTTAACGTTACGGACGGTTTTTTTCGGCTAGGGTGCCCTCCGCAACGCGCCATAAGGAACTTCGTTCCTAAAGATTCCGACGAATTGATAACCTTTTTTGAAGTCGGTTAAAACACGGTAATCTGTAACCGCCCTTATGCAATGTATTGCATTGTACACATGCATTTGTACTACTTATGCAAAAAAATCACATGAACCCCTTGCTCTGTTGCTGCCTGATTAAAGGACAAACCAACAAACACACTTCTCATTTATAATATTAGTTGAGACTTCTTTTATTGGTAACTATCAATTTAGTGATCAACTGTCTAGTCATCAACGAGCCGCGGGCCGCCCAAAGGTCGACAATCAATGAAGCTCACTTAACGTGTGTACTCACATCGAGTGGAAACTTATTCTAACCAGTTCAGATTCTTTAAACATATTAGCAGCGTCTGGTTATCTCACAGCTTAGTTTGGTCACTCAGTGATGCAAACATTATTATTGTACAATGTACTTATTGTAGAGAGCTAGATACCAATTATTCTTATACAGCGATGTCTACATAATTGCCCATGATCACAATATTGTACCTAATGGATACTTAATGTACGATCATTTTAGCGTTCAGATGTCTTGTAATGTACGTCTTCCGTAGTCACAAATTCGATTCGATATGATTCATGGTATCATAGAAAGTGTAAAATATATTGGATACATTTTACACCATGTAAAATGTATCCAATTCCAATCGGATAGAAGAAGCGAGCGCGAAGTGCGAACTTTTACTTTGTGAAAATCTATGATACAAAAGGAACAAGACAATAGTTTTGCTATAATTTGCCTAACTAAAACAACAAGGTATACCTACAGGGTATTTCACTCCTAGTGAGAAATAATCTAGCAATATCTACATGAGATAGTTTAGCTTTAGGCAATAAGAAATCGTGGGAAAATCGTGAAAGGGAAGTGTAAGTTTCAGTCCACAAAATTATAAAATAAATTTCATATTTCATTTCAATGTTTTCTATCTATTATGCCAAACGCTCAAACGCATTAAGTCAGTAGTCTATAAAGTTCATCCGCTCAAATAGTTTGCAGTATAAGTACAAAGTATTTTGGAAACTATGTGAAAATAAATAAATACATTATTTAATCATTTAGTTCCTGATTTTTCAATTTTTTTAGATTAATGAAACAACACAAAATCAAAATACTGGTAGTATTAGATCTGAATCATCACTTCATATGCATATACTATCATTACAATACAAATTACAATACACAGCGAGTCAAAGTCGCGCCGCCGCCTTCGGCATGGCCCGACGGTCGCTATGTGTCGACTTTACAAAGGGCGCCAACGATTTGATAGAACGAATTTACTATACAGACGATGTCATCACATTTCGTCGTTTACGCGCGGAAATTTAAATTTAAATTTCAAAATTTAAATGCATTTTTTTTTGTATTTATCGATTAAATAAAATTTTAGTAAATTTTCTAGTAGTATATTATCACCTTAGGATCAAAAGACACTTTTCAAAAGAGTAAAATACCCTATTATTCCTTTTAAACCTCTGTGTTGATAAATGCCGTTAAATGTACCTTCCTGCCTGTGCCTGCATGACAATCAAGAGTTCACGGTTGTATTGAATAGGTACCTTTTATATTTTAATGTATGTCCGGCTATTTAGTCTGGAAAAATAGCACTGAGGCGTGATCTATGCAAGGTGTCGGTATATTCGTATCGTCTATACTCTGTGTTGTCAAAACAATTACAGTAGGTACCCGGCGATATAGGTATATATTACACATCGGCCTTTGGAATAAAACGCTATTCTATTCTATTCCAAGGAAAGCTAGCCAGAAATTCACGTAGTAATTACTGAAATCTCTTCACAATCGGCGAGCACATCACCTAACATAAATATAAAAAAAATGCAGTCGAACTGTGAAGAGAATAGAATAGCGTTTTATTCCAAAGGCCGATGTGCAATATATATCGCCGGGTACTGTAATATAAACTATGATAGGTACTATATGATAGCAATTAGTTACGTATTTTACGCCTTGCGCCTTTATCTTAGTAATTATCATAAATATTTTATAAATTATCACTATCTGATATTATAATCGGCTAGTGGTTTACTTATAGATAGCAGTAAAGTGCAAATTATTTTGGAACAGTTAAGAGACTCTTAACAGAAAATAAACAAACCAAAGCCTTAATTCAAGATATACTAAAGAAACGTAGTGTTGGCATACTTCTAGATAAAAAAAATTAAAAAAACGAGTCGCAGGAAGCCGCTGCATACAGACGCAGCAAGAACGAGGCGTGTGCAAGTTCCTACAAAAGACCTGTCTAGCAGTGTATGTTTATCAGTTGATGAAGAGGCAAAAAGCTTATATTACAAGTTGTAATATAAGCTTTTTGCCTCTTCGTCATTTCGTCGTTGTAATTTACAACTAGCTGTTGCCCTCGCGACTTATTCCGCGTGGAATTAGGTTCTTTGAAAATCCCGTCGGAATTGCTGGTTTTATCGGGATATAAGTAATCTGTAACACTTTCTGCAACCATACCCATCAAAAAAATCACGTAGATCCGTTGCTCGATTTGGGGGAAGAGTTTTCTAAAACTGTGTAATACGTACTTCTTTGTTTTTAATCAAGAGCCAAAACACCAAGTTTTATGGATATACTTAACTTGAAAAAATCGGCCAAGTGCGAGTCGGGCCTCGCTCTTTTAGGGTTCCGTTAAAAAAAATTAAATTAAAGATTTCCATCTACCCACCTACCCATTTTAATTTAATTTTTTTAATTTAATTTAATTTTTATTATTTGTTGTTATAGCGGCAATAGAAATACATAATATGTGAAAATTTCATCTGTTTATCTATTACGGTTTACGAGATACAGCCCGCTGACAGACGGACGGACGGACAGCGTAGGCTTAGTAATAGGGTCCCGTTGGTACCCTTTGGGTACGGAACCCTAAAAATGACGGACTTTCATACAAACTTCCATTCTCTATTTAACCCCTTTGGGGGTAGATGCAAAATATGTGAAACACGTAATTCTTTAAAAATCAAGAGCAAAAATACCAAGTTTCTCTTAGATAATCTATATATATAAAAGAAAGTGGTGTTAGTTACACTATTTATAACTCAAGAACGGATGAACCGATTTGGCTGAAAATTGGTGGAGAGGTAGCTTAGAACCAGGAGACGGACATAGGATACTTTTTATCCCGTTCGACCGCGTTTCCGTCATGTCACTATAAAACGTGGTATAAGAAAAACGCATCTGACATGGTATAACAAAACGCAAAATATGACAGTGGAATAACAAAACGTAAATGACAGCTAAACGTAATTTTGTCTTTGGTTAAGTATGGTAAAAAATTTGACAATTATAAAAAGTGTTATAATAAAGCATTACTGATATTATAAATGCGAAAGTGTGTTTGTTTGTTGGTTTGTCCTTCTATCACGTCGCAACAGAACAGCGGATTGATGCGATTTTTGCATGGGTATAGTAATGGATGTAGTAGTGGTTCCTCAGACCGGGAGAGCTACTTTTTATCTCGGATAATGAAAGAGTTCCCGCGGGATTTTTAAAAACTAAATCCATGCGGACGAAGTCGCGGGCATCAGCTAGTATTTAATAATTACGGACTTTCATACAAAATATTAACGCCTATTTTACCCCTTCGGGGATAGAATTTTCAAAGATTGAAAGATTGATTTTTAATTAAGAGCCAAAATACCAAGTTTCATAAACATAACTTGATTCAACTTGAAAAATGAAGGACTATCAGGACCCTTTTGGGGGGTAGAATTTTCAAAACTGAGAAACACTTGTTGTTTTAGGCGGAGGCACTTCCTCAGCGTCAAGGTCTGACGACAGCGATGGGGAAGAGGCCAGCGCAATGGAGCAAGAACTCCAACTGGACGACCCCGAGGCGCCGGCGCGAACCCTCGCTGCACTCAACGCACTGCGGAAAGCCCGACAGCATTACGACGTGCTGCTGGCGGCGGCGGGCGAGGAGGCGAGTCATACACATAGGGGATTTTATGTATAACTGTATTACCCTTTATTAACCGACTTCAAAAAAGGAGTTTATCAATTCGTCGGAATCTTTTTTTTATGCATGTCCACCGATTACTCGAAGACGCCTAAACCTATTTGGAAAATGTCCCAGGTGGTCCCATATAATTTTATCGAAATCGGTCGAGCGGTTTTTAAAATATCAACAGTAAATTAAATACTTTGTATCGTAAATTATAAAATAATAGTGTGTGTGTAATGTAGTAAAGTGGGAGTTTGGAAGTCGGTTGTTTAAACAGAATTTTTTATATTAAATTATTTCGATATAGAAAATTGAGTCACTTTAGACAATATTTTCTTTAACTCTCCCAACCCTGAATACGGATTATTATCGTTGTCATCGTGATGAAGACGGTTATTCGGTTGAGGACGAAGCATCGTCGGCAACCGGTTGACGTCGTAGGGACTTCCACAAGCCTGAGTATTGCGATGCTTTGTACAGTTGCTTCCTGCTGCTCGTTTGATGTTCATCTAGTAAGGGGTTAGCCAGCGCTATGCTTTCCGCTGCGAGGTCACCAGCATTTTGGAATTAAAAGGTTCTTTGAACGATATGCTGCTCCTTATAACTATGTCAAAAATTCTTCAAATTTCCTTCTCGTTGGGCTATGTTGTAATTCTGGTCCTTCTACAAACCTTCAATTGCTCTCTTAATACATAGAGAAGCAGAACACAAAAACACAAAAGGTTAGGATAATAATGAAGGTTAATGATAACTCGCAAAGTGTTTTTTAATTTTTTTCTTGAATAGTGAAGCATCATTTTGAAAAATTTGATTTTTTAAATATTTGATTGTATGCTATAAGGGTTCTATTAATAGGGGCAGCCCTGCCAAGGTTACTTCTACTAGATAAAGGCTTAAATGTTTGCTTTCCCCTTATATGAGACCTTGCATTATGCTTCGGCATTGCCAACCTTACCCTGCTTAATAAATTTGGACAATCAATATCCCCATTTATAATCTTATGTAAGAAACAAAGATCCATTAATTCTCTGCGATCGGATAGTGAAAGGGTTTTGTAGCGTCTTAATAGGTCACTGTAGCTATTTATTTCTTTCAAGATGTTTTCCTTATAGCCTATGTGCCGTAAAAATTTCTTTTGCATTCTCTCTATCCTATTCTTATGCACTTGGTAATGTGGATTCCATGCAACGGAGCAATATTCGAGCCTACTCCGAATCATTGAGTTAAAAAGCGTTAATTTAGTCGATGATTTTACATATACAAACTTACACAACATTTAATAGATGATGCCCGCGACTTCGCGTGTATTAAGGTTTTTGATTCCCGTGGGAACCCTTTAATTATCCGGGATAAAATGTAGACTATGTGTACCCGAACCAGTGGTAGACTCATTGACGATTCAAAAGTACTTGTAAAAGTTTATTTGAATAAAAAACATTTCTATTCTATTCTATTCAGGCTATAAAATTCTATCTCCATTCCTTTCAGTCAAATCCATACACACACACAAACTTTCGCCTTTATAATATTAGTGTGATAGTTAAATATGAAACGCAGGTGGCAGCACACCGCGCCATACTGGCTGCGGTCTCCCCGTGCCTGCTGACCATGCTGGGCGAGCCGCCTCCCACAGCCGCGCCCGTGACGTTGCGCGTGCCCGGCGTCGACGCGGACGCGCTGCGCGAGCTGGTCGAGTACGCGTACACGGGCAAGCTGCGCGTGCGCGACGCGCTCGCCGCACGGCAGGTGTACTGTGCGGCGACGAAGCTGCGCATAGAGCCGGTGCGCGCCCACCTCGCGGAGCGTCTGCTGCGGCACGTGACGCCGAGCGACTGCCTCGCCCTGCGCGGACTGCCCGATCTTGCCCCTCAATATCGTACGCAACTCGATGCGTACATTGCTGAGAATGTAAGTTAATGGACTGTTCAAACTTGACCCATTGCAACATTTTCTATCAAAGAAATAAAGTTCAAAAGTTTGCTCAGCAAATATCTGTAGTTAATCAAAAGTTTCATCAAAATTCGTGCAGTAGTTCTTGCGTGAAATAGTAAAAACATCCATGTATCCAACCATCCACTGCTCATAATCTAAGGGCCCTATCTCATTAGGATGCCATATCAGCGACGCCGGCAGCGCTGCCAATCAAAACGTGTCAAATTATATTACAACGTATCTAACCCTACCTCTCTTGGCGACGGCTTGGTGTCGCCAATACAATTAGACTGGCAGCGCTGCTGGCGTCGCTGCCATGGCATCCTAATGAGATAGGGCCCTAATAGTGGTGGACATTGTCAGTTCGACGAGATCTGCTCGAGCGGCGCGCTCGCGGCGCTGCCCCTGATCCGCATCGAGCTGCTCCGCGAGACGAGCGCCGAGGGCGGCGAGGAGGCGCCCGCTGCCGTGGCGGACGCGGCGCTCGCCTGGTTGCGCGACCACCACGCCGCCAACATCGACGTGAGTGCTGTAGTTGACGTTGTCAGTTCGACGATATCTGCTCGAGCGGCGCTGCCCCTGATCTGCATCGAGCTGCTCCGTACAGGACTCGAACCCCCGGACCGATAGTTACACTCCTTCGTTTAGCCGCTACGCCACCAAAGCTATGATGGAACGTGTAATAAACGACTGAAGGCAACAAGGGTCGTGACGGAAGATTCTTACACTTTTTTTCGCCCAGCCTCCATCCGCCAAACCGTCCGAAAAGGAACTTCGTTCCAATAAAACTACTTATCAAATGATAAATTTCAATAACTTTTTTCTAATATCAACATTTTCAACATATTTCGAGATGATTCAGTCAAATTGTGATGTGTCAGCTGGACGAGTTATGTTCGCGGACGCACTTGCTGTTCGTGGACGGGTCGGGTGCGCTGCGCGACTGCGGCGAGCTGCCGGCCACGAGTGGCGACGCGCCCGAGCTGCAGGAGTACCGGCGCGAGCGGGAGCGGGAGCGGACCACGCGGCGACGGGAGCGGTTCAGCGCCACGCCGTTCCCGGATGACGACCGTGTGAGTTACCACTTGCTGTTCGTGGACGGGTCGGGGGCGCTGCGCGACTGCGGCGAGCTGCCGGCCACGAGTGGCGACGCGCCCGAGCTGCAGGAGTACCGGCGCGAGCGGGAGCGGGAGCGGACCACGCGGCGACGGGAGCGGTTCAGCGCCACGCCGTTCCCGGATGACGACCGTGTGAGTTACCACTTGCTGTTCGTGGACGGGTCGGGGGCGCTGCGCGACTGCGGCGAGCTGCCGGCCACGAGTGGCGACGCGCCCGAGCTGCAGGAGTACCGGCGCGAGCGGGAGCGGGAGCGGACCACGCGGCGACGGGAGCGGTTCAGCGCCACGCCGTTCCCGGATGACGACCGTGTGAGTTAAAACTTGCTGTTCGTGAACGGGTCGGGGGCGCTGCGCGACTGCGGCGAGCTGCCGGCCACGAGCGGCGACGCGCCCGAGCTGCAGGAGTACCGGCGCGAGCGGGAGCGGGAGCGGACCACGCGGCGACGGGAGCGGTTCAGCGCCACGCCGTTCCCGGATGACGACCGTGTGAGTTACCACTTGCTGTTCGTGGACGGGTCGGGGGCGCTGCGCGACTGCGGCGAGCTGCCGGCCACGAGCGGCGACGCGCCCGAGCTGCAGGAGTACCGGCGCGAGCGGGAGCGGGAGCGGACCACGCGGCGACGGGAGCGGTTCAGCGCCACGCCGTTCCCGGATGACGACCGTGTGAGTTACCACTTGCTGTTCGTGGACGGGTCGGGGGCGCTGCGCGACTGCGGCGAGCTGCCGGCCACGAGCGGCGACGCGCCCGAGCTGCAGGAGTACCGGCGCGAGCGGGAGCGGGAGCGGACCACGCGGCGACGGGAGCGGTTCAGCGCCACGCCGTTCCCGGATGACGACCGTGTGAGTTACCACTTGCTGTTCGTGGACGGGTCGGGGGCGCTGCGCGACTGCGGCGAGCTGCCGGCCACGAGTGGCGACGCGCCCGAGCTGCAGGAGTACCGGCGCGAGCGGGAGCGGGAGCGGACCACGCGGCGACGGGAGCGGTTCAGCGCCACGCCGTTCCCGGATGACGACCGTGTGAGTTACCACTTGCTGTTCGTGGACGGGTCGGGGGCGCTGCGCGACTGCGGCGAGCTGCCGGCCACGAGCGGCGACGCGCCCGAGCTGCAGGAGTACCGGCGCGAGCGGGAGCGGGAGCGGACCACGCGGCGACGGGAGCGGTTCAGCGCCACGCCGTTCCCGGATGACGACCGTGTGAGTTACCACTTGCTGTTCGTGGACGGGTCGGGGGCGCTGCGCGACTGCGGCGAGCTGCCGGCCACGAGCGGCGACGCGCCCGAGCTGCAGGGCGCATTGAAAGACTCGTTTATCTGCTTTCAGCGCCAAAATGACATCAATCAGGTAGGTCCAAGAAATATGACGGCAGCCTCTCTAGTGTTAATCATAGAGCTCAGTGGTTGGGGCGATAATGATTTATGCGTATGGTTACCAGATGCCGGCACAGCCGCAGTCGCAGGGCGGCATGCAGTCGGAGTGCGCGGTGATCGCGGCGCGCGCGGGCGCGTGCGGCGTGACGCGCGCCGTGGTGGCGCTGCGCGGGCGGCTGGCGGCGGCACGCGCGGCCTGGCGGACGGGCGGCGCGGACGGGCCGCGCGGGGGCAGGTCAGTCTTCTTTATATTCTGCTACAAGTTGGACCTTGACTGTCGCATTCACCCGATAGAAAGTGACAATGCAATCTTAGATATACTCTTAATTTTTCTTAGCAATTTTAAATTGTTAACTAAAGGTTTCTCGCAGAAAGGAGTAAGCGACACGTTGGTCGTAAGCTACCGGTTCCGACGCTTTCCTACGAAAGGTTTTCTACGATTTATTACCTTTTGAGAGCTAAGGGAAAATAGAGTAATTATAGGAATATGGTACCTATAATTGGTATATCTTTATCGAAATGAAATCCAATAAACCATCCATTTTTTATAATTACTTACATAATCCAATGAACTATGTAATTATGCCAAAATTATTCGCGGTTAATGATTTTTTACTACACTATGGTGATGTGAGCAATGAATTATAAATCTAAAAAAATACTTGCATAATACATAATTCAGGCTAGCGGCGGAGGGCGCGGGGCGGGCTCGCGCGCACATGTCGGTGGGGCGCTGCGCGGTGGGCGCGGCGGCGCTGGGCGCGCGGCTCGTGGTGTGCGGCGGCTACGACCGCGTGCGCGTGCTGCGCGCGGCGGAGGCCTACGACCCGCGCACCAACCAGTGGACGCCCTTGCCGGACATGAAGCGCGCCCGCGCGAGGTTCCCCGCCGCGCGCCTCGGCAACGCGCTCTACGTGTTCGGCGGCTCAGACGGCCAGACTGAGCTGGACTCCGTTGATGTCTACGAGGAGGTGGGTTGCCTTGTAGTCAATATTCACAGTTGTACTACCGGATTAGAGTTTACTACCCGCGTACTAACGAGTGGACGCCCTTGCTGGGCATGAAGCGAGTTTCCCCGCCGCTTCGGTAACGCTTTTTACGTGTTCGGTGGCTCGGATGGGCAGACCAGCTGGACTCCGTCGATGTCTACGAGGAGGTAAGTTGCCTTGTAGTCAATATTCACAGTCAGTTGTACTACCGGATCAAAGTTTATGACTCGCACTTACTAACTAGTGGTTCCCCGCTGTGTGCCTAGGTAATGCCCTCAATATTTTCAGTCTCCCAAAGCCACGTGGAGGTAAGGTGCATTGAAGTCATAAGTCACAGTACGGCCGGAGCTTACGACCCGCGTACTAACGCCACTGCGAAACTTCCGCGGGCATGTTGCAGGCTGCATGGCTACAAATTCAAGTTCAACACTTATTTTACCTCCAATATATCGTTATGTTCATCCCCGTGGTTTATTTGAACAGCATGAATTGTTTGAAAAACAAGTCCAGCTAGGTTTAAGGCGATTTTATTCGTCCAGAATGAATCGGGCGGCGGCGCGTGGCGTGCGCGCGCCAAGATGCCGCTGGCGCGCTCGTACGCGGCGGCGGCGGCGGACCCCGCGCGCGGCGCGCTCTACGTGGTGGGCGGCTGGGCCGGCGGCCGCAGCCTGCGCGCCGTGCACCGCTACCGGCCGGGTACGACACCACCCTTAAAAGATCAAATTACTTAAGGCCAAATACAATTTAATATGCCAACAGTATTTTAAAATACATAAAAATAAATATAATGAGTTTAGTGCGTACTTTGTAGAGTACAGACGCGCCCGCCCTGAAAAGCTGCCATTTTATTAACTGTCTGCTGAGACTCTTTATTTGAAAGCAATTGAAAAAACCTCTTCCTTTTTAGAAGTCGTTAAAAATACTAAAGTATTTTTTTTGTTATGATCAGATAGTGACACATGGAGCGAGGCGCCCGCGCTGAACACGGGGCGGTCGCAGTGCGCGGGCGTGGTGTGGGAGGACGCGCTGTGGGTGTTCGGCGGCTGCGACACCTGGAACTGCATCGCGTCCACCGAGACGCTGTCTCTGAAGGACGAAGGGGCGGTCTGGGTCGAAGGTTAGCTATACACTTTGTATAAATTCAAAATGTTACCCTTTAATGTACAATTAATACCAAACTGATGTCCGTCATTTTCCCACCTCTTAGAAGTTCATGGCTAGGGTACATTGTTCTCTCGGAAGGATTGCCACAGAACACGGTTCTGTACTGCTTGTATCCCGGTCTGGCCTGCAATTCTAGTGCCTTGGGACCCCAAAGACCATCGGTTTTTCGAGTTCTCCTACAGATCTCTTAATTTCTTATTTAGTACGTAATATGTATTGATGTTCATCATCATCAGTCCGTTATAGGTCCTCACCTGCTCAAGAATTACCTCCATCCATTTCTATTATTCGAGCTCACCCTAAAAATTTTTACACCAATATGATTTGCATTTTGGTACGCCTCATCCAACCAACCAAGTTTTGGCCAATAGATATTTCTACGACCGCCCTGGGTGTGATGATATTAATTTTTTTTGAGAAGTATTGATGTTACGACTGTAAGAAAGAAAGAAAAGCATTTATTTAAAAGTTAGATGCACGTCCGCAGGCCCACCGCTGAGCACGGCGCGGCGCTCCGTGGGCGCGGCGGTATGGCGGGCGCACGCCGTCGTGGCGGGCGGGTCGGCGGGAGCGGCGTCGCTGCGGGACACGGCGTTCCTGTCCCGCGGAGACTCCTCCTGGAAGCCGGGACCCCTGCTGCGGCGGCCCCGCGCCGCGCCCGCGCTCGTCGCGCTCGACGACGTGCTGTACGCCGTGGGAGGGTTCTCCGGCAAGGAGTTCCTGGCGTGCGTCGAGTGTCTGTACGAACCCGACGGACAGTGGACGACTCTCTGCGCGCCGCCCGGCCCGGCCTCGCCTGTCAGCGCGCTCGGTGAAGATCTGGCTCGGCATACACTGAAGGTACTATAGAATCTTACTAATATTATAAATGCGAGTGGGTTTGATCTGTTACTATCTTACTACTTACTTAGTAGTACTTAGTCTATGTCGAGGTAAACGTCACTGTCAATACACTGTCATCCTAACCTCCACGTACCTACACTAGCGGCACGCTATGATGGCCGGTTTGACACATTACAATAGTGATGTGGAATGTCAATTTATTCTCGAACAAAAAACAATTAAGTTTTGTTTTTGTACCTGATTAAATAGGTTTAATAAAACAAAAATGTATATGTTTATTTAATTTATTTGAACGAACTGAATATTTGAATGAAAATGAATATACATACTTTATATGCACACAAGAAACATATGAATACAAAAGATACCAAAAAAGGTGGCACAAAAGGCCATAATTAATCAGATTCGTCCATACTACTATTTTCACTGTCGTCACTGCTATCATCACCTACATTAATAATTATATGTTCGTTTTCTATAATATTATCTATTTTCACATCTCTTTCATAATCTTCCCTTATTAATTTAACAGTTCTATTCACAACCTTTTCCCAGTCTCCTTTAGTCACATGTTCACAAGCTTCTTCTAATAATTTTAGCATTTTTTTTGTGGTAAATGGGGGTTCTGTATTGTGTCTTGCAGCATATCCCTTAATTTGAGCCCACACCAACTCAATCGCATTATACTCACAATGGTAAGGCGGTAACCGTATAACTCTGTGCCCATGTTCTAATGCTATTTCGTCAATGACGTATCGGATCTTGGTTGGTTTGTTTTCTTTTAAAAGACGTACTAATTCCGCTTTTAACATATTCATGTTTGCATCTACGCCATTTTTAACGTATTTCACGCCATAACCAAATGCCGAGTTGTGGTATATATCATATAAAAATAAAAATTTTACCTTTTGTATGAAACAGCTGATATTTTTTTGCGATTTCAGAGGTTTGTCCACATAGTGAAAATTGTTCATATTCACAAGTACATTCACCCCTTAAATGGTGCAAACTGATTTTTCTACACTTGTATACATTTTAGAAATCAATTTAATAAATAAATTTTGAGTCCTAAACCTAAAACTACATTCGATAAAATTTATGAATCTCTGCACATCACTATCGTCAATAAAGTAATACAATTATTTCCTTCAAAGTCGTTATCAATTAATACGGAACTTCATGAGCGGACAAACGTCAAACCGGCCTTCATAGCGTGCCGCTAGTTTAGTTAATGTTTGCATAATGTCTTAACACTAATACCAATGCCTTATAAATTATTATAAAGTGCTTTGTCAAGCCGAGTATTAATCATCGAACCCAACTTAATATCAAACATGACTTAAAGCTACCGATCGACGTGATTTTTTGCATGGGTATCCCTGTGGAAGCCCATCGACTGATAAAGAAGACGAAGAAGGAAGTTAATCTGGATCGTGATCACAGATTACATAGCCTCCACAGATCCCAATCTGCCCTAAAAAATATTACGCTGTGTGATAGGCAAAACAAGCCATCCGTAGAATGCAAAAGCTACATGAAAATTATTATGTTAAGAGATTTGGCTTTGTTAATTTTTTGGGACACGTTCACAATTTATTTACAGCAAATAAAGTTGACAGTCGTTTTAGCGTTTTTTAGGGTTCCGTACCCAAAAGGTACCAACGGGACCCTATTACTAAGCCTACGCTGTCCGTCCGTCCGTCTGTCAGCGGGCTATATCTCGTAAACCGTAATAGATAGAGAGATGAAATTTTCACATATTATGTATTTCTATTGCCGCTATAACCACAAATAATAAAAATTAAATTAAATAAAAAAAATTTAATAAAAATTTTCCAAGGGTACATGGAAATATTTTTTTTTAACGGAACCCTAAAAGAGAGAGGCTAGACTCGCACTTGGCCGATTTTTTTTTCTAACGAGGTATATTTATTTTCGCGCCTACATTAAAATTATAACTTCTATGGTACATTGTTGTGACTTATAAAAGTGGTGGGCCTGTACCTTACCTGTTATCTGGTTTCAGGAGGTGGCGCCGGAGGAGAACGGTATTAGCCCGCAGTGACGTCACGCGCCTCCTTTCCGCACATTCCAAGCGGCGCCCGCGCGCGCGCATTTTATCCCTGTTAACAGCATTTACCTCAGAGTAACGGTTAAGTTTTGAGCATTCATATTTAGTGTTTTCTTGTCTAACTCACTTACTTTACTAGCAAAGATACCGGTCCCTAAGAAAAGTTCATCAAAAACGTCCGAACGGCGTTGTGACAGTAGAAAAAGAACTCTTCATTATTTTTGTGCAGTTTCAATTCTACACAAAAAATAAACACTTGTGTCAAACAATGAGCGTGATTGTAGGTCTAGCTGGTATAGTAATAGTTATTCAGACTTCATAAATTATTATATATAGAGAGAGTTCTCCATTCGACTCTTCATTCTTCATTTTTTGTACGCTTGTATCAATACTACTCGGTCTAATATATGACTTATGATATACACATAGATATGTGTTATACAACAAAAGTTTTTTAACATGTTTCATTCGATAATATGTAAATATGAAATATTATGAGCACTTTTTTGGCTAATAGAAAACGGGTAGTCTCGAATTTGTACTATATTTAGGTCTCCGTACGTAAAGGGTGCCAACTGCCAATGGGACCATATTACTAAGCCTCTGCTGTCCGTCTGTCGAGCTGTATCTAACCTAAAATTAAATTAAAAAATTTCCATGTACCCATGGAAATATTTTAATTTAATTTTTTTAATTTAATTTAATTTTTATTATTTGTTGTTATAGCGGCAATAGAATAGGCGAATTTCATCTGTCTATCTATTACGGTTTACGAGATACAGCCCGCTGACAGACGGACGGACGGACGGACAGCGTAGGCTTAGTAATAGGGTCCCGTTGGTACCCTTTGGGTACGGAACCCTAAAAATAAAAGAAGTTAAAAATTAGAGTAAAAAGCAAAAAACTTTTGTTATTGCTCGATCTAAAAACGAGCTAACGAGCAGGCGGGTCACCTGATGTTAAGTGATTACCGCCGCCCATGAACATTTGTAGCAACAGAGGCCACCACCAATACGTTGCCGGCTTTTCAGGAATTTAATTTTGTTGTTTTTAATCTTTTACGATGGTTTACGGAACTTCGTGTGCGGGTCAGACTCGCACTAGGCCGGGTTTTAAAGTTAAATGTTTAAGTCTTGGAAATTGAAGAAAACTACATGAATACTACTAGTTACTATATTACCATTCTGTGGTATTTTTCTCTTAGTACATATATACCTGGTACAGTCTGTACACATTTTTTTTTACCTCTAGCTGTAAAGTTGGCTAACCTGAGTTGTGTGTTGTCAAATTGTTTATCCTATTCTATACCAGATGACTATTTAAAAAAAAAAACATTTTTAATAGCTTTTATTTATTTCGAATATGGGTCATCCGTGCGGATAAGTAACGTCGCTAAGTTAAGGTGGATTATTAGTCGATATTCTGACAATTTTCTTAAACTGGACACTTTCAAGAAAAGATTTTTATATAAACCTGTGAAGATGATACTGCCATTGGCGCAATTAGAATGCCATAAGCCTAGTTTGTCGTATTAGTTTACAAATTGCGAAAAACCAAATTAAATTTGAATGTCGCGGGCAGACCCGTATAATCCACCTTAAAGTATTCAAGCATTTCTTGACAGAAAGTAATGCCAACATAGTGGAATATACAATGATAGATGTCAGAGGTAAAACAACTGTGAACGGGCTGTACAAGTATTACAAAACCGTCACACGCTCTAATGCGTCTGAAGTAAGATTCCTCTAAGACTTGTCTTTACCAAGATACAGACTGAACAGCTTATACATCTGACTTTTTACACTTAATTATATTTTAACTACGGAATGGCATTCCAAAATGTATACTCTTTTATGCTCTTTGTCTCATTGTTACTCTGAGGCATTTACAAAATAAAGATTTTATATAGTAGAGTAGGAACTGTTTGGGCGTTTGTCCACAGCTGCCGTTACTGAGATACGAGATCATTTCTGACTGAGTTGGAAACCATGAAGGTGATCATAAAATACATAATAATGTATGTATGTGTATGTAATTTAAAATATTGTTTTTGAAAAAAAAACTTGTAAAAGTAAAAGCATTTTGAGATTAACTTCCAAGTTTTTATTTCTACACTTTTCTATAATATCTAGTGTATTACAGTTATTTTTTTTTAACTGTTTCACTTAAAATTATTATTGGCCCAATATTTGGTTGTATTGTAACCCTAATATAAATGCGAAAATATACTGTGAAGTATTTTTTTTTGTATATTTAAACACCTGTAGGGCTATTCTCTATCTCAGTGGTTATCGAAAGTTGCTAACTGAGAACTGTCAAACCCGAATTTTGTAATACGAAATGCGGATTTGACAGTTAAGTTCTTCTTCTTCTTCTTCATTTGTTTGGCTCCGCGCGTCGAGTGTTTGAGCCATAGCCAAGTTTAGCAACTGTTCATTACTTTCCAATGTTTTACCATAGCTACGTAGATAGAGAATAGCCACTCTGGAGAGGGTCATAGACTAAAAACCATAACTCCACGCGAAGTCTCAGACGAAAACCTATCTTGAGATATATTTCTGTGACCGCCACGTCGGCGATGTCATCTCGTTCTCAATGATGGTCACTGAGTATATATAATCGCTTCGCTTTTGATGGCAGCGGTGGTCAAACGCCCTTAGCGTTTCCGACGCTGTATTTCGGAACGCGATTAGCATTTTAACCTTGAGTATTATATTTAATGTTTAGATAAAATTAGAAAATTAAAAGCAATCTCCCGCGAAAAAAATATAATATAATATACGTATAAAGCTAATCACACACATTATGCTCGTGCCCAACGCGTAGCACTTTGTATTTTAATGAAATCAAATTCGTTCGGGGCGGCGAGATGTGCGATAAGTTTTATTTTAGACGGGAACGTCAGTTTTGCGATTGGATGAATTAGTAAAATTGTCGCAAAAATTGCCATCAATTAATTGTTACAATACAATACAATCTGTGTTTTGTGCAGGGAGATATAAATGTAATTATTATCAGCCATGCGCTATCGAACCTACCTCAAAATTTATCGCGTGCTCGGAGACTGCGTTTCATAGCGACCCGCAACTTCTTTGAGTCTATCCTATATCATAAGGTATTCACTTCAAGAGGCTAAACAATCTGATTGGATTTGAACTGGAGAGTGTGCTCAGCAACTTTTTGCCTTAGGGTGTGTTCCGATATACACTGCGAGCACTGTTCAGTGCTCTCACTGGTGAAAAATTCGTTCCGTTATGGACTGCCAGTACACTGCCTCAGTAGGTACCCTAGGGAAATATATGACGTCATAAATCGCCGCCATTTTTGTGTACTGTGAGCACTGGAGCTTTCGAGGTAAGGTACTCTCAGTATTTTAAAACATACTTAAAAACATAAGTAGCGCCTTGAGATTTTAAAAAAATGGGGATGACAGTATACTAGACTGCGTTCCGTTTTAAGCAGTAACCATTATAGCAAACTAAAAAGGAACGGCTTCACAGTGTACTGTATTGACGTCACACCTTACAGTGGTCCAGTGTATTTCGGAATATACCCTTAGTTCCACCGTCATCTTTTTACTGTCAGAACGTCCAATTTATTCCTCGGATAAACGTCACTCGACGTTGGTGAAATCGGCACTAAGGCTCATGGAAGTTAAAGGTCGATAAAACGCGATTTGCGGTTAAGACGATGCCTTTACACGCATTTTTATAAAATTTTAATTATAAACGCCGGGGTCGGTCGCCGCTAATTTATATAAGTATTATGTATTCATGGTTTTAGAATCCATTTTAAAGAAAGTGAGACACTACACCGCCTTTACACTCGTATAATATATAATATGTATATCGAAAAACCTTACAGTGACTGCTACATTATAGGGGCAAGTGCTGTTGCTATGGACGTTGGTACCTGTGGACACAAACGATTTCGTCGAAACTAGCACCCTAAAGTTCAAATTTGAAGGAGAACTGTCAACCATAGACAAGCTTACGGTCGCTTTCAAATTAGAATTTTAGGGTTGTTAGTTTCGACGGAATCGATACTTGCCCATGATAAATAGATTTAAGATAGTTAAGCAAATTGACTTATTGCAATGGTAGTAAGCATGCATTCCATACCATCATTGATTTTACAGGGCATTGGCAATCGAACATCCCACTGTTGAGTTTTGTGGTATAGTTACACATAATCAGTGATGAACCGGCCTTCTCCGTTGACCCGAAGATCGGAAATATTTGACTGAGCGTAATGCGTGTGCCTGTGGTCACATTATCGCTTAGACTTTGTGAGGCCTTAGATAATCAACTTTGGCTGGTTCATACCTAAAAGATTTATTCCCCGTGGTCCCTGCGAGAAATCAATGCTGCCGAAATTAAAATGGTAGTCCCAGACAATGGTCTGAAAATCCCCTCAGCGAATTCGAAAATTTTGTATTGAAATCGAAAGATGTACGAAAAATTCGTATCGCGTAATTATGTAATAAGAGCTATACCTATATCTCAGTATAAAGTTCATTTTATGTTATATGACACCGGCGGTCATACCTTTTTATGTATATTGGTCTGGTGTATAAAATATTTAATGCATAATGAGTTAAAACTGTTAAAATTGTTTATTATATTTATGCTGAAAATTCTGCATTTACGCTTGGTATGTAAAAACATGCCCATGATGAGATTTGTTTGCAATAGAGATAGTGGATTATATTTTACGAAATCCGATTTATTTGATCGACTTCAACCATGTCTTAATAATATTATCAAGATCGTAATGAATGAGAACAAGTAGGTAACGTACTCATATTCCAAATAGTAGTATGTCTCGTCGAACTCGTTATTTCTCATTTGTTAGAACATTGTATTAATTAAATATACCTATCATTCACTAAACCGTTCGCGTTGTTGATTTTCAGGTATTGTAAATAAATAAATTATTTATCATAATAAAATTGTATTTTAATTTCTTTAATAATACAGAAAAAGCGAACGATAATAATGGCTTTGTTATTTGTTTCGTTTCAATTTAAAACATGTCATATGAATTTAGTATACTTAGGTATTTGTGTGAAAATCTTTATCACGAATCTTCGACAGAGTATGGTATCTTCGATAAGTACGGTAGAGTATGCTGAAATATCTTTGACCCATTTAAAAAATTGTCTGAGCAAATGTTTGTTTACTTAGGTTTTGTTTGATTTATTTTATACTAGCTGATGCCCGCGACTTCGTCCGCATGGATTTAGTTTTTAACAATCCCGCGGGAACTCTTTCATTATCCGAGATAAAAAGTAGCTCTCCCGGTCTGAGGAACCACTACTACATCCATTACTATACCCATGCAAAAAATCGCATCAATCCGCTGTTCTGTTGCGATGTGACTGAAGGACAAACCAACAAACAAACACAGTTTCGCATTTATAATATCAGTAATGCTGTATTATAACACATTTTATAATTGTCAAATTTTTTACCATACTTAACCAAAGACAAAATTACGTTTAGCTGTCATTTACGTTTTGTTATTCCACTGTCATTTGCGTTTTGTTATTCCATGTCAGATGCGTTTTTCTTATACCACGTTTTATAGTGACATGACGGAAACGCGGTCAAACGGGATAAAAAGTATCCTATGTCCGTCTCGTGGTTCTAAGCTACCTCTACACCAATTTTCAGCCAAATCGGTTCATCCGTTCTTGAGTTATAAATAGTGTAACTAACACCACTTTCTTTTATATATATATATAGATATAGATGACACACATTTGAATAATTAAAATCACACTAACTTAATAACTTTGATAATAAATGAGCGCCATCGGCTCAAGTTAAGGCATTTCGCTTCACCATCTTGTACGATTACGATACATACTTTTGATAGTTTTTCTGCTGTCGGATTTTAATTTTTCAGTAAAAAAATGCAAGTTTTTTATGCAATAGTATATTTTACGCAGATGGTTTTTACATTTCTAAATGTGTACAATCTTGTTACAGGATCATTTTATTACTGCTTACAATAGAAATCATAATAATAATAATTAAATTTATCTACTTACAGTTTGGAAAGTCACGCCGCCAACTTGTACACAATATTTAAAAAATCACAATATTATATTCAAAACGCTCAACGGTTCCTGCCGTATAAAAACGAGCTCTCGACATGTCTTGGCGTGAAAAGTGGCAACTATAACAATCCTCTATAATGTATTTTTCCGCTGTCTTAAAATAAGTATGCGCTGGGCTTAGCGATGCGCTAGGCCCAGCGCATACTTGTTGTAGCGCAACTTCGCTTTTTGCGAAAAACCACTATCGTTTATGACACCTAAGGAAAAGCAGGTTATAGACGTATGTTGCATCAATATAATATTTGAGCAAAATCCTAGCAAGTTAATGCAGTCAGTCTGTCTAAGCCAGGTCTAAGCACTTCTCCACGCTATGAAGGCAATCTATAGTAGCGACGTTTCCTTCCAAAATCAAAAGACGCTGTCACTCAATGTGCGAAAACATTTCATAATATTGGGAGTCCTCTGCCAAGGCTTTTATTCGCGAGTATAAAGAATTGTCAAAGTTTTTCACCTTGTCCTTTGAATTACCGGATTGACTTGCACAATTCTATATTCGCGCGATGGAACAGCCTAATCGCACAAAGAGCAAGGCGTTCGCGAGCCTCGCTCTGTCTTGAGACTTCGTTAGCTCTGACACATTATGTAATATGGAGAAGTTACATAGTATTTAATTAGTATTGAGTTATACACAATAAGAATATAGATCTAAAGACATCACATCAGGCATCAGGTGTTGGTTTTGTACTTGTATAATATACGTTTCCTTCGATTAATTAGTCCGATTATTTGTTTTTTATAGAGATAAAATACTTCTTTATTAAATATAATAAAGGAGTATTTTATTAATTATTTATTATTAAGTATTTTATAATAATAAAATTAAAATATTATTATATGAAATGATATCGATTTTCTTCATTAATTTTTTTATTTTAATTTTGTATTAATATTGTTTAATTTTGTATTAATATTGTACTTACCATAGATTTAGAATCAGTAGTAGCTACGCAGCTACCAGCCGCATACTATTACGATGTAATATAGTCAATAAAAACTATATTACATTGCCGCATGTAAGGAGCCATTGTTTTTAGGAAAGGCGGTAGCCTAAAAACAATGGCTCCTTAGATGCGGCAATGTAATATCATAGTTTCTATTGATTTATTTATTATTATATCGTCTAACATTGGTTGTTACTACGAGACTGACACGGGTACGCCCGTTCAGACGTACTATGAATTGCCGCAATTTACTAATACGCCGACGATATCCAGTAGGTGCGCAGCGACTACCAATCCTAAAGCGGGTTGCAGACTGAAAACTAAGCTAACTTAATTTAAGCTTAGCTCGCATAGCTGACGCAGTTTTTCATACTTGTGTGCGGACTGCAAACTAAGCTGTGTGAGTTAACCAGTATGAAAAACTGCGTCCGCTATGCGAGCTAAAACTAGTTAGGTTAGGTTTCGGTCTGCAACCCGCTTCAATCTAGGTATGCACAAGTCATTGGATGGTAGGTTGGAATATAACAAGACTTATTATGCCGCACAGATAACTAACTTTCATCTATTTCGCCGTAATGTCTCGGGGATTTCAAAACTCAATATCAATATCAACACTATAAAACTTCTGCATTGTAGAACCTCAATTATACAAAATATATGAAGGGGAAAAGCCTGCGGTTTTCCACCACGTCTATTCTATAAGCAGAAGCGAAGACAAGGCGAGGCTCAAATTACACTAGACAAGGCTCTGTTTAAATAGAAACAATACATTTGCCCTGTGTGACTTAAAGTACACCGTACGTTACACTATCAGGCATGCTAAACCTTGGGTGTGTTCCGAAATACACTGCGAGAACTGCTCAGTGCTCTCAGTGGTGAAAAATTCGTTCCGTTATGGACTGCCAGTACACTGCTGCAGTACCCTAGGGAAATGTATGACGTCATAATTCGCCGCCATTTTTATACTGTGAGCACTGGCGCTTTCGAGGTAAGGTGCTCTCAGTACTTTGATCACGTATAGAACAGCGCCTAGAGATTTGAAAAAATGGGGATGACAGTATACTGGACTGTGTTTCGTTTTAAACAGTAACTAGTATAGCATACGAAAAAGGACCGGCTACACAGTATTTATTACTGGATTGACGTCACACCTTACAGTCCAGTGTATTTCGGAACACACCCCATGTTTCTTTCAATTGAACGTGGAAAAATTAGATACGAACCTTCTTTCACGGTCCAGAAACACATCGTTTATTTTATCGCTTGTCAGCTATTTCTACGTTACTTTTGTAATCTATGGAGGGCTTTTTTTTGATCCGCAAGCAGTTGGTATTTATTTTCACGTTCATTTGATACAAGGTAGGTTTTTGTTACATTCTCACGTGCAGAGGATTTACTCTTCTAAATTTATTTACTAAGTAATTTCATTTATCTAATAGTTATTTAATACACCTCTTTATGGCAATCTCATTTGTATCTTAGTTTGTGCTTGCAAAAGAAATAGATAAAACTGCCACACTCCGTTCACACCTGGCTGTCAATCGAAACTTTTCCAAAATATTTTTCGATTAAAATAAAATGTAGTGTGAACGCTGTGTTAGGGAATTATTTCGGAATTAACGGTCAACAGTAAATAAAAAATTACCAAATTAGAATTTCAGTTCAAGTAGTTACATTAGTTAAATTAAAAAGTTGAAATCTGTTGACTGTAAATCATTTCGTGCAACCTAAGCACCCCTAGCTCTGTTTAACCCAGAGATTTATTTTTATTCCCTAGTCTGTGTTTTTAACTTCTAACCCAAAAATAATTCCTCTAGTCCAAAAAACCTAAAATCGTGAATGCTTTAAATAATTATTAAAAACTACGAAACATTAACCAAATTTTTTACGCAGTCTTATTTAGAATATCTATAAGTAAACTAATTAAAGTGAGTTTTATTTTTGCAATCAAAATTAATACCAAAACAACATTCATTCTTGTACAAGAAAATTAAAATAATACAATTTAGCAAACTTGCTCGTCGTCACATTTTGAAGGCCCAAAACGCCCATTTTACATTATCAAAATAATACAAAAATATAATTTGTAATAAAAAGTACAAAAATAATATTATAACATGGTAATTCTGGTAAAGCCGCATCTGGAATCAAAGGCCATTTCATTCATTCCATTAATTACATTGCACTAACTACGAGTTGAGATAACTCATAAAAAATATCAACACCTTTTGTGCCTGTGGTCAGAATCGAGCTCAAATCAAGATCGACGAGTTGAGATATCTTAACTCATAAAAAATATCAACACCTTTTGTGCCTGTGGTCAGAATCGAGCTCAAATCAAGATCGACGAGTTGAGATATCTTAACTCATAAAAAATATCAACACCTTTTGTGCCTGTGGTCAGAATCGAGCTCAAATCAAGTTCGTTTGTCAACAAATCACACATTGCAATATCTTATATCGCGCCCTCCGCCCGCCCTCATGAAAAATCCGCATAATACATTTTCAAATCCAAGATGGTGGGCATCTTGTGGGCATATATTTTGTGAACAAAACACAAACTAGCGTGTTAAACACTAAATAAATTTGAATTCTTCGGTAAGAAACGGACACGCAAATTTCATGCTTGTTCATTTTATCTTGTCTGCTTTTCTCACACACTAAGCACAATATGCCACTCTATATGCAATGTGACGTAATCAATGGAACTAACTTGGCTCCTAAAACTCAATGCGTTAAGTCACTATAAAAATTCTATCGATTCAGGAGCGATGCTTTACTTAAATCTGCCTATCCACAGGTGTCTTTGGAAAAAGAGCGCAAGCAAAAGTTGTACATACTGACACGTAAGCAAAAGTACTTGTTCGATTCTATTATTATACTATAATATCACGATCATATTTCTATTTCTACAATAAAAAAGCAGATCTTATTTTAAGAGAGCTCAAAAAATGTAAAGTACATTTGTATAATTTCTTTGAGATATTTTTAACTACAGTAATTAATATACAAAATAAGTATTTGAAACACATAGGTATAGCTTAGTTAGATATAAATGATTGAGATTCAAGGAGTTACAGGAATGATCTAAGATTAGTGGTGTCTACTGATCCACTTTTGACTTTTTTTGGATGATTACATTTTCTATTTAAATTATCTCATCAGGTTGTACAGATATCGTTATCGCACAACGAAGAAACTTCATTTGTACCCAAAACCGTGAATCATCACAACTGGATCCATCATTGGGAGTAATTTATTTATTTAATAATGTCAAATGTCAAATTGAAATTAATGTTTAAGGAATTTAAACAGTAACCACGTCAAAATCGTGTTTGTGATGTAATGCATAACATTATGCATGGATACAAATATCTACGCGTGCGATAGGTGTAGGTCAACACACATCGCAGGCGTACGATACTTTCGAATTTTCTTAATAAATACTTTATTTACATAAAAGTCTACGGTTTCTTCTTCAACGTAGAGATTCCAAAAGTTTAGAAGTGAATAGCGATCAACAATGGATCAGTCCTAAATGGCAAAGAGCAAAATCTCAGGGGTGTGATTGGCGCTAACTGGTACATTTTGTTTTGCCGTCCAACAGTTTGCGCCAGAGGTCAAACTGCTCGTGATACTGCACCATGTGGATGGCGATCCCGCGCTGCACCGCGCACGGGTGAAGTGCTACTTTCTTATTGTAGAACTCCGCCGCGTGCTGGCGCTTCAGCCCCAGCCGTGCCCCGAGCACGCCCGTGATAAATACATCTTCGAGTCTCAGGTACGGTTCGTTCGGCGCTGCTTCTAAAAGCGGTCGAATCGCGTCCGATGTGAGCAAATATGCGGGACCCGTCGCGAAATCGGGAAACACCTTTCCGGGAAACTGCAGTGGAGAGACGTAATACTTTGATTTCGTAGTTCGCTTCGGCAGCGATTTTCGGACGACTTTACCCCAAATCGTGCGCGTGGCGTTCTCGTGCGCGGCCACGAAGCGCAAGAGGCGCGGTACATTAATGAACATATCGTCGTCGGTTTTCAGCAGTCGCGGAACTCGCGGGCAGTACGTGTCCGCCCACTCGAGCATCGACAACGTCTTGAGGGTCAGGTTGGAATATGAATCGAGCGAGCGACCGACGATCAGATCGCCGTACAACGTATCTTCGGCTTCAATCGCGGGACGCATAGACTCCGGCGGGGAACCGAGAACGAACGCCAACGCGACGTCCCGCCGGGCGGCGTAGTGCCCCCACGTGAGCCGCACGGCGTCTCGGGCGGTGGCGTGGGACGGCGCCGAGGTGACCAGGATCAACAGGCGCAAGTGTGCGCCGAGCGCGGGACACAGCTCGGGGTGTGGCCGCTCGTGCCCCGCCACGTACATGTCGCGCGTGAGCACGACGCCCGGGTCGCGGCGCGCCGCGGCGGCGGGCGCAGCGGGCGACGCTGCTGTGGCGTTTCGCACTGGGGTCACTGCGGGAGCAACGACGCGAACCTGGAATTTAAACATTCTAATGTTAGTGTATCTCAAGTCTCTATTAGTATGACAAACTATCAGTTTTGATGCGGTTCCATTAGTATACTATTTCTGACGTGATAACGTCTTATAAATCGACGAACACCGGCTGCACGCATGAAAAAGTTTCACGTTCCGCCTGAGCCTGAGCGTGCAAGCGGCACGATCGGCCCAAGCGTTGGCTTGTGACTAGAGATCACCCACCGCCGCCCGTCAGTCATCGCGTGCGCGCTGTGGTTAGTGGATGTGTCGCGAGCTAGTTTTGTTTCTTTATGACGTTATCACGTAAAATTATCGTCCGTAAACCGACTTTACAGACAACCAATTTTTTTATCACTACAAGTTAGTAAGTACAGTGTGGATTTCCTTATTTGAGTATTCGAGTAAACAATAATTGCCGAATGTTAACCAAAGACAATTTATAGGGTTGGGAAGTTATCGCATGAGCGATTGCAGGAATGTGAAAGCATTATACATCTGAATGATTTTTATCCCAACTGATCATTACTACAAATGCGGTCATATATGTGTACCATTACTACAAATTTGACGTAAAAAGTAACTATTAAACAATATTTTTTCGTAGTTATATTAAAAAGATGAATATAGAAGAAAAAAATAACGAAGATTTACTACAAATCAGATTTTTGTCCTATTCGAAAGTATCCCCCATTTGTGGGTAACATTGTGATACAAACAATTTTCTTGAAAAAAACACTAGTGTATTTTTATTTACTTTTTCTCTTTTCATTTCGAAGCAATTTTTGGTGTAAATCGTAACGAATGTGTTAATTAAACTTTTACTTTAACAGTTATACGTAGTTCAAAATGTGTGGTTGGTGTGTAAATAAGTGATATTCATATCAAGAGGTGTTTGTTTACTCGAATACTCAAGTAAGGAAAACTAGACGTAGTGTAGTAGTTGTGCGATGCAGTTAGGTATTTCAACTGCTATAGAACCGCATCCAAATAGAAATTTTGCAGTCGGATTGCAGTTCAAATGTCAAATACGGTCTATTTAGACCTTAACTGTAGAGCGAATTGACAATGATGTCCACGGCGTATCCGCAAACAATGACCCTTGTACTGTTTGAGACTCAGTCTAGGATGGTCTAGGTGAGTACATAAAAAACCAAACTTATGTGTACAGCAGAATAATTTAAAACAATAATACGCTTACCACCGTGGACTGAATCCTGGCAGTGTCAACCTTGGAGGGTTCTAGCTTGGCCGCTTCTGGCCTGGTAGTGTCTTGGGGCGGCGGCGGGTACGTGCGGGGCGGGGCGGGGTGTGCGGGCGGTGGGGGGTGCGCGGGGCGCGGGCGCGGCGGCGGCGCGGGCGCGTGGCGAGCCAGCAGCAGCAGCAGCAGCGCGGCGAGCGAGGCGAGCGCGGCGACGTGCGAGCGCCGCAACACGCCGCCCGCGCCGAGGGCGCCCATCGCGCTCACCCCGCACACCCCACCGGGGGCAGCACTTCACGCGATCGCATCTGGAACCACAAATACATACCCACATTAATACTAGTGGTTCGCCCCGAACTGAGACCTCGCGGTAACGGTATCCCATGATTATTCATTCAATCGATACATGACTACCAAAACTGACATTATTATTATGCCCGTTTTCACCAAACATACCTAAATCATCCCCTATGTAGGAGTCTCTTTACGTAGGTAGCTCCAAAACACAATCCTAAGTCCTAACATCCGTCCCAATGTCCTTTTAGGTGTCCCGTACAGGATCGTGATAAAGAAGTTGACAGTAATCATCACCTAACTTATCATAGGTACCCCGTAAAGGTTAGGGAACGTTAGTGAAAACATTGAATTATTATGTAGGTACCTACTAACGAGTGAAAACCGGTTAGGGGCATCTGTACAAGTCGTCATCTATCGACGCGAATAGAAAATATACAAAATGCAGCAATTAATAGTTTATTGAAGTTTGATATTTAACTAAAAAATAATTTTAATTGAATAATATGTTATTATATTATGTACCTAAATAATAATGCTCGACGCAAAACTGTTTTTGGGATAGATCGTAGTCGTAGCTCCTACGAGTAGTTCCATGGAATAGTTAATGACTGCGCCATTTATTAGCATTATTGTGAAGCTATGTGAAATTTACTTATGCTCATTAAAAATTAAATAATCTCGTTTCTTTATAATATTCATATAATTTTAGTATTTGTTGTTCAAGTACAGGATACAAGTGAAGTAAGAAAATAAGTAGAACTTGAAAATATAGAGCCAATTTTCCCAGAGAGCGTCTTCAAGCGAGCGTATTAAATCGCTACTTTGAAAGCCCCCATTTCGTCAATTTTAGGAAAAAAATAAAAAAAAAATACGTGTGTACTCTGTTTCAAATTGTCAACTTTTTAAGCCATTTTCGGCTGGAGGCCATCGGTTTACATAATATTATATCTAAATTTGAAGTAATAACGTTCAGTAATTCAGAAGTTATAATATAAGGCTCTGACAGACGGACGGACGGACGGACAAGTGCAAATCGCTCTAGTAAACTCAGAGAGCTCGCTTCGCTCGGTCAATTAATTCATTTATTCATCTCAACCCATTCACCGTTTTGACGACCTCCCTGGCTCAGTGGTGAGCGCTGTTGTCTTATAACTGGGAGGTCTCGGGTTCGATTCCCGGCGGGGTCAATTTGGGAATTTATAATTTCTGTATTGTCTCTGGTCTGGTCTGGTGGAAGGCTTTGGTCGTGGCTAGTTACCACCCTAACGTCAAAGACGTGCCGCCAAGCGATTTAGCGTTCCGGCACGATGGCGCGGGCGTGTAGAAACCAATTAGGGGTATGGGTTGAATGTTCACTGCCATACCCCTTCCAAGTTAGCCCGCTACCATCTTAGATTGCATCGTCACTTACCATTAGGTGAGATCGCTGTCAAGGACTAGCTTGTCATCGAATATAAAAATAAAAAAAAACCGTCCTACAAATTTGCGCAGGTCTCCTGTCGAATGAGACTGGTTTAGAGTTTTAGACCATAGTTCCAGATCACGAAAGGCTTTTTACAGGATTTTATATGAACAAAGCCGATGTTCGGCCCAAGTAGTAAGTTGAGCGAATACGTAGGTATGTAATATGTATCTATGGAGCGATTAGTATGAAAAGCGAATCTACAGTTAGGTGGTATTTTAATAAAAGTCGTTTGTAGCCGAAACCCTCAACTATAGACTTATTAATGTTGTGTTATAATATTTATGCTTATTATAGTAGCCCATTTCAGTAAATACCTAATACCACAATGGCAATCATTTCCTAATTGATTGAGCACTGAAAACCTTCACAGCATTTATATTATTTGCTGAATAAATAACTACGAGTTTCTTAACATTAATCATTTCCTAAATAAAATCGCAAGCGTGATCGTATAATTTACGTAAGGCAGTTATGCATGTCAAGGACAGCTTTATGTAAAGCCACTGGCGGAGACCGGAGTGTCACCAACGATCGGACGGAAGGAATCGGAAGATTCAGCGGCCCACAAAATGGTGTAAAAATTGTTACATGAATATATATTTTTGAAAACTGAACATTCTGAGTATCTAGCAGACTCAGAAGTCAGAAGTATGTAAGTAACTTGAGTCTTGAGCGGAGCAAGAGTACGATCAGTACGATCTATAGATCTCAGCCTTAGACCATTCAATGATTCAACCCAAGAACCAGTGGTAGTCTTGACTTGTGAGCCACCGGTTGAACTACATGATTTTTTTTATTTTAAACGTTCGTTAAGTCATTTCCGGGTCACGAGCATTAAAAATATTCCCTTGTTAGATGAACACGGAATACTCATTTTAAAGTTATTTCTTTGTAAATATTATTTTCTAGAGGCCATCACAAGGTTCTGCAGTAAAGGAAACAATTTACCGAAAATAGATGAGATAAAATAATAATTTCTACGTACCAGAACGACATGCAACCTAATATTTTATTGAATAAAAAATAAACTACCAACATCAAAGTAAGGGGCATCATTAGTGCAAAACATTTGCGCTTACGCTGTACGCAGCACAGCAGTCATCAATAGATAGTCATTAGTCCTAAATAATTACTCACGTTTAAATTGTTATGAGTTGATAGTGATAGTGCCTACTGCTCGAGTTCTGCGTTTGAACTGCGCGTACCTTCATCTGTGTTGAATTTTCACTGATAGTTCAATACAGATGAAGTTACGCGCGTATTATATTTTCCACAGATGTGGCCTTCAAATCAATTTGGTAGTTTACTGAGGAGGAGGAGAGGAACCCCAGTCCTAACCTGAGGTAGTTCCTTGTATATATATAGAAGAGAAATCTGTAGCGAGATAATAATAATTTTCTACAATTCTGAAATTTTTGTATTTTTACTGGATTAGAATTCCAAAGGCTAGAAGGCAAAGTATATCCCTATATATATCTATCTCTATATATATCGGTATATCCCTGCGAGATCAAATCAGAAATGAGGAGATTCGTAGGAGAACCAAAGTCACCAACATAGCTCAGCGTGTCGCGAAACTGAAGTGGAAATGGGCGGGGCAAATAGTTCGAAGAGCTGATGGTTGTTGGGGTCCCAAGGTGTTGGAGTGGCGACCCCTCACCGGGAAACGACTCACCGGGAAACGCAGTGTTGGCAGACCCTCCACCAGGTGGACCGACGACATCAATCGAGTCGCAGGGAGCCGCTGGATTCAAGCGGCGCAAGACCGAAACCTGTGGAAGTCCATGCAGGAGACCTTTGTCCAGCAGTTGACGTCTATAGGTTCATAAAGAAGAAGAAGAAGGCAAAGGCAAAGGCAAAGAGAACATACGACATACTGCCCAGTGAGTATTTTTTTAGACTAGGAGTCCTTGTCACAGGCGTAACGTGAATCAGCTCGCCACATGAATGAAACAGATACCTTTGTAGCAGGACAAAGATAATAAGCTGCCGTGTTGGACTACTCTTATCACCTAGGTCTGCTAATGTTAAAGTGATAAATCCATTAATCACGCAACCGTGTACTGACTATGCAGTATGCCCGGTCGTACCTATAATGGCATATAAAATATTATAAATGCGAAAGTGTTTTTATTTGTTGGTTTATCCTTCAATCACGCCGCAACAGAGCTACGGATCGACGTGATTTTTTGCATGGCTATAATTGAGGACCTGGAGAGTGACATAGGCTTTTATCGCGGAAAATCAAAGAGTTCTCGCATTGAATTATTAATAATTCCTCAAAGAGTTCTCGAGGGGTTTTAAAAACTAAATCCACGCGGACGAAGTCACGGGCATCATCTAGTCATGGGATTAAACAAACGGTGCTTAAAAGGTTGTGGAAGCGGTCTCTTCAAGTGCTTCAAATCACAGGAAATTGAATATCCGTATAAGAAGTCGATGACCGTTATTAACGTGATCCTATTACAGAGAAACGCAAACAATTGTTTTGTTGCGAAATTAACAAAAGTAATGTCGTCGTCGGCAGTCGGCACAAACGGACTACGGAGCACTCCAATTTTAAAGGCCGAAGAATTGATAATTTAATATAAAAAATTCTTTTTAAAAACCCGATTTCAAACGTCCGCGCCACTACAAAGTAGGTATATAATATTTATTTTTGATTTTTTAAAAACAGCTCGACCGATTTCGATAAAATTTAAATGGGACGACCTGGGAAATATACATAAATTTCAAAAAAAAAAAGAGTTTTCCAAATCAGTTCAGGCGTCGTCGAGTAATCGGTGAACATACATTAAAAAAAATCCGAAGAATTGAGAACCTCCTCCTTTTTTGAAGTCGGTTAAAACAAAGATTAAGTTCGTGATAAAATTCAAAATTATTTATTTCACGTAGGCCAACCTGTGGCTCTTATGACAAGTCATGACTCTACCACCGGTTCGGAAAGCGGATCAAAATACTGACTAATTTGTGAGTAGGTAACTCACGTCCAACTCGGTATTTTGATTAATTTCTTAAACTGGTCACTTTCAATTGAAAGATTTTTATGTAAACCTGTGAAGATGATAATTCTACTAGCGCAATGAGAATACCATAAGCCTACTTTGTCGTATTAGTTTACAAAATGGGAAAAACCAAATAAAATTTGAATTTCGCTGGCGATTTCTAATCCACCTTAAGTATATTTTATAAACAAACATATTATGATTGAAAATTATCCAGAGGTATAGTTTTTAATCGCTGCCTAGGTAAGGTCGTGTAAATGTAATCGTGTAACTAGCATTTAATTATCCGATTTACCAACCGACAGACGTTCATAGCTGGACAATGGACTTGCATAGACTTCCACCCGGCTCGGACTTGCGTCGCCTGTGTCGAACGGATCCTTGCGACTCGTCTGATGTCGTCGGTCCACCCAGTGGGTGATCTGCCGGCATTTGATCATAATATTTGAATCATAACTGTAAAGTTTGATATATGAGTATCTAGAATTGAACGGAAATTTTAATTGTTACATTAACGGCGAGAGCACATCAATGTTAAACATGTTATGATTATACTTCATTTTTATTATGTATAAATGACATTGTTCTGCCTTTTTATCATCGTAAGTTATAACCAGAATTACAAATGTTCATCGAATGATAATATTATTAAACTACATACATTTCCGATTATACACCCCATGGTGGTTGTTTTAGGGTGGATAAACGGAATGACCTTTTCAACTAACATAGATCAACGATAGTCTCGCAGCAATTTTTTAGATCACGACAATATATAAGTTGATGTACAATATATAAGTTGATGTAACTGGAACGTAATATAGTGTGGCAGTACCTAAGATTTTATATAAACCGTGGCAGTAAAGTGGCGTTCTTTAATCATGCTGAAACGCAATTCTTACATTTTCAATTATTTAAATGGTTCTTTCTCATCAAATTACAGAGTCTAGGAGCTCAGCTAACAATAATTGCTCCTTATAGAAACTTAGAACCTGCCATTAAGGTTCTGGTTTTCTAATAATAGCCAAACCCGTTTAGATGCTGGAAAATTCCTAAGTAAAAGAAGAAGTCTAGCATACAATCTAATGAACAAAAACAGTTCTCATTTATTTTATAAGCTTTAAGAATTCAACGCTTGCAAATAATCTTGCTCTCTCTCTCTCTTTCATCATCAGCAACCTTTGTCAGCAACCCATTAACGTCTCATTACTGGGTGCAGGTGGCGCAGGTCTCCTCTTAGAGAAGACCCACCCATACCACCATACCCATAGTCCACCACGCTGACCCAATGCGAATTGGCAGACTTCACACACCTTTGAGAAGTCAGAACAATGAACATTATGGAGAACTCTCAGACATGCAGGTTTCCTCACGAGTCACGAGTCACGATGTTTTCCATTCACCGTTAAAGCAAGTGATATTTAATTGCTTAAACACACATAACTTCGAAAAGTCAGAGGTGCATGCCCAGAATCAAATCTGCGACCCCCCGAATAGGGGACCACAGCCCCGACCACTAGGCCACAGACTTTATAATACTGACGTAACTAGGCTATCACTGCTCCCACACTCTATCCTTTAAATAAACCAAATATCTCCAATCCAATCCATCAGCCTGTATTCATCCACTGCTTTTGGCCTTTCCGAGATCGCGCCACCAAAAACGGTCCTCCGCTTTCCTCATCCAACCGCTTCCCGCCACCTTCTTAAGGTCATCGGTCCAGCGAGCTGGAGGGCGCCTACACTGCGCTTGCCGGTACGCGGTCTCCACTCCAGAACACGTCTGCCCCATCGGCCATCGGTTCTGCGACAGATATGACCTGCCCACTGCCACTTCAGCTTGCTAATCCTCAGAGCTATGACGGTCACTTTTGTTCTTCTACGAATCTCCTCATTCCGGATTTTATCCCTGAGAGAGATTCCCAACATAGCTCGCTCCATAGCGCGCTGAGCGACTTTTAATTTGTGAACGAGGCCCATCGTCAGTGTCCACGTTTCCGCTCCATACATCATTACCGGTAGGACACACTCATTGAAAACCTTTGTCTTCAGGCTTTGCGGTATCGACGAATCGAAGACCTGACGCAGCTTTGAAAATGCTGACCAGCCCAGCTGAACAACTTTGTACTCTGTACAACTGTATTCCTGAACAACTTCGATGCTGACATTGTCGACGTTAACAGGTCTTGAGATAACGTGCTCGTTCAACATGACTTTCGATTTGTCTATGTTCATCTTAAGACCCATTTATCTGAAGAACAGCTAAGCTGGACCAGCATTTCTTCAAGGTCTTGCAGCGATTCCGACAGTATAACTATATCGTCTGCAAAACGCAAGTGTGAGATGTATTCGCCATTCACATTAATGCTTCGACATTTCCAGACCAAATATCTGCCGAAATCGAATTAGTGTGGGCGATATAACAATGAAGGCCATCTGCAAGTTTAAATTACGTATGGAATGGTTGATTGTTAACTAATTCAACCTTTTCAACTGACTGTATAGTAGCTTAAATGTAGTGGTGGAGATTAGCAAGAGACTTAGGTATTTTAGTAGTCGCCTTTGTTTGTTATAACTAATATATAGTTTAATTAAGACTTGTCCTGACTGACTGATCTATCAACGCACAGCCTAAACCACTGAAGCTATAAACTTGAATTTTTTGCAGTAGGTTCCTTTTATGACGTAGGTGCGCTCTAAGAAAGAATTTTTTGAATAAAATCCCAAGGGGTTAAATAAGGGGGTGAGCTTGGATGAAAGTCCGTCATTTTTCAAGTTATGCTCATGAAACTATATGGTATAATTGAGCTTTCAATTAAAAATGACAAAATGCATATTTCAGTTTTTGAAAATTCCAATCAAAAACCTAATTCTACGCGGAAGAAGTTGCGGGGACAAAAGCTAGTTATTTATAAGTTAGGATAGCCTGGAAGAAGATGAAGGAAGACATATTGAATTTGATAAAAACATTTGTGTCCGTTTTAGGTTTAGCAAATACGTACCCATTTTCTTTTTTTTTTATTTAATCCCTGACACAAAAAAAGGGGATCCCGATACAAAATTTATTTAAGTAGGGTACACTTGTGAAACTTATCAGAGTGTGTTTAAATGTCTTCACGTTAAAAAACCGCAATAATTGGATTATGCTGAGTAGTAACAGGATTCAGTCAGCAGAACCAATCAATTCGGAGAGTAAATTGAAGTTTTATCCTCTTTCTAATACGATCACGCTACATCTGTGTTCCATTCGCCTTTCCGTAACGGAACAATAGAATATTGCGAAAGATTGTAGTCAAAGACAAAGATAACAAGGAAAAATATGATAAGAGGAAAAGTTATTAAGTAAATTAGTCTGGAAATTCCAGCAATTATAAAAGAAGCTCTGGCAATTTTTTTGATCTACAGAATAGTTGAATGGATCTGCCGCATTCAGTTATTAGAGTAGGTACAAAGTTACTTCTGTTTCATAGAGTGGCAAAGCAGCTGCTGTCTACAGCAACAGTAATTCAACAATATTATTTATACATATTAATTTTGAGCAGCAATCAAGAAAATTGACACTGTTTTTCTTTCTTCATCCTGGGAATTGTTTCCGCGAGTAGGCGATGTCCGTCCGTTTTGCTTGATTCCACTGGTATCTACGCTTTATACCCATTTAAATGTAGGGTTAATCAATTTCTTGTTACTTCGATTAGGTTTGATAATAATATCCCACCAAAAACATTTTCATGTAAAATGTTGCCAAGACGAATCAATATGGCTCGCACTGTCAAAATTTTATCAAATTATGTCACGTAGAGCCAAGCTTTCAAACTACACGCCCTAACTCTACAAGCCCTAACTTCAAAAACTACACGCCATAACTCTACCAGCCCTTACTTCACAAACTCCACTTTAGTCAAAACTCAAAATATGTTGCCAGTACACGGGTAATTATTCCCCCCGTTTTACAACTAATGCAAATGATAGTAACACGGGCAAAAAAATACGTGGTAGTAAGACTGGTACTGGACTGGACTTAGACCATTCATGAAAGGTCTAAGGTAGTACACATGGGTATGGGTAACATAACATGGGTAAAGAAACATCGATCATTCAACTAGTTACTAGACCATTCAGAACGAAGGTTACGTTATCACTGATCACAGTATCATGATGTAAAAAGGAAAAATATTAATCAGTCATGATAATAATACAAGATCCTTGCGAAAAAGTCTTAGTTTATACAAGCTTCTTGGCGAGGACAAAAATGTCACGTTTTGTTTGTAAAATAGCAAAGCAAGTTACGCAAAAAAACTTTAGGTAAGTACCTACCTACTATACTTGATTGTACATCCTGTAGAATTTTAATAATGTGAGTTCCAAGTGATTTTATGATACACTTTTGATGGAACTGATCCTAATAATATTGAGTGCCGATTTCACCAACGCCGAGTGACGTTTAACCGAGGAATAAATTTGGCGTTTTGACATTTTTGTATTGGAAATACTGTCAAAATATCTTTACGCTCGGATAAGACTTATTTTACGTTGGTGAAATTGGCCCTAAGAAAGATACGGCCAACATTTTTAGACCTAGAAAATAAAAATAGAGAACTGTCACGACTTGACGTGTCCATTGTATGTATGACACGCGAAACTAAAGCGGTTGTGAAGTTGTCTTCGTTAGAAGTAACGCAATGATTTCAAACGCGTAGAAGGGAAAACAGGCAGCTTCGCTTGTCATTCAACATGCCAATGCGGGCCTACGGTTTCACTTCTGTGTGGTTCCGCAATGGAGGTGTACTAAAGGCCTTTCTTCTTACACTTTCAGTTTCAATATGGATGTGGAAGCGAAGGGGCATTCGCTAAAGAGAGATACAAATTACAAAATGATTGAATACTAAAAAGTTATAAAAATACCAAGGAATAAGGATAAATGAGTCTTTGTTACAAACATGTAACTATGACTTACGACTATATGTACGGCACGCTATGATGGCCGGTTTGACACATTACAATAGTGATGTGGAATGTCAATTTATTCTCGAACAAAAAACAATTAAGTTTTGTTTTTGTACCTGATTAAATAGGTTTAATAAAACAAAAATGTATATGTTTATTTAATTTATTTGAACGAACTGAATATTTGAATGAAAATGAATATACATACTTTATATGCACACAAGAAACATATGAATACAAAAGATACCAAAAAAGGTGCCACAAAAGGCCATAATTAATCAGATTCGTCCATACTACTATTTTCACTGTCGTCACTGCTATCATCACCTACATTAATAATTATATGTTCGTTTTCTATAATATTATCTATTTTCACATCTCTTTCATAATCTTCCCTTATTAATTTAACAGTTCTATTCACAACCTTTTCCCAGTCTCCTTTAGTCACATGTTCACAAGCTTCTTCTAATAATTTTAGCATTTTTTTTGTGGTAAATGGGGGTTCTGTATTGTGTCTTGCAGCATATCCCTTAATTTGAGCCCACACCAACTCAATCGCATTATACTCACAATGGTAAGGCGGTAACCGTATAACTCTGTGCCCATGTTCTAATGCTATTTCGTCAATGACGTATCGGATCTTGGTTGGTTTGTTTTCTTTTAAAAGACGTACTAATTCCGCTTTTAACATATTCATGTTTGCATCTACGCCATTTTTACGAAGCCATGCGACGATATCAGCTTTCTTTTGGGATTGGGCAGGTGGCTTGTCAATTTGCATCGAGTGGTATGGGGCGTTGTCCATAATTATAATAGATGGTTCAGGGAGGCTACACAACATTGAGGTAAACCATTCAGTAAACTTTTCTCCATTCATGTCTTCATGATAGTCTCCAGTGGTTTTTGACGCAAAAGCCATGAGAGAACCTTCGACAAACCCGTTGATGGTTCCGGCGTGACAAATTATAAGTCGCGATCCTTTTCCTACAGGAACTTTGGAAGTAGATGCTGCTGTGTCATCGTTCCAAGAACGGCCTACAGTATGGTTAGCATTAAGCCATGTTTCATCCAAGAACACAACATTTTGCCAATTTTTGATTTCTTTCACTGGCCGTAAAAAAGTATACCTTATCAAATCTTTCCATCAATATTTTGCGTTTGTTACATTTTTTGTATCGAAATCCAATGGTCTTCAAAATCTTCGTTAAAGAACTTTCCCCACCGAAGAATAATCCAGCTTCCTTCAGTGAATGCACCAACTTTTTTCTTGTTGGATACTCCTTCTGTAAATAGTAGCCGTAAACATGTCTTCGGATAGCATCGGCATCAAAGCTATCGATGCCTACGACTGGTTTTGCTCGTTTTCTCTTTTTTGGTGTGTGAAGTTTATTTTCTTCTGTGCCAGTCTCGCCATATTTTTTTTTAGTTATCCGTCTAACAGTTCGTTGTCCAATATTAAGCGCATCAGCTACGCGTTCAACCACTGACGTTATAGGTAAAATTGGCCCTCCATTTTGAGCTTCACGATCGAAATAGTTACGAAGGCGTATTACGAACTCACGTGTCTGACTATTTAGAACAGTTCTCTGCGTACGTTCGGTCATATCGACGAAATCCACAACAAAGGGCTTGAACAGAGTCCAAATTAACGAGCAAGGGTCAACAGTAATGCAGTATCAATATTTGAAATCCAAAGCCAGGTCAAAACTATATCACAATCGCATTGCACTGACAGTTTATACTTTTCGAAGCAACGTCAATTCGAAACTGCTTTGTTTTGCATTGAGCATTGACGCGAGTTTGCCGGAGGTAGTAGTTGTGCTAGCCAGCGATCCTATGTGACGATCGTATTAGATTCCATTTTTAAAAATTTTCAATTTAGAAAACCAAATGCCGAGTTGTGGTATATATCATATAAAAATAAAAATTTTACCTTTTGTATGAAACAGCTGATATTTTTTTGCGATTTCAGAGGTTTGTCCACATAGTGAAAATTGTTCATATTCACAAGTACATTCACCCCTTAA
Source organism: Oeneis ivallda (assembly GCA_029955525.1). Classification (NCBI taxonomy): domain Eukaryota; kingdom Metazoa; phylum Arthropoda; class Insecta; order Lepidoptera; family Nymphalidae; genus Oeneis; species Oeneis ivallda. The sequence goes on from JARPMR010000007.1 coordinate 14,760,272, forward strand.
ATGGTGCAAACTGATTTTTCTACACTTGTATACATTTTAGAAATCAATTTAATAAATAAATTTTGAGTCCTAAACCTAAAACTACATTCGATAAAATTTATGAATCTCTGCACATCACTATCGTCAATAAAGTAATACAATTATTTCCTTCAAAGTCGTTATCAATTAATACGGAACTTCATGAGCGGACAAACGTCAAACCGGCCATCATAACGTGCCGCTAGTTTAATAGTTACAAACGTCCGCTTCATCAGTGACGCCACTATGAGTCAAACATTAATTTTTTTCAGCGAAGTGGTATACTCAGTGTATTTTTTAAATCCATGATTGTTACGAATTACGATCGATCGAGCGGGATTTTTATTAGATTCATAAACCGGTATTTAATAAATACCAATTTGGGACTAAAAAGTCTACAAACACGGAAATTGAAGGTAAAATGCAAAGATCCAAATAGGTAGTAGGTACAATTTTATTATTTTTCATGATGTTATCGAAGTGGATAATATTATTTATATATTTCGATATAAATAATGTTTTCGTATCTTATCGAATTGGAATATTATCGGAATAAAAAATCGGCTTTTACTTATTATGGACAAAATCTCGCAGCAGGTATAGGGTCAAAATTCGTATTTATATAGTTAAAGTTCTAATAAATAAACAATTTTAATTATTCCAATTTTTTTTTAATTTAAAAGAATCTAACCGATCGTTAGAAATATTATCCCTTGTTTGGACTTTGGTTCACCTGATTGCTTTTAAAGAGAAATCTTACATTACTTAATGAGCAATGCGGGATCATAATAATGATAATGTTTGAAGTCGTTCACCCCCAATGGCACTACCTACCTATTCCGATCTGTGGTAGGTACTTAATAAGGCGACATTCATGTTTGCATCTCAGCTAGGAAGCCATGCTCACAATAACTGCAGGTAGGTGGTGAGTCAGTGATGGACGGTGGTCAGAGGGGTCAAGGCCCCGAACACTCGCTCCTAACGGCAATCGCAGTCCACTCACATGCACAGCATACCTGCGACACCGACGCTCGTGAGCAATAAGTGAACACAAGCACACTGCGTGAATAATTGTGACGATTTTATGTTAACTCCTTCCAAAGCTTCAATGAAATGAATAATGCAGGGCCACGCTCTTCTTGAGACAATTGGAGAGACATCGATTGCACTTTTTGATTGACATTGCTGAGAATATTTTTAGAATTCGTGAAAAGTACTTAGTCTTTTTTAAAGTCGTAAGCATAGCTCAGCATCAGCTAGATATTAAGTATTTTGATTTACGGCGAGGATCGTCAATTCAAGGATTGAACCAATATGTACACCATAGGAATGTGCTGTAGTGAAAGTAGCTTTCTGCCAAAGATTCAGAAGAAGCTTTCTGCCTTTGGACCTTTTGAAGAAGTTGGACCTTTGTCACTTTACCAGTATACAACAAGTAGGTAAATACACTTTACCTCTCTAGGAAGGTAATTGTACTTGAAGGTACTTGTAACTTTCAAATTGGATTATCTAAGTGTAAACGTAGATTAAGCCAGTTTAACATGCAATAATTCGAGTCCGACGCAACAAGCATCAAACATGTTTTAGTTGTTGGACAACCTCAAGGCTCAATCCAATTACCTATGTACGTGTTCGTACAAATTCGGTCGTTGCATAGCGTCACATGAATTACGTAGGTCCCTATTGTATTTAATCGATACGGTACATTTTATTCGACGAGTGTAGGCAATTAATGAATTAATGAGGGGAACTCTCTGTGTGACATTGTGTTATGACCTCTTTTTCATGAGTAGTACCTACCTACCTACCTACGCACGAAAAAGAGCATTTAGAGCCTCAATAGCCCAACTAACTGTTGACTGAAACTGAAAGCTAATACTATTAAAACTACGCGTTCCACTATTGTATTGCAGAGGGAGTATTAGTGAAGTTCAGCTTGTCTCATATCCTTTTACCATAAAAAAAATTGGGTCGCGACTCGCGGGTTTTCCGTAGAATCCGTTCCACGAACTATCGATTTTTGTGTTTAAAAAATAGGTAGTAGAGTTTTTATTTCGGCTCAAGGATTGTGCAAGAATATCTTTTTTCCCGGTTTTGTTGTAATAAGTATACCTACCTACCTAGTTACCTACCTACATTATCACAACTCAACTGAAACGTTATAAATGTTATAATACAAGTTTTCCCGAAGGCGAACCCGCGACCGACTTAAGCACTCGAGCAAATACACTTCAGGGCTGAAATGATGACTACATTTTTACACAGGAGTTTCACAAAACGAATGTATCTAGCTGCCTAGAAGTCAAATAGGCAGGGTCATAATATAAGATTTTTTAAGGTTCTCAACTACCAGACTTCAATAGCTAACTAAAACTTGTTTAAAAAAACTAGACTTGTTAGCTAGGTCGTGGTATGTTAGAATTTTTGTTAGTAAATAGTTTTAAAACGCTACAAAAACAATATGATTACGAATTTTATCCTAATAAAGTTGAAGGAAAAATATTTACTAACTGTCTTAAAAACTGAACGGAGGATCCATACTGCCCCCCTAGCCAAATTACACTTCATTGTATCTATTCTCTTTCTATGATCGTTAACGCTTTAGAATAGGGGCTCCCAAAGTTTTTTTTATCACGCCTCCCTTCTGAAAGGATAGGTGTGATAAAAAACTTTGGGAACTCCTGCTTTAGAGGAAGCCATGTATTAAGAAGCGTGTATGTTTTAAAATATAAGCGTGTAGGGTGAATTCTATTCCGTGGAGCGAAGGAGCGATCAAGAACGTTGTGTCGCCTGGGCTACCAATTAATCTTTCTAAGATCGCTTCCTCTAAAGTAGGGGTTCCCAAAGTTTTTTTCACGCCTCCTATCCTTTCAGAAGGGAGGCGTGCAAAAAAAACTAGGAACCCCTGCTCTAAAGCGTTAGCGATCATAGAAAGAGAATAGATACGACAATAAATATGTAATATGGCTAGAGGCTGGTTTTTGCATAGTTATAGTATAGCTTTGAGGCTTATCCAAGAAAAACAATGGACCTAAACGAACCTAAGCCTAAACGTCTAACCTAAGCCTAACTTGCCGCCGCCGTCTAGTAATTCTACTTATACCTAGATATGTCTGTATGTATGTGTAGAGATATGTCTGCCACTGCAGAGGTAGATGACCATGCACTACGTCACTCGTCACTCCAAACAGGTTAACTGCGACGCAAAACATGCGCGAGACATAACGACCAAGTTATTTAAAAATACCTATACGAGTCAAATAGGAATGATCGATAAGTCAAAGATTGCGTGAGTAAACTTGCTGAATTTAGGAAAACATTACATTAATAAAACACTTAAAGCATTTAACATGGAACTAATTAGCTACCTACTACTTAGGGTTAGGTTAGCTACAGTCTGTAGCTAACCTAACCCTAAGCAGTACAGTATGGTCTTATTTAGCTTGAACATTTATCACGCCGAAATTGAGACTTGAATGGCTCGATATACCTACTACCAGTATTTCTAAAAAGCAAAATAATTCTCTACGCTCGTGCCTTGGTCAAAATCCAAAAGATAGAAGCTACAGCATTATAGATTTTGGAGATACTAATATAATATGTATTTTCTATATCTAGGCTTTCAGATTTAACTTTATTGGTACGATCCTTACTACTGCTGCTTGCTGCATCCTTACGGTAGTAAATTAAAATAAAAAGTCTGGCTGCATCACATCAAGTTATCGAAGTGTACCAATTACAAGTCGATTAAAGATAAGTGGAAGTCACAAAGCAACATATAAGCGTTGATTTTCATCAAACATAACTTTCCCAATTAAATCCACTTTCGAATAAAGAAAATTACATATAAATCGGTCCATCCGTTCAAGGCTCGATCGCTACGAATTACAATGGCACATAGAGACAGCCAGACAGACACACAGCCAGCTGCCAGACAAAGCGGTAAAACTTATAACCTCGTCTTAACCCTCTTTTAGCGTCGGGGGTTAAAATAAAATTCTATTTTCATCATCACTTGTATCCATATCCATAAATAAAACCCGTTTTAAAAATAAACTTTCAATGGAGCATGCACCTCTGTTTGTAACTTTGAACCTGTGACTGTAATTTATGGTACCTATCTATATCTTTACAGAAGCACTGGTCTAAACTACGTCATATTGTGGTGCCCTGATGCTGGTCTATAACATGCAACGAGGCTTGCCACGGCGAAAAAAAGTGTTCTATTTTGCGGAAATATAAAATATTGCATATTTTCCTTCTCTGACCTCAATAAACATTATTTATTGTACAAAAACCTAGCAACGCTAGAACGATTGGGGCAACACGATACCACCAAGAAACTTAAAAATAGCAACTATTTGCAGATGAAAATTTGGGTTGGCTAATCGAGCACAAAGAGATTTGTAAAAACAAATCCTCACTCGTGTAGGCCTAACTACACGTTTCAGTATGCGTTTGTATAAGTTATACGATTCTTCTATATTGTTTATGTACGCAATGTATTTTTGTACAAATCGCTTATATCTATATACCTATCTTGCTATACGAGTAGGTACCTACATTGGTTGGAAAACAAATCAGATGAAAGTGCATTGCACTTTCAAGGGTCCATGAAAGTAGACTTGTCCTGAAAGCTTTAATTTTACTGTCCTAGTGTGGTAAGTTGCAAAAATAAGTAGTACGCCAACTTTATGCTTTTTGTTCGAATGGTTCGGCTGCGGTTTATTTTAGTCTGCGAGATAACTCCTTTGTGCGCTAACATAAGCATTCTCACTGTACCTTTATTCAATCAAGACCACGTTCACTCAATTAGGTAATTACTTTGAAAAACGTGCTACTGACACCCCCGGACAAGTTTCCAAGTTAGCGTGCTCCCATCTTACAAGCAGCTTTCATCATCAATTACCAACAGCGCTTACTTATCATCGAATAAAAGGTCATTTCTATTTTATTACACACCTTTAAATTAAATATACCCAAATGAAGGATAATTCAATGTTTCCTTACAATAGAGGGACTCCCATTTGAGGGATTTCTCTTACAATACACAAAGAACTATTCTTTATAAAGATAACAGTAATTCAAGGATCTATACGGAAACCCTTAGATCGGAAACCTGAGAAAACTAAAGCCATTTGGAATGGACAACCTCTCGGCTTCACCACTTGACTTAGCTAGAAGGCCTCGAGTCTTTTGCTAACCTTGTTGTTAGATGCTCACCTTCAACTTCATCTAGATACTATGATAGTTGAATATTAATTAATATGTAATACACAGCGTAAATTTCCTTATATATTATATTAACGAATATTTCGTTCTTTCTTGACCTTTGATTTTTCGTAACATCAAAACATGTATAAGTTTGATATAAATATCTACCTATACCTGCTAAGTCTTTAAAGGTTTCGTATTAGGGCCGATTTTACCAACGAAAAATAAGGCTTATCCGTGCGATTGGCAAAAACTGTCAAAATATCACACTCGGATAAGACTTATTTTATAGGTTAATCGGCCCTTAAAGGAAAAAATACTGTAGGTTCTATTCCAAATAGCAGATTGAAATTTTGCTTAGTAGGTATTTTTCTTATTTTCATCTACAAAACGAGTTGTTTTAATTTTTAACCCCCCACAAAAACGAGTGGTGTTATAAGTTTGACGTGTGTACCTGTGTGTCTATCTGTTCGCTCGTAGCAGCCTACCCAATGGACCGATTTTTATGCGGTTTTTTCTGTTTGAAAGCTAACGTAATCGAGGTTGATCTTAGCTATAATTTATGAAGATCTACTCAGGGGATTGAACATGATGAGCTCATTTCCTTCTTGATTATTTGATCTTACAAGCTTTCACTGGTGCGATTAATTTGACATTTGGTGTACTGTTACTTCGAATTATTTCCAGGGAATGGTATTGAGCTGATGCTGCAGCATCAAGTAGTCTGCGGGATACCCAACTCCTCAGCAACTTATAGCAGATGAAAATTGAAAAATTATTTTTAATACAGTTGCTCAAAAGTGGCGTATTGCAGGGACGTATAGCGTTCGGGATGTGGGCTATTACACACTCGTGCTTTTTTTTTACCTTTCCCGAACTCGTGCGTTCTCTTTCCCAACTGTCAAAATAATGTCTACTAAAAAGAAAAACCAACCATGAAGTTTTTACTAAAAAAATTCATAGAAGTTTTTATAATTCATGCAAATACGTATATTTCTAAAAAGAACCTACTGATTTGTTTCAATATCAGATTTAATGATTTGATTGAATGAGTTTGGTTAGGTTTCATTTCATTTCATCTCATTAAATTTCATTTTCATTTCATATCAACAAAAAAATTCTACTGAAGACTTGGCTGTATGGGCATAGCCCTTTGCCTACCAGAATGGGTGAAGAAAAAAAAAACTCTGCTTATATTCTACGGTTGGCGCCATTTTTCAGAAATTTTTTTGCGAGTTTAGTTGTTTGTTGCACAAAATGAGTAATTTCGACCCTAGTTTTTTTGAATTAACACCACCGGAACTCAGTATAATTGCACAAAATGCTTCGGAGAACATTTTACCGGAAAAGTCAAAAAGTCTACATATCTACATACGACGAATTTATTGCGTGGAGAGAAGAGAAAAAAGCAAATAGTTTTTCAGAAAATGTTATGTTGGCATACTTCTCCAAACTCGCAGCAAAATTAAAACCTTCTACGTTATGGTCGAGGTTTTCGATGATAAAAAGTATGCTGAAAATAAGGAACAACGTGGATATAAGTGAATACATCTACCTTCGTTGATAGTGATAATTCATCAGATCCAACTCCATCAACTAGCAAACGCCATTGTATGACAAATATACATGTACAATCATACAAAATTAATAATAGTTTGTCTCAAACAGTAAATATGCAACCTAAAACTTCCCCAGTTAGTATAAAAAACTGTACCAATTTCAATGTATATGTGAATTATAACTTTTATAAGAAATAAATGTTAAGTTAGTTGAGTTTATTGTGTTTTTATTATTTTATTAAATTGCTTCATTTTTTCGCAAAATAGTCGTTCAGTACACGTGCGGAACCGTCATTGCAACTTGTTCCGACTGTCAATCCTCACCTTCGGCTGCGCCTCGGCTCGGGTAGACATTTGTCGGAACTCTTTGCAATGACAGCCTTTCCGCACTTGTAATGAAATATACTATACCACATTAAAAATTCATATACTTAGTTAAGTAGGTAGTAGTAGGTACCTACAACCTACGTAGGTAGGTACCTACAGGAATTTCGGTCATGATTTTAAGTCTCAATATAAAAATAAACTGGCCAAGTGCGAGGACTCGCGCACCGAAGATTCCATACTCCTGAAGTAAAAGTATTCAAGTAAAAGGATAATACTATACTAATTTGCTTATTCATGTTTTTTTTAAATAATCGTTAGCTTTGTTTGTAGAGGTTTATTGTTAGTATCAAAAAACTATGCTATTTAGAGTGTTGGTTTTATTTTTCCTGTAAAATATACTAACATTTTCAAGATCAATCAAAAAATATTATTAGCAAGAAAGTTTAGAACTATTTTGCTATAATCTGCCAACAGAAAAAATCTGTATGGTCAAACATGCAATTACAAGCTAAGCACGGCTCACCTTCCCAGCCAAGCAAGAAAGCCAAGTTCCCAAGCAAGCAATGCCACCACCACTCACATGCACCACCACACAAGACTTTTACACTACTCTCGACGCACGTTTCGCCCCGACACCGGAGCATCCTCAGGAGATGACGACTTTACAATGCTATATTGTCTAGCATTGTATACCAATACTGTAACATTACCGCACTCAGTAATAAGTTATCTTACTTCAAAATTTCAAACCCCCTGATTTTCCCTCTTTTTTTAATTAAACCAAAACTAATTTTCAATTTTTTTAATCCAATGATGTTGGGCCACTGTTATATGTACAATGTACAACTATTTCAAATTTCATGTCGATAGCTTTAACAGTTACTAAAATAATCGACTGACAGACAGACGTGACAGACGGATGGATGAAGAAAGTTTCACTATAAGGGGAACCCTTATTGTGCAACTTTCTTCATCCGGTTCCATTTTTTTACCATTTTGGTATGGACCCCTAATTATGAAAGTACTATCAATACTTACCTATAAAAATTTTATACTTAGCAAAAATCTAGAGTGAATTTGATTTCACAACCTCATGTTAAGGCAGTGCTTGCTTACTTTACTAAAAAATAACATAATTTTAATATGAATTTGATATAGTATGGAAAGCTAACAGTACCTACCTCATGTACCTGATGTTCATTATTTTTTAATTAAGTAATTGAAGGTAGTAACTACCTATTAAAAATGTTATTTTAATCAGCTCTGGTTCTGATAAAGCTAATTATTATCAGATTTATATTATAATAACTAAACAGTAAGTTGCCCATAATCATTGTGCTTTTCAGACTAAAATGGTATAACTTTTGTAAGGATGAGAAGGGTTCATAGGCCATAGTCTACCAAGCTGGCCCAATGCAAATTGGCAGACTTCACACACCTTTGAGAACATCTCAGAATGCAATGTGCAAGTTACCTCACAATGGTTTCCTTCACCGTGTATCCTTGTGATTTAATTTCTTAAACATTTGACTATCATGCATTTAGCAAAGACAGTAGACATATAATATTATTAGATACTAGAGGTCTCCCATTGGTTGAAATTCGACCCATTAATGTTCTATGTCGAGGCATAATAAAAGTAGAAAAATCTTTCAGTATGGTTATGTATGACATTCAGTAAGACTTTAATCTATTCTCAATTGTGTGTGTGTTAAATACATGGTAGTGTGTGTAATGTTTTTTTGTATTGTATTTAGGGGCTAGGTAGCCCCTAAATACAATCCTTAATCGTTAAAAGACCTACTTAGGGGATGATTTAGGTATGGTTAGTGTAGATGGGCATAATAATGTCAATTCTGATCGTCATGTATCTATTGAATGAATAAGTAATTATGGGGGAAATCAATAGTAGGTACTACATTTATATCAGTGTGGGAAACCGTTACCGTGAGGTCTCAGTTCGGGGCTAACCAAATTTAATTTTTATTATTTGTTGTTATAGCGGCAATAGAAATACACAATATGTGAAAATTTCAACTGTCTATCTATTACAGTTTACGAGATACAGCCCGATGACACAAATCGTCATAATACTTAGTTTTGAGCGTACAATATCAAAATAATGTAGTAATCACTCTTCTACATTTGTGTGAAGAAGGTACCAGCTTATGTCGGCTTAATACAAGTAAATTGAAGATGTTTCTTCAAACTTGTATTAATGATGACACATAGTGATACATGATGTTTCATGATGTGCCCAATGGGCATTGAGAAATACAAAACAATGGATTCAATGGAGCGTAACATGTCTTCAAAATCCATTACCTATAATATGGGCTCCTTAACATTACAGAACTTAATAAACTTTACTTGCCAATGAATAGAAATACTACTTAGGCTAGATTAAAAGTTAATTCTTATAACATTAAAGGTGCTTGTATGGTTAATGTAATACTTTTGCAAATGTTAAGACCAAGGCTATATTTCATTATATCAACCTACTGATTGAGATTTTTGGAAAAGTTTCTTGAAAAATTATATATCAGTAAAATAAGAACTAAGTGTAAAATATTGTTGCTATTGGTAAGAATTTTATACCAATATAAGTATCAAAGTACTTTTTGAAGGTTTTTTTATGATAGAAAAGGAACAGAAATGAGGATAAGAAAATAAGAAAAGTAGGTTAAAGTAAGCTAATTTAATTATGTTTAAAGAAATTACCTCAATAACTGGTTAAAAGTATTAGTAAGTAAATTAAAATTTCACACTTTGAAGCAACAAGAAACAAAAATTAAAACAAAAATAAATTGCACACATTGGATCCTTATAAGCAACAATATTGTTGCCAAATTGTTGATAGATCAATGGTACAGCATTTTATACCTTATTACCTACATAAAAAACATAGCAGCAGGTGGCAACTATAGTTATAGCAAAAAATTTAAAACCTAACGCAAAAACAAAATATTTTTAATACTGCGCTGCTAAAAGTGCAACTTGAAACAAATATAAAGTTGTTGCACCTTTCCAAAAGTAATATAATGAACTATAAATTATAATTATTATATTAGTCTATAATTAACTCACCATAATTTTGGAAGGAAGCAATAATCACTTAATCAGTGCATGGGGCCAGGCAGGACGTGAGAGTTCACAGGCAGCAATTCATATTTCATTTCACACAATCCACTGAGTACTGGTATGAATAATGTGATTATTTTTAAATTCCTCTGATTAAGAAGGCATAGCGCAGGTGCATATCCCCCGTCGCTTAATCACAGAATCGGAAATCACGACGCGAACGCGGAGCAAATCGGCAAGTATCACGCAAGTAAGTTTCAGTAGGTTTGAAGAAAATAGAAATCGAATCGAAACGAATCGACCTTTCTCACTGACGGTTTCGTGTTTCGTTCGCAACAAATGACATTGACAATAATTGACATTGACAAATGACAACTAAGCGTGTATTGCCAAGTGCCAACTGTTCAACTCTCCAAATCTAATAACTTGTAGACTTCAGATTAATATCCAACCAGCTGGTCTACAGTCAACAGTATCAATTACGGTGAATGGCTGAATTGATGGATACTTGTTGCAATATATTTTAACCAATAGCTCAGAAGATGCCACTCAAAAGTGAATGCGTCATTGTCATACTGCACCTGCAGCAATCATTTGTACATTTTTAATAATATGGGAAAGAAAAAATGATTGCAGATTTCACAATTATTATTATTTTTCAAACCCCCGTACTCAAAGTAGGTAAATATCTTGATAGTTTATTGTTGACGTGACAACGTCTTATAAATTGGTTTGCCGGGTGACACTTCAAGAAACTGCGTTACGCTCCGCTCACGTTATGCGCTCACAATGAGAGCGAGTGAGAGGCATGGTTAGCCCGCCTAAGAGCGAGAGAGACAGACATAAAAAGTGAAAGGCACGCGTCCCTTCCACTCGAGCACAGTTAGCCCGCCTAAGAGCGAGAGAGACAGAGCGAGAGAGAGAGAGTGAGAGAGATAGGCATATACACCGGTTCATGTCTTGCGCTTCTATTTCGGTTGTCACGTAAAACTTTCGCCCGTATACCGACTTTACAGGCAACCAATTTTTTTAATAACTTGAAGTCAATATTTCAACATAATAATTGTCTGTTTAAGCCCAAGAAATAAGAATCTCGAAACTTTGAATAGGTCATTGCAATTTGAGCATTAAAGATAAAAAAGCTAGATTATGGGTAACATTCAATACAAAAAAAATACCACCAGTCTCTAAGTGCAATTTTTTTACTTCTTTCTTTTGTTGCTTTTACTCATCTAGATAGGACTTATCACGGACTTATCCAGATTTAGTGGTAAACCATTTAAATTGGTAACCCTCAGAAAGTGACAAGCGCAAACGTCATGCGTCGCAAGTGCTGTGCTGTGACGTTAACGTTTGGAAACACGAAATAACATGGTAGGTAGGAAATGAAATAACGTCGTTCTCATGTTCTCATGTATCTACATCAAATAAAAAAAAAATAGGCTTTTTGTTTTGTTTCTTTTCCATCTTAGCAATAAATGCTAGTTTAATCCATGGTTAATCAATGTTTTAATAATATATACCTAATTCACAATGGAGCAAAGAAATCGAGATGTGATCGAAAAGAAGTACAAACACAGCACAAACCAAAGACTATGTTACTAGTAGGCATAATATTCATCGTTGGTGCCTTTTGGTGCTAACTGTAACTGATAGAGTTATATTTGAAAACCAAAGATTTATTAAACTACCTAAGTAATTAATTAAATCGATGGCTTCACTGTAAGGCTTCACCCCATTCTTCAATTAACATGAATTCAACCATACATTTTTACATACGGCGGAACAGAGTTGGTACCAGTTGGTACCTACGTTTGGTTCTTGGTTTTATAGTTTGTGTTTTTACAGTTGTGTTTGAGACTTATACTTACTATAAGCTGATGCCCGCGACTTCGTCCGCGTGGATTTAGTTTTTAAAATCCCGCGGGAACCCTCCACCCTCCAGGTTCTACCTATCCAAAAAAATCACGTCAATCCGTAGCTATGTTGCAGCGTGATTGACGGACAAACCAACAAACAACTTATCTTCACATTTATAATAGTAAGGAAGAATCAATACTACGATGATAAAGGCGATCTAATTAAATTTTAGAACACAAAAGCTACCTACCTACTATTGTGACTAAAATATGATAGAATTAGATATATTCCCTCGTGGACTTTTCTTTAGAGAATAATGAGTACTTTTATCATGTAGCACATAATTTTTATGTATCATCAATAGTTTTCTCAGCACACGCGAAATAATGCTTTTTATAGATAAAATTTTGCTACTTTGGGTTACATAGTTAATTGCAATTTTCTTAAGGATCTCTAATTTTATTTTAATAAATTATAGCTTATAATTATGTTACTTACTGATAACTTAGCTTATTCTATTGGTCAAAAAATGGTTAAAATCGGACCGGCTCCGCGACTGCGGTTTTGGAGTGCAGTTCCTTGCAGCATTAGGGTTGAGGAGTTGGGTCCAGGAATTCAACGATGAAATCTATACAATATGGATCCAGGAATTCAACGATGAAGTCTACTTGGTACCTACAATATTATGTATTCATAATCGACAGTTCCTAAATCCCAAAACTTCAGTTGGACAGTAGGTACCCCTGCAGCATCAGGATTGCGGAGTTGGAACCCGAAATTTTTATGGGACCATCTCGCCTCCTTGTATCATCCTCTACTTGTCTGTGAAAATACTTTAGTAGGTACGATGATTTGTTTCCACATCCAACGCTGCAACTGATTTCGGAACAAAGAAGAACCTATCTATCTACCAAGAATCAAACCTTAAACTTTTAAAGTAACCGCTCATCGTCGAACCACGAAGTCGTTGTTTCGTTCAAATCGGTTTAAAAGCAAAATCCATCAATTTCTCCAGTTATCTCGTAAGCCGCATCCGCATAGCGTTAAATTCTAATAAAACGCACACGCGCGAACGAGCACTGATTGAAAACGAATTGGTTCTTATCGTCGCGAAACAGTGATACAGATGGGGCTACGGATGGGACTTTACGGCGTCCCCGCAGGCCGCAGTCCTCTTCCGATCGTCTAAGCATCGAGTGAGGATGCAGGAATACACGCCAACTACCGGATTGGTTGCTTTTGCTTTGGTTTATTTGACTTTTTTCCTGGACAACGTTCTTCTGACTGTGCTTGGTTAGTGGTATTTAATGGCTATTAATTTTTAACAAGGCTCGATTTCGAGAAATAAATCAACCGCTGAATTCAAAGCGTTCGGGAAGTTTCTAGGTGTTTTCTTGTCCAAAATAGTTACCTCAGTGCTTCAAGATCAAACTGAATAAACACTAAAGACATCATCATCATTATCATCATCATCATCATCATCAATAGCCTATATAACAGTCCACTGCTGGACAAAAGGCCTCTCCCAAGGGGAGGGTTTGCCCATAATCACCACCCGGGGCAGACGGGTTGGTGATCGCAGTAGATGGTAGTAATAGTACAGAGGACGCTAAAGACAATTAGTGATGATTTAAGGATCGATATCAGACAAGCCGCAAGGAGCCGCTGGATATATATGCGGCGTAAGACCGAGGCATGTGGAAATCCATCATATAATCATATCATCCTCAATCCATGAGGCCTACGCGACGTCCAGCAGTGGACGTCTATTGGTTGATAAAGAAAAGAATATTATAAACAATCCATGTCCACAGGTAGCGGTAGATCATCTTCTTTATTTTACCTAAGTATAGGTACGTAAGTAGGTACATACTACATACGTGAACCTGAAAGAAAAGCTGGACCAAATGGACCGAAATTTTTCTTGAAATCTACGTTCGTGCCTTCTAACAATAATAAATTGTATTAAAAAATTAATCTCGATGTTTATAGTGCCTATGGGCTATGGGTACTCCACTTTTTTGGTACCCTAGTAATAGACAGTGGTACCCACGAGACGGGAAGAGAACAAAAAATATTTCCGGTGTTAATACCGGTATTGAAAAAATCCAGTATTCGAAAGCCCTAGTAGACAGTGGTACCCACGAGACGGGAAGAGAACAAAGGGCAGACAGCAAAGACGTTGGGAGGACGAGCTGAAGCTTACAGCTGGTCCATTCTAGAGAAGGGTACCACAGGACCGTAACCACTGGAGAGAGCTGGAGGAGGGCTTTGCCGAGAGGCACTCAGCACTTAGGGAGTAATTTAATTTAATTTTAAGTTACTGTAAGACTGAAATAAAGGCTATTTTTATTATTTATTTATTTATTTTAATTTTATTTATAGTGCCTATAATTCCTGACTGGGTACAAGGGGAATCGCTGGCACTGTGGACGGAGCACGGCGCACCCCTGGCCACGCTTCTTAATACCACCGTGCATCGGATCACACACCAAGATCCTGGTAATTAAGGGACTGCTTAATATTTCCTACTGAACAGCACTATCTTTCCAGATTAGATTCCAGAATATTTCAGAAGTGTAAAGTATTGAAGAAGTGAAGTTCGTTGGGACTTCAAGGTCCTGGAACGGCGACCCCGTGCCGAAAAGCATAAAAAGCACAGTATTAGCAGACCGAGTGGTCTGCCAATACTGTGCCTTTTCTTGTTCCCCACTTGGTGTGCCGACGACATCAGATGAGTTGCAGGGAGCCACTGGATACAGGTGGCGCAAGATCGAACCTTGTGGAAGTTCAAGCAACTGCAAGAGACCTTTATCCAGCAGTAGATGTTTATCAAATATGGTTCAGCGAAGCAACGGCTGGGTCATGCGTCATGGTCGTGAACGGGTACTACCGGCGGGAATGTGGCTACTTTCTGTCTGCCCGTCTTAACATGTATTGAATTATAATTAGGCATGCTTTTGTGGGACTTCCCCTCATTGTGAAAACACTGCATACGTAGCATATGTATCTATTGTATTGCAAACTTGTTTTGAAAAGAGCAACCGCCGAGTTTCTTGCTGGTTCTTCTCGGCAGGAAGGGCATTCCGAACCAGTGGTAGACTCATCGATGATTCTAAAGCACTTGTAAAAGAAAATTAAGTGGCACTCGGGGACTGCCGGCCGCGGTAAAGCTATTGCATAGCATTTTTTATCAACTTATGCAATATTTATGCAATATTTTTTTTTTGTATAAGTAATAAAAATTATGCAAAAAAATAATTAAAAACAAACAAACAAGAAAAGCGCACTGTCACTACTTCGCGAGTAAGATTCGAACCTGCGACATCTAAAGAAAGCGGCCGGTCGCCCACTGCGTCAAACAGAGCTAAATGTGAACCTCTAAAATGTTGAACGCTTACTGAACGACGGTGTTAGGTTTTTTTTCGTTACGGAATTTCTTGATTCGGTCGCCGCGCTCAAACTGTTTGTCCTAGTTCAAAGCCCGCGATAAAAGCTATGCAATAGCTTATAAGTTTATTTGAATAAATAAATAATATTTCTATTCTATTCTATCGGTTGATGAGAAGAAATAATAAGTTGTCTATGGTGCAAGTGTTCTAATCCGGCTCTTCGGAGGTATTATCTTGACAACTCACGCAGGGAGAGGTGTGGGCACGTCGCAGGCCATAGTGGGCGCGGTGCTGGGTGCAAAAGCGGCGACGCAGCTCCTCGTGACTCCGGCCGCCGCCGCGCTCACAGCCTGCCGCGGCCCAGCCACCGGGCTGCGCCTGGCCACAGCCTTGCTAGCCACTGCCGCTCTAGGTTTGAAAATATCAAACTGTTAACTAAGTAGATTTCTTTATACAACCACGTCACATATCTCGTTACTCTCGTTAATCTCGTCCCGAGTTCGGACTTACCAAAAATTAAAGTAGGAAACTATACCGGCATCGTGAAGTACTTTTAAGTAAGTCTTTTAGTTAAATATTACTTACACTATTCTTATTCTTCCTTAAACAAACTCATTTACCTATCAAAACTGCGCTCTCAATATTTTACCTAACAATTATACTTAATTGGGTCGCATACGGCATAACTCGTTAACATTTTGAAAGCGTGAGATCGCTACCTACCTACTAAGGTACAAGAATTCACTAATTGAGAGTAAAAAAAAAATGGATTATGCTAAGTTCATATCTTGAATACCTGAACCGTGAATACCTACTTTCTACATTATTATATACCTACCTAGATATTATTTTTACTTAGTTCATCTGTGCTTGATCTTCATTTGGTGTGATCGGTTATTGTAGTTTGTACTGGCTCATCAGGTACCATCAGTTTGAATAGCAACTGTTCCATTCAACCCATCGACGACCCTCTACTTGAATGAGACTTACTCTACATTATGGAGAACCTCAGGCATGCAGATTTCCTATCCATTTTTCTTTCATCGTTAAAGCAAGCGCTATTTAATTTTTTGTGACATAACTCCGAAAAGTTAGAAATGCGTGCCTGGGATCCTTAGGCCATCTAATGAATTGTCTAAACTGGTATCCTTAGGAATGTTCTTAGCTGGGATCATACCCTGGACAAGACCGGACCCTCCGAAAAGTATGCAGCAGTCTAAATTACTTCTACGCTAGCCTTCTATCCCCGCTATGTCAGATCGTCGAGTATAGCAAATGTTCACTAGCACCGTCAAGATAATCATAAATCCAACAAAATTTAGTACTTAATGAATTACTCAGAACAATCACCCACATCCTTTCAGTTTTTGGATGCTGCGCTGGTCGAGGTGGTGCAATCTGCGCAGGGGTTGGACGGGCGTCGCAGGGAGCAGGGGCTGCTCTGGGAGGCGTTGCAGGGCTCGCTCTGGTAGCGCGAGCTCTGCCACCACATCTCCGTCATCGAGCACTCGCTGCGCTGCTTGGGGCTGTTGCACTTGGTAAACTGAAAACTTCTAGGTATTATGAAGTCCCTCTAAGCTGAGGCTTCCGAGTTCATATGTACGGAAAGTGCAGTGGCTATGTTAAAAACGCTTAAAGATGGTTACGTGTAGAACACTTCAGACTTTCGCGAGTTAAATCGATCCATCACGTCGGCTTTGTATCTCCTGAACTACCCATAGCTAGTCTCCGCCTCAAACTGTTGATCATGGGTGTGGTGTGATGTCATGAATTAACTTCCAACTCAGTCATTTCATACAATATTTACCTCATATACAGGAGTCCTAGTCGGATATCCATTTGGTGGTGCAGCTTACAAGCTGTGGAGCCCGGCCGCACCATTTCAACTTATCGCGACAGCGCTTTTGATCAACCTCGGTAACTATTTTCGACAGAGAAATATGTTATGAAAGTACTTTAATAAACTGTGACAATAATCCAAAAATCTTTTTAGGAATGCAGTACATCTTCCTTAACAAAGAAGAATACAACACGGTAAGAATGCAGTTAGTAGTTGTTGGGTAGGCCGAATATTCTCAATAACCGACGAACGTACAGTACCTGCCCGGCAGTAAAAGGTGTAAATCAAGCCTTGGAAAGGATTATTCAGTTTGCGTGGTATTCTTGCACGAAGCGACAAAACGACAGGCATCAGTAACAGAGCCTTACAAAGCCGAGGTTGGCTAATTGACTCTTTGAGGGACTTAATGTGTAGTTACTAGTTACTACCTCGGTTGGTTTCTCTATGTACCAATGTTTTCACTTTGTACGAGTTTTTCAGAGTCATTCATCAGAGTTTTTCAAGGGTTCAAGTGATGCAAGTTGTACCGGTGCTGGTGCTGGAGCGAGGGTCATGTGGGCAGAGGCACTTCGCGGAGCAACAGGCGCTTGTGCAGGCGCCATTCTGCTGACTACGTGTGTGATGGCGGCGCTTGAGCCGTGCTTACCACTTTGGATCATACACAAATTCCATCCTGAGGTAGGTAAGGTAACGAGGTATTATACTGCTATACCCCGCTCCAATCTTTTCGTATGATTATAGCCGAGTTTCGATGCGCAGAACGCAAAGATCGGATATCAGAGGGCTGTATGTAGTCAGAGTACGCGCTCTTCGCCATGCGCAGTTTGAGCTTTATTGGTTGGTGGATTTCTCCGCGTGAAATTTCACGTGTGTTTTCTCTTGAAAACTCCTGAAACCGACTGATGACCAGATTGTGACTATCGTAATTGTCTAGCCGTAAGGTTAATCCTACTACACGCCTGAGAGTTCTCCATAATGCTTTCAAAGGTGTGTGAAGTCTGCCAATTCACATTGGCCAGCATGGTAGACTACCGTAGGTATACCCTACCATAACCCTCTGAAAGGAGACCTGCGCTCAGTAGTGAGCCGTTGATGGGTTGCTGATGACGATGAAGATTTTAATAGTGTTGGGTATAGCGGTGGGCCTTGGGCGCGGTGTTCCTGCCCGACAGCGCGGGTTACCTGGTGGCAGCGAGCGGGTTGGGCTCGCCAGCGCAGCGCCTGGGACCCGAGCGCGTCGCCATTGCCGCCGTACTGTGTGTTGGCTGCGCGGCGTTGGCTGTTCCGCATGCTCCTTCGGTTTGTATCGGCATTTATATTCACTCTAGCAAGTAATTTTTTAAAGACAAGATAGCCCTTGACTGCGATCGCACTTGATGGTAAGTGACGATGCAGCCTAAATTGGTAGCGGGCTTACTCGGGTAGTTTTAGCAGTGTAAATTAAACCCATACCCTTAATCGACTTTTACCCGACATCATTCCGGAACGCATAATCGCTAGGCGGCACGTCATTCCTCAAACGATCACATAGAGAAACTCCGAGCATTGTTCTCTCCAATCGCACGCTGAGTAAAAGTTAGCGACCACGTCTCCAAGCCTTGTGGCTTGGCAACACACTTCAGACATTAAGGGATTTTGGTTAAGAAGTCATCTTGAAGCTTCTCGAATGTTTCCAGTTGAGTAAGTTCCCTTTCAATGGAAGTATAATGTAGTAGGTAACGTCCACAGGTGGGTTGGTTGGCGTTCCCGCAAGCAGCTCTAGGCGCAGGTCTGGGCGCGGCGGACGCGGCGCTGGTGCCCGCCTTGTTGGCGAAGAGATCGCGCGCACTCCCGCACCGCGCCGCTCTGCTCCAAGCCGCTTCCAGCGCGGCATACGCGATCGGTAAACAATAACCACAAGGCATGTTTCTGATGAGCTCTATTATTGGTAAGATGCGACTTCACAGACTTTATCAACCATGGACCTCCTTCTGGGTGACCTCCCTCTGATTTGTATTCACCGGCAGGACGGAGTGGGGCTGGGAGAGCTATATAAAATTGAATATAGGGACAGAAGTTTCAAAAGGTCTGTAAGGTAATAAGTAAATACGTAGATAGTGTCTTAAGGTGAAACACGGAAACTCATTCAACGAATACCCCCCGATACATATATTATTGAAAGAAAACCCTGCTTTGTATATTATATACCTAATCATTGTCAATAACATAAGATATCTCGATCATAAATTTTGGTCCATAGGTCCAGTGTTGGGGGGTGTGGTGTCGTGGTGTGCGGGATTCGAGACCGCGTTGAGATTTCTAGGCGTCGCCAACATACTGTATGCCGCTTACCTCTACGGCGTTCTGTCTGAATATCCGCTCTCAGAAAAGGTATATATTGTAGGTAATTAGGTACCTAATTAAAACGGTTTACGGACGATAGTTTTATGTGATAACGTCATAAAGAAACATTGACGATGACTGGCGGGCGGGCGGCGGCGCGGTCACAAGCCAACGCTTGGGCCGATCGTGCCTCTCTCTCGCTTGTACGCTGGGGATTAGGCGGAACGTGACACTTTTTCGTGCGTGCAGCCGGTGTTCATCGATTTATCGTTTATTATATGACGTTATCACGTCAAAAATAATTAAACAGCAGTAGAACACTAGTAGAGCATGTGTCTATTCGTGGAACTTAATTACACATTACCCGACTGCGGCATTCACAAGGAAGGGTTATGATTTCAGCAGTCTATGTATGTATGTGTCTATTTACGTATGTTCCACCGTAGCGCCTAGACTAACAAGCCGATTTGATGAATGAGGTAGTATCAATAGATTCAGCTACGTTTTATATGAATAAACTGAATTTTACATCCAATTTTCCGTTGTCAGGAGTTTAAATAACTTTGTCATATTATTATTGACAGTGGGGAGCAAGTGCAACACCTGAAGATGAAAGTGATGTAGAATCCGACGAGCTGACGCCGCTGGGGATCTCTGCGCATGTGCTGACAAAGTAAAAGTATTTAACTGTCGATTATGATTTATGAATAATTGTTATAGGTACCAAGCAAAAAGTACCTACATAGTTAAATTCAAGGATCCAACTCCTCAATCCTGATGCTGCAGGGGTTCTAGCCACACGGACGAAGTCGCGGGCATCAGCTAGTTACACAATATAGTAGATAATATATATTAATGTATTAATTTTTCAGTAAGTACCTACCTAACTATTAAATTAATTGTTGTATTTTAATCTGGTGTGATTTTTTAACTCTGAACCTGTAATCCAAAGATCCTCGTCCTATATTTAATTAAACCTGCTTACTAAGTTCAGTGTGACGTCCTATCCCGGCAAGTGATAATATACCCAGTGGTTCTGAGTCCTGACATAATAATTAGTTTTTTGCCTCCGATTGTATGGTAATTTAATTTAGCCCTAGGATAAGTGTTTTCAGAATTGATTAATGAATTTGTATCTAACATTAAGAAAACAATAAAGCCTTTATTTAGGTATTTATTTTTATCACATAAAATAGGGTATTTTACTCCTAGTGAGAAATAATCTAAAAATAAGATAGTTTAGGCAATAAGGAATCGGGAAGTGGAAGTTTCAGTTCACAAAATTATAAAATAAATTTTATACTTCATATCAAAGTTTTCACTTTTTTTGTCTATGCTACAAATATATGCGAAATGTCAAAAAGTTCCCGCCATTACACTACGTCATAATATGACGTTTCCTACCTACCATGGACGTAGTGAGTACTACATACTACTGACATATTATGTCAGTAGTATGTAGTTCATCTGCTCAAATAGTTTGCAGTACAAATACACGTAAATAAAATAAATAGGTAAATAGGTACATTATTTAATCATTTAGTATCATCATTTATTTACTTTTTTTAGATTAATGAAAAATACAAAATCAAAATACTGGTAGTATTAGATCTGAATCATCACTTTATATACATATACTATCATCATAATACAGCACACAAATATTTAGCGTGAAGCACTAAAGTACACAGTGGGTCACATAAGTCGCGCCGCCTTCGGCATGTACCGGCGGTCGCTATGTGTCGGCTTTACAAAGGGCGCTAACCATTTGAGCGAACGAATTTACTGTCTTTACGACGTCATCACATCGTCTGACGTGAGGCGTCTAGCGTTTACGCGCGAAAATTTAAAAGGCAAACTTTAAATGCACTTTTTTGGTACTTATCGATTGAATAAAATTTTAGTAAATTTTCTAGTAGTAAATTATCACCTTAGAATTATATACTTACTCAAAGCCTTAGAATCAAAAGACACTTTTCAAAAAAGAGTAAAATCTTAAAATACCTACCCATAGACGAATAATAAATATTTACTACCGTTTTTCATTTGTCAAAGAAAATACCCTATCTATATTCTATACTTATAATAAAACTGTAACTGGAAGATTTCTGTACATTTATTATATTTTGAAAATTTTGACCGGGGGATGCTTTATTATCGATACTGAGCCCAAAATAGAATTTTATTTAATTTTTGTCTGTCTGTCTGTCTGTCTGTCCGTCTGTCTGTCTGTCTGTTCGCGCATCACGCGAAAACTACTGAACGGATTTAAATAAAATTTGGTATAGCGGTAGCTGATACTCCGGGTCAACATATAGGATAGTTTTTATCCCGATAAAACATAAGGTTACTCCAGGATAGGGGATGAAAATTTTTAATGATTTTACTCCATAACTCAGTCAAATATGAACCGATTTTAATAATTCTTTCTTTAATAGAAAGTGTGTCTTATAAAAAATATTTTGTCCAATTTTGGTGAAGATTTACTAAATATTATCGGAGATAGAGGACAGAACTTCTCTCGGATTTCCAGG
Source organism: Oeneis ivallda (assembly GCA_029955525.1). Lineage (NCBI taxonomy): Eukaryota > Metazoa > Arthropoda > Insecta > Lepidoptera > Nymphalidae > Oeneis > Oeneis ivallda. The sequence continues at coordinate 14,782,419 of JARPMR010000007.1, forward strand.
TCACTCGCATACGATATATACGTATAGATCTTATTACATCTATCACATCATATCACATCACACTAATCACACTATCACATCATCATCATCATCATTAACAACCCATCATCGGCTCACTACTGAGCGAGGTCTCCTGTCAGAGAAGGGTTGTAGGCCATAGTCCACCACGCTGGCCGAATGACACACCTTCGAGAACATTATGGAGAACTCTCAGGTGTGCAGGTTCCCTCACGATGTTTTCCTTCACCGTTAAAGAATGTGATATTTAATTTCTTAAACGCACTTAACTTCGAAAAGTCAGAGGTGCGTACCCGGGATCAAACCTGTGACCCCCTGAATAGGAGATCACAGTCGTAACCACTTCTTCTTCTTCTTTATCAACCTATAGACGTCCACTGCTGGACAAAGGTCTCCTGCATGGACTTCCACAGGCTTCGGTCTTGCGCCGCTTGAAGCGGGGTCGCCACTCCAACACCTTGGGACCCCAACGACCATCAGTTCTTCGAACTATGTGCCCCGCCCATTTCCACTTCAGTTTCGCGACACGCTGAGCTATGTCGGTGACTTTGGTTCTCCTACGAATCTCCTCATTTCTGATTTGATCTCGCAGAGATATACCGAGCATTGCTCTCTCCATCGCTCGCTGGGTGACCCTGAGCCTTCTTATGAGGCCCATAGTTAGCGACCATGTCTCGGATCCGTAAGTCATCACTGGCAACACGCACTGTTCGAAGACTTGAGTCTTCAGGCACTGAGGGATTTTGGACGAGAAGACATCTCGGAGCTTCCCGAACGCTGCCCAGCCGAGTTGGATTCGGCGGTTAATCTCTTTCTCGAAATTGGACCTACCTAGCTGGACTGTATGTCCCAGGTATATATACTCGTCTACAATTTCGAGCGCAGAGTTCTCAACGATTACTGGGTGGAGCGGAGCATGAGCATTGGACATGATTTTCGTCTTGCTCATGTTCATTTTCAGGCCCACCTGTTGAGAAACCCTGCTGAGATCATTGAGCATTGTATTGAGATCTCTCAGAGTCTCTGCCATGACTACTATGTCATCGGCAAATCGCAGGTGAGTGATGTACTCGCCGTTTATGTTGATGCCAAGTCCGTTCCAATCCAGAAGCTTAAAGACGTCCTCCAACGCAGCGGTAAATAGCTTCGGGGATATTACATCTCCCTGTCGCACTCCACGCTGCAAGTGGATTGGTCTCGTAGTCTGGACCTGTATACGTACTGACATAGTGGCGTTTTCATACAAGCACTTCAACACTTGGATATACCGGTAGTCAATCCGGCATCTCTGCAGCGACCTCAATACAGCCCAAGTTTCCACCGAATCAAAGGCTTTCTCATAGTCCACAAACGCTAAGCAAAGTGGCCGGTTATACTCTTCCGACGGCGTAACCACTAGGCTATCGATTATTTTAAAACTTTTTCCACGCGGACGAAGTCGCAGGCGTCAGCTAGTTTTAAAAAGACCTTTGCGGTAAAAATGGTTTGTTTCTAATTTCTATGAACTGTAAAACTTCCCAAGTGGCCAGTAGTGAGCGACTTTCAAAAATGTAGGTACGTTCGATGACAGTTCACATCAAACCAACAACCGACAGGCCCTAGTGCGTCAAAATAATATTATGTAGAAATATATTCAAAATCGATTATCGAAATTTTTGTGTTTTGAACTCATTTTCCCATTTTTCCAAATCACAATGGCATGTAAAAAACCTTTGGGTAAGTTATTGCATGTTTTCCAATCGACCGTGATTTCCTTTCAGCCAGGTTTCCTACTCCGGCTGAGGCGCGCTTTTATTCAAGAGAGGGCTGAGGCTTATACCTAAGTATATAAACCCAATAAAGAATTACGCTGATAGACCTCAAGATAGCGCTAATCGTAAACGTAATCGTATTCGTCATTTATAAGAACTATGTTACAATTTTTCTTAGAAGCTACTGGTCTAATTTTGATGTAGTTTAAGGTAATAGACCTCCTAGTCACCACAATGGTCCTTACTTCAATCCTACGTATCAGTACGGCTTTTTTTTAGTTAATCTTTACCGGAGCCATAGCTTCTAGAATAGAATAGAATAGAAATGTTTTTTATTCAAATAAACTTTTTTACAAGTGCTTTTGAATCGTCGCTGAGTCTACCACTGGTTCGGAATGCCCTTCCTGCCGAGAAGAACCAGCAAGAAACTCGGCGGTTGCTCTTTTCAAAACAATTTTACAATTCAATAGATACTATGCTATGTATGCAGTGTTTCCACGATGAGTTCCACAAAAGCATACCTAATTATAATTCAACACAAGTTAAGACGGCAGACAGAAAGTAGCCCCATTCCCGCTGGTGGAACTCGTTCACGAGCATGACGCACGATCCAGCCATTGCTTCACTCAACCATATTTGAGGGAACGTAACTTCTTTAACCAAGTTAATTTTTCTGAATAATGTCAGGGCCGGGCCCGGGCGCCTACAGACTGCCAACAACGGTGGGCTTCAACCAACACGACCCGTCTCGCTACCGCAACCCGATGTACTCGTTTGGTATCTATTCCGGTTTCCGGTTGAAAGGGTTGGGCCCCGGACCGGCGTATAGGATAGATCGAGTCACGCGCGATGGTATGGTGTCTTCACCAGCGTGGAGTTTTGGTGCTCGGTGAGTACCTGTTACCGATAAAGTACTTTTCTATTAAGTGTGTTACTTCTAGTAACACACTTGGTCGTGGTCAACACGAAGATACGCCTCACGAGTATTTGCTACTTCTCCCTGATGGTCGTCAGACTGTTAGTCTGCAATAAAAGTGCAATGGATCGCTCACAGCAGATGTAATTTGGTCGGTTCACCGCATGGGCTATTTAAGTTATTGAATGTGCCTTCTAAGTATTTTATTATTCGGCTACCGATAAAAAAGTTAGGTTTTCCATCAAAAAAATAGTTGCAGACCGAACTTGGGAAGTTAAAGGTGTAACAACCCCTAGCTAAGAGCACGACTTGGCTCGGTGACATTATATACTTAGGTTATATTAACTGAATATTTACTATAGCCAGTGTCTTTCGGGATGATGTAAGGATTCTATTGATTCTAACGATACCCCATACAACCAAATCTATTCCGGTATTCAAAAGTTATGATACAATAAAGAAACTCACATACCTACATACAATATGAGCCCTGAAAACATTATAATAATAACATTCGCGTAATAAGAGGGCCTTGTCACTTAACTCGGTTAAATTGTTATAGGTTCCCAACCCGAGGCATACTTAAAACCCCTGGTCCTGGGGCCCACGCACCTGAACGCTGTCCACCAACTCGGGAGCCTCGTGCACCGCAGTACTCTATGGGCGCCCGCCTTGGGTTCGGGTTGAAAAGAGCGGGCCCCGCGCCCAACGCCTATGCGCTAAAACTGGGGCCTGGGACCCCCGCCTACACTATGGGGGCAAGGGTGGGCTTCAACCTTAAGGCGAAGTCCCCCGGACCGGCGGTGTACTTCCAAAGAGATGCCGACGTGTACAAAACAAAGTTAGTACCTACCAAAATGTTTCAATCTAAGTAGGTACCTACGAAATATCAGAAAATAATTGTAATGGTGAATGAGAATGATTGAAGACGCATAGATTAAATCTCCAAAGATACGAGTAGTTTGGAGTTTGGAAGAAGAATCTGTTCAATTTTGGGCATTGAGAATTCTACAATTCCTACTAATATTATAAATGTGAAAGTTTGTGTGGATGGATGGATGGAAGTTTGTTAGATACTCTTTCACTCTACAACGAATGAACCGATTTGGATGAACTTTGGATTTTTATCCCGGAAAGTTACAGAGTTCTCACGCAGACTAATACACAGTAATATTACAATAGTGTTTGCTAAGACGATGACCTACGTAAGCGAACTCGACGTAGTGCGGAGGCGATTATCCCAAAATATAGGACGGTTTTAAAACCTAGTTATCGAAATTTAGGTGGTCCAAACACCCAGGGCTTGTTTAGAACCTGAGAAGAGCCTAAGCTAACAAACCTAGCCACATATTCTATCACAATAACATCGTAGATATAAAACAAGAAGAAACAGAATAGAAGTCTGTTCATTAAATAGATCGCATTCGCTGCACGCTATTCCGCGCCGCGTGCGTTTGTAGACGAAGTAAGAAGTTGTTGGACAAAGTAGTTGGACACTTAAATTCAAGCGGTCTGAGTTTCTGAGTTTTTCGCGTTGAGTTCCCTTATGTACCTAGGACAACATATAAGCTATCAGATAATAGGCAAGAATTTAACTTTTCATTGATAAACAACTAAGTTAAATTCTTTTACATTGAGGAGTCCTGTATGAGTTGAGTATAATAGGTAATATCTGGGTAACCGCGCTTTGCTTGGTTAGGTATTATTTTTTTTGGTAAATCGTGTTTTTTGGAAATTATATATTAAAAAAAAATAATGATAAAATTCATAGGGGAAAATATAATCGTCTTGGAATCGAACCGGGGCCTTCTGGTTTCGGGACCGCCCGAATTACCGTCGAGCTATCGGAAATTTATAGATGGTGAAATTTACCTTCGTATTGAAGGTAAATTTCACCATATGATGATGAATGATGATAATGATATTGTAAGGGATTTTTCATTGCCTGAAAACACGGATAAAACGACCTTTTCTAAAAATGAAACCTAGCTAGATCGATTTATCGCCCCCGAAACCCCCTACATACTAAATTTCATGAAAATCGTTGGAGCCGTTTCCGAGATTCAGATTATATATATATTGACATATATACAAGAATTGCTCGTTTAAAGGTATTAGATAGATTCATGTTTATTGTTTTGTCATTTAGAGCCCCGATCTACAGTCTCGGCGCACGGGCGGAAGGCGCCGGTAAGCCCACTAAGACGCCGGGCCCTGCTGCTTATCCACCCAATCTTTACAACACCAAAAAGGTACATACACCAAATGCGTTGAAAGATTTCGGTACAAAGATATTTACATTACATTTCATCCGTAATTTATATTGATACCTCAAGCGGGACTGCGTGAAGACATTATAATATGTATACTAAATAATTATTATGTACCATCTAATAACCAGTGATAGTCTAGTGGTTAAGACTGTGGCCTCCTCTTCGGGGGGTCTCAGGTTTGATCCCGGGCACGCACTTCTGACTTTTCGGTGTTAAGTGCGTTTAAGCAATTAAAAATATCACATGCTTCAACGGTGAAGGAAAACATCGTGGGGGAATCTGCACACCCGAGAGTTCTCCATAATGTTCTCGAATGAGTTTTAAGTCCGTCTGAGAGGTGACCTGCGCTTAGTAGCGAGCCGTTGATGGGTTGCTGATGATGATGATAAAAATATACCACCTAGGTCCTAGGTAAAGGTGTCGTTGCGTTTCGTCCCATAAGTAGGCACAGTTCCCGAATTCCTTATTTATAGGCGACGGACGCAATAATAACGCATTACTATCGCATACAAAACTCATTACTTACCTACTTAGTACTATGTAGTGTTAACGTGACCCGAAATGTTTTTATGTAAAATTAGACAATTTGCAAATAGGGTACTCCTCTTACTCCTATAAAGTTAGTGAATCTATATCACGGTGTTTAATTCAATTTCAGAATCCGTATTCATACTCGTTCGGTACGAAACACGGCGACTACGCGCCGCCCTTGATCGTCAAAGAAGACACAATGGACTGTCTCTGAATAACGGACGGTATGAGCCAAACTACTACAGGAACTCTACAAATTTGCTAACCTCGAGAAGATTCATAAAAAGATAAAAAGGCTTTGAAATCAAATGCAAATAGCTGTGGATCAATAAATCTAGATCATCTGCTGACTCAAGATTTTTTACGTAAAGCGAGTGCAAAATCTGATAGTAGTTTCGTATGGAGTAATAAATTGTATGATTTTACTGAAACTGTAAAAATTGTACTGTTGTTGTAAAATGTAGGATTGTTTATGTAAAATGAATTGGGATATTTTTAATGAATTATTATATTATTCATTGAAGTTAGTTTCTGATTTTTATAGTGGATGTTAATGTGAAATTTGTAACGTGTGATGTACCTACTTTTTGAAAAATGTATCGTAAAATAAAAAATATATAGTAACAATTTCTTTATTTCTATACCTAAATAATACCTAAACAACTTACTCTTAGCGTACATTAAAATAATTCCATTGACTTTCGCAATTGCATACAGAATTATTCATACATAAAAAGATTTGCAGCTACATTTTCACTAAATGGTATCTGCAAAAATGGATTTGCTAAGACTAGGCTATGACACTGTGTCTTAATCAAGTCTAACTTTGTCTTTCAACCCTGCAAGAACGGAGCAACAGGCTACATAATAATTCAATGGCAACAGGTCAACGTGATTTTACCTTTTATATCAGAATAATAAATTATTCCCACGGGATTTTTAAAACTAAATCCACGCGGTGGAAGTCGCGGGCAAAATCGAGTGAAGAACAAAACCTTTTAGTAGTAATTTCTAGAACTTCCGCATGGAACGAAGTTTGTTGTTCCGGCGCATGCCGGCAGCTCTCACGCGGATCCAGTACTGCTTGGTGTTTGGGTCCAGGTCTTCGATGCGCGGCGGCTTCCCCGTGTTCAGGGTCCACAGCCAATCAGGGTATTCGCTGTCATCTTTAATCTTTAACAAATAAAAAATAATTAAACAGTTAATACACCTGCAGTGCTAAAACCAGGTTAGGAAGGTTTTACAGTTTTACTCTTTGATCACAGGTTAAACAAGGTACTAAACCTTTCATGTTGGAGCCAAATTAGACAGAAACATCAACAACCGAGGTCAATTCTTGTGTATTTCTAGAATACCTAGCTCGGAGCTCCAGTAATTTACCAAAATATTTAGATCATAAGCATGCATTTTTGACTTCGCTCCTTTTCATAAAGGAAAACAAAAACAACAATATTGCCTTACACTTGTCTGTCATACAAGATATCCATAAAATCGAATATTTAGGGTCTGTTTCACCACCTTCTGATAAGCGTTGGATAGCTTATTCGCATATTTTATCTTTGTCACTTGACATAAAGTAAGACAGTGACAAAATTTACTATCCGACACTTATCAGAAGGTGGTAAAACAGGCCCTTAGTATACAAGTTCTTTAATCAACGTTACCTAGAACTGTTCACTTTCAACAAGTAAAATACACGTTAGGTATAATTTGTAAACATTGCAGCTTAGTATTTTAAATTTTTTTTACAGAATGTTATAATTTTAGCACTTTTCTGAAATTATTGTATTTTAAGCTGTTTTCAGCAACAAATATGGCAAAAAATTGTGAATAATTTGAAAAGATTTAGTGTAAATTCAATGAAGTATAAATAAAGAAAGCTCTAAAAAGTCTAAAAGTTATCCATTGCTGAAAACTAGATGAAAATCTTTAGTACATACTTAAACTAAAGAGAGACTAAAGACCATCAAGGTCTTTAGTCTCTCTTTAGTTTGATGGTACATGTACCTTAACATCTTCACCAGTAGTGTAAATATTGGAGCCGCAAACATAGTTCACCAGCTTCTCAGGATCTGTCTCCACAGGCAGCTGCTTCTTTTCCATGGCACCCAGCTTGGTGAGCTTCTTCTTGCCTTTGCCCAGACCAAGCACGCCTGGGAAACAAGTTTATTGAATGAGTTTCAGACTATGGTACAATGACCAATAAACAAGAATGAGACCATAATATCAAACTAGCTTTTGCCAGCAACATTGCCTACGTTGAGTTCTTACAAATAGGTAGCCTTTGTCACTCTCCAAGACCATACCCATGCAAAAAATCAAATCAATTTGTTGCTTTTTGCTGTGTGATTGAAGGACAAACTAACAAACCCACTTTCGCATTTATATTGGTAAAGATATAGATAGGTATCAAGAGAAGGGGTAGGCCAAATTTTCTTGTGGCCCTGCTGACCAATAACCGTATTAGAGATGGATATAGGCTATTTTTCAGCCCTGCAAATCAAAGTAAAATTTATCTGTGTTTAATACAGTTTATTTAAGCACTACAGCTTGTCTTAAGTTCTTATTGTTACCAAACCATGACAAAGCCAAAAAGAAGGGTTATGATTTTAGCAGTCTATGTATATGTATGTATGTGACTATTTACATATGTTCCACTGAAGCGTCCAATCCAAACTGACTACTGAGCCGATTTTGATGAATGAGGTGTCAATTGATTTTTTATTATGGCCCGGGCGATTTAGGCTACATTCTATAGGAACAAAATAAATGTGACCTGTGTTACATCCACTTAGTAGATGTAACACAGGTCAGGTAGTAGTCAGGTTACAGTTTTTAAGCACTTGTCCAATTTAAGTAGCTATCTACAATTTTTGGTACAGGTAGAGGTCCTAACTCCTTATTGATGCCTTACCTCCAGCAGCAGTGGTCGTCTTTTTCACTGCACATTTTGTTGTATTCGTATGAAAGTTTGTGATACATAATGAATTATTACAGTTAATGATTTTTGACTGAAATATTCGGGAAGCCGCTTTGTTAGAATTTAGTAAAATATTGAATAACTTCGACATTTTTAACCCAAGTTCTATGCTATTAGAATAAAATATTAATATTGATTAATGATTTTAAAAACAGTTTTTTAAGGTTATTTTTAATATTTTGACATTTGTTCTGTTGACTTTTGATTTGTGATAAAGCTATTCTACACGATCGGTTCCAACCACCGACAGAGGGCACCTTGCACAGCACCTTGGCTGAGTTGCGCTAGGAGTAAATTTAAATAAAGTAATAGGAGTTGGAGTCATGAAGTATTGAAGTATTTCCTGTTGGATTTTTTTTAAAACACTAATTACTTATCTTATCGCTAATTTTTTTTTCTTTTTGGATCCTGTATTTTGGAGTGACCGAAAAATGTGGGATTTGTGAAGGGCGAGGGATAATTCTTAGGTTCAGCATCAGTTCTCGACTGATCTTTGGGCTACTTGAACGAAACTTCAGGATAATTTGGAACAGCAATTTATTACATAGAACTGAGAACTGATTCGATCAATAAATAGCCACAATAGCCATGGTCCAGAAACGGGAATTATTACTGAAAAACTAATCAGGCTTTAACGCTGAAACCCTACCTAAAGCCGTCTCCAACCACCCCTATAACGGCCCCTGACCTCACATCTAATCATTTTAACCACAACACGACAGACAAACAACCATCTGAACGTGAGGGTAGTCATTAAAATGCACAAATTAATTGACAATTATGACTTATGCGTGTCAAAATATTTGTAGCGATAGTGAATTAGCGCTACTCACTATTTACTTATCTTATCGCAAGTCAATAATTACTTATTTTATCATTTTTCACTAATTTCTTATATTATAGCTAATCAATAATTACTTATCTTATCGCTTATCACTAATTACTTATCGCTAATCACATCTTATCGCTTATTACTAATTACTTATCTTATCGCTTATCACTAGTTACTTATCTTATAGCTTATCACTAATTACTTATCTTATAGCTTATCACTAATTACTTATCTTATCGCTTATCACTAATTACTTATCTTATCGCTTATCACTAATTCCTTATCTTAGCTTATAACTAATTCCTTATCTTAGCTTATAACTAATTCCTTAATTTATCGCTTATCACAAATTACTTACCTTATCGCTAATCACTAGTTACTTATCTTATAGCTTATCGCTAATTACTAATGACTAGCTATATATCTTATCACTTATCTTAGCGTTTATCACAAATTTCTTATCTTATCGCTTATCACTAATAACTTATCTTATCGCTTATCACTAATTACTTATGTTATCGCTAATTACTAATAACATATCTTATCACTAATTACTTATCTTATCGCTCATTACTAATTACTTAACTAATCGCTATTTACTAATGACATATTATCTTATCACTAATTTTTTATCTTATCGCTTATCACTAATTACTTATCCTATCGTTTATCACTAATTTCTTATCTTATCGCTAATCAATAATTTCTTATCTTACCGCTTATCACTAATTTCTTATCGCTTATAACTAATTACTTATCGCTTATTACAAATTACTTAATTTTACTAATTACTTATCTTATCGCTTATCGCTTATCACTAATTACTAACACTAATTTCTTATCTCATCGTTTATCTTTAATCTCACATCTTATCGCTTATCACTAATTACTTATCTTATCGCTTATCACTATTTACTTATCTTATCGCTTATCACTATTTACTTATCTTATCGCTTATCACTAGTTACTTATCTTATAGCTTATCACTAAGTACTAACACTAATTTCTTATCTCATCGTTTATCTTTAATCTCACATCTTATCGCTTATCACTAATTTTACTTATCTTATCGCTTATCACTATTTACTTATCTTATCGCTTATCACTAGTTACTTATCTTATAGCTTATCACTAATTACTTATCTTATCGCTTATCACTAATTACTTATCTTATCACTTATCACTAATTACTTATCTTATCGCTAATTACTAATGACTAACTACATAACTTATCACTTATTACTTTTATTATCTATTATTATCATTTTAATTTTGGTTTATTTTATCATTTTAATAATTCGTCATTTAACAGTCAATCAAATTTCTAGTTTATGATTCGTAAAATTCATATTCTTAAATCTTTGAAAAGGTGCAGCAAAAAAAGCACCAGCAGGTGAGGCGCTGACGCGCCGTGGCTGGCACTGCGACAAGCTACGACCTGCTCGGCAGCACACCGGCAGATGAGCCGTGCAGAGCAGAGCTGCGAACGGTCCACCATCTAGAGCGAGAATGACACGCAGACACAAGGCATCAGCCACCCGTATTTATACCAAAGCATGCAGCGCTGCGACACGCTCCATTGCGCTCAGCAGCGCACCAGCAGGTGAGGCGCAGACGTGCCGTGGCCGACGCTGCGACACGCTCCTGCGTGCTCGGCAGCGCATCGGCTGGTGAGGCCCAGACGTGCCGTGGCTAGCACTGCGACACGCTCCATTGCGCACTGCAGCGCAGATGCATCGTGGCCGGCGCTGTGCAACGACGCCCACAGCAGCGCACCAGCAGGTGAGGCGCAAACGCGCCGTGGCCGACGCTGTGCAAAAGACGCGCTCGGCAGCGCATCAGCAGGTGAGGCACAGACGCGCCGTGGCCGACGCTGTGCAACGACGCGCTTGGCAGCGCATCAGCAGGTGAGGCGCAGACGCGCCGTGGCCGACGCTGCGACACGCCCATGCGTGCTCGGCAGCGCATCGGCTGGTGAGGCGCAGAAGTGCCGTGGCTAGCGTTGCGACACGCTCCATTGCGCACTGCAGCTCACCGGCATGGGAGGCGCAGATGCATCGTGGCCGGCACTGTGCAACGACGCGCTCAGCAGCGCACCAGCAGGTGAGGCGCAGACGCGCCGTGGCCGACGCTGCGACACGCCCCTGCGTGCTTGGCAGCGCATCGGCTGGTGAGGCGCAGACGTGCCGTGGCTAGCGCTGCGACACGCTCAATTGCGCACTGCAGCGCACCGGCATGTGAGGCGCAGGTGCATCGTGGCCGGCGCTGTGCAACGACGCGCTCAGCAGCGCACCAGCAGGTGAGGCGCAAACGCGCCGTGGCCGACGCTGTGCAACGACGCGCTCGGCAGCGCATCAGCAGGTGAGGCACGACGCGCCGTGGCCGACGCTGTGCAACGACGCGCTTGGCAGCGCATCAGCAGGTGAGGCGCAGACGCGTGCCGTGGCCAGCGCTGCGACACGCTCAATTGCGCACTGCAGCGCACCGGCATGTGAGGCGCAGGTGCATCGTGGCCGGCGCTGTGCAACAACGCGCTCAGCAGCGCACCAGCAGGTGAGGCGCAAACGCGCCGTGGCCGACGCTGTGCAACGACGCGCTCGGCAGCGCATCAGCAGGTGAGGCACGACGCGCCGTGGCCGACGCTGTGCAACGACGCGCTTGGCAGCGCATCAGCAGGTGAGGCGCAGACGCGTGCCGTGGCCAGCGCTGCGACACGCTCAATTGCCCACTGCAGCGCACCGGCATGTGAGGCGCAGGTGCATCGTGGCCGGCGCTGTGCAACGACGCGCTCAGCAGCGCACCAGCAGGTGAGGCGCAAACGCGCCGTGGCCGACGCTGTGCAACGACGCGCTCGGCAGCGCATCAGCAGGTGGGGCATCAGCAGGTGGGGCACAGACGCGCCGTGGCCAGCACTGCGACACGCTCCATTGCGCACTGCAGCGCACCAGCATGTGAGGCGCAGATGCATCGTGGACGGCGCTGTGCAACGACGTGCTCAGCAGCGCACCAGCAGGTGAGGCGCAGACGCGCCGGGGCCAGCGCTGCGACGCGCTCCAACGCGCAGGCAGCTCACTGCCAGGTGAAGCGTAGACGTGCCGTGGCCGGCGCTGCGACACGCCTCTGCGTGTTCGACAGCGCACCAGCAGGTGAGGCGCAGACGCGCCGTGGCTGGCACTGCGACAAGCTCCGACCTGCTCGGCAGCGCACCGGCAGATGAGCCGTGCTGAGCCGAGCTGCGAACGGTCCACCATCTAGAGCAAGAATGACACGCAGACGCAAGGCATCAGCCACCCGTATTTATACCAAAGCATGCTTGTAATCAATGCAAAAATACAACTACAAGATAATGCACTACAATACAACAACAAGACAAGACAATGCCGAGCTGAGCCGTGCCCAGTAGAGCACCAGCAGGTGAGGCGCAGACGCACCGTGGGCGGCGCTACTACGCGCCCCCGCGTGTTTGACAGCGCACCAGCAGGTGAGGCGCAGTCGCGCCGTGGCCAGCGTTGCGACGGTCCTCTGCGTGCTCAGTAACGCACCGGTAGGTTAGGCGTAGACGCACAGTGGGCGGCGCTGCGCTTCGACGCGCTCAGCAGCGCACGAGCAGGTGAGGCGCAGACGTGCCGTGGCCGGCGCTGCGAAGTGCTCCAACGCGCTCGGCAGCACACCGGCAAGTGAGGCGCACACGAGCCATTGTCGGCGCTGCGCTCCCATACGCTCGGCAACGCACCAGCAGGTGAGGCGCAGATGCGCCGTGGCCAGCGTTGCGACGGTCCTCTGCGTGCTCAGTAAAGCACCGGTAGGTGAGGCGTAGACGCACAGTGGGCTGCGACACGCTCCATTGCGCACTGCAGCGCACCGGCATGTGAGGCGCAGATGCATCATGGCCGGCGCTGTGCAACGACAGGCTCGGCAGCGCATCAGAATGTGAGGCGCAGATGCATCGTGGTCGGCGCTGTGCAACGACGTGCACAGCAGCGCACCAGCAGGTGAGGCGCAGACGCGCCCTGGCCGACGCTGCGACATGCCCCTGCGTGCTCGGCAATGCATCGGCTGGTGAGGCGCAGACGCGCCGTGGCTGGCACTGCGACAAGCTCCGACCTGCTCGGCAGCGCACCGGCAGATGAGCCGTGCTGAGCCGAGCTGCGAACGGTCCACCATCTAGAGCAAGAATGACACGCAGACGCAAGGCATCAGCCACCCGTATTTATACCAAAGCATGCTTGTAATCAATGCAAAAATACAACTACAAGATAATGCACTACAATACAACAACAAGACAAGACAAAGCCGAGCCGAGCCGTGCCCAGTAGAGCACCAGCAGGTGAGGCGCAGACGCACCGTGGGCGGCGCTACTACGCGCCCCCGCGTGTTTGACAGCGCACCAGCAGGTGAGGCGCAGTCGCGCCGTGGCCAGCGTTGCGACGGTCCTCTGCGTGCTCAGTAAGGCACCGGTAGGTGAGGCGTAGACGCACAATGGGCGGCGCTGCGCTTCGACGCGCTCAGCAGCGCACGAGCAGGTGAGGCGCAGACGTGCCGTGGCCGGCGCTGCGAAGTGCTCCAACGCGCTCTGCAGCACACCGGCAAGTGAGGCGCACACGAGCCGTTGTCGGCGCTGCGCTCCAATACGCTCGGCAACGCACCAGCAGGTGCGGCGCAGACGCGCCGTGGCCAGCGCTGCGACACGCTCAATTGCGCACTGCAGCGCACCGGCATGTGAGGCGCAGATGCATCGTGGCCGGCGCTGTGCAACGACGCGCTCAGCAGTGCACCAGCAGGTGAGGCGCAGACGCGCCGTGGCCAGCGCTGCGACACGCTCCATTACGCACTGCAGCGCTCCAGCATGTGAGGCGCAGATGCATCGTGGACGGCGCTGTGCAACGACGTGCTCAGCAGCGCACCAGCAGGTGAGGCGCAGACGCGCCGTGGTCGACGCTGCGACACGCCCCTGCGTGCTTGGCAGCGCATCGGCAGGTGAGGCGCAGACGCGTGCCGTGGCCAGCGCTGCGACACGCTCAATTGCGCACTGCAGCGCACCGGCATGTGAGGCGCAGATGCATCGTGGCCGGCGCTGTGCAACGACGCGCTTGGCAGCGCATCAGCAGGTGAGGCACAGACGCGCCGTGGCCAGCGCTGCGACACGCTCAATTGCGCACTGCAGCGCACCGGCATGTGAGGCGCAGGTGCATCGTGGCCGGCGCTGTGCAACGACGCGCTCAGCAGCGCACCAGCAGGTGAGGCGCAAACGCGCCGTGGCCGACGCTGTGCAACGACGCGCTCGGCAGCGCATCAGCAAGTGGGGCATCAGCAGGTGGGGCACAGACGCGCCGTGGCCAGCGCTGCGACACGCTCCATTGCGCACTGCAGCGCACCAGCATGTGAGGCGCAGATGCATCGTGGACGGCGCTGTGCAACGACGTGCTCAGCAGCGCACCAGCAGGTGAGGCGCAGACGCGCCGGGGCCAGCGCTGCGACGCGCTCCAACGCGCAGGCAGCTCACTGCCAGGTGAAGCGTAGACATGCCGTGGCCGGCGCTGCGACACGCCTCTGCGTGTTCGACAGCGCACCAGCAGGTGAGGCGCAGACGCGCCGTGGCTGGCACTGCGACAAGCTCCGACCTGCTCGGCAGCGCACCGGCAGATGAGCCGTGCTGAGCCGAGCTGCGAACGGTCCACCATCTAGAGCAAGAATGACACGCAGACGCAAGGCATCAGCCACCCGTATTTATACCAAAGCATGCTTGTAATCAATGCAAAAATACAACTACAAGATAATGCACTACAATACAACAACAAGACAAGACAAAGCCGAGCCGAGCCGTGCCCAGTAGAGCACCAGCAGGTGAGGCGCAGACGCACCGTGGGCGGCGCTACTACGCGCCCCCGCGTGTTTGACAGCGCACCAGCAGGTGAGGCGCAGTCGCGCCGTGGCCAGCGTTGCGACGGTCCTCTGCGTGCTCAATAACGCATCGGTAGGTGAGGCGTAGACGCACAGTGGGCGGCGCTGCGCTTCGACGCGCTCAGCAGCGCACGAGCAGGTGAGGCGCAGACGTGCCGTGGCCGGCGCTGCGAAGTGCTCCAACGCGCTCGGCAGCACACCGGCAAGTGAGGCGCACACGAGCCGTTGTCGGCGCTGCGCTCCCATACGCTCGGCAACGCACCAGCAGGTGAGGCGCAGACGCGCCGTGGCCAGCGCTGCGACACGCTCAATTGCGCACTGCAGCGCACCGGCATGTGAGGCGCAGATGCATCGTGGCCGGCGCTGTGCAACGACGCGCTCAGCAGTGCACCAGCAGGTGAGGCGCAGACGCGCCGTGGCCAGCGCTGCGACACGCTTCATTGCGCACTGCAGCGATCCAGCATGTGAGGCGCAGATGCATCGTGGACGGCACTGTGCAACGACGTGCTCAGCAGCGCACCAGCAGGTGAGGCGCAGACGCGCCGTGACCGACGCTGCGACACGCCCCTGCGTGCTCGGCAGCGCATAGGCTGGTTAGGCGCAGACGTGCCGTGGCCAGCGCTGCGACACGCTCCATTGCGCACTGCAGCTCACCGGCATGGGAGGCGCAGATGCATCGTGGCCGGCACTGTGCAACGACGCGCTCAGCAGCGCACCAGCAGGTGAGGCGCAGACGCGCCGTGGCCGTCGCTGCGAAACGCCCCTGCGTGCTTGGCAGCGCATCGGCAGGTGAGGCGCAGACGCGTGCCGTGGCCAGCGCTGCGACACGCTCAAT
This sequence comes from Oeneis ivallda, assembly GCA_029955525.1. Taxonomy (NCBI): domain Eukaryota; kingdom Metazoa; phylum Arthropoda; class Insecta; order Lepidoptera; family Nymphalidae; genus Oeneis; species Oeneis ivallda. The sequence continues at coordinate 14,798,456 of JARPMR010000007.1, forward strand.
TGCGCACTGCAGCGCACCGGCATGTGAGGCGCAGATGCATCGTGGCCGGCGCTGTGCAACGACGCGCTCGGCAGCGCATCAGCAGGTGAGGCACAGACGCGCCGTGGCCAGCGCTGCGACACGCTCAATTGCGCACTGCAGCGCACCGGCATGTGAGGAGCAGGTGCATCGTGGCCGGCGCTGTGCAACGACGCGCTCAGCAGCGCACCAGCAGGTGAGGCGCAAACGCGCCGTGGCCGACGCTGCGACACGCTCAATTGCGCACTGCAGCGCACCGGCATGTGAGGAGCAGGTGCATCGTGGCCGGCGCTGTGCAACGACGCGCTCAGCAGCGCACCAGCAGGTGAGGCGCAGACGCGCCGGGGCCAGCGCTGCGACGCGCTCCAACGCGCAGGCAGCTCACTGCCAGGTGAAGCATAGACATGCCGTGGCCGGCGCTGCGACACGCCTCTGCGTGTTCGACAGCGCACCAGCAGATGAGGCGCAGACGCGCCGTGGCTGGCACTGCGACAAGCTCCGACCTGCTCGGCAGCGCACCGGCAGATGAGCCGTGCTGAGCCGAGCTGCGAACGGTCCACCATCTAGAGCAAGAATGACACGCAGACGCAAGGCATCAGCCACCCGTATTTATACCAAAGCATGCTTGTAATCAATGCAAAAATACAACTACAAGATAATGCACTACAATACAACAACAAGACAAGACAAAGCCGAGCCGAGCCGTGCCCAGTAGAGCACCAGCAGGTGAGGCGCAGACGCACCGTGGGCGGCGCTACTACGCGCCCCCGCGTGTTTGACAGCGCACCAGCAGGTGAGGCGCAGTGGCGCCGTGGCCAGCGTTGCGACGGTCCTCTGCGTGCTCAGTAACGCACCGGTAGGCGAGGCGTAGACGCACAGTGGGCGGCGCTGCGCTTCGACGCGCTCAGCAGCGCACGAGCAGGTGAGGCGCAGACGTGCCGTGGCCGGCGCCGCGAAGTGCTCCAACGCGCTCGGCAGCACACCGGCAAGTGAGGCGCACACGAGCCGTTGTCGGCGCTGCGCTCCCATACGCTCGGCAACGCACCAGCAGGTGAGGCCCAGACGCGCCGTGGCCAGCGCTGCGACACGCTCAATTGCGCACTGCAGCGCACCGGCATGTGAGGCGCAGGTGCATAGTGGCCGGCGCTGTGCAACGACGCGCTCAGCAGCGCACCAGCAAGTGAGGCGCAAACGCGCCGTGGCCGACGCTGTGCAACGACGCGCTCAGCAGCGCAGCAGCAGGTGAGGCGCAGAAGCGCCGTGGCCGACGCTGTGCAACTACGCACTCGGCAGCGCATCAGCAGATGAGGCGCAGACACGCCGTGGCCAGCGCTGTGCAACGACGCACTCAGCAGCGCACCAGCAGGTGAGGCGCAGTAGCGCCGTGGCCGACGCTGCGACACGCCTCTGCGTGTTCGACAGCGCACCAGCAGGTGAGGCGCAGACGCGCCGTGGCTGGCACTGCGACAAGCTCCGACCTGCTCGGCAGCGCACCGGCAGATGAGCCGTGCTGAGCCGAGCTGCGAACGGTCCACCATCTAGAGCAAGAATGACACGCAGACGCAAGGCATCAGCCACCCGTATTTATACCAAAGCATGCTTGTAATCAATGCAAAAATACAACTACAAGATAATGCACTACAATACAACAACAAGACAAGACAAAGCCGAGCCGAGCCGTGCCCAGTAGAGCACCAGCAGGTGAGGCGCAGTCGCGCCGTGGCCAGCGTTGCGACGGTCCTCTGCGTGCTCAGTAACGCACCGGTAGGTTAGGCGTAGACGCACAGTGGGCGGCGCTGCGCTTCGACGCGCTCAGCAGCGCACGAGCAGGTGAGGCGCAGACGTGCCGTGGCCGGCGCGCTGCGACGGTCCTCTGCGTGCTCAGTAAAGCACCGGTAGGTGAGGCGTAGACGCACAGTGGGCTGCGACACGCTCCATTGCGCACTGCAGCGCACCGGCATGTAAGGCGCAGATGCATCATGGCCGGCGCTGTGCAACGACAGGCTCGGCAGCGCATCAGCATGTGAGGCGCAGATGCATCGTGGTCGGCGCTGTGCAACGACGTGCACAGCAGCGCACCAGCAGGTGAGGCGCAGACGCGCCCTGGCCGACGCTGCGACATGCCCCTGCGTGCTCGGCAATGCATCGGCTGGTGAGGCGCAGACGCGCCGTGGCTGGCACTGCGACAAGCTCCGACCTGCTCGGCAGCGCACCGGCAGATGAGCCGTGCTGAGCAGAGCTGCGAACGGTCCACCATCTAGAGCAAGAATGACACGCAGACGCAAGGCATCAGCCACCCGTATTTATACTAAAGCATGCTTGTAATCAATGCAACAATACAACTACAAGATATTGCACTACATTACAACAACAAGACAAGACAAAGTCGAGCCGAGCCGTGCTCAGTAGAGCACCAGCAGGTGAGGCGCAGACGCGCCGTGGCCAGCGCTGCGACGCGCTCTAACGCGCACGGCTGCTCACTGGCAGGTGAAGCGCAGACGTGCCGTGGCCGGCACTGCGAAGTGCTCCAACGCGCTCGACAGCTCACCGGCAGTTGAGGCACACAGCGGCTCGTGTGTGCTGCGACACGCTTCATTGCGCACTGCAGCGCACCAGCATGTGAGGCGCAGATGCAACGACGTGCTCAGCAGCGCACCAGCAGGTGAGGTGCAGACAGGTGACGCACTGTGGCACCATGGCTGGCGCTGTGTCAGGAGGTGACGCGCTCGCCAGCGCAGACAAGTGGCGTGCTGTGGCGCCACGACTGGCGTTGCGTCAGGAAGTGACTCGCTCGCACGCACACCGACAGGTGGCGCACAGTGGCGCCGAGGCTGGCACTGCGACAGTCCCCTGCGAGCTCGACAGCGCAATGGCAGGTGAGGCGCAGCCGTGCCGTGGCCAGCGCTGCGACATACCCCTGCGTGCCCGGCAGCACACAGACAGATGAGGCGCGGACGTGCTGTGGCTGGAGCTGCGACACGCCCCTGCGTGTTTGACAAAGCACCGGCAGGTAAGGCCATATATTAAGGCTTATCACTAATAAATTATCTTATCGCTAAACAATAATTACTTATTTTATTGCTTATCACTATTAACATATCTTATCGCTTATCACTAGTAACATATCTTATCACAATTCATTAACGACACCAGACGAGACCAGACGAGACCAGACGAGACCAGACGAGACCAGACGAGACCAGACGAGACGAGACCAGACGAGACAAGACCAGACCAGAATAGATGAGACCATACGAGACCAGATAAGACCAGACGAGACGAGACCAGACTAGATGAGACCACACAAGATCAGAAAAGACCAGAGCAGACGAGACCAGACTAGACCAGGCGAGACCAGACGTGACCAGACAAGACTAGACGAGTACAGACGAGAGACCAGACTAGAATAAACGATGAAGCGAGACAAGACCAGACCAGACGAGACAAGACCAGACCAGACCAGACCAGACCAGACCAGATGAGACCACACAAGACCAGACAAGACCAGATGGGACCAGACGAGAACAGACCAGACAAGACCAGACCAGACGAGACCAGACCTGGCGAGACGAAACTAGACGAGAGAGACCAGACCAGACGAGACCAGACCAGACCATACCAGACCAGATGAGACCAAGCGAGGCCAGACCCGACACAGACGCGCCATGGCCGATGCTGCGACACGCCCCGACGTGCTCGCCAGCGCAGACAGGTGGTGCGCAGTGACACCACGGCTGGCGCTGCGTCAGAAGGTGACGTGCTCGCCAGCGCACAGACAAGTGGCGCGCAGTGGCTGGCACTGCGACAAGCCCCTGCGAGCTTGACAGCTGAGGTGCAGACGCGCCGTGGCCAACGATGCGCCGTGTTCCAACGCGCTTGGCAGCGCACCGGCAGGTGAGGCGCAGACGCACCGTGGCCAGCGCATCGACACACTCCAAAGCACATGGCAGGGCACCGGCAGGTGAGGCGCAGATACACCGTGGCAGCTGTGCTGTTCCGACACACCAGCAGGTTTGGCGCAGACGCACTGTGGCCGGCGCTGCGACAAGCCCCTGCGAGCTTGACAGCTGAGGTGCAGACGCGCCGTGGCCAACGATGCACCGTGTTCCAACGCGCTTGGCAGCGCACCGGCAGGCGAGGCGCAGACGCACCGTGGCCAGCGCATCGACACACTCCAAAGCGCATGGCAGGGCACCGGCAGGTGAGGCGCAGATACACCATGGCCTGTACTGTTCCGACTCTCTCGGCAGCGCACCGGCTGTTGAGGCGCAGACGCGCCGTGTCCAGCGCTGCGACGCGCTCGGCAGCGCACCAGCAGGTGAGGCGCAGACGCGACGTGGTCAGCGCTGCGACGCGCTCGGCATCGCACAGGCAGGTGAAGCGCAGACGCGTTGTGGCTGGCACACACGCCACTGCGTGCTTTGCAGCGCACCGGCAGATGAGACGCAGACGTGCCGTGGCTGACGCTGCGACATGCATGGCAGCGCACCAGCAGGTGAGGCGCAGACGCGCCGTGGCCTGGGCTGCGACAGGCTCCGACGTGCACGGCAGAGCAGCGGCAGCCGAGCCGTGCTGAGCCGACCTCCGAACGGTCCAACGTCTCGAGCGAGAATGACACGCAGGCATCAGCCACCTGTATTTATACTAAAGCATGCTTGTAATCAATGCAACAATACAACTACAAGATATTGCACTACATTACAACAACAAGACAAGACAAAGTCGAGCCGAGCCGTGCTCAGTAGAGCACCAGCAAGTGAGGCGCAGACGCGCCGTGTCCAGCGCTGCGACGCGCTCTAAAGCGCACGGCTGCTCACTGGCAGGTGAAGCGCAGACGTGCCGTGGCCGGCACTGCGAAGTGCTCCAACGCGCTCGGCAGCTCACCGGCAGTTGAGGCACACAGCGGCTCGTGTGTGCTGCGACACGCTTCATTGCGCACTGCAGCGCACCAGCATGTGAGGCGCAGATGCAACGACGTGCTCAGCAGCGCACCAGCAGGTGAGGTGCAGACAGGTGACGCACTGTGGCACCATGGCTGGCGCTGTGTCAGGAGGTGACGCGCTCGCCAGCGCAGACAAGTGGCGTGCTGTGGCGCCACGACTGGCGTTGCGTCAGGAAGTGACTCGCTCGCACGCACACCGACAGGTGGCGCACAGTGGCGCCGAGGCTGGCACTGCGACAGTCCCCTGCGAGCTCGACAGCGCAATGGCAGGTGAGGCGCAGACGTGCCGTGGCCAGCGCTGCGACATACCCCTGCGTGCCCGGCAGCACACAGACAGATGAGGCGCGGACGTGCTGTGGCTGGAGCTGCGACACGCCCCTGCGTGTTTGACAAAGCACCGGCAGGTAAGGCCATATATTAAGGCTTATCACTAATAAATTATCTTATCGCTAAACAATAATTACTTATTTTATTGCTTATCACTATTAACATATCTTATCGCTTATCACTAGTAACATATCTTATCACAATTCATTAACGAGACCAGACGAGACCAGACGAGACCAGACGAGACCAGACGAGACCAGACGAGACCAGACGAGACCAGACGAGACCAGACGAGACGAGACCAGACGAGACAAGACCAGACCAGAATAGATGAGACCATACGAGACCAGATAAGACCAGACGAGACGAGACCAGACTAGATGAGACCACACAAGATCAGAAAAGACCAGAGCAGACGAGACCAGACTAGACCAGGCGAGACCAGACGTGACCAGACAAGACTAGACGAGTACAAACGAGAGACCAGACTAGAATAAACGATGAAGCGAGACAAGACCAGACCAGACCAGACCAGACCAGACCAGATGAGACCACACAAGACCAGACAAGACCAGATGGGACCAGACGAGAACAGACCAGACAAGACCAGACCAGACGAGACCAGACCTGGGGAGACGAAACTAGACGAGAGAGACCAGACCAGACGAGACCAGACCAGACCATACCAGACCAGATGAGACCAAGCGAGGCCAGACCCGACACAGACGCGCCATGGCCGATGCTGCGACACGCCCCGACGTGCTCGCCAGCGCAGACAGGTGGTGCGCAATGACACCACGGCTGGCGCTGCGTCAGAAGGTGACGTGCTCGCCAGCGCACAGACAAGTGGCGCGCAGTGGCTGGCACTGCGACAAGCCCCTGCGAGCTTGACAGCTGAGGTGCAGACGCGCCGTGGCCAACGATGCGCCGTGTTCCAACGCGCTTGGCAGCGCACCGGCAGGTGAGGCGCAGACGCACCGTGGCCAGCGCATCGACACACTCCAAAGCACATGGCAGGGCACCGGCAGGTGAGGCGCAGATACACCGTGGCAGCTGTGCTGTTCCGACACACCAGCAGGTTTGGCGCAGACGCACTGTGGCCGGCGCTGCGACAAGCCCCTGCGAGCTTGACAGCTGAGGTGCAGACGCGCCGTGGCCAACGATGCACCGTGTTCCAACGCGCTTGGCAGCGCACCGGCAGGCGAGGCGCAGACGCACCGTGGCCAGCGCATCGACACACTCCAAAGCGCATGGCAGGGCACCGGCAGGTGAGGCGCAGATACACCATGGCCTGTACTGTTCCGACTCTCTCGGCAGCGCACCGGCTGTTGAGGCGCAGACGCGCCGTGTCCAGCGCTGCGACGCGCTCGGCAGCGCACCAGCAGGTGAGGCGCAGACGCGACGTGGTCAGCGCTGCGACGCGCTCGGCATCGCACAGGCAGGTGAAGCGCAGACGCGTTGTGGCTGGCACACACGCCACTGCGTGCTTTGCAGCGCACCGGCAGATGAGACGCAGACGTGCCGTGGCTGACGCTGCGACATGCATGGCAGCGCACCAGCAGGTGAGGCGCAGACGCGCCGTGGCCTGGGCTGCGACAGGCTCCGACGTGCACGGCAGAGCAGCGGCAGCCGAGCCGTGCTGAGCCGACCTCCGAACGGTCCAACGTCTCGAGCGAGAATGACACGCAGGCATCAGCCACCCGTATTTATACCAAAGCATGCTTGTAATCAATGCAACATAATATAACAACAAGACATGTTAAGACGAGACGAGCCGAGCCGAGCCGAGCCGATCCGAGCCGAGCCGTGCCGAGCCGAGCTCCGAACGGTCCAACGTCTCGAGCGAGAATGAAACACAAGGCATGCTACCCGTATTTATACCAAAGCATGCTTGTAATCAATGCAACACAATACAACAAGTTAAGACGAGACGAGACGAGTCGTGCCGAGCCTAGCCGAACCGAGCCATGCGAGCCGAGCCGAGCCGAGCCGAGCCGAGCCGAGCTGAGCCGAGCCGAGCCGAGCCGAGCCGAGCCCAGCCGAGCCGAACCAAGCCGAGCCGAGCCGAGCCGAGCCGAGCCGAGCCGAGCCGAGCCGAGCCGAGCTGAGCCAAGCTGAAATACAGAACACTATTTGGTATTTTGCATTTGAAATATGTCGATCAAAAAAGTATTTGCATTTTGTATTTTAGTACATTTCTTAAACTATTTTGTACAACTCTGCAAGCTAGGTAGGTTCAATTTCTAGAAAGAGATCAGTACCTTCGAATCCAACTCGGCTGGGCAGCGTTCGGGAAGCTCCGAGATGTCTTCTCGTCCAAAATCCGTCTTCGAACAGTGCGAGCATCCCCGCGAGATCAAAGTAGAGAGAGAAAGTATTCGGTTTCAGTAAACGAAAACCGGTGTTTATCGGTTTTTACGAAAACCGGTATTTTTTAGGTTTTTTTAAAACCGGTTCACATCACTAGTTGTCATCGTTCCATGGGAAAGTTGCTCTAAGAAATTGGGGAAATTTTTTAATGACATGGTAGCCCTGCGTTTTGAAGTACTCTCATAAGCCGTCTCTATCTTCTGTAGAGAGCCATGAAGTAGAAGTCTGGCAACGTCGCAGGTAGGCTCCACAGATTAGAGCAATATTATAATGTACTCTGTGGATTAGAGGATACTACGTAAACATGCAGCACAAGTATTTAGTCAGCGGGTTTCATCAGCAATGAGATTTTGTGCAAGTAAGTAATTCTACCTTATAATTCCAAAGTAATGTTTTAGTTGACTATTTGATTTTCCGGGATAAAAAGTATCCTATGTCACTCTCCAGGTCTTCAACTATATCTATGCAAAAAATCACGTCTTTCCGTAGCTCTGTTGCGGCGTGATTGAAGGAGAAATCAACAAACAAACACACTTTCGCATTAATAATATTAGTATGATTGTGAGCAAGTTAGTATTTTGAAACAGAATCTAATAAAAGAGGAGTAATAAGAAAAGAGGAGTGTTATAAGTTTGACGTGCTTATGTGTGTCTATCTATACCCTCGTAGCACCCCAAAGAATGGACCGATTTTGATGCGAATTTTCTGTTTGAAAGCTAGCGTAATCAAGATGAATCTTAGATATAATAATTTGTGAAGATCCATTCAGGCGTTTCAAGGTCATCAGCTCATTTTCTATTTGATTAAAGGGTCTTGCAAACTTTCACAGGTGTGATTGATTTGGAATTTGGTGTAATGTTACTTCAGATTATTTCCAAGACATTTTCCCAGATAGGTAACCTTGAGCTTCAAGTAGTCTTTGGGATACCCAACACCTCAGCAACTTACAGCAGATATAATTATTACTAGCTGATGCCCGCGGCTTCGTCTGCATGGATTTAGTTTTTAAAATCCCTCGGGAGCTCTTTGATTTTCCTGGATAAAAAGTGGCCTATGTCACTCCTGGTCCTCAACTATAACCATGCAAATATAAAAATCTAAAATCACGTCGATCTGTATCCCTGTTGCGGCGTGATTGAAGGACAAACCAACAAACACACTTTCGAATTTATAATATTAGTAAGGATGTGTGTTTGGGCTCATTGTAATGGTCTCAATAGGTGTTAGATAAACGATGATCGAGGTTTGATAAGGATCTGATGATGGAGCAGAAAACTGAGTAATACAATGTATATGTACATATACGAGTATATCATACATAATCTGGCCATATACAGTCACATGTTGGAGGTGTTTTGAATATTTAATTTACACTTGTTTTATGTAAGCTCTGTATGTGAAGAATTGTTTCAAATGCATTTCTTAACTATTTCTATTTATTTTCAGGACATAAAATACTACCACAAGAGTGTGTCCATACAGCTGATTTCTTATTAAAAATGGATCAATTATTTGATTCATTCAATGGGCATTCATACCAACCAGATAAAAAAAAATTTAAAGGTCCATTAAAAAGGAATTCTAATCATTTTATGCTATGGAAAGACTTGTTGCCAATTTTCCAATCTATGGGCTTTAAAACCATTAAAAAAAATGGTACAGTTGCTTATGAAAAAGTGCCATCAATTACTAATTTTATACATAATATAAAAACATATCAAGAAATGTTTGAATATTTAAATAGGGAAAAAGGGATTACAAGTTTAACAACAAGGACAATCAATCAAGATCCTCTTGAAAATTTCTTCTGCCAAATTCGCAGCCACGGCGTTCGCGATATAAATCCGACATGCGAGCATTTTATAAGTATATATAAAACTTTATTGATTAATAATTTTACTTCGCCACACTCTGTGAATGCCAATTGCGAAAAAGATAAAAATAAGATTTTGCAGCCTGTTCAACATTTTTTTGATAAAACGCCGGATAATCAGAAGTTAAGAAGTGACTCTCCAGTTGACATCACCAGTCTAATTTCTGCAAGTTATGATGTAAAATCTGCAGACAATATCGTACATAAAAGTGCCAAAAGCTATGTAGCTGGAGCCATAATAAAAAAAGCGCGTACAAAAATATTTAAAAATTGCAAGGTTTGTACAAAAAAATTGTTGATGAACACAAAAGATTTATCCACAAAGTCAGATTACATATTGGAAAGGGATTATACGAAAAGATCTCTGCATTATCCAACTGAGGAATTTGTTAATCTCCTCAATGAAGTATATGAGTGTATAGTTTGCTGTTTGTCCACCACACCCCACGATAGATGTCTGCTGGAGAAAATAAATGATTACATTTTGATGGTTGATTTTAAAATATTAACATGCCCAAAACACAATTTGCTACCTACTTTTATTAAAAATATTAGCACAAATATAATTGTTAACAGTTGGTGCACAAATGTCAATAGAATTTTAAAAGGAAAGCTCTCAAATTTTGATAAAAGTGATAAAATAAAAACGCAAGCATTTAATTATTATGTAAGACATAGTAAAAAATAAATGTTTTTCAATATTGTGTTGTTTTATTTACGGGTAAATCATCAAAACATCAGACAAATAGAAGGAATATTTTTAATGTAGTAATTAGTATACAATAGTAGATATAGATGGCGCTACTAAATTCTGTAGAATTTAACAGCTCCATCTTTTGAGTAGGGTTCCACGTAATTTAATCCCCAGACAACATTGTTGCATATCTATCTCTGGTTTATGTGTATTATCTATGCGCGGAGCCACAACAAACGAAGAAGAAGAAGTCTGTCCACAGATTAATGATTATGTATACCAGATACGTCTGTCAAATCCATTGATTCTTCTCTTCGTCAATCTTCGGTGGTCGATCTTCGTCCGAACTCCGAGTGTATTACTGCATTACTTTTCTCTACGCTCCTTCATGTTCCTATTCCTACTTCTTGTGCTTCTTTACAATTCAAAATTTCATTGACATAGTGCAAGTGCAATTAAAAATGTTATTAATTTAAAAATGCGTTCCAACATGCATTGTAAGAGACTTTAATTCATCTTAATAATAACGACAACCTAGTGCTGTTTGGGAAAACATTCGACGGTCGGTCGGTGTGGTAAATCCCCTTGTGACTCATAAACCCTACATAAAACATTAAACAATATTATACTGACTGTTTTCCGCTTATGATTTGTCAGCAGTTGTGAAGTTCGAGCATTTGCATCATGATAAGGAATTTTTAGTTGCAGCGTGCTTAATATGTTTGGAGAGAAGGAATTCAGCCACGACTATTCTGAAATTTTTTATAAAGAAGTGAGTATAATAATCCGTAGTTTAAATCGGTATTTTGAACTGTATGTACCTACATTTTTATACCATAGAACCTCTAAGTGATGGCATTGAAATTTTTTGATTGCACAAAAATAAAGATTATTAATAATATGCTTGTCTAAAGTGCAACTAGCTCACTTTGCTGATGTTATTGATATTATGCTCGACAAATTTCTGGACATCCAAAACTGTGATACAGTTCTTATTCCAAATTGCCGGTCTATACAGATTACAGAGAGGTCTTTGTCTGCATGTGTAGACTACAACTCGACAATCAGGTAGTATAGTTATACAGATTACAGAGAGGTCTTTGTCTGCATGTGTAGACTACAACTCGACAATCAGGTAGTATAGTATCTCCTTGACTACTATAAGACAAACTCAAACTTTTGAGTCTTTTGTCGGATACAAGCCACTTATTTTCATTCAATAAATGTGGAGTGGAAGCAACTGGACACGATAAGTGTCTAGTTATGTTTGCGCAGTTGCTGGTTATTTCATTATTATTTTATGAAAATAAAATATTCAATGGTGGCTTATATCCGACACAGGACTCAAAAGTGTCCACATTTGTGCAGCACCTAACAGCTCAGGTTGTTAGTTTCCATACAAGAGACGTAGGTCTCACTGATAGTAGAGTCCACTGACAGTGAGACCACTGAGTGGACATATTGTGTCATTGGGTAATGACCAATGATCGGAATAGGTAGTGCAATTTGGGGTCAACAACCTCAAACATTATTATTAGTATGGATATGACTGCAGGATTATGATCCCACATTTTTAAGGATAAATTACTATTATATTACTTACTTCTTATTATAAGTAATTGCAAGATTTATACCTCTATGTACCAACGAGGTGAACCTAACCAAACCAAGGATAATATTTCTTATAACAACCTAACCAATCTTACATTTTAGAAAAAATCTTAGAACGATGGAAATTATTTAATTTTGTTTTAATAATCGACCGAGCGAAGCGTAGGTCTCTGAGTTTACTAGAGCGATTTGCACTTGTCCGTCCGTCCGTCTGTCAGTGCCTTATAACTTCTGAATTACTAAACGTAATTACTTCAATTTTAGATATGATATGTAAATAGATGGCCTCCAGCCGAAAATGGCTTAAAAAGTTATAAAAATCTTTATTTCAGGGGGGCTCCCATACGAAATGGGGGGCTTCAAAGTGGAGATTGTATTCGAGGCTAGATTTCTAAAACCACTTTGTTTTAGAACTTGAAACTTACACATAATTAGAGTTATATTCTGTACTTGAACAACAAATAGTAAGATTAGATAAATATTATAAAGAAACGAAATTATTTGAGTTTTAATGGGCATCAATGTTTTTAACAAAACTTCACTATACTGTTACTAGATGGCGCTGTCTTTAATATTGTAAATACGCATCCCATCCACGAAAGCAGATGACGACTGACGTCATCAGATTCGGCGCGTTTTAATTACAATATAATATAGTTAAAACTACCATATGGGAATTATGGGATACCGCGAGGTCTCAGTTCGGGGCGAACCACTAGTTAATATAGTTAAAGGTCTATTATAAAATGTATATTACATGTAAAATGTATAATTTACATTTACATACATGTGTACATTTTATAATAGAGCCTATTTTATTTATTCCAATCATTTCAGTTACAAAAAAAAGTATAATATAATAATAATTATATTAGTAAATCCCAACCTAGTGGGATTTCATGGCATATCCATAATTCGATAACATCATGAAATCCCGCAAAATTGCACTACCTATTCCGGTCATTGGTAATGACATTATTGATGACTGAATTTTATTATGTACATACTATAGTCTATTTTTTTTTTCAAACAAGTACTGAGTGTCTCTCGCACATTTCCGATATTGACAGAGTGAGATGGATCATTGTTATGGGTGGGGTACTAAGTATGTCTCTCGCATATTTCCGATATTGACAGAGTGAGATGTGTCATTTTAGGTTGATTACGTGGACCAATAGCAACCCAGTCAAAATTCTACTCGTTTGTTAAAAAAAAAGACTATAGCTTTTGCCCTGGACTTTGTTTGCATGGAGTTAGATTGTAAATGCATCCCATGGAATCATTCTATGTTAAAAGGTAACCTATGTCATTCTCCAGGTCCTCAACTTTACCCATACAAAGCCATGTTGTGATTCTTTGGTGTGTTATTTAAGGATAACCAACACATTTTCACATTTATAATTTTAATAACATACAGGGTAATATGCATTAATATTAATATTCAGGATAAGTAACTACTTATACCATATTTATTTATAACACAGTCACCACATCAGTATAAATAAAATTAGTTACTTCTCTATGAGTCATCTTGGGTATTTCAGAATTTTATCTAAATAGAGATTATACCTACTACATACATTTTTATTATAGTATGTACTTATCATAGAATGAGAATTTAATTAACAATAGACTTAAAAAATGTAAGTTAACAATCAATCTGTGGTGTAAGACTAGAGTTGACTTGTATATCAATTCTCTACAATTGTAATTATCCTACAAATATGTCCTGTGTGATATAAAGCATTCTTGAAATAACTATATTTTAACTATGATTTCAGCCTATATGTAGGATTTTTCAAACATATATATGTTTGAAAAATCCTTTCTCAACTACTGTGGTGCTTGGAATACAATTTATATTTACATTACTCCCAGTTAGCAAATTTCAAAAGTTAATTTGGTACACATATTCCTAAAGATGCTGCAGTAATGGTAACCTGAACCTGATGCTGCAATGATCCTTCATTCAGTCAGTTCAGTTCAGTCTGCAAACTACAGAACTCCTTGACATTTTACAACAGATAATAGAAAAAAAATTCTACCCTAGAGACAACCCTAACATGCTCAATTTTATCAAAGCTGATATTAATTCCACAGTCATAACTCTACAGTTAGTATATTGGATCACTTCCATTAGTGTAGTGTACTCCTAACGTAAATAATTCTTGACCTTGAAACGAGTAATTCAAGTGATTGTGACAGTGCGACAGTATTTTATTTTGTATCTATTATTCAATTATGCAATAACCCTCCTGTCCCAATCAACATTATTGTATATTATATAATACAGTCACCATTTGGCGTTAAATGTATGAATGGAGATTGAATATAATATTTTAATATCTTATCTTTGAGGTCAAATGAAGTCACAAAATTTGACCACTTTGACTCCACTCAATCTTTCTTGTCTGAATCTTCAGCATGAAAAAAACTTGGGTTTAAGAAATACATTCTATTATAATTTCATATTTCACATATTTGATAATTATAAAAAAATTAATGATTGATGCAAGATTCTGTAATCTGTAAAATAAAAATATTTGTCTAGATTGTTTTCACAACTTGCAGGCTTGCATACAAAAATCAGGGTTTGCCAAATAGTTTATTGCCAGTAAAAACCTCTTCAACTAAGTATGAGTAGATCTGAAGAAAGGAAAACAACTTGATCCTTTATCTTTGGGTTGACCTTATAATACTTTGTCACACTATTGCTTTAGTGTAGTGATGTTTGATAAGTTTAAAGTACGGCCACCGAGAGAATACGTTTTTGACACCTGTCAGTTTGCCATACAAAACAAAAATATCCAGTTGACATAACCTTGTAATAGCGCAGTTTAGATTTAGAAAAATATTGTTTACCAAGTTATTTGACACTCAGTTTGGCACAAAATTATAACATTAATTGATTATAGATATAATAATGTTGTTTTAATGCTCATCAATTGTTAAAACGGTAAACAACCAGCAATAATATTTTTATCGTAACTGCAACGCCATTACAAAGTTACGTCGTCAGTTCAATCGCGACGTGTCAGGAACGCATTCTCTGAACGGCCGTAGTTTAAGTGCCTATTTGAAGTAAGAGGAAGTGAGATAGACAATGGTGCAGAAATTTTATAGTCAGCCCAATTATACCCTCAGAGTTTGTACTGTTATTAGTCTTAATGCGTAGTTGGTAGAACATAGCAGCCAAGGTCTGATGTTAGAAGTGGTGAGATGTCAGGTAATCAAACCAATAATATTATGTTCCACAGGTTGAGGATGGTCTTAATTTTCAATTTCCTGTTCTATAAAAATGATGAAAAACATCCACTCAGAGGCATATTTATTGTTGTTTGCACCATAAACAGGGTGTAACCTTTTTTTCTGTGATCAAAGGGTGTAAGGGACACCCTGATGAAAACTTGTCTATAGGTTACACCATAATGCCTATAATGAAATTACAAACGCCATTCATCTCTGAAATGATGGGTTACCAATAATGTAACTTTTGAGCACGCAATGTATCGTGAACAACTAACGCCGATACCTACACCCGCATAGGTACTGCGCGTCGCAAGTGGATGGCGGTTTGTCGTTAGTTAGGCCGAGTGCTTTGAACTTTGATGTCTGGTTCCAGGAAGTAAGCGTGACGAGCGACATGGGCTTCCAAGCGACGCTGTACATAGTGGGCATCGTGGTGATAGTGATATTGCTGATCGCGTGCTGCTGTCACTGCTGCTGCCGCCGCGAACGCGGTCAAGTGCTGACGCGTGAGTACATTATTTATACTTACTAGTTTGTGCCCGCGATGTCATCTGCGTTCTGTTCATCACAAATTAATAACAATAACAATCTTACAACAATGAACAATTTTACAGCAAAATAACTATAGGAATCTTTTATTGCCTCTGGATCAAAGGTTTGCTTGGAGAAAATAATGTAAGTTTATTAAAAGGCAGTTATTTTCAAAGCCCAGTACACTGGTAAATAATTTCAATTGTTTACATAACGTAGTTCCAACTTCCAACGCTGTAAGCAAAAAACCTCTACTTTTTAGGAGAGCAAAAAATATGACTCTTTTTCTATAACCTTATTGTTCAATGCATTTTATCGTTACAAAAACATAAGATCAATTTTTGTTTGTTGTGTCAATACCAAAAATATAAGTTAAAAATAAAGTATAATTCTTGCAATTCACGAGGGCGACTGACTTATGGTTGTGTGTGCGTCGTATCTGTATAAGTGTGAGCGAGCGCAATGCTCGCGCGCGCCTGCCCGCTCCCACCTAGGCTTTGACAGGCACGCACACTTATGCAATGTGCATGTACACGAAGTAACCACAAGTAAAGCTCACTCGCCTTCGTGAATTGCAAAAACTGTAGCCACATATACTTAAGGTCCATATTATAATATCAATTTATTTACCAGTATTATTAATTTCGCAGCGGCCCCGACGACGCAGGTGCAAGTGCAAGTCCCAGCGCCATATCCGCAGCAGCAATATAATGCGCCTTATCCGAGTAAGTTGTATGTCTGGTGGGAGGCCACAGTCTTGACTGGTGTCCACTCTATCGGCAAAGACGTGTCGCGAAGCGAGTTAGCGATCCGGTACAAGTAAAAATCTTTTAGGGGTATTCCAAGTTAGCCCACCCAAATAAAACCCAGGCACGCAAATTGACAATGAAGGAAGACAATAAGGAAATCTGGGTACCAATTGTCTAAAAGTTATTCCATTGATCGTATTCATATTCAAGGACATTAGTGTCAAAGTAAAATTATCCTTGATTGTATTAAGTATTTATTATATATTAAATCAATATTTAAAGTCATAACTTCAGTATTACCGATTTTAACATGGAACGTTAAAAAAAAAAGAAAAAAATCCATCCCCATTTGACGAACATCGTGAGTGGGCACTATTTCAGAGCAAAATTCGCATTAAAACGTCTCTGACACCAGTCAGAGGATAACTGAGTTATAACAAAAACAATAAAAAAAACATGGAGCGTTTCATACATACTTAAACGCACACGAATGCGTACACGAAATTGAGGTCTAATTCAAAGCTGTTATGGTTTATTTTACTTTGACGCTAATGTCATCGAATACGATTACGATCAATGGAATAACTTTAGACAATCTCACCTCTGTGCCCTGTAAGACTGTAGATGTACACTGAATGCTGTGCAGATAGAATTAAGCCGTAAAAGTAGCTAGTTAAGGATGCAAACGCGTCGCATCGTTCGCTTACCTCACACATCGCCTTATCTGTAGTGAATATGCATACGTATATTGTGCTGGAGATTCCCAGAACCTCCAGCGCGGCGACAAGGTCATGCGTACAGAGCATTTCTACTGCCTTGTTATTAACATTTCTGTGCTCATAGCTTAGTAGCTCACAAAGTTTCTGCGCGAAGTCTCTACTTTAATTTTAACAAAGAAATCTACAACCGAACATTAAAATCAAATATTCCGTGTAGGTCAACTAGCTCAGCGCATCCTGACGTTCATTGATAGTGCGAGTTCAAATTGACACTACTTACGCAATTATTACGCTACTAGCTGATACCCGCGACTTCGTCCGCATGGATTTAGTTTTTAAAAATCCCGCGGGAACTTTGATTATCCGAGATAAAAAGTAGCTCTCCCGGTCTGAGGACCCACTACTACACCCTAACGGGTGTAGTAGTGGGTCTACAGTCTATAGCTATAGTCTATAGTTTACAATACCCATGCAAAAAAATCATCATCAATCAAAACAAACGCGCACACACACACACACTTTCGGATTTAAAATATCAGTAAAGCAGTATTATAACACAATCTAGACAAAAGAAGTCTAACATCGTTCGAGATTTACGTTGCTAGGTTGCCTAGCAACCTAAATCTCGAACTGTATATACGACTGTCGTGTAATTAACATATTTTAATTTGCAATAACAAATATTGATGTCAATAATTAAGATAAAAACTATCCTATCTTTTAAGTTGGACCAAATTACAGATAGTTACGAAGTTTGATCAAAGTCGGTTCAGTAGTTTTCGAGTTTAACCCGAACATACATCGTGACACGAGATTTTATATATATTATATAGATATGTGTATGACGTATGTGTGTGAATTCATTAATTTACGATTTATCAGTTTACTCGCAATTGCCAGGCTTCTCAAAAAACTTTGTGTGTAGAGTTTTAGATCTTTATCTAGTTTTATAGCAACTACAACAACTATGTATTAATTAGGATAAAGTTTTAATTATTTGTAATGGAAACTAAATAAATAAATAGCTCTGACGTAAAGATCTTATCGTACTAGGCTTTAAATGTTCAATATCGGGCATGTTTTATTGCTAAAAGATAATAAGATAAACTAGCTATTTGGTATTTGGTATTAGGTATCTATTCCACGCTTCAGCTTCACTTATTATCCAAATAAAAAAAAATGCTGCACAGATAATAATTTCTCCACCTATAATTTCGATTTAATAGTCTGTAAAGATAATTCTTTTAGCCAAGTTGGCTATAACATTCGTATTTAAAAATTTCTATATTTTACTATACAACAGGTTTTATTATTATGGCTCCAGATACCTTTATCTCGGGCCAAAATAGTGTAAACAACTTTGTCTACTTTATTTTATTGAGCAGTTAACAGTATTAAAGAGGGAAATAAAGTAAGATAATTTATTTTCAACAATATGGTTGGCAACCCTAGGTGTAAGTTATATACAGAAAATATATAACATACTGTAAAGGTTCTGTGATGTTATAAATAAGTGTGATATATGTGGGTACCTAGGTAACTTTATTATAATAGCATAATAAGTTATATATATGTAATAAGTTGCGCATTCCCACTACCCATCTGGAATAGGGTATACCTGTAAAGGACAGAGAATGATCTTTATGTACGGTTCTTACAGTACTAAAATATTGTAAATAGGCAATGTAATTTTGAGCTCCCAACATAGTGTTATTATATACTTACCCCCCCGAACTAAATTAAAAATTGCAGTAAAAGGCTTAAAAAATAAAGAAAAACAAAATTCTTAACTTTTGTATGCTGCTGTAGGTAGTAGGTATTGTCGCCAATTTTTTCGTTTACCAACAGTGTCAAAATTATTGACTGAGACAAAATTATGTAGATAGTCTACCTTACTCATAGTACCTAATAGAGTTATAATTTTGTTTCATTTTCGCAGCTCAAGTGATAACGACGTACCCGGTGCACACGGGGGCACAGCCCGCGTACCCGCACTCCACGGGCTACCCCTACCCCTCGATGCCCGCCCCTGGCCCGGTCGCCGCGCCCTACCCCGCCGCGCCCTACCCCACCGCGGCCTACCCCCCCGCGGCCTACCCCCCTAGTGCACCTAGTGCGCCCGAAGCCAACGGTAAGTGCCACACCAAAGATTAGTAAGAAGAAAGAGATCGCTAACTCTTTATATAAATCAAATTACGCTAAACATGACTTATAGATGGTGTTACAAGGATCGCAATTGATATTTTTTGTTGTAAACGCCGAAATATCGTATTTTATTGTTCTGGTTTATCATATTTATTTATCTGCAGGATTAAAATACAAAAAAGTATTTTAAGTTTTCTTGGCGTAGTTGTAATGAAAATTAAATCCGGTAGATGGCGTTAAATCTAAAAGTTATACATTTAATAACTAGATTTATGCGAGTTTTATATCAAGAAGCATAAATAAGCTTATAATAACTGTAATGATAATAATAAAATAACGGATAGTAAACAAAAAAGAGTTTATTCATAATATTTTACCTGACTGTCGAGAGAGGAAGTTATTGTAGTGATAATATTCTTAAAAGGAATATGTATAAGAAAAATATTTGAATAAAATACAGTTATGTATTATATAAAAAATATCTGGGGGTTTTTTTGTAAATCGTGTTTTTTGGAAATTTACCTTCGTATTCTAATGATTTTGTAAGGGGTTTTTCATTGCCTGAAAACACGGATAAAACGACCTTTTCTAAAAATGAAACCTAGCTAGATCGATTTATCGCCCCCGAAACCCCCTACATACCAAATTTCATGAAAATCGTTGTAGCCGTTCCCGAGATTCAAATTATATATATAGGTATATATATATATATATACCTTATATATATATATAATATATAATATATATATATATATATATATATATATATATATATATATATATATATATATATATATACAAGAATTGCTTGTTTAAAGATATTAGATAGATTATAGCCCATGGGGACAAAATACATCAACAAAATATATTAACAAAATTCATTAGTAACAAAGAAGAAACATAATAGAAATCGTGGTTTGTTTTCTTTTTTTTTTTTTTCAAATTGTAAGCGCCTCAAGTCATTCTCACTGGCTATATTTTTTGCACTTGAATGGGTACAAAAGTTTGAGTTGATTCGTTTCTTTATGGGCACAGGTTATATTGGAGACAATGATATCCACAATCAGGTTGAGACATAATATATTACTATCACTTGAGCATTTAAACCAAGTTTAGTACGGGATAAACTACAACAAAATCAAGATGTTGATAAATATAGATATATACTATGCCTAACATAAATATGGTTACTGATATAAAGTTTTCCGACAGTTTTCTTTGGAATCGCCCCGCCCGGCTGGAATACCCAAGGTTGATCGACATTGCTAATTATTATTATTATTAGTTGATTAGCTAGTCCTACTTGTGCATGTTGCTTTCACTTTCTGCATATTAATATTAAGAGGCTGGTAATATATAAAACTAAAATACATATTTTAGATATTTCTTTTATATCTTTAAGTGCCAATTTCACCAACGTCGAGTGACGTTTATCCTAGGAATAAATTGGGCGTTCTGACAGTTGTTATACTGAAAATACTGTCAAAAAATCAAATTTACGCTCGGATAAGACTTATTTTACGTTGGTGAAATCGGCCCTAAAAAGTACTTTTTTCGCGGAAATTTTAATATCGTCCTTAACCAGTTCAAATAGCATTGTAAATACTATACAAGATAGAATTTCTTCATATTGCTTAGAATTTGTTTTACATAGTATTCATAACTCAGTAAAATTTATATTGAAACTGGATGATATTTATATTATTACTCATTGTCAACATTGTCGCATTGACGTCTCGATAGAGTAGGGAGGGGATAAAATGGCACGAATGGGGATCCTCCCCATTCGTGCCATTTTATTTAGCCATTATAGTTTTGGAATAAATTATTATCATTAACTAGCTTTTATTTAGTTTCACCTGTCCCTGTCTATAATCAAATCTTGCAAGTTTTTGACCCACTTCCCGGTTTCCGAGAGAGTTGAGAGTCCGATTTTGCATTTTTAAGTAAATCGGATGACAATGCAAAATTATGAATTGTCATCTGATGATAGAGCCAGAAGGCTAGGGGACTCTGTAATAAAACGACGTAACCTCATCGAGTCTTTAACTTTCTAGTTCTTTTATTAACAACGAATAAAAGCTTGTTTTTAATTATTTACTGTTTTAATTTACACTTGTTTGATATTTCATTTTTGTCCGTGGGCGGCACTTGACGTGGGCTGCCAATGTTCCTCTGGCATGAACTAGCTATATGTAGTAAACTACTTTGTTGTCACAAAGATGAAGGAATTTTTTAACCATAATATTAACTACCTACTTCTGTCATGGTGGGGCAATATTTTTTTAACCATAATAATATTAACTGCCCACTCAACAACGCGAGAAGATAACGGAGTAGGTATATTAATGACGCATGAATATATCCACTATCTACTTGTAAATCAACATCCTTTGTAGGTTAAGTGATCTACTCTAACACGTAGACAGCTGTAGTTCAGCAGGCCTAGCAACGATCTTTGACAGCTACAATGTGATTATTGCAATCCTATTTCACTGTGTGCCGCTCTCACTGCTGACTGAAATGCGAATTTGCAGCAAAAATATAAAGTCACCCACTCACAGTAATTGCGGTTATCGCCATTAGTACCTAATATTACTCGCCAAGGCTATAAAAATAGTGTCAAATAATTGCATTTTTTAATATGTAGGTATCTTACTTTTCTTTAAATCTTAAGCAGGCTACAGTTTGAAATAAAATCGGAGTTAGCGTATTTCTAGAAAAATTGTTAGAAAATTTCCATTAAAAATGGAAGCACACTTTCCAATCCCATACCTCCTTGATTCATTATTTGCATTGGCATGTATGTATAATCATTTGTACAACCTAAAGTAAACGTAACCATAATCATAGTATTCCTAACTAGATTACTAGATAAAACGCATTTTAGGTATCTGAGCTTTTCAGTCATCCCACTGATCTGTTTTGGGATTCCCACATTGAATTGATACAACATGAGCTTTTTTAAACACACTGACAAAAATAATTGTCGTTGGTGTCTAGTCCAGCCTGGTGGACTATGGCCTTAAATAGTTCACCACGTTGGACACCTTTGATAACATTCTGGAGAACTCACAGGTATGCAGGTGCCCTTACGAAATTTTGCTTCACGGTTAAAGCAAGTGATATTTAGTTAAAACTCACATAATTCGGAACCAACCTCAAGTCTACCAGGCTTGGCAAGATTTAATCATTTTGATTTAAATCGTGATTTTAATGAAACGTTTTTTTTTTAGTAAAAATCAATGATTTCATCGAATGTCTTTATTTTTAACTGCAGTACTATCACTACTACTTTATCAAACATAAAAATTATGATCTAACAGTATATGAATAGTGAATAAAAATACGTCACTCTGATGAATCAATGTCATTATTATAATATTTAAACAAAAAGACTAAAGCATCTCTTTAGCGAGGCATTTTTAATAAAAACACGCAACAAAGAATTGAAACGAATGAGAGATCGTACGTATTGCAAGAGAAGTTTACAAAACTCCACGAGGAAATTCCCCGTTGTTCTGACGCCTAAGGGCGCGATCCGTTTCACACAAAATTCAAACAAACTATAGGCTTATTTATTTATATAAAACTCACGATTTAATTGAAGAAATAGAGATTTTTCCAACCCTGGACTTAACACCACTAGGGTATCATTGCGTACTTTGGAACCGCTTTGGGATGTCACTCATAATATTCGTTTTACATTACAGCGTTGCCGCCTTCCTACGACCAAGCAGTGTGCGCGAAGCCTCCCCCGAACAACCCTTACGCCTCGCACTAGTGCTGAGCTACAGTGATTTGTGTAGTGTCACGTGATATAACCCCACTAGGGCTCTAAAGTGCTCCTTATGAACTCTCTTTCCTATTGTACTGCATGAACCATGCATAATTTACTAACGTCCGGTTCCTTCATTCAGTTTATCAGTAATCTGTCGATTCATTGAGAAATACCGCTACTCAATAAGTAAAGGATTGATCATGGATATTAAATTAAGGAACCGGACG
The DNA here is from genome assembly GCA_029955525.1 of Oeneis ivallda. Lineage (NCBI taxonomy): Eukaryota > Metazoa > Arthropoda > Insecta > Lepidoptera > Nymphalidae > Oeneis > Oeneis ivallda. The sequence continues at coordinate 14,821,692 of JARPMR010000007.1, forward strand.
TATGTAGTAACTCTTAATTGAGATTATAGTAAGGATTCAGTAAAACTATAGTTAGTTAAGTGTCTTTGTTATGATGTAATTGTGATGAAGAGCATTATTATGAGTCAAAATTCAACCCCTAATGCTCATACCAGAGCTCAGTGAAGAAGGGGATACCTACTTACTGTTTTATTTTATGTAAAGCACTAACATAGTCAAAATTTACAACTTCGATAGCATTATACATATATATTATTCAATATATGTACATACACCATGTTAAAATAATGTTGTTCAATACATAGTTATATATTATAATGTAAACATCCGAGTATATTGTAGTCTATAGAGGCATCATTTTATGTAGGAGTCATGCGTTCATATCAATAAACCCATTTTTATAATATTATAGAGGGCTTTTTGTATTGTAAATAAATACATAAATATTATTACTGTCCGAATTTATTACAGGGAAATATAATTGTGTGACTAATTTATTCAAGTTTCGCCTCTACTGGTTCTAATGGTGTGGAGAAAAAAATGACAATTGGTAGTTCGACTGTAAGGCTTAAGGCTCATTGCGAGAGAGAGCTGCACACGAGTCGTTTTTAAGCTGTTACAAAGTAAACTGAACTTTAACTCCACTATGTTATGTAGAAAGTATGAAACACGTTAATAGATGAGTTGTAAAATGGGGTTAAAGTTAAATAAGTTCAGCTGTGCTACAGACAAAAACACATGGCATACACATAAAACGAGGCGTCGCTACGCTTTGACTACTGCAATGTGTCTTGATCCTTAATGTATTATTCTATTATGAATTAGATTATTAATTATTATTTAATTATTATATAAATAAAAGTTGAGTTTATTTTTGTTTAAATGAAACTAAAGTACTTACATAAATAATATATAATTTTATTTTGAGTACAATTGATTTTACTCAGGTGTTTTTGTTTCATATTTTGCCATTTTCAATGTACCTTTTTTTTTAATTGTACATAATTATTAATTTGTACTGTAGGGAAGTTACCAAATAAGCGTCGAAATCTCGTTGCAACTTTTTTAAGCCCTTATTAAGTATTTACCGTATAGCTCATATTGTAAATGTGCTAAGACATTTTTAAGATAATGACCCTAACTCTTCCCCTGTCTTATTTTTCATGACCAAGGGGAATTCACTTTTTATGACTTTTTTCTAATATGTGAGCTTAGTATACTTCTTTAGCTTACAAACGTGTTATGTATATGCCGTAAATCCAAGTAAAAATTTTACATCAAAATTAAACAAAAATTACAGCAAAATTAAATTAGTCTGCCTTCCCTAGTTGAGGTCTAAATAAATTAATATTTATCCCTTCCCTTTCCTCATTATTGTCACGTAATAAATGCATGGTCCTAAAATTGTATATAATTTCGCTGTCGAGGCTTTGGGCTCAAATAAACGATTTTATCTTATGTAGTCGATTATAATAGGAAAAGAAAAAAAATGTAAATAAGACTATACATAATACAATAATATACGTAAAGTTACACATCGAGCCCAAAAAAATTCTCGGCTTTGTAGAGTAAGGTATGTCTCTCATACCCGTGTGACGATTTGTTGCTTCATGCGACTGGTACGACGCTCTACGATGCCGAAGCCAGCCGATGTGCAATATTTACTGCCGGGTGCTACCTGGGGCCCTACCGCCAACGCTCAAAGTTGTATAATAACTATAATTTATTATTGATTTGACATGACATACAAGGAAGACAGACTGGCTACGCATCGCATTTTCGCGATTAAAAAGCGTTCGATACGATGCTGAAAAGTATTGGAGGTCGGAGAAACGCCTCGACTGGCTTTTGTTGTGTGCCCACGTTAGCGTTCGGACGCTCAAACCCATAAAAATGCCGATCGCTGCCGCTAAAAGTGGCCAGTCTGCACTCTCCCTAACTAAAGTAAGTAAAATAAGGTTGTCATTGTATGATATCAAAATAATATTATTGAAATAATACTACTATAAGCTTTGTCAATATTAACCGGTGAAATATTGTGTAAAAACAGTATATTATGATTTTATTTAGTTTCTATTTTTCGTTAAACTCTTTAGTTCGTTATAATTATAAATTATAATGTGCTGGTTTTAAAAGAAAATATTTCTGAACAAAGTTATTTTTTTATTTCAGAAGCATAAAACGAACTCCAAAAAGTACATTTTGTAGAAAAGATGATTAAAGGATAACATTTTGCTTGAGTTTTAGGGTAAGATCTATAGATGGCACTCTCACTCACCTCAGACATATTTGTGTCTCATTTTAACTATCTTGAGTCTTGAGCAGAGCCAGAGTACGATCTATAGATCTTGGCCTTAGAGGGAGAGAGAGAGTGAGACAGATCTATAGAGTGTACAGCTCGAACTTGAGGTAGTTAAAACGAAATAGTATTATATATCTTGACATAAATCTGTGTCGTTTTAACTCTATTTTATTAAAATGTACAGACTAGCGCTTGAGTGCGATCACACCTGTTGGTAAAGTTATAATTAAGCGCGCTTACCTAGAAAACACCTATTCACTCTTTAATGTGAAGGTACCCAAGTTAGACCTAGATTTCATTAATCCTGAGAGAGTTTTAGTTTTATGCTTCAGAGCAGTGATTTTAAATTAGCTTGTAAGACTGATAAACGTTGCGTCTACGTCCCGTAACATAGATTTAAGGTCTAACAAGTAGCCGAATATTTTAATCTCTACCAATTAATATTGTGCCGCCCCCCCCCCCCCCCATTTGTCTAAGGGTACATTTATGCATTTCGCGTGTGCATATACGTACCCTAAAAGTTGCCGATCAAAATAGCATTCATTTGATGGCATTAGCATCAAAGTAAAATAAACCATAAAAACATATAATTAGAGCTCAATTTCGTGTATGCATTCTTATACGTTGACGTATGTAGGATACGCTCCATAACGCTCCATGTTAAAATCGGTTGTACGGAATTTGTTTATGACAAAGCAATACAGTAAAGAACATTTTACTTTGACGCTAATGCCATCAAATAAATACGATTTTGATTGGCAACTTTTTTAGCCAAGGGGGGGGGGGGGGGCTGGTTGAATAATGTAGATAGTTAATCAATTTAAATTGTCAAGCCCGGTCAAATCATTCCTGTCGTACGATATAAACATTATGTATAATGATGAAGTTAAATAGAGTTATTTAAAAGTAATTATAATTGTAATTGTATCATTTCGCTGAAAATATTAATATTATTGTATAATAATAATAATTGTTTCTGTTAAAATCAAATAAACGACAGTAGTTTTATTTTAATTGATCACTTTTGAAATACTACTTTATTACTGAGTCTAGCACACATTACAATTGCACGTATTTAACCGTAAAAATTCTATGAATAAATATTTTAAAAGTTCTTTTGCAATTGTAAAGTATCATATCAGCATTATATAATCGAAGAAATGTAACTGCATTATAAAAATAAGATCATGTCTGCCGAATTTTTTCTACCGATTTCTTTTAATTGCTTTCAGAAATGGCCTATTAAAACAGTTCTACAATCTGTACCTGTGTCAAAAAATCAATAGTTGCGTATATAACAATGTTGTGATTCTAATTATATAACTGTATTACATTTTTTTCAGTTATATTCTATGAAAGATAAGAGAATAGGTTTCGTTTTGGCTGGAACCACATCTGTGCGGATCGATTCGCATTTTGTCCATACAAACCTGTCATTTTTCATCGTGTACGCATCGAAAAGCCGAACTGATGCGTACACGACTCTATAAAAAATGACAGTTTTGTATGGACAAAATGCGAATCGATGCGCACAGATGTGGTTCCAGCCTTATTAATATTATTGTTTCCAATACCTAAAGTGCATATACCTAATAAATGAAAATAATGACTTACAATTTTTATTTTTAAATAATTTAATAATTTCAAAGATATACCCACAACAATAGTACGAGCGGTCTTTGCTTATTATCTTAATGATCCGGAAAGTAAACATAATGTTCCTGTTGAACTAGTTCAATGTAATATACAAAATACTCTTCACTGAGATACTTTCTGAGCACCTGCTTCACATTGATTGGTGCGATTTCGTTGTACAATAAAATTGCAGTGCGTTTGCGATATCTGTTGCATTTATTCAAATACTACAAACAGATATTGCAAAATTTCTGTCAAAAAATTGATCACGCATTAAATGAAAACGATCTCTTACTGCCGCACTCAGAGTCGCTAATCGTTACTTAACGACTTAATCTTTGATTTATCAAGTTTACATTCTCCGAAGTTAACGCTTCGTTTGTACAGTAATGACAATTCAGTAATAGTACCTAATAGATTTAACGATAGTTAATTAATTAATCATTATTATTATTTAATAATATAATTTAATAGTATGCGGCTGAGTGCCGCAGTTAATCAGGCCAACTCTAAAATATAGTAATTTGTACCTTGTTACCTAAAATAATAATTTAAAAATTCAAATGATTGTTACTATAAAAATCGGATGTTTCAATTAGAATCTTTTGTTACCAAAGATGATTACTATAATTAATAAAAAAAAATATTGCTTATTAAAGATAATAATATTGTGAAAGTGTTCCCGTATTGATTTATGAAAGCAGTTATTTTAGGAAAAGCTATGTAGCTTTTTCTAAATTAACTATTGAGTACTACCAATTTTTTTAAGAGAGAAAACAATTTATCTTTTAAAGAATAATATTAAAGAATAATGGCAGAATTGTACCTGAATGTTTTAGGAGGCGTCTACGAATATGATATATACAAAACAAAGTATTTAAATTAGTTCGTTTGTTATATGAAATTAGTTTTACATCGTTTGCCTTGGTTAAATAATTATTAAATAATGAACCATCATCTGACTAATTCATATCGCGCTTTGAGTTTGGATTGATTTGGATCGTTTCTCGATGACATTGCTCGCCGGAAATTCAAGAGTTTGTCTATGTAGAGAGTTCTATAGACTACTAAGTAACACATCCCAATGTCAAATTTTATAACCTCAAAATACATATATTATAAAGTTGTTAATATCTTTTTTTTGTGAGTTCCTCAAACGAAAAATCTCAGTGATTATGTTTTAGTAATGGAACCTCTACGGTTTTAACAATTTTTCATGTGTAGACGCTTTGAACCGATTTCAGGTAAACTGAAGTATGGACCCTTGCCCTTTATGATCTTTAACAGAATAATTTTAATATTATTAATCATCATTTGTTCAACAGTTTAAGTAATTTTATTTTACTTATCCTTATTGTGATACCTATTATACTTGTGTGTTTGACTTGATCTTCCATAATTACAAAAATGTTCCATAAAAAATATATTAGATCTTGCTTATTGCTTTTAACTACAGGTGCATTTTAATGTTACGCAATATTTAAATAATTTTTTAAGAAGGAAATAAAAAAGTTTCATTTTACCAACTTTTTTTTTCATCCACATCTTTCTCACTTCCTCGCAAGTCGCAACCACAATAAGCAATACCATGGCAATACCTAGATATGTACGTATCGCGTCGTGAAGGTTGGCAAAAAAAAAATCTCCCTTACGTAATTTGCATTGTGTGGATTAATTTCTCCGTGATCAGGGCCGCCGCGCCGCCGCTGGGCGGTAGCACTCACTGATGATGACTGCATTACTAGTATTACTACATTGTTGCACGCTTTAAAAAAAATTCAAAATTATTTATTTCATTTAAGCCAAGAAGCTTATGTGTTGGGTAAGTATTTAGACTTCTTGATGTAGGCCAACTTTATGATACGTCTAGACTACCACCGCACCGTTCGTACATACCGTATACCAGTTACCACTGCCACTGATATAAATGTAGTAGGTACCTACGTATAATACCGTGGTCTCTTCAAAGACGCTTTGACATAGAAAGTGCTTTGGAAAATTAGATCTTCGTTACATCGTAACTAAAAAATTGTTTTACATTCTCGTAGCGCGTAGTACCTGTAGCACCTCGTAGTGCTACGGTTTTTGTCCCAGTTAAGGTTGAAGACATGGTTCTGCCCGCGAAATTCAAATTTAATTTGGTTTTTCGCAATTTGTAAACTAATACGACAAAGTAGGCCTATGGCATTCTAATTGCGACAATGGCAGTATCATCACAGGTTTATATAAAAATCTTTACTTGAAAGTGTCCAGTCACAGACCTTATAATACTGACGTAGACGTACTAGACGTACTGGTCCAGTTTAAGAAATTAATCAAAATATCGACTAATTTGTGAGTAACTCACGTCCAACTCAGTATTTTGATTAATTTCTTAAACTGGTCACTTTCAATTAAAGTTTATGTAAACCTGTGAAGCCTACTTTGTCGTATTAGTTTACAAATTGCGAAAAACCCAATTAAATTTGAATTTCGCGGGCAGACCCGTATAATCATTCTTTAGGGAGAGGGCAGATTGGGTACTTTTAGCGGCAGCGATCGCGCGATTTTATGGCCTTTTTTGCGTGCATCGCGATCGCGTTCTTTTCGATTTTCTAACGATTCGATTCTGTTATCGAAAGCCATAAAAACGAGAACGTGTTTGGGTCGCGATGTTCGCGATGCAGTCGCAAAAGGCCATAAAAACGCCACGATCGCTGCCGCTAAAAGTAGCCAGTCTGCCCTCTCCCTTATATAAAAAATTAGTGGTTACGTAGGTATCAGTAGGTATCTTGAGAATTTCTTTACTATCATACCTACATCCACAGAATAGGAAAAATCGTTGTCTAGACATTGTTTTTGTGATGAGTCGCCAATATACTTATTAATTTATTATGATAATGAGTATATATAGGTAGGTACCGTCTTCTTGAACCTTTATTTTTTTTAGGTTCTACACACTTGTAGGTTGTAGGCTTTGAGTAATAAACCAATTACTCAAAGGTTGTAGGTTAGGTTCGAAAAAAGATCAAAATTGTGACGCTGTAGGTACTAGCTAAAATTGGTAAAAAAAATTAAACCACAGTTTATGAGGTCATCGTACCGAGCTAGATTTGTCATAGCACCCTCATCCAAGCACTTGTCATAGGAGATGATCTACGGGGTACAGCGCATGCGTGATGTAGGCGACGTCGCGACGCCTCGTCCTTTCGGTAGCTATGGTTGGCACATTAAAAAAAGAGATATTTTTTGAAATAATAATTATTAAATAGTTTGATATTTTAGTTTAAAAGTATCTTTGGCTTATCACTTTCTGATAGGCTATTTAGCTAATGATATTATAGCGATACTAGCTGACCCAGCGAACTTCGTACCGCCAACAAAATTATTTAGGGGTTATCATTTAGGGGTATGAAAAATATATGTTGGCTGATTCTCAGACCTACCCGATATGCACACAAAAATTCATAAAAATCTGTCTAACCGTTTCGGAGGAGTTTGGTAACAAACACCGCGACATGAGAATTTTTGACCGAGCGAAGCGAAGGTCTCGTGAGTCTACTTGAGTGAATTTGGACTTGTCCGTCCGTCCGTCCGTCTGTCAGAGCCTTATAAGTTCTGAATTACTGAATGTAATTACTTCAAATTTAGATATAATATGTAAACCGATGGCCTCCAGCCGAAAATGGCTTAAAAAGTTATAAATTTCTTTATTTCAGGGGGGCTCTCATAGAAGCGAATGCGAAGTAAAATGTTTTTTTTTTGCGATTCATAGGTTTGCTGTGTATCATTTTAAAGATAATTTGGATCAGAGTACAAAAGTATTTTTTTTTTCTTAAAATTGACGTAATGGGAGGCTCTCAAAGTGGAGATTATATTTGACCTCAGAAGTCACGATCGCTTGAAAGGCCGTGCTTGAAACTTTTATAATTATTAGCGTTATATCATGTACTTGAACAACAAATACTAAAATTAGATAAATATAATAAGGAAACTAAATTATTTAATTTTTAATGAGCAGCAGTATTTTTATCAGAACTTCACAATGATGTCAATAGATGGCGCTCTCATCTCATATTGCAAACGCAGCAGAAGTAATAACATTAACATAATAATCAATTAATTAAAATTATTATATATTTAAATATCAAACATAAATAAAACTTCACGTCGCGACGTGAAGTTTTATGCATTGCTGTTTTTGCATGTTTTCTGATCGTTTCGATAGACGACGCTGTGAACAAATAATTAAATTTGAATGTTCCAAAAAACTATACCTAGGTACCTATTGATGCCTGATTTCACTACAGGTCCCTAACCTTTATGGGCTACCTATGTTAACTTAGGTGACGCTTTCTGTCAACTTTGTTATTACGAACCTCTACGGGACAACTAAAGGTGAAAATGACATTGGGATGTTAGGATTGTATTTAGGGGCTACATAAAGAGACTTCTACTTAGGGGATAATTTAGGTATGGTTGGTGAATACGGGCATAATAATAATGTCAATTATGATCGTCATGTGTCTATTGTAAGTAATCATGGGAAACCGTTACCGCGAGGTCTCAGTTCGGGGCGAACTACTAGTATATATTAGGTTATGTATAGTAGGGCAGAGGCCTAGGTCAATTAGAAAGTAATAATATCGTTGTAAACTAGGTAAATACTCGTATATGCAACAGTTATCATTTGAAGTATTGAAGGTATATATCTATCTCTATTTACTTATTAGTAAGTATATTCAATGCAAATATTTTTCCCATAAAAGCTTATGTTATTATTTTTATTAGTAGGTATAATTATAAGCCCTTAATTGGAATAAGTAATATGAAATCTAAAACAGGCTTAAACTACTATGCCTGAAAAACCACGTGAAAATTCAAAGTCTCAGCCCTAGGGGCACTTTCAAAGGCGCCGGAGTGTCGCTACCAATTGTTGCGTTTATTCTCCTTTTTACCCTCCCCTTTCCCCTCCCCTTCCCACGCACCAGGACGAACACACGCATTTTCCAACTATCGTCAAAGAAAACACTGTGTTAATTTTTCTCTTACAAATTCTACTAGTTCTCGAGAATTAGAGCACTGTGTCAACGTGTTGTTAACACTTCGGTACAAACGATTTTGGGAAAACTTTAGTCTATTTATCACAGTAATCATATCAGCTGCTGTCTTGGTTAGACCAGTGTGAAAATCAATTAAAAGACGAATTTCTTGGTAAATAATTTATAAGTATTTTATAATAATTTCTAACCAAGCCATTGTTGTTTGATTTAATGTTTTTATTTTTAAGTAAATTAAACAGTATAATATAAAAGTTTACAACTGGTACATAAATTATTTCTTGTGGAAATCTTTGAAGTGCATTGAAAGAACATCAACGCGCGAAAAGCGTTTTAATAGTTAACTATGAAGAAAAGAAGAATAACATGTGATTGTCTTTGATTTGAATTTAAAGAAGCGAAGGTAAAAAAAACGAATATAGCTACTAAGTACTAAATTATTTTATCATAAATTTTTATTTGATTACGTTGGTTTAATACTCAAAGATCTATCTACTTTATAGAAGTTTCTCATTAGGAACTTTTGGGTACAAACGAGTTCATTCGGGTTTCATTTGAATCTACGATGACTCCTGGCGAAATTTTAGCCACAGAAGCTATTATGTACTTACTAGGTATCCTGGGATACTTATACTAGCGGCACGCTATGATGGCCGGTTTGACGTTTGTCCGCTCATGAAGTTCCGTATTAATTGATAACGACTTTGAAGGAAATAATTGTATTACTTTATTGACGATAGTGATGTGCAGAGATTCATAAATTTTATCGAATGTAGTTTTAGGTTTAGGACTCAAAATTTATTTATTAAATTGATTTCTAAAATGTATACAAGTGTAGAAAAATCAGTTTGCACCATTTAAGGGGTGAATGTACTTGTGAATATGAACAATTTTCACTATGTGGACAAACCTCTGAAATCGCAAAAAAATATCAGCTGTTTCATACAAAAGGTAAAATTTTTATTTTTATATGATATATACCACAACTCGGCATTTGGTTTTCTAAATTGAAAATTTTTAAAAATGGAATCTAATACGATCGTCACATAGGATACGATCGTCAAATATTCAGTTCGTTCAAATAAATTAAATAAACATATACATTTTTGTTTTATTAAACCTATTTAATCAGGTACAAAAACAAAACTTAATTGTTTTTTGTTCGAGAATAAATTGACATTCCACATCACTATTGTAATGTGTCAAACCGGCCATCATAGCGTGCCGCTAGTGTATAGTTCTTATTGACATGTTGAGGTTGAACCCAATAGGTTCTTCTCCTTTCGCTTCTCTGCCAACGATCAAACTGATACGGTAGGTATATAATAAACTAGTAGGGCGCGTGGGTGCGCGGCCCGCAAGCGGACCGCGGTTTTTCTACTCGTCTAGTAGACTTTCAGCTCCTGATCATTTTCTATCACAAAACCACTCTTCCATCTTTTATACTCTCCGAGATAGACACCGTTGAAGTTTGTATGGCCGCCATCTTGAATCCGCCATTTTGGATTTTTTTCAGCTCACTGCCAATTGGATGAGATTTCGAGTGACTTTTGTTCGAGCACCCCCACCTATCTACATTACCATGGCCGTGCTCCTCACCCACCTTCCAAACCCTCGATCATCATATGTCATCATTTGTCATAATGAAAATTCTTCAATAAAAAAAAATCTTGAAAAGGAATTGTATCAAAGTCGTGCATGATTCCCGGCTTCTAGTCTCTTCAATATTCGCCATATATTTTTGTATGAAGAAAAAAAAAATTCCGCCATCTTGAATTTTTTTTCTGTTCGTCAAGTAGACCTTAGGGTCTTGATCAGCTTTTGCCAGGAAACCACTCTTCTATCTTTTATACTCTCCGAGATAGACACCGACGAAATTTGTATGGCCGCCATCTTTTTTCCGCCATTTTGAATTTTTTTTCAGCTCACTGCGAATTGGATGAGGTTTCGAGTGACATTTGTTCGAGCACCCCCCACCTATCTTCAATACCCTGGCCGTGCTCCTCATCCGTCTCCGAAATCCTCAATCATCAGCTCTCTCCATAATTTTCCTCCGAATGAATTTTTGTCCTCTATACGAAACCATCGGTGGGAAAAAAATTTTTCATACAAAATTTTACAGGAGAGGTGATCAATCAGTCAGTGAATCAGTGAATCAGCACGAGCAGCTATATATATATTAATACGTTTGGGGGAAGACAGTGTGGATGTTTTTTACATTACATACATAAAACCTACCTCAGAATATTATGAATCTAATATACCTAATCGGAAGGAGTGCTCCGAACAAAACAATACTTACTTAGTAAAATTCCTACTTGATATTAATATGTGTGAGTTACTTGATTGATGGTTACCATTCCATTTTTAGGGTTCCGTATCAAAATAGTAAAAATGGAACCCTTATGGTGAGACTTACTCCGTCCGTCCGTCCGTCTGTCACAGTCGATTATTTTACTATTAAAGCTATCGTCATGAAATTAGGAATAGGTAGTTGTGTAGGTATAATAGTGGCCCAAGATCATTAGAATAAAAAATAAATCTATTTTTAGTTTTATTAAAATAGGGGGAAAATCGGGGGTTTGAAATTTGAAAGCAAGATAAATAAACCGAGTAGGGTATCATATGAAAGGGACCTGGACATTGTAAAACAGATTTTTATTTATTTTTATACATAATAGTTTTTGAGTAATCGTGCAAAAAAAAATCAGAAATAATTATGATCAATAGAGGTTTATGTATATTTTACAGGAAAATAAAACCAACGCTTTAACTATTTTTAGTTTAATTAGAAAGGGAGAAAGTCGGGAGTTTGCAAAGTTAGTTTTTGAGTAATCGTGCAAAATGTCGAAAAAAATACGCCCCCCCCCTTATCTCCGAAGTTTACCAATCTAAAAATCAGAAATAATTATGGTCAATAGAGGTTTATGTATATTTTACAGGAAAAATAAAACTAACGCTCTAACTAGCATAGCTTTTTTTATATTAACAATAAACCTCTACAAACAAAGTTAACGATTAATAAGCAAATTAATATTATATTATCGTTTTATTTTTAGTTTTGGAGTACGGAACCCTTGGTGCGCGAGTCCGACTCGCACTTGGCCGGTTTTTTTATATTAACAATAAACCTCTACAAAAAAGTTAACGATTAATAAGCAAATTAATATTATATTATTATCGTTTTACTTATACTTCCGGAGTACGGAAGCCTCGGTGCGCGAGTCCGACTCGCACTTGACCGGTTTTTTCCTATTTTATGTTTATTTTATCAATAAACGAGTTTTTATTACATTGACATTAGCCATTGAGAGATAAAGATTGAGCGATAATTATTGCTGAATTAATCGATTATTCCAATAAATCTGTCCCAATCAACAACGGTGGAAATGCCTAGGCACTATTAGATAAAGGCCACGAGAGATGCTGCAGTCTTAAATTTCGCCATCAGATGGGAACAGTCCGCGGAGCGCGGCCGCCCTCCCACACCGCCTACTACGTGGCTTTGGCCGGTGTGCTCATCTTACTGGTCCTCCTGCTGGCTTACTTTCTCTACTTCTGCGTGCGACGCGTCAAGGGTCAGTCCTATAAAATTATTTTCATCGTTACGGTCTAGAAAGACGAATCTCACCGAAAAAAATTTCATGTTTTTCATTTCAAATGTTGCCACGACGAGACCAATGGCTCGCATTGTCAAATAGCTACCAGATTTCATCAAGCTTCTAACTCTACACTCCCTAACTCTACAAGCCCTAACTTCACAAACTCTACACTTAGTCAAAATATGTGGCTTGGCCATTTCGCTACAATCAAATGGGCGTAAGGTAAATCTATTCGCTGTTCATTAATTTTCTGACAATAATTCTTGTAGTAACGAAACGGCCAAGCCACATTTGTGAAGTTAAGGCTTGCAGAGTTAGAGCGTGTAGAGTTAGAAGCTTGGCTCTACATGAGATCTGACTTTTTGTCATTGCGAGCCATTGGTTTCGTTGTGGCAACATTTTACATGAAAATGTTTTTGGTGGGATTTCACTTCTTTTTGTAAGTTGCTAATGACAATATTTCTTTATTTTGCTTATTATTATTTATAACAAGGAGTCCCTATATTAATTTTCAGACCTCAAGCATCTAAATTTGCGGAAGTCTCATATACAAACTTCCATCCCCTGGTTTAAGGGGTTGGGGGGTAAAAGTTCAAAGTTTTAGGATTTTTTTGTTGCTTGTGTATTAATACTAGCTTACATACCAAATTTCAGCTTACGAGGACTTCAGGAAGTACCCTAAGAATTTTGTTGATCATCAGTGAGTCAGTCAGTGACCAAATCGGGGTTTTTCTTAATATCTAATCAATAAAATCTAAAGTAGATATAAGAGCTATGTAATTGAAACTTTATAATCCTACTAATATTATAAAGGCGAAAGTTTGTGTGTATGTTTGTTCCTCTTTCACGCAAAAACTACTGGATGGATTTGGCTGAAATTTGGAATGGAGATAGATTATACCTTGGAATAACACATAGGCTACAAATTATCCCGGAAAAGTCCAAGGTTCCCGCGGGATTTTGAAAAACAACTGATAGATGGCGCTGATTGTACTTAAATCACGCTTACATTATCCGCAGCATCGAGAATTAGTAAAAAATTCCAATTCAACAATCAAGTAGGATAAACACAGTTATTGAAGTTTTTCATTAGTAATAGAACATTTCTTAGGGATTAGGGATGGATTACGAAATAAATAATACAAATAGTACAAGGTATCGATTTGTCCAGTCATAGTGAGTACATTGCTAGATATTATAATGACTGGTCATGTGTAGATCCTATCCTATCCTATTAATATTATAAATGCGAAAGTTTGTGAGGATGGATGAATGGATAGATGGATGGATGGATGGATGTTTGTTACTCTTTAACGCAACAACGAATGAACCGATTTTGCTGAAATTTGGCACAGACATAGATTATAGTCTGGAATAGCACATAGGCTACTTTTTATCCCGGAAAAGCAAACAGTTCCTGCGGGATAGCATTGCTATTTTTACGCATTTGTCCTCCAAAATACGCGCAATGGAGTTTTAGATTGACGCGATTTTTTTGCACAGGTGAAGTTAAGGGCCTGAAAAATGACAAAGGCTACTTTTAATCCCGGGAAAACAAACACTTCCGCGGGATATTAGTGTGCTACTTTTCACATATTTATCCTTCAATTATGCGCCAACGGAGTAACAGATTGACGTGGTTTTTTGGATAGGCATAGTTAAGCACCTGAAAAGTGAAAAGACTACTTTTTATCCCGGGAAAATTCAACAGTTCCCGCGGGAAAATAGTATGCTACTTTTCACATATTTATCCTTCAATTATGCGCCAAGGGAGTTACATATTGACGTGTTTTTTTGGATAGGCATAGTTGAGTACCTAAAAAGTAACAACAGATACTTTTTATCCCGAGAAAACAAACAGTTCCCGCGGGATATTCGTATGCTACTTTTCACATATTAATCCTTCAATTATACGCCAACGGAGTTACAGATTGACGTGGTTTTTTGGATAGGCATAGTTGAGGACCTGAAAAGTGAAATGGCTACTTTTTATACCGGCAAAACACACAGTTCCCGCGGGATATTCGTATGCTACTTTTCACATATTTATCGTTCAATTAAGCGCCAACGGAGTTTTAGATTGACGTGGTTTTTTGGATAGGCATAGTTGAGGGCCTGAAAAGTGAAAAGGCAACTTTTTATCCCGGGAAAACAAACATTTCCCGCGGGATATTAGTATACTACTTTTCACATATCTATCCTTCAATTATGCGCCAATATGCATGCATGCATACATGTATGTATGTATGTGTGTATGTATGCATGCACGTATGTATGTATGCATGCATGCATGTATGTATGTATGTTTGTATTTATTTATGTATGTTTGTATCCTCCTCCTACTAACTATAACTATATTAAATATATCCTACCCTACTAATCCTACTAATATTAATGTTTGTGAGGATGGATGTATGGATGGATGTAGTATACGTATGGATGGATGGATGGATGGATGGATGTATGGATGGATGGATGTATGTATGTTCTCTGAGATAGGGGTTGAACTACACACATCAAAAGTGTCTAGGGATCAACATATATTTTTGCAATAACTTTTCTCCTGATTGATATTAATTAAAATTTTCTTTAAGGATTCATCAAATAAAGTGTTTTCGTTTGTCACAGTAACGATAAACCAAGTCACCTTTGCATTAATAAAGAAATTTGCCATTTTCCTAATAAAGGGATTTTTGACATTTGAACCACTAACATTAAAGTTCGAAAAAAAGACTGAAATAACAGTTTTCTTTAAAATTTTATTGGGTAACATAAACAATTAATAATCCGTGTTTCTACCGCGAACACTAACAACACAAGAACATCGGTTTGGCATACTCAAAATGAGTTCATCCAAATCACGCTGTGGAATGGCCGCCCATGTTCGTTGCAACAACAAAAAAAGGTCTTCTTGCCACTGGATACCCTCCATATTCGGCAGAGCTCTTCTCTGTAGCATATCCCATGCATGCTCAATCGGGTTCAAGTCTGGCGACTGAGCAGGCCAGGGCAGGACATTGATGTTAGCTGCGGCGAGAGTCTGTCTTACAACTCTTGCGGTGTGCGGTCGTGCATTATCATGCATTAACTGAAATAAGGGACCGATTTGCACTTGTAGAGGAACGATGACGTCTGATACAATCGTCTCAGCATAAATTTGAGCGTTGAGGTTGCCTCTGATCCAAATCAACTCAGTTCTTCCGCCGATCCAAATACCCGCCCATACCATGATGGTTCCACCACTATAAGGATGGACTTCCTGGCAGGATTTTAATCGCTGATTATGAAATTATGAAATACACCAAAAAGGATCCATATAAATTTATAAAATCATAAATTTATTACAAAGCCACATCTCAATCTCAAGAAATCCGCATAAAAATGCTTGATCCCTAGACACTTTTGATGTGTGTATTTTGACTGTTTTACTCTATAACTCCATCAATTTTAAACTAATTTTTATTATTATTTTAACCGACTTAAAAAAAGGAGGAGATTCTCAATTCGACGGAATCTTTTTTTATGTATGTTCACCGATTACTCGAAGACGCCTGAATCGATTTGGAAAATTCTTTTTTGTTTCAAAGGGTCTGGTCTTCCCAGGTGGTCTGATTTAAATTTTATCGAAATCAGTCGAGCGGTTTTTAAAAAATCAACAATAAATACTTTACTTTAATACTTTGTAGTGGCGCGGGCGTTTAAATGTAAATGTTCCCGGGACAAAAAGTAGCCTGTGTTACTTTCCAGGTCCTCAACTTTCCCTGTGTAAAATACCAAGTCGACTATATGCACTTGCACTTTATATGTGAAATATTATAAATGCGAAAGTGTGTTGGTTTGTCCTTCAATCACCCCGACAGAGCTACGGATCGACGTGATTTCTTGCAGGGTTACCTATAGTTGAGGACCTGGAGACTGACAGGCTTCTTTTTATCCCGCAAAATCAAAGAATTCCCGAGGTATTTTAAAAACTCAATTCACGCAGACGAAGTCGCGGGCATCAGCTAGTATGTTTAATAAAATGTTTATAATAAGTAAGTTCACTAAGTATTGATTTTTGTTTGTCAACAAAATAACAAAATTCTCGGGATATGAGGACCCAAGTTATGAGGTATCAAAAAAACGACGAAGCGCTTTGAAAAGGTATAGACTATAGATAGTGCCCTTGCGCTTCGCTTGGCTCTCCTACCTACCTACTTATTACGATTATTGCGATACAGCTCGCTGACTGACAGAAGGACGGACCAAAAACTCAAACTGAAAAGACGCAAGCGTAGCGAGCGGAATAAGTTATTATTTTTCCAGAATACCTCCTATTACCAATATACTAGCTGACGTACGTCTCGGCTTCGCACTGGTGGGCTTCAATCATTGAATGCGCGCACGCGCAGGTCGGCCACCGTTTGATGCCCGCCTCCTCGCCTGACCAACCGCTTTATCACTGGTGTGCGGTTTGGTCGTATGTTGAATATTTAAGTATAATACTCGTAGTTTCACTACCCCCTTTCCAAGGGAAGGTAAATGGAAAAGAGGCAGACCACAGAAAAGGTGGGACGACGATATAAGAGAAGTGGCAGGAGTGATGTGGAACAGAGTGGCTCTAGAAAGATCAGAATGGAAAAGGTTGGAGGAGGCCTTTGCCGATTGGCAAACAGATCTGCAAAAGATAAAAAAGCAGCAAATATTAGAATAAGTTTTGAATTTGCTTTAGAATACTGTAATTTTATTAGGTTAAGTTGATCTGAATAAAGGCTATTATTATTATTATAGTTTCACTACACGCGGATAGGTAGGTAAATTATAATAAATCTGAAATACACATAATTTCTTGTCTCTGAATCTTGGTTAAAGCCCTGTTTAGCATCCACTTCTTACTCTTTACCAGGGTTCGTTCTTATACGCAACGACCGTATTGGCAAGTGGGGTGGAGGCGTGGCGATTTACCTTCGTTCTTACATTCCCTTTACTGTTGTGAGTTCGTCCACTCAGCCTCCTCCTTCTAATGCGGCCGAACATTTATTCATTGAAGTTACGCTGTCCCATACAAAAATTCTTCTTGGCGTTTGTTATAGTCCATCTCTTCATATCGATTATTTCTCTGCCTTTGAACGTTTACTTGAAAATTTGACCCCGTCATATAGCCATACAATCATAATGGGTGACTTCAACACCTGTTTACTCAAAGGTGACAATCGGTGTAAAAAGTTACAGTCGGTCACCGATGCGTGTAATTTACATATATTACCTCTCTCTGCTACTCATAACATACCCAATTGTGCCCCATCTTTACTTGACTTAATTATTGTTTCCTCACCTGAATTCGTTGTGAAGCATGGCCAGCACGAGGCTGATGTTTTCTCTCACCATGATCTTTTATTCCTATCATATAAAGTCCGTCCTCCAAAAGCAAAATCGAGAATCGTTCTGCAACGTAGTTTTAGTGGAATGGACAAAGAACGTCTTGTTGAAGATGCTCGCCTTTTGGACTGGTCTGCTGTTATTAACGCTGCTACGGTTGACATGAAAGTTGAATTATTTAACTCCTTTCTCATACAGCTTTACGATGTTCATGCTCCAGTTAAGCCTATAAAGCTCAAACATTTACCAGCGCCTTGGCTAACAGATCATCTCAAAAAACTTATCATGAATAAAGGCTTTGCGAAAAGCAAACTCAAGGCTGAAAAGACTGTTAAAAATCAGCAGAATTATAACAAAGCTCGGAATCGCTGCAATACATCGTGTAGGGATGCACAACGACGCCACATTCACAAATCTGTCGAAAACGGCGACCCTGCCAAAGTTTGGAAGTTTCTAGAATCTCTTGGAGTTGGTAAAGCATCCCCTAGTTCGCCTCATCAAAATATTGATATTGATCTCCTTAATATTCATTTTACCTCTACTAGTACAATTAACAGCTCAGATAAGGAACGCACTCTGAGAATTCTTTCTTCTATACCAGCTCCTGATTTCCAACCGTTTAATTTCACTCCTTTCACTGAATGTGATGTTAAAAAGACCATATTATCAATCTCGTCCAATGCCGTGGGTGATGACAGCGTTAGTCGTAATATGATCTTACCTATCCTAGAAGTTGTTACTCCTGTTCTAACACATATCTTAAATGTATCTATCTCGACGTCTAAATTTCCTGAAGCTTGGAAAAGTGCTCAAATTATTCCTCTCCCAAAAAAGGCTCATGCCTTACATTTTTCTGAATTTCGCCCTATTTCCATTCTCCCATTTCTGTCTAAAGTTCTTGAGAAACTAGTGTTCCACCAATTGAACCTATTCCTTAACAGAAATTGTCTTTTAAATCCCCTTCAGTCTGGTTTCCGGTCGGGCCATAGTACGACTACAGCGCTGGTTAAAGTTACTGACGACATTCGACGGGGCATGGATAATAAACAGCTCACTGTGTTGGTATTGCTGGATTTTAGCAATGCATTTAATTCTGTCGATTTTGACATCTTGCTGAGTCTGTTACGTTCTATTAACATATCTCCATCAGTGGTTGGATGGTTTCAGAGTTATCTCAGAGGCCGACGGCAGCGTATTCGCATCGAAGATAAGTTTTCATCTTGGTGTGAATTACGTGCTGGGGTGCCTCAAGGTGGTGTGTTGTCTCCTTTACTCTTTGCTATCTTCATTAATTCAATTTCCCAAATTATCACTTCTCTCTATCACATGTATGCAGACGATCTCCAAGTGTATACTCAGTCAACTCTTGAAGACTTGCCCTCTGCTATTTCTACCATTAATGATGACCTGGTGGCTGTCAGCGAATGGAGTAAGTGTTATGGTTTAAAAGTCAATCCTTGTAAGTCCCAGGCTATTATTATTGGTGGAGCTGGCTGGATTTCAAGGGTTGATTGGGATAATCTTCCAGCAGTTATATTAAATGGCGTTGTTATTCCTTATAGTGCCACTGTGAAAAATCTTGGTGTCCATTTGGACACTACTCTCTCGTGGTCTCAGCAATTAAAAGAGCTTAGTAGAAAGACCTTTGCTGCCTTGGGTTCTCTCAGGCGTCTACGTTCTTTTCTCCCCATTCCTACTAAGATTATGTTAGCACAATCTTTACTCCTCTCCATTCTCGATTATGCAGACGCAAGCTATATTGATTTAACCGAGGATCAACTTAATAAACTTGAGCGAATTCAAAACCTTGCTATTAGGTTTATATTTGGCTTACGCAAATATGACCATGTCTCCGAATTTCGTTTAAAGCTCAAGTGGTTACCCATTCGCTTTCGCCGGAATTTACATATTGTTTCTCTTCTGTACTGTGTATTGTTCAATCCTATGACTCCAAGTTATTTAAAGGAGAACTTTAAATTTCGTGGTCATGACAGACCAGATAGAGTCTTACGGCCTGCGGAAAAACTCAAGCTAGAGACACCTACACATCGGACGAAGTATTTTAGTAATTCCTTCACGGTCAAGGCTATTTGTCTATGGAACGAGCTTCCCTCGCAAATTCATCGTGCTGTATCCCATAATAAATTTAAAACTGACGTCAAAGATTATTATCTATCTCTGTGCTATCATCAATAACGACATAGTTTACGATTTAAATCAGTAGTAATATATATGTATGTATATTATATAGTCTTATGTATGTGTATTATATTTATTTTGTATATATTAGTGTATTTGTATGTTATTATTATTATATTATATGGTTTAGCTTATTTACCTATTAGTATTTAGGTATATTATATACACCACCTCCCACTGTCTACTTGTTCATTTTCTCCCTAGCGTTAAGGTTGTCTGGAAGAGATCGCTATTTAGCGATAAGACCGCCTTTTTGTATCTACATTTTAAGTTTTCTTTTTTGTAACCTGTATTCATTTGTGTTTTGTGGTGCAATAAAGTATATACATACATACATACATACATAATTTCAGAATTATCGCATGCAACGTTTTCCGAGCCGGTGACGTCAGTGAGGCCGCCGCCCGCGCCGCCCAAGCCCACATCGCAAGCCTATCCTGTACAGCCTGGTGAGCAACTACTCAGAAAAGTCTTTTTTTTAATATGACTTTATGTGCAGCCAGTTGCACCATAACGTTGAGTAACGTTTAACCATGGAATTTTGAAATTTTGGCAGATTTTCAATACAAAAAATAACCGTCAGTACACCCATTTAGTCCTCGGGTTAAACGTCCTCCATAAGTCGAGGTTGGTGAAATCGGCACTTATAAATTATAATATACTAGCTAACCCGGCGAACTTCGTACCGCCAACTTACCTATATAAATAAAACGAATAAATTATCTTTATAAAAAAAACTATCCTATCTTTCAAGTTGGACCAAATTACAGATAGTTACGAAGTTTGATCAAAATTGGTTCAGTAGTTTAGGAGTCCATCTCGGACAAACAACGTGACACGTAATTTATCGACCGAGCGAAGCGAAGGTCTCTGAGTTTACTAGAGCGATTTGCACTTGTCCGTCCGTCCGTCTGTCAGAGCCTTATAACTTCTGAATTACTGAACGTAATTACTTCAATTTTAGATATGATATGTAAACCGATGGCACGGCCTCCAGCCGAAAATGGCTTAAAAAGTTATAAAAATCTTTATTTCAGGGGGGCTCCCATACGAAATGGGGGGCTTTCAAAGTGGAGATTGTATTCGAGGCTAGATCTCTAAAACCACTTTGTTTTAAAACTTGAAACTTACACATAATTTGAGTTATATTCTGTACTTGAACAACAAATACTAAGATTAGATAAATATTATAAAGTAACGAAATTATTTGAGTTTTAATGGGCATCAATGTTTTTAACAAAACTTCACTATACTGTTACTAGATGGCGCTGTCTTTAATATTGTAAATACGCATCCCGTCCACGAAAGCAGATGACGATTGACGTCATCAGATTCGGCGCGTTTTAATTACAATATAATATAGTTAAAACTACCTTATGGGAATTATGGGATACCGCGAGGTCTCAGTTCGGGGCGAACCACTAGTATAGTTAAAAGTTAAAATAAAACTACCTTATGGGAATTATGGGATACCGCGAGGTCTCAGTTCGGGGCGAACCACTAGTAGGTATATATTAAGATAAGTAACTATATAACAGCATCGAGTAGTCTGCCAACTCCTCGGCTACTTACAGCAGATAGAGTGTGTTTGGGCTCACAAGAATGGTCTCAATGAGTAAGTAGGCGTTATATAGACGATGATCGAAGATCGAGGAGGAAGATCTAATGAGGAGCAGCAAACTGGTTATCAGTATGTTGGGAATATTACGGCCATATATTCACCTGTCGGGGGTGTTTTAAATTTTTAATTTACACTTGTGCATATATTGTACTTTCTCTGTTTCAGGAGTACGCGAAAGCGCTAGCGCGATGGCGCGGCTTTGTCAGATGCCCCCGTCTCACACGGACACCGTGTTCCCCGCGGCGCGGTCCCCGGGCCGGCACAGCACTGTGACGCTGCCTCCTCCCAGGATCATCTCCCGGCCACAGTCGCCGGTGGGAAGGCAGGTCGCACCGCCCGCCGCGGCTGAAGTAAACTGAAAAGGAAACCTCTGCAGAGACCTACCATAGAAGCTTGCATGAGAGCTACTTTAAGCAGAGATATGAGTTTAAAAAAATGTGATTTTTCCTATTTATCTATACATATATACATTTCAACTATAATATCAAATATCATTTATTTATGCCAATGTCATCATCTTACAAATGGGTTAAGCCATTAAGCCAACAGCTAAGCTAAAATCGTAAAATTTTATGATTTAACTGCTGGATTTCTTCGGGATCGAAAGTTCAGTTTACATTAACATAATATTATAATAACTTAATAGCGAAATATCACTCAGTTTATTTTTACCCGACTACGGTAGCAAAAAGGAAGGGTTATGATTTTTATTTATTTTATATGTACGAGCATGTTTGGTTCCACCGGGGCGCCTAAACTATACTAAGTGCCGATTTCACCAACGTCGAGTGACGTATAAGTTTTAACCGAGGAATAAATTGGGCGTTCTGACAGTTTTTGTATTGGAAAACCTGCCAAAATATCACGCTCAGATAAGACTTATTTTACGTCGATGAAATCGTCCCTAAGTAAAAAAATTGTGAGTAAAATAAACTAGGTACCAATTGTATGCCACAGCTTTGCCGTATGCCGGTAGTAGGTACTACCTATTATATATTCTGTGATAGTACTAACTTAGGTATTATTAGTTACCTACTTATTTTGCCTAAAGAAAACTCTATAACTTAAGAAATAACTATAGGTAATTTTATACTTAGTAGGTACAATACGCCTTGAGCTAATGCTTATTTTTTTTAATAAATGTTTAGTATATTGTAAAATTGTGTTTTTTACCTTTCTAAAACACCTTTACATATTAATTCAATAGTAGTACTTAGATGATTTTGTTAGAAGTTTGTTAGAAGGTAGATAATAATCAATATAGGTATTAAGTATTGTAAGGTAATTAATATTAATAATTAGATAGTTAAGTATTTGTGTTTTATGCGGCCAAAGAAAGTTTTTGTTCCCCGTGGGCGTTATTTTTAATTCAGAGCGAAGTGAAGGATTCTAGAGTAGAATCCTGAGCGTAGCGAGAAATTCAATTTACGCCGCCGAGAACAAAATATTTTGGGCCCGAATGACACACACTATTTTTCATCATTACCTTTGAGAAAAAGCTAGGAGTATCACTATCAACCTACTATGTATAGACATTACCTAAACGTATATAGTTAGATACTAGAGCCTTTACTATCGTAGTATTAATTCTTCCTTACTAATACATACAATAAATAGTGTGTTTGTTTGCTGGTTTGTCCGCCAATCACGCTGCAACAAAGCTACGGATTGACATAATTTTTTGGATAGGTATAGTTGAGAACCTGGAGGGTGACATAGGCATCCCGGAAAATCAATGAGTTCCCGCGGGATTTTAAAAACCAAATCCACGCGGACGAAGTCGCGGGCATCAGCTAGTTTTTTTATAAAGACTTCAATGTAATGTTTCATCCCAGTCCCCCTGTTATCAGTCGTAGTCACAACTCACACTTCCCGTAGGTCGTAGGCGACGTTTTCGGTAGGCGGCGTCGCTCACTCGCTCTCTCTCGCCCTCATACCTTGGCCAGGCCTGTCTCACTCTTGGTACTTTCGCGATTTACATACCTACAATCGCGCGCACTCACTGAGTGCCACGACAGTCGGGGCTAGTGCGTTCTAGGCGAGTGACGTATTACTGATTTCAACATTGCTTACGCGTAAATTCTTTTTTGTAAATATTGGTTTAAATAGTTTTAATTTATGTTTAGTATATTTGGTTGTAGGATAAAATAGTTGTAGACATTTATATTTTATATGGATGGACATAAAATAATGAAACAATGGCAAAAAGTCGTCGTAGTAATTATTGTTGTGTGGATGGATGCCTTATGAGCTCAAAAGATGATTATTTATCATTTTTTATGTTACCGAAGGATACTGAAAGGAGAGTTTATTTCATAATTAAAATTATGTTAGAAGGTACCTACTTAAAATTATTAAGGTATTTTACGGAGTGTGTACCAATTTATACCTACAGTATCTAGTTATTTATTTACGTAGCGAAAACTTATTAACTATACAATAAACTAGTGGTTCGCCCCGACCTGAGACCTCGCGGTAACGGTTTCCCATAATTACTTATTCATTCAATAGATACATGACGATCAAAATTGACATTATTATTATGCCCGTTTTCACCAACCATACCTAAATCATCCCCTTTGTAGAAGTCTCTTTACGTAGGTAGCCCCTAAATACAATCCTAACATCCCAATGTCATTTTCACCTTTAGTTGTCCCGTAGAGGTTCGTAATAACAAAGTTGACAGAAAGTGTCAACTAACTTAACATAGGTAGCCCGTAAAGGTTAGGGAACTGTTATAGTGAAATCCTCAAGGCCTCAATCAAACTTAGGTATAGTTTTTTCGAACATTCAAATTAAATTACTTGTACACAGCGTCGACTATCGACAAGATCAGAAAACATGTAAAAACAAACTGCAACGTAAAGTTTTATTGATGTTTGCTAAATGACTAAATAATAATTTTAATTGAATAATATGTTACATATAGCTGCATTTGCTATATGAGATGAGAGCGCCATCTATTGACATCATTGTGAAGTTCTGTTGTTGCTGCTCATTAAAAGTTAAATAATTTAGTTTCCTTATTACATTTATCTAATTTTAGTATTTGTTGTTAAAGTACATGATATTACGCTAAAATTATAAAACTTTCAAGCCCCAGCTTTCAATGGTTATTCCGTTGTGAGGTCAAATATAATCTCCACTTTGAAAGCCCCCCATTTCGTCAATTTTAGGAAAAAAATTAAAACAAAAATTCTTTTGTACTCTGTTCCAAATTATCTTTAAAATGAGGTACTGTAACCCTATGAAATCCAAAAAAATTTTTTTTTCTTCGCATTCGCTTCTATGAGAGCCCCCCTGAAAAAAAGATTTTTATAACTTTTTAAGCCATTTTCGGCTGGAGGCCATCGGTTTACATATTATATCTAAAATTGAAGTAATTACGTTCAGTAATTCAGAAGTTATAAGGCTCTGACAGACGGACGGACGGACGGACGGACGGACGGACGGACGGACGGACAAGTGCAAATTCACTCAAGTAGACTCAAAGACCTTCGCTTCGCTCGGTCGATTAACCACAGTAGTACTTACATTATGTAGGTACCTATATCCTATCACAGAATTTAACTGTTTTATACTTCACTATCGAAGTTGTACCTACTTATGAGTCGCGCGCAGAGATTTGCCGATGGCTGCCCCTCCCGCCTACGCCACCCGCGACCCGCAGTCGTCTAGCTGGGCGAGCGCGGGTCCTACTATATACCTATATTGCCTGTTTATAACAACTAAGTAAGTAATTTATGTTTTAACACAAAATACTAAAATAGGTATAGGCCTACCTACAATAGGACTTCATAAGTCAAAATCTTGTAAACTAATCGACCGAGTGAAGCGAAGGTCTTTGAGTCTACTTGAGTGAATTTGCACTTGTCCGTCCGTCCGTCCGTCCGTCCGTCCGTCCGTCTGTCAGAGCCTTATAACTTCTGAATTACTGAACGAAATTACTTCAATTTTAGATATAATTGACCGAGCGAAGCGAGGTCTCTGAGTTAACTAGAGCGATTTGCACTTGTCCGTCCGTCCGTCCGTCCGTCTGTCAGAGCCTTATAACTTTTGAATTACGAACGTAATTACTTCAAATTTAGATATAATATGTAAACCGATGGCCTCCAGCCGAAAATGGCTTAAAAAGTTATAAAAATCTTTATTTCAGGGGGGCTCTCATAGAAGCGAATGCGAAGTAAAAAAAAAAATATCGCGTTACATAAAATTGTTACATATCATTTTAAAGATAATTTTGAACTGAGTACAAAAATATTTTTTTTTAATTTTTCCCTTAAAATTGGCGAAATGGGGGGCTTTCAAAGTGGCGATTTTATACGCTCGCTTGAAGACGCTCTCTAGGAAAATCCGCTATGGATTTTCAAACTGATTTTATGTTTTTAGGTCACTTATATCCTGTACTCGAACAACAAATACTAAAATTATATGAATATTATAAAGAAACGAGATTATTTAATTTTTAATGTACATCAGTAATTCATATAGCATCAACATAGCTTCACAATAATGCTAATAGATGGCGCAGTCAGTAACTATTCCCATGGAACTACGAGTTCCGACTAACGACCTATCCCAAAAACAGTTTTGCGTCGACCATTATTATTTAGTTACTTATTATAATACAATAATTGTATTGTAATTTTTTTTGTACCATATTATTCAATTAAAATTATTTTTTAGTTAAATTTTAGTTAAATATTGTATATTTTCTATTCGCGTCGATAGATGACGATTTGTACAGATGCCCGTAACCCGGTTTCACTCGTTAGTACCTACATAACAATTCAATGTTTTCACTAACGTTCCCTAACCTTTACGGGCTACCTATAAGTTAGGTGATTGATGTTTTCTGTCAACTTATTTATCACGATCCTGTACGGGACACCTAAAAGGATATTGGGACGGATGTTAGGACTTAGGATTGTATTTAGGAGCTACCTACGTTAAGAGACTCCTACTTAGGGGATGATTTAGGTATGTTTGGTGAAAACGGGCATAATAATAATGTCAGTTTTGGTTACCATGTATCGATTGAATGAATAATCATGGGATACCGTTACCGCGAGGTCTCAGTTCGGGGCGAACCACTAGTATGTAAACCGATGGCCTCCAGCCGAAAATGGCTTAAAAAGTTATAAAAATCTTTATTTCAGGGGGGCTCTCATAGAAGCGAATGCGAAGAAAAAAAAAAATTTTTGCGTTTCATAGGTTTACAGTACCTCATTTTAAAGATAATTTGGAACAGAGTACAAAAGTATTTTTTTTAAAATTTTTTTCCTAAAATTGACGAAATGGGGGGCTTTCAAAGTGGAGATTATATTTGACCTCAGAACGGAATAACCATTGAAAGCTGGGGCTTGAAAGTTTTACAATTTTAGCGTAATATCATGTACTTGAACAACAAATACTAAAATTAGATAAATGTAATAAGGAAACTAAATTATTTAACTTTTAATGAGCAGCAACAACAGAACTTCACAATGATGTCAATAGATGGCGCTCTCATCTCATATAGCAAATGCAGCTTTATGTAACATACCTATTATTCAATTAAGATTATTATTTAGTCATTTAGCAAACATCAATAAAACTTCACGTTGCAGTTTGTTTTTACATATTTCTGATCGTGTCAATAGTTGACGCTGTGTACAAGTAATTTAATTTGAATGTTCCAAAAAACTATACCTAAGTTTGATTGAGGCCTTGAGGATTTCACTATAACAGTTCCCTAACCTTTACGGGCTACCTATGTTAAGTTAGTTGACACTTTCTGTCAACTTTGTTATTACGAACCTCTACGGGACAACTAAAGGTGAAAATGACATTGGGATGTTAGAATTGTATTTAGGGGCTACCTATGTAAAGAGACTTCTACAAATGGGATGATTTAGGTATGGTTGGTGAAAACGGGCATAATAATAATGTCAATTTTGATCGTCAATTATGGGAAACCGTTACCGCGAGGTCTCAGTTCGGGGCGAACCACTAGTTTATGGTTTACAAGATTTTAACTAATTTTGTTGTTTACACTACCTACCTAGTAGTTTATGACGGTGTCTAGTTAACAGATCATGTGTATCACCTCTTTGTTTATATTATGGGAAAATAAATAAATAAATAAAAGTTTTTTACTCTTTGTTGACAGCCCTAGGCAACCACGCCACGGCGTCCGTGACGTAGGAAGGCGAACAGATCCAAAGCAATATGGATCCTCGCGCCGAGCTATAAAGTCTAATTTAGCTTGCGTGCGTGATTTATCTATTTAATAAAAAATATGTAGGCTATTAAAGCGCCGGCAAGTAGTCAACATCAAAGGAGTGAAACTTCTGTACTACGTCAGTATTATAAGGTCTGTGTCTGTACGTAGTACTATTATTATAAATTCTGTGCCTTGGCCATATCACGCGCGTTCGCGCGACACGCCGAACCGCGCGCCGCGCGGCGATTCGCCTATGCGAAAACGTCGCCGTAGGTCGTAGTCATCCGCGTACATAGGCAACTCCGTTTACATACCTATCAAACGGGTATTAATATTAATTAATAATTACGAGTGGACTCGTGTTTATTGTGGTCGCAATTTACTATTAATACATTCAAGTAAATTATTAGTTTGTAGAACTGTTCAGATAAATAATAAAGTCGAAAGAGTTTACCTAGTACCTAGGTATGTATTAAACTTTTTATACCTACATAACGTGTTTCAAATAACAATATAAAGGAAGGTATAACCTATAATTTTATTTTATTTATTTATTATCAAAGATAGATTCTATATAATATATTTTATTATGTATATCATATAGTACCTATCTTTGATAATTTAAATCTGTCTAGGTACAAGTCCAGATAGAGGTAAGTATGTTCAATTTCTCCATAGAAATAGTTTTCATCTAAGTTTACATCCTTTACAAGCTGTCGCTTTTTCACCCGACTACGGGAAAGCCAAAAGGAAGGGTTATGTTTTTAACAGTCTATGTAATATAGGTGACTATTTTTACTTACGAATAAACTACTGAGCCGATTCTGAATACTGAGGTGTCCATTGATTTGTTATGCTGGTCCGGGTGACTTGGCTATTGGCAAACTACATTTACAGCCCGGCCACACTTGCGTATTTCAGCTATGCGTTTTTGCGTTTTTAGGGTTCCGTACCCAAAGGGTGCCAACGGGACCCTATTACTAAGCCTCCGCTGTCCGTCCGTCCGTCCGTCCGTCCGTCTGTCAGTGGGCTGTATCTCGTAAACCGTAATAGATAGACAGTTGAAATTTTCACATATTGTGTATTTCTATTACCGCTATAACAACAAATAATAAAAATAAAATTAAATGAAAAATAAAGGGGGCTCCCATACATGGAAAAGGAGTCGAAATAAAATTTTATTTTTTCACCCTGGCATGTGGGGTGTCATTGTCTAGAGCTTATTAAGTGGAGCTCAAATATATTTTTTTTATTTTGTAACTACAAAAATGAAGATATGGGGGGGCCATCAAAATTGTCGGTTTTAGACCAATTTTGTTAGGGGGTCTATCTCAAAAACTAAACTAGTTAGGAATTTGAAATTTTGGTATATTATGTACTATATAGTGTATTTAAACAAAAAATACTGAAAACACCGATTTATAATGCGGTTTGTAAGTTGTGACCAAAACAAACGAGCATTTTTTCCCCATATATGCTAATTTAGTACTTTCTAAGAACTAAGATATATCTAAATGTGTATATCTAGTTTTAAAAAAATGATTTGGTCATATGTACGGAACCCTAAAAGAGCGAGGCCCGACTCGCACTTGGCCGATTTTATTACCTTTTGCGTATTTGCGTCTGCTGCACATTTTAGAGTTTTAGAAACGCAAAAACGTGCGATTTCGCGTTTTTATAGCCTTTTGTTCTTTATAATATTTTCCATATAGTGAATAAGAACACGCTAGTGTCCGTGTATCTGTCTGATCCCTTGTAGCTCCCTAACGAATACACCGATTTTGATGCGGTTTTTTTCTATTTAAAAGACGTGATCGAGATGGATCTTATCTATGATTTACGAAGATCAGCTTAGGCGTTTGAAGATCATCAGCTCATTTCCTACTTGTCCCCTTGTTGCCTATTGCCAAACAGGTTGGTTGGTTAAAATTTTGGCATCCATTTCTTCTTTCTTGACCCAAGGGAAGCCCAAATATCGATATTGAACGCAATCGGTCCAATATCAAAAAATTTCAATATGGCGGGGACAAGTAGGAAATGAGCTGATGATCTTCAAACGCCTAAGCAGATCTTCGTAAATCATAGCTAAGATCCATCTTGATCACGTCTTTCAAATAGAAAAAAACCGCATCAAAATCGGTGTATTCGTTAGGGAGCTACGAGGGAACAGATATATACACGGACACTAGCGTATTCTTACATAGGCTACTTTTTATCCCCGAACATCAAAGAGTTTTAAAAACTAAATCCACGATAATCCCAAGGGATTTTAAAAACTAAATCCACGCAGACGAAGTCGCGGGCATCAGCTAGTCGATCTATAAAAAATTATAGTGTAGACTAGACTGGCTTTCAAATTCACTCGCGGAACGCCGAAGACGCAACTCGATCGCAGCGTTAGATCGCAGAATCGTGCAGCTGACGCAAGAGGCCATAAAAACGCGAACGCGGAATCGCGCGTCAGCTGCGCAGCTGACGCAAAAGGTAATAAAAACGCGAACGCGGAATCGCGCGTCAGCTGCGCAGCTGACGCAAAAGGTAATAAAAACGCGAACGCGGAATCGCGCGTCAGCTGCGCAGCTGACGCAAAAGGTAATAAAAACGCGAACGCGGAATCGCGCGTCAGCTGCGCAGCTGACGCAAAAGGTAATAAAAACGCGAACGCGGAATCGCGCGTCAGCTGCGCAGCTGACGCAAAAGGTAATAAAAACGCGAACGCGGAATCGCGCGTCAGCTGCGCAGCTGACGCAAAAGGTAATAAAAACGCGAACGCGGAATCGCGCGTCAGCTGCGCAGCTGACGCAAAAGGTAATAAAAACGCGAAAACGCACAGCTGAAAATCGCAAGTGTGTTCGGGCTGTTAATCAGTGGCTTTTGGCTATTGGCTATATTTTTGATTTTATACGAACAAAGTCAATGTGACGGTTTATTATCAGTTTATTAAATGTATCCAATTTTCCGTAGTAGGGTTACAGTTTTAAACTTTTATCCTTGTTCCTCTCTACCTTATTATTTATAGCATTTTATCTACAAAATACCTAGTGTTTGTTATTTATCATTATTTTCAGTTTAAAATCGCAAAAAACTGCCTATAATATAGGTAAGAACGTATCCTACTAATATTATAAATGTGAAAGTTCGTGAGGATGGCTGTATGGATTGATGGATGGACGGATGTTTGTTATGGTACGTTTTTGCACACGCGGGGCGTTGCGCGGCGCGTGGTGCGGCGTGTCGCGCGGTAAACTCAAACATAATAACACTGGTCTGCAACGAAATCCTCCTTTAAATAAAAATATTATATTTATCTTCATAAATATCATATTCATCGTTCATACAGAAGTGTTTGCGTTGAACGCGGTGGGCATTGCGGTTGGGTACGTTTAGTTTATGCACACGCGGCGCGTTGTGCGGCACCCGCCGCGTGCGTCGCCGCCGCGTTCAACGCAATTCGCAAACGCTTCTGTATGAACGCTCTCATACTTGGCCATTATATGATTGAGTTTACCGCGCGACGCGACGCACCACGAGCCGCGCGACGCGCCGCGTTTGCATAAACGTATCCTAACACTTTCACGCCACAACGAATGAAAATTGGTATAAGATAGCTCATACCAAGGATTACCACATAGGCTACCATTTATCCCGGAAACGAAGAAATTAAAAAACCTTAATCCACACGGACGAAGTCGCGGGCATCAACTGTTTCTGTACCTAAAAATATGTAATTTTATTTTTCATGCTTCTTTGCGTCTTCCATAAACACAATAATATAAACTTACTGTCCATTACAACGATGTAGGTATGTAGTTATGCTGTAATTTAGAAACTACTAGCTGATGCCCGCGACTTCGTCTGCGTGGATTTAGTTCATAACATCCCGCGGGAAATCTTTGTCACCCTCCAGGTTCTCAACTATACCTATCCAATAAATCACGTCAATCCGTAGCTTTGTAGCAGGAAACATCTGATCGTCTTGCTCGCGGCATTGTTACTGATGATTCAAAGAGAAAACTTATTACTGATGATATTATCAATTACGTTAAACTATAATTTTTATAATTGTTTTTACCATAATTAACCAAATACAAAATTACGTTTAGCTGTCATTTACGTTTTGTTCTTCCACTGTCATTTTCGTTTTTTTATTCCATGTCAGATGCATTTTTGTTATAACAGGTTTTATATTGACTTGACGGAAACGCGGTCGAACGGGATAAAAAGTATCCTATGTCCGTCTCCTGGTTCTAAGCTACCTCTCCACCAATTTTGAGCCAAATCGGTTCATCCGTTCTTGAGTTATAAATAGTGTAACTAACACCACTTTCTTTTATATATATAGATGTATAAGTAGGATTGGTATCCTACTATATGTATAGACTATAGAGAGAGAAGTTAGCATAGCAAATCTGAGAGAGAAGTTATTGGGTGAGAGGTTTTAAAGAAGTTTGTCGTTGAGGTACGACAACGCAACGGGTAGGATTTGAATTTTGAACTGAAGATCTATCGTTTTTAAAGCCCCCTGACCCTTACGCTATTCGGGCTTTGAAATATGCGGATGGTGAAATCTGTAATAGGTACAGTTTAACCCGAGTTTAATGCAGCCAAAGCCAAGAGCAAAAGTAAGTAAAAAAAAACTTGAGAGGTGTCAAAGGACACCCGGATGGAACGTAGCTCCTTCCGAATAGTGAAGGAATTGTAATAAACTAGTGGTGTCATCTAGTATTAAATTGAATAACTACGTTGAATTATATTATTTTGTTTATTTCTATTGCACTGTTACAGAACCAAAGAGTTATTCTAGTGGAGTTACTGTTTTTTCACAGATGGCGTTAGCATTTTATCCAATTTATACAATAAAAAATTAGGGAAAAATTCCACATGTAGAAATTATTTAAAATAAAATTGAAAATAGAAAATTCAGTCTGTCGAGCTGGGATTCGAACCATCGACGTTGAATTTATAGGCGACTGCCTTAACAACTAGGCTATGCAGACGCCGTGTTATAAGGCGAAAATACCGAATACAATGCAAAATTCACATTCAACAAAAAACACAATGCCAAATTCACATTCAAAAAAGTGTCGGTTTCAAAAATGTGTCGAGGTCGAGTGTCGGTTCCTTAATTTTTTCCGTCTAGCCCCCTTCCGTACCGCGCGATAAGGAACTACGTTCCAATAACATTCTAGGTTCAGAATCCCAGCAAACCTCACACTCAAGATGGGATGGGTGGGACGGTCCGTTATAAGAGGTATGGCTGTAGCTACTAGAGGAGCTGGAACAAAGATGGATCCCGGAACGAAAGCAATTATCATAGTGCCGGCCGTCATATTCTGCTTCTTAAAATTATTTTACCTTTGCTATCGCGGTTTCTGCAGCGGGCGGAGTGAGCCCAAGCCGGTGAGACCGAACTCATTTGCCATTCCCATGCCAGGTAAGCATTTTTACAGGTTTAATTTTTTTTAACCCCCGACAAAAAAGAGGGGTGTAATGAGTTTGACGTGTGTATCTGACATACACGAACACAGCTTTCCTTCGAAAGAAAAATATTCCGAATTAGTTAAATCCCGCACCCGTGTTGGCTGAGCACCGCTAAGGGAATCAACCGT
This sequence comes from Oeneis ivallda, assembly GCA_029955525.1. Lineage (NCBI taxonomy): Eukaryota > Metazoa > Arthropoda > Insecta > Lepidoptera > Nymphalidae > Oeneis > Oeneis ivallda. The sequence goes on from JARPMR010000007.1 coordinate 14,855,241, forward strand.
CATCCGTACAACCTACCTGCCTGCTGTTCCATACCACCTAAACTTACCGAAGAACACAAAATATAACTAAATAGTATTACGAGATAGAACCATAGGTATTTTTAAGTTTAATATTATAGCCATAAATACCTATGTTTTTATACAAGTGTTTCATTTTCCTGTACCTAAATCCGACACTAATATTAGTAAGTAGGTATATAAGTTACCTACTTACTAATATTATAAATGTGGAAGTGTATTTGTTTGTTGGTTTGTCCTTCAATCGCTCAGCAACGCGACGCGACGCGAGGGAGCAACTGATCGACGTGATTTTTTGTTCAGCGGACGGACGACCTGCGCAGCTGCAGTGTGAAGTTTGAGAGCACAGTTTGAGAGGAAAATGATTACTTACTCTGTTCTCGAGATATAAATGTGTATTAAAATCAAATACAATTAATTAAGTCTATAGCAAGGTTAAAGCTAACACTCGTCAAAGCTGTGTCAAAGTTTTATAAACTTGTCTCTGACATTAGATAATTGAGTAACATTTTTGCAGTGAGTATTAGTCCAGTAAAAAGTTAAATGAAACCATGATCTGACCAGTTTTGGCGCAATGAGTAAAAATGTGTTCATTAATACTTAAATAATGATATTATGAAAGAAATTTTGATTTAAATTTAGGGGAAAGGGATGAAAAAAATAAAAAAGGGTTGAAAAATGCCTTTTTTTTAAATAACTTAATAACGGTAGGAAATAGAAAAAAAAGTTTCAAGTAAAAGTTGTAGAGAAAAAAATTCTACACAAAAAAGTTCCTTTTTATTTTTTTGTTATCTGCTTTAGTTTAGCTGCAAAAAATAAAAAATTAAGATGTATAAAGGCGGGAAACATAGTGCCTATCTCAATTAATTAAGCTTTTAATAACGGTAGTACAGTCAAATTAATAAGGTATTTTTTCGAAATAGAAGATACTTCCGAACATCATCCAACAGTTTTCAAAATCGGTCATCGTAGCTATTAAAACTCTAACCTGCGTGATGTCAGATTTCAGATTGAAACTTTTTCGCTTTCTATATTAAAAAGTTAGACTTTAGACTGTTTGACTTTAATTTGTATTTAACCAATTTTAAAAAAGGAGGAGGTTCTCAATTCGTCGGAATCCTTTTTTTGTGTATGTTCACCAATTACTCGAAGACGCCTGAACCGATTTGCAAAATTCTCTTTTTTGTTTCAAAGGGTATACTTCCCAGGTGGTCCCATTTAAATTTTATCGAAATCGGTCGAGCGCCTTTTACAATAACAACAATAAATTATATACTTTGTAGTGCCGCGGGCGTTTGAAGTCGGTTTTTTAAAAAGTATTTTTTAGTATAGATTATAGCGGCAGTGATCGACCTAATTTTAGGCCTATATTTTACACACTTCTACTTCGAAGTGTGTACAATATAGGCCTAAAATTATACGCATAATATTGTGACTGGCAACTACGGAACCCTACACTGCGCGTGGCCCGACACGCAATTGGCCATTTATTATACATTACAAATAAAACTACAAACATACTAGTTTCCAGAGCATACAAACAGAAACATTCGATAACATAATCAAATAAGAATCAAACTTCGTTTGTGTGGGGCTCGCTCGCTGAGTCTTCTATTGCAAACTTCAAAAATCTAGATACTCTGATACAAAAATATAGGCCAATTATTTATACCTTTCATCCCATTGTTTATGACAATGGAAATTGGGAAAAAATTTGTTAGTTAACAATTGAATAACGTTTTGAAAAATGGTGGTTAAACTTTTGTTTCTTCAGGGCTCGATTCTTTCAAGTGTTAAGAAGATACTAGAATTTTTTCAAATTTTAAAAATCACATCTTATGTTATAAAAGAAATATTTTTATTGCTGAACTCTCTTTAGCGGCGGCGCGCGCATGCCGTAACAGCCGCGCGGAGCCCTATTTTCAACGTCAAATTAAAATTATAAATAATGGAGATAGAATCCCGGGAGTTGGGACTTTTTTATTGGAAATTTCCTCCTCTTAACGAACTTTTTTCAAAATTGCTTAAATGTTAATATTTTTCGAGTTATTAACAAAAAACGAAATATCATTTTTTTTCATCTTATTTTGTTAATAACAATTGCAATTTTTTACCTGCACCAAAATCCTTCAAAAACATTTTTCTAGAGGTGATTCCGAATCGAATGAGCCATCGCTCATATTTTTAGGACCTTTATCTCTATTTTTCACGTTTTTGAACTTGTTGACTAGACTAATACGTAGGTATGTATTTACGAATTCAAATAAATATTGACGAATTTCAAAACATAACATTGACATAACATTTGACGACCTCCCTGGCTCAGTGGTGAGCTCTGTTGTCTTATAACTGGGAGGTTTCGGGTTCGCTTCCCGGCGGGGTCAATTTTGGAATTTATAATTTCTGAATTGTCTCTGGTCTGGTCTGGCGGGAGGCTGTGGCCGTGGCTAGTTACCACCCTACTGTCAAAGACGTGCCACCAAGCGATTTAGCGTTCCGGCACGACGGCCTGTAGAAACCAATTAGGGGCATGGGTTGAATGTTCACTGCCATACCCCTTCCAAGTTAGCCCGCTACCATCTTAGACTGCATCGTCACTTACCATCAGGTGAGATCGCAGTCAAGGACTAGCTTGTCTAAAAAAAAACACTTCAGCGATGAAACTTGACAACATAATAGTGCTGTCAATAAAGAGAACAATTAGTTCAGTTTCTACACTTTTTTGCCAAGTTGTACGAAATTAAAAATCACAGCAGTGTGAATTTGCAGTACGCATGAGGCGTAATATAAAATTCGATCCGTAGTCAACCCAAGTCAGTTGACTTGTAATAGAAAAATACCTGAAAAATTCGGAGGTATGACAAAATACGAATTTCATACCATATCAAAATACTTTAAGTATATGAGACGTGTCCATGCTTAAAACTAAGGGCGACTTGCACCAAATCTTATTTAAATATTTCTTAATTTTATTTAACTAAATTGGTTTAATTTCTTAAATGCATTTAACTTAAATGTGATTAGGCACGCCTTGCACCACCACTTCAATAGATATATTTAACTAAATACGTTTAAAATGTCGGCAAAACAGTACAGTACGTTTTTTTCTACGTATTTACGGCCCAGATGTGAGAGCTTCTATTGTTCTTATGCATTTTAGAAGTTGTAAGCCAAAGATTTATGCGTAAACTGAACTTTATCAGACATTTGGTTTTATTTTAGTCTGCGGCCATATTTTGTCATTTGTATTTTGTTGTAATATAAATTACCGGCCGTTTAGTCTAAAGAGTACCTGAATAATAAAATTCAAAGATTCTACATTGTAAACAGTTATCTCGCGATGTAAAAATTATGTCCGAACAAATTGCTGGTGTTTCACGCATGTTTGCGTGAAACACCAGTAATTTCTTGGTTTCCCGTAATTTCTCGCGGGAAGAACAAATGTTATTTTGTACTGTGTAGTGTCAGTGGAACCCTATGTGCACATTGTGGAGAACAAAAAGACGGATGACATTAAACAACATGTTAAACAAAGTACTTGCCTTAAAATAACTGAATCGTAATTCGTACGTTAGAGTATTCAAAGAATCGTCAACTAACACTCACAGTTCACAATTACATGTACGTAATAACCTAAAATTTTTATTTGTCTATTGAACAGATGGCATGAGATCTTGGTGCTAAACGTATTTAGCGCGGTTGAATAGCCCTGAGCGGCCATTTAACTTTGTCAGGTCGATAAATAAGTTTAGGGAGAGTTTGTTGTATGGTGCAAGACGAATAGACATAGACAATACAGAGCTTAAACGTATTTAAGTAGTTCTTAAATATAATTAAGAATGTTGGTGCAAGCCGCCCTAAGTATACAAAAGTCATGCGTTTCATCAAACTATTGTCAGGTTTTGTGCTGTGCAACTCAATCATATTTTTGTATCAGAGTATCTAGATTTTTGAAGTTTGCAATAGAAGACTCAGCGAGCGAGCCCCACACAAACAAAGTTTGATTCTTATTTGATGATGTTAACGAATTCTGTTTGTATGCTCTGGAAACTAGTATGTTTGTAGTTTTATTTGTAATGTATAATAAATGGCCAATTGCGTGTCGGGCCACGCGCAGTGTAGGGTTCCGTAGTTGCCAGTCACAATATTATGCGTATAATTTTAGGCCTATATTGTACACACTTCTAAGTAGAAGTGTGTAAAATATAGGCCTAAAATTAGGTCGATCACTGCCGCTATAATTTATACTAAAAAATACTTTTTAAAAAACCGACTTCAAACGCCCGCGCCACTACAAAGTATATAATTTATTGTTGTTATTGTAAAAAGCGCTCGACCGATTTCGATAAAATTTAAATGGGACCACCTGGGAAGTATACCCTTTGAAACAAAAAAAAGAATTGGTGAACATACACAAAAAAAAAGGATTCCGACGAATTGAGAACCTCCTCCTTTTTTTAAATTGGTTAAAAAATTCTTTTCAAAAAACCGACTTCTAACGCCACTACAAAGTATAAAAATAATTTTAGTTTGCCCACGTTTGTTGAAGTCTGGCGGGCCTATATACAAACTATGAAACCGATGCGCGACGCTACAGAATATGATAGACTCATTTGTAGAAGTCGAGCGAGCATCGCGAGTCGGTTTCATAGTTTGTATTTTAGGCCCGCCCGCTTCAACAAACGTGGACAAACTAAAATTATTTTTATACTTTGTAGTGGCGTTAGAAGTCGGTTTTTTGAAAAGAATTTTTATTTTAAGCTTTTAAGTGTAGTATCCTATGATTGAGGAGCTAGGACCTGGAGCTCCACGATGTAGTCCATACTTGTTACCTACAATATCAATTCGTAATCGAAATTTCCTAAATCGCCATTGTTTTAGCCTGCAGCATCAGGCTTGAGGAGTTGAAGGTTAAAATTTTTATGGGACCATTTCGCAAACATACTCTGTCGATTAAAAAAAAAACACGCGAATCGGTCCAGTAATCCCGGAGAAATCGGTGGACATACATAGAAAAAAAAAAAAAAAAAAAAAAAAAAGATACCGGCGGAATTGAGAACCTCCTCCTTTTTGGAAGTCGGTTAAAAACAAATTAAAGTCAAACAGTCTAAAGTCTAACTTTTTAATATAGAAAGCGAAAAAGTTTCAATCTGAAATCTGACATCACGCAGGTCAGAGTTTTAATAGTTACGATGACCGATTTTGAAAACTGTTGGATGATGTTCGGAAGTATTTTCTATTTCGAAAAAATACCTTATTAATTTGACTGTACTACCGTTATTAAAAGCTTAATTAATTGAGATAGGCACTATGTTTCCCGCCTTTATACATCTTTATAATTAATTACAAAACAAATTTAATTTTTATTTTTTGCAGCTAAACTAAAGCAGATAACAAAAAAATGAAAAGGAACTTTTTTGTGTAGAATTTTTTCCTCTACAACTTTTATTTGAAACTTTTTTTCTATTTCCTACCGTTATTAAGTTATTTAAAAAAAAGGCATTTATCAACCCTTTTTTTATTTTTTTCATCCCTTTCCCCTAAATTTAAATCAAAATTTCTTTCATAATATCATTATTTAAGTATTGATGAACACATTTTTACTCATTGCGCCAAAACTGGTCAGATCATGGTTTCATTTAACTTTTTACTGGACTAAAATACCGTGGCTTAGGCATACGTTCCATTTCAAGCGTAGCGCTTCCGGCTTTCTTATCCTCTGCTTTTGGCTCTATCACTCTCATCAGTCAGATCCTTAATCTGTCTAATCCGGCTGATGATGTAGTGGAGAGTCTTGCAGAGGCGAAGTTAGCATGGAGTGCATCTTGTCCTGGTGAGAGTTTTACTTCGGCTGTGAAATGTCTTTGGGACAAACCGCGTGTTGTTTTAACACATGCGGATCTCGTAGCACAGTGTACCTCGGATACGGATATAGCCCGTATTTTAGCCGTATCCGAAAAAGAGTCAGGTCACTGGCTACACGCTCTGCCATCTCATAGCCTGGGGACGATTCTCGACAGGACAGCGCTTCGTGTGGCCGTTTGCTTGCGCTTGGGGATTTATTTATGTGAGCCTCCTCCCTGTCCTTGCAGCCAAGTGGATAGTTTTGGTCACCATGGACTCAGTTGTTATCGGAGCGCGGGCCGCTTGTATCGCCACGGTGCTCTCAATGATATAGTCCGTCGCGCTCTGGTCACTGCCTCCATCCCTGCACAACTGGAACCCTCCGGTTTGTTCAGGGATGACGGCAAGAGGCCGGACGGGATGACTATAGTACCGTGGATGATGGGTCGCGCACTGGTGTGGGACGTGACCTGCGTTGATACGTTGGCTGTCCCACCTACCGGGCTCGTGCCAAAAGGCGGTTGCAGCTGCCAAATCCGCTCAGTTGCTTAAGCGCCGCAAATACTCTGCCATTTCTAAGGATTATATTTTTACGCCGCTTTCTTTTGAGACTCTGGGTCCATAGTCATCGGACACGAAGAATTTTATAAATGTCGTTTCCCAAAAATTGATCCACGCCTCTGGTGACCAAAGAGCTGGCGCTTATTTAGCCCAAAGGCTTAGCCTCGCTATTCAGAGAGGTAATAGCGCCAGTGTTTATTTGGGCACCATGCCCATTAGCGGTCACTTGGACGGCATGTATTTTTTGTAAATATAATTAGTAGTAATTTTTTGAGCAATTGAAGTGGCAATTTATAACATCAAATAGCACAACCAAACTTTTGAAATTCGGGTGAAAGACGTTACTCGTTCTCCATTATCTCGATTATAGTCAGATATAAAAAAATAATCGAGTTTTTTATATTTTTAACCGACTTCAAAAGAGGAGAAGGTTATCAATTCGTCGGAATCTTTTTTTTTTCGTTTTTTTTTTCATGTATGTCCACCGATTACTCGAAGACACCTGAACCGATTTAGAAAATTCTTTTTAGGGTTCCATACCAAAATGGTAAAAATGGAACCCTTATGGTGAGACTTTCTCCGTCCGTCTGTCCGTCCGTCTGTCACAGTCGATTATTTCAGTAACTATTAAAGCTATCGACATGAAATTTGGCACAGTTGTGTATAATAGTGGCCCAAAATCATTGGAATAAAGAAAAATCGAAAATTATTTTTAGTTTTAATAATAAAAGGGGGAAAATCGGGGGTTTGAAATTTCAAAGTAAAATAACTATATCGAGTGGGGTATCATTTGAAAGGCCTTTACTTGTGCATTCTAAAACAGTTTTTTATTTATTTCTATATATAATAGTTTTTTATTAATCGGCCAAAATTTCGAAAAAAATACCGTTCCCCTCCCCTTATCTCCGAAGTTTACCAATCTAAAAATCTGAAATAATTATGGTCAATAGAGGTTTATGTATATTTTACGGGAAAAATAAAAGCAACGCGAAAATTATTTTAGTTTGATTAAAAAAGGGGGAAAATCGGGGGTTTGAAATTTCAAAGTAAGATAACTATACCGAGTGGGGTATCATATGAAAGGCCTTCACTTGTGCATTCTAAAACAGTTTTTTATTTATTTCTATATATAATAGTTTTTGAGTAATCGGCCAAAATGTCAAAAAAAATACCGTTCCCCCCCCTTATCTCCGAAGTTTACTAATTGAAAAATCTGAAATAATTATGGTCAATAGAGGGTTATGTATATTTTACAGGAAAAATAAAATCAACGCGAAAATTATTTTAGTTTAATTAAAAAAGGGGGAAAATCAGGGGTTTGAAATTTCAAAGTAAGATAATTAAACCGAGTGGGGTATCATATGAAAGGCCTTTACTTGTGCATTCTAAAACAGTTTTTTATTTATTTCTAGATATAATAGTTTCTGATTAATCGGCCAAAATGTCGAAAAAAATACCGTTCCCCCCCCCCCTTATCTCCAAAGTTTACCAATCGAAAAATCTGAAATAATTATGGTCAATAGAGGTTTATGTATATTTTACAGGAAAAATAAAACCAACGCTCTAACTAGCATAGTTTTTTTTTATATTAACAATAAACCTCTACAAACAAAGTTAACGATAAATAAGCAAATTAATATAATATTATCGTTTTACTTTTACTTTTGGAGTATGGAACCCTCGGTGCGCGAGTTCGACTCGCACTTGGCCGGCTTTTTTTTTTTTAAAGAGTGTACTTCCCAGGTGGTCCCATATAAATTTCATCGAAATCGGTCGAGCGGTTTTCAAAATATCAACAATAAATTATATATTTTGTATAGTCTGTGTGTAATGTAGTAAAGCGGGAGTTTGAAGTTGGTTGTTTAAAAAGAATTTTTGGAACGAAGTTCCTTATCGCGCGTTGCGAAAGGGGGCTAGACGGAAAAAGTGTCGTTGCAACTTTTGGTCTTAAAAATTAAAACCAAAAGTTGTAACGACACTTTTATTTGATGGCCTAAAAAATATCTTATATAATAATTTCAACAAGTTGTGCATCGCTCCCGTGGCGTAATTGGCTCGCGTGCGGCTGTTAACGGAAAGATTGGTGGTTCGAGCCCACCCGGGGGCGCGCAATTTTATTTTCATTTTTTATTATAAGTATAAAATTATTTTAATTTTAATATTTTATAAAATCGATATTTTATCGCTTCCCTGGGGTCATTTTGATTTTTATCGATAAAAAAATCATGATTTAAAATGTATACCCCAATAATTATTTTCTTTATACCTCGAATAGAACTTGAAATTAATATTTTTATAATAATAACTTCGTTCCTATCTGGTGTCCCACGACACCACACGACTTTTTTGATATTAAATTATTCCAAAATCATTTTGACACCTTTAAGTAAAATTGATAAATCTATTAAATTAATACCCATTGTTGGTATTGCTCCCAAAATTTAAACAACTCAGATTCTAACCTTCTCTCTCGCAATTATTGTTTTAGACCGAAACGGGGAAGACAAGCACGACGGGCGTAGACGGGGAGTGGTCAGTGTGGAAATCTGCACGAGGTTGGGGCGCGGGTGCTCTGTTGCTAATCGCTGCTCTACTGTTGGTTCGAGCAACTGATCGGTGCTTTACGAGGAATTACGCAAGATGTATGTATTACAAGTGAAAAGTTTATAATGCTACACGAAAAAGTAAGTTCAGTAATTTCTCAGAAAAATTGTAACATGCATAATGGAAAAAGTCCTCTAAAAACACCTACTTAAAAACCATTCCAAATACATCCACCATCTTGACTCCCATCGGTTATAATGCTCACGAAAAAGTAAGTTCAGTAATTTCTTAGAAAAATTGTAACATGCATAATAGGAAAAAATACCTCTAAAACACCTACTTAAAAACCATTCCAAATACATCCACCATCTTGACTCCCATCGGTTCCATCCCATCCAAACACATGATTTTGCCAAATTAAATATTTCATACTCGAGGTGTTAATTATACACTTCAGGTCATCTAAATTCTATGCTACAGTTACGATTATTTTTAATTATTTTCAGCGCGTCGAAGGCGATCAGAAGAATGGCCAACACCTAACGTACTCGCAACTAGCAGTAAGCTCATGTTTCTTCTACATAAATCAGTGACATCTTACATCTGCGTTATAGCCGTGGGCCGTGGCTCTATCTTGAATTATTGTAAATTGTTTCAGACCGTCTTCCGCTGAACGGTGACTTGGAAACATCGCAAAACGAGTTCGACGCCTATCCCTCCGAATCCAGCGATTCAAGTAATGATGTCATCTTCAATGCTGACCTACCTCCACCATACTCAGAATGCGCCAGTGACGCCAACAAACATAATAATCGAGAAGAACCGCCTCCGCCTTACTCCGAATGCTACGTTGCTTTTTCAAATCCTAAAAACGGAACTCCATCCGTACGCTTTTATAACAGTCAACGACAAAATATGTTCGATGGAGAAATGGCAACCTCCACTCGCTACATCAATGTTCAAACCTCCACTGAAGAACTTACCGAAATCGCACATTCGAGCAATGGTTTTAATCATATCGACACTGGACAAATTCCACACAACCCGATTGGCGATCGCATACACAGAATACCTTACTTTGAAAATGCTACAGATAGGGACGATGAATCTGAAGATTGCAACGGAAATTGCATTATCGATTCTCTTGAATGCATTAATGTTGGTCCCGCTCCGTTAGCCACAGAAGAATTATCCATAGATACCCAAGATGATGTAACGGTAGAAATTGATAACTTTAGCGAAGAGGCGGTACCTTGCTAATATTTAATGGATATTATTCTATTTCGAAATGTTAACTGCTGCTGCTGCCATCGAGACATGGGTACATTGTACATAAATGGGCTTGTATTACGTTGAGGTAAAATACCTATTGTGGAGTTTTCGTCGTACTACAAAAGATGGTAATCGTTTAAACAGCATACTTAATAGTATACCTACCCATTTTCAACAAGCAATAATTGGAATCTTGAGCATTCTGCCGCAGTAGGTATAACAATGTGACGATTAGATAAGTAATATGCATTTGAAATTAATCAAGACGGCAGTAATGTGCTGCAAGACCTGAGTATATAATAAGGGTAATAATATTATTGTATTTTGGATATAATGTAAACGCTATTTAAAATATTTAAGGTTCGATTCTTATGATTGTATCAATATAATCTAGGTAAGTACGTATTTCTTTAGAGGCACCTATGTACCTAAGTAGATAAACGAAGTAGGTATCTTGTTAATTATTTTATTATTCCTCGAGTATAAAGTTTTAGATTTAATTCGATTACAAAACTTTATTCCTAAATATGATGTAAAATATTATGTAGGTAGCTATTGATTTTATTAGGGCGAGCGAAGCGAGCCCTATCACCATCCCACAACCTGGCATTTTTGTGGTACCTACACTTTACTGAAAAACTATCACGCCTATAGATTTGTGCTTTAACATAGTAATTTAACTTCATATCCAGATGTGTTATCTGTCAAAAAAAATATGATTTTATAACCATTAGAAAAAATCATCATCAGTCATCTATCGACACGATCAGAAAACATGTAAAAAGAAACTGCAATGTGAAGTTTTATTGATGTTTGTTATATTAATTCAATAATAATTTTAATTGAATAATATGTTATTATATGTATTAATACTTGTCATACAAAATAATAATAATTTGCATATAGCTGCGTTTGCAATGAGATGATATCGCTCATGAGAGCGCGATACTGCAACTCATTAAAAATTAAATAATTTAGTTTCCTTATTAAAATAGAATTTTAGTATTTGTTGTTCAAGTACATAATATAACGCTAATAATTATGACCGTTCTGAGGTCAAATATAATCTCCACTTTGAAAGCCCCCATTTCGTCAATTTTAAGAAAAAAAAAATATTTTTGTACTCTGTTCCAAATTATCTTTAAAATGAAAAAATATTTTACTTCGCATTCGCTTCTATGAGAGCCCCCTGAAATAAAGATTTTTATAACTTTTTAAGCCATTTTCCGCTGGAGGCCATCGGTTTACATATTACTTATATCTAAAATTGAAGTAATTACGTTCAGTAATTCAGAAGTTATAAGGCTCTGACAGACGGACAGACGGACGAACGGACAAGTGCAAATTCACTCAAGTAGACTCAGAGACCTTCGCTTCGCTCGGTCAATAAGTAGGTTGTGGTTTGGTTATATAAAAGACAATTAGGTAATTTTTGTAGTGCTTCACTTTAATTTTGATTTTATTACATTTAAATTATATTGCTTAACTAACTTAGAACTAAATAAATGCACATTGAGCTGGGTATATTATTGGTATATTATTGGGTAATTTATTAGATCTTGATAAGTTTATTATAATAGGTAATAGGTACTTAATGTAGTGTAAGTAGTTACGAAAAAAACTTGTTAGATGCATTTATAAGAATTTTTTTATTTTTAAAATAATTTATCTTTAGAGAAAATGTGGGTTACTTAAGATTTACATTAAAACCACAATATACAGACTACCCAAGCTGATTAACAAAACTGCTGATCCATCAGTGGTTCCATTTGTGTCCATCGATAATGTTAAACGCAAATCTTAAGTTATCCACGTTCACTGTACCTACCTACTAGAATACAATTATTTTTTCAATCAATAAATAATCAAATTTATTTCTAGACTTATTATAAATAAATAAATTCTTAACGGAGATCTTCTTGCCACTCATGAATTTTATTTTAAAAGGCGCAGTTTAGTTAAAGCTTTATAACTTCGCGTACTTACATCTTCAAAATAATAATGTAGTTTACATAATTATTATATTGTAATATTGAACCGTTTTGGCGGTCGGTATTCAAAGCGTATTGATTATTGAACATAATTATTGTGTTTAAATATGATGTCTCTTACAAAAAAGCAACAAACCATTATACTGTTATACCTGCTGTCTAGGATTATAAGAAATAATAATGTGGAATCAATATAGAAATAACTATGAAATAACATTACTTTAAAAAAAAAACAGTCTCAAATGTCACAAAGTCTTAGCACCAAAAAGTTTATCTAATCTAAAAGTACATGCTAGGTATTTCGTATTAATTCGTATAATCTCTTCTCTTCTTCTAATCTTTTCTCTTAATGTATTGCTAAATACAATTTACACCTTACTTTTCATCCATAGATTTAGGATTGGTAGCTTGGTCGCTACTAGATATCGCCCTTCCTAAAAACAATAGCTCCTTAAATGCAGCAACGTTATATTGTCATAGTTTGTTTGAAAACGTCAAACATTGGTTGCTACACACAGATATAAATGTAGTACCTACTAGATACGCGGTTACGAACACTTACCATGTTAACTGAGTTGCACTGATGTCCGAGCACTACTTAGATGTTATTATGGCATTACATTCGCGACGTACGGACGCGAGCGCTATTTATGCGATAAAACTTTCTAGGTAACTAATTGTGAATTGAAAAGCCAACAATGCCTATATTCAAGTAACAAAAAAGTATAGTTATTATAGTGAATAATTAGATAACAACATCGTAGTTCGTAACACTAGATACGAAATAAAAATTATTTCTTGATTAATTCAAATACTTTTAAATAATACGAACGACCGAGCGATATTTTCAAGGATACAATATGCCTCCTGCGCCGCAATAAAACGGTGTGTGGGGTATGGGCCGTGGGGTGCGGCACGCCTCTGCAACCGCAGCCGCGCACGATTTGCAACCTTATTCACCATGCCGGCTCCCCTCTCTACCTCAGCCCGCGCAATTCAAAACTGTGACACAGTTCTTGTTCCGTTGTTTATATTTTTATCCGTCTACGTTCCTACGAGACTTTGTGGGTACGCCAGTTCAGGTGTACTATGAATTGCCGCAATTTATTGGTACGCCAACGGTATCTGGTAGGTGCGAAGCGACTACCAATCCTAAATCTATACTTTTATCCTGTAAATATCTCCTTAAAAATATTTAGTATCCTCATCTTCATCGTCATCTCAACCGACTGACGTCCATTGCTGGACGGAATATTACGTTTCTTGAAAGGAGCACCACAATAATAGACTGCAAGCAGACTGAAAAATTGCAGTTTGGATGCAATTCTATCGCAGTTGACATCAGCGCATCACTATTGCTGAACTAATGCGCAGACGCGTGCAGTTCGGCATGAAATACTGGAGAGAACGTTCTATAAACCTTTATTCCAAAATATTGAGTTTTAATTTGAAATAAAATCCTACTGAAACATTACGCTGCATTAAACACGATGAAAAATTCAGTAGGTATTTGAATAAAAGGTAGGTTAGTTACCTACACTTAAATGCAAATAAAGTTGTTTTACAGTTTTTTGTATGTAGATACTGTACGTATTTAGAGTTCGTGTTGGTTGCGTCTCACGTAACGCGCGAAGTAGTCCGGTCGCCAGCATTTACAGGAACCGGGCACCAGGAACCAGTCGTAGTACAGGCGCACCTTTTAACACCCAACATTAAAAATTAAAATGACATACCTAACTAACATTATGCTATAAAAGAGTGATTATAGTTTTTGCATTTCACGAAGGCGAGTGAGCTTTACTTGTGCTTACTTCGTGTACATGAACATTGCATAAGTGTGCGTGCCTGTCAAAGCCTAGGTGGGAACGGGCAGGCGCGAGCATTGCGCTCGCTCACACTTATACAGATACGACACACACACAACCATAAGTCAGTCGCCCTCGTGAATTGCAAGAACTATACATAAATGCAACTAGCTCATGCCTGTGACTTCGTCTGCGTGGGATTTTTCGTTTTTTTTTTACAATAATTGCCGCATATTGATATCTACTAGAAATATTATGTCATACCTGGTAGCAGCCCAGTTCATCGTGTCCGTCACAGTGCGGTGGCTTCTCGGAGCTGCTTTCTGTGGAACCGTATGCTGGGTACTCCTGAAACGATATCGTTTAAAGTAAAATTTAATAAAAACTTTTTGATACATTTTTTTTTATTTCGGGATAGGCCCGCGCTTGACGACAATCAATGCTGGACAGCACTGATGCGGTCTAGGTTGAAGCGCGCTTGCCTAGAAAATGCCTATTCACTCTTGCCTTGAAGGTACTGACTACTGAGGTTATACGTGGCCGGAAACACAGATGTTGGAAGTGCGCTCCACACCTTACATAATCGAAGTTAGAGTTTAAGATGAAATACCTACTTGCTAAATGTTCGGCTTGTCTATGGAAACTGCTGACGTCATATGATAGTAGGTACTACGCTTGATGTGTACCTAATATTATTTTCTACTGGGACCGAGAAAACTGCTCTATTCAAAGCAAGTGTTGTTACCTGGTGGAGAGGTGTAGCGGGAGTGGCAGGGCGTGGTGGGTAGTGCAGCTCAGCAACGAGAAGCGAGAGCCAACGGGGCGAGCTGAGGCAGCCACCTTCCAGGTAGTGGCAGCGTGACTGCATACATCTAAACAATTGTTACTCCATTATCGAGGGAATCCAGAGTCATGGAAAGATGATCTGAGATCTCCCTGCAGACCACTCGGCCTTGATAGGTGGGGAAAATAAGGTAATCTGATTAACTTTAGTTGAAATATCGTAGAAAATGAGGCAAAATTTAAAAATTCACTTTTATTGGAATTTAAATTTTGTCAAACCAGTAAACTTTTATCAAATTTTAACGTATTATCTTTTTAAAATAAATAAAAATCTACATAGTTTTATTTTAGAAAAGGAAAGCTGTCTTTTTATTTACCCAACACTACGTCATAATAAATGGCGTAATTGAGATCAATCCATGGGAGTTGAATAAAAGGTGTAGGTACTATTGTCTAGTCTAGTATTTAGAGTATATTATAGACTACTGAAGAGAGACAGAAGAGAGAATAAAACAAAATATACCTGGTCACTTCTACAGTTTGTGTGAAGTACCCCTCATAGGGTATCTGTACTACGTAACGCCAAACACCTTGGTAGTTGCGTGCAAATACCGGAGTAGCATATTCCACTCTTGCGGGGCACGGGGTAGGTGGACCCTGCAAGAATTCACAAGAATATAATTTAATAACCCATAAACGGGCTCACTACTGAGCGCAGGTCTTCTCTCAGATAAGGGTTATAGTCATTAGTCGGCCACGCTGGCCCAATTGTCAGAAATCGAATTAAACCTAATTTAATAAAAAGGTTTATTTTAAAAAGCTGTCAAAAAGAATCGGTTTGAGGACGGTAGATTTTGGGTGTGTTCCGAAATACACTGCACCACTGTAAGGTATGACGTCAATCCAGTAATACTGTGAAGCCGTTCCGACTGGAACGCAGTCCAGTACATTGCCATCGCCATTTTTTCAAATTTCTAGGCGCTGTTCCATTTTGTGATCCAGCAGGTGATCAAAGTACTGAGAGCACCTTACCTGGAAAGCGCCAGTGCTCACAGTACAAAAATGGCGGCGAATTATGATGTCATATATTTCCCTAGGGTAGGTACTGCGGCAGTGTAGTGGCAGTCTATTATCGGAACGAATTTTTCACCATTGAGAGCACTGAGCCCACCCTTAATTACCTCGTATCTATGTGGTGGCGCGTGAGGAACGTGAGGTGCTAAGCCTGGGTCCTCTCGCCGCTCTGGTCCAGCACTCTCCCCATTTATAGCTCGATATAGCATGCAGAACCTAAAAACAATAAAGGTCCAATAAAACACCTTATGGTATTTTATGAGCAATTCAAAAGCTCAGAGATGTTACTTTTCATCATTATACAACAAAAGGAAATAAATGTACTTTGAATGTAATAAGACTTTTGTTCTATGCGAAAGCTGCCGTTTACGTCTACGGTTTGTGGGTAAATGCTAGATAAATCATAATAATTATTATGTTCTTTATGTTTTTCATATAATTTGGGTAACAAATAATAGATAAATAAATAAATAAATCGTTTATTACCATCATTATACAGAAACATCAATTTGATCTTGAACAAAACTTGATATCTACAAAATTGATGCCTACTACACACATCAAAAGTGTCTAGGGATCAACATATATTTTTGCAATAACTTTTCTCCTGATTGATATTAATTAAAATTTTCTTTAAGGATTCATCAAATAAAGTGTTTTCGTTTGTCACAGTAACGATAAACCAAGTCACCTTTGCATTAATAAAGAAATTTGCCATTTTCCTAATAAAGGGATTTTTGACATTTGAACCAATAACATTAAAGTTCGAAAAAAAGACTGAAATAACAGTTTTCTTTAAAATTTTATTGGGTAACTTAAACAATTAATAATCCGTGTTTCTACCGTGAACACTAACAACACAAGAACATCGGTTTGGCTTAAAATGAGTTCATCCAAATGCAACTTAAAATGAGTTCATCCAAATCACGCTGTGGAATGGCCGCCCATGTTCGTTGCAACAACAAAAAAAAGTCTTCTTGCCACTGGATACCCTCCATATTCGGCAGAGCTCTTCTCTGTAGCATATCCCATGCATGCTCAATCGGGTTCAAGTCTGGCGACTGAGCAGGCCAGGGCAGGACATTGATGTTAGCTGCGGCGAGAGTCTGTCTTACAACTCTTGCGGTCTGCGGTCGTGCATTATCATGCATTAACTGAAATAAGGGACCGATTTGCACTTGTAGAGGAACGATGACGTCTGATACAATCGTCTCAGCATAAATTTGAGCGTTGAGGTTGCCTCTGATCCAAATCAACTCAGTTCTTCCGCCGATCCAAATACCCGCCCATACCATGATGGTTCCACCACTATAAGGATGGACTTCCTGGCAGGATTTTAATCGCTGATTATGAAATTATGAAATGCACCAAAAAGGATCCATATAAATTTATAAAATCATAAATTTATTACAAAGCCACATCTCAATCTCAAGAAATCCGCATAAAAATGCTTGATCCCTAGACACTTTTGATGTGTGTACTAATTGAGAAGTTCACAAAAAGTACAAGATCAAGAACTGGCTATCCTAGCTAGAATTTAGATCTGTGTTAAGGATAGCCAAAAATAGGCAGTGAATTTCCGATTAGTGATTTCCAATCTTGGAACTACGAAGTAGGGTAGACCGGGTACAATAGTAACACGGGGCAATAGTAACATCGTCGATATTTCGACAACTACCTAAAAAAAAGCTTGTGTGAGAGCATGCCTACGTGCCTCGAGCGGTTCTCAACTTCTGTCTTCTCAACCTGCTCACCAGTCGGCGACTTGATACGGTGAGAGATGGACGAGCTATTCAACAATTTTTGTTTACGAGTGTCCCCAGTAAAAATTTGCGCTCTATGTATTGGCTCATTATCAGTGCCGTCTTTAGGATCAACGAGGCTATGGGCCAAGGTACTGGCTGGGGCCTATGTAAGGGATGGAAAATCCTTAAATTTTAACTTTATCATTTTTCAGTTTACAATAACGCAATAGGCTAAATCGTAACCCCGTCTCTTAACACCCCACATATGAGAGTTCAATAAATAAATTTTTTGAATCTAAAAAACTAATACCCCACCAATTCTTTGTTGTTGTATATCGAAAATTTGATATTTTTCTTATTATGTTATAAAATTTGTTGTTGTATATCGAAAATTTTCAGAATTGTGGGGCCCCTGCCTACCTCGGGGCCTCGGGCCAGGGCCCTGCGGGCCCTGCCTTAAAGACGGCACTGCTCATTATTCATTAAAAATACTTTTAATGCTAGATCGTAATTAATATTGTTTCCACTAAATATCAACGCTTCAATTGTGTAGTAGTTTGAATGTCAGTTTCATTTAAAACGGAAGTTATTTTAACTTTTCTGGTTTTGGTCACTTTGGCACAATTGTAACAGCACATTCGGGGTCATTTGAAACGTTACATTTGACCCCACGGTACAAATGACCCCGAGCCATATTTTCTTATAATGAATTTTATCTGTTATTCAATTAAAATGAATTTGATCCATGTATCTACATACTATGTTCTCCTAACAAAAGCTAACGTAATTGCTGCAATTGGAAGTCATTACATTAATCATGGAATAATTTCGAAATCGAATCTGGTGCCTATTTTGATTTAAAAAATCTCTAAACTAAAATTTATTTGATCGGTATAAAATAGTAATACACTTCGCCAGAAGGAGGAATATTTTGAAAATGATTATTTTTAGTTCAGTCAAATTACTTTAATTTAGAGATTTTGTAACTTCGAATAGGCACCAATGCTGAACTGGAGCTTGCATTCTATTGAGATTAAAAATTATGGTTTAAAGGAGGGAAATTTAAGTTTGTTATATTTCTTACTTTCGTTTGGACGCAATGAAAAGAGCTTTCCAGAATTATGACTAATAAGTGTGGAACGGGGTTAATAGTACCAGGGGTCAATTGTAACTCCATACAAAATGTGATTTTTGAAAAAAGTGATCTCTTTTTAGTTTTTAATACAAATAGCTTACAAAAAGAAATGCGAAAGTAATGTTCTTTAGCTATATTATTTATAAAAAGTTACTTACCTACTTCCGTAACAAGCTAAAATAATTATATTCTTCGTCGTTAAACTTAAAAAAGTTATAATTTTCATTAAAATGTCAATTCTGAGACTTATGACTGATGTAACTTATCAGACCGATTAAGTTTAAGGAATAATCATAAAACTATTTTGATTAAATCATACATATGGCTTTAATTAACTTCCAAAGTTGTGGTACAATTGACCCGTACTTTGGGTCAATTGTAACAGTGGGTATCCCTGGACAAAAATTCGATTTATACAATGTTCTGCAACAATGAATAAAATCAGACACTACAAAAGCATAGAGCATAAAGCTGAGTAGGTATGCTATGTTTAAACCGTGTTCAATAGAAACTTGTAGATTCTGAACTACAAGCCGTTGTTTAAAAAATGTTACTATCGTCCCCGGTCTACCCTATCCTATTCGTTCTAACGGTAGTAAATATAATAAATAAGTCTATGCATACTATGGAACTAGGAAGTACGACTACGATACACATACCTAACAAAGACTAAACTCTTAAAACTAGCGGTTCGCCCCTTGTTCGCCCCGAACTGAGACCTCGTGGTAACGGTATCCCATAATTATTCATTCAATCGATACATGACGACCAAAACTGACATTATTATTATGCCCGCATACCTAAATCATCCCCTAAGTAGGAGTCTCTTTACGTAGGTAGCCCCTAAATACTAAAGCTAGTAATTAATATAGCCGATTTTGCCAGAGAGCGTCTTCAAGCGAGCGTATTAAATCTCCACTTTGAAAGCCCCCCATTTCGTCAATTTTATGGGAAAAGTTGAATTATTATTTATTACATTACCACCTTAATATATACCATTACATGCAGAGACATGTTATATAATTAGAAAAACGTAGTGGTTATATTCTCCTTGATAATTACTAAACTACGGCCGTTCAGAGAATGCGTTCCTGACACGTCGCGATTGAACTGACGACGTAACTTTGTAATGGCGTTGCAGTTACGATAAAAATATTATTGCTGGTTGTTTACCGTTTTAACAATTGATGAGCATTAAAACAACATTATTATATCAATAATCAATTAATGTTATAATTTTGTGCCAAACTGAGTGTCAAATAACTTGGTAAACAATATTTTTCTAAATCTAAACTGCGCTATTACAAGGTTATGTCAGCGCTTTATATTTGTAGTGCTGTGCTAACAATAACAGACAATAATAGTATCGTAATCTGTTCTTATACAGTTATACTTTATAAAATAATACGTTTTGTTTTTCTTTTTAAGAATTTGAAAATAAACGACTATAAGATAACTTTATTAAATATAAAAATAAAACTACGACCAAACCTAACGCGCGAAAGAAAGAAGCATTTTTATATTTAGGTTGAAAATGGTAACCCCAAATGGCGATATGGGCCGCCATTTTGTGACGCTAAAACAGTCGTCTGGTGGTCGTCTGTTGTCGTTTCGTGCGCATAGACCACGTCCTTCAAGTGTTTTCGATCTGTTTTTATTTGATTACCCGGCTTTCGTATGGACTGTTTCTGCTTTTCAAACTTACATCGGCGCTAAATCGGACTTCGATTGTGTTTTGTAATGCGTTCTTTTTACTTTTGGTGCATAATAATGCCTAAACGTGGACAAACATTGAAAAGTGGAGCCCGTGAGTTGATCATCAAGCTGCAAGATTACTTTGAGCGGGAGCGGCAAAATGGCGGACCCCTGGTACCTGTCGAACAAGTACAAGAACGCGTCTCTCAGGCGCTTGGAGTTAGCAAACGAACGATAACAAATATTAATAAAGAAAAGTTCGGCTCTACTGGCACGGAAGATAATATTTTACGTACTCCGAAGAAGAAACGTAGAACTAAACCCGTGACAGATATTGACACCTTTGACGCCGATGCAATCAGAAATCATATATATGGTTACTATTCCAGAAATGAATATATCAACAGGAAGAAGCTTTTGGCATCGTTAAGAGAAGCTGGACTGTTTAGCGGGGGTAAAACTGCTTTAACCAAAATCTTAAAAGATATTGGTTTTTCGTATAAAAAAACAGACAAAAGAAAAATTTTATTAGAACGATACGACATAATTTTAAAACGGATAATTTTTTTGAGAGAAGCAAAAAAAATTGATAACTGGGATAATGTCGTGTTCATTGACGAGACATGGCTAAACGCCAATCACACGGTTTCCCGTTCTTGGACGGATGATACACAAGCGTCGACGTCGAAAGTACCAATGGGTAAGGGGGCCCGTCTGATAATATGCCACGCAGGTTCTGCAAAATACGGCTTTGTGGAGAACGCGTTACTGGCATTTCAATCAAAAACCACAAATGACTACCACGAGGAAATGAATGCCACTACATTTAAAGAGTGGTTTCAGAACGTGCTTTTGCCCAGCCTACCAGAGCCTTCTGTAATATTCATGGATAATGCCTCCTATCACTCGGTTCAAATACAGAAACCACCTACCCAAGCTAATAAAAAAGAAGAAATGGTGGCTTGGTTACAAGCAAAAGGTTTGGTTACACGCAAATATGCAGATGCTAAAAGCAGAGCTAATTAAATTAGTTACAGAAAATAAAGCGGCAAATGTGCGATACGAAATCGATGAACTGGCTCTGGAGTACGGTCATCGCGTTCTAAGAATTCCACCGTGTCATTGCCAATATAACGCGATTGAGCTAATCTGGGCTCAAATAAAAGGTTACGCCGCCCGCCACAATACTTCCCCGCCATTCAGCACGAAAAAGATGATGACCCTATTAAAAGAAGCCTGCAAAGGTTGTTGAGAAGACTTAAAACCTGATTGTGGAACATTTTGACCGAGATATCAGGATTGATTCTGTTATTGATAATAATATAATTATACATGTAGGCGAAGATGATGATGAAGACACCACCTCCTCAAGCGAATCGGAGTCTGATTAATATTCTGTACGCACATTCAATTCAATGTACTTTATTGCATAGAAATACAGATTTTAACTTTGTAACAAAGAATAAATAAAACTATTTTATTATATTTTATTTTATTATTACCCTTTTTTGGTTTCCACTTAAATAACTAAAATATAAATTTTAAATGATTCCGCCAATTTAAAACGAAAATAATCTTAAAAATAACGCGGCGGTTCATTTTGGAGGAACGGTAACGAACTCAGTGTTATGTTGTGCCCATCACTAGTCGTGACTAACTGATAGGTGTCAGGAACGCATTCTCTGAACGGCCGAACTTTTTTTTTTATAAGAATATAATTTATTTTTCATCATACCTATTCGAAAAACGAATATTGGCTTCAGAGGATAGAGGGAGCAAAATGTAATTTTAACCCCATGGGACTTTTCATTTCTCCCTTCTGATTGGTCCGCGTTCGTGCCTTAGTATGTGTTTATTACTACTGCGTTTCTTGCAGAAACCTGTCAATCGCTCATTCCGTTCGAAATTCAAAAATGTTTGAGAAGCTGTTGTCTTCGATAGTCACGTGATCAATTAGTCGATCGGATATACGCCCATACATTTTTTAAATTTCGAACGGAATTATGGCTGCTAGTTCAAAGAAAAAAAATACTAGGTAGATAACCAAAGAGGTTGAATGCATAATGTATGAATTTGATGTACCTACTGGCCGTTTACGTTTTGGCGGCAATGCGCGCTGAAAAAAAAGTCATCTTTTTTTTCATTTGTTTTCTCAGAAATTTTCACGCGTCTTCAAGTCAGTCGTCATAAAGTTATTGCATATAATAATTATAAATATGAGTTCGAGTAGTGATAGTGATGTATTAACTCCTGAAAACATATTATATGATGCAGCTACTGTGGTGCAACAATTATTACCACAAAAATCACGTGTAAAATATTTAAATGAATACAATAAATTCCTCGAATGGAAAAATAGAAAAAATGCTAAGTCTTTTTCAGAATCCGTGTTTTTTTTTTATTTATTTATTTATTTATTTTACCATTTACAAATTTGTTAAACACATTTACATAATAATTTCTAGCATACTTTCAAGAATTGGCTAAAATAAAAAAGCTCCTACACTGTGGAGTATTTACTCTATGCTGAAAGCGACAGTTAATGCAAATAAAGACTTAAAACTTGAAAGCTATACAAAATTGGTGTCATATATGAAGAGACTTTCTGAAGGATACCAACCGAAGAAATCCCGTGTACTTTCCCACCATAATGTGGAAACGTTTTTAAATCAGGCACCTGACAACGATTTTCTAGCTATCAAAGTAAGTTTGTAACTTATTATTTACAAAAGAATTAGTGAGTCAGTAAAGATTAGAAGTTTGAATTGTATAGTTTTGCATATAACTGAGTTTTTTTTTTCTTACAGGTAGCTTTAATTTTTGGTATCCACGGAGCTTGTCGTGGTGTCGAACTCATGAACCTTACAGTTGACGACTTTGAAAAGCAGTCTGAACAGATAATGTTAGTGAAATTGAAAAACACAAAAACCAAAATTGACAGATCTTTTATTATACGCGACGAGTACAAAACTATTGTAGACAAATACATGGCTCTTCGTCCTGCTGACACACCCACCAGGCGATTTTTTATCCGATATCAAGGAGGAAAATGCTGGAAACAAGTTATAGGAAAGAATAAAATTTCTGAAATGCCACGAAAAATTGCCGAATTTTTAAAATTACCAGATGCTTACATGTTCACCGGACACTGCTTTCGAAGGACATCCGCCACTCTCCTGGCCGATTCAGGAGCCGATTTAGCAATGCTTAAGCGCCACGGAGGGTGGAAATCCTCTTCTGTTGCCGAAGGATATATTGAAAACTCAATTGACAACAAGAGCAACACGACCAATCGTATTGTAAAGAACATAACATTAAAACCGACTAAATTGCCTGTTGTTTCATCATCGCCATCGCGACCATCCAAATCAGGATACGAATTAACAACAGATGACACAAATATTATAAATACTCAATCTATTCAAAATACAACTGTCTCGGTCCCAAATAAAACTATTAATATATCTTTTTCTAATTGTGAAAATGTATCTAACATAAATATTAATGTTTAAATATTTCATAATAATTTATTTTTGTTTTATTTAAAGTTTCAATATACGTATAGGTAATGTCTATACATAGTAGGTTGATACTCCTAGCTTTTTCTCATAGGTAATGATGAAAAATACTGTGTGTCATTCGGGGCCAAAATATTTTGTTCTCGGGCGGCGTATATTGAATTCCTCGCTACTACGCTCTGAATTCAAAATAACGCCCTCGGGGAACAAAAAAATTCCTTTGGCCCCATATAACACAAATACCTATCTATTTTAGCTCTGACATTGACAATGTTTATGTTTTTTTTTATTTAACTGGCTTTACGGCTCTGGGTACAAATGGTTATGTGGTTGGCACAAAGCATGGAACTAGGAATTACGATTAAGTGCACAAAGCCATAGCTACCTACCATGGCACAAAGTGACTGGACTTGACAAGTTGACAGTTGATTGGTTGATACTTAACTTGACACTTGACAGCTATGTTAAATTGATGTGCCTATGTACTGAAGTAATAATTTTACATTTTCCATTTTTTGAGGTTAGGTACAGTTTTTGCTTTTTTTTTGGAGAATATGAATGATTTTTGTCCGTTTTTAATGTATTAAAATGTCGTCAGCATTAGTTCGACAGGCTCTAGCATTTGTGGATCCAGAAGGTACAACCAACAACAATGAGGTTATAATTGTTGATACGTCTTATCATCTGAATATTAGACCAACACTTATAACTTTTCCATTTCAGAAACTAAAGTTAGAGCAAAGAAACGTCGCGTGGATACGAATCGGCCGCAAAGCATAGGTCAAGGTTTGTTCGTAGTACACCTACCACCTACCATATTGACGTAATATAGCTCGTGTGCGAAAGTACAAGTACTTTGTAACTTGTTAGAGTAGGAAGTCAACCTGTCCAACTTCTAAATAAAGTATTTTTTTTTAGTATCCAGTCACCCCTACAAGCAGAAAAGCAGAAAGCAAACAAAATTATTAGTATCAACAAAAGAGGAACTAGTAGAAGAAAATATTAAGAAATTATTAGCCCTGTCTACACCCACTGCAAATAAGGCTGTGGCGGAAAAGGTATTTTTATTATTGAACTAGCTGATTTAGTTTTTAAAACCCCTCAAGAACTCTGTGTATTTCCAGGATAAAAAGTAGCCTATATGTCACTCTCCAGGTCCTCAACTATACACATGCAAAAGATCTGTAGCTCTCTTGTGGCGTGATTGAAGCACAAACCAACAAACAAACATTTTCGCATTTATTAATTAGTATGACCCGTCATATTAATATACATGCGAATATGTTAGTAAAACCAACTATGATTTTCACAATAGGTATTTTACAAAGCTTTGATTTGTTACTTGTAACATATCTAGTGATACTCTCTCTCTGAAAGGGATAGCACAAGATTTAAACCTTTTAATTTAGTGTAGTTAAGAGATTATTTGCAACCAAATTAGCCACAAAATCAAACATTTTTTGATGTAATAAAGTTTTCCATAACTTTATTACATCAAAAAATTAAAAATGCAATACCTATTCATCATTTTTTTAACTTTTGTTTCCTGTTTTACAGATTGTTCAGCGTGCAATAAAAGGCAAACCCCTATTGGAACAAAAAATTGAAGTTAAAGACACTGAAGAGAAGTCAATTTTATTCCCAGAAGATAATTGTTCAAGTAAGAAAAGTAAAAGACACAACAAAAAGTAACATTTACACTGCACTGGTGAGAAGAAAGTTATGTCTTTATGGATATTCCTGATGCGGTTTTGGGGAAACTAATTTCAGTGACAACACTCACTCTATTTACAATTTTAGTGTTTTGGATAAACTCTTACCCTTTTATAGACGAAGGTAAGTTATTTTAGGTAACAGTATTAATTTCTGTAGTAACTACATATTTAATTCTCACTACGTTAACTTTTTAATTAACATTAATAGTGCCATCCTTTTCACAATGTTTCTAGTAGAAAAGGGTGGCCATGATGTTTGGTTCAGTTAAATACAATTCAAATTGGGCAGAGCAAATCAGACTACTGCAGCATTGCAGTAAAGAAAATATAATTTGACAAGGTTCAAAGTTCACCTTCTCTATATATATATATATATATATATAAAACACACAGTATTTGTTACCAAAACTCCTCCGAAACAGCTTGACCAATTTTCATGAAATTTTTTGTGTGTATTTTCAGTAGGTCTGAGAATATGTCGTTAACTATTATTTATACCCCTCGTGATAAGGGTATATATAATACCCCAAATTTATTTTTATTTTTTGGACAATTTTTTTTTATCAGTTGTAGTATTTGTTTTATTTATATTGTTGTTGGTATGAAGTTCGCCGGGTCAGCTAGTGACATAATAAAATCCTATCAATGTTGTTAGTCCCATTACATACAAAATAATAATAGTATCATTTATTCCATTCCAGAACTCGCAATCTATAAATCCATTCCCAATCCACAGTGGGTTTTGCTTGCCTGCGCTATTTGGGGCTTCTTTTTTGTAGGGGGGCTAATGTCCTTTACCCTGTACCATATCTACCCCTATCTATAATAGACTTTGAAATTTCGAATATACTTGTGACATTACCAGCACAAAATATACCTTTGAAACACAGAAGTATGTCTTTGGCAAATAAAGATGGATGGATTATCATAGGGGTCTCTGGGGTGACCTGTGGAGGTAAAACAACTTTGGCAAACAAATTGCAGCAGTTACTATCACCAGTATATGTTTTCCATCAGGACAAATACTTCTATCCAGATGACAGTCCTCATCATATAAAATGTAAGAACTTGGATCATAATAATTATGATATTCTCTCCTCATTGAATATGCAGTTGATGTATGATGATATTGTTAAAACAATTAATAGTGACAATAAGGCACATGTACAAGATCTGGAGAGATGTTATGGGAAATTGGAAGTGGTGGGAAAGAAATTTATGGTTGTTGAGGGGTTTACAGTTTTAAATTACAAGCCTATAATGGAGCTTTGCCATTTAAGGTGGGTAGATTGTTTTATAGAAAAAAGTTTATAATAGATTACTGTAAAATATTGCAGTTTTTTACTTGTTCAATTTCAATTGCAGGTATTACTTCGTGTTGGAGTATGCAGAGTGCTTCAATCGTCGTGTGTACCGACTGTACGATCCACCTGACATCGATGGATACTTTGACCAGTGTGTGTGGCCCGAACATCTCAAATATAGAGCTGAGGTATGTATAATGTGAAATGTCTGACACTAGTGTATAAATAATCTATTTTTCCTAAGCTGTCTTAGAAGGTAAACAAGTGGTTTCTTGCAGAAAGGAATTTCTAAATAACGCACTAAGCTCAGCGTTATGGAGGACGTTATTACCCTGCTACATGTGAAAAACCAGACTTATGAACGTCATAAGACTCATAAGCGCCTGGCTACGTGCGTTGGTTACTCATTTTCCGAAACTTTCTGCAAATTGTTTATTTACCTTTTAAAAGAGCTAAGGAAAAATAGAGAGTAAACCATACGAGATGCTATTTTAGGAGCGGTCAGTAAGTTGAATGCTTAAATAATAAGAAATAGAGGAATTTGTGCTAAGAAATAGCATAGATTTTTAAATAACAAAAGCATAAGGTTTCCTACAGTTTCATACTCATCTCAGAATGCATTCTGTCATCTGTGCTAAAATATATCAGTGGCATCAGTTAATGGATTAAGTAGGTTGGTTGCTACCAATAACATATGATCAATTGCTATAAATTTTCGAGGAAGTATGGTTTACAATTTTCATGATATCTTACAAACTTTTCGGTAAATGTATTAATTATTTACAGATCGAAAAAGACAAACGTGTTACCTTCTTAGATGGAACAAGACACGATTCCCTTGACATTGTTATATCGGACTTAAAGCCAATGGGTGCTGTGAAAATATTATGAGATGAAAATTGTCATGAATAAAATTTGTAATGAAGTTACAAATAACAATCTTCTTAGACTCTTTTGAGAAAAAATGCCTGAGTAACAACAGCATGAGAAGACGATTTTTAGGACAGTTAATTATTCAGTAGTTGCAAGTGATTTAAAGCTTTATGTTGAACAAATGCATTTATGTTGATTAATCAGAAAAATCTTGTTAATTAAAATAATATAATCTTAATTCTGTTTGGGAAATCAATAATTTAAGTAAAATTGTTAAAATTACCTGCATTTACTATGTAACTTTATTAGATACAATAAATAGAAGGAAATTTGTAATGAATTGAGCTTCATTGGATTCACTAATAATAATTTAATAATGTTCGAAACATAAGTTGTACCTACTATAACTTAAACTAAGATTAAATGTTGTTTGGTCTATGTATTTAGTTCAAGTTGCACGCAATATTTTTATAAATTCTTACGTTCTGAAAGAATAATGTCGCATTTTGTGCTATGAAGTGTAATAAATTGATATTTTCTAGTTTCTTTTGGTTTTATTGTTACTGTTCTCTGCACCCTTTTCGATGGAATTCTGCAAGCACTTTGCTTGCTTGTTTGTGTATTAGAATAATATTTATATTTTTTCTAATTTAGTCACCGACATAGCTTAGTGAGTCGCGAAACTGAAGTGGAAATGGGCGGAGCACATAACTCGAAGAGCTGATGGTCGTTGGGGTCCCAAGGTGCATGAGTGGCGACCCCGCACCGGGAAGCGCATTGTTGGCAGTCCTCCACTAGGTGGACCAATGATATCAAACGAGTCGCAGGGAACCGCTGGATTCAGGCGGCGCAAGACCGAGACTGGTGGAAGTCCAGAGTCCAAGAGACCTTTGTCCAGCAGTAGACGTTTATCGGTTGACAAACAAGAAGAATTTAGTCCAGTTTTTCGGAGACTTGTTACGACTGATTCGATGCGGATCCCCGTGAAACCCGATTAGAAGGTAGTGGCATACAATTCATGCACGCTTAAGATCACTGCTAAGTATATCACGTTCAAGTGCTAAGAGAAGTACATGGATGCACCCGTCTCTATGACCGTCATCTTTTGTTGCAACAAGCTTTTTGGTGTGGACGCCACTGACTTACACAAGCTTTCTAAGCTACATTGAACTCTTCTGAGGCCTATTTATGCAGTTACTATTTTACAGGCTTATTGATTCTGGGTCTAACACAACAAAATACTTCGCTAGATATAGATACTTATATGCCTCTTTGATGATACGTCTGTAAATCCTAATTCATTATCATATCTTCGAAATGGTACACAATGCGTTACGTGTTAACTAGCAGATACAGAAAGCGAAAAAATCTTAGTCATATTTTTGATAACTAGCTAATTCGGCTCATTTGCTTTTGAGGTAGGTATAGTATTCAATCCATGGTAATCCCCTAAAACGAAACTCAAATAGAAAGTGGGTTGGCACTCACACTCCGCCGCCGTCGCAAAACTTCCTGCTCTCGCGCGGCTTCTCGTCCAGGCCACGGTGTTCCATTTGCAGCTCGCTGGCGGGAACCTCCTCTGCGGAGATTGACCTCTTCGAGCGCTCTTCTAACCTAGTCACGGATTTATACTTTAACTATCTTACCTCAACTCTGGGCTTGTCTTAGTAATTTTCTAAATGGGCATGAGAAAGATTTATAATATCTTGATCGCTAAAAACTATGACACAACTATACTTACTCGCAATTTTAAATTAAAAACTAACCCGACTATGGAAAATTATTAATAACATCCTATTGATTTTGTTCGTACAAAATGTAGCCTATATTATCACCATAATAACAAATCGATTGACATTGACACCTCTTTCGAAACAATCGGCTTACCTAGGAGTTAAGGCGCTACGGTAGAACATAGGTACGTAAATACATACATAATTAATAATTACATAGACTGCTAAAATCATAACCCTTCCTTTCACTTTGTCGTAGTCAGGTAAGAAGGAAACTGACCTGTTGTGCTGCAGCTCGGGCACGTCGTGCGCGGCGGGGTACGCGGCGTGCGCGGGCGGCTGCGTGACGTGCGCCACGCGCGGCAGCGCGTCGTCCGCGCGCAGCACCGGCAGCGTGCGTGATAGGAAGCGGAGAGTGTGGTTGCGGATGAGCTCACTGTCGACACAATATGAATATTAAGAATATACCTATTTATCGCGCGGTGCGGAAGGGGGCTAGACGGATCGACACTTTTTTGAAACCGACACTTTTTTGAATGTGAATTTGGCATTGTGTTCGGTATTTTCGCGGTAATTTTTTATAAGTAACTTATTTTTAAGTTATAAAAAATTAGGGAAAAATTCCACATGTAGAAATTATTTAAAATAAAATTGAAAATAGAAAATTCAGTCTGTCGAGATGGGATTCGAACCATCGACCTTTGGCTGTTAGGCGACTGCAGAAGCCACAAGGCTACGGAGACCCATTATTATTGTACCGCGAAAATACCGAACACAATGCCAAATTAATTAATCGAAAGGAACTACGTTCCATCCGGGTGTCCCTTAACACCTCTCAAGTTTTTTATAATATCAGGATGGCTTAACTATGTAAGGGCCGATTTCTCCAACGTAAAATATGATGAAAATAAGTTTTGATATTTTGGCAGATTTTCAATACCTACAATAACTATCAAAATGCCCAATTTATTCCTCGGTTAAAAATCACTCGACGTGCGTTGGTGAATTCGGCACTTAGTATTCTATCAGAATCTATTAGTACGAAGTCTGGAAGAAAACATCATTCCGAACCATAAACATTAGGTATTACTTACTACCGCGTAAAAACTAGAAACATACGGGCAGTGTCCAAATATCATACCTACAAAGAAAATTGTCACATGCACGTTGTATGACGAATCGAGGAACCGCCCTTGCGCGCATAAGTGCTATCATGCTATGAAACGCTTCACAACGCAGTTCTTATAACTTACAAAGGATAAGGTTCTCCATTAGGGCTCTGTCCCATGGGGTTGCGAGGTATGATGCCCCTGTTGAGGTCCCCGCACAGGTTGTTGACGCTGACATGTGCTTTTTCAGCCGACGCTGCGCATTCAGAGGCTACTTGCCGGTAAGGTGGTGGACGTACCCTGTAAGTTTATAAGGTCCATTTAATGATAATTCTCTCCGCCCACGTCAGACTATAGGTTCGATAATCGGGCCGATAATTTCGCCGACGTTAATCATAGATTTTGTGTGTGATTTCGACCGTCTTTTTGTAGTAGGTATGTACGTGTGCGTTTCAATATAGGAATTTGTATGGTTCATTTTTTGGCGACGAAAAATCGGTCGCCGATTGTCGGACGTGAGCGGAGCGCCTAAAAGAAGGTGTAGGTCGGTTCTTCATAATCCTTGCCTTCCTGCCTTCCTTCGCTAATTATTTTATTTATTGAAAGTACTTCCGCCAGCGTGGAATTGAGTAGATTTTTAAAAATCGCGGGAAGCCTTTGCTTTTCCGGGGATTAAAGTATGTCACTCTCCAGGTCGTCAATTATTATTATTTAGGCACCCATGCAAAATCACAATGCTCAGCAACAACTGAAGAACAATGCAAAATATTTACTTATTAAGCTTAGCTACTAATATCATAAATTATGTGAGTGTTTAATCATTAATGTGTTGGTTTGTCCATATCGATCACGCTGCAACAAAGCTCCGGATCGACCTGATTTTTTTGCATGGGAATAGTTGACCTGGCGATTGGCATCATAGGCTACTTTTAATCCCGGAAAATGAAAGAGTCCCCACGGGATTTTAAAAATTAAATCAACGCGGACGAAGTCCCGGGCATCAGCAAGTTCATATAATTAGCAGGAATGCGAATCAATACCAATATATGGCTAGTTCTTATTGTGAAGGAATTTTGGTGCGCTCAAATCATAGCTCCTTAGTTTTTAAATATTTTTAATTTATTTTAAATCTGGAATAAGGAACTAATTGGCTTATATATGGGCACTGAAATTCAGCTAGGTTTGAAAATAATTTTTTGGAGAAAAATGTCTAAACATGAGCAAAATTGTCACTTTCCTGTGGGGCGATTTTCCAAAATGCAAGTTTTCTTTCGACATAATACGTAAAGTAAGACTTATAAATCAAAAAGATCATATTTAATCACAGCAACAATCAATAAACTTTGCTAAAACGTAAAAAGAAGTGGCGTGCCTCCCGAATTTTAATCGATTTTTCATTATAGAATAGGGGCGACACAAATTGTGTATCACATTCCTGTCAGCTAAAAACATGTGAAGAATACCTATAAATTGAATAATGAGCGCTCTTGCCAACTTTCCGAGACAGAGTACGTAGTAAACTAAGGTCACTGCCGCTTACAGTTCCGCCTAAGAGCGTTTCCACATTATCCGATCCGATATCGGTATCGGACGCCAATACGATATCGGGGCAAGTAAAATGTATGAAATATGTACCTGCCTTTCACATTGTCCGTTCCGATATCGGGTATCGGAGCCGACACCGATATGCTGGCGGCACCATCGGACGCCCGTGAGCCGTCGGGCGATAATGTTTGTATGTGTGCTATACGTGTATCTAAATTGTCTCTGTGTGCGTAGAGCCCGATGCGCGGCGGCCATTTTGAGCTTGTTTACTAGTTTGGTTGTCATCATGGCGTCGTCATCATTTAAATACGATATAATTACATTAATTGAACTGGTAGAATCTAAACCAAGCTTGTGGGATAGCTTGCTAAAAAGAGTATAAAATGCTCCCTCTGAATATCTAGCTTCCACAATGGGATGTATCCAATACTGTCTGTGGACAGATCTTTTTTTGCGTCTCAAATATAATAGATACAGCAAATAAAGTTTTCTATTATAGTCTGCCATGATGACCTGCCCGCACTAAGCTTTCGAGCAAATGGCCGTATCGGAACGATTTTGTCGGAAATATGTGAAAATAGCACATGGTGTCGGCTATCGGATGTCGGCTATCGTCGTCCGACACCGATATCGGATCGGATAATCTGAAAACGCTCTAACAACCAATCAGGCAGTCGCCACGAAGCTCTCGTCGACCGCGGACGCGTTCGGGTCAGACAACTTCTCACTTGTATAGTATGTATTTACGTAAACAA
Organism: Oeneis ivallda; assembly: GCA_029955525.1. NCBI lineage: Eukaryota > Metazoa > Arthropoda > Insecta > Lepidoptera > Nymphalidae > Oeneis > Oeneis ivallda. The sequence goes on from JARPMR010000007.1 coordinate 14,888,260, forward strand.
TATTAGGTTTTCTTAAATATTTTTTATTGTTTTGGTTAATATACCTAGTGTAAATATACTATAAAGCATTAATATGTCATTCAAATACAGCGTATTTGTGTTTTTTTATGAAAAACCTCAAAATTATCACTTTCCTGTGTATCACTTGTCTGTATCCATTTAGACAGGAAAGTGATAACATGACAGGAAAGTGATAAACATTCACTTAGGTTCTAATTTCCTCTTAATATTGTATGTATTATTAACCCGTTGAGGCCTTTTTTTCACAGAAACCAAAATGCCACAACCTAAGAAAAAAAAGACCAGGGAAGAAGTATTAGCACAAAAGCGAGAAAATGAAAGAAAACGATATGAACGAATGAAAAATCATCCAGACAAGCTAGCTACTTTAAAAGAAAAGAAGAAACAGTATTATTTAAAGGCAAGAACTACAGGAAAAATAAAAACAATATCTGAAATGACCGATCGTGAAAAAAGGCACTGCAGAAAGTCTTGGCGGGCAAGATCTAGTAAATACTATAAGAAAAAATGTGCTGCTAAAAAGAGTGCTACAGATTTTATAAGAGCGAACACTCCATCAAGCTTATGTTGTGAAGATTTCATTTGTGAACCATCTTCATCCCAGGTTTTGCTTTCACCACTGCAAGAACCATCTTTAAGTCAGTCGCCTAGATTGAGGGTGGCTAGACAAAAGTCAGTTATACAAAGACGTAAGAGAAACAAAGAAATAAAAGAGAAGGATGACAAAATAAAAAAACTGCAAGCTGAACTGAGTAGATACCGAAAGAAAGTCAGCAAAATTGCGGAAGAAGAAAGATAATCTTAAGAAACTACTAAGTCCAAACTCTAAAATGTCTCAAATGGCTGATGACCCAACAACACGAACTGAAGTAGTGAAAAAAGCATTATTTGGCGACATTATTGAAAAACAGATAACAGAAAATCTAAAAACTTTAAGACAAGACAAGAGAAAGAAATCTCAAATAGGTTGATTTTGGGTCCTATTGTGAAAGAAAGAAAAGTGTGGAAAACCAATAATAAAGTGATCACATATAAAAAAATATGGAATGCTGAGAGACTAAAAAAAAATAACAAAAAGATAGGAGGACGACTACGTAAGTCAATTGAAGACTTTATGGAAGATGATAAGTACAGTCGATTAGGGGCTGGGAAAAAAGAGTACATAATCAGAAAGAGTATAAGAAAGCAAAAGCGGTATAGACTTGATACGCTCCGAAACTTACATAAAGAGTTTTTGAAGACGGGATCTGTAGTCAGCTATTCGACGTTTGCAAGGCTCGCACCATTTTGGGTTGTAGCTCCAAAAGTTACTGACAGAGATACCTGCATATGTACCATGCACAGCAACTTCCAGCTGGTTGTTACTGCTCTAAATAAGGTTGCAATTCTTCAAACTACCACCTATCAAAATTTATTAGCTGCACTTTGCTGCGATCGTTATAATGAAAGCTGCCTAGATCGAACTTGTGATAGTTGCTGCACAAAATCTATTCCCATGTGTGAAGAATTTGACGAAACAATGGCTGTTAAATATCAAGAGTGGGTAGCAAAACGTGAAGTAATAACAGATCCCAAAACCAAGAAAGACCGCACTATCGTTACACAAAATAAAATCACACCTGTAACATCCGTGCGTGAGCTTCTTCAAAAATTGAAAAACGATCTTAAAACTCTTTTAAAACATGAAAAAAATATTGTACACCAATATCAGACCATGAAAAGTTTAAAGGAATCGCTTACTGAAAAAGACGTAGTCGTGCACATGGATTTTTCAGAGAATTATTCAACAAAATACAACGAGGAGATTCAGTCATTCCACTTTGGGGGATCTCGGGTGCAAATATCACTTCATACTGTAGTTGTCTACCTACAAAATTCTACAAGGTCCTATTGCACTGTTTCAACCAATTTGTCACACAACGTTTACGCTATTTGGGCCCACCTCCAACCAGTCTTAGAAGAACTCCCAGCAAGCATCGAAAATATCCATTTCCTCAGTGACGGTCCGGTGACTCAATATCGAAATAAGCTCATGTTCTATGTACTGGCATGCAAAATATCCGAAATGTGGCCCAATTTTATCAGATGGTCTTGGAATTACCATGAAGCTGGCCATGGTAAGGGTGCGCCAGATGGTGTTGGGGCTACTTGCAAAAGAACAGCAGATAGTGTCGTGGCCTCGGGACATGATGTTTCAAACTTGACGCAGTTTTGTGGTGCTATTCAGAATCGATGCCCAAATATTACACTGTTTACGTCTTACGATAACAGACTCTGACATTGAAAACATTGAGGTGTTGATTTCAAAAGAACAACCGAATTTGCTTACATTCAACGGTACTTTAAAAGTTCACCAAGTGCAAGGGAATGCATATTTTCCAAAAAGAGTTATGATGAAATCTCTTAGCTGTTTTTGCAGTGACGAGTGCGAACACTTTCGGTTGGGCGTCTTAAAATATTCAACACCGACTGCAAACGTTAACGATATCTTTGACCAGTCAGATTCTGAAGGGAATGATGCCGGAAGCCACAGCATACTCAACACTCCGGGCATGGATGATATTTTGAGCTGTATTAGTGACGTGACACTTAATATAGATGATCCTGATGGTTTGCTTAGCGATCCTGTATTAAATATAGACCCTAAAGATCTGTTCCCGAATAATGAAAAAAGGGTGAAAAAGAAAAGAAAAGCAAATGACAAACTTGAGTTACACCAAGGAGAAGAGATAAAAAAAACCAAAACTGCAAAGACCCATTCCCAAAAAAAGAAACCAAAGGCAAATGGTAAAAGAAAAAATCAAAAGGAAAGACACGAATGGGATTCTGATGATTGCTACTGTATTATCTGTGGATCGTTATATAAAGAAGACACAACAGGCCAAGATTGGATCCAATGTGTCATATGTCATCAATGGGCACAAATTAACTGTATTAAAACGGATCTTGTATCGTTCACTTGTCCTGGCTGTTTATCGGATAAAGACTACTCAATACAAACTTAAACTTACTACTTAAACTAATTACTTTTTAAAGAATTTTCGACTGATTATTATAAAAGTTTTATTGTGATATTCGATGCCATACTAATAATTAAGTACCTACTTAAGAATCTTTAAAGTTACTACCTCGAAACAGGCTGCTGTTTATTTTTGTACTTAAGTAATTCATAGAATACATTAAGTTTGTTGATTATTGATCTCTTTAAGATAAATTTAGACTATTAAGCTACAAAGACTTGTTTAAAACAGACTGTCATTATTCCTAGTGCCTTAATATTAAAATTTTGTAATTCATTATTTTTAAATAAAAAATAAATATGAGAATTTGTGTTTAATAATCTCACTTTCCTGGTTATTTCTCACTATTCTGGCAGTAAAATAATATTCACATCATAATATTTTCTAACGGTTTTCAGTCAATGTATAAATTATATATAATCAAGTATATACACGTCACTTATCATTCATTTTTATACATATTTAAAGTTAATTTTCATTTTCCTGTGTCATATATCACTTGCCTGTCTTCAAGTTTTTTTAAAAGGCCTGTAATTTCAATATTTACAAATATTTTGTCTGAACTTTAGCTTATTTAAGTAAAATCCTTGAGCTCAGGCTACTTTGCATACTTAATTTAGGAAATAAAAGTATGGGACATAAATAGTTCCCGTACTATTCTTTCATAATAAGAACTAGCCATATAGCTTGGGCAATAGATTGGTGTGAATAGAGATTTGCGTTTGGAAATTGGAAAGTCATCAATGTGTCCTAAAACGAGAATAAACAAGGCCCTTTAACGTGTTTGCTTAAATTAAGTACCTACCCTCTGTAATAAAGTTAGCTCGATTTCTCCTTCGAATCATGCGGACTCTCTCTTCAGCCTTCACGTGGATTTACTAGTTTATTACTTTCGAGTTTCGAGTAAGTAGGTATTGCAAGTACGTATTATTGGTTGACAGCTTCAGGCACTTTCACTGACGACATTCATCTTATAAGTATAACATAACTTATGCCGTCATTCGATGCTCTATGATGGATGATAAATATGTGCTGATTTTGATGTGATAATCGGCGACTGACCGACAAGTGATTGCTTTGAGTATTAAACACAGTGATTGTAACAACTACCTACTACCAATCGCATAACTACATTACTTACTAATTAGGGCGAGCGAAGCGAGCCCTAACACTATCCCACAACCTGTGAATTTTTGTGGTACACTTTACTCAAAAACTATCACGCCTATAGATTTGTGCTAATTTAACTTCATATCCAGATGTGATATCTGTCAAAAAAATATAATTTTATAACCATTAAAAAAATGGAATGTTATTGTACTACTAGCGCCATCTGTTAGAAAACCAAAGAGTTAATATCGCTGCAACAGAACTAATTATTATTACTACCCGTTAGAAAAACTACGCGAGCCCTCACAAAGCTCAGCTTTTTGCTAGATAATTTTATATCTCAAACCATTCACTTGCTATTTATGTACCTATACTAGTTGTTGGAATGTGTAGGTACAGTAGAAATGTACAGCAAATACCGTTTTCAACAAAATACCTACTTCCCCTTCGTAACCCGCCATCAAAATTGTGCTAGGTCACGATAGGTTGCGTTGGTGTTGAAATAGTTATTTGTGTTATATGGGGCCAAAGGCATTTTTTGTTCCCCGAGGGCGTTATTTTGAATTCAGAGCGAAGTGAAGGATTCTATAGTAGACTCCCGAGCGCAGCGAGGGATTCTAAAGTAGAATCCTGAGCGTAGCGAGGAATTCAATATACGCCGCCCGAGAACAAAAAAATTTGGCCCCGAATGACACACACTATTTTTCATCATTACCTATGAGAAAAAGCTAGGAGTATCAACCTACTATGTATAGAGTATAGACATTACCAATACGTATATTGAAAGTTTAAATAAAACACAAATAAATTTTTATGAACTAAGTAAACATTAATTTTTATGTTGGAAGTAAGGGTTTACATATCTAATCGACAAATTTGATCACGTGGCTTATTGAAGACAACAGCTTCTCAAACATTTTTGAATTTCGATACATTTTTGAATTCTCTCTTCTGATTGGTACGCGTTAGTGCTTTAGTATGCTAAAGCACGAACGCGGTCCAATCAGAAGAGAGAAATGAAAAGTCCCATGGGGTTAAAATTAAATTTTGCTCCCGCTATCCTCTGAAACCAATATTCGTTTTTCGAATAGGTATGATGAAAACTAGTTTTATTTAGGTCGTTGTTATGAAATAACAATCACCTTTATAATAGAAAATGTGTGAAAATGAGCCAAAACTTAGCTTACCTAGGCGGTGTAGCGTTAGGAGACTCGACAAAGGCGTAGTATCCTTCTGGCGGCTCTTCGGAGTCAGTCTGTGAGTCTGATTCTAACTTTGGTTCCACAGCAGGCTCTGATACACATAGCGATGCCAGCGTCTGTAAAAGAAATTGTGTAAAATTAAGATTCTAATTACAGCACGAACTTTACCTCGAGTGCATATTTTTTTTGACGTGATAACGTCTTATATAAATCGATGAACACCGGCTGCACGCGCGAAAAAGTGTCACGTTCAGCCTGAGCCTGTAGCGTGCAAGCGAGAGCGCGGAACAAGTGATAGAGAGGCACGATCGGTCCAAGCCATGGAACTATAGGTAAAACTATCGTCCGTAAACCGACTTTACAGAGAACAATTTTTTTTGACGTGACAACGTCTTATAAATTGGTTTGCCGGGTGACACTTCAAGAAACAGCGTTAAGCTCCGCTCACGTTATGCGCTCACAATGAGAGCGAGTGAGAGCCACTCGGGCATGGTTAGCCCGCCTAAGAGCGAGAGAGACAGACATAAAAAGTGAAAGGCACGCGTCCCTTCCACTCGAGCACAGTTAGCCCGCCTAAGAGCGAGAGAGACAGAGCGAGAGAGAGAGAGTGAGAGAGATAGGCATACACACCGGTTCATGTCTTGCGCTTCTATTTCGGTTGTCACGTAAAACTTTCGCCCGTATACCGACTTTACAGGCAACCAATTTTTTTTTGTGTTAGTCTAATTCTAATAGATATATTTTTTTGTCTAATATAATAGATAAAATTATTTTTTGTCTACTATAATAGTTTCTTTCATTCTTTTCATAAAAAAATTGGTAGGTAAAGGATAGGACTGAATAAACAGCTTTTGAGAAAAGCCGTTTCGTAGATAGGTATCTAGAATCCGAAAAAAAATACGGTCTAAAACATCGTTTTTTGGAATGCTATAAGGTTATACTTATAAGTTTCTATCTGAGATACTCCACAGCGTTGTAGATGATATTCGCGGACGGACATGCTAAGAGCGGCAACTCCCAATATCTACTGCGAGTGAATTGCTGCTATCCGTGAGGAGTTCCGTCCTCTATCTCCGATATTATTTATCAGATCTTCACCAAAATTGGGTAAAATATATGAAATGGTATAAAATTTTAAATAAAAAAAATTGGTTGCCTGTAAAGTTGGTATACGGGCGAAAGTTTTACGTGACAACCGAAATAGAAGCGCAAGACATGAACCGGTGTGTATGCCTATCTCTCTCACTCTCTCTCTCTCGCTCTGTCTCTCTCGCTCTTAGGCGGGCTAACTGTGCTCGAGTGGAAGGGACGCGTGCCTTTCACTTTTTATGTCTGTCTCTCTCGCTCTTAGGCGGGCTAACCATGCCCGAGTGGCTCTCACTCGCTCTCATTGTGAGCGCATAACGTGAGCGGAGCGTAACGCAGTTTCTTGAAGTGTCACCCGGCAAACCAATTTATAAGACGTTGTCACGTCAAAAGAATTATTAAAATCGGTTTAAATTTGACGGAGTTATGGAAGAAACCGGTTACGGTCCGTGAAGAGTAAAATAGGCAAAACCCCATCCCGGAGGAACCTTACTGTTTATAAAGAAACTATCCTATATATTCATTTGGAATTAATGCCTGTGGCTAAGACCCTCATAATATATGGTATGCATGTATTCGATCGTTGTAACTTATTCGAGTAACTTGTTGCCATCCGTGAAGAGTTATACTTATATCCGATTATTTTTATCAGATCTTCATCAGAATTATGCAAAACATACCTGATACCACTTTCAAGTTTCAAATAAAAAAAAAAGAGTTATGAAGTAAAATCTAAAAAAAATTCATACCCTATCCCGGGGGAATCTTTTTATCAGGATAAAAACTATTCTATACCTATATGTTAACCCGGATTATCAGCTACCTCTATACCAAATTGCATTTAAATCAGTTCAGTAGTTTTCGCGTGAAGCGCGGACATACAGACAGACACACAAAAACTAAATAAAAATCTGTCTTGGGCTCACTATCGATAGTAAAGCATTCCCCGGTCAATGTTTTCAAAATATTATAAGTATTCAATGTACAGAAATCGTCCAGTTACAGTTGTAGGTATTATAAGTATAGATAGAAGATATATAGATAGATAAGGCCTACTTAGGTTTATGATGAGGTATATATGACAGATAGTTATAAAACTAAGTAAGTATTTGGGTTAATATCGCTATTTACGACTCTCTATCCATATCAGTAAAAGATCTTAGACCTATTCACCATGACACGTTCTGTGCCGACCCGACAGCGAGACGGGGCGGCTCCAACTAACGAGTAGCGGAATAAATATGCTAATGTACCTATTGAAGAAGTTTATCTTCTCTACCCACATTAAGGAAAAGTGACCCATAATGCTGCGAAGTGGAGTTTTGGTCTGTTGGCCAAGTATGACCTTTGCCGTCAGGCGATTCAGCATTCCGGCACGATGGTGTGTAGAATCCGGTTAGGCGGTTAGGGTTTATACCTCCTCCTAAGTTAGCCCGCTACCATCCGTCACTTACCATCAGGTGAGATCGCAGTCAAGGGCTATCTTGCCATGAATTACGAAAATGCATTTTGTGCAATGGATTCAGCTCATTTTTGCTTGTGACCTAGACTTTAATATACCTAAGCACCTTATACCTCATGAGCAACCTATCAACGGCTCCCTACTGAGCACAGGTCTCCTTTCAGAGAAGGATTATATACCATAGTCCACCACGCTGGCCCAATGCTAATTCAAAAGACTTCACACACCTTTGAGAACATTATGGAGAACTCTCAGGTTTGCGGGTTTACCTACTCACGATGTTTTCCTTCACTTAAATCATAAAATGAATTAAGACAACTCGACCATTTGGTCGAGTTTATTGCGGTCGAGATGTACAACGACCCAATCGCACATAACTCCGAAAAGTCAGAGATGCGTGCCCGGGATCGAACCTGCAATCCGTCGAATAGGAGACCACAGTCTTAGGACTGTGGTAGTGGTTAGCCACTAGGTTAACACACCATAAAACTATGAAACACAAATCTCTAGTAAGCGTCCCGCACATCCCCCCTGATGGAAAGGCAAATTGTGTCTAGCCTAAGGTAATAAGTGTCTACACTCTACCTTTTGATAAGCAAACAAGTCGCGTGGCACTCACTATACAACCGGGCCAAGTCATGAGCAGGTAGCAGGTAGGCAGTTGGCACGCCGCACGTCCGTTACGCTTCACTGACCCGCATACCGCTGACCGACCGCCTCGCTGTATCGTTTGCGCGTTGAATTTTAAGATTTTATCTATGTAACTGGCTCAGGCTTATAGATAGGGAAGGTTAGATATTAGACCTAATAATTTACTTATGAAAGGTTGGCGCAGTTGACTGAGATCTCATTAGCTATTTTAAAATTGTCGGTCAAAATGGAGATGAGCTGGTGTTACCAGTAGCACCTTATCATTGTTACTGAACAAAGAAGAATATGGGAAGAAGAAGCTTGAGAGTAGCGCAACATCGAGAGTAATAAATTAATAAGCTTTTATTTGGATATGAAATACCAATCCCTAATAATCTATCTATACTTACTTATATAAAAAGGCTTGTCCTGACTGACTGACTGATCTATCAACGCACAGCGTAAACCAGACGTAGGCGAGCACTAAGAAAGGATTTTTTGAAATTCCACCCCCAATGGTGTTAAATGGGGGGTTAAAGTTTGTATGAAAGTCCGTCATTTTTCAAGTTACGGGTACCTATATCCATGGAACTGGGTATTTGGGCTTTAAATTAAAAACAAAGAAGTATGTGTTTCACAGTTGTTGAAAATTCTACCCCCAAAGGGGTTAAATAGGGGTTGAATGTTTGTATGATAGTCCTTCATTTTTGAAGTTATTATTCAAGTTATGTTTACGAAACTTGGTATTTTGGCTCTAGATTAAATATTAAGTAGTACGTATTTTACATATTGTGAAAATTCTACCCCGAAGGGGTAAAATAAGAGTTAATATTTGGTATGAAAGTCCGTCATTTACGAAGTAATTAGGTTATTTACTATAATAAGGCGAGTATTTTATCGAAACTATTTTTATTTCAGTATTTTTTTAGGTATTTTGGCTCTTGATTAAAAATTAAGAAGTACGTATTTCACAATTTTTGAAAATTCTATCCCCAAAGGGGTTAAATAGGTGATTGAATGTTTGTATGGCCATATATGTGATGAAATGTAATATTTATTTTTAACACCGTATTTGTACCCGCATATAAGCAAATAAAGAATTGAATTGAAATTATTTGTATGAAAGCATCAATGTATGAAAGTCCATAACTTTTCGAGTTAATAACTAACTCAAAAATCGAGCAACGGATCTACGTGATTCTTTCATGGGTATGGTTGTGAGACAGGTTACTTTGATTACGGTAAAACCAGGAGTTCCACGGGATCTTCAAAGAACCTAATTCCACGCGGACGAAGTCGCGAGGGCAACAGTATTTATTATAAATGCGACAGTTGTTTATTAGTTGCTTTGTCTTTACAGAGAGACTTAATTTTTTGCATCGGTACAGAAAAATTTGAAGCTGACAAAGTATACCAGAGAAACAAAAGTTTCTCGCTGGATCTAAAAATCCTACCTACACGCGGACATTCGCGGGAAAAACAATCATACAAAGGTAAGAAACATTATAAAACTCGGTGCTCGTGTACCTATTCTTAAAAAAATACATTAACAGTAACCATACCCTACTTCACGCACGACAGTTACCACAGTTCCGTAAAAAATAACGTAATCACAACAGTTACAGTGCTTGGCTGACACTCAGTAGTAGGTTACTACTTAGTACTTACCTTACCAATTGAAACGTCTCTTTCAATCCTATGGGGTTTTTGTAAGGCGAGGTTTTACGAAACTTTGCAGTTTCGTGACGAAATGTCACCATTAGAAGCCGCAAGTACCGTATTATGTACGCAATTACCTGGATGTTATTATCTTGTGCTACAGAGTTTTAACCATTCGGTAGATTGAAGTTGGCAATAAAATGTGTGTCACAGTTTTCCATCTACAGTATCTAATTAGTAGATATTTTTAGCTGTTATGGTAATCCGCTTATTTTTGTGACCCCGATAGAATGACCAATTTAACATAGCGATTGGCATCCACCTACCTAAAGACCTACCTATATTATATCGGTATATAAACTGTAAATGAACCCAAACCGTGAGGTCAGATAATATGTCTATGGAAATATGTAAGTTATTGACCGAGCGAAGCGAAGGTCTCTGAGTCTACTTGAGTGAATTTGCACTTGTCCGTCCGTCCGTCTGTCCGTCCGTCCGTCTGTCAGAGCCTTATAACTTTTAAATTACTGAACGTAATTACTTCAAATTTAAACATATTATGTGAACCAATGGCCTTCGGCCGAATATTGCTTAAAAAGTTATAAAAAATCGACATGTATATGTATGTTGACATATTGCAACTGTAAAATATTCATACTTATATGATAATCTATTAGGGCTTCCAAACAAATACACTAGTGGTTCGCCCCGAACTGAGACCTCGCGGTAACGGTATACCATGATTATTCATTCAATCGATACATGATAACCAAAACTGACATTATTATTATGCCCGTTTTCACCAAACATACCTAAATCATCCCCTAAGTAGGAGTCTCTTAACGTAGGTAGCTCCTAAATACAATCCTAAGTCCTAACATCCGTCCCAATATCCTTTTAGGTGTCCCGTACAGGATCGTGATAAATAAGTTGACAGAAAACATCAATCACCTAACTTATAGGTAGCCCGTAAAGGTTAGGGAACGTTAGTGAAAACATTGAATTATTATGTAGGTACTAACGAGTGAAACCGGGTTACGGGCATCTGTACAAATCGTCATCTATCGACGCGAATAGAAAATATACAATATTTAACTAAAATTTAACTAAAAAATAATTTTAATTGAATAATATGGTACAAAAAAAATTACAATACAATTATTGTATTATAATAAGTAACTAAATAATAATGGTCGACGCAAAACTGTTTTGGGATAGGTCGTTAGTCGTAACTCGTAGTTCCATGGGAATAGTTACTGACTGCGCCATCTATTAGCATTATTGTGAAGCTATGTTGATGCTATATGAATTACTGATGTACATTAAAAATTAAATAATCTCGTTTCTTTATAATATTCATATAATTTTAGTATTTGTTGTTCAAGTACAGGATATAAGTGACCTAAAAACATAAAATCAGTTTGAAAATCCATAGCGGATTTTCTTAGGGAGCGTCTTCAAGCGAGCGTATAAAATCGCCACTTTGAAAGCCCCCCATTTCGTCAATTTTAAGGGAAAAATTAAAAAAAAAATATTTTTGTACTCAGTTCAAAATTATCTTTAAAATGATACGTAACAATTTTATGTAACGCGATATTTTTTTTTTTACTTCGCATTCGCTTCTATGAGAGCCCCCCTGAAATAAAGATTTTTATAACTTTTTAAGCCATTTTCGGCTGGAGGCCATCGGTTTACATATTATATCTAAATTTGAAGTAATTACGTTCAGTAATTCAAAAGTTATAAGGCTCTGACAGACGGACGGACGGACGGACGGACGGACGGACAAGTGCAAATCGCTCTAGTTAACTCAAAGACCTTCGCTTCGCTCGGTCGATAATATATACAAAATTTTATGGTGTATGTATGTATATTTGTACACGCATTTCTCCGAAACTATTAATTGGATTGTGACCATTCTTTTTTATTTGCTTACATTTACTTCAACTTAGGGAACAGTAAAGGTTTCATTAAAATCGGTTCAGTAGTTTTCAAGATATGGACACTTTTCCCTTTTCAGTTATTCTTTATTTCTATAAATTATATTATATTGAAGTCGGTATAATTTTTCCTAAATTATAGCTTGTTTACAATGTTTTTGTACATACATAATTTTTTCAACCACGCCATAAAACAATACAAAACGTGTTTTTCACTTCGACTTCAAGTCTGAAAGTATGTCAGGACGTCAAATGATCAACAAGGCAGGTGACGTCACGGACCGTTAGCGAAGCGACCTTCACCCAGAGTGCTGGCCAGGCGGCCACCGACCCCGCATGCCTTTACCACACGAGTAACCGAACAGAGAGGAAGCTTCCTAACAAGGGCGAAGAAGTATACCTATTCTGCTAGGGTTGTCACCTGATGCATGTCAACAATTTAAGGAAAATATAAAAATATTTTAAAGTTTGTATAATTATGTATAATTTCAGTTAAATCCTGAACTTGAACAACAAATACTTAAATTAACAAAAATATAAAGAAACGATTTTTTTTAATGAACATCAGTATTTTTGCCATAACTTCACAATTAATGTTAATAGATGGCATCGTCATTAACTATCGACTATTATTATTATTACAAGCTTTTATTTAACTTGCAATGTATGTATGTATGTATACATGGGTATATGTATTAAACGTACATACTTACATGTAAACAAACATGTATCAAATCTTACAAGATGAGATAGAACCACTTTTCCGGTTGAGCTGAAATTTTGCGTGTATGTGTAAATCGGATGACCTTGCAATATTATTGGGATATGGAGCTGTTCTGATGATTGAGCTGGAAGATGGCTATAGGAACTCTATGAAAAACTCGCTAATCTCATAAAATTTGGGCTCGTTTGATTCGTCTTGACAAGTACTCTGGCCTGAGATGACCTTCAGGGTCTGATAATGAAGCTGGAAGGTGGTTTTGGCAACTTTAGTAATAAAACTTTATGTACTTTAGTAATATAACTTTATTATTAACAAGTTTGGGCTCGTTTGATTAATCTTGAAAAGTACTCTGGTCCTAGATGATATCCAGGTTCTGACGATTGAGCCTTAAGGTGGCTATAGGAACTCAGTAATTAAACGACGTAACCTCATCGAGTTAGGGCTCGTTTGATTCGTCTTGACAAGTTCTTTGGTCCTAAATGATGGTCCATGGGTAATGTAGCCAGCTACGAAAAGCTTGTCTTGTAAAAATATTTTTTTAATTTACACTAGTTTTGTATGACAAGTATTAATAATTATGTTATTCAACTATCAAATATCAATAAAACTATTAATAACTTCACGTCGTTATTTTTGCAAAAGTTTATTCGTTACAATTTATAAATAATTGTGTTTGTGTCGATAGATGACGCTGTGCAGAGATAATTAAATTTGAATTGGCGGGCCCTTTGTTAATGTTCCCAAAAATTATAAGTATGGGTCAATTTTGGTCGTCATGTATCGATATAATAAGATAAAATATCAATATTAATACAGTAACGCATACTGCACATGTGAGAAAACGGAGTTTAGATTATTATAAAAAAATCTATATTCATTATTAATTACATTTTACTCATTCAATAAAAAACAATTTTAAATTTGCTTTACATAGGTAACAGTTAATAACTAACAATATACTAATCCTGACGATAACATACTTAAAATAATATATAAAATATATCGCAACTACTGTAACAATTTTAATTAAGAAACTGAAACGTGTACATGAAAGGAAATTATTACTAGATTTCTTATCTTTTGTGCAAGTTTCGCATTTTTACACTATTACATACATATACACAAATAAATCTAAACTCACAACAAACAAACACTCACTCTTCGTCTATTTATTTCCACTAAACGCACGACCGTCAGCCCTTACGTCCTGACCCTGAGTTACCCTGAGCGGCGCGCCGCGGCGTGTCGGTGAATGTGTCGGTGAGAGCTCACGCACACAGCGTTGCGCTATGTATGGGTGAGCCCGCCGCGAGCCGTTTGTATGTAGCTTCCGCTCTGTTACTTTAATATACCTACTCTGTGCCTTTACCTTAACTATTCCGTGCCTTTACCAATATTAATTGACCGTTTCAATTATTACGATTGCATTGTATAGAATCATTTTATTTACAAGCTTTATTTTTTTAAGAATTCTTCACAGAAAACCCCAATCTATGCCCCTAATAAAATAAATATCTAGAGTCTGTTCAATAAGTCAGTTGACATGGGTAAATTGCAAAATAAATAAATAAATAATTTATCGGCTTGGCATCCAGCTGCCCACAAGATAGTATAAAAAACTTATTACAATGTAATAGCTTCATAATAATATTGTAAAATGATTATTTTGAAAAGAGCAACTGCTGAGTTTCTTGCCGGCTCTTCTCAGCAGAATCCGCTTTCCGAACCTGTGGTAGAGTCATGACTTGTCATAAGAGCCACAGTTTGGCCCACGTAAATTAAATAATTTTGAATTTGAATTTTGAATTTGAAATAGGTTGTAGCAACATTGTGAAAGAGTCATCGATGAATCAAACAGACGAATTTTTCAAATTAATCAATCAAACATTTACAATAAATGATTCGATTAAAACTATATAGTTCGAAGAGTTGATGGTCGTTGGAGTACCAAGGTGCTGGAGTGGCGACCCCGCACCGGGAAGCGCAGTGTTGGCAGACCTCCCCACTAGGTAGACCGACGACATCAAAAGAGTCGCAGGGAGCCGCTGGATTCAGGCGGCGTAACACCGTGGCCTGTGGAAGTAGGTACATGCAAGAGGCCTTTGTCTAGCTGTGGAATCATCTATCGGTTGACAAAGAAGAAAATGCACACATTAATGTGGAAAGGTGGATTATCTACATGGAAAAATTCATGACTTGTTGAACAAAGTGTTGAACAGACTATACCTGCCCTAGTTTACCAGTTTATATACTGAATAAGTACCTTGTTATGCCTGACTGGCACTAAAGCCAAATCCAATTATATTATTAGGGCGAGCGGATCGAGACCTATCACTATCATTTTGGGGTACACTTTAGTGAAAAACTATCACGCCTATAGATTTGTAATTTAACATACTAATTTAACTTCATATCCAGATGTGTTATCTGTCAAAAAAAATATAATTTTATAAACATTAACTTGAAAATTATTACCCGTTAGAAAAACTACGCGAGCCCTCACAAAGCTCAGCTTTTTGCTAGTTAGAAATAAAATCCAAAAACAGCGAATTTACTCTCAGTTTTTTTAAACACGAAGGCAGAAAATGTTTGTGAAGGAAGTCCAGAATGAAGTAAATCGAGCAAGCTGAGGGAGGAAAAGTAATGGATTTTTTAAAATTATGTAGGCAGGTGTGCCACTGAGCGATTCAACGAGATAGATAACTGATAAGATTCATTTGAGCTGCTGGTTAAGTCCATAAAAACTTTTTAAAATTTCAAAGATAATATCCAATAGTAAGACGAAAGTAGGGTCTAGCTTAATCACTAAAATAATAGATCCTTTTTGACCGAGGCACATTTACCTACGTACTACCTAATTAGGTATATTATAAGAAAGTGATAATGATCCGAATATGGTTTGGACGCGTGAAAGTGTATCGGAAACCTACATTTTCAGCTCTGACCTCACAGAGTAGGTACACAATTATCTGTTGTTTTTTCGTCTCTGACCGCGATCTTTCTGAGGATTAAAACAAAGAAAAACTTATTTTTAACCGACTTAAAAAAATGAGGAGGTTATTAATTCGTCGGAATCTTTTAAGGGTTCCGTACCAAAATTGTAAAAATGGAACCCTTATGGTGAGACTTTCTCCGTCCGTCCGTCCGTCCGTCCGTCCGTCTGTCACAGTCGATTATTTCAGTAACTATTAAAGCTATCGACATAAAATTTGGCATAGTTGTGTATAATAGTGGCTCAACATCAATGGAATAAAGAAAATTCGAAAATTATTTTTAGTTTTATTAAAAAAGGGGGAAAATCGGGGGTTTGAAATTTCAAAGTAAGATAACTATATCGAGTGGGGTATCATATGAAAGGCCTTTACTTGTACATTCTAAAACAGTTTTTATTTATTTCTATATATAATAGTTTTTGATTAATCGCACAAAATGTCGAAAAAAACACCGTCCCCCCCCCCCCACCCCCCTTATCTCTGAAGTTTACCAATCGAAAAAACTGAAATAGGTATGGTCAATAGAGGTTTATGTATATTTTACAGGAAAAATAAAATCAACGCGAAAATTATATTAGTTTAATTAAAAAAGGGGGGAAAATCAGGGGTTTGAAATTTCAAAGTAAGATAATTATACCGAGTGGGATATCATATGAAAGGCCTTTACTTGTGCATTCTAAAACAGTTTTTTATTTATTTCTATATATAATAGTTTTTGAGTAATCGCACAAAATGTCGAAAAAAAACACCGTCCCCCCCCCCCCCTTATCTCCGAAGTTTACCAATCCAAAAATCTGAAATAATTATGGTCAATAGAGGTTTATGTATATTTTACAGGAAAAATAAAAGCAACGCGAAAATTATTTTAGTTTGATTAAAAAAGGGGGAAAATCGGGGGTTTGAAATTTCAAAGTAAGATAACTATACCGAGTGGGGTATCATATGAAAGGCCTTTACTTGTGCATTCTAAAACAGTTTTTTATTTATTTCTATATATAATAGTTTTTGAGTACTCGGCCAAAATGTCGAAAAAAATACCGTTCCCCCCCCTTATCTCCGAAGTTTACCAATCGTAAAATCTGAAATAATTATGGTCAATAGAGGTTTATGTATATTTTACAGGAAAAATAAAACCAACGCTCTAACTAGCATAGTTTTTTTTTATATTAACAATAAACCTCTACAAACGAAGTTAACGATAATTAAGCAAATTAATTTATTATTATAGTTTTACTTTTACTTTTGGAGTACGGAACCCTCGGTGCGCGAGTCCGACTCGCACTTGGCCGGTTTTTTTTTGTTATTTTTTTAATATGTATGTTCACTGATTACTCGAAGACGCCTGAACCGATTTGGAAAATTATTTTTTTGTTTCAAAAGTCTCATTGAAATTTTATGGAAATCGGTCGAGCGGTTTTTAAAATATCAACAATAAATTAATATGTACTTTGTAGAAGCGCGGGCGTTTGAAGTCGGTTTTTTAAAAATATTTTTTTATATTAAATTATTGTTAATAAGACCGTGGAAATGTACATGAAAAGTGTTTTCTATGTTAACGATTTAATTAATTTAGAGATAGAGACCATACAGGTTCACAGATAGTACCTATACTCAAAGGCATTCTTTGGTCGTAACTCGTATACATAATATCCTGCCCTGCGTTAGCCTGTACCGATATCTCCTTGAACTTTCATTTAGACAGGTCCCCAAAAACAACCCGTTCTACCCTAGCTACTTATCTCATCTCATCCAATATTAATTAGTTAACGGGCCTACGCGCCGGATCGGAACAGAACGGTATTCCGTGCCGCTACCTCACCGCCAACACAGCGCGCAGCGGTGCAGTGCTTCTGAGAAGATTAAAATGATTGTTTTAGGCATAGGAGGCTCTCACTATACTCGACTCGACTAGAACTTCTTTTATAAAAAAAAATTATGCATGGTACTTTGCAACTACAAGTAGTATACTTGTACGATAATACGAGTTGGTATCCGAGTAGATATTCTGTCAATTTCACCATCGCCGAGTACCTAGCGATTTTCTTTTCAAAAACCGTCAGAACATCCAATTTATTCCTCAATTAGTATATTACAATATTTATTAATAGGTATTTGTGTGCTTATTACCTTACTTTTAATTACCTACCTCGCGTGCCAGACTATATTTATTGTGTTTTAGAGACCTTGATCATGCTGTGCAGTCCTATAAGATTACAATAAGACTGAAATGTAATAGATTAAGAATTTTGGTTTACGTTATTCTAATCCGTTTGGTTTGTCTAAATAAATAAATTTAACATTAATTAACCTAGGTAGCAACTGGTTATTTTGTGGCGCTAATAAGGCCTAAATAATATGAAAAATGTTCTGGCTCGATTCGTCAATTTCTTTTCCTTAACAGACCTGCCAAAACTTATCTTTAGTACAATCATAATTAATTTTGCGATATTTAAATTAGGTACGTTGAGCTTAATCGCATAATTTGATTTAATAATGATGACCTCCCTGGCCCAGTGGTAAGCGCTGTGGATTGTGATCTTATTAGTGGGAGTTTCGGGTTTGATTTCCGGCAGGGGCAATTAGGAAATTTGTTTCTGCTCTGATCTGGTGGGTGGCTTCGACCGTAGCTAACCCGGGAATCGAACCCGGGACGTCGTCATCTGCAGTCGTACTTGCTAACCACTAGACCAACGAGGCAGTTACCAGATGAGATAGATGAGCATTGAGCAGTCGAGGGATAACTCTTGTCATCAAATAAAAGTTACAAGTTCCTCCAATTGCATCCGAACAATCATACAATAATAGTAACTTATATGCCAATTTATTTCAATGGAGCTCCGATTACATTATGATTATTTCCAACAACGTCTGTATGTATAGAATTGCAACAATTCACCGCATTTCTAGTTTCGGTGCACACTCCGGCAGTTTCGCTGAGTCCGCGCGCGGGCTTTCTCTCATTCTATTGTCACAGGACGCATGCCAATATCTCTCTTACAGCGATTGATAGAAAGGCGAAAGTTCGTTACAAATAATGGGTTGAAAACGAACTAGATTACAGTTGTTAGAATTGAGACGCGTGCACCGGTGATGCATTAATATTTCATAGAGACAATAATATGAACTTAAATGGGCATGTACAATTTAAATTTATTCTGTATACAAAGTGAAATTTTAAGTAAGTATAAATCGTGAACAGATTGCAAGACTTGAGACTAGAGAACTGGCTGGTAATGCCTGTCGCACTTGAGCAGTTGCAATGAGTGCTATGTGGCTTTTATTAGCCTGCGTTTGCGGTACTTATCCTACCTTTCTTGAGCACTTGGTAGTTTTTCAGATATAGTACCTATACCTACCTACTCGGCGGAACTTAGAACACATCGAGCCCCAGATCTTTGACACTCTCTAACATGATTTTTTTATATGGTTTATCAACTGCTTTTACATTTATTTAATCTAGGTAAAGAACAATTAAATTAAACTAGTGGTTCGCCCCGAACTGAGACCTCGCGGTAACGGTTTCTCATAGTCATAATTACTTATTAATTCAATAGATACATGACGATCAAAATTGACATTATTATTATGCCCGTTTTCACCAACCATACCTAAATCATCCCCTTTGTATAAGTCTCTTTACATAGGTAGCCCCTAAATACAATGCTAACATCCCAATGTCATTTTCACCTTTAGTTGTCCCGTAGAGGTTCGTAATAACAAATTTGACAGAAAGTGTCAACTAACTTAACATAGGTAGCCCGTAAAGGTTAGGGAACTGTTATAGTGAAATCCGCAAGGCCTCAATCAAACTTACGTATAGTTTTTTGGAACAGTCAAATTAAATTATTTGTCATCTATCGACACGATCAGAAAACATGTAAAAACAAACTGCAACGTGAAGTTTTATTGATGTTTGATATATGACTAAATAATAATTTTAATTGAATAATATGTTATTAGATGTATTATTACTTGTCATACAAAATAATAATAATTTATATATACCTAGCTGCATTTGCTATATGAGATGAGAACGCCATCTATTGACATCATTGTGAAGTTCTGTTAAAAATACTGCTGCTCATTAAGAGTTAAATAATTTAGTTTCCTTATTACATTTATCTAATTTTAGTATTTGTTGTTCAAGTGCATGATATTACGCTAAAATTATAAAACTTTGAAGCTCCGGCTTTCTTTGGTTAATCCGTTGTGAGGTCAAATATAATCTCCACTTTGAAAGCCCCCCATTTCGTCAATTTTAGGAAAAAATTTAAAAAAAAAATACTTTTGTACTCTGTTCTAAATTATCTTTAAAATGATGTACTGCAACCGTATGAAATGCAAAAAAATATATTTTACTTCGCATTCGCTTCTATGAGAGCCCCCCTGAAATAAAGATTTTTATAACTTTTTAAGCCATTTTCGGCTGGAGGCCATCGGTTTACATATTATATCTAAAATTGAAGTAATTACGTTCAGTAATTCAGAAGTTATAAGGCTCTGACAGACGGACGAACGGACGGACAAGTGCAAATTTACTCAAGTAGACTCAAAGACCTTCGCTTCGCTCGGTCGATAACGTTTAGGCAAACTAATTAAAGCTAAAATACCGCATGCATAGCTTAGTGACAAGTAGAAAACAACAAGCTTACATACTATTACTTGGACCGGTTATTATACTGTTAAACGGCGAGCAAAATTTATGTTAGTACCTACTACAGAATATAATATACTAGAACAGTACCTACGAAGGACTACGAAGACTCAACTAACCTAACAACACTCCACAATATACTTATACCTTATACTCAAAAGCTCAAAATGTGTTTCTTGTTTGGTTGCTAATAAGCTATGTAACATCTAATTTTATTTATCAAAGTTTATACCTAGCAGGTCAAGGTATTTATTTTTAAGTTTTCTTATCTAAGTAGGTAGAGTTTATGTTGACCGTATGTTATTTATTAGTATTACATATTTATAATAATTATAAGCTGAATTTGCAACACATAAGTTAGTTTTTAAAGTCAAACTAACAATGGTTATGTGAATTACTAAATAAATTATATTTTAATTTATTTAGTAGATAGTAAAGCTATTTAAATTTTGCTGTAGTTTTAGCACAATAAATAAAAGAAATTTTTAAATCTGAAAAGAACCACTGCTGGTTTAAAATAAAGTTAAAAAAGAAATATTATAAGTTTCTAGAAAAATAAAAATTAATCGTAGCAAACTCTACGCGTAGCTCTACGCCTCCGGGCTCTACGCAAAATAAGTTCTCTTTTGAGCTTAATTCATAATTAAAATTATTGCTTCTTTATCCAAAAAAATAAAAAATGTGTACGACATAATATATTATGATTAGTTTTTGAAATTCTTGAATGACTCACCAAATAAACTAAAAACCGCGTCATCGCCGACATCTTGCTATTTAATCGCTAAAATAAATAAAACACTCACACTAAATAAAACAATAAATAAAACGCCACTGCATAAAATCTATCTAATTTAACTTTAATTTTATTCAAAACTACATCAGGATTTAAAGTGATCTTCTAAAGTAACTAAATATAAACTTGGAACTTTCTATTTTCTAATTCCCGCGCGTTTAGGTTTTTGCTTTCTTTGAATCAAAGCTTCGTTCACGTCTGATTCCGTCGATGCGTTAGGAAGTGACTGGTATACTGAAGACGCGTGCGGGAGAAATGTTGGAGAGAGGATGATTTTATAAATAAAAGAGTCATCAATATCAATTGATAAATTATTACAGCATATTATTGTTCGTAACCTTTTATGATGATTATTGAATATGTATGTTCTATGCATTTCTTATGTATAGTTCGGCCGCTGAAAGAATGCGTTCCTGAAACTGTCAGTTGGTCAGTTTGGGATTGTCTAAAAATAATTGGTTATTTTTTAAAATTTAAAAATAAATAAAAATCTGTTTAAGAATGTACAGGTAAAGCCCTTTCATAATTATGATACCCCACTCGGTATAGTTATCTTACTTTGAAATTTCATACTCCCGATTTTCCCCCTTTTTTAATTAAACTAAAAATAATTTTAGATTTTTTGACGTGACAACGTCTTATAAATTGGTTTGCCGGGTGACACTTCAAGAAACTGCGTTACGCTCCGCTCACGTTATGCGCTCACAATGAGAGCGAGTGAGAGGCATGGTTAGCCCGCCTAAGAGCGAGAGAGACAGACATAAAAAGTGAAAGGCACGCGTCCCTTCCACTCGAGCACAGTTAGCCCGCCTAAGAGCGAGAGAGACAGAGCGAGAGAGAGAGAGTGAGAGAGATAGGCATACACACCGGTTCATGTCTTGCGCTTCTATTTCGGTTGTCACGTAAAACTTTCGCCCGTATACCGACTTTACAGGCAACCAATTTTTTTATTCCAATGTTGTTGGGCTACTATTATACACAACTGTTCCAAATTTCATGTCGATAGCTTTAATAGTTACTTAAATAATCGACTGTGACAGACGGACAGACGGACGGACGGACGGACGGAGAAAGTCTCACCATAATTTGCTGGTTTTTTTTATTCCCGCGGGAACTTTCCAAATTACAGCCAAATCGGTTCATTCGTTGTAGTATGAAGGAGTAACAAACATCCATCCATCAGTTCTCACAAACGCATTTATAATATGAGTAGGAAATAGTAGGATTTAGAAACAAGATAATATTATAATGAATAGTTGAGATCTCACTAGGTAACTTATATTTATACCTATATTTAGGTTAATGGGTAGATACATTATAAAATAAATAAAATAAAATAATAGTCAGAAGCAAAGAGCGTAACTGCGAGTAAGTAACTCATTTATTAATTCTTCTTTTTGTAGATTACTTACAGTTAAACTAAAGTAGGTACCTACTTAATGCCCTGATAAACATATAGACGAATGGGCATCACTTTGAATTGTATTTGTCATAATAATATACTGACCTCTGAAACCAATAATATTTTTGCAATTCATGTACGAATGTATTGAGCAACCGTAAAATGCATCATTTGTGACCCATTTGCCTACTTACTATATTGTGACAAAATGGGAAAACCGTCTAATAAACTTTTCATAGGCTCCGTATTTGATTTCTTATTAAACACCTATTATATATGTACGGTCTATGTCGAAACCGTACAATTCGCCCAGTCATCATTCAACATTATATTATGCTTCATAATCAAATTGGTAAATTAATTAAAAAAACCAAAAAGTTAATTAAAATACAAAAGGCCCACACAAAAAATTTATTTTTAAGAAAGGAAAGAGTTCATTTATTACACAAACTGGATACATATTGCTCTGCGTTGGTTGATATTAGAGAAAAATATGAATTGGACATTAAAAGCCTAAATGAAGAAATTATAATTTTGAAAGAATCTCTAAAGAATGCTACTTTGCAATATGAGCTGTCACAAAAACAGATTGATGAGCAAGTACTCGCAGCCGATGAGCTGTTAGCCTTAGGCACCTATAACTTGGCTCGTTTTGAGTCCCTAACTAATAAGTGTCAATGCACCCATATGGTACCTATGGCTACCAAAGATAGCGACAGTATACTACTCCCTGACAATTTGGGCACTTGTCCGGAGCAGTGCACTACAAATGCTGTTGAAGCTCCCTCATGCTTGAGCGGAAGTCTCTCACCTAACCTTAGAAAACAAACTATTATTGTTTCTGACAAGTTGGGCAGAGATTTTGGCTCATGTATTAGCAATTACTTGCAACATTCAGTGATTAACCGATGTTCACCGGGGGCTAGTCTGGAGTATTTATTCGATAGTTTAAATGAAGATAATTTGAACCATAATACAAATGTTATTATTTTGTTTGGGGACAGTCTAAAGGTAAAAAAACACCAAATATTAAAAGGTATTGATAAATTACTGCACTTACATATGAAAACAAAATGTAGGTTTTATATGTGTGCCTTACCTTACTCCAAGTCACTGAATGATAAGCAAAACCAGCATATACATAACTTAAATATACTTATGTATAACCTGACTAACCGTCATAGCGACGCTATTTTTTATTTTGACACAAATAAATTTATTACTAATTTTCAACTGACCGGTGAGAGTATGTATCTCCCGAGGAGATGTAAGCTCCATATAGCTTCACTTTTAGCGCATAATATTAACGATGCAGTTACAAGTGATGTAACCTATAATATACAAAATTCAGCCAATTTTGGCTTGTCGGGCGATGGTACATGTTGTACCAGAAATATTGACACAATTATTACTAAATCAAGTATTTTGACACCAAAATTAAATTCCAGCGACAGTGGTACATGTTGTACTAATAATATAGACATAATTAGTAGTAATACTAATTCAGATTTTTTGTCATTGGATTCCAATAGAAGTAATTCCTGTGGAATTAATAAAATTTTAAACTAAGCAATAGGACAACAGATAAGCAATGTAAAATTAATCTTGTACATCAAAATATCCAGGGCTTATCTGGCAAAGAACATGAGATTGAGCTATTTATAAAAGAATTTGATATTGACATCTTGTGCCTCACTGAGCACTGGCTCAATTCTCATCAGTTAATTGTACACTTTGAAAATTATTCACTGTCAAGTGTGTTCTCAAGAAAGACTGCGATACGCGGGGGATCACTAATAATAACGCGCAACAATAATAATTACAAAGAGCGAAAAGACATTGTTAGTCTTTCTATAGAACGCATAATAGAGCTGTCTTGTGTTGAGCTGGACCGATATACTATAGTTTGCGTGTACCGACCCCCCTCGGGTGACTTCGGTCTTTTTGAGCAGGTCATGGAGGACGCCTCAAAGCGGCTATGTAGGTCATCAAAAAAAATAGTAATCTGTGGAGACTATAATATTGATATTTTGCTTCACACTCCTTTTACGGGTAGACTACTAAACTTATTTAAATGCTTTAACCTGGAGAATATTTTTGTTGAACCCACAAGAATAACTGCAAATTCAGCTACTTGTATAGATAACATTTTTTGTGATTGTAACATTATCGAAAAATCTGTTATCACTTATTTAAGATCTGATCATTGCGGACAAATGATATCTGTTCCAAGCAGTGAACAGAAAATTACAAAAATAATAAAATGTAGGCCAGTTACCACTAAAAAAGTAAGGCAATTCAAACATAATATCTCGGCTACATTACCGACACTTGACCTTACACAGGGTGGTCCGGATGAAATTTATCGCAAGTTTTTTGATCTGTTAAACTCTCAATTCAACTCTGCCTTTAAGATGATAGAAAAAAGGTTTCGGTTTAATCTAAAGTTTAGTGACTGGGCAACTGTTGGCATTTATAAGAGTAGAAATAAGCTATTTGATTTGTATGCAGAAAAGCGATATAATTATTCCCCCGCGTTTATTGAATATGTAAGAACCTATTCCAAATTATTTAGAAAAGTATGCATACATGCTAAGTCTCTTTACATAAAACAAAAAATTATTAATTCTGATAATAAAATAAAAGCCGCATGGGACATCATCGGCAATGAAATGGGAAAACACAAGACGCATAATAATAAATTGGAGCTCAAAATTAATAACCATATTATTGACTCCGACATAGACATTGCAAATACATTTGAGAACTTTTTCAAAAATATTCCAGTTACCACAACTAGTTCTCTAAATTCCTCGCCAACAGGAGCCTATAATCTTTTAAAGAGCAATGTTTCTGAGTGCAGTAAACTATTTAAGTTTGAACACGTTACCCCATATGATATTATCAAAATATTTAAGGCTTTACAAAATAAAAAAACGGGAGATCTATGGGGAATTTCAGTTAAAATAATCCACAGTATAATTGATATTATTGCGCCATATCTTGCCTTAATTTTTAATAAATCAGTTGATTCTGGATCTTTTCCAGACCTTATGAAATGTAGTAAACTAATACCTCTTTTTAAATCGGGAGACAAAAGTGACCCGAATAACTACAGACCAATTTCAATTTTGCCAACCCTCAGCAAGATATTCGAAAAAATAATGCTCAACCAACTGCTTCTACACTTTAATTTAAATGGACTTCTTCACCCTGAGCAGTATGGTTTTACTAAGGGTCGATCAACAACCGATGCAGCCGCAAAGCTGTTACAACACATATTCGATGCATGGAAGAACTCACAGAATGCCATTGGTATTTTCTGTGATTTATCAAAAGCATTTGATTGCGTTGATCACGAGACCCTTTTGCTTAAACTGAGCCACTATGGTATTAAAGGTTTTGCACTTAGTCTCATTGCGTCTTATCTCAGTGATCGTGTTCAGAGAGTATGTGTCAATGACGTAAAATCATCCGGATCAGCCTCAGTAATGGGTGTACCCCAGGGTTCTATTCTAGGTCCATTCATGTTTTTGATTTACATAAATGATTTACCACATTTTGTCCAAAATACTTGCGATATTGTACTATTTGCTGATGATACGTCTTTGATTTTCAAAGTCGATAGGAAAAAAGACAATTTTGACGATGTAAATAATGCATTATCTCAAGTTTCTGAATGGTTTACGGCAAATAATTTACTTTTAAATGCTAAAAAAACCAAGTGTGTTGAGTTTTTATTGCCTAACACCAGAGCTGTCAGTAATAATCTAAAGATAAATAATGAACCTTTGAAAACTGAGGACTCCACAGTGTTCTTGGGATTAACCCTGGATTCTAAGCTACAGTGGGGCACCCATATAACAACACTAGCTGGCAGGCTAAGCTCTGCTGCTTACGCTGTTAGGAAGATTCGACAGTTAACTGACATAGAAACTGCAAAAATTGTTTATTTTGCATATTTCCATAGTATTATGTCATACGGAATCTTACTATGGGGTAAAGCAGCCGACATTGGAAAAATTTTTGTATTGCAGAAGAGGGCAATTCGCGCAATCTACAATTTAAAACCGCGGGATTCCCTTCGAGAAAAATTTAAGGAAATAGGCATTCTGACAGTAGCTTCACAATATATTTATAACAACATAATATTTGTCAGACAAAATATTTTAAGTTACAAAAAAAAGGGTGATTTACACGATAGGCAGGTTAGAGATCCAAATAGGCTCGTGATTCCTCGACTGCGCCTCCAGAGGGTCCGAAAGACATTTGTGGGAATGGGCGTGACGTTCTATAATAAAATTCCACAGTCGATCTTAGACTTGCCTTTACACAAGTTTAAGAAAGCAATTAAAACTTCTCTCATGGAAAAAGCATATTATACAATTGAAGACTATATTAATGACAAAAAAGCGTGGATATAACTCGCTCCAGCGATTCATGAGACAGTAATAATCAACCTGTGTAACAAAATTATCCTGTGCTATTCAGTGTTTCTACTTTATTTGTGTCTAAGTGATGTCTTAAAATTAGCATTTGAATATTAGTTTTCAGTTTGATGCCTTGACATGGGTAGCATAAGTATGTCACGCACTCTTTAAACATTTCTGTGGTGGTGTCGTGTGATGCGGGTTGTTACGTTCCCTCAAATATGGTTGAGCGAAGCAATGGCTGGGTCATGCGTCATGCTCGTGAACGGGTGCCACCGGCGGGAATGGGGCTACTTTATGTCTGCCCATCTTAAGATAGAAAGAAGTTAGTCTGTATGCATTTTTGGAACTTTCCTCATTGTGGAAACACTGCATATATAGCATAGTATTTACTGTATTGTAAATCTGTTTTGAAAAGAGCAACCGCCGAGTTTCTTGCTGGTTCTTCTCGGCAGGAAAGGCATTCCGAACCAGTGGTAGATTCATTGACCATTCAAAAGCACTTGTAAAAGTTTATTTGAATAAAAAATATTTCTATTCTATTCTATTCTATTTAATCATCATCATGAATTCATGGAGGTCCATTAACGTCTCACTAGTGAGCGCAGGTCTCCTCTCACAGAGAAGGGTTATACCTAGTCCACCACGCTGGCCCACTGCAAGTTGATAGACTTCACCTAGCTTTGAGAACATTATGTAGAACTCTCAAGTGTGCAGGTTTCCTCGCGATGTTTTCCTTCACCGTTAAACATGTGATATTAAATTGCTTCAACGTACCTATAGTACATAACTCCAAAAAGTCAGTGCGTGGCCGGGATCTAACCTGTGACATTTTTTCGACATTTTGCTCGATTAATCAAAAATTATTATGTATAATAAAAATAAATAAATATCTGTTTTAGAATGTACAGGTCTTTCATATGATACCCCACTCGGTATAGTAATCTTACTTTGACATTTCAAACCCCCGATTTTCCCCCGATTTTTACTTAAACTAAAAATAATTTTCGATTTTTTTATTCCAATGATATTCATCATCATCATTAGCAACCCATCAACGAATCACTACTGAGCTCAGGTCTCCCCTCAGAGAAGGGTTATAGGCCATAGTCCACCACGCTGGCCCAATGCGGACTTCACACACCTTCAAGAACATTATGAAGAACTCTCAGTTGTGCAGGTTTCCTCACAATGTTTTCCTTCACTGTTGAAGCAAGTGACTATATATGTATATTTAATTGCTTAAACGCTCTTGATTCCGAAAAGTCAGAGGTGCCTGGGATCGAACCTCCGGACCGACACCCGGAATAGGAGACCACAGTCCTAACCACTAGGCTATCACTGCTTATTGCCAATGATATTGGGCTACTATTATATACAACTATTCCAAATTTCATGTCGACAGCTTTAATAGTTACTAAAATAATCGACTGTGACAGACGGACAGACGGACGGACGGACGGCGAAAGTCTCACCATAAGGGTTCCATTTTTACCATTTTGGTACGGAACCCTAAAAAAGGCTTTTGAGGTAATTGACAAAATATAGGGCTAGGACTAGTTAAATACTAGGCTATAGGTATATTATCTGAAAATTTAGAGATAATTAACGTTTGTGGCAACATACTCGTAGGTACCTATAACTTATAAAGAAAAGACCTACAAGGAAAAGACGTGGAAAATAACAAAAGCAGTATATGTAATCTGTATTGGCATGGTTATAAATTCATAATGCGGGATTTTCAATGCGTGTTCGCCGTCACAGTACATAGTTCAATACTTAGTTACTCATTTTCCAAAACAAAATCATTGCCATATACATTCTAGGAACCTGTAAACTTTTTTTTTCAGTGTCTATATTATTTTCTTATGTGGTGTAAATTATAGGTATAGTTGCTGCCTTTCTATATGAAGCATTGTTTATTATTTATGTATATATTATGACTAATGTGTTATTGATTCGTAATCAGTGTGATGTTATCTATGTTTTCTTTAATGTATTTTTGATAAAATTCACACAAAAATAATAATATTAGTATGCATGAGCATCAACATTTCTATAAAACTGCGACACTAATTTGGAATCTATTATCTCGAAACTATATCATTTCATTCATTCATTCATTCAAAATGAGGTACGAGGCCATTTAATTAAAAATGTCTTTAAGTTATCTTATAGTGAACACATCAATATAAAAAATAGTTTGTTTTAAATAAATAGATCGACTTGGCCATCGCATGAAAACACAATGTATCTCATAAGTAATACATAAATTAAATTAGATTGTTTAATGCGATTGCCAAGTCGATCTATTTATTTAAAACAAAAGATTTTTAATATTGATATGGTCACTATAAGATGTTGTTAGGTTAGCTAGTTACGTAATAACTTGAGACAGAAGGACCCTTAAGTAGGGACTGAATAAATTAACCGACTTGGTATTTCATGGATCTCACAACTTTTTACGGTAGAAGAACTGAGTTGTGACTGCGAGACTTGGTTTTTTACAAGTTATGTTTTATATGGCATCTCATTTCTTTTTATAGAAAAACAACAAACAGTCCAATTGCAAATGCAACTTTGTAATCCTATATACATATTTATATAGGTTTACAAAGTTATTTATGCAGTTGGTGTATCTAGAAAACTGGACCGAAATTGCAAAATTTCCTTGATTTATTACATATTTAAAATTTTTCCTTGATTTATACATTAAACACTAATCGTATTCTAAATTTGAAGCTTCTATGTCTGCTAGAAGTGCCTTAGACTTTTGATCAGTCAGTGAGTGACAAAATTAAGAAACTTTGACTAAATACTGGTTCAAATTGAATGAAATTCGAAATATACCGTGTTTATACAATGCCTGTTTGGTTACTGAAAATTCAGGCTTCTAATTTTATCCACAACGAAGTTGAACGAGGGAGTCGAAAATGGCCTGAACTGTTTCGAGAAAAGGATGGTACGGCCGTGCCGTTTTTTTGCTCGACTTGGTGGGGGCACTGCCGTGCCGCCAGATCTTCGTATTCCCTGATCGCGAGCGATTTGCTCTTATTCGTTGAGGAGTTCCGTCCTCCATCACCGAAAATATTCATCAAATTGAAATGGGACCAACCCGACGGTATTACCTTTCAAATAAAAAAAATGATTGAAAACGGTTATCTATAATATAATAAAACTGTAACAGGTCCAATTCTGTACATTGAAGATATTTTGAAAATTTTTGTTTGCGGGCACTCTATAATCGATACTGAAGCCAAAACAATTTTTTTTTAATTTTTTGTCTGTCTGTCTGTCTGTCTGTCTGTCTGTCTGTCTGTCTGTCTGTCTGTCTGTATCTTGGCCGCGCATCACGCCGAAACTACTGGACGGATTTAAATGAAACTTGGCACGATTTAAGTTAATACTACGAGGTATAATATAGGATACTTTTTATCCCGAAATTCAGCACGGTTCCCTTGGGAGAGGGGATGAAAGTCAAAATGTGTATTTCGCTGTAATTCATTAAGGCTTATTCCGATTTAATCCATTCTTTTTTTGTTAGAAAGCAGGTTCTTTAGAGATTGTCCTGTAATTATTTCAAGGTCGTCAATTTCGTAGTTCAGAAATTATAGACATCACGATCTTCAGTATAAGGTCCAAATAACTTGAACCACGGAATCTACAAGATACTTTGAATGAACGGCTCATCTTAAGCTGGCAGGTGTACTTTATCGTATATAGCCATCGTGGATAGCCCTATTTTGTCAAAGTCAAACTACTCCAAAGGCGTCAGATTTTGCCAAACGATCATTATACCTACATACTACATAGTAGGTATGGATGTAATACATCGTATGGACTTAATGCTACAGTGTTTTCCTATGCAATTTAATAATCTAATCATACTAATATTATAAATGCGAAAGTGTGTTTGTTTATTGGTTTGTCCTTCAATCACGCCACAACAGAGCCACGGATCGACGTGATTTTTTGCATGGTTACTATAGTTGAGGACATATGCTACTTTTTATCCCGGAAAATCAAAGTGTTCACGAGGGGTTTTAAAAACTAAATCCACGCGGACGAAGTCGCGGGCATAAGCTAGTGATTATATAAAGTTATAGAGTAACATCAACAAAAAACAATTGTTCTCTTGGTTTCCCTATTTAGGGTTCCGTACCCAAAGGGTGCCAACGGGACCCTATTACTAACCCTCCGCTGTCTGTCCGTCCGTCTGTCAGCGGGCTGTATCTCGTAAACCGAGGTAGACAGTTGAAATTTTCACAGAGTATGTATGTATTTTTATTGCCGCTATAACAATAAATCATAAAAATAAAATTAAATTAAAAAATAAAGGCGGCTTCCCATACATGAAAAAGGAGTGGAAATAAAATTTCATTTTTTTACCCTGGCATGTGGAGTGTCATTGTCTAGAGCTCATTAAGTGGAGTTCAAATATATTTTTTATTATTTTTTAGCTTCAAAAATTAAGAAATGGGGGGCCATCAAAGTTGTGACCAAAACAAACGAGCAAATTTAGTACTATATAAGAACTAAGCTAAATTATGTATCTAGTTTTAAAAAAAGTGATTTAGTCATATGTACGTAACCCTAAAAGAGTGAGGCCCGACTTGTACTTGCCTGATTTTTCTTTTTAAACCAGCCTGTATTAAGGCGAACAAAACAAAGAAAATAGTATTCAAAATGATCAAGCCGTATGTATGTGTGTAAGTGTATGTTTAGGTCAAATCTTGCAAGATGAATTAGAACTATTTCCCGGTTTCCGATTAATCTGAAATTTTGCATGTATGTGTAAATCGGATAACATGCAATATTATTGTAACATGGAGCTGATCTGTTGATGGAGCTGGAAGATGGCTATCGGAACTCTGCAATAAAACGACGTAACCCCATCAAGTTTGGGCTCGTTTGATTAGTCTTGACAAGTACTCTGGTCCTAAATGATATCCAGGTTCTGATGATGGAGCTGAAATATAGTTATGGGAACTGTGTAATGAAACTACGTAACCCTATCGAGTTTGAGCTCGTTTGATTTGTCTTGACAAGTACTCTGGTCCTAAGATGATATACAGGGTCTGACGATGTAGCCAGCCACAAAAAGCGTGTTTTTTTTTAAATAAAATTTTTAATTTACACTTGTTATGTTCACATACTCGTAAATATTAAAATATAGAGAAGATACTGATGCGATGCCGCAAGTTGGTGGTTGGCAATGTTTATAAATAACACAATATAATATCTAATGCCAAGGTTCTTGAGGTAAGCAACTGATATAGTAATCTGATCCAAGTTTGAGGTGATCATGAAAACGACACCACTAAACACATTACGACGTAGGTCAAATTATTAATATATAAGCATGACATCTAGCTAGGTAATCTAGCAGGTAGTAGGGATTTAGGGAATAATGATTTGGATGTCTCTGATATACATATATGAAAAATATTAAATATTACCTATACATAACATAATTGTCTAGTATTCTAGAATGTTTTGGTAAATGTCCTATAGATACGATGATTATAATACGCATCGCCGTGATCAATTGAGCAGCAATTGACAGTTTCTTGGGGATTTCCGCACCGAACAAATAAGCATTTTCCTCAATCATTACTATGCAGGAAAAATGTATCATTAAGAAATAGGGAACTGTACACCCAAAAATTTATTCTGCTATGTATGTACGCCGATAGACTATGTTTGTAATGTTTGTACAGCTGATAGACTCGCTTGGTTCTTAAAGGGAGACCACGTATAGGTACCGGGACTAGAAACGTTGTAAGACGACCATCCCGCTGATCCAACGATATCATCAAGCTGTGGGGAGACTTAGATGGGACTGGCTCAACAGCGTAAGGATTAGGAATGGCATGCACGTGCGTGAAGAGGCATGTTATGTCCAGGGTTGGATGAAAGAAAGGCTTAGCAAAGAAGAAATAATGGGTGTGTGCATGTATGCTATAAATACCTATAATACCATCGAAGTCCAAAAAGAGATGATCGGCCAGCGACGGCTTCGTAGAGCTTAGTATTCATCACACAAACCTGTGTACTTGTGTAGTTTTGT
This sequence comes from Oeneis ivallda, assembly GCA_029955525.1. NCBI lineage: Eukaryota > Metazoa > Arthropoda > Insecta > Lepidoptera > Nymphalidae > Oeneis > Oeneis ivallda. The sequence continues at coordinate 14,921,456 of JARPMR010000007.1, forward strand.
TGGTTCGTACAACAGAGACAACGCTCTACGATGCCGCGGTCAATTACTCCATTCCAAATCTCGACTTACCTATAATATTATCTTAGTTTGAACTTGTACTGTACCTACCACTTACAAGTACGGACGATACTTATATTCTATTTATTCTTTGTAAGTTTGACCTCGGCTGACTGTTTTCATTTTTCACCTGTTTCCTTATTATCTTACCTGAGTCATTTTGTTTTAAATAAATAGCAATCAGGAAAATGAGATTAAACAATCTGGGCAATGTAATTGTTGATTGTGGAACAATTGGGTGTTGACTCCGTTAAAAGTTTCCTCACCTTTGTTTGTCCACGTCTTATTTCATTAAGTAATAATAATGGAAATCAAAATAAACTTTTATTTGGATTTACTTACTCTTACCTATAAATAAACCAATACTCCTTGTTTACGTAGGTATGTTATTGATTGGCAATTTTATGGTCAAATAAAAGGACAATTGCGTGTTGGGCCATGCGCTGTGTAGGGTTCCGTAATTAGGAGTCACAACTTACAATATTAAGAGTGCCTACTTAGAAGAGTGTACATGTTATGTAATTTTCATCATACTTTCACCTTCGTTAAATATACTACTATCGTGAATACTTTTCACATTATCTAAAATCAATGGTTTAGTTTTTAGAGAGGAGGCGACGTCACCCTACTCTAACAAAAATTTTCACTTTAAGGATGATTATACGGGTCTGCCCGCGAAATTCAAATTTAATTTGGTTTTTCGCAATTTGTAAACTAATATGACAAACTAGGCATTCTAATTGCGCTAGTAGAATTATCATCTTCACAGGTTTACATAAAAATCTTTATATAAAAAACCAAATTAAATTTGAATTTCGCGGGCAGACTCGTATAATCCACCTTAATGCTTAAGATTTCGCAAACGCATCCCTCAATCGAATAAATGTTCATGATATATACCGCCAATATTTTCGAAAGACCTATCCCGGACAAACCACACAATCGAATAGACGAGTAAAACAAAAATATCATCCACACTCTACGTGTTGCATGCATGCATATTCTATGCCATGGGATCTCAGTAGTAGCTGCCACACAATTAAGAATGTTTACAAAATTAGAAGAAAAAAACTTGAGAGGTGTCGAGGGACACCCGGATTGAACGTACATAGTTCCTTTCGATTAATTTTAGTGAAGGAATTGTAATAAACTAGTGGTGTCATCTAGTATTTTAAATTGATTAACTACGATGAATTATTTTTAGTTTATTTCTATTGCACTGTTACAAAACCAAAGAGTTACTCTGGTGGAGTTACTGTTTTTTCACAGATGGCGTTATCCAATTTATACAATAAAAATTAGGGAAAAATTCCACATTTAGAAATTATTTAAAATAAAATTGAAAATAGAAAATTCAGTCTGTCGAGCTGGGATTCGAACTATCGACGTTGAACTTATAGGCGACTGCTCTAACCACTAGGCCATGCAGATGCCTTGTGCTAAGGCGAATATACCGAACACAATGCAAAATTCACATTCAACAAAAAAGTGTCGGTTTCAAAATGTGTCGAGGGTCGGTTTCCTTAATTTTTTCCGTCTAGCCCCCTTCCGTACCGCGCGATAAGGAACTACGTTCCAAAAATCCATTTACCATTTTACCTTTATTTTAGCCTATTGCTACTTAATTGAAACTGACCTGATTAACAACGAAACGTCCTCCTTACGAGTATGAGATAGCATGCCTTAAGCCGCCACCACTGGTCGGTGAGGTTTGTAAAAATAAAGATTAAGTATAATATAGTATTTCTTTACCTCATACAAAACAATACACGTACCTATAACTTATATAAGGTGGTTCATAAGAGTTTCCCGGCAGTATACTTTTAGTATCAAGATGAAAACGTTGTTCTATGTGTTACTAGTTGTGGTTGCTGCGTGCGCGTACAGCCACAATCACAATCACCACCATGATCATGATAACCACCGTGATCATGATCATTATAACCATAACCATGGAGGAGCAGCAGGTCAGTTAAATTGAATATTTCATTTTTCGATGTTAAAAATTGATTTCTTAATCCTGCTTGCTTTGATGCTTTTATATTTCATAAAAATGTTGTCATGCATAGTTTTTATTAATAATACAAAAAAATGTTCAGAACTCTTGTGGTAAAACAAATAAATAAAAAACCGGCCAAGTGCGTGTCGGGCCACGCGCAGTGTAGGGTTCCGTAGTTGCAATTCACAAATAATATTGCTGTTTTACCTAACCTAGGAAAAACAGATTTAACTCCTTAACTTATGAACCCTACTTAGCCGTGATAGTTTTCCTATAAAATTCTTTATAAATACTACTGCTGTGAATTTTGTCATGTATCCTATTAACAACCATTTAGCTGGCAGAGGGGGGGGGGGGGACGACACTAGACTCTAACAAAATGTAGCACTTTAAAATATCATATTAAACAAACGGATCCCTGAATCGAAAAATGGTGTACCCACACCCACAATATTTTTGAAAGATCCCACATAATACATAATAATAACATATCCCATAGGATAGACGAGAAAAAAAATTCGTCCCCACTTTACATGTAGGGGATGTACCCTAAAAAAAATTTATTTTCACAATTTTATTTCCCCGCTTTGTTGGCGTGATTAATATTTATACCCTTGTCAAATTACAGTTTTTTAGTACCTAGTCTTTGAGCTAAACCGCGGACGGACGGACATGGCAAAACTATAAGGGTTCCTTGTTAACTACGGAACCCAAAAAATGTACAAAACATCAACTGACTACTATCAGCAATTCATGTAGTTCAAGGGAAATCTCTAAGGTGAAGGTCGAATTTCATGATAGCAAAATAGTGATTGTGCTTGGTACATATTATCTACCTGTTATTGCACAGTAGACAAATGAAATATTACCTTACTGGTTCTTGAATGATTATCTTACTAGCACTAGGTACTTACTAGCCACTGCCTGCGTCTTCATCCGCGTAGATTTCCTAGTTCCTAATTTTCCTAGTAAACTATCTCTTTGCAAAATCTTGTCGAAATCGAATTTTCGGACTAGTCGTGAAAATATTACAAATAGACCGATAGACAGAGTTACTTTCGCATCTATCATAATCATCATCAGCAGCAACCCATCAACAGCTCATTTATACTGAGCGCAGGTCTCATCTTAGAGAAGTGTTGGTGAAGGCGCGCCTAAGGGTACGCACAGGCCGAAGATGCCTCACTGCGATACCTCGCGGTCGCCGTTTAGCTCGCTACCTCGATGTCGATATCGCGATGTCTACATGGATGACGGTACGAACATGCCGGTTCAGTCGCACCTCGATGCTTGTTAAGGTGCTCAGTCGTGTGGTCGCGGTAAAGTGGCAACGAAATTGTAATCACAAGTTCACAAGTAAAGGGCAGAAAAACATGTTATCTGTTGAGAGTGATAGTGACGATGAATTCATGTCACCAAGCGAAAAAAAATTGTCTTTTTTTGATGTATTAAATTACACTTTTTATTATATATTAAAAAAATATATATATAATAACAAGTTTAATTTGTTTTTAAATTTTACCAAATATTATAAATTATAAAATTATAAATAATAATAAAAATAAAAAATAAATAATAATTATCTGAAGTCAGGATTCGAACCTCTGAACCGATAGTATCACTCCTTCTATAAATATTCAGGGGTAAAAACACCTGCGCTATCTGGTGTCCCATGACACCACACGACTTTTTTATTTGTTGTTAAAGCGGCAATAGAAATTCATACTCTGAAAATTTCAACTGTCTACCTATTACGGTTTACGAGATACAACCCGCTGACAGACGGACAGACGGACGGACGGACGGACGGACAGCGGAGGCTTAGTAATAGGGTCTCGTTGGCACGCGAACGAAGAAACCCTAAAAAGGATGTTTACGATAAAAATCAGTTATTGATAACTAGCTGCTTGCTGCCTGCGACTTTAGTCCGCTTGGAAATGTTTTGAGAATCCCGCGGGAACTCTTTAATTTTCGGGATAAAATGTATCCTATGTCACTCTCCAGTTCCTCAACTATGTCCATGCAAAAATCACGTCAATCCGTAGCTCTGCGTGCGGCGTGATAAAAGGACAAACCAAGAAGAAGCAAACACACTTTCGCATTTATAATACTACAGTATAAGTAGGTATGTTAAAGCATTACCGCTCTGACTTATTTACACCGTGAGAAGACGGGGTGGATATATATATATATATATAGCATTAGCAATAGCATTTATATTAGCAACAAATGAATGGTGGAAAATTATGACCCAATAAAAAATGCAGCTTACCTGTTGATTCACATGCTAGAGCAACTTTCTTCCATTCTTTGGCTAAAACATACCTATTGTGGTGGTTTTTGTGCCGCTTGTCCCAAATGGCAGGGACATTAAAAATTAAATCAATAAGCATCTTTTCCATAGTTAAATTTTAAAAAATGAGTACAGTGCGAACTGCCATGTATTCGGGGCTTGAAGTTAACGACAGGAGCCTTTAAATCTCTTCCTTGTGACGGCGAACCAATTTAACCAATCACAAGCCAGATCACATCGATGCTTGCAGTCGACCGCGATATAAAAACAAAATATTTTGTTTTTATGTAAGCATCGAGGTGAAGCATCGAAATAAACCGCGATGTATCGCAGTGAGGTATCTTCGACATGTTCGTGATGCTCTGCTTTGGCTGGAGTCCCTCAGCTCTTCATAAATAAAAGATGGGTCACAACTTGATGGTATATTTGTTATTTACAAACTTGTAAGTACAGGTAAAATCACTAAGAAAATATAACTGTTATTCGCGTGATTGACTGTTTGCTAAGTTATAATGCTGTTACTATATAAGCACGAGGTGCGTCTTCCTCGAGATGCAGAGATAGAATGAATAAATATATACAATAATACTTGCTGGCCAGTACGACCTACTTTGTTGAGGTCTAGAATCTCAATGAATAGCGCGCACATTAAACACGCATCCGTCTATCACACGATTTCAAATTACGAGCGCGTTCTTTATATAAAAATAACATTCGTCGAAGTAGAAGCTGCTCGGACAGGACGAGCGGCCAGCACCAGGAAAACAGCCAGCTACGAAGTAGGTTGTTCCACCACACGTGCTTGTCTGTTTGCATACATTTGTTTTAAATGGAGGTGACATCGAGGTAGCGAGCTAAACCGCGACCGCGAGGTATCGCAGTGAGGCATCTTCGGCCTGTGCGTACCCTAAAATTATAAAAATAATAAAATTGGATCATGAGTATTATCTGCTGTATAAAATAAACAGGATCACAGCAGCAGCAGCAGCAGCCTATAACGGTTTCACCCTCGGGAGAGTTCCGCGGTAGCTACAACACTACACGACGTGGTCGCCAGTTCGAATCCTATCGTGGGATATATTACGCGGAACCACCGGTGGGAGAACTGAGGTTCCAGGTAAGAAATAAATAACAAAACATTTTATGAGTGTAAATAAGTTCAGAGCCTACTTAGCCTAAGTAGGTTCAGGGTCGCTCAGCGGGCGATGGAGAGAGCTATGCTCGGAGTGTTCCTGCGGGGTCGAATCAGAAATGAGGAGATCCGTTGGAGAACCAAAGTCACCGACATAGCTCAGCGAGTCGCGAATCTGAAGTGGAAATGAGCGGGGAACATAGTTCGAAGAGCTGATAGTGATGGTCGTTGGGATCCCAAGGTGATGGAATGGCGACCACACACCGGGAAGCGCAGTGTTGGCAGACCCCCCACTAGAGGACCGACATCAAACGAGTCGCAGGGAGCCGCTGGATTCAGGCGGCGCAAGACCGAAGCCTGTGGAAGTCATTGTAAGAGACCTTTGTCATGCAGTGGACGTCTATCGGTAGGCAAAGAAGAAATAAGTTCTTATACTGTGCAAGTAAAACTGGAACGTTGTACTTATGAATATAGATAACCAAGGCTTGTAATGATTATTATGATGACTGATTTAATTCATTTTGATTTTTACGATATACGTTATACCTAGATGAACATGATTTAGAATCTGGAAAAAGTCAAGGCTGTTACAAAATTACACTACACTTTTGTCAGTCTGATGTTTTGCAAGTAGGTACCAATGAGATAATCCGCACAAATTAATGAATTCTTGAACCAATTAAGTAGATAAAAATTCCAATTTCTCAGCTTAAAAATACGTACCTAATGTTTCAGAATAAATAATTCTTAATATTTGCTCAACCCGTTTAGTGCGCTTTAAGCCGATAAAGCGCACTAAACGGTTCTAACCGCGAAATTCAAATTTCATTTGGTGTTTCGCAATTTTAAACTAATACGACAAATGGCATTCTAATTGCGCCAATGGCAGTATCATCTTCACAGGTTTATATAAAAATCTTTACTTGAAAGTGTCCAGTTTAAGAATTAATTAGTCCGAGTATCTAGTTTGACGTGAGTTACTCACAAATTAGTCGATACTCGGACTAATTTCTTAAACTGGACACTTTCAAGTAAAGATTTTTATATAAACCTGTGAAGATGATACTGCCATTAGCGCAATTAGAATCCCATCCTACGTTGTCGTATTAGTTTAGAAATTGCAAAAAAAAACAAATTAAATTTGAATTTCGCGGGAAGACCTGTTTAGTTCGCCTTAACATGAAAGTGATCGCAATTAGCCGAAATGTTATTCGTACTATAAGGCTTTTAACGATGGTAGTGACGTCATTCAAAATTGTTATTCCAACAGCCACCCAAACTAATCCTCAAGTATAAAACCCCGGTGGTGGACGCAACCGTAGATGGCCCAGCGTGCCCATTGCTGGTCGATTCCGACTATTACATCGATGAAAACTGCCTCACTATCAACGTCTATACTCCACTCAAGAAGGACAGGTAATAATAATAATAATAAGGACCGCAGGGTTGTATGGCAAGGTAAGGACCGCAGGGTTGTATGGCAAGGTAAGGAGCTTCACGGACGCTTTTATCGGGCCCTCTACGGGCCTGATGTTGACTTTGAAGCGTCCGTGGCCTGGCTGCGCTTTGGTGACCTCTTTGGGGAAACCGAAGGGTTTGTGTGTGCAATTATGGACGAGGTCATGGTGACGAACAATTACAGAAAATACATAGTGAAGGATGGAACGGTAGACATATTATGTCGGGCATGTCGCCGTCCTGGAGAAACTATCCGTCACATTGTTTCTGGTTGTTCTCATCTAGCTAACGGCGAATACTTACACAGACATAACCAAGTGGCCAGGATTATCCATCAGCAACTTGCCTTAAAATACAATCTTGTGGAATCGGAGGTACCGTACTACAAGTATGTGCCCGACCCAGTTCTTGAAAATGGTCATATCACACTGTACTGGGATCGGTCTATCATTACAGACAGGACTATTGTAGCCAATAAGCCTGACATAGTGGTGATAGATCTATCAGAGCGACGTGCAATGATTGTTGATGTTGCTGTCCCGCATGACGAGAACCTCGTGAAAGCCGAGAAAGAGAAACTCACCAAGTATCTCGACTTGGCGCACGAGGTTGTCGCCATGTGGAATGTAGACTCAGCAATCATTGTACCGATAGTCATAACCGCTAATGGTCTTATAGCCAAGAGTCTCGACCAACATCTTTCGAGGCTCTCGTTGGGTAGCTGGGTCAAGGGCCAGATCCAGAAGGCTGTACTCCTGGACACGGCTCGCATCGTCAGGAGGTTCCTCTCTCTGGGGCCCTGACCGCCGGTTGCTTGGACCCTGTTCCCGAGGCCGGTGGACCGCTATTTTTTATATTTTTAAATATTTTTTTTATTTTTAGTTTTTATAATGAAATATTTAAAAATGTAAAGAGTATGATTAAATGTAAATAAAGATGATAATAATAAATGAATAAAAATATTTTTCCTAGCCGTAAGATACATTATCTCGTTTTTAGGGTTCCGTAGTAAACAAGGAACCCTTATAGTTTCGCCATGTCCGTCCGTCTGTCCGTCCGCGGTTTAGCTCGGAGACTATTGGTACTAGAAATCTGTAATTTTACAAGGGTATAAATATCAATCACGCCGACAAAGTGGTGAAATAAAATTGTAAAAAATAATTTTTTTAGGGTAGCTCCCCTACATGTAAAGTGGGGATTAATTTTTTTTTTCTCGTCTATCCCATAGTGTGGGGTGTCGTTGAATAGGTCTTTCAAAAATATTGTGGGTGTGGGTGGAAATATGATATTTTAAAGTGCTAAATTTTATTAGAGTCAAGTGCCCCCCCCCCCCCCCCCTCTGCCAGCTAAATGGTTGTATATAGGATTCATGAAAAAATTCACAGAAGTAGTATATATATAACGAATTTTAAAGGAAAACTATCACGCCTAAGTAGGGTTCATTAGTTAAGGAGTTATATCTGTTTTTTCTAAGTTAGGTATTACACGTAGTGTAAGTTGCATATTTTGAAGTATATTATAGTATTTAAACCATGGAACTCAAAATGTATTCAATATTCATAAATAAAGTAAAAGCACTATCCTAGGTCAGCAATAATATTTGAGACTTTCAACTACGGAACCCTACACTGCGCGTGGCCCGACACGCACTTGGCCGGTTTTTTTCAGAACATCTTTATACCAATGGACTCCGCCATTATCAGATTTGATTTTCTTTTGTTTTATAGGTCTAAACCGTTACCGGTAATTTTCTTCATGCACCCTGGAGGATTTTACTCGATGACGGGACGTAGTGACTTGTTCGGCGGACAGTATCTACTCGACCATGACATCGTATTGGTCACCATCAACTACAGGCTTGGCTCTCTCGGTAAATGCTCCTCTTATTAGATAATAAGCACATAATAATAAGACATCTTCCAGTTACAGTTTTATTATATGTATATAGATTATATACATATAATAAAACTGTAACTGGAAGATGTCTGTACATCTAATATATTTTGAAAATTTTTGAACTTATGCTTTGGGGATGCTTTATAATCAATGCTGAGCCAAAACCAGATTTTTATTTAATATAAGTATAAATTTGTGTGTCTGTCTTTCCGGGCATCACGTGAAAACTACTGAACGGATTTAAATGTTTAGTATATACCTAACTAGGTATAGGATAGTTTTTTATCCCGATAAACAATAAACTTCCTCCGGGATAGGGGATGAAAGTTTTTACTTCATAACTCCGTCAAAGAACTGATTTTAATAAATCTTTTTTTATTTGAAAGTGTATACATACCATCAGGCATATTTTTTCTAATTTTGATGAAGATAAATATGATCGGAGATAGTGGATAACTCTTCACAGATAGCAGCAAGTCACCCGCATATAGGACAACGATCGAATACATGCATACCATATTATTTATATGAGGGTTTTTAGCCATAAGCATAGACTAAATCATTAACCTACAGGCCCCAGATGTTTGTACGATTATGATTATTTTGTGGCCTACCCGTGCGAAGCCGGGGCGGGTCAACTAGTATTATCTAAAAATGTGGAACTGACGGAATTTCAATTTTAATGATAATAATAATTATTAAAAGAAATTTGTATGTAAACTTCACGTTCGTGATAACATCCGATATCGGTATTTTTTCCAGGTTTTCTAAGCACCGGTGATGAACTGGCTCCTGGTAACAATGGTTATAAGGATCAAGTGGCAGCACTCAAATGGGTGCAACGCAACATCGCCGCGTTCGGTGGAGATCCCAATAGTGTAACTATTGCCGGTTGCAGCGCTGGCTCCATAAGTGTCATGCTTCATATGATCTCACCTATGTCTAAAGGTCCAATACCCTTTTTTTATGCAAAAACGTCATCAAAATAATCTATTTGTGAGAGTAACACTAGTAGCTGTAGAATATAATAGAATAGAAATATTTTTTATTCAAATAAACTTTTACAAGTGCTTTTGAATCGTCGGTGAATCTACAACTGGTTCGGAATGCCGAGAAGAACCAGCAAGAAACTCGGCGGTTGCTCTTTTCAAAACAAGTTTACAATAGGTACTATGCTATGTATGCAGTGTTTCCACAATAAGAGGAAGTTCCAAAAATTTCATATTTATAATAATAATATAAATAAATAATATAAATAATACTTTTTATTATTATTATGAAAACACACACAGGTACCTAAATAAAGTGCACTCTATTCTAGTTCATGTTTTATTGATAACGACGGTGTTCTCTGGAAGAATAAAAATTCCTCCTTCTTTAACAGGTCTTTTCCACCGAGGAATTTCCATGAGCGGATCCCCTATCTATAAGGGTCCCACTCCAGACAACCTCTATCCTTTAGCAGTGAGACAGGCTGAAATATTAAATTGCCCTACAGACAATTCCAAAGTGATTATTGACTGTCTCAAAACTAGAAATTGGAGGGACATTGGATCTTCTTTACCGGGATTCTACGTAAGCAATCTTCTTAAGCAGGGTTTTTTTGTAGATTATAGCTGCGATTGAGTTAAATTACTTCTCATGCACATTTATAGGAATTTGGTTTCGACCCCGTTGGGATATGGATGCCGATCATTGAGAGAGATTTTGGCCAGGAAAGGTTTATGCCCATTGATCCAGTGGACGCAATTCGCGAGGGAAAGATGCACGCCGTGCCACATATTATCAGTCAGACAGAAGACGAGTTCTTCTGGATGGCATTTGGTAAGAAACTAGTATTATTATCATTTTACAAGAATATTTTCATTTCACAAGAACTATCACTTGCATCGAACTGCCTATGGTATTTCATTATGTTTATCTTTACTTTGCAGCGGTTGTGAAAAACCAAACGCTCACCGATCAAATGAATGCTGAATGGGAAAGAATAGCTCCGATCTCTTTTATGTTGGATCGAGAAAACGCCACACACGCAGCGCGTAGACTACGCACCGCATACCTGCACGACAAACCGTTGAAAAATGATGCAGAGAGTGCTAAAAATCTTGGATTGTTGTACCAAGACTCCATTGAAAGCTTCCCTGTTCACAGGTATAATTTTGTCCTATATCGACAGAAAATTAGAATCGATGTACCCTCCTATACGAGTACTATACATCTTAATTGGTATATTCGATAAACAGCTTTGACTTTAGAAAATAATATTTTTTAAATTTTAAAACTTTAATTTTACCACGTCAAATTATAATTAAATATTTTTGAATCAACATTTCAATTTTTCCTCATAGGATGGCAAACCTAATGTGCCGCCACTCTCCATATCCCGTATGGTACTACCAGTTCAGTTATATCGGCAACCACAGCTTTTATGAAGACCCTATGACCAAGAAACCAGTCGGTAAGAATACAAACCTATACCTATACTAATATTTTTATACGTAGGACCGGGAATACAAAGCTTTTTAATAAAAACAGAAAACAGATTGTGTGTTATATTATTTTTGGAGGTTTACCGGAAATAAAACCCTTCTACTATTCAGGCATTCTTCTTTTATAATAACTGCATAAATATTTTCGTTCTAGGGGCAGCGCATCACGACGACCTAATTTACTTGTTCCCCTTGAGTTTCCAATTCCCTGGCATTACCACCGAGGGCCCCGACTCGGCCCTTGTGGACAAGATGACAGGCATCTGGTATAACTTCGCTAGATACGGGTAATTGTTGTTCTCCTTTAAATTAATATGATAACATTCTTTTTTTTAATTCACTTTATTGCACAAAATATTACAAGAGGCGGACCCTACCTAATGCTAAAGCATTTTCTACCAGTCTATGTTTAGACATGCGACAACACGCGTAGTGTGCAAAAAGAGAATGGCCGAAATTTGATAATATAATATAGATATACGTGGATATACATAACTTTATATTATACCTATGATTTTCCCTGAATGCTGATAATTTTTTTATTAGCGCCATTATCTAATTTAATTTGTATAAATAGAATAATCTGCAAATGGGAATAAGTTTTAATGTGATGCATGTTTTAATGTAAGCAAACGCAAAGCGGAAGCAAAGGAAGAATAATTTAGATAATCCCGTGAATACATATTACTTACACAGCTCCATCGGAATCACTTTTTGGTGCATTAGCCCACAGACTTGTTGACACTTGCTGGCACAGCTGACACTTGTAAAGCATTGACAATAACTTTCTGTGTGACTTCAGGGACCCGAATCCTCGGGGAGATGTTCCCGAACTGGAAGGCCTGGACTGGCCGGTCATGAAGCCTGACGACCGCAAGTACCTGCGTATCGGCGATGACCTCACCATCCACAAGAACATGAAGGAGGAAAGAATCCAGATCTGGGAAGAACTCTACCCTATTGAATATTAGTGAATAATTTTACTTAAAAATAAAAATTAAAAAGCCATATTTTAGTTTGTAAGATATTAAACTTATTTTTATTTTTATACTTATTTTAAAAGATTTGACATAATTTGGAGTAAAATAAAAGATTTCATCAAAATTATTTGTTTTCTTTGATCAATATTTCCTAAATATTTCTGACTTGCATAGTGTGACACTTGAGAGCTAGACAGAACTAAAATAAATGGTGGCTTAAAATTCCTATTTTTATCTTGATTCGCATCGCATCGATCGCAATTTATTTTGTAAACTAGTGGACCCGCCCCGGCTTCGCACGGGTAGGCTACAAAACAAACACAATGGTATAATCATCTAGGGCCTGGAGGTTAATGATAAAGTCTATGTCTATGGCTAAGACCCTCATATAAATATGGAATGCCTGTATTCGATCTTTGTCCTTTACGTGAGTGACTTTTGCTGCTACCCGTGAAGCATTATGTCCTCTATCTCCTATAATATTTATCAGATCTTCATCAAAATTAGACAAACTATGCCTGATATTATACACTTTTAAATAAAGAAAGAATTATTAAAATCGGTTCATATTTGACTGAGTTATGGAGTAAAATCAATAATAAATTTCATCCCCTATCCTGGAGTAACCTTATGTTTTATCGGGATAAAAACTATCCTATATGTTGACCCGAAGTATCAGCTAAAGCTATACCAAATTTCATTTAAATCCGTTCAGTAGTTTTCGCGTGATGCGCGAACAGACAGACAGACAGACAGACAGACAGACAGACAGACAGACAGACAGACAGACAAAAATTAAATAAAAATCTGTTTTGGGTTCAGTATCGATAGTAAAGCATCCCCCAGTTAAAATTTTTAAAATGTACAGAAATCTTCCAGTTACAGTTTTATTATAAGTATAGATAATGACTTCAATATAGCGAAATAAAGATAGGTACCTACTTAACTGAAAACGTGTCCAATGTCTATATCTTGAAAACTACTGAACATACATACATACATATACACCTATGAAATTTTGTATATATTTGTTTGGAAGCCCTAATAGATTAGCATAATATGTGAATATTTTTCAGTTCCCATAAAATTAATACCTACATACGATACGTGTCGAATTAATAAGCTCCTTTTTTTTGTCGGTTAAAAATTTATAAAAATAAGGTACCTATGCCCGCCCAACGTTGAGCATAATATTTACACAGACATGTGACTCATTAAAATATTTTCTTTATCATTTACAAACCCAATTTTTTCATAATATTATGTTCAGTTGTTCACACAGTATGTTTACTATAGGAATGTTTATACTATAAACTTACCTACTTTTCTTTTTGGTTGAGAATCGGTAAACATGACCTAAACAATTAAAATACCTACTCTACTTGTGGAACATTCCATGATTGTTTGAATGATCATAATATTGTTATAATTTTAATGAATCATATATGTATAGATCTTCTATAATTAATAATTTATGTAACAGAACCTATGCAGTGATAGCCTAGTGGTTACGACTGTGTTCTCCTACTCGGAGGGTCGCAGGTTCGATCCCGGGTACGCCACCTCTGACTTTTCGAAGTTAAGTGCGTTTAAGAAATTAAATATCACATGCTTTAACGGTGAAGGTAAACATCGTGAGGAAACCTGCACACCTGAGAGTTCTCCATAATGTTCTCGAAGGTGTGTGAAGTCCGCCAATTCGCATTGGGCCAGCGTGGTGGACTATGGCCTATAACCCTTCTCTGAGAGGAGACCTCGCTCAGTAGTGAGCCGATGATGGGTTGATAATGATGATGATGATAACAGAACATTAGGTAGGTGGATACATAGGTAAATAGTTGCAGCGTTTGTATTCACCACAAGATGCTCGATCATGAGGAAACTCGCTGAAACATGTCTATTGTCTAGGGTAGGTATGGGCCGTATGGGGTATAGGATATTAAAATATAATAATTTATTCCTTTGGAACTTCTTGATTGTCTTGTTATTTTTTTAACTGACTTTCAAAAAGAAAACGCATATTTTTTGACCTTCCTGTTTATGAAATAAGCTGCAAGGGGCCAGTTCTAACTATCATGCCAGTTCTTAGTAGGTAGGTTAGGTTTGGGTCACACTCACGTCTTAAGGTAGGTACGATGGGCCAGTATATGTTTCCTTGATGACTGAACCAAAAGCCCAGTAACTTATTAAATGACGTCATTCATCAGGTTAAAGTGATGTAGGTTAGAATTCAACTACCTACTTTGCTGAATGATTAAGAATATGATATCAAGTTCATATCTTCATACCTACACAAAATATTTAGAACTTTCAACATAATACCTATGACCTATCTTTAGTCTTAATAACTCTTACTTACGAGAATTACTGACATTTATAAGTACGGACTCTTGAGTTTCCTATAATTGCATACTTACCTCATCAGCAACCCATCAAGGGCTCACTACTGAGCGCAGGTCTCCTCTCAGAGAAGGGTTATAGGCCATAGTCCATCACGCTGGCCCAATGCGAGTTGGCGGACTTCACACACCTTTGAGAACATTATGGAGAACTCTCAGATGTGCAGGTTTCCTCACGATGTTTTCCTTCACCGTTGAAGCAAGTGATATTTAACTGCTTAAACGCACTTGACTCTGTAAAGTCAGAGGTAAAGCGTACCCGGGATCGAACCTGCGACCCCACGAATAGGAGACCACAGTCCTAACCACTAGGCTAGCACTGCTACATACTTACCTACTGGGTAAAAATTCAATCCAGGATTCAAAAACAATTTAATGCAACAAACCACGCATTGCTAACTATTTTCCTTATTTACGGTACATCTGCGTAGACAGGTAAGTATAATATTCTTATCAGGCAGACATGAGACATCGACGTTTTAAAAGTCAAAGATCATTGTTTATGGGGATTCCCCTTTAAAACCCGCGAAGAGGTTCGCACGAAAGTTGTGATTTTTACATTGCTACGATCGCCATTATTATGAATGGATTTTATGTTATTAATAATACATAATTAATATTCTTACTGCGGTAAACAGTGAAAAGTAAGAAATAATACTGATAATCTCAAATCATCACAGAGGTGATTGCGATCGTCAAACTATAACCGATAGAAGTGAAAACTAGATTTGCTAATAATTAAAAACAAATATATAAAAATAAAATAAAATAATAACAAAAAAAAATATTTAAAAAAAGCGCACTGTCACATTTCGTGAGTGAGAT
The DNA here is from genome assembly GCA_029955525.1 of Oeneis ivallda. Classification (NCBI taxonomy): domain Eukaryota; kingdom Metazoa; phylum Arthropoda; class Insecta; order Lepidoptera; family Nymphalidae; genus Oeneis; species Oeneis ivallda. Next base: position 14,936,984 of record JARPMR010000007.1, read on the forward strand.
TCGAACCTGCGACATCATACATTTAACGGTAAGGAAGGGGGCTACTTGCATACAGCGCTGTACAAGATTGCTTGAGAACCTCTAAAATGTTGAACGGTTACTGAAATCTCCAGGTAACGATTGTGAAGGTGACGATGACGCGAAATCCATGTTTTTTGCTCACCCAAAAAAGTGCTCAACGCGCCCACATAAGTTTTCACTTCAAAAATTCTGTATGCTTTCAAAACGCTTCCCTGTAAAATGCATTTGATATTTGCAGATTCGTCATATTGGAGTAGATGTGAAGAGCTGTCACTAATACGTACATGTATAATTATAATACCTACTGTATATCGATTTCAGCAAATCAAACAAAGGAATCGTGTCAACCGTGTTCGGGTATTTTTGAAGTGAAAACTTCTTTAGGCGAGTTAAGAACGCGTATAACACCAAAAAAAATCAGATTTCGCGATGAGATAAAACATAGCCGCAACCTCATGTGAGGCGCGACAAAAGAAAGCGTTTTGCGCGGAATAGGAGTATAGTAAGCGCCAAATACTTTGTAACTTGTAAAATATTCATTTTCTTTTCAATTCACTAGGCTACTCTCTTGATAATATCAATCGGAATTTAATGTAAAAATTTTGGCTCTGTAATATGCAACACATTGAAAATAAATGAATATTGGTTAAAAATTAGACCTAACTTCGCGATTTTTTATTATCGAACAAATTTCATCATTTTATGTTTTTGCCCAAGCACGTCCCTTGGCAGTATGATGTAATTTTTTTTCGGATAGTTGAAACTTGATCTACTACTGTAAAAATCAAATATGTTTACTGTTAACGAGCGCACACCGACTCCATGGATTTCGCGTCATCGTCACCTTCATAATCGTCACTTGCAGATTTCAGTAAGCGTTCAACATTTTAGAAGTTCTCAAGCAACCTTCTACAGCGCAGTCGGCAAGCAGCCGCGTTCCTTACTGTTTAATGTATGATGTCCCATGTTCGAATCACACTCACGAAACGTGACAGTGCGCTTTTTTTAATCATTTTTATTTATTTTTATATTTATTTATTTATTGGAGTTTACTCCTTTAGAATCGATTTTAGGCGCCCGGTATGAGAAAAATTTGAGCAGTGAAATCTGTTTTGAATGACCTCGTTACGTTTTTCACAACGATGCAAATTTCTACCCTAACTTTGAGTAAATAAGGTTGGTTTTCGCTTGAGTTGTCGAATGCCCTTGTTACGTTTTTCACAACGATGCAAATTTCTACCCTAAGGTTGAGTAAATAAGGTTGGTTTTCGCTTGAGTTGTTGAATGCGAAAGCGCTTTCGCTTCGGGAAGCGTAGCGATCGGGTCGGAGCGGCGCCGCGAATGCATTACGACCAGTATATTATAATGTACTCTGTGATTACGACGTTTTAAGTGGTAAACTCCAGTCGTGCGTCGGAGCTGACACACACACTTTTATTTTATTTTATATTTGTTTTTAATTATTAGCAAATCTAGTTTTCACTTCTATCGGCAGTCCTTATGACTGCCAATTGATTTTTTTTTAATTAGGTTTGCGTACCAAAATGGTAATAATGGAACCCTTATGGTGAGACTTTCTCCGTCCGTCCGTCTGTCACGGTCGATTATTTTAGTAACTGTTAAAGCTATCCACATGAAATTTGGAATAGTTGTATGAAATAGTAGCCCAACATCATTGGAATAAAAAAATCGAAAATTATTTTTATTTTAATTAAAAAAAGGGGGAAAATCGGGGGTTTGAAATTTCATTCCCCCTTATCTCCGAAGTTTACGAATCTAAAAATCAGAAATAATTATGGTCCGTAGAGGTTTATGTATATTTTAAAGTAAACTAAAAACAAAAGCTCTATTATTTTTAGTTTAATTAAAAAAGAGGGAAAATCGGGGGTTTGAAATTTCAAAGTAGGATAACTATACCGAGTGGGGTATCTCATATGAAAGAGCTTTATCTGTACATTCTAAAACAGATTTTTATTTCTTTTTATACGTAATGGTTTTTGAATATCGTGCAAAATGTCGAAAACAACCGTCCTCCCCTTGTCTCCGAAGTTTGCCAATCGAAAAATCAGAAACAATTATGGTCAATAGACGTTTATGTATATTTTATAGGAAAAATAAAATCAACGCTGTAAATAGCATAGTTTTTTGATATTAACAATAAATCTGTACAAACAAAGCTAGCGATGAATAAGCAAATTAATATCGTTTTACTTTTACTTCTGGAGTACGGAACCCTCGGTGCGCGAGTCCGACTCGCACTTCACGGGTTTTTTTTTAATTAATATGTCTTGTTCCTTTAATTTCTCATATTAGAGCGGTACGGAGCGGAGCATATAAGCCGGACCGTACGATTTTCCTGTTAGTACAATACAAGCTGCAAAATGAAAACGTGGATCTACGTTTTACTAGTGTCTGTGGGCGCGTCTGCATACTCGCTTGGCGATTCACGCACGCACCACAACCATGTGCAACACGAAGCAGGTGGGATTTATAGATTTTTAAGATAAATGTTTATCTAGAGCGCTCCATACAAACGAAGTTCGATGTGAATACCATTTTAATTAAACTAAATGAATGTTTATAGACGCACATTGAAAGTTATATCTTGATGTCTCTGATTCGTCCGATTTCCGCAAAAATAGGTATATTTACAGAACTACGTACACCGTAAACGTACCTAGTAATACCTACTTATACCAACTATTATATATTCTGTGCTTATACGCAGCGATGATAGATAGCTCGCCCGACTTTAGTAAACGTGTCTCTCATCTCATGGGTCATCATCACTCATCAGATTCAGAAGGCGAACTTCGCGCATCGATTTCGTCGTTTCTATTTAGACCCGCCTGACTTCAACAAATGTGTAAAAACTAAAATTATTTTTATACATACTTGTGGCGTTCCAAGTCGGTTTTTTGATAATAATTATTAATTTATCTCAACAGAGCACAAACCGGCCGTGGTAGTGTCTCCCTCTGGAGAATTCCGTGGAGGATACAACGTGACCCGCCGCGGACGCTGGTTCGAAACCTACCGTGGGATTCGCTACGCGGAGCCACCAGTGGGCAACTTGAGGTTCCAAGTGAGATTGACTTCATTTTGATGTTCCTGTACCTAGTATTGTTATAACTGTTTGGGATAAACCCACTAAAGTAAGGGTGGCGATACACTTTATGTCAAATCAGTTAAGTTTAATAGTGAGGAGTTGAGTTAATTGTGATTTTTACCCGACTTCAAAAAGGAAGAGGTTCTCAATTCGTCGGAATCTTTTAAAACTATCGTCCGTAAACCGACTTTACAGACAACAATTTTTTTTATGTATGTTCACCGATTACTCGAAGACGCCAGAACCGATTTGGATATTTCTTTTTTGTTTCAAAGGGTGGTCCCATTCAAGCGGTCTTTAAAATATCAACAATAAATTATATTATACTTTGTACTGGCGCGGGCGTTCGGAGCCGGTTTATTAAAAAAAAATTATATTAAATTATATAATTAGCAGGTTTGAGGTAAAGGTAGATAGATTTTGGTAATTTTCGACGTTATCCCAACCGATAAGGGTGTACATGCAAAAGAATATTACTTTTTATATGAAGGAATTCCGCAAGGTGGCGCCTGCTTCTATACAACAGAATAGAATAGAATTTTATCCAACTAAACTTTTAAAAAGTGCTTCCGAATAGTATATAGCCCATTTAGGTAGGTAACATTCAAATTATGATAAGACTTTCTTACGAGTACATTGTGAGATCAACAAGTCCAAACCAACATAGATAAAAAACATCACCGGCTGATACGAGACATGACGAAATGTTTCTGCACTGATAAGGACTTACTCAGAGATCATAATCATTTTCTTATACATATACCTATTACTATACCGAAGATATCCCGGACGTCAGCCTATACGAGATTAGAATGGCTCTCAAACAGCTCAAGAACAACAAGGTGCCAGGTGATGACGGAATCACTGCGGAACTCCTGAAAGCGGGTGGAAAACCGGTACTTAAGATCTTTCAGCGATTGTTCAATTCCGTCATTCACGAGGGTATAACGCCGGAAGCATGGCACAGGAGCGTGGTGGTCCTATTCTTCAAAAAGGGTGATAATACCTTGCTGAAGAATTATAGACCCATCTCGCTGCTGAGTCATGTTTACAAGTTGTTCTCGAGAGTCATTACGAATCGTCTCGCTCGTAGGTTTGACGACTTCCAGCCTCCCGAACTAGCCGGATTCCGAAAAGGCTTTGGTACCATAGATCACATTCATACGCTGCGGCAGGTTATACAAAAGACAGAAGAGTATAACCGGCCACTTTGCTTAGCGTTTGTGGACTATGAGAAAGCCTTTGATTCGGTGGAAACTTGGGCTGTATTGAGGTCGCTGCAGAGATGCCGGATTGACTACCGGTATATCCAAGTGTTGAAGTGCTTGTACGAAAACGCCACTATGTCAGTACGTATACAGGACCAGACTACAAGACCAATCCACTTGCAGAGTGGAGTGCGACAGGGAGATGTAATCTCCCCGAAGCTATTTACCGCTGCGTTGGAGGACGTCTTTAAGCTTCTGGATTGGAACGGACTTGGCATCAACATAAACGGCGAGTACATCACTCACCTGCGATTTGCCGATGACATAGTAGTCATGGCAGAGACTCTGAGTGACCTCAATACAATGCTCAATGATCTCAGCAGGGTTTCTCAACAGGTGGGCCTGAAAATGAACATGAGCAAGACGAAAATCATGTCCAATGCTCATGCTCCGCTCCACCCAGTAATCGTTGAAAACTCTGCGCTCGAAATTGTGGACGAGTATATATACCTGGGACACACAGTCCAGCTAGGTAGGTCCAATTTCGAGAAAGAGATCAACCGCCGAATCCAACTCGGCTGGGCAGCGTTCGGGAAGCTCCGAGATGTCTTCTCGTCAAAAATACCTCAGTGCCTGAAGACAAAAGTCTTAAGGTGTTGGATCGGTGACCCCGCACCGGTAAACGCAGTGTTGGCAGACCCCCCACTAGGTGGACCGACGACATCAAACGAGTCGCAGGAGCCGCTGGATTCAGGCGGCGCAAGACCGAAGCCTGTGGAGGTCCATGCAGGAGACCTATGTCCAGCAGTGGAAATCTAAAGGTTGATAATGATAATGATGATACCTATTACTTACCAGTGAACATTATTTTTCAGCCACCCAAACTAATTCTTAGTTACAAAAGCCCTGTGGATGCGAGTGAAGATGGTCCGGCGTGCCCTCAACCCACCGATCCAGATTACTACGTTGATGAAGACTGTCTCACCATCAACGTCTATACGCCGCTTAAGAAGAACAGGTAGGTACCTACCTACAAGAGAACTAAAATATATAGATACTTCGTACCGCAAACTTATCCATATAAATAAAACAAATAACTACTAAAACTGTCCTATGTTTCAAGTTGGACCAAATTACAGATAGTTACGAAGTTTGATCAAAATCGGTTCAGTAGTTTCACAGTTTATCCTCATCGTGACACGGGATTTTTATATATTTTACTAGCTGACCCAGCGAACTTTGGACCGCCAACTTATCTATATAAATAAAACAAATAAACTATCCCAATCCAAAAAAACTATCCTATCTTTTAAGTTGGACCAAATTACAGACAGTTACGAAGTTTGATAAAAATCGGTTCAGTAGTTTAGGAGTCCATCGCGGACAAACAACGTGACACGTAATTTATATATATTAAGATAAGATATAAGATATATAGCGAAGTATCATCTTCACATAAAAGAGCCTGTGTCACAGATCAATGAATATTTTCAATATTTTATTGTTTTCAGGTCCAAACCGTTACCAGTAATCTTCTACATTCACGCTGGTGGATATTACTCTGTGACAGGGCGCAGTGATCTGGCCGGCCCGCACTACCTGCTTGATAGGGATATCGTGCTGGTTACCATCAACTACAGGCTAGGCTCGCTTGGTAACGTACCTTATACTCTTAACCACTTAACGAGAATAACAGAACCAGGTTCTGTACCGAGGTCTACACCTCAACCCTCTTCATAACAGTACCTACCGTGACTCCTAACTGACTGACATACACAGCGAATACCAGTGAACATAAAGATTTAAAGTTCTGAGGGAAGGGGTTCCTTGAGTACCCTAAAGGTGCACACAGAGATTTTTTGAAATTCCATCTCTGAAGGGGGCAAAAGGGGTGGTTAAGTAGTATGAATAAACATTTTTACGGTTCCATAGTAAGACCACATGAAATCCATATAGTTCCGCCAAGTCCGTCCTCTGTCCGCAAACTGCCATTGGTAGACTACTGGAGACGCGGCAGTGTACGGCAAGTTGTACCTTGAGTTTTTGCTATTAAATTATAACTAGGCGCAATGTAAAAAAATATTGCATGATAAAAATTACGCGCACCCTTTTAAGTACCTACGCATAATATTATGATAGCAAACTACGGAACCCTATTCTGGGCATGGCCTGACACGCAATTGGCCGTTAAGGTTATTAAACATACCTAAATAGGTCGGTACACGCGAACGTAGTCTTGTGACACTTGTACTTATGATAAGAACAATAATCTTATAGTAATGTTCAATTTCCATCCAAAGTAAATAACAATAACAATAATCTTACAGGTTTTCTCAGCACAGGCGATGAGCTGGCCCCTGGAAACAATGGCTTAAAGGATCAAGTGGCAGCACTAAAATGGGTGCAGCGTAACATTGCCTCCTTCGGTGGTGACGCCAATAGCGTCACGATTGCAGGCTGCAGTGTGGGTTCAATGAGTGTGATGCTGCATATGATCTCGCCTATGTCTAAAGGTAATATTACGAATTCCTTTGCCCCTTTTATGCTCCCATTAATAAAATCATTACTTAAACCCACCATAGTAACTTGTACTTAATATTGGTTTAATACTCAAAGACTTAATAAGTACAGGATACTATGGTGGGTACTATGGTGCTTAGGTATTACAGCCAACACAAAGTCAAAATGATTTAAAAAAATAATCGAGCATATTTTTAGATATTTTTCTATGTAAGAACCTAATTCAATGGACGTCCACACTCTCTTATCGATATAATATTATCTACCATTTATCTACATAGGTACCTATCATATTTTAATTTTATAAACCACAAGGATAAAAGCGAATGGTCAGTTTTTCTTAAAACTCTGAAGTCCTAGAGATCTGAAGGTTTCTTTTAGCTGTGCACTAAGAAGGGGTTTTTGCATTAAGAAATTGGCTCAAAAGGTGTAAAACAGAAGTCTTTAATCCCGAAATATCCAGGTCTAAGAGATTGAGCGCTCCTCAATTTGGCCCATTTTCAATTGATCGGAAAATCTCCAGATCCATACAAGACCTTGAAAGCTGAGTACTGAGTAATACGAGTTCCTATATTTCTTGTCTAACTTACTAATTCTTACCACAAGATTATAAACTTCTTACCCTATAATATTATGTTCTACTAAAAGTCTATGATTACTAAGGTGATTTAAGTAGGTACTCTAATCACAACTTTTTTCAGTTTCTACTTTTGTTTCCATCCACACAAATATAATGGTTCTAGGTAGACCGTACTTATGTAAAATGTTTAAAATATAATATATTATATATTTTTTATTAAAGGTCTCTTTCATCGTGGCATCTCAATTAGTGGGTCGCCGATTTTTGCGTTCCCTTCGCCAAACAACCTGTACCAATTAGCAGAGAAGCAAGCACGTTTGTTGGACTGTCCTACCGATAACTCTACAGTTATTGTCGATTGCCTGAAGACGAAGCCATGGTATGAGCTGGGAGACTCTTTATATGATTTTAGTGTAAGTTTAGTTTTCTCCAGGATAGATTTTCAACTAAAATAAAAAATAAAAAGTACCTACCTATATAAAAATTCTTTTAAAAATAACGGACATCAAACGCCACTGAAAAGTATAAAATAATTTCAGTTTAAGTACACGTATATTTAAGTCGGGCGGGCTTAAAAAGAAACGATGAAACGAATGCGCCACGCTAGGCAAAATTTTAGTTTGTAGGTCCAGGCATAGAATATACATAATTATCTATACAAACTAAAATCGGTGACAAGTAAAAACATACCTGTACCAAGTACAGGCACACGAGTAAATATACGGACTATTTACTCATGCGCTTCATAGTTCTATTGCGGCCCGCCCGACTTCAACATACGTGTACAAACTGAAATTATTTTATACTTTTCAGTGGCGTTTGAAGTCGATTTTTTTAAAATAATTTTTATATACTTATTATTTTAAGCTTTTTAGTGTAGCTTCATAGGATAAATCTACACATTCTCTGATCGCGAGCGATATGTTTCTATTCATTGAGGAGTTCCGTCCTCCATCACCGAAGATATTCATCAAATCTTCACCAATTTTAAATGGGACCAACCTGACGGTACTTCCTTTTAAAGAAATTTTTTTATTGAAAACGGTTCAGATTTAAAGAAGTTATGGAGTAACATCAACAAAAATTGAGGAGTTCCGTCCTCCATCATCGAAGAAATTCATCAGATCTTCACCAAATTTAAATGGGACCAACCTGACGGCATATCCCATAGATAATATACTAATTAATAGGGTAATGTCCTTTCAAATAAAAAAAAATATTGAAATCGGTTCATTTGATGGAGTTATGGAGTAAAATCGCCAAAAAAATAATAAAAAAAATACGCATCGAATTGAGAACCTCCTCTTTTTGCTTTTTAAGTCGGTTAAAAATTAGTAGGTTTATTAATAACTAGCTGATACCCGTGACTTCGTCCGCATGGATTTAGGTTTTAAGAATCCCGTGGGAATTTTGATTTTCCGAAATAAAATAGCCTTCGCTTGGCTCTTGTTCAGTTCTTGTCGCTTGTGTGACCGAATTAAAAAAAAATATTATGATTTATAGGAGTTTGCCTACGATCCCATAATGATCTGGTGGCCTGTGGTGGAGAATGATTATGGTCAAGAGAGATTCTTGACATTGGAACCACTTGATGCCATCCGTCAAGGAAAGATGCACGCTGTACCACACATTATCAGCCAAACGACGGATGAATTTTTCTGGAAAGCCTTTAGTAAGTTACACGCCTTGAAAGTTCCAACGGTTACGTTCCATTATTGCATTCTTATGCTGGGTCTCATACATTCTTATGCTGGGTACAAGAAAAGTCACCAACACGTGTTGACAACACAAAAGTTGGCAACTTTTCTTTGGTGGAGACTGGAGACCATGGAACTAGGAATTACGACTATAGTCTTCATAGTTCTTTACACTTGACTGACATCATGGAAGCAGGAACTACGACTACGCAGTACTTCCCACAAACATACATATAAAGGGAAGGTACTTCCAAGTTCCATGTGCTTCCATGATTGACACCATTGACATAGGTACTCCATTCCATCTTGATTTTTTTGTTTTGTGACTTGTCTGTGTTACTGTCAAGTGTCATTTCATGTTTTTTTTTCTGAATTTTTCAAAAACAAACATGAAGTCATGAAAAAGGAAACTTGCATGAAACATATTTTAGAGAATTTTTCAAGAAAGTATTTGTCAAAATTACATTTTCTGTAAAGGAACCGAAAAGCATACCAAATCACAATGTTCATGAAACATATTATTTTAAGGTAGGCAACAGAAATGCCGGTAAAACGCCTAAAAAATAGACCTATTACACTTCACGGTCAAAGGACAAGTTTTGAATATTTTCACAAGATTCATAAACTTACAATTTTTATTATTTTACAGCTATATTAGAGAACCAAACTCTGACAGACCAAATGAATGCAGAATGGGACAGAGTTGCACCAATAGCATTCATAATGCCACGAGAAAATCCAAGGCAAGCTACCCAGAAGCTCTTTGCTGAATACCTTCACAATCGACCTTTACAGAATGACACTGAGAGCGCTAAGAACCTTGGCTTGCTTTACACGGATGGGGTTGAAAGTTTCCCAGTTCACAGGTAAAGATTGTAATTTGTAGTGCAATAATATTAAAGCCAACATGGTAAAGCAGACCCCTTGAGATGAAGGTTCAACTTCTGATTAGATTAATTAGAAATAGAAATCCATCTTTTATTTTCAGTAAAGTACCTAAATTATTCAAATCTGGGTGTAGTGTAGCAGCTACTTAGATATAGTAAGTTGGGTTTTCTTTGGCTGTACAATTAAATTTCATCTTTATAATCGGTGACAAGTTAGCTGTAGGTTGGATGTAGGTCTGTACAGGTATTCAACATGGTAGGCAGATGCCAACCATCTTTAAACATCTTTAAACAGATGTTTAAAGATGGTTGGTGGTAAGTTGAGCCCTGCCCTTTTCGTATATGCATTATGAATATACTACTAGACTGGTTCAGCGGCTTTAAAAAATTGGCATTTGAGTTATGGACTGTGGTGGAAACACTGAAACTCATTCAGTCCATTGTGAGTAAGCGAGAAGACCAGTGCTTTGTTTTGTAAGCTGTGGATGTTGTTTTTTGACAAACTATTATTATTGAAAGAGTTCGAATTTATTTTGTTATTCATTATTTATGTGCATAGTTATTCAACATTACACTTACTTTACACTTGAATATAATATAATATACCAAACTATGACATAACGACCGAGCAATATTTCCAAGGATATAATATGCCTCAAGCACCCCACACACCATTTACGCCTCTGCGGCCGCGGCCGCGTAATTTGCAACTTTATCAACCATGCCGGCTCCCCTCTCTACCTCAGCCCATGCAATCCGAAACTGCGTCAGTTCTTAATCTGAATTCCTGATCTAGTAGTATACATAGAAGTCTTTGATTATGAAGCGCAATTTACAAAGAGAATTAAAATGTGTTACGTTCCGTCAAATATGGTTGAGCGAAGCAATGGCTGGGGTCATGCGTCATGCTCGTGAACGGGTGCCACCGGCGGGAATGTGGCTACTTCGTGTCTGCTCATCTTGGGATAGAAGTTAGTCGGTATGCTTTTTTGGAACTTCCCTCATTGTGGAAACACTGCATATATAGCATAGTATTTACTGTATTGTAAATTTGTTTTGAAAAGAGCAACCGCCGAGTTCCTTGCTGGTTCTTCTCGGCAGGAAGGGCATTCCAAACCAGTGGTAGATTCATCGACTATTCTAAAGCACTTGTAAAAGTTTATTTGAATAAAAAATATTTCTATTCTATTCTATTCTATTCTATTTAGGATGGCCAATCTAATGTGTCGACATTCTCCACACCCAGTGTGGTACTACGAGTTCAGCTACGTTGGAGCTCACAGCCACTACGAAGACCCTGTCACTAAAAAACCAGTTGGTAAGCTACTCTGTAAAGTATTAAAGATACAATTCAGATATCCATTTATTATATATCCATAATCCATATTTATTTAAATTATCCATATTTATCTATTCTGATTTAAAAAAGTATTAGATATACTTTTTTAAATCAGAATTTAATGTTAAAAAGATAAAGCATTAATGAAGAACCCTATGAATAGCTTTAAAATAATGTTCTGTTGTAGTTTAGCAACTTCATATTATCTAATTAATTATTTATATAGTTACATAAAACAAAAAATTCAAAAATTCTGTTGATCTGATTGCTACCAAACACAGGATCACCAGATGGGCTAATCTGAAGAAGCAAGATTGCCTGAAAATTTTATCAAAATTGGTCCAGCACTTTTGGAGTCCACAGGGAAGACACACACATCGATTCTTATTTATATTATCATAGATGTGGAAAAAAATTACTGAGTTAAGAGAGTATCTAGTAGGGAAATAAAAAAGTCAAAAAAAAATTAGGTAAAATAGCAGAATAAATTTATAAACACATCAAAAATTCCGAAGCCAGCTAGATTCGAACCCACATCTCTTGGGAATCACGCCCGAGTGTGTTAGCCTCTTCCACTATGGCTACGGTCGAACTACACGTCAGCATCGAAATTAGTGATATGCATATACTTTTTCAATTTAAGCAACTGTTAGCGACATCTAGTAGCAGCACGTTACAGTTGTTGAACTACTTTCCAAGACCCCATATTGCAATGAAGCTCATTAGGAACTAGAGATGCCACATTGCTTTTTTTATACTATTTTTATTTTATTAAAGTGTTTAACCAATGTGATTCCCAAGAGATGAGGGTTCGAATCCCGCTGACTTTGGAATTTTTTATATGTGTTTATAAATTTATTCTGATATTTCCTTAAGTGTATGTTAACAAAATCAACATATTCACTATAATAGGTGCTGATATGTATTTTTTATATTACTTCAAACTTTCTTCATAGACATACTCCTATACCTATTTATGAAGAAAATTTAATGCTAATTGAACTAAGTATGCAATAAGTTATTAATATAAACAGGTGATATATGTATGTATGTTATTACAGGTGCTGCTCACCATGATGATATGATTTATCTATTCAAATTGAGTGCCTTCCCCAACATTGCAATGGAGGGACGTGATGCCAAACTTGTAGACAGAATGACTGCAATTTGGTACAACTTTGCTAGATATGGGTAAATATTTTTTATCTAGCTTTGCTTATGCATAAAGTTGTCAATCAATAATCTAAAAGACGACGGTGAACCATATTGATCCAAGTGACATTTTTCTTAAAATAGAGACTTTGATATGATGGCATAAAATCAGCCTTCCTAGTGATCGTTCATTTTTTGTAACCCTAACACGACTTTGAGCAACGATAAGTAGTTATTTGACCAAACACATTTGGACAGATCGTAACCACTCTCACCAGAGGAGGGCTCTAGATAGTTACCAAAAGTACAGCTTAATCTTAAATACAATGTTTAAAAGCAAACTGCAGCAAGTTGATCATAATTAGTACATTATGATTGGAGCACTGAACGATTGGAGTTTCAAGTATACCTAGATGTATGTTCTTTTATTGACTTATCAACCAAGTACCATTCTGGCAAGACAGAAGCCTGTGGGAATCCATGCAGGAGACGTAAGGTTGATGAAACTACTTCCTCTTGATTAGACATGCCTGGTAACAAGATGTCTAGACAAATAGCAATAATATTAGTTCAAGCAGTGATAGCCTGGTGGTTAGGACTGTGGTTTCCTATTCGAGGGGTCGCAGGTTCGATCCCCGGTACGCACCTCTGACTTTTCGGAGTCAAGTGCGTTTAAGCAATAAAATAATCACTTGCTTCAACAGTGAAGGAAACATCGTGAGGAAACCTGCACATCTGAGAGTTCTTCATAATGTTCTCGAAGGTGTGTGAAGTCCGCCAATTCGCATTGGGCCAGCGTGGTGGACTATGGCCTATACCCCATCTCTGAGGGGAGACCTGCGCTCAGTAGTGAGCCGTTGATGGGTTGCTAATGATTAGTTCAATGACCCAAATCGTAGTGATCTTCCTGAGCTAGAGGGTCTACAATAACTTTCTGTGTGATTTCAGGGACCCGAATCCTCGTGGAGATGTTCCTGAACTGGAAGGCCTGGACTGGCCGGCTATGAAGGCCGACGATCGCAAGTATCTACGTATAGCAGACGACCTCACCGTGCACACTAACTTGAAGGAAGACAGAATTAAAGTTTGGGAAGAGTTATACCCAATCCAATACTAATATGTATTATTATTAATTAGTTTCAATAAGTAAATTAAAATAAAGTACTTAACTATTTAATAAACTGTTTTAAAAACCATGTCTATCGACTTTTTTATTTAGATTAATTTATGTACCTACCTACCCAGCTATCTGGTATAAATATCAATTACATGAAATCAACAGACTTCTATATGTATACTACACACCTATCTCCAAGCACTTAATACAGGAGTTTTTGGGAATCAGACATGAGTTTGATCATATATTTTTATAGAAGACCGTGCGTTTATGGTCATGACTGCTCGCCAATATAAATACCATTCAAGTAACTTCTAGGTAAGTATGATATCTTATGAAAATAATATATTCCTAAATCTATGGCTATAAAAAATATATATCTTAACTAGCTGATGCCCGCGACTTCGTCCGCGTGGATTTAGTTTTTAAAATCCCTCGGGAACTCTTTGATTTTCCGGGCGAAAAAGTAGCCTATGTCACTCTCCAGGTCCTCAACTATACCCATGCAAATAATCACGTCGATCCGTAGCCCTATTGCGGCGTGATTGAAGGACAAACCAACAAACAAACACACTTTCGCATTTATAATATTACCTAGTATGTAAGGAATAATAAAAAATACCTAACTACATAATCCTACAATATGCATTGCCTATCTTGCTATTTGCTATAGCAAATCTTTATGTATGTAGGTACCATACCTAAATAAATGGTGAAAAATTAAAAAAATTATAGTAGGATGGAAGTACGGATCTCATAGAGAATAAGACAAAGTAGTAATTATCGGATCAGAATTGAACAGTTTGAACTTAACGTCAGCCAAGCCGCGGGCAAAAGCTTGTTTAAAATAAAAGCCAAAAGGTGTTTTATAAATTTTGGTTTGCAATCATTTACAAAAAGTAAATGAAAGATACCTATGGGGTGAACTTGCGCGTAATGCGCATGCGTCAAAAAACACCCTTTAAATTAATAGTGATTTCAATATACCTAATCATCGATATGTATCGATGATGGGTACAAAACAAAGAGTTATGTCGCAACATTGAAGTCTGTTAAAAAACCAACTGATAAAACTAAAATGTTAATAGTTAAGTATATGCAATATATCGCTGGTCAGCTTGGTTAGCTACTTTTTTAAATGATTTGCCCAAGTTTTTTAAGGCAAAATTAATGATTTAAGTAGGTACCTTATAGCCGGTCCACAAGGTAGGTACCTAAAAACAAAAGCACTTACGACAGTTTTAAAGTGCAAACAGAACGTGTTACGTGTGGACGTTAAATTTTAAGTAAGCGCGAATGTTGGCGCTTGTTTATGTTTTGTATCAAAATATCGTCGCAAACCTAACTTTGTGCTTAGGTACTTTTGCAATGTTCGCACACTCACACTTGTTTGAGTGATAAGATAAGGTAAAAGTAAAAAGAAACACAATGAACACTTATTTAGCTGACTGTTATTATAATAATTATAACGTCTATGTCGATAGATTTCTTTCATATTACAGTACCTACCTATGTATAATGTATACCTACCGCTCATCATAAAAATTCCACAGACATTAATTTTGTACAAAATTTTGTACAAGCTTTTTTTGTTTGTGTAGTGCGGACTGGCTATGTTACTTTCATATATCAACTTTTTTAAGTTTAGGGATTTAGGAAAGCTATTGGTGCTTTACAGGTACCTATATTCCGATTCGTTATACCCATAAAGGTTTATATGTTAGATATAAACCTTTATGGGTATAACGAATCGATTGACACCTCATTCATCGAAATCGGCTCAGTATTTTTGCCGCTATAGTGGAACATACGTAAATAGTTAGGTACATAATATATACATTCATAGAATGCTAAAATCATAACCCTTTTGGCTTTGCCCTGAAAAATGACTTTACTTTTTCGATAGCAACATAGGCATGCACAACACTACGTACCTACCCCTCCCCTTCCCTTCCACATTCAGTTTGTTCCGTAGTTCGCGCGCGCGCCATGATTGTTTTTCATCGACGGCGTTGATGTTGAAAACGAGTTAAGTTTTAATCAAAATTGAAACACGTTTTTGATATTTTTCTTGTAAGTACTTGTTTTCAGTAAATGTTAATATTCGGGTATTATTACACTTTGTTTAATACACATAAGGCCGATTTCACCAATGTCGATTGACGTTTTACCGAGGAGTAAAGTAAATTGGACGTTCTGACAGTTTTTGTATTGAAATGAAAATACTGTCAAACTATTTTTACACTCGGAAGTCGGATATGACTTATTTTACGTTGGTGAAATCGGCCCATAAAAGATTGTACATTGCACAATAGAATAACATTTTATGTTGTCATAAAAAAACTATCCTAATGTTCGTGGTCTATGATATAAAACGTCACGTAAAGCTGAAGAGTTGGCGTTGGACTTAACTCAAAATAGCGCTATGTATAACATTTTGCGTAACGCTTTAACGTTATATTATTTTTAATAGTGATTTTTTTTGCCAGGCACAGTGTCAACGTAACTCGTACAAGCTGGCGATTAACAATTGGTGGAGGGAGCCGGATATGGGAGGTGATTTTTCCCTTGTATGTTTTTCCGTCTGATATTTTTTTATTATTAAGCATATTATCGACCGAGCGAAGCGAAGGTCTCTGAGTTAACTAGAGAGATTTGCACTTGTCCGTCCGTCCGTCCGTCCGTCCGTCCGTCCGTCTGTCAGAGCCTTATAACTTTTGAATTACTGAACGTAATTACTTCAAATTTAGATATAATATGTAAACCGATGGCCTCCAGCCGAAAATGGCTTAAAAAGTTATAAAAATCTTTATTTCAGGGGGGCTCTCATAGAAGCGAATGCGAAGTAAAAAAAAAATATCGCGTTACATAACATTGTTACGTATCATTTTAAAGATAATTTTGAACTGAGTACAAAAATATTTTTTTTTTAATTTTTCCCTTAAAATTGACGAAATGGGGGGCTTTCAAAGTGGCGATTTTATACCCTCGCTTGAAGACGCTCTCTAGGAAAATCCGCTATGGATTTTCAAACTGATTTTATGTTTTTAGGTCACTTATATCCTGTACTTGAACAACAAATACTAAAATTATATGAATATTATAAAGAAACGAGATTATTTAATTTTTAATGTACATCAGTAATTCATATAGCATCAACATAGCTTCACAATAATGCTAATAGATGGCGCAGTCAGTAACTATTCCCATGGAACTACGAGTTACGACTAACGACCTATCCCAAAAACAGTTTTGCGTCGACCATTATTATTTAGTTACTTATTATAATACAATAATTGTATTGTAATTTTTTTTGTACCATAATATTATTCAATTAAAATTATTTTTTAGTTAAACTTTAGTTTATTTTCTATTCGCGTCGATAGATGACGATTTGAACAGATGCCCGTAACCCGGTTTCACTCGTTAGTACCTACATAATAATTCAATGTTTTCACTAACGTTCCCTAACCTTTACGGGCTACCTATAAGTTAGGTGATTGATGTTTTCTGTCAACTTATTTATCACGATCCTGTACGGGACACCTAAAAGGATATTGGGACGGATGTTAGGACTTAGGATTGTATTTAGGAGCTACCTACGTTAAGAGACTCCTACTTAGGGGATGATTTAGGTATGTTTGGTGAAAACGGGCATAATAATAATGTCAGTTTTGGTTATCATGTATCGATTGAATGAATAATCATGGGATACCGTTACCGCGAGGTCTCAGTTCGGGGCGAACCACTAGTTTATATGAAAAATACATTTATTAAACGCCTTTTTATGGGATAGGATTTAGGAATTTATTTAGTTTCACATTACTTAATATAGCTGTAAAGGTCTAAGAAGGTACACAATTACCTGTATCACGTGCCCCTATAACCTTAATTATTTGTCTAATCAAAAATAATATAATTTTGTATTACAATTATAAAAATTAATTATAGGTTCATATTATATTTTTTTGAATAATATTTGCAATGTGGATCATACTATTTTTTCGTACAATATTTTTTAACCGACTTCAAAAAAGGAGGAGGTTCTCAATTCGTCGGAATTTTTATTTTATTTTTTTAATGTATGTTCACCGATTACTCGAAGACGCCTGAACCGATTTGAAAAAATCTTTTTTTGTTTCAAAGAGTATACTTCCCAGGTTTTTAAAATATCAACAATAAATTTTATGCTTTGTATAGTGGCGCGGGAGTTTGAGGTTGGTTTTTAAAAATAATTTTATACACTGTATCTGTATAGTGTAGTATGTATAATACTATTATATATACTAGCTTTTGCCCGCAGCTTCGCTCACGTTAAGTTTAATTTTTTCAACCCCCTATTTTACCCCCTTAGGGGTTGAATTTTCAAAAATCCTTAGTGGATGCCTACGTCATACAGCTATCTATATGCCAAATTTCAGCCCGATCCGTCCAGTGGTTTGAGCTGTGCGTTGCTAGATCAGTCAGTCTGTCAACTTTTCCTTCTAAATATTTAGAAGATATTTTGAGTTTCTGACATAAATTAACGCTTACCTAGTGGGTCGTATTGTGCTAGACCAACCGTAACCCACTTATGCGTAGCGAAAGTGTGTCTATACTCTACATCTTCTTGTTGAGAGCTACAGATGATAATGGTAATATTAAAATAGAAGTGGTGAAAATATTTTTGAAAATTTCAGGGGAGCGCGAGGGCTGCGCCGCATCACGGATGTGGCGCAGCGCTTGTGGCACATTGGTCTGTCCGGGGGCCGATGAAGCGTGGAAGCAGATTGTTGATGCCTCGGCGTCGGATTCTGTGTGGCATTCGTTAAGAAACTGTATTGCATATCAGGTATTGGTCTTCATTAGCTGTCTTAAGATTAACTAACTTACGTAGTGATATCCTAATGCCTATTGATATTCTTTATCACAATTTCTATTACAGGCAGGCGTATGGCAAAACCTTCTCATAAAGGGTATCCCAGATGTAATGCATTCTGCTGCATTCAAACTTGCAATAGTGCTACGTCATACGCCTTCTGAGCTCACTGTGGGCCTACTCGCTGATATGCTGCATTTGCACCCACAATCTGTTAGTACTCAGTAGTATAATTATTATTCTTATCATATTATAAATGCATATATTTTAAAAAGTTAAAAAAATTGGTAATTTTTCAGCAAGATTTGACAGCGTACGTTTTGGCCTTGCTAACAGATGATGAAGCATGGTGTGGCAGTTGTGGGGCTAGCGCCGGTATACCAGGTATGAAATATGCACCATTGTATTATACTTGTATATCTCAAGTAAACTACACTCCAGATACAAAGTTGCAAAAAAATTCCTACAGGCCAACAGTGAATATAATTTAATATTTATTATAGAAACTTAAATTATTTAAAAAAATTAAGTGCTTTTTTAATGGTTAATATTGATCTTCAACTTGATTAATGCTTATCATGCCGAGAAAACCCAACAAGAAAGTAATAATATGTGTTTAAAAAAATGCGGCTCAACTTTAGTACGGTTGATGCAACAGGGGGGAGGAGCTCCCTCCCCAAAGGAAACCTCCTCCGCTTCGGTCCTGCCACAGTTTTCGTGGTTATTTTTTTAAAATCCAGAAATACTTGCACCCAGAAATCTTTACTGTTGGTTAGGTTAGAAGGCTGTGGTGGGGTAGGGTTCTAAACCCCCTACTCCTTTCCCCCTCCCTCCCACTCTTTTTTCACCTTTCTCCCCTTCACTAAACGAGATTTTGCTCAAATTTCGGCAAAACTAACCTACAAATTTACAAGATTAAAAAGATTATATTTCGAATCTATTAGGATTCGACGGGTTTCCCTTGGGGAGGGGGGGTCATCTCCCTTCCCCCGAACTCCCTCCCTCCCCCCGAACTTCCTCCCTCCGTTTCTCCTTCCGAAGTCCCTCCTTTCACCCGAACTCCCTCCTTCCCCCCCCCCCCCCCTCCGTTGCGTCAACCGTACTAAAGTTTAACCAAAAATGCGATCTTATAAATTTTAGCCATTTATTTAGCCATTTGTCGGTATACCTCCAGTCTCAGATATTGATGCTTGTACCAGCATACTGTATACTTGTATTACTATTGTGCTTAATACGATTACAATCTAGCCTTAGTCTACAACTTAGTCGGCTAATTAATAATTTTAATTTAACCTAAACTTAAAAATTATTAGGGCGAACGAAGCGAGCCCTAACACTGTCCCACAACCTGAGCATTTTTGTGGTACACTTTACTGAAAAACTATCACGCCTATAGATTTGTGCTTTAAAATAGTAATTTAACTTCATATCCCGATGTGTTATCTGTCAAAAAATATAATTTTATAACCATTAAAAAAATTAACATTAAGAATTTTGTATTAATTGGATAGAATGTTATTGTACTACTAACGCCATCTGCTAGAAAACCAAAGAGTTAACATCGCTGCTGAACATAATTATTACGCGAAACTACGCGAGCCCTCACAAAGCTCAGCTTTTTGCTAGTTATTATATATAGCACCTACTTAATTTTTCACTTAGTGAATATTTGCCTGTAGAATTTGAATGGTGATTTAGCTGAGACTTGCATTTGGCACTACAGAGTTGTATTTCTTTATTAACGATGTGTTTTTACTCAAGCAATATTGAGGCCGGTGCAATATTAAAAAAATTCGGATTTAGAAAATTTTAAGGTAGGTAACCAACCTTCTACACGCGCTCGCTGAATGCAGAACAGAAAGTTTTCTAATAATTTGTACGTAATCGACCGAGCGAAGGGAAGGTCTTTGAGTCTACTTGAGTGAATTTGCACTTGTCCGTCCGTCCGTCCGTCCGTCTGTCAGAGCCTTATAACTTCTGAATTACTGAACGTAATTACTTCAATTTTAGATATAATATGTAAACCGATGGCCTCCAGCCGAAAATGGCTTAAAAAGTTATAAAAATCTTTATTTCAGGGGGGCTCTCATAGAAGCGAATGATAAGAAAAAAAAAATTTTGCGTTTCATAGAGTTACAGTACCTCATTTTAAAGATAATTTGGAACAGAGTACAAAAGTATTTTTTATTAAATTTTTTTCCTAAAATTGACGAAATGGGGGGCTTTCAAAGTGGAGATTATATTTGACCTCACAACGGAATAACCATTGAAAGCTGGGGCTTGAAAGTTTTATAATTTTAGCGTAATATCATGTACTTGAACAACAAATACTAAAATTGGATAAATGTAATAAGGAAACTAAATTATTTAACTTTTAATGAGCAGCAACAACAGAACTTCACAATGATGTCAATAGATGGCGCTCTCATCTCATATAGCAAATGCAGCTATATGTAACATTTTATTCAATTAAAATTATTATTTAGTCATTTAGCAAACATCAATAAAACATCACGTTGCAGTTTGTTTTTACATGTTTTCTGATCGTGTCGATAGTTGACGCTGTGTACAAGTAATTTAATTTGAATGTTCCAAAAAACTACCTATACCTAAGTTTGATTGAGGCCTTGAGGATTTCACTATAACAGTTCCCTAACCTTTACGGGCTACCTATGACACTTTCTGTCAACTTTGTTATTACGAACCTCTACGGGACAACTAAAGGTGAAAATGACATTGGGATGTTAGGATTGTATTTAGGGGCTACCTACGTAAAGAGACTTCTACAAAGGGGATGATTAGGTATGGTTGGTGAAAACGGGCATAATAATAATGTCAATTTTGATCGTCATGTATCTATTGAATGAATAAGTAATTATGGGAAACCGTTACCGCGAGGTCTCAGTTCGGGGCGAACCACTAGTAATATATATACATATATTTTTTGGTATTTCCGAGTATAGGTGTAGCGGGAGGTATAGGCGGTGGTGCGCCGCTCCGTGACCTGCAACTTTTCGGTGATTGTGAATTGGCCGTGTTGGCCTCTTCACGGGAGGAGTACGATGCCCACGCAAAGCTTGTACGCGCTGAATATGCTAACCTCTCACATAATAACTATGTTGAACTGCGTGTAAAGGTAATTTTGATTACTGTGTTGTGTAACGAAGAATTCATTGCATAAAGTTATATTATGTCGTAGGATCCTTACTAGTATTATAAATGCAAAAGTGTGTTTGTTTGTTAGTTTTGCCTTCAATCACCCTTCAAAGAAGCAATGGATTTTTTGCATGGGTAAACTGACTTGGAGAGTGACAAAGGCTACTTTTCATCCCGGAAATTAAAACCAAAATCCACGCGGGCGAAGTCGTGGGCATCAGCTAGTTATTACTATATTATTCATTATGAATTATTACTATGTATTATGATAGCAGTATGAGTGAAGTGAAAAATAAATAAAAAAATTAAGTGGCACTCGGGGACTGCCGCGGTAAAGCTATTTTATCATAGCATTTTTTATCAACGTATGCAATTATAATATTTATGCAATATTTTTTTATTGCATAATGAAAATTATGCAAAAAAATAATCAAAAAACAAACAAACAAGAAAAGCGCACTGTCACTACTTCGCGAGTGAGATTCGAACCTGCGACATCTAAAGAAAGCGGCCGCTTGCCCACTGCGCCAAACAGAGCTAAATGTGAACCTCTAAAGTGTTGAACGCTTACTGAACGACGGTGTTAGGTTTTTTTCGTTACGGAATTTCTTGATTCGGCCGCCGCGCTGAAACTGTTGGTCCTAGTTCAAAGCCCGCGATAAAAGCTATGCAATAGCTTAATTACCGTGCGGTAAAAGTTTACTTTACAGTTCTGACTGTGGTGTAATAAGAGCTGTTTTTATTTTTATTATTCTGTTTTTTATAGGTCCTAAATCAATTCTCGCAAATCCCAAAGCTGTACCACACACCTGAATTTGAGTGCTTCGAAGCCGCTGCGAGAGAAAACATTGAGCGTGAGATCTGCACTCTGCGAGAACATCTTCTTACTGGGCAGCACGAATAACATAGGTCCCAAACTTATGAGTTTGATTACATTTCAGTTAACATTATTTCAAGTTGGTTAAATCAATAAATAAAATTTTATTTTTAGGTTCTTTAAAGGCAGTAGGCTGATGAATTACCAACATTGAAGACAAATTCGCAATCATTTGAAATACTTTTATTTTTCTCTTTTTAATATTTACTGCCGAGATTTATTAAATTATTCTATTACTTAATTAAAATAATTACTATAAAGTTATAATTTATTATTTTATACAAAAAACTGGTTATTTCTAATGGAATCACATATTTTAAAAACGATACTATTTACTACCACGGGTACTACGAAATAACTATTATTTATATTGTATTATTACGAAAGTATCTAAATTAAACTTTATTACTTTAATACATAATTAAATTAATTTTCTTATATAAACTGAAATTCTGTTTTTCGAATGCTAGAATAGTAATTTAGGAAATAATGATGAATTTAAAGGAGTTTTACAGTTAGAGTTTAACAATTTTAAATTATAAAATGATCAGTATCGTATTATTGTATCAAACATCATTTGAATTATTGAGATAAACCAAAATCGATACATAAAGCCGACATACTTTAAATTTAAGAAATAAAAATCACTCAGTAACTGCAGTCCAGCGACTTTTTTGCAATGTAATATGAAGCTGCATGCTGTACAAGGTACACTGTGACTGTAGTGGTGATTTGTTGGTTTTTTTTCAATATGTTGCTGGCGTTGGCTTTTGTAGTCTTACGAGAGTATAAATAAATATATAATTTTATAAATTTACTATTATTATTACGGCGAGCGAAGCGAGCCCTAACACTATCCCACAACCTGTGCATTTTTGTGGTACACTTTACTGAAAAACTATCACGCCTTTATATTTGTGCTTTAATAGTAATTTAACTTCATATCCAAATGTGTTATCTGTCAAGAAAAATATAATTTTATAACCATTAAAAAAATGTACTACATTAACAATTTTGTATTCATTGGATAGAATGTTATTGTACTACTAACGCCATCTGTTAGAAAAGCAGAGTTAACATCGCTGCAACAGAACTTATTACCCGTTAGAAAAACTACGCGAGCCCTCACAAAGCTCAGCTTTTTGCTAGTGATATATATATATTTTAGAGTAGTAAGCACCTAAACTGCACGATATAACGTTATTGATTCATAAACAGTTAGCTGGTTAATAATAGCTGTTTTAAAAGTTTTGTCTATTATGATCTTAATACACTTTATTTTTAGTAATATGTTCTATCTTTTAATTCCTTCAACCTATAGATCCCTATAAATATTATTTGTTAGAATAAATTAAAGTTGCGATTACTAATAATCTCTATAAAGGTAATTTACTATAATTATAGTCTATTGCCCTATGATTTGAAAGTTTCAAATCATAGGGCAATAGACTACTAGACAATAGACATAGAGACTTAGAGAGTACCTAATTAATTAATTACTCTCTATGACTATTATCTAGTAGTCTATTCTTTCAAATTGAAAGTAATTAAATAATAATGGAATAAAAATAGCTGTTGATGCAATATTATCCAAGGATTGTATGAAATTATTATCATAACAATAAACAATTTATTTAGTTCACGTATATCAATATAAATACCGTACCGAAATTTACACAAGTTCTATGCATCAACCCTTCATACCGAAATAGTATTGTGAATATCGTTACATTAATTCATAACGTTATTTTTAATTAAATGGCACCATCTCTATTACTGAGCTGCCATAATTTTTTTTAATACGCTATTTAAACTAGCGGCACGCTATGATGGCCGGTTTGACGTTTGTCCGCTCATGAAGTTCCGTATTAATTGATAACGACTTTGAAGGAAATAATTGTATTACTTTATTGACGATAGTGATGTGCAGAGATTCATAAATTTTATCGAATGTAGTTTTAGGTTTAGGACTCAAAATTTATTTATTAAATTGATTTCTAAAATGTATACAAGTGTAGAAAAATCAGTTTGCACCATTTAAGGGGTGAATGTACTTGTGAATATGAACAAAACACCGATACGTCATTGACGAAATAGCATTAGAACATGGGCACAGAGTTATACGGTTACCGCCTTACCATTGTGAGTATAATGCGATTGAGTTGGTGTGGGCTCAAATTAAGGGATATGCTGCAAGACACAATACAGAACCCCCATTTACCACAAAAAAATGCTAAAATTATTAGAAGAAGCTTGTGAACATGTGACTAAAGGAGACTGGGAAAAGGTTGTGAATAGAACTGTTAAATTAATAAGGGAAGATTATGAAAGAGATGTGAAAATAGATAATATTATAGAAAACGAACATATAATTATTAATGTAGGTGATGATAGCAGTGACGACAGTGAAAATAGTAGTATGGACGAATCTGATTAATTATGGCCTTTTGTGGCACCTTTTTTGGTATCTTTTGTATTCATATGTTTCTTGTGTGCACATAAAGTATGTATATTCATTTTCATTCAAATATTCAGTTCGTTCAAATAAATTAAATAAACATATACATTTTTGTTTTATTAAACCTATTTAATCAGGTACAAAAACAAAACTTAATTGTTTTTTGTTCGAGAATAAATTGACATTCCACATCACTATTGTAATGTGTCAAACCGGCCATCATTGCGTGCCGCTAGTTTAATCATTCTCTGTATACGAGGTTGAATTGTCAAAGGTGTGAAGCAGTAAGCTTCTTGGTATAACTACCAGCCATCCTATTTGATTCTTCGTCCGAGTATAGCTCAGTGTGAATGTGAATAGCAGTGAATAGCCCACAGAGTATCTATTTTTTATCTTTATGAATTTGAATAGTCCCATGGTCTGTGGTTCTGACAGGAAACTTCTATCTGTGACTGTGAACTTGTTGTTCCTGCCTGGCGATCGCGTAACTTTTATCGCTGTCCAGGACTATTTCAATGTCAAAACATGGTTTTGGCCAATAGGAGAAGCCCAAAATCATATTTTGACATTGATGCAGTCCTTTAAGGACTGAGAAAAAATTACGCGATAGACCCCCTGGTCTGTGCTGGGAACTGTCACACTGATGACTGATGAGGGCAAATGGAAAAGAAAAAAAGTATAATTAAATATGGCGTTGCATTTGTTCTTGGTTGTTAGATGTTAATTTCAAGTTTTTATATTGATCTGAAAATTTTAAACCAAAAATATATCTTTTAAATTTTTTGATTTTCTTCTAAATTTCTAAGGTGATATAAGGATTTGCTAGTGTGCAGGATAGTTTCTACAGGTAAAAATAACGCGAAGAGAAAGGATTGATCTCAGGGTTTGACATCGTTACGAATACGAATAGGCCTTTTAGGGCGCATCCGATAATAACCTATTTATCAAAGGGGCTCGTCGAATCACGGGATCATCGCCAAGGGATTGTAAGTACTATCGTTTCATTATGTATGATGTTCGCAGGCCGTTACAATGTCTTGGAGAGGAAGGGAAGAACGTACATCTCGCTGGGGTGAAAACCGAGCCCGTTCACCCGTGTGGGAGGCTCGTCGCAGTGCCAGTGTCGAACGCAGGCAATCACCACCGCGCGATCGGAGAGATCGCGATCGGCGCGAGCGCCACGACCGATACGAACGCGATAGGGAGCGTCGTGATCGCGATAGGGAACGTGAACGCGATGTGGAACGATATGGTCGCCGCGAGCGGTACGACAAGCCTCGCGACCGCGACCGCGACAGGCGCCGGTCGCCGCGTCGCGATGACGAGGATGTTCCTGCGCCGCCTTCTCCGCCTCGAATCAGTGGGGATGCAGATAAGAACTACAATTCCCAGTCCAGCAGTCGCTCAAACAGCCGTGAAAGACAACATAGTGCCATAGACAGCTTTGATAGTAAATATGATAGGGAAAAGCATGATGACAATCAAGTGGTAAATGCATCTCCTGGAGATTGGTTCTGTAAGTGTGGATCATACAACTTTAAGAGACGGCAAATATGTTACAGGCGTAACTGTCAGGGCAAAAGAATTGAGGGGGTAGTGTATGGGGGTGATTCTGAGAGGGGCAGCTCTGATTCTAACTCTGGAATAACAAAAAGGCTTTTGTTTAGGAGGCTTGATGCTCTTACAACTGAAGAGAAAATCTTAGAAGCAATTAAAGAGAGATGTTCCAAAGCAGTTTTAGATTCTATTGCAGGTATAACAATAGGTCGTGAGACTTTGACAGGTGCCTCAAAATGTCTGGCTTACATAAACTTCAATTCTATTGCTGATTCTACAGCAGCACATTCAGAGTTGGTGTCCCTAGATCCACCATTGAAAATAGATGGGAGAGAAGTTCTTATTACTTTCTATAATGAGCCACAAAAGATGCCAAAATCTGTTAATCCAAGTTCTTCAGACTATTCTGCATACTATACACAGATGGCTAATTATGGTTCTTCCCAAGCATTATCAGAGGCTGACAGAGTGAATGCAGCAGCCGCAGTTGCCCAATCTGCTATATCGGCTGCCCAAGCACGCAACATGTCTTGGACACCAGTATCAGTGCCAGTATTTGTGGCATCTTCATCATCACAGGCTTCTTCTGTTACTAATATACCCACTGGTGATGCTAAGACTAAATACGCTGCACCAGATGTAAGAACATTTATGTATGATGAAACATCAGGTTACTATTATGACCCAGCAACGGGGCTGTATTATGATGGCAACACACAGTACTTTTTCAACAATCAAACCAATCAATACATGTACTGGGATGCCAACAGTTCTACATACATTGCTGCAACACAAACTCAAACAAATACAGATCAGCCTAAGCTACAAAATCCTCCCCAGCCAAGTGCAGACAATACAATATCCAAAGAGCCTGAAGAAAAGAAAAAGAAAGATAAAGACGACAAAGTGAAAGTTGCCAAAAAGATAGCCAAAGATATGGAAAGATGGGCTCGAACTTTGAACCAAAAGAAAGAAAATGCCAAGAGTAACATAGTAATGGAACAACCTACAGACACTGGACCTAGTAAGGGTTCAGCAGATATTGGCTTCTCAGTACTCGGTGCTGGGCCTTCACTAACTATGATCAGGGAACTATCGCCTCCACCAGCATCAACTGATGAATTCCTAATTAAAAAGACAGAGACGGGTGTGTTTGATAGTGATGATGGCATTATAGATTGGTCCAAGCTTACTTGCTTAATTTGTAAACGCAAATTCCCTTCACTTGAAGTGTTATCTAAGCACAAAACACTGTCAGATTTGCACAAACAAAATCTAGCTGAATACAGAAAAAGGAATGAATTGTTACCACCATCAAATGGATATAGAGATCGGGCAGCTGAGAGGCGGATGAAGTTTGGTGAGGACGACCCTCCGCCAATCAGGAAGCGTTATGAACCGCCAGAGGTGCATGCACCAGTTATGTCTGCTCCTCCGCCATCAGTAGTAGATACAATTGGTGGCAAGATGTTACAAAAGATGGGTTGGTCGGAAGGGCGAGGGTTAGGGAAAGAAGAGCAAGGAAGAATAGCTCCTATTGAAGCTGAACAGCGACCTAGCTTGGCTGGACTGGGGCAAAAAAGAGGCATATACACCCCTACACCGGGGTTAACATACAGAGATACTGTGAAAAAGCTTATGATTGCAAGATATAAAGAGGTGGTTGGACAGGAAGAAGGAAATTATTAATAGGTGGGTACTGTTTTCTATTTATTCTGCTAACTCTTGTTTGTTGCAGGGGCAATGGGCTCTAGGTCAGTACAACACAGTAACCTTTGTTTTTACAATGCTAACTGATGTTAATGTTACATTTTATTCACACATAATATTTGATATTGCCGTCAATTTGATGTGAGGTAGTTAATTCCTTTCGGAAAATAATTTTTTTGGTACATCAAATTAGAATATGATTTCTACACTTATGGTGGGCATGTGTATTTCGAAAATAAATAATAACTACATGACAGAAGAAATGTTAAACTTAACAAAGAAGATACAACCTAATTTGATTTATTGAAGATCAGAAAATCATGTATTTTCTGTATGACATCCTATGGTGAGGTCCAAGATGTGGCCTTATGGGTGAAATGGTTCGATTGGTCATTTTGAAGATTATCAACAATATCTAATAGTTTGATTCTGTGTTACTATGCTAGATTTGGCGCCGCAAACAACAGGGCCAGCGCTAAAGATGTGCCTGTATTGCATTTGGTAAGTTTTATTTATAATAGTCATTAAACATACATATTTATGATTTTTTCCTACAGATTACTCAGGTAAATATAACACAAATGATATTAAAAAAAAAGGATGTGATCAAGCAGCAGAACAAAATTGGTTTGAAGTGTTATACTTAATTTGTTTTATTATTTTGCATTGGATTGTTTTTACTGAAATATGCCCATTATTTTCAGCAAGTGGTCTGATATACTATACATTATTATGTCAAATATTTATTATGTTGCAATATGTCTTGCAACTTGCTATAGGCGATTTAGCAACTTAAAAGGCTGTAATCACATGTCAGCATCAATTTACATTTTGTCCATACAAAACTGTCATGTTTCATAGGGAGTTGTGTATGCATCAATTCGGCTTTTCGATGGACATGTGATTCCAGCCTAAGGCTAAATTGAAAAAAAAAATTGCCTTCCTAATTTTTTTTTTTGAGATGTTACATAATAATTATTAATCATCACAATATCAAAGTATGTTCAGTTATTATGAAAATTCTATTGGATTTTCATGGATTTTCAACATGTAGATTGTAGGTATTATAATGGACAGTTTTAGAATAAGCATCATGTCATTTTGAACAAATTATTAACGGGATAGCAAGAACCATAATAATAATTGGTACTTATTATCATTTAGTCTTGGTAAAATATTCTTCAAATGGATTGGAGCCAGTTGAAGTCATTGTGATTAATCCAACCATAGAGACAATCTCATCCTCTTATTATACTTATTTATTGCAATAAGTATAATCAAAGAACCTTATTTTGTGGCTGAGTTAATCCATAGTTGTTTCCACTTCAAGTACCCCTTGTAGTAGGTACAATTTCCATTTTAGCTTGAAACCATTTTAGCCCATCCAGCACTGGAGCATTCTACATTTTAAGGACATTTAGAGACTGCAAACATTGAACTGTGATACGTGTGATATTCTCGTGACATTGAAGAAATGGTGAATGTGAACATTTAAGTAATACTGTTTTACTGATGTTTGTGACCGTTTATTACAGAACCGGTCGGCTGCGAGACTCCGTGCCAAAACAAAGTTAAAATATTCATCCATAAGCTTACTTTTTAACATGTACATATAACATATCAGTTTAATTTTATGGAAATTACCGAAAAATGGTCGTAGTGGTTCGTAGGTAGGTTCGGTATTAGGTTAGGTTCCACAGAGGTTCTAAGTACCTAGTTATTGTACATAGGTAATATATACTTGGGAGTACTTGGGACAAAGAAGAGTAGATTCGAAAATGTTACTGTAATTTAATAGGTGTGTTATGAGTTTACAATATGTATTTTAAATGATAAGCTTCTTAGATACTTAAGTAGGTGTTTAAGTAATAGTAATTATTTTGTATATAGTTATAGTATTTATTTTTATTACATAGCAGACCATAGCAGATTAAAAAATCGAACAAAAGAGCTTATTAAATGTATATAGGTTTTCAAATTTCAGAATAATGCAATGAATAGTAGTCAATTACTCTTATAAATGAAAATAATTATGTAAATAATTAAATACTCCGTGTCTGAACTCTCAGCTCTGTAGGTACTAGGTAGGTACAATAGATAGAATTTAAGAGTCTACATAAATCTTATGGGATTATTTAAATTGTTCATCAATTATTGGATTTATCAGTATGAATGTAAATAGTGAACTTTCCATAATAATGTTCCATTTTGCATTATTAATTTCTTTAGGGTCTTTCAGTCGTGCCACACCCATGCGGCGTAAATCTCTCCCGGGCACAAAAGTTTATGAAAACGCGTAGTCCGCCTACACACGGTAGTAATGTAATACTTTAATTGTTTTGTAGCCTGCACCAACGCTTATACATGTCGACGGCTTGTAATTTGTGGCTGCGAGAACGCGTCTAACAAGACAAGGTAAAGGTTGCATGGCGTTGCCGTTATGGTGTGATCCATCTGAATAGACCCTTAGAAATTGATATTAGGTAATATCTTTAGTTGTTTAGGTTAATTGATGTTTCTCTGTTATTATTAGGTCCATGTACATGTTTAACAATTGATCTTTCTATCCTACAGAGATGGTTACATAATATATTATCTGTTTAGAATTAGGCATTGTACAATGTACATATTTTGGGTTTGAAGTAAGAAGTAAAATTTAACTTAGGTTTCACTTTCAATTACTTATTGCAAAATATTAGTTATTGCAATATCTTTGATTTTATATGATTCTCCTAATAAACCTACCTACTGTAAATTACATAAGGTTGTTTTATTTTTAGCTAAGTACCACCTACTCTTTACTCTGTGCAGTGTAGCATGGTTCGGGAGACAGGGAATTTAATGTTCATCAAAAGGTTCAAATTCACACCTTTTTCAAAAATCAGTTTCGTAATTTAGACCTTATGAGTGATATAATATGGTACAAAAGTTCTATTGCACTGCAGACTCACCGTACCTCTGGTGGTACGGTGGGTATTTTAAAGTATACCACTGTTTGAAGTGACCGTAGTGATGCTGTGCTCATTCATGGTCTTCATTTCAAACCAATAGAACCTAAGTGGCCGGCCTGCGGCCGATACAGATACAACACTGTTACCTGGTGGTATAGTTCAACTTTAAAATACCCACCGTACCACCAGAGGTACGGCCGGGGTACGATGGGTGTGAATCCATAATACCTGTATATTGCCTGTCTCTCACACCATGCTACACCGCACAGAGTATATAATTAATAATTATTTATTTTTATTACTCTACTACAGAAAAACTAAGGAAGGGTTATGATTTTAGCAGTATAAGTATAGTAAATATATAAGTATGTGACTATTTACTAAATAGTCACATACTTATATTACATTTATATTACTTATGCTGCTAAAATCATAACCCTTCCTTAGTTTTTCTGTAGTCGAGTAATATTTACATGTTTTCGAATATTCCATCGTGCCTAAATTACAGAGCCGATTTTTGACGAAACAGGTGACAAGCGATTCGTTTTATGGTCGGGGTCAGGGGTGACATAGGCTACTAATAGCTACCTATACATTTTATACGAACAAAATCAATATGATTGATGATTGAAAAAACTACCTAGCCTACCTAGGTTTTTGTTTACCTTTTTTCTTGTTTTTGAAGTGAAAACTTCTTTAGGCGCGTTGAGCACTTTTTTGGGTGAGCAAAAAACATGGATTTCGCGTCATCGTCACCGTCACGCTTTCCATGAGCTATATGTATACCTACTGTGTATTCTCCCTTTTATACACTGTAGTCTTTGCTGTGTATATATGTACATAGATATACCTCCATGTGTTATTAGTATACAAACTTGTCTTGTATGAGGGACTCAAGTGCTGGTAAAAAAACAGGGTTGTTTTGTTGCACAGGCACAGTCACAGGCATTTAGTTTAATACCTACTTAGTTTTCACTTCTATCGGCAGTCCCTATGACTGCCAATTTTTTTTAACTATTTGTTTTACCTTTAATTTTCCTCTATGAGTTTTGTAGCTTGCTTTGTAGATAGGTAGGTATATAATATTTAATATCGATCTGTGTGACAAAGTTTGAATCAGTAGGATGCTGCTTCGCACGTGGTACCATTATTGCTTTCAACACAACTTTCTTTTAAAGGCAAGAGTTACTTAGGTAAGACTTGAAATGGAATTAGAATCAAAGAAAATTATTAATTTTGTGATTTATTGCCATAATCCTCATTAAAATTTTACAATTCCGGTTTTGTATTGTGGAATGGTTCCAATTTCAACCTCGTTCAACTTCCTCGGTAAGTCGAAAAGCTGAACGGACTGAGCAGAAGTGGGATGTGGTAGTGTTCGCCTTCCTTCGTGTTGAATGTTATCTGTTCATAAAAATACAAAATTAATCGTCTCAACTCGCTTTCCACAGGTTTTATTAAAACTTTTATCGAAACCGGTTTGGTCATTGCTCTGCAAGGCTATTGTTGGGATAATCCGTCTAAACCTCTAAACTAAACTACACTCGGCGTCACAAAAATCGCACTTGTCTGAAAAAAAGTTTTTAACGGCAATGTGTTGAAGTATTTTTTCACATTTTTTCCACTTTTTCACATTTAACTTGTTTTTTGACGTGATAACGTCTTATAAATCGATGAACACCGGCTGCACGCACGAAAAAGTGTCACGTTCCGCCTGAGCCTGAGCGTGCAAGCGAGAGCGCGGAATAAGCGATAGAGAGGTACGATCGGCCCAAGCGTTGGCTTGTGACACATTTTATTCACGTTTAATATGTTTCTTTATGACGTTATCACGTAAAAATATAATTCGTAAACTGACTTTACAGACAACCAATTTTTTTTATACACAAAAGTAAACACAAGCTGTTGTATTTTATGGGCAATATACATACCAACCTTTCAAATAAATATAACAGTGCCATTACCATTGATTAACCCGTGGTTAAAACTGAATTGAATTTATTATTTTTGCCTTTAATAAAAACTATTATTATTATTTCTCGATTTTTCTGACGCCGAGTGTAATAATACACGAACTGACAGCTGCTGCAAAATCATGAGGGAGAAATCTTCAGTAAATATAAAGATCAGTCCTAGTCACACAGTCGTTAAATAAATGATGGTTCGATTTTCTGTACTTACATACCATTGTACCTGCATTGGTGAATAAAATAAATTAATAATAAAAATAAATAAAATAAAAAATAATAATCTGCAATCAGGATTCGAACACCCGAACCGATAGTTTCACTCCTGCGTTTAGCCGCTACGCCACCAAAGCTATGACGGAACGTGTGTAATATAAACGAAGGCAACACATCCGTCAAGTCCGTACTATCCGTAACTCGTAAGGAACTTCGTTCCAATAAAATCTATCTATCTATCACTGGTGTGACAATCTGGTGCCTCGAGGCTGCAGACCGCAATCATTATTTTATTATCTTATTGAAAAGTTCATGCGCTTGCTGAGGTTTATGTGGATGCCTGCCACGAGTGTGCCTAAATTTACACCAATCTACCTACCATAATGTCTTAGATTAGAAGTTAGTATAACCCGTGTCATTAAAGAAAGGAATTGTAAATGGCGTCGCTTATCATTCCCTCTCACTCGCACACGTCGTTACAGCACGCAAAAAAATTATCAGTCTGTATCTGCTTGCACACTGTGTTTTTGTTACTGTTCTTTGTCTTGTTTCTGATAAGTTTTTTCGTTGTTATTGTCGTTCGTATGCTGTTTATTGATCAATAATAATCTTACGTTTAAAAAATGAGCTTTAATTTAATGAGCGTTTACGCAAAACGAGGAAAGATTCTTCGAAGTGATGAGGGTGAAATCGTATATAATGTTACAAAATATTATGAAGAAGAAATATAAAATACGTTGCGACCTGACGCGAAACATAAAAGATAAGTTAGAGGACTTAAAGATAACAAAAAATAAATAAATACCTAGAGATATTAAACATGTGCTAACTATATAAATCAATAGTAATATATAGGTATATTTAATAACATAATATAGGTACATAAATGAATAAGGTATCAACACAAATACTAAATAAATAATATAAACATACAATGTGTGTCTGTATAGCTACATATATAGCAGCCCAGCTTCGCTTCGTTTTTTGCTGACGGTCCAACCTGTGCCTGTCATTACAAGTACAAGCCGCCATTTCAGATTCCTTTCTTTATTGACACGGCTTATACCTACCTCAACAAATGGGTAAAGCGTTTCCTTATTGCTTCTTGAGTAATATTCTCCAACATTGAATTTCAGCTTATACGTCCCAGCCCCCATTGACTCTTGTAAAAATGGAAATGGTATTCTTCCGTCGCTATTTGTTACTGTGTTATGCCATTGCGTCCAGTTTTCATCCCTCTTCTTGTATAATTCCACAAATAATCCTGAAACAGGTTTGCCTGTAGATGTATCAAGCACGTGAGTCGATAGAACCGGTCGCGACATTGTTCGAATTTAAAAAGCGTGTGTTTGTTAGTAGAGATAGAATAATAATATTGATACGAGCTACGATGTCGAGAGGTCGTTTAAATAATAAAGCGCCCTCGTTAAGGTGGGGTTACACTGTTAATTTATTAATTATCACTTAAGTAGGCTCTTAAACTTAATTGATTTGTTTTAATAATTATACCTACTTACATTAGCAAATTGTTTAAAATTATCGGGATCAAACTCAAGATGTAAAAATATAGGCACTTACCTAGGTGATGATAAATTCTTCTTTCTTCTTTTAAAAACAAAAAACCTATACCTACCTAATTTAAACCAAAAACTCCCTAAGTTCCAAAGAAAAAAATGGAGCCATTCAATAACTATTTATGTATAAGTACGTTAATCATCAATCATAGGCACTGTATCAATTGTGATGATTGGCTGATAATATCGCGTTCTTTCTGCAAAAATGCATTTTAACCAATAGCGGGAGGGTACTAAGTAAATCAGAGGTCGTTGCGATCATTACAAATGGTGCAATATTAGAGAATAAGTACCATAACTGTTTTATAACAAGGTAGGTATATATCTTCCTAAAGAACTAAAATACTATAGGTATCTATAATCTAAGTAGGTACTTACCTTGTACCTATAGTTCCTACTTAGTTCTTATGGTTATTTTATTTGTGTCCCCAGCCTAACTTTTAAATGTAGCATGATAACTTTATCGTGTGAGAATATTTTGTACCTAAGTAAGAACCTCGAACAGAATAATTTGTTTGGTTTTGTGGTTTTGCATTTATTTAGTAGGTACGCATACCTAAATAATAATAAAATTATGTTATGGTGGCTAAATAATAATAAAATTATGTATGTACCTACATGTCATTGTTAGATACCTATCTAAATCTATCGATGAGGAAATAAATGGCCAATTGCCTGTCAGGCCACGCGCAGTGTAGGGTTCCGTAGTTGCCTGCCTCAATATAATACTTACTTAGAAGGGTGTAAGTACATAATATATGCACTTTTTATCATAAAATGTTTAAAAAAAAACTTAAGGTACAACTTGTCATACACTGTCGCCTCTCCAGTAGTAGGTAAGTATAATAACAAAATGCAGTTTGTCCTTGTTTGTTTTATAATTCGCAAAGTAAACAAGCGTTAGGCAGCCCGCACACAGTCAATATTATTGTCAATATTTACGAATATTGACAATATTATTGACTGTGTGCGGGGTTTGATCAATATTATTGTCGAAGTCCGGAAATTTCGTCAATATCGGGGGGAGGCAGGGATATTGACAATAATATTGACAGTGTGCGGGCGCGCGTCAATATTTTAGTTGAAAAAAGATTTCAAGGCAGGAGGACGTGCGCTCGCAACCAAAAATTGAGGACATCCCCAGTGCAACAAGCAATGAAAAAGAATATTTAATAGAATTTATTAAAATGTGGGAGACGTAACGATTTTCGCATCAGTATATCTTGTTTTTTTAAGTAAGGGGTTACTAAAGATAGTATTTTTTGAAAGCTACTACCTTTTATTCTCATGTAATTTTTAAAATCATCTTTTTCTGTATTTCGAAGTTCTTTTATTAGATTTAAATGATTTAATTCCACTTTTCCACTTTGTCATCCAGTATTTAAGCCATCGTTTCTTTCTTTTTTAGGGTTCCGTACCAAAATGGTAAAAATGGAACCCTTATGGTGAGACTTTCTCCGTCCGTCCGTCCGTCCGTCCGTCTGTCACAGTCGATTATTTCAGTAACTATTAAAGCTATCGACATGAAATTGGGCATTGTATATAATAATATATAATATAAAATATATAATATATTGGGCATTGTATATAATAATATATAATTTAAAATAATGTATAATAGTGGCCCAACATCATTGGAATAAAGAAAAATCGAAAATTATTTTTAGGGTTCCGTACCCAAAGGGTACCAACGGAACCCTATTACTAAGCCTACGCTGTCCGTCCGTCCGTCCGTCTGTCAGCGGGCTGTATCTCGTAAACCGTAATAGATAGACAGATGAAATTTTCACATATTATGTATTTCTATTGCCGCTATAACAACAAATAATGAAAATTAAATTAAATAAAAAAAATTAAATTAAAATATTTCCATGGGTACATGGAAATATAATAATTTAATTATTTTTTTAACGGAACCCTAAAAGAGCGAGGCCCAACTCGCACTTGGCCAATTTTGGTTTTATTAAAAAATTTCAATTTTGGTTTTAATATTTTGGTTTGGTTGGTTTTATTAAAAAAGGGGGAAAATCGGGGGTCAATAGAGGTTTATGTATATTTTACAGGAAAAATAAAAGCAACGCGAAAATTATTTTAGTTTGATTAAAAAAGGGGGAAAATCGGGGGTTTGAAATTTCAAAGTAAGATAACTATACCGAGTGGGGTATCATATGAAAGGCCTTTACTTGTGCATTCTAAAACAGTTTTTTATTTATTTCTATATATAATAGTTTTTGATAGATCGGCCAAAATGTCGAAAAAAATACCGTTCCCCCCCTTATCTCCGAAGTTTACGAATCGAAAAATCTGAAATAATTATGGTCAATAGAGGTTTATGTATATTTTACAGGAAAAATAAAATCAATGCGAAAATTTTTTTGTCATCCATTGTAAGCCATCGTTTCTTTCTTTTTTTATTCAATAAAGTTAATGCAATAACCAATGCAATGGTTTTTTTCTTTGTATCCATTTTAGCACACGTGCATGCAAATCAAGCTTCTACGCCTTACTGAATCACTTTATGTTAGAAATATTGACAATATTATTTGCGTAGTGTGCGGGGTCTAAATATTGACGAAAATATTGTCAATATTTTCGTCAATATTTTCGTCAATATTATTGACTGTGTGCGGGCTGCCTTATACTGCAAGGCATCCAATCCAAGTCACTTATCTACTATGAAATTTTTACTTGTAAAAGGTAGTTAGCCGACTATCGCAATCATTAATTTGTAAAGCCTACTTACCCGTGATAGATTTTCTTTTTTTTCTTTTAACAAACTACTATTGTGTGTCACTACAACGGGGGGCTACTCTAACGAAAATAAATTCTTATTTTGAAACGTAGTTCCTTATCGCGCGGTGCGGAAGGGGGCGACAAAATTGAACCGACACTCGACACTGATCGACATTTTTTTGAAACCGACACTTTTTTGAATGTGAATTTGGCATTCGAGTGTTCGGTATTTTCGCGGTACAATATTGGGTCTCCGTAGCCTTGTGGCTTCTGCAGTCGCCTAACAGTTAAAAGTCGATGGTTCTAAGTTATAAAAAATTAGGGAAAGGTTCCACATGTAGAAATTGTTTAAAATAAAATTGAAAATGGAAAATTTGGTCTGTCGAGCTGGGATTCGAACCATCGACCTTTGGCTGTTAGGCGACTGCAGAAGCCACAAGGCTACGGAGACCCATTATTGTACCGCGAAAATACCGAACACTCGAGTGCCAAATTAATTAATCGAAAGGAACTACGTTCCATCCGGGTGTCCCTTGACACCTCTCAAGTTTTTTTTTTCTCTTTAAGTTTCACCTAAAACATTGAAGTTAGAAACTTGAAATTTTGACAATAAATTCCTTTTATGATGTAGGTAGGCGAAATGAAAGGATTTCTGAAATTCCGCCCCTCCAGGGGGTTAAATAGGACAGTCCGTCATATTTCAATTTATATCCATGAAACTTGGTATTTTGAGCTCACAATTAAAAATGAAGAAATACCTGTTTCACAGTTTTTGAAAATTCCACCCCAAACCTAATTCCACGCGGGCGAAATTGCGGGAGCAAAAGCTAGTTTTGTATAGGAATCACCTGCACGTCGGATTACTTTATGACGGGAGCGAAGCCGCGGGTAAAGGCTAGTATCTATTTAATAAAAACTTGTAAGTATTCAAAAATAAGGAAATTTACTCAACACCATCAGAATTAGCATCGTTAGTTTTAACAAATTTGTTTTTAATAAATAAATCTGGATGTAAAACTTCCTTTCTCGTTTGCTCGTTGCCGTCCACGACAACATTGGGACCAGTCTTCATGATCTTTCTATTAAATCTGTCTGCTATATCAAAATCAAACAAATTATTGACCCTGAGTTCCCCGTGCTTCGTGTAGTCTATTCTCCAAACGGGAGGGTTTTCAGGCTCGACCTTGTAAGCAAAATGTTGGTGTTTTCTCGTTATTGGCATGTCTGCAACTTCTACTGAAATCGAGTTCTTCTCTGCAGTGTTGCCTCCGAAATCATCTTTATTTTTCCGGTTATTCTTATCCGCATATTTGACCTTATGGGGGTAGAACTTGCGAAGTTTTTTTCTGTTGTAAAAGGAGGTGGCTCTCGATT
Organism: Oeneis ivallda; assembly: GCA_029955525.1. NCBI lineage: Eukaryota > Metazoa > Arthropoda > Insecta > Lepidoptera > Nymphalidae > Oeneis > Oeneis ivallda. The sequence goes on from JARPMR010000007.1 coordinate 14,976,045, forward strand.
TATTTCTAATAATTTTCTTACGTCTCTCGTGGTTTTTTTTTTCCTGCGTTCTGGCGTTAACCTTTCGATTACCTTCCCTAGTTATCTTTTTCTTCGGATGTTTGTTCCCTTCATGTCTGCTGCTAATGTCGCTCATTTGAATAAAGTTTGATAATTCATCGTTATTGAGGGATGGAAAGATAGTAAGATATCCCGGAATCGGTGTTGTTTTATCATCCAAAGAGAGTTTCTTGTAGTTTATCTGTTGTATTGATTTCTCAATTAATTTCTTCAAGGTTTGGTCCTGAGTGATTAAATCGCAAGGTATGGTTGGAAAATTTTTGCATAGAACAATTTGCATTCTGATCAAAACGGACTCAGCGTCTTTGTCTGGTGTTTCCACACCATCATTGTTCTGATGAAAGTTTGATACCATTTTGGTGATAAGCGCGTTATTTCGCATCACCTTAGATTGACTAACTGATAAGAATATAAAGAGTATAATGGTGATAACAATTTTCTGTTGTTTCATCATATTGTAAACTTATATGAAACGATGCTTTTTTACTCTTGCATCTCTTGCTTAATCAATAGATGTTAGTAGGTAGGTACGTACCTACTTACGTTAGTTAAATTAATCAATTTTTTGCAGTCACATGTCTTGGCCATTCAACTTGAATTTCTGAGAAAATAGTTATTTATCTTACGGATGGAAATCCTTGGTTGAGCTTGATAAACTGAAATAAATAAAATAATTTCAGATAATTTTCATTATTTCACACATCACACTTATTGAATTTTTTTTCGTATCTGCCTACTCCAACTAGGTAGTACTTAAATGTTTTTGTGTAGATATTTTGTCCTGGCTTAGGTTGATAAGTAGAAAGATAGGTAGGTACCTACTTAGGTAGTTTAAAGGATAGTTTTTAGATTCAACCCTGTCATTCACTTTTACAGAAATATTAATATTCCGGCAATTGTCGGAAATTTCTAACTTAGAAATAAGTTTGTAAAACTGCACATACAAACTGAAATATATAACCTTGCAATGATTTTTCAATTTAGAACAATTAGGTATGTAAGATTTAATTAAATTATCAAGGTAAAAATCTTACCTTTCAGTTTAACTTATGCTGTCGTACTGGCTTCTATTCAATTGCTATTACAGGAGTGAGTGAGTGTCACTGCTATATGCAGGTATAGCAATAACACTGGACGTATGTTTGTAAACCTATTCCGCCGGTTGTTTAGTATTTTCCCACGTGACTAAATGTAGGTAGTGGGTATCTACCTTGTTTACATTTTAATGTTTTTTACAAATAATGTGTAATACTCTTAACTGAATTTCAGCCTGGGTGGTAATTCCACACCACTGGTACCTAAGGAGCAAACTTCGCTGGAGACAATATAGTGCACAAGTGTGAGCAAACACGGTGCACTCTAGGTGAAAGCACCTCTCTACAGTGAGGGAATCACATTCATCTAAAGTCTGATGGGACTAGGTACAACCACGTACAACTGACACTGCCGGACATACGTACCTACTCGTATTACGTAGATTAGGCTTGGGCACAGAATATATACCTAATAGTACGCTTAATGGGGCCGTTAACCGAAGTTCCCTGAGTCCACGCTGCACAGGTACTCAGAATGCCATTGTGATGATAGGAAAACTTACTCAATAATTTTTTTGGTCGAACCCGTGATTCGAATCCGGACTAAATAATTTTAAAAATCGATTTAGAGATTGAATAAACGCCATGCCGCTTTGAATCGCTCTTCTTTTTGTCATATCTACTTATATTAGATTATTATTAATAGGTATGTACGCATAAAGAGTTTTACGCACAATGTACTTACCTATACGAAATAGGTACATATACTAAAATCGGTTGGTTATTTTTATCAATAAAAATAATAATTGTTAATACATTAATATTTTAATAATGTGTGCATAGAGGCATCTAGCGGAGATTTTAAGTAGAGAGAGTCTTCTTTAGAAGTTTACATTGCCATCTGTTGAGTACTTGATGCATTATTAAATGAGTATGTTGCTGCTCGACAAAAGATGGCGTAACAAGATGAATTTCAATCATTTTTCGAATTTATAAAATCATAAAAAATAAATATTAAAAAATGCCTTATTTTCTAATTTATCAATTTAAGTTCATATGAAATTTTCACGGTAGACTAAATTGAAGTATGTCTTATTTATTAATTAATTATATATGAAAATAAAGTGCTACTCAACAAAAGATGGCGCTATGAGTAAATTTGCATCTGTTTAGTTAATTAATTAATTAAATTTTTTAGAATAGCAACTGTCGGCTCTGGCGCCTTGCTGGTATGGCATAAGTATAGATATATGTAGGTACCACACTACCTAAATCTCGAACTGTCTAAATGAATGTCGTGTAATTAACATATTTTAAATAACAAATATTGATGTCAATAATTAAGATAAAAACTATCCTATCTTTTAAGTTGGACCAAATTACAGATAGTTACGAAGTTTGATCAAAATCGGTTCAGTAGTTTTCGAGTTTATCCCGAACATACCTATACATCGTGACACGAGATTTATTTATATTTACTAGCTGACCCGGCGAACTTCGTACCGCCAACTTATCTATATAAATAAAACAAATAAACTATCCTAATAAAAAAAACTATCCTATCTTTCAAGTTGGACCAAATTACAGATAGTTACGAAGTTTGATCTAAATCGGTTCAGTAGTTTAGGAGTCCATCGCGGACAAACAACGTGACACGTAATTTATATATATTAAGATAGATTAAGCCCGCTTGCAGAGACGGCGGGTTAGGTTTAACCCAGGAATAAATTTGTAATTTTGACAGAAACTATACAAAATCTTTCAGGCCCACTTGCAGAGACGCCGGGTTAGTTAACCCAGGAATAAATTTGTAATTTTGACAGAAGCTTTATACGAAATCTGTCAAATTTGTGTTTTCAACCCAGAGTTAGCTACTAACTCTGGGTTACGATGTTTCTGCAAGCGCGCCTCAAAGCAGCAGCTAACTCTGGGTTAAAAGGATAACCAGGCAATTCTGCAAGCGGGCTTTATTAGGATATAATAAACTAACAGTAGATTACAGAGTTTGATGGGAAGCTTTTGTTCGTGTCAGGTAGGACTAGCGATTTTCATTTTTCGCGATAGCAATTTGGTCCACCATCGTACAGTAGAAGGAAAAATGGCCGTCATAAGGCGCCCTCTGTCAAGCACAGAGTGCGAAAAACGACAAGCGCCGGACTCAGCTTTGTTTTTGTTGGTCAGCCGGACTGCACGGGACAGAGAATTATGGACAAGGCGAAACTTTCAGATGGTTAGATGGTCTATTATCTTGATTAAAGTTGATTGGAATTTTTGGTAATGCTTTAAAGATTATTAATTTAATTATCTACCTGTTAGAGTTACCTTAATTTAATTTATATTATTATTTGGCTTATTTGATGCAGCTACCTTTATTTAAGTACTTATTAGTAATTATTTAAGTACTTATTAGTAAAAATACATTTGCTTTGATGTTAGTACCATTCAAGAATTCAGATTAGCAGAGGCTTAATGTGTACGTTAACGTCTTTGATTCAGAGGTTAATCATTTGCGCTCTAATCGAAATAATAATATTGCCTGAAGGCCTAGCACACTGCACTTAAATGATAAGAGTGAAATATAAGTAAGAAAATAATATCTGGTTTAAGTTGTTTAAAGTGAATGTGTGGTGTACACAACCTTTTCAATGGGATTATAAGATAGCCAGCTGTTAACGAGAACTACTTAAGTACCTATTCGTGTTTCGAACATTAAAAATAAATAAATAAGCGACGCAAATAGTGTGCGAGTAAGATTCTTATTTCGCGTATCATCCAGACCGGCCGATCGTTATTCTAAATTCTTGTATATCTAATTGTTATTATTTCGTTCAGTTTTGTAAAAACCACGAAATACAGCTTCAAGTGTAGGTAATATTAGGTAATATTCAATCATACATACTAAATTGTGTCTCATTTACTCAACAAGCGAAAATTTGTGGTGACAGAAGAGCCACGTATATTTACCATTTTATTGAGCAACACGCCGACATCATCCAAGCAACGTTTTTAAAATAGAGCTGAACAGTTCTATAAATGTTTTAATTTTTTCACTGATCAGAATGCTTTTGGAACGTTACCTTACACTAAATAAAATAATATTGTTGCGCAGCTTCGCTAATCTTTCCCTCAGGCCCTATCCAGTGACGTATGGCCGCCATTTCAGCTCTCCGCATGCTCTATTTGTATACTCGGTAATAGCCCGTAAAGTCTCAGGTACTACGTATTAGGTAGGTATTTCGTGTATTATAAAACAAAACTAGCCCGCTCACTAGTCGCTGTAGAGCATTATGGGTTTTAGTAGAAGCAAAACGAGGCGATATTTGCTAGAGTTTGAACCTGGTCTCTAGGGTAAGTAACTACTTAAGTCGGTACCTATACCTAAAGTTAGATACTCTTCACAAGAAAATGTCGCATACGCAATATCTATTTTTGCAAGCTTATAGTTAAGTTGCAATGTATGTAGGTACTTATACCTAGGTATGTTTAGGTCAAATTTTGGAAGCTAAAGGAGACGTCCAAAATTGTATTGAGTCTGGGTCTGGTCTTGTACCAGTGATAAAATAAAAGAAAATAGAATATGAACCCATTTTTGATTAATCAAATCCACGAACTCATCTAAATTATGGAGCAAAAAATTATTTATTATCTCCACGTGACGTAACTTAACTAGCTAGGTATAATCTGGATAATGGCGGGCGGATTCATGTTTTTTGACGTAATGAGGTTAGCTGTCAAAATATCATGAGATATTATCCGACCAGAAAGCTATCTTGTGCCACAGAGTACTTTGTTAATAACAAAGTACTCTGTGATTTGTTACAAACAATGAGCTTGGAACAGGAATAAATTAAAAAATAAGACAGCCATTTGAAAATAGATGCGCGTCTACATGATACCTATCTTCTCTATAGCTTAAACTCGGATTGAAGGACGCCATCTTGTAAGTGTTGCAAGTAGTACCGAAAAACTTGAAATTATTTTTATTTTAGCAAGTTATTTATTGCGATGTTCTAATTTATTTTATTTTTAATGAACTTTCTGTATTTTTCTGCTATTCATGGTATAGTGTACAAGAGTACACCCAAAGTGGACCATCTCTTTTGAACCACTTCCCGATTTCCAATTGAGCTGAAATTTTGCATTTATATGTAGGTAAATCAGATGACAATGCAATGTTATTGTGACATAAGTATGGAGCTGATCTGATGATGGAGCCGGAAGATAGCTATCGGAACTCTGTAATAAAAGGTCGTAACCCCGTCGAATTTGGGCTCGTTTTGTTCGTCTTGACAAGTACTTAATCTGGTCCTAGACGATATCCAGGTTCTGATGATGTAGCCAGCTACGTTAGATTTTTCACCCTTCCTATGCGCTGCGCTTAGCGCGTCGCTTACACATTTCTTCGAGAAAACACTTGTTTATCATTTAAGACAGCTAAGTAAAATTAAATTCTACAATGTACGTATTCAGTCAGTAAAAATATGTCGTGTTTTTCGGCGTTGTAATCCAGATTGCTAAGAATCGTGACCATTAATCACATAATGGTAGAGTTATCTTGGGGCAGTAATGCTGTGGACTCCCAAATCCTGTCCATTAAATTCGGACAGAGTGGATTCACACAACATAACGCATTTCTTAAGAGATGGTTATCAAGCTCGGTTATCGGTAGCAAGAGATGAAGAAGAGAAGAAAAGTGTGGTGTAACATAGTACTAAGGTTGACAGATGAAAGGATATGAAACCACCGGTGGAAAATTTACTTGATCTACTTAATAGGGTGTTAAAATGTTTTCTTGCATATAACGCAGGACCCAGTGGCCATCATGTGCAAGAGAAGGAAGAGAAACCGGTAGCTATCATGGACTAACCTCTGACCTTTCATTTCTTCTGCGGCACCTCAATGATAAAGAGCTTATTATAATTAAGCCTCAATATAGCCCAACGGTTAAAGGTGCGGACTGAAAACTTAAAGGTCGCAGGTTCGAATCCCACCCGTTGCACTATTGTCGTAGCCACTCCTGACACAAGCTTTCCGCTTATTTGGAGGGGAGAGGAGAATATTAGTCAAGTTCAACTTGGTTGATATTCTTTTTTTTAAAAAAAAAATTAACCAGAGCACTGTGTACCTCCAGACCTGTGATACTGTAAAAAAAAAGTGTGTGTGTCAGCTCCGACGCACGACTGGAGTTTACTCCTTAAATACGATTGTCTAAACATCGGTCGTAATGCATTCGCGGCGCTCGCTGCGTCTCGGCGCCGCTCGGACCCGATCGGTACGCGCTCGGCTTCCCGAAGCGAAAGCTCTTTCGCATTCGGACCATAGACACAACTCAAGCGTAAACCAACCTTATTTACTTAACGTTAGGGTAGAAATTTGCATCGTTATGAAAAACGTAACGAGATCATTCATAAGTAGATTTTACTCCTCGAATTTTTCTCATACCGGGCGCCTTATATATGAAAATCGATTCTTAAGGAGTAAACTCCAAAAAGTGTGTGTGTCAGTTCCGACGCACGACTGGAGTTTACTCCTTAAATACGATTGTCTAAACATCGGTCGTAATGCATTCGCGGCGCTCGCTGCGTCTCGGCGCCGCTTGGACCCGATCGGTACGCGCTCGGCTTCCCGAAGCGAAAGCTCTTTCGCATTTGGACCATAGACACAACTCAAGCGAAAACCAACCTTATTTACTCAACGTTAGGGTAGAAATTTGCATTGTTGTGAAAAACGTAACGAGGTCATTCATAAGTAGATTTTACTCCTCGAATTTTTCTCATACCGGGCGCCTTATATATGAAAATCGATTCTTAAGGAGTAAACTCCAAAAGTTTCGACATGACGATGGCAGGTGCAACTTATTTTAGAAATTAAATAATACTGCACCATTATTCGTTTTAAAAATACTTAGCAACTCCTGTGTTTCTTGCCGGCTCTAGTAAGAATTATCTGCGTTCCGAACCTGTGGTATTGACTCATCAAATTCCACTTGGTAGATAGGTTCCACTTGGTAATTATGAATTGAGTGTTGACTCACCACAAGAAATACTTTTCTTTTTATGAAACGCGGTTTCAACAAGTGAAGGTTAAACTGCGCAAGTCAAAGCAACAGTAACACTAATGAAGTGGCCCCGCCCGCCGCCGCCAATCGCGACACTCGCTACAGTCGCCAACTCGCCATTGGGTCCCGACGCGACTGCCACACTGTAACTCTCTGTTTACAGAATACCTACACCTTGTTTCAGAGAACACATCTTATCTATGCGTTTCATTGTGACCGTAGCGTGGCGGTAATTTTTGACGTGATAACGTCTTATAAATCGATGAACATCGGCTGCACGCACGAAAAAGTGTCACGTTCCGCCTAAGCCTGCGCGTGCAAGCGAGAGCGCGCAACGAACGATAGAGGCACGATCAGCCCAAGCGTTGGCTTGTGACTAGAGAAAATTGTAATTTTCAATTAACTCTTTCTTTGTATTATACAAAATACTTAATGATAATTCAGTTATTATGAATTGACTATTGACTCACCACAAGAAATACTTTTTTTTATGAAACCCGTAATACCTTTTGAAGCGGTTTCAGCGAGTGAAGGTTAGACTGCGCAAGTCAAAGCAACAGTAACACTAAATGAAGTGTCAATAGTGTAATTCAGTTCAATTCATAAAAGTATGCAATTTTTCATCAATCAATGTTTCTTTATAACGTTATCACGTATCTAAAACTATCGTCCGTAAACCGACTTTACAGACAACCAATTTTTTTACCATCGTGACACACAGCTGCTGCCACATTGTACCTATTTCGAATCATAAGATGGGTTACTTTTTGTAAGCGACGTTTATTTGCGACGATCGGTAAACGTTACTTCTTCATACTTATACCTAAATTCTATAACCCTACCCTACGTACGTAGGTACGTACGTAGATCTTATTATTATCGTTATTACGTAGATATTCCTGATTGGTACGTTCGAAAGAAAATGGATATTATTTATCAGTGGGTACCTAATCGTTAACTATCTATTATAGGTTGGACCTAGAGACGTGTCTATGTTGTATCTTTTCGTTACGCCCAATCCCTTTCAATGATTTTGAAGCTAGGATAGCCACTACACTATACGTAGAACACAATACTAGCAATACTAAGTACATACCTAACAAAACAACACTAAAACAGAGCCAATTCAGAATACTTAATAAATAAAATATCTATATTTCCCCTATCGGGAATCGAACTTGGGACGTTCAACTTTGAGACCACTGCAGAACTCTGGAGGAAATCATACAGGCAAAATTTATTTCCGTATCAAAATATAGAATAGAGTTATTAAATTCATAGCAAATGAATACTATACGGAGACATTTTCTTATGGGGATACCATACTTACTTAAAATAAAATGGAATTTAATTCAATTAACTTATTCATACGACAACTTAACAAAGAGCAAAGAAAGACAGGAGGTCGTTTCAATACTCTAGGTCTCTCTTCAAGACAATGCAACGTTACTGCGAAGAATCTAATATCCGTAGCACGGTAGGTAGACGTAACCTGCATTAGTGTCTATTCAGACGGACCAAACTACACGTACCTACAGCCTCTGTAGCTCAGACAAGGAGCGGACTGAAATATAATAAGGTGGCGTCAAATCCCACCCTATTATCTATTATCTAAACGGCTATACGGTAAAGTACCTACTTACGATAAAATCAGGCGTTTTAGAGCGACTGGGTGAGTTGCGGTATCTTCTATATCGTTGAGACACAGTTTGCCATTGAGCACAAATCCGATTGTAAAGTGTGCTACGTGTGGATGGAACTGCACGATTTCATATAAATACTTAGTTTTATTTCCGGCGACATTGTGTGGTTGTGGCACGTCTTAAGGACCTTAATATCCGTAGACAAGCGTAGTCGTAACTTGTACAAGAAGAAACCAAAATTGTAACTAAATTATAATTAATTTCCCAAAACAGTGTTAAAAGTTTATTTTATTTTACATTAAGGTTAAATTATCAGAAAGAATTCAATAACACTATACCTAATCATTTTGTTGTAGGTAGCTAAAACTTTCCATTGTAAACTTTAACTAGGTAACATATAGTCAACTATTACCCAGCATATACCTATTATCATTTAAAAATAGTTAAATGTGAATCTTGTCAACAAATAAAAAGTAAACGTAGAGTGAATATTTTCCTTAAAAATCGAAAAGTCAATTAAAAATGTTCCCAAGACGTTTCCATATTGCAGCACCAGAGCGGGGGGCAGCGGGCGAGGAGGGTGGAGAGGGAGGGTAAGACACGGACGATATTCAAATTGCGAACATTTCCCACTTCCCGATTTCCAATTGAGCTGAAATTTTGCATTTATATGTAGGTAAATCAGATGACAATGCAATGTTATTGTGACATAAGTATGGAGCTGATCTGATGATGGAGCCGGAAGATAGCTATCGGAACTCTGTAATAAAAGGTCGTAACCCCGTCGAATTTGGGCTCGTTTTGTTCGTCTTGACAAGTACTTAATCTGGTCCTAGACGATATCCAGGTTCTGATGATGTAGCCAGCTACGTTAGATTTTTCACCCTTCCTATGCGCTGCGCTTAGCGCGTCGCTTACACATTTCTTCGAGAAAACACTTGTTTATCATTTAAGACAGCTAAGTAAAATTAAATTCTACAATGTACGTATTCAGTCAGTAAAAATATGTCGTGTTTTTCGGCGTTGTAATCCAGATTGCTAAGAATCGTGACCATTAATCACATAATGGTAGAGTTATCTTGGGGCAGTAATGCTGTGGACTCCCAAATCCTGTCCATTAAATTCGGACAGAGTGGATTCACACAACATAACGCATTTCTTAAGAGATGGTTATCAAGCTCGGTTATCGGTAGCAAGAGATGAAGAAGAGAAGAAAAGTGTGGTGTAACATAGTACTAAGGTTGACAGATGAAAGGATATGAAACCACCGGTGGAAAATTTACTTGATCTACTTAATAGGGTGTTAAAATGTTTTCTTGCATATAACGCAGGACCCAGTGGCCATCATGTGCAAGAGAAGGAAGAGAAACCGGTAGCTATCATGGACTAACCTCTGACCTTTCATTTCTTCTGCGGCACCTCAATGATAAAGAGCTTATTATAATTAAGCCTCAATATAGCCCAACGGTTAAAGGTGCGGACTGAAAACTTAAAGGTCGCAGGTTCGAATCCCACCCGTTGCACTATTGTCGTAGCCACTCCTGACACAAGCTTTCCGCTTATTTGGAGGGGAGAGGAGAATATTAGTCAAGTTCAACTTGGTTGATATTCTTTTTTTTAAAAAAAAAATTAACCAGAGCACTGTGTACCTCCAGACCTGTGATACTGTAAAAAAAAAGTGTGTGTGTCAGCTCCGACGCACGACTGGAGTTTACTCCTTAAATACGATTGTCTAAACATCGGTCGTAATGCATTCGCGGCGCTCGCTGCGTCTCGGCGCCACTCGGACCCGATCGGTACGCGCTCGGCTTCCCGAAGCGAAAGCTCTTTCGCATTCGGACCATAGACACAACTCAAGCGTAAACCAACCTTATTTACTTAACGTTAGGGTAGAAATTTGCATCGTTATGAAAAACGTAACGAGATCATTCATAAGTAGATTTTACTCCTCGAATTTTTCTCATACCGGGCGCCTTATATATGAAAATCGATTCTTAAGGAGTAAACTCCAAAAAGTGTGTGTGTCAGTTCCGACGCACGACTGGAGTTTACTCCTTAAATACGATTGTCTAAACATCGGTCGTAATGCATTCGCGGCGCTCGCTGCGTCTCGGCGCCGCTTGGACCCGATCGGTACGCGCTCGGCTTCCCGAAGCGAAAGCTCTTTCGCATTTGGACCATAGACACAACTCAAGCGAAAACCAACCTTATTTACTCAACGTTAGGGTAGAAATTTGCATTGTTGTGAAAAACGTAACGAGGTCATTCATAAGTAGATTTTACTCCTCGAATTTTTCTCATACCGGGCGCCTTATATATGAAAATCGATTCTTAAGGAGTAAACTCCAAAAGTTTCGACATGACGATGGCAGGTGCAACTTATTTTAGAAATTAAATAATACTGCACCATTATTCGTTTTAAAAATACTTAGCAACTCCTGTGTTTCTTGCCGGCTCTAGTAAGAATTATCTGCGTTCCGAACCTGTGGTATTGACTCATCAAATTCCACTTGGTAGATAGGTTCCACTTGGTAATTATGAATTGAGTGTTGACTCACCACAAGAAATACTTTTCTTTTTATGAAACGCGGTTTCAACAAGTGAAGGTTAAACTGCGCAAGTCAAAGCAACAGTAACACTAATGAAGTGGCCCCGCCCGCCGCCGCCAATCGCGACACTCGCTACAGTCGCCAACTCGCCATTGGGTCCCGACGCGACTGCCACACTGTAACTCTCTGTTTACAGAATACCTACACCTTGTTTCAGAGAACACATCTTATCTATGCGTTTCATTGTGACCGTAGCGTGGCGGTAATTTTTGACGTGATAACGTCTTATAAATCGATGAACATCGGCTGCACGCACGAAAAAGTGTCACGTTCCGCCTAAGCCTGCGCGTGCAAGCGAGAGCGCGCAACAAACGATAGAGGCACGATCAGCCCAAGCGTTGGCTTGTGACTAGAGAAAATTGTAATTTTCAATTAACTCTTTCTTTGTATTATACAAAATACTTAATGATAATTCAGTTATTATGAATTGACTATTGACTCACCACAAGAAATACTTTTTTTTATGAAACCCGTAATACCTTTTGAAGCGGTTTCAGCGAGTGAAGGTTAGACTGCGCAAGTCAAAGCAACAGTAACACTAAATGAAGTGTCAATAGTGTAATTCAGTTCAATTCATAAAAGTATGCAATTTTTCATCAATCAATGTTTCTTTATAACGTTATCACGTATCTAAAACTATCGTCCGTAAACCGACTTTACAGACAACCAATTTTTTTACCATCGTGACACACAGCTGCTGCCACATTGTACCTATTTCGAATCATAAGATGGGTTACTTTTTGTAAGCGACGTTTATTTGCGACGATCGGTAAACGTTACTTCTTCATACTTATACCTAAATTCTATAACCCTACCCTACGTACGTAGGTACGTACGTAGATCTTATTATTATCGTTATTACGTAGATATTCCTGATTGGTACGTTCGAAAGAAAATGGATATTATTTATCAGTGGGTACCTAATCGTTAACTATCTATTATAGGTTGGACCTAGAGACGTGTCTATGTTGTATCTTTTCGTTACGCCCAATCCCTTTCAATGATTTTGAAGCTAGGATAGCCACTACACTATACGTAGAACACAATACTAGCAATACTAAGTACATACCTAACAAAACAACACTAAAACAGAGCCAATTCAGAATACTTAATAAATAAAATATCTATATTTCCCCTATCGGGAATCGAACTTGGGACGTTCAACTTTGAGACCACTGCAGAACTCTGGAGGAAATCATACAGGCAAAATTTATTTCCGTATCAAAATATAGAATAGAGTTATTAAATTCATAGCAAATGAATACTATACGGAGACATTTTCTTATGGGGATACCATACTTACTTAAAATAAAATGGAATTTAATTCAATTAACTTATTCATACGACAACTTAACAAAGAGCAAAGAAAGACAGGGGGTCGTTTCAATACTCTAGGTCTCTCTTCAAGACAATGCAACGTTACTGCGAAGAATCTAATATCCGTAGCACGGTAGGTAGACGTAACCTGCATTAGTGTCTATTCAGACGGACCAAACTACACGTACCTACAGCCTCTGTAGCTCAGACAAGGAGCGGACTGAAATATAATAAGGTGGCGTCAAATCCCACCCTATTATCTATTATCTAAACGGCTATACGGTAAAGTACCTACTTACGATAAAATCAGGCGTTTTAGAGCGACTGGGTGAGTTGCGGTATCTTCTATATCGTTGAGACACAGTTTGCCATTGAGCACAAATCCGATTGTAAAGTGTGCTACGTGTGGATGGAACTGCACGATTTCATATAAATACTTAGTTTTATTTCCGGCGACATTGTGTGGTTGTGGCACGTCTTAAGGACCTTAATATCCGTAGACAAGCGTAGTCGTAACTTGTACAAGAAGAAACCAAAATTGTAACTAAATTATAATTAATTTCCCAAAACAGTGTTAAAAGTTTATTTTATTTTACATTAAGGTTAAATTATCAGAAAGAATTCAATAACACTATACCTAATCATTTTGTTGTAGGTAGCTAAAACTTTCCATTGTAAACTTTAACTAGGTAACATATAGTCAACTATTACCCAGCATATACCTATTATCATTTAAAAATAGTTAAATGTGAATCTTGTCAACAAATAAAAAGTAAACGTAGAGTGAATATTTTCCTTAAAAATCGAAAAGTCAATTAAAAATGTTCCCAAGACGTTTCCATATTGCAGCACCAGAGCGGGGGGCAGCGGGCGAGGAGGGTGGAGAGGGAGGGTAAGACACGGACGATATTCAAATTGCGAACATTTCATTTTACCGCTTACCAAGATATTCGCTTGCTCCCACGATACGTAGAGATGGACAATAATTTTTATCGATATGTAGAATGTTTTTAAGCTTTCAGAAATAAGTAAAAGTATTAAAAGTGCCGGAAACACCATTTTCTTCGCAAGATCGTTTGCGGTAACTGCAGCGCGCCTCTGGAATTCTCTTCCTGAGAAGATTCGCAACAGCCCATCTGTTGCGGATCTTCTCAGGACAAAAAGTTGAAGGATTGTTTAAATCATCACAAAAAGTTGAAGGATTATTTAAATATTAATGATATTAGAAAAAAAAACCAAATTATTCGGCAATAATTTGAAATTTAAAAATTTCGTCGAATTTGCCTGAAAAATGCGAATCACCGTAAACAATTTGAAGTGAAACTTCTTCATTACGATACAAACAATTCGTTTACGGTATAAATGGATGTTGGTGAAAATTCGGAGATGGTGGAGTGGATCACTTTCAAGTTCAAGCTAAATTTTAAAATTCCTTATAATTGCAAATGTATGTAATGTATATCTTTCAGAGTTTTTTGAGGTACCAATTATCACAAAAATAATCAGTCAAGATTGCGGAGATACTTGAAAGAAAAGCCCATGAGATTTTTTAGAGTGCTGGTCATGAATAAATTGTTACAATATTAGAAGGGTTTTTGTGGAAAATTTCCTAGGTAATATATATTATATGTTTTCTAGTTATTAGCTAGTCTATATACAGGGAAGTATTTGAGTTTTAATTTCAAAGTTTTAGTTTCAAAGCTATCAATTATTACTTACTAAAAAAAATTGTTTGTCTGTAAAATCGGTATACGGACGATTGTTTTACCTACGTGATAACGTCATAAAGAAACACTGGCGGGCGGCACAAGCCAACGCATGGTCCAATCGTGCCTCTCTATCGCTTGTTCCGCGCTCTCGCTTGGACCCTCAGGCTCAGGCAGAACGTGACACTTTTTCGTGCGGCGGTGTTCATCGATTCATAAGATGTTATCACGTCAAAAATAAATGTAAAGTATCGATAAAAGCGTCCCCTCCTTATAGTGAAGTTGAGACGTTTGCGAAATGTGAACATTTCGCGAATTGGTCGCGGCTGCGGAATTTTCATTTGCGCTTCCTCCCCGCACCCCGCGCCCCGCGCTCACCCCTCTCTCGGCCTGCGAAGTTACTGCCACTCACCTGTATCTGTTCACGCAGGGCTGCTGGTAACTTAGCGCTGATATGCATATGAAGGAAGAATTAACAATTTTCACTAATTTTGAATGTTAGCTTTCTGTATTCTCCGTTGAAAATAAAACATACCCGTGGAAGTATTATTTCGGTACGTTCATTCGTTTCCAAGATATAGAATTTTAAAATGAGCGCGCGACGACCCACGTTCAATGCGCGTGACGTCACAATACAACACTCGCTTAGCCCGTTCCCGCTCTTCCGTATGGCGTTATTAGGTATTCTGTGCTTACGTTTCACCTGGTAGCGATGAAACAAAACAAAACACTGCGCGAGTAAACTACTGCTACTACAGAGTGCCGAGTGCAAGTTTTCAAACTTACGTTAACTGTGCGTAAATACGTCAGTTAGTATGGACGAAAAGGGATGGAAAAATACTCTGTCCCTTTCCCGTCCATACCAATCGAAGTTAACGCTATCACGACCGAATAAGTGAAAAATCTCCACAGCTGGCAACTTGCGACTAAGCGGAGCGTTGGAAAATGACGTTACACGCAGTCACGTGACTGTTAGCGGAACTCGTCTATGCGAACTTTGAATGCATGTAAAAGCATATCTACTTGGTATTTTTAAATAAAACAAAAACTAGTGATGTATCTGTGTATATAAAGGCTTTACTTTAACAAAGTTTCAAGTGATTTTACATGCCTATTAACATTCCTAATTGTCTTAGGTAATATTAGTAAGAACGAATAAGGATTCATTTAACTCTGTCTCCCTGGTGCTGGTCGTTCGATTCCCGGCAAGGGCAATGGAGTTGTAATTTCTAAATGGTTTCTATTCTGTCTTATGGCAGGCTTCGGGCGTGGCCGCCAGCCACTGGCTAGTTAGGCGCCATTCACCGTGCTGTCAAGTAGCATTTTGGGCACTTATGGGATATACTTATTTCTGTAATTAGCCCTTGCCTTGACTAGTTTGATGAAAGGTTCTTCGGCATGACTATTAAATAACCTGCTAAGTTAATGAAACTAATTTGTTATTCGGCTAGAAATGGATCAGACTTAAAGTCAAACTCTTTAATTGAAATAGGACCGTACACGTGTTTGATTCTCACCAAGAATTTTACAGCATAACCATAAAATAAAATATGTAGGTGTACTTTTCTATTTTGTGGAAATTTACTTATGCGAAAATATCACGAATTTTGAATAAAATTAAATGGCAAATGGAACACATTCAGTTATTGTTAACTTAAAAATCACACTAAACTAGCGGCACGCTATGATGGCCGGTTTGACACATTACAATAGTGATGTGGAATGTCAATTTATTCTCGAACAAAAAACAATTAAGTTTTGTTTTTGTACCTGATTAAATAGGTTTAATAAAACAAAAATGTATATGTTTATTTAATTTATTTGAACGAACTGAATATTTGAATGAAAATGAATATACATACTTTATATGCACACAAGAAACATATGAATACAAAAGATACCAAAAAAGGTGCCACAAAAGGCCATAATTAATCAGATTCGTCCATACTACTATTTTCACTGTCGTCACTGCTATCATCACCTACATTAATAATTATATGTTCGTTTTCTATAATATTATCTATTTTCACATCTCTTTCATAATCTTCCCTTATTAATTTAACAGTTCTATTCACAACCTTTTCCCAGTCTCCTTTAGTCACATGTTCACAAGCTTCTTCTAATAATTTTAGCATTTTTTTTGTGGTAAATGGGGGTTCTGTATTGTGTCTTGCAGCATATCCCTTAATTTGAGCCCACACCAACTCAATCGCATTATACTCACAATGGTAAGGCGGTAACCGTATAACTCTGTGCCCATGTTCTAATGCTATTTCGTCAATGACGTATCGGATCTTGGTTGGTTTGTTTTCTTTTAAAAGACGTACTAATTCCGCTTTTAACATATTCATGTTTGCATCTGCGCCATTTTTACGAAGCCATGCGACGATATCAGCTTTCTTTTGGGATTGGGCAGGTGGCTTGTCAATTTGCATCGAGTGGTATGGGGCGTTGTCCATAATTATAATAGATGGTTCAGGGAGGCTACACAACATTGAGGTAAACCATTCAGTAAACTTTTCTCCATTCATGTCTTCATGATAGTCTCCAGTGGTTTTTGACGCAAAAGCCATGAGAGAACCTTCGACAAACCCGTTGATGGTTCCGGCGTGACAAATTATAAGTCGCGATCCTTTTCCTACAGGAACTTTGGAAGTAGATGCTGCTGTGTCATCGTTCCAAGAACGGCCTACAGTATGGTTAGCATTAAGCCATGTTTCATCCAAGAACACAACATTTTGCCAATTTTTGATTTCTTTCACTTGCCGTAAAAAAGTATACCTTGCCATCGCTATATCAAATCTTTCCATCAATATTTTGCGTTTGTTACATTTTTTGTATCGAAATCCAATGGTCTTCAAAATCTTCGTTAAAGAACTTTCCCCACCGAAGAATAATCCAGCTTCCTTCAGTGAATGCACCAACTTTTTTCTTGTTGGATACTCCTTCTGTAAATAGTAGCCGTAAACATGTCTTCGGATAGCATCGGCATCAAAGCTATCGATGCCTACGACTGGTTTTGCTCGTTTTCTCTTTTTTGGTGTGTGAAGTTTATTTTCTTCTGTGCCAGTCTCGCCATATTTTTTTTTAGTTATCCGTCTAACAGTTCGTTGTCCAATATTAAGCGCATCAGCTACGCGTTCAACCACTGACGTTATAGGTAAAATTGGCCCTCCATTTTGAGCTTCACGATCGAAATAGTTACGAAGGCGTATTACGAACTCACGTGTCTGACTATTTAGAACAGTTCTCTGCGTACGTTCGGTCATATCGACGAAATCCACAACAAAGGGCTTGAACAGAGTCCAAATTAACGAGCAAGGGTCAACAGTAATGCAGTATCAATATTTGAAATCCAAAGCCAGGTCAAAACTATATCACAATCGCATTGCACTGACAGTTTATACTTTTCGAAGCAACGTCAATTCGAAACTGCTTTGTTTTGCATTGAGCATTGACGCGAGTTTGCCGGAGGTAGTAGTTGTGCTAGCCAGCGATCCTATGTGACGATCGTATTAGATTCCATTTTTAAAAATTTTCAATTTAGAAAACCAAATGCCGAGTTGTGGTATATATCATATAAAAATAAAAATTTTACCTTTTGTATGAAACAGCTGATATTTTTTTGCCATTTCAGAGGTTTGTCCACATAGTGAAAATTGTTCATATTCACAAGTACATTCACCCCTTAAATGGTGCAAACTGATTTTTCTACACTTGTATACATTTTAGAAATCAATTTAATAAATAAATTTTGAGTCCTAAACCTAAAACTACATTCGATAAAATTTATGAATCTCTGCACTTCACTATCGTCAATAAAGTAATACAATTATTTCCTTCAAAGTCGTTATCAATTAATACGGAACTTCATGAGCGGACAAACGTCAAACCGGCCATCATAGCGTGCCGCTAGTTTAGGGTTCGGTAAAATCACATTTCGGTTTCTTGCCGAAACTAGTTTCGTAGAGCAAGAAAACAAACTACGTCACTAGCGGTTGATTTCAAATAAGCTACCGAAATTCATAATTTCTCTTCTGTAGTTTTTGTTCCATAGATAATATTTCTTAATGGGGTTTTTATTTCGGTAACAGGCTATCTCCATTATCTATGGCAATCACCCAGACAACTAGTCACACCAGTGAGAGGTTCCTGCAAAAGGAATCTTCCTATCCTTCTCTGCAAAAGGATCGACTACCTGGGAAGTGGGACAGCACATGCTTTTCCAAAAAGTTATCCCAACTAATATTATTCCTGAATTCTTTCCAATATGACTTCACCCTGCGTTCCTCATTCGATAACCGACTGAAAATGTGTAAAGGCAACACACGTTGCTTCTCGGAGTCGTTCTCAAAAAAGCAGCAGTACCTACTTACTTATGATAAGTAGGTATTAGACGCGCTCAATCGCTGTCCGTTTTTAAAAGCCGTCTCAAAAAGCATTATCTAATAGCTTAAAATTTAATTTATTTCTCGGCCAACAAAAATCGAAACAAACACATTAATCAATTCGCACCCAATTACATACAAATTGATTCCAATAACAACCATCCCTGTCCCATACACAATACGCTCAGATATTCAGTTATACATTAATAATTACTCTTCCCCCTTCACCCTCTACCTCACCCCCCGACCGCGCGCCCCGCAGCCTTCCGCCCGCGACTCATTGTAATTTAAATGGAATTCCCTTCGACAAGCAAATTGAAATATTTCAATTCGCACCTTCCGCCCTCCTGTCACATGATATTGAAATTGATTAAGGAATTAACCGATTACGTTCGAAAAGAAGTCCTCTGCATATATCTACTAAGATAGCGATAGTATATTTTTTTTATCATTAGATTTGTTTTTAAGTGCCGATTTAACTTAACGTCAAGTGACGTTTATCTGAGAAAGGCGTTCTGACAGTTTTTATATATATTTTTAAAATCCGATAAAATATCAAAATGATCGGATAACAGTTATTTTACGTTGGTAAAATCGCCCTAAAAGTAGTTCCTCTTTTATCTAGATAAAAACATCCAAAGCAAAAGACACCTTTTTGCCAGAATAAAGTAGGGACAGGAATCCATATTCATGTATATTATTCTTTTATTTTTCTGGCTTAGCAGACGCATATTACCTAATAAAAAAAATCAAAATACATTTTATTTATTTAAATGGTGTCTCACGTTATTTTATTATCTTGTTCCTAATATAAAGACAAAATGATACTTATCTACGTAAATTTAAATAAATAAGGCTAAAAATGGAACCACCAGTGCAAATGCACCGCGTCAAGATGGATCAAGAAGATAGAGCTGAATATGGCCAGCCGGGCCGTATCGCGCGCCGATCTCATTAGTGCCAAATAAAGCTCTCCAAACACCATATTGACTACATTCAGCCATTATAAGCACACAATTAAACAAAAAGCTTTTAACAATAAAATATTAAAAGAGCGAAGGCGAATAACAAACATTATTGTGTTTTTTGTGCCTCATTCAATACGAAAACTCTAAACTGGTTCTCAAAAAAGTCACCTTTATAATTTAAGTTTCACTGTGTTCCCTCCAATGAGCGGCCAGAGGCGGGGTTGGCAACCGTTCCCATTGGCGGAATGCAGCCTCTCATCTGACAACATTTTATATAACCGGATGATACAACATATACAGTTATCACTACAGAGTGAAAGAGAGAGCGATGTCTTTTATACAGTGTGTCCTTTCGCACTCCTTCTTTCTCCCTCGCACCGATCTCAGCAACTGTCAGCATTCTGCCAAAATTGAAGCAACAGTGTTGAAAGCCAACGCGGAACGGAACGTCGCCTTAACTGATACGTTTCTGTTGAGCGACGTCTGAAAACTGTTCAATGCACAGTTGATAATTTTGCTACTTGTGGCTTCAGTGTAATGGAAAAATAAAAATGAAATTGTTGTAAAGTGTGACTGAATTTTCTGGAGCTTGGAAAATATTTTGTAATTTTAAAAATGTCTCTTCCGAATGGTGTTGATGTATCGCAACTAGTACAGCACCCGGTTTTGGCTGCCTTACCGCCGTTTTTCCTCAGAGCTTCTGAAAGATATCAGGTTAGTTCAGTATTTTACATAGGCAAAAGAACATTATTAACTATAATTATTTACGTACCTAGGTATATACAGGACAACTTTGGTACACAAATAAATAGATAATTAAATGATAAAATTAATTTTCATTATTAGGTATTTATAGTAGCGTTGATATTAATTAATTTAAACATATTATTAAATTCTTTTGAGGAAATGTTAAATTATTGAAAATACTCTTCAATAAACAATTTACAAAAAAGTTAATATGCAAATTTTTCGAAAGCTTAACTTGAAGCTTTTGGAAATTTTCATTGTGACCCGACGGCGGCCGGCGCGGCTGAACAAAAAGGTAGGTGGTACCTAATCTAAGTAGGTAGGTACGAAGCGACTACATTATTTTCCAAAATAACTTTGATATTCCATTTAGTTTTGTTTACTCTAGTAAACTCTAAAATTGTATTACTTGTATTCCCTAATTTTGCAAGTTATAATCCTTCAAATATCTCAATAGTAGACACAAATTTTAAAGAAACAATATATGATGTGTACAAAATAATTAACAAATAAAATTAATAAGAATTTGAAAAACATTCAACTACAAGGCATAATTTATTTCATATCAAACAAAATAAAGACGTCTTTATTTTAATAAAAGTATTGATTGGTTTCGTTATAAATAATGTAGGTTTATTAGGTAGGTTGATTTGCGGAGTCAAAACATATCTGAACTCTCACTCCTGAAATCGATCGTGAAAACTGATAAGAAAGCTCCCTTAACATGCTTTCTGTTTAAATAACTTTGGTCAATTTAAATCTAATATTAATAAACATCCCTTGCGAATTATACGGCTCATACAAAACTAGTTTCAAATATCATATCCTGATCCAACAGTATAACAATATTAACACTGTAATTACGGTACAATGTCTGTAAATTATAGTGTATATTACAGTGTCGTTCCTAACACGCACGATGTGACATAAAAACAGCAGATTGCTACACGAAAGTGTAATGTTACACTCTTGTTGTTAATTTTGTGTGTTTATTGAATTATACCAATTGTGTTGTATCGAATTATGTTAAATGGGGTGTTATGGAATATCATAATTATAGTACGATACTGTAGAAGGAAACATTAACCAAGCGAATAGAACATCTGCAGCATTTGGAAAGCAGTAACTTAGATATCTTTAATTCTTTACCTACCTAATTTTACGTTAAAATAACAATTTTTAAAATATGCAGGAATATTGTGCTCATAGGTAGAAATCAAGTTGTGAAACCTATTTTAAAACGTCGAACAAGTTTCCTATTTCTGTCATTTAAAAAGTCACAAGCTAGAAAAAAACATTAATCTTATTGCTTAGGTGTTCTGTGCTACGCCGTAGCAGCTGTAGCACCCTCTCTACGGTAACAATAATACACTTCAGGAACTAGAGAATCGGCTTGGTCTCATCATTAGCAACCCATCAACGTCTTACTACTGAGCGCAGGTCTCCTCTCAGACAAGGGTTATAGGCCATAGACCACCACGCTGGCCCAGTGCGAATTGGCGGACTTCACACACCTTCAAGAACATTATGAATACTCTCAGATGTGCAGGTTTCCTCACGATGTTTTCCTTCACCGTTGAAGGAAGTGTTAAATAATTGCTTAAACGCACTTGACTCCGAAAAGTCAGAAGTGCGTACCCAGAATCGAACCTGCGACCCCCTGAATAGGAGACCACAGTCCTAACCACTAGGCTATCACTGCTTCAGTCTCTACTCTACTGATATTGAAATCTCACCAAGCGATGAAGAAACCAATGAAGGGTATAAAGATTAATCTGCTACCATTCCAAATTAGCCCGCTGCTAACTTACACTGCATCGCTATTTACTACAACGTGAAATCGCAGTTAAGTGATAGGTTATTAACAGATAAAAGATGATCGGTACAAAACCTACCCGTGGTACCTAGGCACTAAAATATAATTAACTATAAAAAATATTTTTAAAAAACCGACTTCAAACGCCCGCGCCACTAGAAAGTAATTAACTAATAATAATACAACACTAACACTAATTTATTGTTGATTTTTTAAAAAACCGCTTGACCAATTTCGATAAAATTTAAGTGGGACCACCTGGAAAGTATACACTTCGAAACAAAAAAAAAAATACAAATCGGTTCAGGCGTCTTCGAGTAATCGGTGAACATACCTACATAAAAAAATTGGTTGTCAGTAAAGTTTTACGTGATAACGTCATAAAGAAACATACATATACTTTTATTAAATGAATTGAATTATTATCACTGAATTATCATTATTTTGTATAATACAAAGAAGGAGTTAATTGAAAATTACAATTTTCTCTTGTCACAAGCCAACGCTTGGGCCGATCGTGCCTCTCTATCGCTTGTTCCGCGCTCTCGCTTACACGCGCAGGCAGGCGGAACGTGACACTTTTTCGTGCGTGCATTGAGAACCTGCTCCTTTTTGAAGTCGGTTGATAAGGTTATGCTTCGTTTGAATGTAAGTAATTTAAATGTTTAAATGAACGAAGATTGGCGTACGGTAGGTACACAGGTTAACTACAAGTTAAGAACTTAATGTTCGGACTTAGGTGCGCTCTATCATTTAATAGGTACCAACTCCGACGGCTGGGAGGCTCTGCCAAGTAGTACAAACTTGATGCATTAAACTCTGTACATTGCCGTGCCTTTATGATTTAATAGGTGAGGCGAAAGTGCTCACATTACAGTACCAACGCAATGTCGAATGTCTGTCGTTCATCTATCGGATATACTCGTACGTAATTTTGAAAGTACCCTTGGGAACTCCACAACCTTGTTCCTTCTTCATCGTTTTATACGTACCACAGAATGCGAGAAATCGTAAGAGTTGGCATCCATAAGGATAAGCACATATAAGTGCTTGCAACCTTCTCATACAAATCGTTTAATTTCAACGTTTCTAAAACGAACCGATAAGTTGTGGAGCCATTATATTAGAAATTATAAGTTCTAAGATGCCCCCGCCTGGAATATACCCAGGGACCACTTACAAGGCAGCGCTGACCACTGCGTAGGGCTTTCAGCGAATAAACAATACGCTCAGCTCAGGTTTACAATAGGTGATCATGTGGACTTATACAATTATTATACAAGGACCAGCCAACATACTCTCTGAGTCTTAGGCACGACCGAGATAGGTTTGTCTCTCACAGCGGAATATCCATGAGTGTTTCCAGTTATTGAGTTGTGTGAACGTTGCTTAACCAGCACAATCGACTAATGTCCACTAACAAAACTAGATCACAACACTAAAAGAATAAGACCACTGAAAAACCTTATTACTCTCCATCTCGCCACTCTCCCTACATAGGCCTTCTTAAATAAGTGCGATTAAAACGGATCTTCGGTCATTTTCTTTCTTTCAAGTTAATAATAATAATAATAATATCCGGTTTCTTAATATCATTAGGTTTTCTAGAGCTATTTTTCGCCCGACGCTACACTTAAATTTCATAAAAATTAAATCGCCACTAATATTAGAAATACGAAAGCGTATAATTGTTAGTTGGTTTGTTTTTCACGCTTCTAACAAACTGACTTTGATTATTTGCTTGGGTATAACTGACGACCTGGAGAGTGACATAAACCCGGATTATCCCGAAAAAATAAAAAAGTTTTTAAAAATCTAACTCCACTCCTCCACCAAAAGCTAAATATAGTTAGTTATAATAAGTAGTTCTTTATTAAGTATACCTTTTTGCTTGCACAGAGAACACCAAAATGTGCGCGATGTCGCAACCACGGTGTCGTGTCAGCCCTCAAAGGTCACAAGAGATATTGTCGCTGGCGTGACTGTGTGTGTGCAAAGTGCACACTCATTGCAGAGAGACAACGCGTCATGGCGGCACAGGTTAGTAGGTACCTCGTTCTTACCATATAGTTGGAGTATATAGGAGACAGTTCACTGTGACTTTTCCCCAGAAGTCTCAGAACATTTTCACTTTACCGTCAGTCGTGCCGCTAAACGATTTTTTTAATATGAATAGCGAGCAAACGAGCAGGCGGGTCAACTGATAAGTGATTACCGCCGCCCATGAACATTTGTAGCACCAGAGGCATCACCAATGTGTTGCCGGCTTTTCAGGAATTCGTTGGTCCGCCCCGTGAATAAACCTATGTTGTAATTAAGCGGGAACGCCGTCTAAGGGAGTTGGTTCCACAGTTTGGTAGTGCGTGGAAAAAACCAGGCACCCAGGTGGTGATGGTGAAATTGCACTCAGTGGCGTGCGGTGCAGAAGTAGTTTTACCATTCCAGTACGATGGTGTGTACAAACTGAATAAGGTTTAACTACACTAGTGCGCTTTCAACTTGCCTTTCAACTTGCGTTAGACGCATTGTCAAACATAAGTATGCATGTGTGTGATAGCGCACCAGTGTAGTTAGACCAATTAGGGGTATGGGTTTAATGTGATCTGCCGTATCCCTTCTATTTTTGCTCGCTACTATCCTAGACTGCATCGTCAGTTAACATTAAAAGTCGTAGCCAAGGGCTCTTGGCGTCAAAAAAAATTCTAACATAATATTCGGTGGTAGTCATGACGTGTCATAAGAGCCACAGGTTGGCCTACGTGAAATAAATATTTTTGTATTTTGAATTTTTGAATTTTATTAATAATTATTAACTTAACCTACCTTCAAGGCCATAGGCGTTCCACCAGTGCGGCGTTACTCTTTAGGATTAATTTTATTTATGAAAGTGAAGTTAGAGGATAATTATTGCAACATATTAAGTTGAGGCGCGGCCCGTACTAATTTGTTCAAGTCTCGAACTTAAGGCCTTAAGAAGCGTGAATGTCTAAATTCCATGGTTGTTTAATTCAACATATCAACATAATTGTTGATTTAAGCCGTAAATAAAAAATAAAGAATGAAAGATAAAGATTCAATAACTGTTTTGGCTATTAAAAATGTTTATTTTTGTCAACCCCCTCTTGTAAAAAAAACCCCAAAGAGTACCTATTTTTGACATAATTTGCATAACTTCTCCAAAAGCGCGCTAGCTTTTTAATTCGTTCTTGCACACAAAAAAAGGTCTTAAAAATATGAATCTTTTCGCTATTTAACTTTATTTTTACGCCGCATTACAATCGTGTATAGTAACGCTCCAACCGTGACCTCGTCATTGATTTTCGTATTGAAGCTTATTATGAACTTAGCTTGTGCCCGCGGCTTTGCTCACATTGAGTTCGATTTTTCAAACCCTTAATTTATCCCCTTAGTGATTGAATTTGCAAAAATCCTTCTTTAGCGGATGTTTACGTCCTAATAGCTATCTGTATGCCAAACAGCCTGATGATAGATCAGTCAGTCACCTTTTCCTTTAATATATTTAGACGAAGAAGCTTTGCGAAGAAGAAGATTAAAAAATAAAACACTGTCTCGCAACTTATTTTATCCAAGTCAACGTTATTAAGGTATTATTCTTTCGTTTCCCTAATAATATAGCGAAGTTTTTCGATAATTCACGATGTCACACGTTTACACTTGCTGAAAATTCAGATAGATAACTTCTATAACTTCTATTATAAACAAGTATGGGCCATATTTGAACTTACCGTGTCTCTATACTCTGTAATGGATACCGATAGGGATTATTGCAAAGTAACTTTATCTTTGCATGGATTTCCGCAAGGTAACGCCTGCCCCTACAAGCGCTACGACTGATAGCAAGCAGTATTGGCGCTGGCCTGACACAGTACTCTATATGCCCTTACACTTACCCTTGAGAGATGGACCTTGGCTGCAGGTTAGTTAAAATTAGCTTTAAATAACTGACAATTTCGTAATTATGGCCATACTAGCTGATGAATGCGACTGATGGATTAAGTTTTTACAATCCCGCGGGAATTCTTTGATTTTCGCAATAAAACGAACGATGAAGAAAAATAGTGATTATTACTTTAAAGCGCGCACCTCTACCGATACCTGCATTATCTATCAGCTATCTATATCTATAATAACAAGCTAATTTACACAAACTCTTATGTCCGATTTACACGGAATTAGTAGTTCAGTAAATATTTAGTGATTTAATACATTTAAACGACCAATTTAGTAGCAAGTCGCAAGTTACAATTTAGTAGCTCACTAAACGGGAAAAAATAGAATTTGGTCTATTTTTCAGTTTAGTAGGTGGGCGTGGCTTATCACTTAACGCATTTGGACAGGCACGATTTAGTAAACTGTTTAGTAGCCGCTTAAGTTGGCAGAACGTCGTACTCGTTTCAAAGTCGTCTATAATTTTTGCATAATTATATTTAATAATATTTTTTACATTTTTGATAATAACATAGTTTTGAAATCAGATATTGAAACGCGAAATCTGATTTAAATACGCCGATTTAAATATTAATAAAAATTGAATAAAGCGATAGGACCGAGGCCTAGACATCTTGGGCTACTAAAGAGCTTTACTATATGGTACGTGTAAAGGGCCACTAAACAATTAAGTCACTAAAAAAGTGTGTGTGTCAGCTCCGACGCACGACTGGAGTTTACTCCTTAAAACGTCGTAATGCATTCGCGGCGCTCGCTGCGTCTCGGCGCCGCTCGGACCCGATCGGTACGCGCTCGGCTTCCCGAAGCGAAAGCTCTTTCGCATTCGACAACTCAAGCGAAAACCAACCTTATTTACTCAACGTTAGGGTAGAAATTTGCATCGTTGTGAAAAACGTAACGAGGGCATTCGACAACTCAAGCGAAAACCAACCTTATTTACTCAACGTTGGGGTAGAAATTTGCATCGTTGTGAAAAACGTAACGAGGTCATTCATAAGTAGATTTTACTCCTCGAATTTTTCTCATACCGGGCGCCTAAAATCGATTCTTAAGGAGTAAACTCCAAAAGTTAAGGTAAGATTTACTAAACTACTAAACCCGTGTAAATCAGACTTTACGAATAACTTTTAACTCTCCTGCAGCTATTGAGCTTTGTAACTATTTTTAGTAGGTACGGGAATTAATTGTATGTATCGTCAACCTTCTGTCCCCCCATAGCCTTCGTGGTTATTTTATTTATTAAAATCCAGAAACACTCGTACCAAATATCTTTACTGTTGGTTAGAGACTTTGGCAGGAGCTGCGCTGCACTTTTTAGTTTTTATTATGTAGCCCCATACATTTGACACTTCAATATCAATAAAAATATTATGTTAGCTACAAAAACAAAATAACAACCAATCAAGATTTAAATAAATAATTTTAATAATTTAATAAATAGTAATGTTTAATAAATAATTTTTAAATTTGTAACTTTATTTTTGGTTCGCTGACCAATTTTAATTTTCTTGCCGTAAGTTAGCTATATTTGCTAACAGATAATAGATAAGTACCTAGTTTTGAACTAATGAAAAATCTGAATTTTCTGCTTTCCGTTTATAGTCAATTTTATTACTCAAATATAACACAAGTACCTATGATGTCATATTGTCATCAAGACTGGACACGTAGGTTTTCGATATAATATTATAATTATAATGTTGTCGTTTAGATAAGTTTTAAGTTATAAGTGAGGCGCTGTAATCAAATATTATTATAGACAAGAGAAAAGTTTCATTAAGGATGATCATACGGGTCTGCCCGCGAAAATCAAATTTAATTTGGTTTTTCACAATTTTTAAACTAATACGACAAACTAGGCTAATGGCATTCTAAATTGCGCCAGTAGAATTGTCATCATCACAGGTTTACATAAAAATCTGTACTTGAAAGTGACCAGTTTAAGAAATTAATCAAAATACTGACTAATTTGTGAGTAACTCACGTCCATCTCAGTATTTTGATTAATTTCTTAAACTGATCACTTTCAAGTAAAGATTTTTATGTAAACCTGTGAAGATGATAATTCTACTGGAGCAATAAGAATGCCATAAGCCTACTTTGTCGTATTAGTTTACAAAATGGGAAAAATAAAATTAAAATTAAATTTCGCGGGCAGACCAATATAATCCACCTTAATAGGGCAATTTATATAAATTTGCTAAAACTTTGTTTTCATGCAGGTGGCGCTACGCCGTCAACAAGCGCAAGAAGAAAACGAAGCGCGAGAACTGAACCTGCTGTATGCCGGGCAGCCTTCCGCCGCGCCGCACTTCCCCGATATGCCAGAGGATCAACCGAGTTAGTATATTGTTATGTTTCTTCTTCTTCTTCTTCTTTATCAACCTATAGACGTCCACTGCTGGACAAAGGTCTCCTGCATGGACTTCCACAGGCTTCGGTCTTGCGCCGCTTGAATCCAGCGGCTCCCTGCGACTCGTTTGATGTCGTCGGTCCACCTGGTGGGCGGCCTGCCAACACTGCGTTTCCCGGTGCGGGGTCGCCACTCCAGCACCTTGGGACCCCAACGACCATCAGCTCTTCGAACTATGTGCCCCGCCCATTTCCACTTCAGTTTCGCGACACGCTGAGCTATGTCGGTGACTTTGGTTATGTTTCTAATATCTGGTTATTTTTTTTTTGGTAAATCGTTTTTTTTTTGGACATTATATATTTAAAAAATAAATAATAATAATAAAATTCATAGAGGGATTCATAATCGTCTGGGACTTGAACCGGGGTTTTCTGGTTTCGGGACCGCCCGACTTAACGTCGAGCTATCGGAAATTTATAGATAATGGCGAAATTTACCTTCGTATTCTAAAGATATTGTAAGGCATTTTTCGTTGCCTGAAAACACAGATAAAACGACCTTTTCTAAAAATGAAGATAGATAGATTAGATATAGGTATTTGTGTTTCAATATATAGCTACCTAGTTCCTTCCCAACTTACGCACTTTACTTTCAACTTCCACAGCGTAATGTTATGTGGAATATTGAGCATGCTGCTAATATCGAAAATATTTTTAAACCCCAATGTAAAAACGTGTGTGTCTATCTGTTCCATCGTAGCTCTCTGACGAATGGTTTTGGTGCAACCGATTTTGATGCGGTTTATTCTGTTTGAAAGCTAACGTGATTGAGATGGTTTTTAGCTATAATTTATGAAGATCAGTTCAGGCGTTTGAAGATCATCAGCTCATTTCCTGTTTGATAAAAGGATCTTACAAACTTTCACATGTGCAATTGATTTGAAATTCGGTGCAGGTACTGTTGCTTAGGATTGTTTCCAATACATGATAACTTTGAGCTGATGCTGCAGTCTGCGGGATACCCTCAGCAACTTACAGCAGATATTGTATGAGTTGTTAATTGTGTGAGTAGTAGTTGTTAGATAGATAATGATCGAAGATCGAGAAGGAGGAATGATGATGATGATGGAGTAGAAAACTTGAAAACAGGATGTCGGGTATGTCATAATCCGGCCATAAATTCCCTATCGGGAATGTTTTATCAATATACACTTGTTATACATATATAGGTATTGCAAAATAGCGCCATCTAAACTATCTTCGTGAAAAGTAAAAAAAAATTTTAGGTGTATTTGCGGTAGCTTCACATTACATATAATAATATTAAATAGAAAGGCTAACATGTAGGCTATATATATGTAGGCTATAAGTAGGCGTCAATCTTAAAATATAGGACTTGGTGAAATGCAAGTCGCGCGTTGAGGGTTTCATATTTTTTTTGTTATTGAGGTTTAAATTTTCTTATTTACTTTCTTATTTTAATTTGAACCTTAACTATTAAAAATAGTCAGCAACATCATTC
Organism: Oeneis ivallda; assembly: GCA_029955525.1. NCBI lineage: Eukaryota > Metazoa > Arthropoda > Insecta > Lepidoptera > Nymphalidae > Oeneis > Oeneis ivallda. The sequence goes on from JARPMR010000007.1 coordinate 15,006,234, forward strand.
TGTTTACGTCGTATCATTAGAAATAGATTAACCAAAAGTATACTTAGTTCAACTTTAAGTTGGTCCCTAACGTTGCTAAAATTAACGAGAAAAATTAATTTCAATTATATATTTACAAATTCGAGAAATCAAGAGAGAAAATAGAATTGCTATTGAGTTGGTTTGAACTATTCAGGTATAAATTCCTAAATGAGTATACCTACTCTACTAATCTACAACATCACGCCAATTACAAAATACAAAATTCAAAAAAAGTCGTGTGGTGTCTTGGGACACCAGATAGGAACGAAGTTCCTTATTATAATAAAAATATTAATTTCAAGTTCTATTCGAGGTATAAAGAAAATAATTATTCGGGTATACATTTTTAGGGTTCCGTAGTAAACAAGGAACCCTTATAGTTTCGCCATGTCCGTCCGTCTGTCCATCTGTCCGTCCGCGGTTTAGCTCAGAGACTATTGGTACTAGAAATCTGTAATTTGACAAGGGTATAAATATCAACCTTTGACCAACTCTGAGACCTTTGTCCAGCAGTGGACGTCTATCGGTTGATAAAGAAGATAAATATCAATCACGCCGACAAAATCATGAAACAAAATTGTGAAACATAATTTTTTTTAGGGTACCTCCCCTACACGTAAAGTGGGGATGACTTTTTTTTTTCTCGTCTATCCCATAGTGTGGGGTATCGTTTAATAGGTCTTTCAAAAATATTATGGGCGTGGGAACACCATTTTTCAATTCAGGGATCCGTTTGTGAAATATGATATTTTAAAGTGCTAAATTTTATTAGAGTCAAGTGTCCCCCCCCTCTGCCAGCTAAATGGTTGTATATAGGTTACAAGAAAAAATTCACAGCAGTAGTATATATAATGAATTTTAAAGGAAAACTATCACGGCTAAGTAGGGTTCATTAGTTAAGGAGTTATATCTGTTTTTTCTAAGTTAGGTATTACACGTAGTGTAAGTTGCATATTTTGTAGATTATTATAGTATTTAAACCATGGAACTCAAAATTTATTCAATATTCATAAATAAAACAAAAGCACTATCCTAGGTCAGCAGTAATATTTGAGACTTTCAACTACGGAACCCTACACTGCGCGTGGCCCGACACGCACTTGGCCGGTTTATTTATTTATCATGATTTTTTTATCGATAAAAATAAAAAAAAACTACTTTACAAAATTATCTTAACACCTTTATTGTGTTTAGGTACAATGATTTATAAAAATACTAGCTGACCTGGCGAACTTCATACCGCCAACTTATCTATATAAATAAAACAAATAAACTATCCTAATCAAAAAAAACTATCCTATCTTTCAAGTTGGACCAAATTACAGATAGTTACGAAGTTTGATCTAAATCGGTTCAGTAGTTTAGGAGTCCATCGTGGACAAACAACGTGACACGTAATTTATATATATTAAGATAATATAATAACATCTGGTGACAGAAGGGCTGGCTCATTTTTTGCACAAAGGATCAGCCTGGCTGTCCAGCGCGGAGATGCAGCCAGTATTCTTGGCACCATTCCACGCGGGCATGATTTGTATAGTAATTAGATTAGTTTAGCTATAAGTTCTTTATATAATAACAAGTGTAATTTGTTTTTAATTTTTTACCAAATATAATAAATTATAAAATTATAAATAATAATAAATTAATAATAAAAATAAAATAAATAATAATTATTTGAAGTCAGGATTCGAACCTCTGAACCGATAGTATCACTCCTTTTTACCGCTGCGCCATCGAAGCATTGATGGAATGTGTAAAATAAACGAAGACAATAATAAAACAAGGACGAAAAAATCTTACGCTTTTGTTTAACGTTACGGACGTTTATTGCCGGCTAGGGTACACCTCCGCAACGCCCCATAAGGAACTTCGTTCCAAAATATTTTTTGAATATAAATACTTTTTTATTACTCTACCAGAGGTTTTAAAAACAGATTCTCCTGGAAAAGCTGCCAAGACACTCGGCAGTTTCTCTTCTCAAAGCACAAAAAGTAACATATTATATTCATTATGTTCTCGTAGCTACACAGATGTACTTATCGATTCGTGCTGTTCTAATTGGTAGCTGAATACAAAGCCTGCCATGTAAGTTTGTCATTAAGTATTTTGTTAATCAATTTTGTGTAACGAACTCAAGGTTGTATGTTGTAGGTAACAACCGAGTTGGACGTGAGTTACTCACAAATTAGTCAGTATTTTGATTAATTTCTTAAACTGGTCACATTCAAGTAAAGATTTTTATGTAAACCTGTGAAGATTCTAGTGGCGCAATTAGAATGCCATTAGCCTAGTTTGTCGTATTAGTTTACAAATTGCGAAAAACCAAATTAAATTTGAATTTCGCGAGCAGACCCGTATAATCATCCTTAAATAAAAATAATATATTTTACTAATTGTTTAAATAGGTTACACAATATTCATATTAAGTTTCTGTTTATGAAGATAATTAATTAATTATTTTGTCTCACATCATCAAAGTTTCAATTGTGTCTCTAGTGTTGAGTCAAGAGTTGTAAGTGAGGTTATTAGTCAGGTTAAGAATTACCAATCTTTTTAAAAAATATTGGCCGTTTGGAAATTTGAATGCAAACGCCTGAGCCTTTCATATTGAAACTCTAGGACCTTGTTAGTGTCGCTAGAAGCGAATCGAATTCAGCGCGAGGAAAATTCAATGCGTAACTTTTAACAAGGTATAAATCATGAATATACGAACTGAGAAACGTACTTGTTTCACATAAAAATTCTTTTCAAAAAACCGACTTCTAACGCCACTACAAAGTATAAAAATAATTTTAGTTTGTCCACGTTTGTTGAAGTCGGGCGGGCCTATATACAAACTATGAAACCGATGCGCGACGCTACAGAATATGATAGACTCGTTTGTAGAAGTCGAGCGAGCATCGCGAGTCGGTTTCATAGTTTGTATTTTAGGCCCGCCCGACTTCAACAAACGTGGACAAACTAAAATTATTTTTATACTTTGTAGTGGCGTTAGAAGTCGGTTTTTTGAAAAGAATTTTTATTTTAAGCTTTTAAGTGTAGTATCCTATGATTGAGGAGCTAGGACCTGGAGCTCCATGATGTAGTCCATACTTGTTACCTACAATATCAATTCGTAATCGAAATTTCCTAAATCGCCATAGTTTTAGCCTGCAGCGTCAGGCTTGAGGAGTTGAAGGTTAAAATTTTTATGGGACCATTTCGCAAACATACTCTGTCGATTAAAAAAAAATCACGCGAATCGGTCCAGTAATCCCGGAGAAATCGGTGGACATACATAGAAAAAAAAAAAAAAAAGATACCGGCCGAATTGAGAACCTCCTCCTTTTTGGAAGTCGGTTAAAAATCGGCTGAATTGCTGGTTGCGACAGCTCATTTTAAGAGGTAGCTTTTATTTCAGTCGATGTTCAGTCGAGAACTTTGAATTAAAAGTTGTAACTTCCCACCATGCTTCGCGCTATTTCGATTCTCTTTTCAATTGGCCTATTAATTTAGTTTAATAATGTCTAATTTTTTTTTTGCATAATACTGCATGTAGTATATAGAAATCCTGACTGACTGATTGCTCTATCAAGATCAACGTACAGCCTGAACCACTTACTTGACAGTTTGACAATAGATTCTTATTATATGACGTAATCACAAAGGATTTTTGGAAATTCCATCCCTATGAGGGTTAAAAGGGGGATGAAAGTTTGTCGCTTAGAGTTTTCATTAAGACCTACTTGTAATTACGGTATTTATCTTAAACAAAATTTAAACAAAATTCTAGTCTAGTTCTATTTCCAATTTGTCATAATATATATTATATTATATGTTAAAGTTACTACTACTATTATTGTAGATACTATTAAATAGATATACTTTACAGTAGTAGATACCTAATATTCCTTTGTCCTCAGAATTTTATATTTCCACCTGCATATAGAACGTAGTATGTATATCTAATATGTATGTAAACAAAAATGGTCTCGTACTAACGCGTTGTTTCAAAATAAATATAAAACGTAGAAATACAAAATTGTATTCCTACGTTTTGCATAGCCCGTTTCAGTCCAGTGTTACGTTTTTACCCATGGTTTTACTCTATTTGTTTCATTTCACCGAATACTCTGAAAAAGCTCGTTTTAAAGTCTCTTTTCTATACCTACTACTACTACACTGTAATTACTGTCTGGCGACAGTTGACACTTATAACTCTCGGTTACATAGTTTTTTTAACGTTTTTACACATCCGAGATTATAAATGGCTGTGTTCCAAAAAAAAAGACAATATTTTTTGTATTAACTAATGTAATAATAGTAATCTCAAAAATATTTTAGCTTTATAGTTATTTAAGATATTTCAGAGTTTTCATTTTTGTTTTAATGTATAATTTCTCTATAAGCGTGCATGTTTTGTTCTTGCGTGCATAATTAAAGCAGAGTATGACGATTTTCTTGCCGTCTTTTCTCAAAAGAATCCAGTTTCCGAACCGAGGGTAGATCCGCTCATGTCACAAGTTGGCGTCTGCTGGCGTACAAGGCCTACATGAAACAGTGTATTTCGATGTGGCGGATCGTACCCAATCACCCAACATAACATGTGCCTAGTATTCTTTACTATCGTAAAGATATTGCGATGAGTCACTTAGAATTTTTTGAATAAACAAAATACACTAAAAAGGTAATATTTAACTTTAGTACCTACCTAAAGGTATGCTCAGATGAAATAAATATCCAACTGAGCTTTGTTAGTAGACGGGTGAAAAGTTTCACCAAGCAAACATTTTGCGTTTTCTCACAAAAACTGGTATACCGTACTCTCGCTATGAAACATGAATAAAGCAATTCACCCTCTTTAAGCAGTCACTTAGCAGGCGTTAATCAAATATGTATATAGGTAAAAGTGCCCCCGTGTTTCCGCGCGTGTTTAGCCTCAAAAGCAAGAAGTCTGGGTTTAAAACAGTTTCTAAAACGTCGGACCATTTAGTTAATTGCGCCGTCGCCATTTATACAAATGGTTTTAACTTTTTAATTCATTTCTGAAACATCAAAAGAGTTTTTGCTCTTCTTACAAGCAATTTTGAGCGCTGTATTCTTGGTGTTGGGTTCTGTATTCAATGTATTAAGTCTCGAGTGTGTTTGGGGTTATTCGTGTTTATAGAAATTAATTCGCTAGACTAATTTCGTGGGTTCGCATGTGAGTGTTTTGAATGACGCCTTTATATGTGTGAAATTTGTTTTATATGCATTGATATACCAAAGTCTTCTTAAATATCTGTGTTTTTTACTAAATTCAAATTAAAATTTCAATGACCGAAGGTCACATAGATTCATCGTTGCGTCGCAGTGAACAAAATTTTTATGTTTAACGTGCCGAATTACTAAAACAATTAAAACTTCACTTATGATTCTCATATTATCAGGATTCATTTAGCAGCTACAATGATGGTGGCAAGTTAATAGCGAGTATTAAAAGATATTATACGTATTATAATACAAATTCCTTACATCGCATACCTCGATACACCCCATATTTAGTGTATGGTTCAAGTCACAAGCTGTCAACAGGCATAATTTCTTTTAAGACCCGAAACCGAAATACCAAAAAATAACTAATAACTTTTTTCGTGAGAAACTGAGGGGGCAGATTTTTCTGTTTAGAGGAACATATTGTAAGACCAAATAGATGATAGAGTTGAATCACGATTTCTCAAATTGACCCAAATATCTCCAAGAATACAACATGTTTGTCTGGTTTTCTAAGTAGTTAGGTAACAATTCACAATATTAATAATTTTTTAAGTAATTGCCGTACTTTAACCTATACCATACTCTTGTAATGGGACATCTATTACATATTATAATGTAGGTATAGTTGATATGAAGGAGCCCTTTCTTTACCTGGGCCAATACTTCATCAGAATTAAGAACTAGGTATAAAGATATTAATATGTTTCTTAAATATTGAACAAATTTTCTCTTCTGAAACATCTAGATCTCTTTTATGCATTTTGCACATTTTAAGTAACATTTTACTAAGATGGATGATATTATTATTATTATTATTATCACGACATCAATAATATCTAGCATGCGGCTGACTTTCAACCAAAATTTTCAATCAGATTTCAAAATCCTCATCATAGGTTTAAATATTAACGTTAGTCATCGCTTCAGTTTGTGTCTTGTACTAGTATTCGTGATAGAGCAAGTTCCTTCACGCGTCGCTTTTATTGCGGCTACAGTATTGCTCACTGTACTCCCCTATGGGATTCCGTAGTGTTCAGTCTTTATGAAACTTAATGTCTTTTGTTATTCAGGATACAGATAAAATACTTACTGAAGCGATGGCTAACTACATACCCATTTATGGACAAAAATCTACACAATGTTTATTAAAGCATTCTACGAAATTCTTTGCAAAACTAATAGGTACTGTATCCAAATGACCTTGATTATGTAGACTACAAATACCTATTTTGAAATCAAGGGAATTTGAAATTCATAGATATTTTTTGTTGCCTCATTTTTCCGAAACCTATTAATTAGTCTGTTTACTTTTATAAGTACAATAATTTATTCAGTAGTATGTATCTAAAATCTAAAATTATCTAATTAGGTACATTCTATTTTTTAACAACATTCTAGCATTCTAGTAAAGTCGCGCTAATATTTTGAGCTGATCTAGCCGACGGCTACTAAAACATTATCTAGTGAAACTTATTTCTTCTATAGAGTTATAGATTTCCTTAAATAAGATTCTACATAGGTAATTATTATTGTCATCTGTTTCACTTTTAGTTTTCCACAGTTTGATCCCTTTTAAATATACACTAGAACGGAGACGGTTTACATTTGGTGCTAAACGCGGCAAGCGTTTATACACCAAATGTTTTTAGGGTTCCGTAGTAAACAAGGAACCCTCATAGTTTCGCCATGTCCGTCCGTCTGTCTGTCTGTCTGTCCGCGGTTTAGCTCAGAGACTATTGATACTAGAAATCTGTAATTTGACAAGGGTATAAATATAAATCACGCCGACAAAGTGGTGAAATAAAATTGTGAAAAATATTTTTTTTTAGTGTACCTCCCCTACATGTAAAGTGGGGATGAATTATTTTTTTCTCATCTATCCCATAGTGTGGGGTGTCGTTGAATAGGTCTTTTAAAATCGTTGTGGATGTGGGAACACCATTTTTCAATTCAGGGATCTGTTTGTGAAATATGATATTTTAAAGTGCTAAATTTTACAAGTGTCCCCCCCCCTCTGCCAGCTAAATGGTTGTATATAGGATACAAGAAAAAATTCACAGCAGTAGTATATATAATGAATTTTAAAGGAAAACTATCACGGCTAAGTAGGGTTCATTAGTGAAGGAGTTATATCGGTTTTTCTAAGTTAGATATTACAAGCAGTGTAAGTTGCATATTTTGTAGTATATTATAGTATTTAAACCATGGAACTCAAAATGTATGTTGAGATTTTCAACTACGGAACCCTACACTGCGCGTGGCCCGACACGCACTTGGCCGGTTTTTTGTTTGTTAGTTTCATGCTACACCCCTTTTCTGAAAAACAACTGTTTTAAGTTTTAAGATTTTGATGCGATTTTTATTTAGAAATATTTAGAGATTACATTGCACCAGGCGCAGCTACAGTCCATAGTTTAGATTTCTATAATTTTTAATCTTATTTGCTCGTCTTTTTCAAGATTGAAGATAGATTTTGATCTTTTTAATATAATGAGATGCGTCTCATATCTTTGAAATATCGTTCGGTATAACTCAACAACCACTTTAACTTTACCCATCTCTATTACATATATCGCATTCCTATTTGCTTCTCACTCCAGATGATTTCGATACCATTTATATTTCAAGTACCATTTCTAGTATATATTCATCCCGCTCGCACCTACGGTGTACTCTATCTTCCGTCTCGCGTCCACTTGAGGTCAGTCGTGGGATGCAACCTGAATTTTCATTGTATAAAAATGGTATAATAAACTGCTTTCAATTCGAACGGGTTTGCGAAGGGTTGGTTTGCTTTTGATAAACTTTTGCAAGCGTTTTTTCCCATTTTTAGAATGTGAAATAATATTTTTATTTCTATTTATGTTGCTTTGTATACGTAGCAGTTGATTGCGTTTTAATACGCTTTAGGGTTCGCCATAACGTTAAAAGGAGCCTATATTTTTTTATCTTTTTTCTATCGTGTCTTGGTTTTAATTTCAGTTTAAGTGACTTTGTCCTGGATTTTTTAAATTATTTTAACGTAACTTAGGAATGTACAAGTTATATTTAATTTATGGTCTTGGATTTAGTTACTGATAAATCAACAAACATACAGAACCTTTCATATTATATGTATATAAAATCACTAGCTGATGCCCACAACTTCGTCCGCGTATATATTGTTTTTTTAAAAGCCCCAGGGGAAACTTTTTGTTTTTCCGGGATAATCCGGGAAAATCTATGTAATTCTCCAGGTCCCCAACTATATCCATGCAAAAAATAAAAAACTACGTCAATTTGTTGCTCTGTTGCGACATGATTGAACGGCAAATCAACAAACACCCTTTCGCATTTATAATATTAGTAAGTATAATATCATTGTGCACTTCATAATTGAAAACACTTTCAGTAAGTGTAGGTACAATATAATGAGAATGAACATCAAATTTTATAGTAAGTTTAACTCACAAAGGTATAATTAATTTACATAGCTACCTTATATTCAATTGAATTAAAAAATATTCAATTATAATTTCAGCGGAAAACTGACTTGATTATAAAAAAAACAACCTGAGTATTCAAGATTTGATACAAGCACAAAAACGTAAAACCGAAGCCCACTCGATATCCAACAACGAATGTATTGAATTGCGTTCAAGAGCTCCAAATAATGAGCTCTCCGTTGTATAAAGGTTGTATAACAACTTGTACTTTTCTAAAGGAGAACCATTATACCGCTGACCAACGATTATTGAAACCTTTTTGCTAAAAAACTCAATTGGTGTCCCTGTTAAAGAATTATCCTACAACCATCTTAAGGCGTTTAGCATTCAAATATGAACTTTAGAAATTAAACAACAAGATTCAAATTTACTTATAATATTGGGATGATCTTTTAAAGGAGAAACTGACAAATTATAATGAACTTACTGGATAAGACATTAGGGTTAATTCTTGATTGTCCGATATTGCTTGTCTATTTGGATTGAGGGCTCTTTGGTTGCACTCCAATTTCGGGGTAAGGTTAATGGTTGAGTAATCGACAGAGGGCCGAAGGGCCCGCAGGATGTGTTTGATATGTTTGACATTGAATTGCCGTCTCTAGAACTGCTATTGACTGTTGATTGTGATAGTTTGTATTGTGTTAGATCTTAACAAACATGCAATCCAACTCTAACTGCCGTAATTACTCAGAGTCACTAGTATACCTAGGTTTTTCAAGTTTACTCTCGAAAGTCAGTTAATCGTTTAGCTATTAGGTTTAAATTCGACAGCTCATTAATAGTAATAATGAATATTTCTGAGTGTGGCAGTTTGATTTGATAACAATATTATTTACATGGATGATATATTTTAATTTGTGTAAAAAAAAAACGAAAGTTTAGAAAAACTTTACAGTTGCACACTGATTCACCATCATCATAGTCGTTAGAAAGTCATGTTAAACCGATGCTTCAGTTATTGGTTATCGTTTGGTCTGTTAATGTGGTATATAGAATAACATTCGTCATATTAATTCGTTAGAAGACGAAAGAGATGATAATAATGAAAGGAAAAAGCATCCAAATACCTAACGTATGCACAAACGAACGTTTGTTTTAAATGTAGCAACACTATTAAATTAAGTTTAAAGTTGACATACTTTTAGTTAGTAGTACTGTTAGTTAGTAGTTGTTAGTTAGTTTAATAGAGTAAAATAGGGGCTTACAAAATAGAATTAACGTGAGCGAAGCTTAGGCCGATTTTGAGTCATATATAAACTTGTACAAATAGGAAAGAGGTCTGCTTGCTGGCCCGGTATACGTAGCTACGTAGGTACCACTTCCATGAACTCTATTTCAGCGATTTTTTCCCTTTTTTATTCGCGAGTGAAAGTGATACACGAAATTGATTTATACGGTGTGTCGGGTAACAGGATGCCGTGTTTCGTGGGCTTCTTAAGTTTTTATTAAATTTTCCGGGCGTTTACTTTTTGTCTGATTTGATTAAATCGCTGTGTATATTGGGTTACGGTGTTGTTACATCGACGTCGTTGTAAGTCATCAAGTACTTACCTATAAATTTTTGTTATCACAATGTTTAGCAACTTTAAGCACTATTGTTAGGTAGACTTCCAGTTTGACTCAAATTCACCGGCCTTAACCACCTTATAAAGGCGCCTTCGTCCGTTCGTCGGTAGTCTTTAAAAATATAATAAGAGCATCAGCAATGTATACTTTGATTAACACGAATATCAGCTGCCTTGAAATACCAACCCTTAATATTGACTTTTCACTATTTTTAAAGATAATGAACAAAACTATAAGAATTAGGACAAAAATAAGTAGAATCAGACGATAGTTTCGTCATTTGAAGTCAACGACGTAATAATTATTTATATCTACCATTAATATTTAAAACAAATAATTCGTTTAAAACAAAAATAATTAATACCATTAGATTACTTTATCCTTGTTTAAAATTGTAAATAATTTTCGAAAAATTAGGACCCCAATAATTTTTACAATATTACTACAAGCTAACCCCTTCTCCCTGGTCCTAATACAGAAACTAATTATCATTTGTGTATTATAAACATGGGGTTGTCCTGTCTGCATATCGGAGATGTTTGATATTGTTTATCAACTAGAGAGATTGTATTTGTTTGTAGATTTACCCTTTTATATTGTGAATGGGTAATTTTTAGTTTTCGATTTCATAGGGGTTGTACATGTATACGACAGAATTTGATAAGTTTACGATCAACCTATCAAATTGTATGGTATTAATTCAGGGAGAGTGAAGATGAAGGAAAATATCGTGAGTAGGTATGCCTAAGAGAGTTCCATAAAATTTTCAAAGGTATGTGTGAAGTCTGGCAATTCTAACTAGACTTCGGGGTTCGAGCCTTATCCAGGTTATGTTAGTCTCAATAGTAAAACTAATGGGAAAAAATACGATTTTCTATCTGTTTTTTAGTTTGTAAATTCCTTTTTAATGGTCTTATTTTGGCTGATCCACTTTCGTAGCACAAACGTAGCACGACGCGCGTCGTAGCGACGGTGTTCGTAGCTCCATAGGTCGGCGTATAAATTAATTATGTCCGCTGCGAATTTATTTGTGGGATTATCTAAAAATTATTCCACCAGTGTAACGATTGCAATGACCTGGTTGATTAGACCTGGTTGGTAGCTGATTGGCTGGTGCTCTCTGGTTATTGGTTTAAATGCATTGATGCAGCAAAAATGACATAAATTCAGCCAATCACATGTCAATGCGATCGTCATTCGTCACACACTGAAGCGATTAGTTTTAGACAATTCCGCAACTGTTCGAGAGCAACGAAACTTACCCAGACTAGCTACGTGTACCTATTTATGCAGTTTGACTACGCATCTATCCTTTTCGTTCCGCAATTTAATTCGTCACAATTTAATTTGGCATAAATCCTCTAACGCCATGTTTATTGCAATAGAAAAATTCAATAAACCGTACAAATTATAAATTCGACCTAACCCTTAATCGTGCCCCCGTCCATTCTCAAGTGATTAGCGATACTGACAATACCACCCTGCTTCTGCCGTGCAATTGTTCGCGACACCTATTATTTATTTACTACTTCAACACACAAGCGATTTTAAACCCTAACTTTTAGAGCGCTGAGTTCAAATTAGAAAAGCAAATGCTTACTTAACCAAAGCTTTTACTATTTCAGCGCAAAAACCATTTTAAGCTCTAAAATTTTTGATCTAAAGTTTAAATTGGAACAGCTGCCTGAAGGTAGTTCGAAACTTTGAATCAGCGGGTGGTAACAATAAAACCAATTGTTGGGTGCTTCTATTATTCAACTAGATATACGGATTTGAATCTTATTGTTAGGGCATAAGGCTTCAGTTCATGTATCGAGGTAATTGCATTGGATTTTGGAATTAGTATTCTATTGCAATGCAATCATACGGTGGCTGGGTAGGGCTGTCACCGAAATTTGTTTATTATCGTCATGTATTCATAAATTTTATACATTTTAATTTTTAGGGTTCCGTACTCCGTACTAAAACCGGAACCCTTAAAGGATCACTTCGTTGTCCGTCTGTCTGTCTGTCCGTCTGTCAAGAACCTTTTTCTCAAGAACTATTAGAGTTATCAAGTTGAAATTAATATCAAATACTCAAGTCTGCAATCCTTTGCAGCAGTTAAAAAATTAAACTTCTAAGTCGACGCAATAAAAAGATACCGCCTTTTATGCTCCGTTTATACCGCATATTTTGACACTTTGCAAGGGAATCAAAACCTATCGGGTACTTTCCGTTTTAATTTTAGAGTTTGACCTAGAATCATGCAATTTGGCATGAAGCAATGTCATGTAGCACAAGTAAAGGACAAAATCCGAAAACCGTAAATTTGTATCACACAAAATACATCATCACCGTCGCAACACAAAAAATACATTTTTTTTGCAATTATAAACTTATTTGCAGTTGGTAAACTAACCGCGACCTAAAAGTTTATACTGAACCCTCGGTGCGCGAGTCTGACTCGCATTCGCCCGGTATTTTTTTGAAATCAATTTAGTATTTATTTTAATATTGTCCATCATATTTTCCTAAAGGAGAGAATATCCATAGTTAATTACTTATCTTTTGAGTACAACTCAATTACAAGTACACAACAATTAAATGTTTCCTTGGAAGGAAAGAAGAGACTGAATTTTATTAGTTATTTGAGAAAGTATCTTCATCTTTATCTCAATCTTTAAACTTTATGTAAATTAGTAATAATTAGTTTGTTAGATTATTAATTATGTTCTTTGAAAATAATTATTGAGCTTTTGACAACCCTGTAACTTCGACAGCAGTAAATTAAATTAGGCGACTGTATTTAATATAGGAGGATCCATAGTACGACGACAGGCGACGACAATGGACCTGAGCAAGAGTTATTTTAATATCGCCTATTGAAACTTATTAATTAATTGTCTACAAGGATCACGGGTGGAAAGCACGGGCAATGAATTGAATATTTGGGCTGGCTTCCTATTATTAATGAGATAAAAAAATACAAATTAGCTTTTGGTAACAATTGGGATTATATTTTGTAGAGCAAGCTGATACACGCAAGTTTTGGTCTCAAGGCATTCGTAACCCGTGTAACGGGTAAGTAAGTAACTACTTACTGCCTCAGTAGTAGCACACAGTAGGTATTGTTCAACTTTTTATATCTAATCGAAAGAATTTTTTAACATTTCCACAAGCCAGGAGGTACAATAGCGTACTAAAAGTACGTACGTATACTAAAAGTTGAAAATAGATTTATTTTACGCAAAATTGCGATATTCAAGCAGCTTTATCTAGGCTTTGTCGTCACCTCCAGCCTCCAGTGTATCCACACAACAGGATATCTTCCTACTTATAGCCACAGATGACCACTTCATGCATAATTAAATAGATATTAAATACCTATCATTCATTGAAATATAAAAATCATCATCCCAACCCATCACCGTCCACTGCTGGCCATGGGCTTCCTCTGAGAATGATTTTGGTCATTTTAGTTCCGCCGATAGTATGAATGATATTATTATGAATTGATCAATTTGTTTAGCATAATTGGCTGTTGCGGCAAGGCCGGTCCCGATCTAATAAAGAGTATATTTCATAAACGCGGTTCAAACTATCACATAGCTACCTATTTTTCGAGGCAAATACTTCATCAATCATTATAAATTTTCGAAAATTTGATGCCTTCCAACCTTTCCCAAAAAAAAAAGACGTTTTCTACCGTCCAGTGGAACAATAAACAAAAAATGCTTTCACTCAAAGTTGACCCGCGTCCCGGGCGCTCAGATTTCTGTCCTTTTTATTTCTTTTTGCTCCTTTTAGTTTCTACTCGGCCCCTTTGCGCTGCACCGTGTGTGTTTGCTTACCAAATGCTTTATTAGTTGACCTCTTGTATACGAACTATTTCGTTTTAGTTATTTTTTTTAAAGTTAATTTTGGGCACTTACCTAAAGTTTATCACCAGCTTTCACATTAAATGGGCATATTAGTTATAGATTTTCGTTTTTTTTGTTGCTGTTTTTGTTGTATTAGCTATAGATGTTTTGTTGTTGTTGAGGAAAATGTTCGGATGTAAATGGATAGAGTTGGTGGTTTAATCTTTTCATTTTAAGGTATGCTCCACTAATATAATACTATGGGACCTTCGGTTTCAGAAAGGCAGTAGTCACGACATTAATTATATTATATTAAAGACATAAACATAAATTATTATGATAATGAGATACGTAATGCCAATCTTAACATATATAAATTACGTGTCACGTTGTTTGTCCGCGATGGAGTCCTAAACTACTGAACCGATTTTGATCAAACTTCGTAACTATCTGTAATTTGGTCCAACTTGAAAGATAGGATAGTTTTTTTATTAAGATAATTTATTCGTTTTATTTATATAGATAAGTTGGCGGTACGAAGTTCGCCGGGTCAGCTAGTTAAAATATACAATTGATTGTGCCAAAATCGTTGTCATAGATTTCAGTCGTTTTATTATCGAGCCATTAAAGCTTCAAAATAAAAAATATACATACAAAAGTTCCCCCTTTCAACAAAACGTCGTTTGTAACTAGGTACTAACTGCCCACTAATTAGTCGGAGCCAAGTCCATTCAGCAATTATAACTTAATTAAGAGCCAGTTTTCAGTTTTCCCCTGTTTTTACAAATACTTTTTGTTTTTCTTTACTTTTTGCTCGTATCAAATATTCGAGTACCGTCGCGTGCAATGTGGAAATTCGAGAGCTTTTTGTTTTAGGTATAAAATGTAAAGTTGATCGATGTAGGCGTTATTTTTCAGGAGTTTTGGATATCCAAAGAAGACAACCGTTACACTTAGTTAGGTATGTCGCAGTAAGATAGTTGAAGCCGTGATATAGCTATAACCCTAGGGATTTAACTATATACCGCAAAATAGTTATACGGAAGCGGTTCATAGCTATCTTAAAAGTAATATAGCTATAATACGAGCACGATCTAGTAAAATGTGTAATTATCTGACTAGACTAATCTAGTGAAATGATTAAAGTATACATTTTCTTTGATTTGCACAAGTAAGATAGCTATGAACCGCCTCTGCCTTTCTTCTGCTTCTTCTTTACCGCCATTCGCCATACCGGCATTCCGAACCAGTGGTAGACTCATCGACGATTCAAAAGCACTTGTAAAAAGTTTATTTGAATAAAAAACATTTCTATGCTATTCTATTCCTTATAACTACATTCCGGTATATAGCTATATTCCTAGGATTATAGTTATATCACGGCTTCAACTATCTTACTGCGACAGGTGCATACCGCTAATATTATGGACGTCACAACTCACAGACTACAGTAACGTAGCGACGGTTTAGCTTGCAATGAACTTAGAAGCGGCTTTGTACAGAACTCCGAGTGAATAAAATAAAAACAATAATTGTTAATTTGTTAAATTAAATCCAGTTTCCTATTGAAAAATTAAGAGTAAGATCGTCATCATAACTTCAACCCATCCCCGGCCAACTACTAAGCAGAGGTCTGCTCTCATAATGAAAAGCGTTTTAGGCCAAAATCCAAACTTTCAGCCATGCGGGTTTCATTACGATGATTTCTTTCTACTTTAAAGCAAAGTGATACTTAAATTGCTAGAAAATTAGTTGAATTATTTACAGGTTAGGGCGTGCCTGGGATTTGAACACTGACACCCCCGAAGAGGAGGTCGAAGTCTTAATCGCTAGGTTGTAGCTATAAGTGAGATAGGTACTTAGGGCCGATTTCAGCAACGTAAAATAAGTCTTATCCGCGAGCGTAGATATTTTGACAGTATTTTCACCTACAAAAATTTTCAGAACGCCCAATTTATCGACCGAGCGAAGCGAAGGTCTCTGAGTTTACTTGAGTGAATTTGCACTTGTCCGTCCGTCCGTCCGTCCGTCCGTCTGTCAGAGCCTTATAACTTCTGAATTACTGAACGTAATTACTTCAATTTTAGATATGATATGTAAACCGATGGCCAGCTGAAAATGGCTTAAAAAGTTATAAAAATCTTTATTTCAGGGGGGCTCTCATAGAAGCGAATGCGAAGTAAAATAATTTTTTTTGCATTTCATAGGGTTGCAGTAACTCATTTTAAAGATAATTTGGAACAGAGTACAAAAGTATTTTTTTTTTATTTTTTTTCCTAAAATTGACGAAATGGGGGGCTTTCAAAGTGGAGATTTTATTCGAGGCTAGATCTCTAAAACCACTTTATTTTAAAAATTGAAACTTACACATAATTTGAGTTATATTCTGTACTTGAATAACAAATACTAAGATTAGATAAATATTATAAAGAAACGAAATTATTTAAGTTTTAATGGGCATCAATGTTTTTAACAAAACTTCACTATACTGTTAATAGATGGCGCTGTCTTTAATATTGTAAATACGCATCCCATCCACGAAAGCAGATGACGATTGACATCATCAGATTCGGCGCGTTTTAATTACAATATAATATAGTTACCTTATGGGAATTATGGGATACCGCGAGGTCTCAGTTCGGGGCGAACCACTAGTTCCTAGGATAAACGTCACTCGATTGGTGAAATCGACACTAAGTGATTATTGCACCTTAATTTTGTTTTATACTTGAAATCGTATTTGTAAAGTAAGGCCGAATACACACGCGTGAATGCGTGTCCGCCCCAGCCCTGGCTGACAATGCCGCGGTGGCGTTCCGCCAACGTTATTGTCTCATGTCGCTTTGTTCCGTTATTTATTGCCCTCCATTGCTGTGTCTCGACATATCTGCTGCGTCGCGAGTTTACATTGCGTTTGGCTTTACGCCGAGCAATAATGTTGTGCGGAAGCTGACTTATATCTTAATAATTGTTGTTTCGTGGTACAAATGTCACCTAAATAACGATTCGCATTTCAATGCTTTTATAAAAAGTAAGTCCATGTACACGTGTAATAAAAAATCCGTCCGAATCGAGAACAAAATTTCTTCCGTCGTCCGTCACCGTCGTATTGTTGTCTGATACTAATTTTGTCATTGTACACAACAATTCAATATTAATGTCTGAAGTAGGCCTAATATCAGAGTTGTAGGCTGGCTGATAAAAGAAAATAGAGAAATCATTAAAACAAAACCTTAGGACGTATAATTTAATAAATCGATAATAACAAAAGTGCTCTAAGTAAGTTTTAAAAGGTTTTCTTGACTATAGAGCATTTACGTTGCAGCAAGTTTTTTGATGATTAATAGATAACATCGTCGCTTTGGTTGAACTCAAAACGGCAACGACACAAGTTGGCAACAAAGCTGTAATTTTTGTTTTTAAGAAAAATATGAAATACATAATTATTATAATGACTGAGGTTGGTATATATTCATCGGCTCGATTTATTTTTAAGAAAGTGGTCTAGAAAATAATAATTATAACTACATTATAATTAAATATAATATAATTATTTTAAATAAGTAAAACACAAAATATTATTTTAAAATTAAATATTATTTAAATAAAATTTAATAAAATTACGATTTTACTTATTACTGGAGCTTTCAGTTATCGTATCAATACCAAAACAAATTATGTTATAGAAATAAAAAGAATACCTTTAGCATAAATTACAAAACTTTATTACTTTATTTTATTACAAAATATAAAAGCAAAATTGCGGTAGGTAGGTACCTACTGCCTGCGGGCATAATAGTACTTTACAGAAACCAAAATAAAACAAATTGAATACACAAAACAAAATTACTAAAACCCCATACGTATTCAATGAAACACAAAATCGAATAAAGCATCAATGAAACATAAAACCCGATGAAAACTCAGTTTGAATAACACGCGAATGTCGGATAAAAAACGCCCTCGCACTAAAGTATTTCATTAAAATAATACGCTATTATTGTTCCCGGGAACATAAGTACATTATAATGTATTAATAATGTACCTACTGTACATTTTGATTCTATTTTTATTTTAGAGTGGAATACCTAATTTGTTGGGTAAATGGGTAGGTACATTATTATTAAGATTTTTGTAATATAATAAATAATAATTGCATAAATTAATGCTCACAATTTAATTCGGGGTTAATCTTTTCCGAGATGAGAAGTACTCAGGAACTATATTTAGAAAGTAAATGTTATCTCTGTGACAAGTTACAGCTCAATCGAATGAACGATGTGCGAACGAATAATAAACGACCAGATATTTACTTTTATTTTTAACTAGATGATGCCCGCGACTTCGTCTGCATGGTTTAAGGGGTTTAATTCCCGCGGGAACTCTTTAATTTTCCAGGATAAAATATACCTATGTTAATCCTCCAATGAGCCATCTCCATTCCAAAATTCAGCCAAATCGGTTTATTCGTTGTGGTGTGAAAGAGTAAAGAACATCCATCCATCCATCCTTACAAACTTTCGCATTTATAATATTAGTAGCATTAGTAGGAAGTAGGATATAGTAGGATTTGTTAGATATACCTAGGTAATAATTGTAAAAGAAATGAAAATGAGTACCTACCTTATAATTCCTTATGTTGGCACTTGGGTATAACTTCATCATCATCATTAGCAACCGATCAACGGCTCACAACTGAGCGCAGGTCTCCTCTCAGAGAAGGGCTATAGGCCATAGTCCACCACGCAGGCCCAATGCGAATTGGCGTATATAACTAAAAAGTAAGTAAAAGAGGAAAGCAGGAAAAATAAAACCAGTTGTAGGTAGGTATGTAGCTCAAGTCCAAGTACATAAAAAAACAATAAAATGGCGCCACGCTTCCACACAAATTAATAACCAGTACTTATGTGAAACTTGCTTGGCACGATCAAATTGTAATCGAATGAAATCCCCTCCATCCCCATACTCTCTCTCGTTTAAAAAAACAATAACATAGACCATTAAATTCGCACACATCACTGAAAACGCCTCCTACTCTAATTGCACGTTCACAATGACTTGTTCGAGCGACTGTACTTAGTTTACACTTACAAAATACTCACAGAATTATATCCTGTAATTATTCATGCATAAGAACGTTTCTTCTGTGCATAGATGTATACGTTTTAAGCGTTGTGCGCCCTTGTCTTGCCCACTGTACTGGTGCGTAGGTCCTATGGTGACAACATTGTTTTAGTACTTTTTCAAACGCTTTGTTAATGTTGAATTTCCCTTTTCTTTGCAGAAACAAAGTCTTTGTTTAGAAAATTTCAACCATAGGAATATGAATTCAACTTTCGGTTAAAACAATTTTAATTTTGAGTTTAAAATATACATTCAACAGCTTGAAAAATATGAATGTACTTTTTATAGAAAGTATTGAATAAAAAAATCACTTGAATCGGTCCAGAAATCCCGGACAAATCGGTAGAAATACATAAACAAAAAGATACCGGCCGAATTTTACGCAAAAACACGACTAGGCAACCGCTCGACTTGATTTTTTCATACTAATATTATAAATGCGAAAGTGTGTTTGTTTGTTGGTTTGTCCTTCAATCACGCCGCAACAAAGCTATATTGCATTGGTATAGTTCAGGACCTGGAGAGTGTCATAGGCTACTTTTATCCCGGAAAATTAAAGAGTTCTCGAGGGATTTTAAAAACTAAATCCACGCGGACAAAGTCGCGGGCATCAGCTAACAAATGAGGACATAAAGAGTGGCATAGACAATACTTACAGATTTTCATCCCGGAAAGTCAAAGGGTTTCAACTGTAATTCCGTAATTCAACTACGTAATATACTCGTAAGAAGTCTCGGGAAAAAGCTAGTACATAGTAAATAAAAAAGCTCGCTTCACTTATAATCAAGCAATGATTCATATTTCTCTTGTTGACACTTGACACACTCAAGCCGTGTGACTGTTAAGCTCCAGCGTTTATTTTATAATATTTCTTTTGCACTTTTATTTGTGACTGTATTTTATTTGTTTCCGTCTTTGTATGCTTAAATAATGAATTTTTGATGTACTTTCGTGTTTTAAAAAAAATTATGTTTCAAAGAAATATGAGTTTGCTTTTTTAAACTAAAAGACTTTATACAGCAAGCGTATTCTTACATGATTTTTTTGTTACTATTGTCGTATCAGATTTGATAAAGTAGGTAAATAAAATCATTAAATAATCATTTTTTTTTAAATTTTTTACAATTTTTTTTATTTTAAAACTGTTGTTTCGAGAAATCCCAACTCAATCCCAATGAAGCTATGTACCCAATCTCGTCAAATTGACCTTTGAATTATTAATAAGTCAATGCCTTTGAACGTTTTTAGGGTTCCGTAGTAAACAAGGAACCCTTATAGTTTCGCCATGTCCGTCCGTCAGTCCGTCTGTCCGTCCGCGGTTTAGCTCAGAGACTATTGGTACTAGAAATCTGTAATTTGGCAAGGGTATAAATATCAATCATAAACATCAAAGTGGTGAAATAAAATTGTGAAAAGTATTTTTTTAGGGTACCTCCCCTACATGTAAAGTGGGGATGATTTTTTTTTCTCGTCTGTCCCATAGTGTGAGGTGTCGTTGAATAGGTCTTTCAAAAATAGTGTGGGTGTGGAAACACCATTTTTCAATTCAGGGATCCGTTTGTGAAATTTTTTTTTTTTTTTTTTTTTTTTTTTTTTTTTTTTTTTTTTTTTTTTTTTTTTTTTTTACAAGTTTTAAAGAAGAATGGCGAAGTTTGACCCAGAACTTTTAAAAACCGTTCAGATTCAGGATTCATTTCATTTTAATTGATAATTTTCAAAGTATTTTTCTGTGTAAACCCCATATTTTTAGAAGTTGGGGATCAAAAATACAATTATTCACGACACATTATAAATAACCATTCTAATGGCAATAATTATCGAAGCATTTTACCATAAATAAGAAGTCGTTATTCCTAGTTCTATGGTAAAGATAAACTTGTATTATTTACTTTGATTATTTAGGTCATTCAAATAAATCCAACTCCCACTGCCGCTGTCAGCCGCTGCACTGTGTGAACTTACCTCAATATGTAGGTACTCGTATTCAGTGATCACGATCAGTCAGTAGTCACCATCATCATTAAATCTCGTGCATGAATACCTACTGAGATTCTTAAATACCTACTTAGTTTTTACTATTTTCGGTAGGTAGTAATCTTTTTCCAAAAAATAGAACAGCATGACAACCACCATCACTTAGTCGTTTTCCTAGTTCCATGCACCATCATAATACCTTAGACGTAGTCGTAATTCCTAGTTCCATGATAATACCATTGGCCGCATTAATAACAGAACTATTCGAATTACACATTTTTTAAGTAAGTAAGTAAGGTAATAATAATCTGTGCCTATTAGATTATTCAAAGCACAGATTAATGATTGATCCAAAGCTTGTGGTAATATGTCTTAAATATATTAAATGGAAACATAACCTCATTTTTAATCATTTACTACTGAATATCTTTTTTTTCCCAACTTTATTTGATTGACTTTGATTAACTTTTTTGTTAGTCTGGTTTACTAGAACAAGTATCAGAAGTTTGATTCGTGCACGTGGGCCGCAAGTCTGGGTCAGAAACACTATGGGCGTTCGCCAAACTCCTTTAGTTTATTATGACAATTTGACTTTATACAGTATACTACATTAAACCTAAATTTACTCTAAAATTAAAACTACCTACTACATTAAAATTAAATTTATTCTAAAATTAAAACTAAAATAAAAATTAAATAAAATCTAAAACCCCATCGGAGCCACTGCAGTGTGGCATGGTACCCAAGATGCTGGCAGCATTACCCCTTTGGATGGCCAAGCTAATCCTTTGGGCAAGGTAGCTGCCAGCTCTTGGATCCCCGGTAGACTCGATCACCTTTTTAGTTAGCTCTACAAAAAGCGCTCGAGCCTCCGGGCCCCACGGCCCCAGGGTCTCTACACCAAAAGGCACAAATATGAAACCACTGTCAAGTTTTTCATATTTGCGCCTCTTAGCCTGTTCGGCGCTAGTAGCCGCTGCACCCGCCACAGAGGAGGTCGCATGGATGTGGGATGCAGCTAGTGTATCTACACAGGTGGCATCCCACACAAGCGACCTCCCTGTCCTCCAAGGAACAAGCGTCATACCATCAGGTCTCCTGCCATCACTACGTGCCAAACCAATAGGTTCTAATACAGCTGGCACGTGAGCAGTAGCAAGAGACCTGCGGATGATGTCGTTGAGGGCATTGTGGCGGGAGAAACGACCAGCGCTCTTCGAACAAGAGAGTCCGTGATGACCGTAAGCGTCGACGTGGTCACCGCAGTGGCAACGGTGAGGCTGGGTTATTTTGGCGCCGAGCCTAAGGCCAACTACCACTGCAAGAGTGGCGTGGTTTAAAAGAGTGCCTAGATTAGCAGAAGGGAGAGCATGGAGCCAGTGGCCGGATTCTTTCGCAGAGACAGCGAGAAGACGAGCACGGTCTTTAGAATTTGTGAAATATAATATTTTAAAGTGCTTTTTATTAAGTTTTTATTAGAGTCAAGTGTCCCCCGCCTCTGCCAGCTAAATGGTTGTATAAAGAATACCAGAAAAAATTCACAGCAGTAGTATATATAATGAATTTTAAAGGAAAACTATCACGGCTAAGTAGTGTTCATTAGTTAAGGAGTTATATCTGTTTTTTCCCTGCGAGATCAAATCAGAAATGAGGAGATTCGTAGGAGAACCAAAGTCACCGACATAGCTCAGCGTGTCGCGAAACTGAAGTGGAGATGGGCGGGGCACATAGTTCGAAGAGCTGATGGTCGTTGGGGTCCCAAGGTGTTGGAGTGGCGACCCCGCACTGGGAAACGCAGTGTTGGTAGGCCCCAGGTGTTGGGGATTGTATGTGTTGTTGTTGTGTTGGTATGGAAATTTAACATTGTTTTCTATTATCATATTGAAAGGATTATTACTGTAGTCTATTTCAATGTTCCTTAACTGAAGGTCTTGGAAAGCAATTTTCAGCTGCCGATATACCTTATCTTCTCCTCCTTTTTTACTTCCAGATGTTTCATCAGATTCTTTGTATATTTTAACTAACTCCTTTGAGCTCAGCCTATCATGAGTTGGAGAACGTTTAATCATTGCAAAATAAAAGTCATGCAATGATTGATATGTCAACATAGCTCTGAAAGAAAAGTTGTTATTTTTCATTAATTTATATAAAACTAGCTGATGCCCGTGACTTCATCCGCGTGGATCTAATTCTTAAGATCCCAAGAAAACTCTGGAAAGGAAAACCGGCATAAAAAGTACCCTATGTATGTCACTCTCCAGGTCCTCAACTATACCTATGCAAAAAATCACATCAATCCGTAGCTCCGTTGCAGCGTGATTGACGGACAAACCCACAAACGAACATAATTTCGCAATTAAAATATTAGTAAGAAGTAAGATATTATTTTTAAAAGTATTTGCTTTGGTAGAAAAATCTCTATAATTATAAAATTAGATTTAAGTACTTACCTGTTTAACTCGGTCTGCATACAAGAAATGTATGCGTTAACCATAGTAGTTAATTCTTCCATAGTCCAATTTTCACAAATAAGAGCAGTCCTATGTTTTTCAGCATGCAACTTTCTTTCGTCACATATTCTATATAGTTTATTTTGCAATTCTTTTATTCTGTTCCATACAATCACGGCTAAGTAGGGTTCATTAGTTAAAGAGTTATATCTGTTTTTCCTAAGTTAGGTATTACACGTAGTAAAGTTGCATATTTTGTAATCGACCGAGCGAAGCGAAGGTCTCTGAGTTTACTTGAGTGAATTTGCACTTGTCCGTCCGTCCGTCCGTCCGTCCGTCCGTCCGTCCGTCCGTCTGTCAGAGCCTTATAACTTCTGAATTACTGAACGTATTACTTCAATTTTAGATTTGATATGTAAACCGATGGCCTCCAGCTGAAAATAGCTTAAAAAGTTATAAAAATCTTTATTTCAGGGGGGCTCTCATAGAAGCGAATGCGAAGTAAAATATATTTTTTTGCATTTCATAGGGTTGCAGTACCTCATTATAAAGATAATTTGGAACAGAGTACAAAAGTATTTTTTTTTATTTTTTTTCTTAAAATTGACGAAATGGGGGGCTTTCAAAGTGGAGATTGTATTCGAGGCTAGATCTCTAAAACCACTTTGTTTTAAAACTTGAAACTTACACATAATTTAAGTTATATTCTGTACTTGAACAACAAATACTAAGATTAGATAAATATTATAAAGAAACGAAATTATTTGAGTTTTAATGGGCATCAATGTTTTTAACAAAACTTCACTATACTGTTAATAGATGGCGCTGTCTTTAATATTGTAAATACAGTTTTGCGTCAGCTAATCATAATTTGTCTATTACTAATTATGTAATTCAATTAGCAAATTATTATCAATAAAAGCATCACGTTGTTTTTGCAAAAGTAAATCCGTTTCTATTTACAATAATTAGACGTTAGCACCTATTTACTACCGTATGATCTCTCTCTCTGATGATACTGTCAACTGTGTCTATGAATGTAAAGATGAGCGCGCATCGAGACATGCTCGCCGCAGAAGCCGCAAGCGCGCAGTCATGGCAGTTTATAATTTTTTTTTATTATGAAATCGTATACTACGTAACACCCGTTCAGCGAACCAGCTGAATTTTAGTAAAATACTGTAGGCATACGCATCCCATCCACGAAAGCAGATGACGATTGACGTCATCAGATTCGGCGCGTTTTAATTACATATAGTTAAAACTACCTTATGGGAATTATGGGATACCGCGAGGTCTCAGTTCGGGGCGAACCACTAGTATATTTTAGTATTTAAAGCATGAACTCAAAATGTATTCAATATTCATAAATAAAATAAAAGCACTATCCTAGGTCAGCAATAATATTTGAGATTATATTAATTTTTAGTGTAGGGTTCCGTAGTTGAAAGCAACTACGGAACCCTACACTGCGCGTGGCCCGACACGCACTTGGCCGGTTTTATTATAATAACACTTCTCCTTTGTCAACAGTTCATAAACGCGCTCGCATCACAGAAGTTTGCTCAAGTCCATCACCACCAGAAGCACCGCAAGAATCCAAAACACCAACACAAACACCCCCTCTCTCCACTCCACCACCTCGCTCACCTTCCGATCACGAACTGAACGTCGAAGAAGAACTAGACCATTCTGAACCCTCTCTCACACCAGAAAACCTTTCAATGAAAGAGAGACAAGATGAAGTCAAAAAAGAAGAGGAAGAGAAATGGGAAAATTCAAATTACAAATACCGCCGTGGGAAACCAGAAGGACACACTATGTCAGAACCTATAGACGACCCAGTTCCCTTCCAGAAATCGCCAGTCGATGTTCTCATCAAAGTGTTTCCTAGACGCAGCCGTCACGAAATTGAAGCAATTCTAGCGAGGTGCAAAGGAGATGTAGTAGCAGCTATGGAAATGATGATAAATGGACCTGAACAGTCCTACAATTTAACTCCCGATTCACCATACCTGCAAAACTATCAATCTAAATCTGCCTTTTCTCCACTGTCAAATCAGAGTTTTAAGTTTTCACCATCAAGAAGATTTCTTACTCCGCCTTACAGTGGGACAGGTTACTTGCCAACCGTGATAAGACCTCCCCCGGAATATTTATCGTCCTTCCTACCTCCTACTGAACTCATGTATGGGCGACAGCTGCAAGTTCCTTCTCCTGGAACTTCTCCTACATCTGACAATACAAATAACGAGGGATTTTCTGATTAGGGGTACCTGAAATACTGGACAGTGCTCTAAGGTTGCCCTCTGTCCAAATAGTTATAAAAGTATGAAATTGCAGTCTTGATGAAATTGAAAAAATTTTATCAAATAGGTTTTGGTGACATTGAAAAATTTTTATGTCGCATCTTTCGAAAGTATAGTAGCAAAGAATAATGTTATAGGAATGTAAATATGAACTCATAATAAATGATCGACATATGCGACAGTGTCAAAGTGTTTATTTCATGATAGTTTAAACAGATTTTTTTTTCGATAGTATCGATATTTTACAATTATCAAAATATCTGAAATACTATACTGTAGAAAAAAATTACGGAAAAATTACCTTATTAATATTTCGTTTCTTACGTAGTAAAATAATGATGTATTCAAGAAGTAGAATTAACTAATCGTTTCAATCGTGCTAAACAAATTCTTTTACATTAATATTCATGTATTCTTATTTACTATACATAACTGTAGTTTTGATAGTGATGCAATTGATTTACTTAATTTACATACTGAATACTTCATTTATTTTCAAAGATAGTATATATAGATATGTAGGTATACCTACGTAGAGGATTGGCGAGATCTTTGAGGCGAAATGCTTGACATGCATTTTACTTTCAAATATTTTAAAAAGTTAATAATAACTGTTTTATTCAACACATATTTGGCCATTTAGGCCGTTATAATTAAAATAGTTTTTTTATCATTCATTAGTATAATATGAATAACAATTTTAACTGCTCTACTTAATTTATTATACCATATATGTACATATAATTTTATTAGCTTTGAAAAAATATGATGTGCATGGTTAATTGCTTATTAAACCTAGGGTATTCCCTATTCCCTTGGTAAATTTTGTAAATAAACATAATTTTAATTTTTAGGACTTAGTATAGGTATTTGTATTTTAACATATTTCAAGATTAAAAGTATGTAAGCGTTAGACGCCATTTTGTAAATATACAAATAAATCGAGTACCTATTACATACGTAAATTTTGTCGTAATATAGCACTTAATAAACATTCCTTTAGTTCCAAGTTTATACTTAATATAATGTGTATAAAATTAGGTAATTTTTATTAAAGAACAATAAATTTAATAAAAACTTTGAACATTTGAATTTAATATCTTGCGATATAATTTTGTGTATTATATTAATTCATAAAAAAGTGGTTCACATTAAACTAGTTAACTTGTTACAGACGATAGCTTAAAATATACCTAAAGAATTCTCATATTATTTACGGGATTTAAAAAATATTCGGTCCTCAATCAATCAAAAAAACTGGGTTTCTTGAAAATTATAATAAAATTTATTAATATTAAAGGCAATCTTTCAATAAATGCGAATTATGTAAATGAAGATTTCATTTACTTGAAGTTAATGTTATAATAATATTATTATTTTAAAATAATACAATCATGCTAAGTATGTGGTTTTAATACTCGTTAAAAATTAGTGTTCAATAGTCTATATTATATTAGTCATAATAACTAATTATTAAATGATAATTATATTACTTTGGATTAAATAATTACTTATTGATTTTGTAAATACATATTTAGAATAGAAATGTTTAGTCGTTTATCATAGAGAAGCAAAATGTACCGAACAATAAACAAATCAATACACTTTTACAGCCATATTATTTGCTTCCCCTCTTTTGAATTATTTACTTATTTGGTAGATTAATGAACAATTATATTATAATCTCTATTTGTCCTTACCTGTCCTACAAGGTAAACAAGTAAAGTCTCGCAGAAAGGCGTAAGGCACAGCGCATATTATACACAGCAATAGAATTTCAAATCGACATGAATTAATTATTATTGGATAATATTATAAAGAGGAAAGATTTTTTGTCAAACAAACAAACAAACAAATTGTTTGTTTGTTTGTTTGTTTGTACCGAATAGGCTCTGTAACTACTGGACCGATTTTAACCATTATTTCACCAATAGAAAGCTAAGTTATCAGGAACTAACATAGTAGTATTATGTATTAGTGAGGAAAAATTATTAATACTACGATAATAAAAGCGATTTAATTAAATTTTAGAACACAAAAGCTGCTATTGTGACTTAAATAAGATAGTTAGATATATTTCCTCGAGGCTTTTTTTGACCGAGCAAAGCGAGGTCTCTGAGTCTACTTGAGTGAATTTGCACTCGACCGTCCGTCCGTCTGTCCGTCCGTCTGTCAGAGCCTTATAACTTCTGAATTACTAAACGTAATTACTTCAAACATAATATGTAAACCTTCAGGCCTTCAGCTGAATATTGCTTAAAAAGTTATAAAAATCTTTATTTGAGGGGGGGCTCTCATAGAAGCGAATGCGAAGTAAAATATTTTTTATATAATAACATAAGATTACGGTATATCATTTTAAAGATAATTTAGAACCGAGTATAAAATTTATTTTTTTAATTTTTCCCTTAAAATTTACGAAATGGGGGGCTTACAAAGTGGAGATTTAATATGCTCGCTTGAAGACGCTCTCTAGCAAAATCGGCTATGTATTTTCAAGCTGAACTTATTTTTTTATTTCACTTATATCCTGTACTTGAACAACAAATACTAAAATTATATGAATATTATAAAGAAACGAAATTAATAATAAATTTAATTTTTAATAGGCATCAGTAATTTGATGATGCGAGGGTCGTCTTCACTGGCCGAGGCCAGCGAAGGGTGCGGGCTTCGAGGCATGGCCTCATTACCCGGGCGGGGCGCGTGGAAGAGCACTTCCCCGGTGTTGTTCTTTCAGCCGTCTTGGCATGGCGGTTGGGGCTTCTGGTCCATGTGGAGCAGGGGCCTTGCGGATAGACGTCATAGAGGGGGGCTCCGTTCGCTGGCGGGCAGGATTGCCGCCGCGAGCGTAGCGATGTCGGGTCCAGTTTGTGGGCCCACGCTACGGGCGAATGTGTCGCCACCGTGCGATGGGCCGACGTCAGTCCAGGGCGTTCCGCTCGCTGGCGGGCAGGATTGCCGCCGCGAGCGGAATCATCAGTAACTTTCAACATAGCTTCACAATAATGTTAATAGATGGCGCTGTCACTACTATTCCA
Organism: Oeneis ivallda; assembly: GCA_029955525.1. Lineage (NCBI taxonomy): Eukaryota > Metazoa > Arthropoda > Insecta > Lepidoptera > Nymphalidae > Oeneis > Oeneis ivallda. The sequence continues at coordinate 15,035,284 of JARPMR010000007.1, forward strand.
TGGAACTTGGAATTACGACTACGTTTATCTATCCCAAAAAACAGTTTTGCGTAGACCATTATTATTTTGCACTAGCTTTTGCCCGCGGCTTCGGTCACGTTAAGTTCGATTTTTCAAACCCCTATTTTACCTCCTTAGAGGTTGAATTTTCAAAAATGGTTTCTTAGCGGTAAAATTTCAGCCCGATCCGTCCAGTGGTTAGAGCTGTGCGTTGATAGACCAGTCAGTCAGTCAGTCAGTCAGTCAGTCAGTCAGTCAGTCACCTTTGCCTTTTATATATTTAGATGAAAGCTAAAGTACCAAGTTTGATGGATATTACTTGAAAATTAACTTAAAAATCTGGACTTTTATACAAATTTTCATCCCCTATTTGAAGTCTTTGGGGGTGGAATTTTCAAAATTTGCGAAACACGTATTTCTTATTTTTTTATCGAAAGACCAAAAATTAAAGTTTCATGGCTATAACATGAAAAATAATTTGATAAATGACGGACTTTTATACAAAATTTCAACCCCCATTTAACCCTCTTAGGGCTGGAATTTTCAAAAATCCTTTCTTAGCGGACGTCTACGTCATAATAACTATCTGTGTGCAAAATTTCAGCCCGATCCGTCCAATGGTTAGAGCTGTGCGTTGATAGACCAGTCAGTCAGTCAGTCAGTCACCTTTGCCTTTTATATATGTACTAGCTTTTGCCCGCGGCTTCGCTCACGTTAAGTTCGATTTTTCAAACCCTTATTTTACGCCCTTAGAGGTTGAATTTTCAAAAATGGTTCCTTAGCGGTTGGTTAGCTCACGTTCAGTTAGACTTTTATTGGTAAAAGCTTTTGCCCGCGGCTTCGCTCACATTAAGTTCGATTTTTCAAACCTCTATTTTACCCCCTTAGAGGTAGAATTTTCAAAAATTGTTTCTTAGCGGTTGGTTAGCTCACGTTAAGTTAGATTTTTATTGGTAATTAAAATCCAACCGTTTTCAGTTTCGTATCTCCGTAAAAAGCCAACATACCAAGTTTCATGGATATTACTTGAAAACTAAATTTTTTCCCTAATTTTTTATAACTTATAAGTTATAAATATTAGGGAAAGGTTCCACATGTAGAAATTGTTTAAAATAAAATTGAAAATGGAAAATTCGGTCTGTCGAGCTGGGATTCGAACCATCGACCTTTGGCTGTTAGGCGACTGCAGAAGCCACAAGGCTACGGAGACCCATTATTGTACCGCGAAAATACCGAACACAATGCCAAATTAAATAATCGAAAGGAACTACGTTCCATCCGGGTGTCCCTTGACACCTCTAAAGTTTTTTATACAAATTTTCATCCCCTATTTGAAGTGTTTGGGGGGGTGGAATTTTCAAAATTTGCGAAACACGTATTTCTTATTTTTTTATCGAAAGCCCAAAAATTAAAGTTTCATGGATATTACATGAAAAATAATAATCTTTTGATAAATGACGGACTTTTATACAAACTTTCAACCCCCATTTAACCCTCTTGGGGTTGGAATTTTCAAAATCCTTTCTTAGCGGACGTCTACGTCATAATAACTATCTGTGTGCAAAATTTCAGCCTGATCCGTCCAGTGGTTAAAGCTGTGCGTTGATAGACCAGTCAGTCAGTCAGTCAGTCAGTCAGTCAGTCAGTCACCTTTGCCTTTTATATATTTAGATAAAAGCTAAAGTACCAAGTTTGAAGGATATTACTTGAAAATTAACTTAAAAATCTGGATTTTTATACAAATTTTCATCCCCCTATTTGAAATCATTGGGGGTGGAATTTTCAAAATTTGCGAAACACGTATTTCTTAGTTTTTTTCCAAAGCTCAAAAATTAAAGTTTCATGGATATTACATGAAAAATATTTTGATAAATGACGGACTTTTATACAAACTTTCAACCCCCATTTAACCCTCTTGGGGTTGGAATTTTCAAAAATCCTTTCTTAGCGGACGTCTACGTCATAATAACTATCTGTGTGCAAAATTTCAGCCCGATCCGTCCAGTGGTTAGAGCTGTGCGTTGATAGACCAGTCAGTCAGAGTCAGTCAGTCAGTCAGTCACCTTTGCCTTTTCTATATTTAGATGAAAGCTAAAGTACCAAGTTTGATGGATATTACTTGAAATTAACATAAAAATCTGGACTTTTATACAAATTTTCATCCCCTATTTGAAATCTTTGGGGGTGGAATTTTCAAAATTTGCGAAACACGTATTTCTTATTTTTTTATCGAAAGCCCAAAACTTAAAGTTTCATGGATATTACATGAAAAATAATTTGATAAATGACGGACTTTTATACAAACTTTCAACCCCCATTTAACCCTCTTGGGGTTGGAATTTTCAAAAACCCTTTCTTAGCGGACGTCTACGTCATAATAACTAACTGTGTGCAAAATTTCAGCCCGATCCGTCCAGTGGTTAGAGCTGTGCGTTGATAGACCAGTCAGTCAGTCAGTCAGTCAGTCAGTCACCTTTGCCTTTTATAAATTTAGAAGATTACAAGTATTATTACAAGTACTTATAGGTACATACGAGTAAATAATAACATATTATTCAATTAAAATTATTTATCATAATCTTGGTGATGCTTTCTGTCAACTTCGTTATCACGAACCTGTACGGGGCACCTAAAAGGACATTGGGACGGATGTTAGGACTTGTAGGATTGTATTTAGGGTTACCTACGTAAAGAGACTCCTACTTAGGGAATGATTTAGGTATGTTTGGTGAAAACTGACATTATTATTATAATGTCAGTTTTGGTCGTCATGTATCGATTAAATGAATAATTATGGGATACCGTTACCGCGAGGTTTCAGTTCGGGGCGAACCACTAGTTGTAGAGAATAATGAGTACTTTAATCATGTAGTATATAATTTTTATGTATCATCAATAGTTTTCTTAGCACACGCCAAATTATGCATTTTACAGGCAAAATTTTGCTACTTTGGGTTGCAATTTTCTTAAAGATCTCTAATTTTTTTAAAATAAATTATAGCCTGTCTTACTTCCTGATAACTTAGCTTTCTATTGCTCAAAAAATTGTTAAAATCGGTCCAGTAGTTACAGAGCCTATTCGGTACAAACAAACAAACAAACAAATAAAAAAATCTTTCCTCTTTATGATATTATAAGTATAGATTATAAATGAGAAAATGTGTTTGTTTGTTGGTTTGTCCGTCAATCACGCTGCAACAAAGCTACGGATTCACGTGATTTTTTGGATAGGTATAGTTGAGAGCCTAGAGGGTGTCATAGGCATCCCGGAAAATCAGATTTCCCGCGAGATTTTAAAAACTAAATCCACGCGGATGAAGTCGCCGGCATCAGCTAGTTATTGGATAAAGTATGTTTTGATTTATTATTTACTGATGTACATAAAGGTTATAATGTAAAATTCTATAAACTACGAGTATGTAAACGGAGCGTTTCAGAATTGTGTAAAAATTATTAAAATGTAATAAAATTATTAATAAGTAACATTTGCACGCCAATTTATGGCAAAACATGTTTGGATCATCAAAATAATTTTAATCTTTCTATCTGCAACCCATGTTTGAAGCAAATAAATGAATTATTAATATTATATTATTATTTTATGACGTTATTACCGCACTAACAATGAAACCGCACATCACAGAATACAATATACCTAATAGTACAGGTACGGGCAGTTCTCCTAATTGTTGGCTAAAACGTCCGACGAAAAAAAAAATTTTTTTTTTTTGAGTTATTGGTTTTTTAAGTATGCCTTGACAGAAAGGTGCCTTCATTTATCACAGTGATGAGGAAGGCCTCCACCAGAACCTAGTTTTCTTGGAGAAATAGCGTATTTGGTAATTATGGTGTCCATGGTAAGGATAAATTGTGACATGGTAATGAGGTCCGGAATATGGTGATTAGAATATGCTATATGGTAATTTGTTAAAATTTTGTGAATGAGAAACATAAATAAAACATAAGTGTTTTTGTTAATAAAATCTATTTAATCTGTAAAGGTGGAAAAATACAGTTATAAAACTAAAAGAAATATCGTAGTATTTCTTTAAATATAAAAAAAACATCTGTTTAGGTAAGTAGGTACTTATTAATAGTCCTCAAAATTGATAAATCAAATGTATCAATCAGGATTTACAAAATAGATAAAAATGTCACTCATAAATTTTCTTGATTCAATTCCGATTATTTATTGATTAATTATTATAGTTAATTAGTTACCTAGAAGAAGCGTCTAAGTAAATCTCGTAAAAACGGCATGCCAATCATAATCGTACAAAGATTCATAACAAAAGTCTGCCTTGCTGACGAGATCAATAAATTCAGTTATCTTCCTATCAAACCTACCTAGGCTTACCTACAAAAAGCGTCTAATTATATTATGAGTTTAACTTAGGATAGCTCTATGTACACAAAATATTCTTCAAATAACATGCCAAACATAATTAATAATTATTATTATAATATAAAATTTGATACGGAATTGTCAGTGTCGTTGATGAGATCTATATATTCGGTAAGCTTCTAATCAAATAATGGTCTAGGGCCTTTGGAGGAAATAGTGACTTACCTGCGACCGCACCTGTTAGGTCTTCACACTAAGCTAGGCTATCCACGCAACGCATTTGTTCGCTATAGACCCAAGCAACAAGGACTGTGTTATCATGGAGCTTGACGTACATAACGCTTTCAATACACTGGAAAAGGACATTCTACTAAGCGAAGAAAAGTTATGATTCCTACTCTGTATCCTTTTCTTCAGCAATTTTAACATTCCCCCTCCAATGTCTTCTATAACCAAACCTCTATCCTTTCGCAGATTGATGTCCAACAGGGAGATCCGCTTAGACCTCTCATCTTCAGCCTCAGCATTCAGAAAGTTCTTCACGACCTCAAATCCCCCCTTAATATCTGGTAACTCGATGTAGGTATTATAGGAGGCAAACCTGAAGTTGTGGAACGTGACCTACTGCTTTTAATACATTGCTTGAAGGAGCTGGGGTTGAAGGTGAACATGCCTAAGTGAGAGTTCTTCCCCTGTAATCCAGAGTCCCGTCTTCTGTTCCCTCACTTTGAAGACCTAGTTCCTGGGCTCAAGGAGTTTAACGCTGACAATTTTTTTCTCTTGGGGTCTCCTATCTTTTCTTCCGCTATCCCGGAAGCCATTGAGGCAAGGAGGCCACTCCGCTATTCAAGAGCATTGGAAAGATCTTTCGGCCCATGTTACGCTTACGCTCTTGCAAAACTATTTTGCTGTGCCGAAGATTACATATCTACTGAGGACTTCCCAACATGGTTACATGCCTGTTTGCGAATTCCATCGATGCATCTGCGGTTACATGGTGGAAGCCAACGGCCACCACGCATTGAGTTGCAGTCGTTGTGTGGCCAGATTCTCTCGTCACCACTCTCTGAACGATATCGTCCGCACATCCCTCGTCTCGGTCAACGTACCCTACGTAGTGTGTACTCGAGCCACCCGGTTTGGGTCACATGGATGGCAAGCATCCTGATGGCTTGACACTCGTCCCATGGCAAAATAGCAAATGCATGCTGAGGGACGCGACGTGCATGAGTACATTCGCACCATGTCATCTCAGCCGGAAAACACAGGTAGAAGCTGCAGAGTCCATTGCATTAAAAAAAGGAGTAAAGATGCCCCTATTCTGGACAGCTACCTTTTTGTCCCTCTGGCAGTGGAGACCACGGAATGCTGGAGTCTGGAAGCTAAGCGATTGTTGCACGATATCGGCCGTTGGTTAAGGTGAAGGGGCTGCGATCCACGTTCTGGGGTTTACCTGGTCCAAAGGTCGTCAATCGCCATACAACGCTGCAATGCTGCGAGTTTGATTGCGATTGAGCTATAAAAAGAATTAAGATTTATTCTCCATCTTTTTCGGTATAATATAGGATCTTTTTTTATCTTCACATACCATTCGAGCCTTTTTGCCCATCTTTTTCGGTTTAGTTAATTTTATTGTTGGTAAATATAACGATGTTGTCATTACCAACACCCAAACAGTATCAAAATACAGCCATAATCATTCAACACAGATTACTTATAACTTTTTATATGTTACTACAAGTTGGTCCTTGACTGCGATAATCTGGGGTAAGTGGTCAATGCAGTCTAAGATGGTTTCGAGCTTACCTGGTATTAAACTTAAACAACTTACCGGTTTCTACGCTGATACGTACCAGAACGCTAAATCACATGGCGCGGCACATCTTTGCTGGTAGAGTATTGGATGGTAACTAGCCTCGGCCAGACCAGACTGGAGACAATTTTACAACATCCAAAATTGCACCAGCCGGGAGTCAAACCCATGAAGATCCAGTTTTTAAGACCAAAGTACTCACCACAGGGCCAGGGAGGTCGTTAAAATCTAGAAGATCCCATACATTCAAGCATTACTCTAATTACCTAGCTAATGCCCAATTACCATGGTACGTAAAATGGCCCTGGTAATAATGGTAATTAGGATCATGGTAATTAGAATTGGTTAGTAATTAAATTTTTACTTGATAAGTAAACATAGTAATTTTTTTTAATGTGCTTTGTTAGAAAGTAAAACATATTTGAAATATATAAAAAATACAAACATATAAATGTGATAACTACTTACGGTATGGTGAGAGTCCTATGAATGAGCTATTAAAGTTGCCAAAATGAAATTTCCATTGGAGAATGCCAAATATTTCAGTAACCTGACGACACACACACCTCCATTCGACATGAATTGCTCAAGGCAACTGACTTTGTACGTTAGACGCGACGACGATGCGGATTGTATGGATATGTGGGTAGTTACGATAGTGTTTGCACAAGAGCACGGTAATGATTAAAAAGTCGTGGGACAGATTTTAAATACTAATAAAAAACTAATTCTAAGACTTAACCTCACGCTACTATTGTTATTTTAAAGATTAATTAATTCATTATTGAAATATATTTTTTTGAGAATTTTTAATCGACTATGTTTTTAAATAAATAAGTTTGTTACATACAACATAAGCAGTGGGACAGTCATGGAGGTTAGAAAATGGAGGTTTAAATTTTTTTTTAAGCTGGATCTCACCTCTTTTACCTTCTTTTTCTTGTAAGGTGGCGAAGACGGAGTACCTCGCAAGGTGCAGCAAGGATCCTGGAAGTATCTCTATTGGGGAGGAAAGTGCACACCTTCCTTTAGATACCTTTGATCCGTGCTGCACGAGTTGGGTGGCATCGACCACGACGTATAAGCCCGTATAAATGCTGCTTGGATAAAATGGCGAGACTTAACCGGTGTGTTGTATGATCGCCGAATGCCGCTTAAGCTTAAAGGACTCATTTACAAATCTATTATCCGACCTGTGCTGCTGTACGGTAGTGAAACATGGCCAGCCTTAACGAGGCACGTGCAAGAACTTCGAGTCACGGAGATGAAAATGCTGCGGTGGATGTGCAATGTCACACGCTGCGATCGACAACGCAACGATCACATCCGCAGTAGGCTCAGTGTCCGTGACATCGGAGATAAGTTCCAAGAAGCCCGTATAAGATGGTACGGTCATGTGGCACGGAAACCACAAAGCTACGTCGGTAATAGATGTCATCGTCAACATCGCTGTCCCTGGAGCTAAATCTCGCGGCCGTCCAAATATGCCCTGGCTGGATATTGTGAGTGCTGATTTGAGAGCCAACAAATTACGAAAATCGGATGCAGATGATCGGGCAAAGTAGGCTAGAGCATGCCGGAAAGCGGACCCCACCTAGTGGGATATCGCTTAGTCGAAGAAGAAGAGTACAGATACAGAAAATTCACTTCGCAAAATCAGAATAATATCACAGAATATAAAGTGCAATTCAGCTCGCAAAGCGCTAACTTATCTACAGTCATATTCACCATGCACCTACAAAGTATCTTTCTATCGCTCTCTTATCCCTTCGCACTACGTCAGACCTTTGAGTTGGCCTGTTCGGATAACGACACCAGCTACTTATAGCTTTATACCTAAAATGCGGGTTTCGCCTGGCCTGGTACAAGTGAAAAAGACCTGCAAAACCTGTAAGTACCTGGCCACGTTCATCGGTTACGTATTTTTAGCAACGTTTATTTTTATTTCGTAGCTGGTTACGAAAAATAGTTATCTGTTGATATGGATGGAAGGATCTGCGATTTCTTTACCTTTTAGGATAGCAAAGAAAAAATAGATTAGGTATACTTATTTAATAATATTATGATTAACATAATAATAATAATCAATTCTTATAAGCTCAGAAACTAACATTTATTACTTCCTCGTTTTATTGCAAACTTTTATATCGCCCTTTAATAAATGTAAAGCACACGTCATCATCGTCGGTCTGATCTAACGGATTTCAACTCGACATCACAACGACGTCATCGGCCACAATAGACCGTCACTCGAACGTCACACTTTAGTCATGACTGGTATGTAAGTGGATAAATGGCAAGGGCCAAGCCAAGATTGTCGTGTCCGTAGCTTGACGCACTACTGTCCGTTTCAATTCAAATCTAATCCATTGCAGCAGTGGATAATCTACGGTACCGTCTACATTATGACAGTCGTTTATACGCCGTTACTGGACTGGATTAGTACTTACGTAGGTACTAGGTACACTGGATTTAATACAGTAGGTACTTGAATCAAAACGCTGTTCATAATAGGTACCTACTACCTATAGTAATCCTACGCTAAATTATATCACTGGACTAGAATGCTTTAGAATAGTTTTTAACAAGTGTAATTTTTTTAACAAGCTTTTAGTAACTGGCAACAATAGTAGCCAGAGTACTTGTCAAGACGAGCCCAAACTTGATGAGATGACGTCATTTTAATACAGAATTTCTTTGAACATTTTGGCGACTATATAGGGTGGGCCACCTGGTGGATATATTTTTTTTTAATTGTTGACTTAACTTTTTGTTTAAGGACTTACCGGGACCCGCAAAGAAAAAATCGGTTCCCACACGATTACGAGAAAAAAAATTATTTAAAATTTTGGAATATTATATTGCCTTGACGAACTTTTTTTTTTAATTTTTTCAGTGTCAATCTCCGCAATTTTTTAATTCTATATCTTTACCTAATAACTATACTCTCTTAGAAAAAAAGTCCAGGCTGATTAGCTGGTTTTAAGAGCATTACATTTTCAATTAATTCAAGAAAATTTAATTAATAGTAGGTATATAAGTAGAAGTTATATTATGATCTTATATAAAAAACAAAACGGGTATTCAATAGATATAAATAAATAAGTTCCTATATTTGTACTAACTTAATTAAATTGTTTCAAATCTTAACCTTTAGCACATTTACTATGCAAGTCAACCTAGCAGACTATTAAGCCCCATAAAAAGAACCCCATTTTCCTAGAGGGGGTAGCTTTGACCCACTTTGTCACCCGTCCGCGATCGAACACTGGACGATTGTGTTTCGATTAATTCGCTATACTTGTACCGTGATGATATTTTATATTTACTGGCTGGTTTATATTGAATAGGCTTCTTTTGTCATAACTTATCTATTTATTCTGAACCATTTTTACTTCCAAAAAAGGAGGTTCTCAGTTGGCCGTTATCTTTTTTTATATTTCCATCATAATATCTTATTATTTTGATGGTCGATCAATATATTATCATTATATCATTATCTCCCTAGTAGCTAGTATAATTCCTACTTACTAGAGACCTATAATTATATTAATAAGAATACTTTTTGAGAAACAAATTGCTTCACTGATTTGAAGATAGAGAGGATGGGACAGGAATGAAGACCGTGCTGTGTGAAAAGAGAATAAAACGTCCTGATGGAAGCCCACTAAATAAATATTAGGTATCTACGGTTACGATCGTTGGATTGAAGAATCGTGGAAAGATCAGCAAGCTCTCAGAAGAGCCGATTGGAGGAAAACTCTGCAGAATAGGCTTGTGTCAGCTTCTAGAATCTATTGGACACAAAATCCTCTTTGGCTCGTTGGCCAGTGAAATGAGTATAATAAAGTTTGATTTCCTTAGTTTGTACGTCTATCCAATGTCTTATAAGCGCGATACAAAACTCATCGCCACTTCAAAATCCACGCAAACTATGCCAGGTGTAACAGTTAGTCAAAAAAAACTTGTGAGGTGTCAAGGGACACCCGGATGGAACGTAGTTCCTTTCGATTAATTAATTTGGCATTGTTGTGTTCGGTATTTTCGCGGTACAATAATGGGTCTTGTGGCTTCTGCAGTCGCCTAACAGCCAAAAGTCGATGGTTCGAATCCCACTTATAAGATAAAAAATTAGGGAAAAATTCCACATGTAGAAATTATTTAAAATAAAATAGAATATAGAAAATTCATTCTGTCGAGCTGGGATTCGAACCATCGACTTTTAAGGCTTTAAGATGCGTGAAATAACCTTGAGAAACGGAGCCAACCTAGACTTATTTCAACGTCACCGCCATCTAGCGGCTACGCTCGGTACTTGCTCGAGAACTCAGCAAGTACATGAGAGTACCTCGAAATATATCAACGATAAAATAAACGTGCAGAGGGAACAGTGTTTTATGTTATCCTACCTAGTATGTTTGGGCCTCACTGAGATTGATGTCACGTGCAGGTGTTAAGAGTCTCCATTGCTTTAGCTTCACCTAGTATGCGCCATGTACCATAACGAGCTTGCAAGTAGTTTATAAGTTCGAGGTAATTAATTCTTTTTGTTGTTATTCTTACCTTAATTATTTTTAATAGGTCTTTTAAAATCATTGTATTCTTTGATAGTTTTTAGGGTTTCGTATCCAAAAGGTGCCAACCCTGTTTTATCAAAAATATTTATTTAGGTAATAAACAAAAAATCGGCCAAGTGCGAGCCAGGCCTCGCTCTTTTAGGGTTCCGTACATAATATGACCAAATCACTTTTTTAAAACTAGATACACATTTAGATAACTTAGTTCTGAGTTAGTATTAAATTAGGAAGCAGTGTTAGCCTAGTGGTTAGGACTGTGGTCTCCTATTCGGGGGGGTCGCAGGTTCGATCCCGGGTCCCGACCTCTGACTTTTCGGAGTCAAGTGCGTTTAAGCAATTAACTATCACTTGCTTCAACGGTGAAGGAAAACATCGTGAGGAAACCTGCACATCTGAGAGTTCTTCATAATGTTCTCGAAGGTGTGTGAAGTCCACCAATTCGCATTGGGCCGGCGTGGTAGACTATGGCCTATAACCCTTCTCTGAGAGGAGACCTGCGCTCAGTAGTGAGCCGTTGATGGGTTGCTAATGATGAAATGATGATGATGATTAAATTAGGATATGGGGAAAGAATGCTCGTTTGTTTTGGTCACAACTTTGAAGGCCCCTATTTCTTCATTTTTGAAGCTTTTCCATGCATGGGAGCCCCCTTTATTTTTTAATTTAATTTTATTTTTATTATTTGTTGTTATAGCGGAAATAAAAATACACACTGTGAAAATTTCAACTATGTATTACTATTTACGAGATATTATAGTCCAGTAAAAAGTTAAATGAAACCATGATCTGACCAGTTTTGGCGCAATGAGTAAAAATGTGTTCATTAATACTTAAATAAAGATATTATGAAAGAAATTTTGATTTAAATTTAGGGGAAAGGGATGAAAAAAATAAAAAAGGGGTTGAAAAATGACTTTTTTTTTAAATAACTTAATAACGGTAGGAAATAGAAAAAAAAGTTTCAAGTAAAAGTTGTAGAGAAAAAAATTCTACACAAAAAAGTTCCTTTTCATTTTTTTGTTATCTGCTTTAGTTTAGCTGCAAAAAATAAAAATTAAATTTGCTTTGTAATTAATTATAAAGATGTATAAAGGCGGGAAACATAGTGCCTATCTCAATTAATTAACGGTAGTACAGTCAAATTAATAAGGTATTTTTTCGAAATAGAAGATACTTCCGAACATTATCCAACAGTTTTCAAAATCGGTCATCGTAGCTATTAAAACTCTAACCTGCGTGATGTCAGATTTCAGATTGAAACTTTTTCGCTTTCTATATTAAAAAGTTAGACTTTAGACTGTTTGACTTTAATTTGTTTTTAACCAATTTAAAAAAAAGAGGAGGTTCTCAATTCGCTCGCTGAGTCTTCTATTGCAAACTTCAAAAATCTAGATACTCTGATACAAAAATATAGGCCAATTATTTATACCTTTCATCCCATTGTTTATGACAATGGAGATTGGGAAATAATTTGTTAGTTAACAATTGACTAACATTTTGAAAAATGGTGGTTAAACTTTTGTTTCTCCAGGGCTCGATTCTTTCAAGTGTTAAGAAGATACTAGAAGTTTTTCAAATTTTTAAAATCACATCTTATGTTATAAAAAAAATATTTTTATTGCTGAACTCTCTTTAGCGGGGGCGCGCGCATGCTGTAACAGCCGCGCGGAGCCCTATTTTCAACGTCAAATTAAAATTATAAATAATGGAGATAGAATCCCGGGACTTGGGACTTTTTTATTGGAAATTTCCTCCTCTTAACGAGCTTTTTTCAAAATTGCTTAAATGTCAATATTTTTCGAGTTATTAACAAAAAACGAAATATCATTTTTTTTTTTTTTATTATAACATATTTTTTATTATGACATTTTGACTTTATACAGTATACTACATTAAACCAATTTTTTATTAAATCATTTTTTTTTCATCTTATTTTGTAAATAACAATTGCAATTTTTTACCTGCACCAAAATCCTTCAAAAACATTTTTCTAGAGGTGATTCCGACTCGAATGAGCCATCGCTCATATTTTTAGGACCTTTATCTCTATTTTTCACGTTTTTGAACTTGTTGACTAGACTAATACGTAGGTATGTATTTACGAATTCAAATAAATATTGACGAATTTCAAAACATAACATTGACATAACATTTGACGACCTCCCTGGCTCAGTGGTGAGCTGTGTTGTCTTATAACTGGGAGGTCTCGGGTTCGATTCCCGGCGGGGTCAATTTTGGAATTTATAATTTCTGAATTGTCTCTGGTCTGGTCTGGCGGGAGGCTTTGGCCGTGGCTAGTTACCACCCTACTGTCAAAGACGTGCCGCCAAGCGATTTAGCGTTCCGGCACGATGGCGTGTAGAAACCAATTAGGGGTATGGGTTGAATATTCACTGCCATACCCCTTCGAAGTTAGCCCGCTACCATCTTAGACTGCATCGTCACTTACCATCAGGTGAGATCGCAGTCAAGGACTAGCTTGTCATCGAATAAAAAATACACTTCGGCGATGAAACTTGACAACATAATAGTGCTGTCAATAAAGAGAACAATTAGTTCAGTTTCTACACTTTTTTGCCAAGTTGTACGAAATTAAAAATCACAGCAGTGTGAATTTGCAGTACGCATGAGGCGTAATATAAAATTCGATCCGTAGTCAACCCAAGTCAGTTGACTTGTAATAGAAAAATACCTGAAAAATACGGAGGTATGACAAAATACGAATTTCATACCTTATCAAAATACTTTAAGTATATGAGACGTATCCATGCTTAAAACTAAGTATACAAAAGTCATGCGTTTCATCAAACTATTGTCAGGTTTTGTGCTGTGCAACTCAATCATATTTTTGTATCAGAGTATCTAGATTTTTGAAGTTTGCAATAGAAGACTCAGCGAGCGAGCCCCACACAAATGAAGTTTGATTCTTATTTGATTATGTTATCGAATTCTGTTTGTATGCTCTGGAAACTAGTATGTTTGTAGTTTTATTTGTAAAGTATAATAAATGGCCAATTGCGTGTCGGGCCACGCGCAGTGTAGGGTTCCGTAGTTGCCAGTCACAATATTATGCGTATAATTTTAGGCCTATATTGTACACACTTCTAAGTAGAAGTGTGTAAAATATAGGCCTAAAATTAGGCCGATCACTGCCGCTTGTAAAAAGCGCTCGACTGATTTCGATAAAATTTAAATGGGACCACCTGGGAAGTATACCCTTTGAAACAAAAAAAAAAGAATTTTGCAAATCGGTTCAGGTGTCTTCGAGTAATCGGTGAACATACACAAAAAAAAGGATTCCGACGAATTGAGAACCTCCTCCTTTTTTTAAATTGGTTAAAAACAAATTAAAGTCAAACAGTCTAAAGTCTAACTTTTTAATATAGAAAGCGAAAAAGTTTCAATCTGAAATCTGACATCACGCAGGTTAGAGTTTTAATAGCTACGATGACCGATTTTGAAAACTGTTGGATGATGTTCGGAAGTATCTTCTATTTCGAAAAAATTGGCCAAGTGCGAGTCGGGCCTCGCTCTTTTAGGGTTCCGTTAGAAAAAAAATTACATAAAAATATTTCCATGTACCCATGGAAATATTTTATTTAATTTTTTTAATTTAATTTAATTTTTATTATTTGTTGTTGTAGCGGCAATAGAAATACACAATCTGTGAAAATTTCAATTGTCTACCTATTACGGTTACCGAGATACAGCCCGCTGACAGACGGACGGACGGACGGACGGACAGCGTAGGCTTAGTAATAGGGTCCCGTTGGTACTCTTTGGGTACGGAACCCTAAAAATACCTTATTAATTTGACTGTACTACCGTTATTCAAAGCTTAATTAATTGAGATAGGCACTATGTTTCCCGCCTTTATACATCTTTATAATTAATTACAAAGCAAATTTAATTTTTATTTTTTGCAGCTAAACTAAAGCAGATAACAAAAAAAAATCGGCCAAGTGCGAGTCGGGCCTCGCTCTTTTAGGGTTCCGTTAAAAAAAATTAAATAAAAATATTTCCATGTACCCATGGAAATATTTTAATTTATTTTTTTTAATTTAATTTAATTTTTATTATTTGTTGTTATAGCGGCAATAGAAATACATAATATGTGAAAATTTCATCTATCTATTACGGTTTACGAGATACAGCCCGCTAACAGACGGACGGATGGACGGACGGACGGACGGACGGACGGACGGACAGCGTAGGCTTAGTAATAGGGTCCCGTTGGTACCCTTTGGGTACGGAACCCTAAAAATGAAGTGGAACTTTTTGTGTAAAATTTTTTTCTCTACTACTTTTACTTGAAACTGTTTTTTCTTTTTCCTACCGTTATTAAGTTATTTAAAAAAAAGGCATTTTTCAACCCTTTTTTTATTTTTTTCATCCCTTTCCCCTAAATTTAAATCAAAATTTCTTTTATAATATCATTATTTAAGTATTAATGAACACATTTTTACTCATTGCGCCAAAGCTGGTCAGATCATGGTTTCATTTAACTTTTTACTGGACTAAATAGCACAATTTTATTTATTTACCTTATTTAAGGTTATTGCCAATTAAGATAGACCTCTAAATTGTATGAGCGCCCATACAACTCGGAGGACTATCTTAATTGGCTTCTATTATTTATGTATGGGGACACCCTTTAAAATTCAACTTTTTTATTTTTTGTAATTTTTCCTTTATTTGTGCTGGTAGACCTTGCATTTTGTCAAATTTTGTGATTCTAGGTCAACGTTAACTACCATATAGGTTTTCGACCCAAAACCTATAGGGTAGGTAGGTACTTCCGGTTGACCAAGAATTGTCAATTTTGGTTAAAAGCAAGGTAAGACCTATGGTATGGGTATAGTTGAGGACCTGGAGGGTGACATAGGCTACTTTTTATCCCAGAAAATCAAAGAGTTCCCAAGGGAGTTCAAAAACTAAATCCACGCGGACGAAGTCGCGGGCATCAGCTAGTTAAATAATAAGTATATATATACTTCTAATAATCCATTTAGTGTCAAAGTAAAATAATCCTTGATTGTATTGATAAAAAGTCACAAATTCAGTACAACCGATTATGGAGAGTTATGGAGCGTATCATACATAGGTAAATGTATAAGAATACATACACGAAATTGAGCTCTAATTCAATGCTATTATGGTTTATTTTACTTTGACGCTAATGACATCGAATACGATTACGATCAATCGATTAACTATAGACAATTGGACCTGTTACAGTTTTATTATAAGTAGGTATAGATAATACTAGCTGATGCCCGCGACTTTGTCCGCGTGGATTTAGTTTTTAAAAAAGTCCCTCGGGAACTCCTTGATTTTCCGGGATAAAAAGTAGCCTAGATGTTGACCCGAGTAATAAGCTACCACGGTATAAAATTTTGTAGAAATCTGTGCGGTAGTTTTTACGTGAAAGAAGGACAAACAAACAGACAAAAATTAAATACAAATCTGTTTTGGGCTCAGTATCGATAGTAAAGCATCCCCCAATTAAAATTTTCAAAATATATTAAATGTACAGAAATCTTCCAGTTACAGTTTTATTATATGTAGGATGTTCGGGATAAACTCGAAAACTACTACGCCGATTTTGATCAAACTTCGTAACTATCGTAATTTGGTCCAACTTCTCGGACGAAGTCGCGAACATATAAGCTAGTTATTACATGATGTCCTCCCGACCGAATCCGATCACGGCGGCCAACTTCCTATGCTAAAACGTCGCCTTAGAGGTCAGCCATCTGCGCGGGAGATATTATAGTGCAGAAGTGTGTGCGCAACCACAGGTGCACTCTCTATTCCCTCACTCTCATAGTCCGATGGGACGGAAATCCGACGCGACCGGAGAGAGATCAGGCGCAGGACCGACGGTTTTACGTGCTCTCCGAGGCACGGGGGTGACTAACCAGTAACCACCAACTTCCTAACTCCGGGCCAGTACTGAGAATTTCTTTGGCAGAAAAACGCAATACTTTTTTTAACGGCCGCAGCCCGACCCGGGAATCGAACCCGGGACCTCGTCATCCGCAGTCGAACAAGCTGACCACTAGACCAACGAGGCAGTTAGTTATTACATGACGTGTTGTCCACAGTAGGTACCTACGTATATCATCTATACTTACCTCAAGCAATTTTTATCAACATGCCTATATATAATCGAAAAATAACAAATATAAAATATAGGTACTAAATATAAAGTGTAAGTAAATACTCACATATTATACATTTTTAATTCTCTTGCTCTTTTAACAAGATATTTTTTCTTATGTTTTGGCATTTTTGACCTGCACTATTCACTATTTACAGTGTAAATATTTATAGTGTAAATTTTACACTATTCTTTGACCGATTAAAAAGTTAACTTATTTACAAAACACACACACACAACACACAATTTTAAAGATAAAACTAAACATATTAAATCTATGAATATAAAAATATGTACACATTAGTATAAACACTTAAAAAGTTAAAATTTATTTGAACGAAGTCGCTCCGTGACAGGGCTTGCGGGTGTCTACAGGGTGGCGGGGGAGCCATGCCCGCTCGGGGCTGGTAGGTACCTACTGCGAATTTCTTGAAAGAAAAACTCATTTTTGGTCCGACCCGGGAATCGAATCCGGGACTTCGTCATCTGTAGTCGAATTTGCTAACCACTAGACCACGTCTTGTATAATACCTATACAACCACTAAATCACAAGATCTACGGTACCTACAGTCGACAGCTGTTCAATGGTACGAGTGAATTGCGAATGTCAACCCTATTGTTATAGGAATAAGGCACGTTGAAAGTCATACTGTCAGGCTTGACTTGATGTTTTGCTGTTATCCACTGTAGGTATCTACCTCAAACTTAGACCATTCAAAAAATATGGTCTAAGACCTCAAGCAATTTTTATCAACATGCATATCATCATCATCATCATCATCATCATCATCAGCAACCCATCAACGACTCACTACTGAGCGCAGGTCTCCTTTTAGATAAGGGTTAAATAATAGAATAGAAATGCTTTTTATTCAAATAAACTTTTTTACAAGTACATATTTTTGAATCGTCGATGATTCTACCGCTGGTTCGAAATGCCCTTCCTGCCGAAACAAGAAACTCGGCAGTTGCTCTTTTCAAAACAAGTTTACAATATAATAGATACTATGCTATGTTTGCACTGTTTCCACAATGAGGGGAAGTTCCACAAAAGCATTCCTATAATTCAACACATGTTAAGACGGGCAGACAGAAAGTAGCCCCATTCCCGCCGGTGGGACCCGTTCACGGGCATGACGCATGACCCAGGTATTGCTTCAGGCCATAATCCACCCAATGCGAATTGGTGGATTACACATACCTTCGAGAACATTATGGAGAACTCTCAGGTGTGCAGGAGTGCAGGATTCCTCACGATGATTTTAATTGCTTAAATGCACATTACTCCGAAAAATCAATGGTGCCCGGGATCGAACCTGCGACCTCCCGAATAGGAGACCACAGTTCTAACCGCTAGGCTATCACTGCTTACATTGTTATGCATAGCATAGGTAATAATCGAAAAAATAACATATTATACTAACTAAAAATGGTAGGTAAATATTCACCAATACATTTTTAATTGTCCACCTGTTTGGCATTTTCGAATTCACTATTCTTTGATTACTTAAAAAGTTTATAAAAGTTTATGTATTTACAAAAAATATTTACAGTTACTGATTTAAAGATTTTATCTAAACTAAGTAAATCTATTAATATAAATATTTAGAAATTGGTATAAACTCCTTAAAAGCTAAAATTAATTTCAACGAAGTCGCTGCGAAACGGATGCGCGGTCCTTCCTCCGCAACGTCCCGGCAGGGACTGTCGATGGGGCTCGCGAGTGTTTATCAGCTCGGATTTAGTTGAATTTCAGGTTAATATTACTATACACGATTGTTATGCGGTGTAAAAATAAAGTTAAACAGCGAAAAGATTAATATTTTTAAGACCTTTTTTTGTGTGCAAGAACGAATTAAAAAGCTAGCGCGCTTTTGGAGAACTTGTGCAAATTATGTCAAAAATAGGTACTCTTTGGGGATTTTTTTTACAAGAGGGGGTTGTCAAAAATAAACATTTTTAACAGCCTAAACAGTTATTGAATCTTTATCTTTCATTCTATATTTTTTATTTACGGCTTAAATCAACAATTATGTTGATATATTGAATTAAACAACCATGGAATTTAGACATTTCACGCTTCTTAAGGCCTTAACTGTTAGGCGACTGCATTAGCCACAACGCTACGGAGACCCAATATTGTAACGCGAAAATACTGAACACAATGCCTTCAAAAAAGTGTCGGTTTCAAAAAAGTGTCGATCCGTCTAGCCCCCTTCCGAGTTCCGTACCGCGCGATAAGGAACTACGTTCCAATAAAGCCATGTCCATAGTGACTGTGCCGCAAAGCTGTCACAGACACTCTCAGTAATTATTTTTATTATTGAGCGCCGCTAAGCTCGCAGTTTGTATATTTTGCTTTTCATTTTTGTTTTGCTGCGTTTTATTTAGCGACCAACCGACGAGTTAATTACTTTTATACAGTGTGTGTTAAGGGTTAAGTACCTACCTAATACCTAATAGTTTTATGTATGTATTTGAATTCGTGGCTTAAAATTTTCCGTTGCAGGCAAATACAAGTATCTACATGTAAATATGTATAAAGATGGCTATGTATTTGTAATGAATCTATTAAGCTACTGACCTTGGCTTATTACCCTAAGATCTAAGATCGCATTCCCTCGACCTGTGAAGAGGCCGCTAAGTATATTTTATAACACAATAATCTGAGAGAAAATATAACGATAACCTATCGATTTTTTCATTAAATAGATAAATCATAACATTATCATCAAATAGATATAAAAAATATCGTGATTTTTTAAATATTTCAGCATCAAAAGACTATTCTATCGAAACCTCTAGAGCAAAGGTAGTTAAATTTATTTTTATCCCAAGTTTCTAGCTATTAGCGAGGACTTCTGAGAAATTTTACAATTTGCGATCTGAAAGCTGAAACTTACACAAAGGCAGCTACCATCTCTTTCATTCTACGGTTCAGTAATATTGCTTTCTCTCTTTGGAAAACTTATTGTAATAGTGGTAGCTGAGAAGAAAGTATTGAATTATAGCCTTCGGGACGGTTTTATGCACTTGATTGAATAGATATACTTTTCTAAAATTTTCATAAATTATTAGTACTTGGTTAATAACTCTGCGTTAATAATGAATATACGCTGATTTATGAATTCATATATTTTATACACAGCGGAATGATATTCCACTCCTTCTGTGGCTTTAAAATTTGAATGGGCCTTCCCGTGTCCTGAGACAAACAATCTACATAAGAGTAATTCAAGCAATTTTTAAAGATCTAGAGAATATAGAGATTTTATAACATATTATTTAAGATAGCAGCTAAGTCTCACATACAAATATTAGTAACTTTATGTGCTGATTTCACCAACGTTGAATGACATTTTACCCAGGACTAAATAATTGGGTCTTCTTACAATTTTTGTATTAAAAATATTGTCAATAAGACTTATTTTACGTTGGTGAAATTGGCCCTAAGCCGCCTAAAGATGAAGCCATCTCCTTGAACTGAACAAAATTTAGAATACCTAGGTACCTACTTTCCTTCTATTTTTGGCGGTATCAGTGGTCAGACGCATTTATATATCGCAATTTATATTCAATTTTAACCAATGTTTTTCAAACAAAAAGCTCAGATATTGTCATAAATTTTCTAGTCTTTTAAAGACTTTTGCATAAGCCCAACCTCAGTGAGCGCAAACCGGGTATAGAATGTAAAATCCGTTGGCGAGTATTTGAATTATATATAAAGTTGCCCAATAACCCGCACTCGCCTTTTGTTCACTCCCTTTATGCTAAAAATTTATACTGTGCACCTCTCCGTGAAAGAACACACAATATAATAAATCTAAATAACAATGCAATCGAGCACAATGTTTGATTAGGTATATAATATGTATTTTCATTTTTCGTTATAATAAATATGATATTGGTTATAATAAGCCAAGCGACTGTGCAAGAAAATCGTATTTATTTGATAGCTATGTTTGATAAAATATAAACTGATAAAATTTATACAATAGGTTTCAGCTGTCATATTATGTATACGAATACGATTTTCTTACACAATCGTATAGCTGTTGTGTGTAAACAGTGGGTAATGCGGGAGGAGAGGGTATGGAGGCATAGGAAGTGGATGTAAAAAAATGGATGCAGCGGGGTGACTTCTCGAAGTTTCTTCTGCCCCTTTACGACTCACGAAAGAGCTGTTTGAAGGGATAGGTACCTATTCCTCAATATTAATCGGGTTGCGCGGAAACTGGCTTCACATCATCGCAAAGAAGATTTCGGTTTTAAGAATAGAATAGCATAGTTTTTTCATTCAAATATACTTTTACTGCTTTCAAATCATCAAGTGAATCTTCCACTAGTTTGGGATGCCATTCCCCGAGAAGAATCATCAAGAAACTATTTACCTACTAGGCATCCCAAGGCTGAATGAATAAAATTGATTTGATATGTCATTCGATGAATTGTAAAATTAAGGCTAAAATAGCTATTTATGCAACTGCATCGTAATGAGGGTCATTTTAATTCGAGTGCTGTTTTTTGATACGAGGCTTGCCGAGTATCAAAATAGGATAGTACGAGAATTAAAATGACTAATTACGTTCAGTTGCATACAAGATTTTATCTACGACAAGGAAGTAAAATCATTAACAAAATACGCCGTAGGCTCAATAAAGTAACAAAAAGTAACTCCGTAAGCCACCACCAGCCGCCTGTGGCGCCTCTGTCAACAAAAAGTAACTCCGTAAGCCGCCACCAGCCACCTGTGGCGCCTCTGTCATATGAACGGTACAAAAATGCCAGAACTCAGAGCCTTAGCTTTAGGTATCCTATTTTAAGAAGATAACCATTTCGATTCAGCTCCCATACAACGAGCTGCATCGAAATGAGAAGCAAAATCGAAAGAGGGTTCATTTCGATTCAGCTGTCAAACTCGAAATTGGAACTTTTCGATGCTGGAGTAGATAAAGATAATTATAGCATGGCCTGGTTAGGTTTAATTTTCTTTTTAACCTTAATTTTACTACTAATTTAGTTTTTACTATTTTTTAGCGAGCTGAAATATTTTTATATTATACAGTTTTTGCGTAGTTACCTACCAAACGAATTGAACACAAAACAAGTCTTATTTCTCATGTTTTAATTCTCTCCTAAGTCCTAATGCTATTAATAAACCGACAAACAATAAAGGGCGGTCAAAAAATAAAGAACGAACACCATCTTTTTTGAGTCACGTGTGTGGCGCGTGTTCCAAATTTGAATCTTGCGATTAACTGAATTCAAATCATTTTAAAACTGTCAAGTAGAAGTAAGGGGTCATTTTAATGAATTGATAGAATTTTAGGGCCTATGTGTATAGGTTGTAAATTCTATTTCTCGTTGTAATAGTTCAATGCCAAATTTTCCTTTACTCGAAGGAGCTCCGGTACAGTATGAAATCAGTCTGTATCCACAAGAATATAACCCACTAGTTAAATCTTAAGGTTCATTTTAGTGTAACATTTTTTCTTAGTGGGAGTTTGAAAGAGTGTTAAATTCTATAATTCCATCCGACACACGTTTCGGTTGACCAAATAGTTATCGAATGAGTTATTTCATTGTTGTCACTTGCACTGATGAGATCAAAGGGCATTTAAATTGTTAACTATTCAACATGTTTTATTCTTTAAATTGATTATTGATTTATGATAAAAAAATTAAGTGGCACTCGGGGACAGTGCAATTATAATATTTATGCAATATTTTTTTTTTGCATAGTAAAAATGCAAAAAAATAATTAAACAACAAACAAACAAGAAAAGCGTACTGTCACTACTTCGCGAGTGAGATTCTAACCTGCGACATCATACACCATACGGTAAAGAAAGCGGCCGCTCGCCCACTGCGCCGAACAGAGCTACTTGTGAACCTCTAATGTTAAATGTCTAATGTTGAACGCTTACTGAACGACGGTGTTAGGTTTATTTTCGTTACGGAATTTCTTGATTCGGTCGCCGCGTTCAAACTGTTTGTCCTAGTTCAAAGCCCGCGATAAAAGCTATGCAATAGCATAAAAAGGAGTGGCTAACTCGATACCGATAAGTATAGCTCTAGCTCAATAGGTATACCTAGTCACGAACTGTTCATGGTATAACCTCGAATCAGCTCTATTAACTGCCGAGACAGCAATATGAGCAGAGACAATAGAGCATCCGTCTCATGAGGGTGATTGTTAGACATTATAATCTAACCCAGATCTGATGAATTGAACTTACGTGCGATTGTTGTTTCTGATAATAACTAAAATAAATAAAAAAGAACTTGGCAAAAGTTTAACTGAAATAAAAGATTATACAAAATATGGCCAGATTATCTACCGCCGTCGATGCTGTTGTACTTCATTGTACTTAACTACTGTGGTCGATAGTCTGGCTATTTGTATAGTGGACCAGAGAACTTTTCCAACGTTACAAGGGTCTTTCTTCAATATTAACACTTTTAAGTAGGTAAATGCAGTCTTATTATTTACCTATCACTGAAAAGACAAAATAAAGTTGCATTTATGGCTTTACTGGCCTTGGCCTTTTTCTGTACGTAGTACTATTATAATATATTCTGTACCTTGGGTACATTTCTTCTTCTTCTTCTTTATCAACCGATAGACGCCCACTGCTGGACAAAGGTCTCTTGCATGGACTTCCACAGGCCTCGGTCTTGCGCCGCCTGAATCCAGCGGCTCCCTGCGACTCGTTTGATGTCGTCGGTCCACCTGGTGGGGGGTCTGCCAACACTGCGCTTCCCGGTGCGGGGTCGCCACTCCAGCACCTTGGGACCCCAACGACCATCAGCTCTTCGAACTATGTGCCCCGCCCATTTCCACTTCAGTATCGCGACTCGCTTAGCTATGTCGGTGACTCTGGTTCTCCTCCGGATCTCCTCATTTCTGATTCGATCCCGCAGGGACACTCCGAGCATAGCTCTCTCCATCGCCCGCTGAGCGGTCCTGAGCCTACCTATGAGGCCCTTAGTTAGCGACCATGTCTCGGATCCATAAGTCATCACTGGCAACACGCACTGTTCGAAGACTTTAGTCTTCAGGCACTGAGGAATTTTGGACGAGAAGACATCTCGGAGCTTCCCGAACGCTGCCCAGCCGAGTTGGATTCGGCGGTTGATCTCTTTCTCGAAATTGGACCTACCTAGCTGGACTGTGTGTCCCAGGTAAATATACTCGTCGACAATTTCGAGTGCAGAGTTCTCAACAATTACTGGGTGGAGCGGTGCATGAGCATTGGACATGATTTTCGTCTTGCTCATGTTCATTTTCAGGCCCACCTGTTGAGAAACCCTGCTGAGATCGTTGAGCATTGTATTGAGGTCTCTCAGAGTCTCTGCCATGACTACTATGTCATCGGCAAATCGCAGGTGAGTGATGTACTCGCCGTTTATGTTGATGCCAAGCCCGTTCCAATCCAGAAGCTTAAAGACGTCCTCCAACGCAGCGGTAAAGAGCTTCGGGGAGATAACGTCTCCCTGCACTCCACGCTGCAAGTGGATTGGCCTCGTAGTCTGGTCCTGTATACGTACTGACATTGTGGCGTTTTCATACAAGCACTTCAACACTTGGATATACCGGTAGTCAATCCGGCATCTCTGCAGCGACCTCAACACAGCCCAAGTTTCCACCGAATCGAAGGCTTTCTCATAGTCCACAAACGCTAAGCAAAGTGGCCGGTTATACTCTTCCGTCTTTTGTATAACCTGCCGCAGCGTATGAATGTGATCTATGGTACCAAAGCCTTTTCGGAATCCGGCTTGTTCGGGAGGCTGGAAGTCGTCGAACCTACGAGCGAGACGATTCGTAATGACTCTCGAGAACAACTTATAAACATGACTCAACAACGAGATGGGTCTATAATTCTTCAACAAGGTATTATCACCCTTTTTGAAGAACAGAACCACCACGCTCCTGTGCCATGCTTCCGGCGTTGTGCCCTCGTGGATGACGGAATTGAACAATCGCTGAAAGATCTTAAGTACCGGTTTTCCACCCGCTTTCAGGAGTTCCGCAGTGATTCCGTCATCACCTGGCGCCTTGTTGTCCTTGAGCTGTTTGAGAGCCATTCTAATCTCGTATAGGCTGACGTCCGGGATATCTTCGGTATAGTGTCGGGTCAGTTTGGCTCTGGGATCTTTCGCCAAATCTTCAATAGGGTTTTTGTGTCGTGGTATATAACTGTCCATAGAACTTCTCAACCTCTCCCAAGACCTCAGGTCGAGAAGAGACGAGACGGCCGTCATCAGTTTTCAGCCGCGTCAGCTGGCTCTGTCCGATAGACAGATCTCTCGCGAACACTTTTGAGCCTTTGTTCCGCTCAATGGTATCTTTAATACACTTGGTATTAAAGACACGGAGGTCGCGAGTTTGTGCCTTAGAGATCTGCCTATTAATCCGCCGGTAGGCAGCCGCGTCTGCCGATGACTGCAGCCTCATCTCTTGTCTCTCCTTCATTAGCTTGAGAGTATGGTCAGAGAACTTTTCGGTTCTTTTCCTGCGATGGGTCTTAAAGAATTTAGACCCCACAGTATGGACAGTTTCCACGAACCTGTTGTTTACAGAAACGCAGTCTGCTAAGCACTCGAATCGGTTCTGCAGTTCGAGTTGGAAGTTTTCGGGATTTTGGATATGAGCACGAGAAGGTCGGAGAGTGGACTTCACCAGTCTGGCCCTTTCCAGCTTTACATTAATATTCAACGTGCCTCTTACCATCCGGTGATCGCTACCGGTTTTCACACTATTGATCACAGAGACATCATTGAATATATGCCGCTTGGTCGACATAATGAAGTCGATCTCATTTCTCGTGGAACCATCGGGACTCAACCATGTCCATTTTCTGTGTGGCCGCTTCCTGAAGAAGGAGTTCATCATAAAGAGGCCCTCCTTCTCCATGAAGTCGGCCAACATTTGGCCCCTTTGGTTCCTCCGCCCATACCCAAAATGCCCCACTCTCGTCTCTGCACCGCTTCATTCGCCCAGCCTTGCATTGAAATCCCCCATCACAACACTGTAATGAGTGGTAGAGGCGTGTATGGCTTTTGATATATCCTCATACAGCGCCTCTACCTCCTCGTCAGAATGTGTCGATGTCGGTGCGTAGACCTGTATAACCTTCAGCGAATACCGTTTGGTGATTCTGAGTATGAGGTACGCTACCCTACTCGACACACTCTCGACTTGTACGATGTTGTTGACGAGGGACTTGTGGACGATGAACCCGACACCACCCTGGGACTGTTGATCGCCCTCCCGGTAGTAAAACAAGTTGCCGGAATTGAGGATTATCGAGTCCTCCCCCTCTCTACGGACTTCAGACAATCCTATAATATTCCAGTGCAACTTGCTCACTGCTTCTTCCAGCTCGATGATCTTTTCGTCGGTCCTCAAAGTGCGTGCGTTATATGTCACCAGGTCCAGTCGTCGGGGTTGGCAGCGGAATCTCGTCCGGAGATTCTTAGCACCCCCTGCCCCGCCATTACCGTGACCGCTGCCAGGGTCAGGAATAGCGAGGCCGCCGGGAACTAGGGGCCATGGTTTTCTGTGATTATCCATTAAGGTTTTGCCCATAATGACCACGCTGGGCAGGCGTGTTGGTGATCGCAGGGCTAGACTGATCGCATCAGTGTCGCTGCTGCCCGACACCGGCCTGTGCCATTTGCTCAGTCTAGCCAGTATGAAATGGTTATACCGCCATTTGTCGGTCGTCATAGCCTCGTCAGTAGACTAGCAGGGGGCACCACGGGCAGGTGAGGTTGACGTTTGGAGCGCTAGATGGAGTTGCGCTCCCTTACCCCCTTTGGGTACATTTAATACCTATAATACCAGGAAACTTTAAAGCTGTACCTATAACTTATTTGTTTTTGGACCGATTTGTTTTCTGTTTTTACAAATGTTATTCTTACATGTCACATTTTCGATTATAAATAATGAATATCAACATTTAGACTACAGTCAAATACCCTATTGGTTTATAGTGTAAATTAGATACGATTTAAATTTGCGACATTTTAGCTAAAATAAGTAGTTGCGGATTACTTATTCTTTGTTCGTATCCGGAGTTGCTCTAGCATACCTTTTTCTCGTCTACTTTATGCCTTGCTTTGCCTGGTGGGGTAATCAGACTTTTAAGTCTTATTTTGCCACTTAACGTGACTCTTCGAAACAAAAGTTAACTCTTGCGAAAAGCAGCTATATTAACGGGTCTTTCTGAAATTGTAAAGCATTATTTGCTTATGTCTAACTTTTTTATCATATAATTTAGAATAGGTAGCCGCTGCGTTCCTGCGATCAATTCTAAATCTATGGTTATAATGATGGCTACTGAAGTAAGTAGGTAGAACATTTGGTTTAGATATCAGATCCTCTTAGAATTTCATCTTTTCGTCATCCCTCAATCCTTTGGGAATACAAAATATATGTAACTGATACGTTTTGTTAGGCTTATTATGTCAGATCATAGATTATCCTTTGTATTTGGTTTCAAAACCAAAAAGATCAAATCAGAGCGATCAGTAGCTACCACAATTGTTACAAAAACACTTGTAAAAGCACTTGCTGCTTTTGTTGTTTGCGTGGGAGAGATTTTTCTGATATGCCCTTTGAAAATATATTGCAACAACTTTAGTTCGGTCTCTTTTGGTAGCGTTGTGATGAAAAGAGAAGTAAATAGAGTTTGTTGTCTTGATATTTTTTTCGATGTATTTAGTTCTTTGTGGAGGATGTTGACAACTCGTTTTCGCACAATTGATTTATACTTAAAACTATTCTACATTGCTTGGGAAGTTTGAATTTGGATCTATGGATTTTCATATGTTTATTACGTCATATTCAAGTACCTTACTGACACTACCTAGTACCTACATTTCTATTATATTCAAATAGGTAGGTGTGTACATACCTACAAGAGTCGAGTAAGTAGGTTTCTATTAGGTTTCTTCTTTCCTTAACTTCTAATCGAATACTTTTGGGGCTGTTACTTTCTATTGCTTTAAAACACACTTAGAAAACAACGCACAAATTATTATCGAACAATACGAACACAACAGTTCGATTACAAGTAATCGTTTAGCGACCACGAACAATGACATTACAAAGAAAACAATGACGCCACACGACGCCATTGACTCGAAAGCGCAATTACTTTTCCTCCCGTTTACTTCGTTATTCTTTTATTAAAACTATTATAAAACCCCCTTGATAATTGTAATTCAATAACCCTCTATATCTCATAACCTTTATTTAATAACCTTACGTACTATGGTACTTAATTTTGGGGTAATTGCTAGGATTCCCAGATGGTAGAATTTTTCCGGACATTTCCAATAGTAGGAACAAAATAATCTACCTATCCTAGTGAGGTTCACGTTCTGATTGCTATCATTGTGATTGCTGCAACTGTGTACTTATCTATTTAGGCCAAAATCCTGGAGGGATAAATTGGGCGTTCTGATAGTTTTTGAATGGAAATGCTGTCAAAATATACGCTCGGATAGGCATTATTTTACGTCGGTGAAATCGGCCCTTACTCGTATATTGGATTAAACGACACAAGACTCAGTTTGAGAACTATAGAGCGTGCTCTGACTTGGCTCAGACTTGAAATATTTAAAACGAGACACAAATTGATAATTTCCTAAATCCTGATATTATACCTATCTGTCTCGTTTTTGCTCTGACTTGAGGTTAGGTAGAGTGAGAGTGTGATGTGAGAGATTCAAGGTTGTCCTCAACCTCTTTTCCTCTCCGGTAGATGGTACCGAGAATCCCAGAGCTCCTGGTTACTTTAGTACTACAAAATTGTGAGGGTAAATGTGAACAAAAAGTTGTGTTAAAAATATTTAAGCAATGAGCCCATTGTTCTCTTTTGTTTTGGGCGTGGCTACGGTAACCGTTTGCTATAATTGGGGGGCGTGACAGTTTATTGTTATCAAGTTAATGTATTATTTAACAGGGAATATTGATTACTTAGTTATATTACAGTATTTATGTAAAGTGGTTATATTTAGCATAGACTAAGTTATATTACCTAATTACCTATTTATGTTTTGATTAAACCTACAGCGCTATTTCTCAAGCAAATGTGCTAGAGTTCTAGTCCGATAGAAGATAGTGATCCAACCTTCCACCGGAAAGCGCATTGTTGGCAGACCTCCACTGATGACGGTCATTAGGTAAGCGTATCTTAAGGATACAAGCGGCATAAGCCCGTAGTGTGTTGAAGTCTCAATAAGAGATCAGACCAGCCGTGTCCTTCTATCAGTCGACTCAATAACATATTAGAAAGAACCCTATTTTTTTAGGAGTTAGATTAGTTACAAATTGCCATTTTTATAGGATTTGCTTTCTATGCAGTAGGAGTTGGATTACACATTCCCATATTTCCCTTTCTATAAAAGCGATAAGAAAGTAAAAATAGAAATTATAGGTTAGGTATACTTACCATTTCCTTCCTTTCTATTACTTTCGTCTATTTCGATATTGTTTGTTTCTTCCATTTCCTACAGATAATAAAGACGGGCAGAATTCAATTTAAAACATTATCTACCATAATAAATAATTGAAAACCAAAACTATAGGACAACGGGTTGAATTTTTTCCACAAACAAAGATACTGTCATTCAATACTCTAAACTCTCAGCTGTGGTTTATTCAAACCGCAATATATTAATTGTACTGAGACAGAAAAAAACACTTAAAAACTCAATGAAAATTTCAACATAATAGCAGGTAAAATTATTTTTTCATTGCCCTGTTTAAAGAGATCCTCCGAATCGCGTTTACTTAATTTTATTAGGGTCTCTACACACCTACGCAGGATAAATTGGGTTTAGTCATCGTTCAATAGCGCTACAGGCACAGCTTACCTTAGTTTACGCAACATAAAAAAATTATATAGGTACTCAAAGATCAATTATAATTGGGTTACCGCGGATGTAACTCTTTGAGCTAGAAAATCTCTATCTAGTATCTTGTCACGTTTTTATTTATTAATAAGATATTGTTTTGATTTTTGTTGATTGAGTGTCATGATTTTCAATTAAATAAGATATTATTTTGCCTTTTAAAAATAAGGGTGTGTGTTTTGACTTGAATGATTTATCGTTTGAGTCAAAACACAATCTTTATTGAAAAACGTGACGTTCCAAGCAGCTGACTAATTTTAAGTTAGTTCTCGTTGAGCGTTGGAGCCGGTTGTGGCTCTATAAGTATTTTCAAGTGTATATAGAATTGTGATTGTGCTCTAAGTGTGTAAATTAAAAAGTCGTATAAATCAATATGTCGACTTTTTTTCCATCATTATGAAGGAGTTTTCTTTACAATCTAGCACCCAAAATAATAAATTATACTTTTTACTATTTTTCTTTTTACGAAAAGTTAGGAACGTAGAATAGAATAGAAATGTTTTTTATTCAAATAAACTTTTTTACAAGTGCTTTTGAATCGTCGATGAGTCTACCACTGGTTCGGAATGTCCTTCCTGCCGAGAAAAACCAACAAGGAACTCGGCCGGTTGCTTTTTTCAAAACAAGTCTACAACTAAATAGATACTATGCTATGTATGCAGTGTTTCCACAATGAGTTCCACAACAGCATACCTAATTATAATTCAACACGTTAAGACGGGCAGACAGAAAGAAAGCAGCCCCATTCCCGCTGGTGGCACCCGTTCACGAGCATGACGCATGATCCAGCCATTGCTTCGCTTGGTAGGGACTCCAATCTAAAATCTATGCGAAAACCCTTTACATAATATATCTGTATTTTTGAACTATAATATTAGATACATTCTAAAAATCAAGTCAATCCATTACATAATTGACCAATTTGATTGTAATCAATAAATACATAATCAAAAAGACACTTTCGCGTTTATAGTATAGTAAAAATTTATTTTTTATCTGTAATCTCATCAGCAGCTCTGCGAAAATACAATCTAAGATTGTCGCAAAGAAGTATTAGGTACCTATAGATAGAACATTAGCTATTTACCTAATCGGTTTCAGTTTTCGTCGAGGAATTTTATAGTTAACCAGACCGCTACATCGATTAGCTCTTTACTTTGTCTGATGAACATTAGAATACAATGTGTAGGGACCCTTAGACTGAAAGCCCTGCGGTCTACCAGAACTGGTTGGTTGTTATTCGAAACCACCGAAGACATATCAATTACTTATTGTACAGGAATAATCGCGGAATCGGGCGGAATCATTTTTATTATAACCTTTGTCCCGTTTCAAACATTATATTTACCTACTGTCCCAATATAAGTATTCAATCGCTATTAAAAGTGGTTAGGGTTGATTTTAGAATTTTTTAATGTATTTTATTACATTTGCGTGGGAGATAGTTGACGGTTGAAACTTGAAAAGCATTTTGTTTGTTATTAAAAACATTTGTTTTTTTTTTGTACATTCTATTGAAATGTTAAAAGGTTTGACATGACTGTGACTAGCAATTTGGTGTTTTGATTTGATTTGAATAGACTTATTTTGTGTTCGATGAATTAGAATAGGTTAATTTTATTTAAGTACTGTACAATAAAGGTTTTGTAACATACCTATGTTCGCTATGGCTATACCTAGGCGTACCCTAACAAGATTTTTTTTATTTCAAATCACAAAAATCACCTTTATATTAGACTCATAGTACCAGATAAACTATCCAGGTAGGTAGATATTATATTTTGCTAATAATAATATTGATATGGCTATTTTGAACTACATAATAAGATAATATATTTAAATGAATGATCATAATTATAATATTCAGGGGTTTCCGTAACGTGTTTTCCGCCTTAATGCTTCGGCATTCACGTCATAATATTTTGCGTGATACAATTTCCCCGAACTGTTGCTCCATTCATAATATTTTTTTTGCGCAAAAAAAGTCTCAAATCCAGTAATCTCAACACTTGATATTTAACGTAACAATAAGGGTGTTTGCACAATTTGCGATTTTACGCACCGTTGACTGTGGACGCACCTTAATGTTACAATTGCATTTTTTGTTACTCCTTTTTTCCACATTAGGTATCAACAGAAAAAATATACTCAAACGTTGTAAAATTTACGCTCTCCTAAATTAAGCTACTTATTGAATTTAACTTTGGCTTAAATTAAAAAAATTTTTTTGTTAAACGACTTGACTTCCCTCATCAAAAATACCTAACTAAATATATTTATTTAGTTACTATGACGAACTATGACCGCGTGTATTTAAGTTACATAAAACGTTACTTATACTACTTATACTACCGAACTACTTATACTACCGAAGGATTTGAAAACTTACATGATAAAAGCGAAATTAATGTTTTACAAAACATCTGCAAAAAATATTGTAAGTAAATAAAAACAACAATAAGTTTAAGTACATTTCTTAGATTGTATTATGCTTCTCGGAATAAATAAAAATATTCACACAACACTATTAAAAGGAACACCTAAACGACTACGGTTCATTTGCGAGGTATCGTATTTGCTAAACAATTTGTGCAAAAAATTGTAATATGAATATAATAGTATCAATTTCCTGTTTAAGAATATCTGGTTTCTTGCTACTGATTTCAATTGCTGCTTCTGTAGATGTGGGTACCTATCTATACTGCATGCTGTAGTTCCAGATAAATATAACAAAAATGTAGAATTAAATTGTCTTTAATGTGGTAGAGTAGTAGGTAGTAAGTAGTAAAAATCTAAGCTGTCTATAAACTACTATCGTTTATTGATGTAGTTCGTACCTAGTAGATTTGAAAGGATCTTGGAAGTAGAAGAGTTAAGAGTTACAGAGCTTAAGTCGACTTAACAAACATACATAATCATTTTTACGTCTGCACACGTCTTTATAATTATGTACTTAGTTGCTTTTCACAGAACCGGGATTAAATAATTTGGAAAATCCATTATTCGACACAAATACAGATTACTGTTTATCCTATTCCTATACTATAGATACTAAAATGTTGAAATAAAGTTGAGGACTTCTGAATAATCGCTCTTATAACAAAACACTTAAAGATCATAATCTGCTTTTAATTTTATATTTGTCTATTTAAAAATTGACATATTTTTTACTCGACACTTTGGTTTTAACATTAAGGTTATAATATACGTAGAAATAGAGTCGAATATCGTATGATATGGAATTTTTAGAGACAAAAAGATAATGTGGTTCTTGCAGGAATGTGAAGGTATGTACAAAATGGAAATTCAAGTTTCTAAAATGATCAAATATTGTGTACATATCGATGTCCGGTCGCTGGTGGCTGGTGAATAAACAGACGAGACAAATATTCGAGGTGATCAACCAGAGAGGTGATCGCGTTACATTGCCAGTACAATATAGGTACATAATTGATGACAAACTCTCTTTACAAAAATGCGAGCGGGATAGATTTTTCATTGTCGTGTATGGCTGGCTCTATTTGCGCTCATATGATTACTGCTATGAAGATAAATCAAACACTGGTCCACACACAATAAATTAATATTTTTTTTAACAATTGAATATTTAGAAAAATTTACAACTTGTAATATTCACGTAAACATAAAAGGTCAGAGGTCTTTACATTGATATGTTCAAGAAGGGGGTCGGAATCATAATAACTAGAATACCTAAATATGGAGGACCCTCTTCAACGAGATTCAAAAATAGAATGATACGACGCAGACTTCTGCGTAGCCTCCGTTCTTTTAAACCTGTTATTTTTAATACTTCTTTCATAACTAGATTCGTTCTTAATCTAAAAAAGTTCGATATGCCAGCCAGCCAAATTCAACAGTTGCGAAATCCTGGAATAGGTACATCAGCCGCCACACATGAAGCGAGAAAGAGTGACAATCCATGTTGTATGCGAAGCGAAGTGAGCCTTAAAAAATAAGATAATAATATTATTATCGTTTTAAGAGTAAAGTTTGAATACTATATATTATAGCTGTGCTTATAGTTACCAAAAATGAAATTCTGCCGATTTTGGAAGAAGAGAAGAAGTGTGCGAAGTCTGCTAATTCGTGCTGGTGGTGGACTATGGCTTAAGCCCCTTATTATTCGAGAGGTGATCTATACTCAGTAGTGGGCCGGTGATGAACTGAGATGAATTACTGAATGAAAAGTAAGTAGGTATTATTCTTAAACACGTCTCCTCCAATCCGCTTCATTCGACAGGCAGCCTAAAAAACTACCACTTTATCGTGGAAAAAGTCATTCTCCATACATGTATAATAATCCATATAAATAATAATTCAACAATTCAATATAATAATATAATCTCCATAAACAATAAACCATAATATACTTTATATTATAATAATCTCCATAAGAGCTGGAGCGCTAGCTATATGCTCGGAGTGTCCCTGCGGGATCGAATCAGAAATGAGGAGATCCTTAGGAGAACCAAAGTCACCGACATAGCTCAACGAGTCGCGAAACAAGTGGAAATGGGCGGGGCAAATTCGAAGAGCTGATGGTCGTTGGGGTCCCAAGGTGCTGGAGTGGCGACCCCGCACCGGGAAGCGCAGGTTTGGCAGATCCCCACTAGGTGAACCGACGACATCAAACGAGTCGCAGGGATTCGCTGGATTCAGGCGGCGCAAGACCGAAGCCTGTGGATGTCCATGTAAGAGACCTTTGTCCAGCAGTGGGCGTCTGCCGGTTGACAAAGAAGAAGAAGAATCTCCATAAACGTATTATTATTGCGCAGATTATTGCTCTTAAATACTTACTCAAACTTAGGTAGGTAGGTACATATTCTTAGCTCAATATTTTTAATACGAATTCTCTAGACAAGTTTACCAAGTTGGTGTCTCCAAAAATTAAAATGTAGACAGAATTAAGCAAACCCAGGTTATAATTGCGTCACTCGCTAGAATAACAATCATGCCTACCCGCGGGTGTGTTTGTGCGCGACACATTATCTTCGTAATGCGTTTTCTAGTTTTTCAACTAAATAAGTAAATGTTTTTATTAACTCTGTACAGTCAACACGAAAATTTACATAATTATACCTATAATACTATGATTTTTTCAGTATTTTTTTTACCTTGTTTAGAAAAAGTGTACTTAACATGTGTATGTGTAGTAAGTACACATTTTTGGAACTTCCCCTCATTGTGGAAATATTCTATTCTATTCTAACAAAGTTGCATGGGTTAAATCGGCTTGGCATCCAGCTGCCCACAAGATAGTGTAAAAGTCTTATTACAATGTAATAACTACACAATAATATTGTAAAATGATTATTTTGTAAAGAGCAACTGCTGAGTTTCTTGCCGGCTCTTCTCAGCAGAATCCGCTTTCCAAACCAGTGGTAGGGTCATGACGTGTCATAAGAGCCACAGGTTGGCCTACGTGAAATAAATTTTTTTTTTTTTTTGGATTTTGAAAGATTTTACTGTTGCGAAATTTAATTAAGTAGTTAGTTATGTGTGTTTTGTACCTTTATATTATTATGTATTATTCTTAAATTCTTATAATTACCTATGCGTAAACACGATTTTATAACTTATTTGCTTGATATTTATTTCTAAATAATTTAAACTAATAAAATAAATGTAACGCGAAATAGTTATTTGAATTTAAAATATTATGGTTCTTTTAATGTAAGCAAAAGGAACGCTTAAGTTCACACCTAACGTATTGTCAGCCGCCAATTACTGTGAGCGAGCCTTTCGCAGTTTACTTCTTTCATCCATACATAATATTCAACTTTTCGTTCACACAACACCGATAACCGATTCTCGGCGACCAATCATTATACTACGCCACTACGCACCGTAGACGCTGATTGCCTATGGAGTTACGGCGTATCGTAAGCATAGTGTGAATGAAAAATGCAGTCTGACTTCACGTGACACTGGGGCTCACAGTGAGCCTGCTCACAAACGGTGGTCACTATTCATTCGGTGTGAACAAAGCATTAATGTAAAAATGGATACCTATCAGTCTATCAATGCACTGCGTCTATCGCTCTCGCTTAGCGCAGGCGCTAAGGTTGAGATCTATAAATCGTACTCTGGCTCTGCTCAAGACTCCAGATGGAGTTAAAATGAGACACAAATATGTTCTGACATAAATCTATCTCGTTTTAACTCAGTCTTGAGTCTGAGCTGAGTGAAAGTGCAATCTATAGATCTTACCCTAAGTAACGCCCATCCATTTGTGGATTAAATTTAGGTCACGTACATAGTAAATAAATCGCAACAGAAAGAAAATGTAAGTAGATATTACAATATAAATTATAATATTCGTTATGTATACCTTTTTTGCCAACTCTACCGTGCGTAGCGCTTGTCAAACAGTTGCCCAATCTTTAAGAGCGATTTCATATTATATTCGTTTTACTATTAATATTAAAGTTATGTTTAATTGAAAGCATTCATTATTCTACTAATCGCACTAAACAACTAATTTCGCATAAAGCTGTGTTCAATACTGCTTTTATTTAAAGTAGTGCTGTTGGACCTTATATTTGCTATTGGTAAAAAAATTCAAAATTCAAAATTATTTATATCACGTAGGCCAACCTGTGGCTCTTATGACACGTCATGACTCTAACTGGTATTGACACTAGTTAATCAGTTTTTAGTTGTGGTCTCAGTGAAGTTTTCACTCAGTGTTAACTTTTGGATCCGAAACTATCAAAGCTTATCTAGCCTCGCCTATAGCTTTATCAAGCGGCAAGCCACGATGCTGAAGTGGGCGGGCTACATAGGTGATATTCGTAGAAACGATACGAAGACCGCTGGGGTAGCTGTAGCAAGTAGCAACCCCATTTCAGCAAATCCAGTTTTGGCAGATTTTCCACTAGATTGACCGACGATATTAGGGAGCCACTGGATACAAACGCGAGTATCTAGGATAGGTAAATGGTTGTCTTTTACTCAAGAGTGAATAAGGCGCAATGCCTGTGAGGATGCCTAAGGTATCTTCTAGGTAAGCGCGCTCCATCTTAGGCTGTACTTAAGTAGGTATCTTCATTTACCATCAAGTGAGATTGCAGTCAAGTGCTATAGTCCATAATTATAATATACTAGCTGATGCCCGCGACTTCGTCCGCGAGGATTAGTTAGTTTAATATTATAGTTTTTAAAATCCCTCGGGAACTCTTTGATTTTCCGGAATCAAAAGTAGCTTATATGTCACTCTCCAAGTCCCACCCATACAAAAAATCATATAGACTATACCCATGCAAAAAATCACGTCAATCCGTAGTTCTGTTGCAGCATGATTGAAGGAAATCCAACAAACAAACACATTTTTGCATTTATAATATTAGTGTGATTAAAAAAATGTTCCTTTAAGAGACTTATGTCCAGTAGTGGACGTCTTTTGGGAGATGATCAATGACGATTGCTGCAAGTGTAGTAGCAAACTTTTACTGATCATAGGCACATTGTATTGATGTTTAAAAATAGTTCATATTCAAATCCAAAGCTACAGGAAGCTTTGGATTGGACAAAATGAAGGTCTACATTTTTCCTACTTTTTTAAAATCGTCATTATTTTTAATTCACTGTATTTTAACTATAAGCTGTAAGTACCTATATCATCATTCAACGAACCTAATCTACTTATTAAATATAAAACATAGCACAAAACCTTTAAAAAAATGAGAAAACTTTGACATACGATTGTTGCTAATGTCGAAAGTAAAAATTAACTCCATTGTGTAAAAATCCTAATACAAAATTTAATTAGCTCATTGATCGGTTTTTATTGATGACCGTTTACAGAATCCAAGGCTGTGGTGGATGGTTATGTCAAGATGTGACGTTTATTAATTAGACGTATACCTACTATCATCTATCTATATAAATAAAAATGAATGTTGGTAAGCGCATAACTCAAGAATGGATGGACCAATTCGGTTAATTTATTTTTTTGTATGTTCCTTAAGGTCCACGGAAGGTTTTTAAAAAAAAAAACAAACAAAAAAAATTAATATTTTTAAAAGCTAAATCCACGGGAACGAAGTCGCGTGAATCAGCTAGTTGTCAATAAATGTCATATTCGTTTTCTCGAACCTAGGGAACACCTAAATGTGGAAATGACATTGGATAGGGGATTTTGTTTAGGGGCTACCTTCGTAAAGAGACTGCTACTTAGGGGATGATTTAGGTATGATTGGTCGCTGAGTTATTTCCATAAGCATAGTATTTCTACTGTGGTATTACCTACTACCGTAGGTAAGGTTATTTCTGTAGTGGCGTTGGGCGCCTAACATTGTGGCAAAACTATCTAGTTATAAAGTTGATCTAGGTTTCTAAAATTATTTCGTAACCACATAGAATCCAAAATGAAGTTCTAAACTCGTAACACGAAACCGTCCGATGTAGCTTTTAAAAAACCTCTAAGCTAAAAAATGTGGGACAGTCAATAAAGTAAAAATATCACAAATTCAAGAGTACAAATAGTTTTTGACCACTCGGCCCGTTCTATTGTAACCAATAAGTGACTAAATATTGTTCTAAGCAAGACAAGTGGTACCATGCTCTCTCGCTCGTTCGCGTAGAGTCTGAGAGGGACGGCTGGTGATAGTGAAGTGAGCTAGTCCGAGACAAAGCTGCCGACTGACAAAATACTATCATGGTGGCAATACAGGGTTGGAGTCGGGAGGAAAATTCAGTGAAAGAGTTACGAGGTTGACTGAGGTACGTCAAATGGTAAGGTTCCTACTGGTCTTACGTAAATGCTTTGCAAATTGCAACCTTTCCAAACCAAGGAGGACATGGTAGGTATACTTTTTATGCCGGGAAATAAAAGAAATATTAACAAGTTTCAAAACCATGAACTAACGAGGACTATAGTATATTTCTAAAAATATTTAATACTAGTTGATGCCCGCGACTTCGTCCGCATGAGTGTAGTTTTTAAAATCCCTTGAGAACTCTTTGATTTTCCGGGATAAAAAGGAGTCTATTTCCCTCTCCAGGTCCTCAACTATACCCATGCAAAAAATCACTTCGATCCGTACCTCTGTTGCGGCGTGATTGAAGGACAAACCAACAAACAAACACACTTTCGCATTTATAATATTAGTATGACGTATTAGTAAGGAAAAATTAATACCACGATAATAAAGGCGATCTAATTAAATTTTAGAACACAAAAGCTACTATTGTGACTTAAATATGATAGTTAGATATATTCCCTCGGGGACTTTTTGTAGAGAATAATGAGTACTTTAATCATGTAGTAGGTACATCATTTTTATGTATCATCAATAGTTTTCTCAGCACACGCCAAATAATGCATTTTATAGGCAAATTTTTCTTACTTTGGGTTACATTATTACAATATTCGTAAGGATCTCTAATTTTCTTGACATTAAATTATAGCCTATGTTACTTCCTGATAACTTTGCTTTTTTATTGGTGAAAAAATTGTTAAAATCGGTCCAGCAGTTACAAAGCCTATTCCGTACAAACAAACAAACAAAAGAATCTTTCCTCTTTATAATATTAGTATAGATAATTATCTAGTAAGTATGTTGATCGTATATTACGAGAGAATCCGAGTGCAATTGAGGCGCGCAAATGCCCCATGTTGTTGCCGTCATATGCAATTGCAGTAATAAAAGATATAAGCCCCTAACAGCTTGCGTGGCTCTAGCTATTGCTGCTAACCATGGTGTTGGAAACATAATAGTACCTTGTAAAGTAGCTTATTAATAATAATAGGTAGTAGTAGTATGTATTTTAACTTTATTGAATTTTTTTAAAATACAAGTGTTAAATACAAGTTATTGTTTTTATTGTTTAAATGAATCAAACTCACGGAGAATTAAAAAATAAACGATTACAATAATTTATCCAACATAATATTCTTCATTTACACGCTTATTAAAAATAATAATTGCCATACTGGCTTCATATTGTTAAATACCCAGTTTAGTCTGAGTTTAATGGGATTATTTATGGTAATATTTGTCGAGTCCGTGCCTGTCTCCTCAAGCGCTCTGCTCTCCGCGCCTGTGATCGCACCGACCACTGTTTTAGCTTTCTTTTACTATGACTTGACAGTGCTCTAAAAGCTGAGCTTTCTGTGATTACATACCAGTCCGCCGGTAAGTGATCGTGGTAGGTACTAGTTAGGTAACTATACCGACGCAATACAATCCTCCAGGTATAGATCATCATCCATCAGCGTCTCAACACATCACCAACCCATTATGAACACAAGTCTCCTCAGAAAATAGCCACAGTCCATCGCACACGGCATAGTTCGGCTTGACAGATTTCACAGTTCACACAATTTATTTTTTTGAAAAAGAATAGAATAGAAACATTTTTTATTCAAATAAACTTTTTACTTTTTACTTTTTTTGAATCATCTGGCTCTACCACTGTTCGGAATGCCCGTCCTGCCGAGAAGAACCAGCAAGAAACTCGGCGGTTGCTCATTTCAAAACAAATTTACAATACAGTAAATACTATGCTATATATATGCAGTGTTTCCACAATGAGGGAAGTTCCAAAAATGCATACCGACTAACTTCTATCTTAAGACGGGCAGACATAAAGTAGCCCCATTCCCGCCGGTGGAACTCGTTCACGAGCATGACGCATGACCCAGCCATTGCTTCGCTCAACCATATTTAATATAGGTAATTTCAGCCAAGGTGAACTTAACTTATATTCTCCCCTCCCTTCTAAATAAGCGTAAAGCGTGTGGGTACGACAATAGTGCAATTGGTGGATATCGAACCTGCGACCTTTCAGTTTTCAGTCCGCCCCTTAAGCCGATGGGCTATTGAGGCTTTAAAAATAATGGGATAATGTACTTTGTTTCAAAACTAACCAAGAAACAAACAATTTTGTTTTTAAGATAGCACACTCAAAAAATGCTCGGAAATGCCAATTATGCAAATAGTATCATTTTCTCAAAATATTCTTACCGTGAAGAGGTTAGATGGGGGTAGAACCCTTCTCGTGGTTTTTATTGTGCCTTGCGTTTTATTACTTTTTTATTTCTTTTTAACAGCCCCTGGGGTCAGTTATTGATAAGCAGCTAGGGGTGCTACTCAGCTTGAATTAGGAACTTACAATTTCCAAAATTTTCTGTAGGATGTGTTAGTACATAACCCAAAACGTTACAAATGTGCATAAAGGGACTGAAAACAGAGTATACTGTATAGTATAGGTATAGTATAGGTAGTAGAGGTCTATGCCGTGTAGCCTGTAGGTAGATACCTACTAAACATTTAACTGTATTAATATTAGTGAACAATTGAATTTTGCATTTCATTTGTTACCTTTTTCTCATCGAAACTGGTTCGATTTTACCATATTTCACTAACTTTCTATCACTGATTCAACCCTACCGTACAAATTGTTAGCATCTATCATTCGCAAGTCGCGCTGAAAGGGGAATATCTTTTATTCACATTCCTCACTAACCGATACTTAATTCAGTAACACGTGAGAATTAAATTAAAAAAATCAAGTGGCACTCGGGGACTGCCGCGGTAAAGCTATTGCATAGCATTTTTTATCAACTTATGCAATTATAATATTTATGCAATATTTTTTTTGCATAATAAAAATTATGCAAAAAAAAATTAAAAAACAAACAAACAAGAAAAGCGAACTGTCACTACTTCGCGAGTGAGATTCGAACCTGCGACATCATACACCATACGGTAAAGAAAGCGGTCGCTCGCCCACTGCGCCAAACAGAGCAACTTGTGACCCTCTAAAATGTTGAACGCTTACTGAACGACGGTGTTAGGTTTATTTTCGTTACGGAATTTCTTGATTCGTTCGCCGCGCTCAAACTTGTCGGCGCTCTGACTTGGTCATACGGTTAGGGTTTGTGCGGAGAGTAATGATAGATTTTAACACTTAGTGATATGGTTTATATTGAGCAATAAATATACACAGAGTGGTATAAGAGAACCGACTCGGACCGTGGTTGCGCGTGTACTCCTCCAGTGTTCAGTGTGAACTCCTCGAGTGTTGAATGTGAACTGTTCTTGAAATCGGAACTTTTTAAAAATCAAAAATAATACAGCGGTCAGTGTCGGCTAACTTCACAAAGGCAAAGCAGATTACCAAAACAGAAAGAAATAAACAATTACATTTGCAGTACAGTACAGGGAATAGAGTTGTAAAATTAAACTTTAAAATATTAATTTAGACAAAGACAATAGTCGGTGTTACAAAGAAATACAAAGAAAAGCCCAAAGTAAAAATATTTTCTAACTTAATAGCTACGGCCTTACAATAAAACATAGGCGTGAGAAACAAGTCATAAAACACAGCTAAACTACGAGCTTAAAATTAACAGATTATTTTCATTTAGGTATAATTAGCGTAAGGCATAATGTGGGACACAGACGCCACAGGTACCCCCTTACCAGTGATTCAGATCAATAAAAAATAAAATAAACACAACATCAAAAAAATGAACTAGAGTGATCTGAATTACGAAATATCACGGAAAAACAGCCTGGTAGTAATCAGGAAAACGGACGCGTCTACCAGACCGGCGTGGAGCTGCGCTTTGTAGGTTAACGTCCGGAGAATCTGACGTTACGCTATTATGATCGCCTCAGGCACGGCGTTCGAATCCGAATCATGATTCATGGTTACTTCCTGAGGTTGCCGGTTACTACGAATGAAAAATTCGGGAGAATCATTGCTTACGTTATTATCGGGATGATGTTGCGGTTCCCGCAACACGTACGCTGGTTTGAGCCTATCGATAGATACCGTGGTCTCGCGGCCACGAATATCTAGTAAGAAAGTTTTGTTTGTCCTGCTAATAACCCTAAACGGCCCATCGTATGGCTGCTGTAATGGTGCCTTTACTGTATCGTTTCTAATAAATACATGAGTAGTTGCAGCTAGGTCTTTATAAATAAAGGTACTTTTCTGGCCGTGTTGTGTACCAGAAATAGGTCTGAGTTGGTTGAAGTTATTACATAGCTCTTTAACGAACTCACTCGGCGACGTATTACGCGATGTACTAGCCGTTAAGAACTCTCCTGGAAGGCGTAAGCTCTGTCCGTATACTAATTCCGCGGATGTAGCTTGAAGGTCATCCTTCCAGGAAGCCCTAATACCTAGCATTACAGTTGGTAAGATTTTCGTCCAACTAGAGTGCCCAGAGCCGTGACATTTTATTGCGCTCTTCAGCTGGCGGTGAAAACGTTCCACCATACCGTTAGAGGAGGGGTGATAGGCACAAGTCTTAAAATGTTTCGTACCTGTTAGAGCGTTAAGTTCTCTAAACAGGTGTGATTCGAACTGTCGACCCCTATCGGTCGTTAAATTTAAACAAATTCCAAAACGTGAAATCCAATTGGAATAAAATGCGCGAGCTACAGTCTCTGCCTCTTGGTTTTCAATAGGAATAGCTTCCGGCCATCTGGAGTATCGGTCAACGCAAGTTAAACAATAACGGTATCCCTCAGAGTAAGGCATAACAATTATGTCTATATGTACGTGATCAAAGCGCGACGACGGCGGCGCGAAAGTTCCTGGTGAGGTAATGACGTGTCGATTTACTTTAGATCGTTGGCAATCTAAACAAGCTTTAACCCACTGTTTACAATCTGAATTCATGGACGGCCATACAAAACGTTTAGAAACAAGTTTGGTAGTGGCTCTACCACCTGGATGCGAATTCCGATGAAGCTTAAGGAACGCGGTCCTTCTGAATGACTCTGTAAGATAAGGTCTAGCCACCTGCGTCGAAACATCACAATAGATAAGCTCGTTGCTACCGGGTAATTGAATAAGTCGTAACTGCAATGACGAACTATTGTTTTCAATCAATGACTTAAGTTGTGGGTCGTTTCTCTGTGAAACCGCGAGAGATTCCCAATCTATGTCGCTATGAACGGATTCGATACGTGAGAGCATATCAGCCGGGATGTTCAGCTCTCCGCTAACGTGACGTATGTCCGTAGTAAATTGACCAATAAAGTCTAAGTATCGAAACTGCCTAGGCGTGCATTGTTGCTCTTTCTTCCTAAAGGCGTAGGTAATAGGTTTATGATCCGTAAAGATAATGAAGTGACGCGCTTCGATGTAATGCCTAAAATACTTGACACTAGCATAGATCGCGAGTAATTCACGATCATATGCTGAATATTTCTGTTGAGCGGTGGTCAATTTCTTTGAAAAGAATCCGAGAGGTTGCCAACTGTTATCTACCCTTTGTTGTAAAGTCGCTCCTATTGTTTTCTCCGAGGCATCTGAAAAAATAGCTAACTCGGCGTTTACAAGCGGATGAGACAACAATGCTGTTTCGGCTAGGCTTTCTTTACACGTTTCAAAGTCCCGCCTGGCCTCATCTGTCCAAATAATAGGTGTCTTACCTTTTTTACTACCTATGAGGTCGTTAAGGCTGGACTGACTAGCCGCTGCGTTAGGTATGAACCTCCTATAGAAATTAAGCGTACCTAAGAAGCGTCGCAGCTCTTTCGCGGTGGCAGGTAGCGGAAAAGTACGTATTGCATTAACCCTCTCAGGTAACGGCCGGGTACCTGCCGCTGAGACTAGGTAGCCTAAAAACTCGATCTCGGTTTGACCGAACACACACTTTGCAGGATTTATCACAACACCGTATTGTCTTAACCTATCAAATACAGTCTCTAAGTGCTTTAAATGTTCGGCTTCGTCACTTGATGCGATTAAAATATCGTCAATGTAACAATAACAAAAGTCTAGCTCACATAACACTTCGTCCATAAATCGTTGAAACGTTTGAGCCGCATTTC
Organism: Oeneis ivallda; assembly: GCA_029955525.1. Taxonomy (NCBI): domain Eukaryota; kingdom Metazoa; phylum Arthropoda; class Insecta; order Lepidoptera; family Nymphalidae; genus Oeneis; species Oeneis ivallda. The sequence continues at coordinate 15,079,932 of JARPMR010000007.1, forward strand.
GTAGACCAAATGTCATATATTTAAACTCAAACAATCCGAATGGCGTAGTTATGGCTGACTTTGGAATATCGTCCTCTGCGATCGGTATTTGGTTAAAAGCACGCACTAAATCTAACTTAGTAAACACTGTTTTACCACTTAAGCACTGCGCAAAGTCTTGTATATGTCGCACTGGGTATTTATCCGGTATCGTCCGGTCGTTCAGCTGGCGATAATCTCCACAAGGCCGGTGCTCCTCCGTCGTAGCCTGTCCAGGTTCAGGCATGGCGAACGGTGAGGGTGTCTCCGGCTTACCTCGTACCGGTGGCTTCGGAACCATGACAAGCGGTGCAGCCCACGGACTCTTAGATGGTTGTGCAATGCCTAACTTCACCATCGTATCAAACTCCTTCTTGGCTGCTATGAGACGATCAGGTGCCAGACGTCTCGGCTTCTGTGCTACAGGAGGACCTGGTGTCACCAAAATATGGTGTTTCGTATTATGCTTCACTTCTTTCACGATTCCGTCCGGGCGCGTAATGTCAACGTACTTCGCTAGGAGGTCGTGATAAGGTGATGTGCCATTCACCGTTTTAACCGTTGTTTGTTTACACCCAGCCACATGTCCTTTAACCGTAAGCTGAGTGATAGCGTCAACAATCCCTTTGTTCCTCGCATCGATCATTAGGTTATAATGCGCTAAGAAATCCATCCCGATGATTGGCGTAGATACATCAGCCACTACAAAGACCCACGGGAAGTCACGTCGCAGTCCGAGGTTAAGAGTCAAGGCGACAGTACCGTATGTTGCAATCGGTGTTCCGTTGGCGGCCACTAGTTCATAGGCAGAGACTTGGCGAGCCGTATGAACTAATGATTTCGGATAAACACAGAGATCCGCTCCACTATCGATTAAATATGTCACCTTACTGTCAGCGTCCTTAATAAAAATGCGACGTGTTGGATTAAGCGGGATGACGTCACTCGCCGCTAGCAACTCCCGCTGGTGTTTCCCTGCTGCGCATGTGGTTTAAATGCACACGGTTGCACACATTTGTTGGCCTTCGGTCCGTGTTTGAAGTGGTACCAACATAACCAGCCCCCTAGTCGGGCCCTCGATGATGACCGCGAGCGGGAAGGGCTACGTGAGCGCGGCCTCATACTTCACTCTGCGCTAAACACGGAAGCTTGCAATTGGACCATGTTCTTTACGAGCTCCTTTATTGACGACATATCACCCTCCAGGCGCCGCAAGCGTTCGTCCGCGGGGTTCTCGGCGCACTTCATCCATGTCTCGGGGTCAGTCGTGTTAAACTGAGCCATCTGCGGCCATGTCAAACGTTGGCCGGTGGAACCGTTGGCATCCCCGTTGGATTGACCAGCTCCGGTCATTTTAAAATTAATATATTAACACTTACTCAAATATCACAAATTGTCAATTAAGTATACTAACACTTACTCAAATGAATGTCACTAATTGTCAATTACATACAATAGTCTTTATCACTAATTATCACTCCGCGGCGCGAAACACTACCCTAATAAACCCAAGCGCACGTTAGACAAACGAATGATCACGTCGGGGTCACCACTGTCGGCGCTCTGACTTGGTCATACGGTTAGGGTTTGTGCGGAGAGTAATGATAGATTTTAACACTTAGTGATATGGTTTATATTGAGCAATAAATATACACAGAGTGGTATAAGAGAACCGACTCGGACCGTGGTTGCGCGTGTACTCCTCCAGTGTTCAGTGTGAACTCCTCGAGTGTTGAATGTGAACTGTTCTTGAAATCGGAACTTTTTAAAAATCAAAAATAATACAGCGGTCAGTGTCGGCTAACTTCACAAAGGCAAAGCAGATTACCAAAACAGAAAGAAATAAACAATTACATTTGCAGTACAGTACAGGGAATAGAGTTGTAAAAAATAAACTTTAAAATATTAATTTAGACAAAGACAATAGTCGGTGTTACCAAGAAATACAAAGAAAAACCCAAAGTAAAAATATTTTCTAACTTAATAGCTACGGCCTTACAATAAAACATAGGCGTGAGAAACAAGTCATAAAACACAGCTAAACTACGAGCTTAAAATTAACAGATTATTTTCATTTAGGTATAATTAGCGTAAGGCACAGACGCCACAAACTGTTTGTCCTAGTTCAAAGCCCGCGATAAAAGCTATGCAATAGCTTAAAATGTTATAAAACAATTTCGTCGATATCTACTTAATACCTACCCTACCCTTATGATATTATTATCTAATAATGTTTGACGTTGTGGCATATGGGTACTAATCTACTCTTTATTTATATTATCTCTCACTTATACAGCTTCCTTGTACAAAGAAAAAAATAATTAAAAAAGAAAACCTCGAAATAACAGTCGGCGGAAATCTTAAATTGGATCCGCAAGCCGTATCCGAAAGGAGAAACAGCTATAAACATTTCCATGTGTCAGAATGAGAGAGGCATATGTTTCCAAGTACAAAGCAAGTAATTGTAGACAATGGAAGCTGAAAAAGACGTTTCCTTTAACAAGATTTCTATCTCCAAGTGTTTTGCCTCAGGACTTATTTACAAACTTAATAACTCATCCTTCGATCTTTAATAATAACCTTATTCTGTTGGAATTTAAGCTCAATTTTAACTAAAGCGTCGTCAGCAGTATGTAAAGTTAATTTTGTGAAGTGGAAGAGACTTTGTGAACGTATGCGAAGCGTAAAACAAGGTTTGTCAAAGTATAATTAAGGTCCAGTTACGGTTGACCTCCGTAAGGATGAGCATATGCAATAAAATTAGGTCTCTGATCTGGTATAAGAGAAAACGTATTTGATGTCAAGTTGTCTAGTGTTGATCAAAGTAATGTTAAAATTACCAAGTTCATAATCTTATAACTAAGTAGTATTCGGTCGTCGTTAAAAAAATCACTATCCTCTAAAAATAATTGTCTGGATCTAACGTTTATTTAACGTAGCTCTACGCCTTTTAGCGTAAAATATCAAATCAGACAGAAAACACCCTTTCTTTCCACATCGGGGGTGTAAATATTCGTGCGGTGACCGAGCTGGTTCTACTTCAAATAATATTAATAATTGATTAGGTACCGTCCAATTTCTGGTCAGAAATCGAACCCCTTATTTTATTCAGTAACTTTATAAGCAAGGGGTCAATAATACCCCCTCTGTCACGAGCACACCTCTCGACGCTAAAAACAAATTAAAAATCGTTTTTCACCCCACGCATTTTGAATCCGAGTAATAAGGTGGCTTCAGACGGACGGATTATTTAATTTCTTCATTCTTGATAGCGTCCGCTTAGCAAACGCTGCGTTTCTATAAATTTATTTTTAATTATAATAATACTAGCTGATGCCCGCGACTTCGTCCGCGTGGATTTAGTTTTTAAAATCCCTCGGGAACTATTTGGTTTTCCGGGATAAAAAGTAGCCTATGTCACTCTCCAGGTCCTCAGCTATACCCATGCAAAAAATCACGTCGATCCGTAGCCCTGTTGCGGCGTTATTGAAGGACAAACCAACAAACAAACAAAACAAATACACTTTCGCATTTATAATATTATAGTAAGGATACCTAAGTGAGGCTTTTGCTTGTTTTAATTCCTTATTGCTTAAAAAAATGCGTGTACAAATGCGAAACATGCTGGTGCAAAGGCTTTTTTTCAGTGAATTATCTTCATGTGTATATTAAAGGCAGGTTTTTGATAGTAGGTAGGCACCTACCTAATATTATTTTCCTTTTAATCAAACAACCATTTTAGCTAGTGGTGAGACAATTACGCGCGTTTAAACCGCTTTCAGTGTTTAAGACCTTATACATCTTCAGGCTGACGCGTGGCCAGGATTATCGCAGCTGGGTCTGTAAGCTAATTACTAACAGTCATTAAACCATCACCGCGCAAGGGCGAGTAGGTACGTGATTGGGCTGGTTAATTTTATACGAAAAAGAAAATAAGAAAATTCTACCTCATTGTGTGGTGCTAAAATCATTTCTCGCATAATTCTATCAACTCTATGACTTACCTGAAAGGGTTATGGGATTTAATACTGAAATTGATACAAACATACGAAAAAAAATCTAGCTCTATTTATTACGCTCACACAGAACAGGTAGGTACTAATTGGCTATATAGTTAGCTATATTTGGGCTCTACTTTAAAAAAGAATTTATTATCAATCGTCGTAACTGTAGTTCTACTCGTTATTCTATAGAAGAATACCAATGTACGTTTTCAATAATTTTCATAAATTGAAGGTCATAATCCACCAATAATATTGTGTAATGTGTAGTAATGTTCAGTTAAACAGATTGCGATCTAAATAAGTGGACCGATAAAATTATTTATTTATTTATTTATTATTTGTATTAGGTACATGAGGCCCCGTCAGGGCGTTGCAAAGTTACATTTACAAAGTAATTATGTTACGTTAATTAAAATTATTATTTATTATAAGACTAATATTGATAATGTCATATTTACTTAATAAAATTAATTAATAATAATAATATTATTTAATTTAATTAATATAATATAATTTATTATCTTTCAATTTTTACATTTCGGATGGTGTTTGTTTTACTACTGCCATCTGTTGGTGAATAGCCAAATAAAAATTGTTATGTACCACCGCCATCTATTGCGGAGTAGCTAGATCACTACGTTACAAAAAATTACATTATTCTCATCACCATTCTTTTCATTTCGTAGTACAGCATCATTACAACAGATGGAAACTTTTTATTCTTACAAGTTCTATTTTAAGCCTTTACGTTAGATGGCGCTTGGCGCTAACTTTGAATCCTTTGAAAATTGTATCTTTTTCCACCACTTTACGTCTCAAAGCCTTACGTACGTACATTTTTAAAAATAATTTATTATTATTTAACTTTATAATATCATGACCTTATGCATAATCGCTGAACCAATGATATGTTTGGCACAGAGATAGCTTGCATCCCGGAGTGTATACTAGGTAGGTACCTACTGTCTATAGGATAAGAATCCGCTTTCCAAACCGGTGGTAGAGTCATGACGTGTCATAAGAGCCACAGGTTAGCCAACGTGAAATAAATAATTTTGAATTTTAAATTTTTTTTGAATTTTATTCCAGGAAAAATATGATGTATTTCTTGCAGGATTTTAAGAAATCTTGCGGACTGACACGGGCACATAGACGAATTATATTTACTACCGTTGAATTGTCAAAGCACGGGCATCACCTAGAAACTAGAAATAACTTTTCTTAACTAACTATCCACCCTATCCTTAAGGCCAATTTAGACGGTGCCTCGTTCATCGTTGCACCCTAAGGCCCTTTGCCCTAAGGGCGAATTTAGACAGTTCATTTTCGATGACTCATCGATGTAGCCTCGAAAATGAAAGCAGAAATCTCGAAAAATGAACCGTCTAAATTCGCCCTTAGGTGGAAATAAGGGTTCATTTTCGCAAAACAGTTCGCAAAAATGAACGATTAACGTGTCACCGTCTAAATTGGGCTTTACTCTGTGCTATTCCTCAGTAGGTAGGAATTGTATAGTAAATATTATGGTTACATACTTACCTAGGATGACAATACAATACATAAATATTATACCTATATACCTACCTACCTGCATAATATTATTCAAAGTGCTATTTTTAGAGCAAAGCAGTTCGTCGACCCACTTATCTCTCCATCACTCATGATAGATCACACATCACACAATTTTCCTCCACGTACCTACCTATCTACCTGCAGTTGGTTGTTGATTGTTAGACAAAGACATTAGGATAAGTAAAGAAAATACCTATCATGTAGGTAGGTATCTGTCCATGTACAATGTACCTTGATAATGTACTTACTTGATGATATAGTACCTACCTAGATAGCACTATATATCGATATATCGCTCGTTTGACCTGGACATACCTACCTAGCAAAGTACTGTGACATGAATGGCTATTGAAGCTTATAGAAATGGTCTTCTTTAGAAAGGTCAAAGGGTAGCTTTCTAAAGAAAAATATTGGAGTCAGAAAACCGAAATTATACCCGGAAGCTGGACGCAGGATGATGTCAGCAGATACAGCAACGGCTGTAATTCGGTGCGCTCTATGCCCTTGAAGCATCATCATCATCAACCCATCAACGGCTCACTATAACTGAGCGCAGGTCTCCTCTCAGAGAAGAGAAGGCCATAGTCCACCACGCTGGCCCAGTGCGAATTGGCGGATTTCACAAACCCACATTAGAACATGATAGAGAACTTTCAGGTGTGCAGGTTTTCTCACGATGTTTTCCTTCACCGTTAAAGCATGTGATATTTAATTTCTTAGACCCCTTGAATTGTACAATTGCGTTTTCAGTGCTGAATAACGTTTTGTGTCTACGGTCTAAGATTCTATTATTCTTGAGGCTTATGACGATGACGATTCTGGTCATGTGATCAGACAAGACGTAATTGATAATATCCGAGGTAGGTACGTATATTTTTTTATTTATTTGTTGTTCAGAGATAAAGAGATAAATCTCGAAACATCAATAATGCTAATCTTATCGACGGATTTCATGTTATCGAAATCACCGTCCTTTTTGAAAATATCTACGTCACTGTTTTTTAAATGTTTATTCACTTTATAATACGAGTACTGTAGTAGGTAGTTATTTAGGTTATTCCTAGTAAATTTGATGAATGAATCCTGTGTTACTAAGTATTATACTGAAGAATTTATGGGTAACATTTTAGCTTGTCAAAGGCCCTAGTTTTTTTCAAATAAGTTTAAATTGCTAACATAACATTAGCTCTGTTAACAGAACAAAGCTCGCGTAAATCTATTTATCTAAATAATAAAAGATAATAAAAAAAAGGTGACTGACTGACTGAATCACTGATCTATCAAAGCGCAGCTCAATTCACTGGACGGCTCTGGTTGAAATTTAGCTACCAATTTCGATACCATTGCTATTATGACGTTGAAACCGCTAAGAAAGGATAATTTTGAAAATTCAACCCCAAATAAAATAGGGGTTAGAAAATGGAACTTAACGAGAGTGAAGCTGTGGGCAAAAGCAGATCTTTACTTATATTATGTCTTTCAGATGCGCATCTACCGGAATTCAAAACGCATGAAACGTGACGAACACTTAAAACTCTATTTATTAATTAATTGCAATTTTATAGTTATTTTATGAATTTTTTTATTTTCATCCTAGAAATAAATCAAATATATGATGAACCAAACAATAAAATAGGTGCATCATGGTCCAACCATGGGGTTGAACTATTGAAATAAGTTATCGTATTAGAGAAATCTTGACGGATAAACATGAATCACAAAGGCTGCTATGTGGTAAGTTTGATGTGGGGTCGTAGGCAGTCAATTATGAGCTTATTTTTTAAATAAGGTGTGTACATGGCAACAAATGAACAAACTATAATTTGCCACGGAATTTACAGAAACTGAAGTCTGTTCTAATAAATGATACCTACTTATTATGGTATGTTTGTTAATATAAAATACAACCGAAATAAATGTCGCCTCGGTCGAGACGTAAGTTGTTAAGTGTAATGTCACGAATAATAAGTACGAGTAGCCTCCTACGCCAATTTACAAAAATACTAATAATTGCGTTCTTTACGATACTAGGTACCTATCACAGAAAGGACAGAAATAAAACTTTTTATATTGCAATTACGTAAGGTTCAGGGTTAGAATATACCTTCCTACTAACTCTACCTAAAACTATTATACCTGTGATCATCATCAGCAACCCATCAACGGCTCACTAGTCACTACTGAGCACAGGTACTGGCACAGGTCTCTTTTCAGAGAAGGGTTGTAGGCCATTATCCACCACGCTGGTCCAATGCGAATTGGCAGACTTCACACACCTTTGTGTACACTATGGAGAATTCTCAGGTATGCAGGTTTCCTCATGATATTTTCTTTCACCGTTGAAGCATGTGATATTTAATTGCTTAATTGCACTCGAGAGTTCTCCATAATGTTCTCGAAGGTGTATGAAGTCAGCCAATTCGCGTTGGGCCAGCGTAGTGGACCATGGCCTATAACCCTTCTCTGAGAAGAGACCTGCGCTCAGTAGTGAGCCGTTGATGGGTTGCTGATGAAGATGATGATGATATTGGAGCGTAAGTACGAGTATGTAGAGTTTTTTCTTGTGATATTATCAGCACTTGTTATCAGTGCTCTCGTTTATCTGCGAGTTACGTTCCGCTATGGATATTTGTTGTCTGTGTGGATACTGAATACCTAGTTCATCTCTGTACGTGCTACTAAACGGTACATGGTGGGACTGTCCTTAACTTTTGGATTTCTTGGACTCGCTTTAATTGGTTAGTAAAATATTTTTTTAAGTTAATTTTATTTAAATTACCTAATTTAATTAACTTACACATAAAATATATAGGAATTTTATTTCAACATATATATTTTTAAATTTATTTAATTTCTCGTGACTTTATGGCTAAATGCTCTAAAAAGGTTTATAAGATTTTAAGTGTTTGGTTTTGAATTTAAGTGGTAAATGCATAAATAAATAGGGAACTCGTCTTTATTTTTCTTTATTCAAATCTGCATTTGAATATCCCAAAAGTTCTTCGCTTACTTACCGATTTGTGTTCCTATATAATATCTACCAAGTTAAATAAATTACAAACTAGAAAGAAAGAAACAAACAAAAAGCATTAATTTAAAAAAGTTGTAGAACAAAGTACCTACCTTTTTCAGATATAGGTAGATACAGCATTAGTTTATTACAAATCCACGATATAAATAGCAACTAATAGATGTTTCCATACTAACTGGTGGATCATGCATACAATAGGTTTAATTTAGCAAAACGGTCAATGTAGCAAAACCGACTGTGTACCAAATCATGTGACGATAGTTCGAAGAACAGTCGACAGAGGGCCAAACACCTAACGGCTACACATTTATTTATTTTTCTACTGTAAATTTTTAAAAAGAAGAATTCTGCGACCCATTGGTTAGTGGCCTAGTAGTTAAGATATTGGCGTCCTTGTCGAGGGGTCCGAGGTTCGATGCCAGGTACGCATCTCTGACTTTTCCGAGTTATATCGAGCCATAATCACTTGCATTAGCGGTGAAGGAAACCAACGCGAGGAAAACAGCATGACTGAGAGTTTTCTATACCTATTATAATGGTCGTGTTAAAGGTGTGAGCGTAGTGGACTATGGGCCGGGTGGACTTTAAAAACTCTTATGACTGCGGTTTCGTACACCAGTAGGTAGGTAAATATATACCAGCTACCTATCTGATTTATCAAATATGATAAGCCTTTCGAGCATATCTTATCATAACACCTCCAAAACTTTTTTCTATCAATGCAAACAAAAACAAAATGGATTGCCTATGTACCATTGTACTTCGCTATAGTTAGTGCATAGATTGTGGATTAGTAAATACTCGTAAATAGTGCCTTAAGTTTCTTAAACATAAATTGACTTTCACAGATAACACAAGAAGATCTTCTGACCGAAAATGGCAGAAGGCAGTCCAGTACTAGAACCTGGCACGGTGATTCGACCCCTTATTGACCACGACGGGGTCAAACTTCTAGCAGAAAGACTTTACGGCATTTCTGTCCTTGAACTAATCGAACTGAACGGCTACGATGACAAGAACTATAAAATCATCGAAGACCCCAACGTCAAGAATCCGCTGATAACTAACCACAACCCTCACGGTTATGTGCTGAAAATCATGAACTCCATGGATTCTCAGAACTTGAGTGTTGTGGAAGCGCAGAATGAGATTATGAACTATCTGAGTAAGTTTTGGTACCGAAATTTCGTTTTTAAGACACTAACTAAGGGCCGATTTCACCAACGTAAAATAAGTTTTATCCGAGCGACCTAAATATGATATTTTGACAGCATTTTCAATGCAAAAACAGTCAGAACACCCAATTTAATACTCGGTGAAACGTCACTCGACGTTGGTGAAATCGGCCATAAATATGCCATTCAAAATCCGTGGGATCTATTTGATTTTCAAGTATAAAACGTATCCTACGTGTCCAGAATGCTCACCTTTAGCGGTTCAGCCGTGAAAAGGTACACGGAAAAAAAGGATTAATTGAATCAAGAAAATGAAATTTCTTGTGATTTTTCGTAAGTAAATATGTTAGCGTGAGAAAATGAAACTCAAATTTAAATAGACCAAATCTTGGTCGAAAGTTTATTTATTATTTATTTATTTATTTAGTACCAGCAATATAAAAACAATTTAAGAAAGATATAAAGGACGTGCACAAGGACAGCTTATCTCTAAAGAAGAGATTTCTTCCAGAAGCCCTCGAATGTGAGAACAGTGAGAACATACAGAGGTAGGTAGGTACTAAAGACTTATCTTTAAAAATTATTAAATGGCTACAGATAATACAATACATATTAAATTAAAATACTAATATATAATATACATGATATTATAATAATTAAGTATACAATTTATACTACATATATACTTAATAAATAGTAATAATAATATAATAATAATAATAATATACTATATATAATACATAATATACTATATATTATATAGGAAAAGAAAAAAAAAATACCGGGCATATTAAAGATGAAATTAGGAGGAAAGATAATGCTGCTTCAGTTTCGACTTAAAGACAGCAACAGATGGACTGTTGCGGATATTTTCAGGAAGAGAATTCCAGAGGCGCGCTGCAGTTACCGCAAACGATCTTGCGAAGAAAATGGTGTTGCTGTGGGGCACTTTTAGTATTTTCAACTCGACGCAGGATCGGAATGGTCTGGCTCGCGGAGGAGCATCCAGAAAATACTCACGTAAATATCCTGGTGAAGAAAACTTAAAAATTTTGAATATTAAGGTTAAAATGTGAGCATTCCGGCGAAGTCGAATAGGGAGCCACTTCAGTTGACGACGGAACTCAGATATATGATCGAATTTGCGCAGTCCGAAAATAAAACGGATGCACGAATTCTGAAGTCGATCTAATTTATCAAGTAGCTCTTCAGTTGCATCTAGATAGCAAACATCAGCATAGTCAATGAGAGGAAGGAGAAGAGTTTGTGCTAGCATTATTTTAGTGCGTAAAGGCAAGAAACTTTGAAGTCTCCGGAGGGAATGTATGGAATAGTGCAAACGTCTACTCACCTCATTGATATGAGCGGACCAAGAAAAGTTAACGTCAAAAATTAAACCCAAGTTTCTAGCTTTGTCAGAGAGGGGTATAGGTATATCGTCGTAAAGAATGTGAGGTAAAGTATTAAAATTAACTTTACAGCGCATTCTGCTGCTACCAATTATGAGAGCTTGAGATTTTGTAGGATTGACAAGCAGGCCAAATGACGCTGCCCATTCCTTAATTCGAGTAAGGTCAATGTTAATAGCATCCACTGCAGATGGAGGTTCGGATAATGCCGCGTGCCTATAAAGCTGCAGATCATCGGCATAGAGATGGTAGTGTGAAGAAATTACTTTAGAGATTTCGTTTATAAAAACAGAAAACAATAAAGGAGATAGCACACCGCCTTGGGGTACACCAGCTGAGAGATCAGCCCAGTCCGAAGAGGCTTCGTCAGTGCTGATTCTCTGCCGGCGACCACGAAGATAGGACTTAAACCAGTCAATCACGGAAGGAGAAACATTAAGAGAGCGAAGGATAGCTAGCATTACATCGAAATCAACTGAATTAAAAGCGTTACTGAAGTCAAGAAGTACAAGAACAGTAAGCTTCTTACTATCCATAGCAAATCGAATATCTTCAGTTACTTTGAGCAATGCGGTTGAGGTACTGTGAAAGGGACGGAAACCAGACTGGAGAGGGCTTAGAAGATTATTGCGAGATAAATATGTTGAAATTTGCTTGAACACTAAGTTTTCTAAAATTTTAGAAAGAGTGGGAAGGATAGAGATGGGACGGTATTGAGAGAAAGATGTGGGGTTCGGTGATTTAGGTAATGGAATAACATTAGCCATTTTCCACGCAGTAGGAAAATGGCTTGACATTAATGAGAAGTTCAGGATGTGAGTGATGACAGGTAATACGTAGTCGATTACTAAAAGAAGCATATCACGACTAATACCATCATCACCCACTGCTTTGGAAGTAATTGATAGGATACCTCTCCTAACGTCGCCCTCCGTGATACTAGTGAAAATAAAAGGATCACAATTAGTTTAGTTTTGCGTCAAGAGAAAAATATTTGATTTGAGAATATTTTTACTGCGATTATGTGTGAATGCTTAAGGCAATTTGTTTTTTCTTTGTTTGTTATCTAATATCTCACTTTGAGAAAAGTATAATTAATAATTTATTAATATACACTGGCTGATAGATGATGCCCGCGACTTTGTTCACGTGGATTTATTATTAAAATCCCGCGGGAACTCTATGATTTTCCGCGATAAAAGTAGCCTATGTCACTCTCCAGGTCCTCAACTATGTATATGTATATGTATGCAAAAAATCACGTCGGTCAGTAGCTCTGTTGGGGCGTGATTGAAGGACAAACCAACAAACCAACAAACAAACACAGTTTCACATTAATATAATATTAGTATGATGATTAGTATGATTTATTTACATTAATTAATATATAGGTATTTATTTTAATTTTAGTTACTCGGTCTATAACTTGTCCGAAGCCCATCCGCAATATCTTCGGCCACCTGCACTCGCTGGAGAGCATCGGCGGTAAGAGCCACGTGGTGCGGCTGCTGGAGTACGTGCCCGGGGAGCTGCTGAAGGACGTGCCTCGCTCGGAGACGCTGTTCTACCAGCTCGGGGAGTTTGTGGCCAATTTGGACAACAAGCTGCAGGTTCGTGAATTCTTTTTTGTAACAAGACGAGTAAATCTATCTATCCATCTCAGCTGGGCAGCAGCGTTCGGAAATGATTTCGTCCAAAATCCCTCAGCATCTGAAGACCAAAGTTTTCGGATAGAGTCGCTAAGTATGGGCCTTATAAGAAGGCTCAGAGTCACTCAGCGGGCGAAGCTGAGATTCATCATCTCAGATGGAATCAGGATTTAGGAGATCCTTCCGAGTTAGTAGATATCAACACGTCATCGTCATTGTTCGTACATTATATGTACATTATATTCTTCTTTTTCGACCGGTAGACTTCCACTGCTAGACAAAGGTCTCTTGCATGGACTTCCACAGGCCTCGGTCTTGCGCCGCCTGAATCCAGCGACTCCCTGCGACTCGTTTGATGTCGTCGGTCCACCTAGTGGGGGGTCTGCCAACACCGCGCTTTACGGTGCGGGGTCACCACCCCCAACGACCATCAGCCCTTCGAACAATGTGTAATTACAAATCTAGAATTATTATTTATCAATTTACCTTGACTTCGTCGAATAACGTATGTTTTGCCGTTACAATATTACATCGTCACCATCAGTTAACCTAGTTTATTTCCATACGTTATGTTTTCTCGTAGCGTAGGGCTGTCGAAATAAAAAATTAAGGAATCTTCAATTTTCCTTATATGCGAAAATGATATTGAAATTCTTCTGGTTTTATTAAATAACGAACTAGCAACTGACGGCGGCTTTCGCACGGTTCACGGATGCAATGTTCTCATGTATAAGTTTCCGAGCGACTACGGGACTAGCGAGCGTCTAGCGGCAATTTTTTTCTATCTATCCATATAAATAAAAATGAATGTTGGTAAGCGCATAACTCAAGAATGGATGGACCAATTCGGTTAATTTATTTTTTTTGTATGTTCCTTAAGGTCCACGGAAGGTTTTAATAAAAAAAAAACAAAAAAAAAATTAATTTTTACTTTTAACTTTTGACAGAACGAAGTCTGTCCGGGCAGCTAGTTTTATATAAAATATAAAATTATGCATAACTTATTTATTATATCTTTACATCTAACTTCCGGGCGATTTTTTAAATCATTTCTTGGGAAAACAGTAACATGTCCGTTGGCGGCTTTATTATCTTATCTTAATATATGTAAATCACGTGTCACGTTGTTTGTCCGCGATGCACTCCTAAACTACTGAACTTTGATCAAACTTCGTAACTATCTGTAATTTAGTCCAACTTGAAAGATAGGATAATTTTTTTCGATTAGGATAGTTTATTTGTTTTATTTATATAGATAAGATGGCGGTACGAAGTTCGCCGGGTCAGCTAGTTATATTATAAGTATTATTATGTAGTTAAGGACGCAAGAAACCGTGTTAGAATTCTGAATTTTCATTCTGAATAAAATATTTTTATTTCGCATTGTAATATTATATCATTTGTTACATAACATACGTAGTAGTGGTACCAGCTCCCTTTTACATAAATTATGTTCTCCAATAAGCGAATATGAAAATATTCAAGCGGTGAAGTAAAAAATTCATCAAGAGCCGGCAACGCATTAGCTTTTCTCTGGTGTTGCAAATATTATACCCACTCTGGGAGCGGCTCAACTTTTGCAAAATTTCTATTCATCAAGAAAATCGTATATCTATACTTAGGTAACCCTATAATGTACTAGTATACTTACAGACCAGACAGGTAAAATACATACATTTGTTATATCGTTACACAAGATAATCAACAAGTTTCATGTCAAATTCAAGGTTGTTTGCTATTGTGATTTTCCGAGAGTATAAAATTGTTCTGGTGATTACTTTAGTTTACAATAATAAGAACATGAAAAATGTAGGTCAGGATAAATTTTTACATAACATAATAAAATAGGGAATAATCTTTTTGAACCTATGATAAAGTTACTGCAGAGCACACTGGTGGCATATGACTATTTTCTAAAAACCTATATCCGAGGTGATAAATAATGCCTGTGTGCAAAAAATTGCATTAAATTCGACCTAAAAGTTTTTAAAAAACGCAGTACCTACTAACATCGTAAAAATCTATAAACACGATAAACAATGTAAAGACGATCCTGGGGAGCAGAGTACAAAAACAAGTATAATTTAGTTATATTTAGATTAAATCTTATCTCTGCCAGGATTGAAATGCGTCTATGTATGAAATGTTATTAATAACATCTGGGCATCATAACTGGGCAGCATCTTTCAAGAAAAATTTTAATGCAAAAAAGGCATTAAAATTTTTCCAGAAAGTTTTCGGAATTTTAATAGTTTTAGTTTTATAGTTCTAAGTATTATAATTATATATACTATATATATAATATATATGCGCGCGTGGTGATTATGGGCAAACCCTCCCCTTGGGAGAGGCCTTTAGTCCAGCAGTGGACTGTTATAGGCTATTGATGATGATGATGATGATGATGATGAAGTATTATAATATCCATACTATGTCTTTTATAATTGCAGAACTTTAACCATTCTGGGTTAGTTTCTCGTGAACATATCTGGATGCTGAGTAAAGTTCCAGAATTGGACAAGTTTAAGTACGTCATCAAGGACAGCGAGAAGTTGGACTTGGCCGAAGAAGTGAGTATCGCAAATGGTTATAAAAATATAGAAGTGGCGAGTGGAGGATACACACATACTAACTTCACTGAGAAATTCGCCTTTGAAGCAAAGACGTGACCGCTTCAACGGTGAAGGAAAACATAGTGAGGAAACCTGCATCCCTAACAGTTTTCTATAATGAGTTCAAATATGGGCAAAGTCTGCCAAACCGCATTTGACCAGCGTGGTGAACTGTGTTAACTTCTGGGCCAGTGTTGAGTTGAGACTACGATGATGATGATGATAACACTAAGGAATAGGTAACTATGATATCTTTTATAGGTGATCGAAGAGTTCAAGTATGCTGTTGTACCTCGCTTCGAAGAGTTGGAGAAGGGCGTCATTCACGGTGATGTCAATGAGATGAACGTGCTTTGTGGACTTAAACCTGGTGGCAGGTGGGTACTTACCTAGAGGTTGCCAAGAACAACGTAAAAATGCATACGTTTCCTGAGCGACTGGTTTTCACATTTTGTGGATAATATGTGAAGTCCAAAATCGTGAACCTTATGTACATCCTGATTTGCCTAAATTCCTAATTGGACTAGTCCAATGCTGAATTGGCAAAAATGAGTTTTAGACTAAGAATTTAGGAGGATTATTCATGAGAATCATCATCAAATGAATCGCATATTACAGAAAGGGAATTAGCCTTGGTACCTATGTCTACTTGTGCAAATGATAATTTTTAAACGGTATTAAATTAAACTTGTGTGCCCTTTCTGCGCAAACTGTAGAATTGGTTTGTTCTGGAGACTTGAATATGGAAGAATCGCACCAGTTGGGTGTAGGGAACATTTCATAAAACAAGCTTAAATTTGTCATGAGATTGGACTAATGCCTTTTCTGCAATATGCGATTCAATTGTAATGCACGAGTTTTGTACTTCCTCTATTAAATGCAATTTGGAGTTGAGTAGAGGATTACGTTAAGTACCTACTTAGAGGAATTTTTATTTAAATTCTGGCGTGAAGTCAGTGCACGTTTTTCTTTCTTTCGGAATCGGATACTAATTTCGACTATTGTTTGGTTAATTAAGTGTAGAATTGTAGAATTTATTTTTGTTTTCAGCAAGACCGACTACCGCGTCACTGGCATCATCGACTTCGGTGACATTCAGTACTCGTACTACGTGTTCGAGCTGGCCATCACCATGACGTACATTATGCTGCTCACCGGCGACCCTCGGAGCGGCGGCTACGTTCTCGCTGGGTACACCGTCACTAGGAGGCTGCCCGACGACGAGTACAGGCTTTTGAAGGTAACTCTCTGGTAGACTCCCGATCCTCGCGTCAGCAGCAGACTGTGTTGTCTGTAACGCCGCGTCTGAGCATAAATTTACTGTGCACTATGGAAATACAATAAGCAGTTCGGCCGTTCGGATTAAAATAGAAAAACGTCCGTGATTAAGTAAGTATTAATATATACTTCTTCTTCATCGACCGATAGATGTCCACAACTAATTCTTTAGACACAGATCTCATATATAAAGACTTTTTGATGTCGTCTGTTCACCTAGTCGGAGTCTACAACACCTCGCTTTTAGAATCTGTGCATACTAATATTTATAAATATGAAAGTTTGTTTGCTTTTCAATCATGTAATTTTTTCTATCAGCGTAGTTGCAGAAGACTTGGAGAGTGATATCGGCTATCTTTGATCCTGGAAAATCTCAGTTCCCGCGGATTTTTTTAAAACTTAGTCCACGTGGTCTTATTCACGGGCATCAGCTAGTATAATATCCAATATTAAAATAATATTACTATGTTTATTTCCAGACGCTAATATCAGCTCGTCTAGTCCAAAGTTTGATCCTCGGCGCTTACACATTGGAGCAGGACCCAAACAACACCTACGTGACATCCACGGAGAAGGCCAAGGGGTGGGATTTGCTGAAGAAGATCAGAAAGACCAAACCTGACCCTGACGACGATCCGACCAATTGGAAAGCCATTGCCAATGAATTCTTAACTAGAAGCTAGATAACATTATTGTAAAGCTGCAGTCACATTACTGTGTTGTGAAATGTTGCGTGCGTGTCATACCTATTTCGTGGCAATCTCGATCGCATTTTCGCAATTTGTGTGCACTTTATAATATTATACTAATTTTATTATGATTTATTACCGATCGCTTTTTGTCGCATGTCGCATAACTTCCACAACAAAGTAAAGTGTTTTCGCCTTAATATTTACTTGGTATGCGCTTTTCATAATATTTCGGCATTTTCGTAGAAATAGCGTCTGTATGAGTAGGTATTTATGACTTTATATTTTGTAGGTTTTTTAGGTTTTACCACTTTATTTATTGAAAACTTATTTATTTTTATATTATTATATTATATTTATATTATTAGGTATTGTCTAATATATTTTTATTTAGAACGCTATGTCCTTAAATACATAATTAATGACCATGCATTATTAGTTTTTTTGTTTATTTTATTAGGTATTTTTATTATTGTCAACTAATTGTAAGTAAATAAGTATTAAAAATAAAGACTGTAACACTTTAAATATTGTTTTCATATAATTATTTACTTGCCTTGGTAAAGAAGACAGGCTCTCGTAGGCACTTTTATCGATTCGCGCTCTTTTTCATACGTACAGTCACTACATTGTTGTGTATAAAAAAAAATTATTAGAATTTTTATAGCATTTTTATTAAAAACTAGCTGATGCCCGCGACTTCGTCCGCGTGAATTTAGTTTTTTGTTTTTTTTTTTGTATTAAAACCTTCCGTGGAACTTAAGGAACATACAAAAAAATAAATTAACCAAATTGGTCCATCCATTCTTGAGTTATGCGCTTACCAACATTCATTTTTATTTATATAGATGCCATTTTTGTACACTACATTAATAATATATTGGGCTTAATATAAGTTTAAACGAAATAATATGTTGCAATTAATAAATTATCATCGGCAACCCATGAAAGACCCTACTGTGCACTACTGAGCACAGGTCTCCATTCAGAAAAGAGTTATAGTACGTCACGCTGCTGGCCTAATATGAAGGAGACTTCACACACTTTCGAGAACATTATGGAGAACTCTCATAGGTGCAGGTTTCCTCACCGTTGAAGCATGTGATATTTAATTGTGTCAATCGCTAACAGTCACTAATTGCTAAATCGCACATACCTCCGAAAAGTCAGAGTACGTGCCCGGGATCAAATCTGCGACCCTCCGAATAGGAGACCACTAGGCTATCACTGCTTTTGCAATTAAGAAATAGTAAAATATAAAAAATATAGATAATATTGTCAAAGATATACAAGATGGAGTCTAAAGGCTGTGAACGCGTCGAAAATTTGTGCTGCCACATGTGGTTCACGCCCTTTTCCCGCGCTCAGTTTGAATTAGGTCATCACCAGATATGGAGCTCGCGAGCCAATATTTTGTTTTTTTAAATGGCGGTTTTTGGTAAATAAAATGTGAAAAAAACTTAACAGGACGATCTAAAATAACCAATAACATCACCTACCATCAGTAAATAACATTCAAGCACATCAGTTCCTGCAAAATAAGAAATTGAAATTTTTAGAAAATAATTAAATTAGAGTTCGCCATTTAATGTGTGTTGCCAGTTTACGAACCCAAAATTTCCCTAATAAATAATGAAACCTTAGAATGTAGATACCGATAATATTCGAAAAGCGATCGCAGATAATGTCATTTTTTAATTTTCCTTCCAAGACAGTCCTTGTTCTACGATCTCACCTGATGGTAAGTGACGATGCAGTTTAGATGGTAACGGGCTAACTTGGAAGGGGATAAGCTAGGATTTATTAAATTTTTACACGCTATCGAGCCGGAACGCTAAATAGCTTAGCGATACGTCTTTGATGGTAGAATGGTAACTAGCCACGGCCGAAGCCTCCCACCAGACCAGATCTGAGATATTTCAGAAATTATAAATTTCGAAATTGTCTCCATCGATAATCGAACTCAAGAATTCCCCTCTCATTTCTTTTAACTTTTTCGTTTCTGATTTTCTTTTACTTATATTCATCTTAAATTTTTTTTATTTTTTTAAACGAATATTTTACCGGGAGAGAGTTTTTATGACTTTAGCGATTTAGCGATTCACCGATCGAGTTGGAAATAGGGTTTAGGGTTACCTTGGATCAAAAATAGGAAATGGTTGCCAAAATTTTTAAAAGTCAGCGCCATATTGAAATTCTTTGTTATTGCACCGATGTCGTTCAAAATCGATATTTAGGGTTCCCTGGGGTCAAGAAAGACGAATTGGTCGCCAAAATTTTAAAAAGTCAGCGCCATATTGAAATTCTTTGTTATTGCACCGATGTCGTTCAAAATCGATATTTAGGGTTCACTGGGGTCAAGAGAGACGAATTCGTTGCCAAAATTTTAAAAAGTCTGCGCCATATTGAAATTCTTTGTTATTGCACCGATGTAGTTCAAAATCGATATTTAGGGTCCCCTAGCGTCAAAAGAGAGGGAATAGTTGCCAAAATGTTGAAAAGTCAGCGCCATGTTGAAATTTTTTGTTATTGACGCTTGGGGACCCTAAATATAGATTATCAGTATTGCGCTGACTTTTTAAAATTTTGGCAACCAATTCGTCTTTTTTGACCCCAGGGAACCCTAAATATCGATTTTGAACGACATCGGTGCAATAACAAAGAATTTCAATATGGCGCTGACTTTTTAAAATTTTGGCGACCAATTCGTCTTTCTTGACCAAAGGGAACCCTAAATATCGATTTTGAACGACATCGGTGCAATAACAAGAATTTCAATATGGCGCTGACTTTTTAAAATTTTGGCGACCAATTCGTCTTTCTTGACCCCAGGGAACCCTAAATATCGATTTTGAACGACATCGGTGCAATAACAAAGAATTTCAATATGGCGCTGACTTTTTAAAATTTTGGCGACCAATTCGTCTTTCTTGACCCCAGGGAACCCTAAATATCGATTTTGAACGACATCGGTGCAATAACAAAGAATTTCAATATGGCGCTGACTTTTAAAAAAATACTGGCAACCATTTAATCTCATTTGACGCTAGGGGACCCTAAATATCGATTTTGAACGACATCGGTGCAATAACAAAGAATTTCAGTATGGAGCTGACTTTTTAAAATTTTGGAAACCATTTATCTAAAACAAAATACTAAATACAATAACTCACTATAGTTAAAGGTATTAATAAAATTATTGTTTTATGATAAAAATTAAAAAAAAAAGTAGATATTAATTTTATTTTTAAAGTTTAAAAATTTTAATGACATAATTCTCCCCATTTTATTGGAATCACCTGCGTACCTGGTATCATTACGCACGCTCAGTAATCCACGCCGCGCATGCGCGGCACTCACGTCACGCACACTAGCATATTTTCATTGGCCTGTTTTTTTTCGTTCTTTAGTAGCGCGATGCTCCTTCTAGACTTAAAAGTATTCATAGAATATTGTATTGAATTCATTTATTTTTACTAACTGACCCGTGACCCTAAAATTAATAAGAACTGTTGTAAGTACAATTTATTTTTTCTTAATAATTAGGTATTGTTCCTAAAAGATCAAATACCTGTAATAAAATATTATAATAGAAGATAGGTATATTCATTTTTATGTTAAAAATTAATCTTTGTACACAATATTATGTACAAAGAAAATTATTATGTACTACGTAAACTAAAATTTTATTCTTTATAGAAGTCTCTAAATTACGAATATAGCTATATTCCAAGAAGTAGAGTGTAGGTATTTTAATTTCCTTTTTTCGATAAGATTAATAGATCCATCTTTTATTATGCGCCTGAATTGGGAACCTAACTCCATAAGTTTGAGACTATCTCGACATTGCCTCATCATTTCACCGATATAGTTTATGTGTTACAGACTAGGTGGCGCTAACTGTCATTTAACCCCTGCGCGAGAGCCTGATGATTTTCACTATGACGACATCCGCCGTAGATTTTGGGTTTTCATGAAAATCCAGTTATAATTATTTATTTATTATTATTCAGTGAATTGTTTGTAGTATACAATTATAAAACGAACATACAGGAGCATTAACCAATTAGAAACAAGTTAAGACGCAGAGAAAAAATCGCGCCGCGCACTGCCCGCGCTCCCTCTGACCACCTCTTGCTCCTTCGTCGCCTGTGCATGCGCGCGCGTACTTCAGCGTGCTTACATTCTTTTGTTTTTTTTTTAATTTTTGTATCATTTTTGGATTGAAAATGGTTATTAGTTTTTTATGGGACGTCACAATAAATTAAAAATATTACACTTCTGTTGGGGGTGGGGAGTGGGGACAGTGCCCATACAGTTCTTTGCGTAGTCCTTTCTAAACTAAACTAATTAATCAATTCTATTTATAATAGGAAACCAATTAAATACAGATTCGTCTAGTAAATAATCCTTTCTAAGACCTGACCTAGGTTTTTAAAACATACCTATTGACTTTTGTATTGAAACAAAAAAAAGCCGGCCAAGTGCGAGTCGGACTCGCGCACCGAGGGTTCCATACTCCAAAAGTAAAAGTAAAACGATAATAATATATTAATTTGCTTATTTATCGTTAACTTTGTTTGTAGAGGTTTATTGTTAATATAAAAAAACTATGCTAGTTAGAGCGTTGATTTTATTTTTCCTGTAAAATATACATAAACCTCTATTGACCATAATTATTTCAGATTTTTCGATTGGTAAACTTCGGAGATAAGGGGGGGGGGGGAACGGTATTTTTTTTCGACATTTTGGTCGATAAATCAGAAACTATTATATCTAGAAATAAATAAAAAACTGTTTTAGAATGCACAAGTAAAGACCTTTCATATGATACCCCACTCGGTATAATTATCTTACTTTGAAATTTCAAACCCCTGATTTTCCCCCTTTTTTAATTAAACTAAAATAATTTTCGCGTTGATTGCATTTTTCCTGTAAAATATACATAAACCTCTATTGACCATAATTATTTCAGATTTTTCGATTGGTAAACTTCGGAGATAAGGGGGGGGAACGGTATTTTTTTCGACACTTTGGCTGATTACTCAAAAACTATGCCTAAATAGAAATAAATAAAAAACTGTTTTGGAATGCACAAGTAAAGGCCTTTCATATGATACCCCATTCGGTATAGTTATCTTACTTTGAAATTTCAAACCCCCGATTTTCCCCCTTTTTTAATCAAACTAAAATAATTTTCGCGTTGCTTTTATTTTTCCTGTAAAATATACATAAACCTCTATTGATCATAATTATTTCAGATTTTTAGATTGGTAAACTTCGGAGATAAGGGGGGGGGGGGGAACGGTATTTTTTTCGACATTTTGGCCGATTAATCAAAAACTATTATATATAGAAATAAATAAAAAACTGTTTTAGAATGCACAAGTAAAGGCCTTTCATATGATATCCCACTCGATATAGTTATTTTAATTTGAAATTTCAAACCCCCGATTTTCCCCCTTTTTTTATTAAAACTAAAAATAATTTTCGATTTTTCTTTATTCCAATAATTTTGGGCCACTATTATACACAACTATGCCAAATTTCATGTCGATAGCTTTAATAGTTACTGAAATAATCGACTGTGACAGACGGACGGACAGACGGACGGAGAAAGTCTCACCATAAGGGTTCCATTTTTACCATTTTGGTATGGAACCCTAATTATAGTAGGCAGGCATACCAACGGATACGGACATTTCTAAATTAGTACCTAAAGACCAAAATGCCACTGTGATACAAGTTAAATGTCATGGCATTTGATGTCAATTTTGTTTACCTACTCAAAGTAAGCTGCTCTTTTTCGCCCAACAGAGCAAGGCAAATTGAAAAATACCGGCAAAGTGCGAGTCGGACTCGCGCACCGAGGATTCCGTACAAACTTTTAGGTCGCGGTTAGTTTATCAACCGCAAACAAGTTTATAATCGCAAAAAAAAATTTTTTTTATTCCCTTGCGAGTCTCAAAATATGCGGGATAAACGGAGCATTAAGGCTTTTGATTGCGTATACTTAGAAGTTTGATTTTTTTCACTGCTGCAAGGGATTGCAGATTTGAGTATTTGATATTAATTTCCACTTGATACCTCCACGCGTTCCTGAGAAAAAGGGTCTTGACAGACGGAAAGACAGACGGACAGACGGACAATATTAGTGATCCTATAAGGGTTCCGTTTTTAGTACGGAGTACGGAACCCTAAAAAGCAAGCCATGTCAGCTATGATAGGGTCCAATCATCATGTAAGAGGACAATTATATTATCAGAGGATACACAAAAATACTGACAAATTACGATTCACTAAACTAAAGCTATGTTTTAAATCAAAAATTACAACAAATGATTACCTACGTAGCTAGAAGTACTATTTGACCTACACTATAATATGTATGTTAAGCGGTAATCCAAGAACACACACAATACAAGATCCTCTCCAGATGAGTTGAAGAAGTTTTGTTGCAAGATGGACGTCCACTGCTGGACAAAGTATCGCCACAGAATGCCTCGCTCGAGATCGACCGTCTATCTAGTCACTAGTGGAAGGTCTACCAACGGCCGCTACGCTTCCCGGTGCGAGGTCGCGCCATCCATGCTCTTTGGCACCCCAACATCTATTAGTCCAGTCATTATAGTAAGTTCACCTCGGAATTCGAGATACCCAGCTGTAAGTCTGTAAATACTTGTATATTGACACCCTAAAAGTTGTCTCAAAACCTACATATGGTAGGGTGTACGCAACTATTAAATTTCAAGGTCAAAGTTCACAAAAATCGCTTTTTTGCGCCTGTTTTTGTAAATATCTCATTTCCTATGGGTTTTTTTGCTATTTGTATTTATTATCAATATTGTAGAATACAAAATTCTCTACAAATTTTGTTTAAAAAAAATTTTATACTGTGAACCGTTTTCGAGATAGAGGGCGGAGAGCGCGCGGTCACAGCATCACTTCAGGTCAACCGGTACCTCCGGTCGAAAACGCGCCATATATAGTTGATGAACTATTGATAAATGAATGATTATAAATATTTGTCTATTTTTATGAACTATTACATTATATTTTATCATTTTCAACATGCATTAAATCTATATCTATTCAGTAATACTGATAACCGTTTAGTAAAATTAAAAAATAATTAAGGGCAAAACTTAATTCATAATATAATTATATTCCCATTTACACTAATGACATTTTAAATAGAAAATAATTAAGTGCATCTTCTTTAAAATCTGTAAATTTTAAAATCAATAAATAAAATCAATAAAAAAAAAAAAAGTTTTGATAATTATCCTCATTCCAAAACACATATTTTATTTCTGCACGCATTAAGTGGCTGTGACACAACTTAAAAAGTGTAGTAGTGCGCCTTTTAAAAAGGGGAAAAAATCATTTTTAAAAGTTTTTGAGAAACTGACAAAGGATGAACTAGCTGCAGCATTTGAGGAAGCAAATTGTTCGGCCCAGAGATTATTAGAGAGTGGAACTCAAACCTTATTGGCAGTCTATAATGCTCCGAAATCTGTGAAAAATCTCGATCATCTTCGTTATATGCATTACGTCAAGTCTACAAAACTTAATAAACCTGTGCAGCTTTCAAATATTCCACCAACAAGTGCAGCTGCTCATCAACATTTCAAACGTGTATATTATCAAGTTCAAACTTGGTTAGGGCATGATTTGGAACCCCAGGTATGGGGTTGGGCAATGCGAAACGATTTTCTGACAATTTTACCACCATCACATCATGACAATTTTACCACCTGCTCCAGAAGATTTGCTAAATACAATTTTCTGCAACTGGCTAATTTAGTACTTTCTAAGAACTAAGATATCTAATTAGGTATCTAGTTTTAAAAAAAATATTTGATCATATGTACGGAACCCTAAAAGAGCGAGGCCCTACTTGCATTTGGCGGATTTTTTTATTATGATTTATTATAGATATGAAAAGGAATCGTTGTGGCTGTTCACCAAAATGTGACTAAATAATGTAATTTGAATCCTCTTAATTAAATCAGGGCCCAGAAACCTGAACCAAACCAACCAGAAACCGCAGTACTTATGAGACGCATTGAATTAGAAATTGTAAATGAGTATGGTATATTCCATACAAAGAGTAGGCCAAGACGTACAAGAATAAAAAACAAATAGTACCTACCTAAAAAAAGTTATAGAGGGTATCCATACAATAAACTTTTGTTTTTGCTCGATCTTATTAATAGTTTGCGTTAAATTTGCGTGTCCGACCCGCACTTGACTAGTTTTTTATTCTATTAATATAAGTTTAGTTTTGAATTTTTGATTTATGTTCATGCACTGGTCGCGACTCATGGAGGAGTACCTTTATCACTTTAGTAATGTTAGCATTAGCATAGACGTAATAGTCCGGGGGCCAGGTACAAATTCGGTCAATTATTTCCTCTCGAGCAAAACTTCGTGAAATGCATTAAGGTTTTATATAATGAATATTCGCGACGCGTCAGCTGCGACTCCGTGGGTGGGGTGGGCAGTGGTGGCCTCCCACGCATGGAGAAAAAAAAGTTTTTTTAGTTATTTCCTCCCATTTGAAAATTTGTTAGATTATAGTTTACCTAATATTTTGAAGGAAAAATAAAGTCAGCTGACCATAACATGGTGGATTATACGTCAGCTAGCTGCTTGAACATGAAAAAAAATTTATATTTTCAATGATTTCCTGTCAACTAAAAATTTACCTGGTGATCGTTTATATGCTACTATGAAGGAAACTTAATGACACCTTGCTGTATCTCAGTGAATGGAATCTTGCATGGAAAGTTTGTCAGCTGGTACCTTGAAAGGTGTATAACGCAGCAGCATCTATCATCTACTGAATCTTATCGGCTGACGACTTTTCCCTTGAGTTACAGCTAGCTGATTTTTTTCATTATTTACTAGAGCATGTTAACAATCCTGTTATAAATTTTCATCCGGGAGGAAATCACGTTTCTTAAGTTATTCGGCAGTATATGCTTGATTTGAATGTTTTGATAACAAATATGAAGTTTAATAATGGAGGAAATGTTGGTATAAGTAAATTAATTAATGAATAATTTACTGTAGCAGTTTTAAAGGGTATACTTCCCAGGTAGTCCCATTTAAATTTTATCGAAATCGGGGTTTTAAAATATCAACATTGAATAGAATTTTTTATATTAAATTATCTATTTTTAGGTATTGCCGTAAGAGATTTTTCGCTCCTCCCTCTTTGTATGTCTTCTTACTATAGTAAATATACTAAGTTTATGAATGTTACAAAAGTAACCTTTATATTTGCCGTTTTACTTAGATACATATCATACCTACTTACTTTCATACTCGTATGTTCAATAATAATTAAAAATACCGCCGTTGACAGGAGGCGGTGTGGCGTGCTATCAAAACATTCGGACGACGACGTCGTCGGGTCGTGAACTTTTCTTAAATGTAATTAAGAACTCAATTATTTTCCAATCGTTCATCTTGACTGGTGATTACTTAGTTTACAGATTAGAAAGTTTGGTCTAAAATGAAAGGACGTTAAACGTTTAATCATTAATTAAATAATTGGGTAAAGCTTGTTTCTTGCATGATGTTTTTTGTGCGGTTGAATGGTTTTTTAAATTGTTATTTGAGATAGGAGTCTAGAGATAATTGGGTAAGTATGTGACTGTTGTCAAAATGTTCATTTTATTCATTTCAAATAAATCGATCAAAAAACAAAAAAATAATATAAAATATCTTGTCTCTTTCTAAAACGAAATTTTCTATGAAGATTGTATAGAAGCTATTTTCTATGAAGCTGTCTTGTGACGTCACACTTCAGTAGCGTTCTTTCTGTCTAACAGGAATCTTTAAAGCTTAATATTTCAGAGACTGGTTAAAATAATTAAAAAAGAGAAATGGCATATTTAAAGACTTTATTTTAAATAAATAAAAAATATCAGTCAAATACCCAATTGATTAAAAAAATTGAGAGGCATTCAAAACTTATTTACATACATATACATATACTACTTAGATTGCGTTTTTACAATTTTACATAACAGTACGAATTTGGAGGCCATACATGATATGGCACAGCACACATGGTGAAGCAATATTTGGTGTTATTACACATTTATTATACTAGTCAATGATTTAAGTGTACACCAATAAACAGAGTTGATTAGTTCTTGCCAAGTTTTGTGCTCACCTCGGTCCAATGGTAAGAGCGAAGCTTTTGATAGCTATAGGTGTATTTAGCGTAGCTAATTGTCTAAGCTTTTAGTGAGATACTATTGAGATAAATCTTATTACATAATGTAAACCTATAAAAATCATTCTTGCCGTTCGTTAGTCTCGCTAAAACTCAAAAAGGTCTTGGCCGATTTGAAATTTTTTTTTTGGTGGTTTTAAAAGAAATAGGGAAAACTAAAAAAAACAAACAGCTGAAAAATCCAAAAAAATCATCAATCTAAACATCAAATTGGTAATTTTCGGATTATTTTTTAACCGAATTCAAAAAAAGGGGGAGGTTCTCAATTCGCCGGAATCTTTTTTTTATATATGTTCACCGATTACTCGAAGACGCCTGAACCGATTTAGAAAATTCTTTCTTTGTTTCAAAGGGTATACGTTCCAGGTGGTCTCATCGAAATTTTATAGAATTCGGTCGAGCGGTTTTTAAAATAACAACAATAAGTATAGGTATACTTTTTAGTGGCGCGGGCCGTTTGAAGTTAATTTTTAGGGTTCCGTACCCAAAGGATACCAACGGGACCCTATTACTAAGCCTACGCTGTCTGTCCGTCCGTCCGTCCGTCCGTCTGTCAGCGGGCTGTATCTCGTAAACCGTAATAGATAGACAGATGAAATTTTCACATATTATATATTTCTATTGCCGCTATAACAACAAATAATAAAAATTAAATTAAATTAAAAAAATTAAATTAAAATATTTCCATGGGTACATGGGAAATATTTTTATTTAATTTTTTTTTAACGGAACCCTATAAGAGCGAGGCCCGACTCGCACTTGGCCGATTTTTTATATTAAATTATAAAATAGATGGCGAGAGCAAAGCTGTGAGTAAAAGCTAGTAGGTAATAAATAACAATGAATTTAATCGAAAAAAAGGTTGGTAGTTCTGTCCAATAACAATTTTAATACTTCCCAAGTAAAATATTCATGTTGCATTATTTGAAGGATTTCGCTTCTCTAATATTTATGGCTAGTTTATTTATGTAGGTCCTAGGGCAACGAGAACACTTTATATTATAGTTTAGTATCTAAACTTCCCATAAAAAAATAGCATATATAGCCTCGCGTGCTATCATCAGACCAAAACCTTAATGACTAGCTGTAGCCCGCGGCTGCTCTCGATCTTCGCCTTAATTCGTTAATGGCTATTACGAAATCTCCGTATGACTCGTAATTCGTATGTAAGAATTATTAGCTTGAATACCACTAAATTAATGAGTTATTGATTAAATTAAGATTTTAAAATTTCGTAAGCTTTTTATGTTGCTTAGTGGTCCCTAAGTAATGATAATATTATATAAAGCTCAAAAATAGACAAACATGTTAAATTATGGGAAACCCATGCCATTGTATAGAGAGATTATGTAATATATATGACTACCTATGACAATACCTATTAGTTTATTCCTGATGTTGCAACCAACATATTAACAGACTAAAAACAACTATTTTTTTCTCGAAATCTAAACATTAAGGCCCATTTAAGATCATCATCATCATCATCATCATTAACAACCCATTGACGGCTCACTACTGAGCGCAGGTCTCCTTTCAGAGAAGGGTTATAGGCCATAGTCCACCACGCTGGCCCAATGCGAATTGGCGGACTTCACACATCTTCGAGAACATTATGAAGAACTCTCAGATGTGCAGGTTTCCTCACGATGTTTTCCTTCACCGTTGAAGCAAGTGATATTTAATTGCTTAAACGCACTTGACCCCGAAAAGTCAGAGGTACCCGGGATCGAACCTGCGACCCTCCGAATAGGAGACCACAGTCCTAACCACTAGGCTATCACTGCTCATTCAAAACCATTTATGATAATAATAAATAAATCTTTAAAAGTAAAAGTCCAAGTTTAACCCGATAATGGCCCATGGGAAATTGAAAACGAAAGGAAGCAAAAGCAATTTAATCCTCTTTGAAAATGATAATAATACGAGACTTTATTCATCATCATAATATTATCTCGGAAAGGTTACAAGAATATTACATATTCAGAAGACGAAAGGTTACAAGTTTATGCAGCGAAAAATCATATCAGGATCATAAAAAAAAGTGTGTGTGTCAGCTCCGACGCACGACTGGAGTTTACTTTATACTTCAATAGGTATTTAATATCAAATACGGCCATCTATTGTAAATAGCTCGAACTATTATGTTAGCAGTGCTGTTATCGCAGGGTTTCAGTGTTGTGTTGCTATTCAAAATAGTTTACACATAAGCCGAAAGATGGTGCTGATCTACATGTGAGTAGATAACCAACCTTATTTACTCAACTTTAGGGTAGAAATTTGCATCGTTGTGAATAACGTAACGCGGGCATTCGACAACTCAAGCGAAAACCAACCTTATTTACTCAACGTTAGGGTAGAAATTTGCATCGTTGTGAAAAACGTAACAAGGTCATTCATAATTAGATTTTACCCCTCAAATTTTTCTCATACCGGGCCAGGCCTGTGTCACTCCGCGTGTAGGTATTAAAAACATACCTACAGGCGGCGGCCCTTGCGCAAGGGCCAATCTAGTAGGCTGCCGCAAACGAAAAAAGACACACGCGCGCGCTATTTGTTCGACCACGTTCAACTTTCACAATAATTGCAAGATGGACACAAAACGAAAAAAAGCAAAAAGATACTGTGCAGTATTTAATTGTTTAAATACGGATGGTGATCGAAATTTAACTTTTTTTTGGTTGCCTAAAGATGCTGAGAGGTAAAATCTACTTTGATTGGATTACATTATGTTCCTATTTGAAATGAAATTAATTCAAACTACAAACCCTTTCTCCCCTTGTTGAACAAAGTACTATTCCAATACCCTAAAAGTATTTACTCGGCGCTGCCTGCTGCGCGTTGCCCGCCACAAGTAGGAGTAAACGCTCGTGCTGTGCGCTAGATGGCGTAAGTAGTTTCTCGAAGTAGGCAACCCTAGTCCGCGGCTCTTTCAATACGTATAACCATGTATAACTTATTAAGAACCGTAGTCCAGTGAGTTAAGGCCCATATTCCCTCAAAAAAAATTTGGTAGGTATGTAAATGAACACGTGCTCGACTGGAACGCGAGCTAAATTAAATCATATTGTTTATCAGATTGAGTACATATTTCTTTGAAAACCATTGCGAAGTAAAGCTTCTGTACGCTAGTTACTAGTTATTATTCTGTGACCGGGCGCCTAAAATCGATTCTTAAGGAGTAGAGTAAGGCCACGTTTTCGCATAGGCGTGGCGTTGCGCGTCGCGCGGCGCGTCGCTCGCTCGCTCTCGCTCGCCCTCATACCTTGGCCATATCGCGCGACCGCTCACGCGACTCGACGCGCCGCGCGAAGCGCAACGCCACGCCTATGCGAAAACGTCGCCTTAGACTCCAAAAATCTTTTTTTTTGAAAATGCCTAACTTAAATGTAAGTAGGTTTAGGAACTAAATACAATTCATAATAATATTATATCTCAATGAAGTATTGAAACTTTCATAAAAAACCTGCAGTGAGTAATGTTTATGTAAAAATATAATATTATTTTCAGTTTTTATTCACATCCATAATATTATGATGCTATTTATGTACCTATGTACCTGCGTTCCCTTTTCGATAACCGTCTGAAAATATTCAAAGGTAACACGTGTTGTTTTTCGGAGTCCTTCACTAAAAAAGCAGCTGTGCTGTGGAATGAACTCCCAGCTGAAATTAGACGAGCTCAATCTTTGACCGTTTTTAAAAGCCGTCTCAAGCAACACTATCTTTCCAAGCTTTAAAATAGGGTAGGTACTAATATCATGTTTGTGTGTCATACTTATGATAAGTATATTCATAGTGTATGTATATTTTATATTTATATAATTATATTTTATATATTATATATATTTATATATTATATATCTTTATATATTATTATGTATGTGTTTGTATATATTAATATATTCTTATTTTAATGTATTTTGGTATAGTTTGAATCTATTTGAGTGTATCTATGTTTAATAAGTATTATTGTTTTGTATTCCTTTGCACTTATTGCGATACCCCGTCTCTCAGTGCATAATGTTCTCTAGTATAGGTTGCCTGGAAGAGGTCACTATTAGTGATAAGGCCGCCTTTTGTAAACAAAATATTATTTATATTTATAAATATACCTCGTTTATTTAAAATTTAGACGGAAATTAGTTTATTTATTGAAAAGCTAAATAACAGTAGTTCTTACCTATAATAACAGTAATTATGGCGAATCACGAATGTCTTTGAACACTTTAATTCCACTATCAACCTATTAATTCTTACCCTATAGCATCAAATCTCTCAGAAATCCTAGAATCAAGTATTTATTCAGTGAAAATTGCAATAAATTGCCCTCTTACGAGTATGTCTTAATTCATGCTCCTGTATATCACTCAAGACAACATAATTGCTATAATTATTAAAAAACACATTTATCTCATAAACTGGGTCTGACAGATTGACAGACAGATAAACTAACTACCAGGACTAATATCAAAATCATTATCTATATGAAATATCTTAGAACATTACACTTGATTTATGATGTCTGTAATTAACATACGCAATTTAATTGAAATTGCAGATTTTATCCCTGGGTTATGTATCTTTCTGAAATTCGAGATAAAAATGCTCATAAAAATAACTTGAGTCAGAATACTATAGATTAAATTTAATTGCAGAGTATTTTACACCATTAGCTATATTTGTGAAAAAAAAAACAATCTCAAAAAGCTTTATTTGATTATATTATTTTATCATTATCAATATTAACCCCTTTCCATTAATGCTACGGGGTTTCTTGGGATTAAAATAAAACTAGCGGTCGCCCGCGACTTCGTCCGCGTAGAATTTCTGATTTTCTATGAGATTATAAAAAGATTTTCCCCACTGCAAGAATGATGATTTTAAAGGGGAACAATTTTGTGATACATGAATTTTGCGAAACTTTAACCGTTTACGCAGCACACGCAGCGGGAGCTCTCAAAAGGAAGAAACCCCCCCCTGATTTTGAAACATTCTTCATTGGTGCTCCGCTCCTATTGGTCTTAGCGTGATATAATAATAGCTATAGCCTTCCTCGATAAATGGGCTATCTAACACTAAAAGAATTTTTCAAATCGGACTAGTAGTTCCTGAGGTTAGCGCGTTCAAGCAAACAAACAAACAAACTCTTCAGCTTTATATATTAATAAAAATAAAAAATATAATAAAAAAATAAATTAAAAAAAATATATAGTTTTATGGTAATAATTTCTTTCACGATTCGACTAAGAAAGAGTAGGTAAGTAAGTACGGACGGGATTTCCTTTGAAATGATAAATGATTTCTACGTTATTAGCGTTAACTGATAATAAACGGGGCCCCATTGATGACCCACTTTTAGGCTCAGAATGAGCAAGATTTAGGTACACCACTTTGGCTAGAAAGATTTCACACACCTTTGACATTATGGAGAACTGTCAGGTAAGTATGCAGGTTTCCGGTTTACCTTCACCGTAATAGCAAGTGATGATATTCAATTACTTAAAACGCATAAAACTGAAAGTTCCGAAAAGTTAAATAGTTAAAAGTGACACTTAGGAAGTTAAGAGGAACAAGGAGGATTTTGGAACCCCTGACCTCCCCGCTAACGAGGCCAAAGTCTTGCCACTCGCTTAAACTAATAAAACGTACTTAATTATTTCGAAATCACAGGCAAACATTTCAATTTTGGTATAGCAAAGTAAGTCAAATAAATATTTTGATGTCATTTATATAATTGGAACCAGTCTAGAGCCTCTAGAGGTCTGACTATAGAAGTTCGAACGATACGCTAGTGTTGGATGAAAACGCGGTTCGATCGCTCGTGCGAACCAGGTGTGAAAGTTTCTTTACTTACTTTTTGTGTGCGTCAAAGTTGAAATGAAAGAAGATAAACAATATTTGTGAAACAAATAAAAAAACGCTGTATATGATTGAAATTCAAAAATTATATTATGTGGTTGAAATTAAAAAATATATACTTTGATATTTTGACTTAGTTTGAAGTAAACATGAAAAAAAAAAAGAATTTGAACTCAAACTAAAATATAAAAAAAAACGATATTAGAACTATGAAAATGCACTTAGGCACAAAAATATACCTAAATCAACATAATTTTTCGTAGTTACCTAATTGTAATTTAATTTAAATATCTATTAGAGCACCTTTTTGAAAGAACAACGCATTTCATTTGGTCTTATTTGGTCCATCCTATTACACACACACTCAGATAACCGGTCAAACCCCTTTTTTCGTCGGGAGTTAAATAAAAGTTGAAATACTTAGTTTAAAATATTTTTTCCCTTGAAAGCTTACATTCCGGATATCGTGCGGTACACGCAAGGAACCGCAGGTGATCGCTTTTTATTTGGCGCGGATTCCGCGCTCGGGGCCGCGGCCGGCATGCGGTGCCATTAATATTGCAAACGTTGCACATCCCAAGCACATAATTAGGTTTTTAATCAAACATTGCGCTTTAATTTGTTTTTCTGCGCGTCTTTTACTCGTACCCGGTTGTTCTCAAATCGTCTTTTGAAAGTTTGAACAAACTATGATGATGTTCACTCTAAGAATTTCTATATACTTAACTATATTTTTATACTTACCATGTTTTTTATTCAAAGCACCCCTTGGAAGTTAGCAAGAGATTGCTTCCATTACTTCGTTAGTCATAATCATATTTAAGTATAGTTACAATTTCGCAAAAATATCTTATAAACAAAAGGCAGATGTAATATTGTTTCGTTTTGTTAAAATGTTATACACTTGAATAATAAGAATATCCATTTACAAATTAAATAGAAGAACAAGCCACTTTACGTATAATTATGTGTCCCACATGTGTCCTTTCGTTTTTGTGCAAAAATTTATATATTTTATACTTATCCGAAAATCTGGTCGACACATGGTTAGAATTAGCGGTGAATGAATGACAGTGAATGAGACAATAATTTTGTTATCATTTATGATAACAAAATTAATTGAAGTGAATTATCACTTCAATTTTTTATGGTTTTTCTTATGCTAGAATCGTCTAACCACATGTAATTATGTGGAAAAGAAAAAATATGGTTTATTACTGTCGATGATAAAGACAAAATTTTTTTCCGAAAAAAAAATCGTAGCGCATCAACTTTTTTATCCGTGAAGATACATTTCTTAATTCTGTAAAAATTCGTAATC
The DNA here is from genome assembly GCA_029955525.1 of Oeneis ivallda. Lineage (NCBI taxonomy): Eukaryota > Metazoa > Arthropoda > Insecta > Lepidoptera > Nymphalidae > Oeneis > Oeneis ivallda. Next base: position 15,114,803 of record JARPMR010000007.1, read on the forward strand.
CTGTAAAAATGCCTATTTTATCAACCACCTCTATCTAAAAAAGTGAGTAAGTACCTAGTTGTCAGAGCTCACCCTAATAATAGTAATAAGCCGACGATGAAGTTATGTAGTTTTTTGTTTGAAATAGCGTTAGTTATTGTAATAAATACAAATAAATAAATAAAAATTATTCGTAACATATGAACAATATGAAATGCAATTTAATAAAAGTAAAAAATAAAACTTAACATTTAAGGTATACCTAACGAAGAAGTAAAATATAAGAAAATTCAAGAAGAAATAAAATGATACTCAACTAATACAAAATTCCAAAAAAGATGTCGACTGAAAAACAAAATGGCCACAATAAAGACAATATCAAAATTAGCATCGACACTTCAGCCAATGGAAAAAGTGAAAATGACGTTAAAATTGTGGACGAAATAAGTGATAGAATTGGAACAAATACGGCTGATTCCAAAAGTAATAATGCCACAGATTTACTAGGTGTACCGAGACATGGACATCGTATGTCCTTTATGGAAGAAGAGAGCATAAGAGAAAGAATGAGACTATCTCTTTTGAAGCAGTGTTCAGCCATCTTGAAACAGGGAGACCAGAAATACACCAAGGAGACTTTGCATCGGACGTTTCAGGATGAGGTATGCAGTGCACCTGTAAATAAAATAATACTTTGATAAATACATCGATGGTTATGTATAACTTATCAATATTATTATTATTATGGATTTACTTTTAAGTTTACTCTTGAGTTGAATAGTCTAACTCTAAGGTCTACTCTTTGCTTTTTACTAAGGTAAAGTTTTTATGGTACAACGATTGACAAACCAGCAATTGGAGGATTTTTCTTATGAAACTTTGAATTTTATGTAAAAAATAATTATGTCTTTTCGAAACCTACAATTTGCTGCGACTTCGTCCAGGCAGTGCGAGGTTTTTAGAAAATCCCGCGAGAACTTTTTATTTTTCCAGGATAAAAAGTAGCCTACATACAGTTAAGTTTTGTCGTTTGAAGAAAAAAACACAACTAGAACCTTATAGTACTTTTTATTGTTTTTCAAAGTATTCACCAGTTATTGTAACGTTTATTCCACTCTAAAGTGGGGGTGTTCAAAATGGCTGACTTGAAAGCGTCGACTGCTTCTTCACCGGACTGGAACCTTTGACCACGAAGACTTTTCTTAATTTTAGGAAATGTAAAGAAATCGTTAGGGCTTAGGTCAGGACTGTATGGAGGATGGTCAAGAATTTCTACTTTTTCCTGCTTCAAATACTCAATCGTTTGACGAGCGCTGTGTGAGCTTGCGTTGTCGTGGTGCAGGATGATGCGTCGCTTTGAGTTAGATTTTCGAAGTTCGGCGATGACTTGTGGTAAACAAACTGTGGTATACCACTCTGCGTTAATCGTTCTACGATCTTCAAGTGCAATAGTCGCAACATGGCCGGTTTTTCCAACGAACGTGGCCACCATCTTCTTTGAAGTGCTTCGAGAACGAACAACTTTAGTCGGCTTTGGCTCGTCTTGAAATACCCAGATTGTAGATTGTTGTTTGGAATCAGGATCGTAGGCATAGATCCAAGATTCGTCACCACTGATGATGTCGTAGACGTGATTTGACTCTCCTCGGTTGAACCTTTGCAGAGTTTTCTTACACCATCTGACGCGGGCTGCCTTGTGATCGTCGGAAAGCAGATGCGATATCCAACGGCAAACTAGCTTTCTCACACCAAGCGCTTCATGCAAGATTTTCTGAATGGTTGTCCCTGAGATGCCTAATAGAGCCTCTATCTCTCGATACGTCACATGACGATCTTCGAGAATTAGTTGTCTCACAGCAATGATGTTATCTTCAGTGAAGGCGGATTTTGGGCGTCCTTCGCGAGATTTGTCACTAACACCAGTATGTCCACGCTGGAATTCTAAATACCAGCGTTCGACAGTCCGCAGACATGGGGCTTCATCACTGAACACAGATGTTAGCTCTTCAAAACATTGAAGCCGTGTCAAGCCTCTTCTAAAGTTGTAGAAAATTATTGCACGAACATTTTCCTTAGAAAGATTCATTTTCGTACGTAACCTGACAGATTCCAATCGACGCTGTGACTAAACAATAGCATTAATCCTAATACTTTCAACTGTTTTGAGATTCAAAATTTAAACACATTCGAATATAGAACAGTTCCAAATTCAAAATTGCCGGGAAATATGGAAACGACAGAACTTAAAAGGCATACCAGGTATTATTTAGGCTACTTTTACTACTTACTTACTGTATGTATTCTTCCAATCCACAACAAAAAATCAAGTCAACCAATAAGCTCTATTGCGGCATAATTGAAGGAAGAAACACACTTTCGCATTTATATATTAGTAGGATTATAATTGTAGAGATAGTAAGTAATGATTTTTCACAGTCGTCTAAAGTACGAAGGCTTTAACTATGATGAAAAGCAAAGCATGCATCGATCAAGCCCCCGTGCGGTGCATACCTCACACTCCACACCTTGTGCACGATATGTTCCGCTGATTTCGAATCAGTAATATTTAAATGACTATCTCAAGCCTTTATCTGAGCTTTAAACGGTACATGATATATTGGGATAGCCTCGTGAGGTGTAACACGTCTCCGTGTGTAAGGCTAAAGTCGTGACGCGGCATTGTAACGATCGATCTCAATATTGTCACGCGCGGCCGTGTGCGGGCACTAAGGGCACAGATAGCAAAGATGATTGGATATTTAATATCAGGTAGGCACGCACCTCTGACTTTTCGGGGTTAAAGCCTCAATAGCATAACGGCTAAAGGTGTGTACTGAAAACTTAATCCCATCCACAGCAGTTCACCAACCAATATAAGCCTCAATAACCCAACGATTAAAGGTGCGGACTGAAAACTGAAAGGTCGCAGGTTCGAATCCCACCCGTTGCACTATTGTCATACCCACTCCTAACACAAGCTTCTTTTGGAAGATTATCCTGCAGCAGGATTAAATTAACTTATTGCTACGTGTGGCATGGGTATCGTACCGACACTAGAGTAATCACTAATCAATCATTGCTATATACCGTGCTAAGAAGTGGGAGAGACTTGGCAAGACTTGGTGGTCCCTAGCGTAAAAGGAGACGAACGCTAGGAGGAAAAGATTCAATATATACCTTCACGTAAATATCCTAGAACTCTTTTTTGTTCTAAAATTCATTGAATTCATCCATTTTTCTTATTGCTTCTTTTTTGGCCACAGATCACTGTACCATAATGCAGTTATTTTACAACTTTTAAACTTGGACCTTAAGTTAGAAAGGAATACAACACATTTCTACTATTCTTATACTATACTGAAATATTAAACACTTTAGGAGACGGCATGAATAAAACATCCACAATCCACATGTTGCCGTATCGATCACACCCTAATGATCTATCGATCAATGATCTATAGATCAGTGATCTAACGATGATATACGTGCGCGCTTGTAGGAGTTATGATCATTGCATTTATGGTTGACTAGATATTGTCAAGCAGACGTATTGCCTATGAGTGTAGGTACGCATTGATTTTTCTGTTTTAGTTATTATATTATGTTTTTTATAACTATAACGCATCTTATTATTAATGTTCAGCTTAAACCCGTTTTCAATATTCAACTTTAGACATAACTTAAAGTTGTTAATTTTCAAGACTTGCATGAACTGTTTTGGTTACAACAGCGTTGACTCATCCATAGATTTCAGACATTATATACAAACCAGCTGCAGGATTTTCTAATAATAATTTAATATAAAAAAACTTGAGAGGTGTCAAGGGACACCCGGATGGAACGTAGTTCCTTTCGATTAATTAATTTGGCATTGTGTTTGGTATTTTCGCGGTACAATAATGGGTCTCCGTAGCCTTGTGGCTTCTGCAGTCGCCTAACAGCCAAAGGTCGATGGTTCGAATCCCAGCTCGACAGACCGAATTTTCCATTTTCAATTTTATTTTAAACAATTTCTACATGTGGAACCTTTCCCTAATTTTTTATAACTTATAATGTAAGCCTACTGGTGTTATATAAGTCTCATTTTCAAAATTACTAAAATGTCTTGATTTGTTAATTTAGGTATTCCTTATAAATAATAATATTTAATTGATCTTATTATTATTGCTCTACGGCTGACGGCGGTGTAACAGACATTCTTTTGTCAAGCGGTGCTATGGACGGTCGCTGTTTAAATGATTATTATTTACCATAAGATATTTTTAATAACATAGTTCTGTGTAAAAGTACGAATTATAAGAATACAAGATGTTAAACCGAATATACTGAAGATTTTATTAAAAACCTGCCGTTTTCTGAAGCTGTAGTCTTCAATAAGTTATAAAAAATTAGGGAAAAATTCCACATGTAGAAATTATTTAAATTAAAATTGAAAATTGAAATTTCAGTATGTCTAGCTGGGATTCGAACCATCGAATTTTAACTGTTAGGCGACTGCAGAAGCCACAAGGCTACGGAAACCCAATATTGTACCGCGAAAATACCGAACACAATGCCTTCAAAAAAGTGTCGGTTTCAAAAAAGTGTCGATCCGTCTAGCCCCCTTCCGAGTTCCGCACCGCGCGATAAGGAACTACGTTCCAAAATTCTTTTTAAAAACCGAATTCAAACATACGCGCCACTACAAAGTCTAATATATTTTATTCTTGATTTTTTAAAAACCGATTTTGATGAATTTTAAATGGGACCACCTGGGCAGTATACCCTTTCAAACAAAAAGAAGTTTCCAAATCGGTTCAGGCGTCTTCGGGTAATCAGTGAACATACATAAAAAAAAGATTCCGACGAATTGAGAAACTCCTCCTTTTTTGAAGTTGGTTAAAAATAATTCCTACAGTGCGAGAATCGCAATCGCCTCTATCTGGATTCTGAATTTATCATTTTATGGCGTATTTGCTGCATCACTGAATTTGAAGCAATGGCAAAAAATTTTAGCAATAATTTTAGACTCTAATGCTATGCCGAATGACAAAGTGCTGTCAAAAATAAACGAGGAACTAATATTGCGATTTCATGAGCTACTCTCTACATCTCTCCAGTATGCTACCGTCTACCTTAACACTTCAGTTTGGAACACAACCGTTTGGAATTGAAATACTCTTTGTTCGTATTTATTCGGCATGTCTGTCCTAGACTTAAATTAACAACTGCCTTAATAGTGCACGTAGGTATTACGATCTAGGTCAGATCCAACTTAAGATATATCGCGATTGGCCAGATCTGTATGTAGGACAGCCAATAGCAATGGGTTATGTCATGTCAACTGTCGATACGTGCAATTAGATTTAATACAAATTAGTTTTAAATCAAACATTCAGTTAGTTGAGCGAAGGTTGAAGGTGATCTTGTCTTGATCTGTTTTGCTTACTGTAAATATAATAGTGTCAATGCTATCATTGAAATTACAGAACCTGCCTAAGATTTAATATCACATAATGATTTCAATAGGCCAAGGGTCACCCAGCGGGCAATAGAGAGATACTCAGAGTATCCTTGCGTAATCATAAATGAGGAGATCCGTTAAAGGATAACTAGAGTGTGAAGACCATAGTTGAGGTCCCAAGGTGCTAGAATAGCGACCTCGAAACATCAGAAGTAGGTACATAAGGGTGCCGTTGGATATAGTGGAAGATATAGGGTCGACGATGAAAAAGAAAAAGCACAAAATTCTACTATATTCATTTTTGTTTTAAATGAATTGTTATTCAACCTATACAGACTACTATTTCTACTGTGCTACTTTGTCGCTCAACGTGATTTTAGATAAGAAGCGCCGCGTCGATGGTTTGTCTCATTCAATCGACGTTACTTACTGATCTGTTAACGTAGTGTTTATATTCTCGATGATATGATAGGAACGTCAAAGCACATTTACCGTGTGGATTTTCCGGCACCGGGCTGAGGGTCTTGGAATTTGAACGTAGAGTTTTGAACAGATATTATTCACTTACCATTTCAGATGTGCCGGATGAATTCCGCCTATATTTTTTACAAAGTTATGTCCATAGGTCCAATAACGTTGGACGAATCCACACGGTTCAAGGTTTAGTAGTATTTTGTAATAACACATGAAAAAAATTTCTACACTAACTAACATAAACGTATTACATGAAATTGAGCTCTAATTCAATACTTACTTACTTAATAATTTCATTTTACTTTTATGCTAATGTCATAGTTTACTATTACAATCAAACGAATTAAAACTCGGACTGAGCATACTGGACCGTAATATCTGCTTCTTACAAACAAATACCTCGCATAATTAACAGTTTTGATATCGATCGCAGCGGATGTGAGCCTTTTTGTTTACACTGACAGATGGATCTAATGTGTTATCAGTGATGTTAGAATATTAATTAAATAATCTCTCGAGTTGGAATACCAATACCTACTTACAATTATTGGATGTAGTTATGCAAAAACGTTCCAACCCGCAGCTTACCTCCTTAGCGGTCGAATTTTCGAAAATACTTTCTTAGCGAATGTCTACATCATAATGGCTATCTGGATGCCAAACAGCCCGATCCGTCAAGTGGTTTAAGCTCTGAGTTGGTAGATCAGTGAGTCAGTCAGTCAGTCACTTTTCCTTTTATATATTTAGATGATGCTATATATGAAAAGGTAATAAAATTAAACGAGCCAATAATAATAAGAATAATATAAGTTTTATTAAAAATCTTTTTAGTTTAATCATCAAATTATAAAATATCAAAATCTGGGTCTCTTCTAAACCCGGGAAACATCGTTAGTATTTTTGCCTGAAACACTTAAATTTTTATTAAATTTTATACAGTAATTGGGAATATATTCAAACAGAAACTTAAGATCGGCTAACTTGGCAGGTGCTGGCTTTCCATTAGGTCATAAAAGCTACAATTCTGTTTGGTCCATTGATTGTACTTCTCCTTTTTTATATGAATAGCGAGCAAACGAGCAGATGGGTCACCTGATCTTAAGTGATTACCGCCGCCCATGAACATTTGTAGCACCAGAGGCACCACCAATGCGTTGCCGGCTTTTCAGGAATTTGTTGGTTGGTTGCAACCCCATGCTGTAATTATGTGGGAACACCGTCGAAGGAAGTTGGGTCCACAGTTTGGTAGTGCGTGTAAAAAAATTCTGGCACAGCGGACGGTAGAAGTGCTCCAGGCACCCAGGTGGTAAAGGTGAAATTGCATTCGGTGATGTGCGGTGCGTTTGTAGAAGGGAGAGGGTGGGATATGGTCAGATAGCCGTTATATTACACTCCCCGTTATAAAGCCAATAGAATACGCAGTGAGAGCTAACGTCTCTGCGATGCTCCAGACTTTCCAGTGAGTTATTTAATTTGGGATTCGCTCCATAAGCCGAACTGCCCTCTTTTGTATCCGGATATCAAATGGAAGGAGTTGATACTGAGGTGCTCCAGCCCAAAGATAAGAGAAATACTCCTTGAATGTTTTGGCGGACTTGCGTTTTTTAGAGATATTGCTGTTAAGCAACATATCATTGACATGCAGAATGAACAGTCTAGGTGATAGCACTGACCCCTATGGAACGCCAGCATTGATAGGCTTAGGTTCGGAGCAAAAACCGTCGACAGTGACTTTGATGCTGCGCCTACGAAGAAAGCTAGCGACCCAATTGCACAGCTTCACGGGAAGTCCGTAGGATGGAAGATTCGATAGTAAAGCCCTATGGCGTCCTTACCTATCAAAGGCTTTAGCGATGTTGAGGCTGGCCGCTAGAGCTTCCCCCGTATTGCCGTAATGATGATCGCTGATGAGCTGGTGCTCCTCGCGGTAACTCAGCAGTTGGATGTCAATAATTTGCTCCATAACTTTGGATAGTAGAGAGGTAATCGCGATAGGCCTATAATTTGAGTGATCCGAATTTCCTCCGAATTGGGTGAACCAGATCAGAAGAAGACGGAACAGTGCTGAAGGAGTAAGATTGCTGAAACAGTCTCGTTAAGAGCGCGTGTAACCCCAAAAAAAAAATCAGATTTCGCGATGAGATAAAACATAGCCACAACCTCATGTGAGGCGCGACAAAAGAAAGCGTTTTGCGCGGAATAGGAGTGTAGTAAGCGCCAAAATACTTCGTAACTCGTAAAATATTCATTTTCTTTTCAATTCGCTAGGCTACTCTCTTGATAATATCAATCGGAATTTAATGTAAAAATTTTGGCTCTGTAATGTGCAACACATTGAAAATAAATGAATATTGGTTAAAAATTAGACCTAACTTCGCGATTTTTTATTATCGAACAAATTTCATCATTTTATGTTTTTGCCCAAACACGTCCCTTGGCAGTATGATGTAATTCTTGCGTGTTATTTTTTCGGATAATTTAAACTACTGTAAAAATCAAATCTGTTTACTGTTAACGAGCGCACACCCACTCTTAAAACCGGTGTTAACTCTGGAGCACACGTTTTGAACAAAGTATTTTGTTTCGTTAAAACGTTCAAAAACAGATGAGAAACTTTTTCAATTTACATTCCATGGAAACATTTTCGCAAAAACGTTCCAGGGTTAAGTGAATCATTACAGCGAAATGATTTATATTAATAAATATTAAAATAAAAACGTTTCAGAGAGATTGAAACGTTTTTAATTGTTTTTAGCTACGAATGTGAGGGTTGTGGGTTGGAATATTGGAAATCAAAGAATAATGACAATAAGGACTGGAGTGTTTTTACTAACGCTGAAGGGTGTTTTAAAAAGTAGCCTAGTGCAATTAACTCAATTTTGACAGAGTTGTGGGTTGGAACGTGTTTGCATAACTAAAAAAAGACACCGGCCGAATTGAGAAACTCTTCCTTTTCTGGAAATCTGTAAAACTCACGAAAACATTATTACGTCATTTAGTCTAGGCAATGAAGCTAGTGGACCCCAACATCAATTCCTCAGGCGACGAAACTTTACAGAATGATAAAGTATCAGTAGTTAAAAGTATTTTATAAATATCCAAAAAAAAATTAGAACGGAAGTTAGGTATTTTTACCTAAACTCTTTTATGCTTAATATCTCAGTTCGGCAAAATGCTCGGTCAAAACTTTCTTCACCTGAAACATTCATGTAAAGTCTAGAAAGAAAATATAAAATATCCAAAATATACTCCTAGTCGAAACCACCAAATTTTGAAAAATACGTTTTTTCAATGTTACTTGCAGCGAAAAATTGCTCTGTGAATTTTTTTCACTGGAATGTCCTTTTATAGCCGTTTTGTACCTACAACTTGAAAATCCAAACAATATACCAAGAGACTATATTTTTTTCAAAAACTACCCTTTTACTCACAGTGCAAAATTTCTCCATCCATTTTTTTTATTGATATGATTACAATTATTTTTTTTGTATCAAGTATCAAAATATCCAAAAAAATAATCAAGCGCATTAAAAACTATAAACATTTTAGAAAGAAATATTTTATATTTAATCCATCAAGGGAAGCAGGAGCGTGGTGACGTCACGAGACCCGACATATTATCTGCCTATTATCACATGAGTAAGGTAATTTTTACTCGTGTGCTATTATATCGACATATTTTTTCTACGGTGACGCGAGCCTGTATTTCGTTGAATCGACTGTGCAATTTTCAATCAAAAACTGTTGCCAACGACGGTGACTATGACGATCAATTATTGGTTATGATTTATGAACTATACCCAAGATGTCCCAGATGTCAGTCAGCCTATACGAGATTAGTATGGCTCTCAAACAGCTCAAGAACAACAAAGCGCCTGGTGATGACGGAATCATTGCGGAACTCCTGAAAGCGGGTGGACGTTTATAGGTGATAAAGAAGAAATAGATATGAATATTTTTTACTTTTTAAAATTAAAAAATAATAATTTTGATGATATTATGTTTTAGCTCAAGCTTTTTGACCATTAGAATAGAATAGAATAGAAATGTTTTTTATTCAAATAAACTTTTACAAGTTTTTTTACAATCGTCAATGAGTCTACCACTGGTTCGGAATGCCGTTCCTGCCGAGAAGAACCAGCAAGAAACTCGGCAGTTGCTCTTTTCAAAATACTTTTACAATATACTTAATAGATATTATGCTATGTATGCATTACATACTGTAGTACCATTAGTAGTGACCTATTTATTCGAAAATTCATGTTTAAGAACACCAAAAATCTAGGTCGTAAACGACATTTTTAGCGAATATTGAGACGTAAATAAGACAGATCGAAAGAGCGTTAAAAACTGAGTATGATACCATTAAAAAGTTCAAGTTTTGGCCAAAATGTCCTTTACGCCCTTTGTAATCCGAGGTCCGTGTGTAATCCGATACATCGATGCTGGAAATTTCAAATTTTGTAAGCGACAAACATGCGACAAACCCCTAATTTTCAGGAGGACCAAACAAAATTTTACCTTTTAAACTGTCATAACTCTCATTTTTAGGGTTCCGTACTCCGTACTAAAAACGGAACCCTTCTAGAATCACTTCGTTGTCCGCCTGTCTGTCCGTCTGTCAATACCCTTTTTCTCAGGAACACATGGAGGGTATCAAGTTGAAAATAGTATCAAATACTCAGGTCTGCAATCCCTTGTAGCTGTGACAAAGTCTAAGTCGACGCAATCAAAAGATACGGCCTTTTATGGTCCATCTATGCCGCATATTTTAACACTCGCAAGACCTAGAGGGTACTTCCTGTTGACCTAGAATCATGAAATTTGGCATGAAGCAATGTCATGTAGCACAAGGAAAGGAAAAAATCCGAAAATCGTAAATTTGTAGTTTCATCACAAAAATTTTTTTTTTGTGATGCAGTATATCCTACTATCTTAGTTCCTACTATGCGATGCGATGACTATGCAAAAGTTTGTGAGGATGTATGGATGGATGTTTGGATGGATGTTTATTACTTTTTCACGCTACAACGAATGAACCGATTTGGCAGAAATTTGGAATGGAGATAGCTTATAAACAGGATTAACACATAGGCAGTAGGCCAAATTTATATTATAGTTCTATATTTGCATTAAACTTTTCAGATCATTGCATTTTGCTACAGATATTTCAGGTTCCAATTCAATTCTTACATCTTTAGAAGATTTTTGGTGCATTTGAAATGTTGGACTCTTCTTCCATTGATTTTTAACAATCATTAATTTTCATTGAGACACTTCTTTTATGCATTTTTTCTAAATTGACTTAGTTTATTAACAAAGAGCTTTTGCTATTTGTAAATAAACTAAGCTAACGCCTTTTGCTGTTTGTGTCGTTTAGGCTAAGGTCGATTCTTAAATATTTAAAACTTATTATTTCAAGACACTACCAAGTATGTTAAAAACAATATACTTTGTAATGTCTTTGGATGTTATCTAGCACATTCGATTGGAATCAGACCATTGCATAGACAGGGTCGTCTTAACCACACTGGACGCCGGGGTGCGAAAATCCGCCTGCGCCCCCCTTGCCAACAAAAAAAAAATTAATTAATGTTCCATTTTTGTATTTCATTTACTCTAAAATAAAGTTAGATACTTTATAATTGACTTCAAAAAAAGGAAGTTTATATCGGCGCGCAATCGGCTCATATTTTTTTCCATGCAGGTATGTACACCAATTTCTTCGAGATTTCAGACCGTATCGCATTTTTTTTATTTGAAAGAAAATGTTTGCTATTAACTATGAAGATTTAGAAAATATCGATTGTGTATTAATAATGTAAGTAATAGGTATCAAGCTTGACTACATCGTTAAGCTCGAGGCCCCAACTCCTCAATTCTAATGCTGCAGGGTGCTGCACTCTTAAGCTGTGAGAATTTAGGAATTTTTGATTGTGAATTCATATTGTAAAGACCAATTAATTACCTTTAGTTAGACTACACCACGAGCTCCAGATTCTATCACCTGACCTGACAATCAGACCTGATGCTGCAGAATATTGCACTCCTAGGCCACTAAAAATAATAACGATTTTCAAAAAACTAACTTCAAACGCCTCTATAAATTACATATATAATCTTTGTTTCTACACGTATGTTGAAGTCGGATGGGCATATAAGAAACGTCGAAACAAACGGAGGCGCAACGCACACCAGATTTACACATTTGCCGCCAGTAGGCTATTCAAATTTTGCCGCCCCTACAAATCTCTACAATATTGTGTCAGTTCCTAGATTATTTTAACGACCCAATGATTTAATTAAGGCTAGCTGAGTCTGGTGGGCCGAAGCCCAGCAGCATCAGGATTGAGGAGTTGGTACCTTAAGCTCAATGATATAGGCCAGTGATTAACGGCCGTACTACGCAGCTGTGTATTCCATACTTGATACCTAAAATATCAATCTGTAATGGAAATTTTCACGAGCGAAGCGATCGTGAAAATATTTACTAAGTCAGAATCTAAAATTTGATCTATACGATCTAAAATTTTACTTTTTTTATTACTTACTACAAATATTACATCTCGTATCTCCAGTCCTTATTTATAAGAGATATCAAAATTTAAAATATACAGATCGATAGAGATAAAAATTTCGAGTTCAATGGTATATTATCAATTAGTGTACTTAGGACAAAATGTCCCTTACGACATTTGAAATTTCCAGCGTCGATATCAATTCGTCGCTTCTTACGTCAATGTTAATTCAAAATTTTTAAATACCAAAATAGATTTTAGATCGTAAAGAGTTTTTAATTTTTGTAGACGAGTTACAGCATAGAAACCAGACAGTTTGAAATGAATTACGACATTACAAAAAGCTACAGTACCCGGCCATAAGGCCGATGTGCAATATATATCGCCGGGTACTGTCTACTATATACTATATATATATATATATATATATATATATATATATATATATATATATATATATATATATATATTGCACATCGGCATATATATTGCACCGGCGATATATATCTCACATCGGCTTTACGGCCGATGTGCAATATATATCGCCGGGTACTGTACAAGAAAGTTAGAATCTAAAATTTGATCTATACTAACTAAAATTTTACTTTTTTGTTACTTACTACAAAGTATTACATTTCGTATCTCCAGTCCTTATTTATAATTATAAGAGATATCAAAATTTTAAATAAATATACAGATCGATAGAAAGAAAAATTTCAAGTTCGATGGTGAATCAAGTGTACTTACGACAGAATGTTCCTTACGACATTTGAAATTTCCAGCGTCGATATCAGTTGCATAAACTGCATAAACTAGCATTTTGCTTTAAACAGTTTGCAAATTTCTGGCGTGCCAAATACGTACTTAAACAAAATATATTTAATACATTTCCTCCTTTATTTCCTCAAATCATAAGTAATGAAAAAAAATTGAACTTTAAGCTATTGCATAGAGTATAGACACACAATAATTTCGATAACCGTTTCATTTCGTTATACCTACCTATGTATTTATAACCGACTTTAAAAAGGAGGAGGTTCTCAGTTCGACTGTATGTTTTTAAGCTATTGCATAGCTTTATCGCGGGCTTTGAACTAGGACAAACAGTTTGAGCGCGGCGACCGAATCAAGAAATTCCGTAACGAACAAAAACCTAACACCGTCGTTCAGTAAGCGTTCAACATTTTAGAGGTTCACAAGTAGCTCTGTTCGGCGCAGTGGGCGAGCGGCCGCTTTCTTTACCGTATGGTGTATGATGATTGATGTCGCAGGTTCGAATCTCACTCGCGAAGAATTGACAGTGCGCTTTTCTTGTTTGTTTGTTTTTTAATTAAATAATTAATTTTTGCATAATTTTTATTATGCAAAAAAAATATTGCATAAATATTATAATTGCATAAGTTGATAAAAAATGCTATGCAATAGCTTTACTGCGGCAGTCCCCGAGTGCCACTTAATTTTTTATTTTAATTTACTTACCTAGACATAAGCTTACAAAAAAAATAATTTATGAGCCCTTATTTAAGCTCATTTATCTTGTACAAATAAATTAATGTTCAGTTACATGTTTATGTTCAATATTTAGCATTGTAGAAGGCATGTAGTAACATGTATGTTATTTTGTGAAGTCGCTTCGCTCGCGCACGCTAAACTATACCCAATGTCTCAAGAATTAAGGTGCATTATCGCGAAAACGCAGTTTAGATTTCAAAAAATCTGTTTCAATATCAATGTTCTTCGTGATATTTTTTTTGGATATTTAGGATAAGAGTGTAAATGTGACTACCTACTATGATAAAAAAAAGAAATTGGATTGAGAAATTTTTCATACCGAGTTATAAACAATTTTCAGTTGAAGTAAGATAAATAGATTTTGGTATGGATTTTTTTTTGGATTTTCTTACACGTTATGCTAAATTACATGTTAAGGACATTTAAAAATAAAAAATTGACTGAGCAATTTTGTGGTCGAAATTACGGACAAAAAAGGAAACCTCTTTAAAAAGTGACAGTTCCGTTTGAAAAAAGTTTTGGATTTTTATCAAGTACCTCTTATTGAAGCTAATAATTAGTTTGGTAAAAAAAAATTGGACGGAGAAATTATTTATTTCAAAATACTGAGCTATTTGTACTTTTAGGTATAAATACCTAACTTCCGCATGGATTTTTTTTTGGATATTTTTGTGTAAATTTTGGGTCATCCCATACTACAACCCCGCCAAATTTCATCGACTGAGGATTTGATGTGGGGGTCTCCATACAACAGACCGCCCCATTGCCTAGGCTAATTCACTAGAAGGTTTGGGCGATTCTTCATACTTTTTTTCGCAAGTAAGTCTATTAATTACTATTTTTGTGTGAAGTTCAAATATTTTAAACTTTTAAATCCATGGCTAACTTTTTCTATTGCACTGTTATCTGTAATATTGTATTTACATAAATAATTACAAGTTTGTACATATTTTATATTCATATTTTATTGTTTAAAATTTTTTAATTAAGCTAAATCAAATCACTTCTGAGGTTTTGTCGTATTGATTCTAAGATATTGATCTGAAATCTTCAAAGATTACCATCATGTTGCTTCCGTTTTGGCGTTGTAAGTGTCAAAAAGCTCTATTGATTAAACACGTTAATTAATGATCGCTTATCTTTTGAAATAGAAATTATATTATCTTTTTTATTAAAATTATCGCTTTCATTTCACTTCAATGGGCTAGTTGCAAAGTAGGTACCTAATAATTATAGCGGCAATACAATAAAATTGATAGGTAACATTGTAGCTTTTGTAGTTTTTGTCGAACACGTTCTTATCACTTTTATTGAATAATGATCTCGAGATAACTATTTGTACTGGACATAGGATTGATATTTATTAAACCTGATATACTACTTGACTTCAATCTATTAATACAGTAGATTCAGCGATATTACGGTTATCGTATCGTCGCTTTTACTATTATTTTATTTTTTATTTTTCTTACTATTTTTCGTTGGTAATTAATGTATTGTGTACATAATCTACAATGTAGATCAGTTACATTGTGCAAGTAGGTACACTAAACAAAAGGTAACACAAAGTTATAGTCAGAATGTAATAGTGATTGATAGCATATTAAATATGAAAAACTCCCTTTGCCGAATTTATCTTCGAGTAAGTAGTTTCTGATATTTAAAAAATTAAGAAAGCTCTCTGAGAGCTGTTGTGGTGAAAGCTGCTAAAACGGGCAAATCAAAACACGCATTTAATGTCCAAAAAACGTTACCCCCTCCCCCCCCCTTTGGTGCAGACGAGTAGAGTTATAAAAAGCTCACCCGTGCGAGGTGGGTCAGCTAAACCTAAGTCCTGCCAATTATCTACTAAGATTCAATCCGATATGAGACGGCCTTAAAGGTTTGAAATTTGATCCATTGAATGTTCTCGAGACGATTTTAATGAATAACAAATTAATTAAAACAACATCAAAGCGCCGCATTAACATAATCTCCTATTGAATATTATATTGATTTTTGATTGAAATGTTATCGATCTTGATCGACTTTCTCTTTTAACACACACTTGTACATAGTGTGACAAGCTGTCGTTATAAGACGCACTACTTCAATTAAGTAAAGCATAGATTACCTACTTAAAAGTAAGAGTCGACGTCCTGCGCTAAAGGTAACTTATGCTGCGTAAGACAATTTTCTGCCATTTCTTGAAGTCATACACAAACTGTTGTGCACTGCCAACAAAATTATATGTTACAACGATGGAATACGTAACGCGTACATAAACAATTGGAAATACATAATATTGTACTTGTAATTTAAATTAGGTTCAAATATTTGTTCCTGTAATCTTTATCGATACGAAATCATGTCTGAGACACAATAAAAGCATTTTTGGTTAAAAATGCTTTTATTATTACACAATTTAATGAAATCCTGAAGCCCAAATAAATTATGAAAAATTGAAAAACGCTCACCATTGTTTTAGGACGAAATATGACTTTAAAAAACATGTAAATAATTGTTATCGCCAATTTGATCATAATCGTTATATTCTTATATTACATCCTGAATCCTGATCCGTGAAATCAACTAACACGTTTCAAAACCCTTCAAAATGGGTTGACATATCGACAAACAATAAAATCAAGATACTCATACCTATATGTCTAGTTGAAGAGATGATAATATTAAATAAATTATAGTTTCCATTACCTTATTTAATAGAATATAATATAGCTATACCTTTGTAAAAATTAAATTCTATTTATTTTTTTATTTAATTAAAACATTTTGACAAGCGTAAGATATTGAATATTAATTTATTGGGTTAATTGGACTGAACTGTCAATACAATATCCATTGCACTTTGATGCTATATTTTGTTATTTATTAATAAATTTAGTTCGAGTTCGCTTTATACATGATACAAAAATCTTTTGTAAGTGCAATGTTTTTATGTACTTGCACTAAATATATTGGTTAAAAACAAAATTTAATAAATTTCTCAAACAGTGAACTGTATAATATATTGAGCTTGTTGTCTAATCAGTACGATAAGATGATGTATGATTCGGTGTCTATGATAAGTTCATAGACACCGAATCATACATAATTTTATTTTTCAACGCCCAAACAGAAACAAATACCTTAGTTAGTACCTTAGGTTCGAATTTCAATTACAAGTTTACATATACAGTACAAAATACCTTTTCTGTGATGTCTATATGTATACCTATTATAGAGATTGAAATATAGGTTTTTCGAAATCTGAAAAAAACAAACAAGACTTTCTACTATAATATCTAAGATTCTTGTAGGTATGAATACGTGATCATTGCTCGACAAATCATTAATACAATACAATAGGAAGGCTTGGAACTTTAGGACGAATTTAACATACGTACCTGAGTGTTTATATTCTTCTTCTTCTTCTTTATCAACCTATAGACGTCCACTGCTGGACAAAGGTCTCCTGCATGGACTTCCACAGGCTTCAGTCTTGCGCCGCTTGAATCCAGCGGCTCCCTGCGACTCGTTTGATGTCGTCGGTCCACCTGGTGGACGCCTGCCAACACTGCGTTTCCCGGTGCGGGGTCGCCACTCCAACACCTTGGGACCCCAACGACCATCAGCTCTTCGAACTATGTGCCCCGCCCATTTCCACTTCAGTTTCGCGACACGCTGAGCTATGTCGGTGACTTTGGTTCTCCTACGAATCTCCTCATTTCTGATTTGATCTCGCAGGGATATACCGAGCATAGCTCTCTCCATCGCTCACTGGGTGACCCTGAGCCTTCTTATGAGGCCCATAGTTAGCGACCATGTATCGGATCCGTAAGTCATCACTGGCAAGGGCAACACGCACTGTTCGAAGACTTGAGTCTTCTTCAGTGTTTATATTAAAAAGTTTAATTTTACCCTGCCAGCAGGATTCGAACCTGGAGTCTTCTGATCCTTAGTCAGACGCGTTATCCGTTGAGCCACAGGGCCTTATGTTCGGTAATTTAGCTTTTAAGATTATAGGCAGTAAAGATTTGAAACTTAATAACTTGTCAAATACCACCATAATATTATAATTTTTTATCAATTAATGGTACAGTTCATCTGAAGATTTGGGATTTCCTTCAACGGTAAAATAACAATATTTGATCTCGGCTCGTTCAAACAATTAAACGGTAAATTGCCGAACAAGCGGTTTTTGAAACCAAAAATGGTTTCTAAACGTGTCCGGTGCTTTTCGATATTGGCGTGTCAGCTTGACAGGTCTCGGCCGGAGAGTCCGTGACCTCAAGGTGGAGTCAGATTTGCGGCTAGTCAGTCGGTGGCCTCGTCAGATGTGAACCTTAATGGTAGTGTATCGAGATTGCGAGTCGGTATAAGTGGATGATCTAGTCTTGTGCCAGCAGGCCGCTCAATACTTACTGATATTATAATAGTTGAGAAAGTACTTCAGCCACGCAGCAATGGATGAACGGATAACGACGTGATTATGCATGGGCAAGGGTGTGGGATATAGAGAGTGAAATAGGCTACCATCTCTCAAGGAAAAGAGGATTTCCGAAGGATTTAAGAACCTAACTCCACACTGATTTAGTCGCGGGCAAGTCAGCCGATAAAGGGCAGCAGGCAAACTGACAGTCTCGATCAGGTGTTGCCTTTTTGCAGTGAGCGTATAGCGCAGGGCAGCGCAGCCATCTCAAATTTGCAACCAGGATGGATCAGTGTAGGCGGGCCTTGCCAAGTTCAGCCGAGTTAAAGTGCGCCCAAACATAACTTCTTATAGGTAAAATGTCCCTAGTGTCGCAAATTGTAGCACTATCGACAAAACGCACGGCTCTAACAACATGGTTTATTTCTATTAATTAAAATTCTTTGATCATAACTGCTGCCGAGCTTTTAAACCCACATCTAACAAATAAATACATAATATTACGTATACACAGCTCTTACACTTATAAGGAACCATTAATGATCGAAGCAGACAAACTAACAAACTTTTTCTGTTCAATTATACAGCAGATATTAATAAGGAAGGCCGGGGCACCAAACATGGCTTAATCATGTGATAAGGAGCAATCAAATGGATGGTATGGCCTAATGGTTTTCAACTAGGTACTGGGGCTTGAGTAACATAAATCTTAAAGTCTTTGATTTCTCCCGTAGGCTTTATTGGAACGTAGTTCCTTATCGCGCGGTGCGGAAGGGGGCTAGACGGAAAAAATTAAGACAAAATTGAACCGACACTCGACACTGATCGACACTTTTTTGAAACCGCCACTTTTTTGAATGTGAATTTGGCATTCGAGTGTTCGGTATTTTCGCGGTACAATATTGGGTCTCCGTAGCCTTGTGGCTTCTGCAGTCGCCTAACAGTTAAAAGTCGATGGTTCGAATCCCAGCTCGACAGACTGAATTTTCTATTTTCTATTTTATTTTAAATAATTTCTAAATGTGGAATTTTTCCCTAATATTTTATAACTTATAAGTTATAAAAAATTAGGGAAAGGTTCCACATGTAGAAATTGTTTAAAATTGGAGGATATCCTCCATATGGAGGAAGGAGGATGATTATCTTAATTTTTTTTAATTACACAATGAAGATTGATCAAAACATACATCAGTGCGAAATATTTTGAAATCCGGCATGAAATGATAAATTTGGATAGCCAAATCAAGAATGAATGTAGCCAAGCCACTGGAGTAAATGTAACGTAAACTTTATGAAAATTTAAAGAGAATCATCGTACATATCGTCGAATGATCATTACAACAACGAATCGACAATAATTATAAAATGTATCCATAATAATCGATTGTTTCGTATCGTGTCTTGTATAATTGTATAGGTTCGATTAGCAATGCATTGGGATATTAATTTTAAAGCCAACCATAAAGGAACCAGTGACCGCACAACGGCTCTATAGAAAACCTATGGCTATTAAGTTCCATAAGATGCTATCCGTTTCATAGAAAAAGGTAGGTACAAGGTCCTATCACCATAACGGAGTGCTAAATGGTAATCTATTTTAAATGGTTTCTCTTTTTTTACCTTTGATCTATTTTCAAAGTGAATGCAAAACTGTCGCCGGGTATGGAAATGATTGCAGCAATTTATCACTCAATTCCTTGCAGCTGTGCATTTTTAATTACTTGGGTTCGGTACCAGTATATTTTATATACGAAGGTAAACCAAAACGTTCTTGGAATCACTATGAAACTAATCACGATGAATGACTGTGTGTCCCCTGACAGGGTTAATTTTAATTTACCAACAACCTCACACATGTAACTTCTGTGCCTGATACTGAACAACATTTGTTCAACAACTTTTCAAATAACTCAATAAATTCGCTAAAAAAAATCTAAGTTTTTGTTGAAGAGTCTGTCATTTTTTAACTCTATGGTAATTTTATGTAATGTCTCTTCCGCACGTGCGTGAAGCGTCGACTACTAACCGCGCAACAATTAACTCCGAAGTTATCGCTTCGTATTTAAAAATGTGATGTATTACTAACATCAGGCTGATCTATCATCTGCAAGTCCATATTTTCGCGTTTATCGCGAACAGCAAAAAGGCTTTCCGCGCCGACAGACGTAAGTATCGGACAAGCATTAAGTACCGAATATCGAGTGACGGCGCGTCAAATACGCCAGCCACCCATTCCCTTAAAATTTAAGAACAGAAAAATAAATTTATTTTTGTATGAAATTTTTTATTTTTAGGAATTTCACAAAGTCGTAGAACAAAAGTTATTTACTTTGATGCATAGAAGTTGCCTGTAGAAGGTTGTTGGCATTTTACGATTTCATACTCGTTAACAATTTCGAGTGCAGAGTTCTCAACGATTACTGGGTGGAATGGAACATGAGATCATTTGACATGATTTTCGTCTTGCTCATGTTCATTTTCAGGCCCACCTGTTGAGAAACCCTGCTCAGATCAGATCGTTGAGCGTTGTATTGAGGTATCTCAGAGTCTCTGTCATGATTACTAACTATGCCATCGGCAAATAGCAGGTGAGTGATATACTCACCGTTTATGTTGATGCCATGTCCGTTCCAATCCAGAAGCTTAAAGACGTCCTCCAACGCAGCGGTAAAGAGCTTCGGGGAGATTACAGTCTCAATGTCACAATCCACGCTGCAAGTGGATTGGCCTCGTGGCTCCCGGTAGTAAAAAAAGTTGCCGGAATTGAGGATTATCGAATCCTCCCCCTCTTTTCGGACTTCAGACAATCCTATAATATTCCAGCGCAACTTGCTCACTGCTTCTTCCAGCTCGATGATCTTCTCGTCGGTCCTCAAAGTGCGTGCGTTATATGCGTGCGTCGCCAGTCGTCGGGGTCAGTCGGCGGAATCTCATCCGGAGATTCTTAGCACCCCCTGCCCCGCCATTACCGTAGTGAGGAATCACTCGACGTTTATGAAATTGGCACTTAGTGTGCGAAAAATAATGCAGGAGTGTTTTTACAATGCAGTCATTACACGCAGGAGGAGCACTGAAACTCTGTAGTTAAAATAAGTGTGATTTTCAGCTGAATCAATTACATCAAAGAAATCATGATAAAATCATGTCAGCAACTCAGCAGACGTAGCTATCTACGTCTGCTGTGGAGTCTGTAGGATTCAAGCGTGGATGCTGTTATTATTTTATAGTTCGGTTGTTTATATAAAAACTAGAAATTTTTATTTAATCACGGATTGTTGCATAAGCTCAAGGATCTCTAAACCCCAGAGAGCGTTCAGATATTTTAATTACCTATCTTACCACGGGACTCCGAAGAAGTTTTTGTAGAGACATTTGGTCTTTGTAACCACATATAGTGACATGCTATTAAAATGTTTAATTATTATTTATTAGTTTCAAATCTTTTTCTTGCATATTCGGAATACAAACAATAAAAAGAAAATAAATAGTGATACGTACAATGTGTACCTATTAGGTACTGCGTACGTAGTGCGTACGTAGTCGAATACGTAGTTTCATGTTAATTCAAATTCAAAATTATTTATTTCACGTAGGCCAACCTGTGGCTCTTATGACAAGTCACCGTCTTATGACTCTACCACCGGTTTGGAAAGCGAATTCTGCTGAAAAGAGCCGCCAAGAAACTCAGCTGTTGCTCTTTTCAAAATTATCATTTTAGAATATTATTATGAAGCTATTACATTGTAATAAGTTTTTTATACTATCTTGTGCAGCTGGATGCCAAGCCGATTTAACCTATGCAACTTTGTTAGAATAAAATATAATATTTCCACAATCAGGGGAAGTTCCAAAACAAAAGTACTACAATTCAATTCATGTTAAGAGGGGCAGACACAAAGTAGCCCCATTCTCGCCGGCGGCACCCGTTCATCGTTATCTAGGCGGCACCGTTATCTAGGTGTTACCCATTTTCATGTACCTAATCTGTGTTTTACGTAAACTCCTGAGTATTTGATAATAACGCTATCAAACCTTAAAAGGTAAAAGTTATTTACCTATTTGAAGCAATATTTAAAGCCAGTAATCGAAAAAAATACCACAGAAATCGATAAATTTTTATTCAGCTTTAATACAAATTGTTATTGCCGCACTTATATGGTGTTGAATGGTATTTAATTGGCACTGTTTATCTAATTTCAACAGCATACATATTTAATAGAATTTACATTAGAATTTACTAGTAAAAACTTTCTGGAATATCATAGAGACATGGACCATAGATGAAGCAATTTCATGATTCACAATATTTAGCCGGCATTGGTTAGCTTACAAATTAAAAAATATGAGATTCAATCATATCAAGTGAGAAAAACACATAACAGAATAGAATAGAATAGAAATATTTTTTATTCAAATAAACTTTTACAAGTGCTTTTGAATAGTCGATGAATCTACCAATGGTTCGGAATGCCCTTCCTGCCGAGAAGAACTAGCAAGAAACTCGGCGGTTGCTCTTTTCAAAACAAATTTACAATACAGTAAATACTATGCTATATATGCAGTGTTTCCACAATGAGGGAAGTTCCAAAAATGCATACCGACGATCATATGTTTGGCACTTGCTGTAGGTAACCACACAGAATACTATCGCATCTACAAATCTTTACTGTTGATTAGAAGGCCTCCGTGGTTATTTTTTTAAATGAAGTAATTTAAAAAAACGACTTCAAACGCCCGCGCGATTTTTTAAAAATCTCTTGACCCAATTCGATAAAATTAAATGGAACCACCTGGAAAGTAGGTATAGTACCATTTGAAACAAAAAAGAATTTTCCAAATCGGTTCAGGCGTCTTCGAGTAATCGGTGAACTTACATTAAAAAAAGAATCCGACGAATTCAAAACCTCCTCCTTTTTTTAAAGTCGGTTAAAAGAGAAGGAGAGAGAATGTCTTTTATTTATTGAAATATAGCCTCAATTAAAATTCTTGAATCGAAACGAATGATTCTTGAATGGGGAAACGCAAACGAAGCTGAAGTATTAGACATGTCTTTTATAATATTCAGTAAATCTCAGTTATTTTCTAATTAGTGGGAGCTCGCAGTAACGAGGCTTGGTGCGACAAATCCGCCATTTTAAAATCTTGTCTCCATAATATATGTGTTTTTCAAATATTTATTAAGGTCCTGCTACACTTCAGCTTTAGAACGGGAAAAAAAATAAGAGTAGCTCGTTGTTGTTATCTACATTGAAATCCCGATGACTCAAAACTAACTAGTGGTTCGCCCCGAACTGAGACCTCGCGGTAACGGTATCAAATGATTATTCATTCAATCGATACATGACGACCAAAACTGACATTATTATTATGCCCGTTTTCACCAAACATACCTAAATCATCCCCTATGTAGGAGTCTCTTTACGTAGGTAGCTCCAAAACACAATCATACTGCAATCATCATCACTGGGTCACACACAATCATCACTGGGTCATGCTTCATGCTCGTGAACGGGTGCCACCGGCGGGAATGGGGCTACTTTATGTCTGCCCATCTTAAGATAGAAGTTAGTCGGTATGCATTTTTGGAACTTTCCTCATTGTGGAAACACTGCATATATAGCATAGTATTTACTGTATTGTAAATTTGTTTTTAAAAGTTGAAAAGAGCAACCGCCGAGTTTCTTGCTGGTTCTTCTCGGCAGGAAAGGCATTCCGAACCAGTGGTAGATTCCTTGACTATTCAAAAGCACTTGTAAAAGTTTATTTGAATAAAAAATATTTCTATTCTATTCTAATCCTAAGTCCTAACATCCGTCCCAATGTCCTTTTAGGTGTCCCGTACAGGATCGTGATAAAGAAGTTGACAGTAATCATCACCTAACTTATCATAGGTAGCCCGTAAAGGTTAGGGAACGTCAGTGAAAACATTGAATTATTATGTAGGTACTAACGAGTGAAAACGGGTTAGGGGCATCTGTACAAATCGTCATCTATCGACGCGAATAGAAAATATACAAAATGCAGCAATTAAAAGTTTACTGAAGTTTGATATTTAAGTAAAGAATAATTTTAATTAAATAATATGTTATTATATTACTAAATAATAATGCTCGACGCAAAACTGTTTTTGGGATAGATCGTAGTCGTAACTCGTAGTTCCATGGAATAGTTAATGACTGCGCCATCTATTAGCATTATTGTGAAGCTATGTGAAATTTACTGATGCTCATTAAAAATTAAATAATCTCGTTTCTTTATAATATTCATATAATTTTAGTATTTGTTGTTCAAGTACAGGATACAAGTGAAGTAAAAAAATAAGTACAGCTTGAAAATATATAGCCAATTTTCCAGAGAGCGTCTTCAAGCGAGCGTATTAAATCGCCACTTTGAAAGCCCCCCATTTCGTTAATTTTAGGGAAAAAATAAAAAAAAATACGTTTGTACTCTGTTCCAAATTGTCTTTAAAATGATGCACAGAAACCCTATGAATCGCAAAAAAAAAATTTGCTTCGCATTCGCTTCTATGAGAGCCCCCCTGAAATAAAGATTTTTATAACTTTTTAAGCCATTTTCGGCTGGAGGTCATCGGTTTACATAATAAATCTAAATTTGAAGTAATTACGTTCATTAATTCAAAAGTTATAAGGCTCTGACAGACGGACGGATGGACAGACGGACGGACGGACAAGTGCAAATCGCTCTAGTAAACTCAGAGACCTCGCTTCGCTCGGTCAAAAAAGGCCTTATCTTACGGGCCAATGCTATTCCCAACCATTTTTCAAATTCTAATCACATTTATTATTTGCATTGATTAATATTATTATAATAGGTAATTTCTCATTGTGATCTTTTTAATTTACATACTAAAAAGTAAGATGATAATGTTTATACTTACATCCTGCGTAGGTCATAAATTATTGGCACGCCACTGAAGCGTTAGAAAAACCCTGTGTTTTGGCCCGCCTCGGGACTCAAACACGGAGCGTCATGATCCGCAGCCTAACAAGCTACTAGACTAACGAGGCAGTCACGGAATTATACATAGTGTGACTGCGCCCTTACAACAGCTGTCAGTTAGTAAGGTACGTGATATATTTAATTATACACTCGGTAAGGAAACTGGGAGCTTGTTAGCTCCGCTAGATATCGATCAGGGATCCGTGAGGCGCATGCTTTTTCTTAAGAACTTCACAAAAAGCCTTTCTGTTACATAGTTAGTACTTACATGCCAGTTTATTACAGTAGCACTTTTTTATATTACTCGTTGACAAGTTAGCGGTTGGCTGCTATCTCACCATTTGGCATAACACCATTTATCTTAAATCTTACGATAATATGGTCATAACCGATATAATATGACGGGTGCCACTTTTTCTTACAGTTTTAGCTAAGGAATCGTCATATTATAGAGAAGAGCGAAAGTGAAGTGAAAACCGAAGACATAGGTGGTTTAATTAAGGTGATATAAGCTTCTAGATCAAATAACTACCTAATTTCACGTATTCATAAATTTCGATCTATAATAAACTAAACAGTTCGTTTTTGCAAACGTAACATCCTCGCGAATATATTCTTAATAATTGTTGACTAATGAAAATCTCATTAAATCACTGCGTAATAATAATGTACTAATGTTGCAATGCCTGTACCCCATTGTTGTGAACATGTTATGCGTCTCGCTCTCGCAATTAATTAGGTAAGAGTAAATAAATTATACATAATTCAGTCACAAATACTTACTAGCTCAGCAGCTGTTGCCAGCGCCACCAGCCTCTTTTGGTTGGATTTCGTTTTTAAAGTTCCACCGGAGATCAAAATATTATATTTAAATTATTTCCCTGTGTCGTATATCTATCTCTGGGAAGCCAGCTATTTCCGTTTTTTTCATCTGTACTTTTGCTGATATCAGATCTGCATTTAGCCCGTATAAAAGTAAAAGACAGACAGACACATTTTTGCATTTAAAAAAATTGGTGTATGGATGGTTAATAAAAATGAGAAATATGTTCTGCCAATTAACGTCCGCCCACATTCGCACAGAAAAATTATAATGTGTCTCTTCACGCGTCAGAACTAAAGGCCAATCCTCTCATTTACAACCGTAAATGATATGGCAATAAACTTAAAACATTATGGAATCCTTAATTACCACGTCTGTCTCATCTAGACTTTCGATTTTCATCCGGCCATTCAGAAAATTTAACCTAAAATAATAACAGGCTCACAATAAAATTGCAGTAAACTTTAAATAAATAAGTGAACCTACACTGAAGTGTAACAAGGCTGGCTGTCAGCTTATTAGTGCTTACACCAGATTTAAGACCAAGCTTTGAGCTCTCGACTAGACAGTGGACATTTTGAATGGGTATAGAAACCTACTCTTTAGTAGGCTACTAAGATTTCTCGTATGAAATGCTTTTTATTCTATAGATACGTAGGTGAAAACTTTTGATCCGTCCAGTGGTTTGAGAGAAGCCGCGAGCAATAGCTAGTAAACTTTAGTTTAAAAAAAATTCTGATCGGGTTAGCCTTTTTTTATATTATGCTTTGATTTAAAACCAAGTTACAGCACAGTTAATGTTTAGCTTCTAGAACAATAAAAAAATAGATGCTGAAAAATTTTAAGTAACTGCTCCACACTTAGAAACGTTTAAGGTGTGCACTACAGTCATAGATTATTATTTAGGTTGCATATACCTATTATTGCGATATTCTGGCCCATACTTCTATAGGGACGTGAGGCGTGGACTATCAGGAAACGTATAGACGCTTTTGAAATGTGGGCATAGGTATATAGACGTAATATATTGGCCATTAGCTGGACTCACAAATTCACGAATGTGGAAGTTCTGCGACACGTCAATCAAAAACGCGAGGTACGAACTCCTGCAACTCGTCATGATGGGAAAAGTTGCCGGAAAAAGAGGCGTCGGTTGTAGAAAATATGTCCTGGCTGCGCAACATCCGGGAGTGGACGGGAATCGCGAGTGCCGCAGAACTGTTTCGCCTCGCGAAGAACAGAGTGGAATACACAAAGCTTTCTGCCAACCTTCGCTAGTCGGAGAGGCAAGCAAAGAAGAACAAGAAGATATATATAATATCATAAGGCACAAGTATAAGGCACTTTTGTACAGACGTTACCATCACAGCAAATGTTGTTGGATTGCATGTCTCCTAGTGATATTTATCTACTAAAAATAGATATCACAATAGGTATAAAATATTGATCGATAATAATTAATAATCCAACTATCCCAACAGCAAGAAGTTGAGTAAGGAGTGACAAATATTCGACTAGCAACATATACACACAACAAATAACTCAAAGGGATTACTCGAAGCCAAGGGACAGTAACAAATTCTGAAGTAGAAACCTTGGTAGCGGATATTGTTACAATCACCGAGGTGGGTACTCTAGGCACATACGTTTCACGTGTCTGACAGATAAATGGATCCAGTCACTATCTAGATTTTAGTTAGAAGCTATTTAGTACCTGAAGTCAAACGTTAATTGGTTTGTATAGCTCATAGGAGTCACGTATTTCAGATTTATTGATAATATTATATTTTATTGAATTATAATAGAAATAGTTCTTGTTTGTGAGTCTTGACTGTGTTATTAGAAAGTCGTCTAATAGGAGGACACAACTTTCTATTATAATTTAAAAACTTACTTAGGTACCTAGGAGGTACCTATTAAATTATTAATTATTTCTTACCTAATAATAAAAGGGTGTGGATAACCCACTTTGTTTCCCGATTCTTCGTCAACTCATTGCCCTCCAAAGCGTAAATGGTGCGGCTACATTATCGGGATTCGGCATTATCGCGACAAGTGTAGCCGGGTAGTTCGTTGTATCGCGAATGAGTTCTGGTGAACTCGCACGATAATGTAGCCGCTGTGATAGAATGAGACACCTCATTTAGCGTGACAACTCGACACGAACGTTCGCACGATAATGTAGCCGCACCATAAGACGATGATTTGCGTCCAATCTACACTAATCTACACTAATATTATAAAGAGGAAAGATTTGTATTTTTGTATGTAACGAATAAACTCAAAAAGTACTGGACCGATTTTCATTAAAAAGCTACATTATCACTGAGTAACATAGGCTATATTTAGTACTAGATTACTATAGAAATCTTTAGAAATTCCTATTAAAACCAACCGAAGGTGTAAAAAAATTAGCCATAAAATGTCTTTCATCGCATACGCTGCGAAGAGTATTAATGATAGGACAAAAAAATGTTCGACAATATTATAGAATATATCAATATCTACAAAAACTTCGCGAGACCATGTGTCTAACTATTGTAGTTACGTCACTATAACTACTTTTTTACATTTAACAAATTGATAGAAATGCCGATCAAAATCAGACCGTGTTATCCATACCATTTATAAATTTTTATCCAAATAAATAATTTAATATTCAAGACTGTCTCAATACCTGATGATTACTTTTTGAATTATTGAAATCGGACATTCCATTCAAAAGATATCATGAAATTAAAATAAAAATACATGCCGGCGGCCGCCACGCAGCGCATCGAGTAACTAACTCTTCCGTCTTCGTGAGAGGGGCAGTGCGGGAGAAGGGGGTGCACCATTATGAACTATGTAGCCGCGCGGCTCATTCGCGGGGTCGGCTCCTTACGCAGTGGATGCAAGCGACATTGAATATTTTGAGTTTTTTTAACACATTTTTATGCTTCACTTAAAAAGTTCTTTTCAGAGCTACTTAGTTTTAGTATTACAAATACCACAGCCAACGTAGTGTACAGGGAGGCTTTAAAATAAGCATAATTTTTTTTTCTAATTTAGTGATTCATGGTCGTTTTAATTAGCATGCTTATAACTTAAATATCTGTACCTATTTATGTCTACCCGTGCGAAGCCGGGACGGGCCGCTAGTACAATGTAAGTAGGTATATAATGACGACCGACGGGATCGGTTTGTTTATAAAA
This sequence comes from Oeneis ivallda, assembly GCA_029955525.1. Taxonomy (NCBI): domain Eukaryota; kingdom Metazoa; phylum Arthropoda; class Insecta; order Lepidoptera; family Nymphalidae; genus Oeneis; species Oeneis ivallda. Next base: position 15,144,118 of record JARPMR010000007.1, read on the forward strand.
TAAAATCTCGTTAGTACGCTATAGAGCAAGCTATATTATACTTATAGTATAGCACTGAAAGACAAAATCTGTGTTGAATCTGAGGAAGGTTATACCGACATAGCACAACGGCAAACTAATTGAAGAGGGAAAAGTTTATAAGGATATCTGTGGCGAAACGAAGCGTTAGTACATTATTACGCGTTTTCACCAACGATAACTAAATCATCCCCTAAGTAGGAGTCTTTTAGCGAAGCGTAGGTAGCCCCTAAATATAATCGTTTACCGAAGTCATTTTGATCTTTAGGTATTCCCTAAAGGTTCGTGAAACAGAAATTGACAGAAAGACGTTGGTGAATACGAAGCATTATTAATGCCCATTTTCAAAAACGTTCCCAAACTTTTACGGGCTACCTAAGCTAAGTTAGGTGACGTTTTATGTCAATTTCGTTTTTACAAGCCTTAAGAGAACACCTATGTGTTCTCTTAAGGCTTGTAAAAACGAAAAGGATGGAAATGACATTGGATAAGGGATAGTCTTTAGATGCTACTTACGTAAAGAAACTCCTACATAAGGGATGATTTAGGTATGGTTGGTGAACGGCCATAAATGTTTGGGATTAGACATTGCAGTGGGTGGCGGGAAGTGACTCGATGAGAAAAGCGGAGATTCATGGAATCAAGATGATAATGAAATCAGTTATCAAATTAATAAATAATTTGTTTTTAACTGGCTATAGGTAATAAAATTACGTATAGCCAGTTAAAAACAAATTATTCATCTTGAATTTGCCTATACCTAATCTAGGAGTAGATAAGGAATATAATTGGTATATAAGTTATGATACGAACGTTTCAGCAAGTTTCATCATTCTACACTTCGATCAAAGAAAAATAATCGTAGGTACGACCAAGGTGCGATAGAGGCGTGGCAAATTGAAAACTTTATGGTTAAATTGGCAATGATAGTGAAATATAGAGTACCTACATTACATACCAAACCAACGCTTTAGATTTTAGAATAATGATGATGACATAATGAAACAAAAAAAATAAGGGCTTACCTACAAAAAAACGAGGTTGGTAATACATATTGTACATAATACATGGTATTTACCTACTTAAATTAGATTTGAGATTAGAATGTCTAGATTAGTAAGCAAATAAGTACCTACCTTACGGGTAAAAATTCTTCAAATTCCGATTTTTGCACGCACAATAAAATACGATTTGCTTTTCATGTCATTTTAACAACAAAATGCCACCAATAAAACATACCTAGCAAAGATATACCTATGTATCCATAGGGTAGTACTATTATATATTCTGTGCCATAGGGCATAGGCTCTATGGTTTAAAAATTCACTAAAATATATATTGTTAACAAACTGACGTTTTTACTTGACTTGAACCGACTAGAAAGAGATGTGTAAACAGCACACCAAGTATGGCGTGATTAAAGAATTGAATACCTAGTCAAAAGAATGTACCAATAAAATATGTGCAATGCGCTGTCACCGATTTGCCTCTTGATTTACGATCCGATCGAAATGAATCGTTGATTTATCATTCTACACAATGAAGCGTGATTTGTGTTCGCAGTTTGCACACAATGAATCAGCCTAGTGATAGTGGAGTAAATATTTCATGTCAATACCTGACTACTACCATTGGTGATTGATTGATGTTTCACAATGTTTGTTGTTATTTTAATGGGAAATAAATAGTGCACTTAGGCTACCTACATTCAAATTAGGATATTAGGTTTACCTGTACGATGGAACCTCTTATTTGAATGCGGTCTATTCAAGAACAGAATGTCGCTTATTTGTGCCTACAGTTTTTATGAATATTTCAGTATTATTAAAAACAAACTAATAAGTCTTTACCTATGAAATTGCCGTTTTGTATGCAATAAGTGAAAGTACTTATTTATTCAAACTTTTTTATTTCTGTTATTCGAAGTAATCACCCATGCAATCGACGCATCTTTGCCAACGCATTGGCAGTTTATTGATGCCCTTCTGGTAAAAATCAGCTGGACGGGAGGCAACAAACTCTTCAAAGGCATTTTGTACTGCCTCTCGGGAATTGAATTTTTTACCCACTAAAAAGGTTGTCTAAATTTTGGAAAAAGTAATAGTCGGTAGGTGCAAGGTCTGGTGAGTATGGCGGATGAGGGAGAGCTTCCAACCCCAGCTCTTGCAGCTTGGAGACGTTCGCGCGTTGTCGTGAAGGAGCAGTGGGGACGACCGATTGACCAAAGCTGGTTGCAGATGTGCAAGTTTCTCCATCATTCTCTCCAGTTCTTCACAGTACACATCTGTATTAATGCTCATGCCGTTTTGTAAAAAGCTGTGGTGAATCACACCCACACTAGACCACCAAACAGTGACCATCACCTTTTTAGGGGTCATTTTTGGGTTAGGGCATTGCTTTGGTGCTGAACCAGGGTCTAACCAACTTGCTGAGCGCTTTCGATTGTCGAACAGAATCCATTTTTCGTCGCACGTAACAATTCGTTTCAAAATTCCTTCATTTCTTTGCCTGTTGAGCAGCGCAAAGCAGGTCTCGACGCGTACGTTGCGCTGGCGATCGTTAAGGTCGTGGGGCACCCATCTATCAAGCTTTTTTACCTTGCCAATTTGTCGCAAATGGATCAATATTGCTTTGATGCTTACATCAAAAGCTGCTGCTAGCTCAGCTGTAGATTGAGTTTCGTCAGCTTCCACAATCGCCTTTAATTCATTATTGTTAACCAAAGTCTCCGGACGACCACGAGCTTCATTTTTCAAGTCAAAATTTCCAGAACGGAACCGGGAAAACCAATAACGGGTTGTGCGATCGTTTGTACAGTTCTCTCCGTAAACGTTTTTGATGTTACGGGCCGTTTGTGTCGCGTTGGTGCCACGACGGAACTCATATTCCATAATTACACGAATTTTTAAAGTATCCATTATGACGAAAAATGTTCAAATGTAATGAAAATACAACGCTAATCAAAAAACAAAAGACTGAGTTTGTAAATAGAATGTCATGGTTTTAAAACAAAATTAATTTGAATTTAGAATACAGAGCCATTACAAACTTTTTTTTATTTGAAATGACCAGTACTGAAGAAAGGCAATTTCATAGGTAAAGACCTAATAATATTAAAAAACAACTAAAAAAATATCTTATTTTGTGTCAAGATCGAGAACGGATGGTGGCAAATAATAATAAAATTAATTTTATACATTGACCAATGCAACTAGTAGGTACTTATACTTTTCACATACAACTAGTAGATTGAAGAATTAAGTTCTCCAATCTACTTTAAGTGATAACCTTTTATAATAAAACAATCTTGTAACATCTAAGTAACGTTTCTTTATAATTAATTACCCTTATATATTTTCCTATTTAGTAGACCTAGGTAGTTGTTTAATCGAATGCATGTATCTATCGACCTAATGCGTCATGTGTCAAGCGTGACCAACTGATTAACCTCGAAGAGTGTAGACTTACGACGCGACCTAAGATTCAGTTAATCACAATTAACTGTTATGAAATAATTTTACTTGTGGTGTAATAGACCTTTCCCTAATTTTTTATAAGTTATAAAAAATTAGGGAAAAATTCCACATGTAGAAAATATTTAAAATAAAATTGAAAAATGAAAATTCATTCTGTCGAGATGGGATTCGAACCATCGACTTTTAACTGCTAGGCGACTGCAGAAGCCACAAGGATATGGAGACCCAATATTGTACCGCGAAAATACCGAACACAATGCCTTCAAAAAAGTGTCGGTTTCAAAAAAGTGTCGATCCGTCTAGCCCCCTTCCGAGTTCCGCACCGCGCGATAAGGAACTACGTTCCAATAACGGCCCCGTACCTATCAAGGCTGAATGACGGTTTGAAGTTATTGGCAATGACTATAGGACCTAAAAATGGTTTTTGAAATTCCAACCCAATTCCAATTTTGGTGAAAAGGAACCCATTGTAATCACTTTTAAAACACACTTAAGCTGAGATCTATAATAGATCGTACTCTGGCCCAGCTCAGACTCAAGATTGAGTTAAAACGAGACAGATTTATTTCAGTACATATTTGTGTCTCTTTTTGACTCTATCTTGAGTCTTAAGCAGAGCCAGAGTACGATCTGTACATCTCAGCCTAAGACTTGCGACAGAGTGCAATAGCAACCATTTTATTAACATAACTAGCTGATGCCCGCGACTTCGTCCGCGTGGATTTAGTTTTTAAAATCCCTCGTGAACACTTTGATTTTCCGGGATAAAAAGTAGCTTATGTCTTCAACTACAGTACCCATGCAAAAAATCACGTCGATCCGTGGCTCTGTTGTGGCGTGATTGAAGGACAAACCAACAAACAAACACACTTTCGCATTTATAATATTAGTATGATTAGAATATTAAATTGCATAGGAAAACACTGTAGCATTAAGTCTATACGATGTATTACATCCATACCTACTATGTAGTATGTAGGTTTAATGATCGTTTGGCAAAATCTGACGCCTTTGGAGTAGTTTGACTGACAAAATAGGGCTATCCACGATGGCTATATACGATAAAGTAAGCTTGCCAGCTTAAGATGAGCCGTTCATTCAAAGTATCTTGTAGATTCCGGGGTTCAAGTTATTTGGACCTGATACTGAAGATCGTGATGTCTATAATTTCTGAACTACGAAATTGACGACCTTGAAATAATTACAGGACAATCTCTAAAGAACCTGCTTTCTAACAAAAAAAGAATGGATTAAATCGGAATACGCCTTAATGAATTACAGCGAAATACAACTTTTGACTTTCATCCCCTCTCCCAAGGGAACCGTGCTGAATTTCGGGATAAAAATGATCCTATATTATACCTCGTAGTATTAACTTAAATAGTACCAAGTTTCATTTAAATCCGTCCAGTAGTTTCGGCGTGATGCGCGGCCAAGATACAGACAGACAGACAGACAGACAGACAGACAGACAGACAGACAGACAAAAAATTAAAAAAAAATTGTTTTGGCTTCAGTATCGATTATAGAGTGCCCTCAAACAAAAATTTTCAAAATATCTTCAATGTACAGAATTGGACCTGTTACAGTTTTATTATATTAATAGATAAATACCACAGAGCTAATACCCACCTTGTTTTACTTAGGTAGGTAAGTTAATGTCTACAATCTACATACTCGTATTGTTGATAAAAATGTTTATTCATAGTAACTTTACGGTAATAAACATTTTTCTTCTTATCTTTTTCAGTCTTGAGCATTCATTAACTTAATTATCATGTTAGTACAGAGTAAGGATTATGCAGATTGGCAGGTTAATCAACAATACGAGTATGTAGATTGTAGACATTAGCTTATTTCTACTACCTAAGTGGAACAAGGTAGGTACTAGGTTAATAAATGGTTGTTAACGCACTCTGTCGCAAGTCTAAGTGTGTTTTAAAAGTGATTACAACACGTCTTGGTTTGTGTTCTCTTACTTGGTGCAGTATTGTCTCGGCTTAGTGTCATTTCATATGCGGCAATCATTGCGCAGGCTAATCTTTTCATCTCATCTAATAACATTATCTAGGTTGTGTGTCACTCTGAGAAGAATAGTAGGTAGGTGCCTTTTAAAGTTTAATATCTCAAGGAAACTCCTACCATTATAATAATATGAATAATGGAAAGGGGTCACGACCCTCAGTAAATAGGAATACCTACTATGCAGAGAAAGAGAGAGTTTAACCCATAATAAGGCGTGAGCCTGTATGAAAGCTAGTTCCATAGAGTTTCTGACTCAGACGAACTGAACTGAATACTGAAGGCCCACGTTCATGAATCAAACTTCTCATACTTGTTCTAGTAAACCAAACTAACAAAAAAATTAATCAGTCTATCAAATAAAGTCGGGAGAAAAAAGATATTCACTTGTATTGTCATATAACGGTTATATTTTATGTGTTCTTGTGAATAATTATAGTTTTGATCCCCATCTTCTAAAATATGGAGTTTACACAGAAAAATACTCTGAAAAATATTAATTAAAATTAAATGTTTTCTGAATCTGAACGGTTTTTAAAAATGCTGGGTCAAAATTCGCCAACCTCTTATAATAACTTCATTTTTAACCTTGGTACCAACTAATTAAGAACGTATTAACTAACTCAAAGCTTTTGAGAGGACATTAAACAAATAAAATTCACGCCTACAATCTTTTAAATCCTGGCTTATTAATTTTAATAAATTCAGCTTTGTAAAGCCTCCGATCTGAGAGCTCGTAATAAGCTTTAGATAGTATCAATTAATCCCAGTAACTGAATTATAAACGATCATCCGTCAGGTTTCTCTATTCGTTTGGGGCTAAAGGCTGCTATAATACTACTTAACCATAGACTTATTATGTTTACTATTTAGAGGTTGAATAGTCAAAGTACTTAACTGATGCAGTCATAACGCGCCTAAGATGCGCGGTTTGTTCTCAATGCAACCTAATAGCACTGAGTAAGGATCCTAAAGAACCTATCTCTTATTAATGCTAATTGCTAATATGATTGGGGTGGCTCATGGCTCAGGGGAGGCTCTTTATCTGTAACACTTTTATTGGTTTTTGGTTACTATTTGGTATTTGGTTACTATCTAAACTTGATAACATGGAATGTTGGAATATGACCGCTAATATGATATTAATAAGATATTAATGGTTACTCAATATAGAAACAGTTTGGAAAATTTTCCTTATACTGTGTAGTTATGATAAAAATAATGGCTAGGTACATTACAGTATCTACCTCACTGTACAGACTGGCATGAATATCAAGTGATATTCAAGAAAATAATTGTTATTTGGGTTTAAAGTTAAAAATCGGCCAAGTGCGAGTCGGGCTTCGCTCTTTTAGGGTTCCGTTAAAAAAAATTAAATAAAAATATTTTCATGTTTACCCATGGAAATATTTTAATTTAATTTTTTTAATTTAATTTAATTTTTATTATTTGTAGTTATAGCGGCAATAGAAATACATAATATGTGAAAATTTCATCTGTCTATCTATTACGGTTTACGAGATACAGCCCGCTGACAGACGGACGGACGGACGGACGGACAGCGTAGGCTTAGTAATAGGGTCCCGTTGGTACCCTTTGGGTACGGAACCCTAAAAATTATTCAAAATTTTTAGAAAATCAAAGGAGTTAAATAGGGGATGAAGGTTTGTACAAAAATGTATAATTTTTTGAAATTATAACTAGTCGATTAAGATTTGAATTAAAGAATTACCTGTGTTTCTAGACTTTTGTAAATTCCAAAATCTATAATTTTTACACGACTACGGCAAAGCCAAAAGGAAAGGTTATGATTTTGTTTGAAATATTTGTTTTCAACTTTTACGAGTAATAGCCCAGTTTTAGATTTCTAAAAAAAGGGTTTCAGTTTTTGAACTTTTATCTTGTTAAAATTATGTCAATGAATGTTGATCTTCGGATAAAAATAAAGCAAGCAAGGGAAGATATATTGTCTATTTTATAATAATTGTTTTTTAATAAAACTCTAAGAAAATTTCTATTTTGTATTTATTTATCGATACGATATATCGACATATTTTTACATTAAATTTCTACCCTAACGCAGTGGGTGTACGGGTAAATACGAATTTCCCTTGCACCCACTGGTGGGAGAAGCCGGTGGGTGCACGGGTGTTATCATGTCGTTACGATGTGACGCCATCAACTGGAATGCAATATAATTGCAATAAAATAAATATATGACAAACCAGAAAAATTAAACTGTGACATTTCGTCTATTTTAACCAATTTCAACAATCAATAATCTTTAAACGAGCAATTCTTGTAGATATATTATATAATTTGAATCTCGGAAACGGCTCCAACGATTTTCATGAAATGTAGTATGCAGGGGGTTTCGGGGGCGATAAAACGATCTAGCAAGGTTTCATTTTTAGAAAACGCCGTTTTATCCATGTTTTCAGAATGAAAAACCCTCTACAACATCATTAGAATACGAAGGTAAATTTCGCCATTAATTGTAAAATCCCGGTAGCTCAGTTAGGTTATCGGGCGCTCCCGAAACCAGTAGCCTAAGCACGAATATTTTCACTATCGAATAGTTAACGTAAAGTTAACGCCGACAAGATATTTTGTATGAAAACGACTGCACCGCCCGCACAGTGCAACGCCTGTTTTCATACAAAATATCTTGTCGGCGTTAACTTTACGTTAACTATTCGATAGTGAAAATATTCGTGCTTAGGCTACTGAAGACCCTGGTTCGAGTCCAGACGATTATTTTTCCCCTATGAATTTTATTATTATTATTATTTATTAAAAAAAATAAGAACCGAGCAAAGCTCGGTCACCCAGATATATTACCTATAACTAGAAATTCTAGTAAACGCGGCGTCATCTAGGATAATTTTTAGCGTAATTTGATATTTACATATAAAGAATCTTTGTCCCGGTAAAATGTTTCTTACCATCATATTATTATATTATTGTTGTACCAGTGTACCTGCATTTTGACCTAAATGTTCTGTCTATCTATTTGCCTATCTATTAGCAAACTAATTCTTTTTACTAATCTCAGTTGTTAACGGATGTTGCCATCAACAAGACGGATACTTGCATCCGGTGCAGCAGGTGTGATGTTTACGCTACAAATAATTATACCAGGTTTAAAACTCGATTTACACTAGTGGTTCGCCCCGAACTGAGACCTCGCGGTAACGGTATCCCATGATTATTCATTCAATCGATACATGATAACCAAAACTGACATTATTATTATGCCCGTTTTCACCAAACATACCTAAATCATCCCCTAAGTAGGAGTCTCTTAACGTAGGTAGCTCCTAAATACAATCCTAAGTCCTAACATCCGTCCCAATATCCTTTTAGGTGTCCCGTACAGGATCGTGATAAATAAGTTGACAGAAAACATCAATCACCTAACTTATAGGTAGCCCGTAAAGGTTAGGGAACGTTAGTGAAAACATTGAATTATTATGTAGGTACTAACGAGTGAAACCGGGTTACGGGCATCTGTACAAATCGTCATCTATCGACGCGAATAGAAAATATACAATATTTAACTAAAATTTAACTAAAAAATAATTTTAATTGAATAATATGGTACAAAAAAAATTACAATACAATTATTGTATTATAATAAGTAACTAAATAATAATGGTCGACGCAAAACTGTTTTTGGGATAGGTCGTAGTCGTAACTCGTAGTTCCATGGGAATAGTTACTGACTGCGCCATCTATTAGCATTATTGTGAAGCTATGTTGATGCTATATGAATTACTGATGCCCATTAAAAATTAAATAATCTCGTTTCTTTATAATATTCATATAATTTTAGTATTTGTTGTTCAAGTACAGGATATAAGTGACCTAAAAAAATAAAATCAGTTTGAAAATCCATAGCGGATTTTCCTAGAGAGCGTCTTCAAGCGAGCGTATAAAATCGCCACTTTGAAAGCCCCCCATTTCGTCAATTTTAAGGGAAAAATTAAAAAAAAAAATATTTTTGTACTCAGTTCAAAATTATCTTTAAAATGATACGTAACAATTTTATGTAACGCGATATTTTTTTTTTTACTTCGCATTCGCTTCTATGAGAGCCCCCCTGAAATAAAGATTTTTATAACTTTTTAAGCCATTTTCGGCTGGAGGCCATCGGTTTACATATTATATCTAAATTTGAAGTAATTACGTTCAGTAATTCAAAAGTTATAAGGCTCTGACAGACGGACGGACGGACGGACGGACAAGTGCAAATAGTTAACTCAGAGACCTCGCTTCGCTCGGTCAATAATTTCGTGTAGGTGCTTTAATTGCTGGGGATCTAATTTATAACCTCAACGAAGTTGCATCTATTCTTCATAGATTACCAGAAAGAGTGGATGGAAATATCGCGAGCATTGTAGCTTATTCTGTTGTAGGTATTAGGTATCTACTAAAAGTAGCCAGTGTGCCCTCTCTCTTAGCAGTATTTTTCCTAAGTTGCGGCACGTCGCTCGTGGACACTATCTGGGTGTGAAAAAATATTTTACGAATAGTAAAATATTTTTTTCAAATGCAAGACGATGATATAAGTAGTACCTATCTCTCATCTAATTCACTGTTGTGTTTGGTAAAAGTGATAAAACAAACGAGAAATAGTCTGACATCCCCTCTACCTCAAAACCCCACCCGACTCCTTTCTCCAGCCACCTTTAACCTCACCAACAGTAAGAATTTTCGGGTGCAAGTATTCCTACGTCGTCATAAAAAAAATAACAACGAAAGCTGTGATGAACCTAGCTAACAGTAAGGATTTCCGTGTGAGCGCATTTCTGGGTGGTTATAAAAGTGGCCAACCGAGCCAACAGTAAGGATTTCAAGATGCAAGTATATACGGCCCGGGTGGTCCTAATGGTGCCGCCCAAAGGCAATATTTTGATTCCTCGTACCTAGACCAATTAGAAAATACCAGCAATATTTCGGATTGGGACCGAGCCACTAAGCATAGACTACATCATGGAGCTCTAGGTTATAGCTGCTCAATCCTGATGCTGCAGGGTACTGCCCACCCAAATTGCGGGGATTTAGGAATTGTCGATTACGAATTGATATTGTAGCCACTAGGCATAGACTACATCATGGAGCTTTAGGTTATAGCTCCTCAATCCTGATGCTGCAGTGTACTGCCCACCCAAACTGCGGAAATTTAGGAATTATCGATTACGAATTGATATTGTAACCACTAAGCGTAGACTCCATCATGGAGCTCTAGGTTATAGCTCCTCAATCTTGATGCTGCAGCGTACTGCCCACCCAAATTGCGGGGATTTAGGAATTGTCGATTACGAATTGATATTGCATCCACTAAGCATAGAATACATCATGGAGCTTTAGGTTATAGCTCCTCAATCCTAATGCTGCAGGGTACTGCCCACCCACACTGCGGGGATTTAGGAATTGTCGATTACGAATTGATATTGTTGGCACTAAGCATAGACTACATCATGGATGATGGAGCTTTAAAAAATATCATGTATGTATTCGATCTTAAGTCGGTAATTCCGTCGCATCGTGTATACCCGAACACCCCCGCCACCCACCCGCCCCAAGCCCTATTAGACAATCGCGAGGGCCAAGTTTACGGCGGTTTACCTTATTTTTAAAAATTTATTTTTACCAAGACTAAGGTGTAATCTATCTATATATCTATATATATATAAAAGAAAGTGGTGTTAGTTACACTATTTATAACTCAAGAACGGATGAACCGATTTGGCTGAAAATTGGTGGAGAGGTAGCTTAGAACCAGGAGACGGACATAGGATACTTTTTATCCCGTTCGACCGCGTTTCCATCAAGTCACTATAAAACGTGGTATAACAAAAACGCATCTGACATGGAACAACAAAACGCAAATGACAGTGGAATAACAATACGTAAATAGCAGCTAAACGTAATTTTGTCTTTGGTTAGGTATGGTAAAAAATTTGACAATTATAAAAAGTGTTATAATAAAGCATTACTGATATTATGAATGCGAAAGTTTGTTTGTTTGTTGGTTTGTCCTTCAATCACGTCGCAACAGAACAGCGGATTGATGCGATTTTTTGCATGGGTATAGTAATGGATGTAGTAGTGGTTCCTCAGACCGGGAGAGCTACTTTTTATCTCGGATAATGAAAGAGTTCCCGCGGGATTTTTAAAAACTAAATCCATGCGGACGAAGTCGCGGGCATCAGCTAGTTATTAATAATCACCGAAAAAAGTGAATAATTTATCACTTTTACCATCAATCTTGCTAATAATAATTAGCAAAATAAGGATGGGTAATTATTAATAATTTTCAATTAGTCTATTTACCGTAACATCTAAACAATTTGAAATTAATTATTAGAAAAGTATCAATCTGACACCTGCAATCCATTTAAGTACGTTAGTTTAAGATTGATTAACAACCGAGACCTCTTATTACGATAAGGTTTTGAATGTAAGTAATATTTTCCGAAGTATAATTATTTATCGAGAGGATTGGCTTGCTTCTCACGCCCGGTAATTACCTATTGGATAATTATTATTTGTGGCATGAGCTAATGGTTGTATGAGAGTTGAGACTTGAGACACACGGTACTTGTAGATAAATGGTTACGAAAATTAAATAAATCCTACTAAATTATAAATGTGAAAGTTTATGAGGATGTATGGATGCATGTTTGTTACTCTTTCACGCTGCAACGAATAAACCGATTTTGCTGTTATAGCTAATAGTGTAGTAATAGTGGATTTGCACATAGGCTACTTTTATCCCGGAAAATTACAGAGTTCCCGCGGGAATAAAAGAACCTTAATCCACGCGGACGATGTCGCGGGTATCATCTAGTACTTTATACTAATAAATAAACTTGAAGTATCTGTCAGTAGGTAATTTTGAAATAACTACAGCTTGGCAAAAAAGAGTAGAAATAAATAGGGGCGCCACTGTCGCAAAATTTCTCAAATCTAGCAACCCGAACTAGCCCGAATAGTACGACAGTTTAGTTTTGATACTTAAAACTACTTTAATGAAATCAAAGTAAGTATTTCAAAAAACTAAATCCACGCGGACGCGGATCAGCTAGTTATGCATATATTTTGAATGTCACCATGACCCAAACACAGGTTTTCAAAATTTTTGTCTGTCTGTCTGTCTCTCTGTTTGTACGGGCTAATCTTCGGAACGGCTGAATCGCTTTTTGACGGAACTTTCACAGATAAGGAGAGGCTTACACAAGGAGTAACACTTCTTCTAACCGATTGTCAAAAAAATTATCACAAAAAATCCAGGCGGGTGAAGTTATGGGAAAGTTAGTTCTTGATATAAATATTATAGTCTCATGACTTCAGATTACGCGTAATTAAATGAAACTAGCTGATGCCCGCGATTTCATCCGCGTGGATTTAGTTTTTTAAATCCCTCGGTAACTTTTTGATTTTCCGGGATAAAAAGTATCTTATGTCACTCTCTGGGTTCTCAGCTATACCCATGCAAAAAATCACGTCGATCCGTAGCTTTGTTGCGGCGTGATTGAAGGAAAAACCAACAAACCAGCAAACCAACAAACAAACAAACACACTTTCGCGTTTATTTAGTATGATACCTGGTACCGTAGGTAGGTATACCACCATAAATGACTGTCATGATAGATGCTACCTACATAAAATATATTGTACCTATTACTAGCTGATTCCCGCGACTTCGTCCGCGTGGATTTAGGTTTTTAAATCCCTTGGTTGTTTTTAATCCCTTAAATCTCTTTGATTTTCCGGGATAAAAAGTAGCTTATGTCACTCTCCGGGTTCTCATATATACCCATGCAAAAAATCATGTCGATCCGTAGCTTTGTTGCGGTGTGATTGAAGGACAAACCAACAAACCAACAAACACACTTTCGCGTTTATAATATTAGTATGATACCTTATTGTACCGTTGGTAGGTATACCACCATAATTAATGTCATGGTAGATGATACCTACATAAATATTATATTACTAGCTGATGCCCGCGACTTCATCCGCGTGGATTTAGTTTTTAAAATCCCTCGGGAACTCTGATTTTCCGGGATAAAAAGTAGCCTATGTCACTTTCCAGGTCCTCAACTATACCCATGCAAAAAATCACGTCGTTCCGTAGCCTTTTTGCGGCATGATTGAAGGACAAACCAACAAACCAACAAACAAACACACTTTCGCATTTATAATATTAGTAAGGATGTGCTTAAGAACAGTGTGTCTCAAATAAGAAGAACGTTCCATGCATGTTACAATTTAAAGCGATTATATTAGTAACGGTACAGTATTCTGTATTAGAGATTACGCCGTCTGTATGTAAATTCCGTGTAATCAATATGAATTTTATTAGATGCATGGAACACCTGATATCGATCGACATTTAGATCAATCGAGGCTAAGGGGCGCATACATGACACTAATCACTATTCCTTTCTTTATTTTATCAGTATCTAATATCTAGATATTCTGATATTGATGTAAATTATGTAGGTACTTGCTGGTATTACAAAGTGCAACAAGTCTGGACCCATTACTTACTACTTTATCACGAAATATTTGCACATTATTAATCCTACTAATATTATAAATGCGAAAATTTGTGAGGATGGATGCATGGATGTATGGATGGATGGATGTATGGATGAATGTTTGTGACTTTTTCACGCCACAACGAATGAATCGATTTGGCTGAAAAGAATAGTGATAGCTCATGTTTTTTTACCCAGGATTAACACATAGGCTACATTTTATCCGGGAGTTCCCACGGGTATTAAAAAACATTAATCCACGCAGAAAAAGTCGTGGGCATCTAGTTTCTAACTTAATATTTAATAGGAATCCCAATAAAATATTATGGTAGGCAGACTTCTTCTTTATCAACCGATAGACGTCCACTGCTGGACAAAGGTCTCTTGTATGGCCTGAATAATCCACAGGCCTCGGTCTTGCGCCGCCTGGATCCAGCGGCTCCCTGCGACTCGTTTGATGTCGTTTGATGTAGACAGACTACTCTATTGTATTTAATATTAAACAAAATGTTATTAAATCCCTACAACCTTTATCGCACAATTTCTGAACTTACATAATTCTAAGCACTTTTATTCGGCGACTAAGTAGGTATAATAAATAGTACACAAGTAACAAGATAATTAATTAAGTACACTTATAAAGGGTAAGCCCGCGGAACCCTCTGGTTTCCGGGGTGAAATGTGCATGGAAAAAATCACGTCGATCCGTTGCTCCTTTGCTGCGTGATTGAAGGACAAACCAAGCATGAAACTCACTTACACATTAAGTAATTATAATAGGTAGAAAGGCTTTGTGACATCTTGATGCTGACCATTAATATTCAAAGTGAAGTACTCAAAGTAAGTTGTCGTCATATCGCGTGGATCCTGGACTGCGGTATCATAGATCTCTCCTTATACTGTGGCGGTATGATGTTTGACACGTTTTATGACATGCCACAAAAGCTTGCGTGACGAGTCCTGTGAATAGCGTGGTCAATGTTCCGGACTGACGGCATTTGTCCTTTTGCATAGCGTGTTTCTACGTTTTACTATGTAGCAGGAATGTTAAATGGATCCCTATTAGCATTGGTGTAGACTGTAGATCAATGCTAATAAAAAAATTAACCAGATCCATAGATAGTATCGTATATCTACTATATTAATCTACTATATCTACTATATGATCCTTCAATCCTTCTGGTTGAATTTTTTGAAGTTAAAAATCAATTTTGTTAGGGATTCGTTAAGTATCGTTATTGAAAACGATTATAATCGTTTTCAAGAGCCCAATATAATTATTTTTATTGAAAAACATTAAAATTACTGTATAATGTACATTATAGGTAAAATACAGTCAATACGATCAACTTCTGTTCTGATTAGAGCTACTTTCCTTTGAGTATTAAACCAACACAGGAGAAGAATTGACGCGCGTACCCCTCTGTAAGTTGGGTATGACCAGTGGTCATACCCGTTATATAAAACTGTTTGACTCGAGTCACGCGCCTGTCTACGTATGGTTAGCGGGGAATGAGCTCCGCTATAAATGACGAATATGAGAGTATTTTCTTCTAAAAAAAATATTTAAAAAATCCAGTTTACTAAAGGATAACATTTATTTACTTCCGATGTATTATTTTATCCAAATAATGCAATACTTATGCAGAAAACTTAAGAAAACTGTCGATCTGAAAATGTTGCTACTTAATCGTACATGAAATAATTTGGGGAAATTATTGAAAATTATAATTTGGGGAAATTATTGAAAATTAATCTTCCTACTTACTATTCGTTTAGAGACCTTTTTCATGAACTGCATTATAAATTGATCCCATAGAATTAAAATCACGATAGAATAGGAAGGGGTGAACGACTAATTTACTAGCTTTAAGTAAAATATGACTAGATATATAAATACGAACTTTGATCGTCTGTGGGATTATCAAATAATGATAAAAAATTCTTTATATAAAACCGACTTTAAACGCCACTACAAAGTATAAAACAATTTTAATTTGTACATGTATGTTGAAGTCGGGCGGGCCTAAATATAAATGATGAAACCAATGCGCGACGCTAGCCCAACTTTGCCCGATCGGCGTATGAAGTCGGTTTTTTAAAGATATTTTTTTTACATTATTATTTTAAGCTTTTTAGTGTATATCTCTGATCGCGAGCAATTTGCTCTTAATCATTGAGTTCCTTCCTCCATCACCGAAGATATGAATCACCTTCTCTTCACCTTTTAAATAGGCCCAACCTTATTATGCGTTCTTTCAAAAAAAATTGAAATCGGTTCAGATTTGACGTAGTTATGGAGTAACATCTAACATTATATCAACAAAAATTTATATGGGAACCACCTTTGAAGTATGCCCTACTAAACAAAAAAAAAAAATCAAATTCCATTCATTATTTGGCGGAATAATTGCGTAACAAATATACAAAAAAATTCGAATTGAGAACCTCCTCCTTTTTTGAAGTCGGTTAAAATGATTGCATTATTATAACGATCGCAATGGTGTCTGATTGGCTGGTACTCTCCCACTATTGTTGACCGAGCGAAGCGAGGTCTCTGAGTTTACTAGAGCGATTTGCACTTGTCCGTCCGTCCGTCCGTCCGTCCGTCCGTCCGTCTGTCAGAGCCTTATAACTTTTGAATTACTGAACATAATTACTTCAAATTTAGATATAATATGTAAACCGATGGCCTCCAGCCGAAAATGGCTTAAAAAGTTATAAAAATCTTTATTTCAGGGGGGCTCTCATAGAAGCGAATGCGAAGTAAAAAAAAAAATATCGCGTTACATAAAATTGTTACATATCATTTTAAAGATAATTTTGAACTGAGTACAAAAATTTTTTTTTTTTAATTTTTCCCTTAAAATTGACGAAATGGGGGGCTTTCAAAGTGGCGATTTTATACGCTCGCTTGAAGACGCTCTCTGAGAAAATTGGCTATATATTTTCAAGGTCTACTTATTTTCTTACTTCACTTGTATCCTGTACTTGAACAACAAATACTAAAATTAGATAAATATTACAAAGAAACGAAATTATTTAAGTTTTAATGGGCATCAATGTTTTTAACAAAACTTCACTACACTGTTAATAGATGGCGCTGTCTTTAATATTGTAAATACGCATCCCATCCACGAAAGCAGATGACGATTGACGTCATCAGATTCGGCGCGTTTTAATTACAATATAATATAGTTAAAACTACCTTATGGAAATTATGAGATACCGCGAGGTCTCAGTTCGGGGCGAACCACTAGTTTAAAATGCATTGATGCTGCTAGAGCTCCATAAACTCAGCGAATTCATAAAATTAGTTTTTTTACTCAATTATTTCAAAAAGTTATAGGTATATATTTCCATATAGCCAGTGTGATATAATTTTCTAAATATATAAAATGAAAAGGTGACTGACTGACTGATCTATCAACGCACATCTACTATGACGTAGGCATCCGCTAAGAAAGGATTTTACAAATATAATACAAAAAATAATGAAAACGAGACTTATAAATCCTACTAATATTATAAATGCGAAAGTTTGTGACGATGTATGGATGTTTGGATGGATGGATGGATGTTTGTTACTCTTTAACGCGACAACGAATGAACCGATTTTGCTGAAATTTGGCACAGACATAGATTATTGTCTGGAATAGCACATAGGCTACTTTTAATCCCGGTATGTATGTATGTATGTATATTCCTACTAATTATCCGACTACCCTACTTCCTCCTACTTATATCTATATATACTAGTGGTTCGCCCCGAACTGAGACCTCGCGGTAACGGTATCCCATGATTATTCATTCAATCGATACATGACGACCAAAACTGAAATTATTATTATTATGCCCGTTTTCACCAAACATACCTAAATCATCCCCTATGTAGGAGTCTCTTTACGTAGGTAGCTCCAAAACACAATCCTAAGTCCTAACATCCGTCCCAAAGTCCTTTTAGGTGTCCCGTACAGGATCGTGATAAAGAAGTTGACAGTAATCATCACATAACTTATCATAGGTAGCCCGTAAAGGTTAGGGAACGTCAGTGAAAACATTGAATTATTATGTAGGTACTAACGAGTGAAAACGGGTTAGGGGCATCTGTACAAATCGTCATCTATCGACGCGAATAGAAAATATACAAAATGATATTTAACTAAAGAATAATTTTAATTGAATAATATGTTATTATATTATGTACCTAAATAATAATGGTCGACGCAAAACTGTTTTTGGGATAAATCGTAGTCGTAACTCCTAGTTCAATGGAATAGTTAATGACTGCGCCATCTATTAGCATTATTGTGAAGCTATGTGAAATTTACTGATGCTCATTAAAAATTAAATAATCTCGTTTCTTTATAATATTCATATAATTTCAGTATTTGTTGTTCAAGTACAGGATACAAGTGAAGTAAGAAAATAAGTACAACTTGAAAATATATAGAAAATTTTCCCAGAGAGCGTCTTCAAGCGAGCGTATTAAATCGCCACTTTGGAAGCCCCCCATTTCGTCAATTTTAGGAAAAAAATTAAAAAAAAATACGGTTGTACTCTGTTCCAAATTGTCTTTAAAATGATACACAGAAAACCTATGAATCGCAAATAAAAAAAAATTTCTTCGCATTCGCTTCTATGAGAGCCCCCCTGAAATAAAGATTTTTATAACTTTTTAAGCCATTTTCGGCTGGAGGCCATCGGTTTACATATTATATCTAAATTTGAAGTAATTACGTTCAGTAATTCAAAAGTTATAAGGCTCTGACAGACGGACGGACGGACGGACGGACGGACGGACGGACGGACGGACGGACGGACAAGTGCAAATCGCTCTAGTAAACTCAGAGACCTCGCTTCGCTCGGTCAATAAAAGAAAGTCGTGTTAGTTACACTATTTATAACTCATGAACGGATGAACCGATTTGGCTGAAAATTGGTGGAGAGGTAGCTTAGAACCAGGAGACGGACATAGGATACTTTTTATCCCGTTCGACCGCGTTTCCGTCAAGTCACTATAAAACGTGGTATAACAAAAACGCACTTGATATGGAATAACAAAACGCAAATGACAGTGGAATAACAAAACGTAAATGACAGCTAAACGTAATTTTGTCTTTGGTTAAGTATGGTAAAAAATTTGACAATTATAAAAAGTGTTATAATAAAGCATTACTGATATTATAAATGCGAAAGTGTGATTGTTTGTTGGTTTTTCCTTCAATCACGTCGCAACAGAACAGCGGATTGATGCGATTTTTTGCATGGGTATAGTAATGGATGTAGTAGTGGTTCCTCAGACCGGGAGAGCTACTTTTTATCTCGGATAATGAAAGTTCCCGCGGGATTTTTAAAAACTAAATCCATGCGGATGAAGTCGCGGGCATCAGCTAGTCAGCTAGTATATTATAAATGCGAAAGTTTGTGAGAATGGATATATGGATGGATGGATGGATGTTTGTTACTCTTTAACGCGACAACGAATGAACCGATTTTGCTGAAATTTGGCACAGACATAGATTATAGTCTGGAATAGCACATAGGCTACTTTTTATCCCGGAAAAGCAAACAGTTCCTGCGGGATAGCATCGCTACTTTTTACGCATTTGTCCTTCAAAATACGCGCAATGGAGTTTTAGATTGACGTGATTTTTTTGCACAGGTAAAGTTAAGGGCCTGAAAAATGACACAGGCTACTTTTTATCCCGGGAAAACAAACGGTTCCTGCAGGATATTAGTATACTACTTTTCACACATTTATCTTTCAATTATGCGCCAACGGAGTTACAGATTGACGTGGTTTTTTGGAGAGGCATAGTTGGTGACTTGAAAAGTGACAAAGGCTACTTTTTATCCTGGGAAAGCAAACAATTCCCGCGGGATATTCGTATGCTACTTTTCACATATTAATCCTTCAATTATGCGCCAATGAAGTTACAGATTGACGTGGTTTTTTTGATAGGCATAGCTGAGGACCTGAAAAGTGACAACAGCTACTTTTTATTCCGGGAAAACAAACAGTTCCCGCGGGATATGTATGCTCCCGGGACAAAAAGTAGCCTGTGTTATTTTCCAGGTCTAAAACTTTACCTGTGTAAAAAACCACGTCGACTATATGCACTTGCACTTTATATGGTGAAATATTATAACTGCGAAAGTGCGTTGCTTTGTCCTTCAATCACGCCCCAACAGAGCTACGGATCGACGTGATTTTTTGTACCTATAGTTGAGGACTTGGAGAGTGACAGGCTACATTTTGTCCCGCAAAGTCAAAGAGTTCCCGAGGCATTTTAAAGGCTAAGTTCACGCAGACGAAGTCGCGGGCATCAGCTAGTTGTTTAATAATAATGATAAGTTCTACGTAAGTCTTTCTTACTCGAAAATTAGGACTTTAATTTTATGAAGTCGGCCACACCGCAATAAAATTAGGGCTGGACAGCAAGATTTCATATGTCGATATTGGTGGGGGGATTGTATAAATTATTTATACCGAGATATTTTTATCGTCTTACTAATGGTTCATTGACGAAAAAAAAATTTAAATTCTATACATATTTGGTTCATTAAAACTTGGCAATTGAATTAAAGTACCCATACTTCTTATTCATCCCGCTAGGTTTACCGGAAAGCTAAATAGCATGGCGGTGTTTTATTACAGATGGGGTGGCCACTATAGCCATGGCGGCAGCCTAGCATTACAAACAAATATACACTTCGTTCAGATGAAGTAGATGAAAAAAATAAGCCTTCCAAGTAAAGTATTTAGGTACAAGTTTTAACTTACCAATCATAACTTTAAATATAATTTTTTTTAGTGTTCAGTTTTTACTTTTTATGTTTCCTCCATGCTGGACTGAGAGAATATTATTCAACGCTGGAAAACGATCTTGTAAATCGAAAAAGTGAACTTTAAACCAGAGCCAGTAACGTTTTAAAAAATCATAACAGCTCATAATAAGCTATCAGGAGCAGATTTTTTCAAAAAGCATATTTTTTAATGTAACACATCAGATGATACTAATTATATAATTCTAAAGTAGAATTACTTTAGTTTTATACATTAGTTTTATATCAATTTCGACTAATAGTTTTTCAATTTCAAGAAGCAATGTTGCTGTAACTTGGTATTTGAAACATATGAAACCACGAAATAACTCTAAAATCTGAAATGCTGATTATGCTGTATCTATTTTTAAGGAAACATGATGTAGTCCTAACAGTTTGTACTTAATAATTAATATACTTTTTAGAAATAGATACATCGTAAATTTCGCTTTAAACATAAATAAACAAATGATGTTTCATTAAAAATGCTGTATGTTTATTTAAACAAGATTACTTAAAAAATCAATGTGTTCAATATTAATACCCACTACGTATTCAAATAAAAATTAAATGTCTCTCAACTTAATAAAACAATATTATTAAAAATTCTAAAAACCTATGACAAAGTACAGCACTCCCTGGTGGCTTATAACCTTAAATCATAACTAAACAGCTGCTCTAAGGTGATATACTGTGGTACCTACAGCATGCTTTCAGCATGAGATTGTGAGTATAGTGACGGAGTAAATACCTTGGTATAGATACCACAGATATCTGATTATTATTAACAGATTTTGTAGACAAAATCTGTTAATAATAATCAGATAATCCTAAGTCCTTACAGTACACCTACTAAGTGCACTGCACTGCTAAAAAGTATTGATAACTTTTTTGATGAATCTGTATAATATTGAAAAATAGATTGTGTCTTAGTATTGACAGCATTTTTGAGTATGCTTAAAAATATCAATAACAAAAAATATATAATATAAACATGCAGAGAAGGTCAACATAGTATCTTAGAAAAATAATGTCATAGGAAAACGAAAATCCGACAATCCGACGCAGTATCTTTTTCTTCCAAATATATAAAAAAGTCATTTTGTTATTTTTCGAAATAAGCTAGATAGATCCAGCGTCAATATAGTCCAAAGTTTCTAGCTGTATCTTTACGCAAGTACTAAAAGCCTACAAAGAGTCAATCTAATAGCAAAGGCATATTATGACTAAAATAACGGCAAGAGCCTCGTTTCCTAGCGCTTCTATATAGGTACCTACCATGTTAAAGATCTCGAACAAAAAAATTTACTCTCGAATAAAGTAACTAACTCTGTTGTAAATAATTATTAGAAGAACTTATCGAAAGTCGATAATCGATAGTGTCAAATCCCTAAAATGCTTACACATATGATGCGATTGTTTCATGTAATGATAGAGCGTCCCTGTGTGTGAATGTGATTGTGTGCATATAATTTAAGGTAGTGTTTGCTAATTATATTGTGTGCGTGCATAGCGACGTGATGGAAAAATGCACCTGTAGTAAGTAAGTTTTCATGTGTGCTACCTCGCCCCCCACCGTAATTGACAGACTTTTTTGCAAATAAATTAGGCGTCAATTCCTCTCCTAGGATTAGAGAAGCTAAAATTATTTCAGTTCAGATAACTAGTCAAAGTAGGACCTATATCTAAAGTACAAAATTATATTGTTCACATTTTTTAATTGGCTATATTATTCGATGAACAATGCGAGTTAGAATATTTTTTTTAACCCACCATGATTTAAAAAAAATTAAGTTTTCAATTTGGTTCTTTTTGTAAAACAACAAAAGTCAAAACTAGAAAAAAAAACCTTACATTCTTCCTCTCTAAGAACACAATTAATGTACAATATAATTTATTATCTTTCATTTGTAAAACTTGAAACGTATAATACCTCGTACAGAAAACCTTCTGCATTTGTTTTATGAATTTACTAGCTGATGCCCGCGACTTCGTCTGCGTGAACTTAGCCTTTAAAATGCCTCGGGAACTCTTTGACTTTGCGGGACAAAATGTAGCCTGTCACTCTCCAAGTCCTCAACTATAGGTACCCCTGCAAAAAATCACGTCGATCCGTAGCTCTGTTGGGGCGTGATTGAAGGACAAAGCAACGCACTTTCGCAGTTATAATATTTCACCATATAAAGTGCAAGTGCATGTAGTCGACGTGGTTTTTTACACAGGTAAAGTTTTAGACCTGGAAAATAACACAGGCTACTTTTTGTCCCGGGAGCATACATTTAAACGCCCGCGCCACTACAAAGTATATAATTTATTGTAGATTTTTTTTAAAAACAGATCGGTTTAGGCGTCTTCGAGTAATCGGTGAACATGAATAGAAAAAGATTCCGTTGAATTGAGATCCTCCTCCTTTTTTGAAGTCGGTTAAAATAATAATAAAAATTAGTTTAAATGTAACGAAGATAAGGAGTAAAACAGTCAAAATAGTTCAACCCCTATCTCAGAGAACATACATCCATCCATCCGTATACTACATCTATACAAACATACATCCGTATACATCCATCCTCACAAACTTTCACATTAATAATATTATTGTATAATTAATTAATAATATTATTAGTTCACATTAATAATCAACATACATTAATACATGCATATATACATACACACATACATACATACATACATACATACATACATATATACATACATACATATATACATACATACATACATACATACATACATACATACATACATACATGCACACATACATGCGTACATGCATACATACATACATACATACATACATACATACATGTATGCATGCATGCATATTGGCGCATGATTTAAGGATAAATATGTGAAAAGTAGCATACGAATATCCCGCGGGAACTGTTTGTTTTCCCGGAATAAAAAGTAGCTGTTGTCACTTTTCAGGTCCTCAACTATGCCTATCAAAAAAACCACGTCAATCTGTAACTTCGTTGGCGCATAATTGAAGGATTAATATGTGAAAAGTAGCATACGAATATCCCGCGGGAATTGTTTGCTTTCCCAGGATAAAAAGTAGCCTTTGTCACTTTTCAAGTCACCAACTATGCCTCTCCAAAAAACCACGTCAATCTGTAACTCCGTTGGCGCATAATTGAAAGATAAATGTGTGAAAAGTAGTATACTAATATCCTGCAGGAACCGTTTGTTTTCCCGGGATAAAAAGTAGCCTGTGTCATTTTTCAGGCCCTTAACTTTACCTGTGCAAAAAAATCACGTCAATCTAAAACTCCATTGCGCGTATTTTGAAGGACAAATGCGTAAAAAGTAGCGATGCTATCCCGCAGGAACTGTTTGCTTTTCCGGGGTAAAAAGTAGCCTATGTGCTATTCCAGACTATAATCTATGTCTGTGCCAAATTTCAGCAAAATCGGTTCATTCGTTGTCGCGTTAAAGAGTAACAAACATCCATCCATCCATCCATATATCCATTCTCACAAACTTTCGCTTTTATAATATATATAAGTTATAAGTAGGAGGAAGTAGGGTAGTCGGATAGGTAGTAGGAATATACATACATACATACATACCGGGATTAAAAGTAGCCTATGTGCTATTCCAGACAATAATCTATGTCTGTGCCAAATTTCAGCAAAATCGGTTCATTCGTTGTCGCGTTAAAGAGTAACAAACATCCATCCATCCATCCAAACATCCATACATCCTCACAAACTTTCGCATTTATAATATTAGTAGGAAGTAGGATAGTAGGAAGTAGGATACCTAGATTATGAAAAGTAAAACGTTTCCCTGGAGCTGGACAATGGACATACTAAATTAATGAATTTAATTTATTAATCAGCTTTTCTTGCTCTTGGATTGTTATTAAAATGGGTTCAAAAAGTCACTCAGAAAGCGACAGCGGCCCACGCCCCTCTCCGAGGAGAGGAGTGAACGATCATCGAGGACTGACGGCTTCCACCATCGTCCGCCTCACGCTCAGGCCGCTGCGCCACGTCTCATCAACGTGACCGGTACAAGCCTCACATAGTGTGTAGGTCTCGTGAAGAGCTTACTATAGAAATGATCCTATGAAGTAAGGTCTTAACAATACACGGCTGTTCCTGCAGTTATGATACAATATGAAACAATCGCCTTAGCGCCACTTAAATATAGTAGTAAATAATGAAGTGACATCTAGCGGAATGGATGAAAATGATTTCCTCCGCACAAAGCTTGAACCATCAGCTTCCACGCCAACTTCAGCAGATAGAGCGCCATCTAGGTACCAACTACCTTATAACAATGCAGATCAGCATCTAGCGGCAAGGAATAAAATTATCTCGTCCGCACAGAAGAGTGCGTCATCGTCACCCAACTGTTCAGCATAAAGGCATGAAGAGCGCCATCTAGGTACCAGTTATAATTTTCAGAAGCTACCACTAGGTGTCACTGGTTTTTCCACAGCGTACGTAAATATTTTTTACAAGGTATATTTTAAGTTTAATTTTATTACTCTATATTGCAGAAATATATTAGGTACATAAGAAATGAGACATTCAAACTCATCTATATTATTACTATTTTTGCAGTGTAGGTAGATAAACATTTATTTTGAAATTTATATTCGTGGGGGACTAACACTTACCTACTTTTGTCAAACGTTGTGCCTACCTTTCTTAAAATATTTTATGAGACAATAATAATTCTAATTCAGCATTTATTGTTGCTAGCTATACTCAATGAGAATTCTTCGGTTTTCGCAGGATCTATTAGAAAGGATATTCAGGCTGTTCGACGTGGAAAGACAGGACCAATTAGTGCAAGAAGACTGGTACGAGTTTCTGAAACAGAGGTTAACGTAAGTGAAATTACTGTAGTACGGACAACCAGAGCTTTATCTGGGGGGCAACAGGTCAAATAAATAACTAATTATAATAGCTTCATAAAAACATCAACAATGCACCAATGTACCTATAATTACATGGTGGGTTGGCTATTGTAATTCTACATGGCCTTTTTTTCAGAGAAGATAAACAACTAGATTTCGTGGAGCAAGTGGAAAGCGTGGCGTATGTGCTCTGTGGAGATGGAGTGATCACACTTGACACGTTCCAGCTCATATTGAAAAACAAAGTGGTAAATATTACATTATCAGCAAGAATTAAGTTCAGTGCAGACCGAAGCTTGGAGAGATATTACAATGTGTACCTAAATTAAAAAAAACATTTTACTCTCCTGCTTTTCGAGATCCTAATACGATTTGACAATTTATAGTTTTTATTGGCGCTATAGATAAGTACTATAAATCGCTGTATAGCAAATATTCGTAATAATATTACATAATTAACATTGCGCAAACAATCATGGTTAAAGCGCCGGAAATTTTGTTAAATGTTTTATAGATATAGATGAAGCTATGACGTATAATCTGCTGCCAAATCTGCAGGTAACCAACAAACTTTTGCGAGTAGTGGACACCGACGGTGACGGGTTCGCCACTGCTGATGAAATCATGGAGTTTCTGTCCGCGCTCTCTAGCTCAAGGTATGTTTGTTATCAAAACACCACAAAGCACACATGGGCAAAATTACATTTGAAAATGTACGGGCGGTTGCTTCTTTCTAGTTACCCATACCGCGTGGGGTTGTCTAAAAATGCAGCTTTTTGCGTTCTTGCTGGATTAATGCATTTTAAGCAATACCGAGAGATTATCGACCAATCAAAGGTGATTGAGATCGTCACACTGATGCAATTATTTTTAGACAATCTCGCAGCAGAGCTGTTTTTAATTCTACATCTCATAGTAATCATTTATGGAACATTTAACTTTTTTAGGCCGCGAATGGGCATCGACAAGTTAAGCGTGGATCGTTTGGAACAGCTCTTCAGACAGACTGTGGGTGATCAGAAAGAAATAACAAGAGAACAATTTCAAAAAATCGTCGTCTCGAAAAATGTACGTAGCTATCCATTTCCTCTAATGAATTCCAGTCCATTTCCTCTAAAGAATTTTGTACCTATTAAATGAGAATCATAATTAGTTTTCCAGCTTGTTACTGACTATCTTTAGACAACTTGAAAATTCTAAAATATAAAAATTGAATACTTCATCAAAATGTAGGTACTACATAAGTTCAATTTAATATTTTTGTTCGTCAGCCATTTTTCACTGAACGAGTGTTTCAAATCTTCGATGAAGATAACTCCGGGACAATATCGCATCACGAGTTCATCGCAGCCGTGAACAGATTCGGCAGGCAAACTCCAGAGGACAAAATTAGATTCCTCTTCAAAGTTTATGACTTGGACGGTATGCATCTACGCACCCAGAACAGAACCTTTAAAATATCTTCAAAATGAGCAACACACTGTTTCAGCCGTGTTCACACCATTAAAAATTGCGTCGTGTATTGGTGACTGCACCGAAACCTTCTTTTTCTACTTACTTAGACTTCCATACTCATATTACTTAATTTATAATAAGTAATAAATTTTTACGAATAATAGCCATGTGTGCATAATGGCTATTATTGTAATTTGTAACCATGACTAATTTTCCCTTGCCTCCCAAATTAAGGGCAAAACTTGCGTTACGAGTAAATGTGGGTATTACATACGACAATGGGTGCAACGGGTCTGAGCCTTCAACTTTTCGAACTTCAGTCCTCCTCTCCTTGCTTGCATAACTTAATTCACAATGCAACGTACACTTTTCTGGTGTAGGTACACTATATTAAGGTGATTTGTGTACAAGGCTGTTTAAAGCCTGGACTAGGGTGGAGTATAAAAATTTTGACTGAGCACCTCTTACTAAAGGTCTAACTAATACAACTGTGTTAGTTTACCAAAAGCTTTGGGTTCAATGGTGGCAGGCCACCTTGTCGATTTGCGACCAAAAATCCTAAGAATAATTATGATATTTTTTCAGGCGATGGTCTAATTCAACACCGCGAATTGCAGCACGTGATGCGTGCGTGTATGGAAGAGAATGGCATGCAGTTTTCCGACGAACAACTGTTGGACCTCACCAGTGCGATGTTCGAGGACGCCGACACGGAGCAACGCGGCGCCATCACTTACGAGGCTCTGAGAGACCAGTTGAATAAGCACGGAGGGCTGCTGGAAAACCTGTCTATAAGGTATCTCATACTGTCTCCTTTATCAACCGATAGACGTCCTCAGCTGGACAAAGGTCTCTTGCATGGATTTCCACAGGCCTATATCTTAATATTGTTGTTTAGATACCAGCTTTTGCCCACGACTTTGTCCGCGTTGAGAAAGCTTTGTTTAAAAATAGCCTTTTGTTATTCCGGAATTAAATGTAGACTATGTCACGCTCCAGGTTCTCAACTATACTCTGGTAAAAATCGAGTCGATCCGTTGCACTGTCGCTGCGTGATTGAAGGATAAACCAATAAACTAACGAATCAACAAGCAAACACACTTTCGCATTTGTAATATTAATAGTAGTAATAATATCTTATATAGAGGATAATAGAGGAATGTGGCGCTAGAAGTCGTCACCGCAATTTATTGCGCCGTGTGGTTGATCGTGGATAAACGCCCTTAGATATCGTAGGTTTATGCGTTTGAAAAACATTGCTATCCTTCATTAGCCAGGTAAAAATTTTCTAAGCCACATGATGTGGTTCCAAATAAATTAGCATTTATCTGACAAAATCATTACATTGTCTCTTTACTATTAAGTCATAACTCTTCATACTAAAAACTAATTTTTATTTGTTTCAGTATAGACCGATGGTTGGTGCCACCAAATCCGAAAACAGAACCAAAAACTCTACGGTATCGTCTGTTAAAAATGAAACCTTACCAACTCTCTTTGCCATACTTCAAAAACAACTACGTCTACCTTAGCTACCTGTTCCTCTTCTTCATCGTGAATTTAGGACTATTTGTGGCAAGGATTGTGGAGTATAGAGAGTCGAATATATTCGTTATATTTGCTAGAGCGTGTGGTAAGCAATAAAAGGTTTTATTTTTACTCTTTTAAATCCTATTGGTTGGACTAGGTGGATCAACGACAGACAAGTCGCAAGGTGCTGTTGGATACAAACGGTGCAAGACGGAGTCCTGTGGAAGTCTATGCAAGAGACCCATGACAAGTAGATAGTGGACGTTTATCGATTGATAAAAAAAATTATTAAATATTAATTGTTCAATGATGGAAAAGATACAAAAGTATGAAGAAGCAAACAAATAATGCAATCGTATTATCATTGCCACGTTAAAGACGGTGTAGTCTAAGATGGAAGCGACTAGGGACTAACTAGGGAAGGAATAATATATAGGGAAGGGATAATATAACCCGAGGAGTCGAAATTACAATTAATTAACGACATTGAATGCCGTGAAGAATATTGTTAAATGTGTTGACGTTCAAAAAGTGTAATTGCTACTACTTTGAATAAAATATTTGACTTTGAAATCCAGTATCTACTCTGTATTTGGAAGAATCTGATAAGTGATAAACCACTGCATAATATTCCAAGAAAATTCCTAACTTATGGAAAGTACACGATGAGTGAAACAATCACACGTGTGTGTGTGTGTGTGTGTTTGTTACTCTTTCACGTAAAAACTGCTGGACCGCTTAAACTGAAATTTGGAATGGAGATAGATTATACCCTGGAATAACACATAAGTCAGGAATAACACATTTTATCCCGGAAAATTAAAGGGTTCCCGCGGGAATCAAAAACCTTAATCCACGCGGATGAAATCGCAAGCACCATCCAGTAATTACTCAAAAACAATAATAACAGATGCAAGTATTATTACAGTTAAAAGAAGGTCTAAGCTATAAATTAATATGCAACTTTTAGAATTAACTTTCACATCATTACATTTTTGCAATTTCATTTCATTTCTATTTAGCAATTTCGTTTCAATTCATTTTTGCCTTTTCATAAATTTCATTTTCATTTTGTTTCACTACAACATTTCAGGTCAATGCCTGAACTTCAACTGCACCTGGGTATTGGTGCTCATGCTGCGTCGCTGCATCACTGCACTACGCGAACGCGG
The DNA here is from genome assembly GCA_029955525.1 of Oeneis ivallda. Classification (NCBI taxonomy): domain Eukaryota; kingdom Metazoa; phylum Arthropoda; class Insecta; order Lepidoptera; family Nymphalidae; genus Oeneis; species Oeneis ivallda. Next base: position 15,174,059 of record JARPMR010000007.1, read on the forward strand.
CTTCGGTTCCGTGCTGCCGTTGGACTACCACATCTATCTGCATAAGCTGACCGGGGTACTGATCGTGTTGTTCAGCATTTGGCATACCGCCATGCACTTGAGTAACTTCAGTAAGTACGCCCTTAACTTTGTCAAACTTAACTGAACTTGAAGAATTAAAAAATTTCGATTTTAAATAACTTTTGTTTACCTATGTTTGTAAGAATCTCTCTCTTTTATCCCCTAATAAAGGGGACAAAAACAAACAACAAAAGGGATGCGACAAAAACGCTACCGGAGGGATTTGAACCATCGGCATCGACCTGTCGGTCTTCAATCTGCACCCCTAACAAAGAAAAACAATTTTTTTTTGTTTATCAATTCGATTTGATTCGATTTCTCTCGATCGATTTGACTCGATTCTTTTGTATTCTTATTAAAAAAATCCTTTTCTATTTTTTACTTCTCCCTGTGTAAAATATCGCTACAGTTGCCATTTTGTGTCGTACTTACATGGATTTTCTACCCCAGTATTGCTTTTTCAAATTGCAGGTCTGGTCGTAGTGAATGATCCAGTACTCAACGCCAAAAACTACACTGTGTTTGAATGGGTGTGCACCACACGGCCGGGCCTGTTCGGGCTGTGCGCCGGCTGCGCGAATCCCACGGGAATCGCTCTGTGTGTGGTGCTGTTCGTACTCGGTGTATCTTCCAGGCCTGCCCTCAGGAAAGGAGGATGTTTTGAGGTAGGAAACTACTTATTTCCTACTCATATTAAAACCCATGCCAATAAAGAAAGGAATCACCCGTCGTGCCGTTTCACTAACGTACTTGCACACTGCAGACAAAAAATATACAAAATAATATAAAAAATATATATTTGCGTACTAATATTATGAATGCGAAAGTGTGTTTGTTGTTTTGTTGGTTTGTCCTTCAATCACGCCGCAACAGAGCTACGGATCGACGTGATTTTTTTTGCATAGGTATAGTTGAGGACCTGAAGAATTTCTCCTAGATCCTCTAACTCCTAATCTAGGAAAATGTAGGAGCTCCCGAGGGATTTCGTAAACTAAATCCACACAATATCGCGGGCATCATCTAGTAGGTAATATTTAAAGAAATAAAGAAACACGTTTAAAAGCTAGAACTCGACTAACAAAATTTTATGTACCTTCCGTCATAGATATTGATTTTGGTCTTATAAAATGTAGCATATAAGTCACTCATTTTATTGTTTATTTTCAGATATTCTACTTTGTCCATCTTCTCTACGTCCCCTTCTGGATCCTGCTGATACTCCACGCGCCAAACTTTTGGAAATGGTTTATTGTGCCGGGCACTATTTATATGATCGAGCGCATCTTAAGACTGACTTGGATGAGGTACTTAAAAAATTCTTTATTCAAACTTTATCTTAAAAAACCTTGAGTTTACGCTAGAAGTTGCAATAAGCAGGTATATTTTTAATTCTATCCTGATTGGTCGAATTTGAGAACACAGATTCGCACAAGAAATTAACACAAGTCGCGAACGTCAGTTAGTTCATTCATACATCAGTGAAAATATCTCTGGTATTGGATAGAAGAAGGCGGAAATTTATGATACAAAAGGAACAACAACAAACATTGTACCGCCTGCCCTTCTGCCACTAGAAAAAAAAACAAGCAATTTAGCTAGCAATAAAGCAAAAAATCTGGTATTCCTTAGAATATATCTCTAGTACGCAACAGTGCAGGAATACCGATGGCGTACGAGTTGGTCAACAAATTTGAAAAGGTATCTGTTCTCTGAGATACCAATAACTCGCACTAGGCCCAATTACAAAAACTTAATGTTTTAGGTAATGTTTAACTTAATTATTGATCTGAAGCAGTGATAGCCTAGTGGTTAGGACTGTGGTCTCCTATTCGGGGAGTCGCAGGTTCGATCCCGGGTACCTCTGACTTTTCGGAGTCAAGTGCGTTTAAGCAATTAAATATCACTTGCTTCAACGGTGAAGGAAAACATCGTGAGGAAACCTGCACACCTGAGAGTTCTTCATAATGTTCTTGAAGGTGTGTCAAGTCCGCCAATTTGCATTGGACCAGCGTGGTGAACTATGGCCTAAACCCTTCTCCGAGAGGAGACCTGCGCTCAGTAGTGAGCCGATGATGGGTTGTTAATGATGATGATGATGAATGTTTTAGGTCGGAACTTGGAAAAACATACATAGCTTCAGGTATATTACTACCATCTCGAGTGACGCACTTAGTGATAAAGCGACCGCCACTGTTCGAGTTCCACGCGGGTGACTACATATTCGTGAACATTCCTGCCATTGCGGTCTACGAGTGGCATCCATTCACTATCAGTAGCGCACCGGATCAGGAAGGTCAGGATAGATTAGAAATATGTTTTATGCAAATAAACTTTTACAAGTGCTTTCATTTAAAATGAATGAATCTACTACTGGTTTGGAATGCCCTTCCTACCGAGAAGAACCAGCAAGAAACTCGATGGTTGCTTTTTTCAATATTGTTTACAATAGGTGTGTGTATGCTGTGTGTTTCCACAATGAGGGGAAGTTCCAAAAATGTATACTTACAATTCAATACATGTTAAGATGGGCAGATAAAAAGCAGCCCCATTCCCATGGGTGGCACCCGTTCACGAGCATGACGCATGACCCAGGCGTTGCTTCGCTCAACAATATGATGTAAAACCCATTTCAATGGAAAAAACAACATGACCAGAAGTAATGTAAGTGTTGAGAGAGGTTTTTACACAATTGATGATGACAAAATTGCGTTGAAGAAGTCAGCTGCTCACAAGATGGTCTTATTTGTTAGTGTTGGGTTCACTGATACTAAATATTGCAACTCTTTGAGTTCTGTGAAAAGCTACAGCTGAGTTCCTTGCTAGCTTTTCTCAGTAGAATCTAAACTTTCCGAAGTCCGAACCGGTGGTAGTTGTGACTTTCATAAAAGCCACAAGTTTGCCTTCATGAAGTAAATCATTTTGATTTTGAAACTTTGAGCTTTTGTCTAACATGTTACGTTTCCACCCAGATCTTGCTTCATTTAGTTTAACAAAAAAGCTTGCACCCTAGAAATGACGGCTCCGTTATCTACTTTTCTACTTTATGATAATTCTGTCCCTTTTATTGTCTTTCGTATTTATAAGTTTTTTTAATTTCGCAAGTTATATCGTAAATAACATTTTCAAAAAAATATGATAAGTTTCAATGACTTTTGTTGCTTTTAGATTACCTCTGGCTTCATATCCGTGGCGTGGGCGAGTGGACCAATCGCCTGTACGCCTACTTCGAAGAGGAACAAGAGCGTCTGCATGGCAACGAGGTCATACACGAGTGAGACACATAAAATTATCGCATCTATTAGGTTTAAAGAACCTTTGTATCGGGTTTTAAGACGCGACCTCTACCGCATAAGCATCTATTGTTTGTGCACCTTTAGAGGCGCTCAAGTATGCACAATTGCACAAAAGGCACGAAATGCCACGAAATGCAAGATTTTCAGTTATGTATGTAACCTTACCTTTTATACCATTAGAGGCATTTGGGCGGAAATTGTTAAGCTATTGCATAGCTTTTATCGCGGGCTTTGAACTATTACAAACAGTTTGAGCGCGGCGACCGAATCAAGAAATTCCGTAACGAAAATAAACCTAACACCGTCGTTCAGTAAGCGTTCAACATTTTAGAGGTTCACAAGAAGCTCTGTTTGGCGCAGTGGGCGAGCGGCCGCTTTCTTTACCGTATGGTGTATGATGTCGCAGGTTCAAATCTCACTCGCGAAGTAGTGACAGTGCGCTTTTCTTGTTTGTTTGTTTTTTAATTATTTTTTTGCATAATTTTTACTATGCAAAAAAAATTGCATAAATATTATAATTGCAGAAGTTGATAAAAATGCTATGCAATAGCTTTACCGCGGCAGTCCCCGAGTGCCACTTAATTTTTATTTTTAACATTTTTTTAGGAGAGCAAAAAACAAAAATGTTGCTTTTGACCTAAAACACCAAAAACCAGGAATTTATATCGTACTTCCTTAACAAATCAATCATAACTTTTATGGTCTCATTCGAAATGTTCATTATTGTTCTGTTGATTAGGAAGGTGACTCGCAGTGCTTCGGGTCAAAGCAACAAAAGCAAGCGGAAGGGTTCTGCAGGCAGCGCCAAGAAACGCTCCGTCGACTTCTCTCCCGTCGCTTACACTAATGAGGCCTTCACTATTGATGAAGAAACTGATAATGGATTTATTGGTATGGATAACTTACAAAATGTCCATCAGAATGTTATTTTATCTTATTTGGGGCGCAATTTTAAACATTATAATAGTTTTGTTAGTTGGTACTTCAATGTAGGTATTTTTCCCTTTTCGACCGAGCGAAGCGAAGGTCTTTGAGTTAACTAGGGCGATTTGCACTTGTCCGTCCGTCCGTCCGTCCGTCTGTCAGAGCCTTATAACTTTTGAATTACTGAACGTAATTACTTCAAATTTAGATATAATATGTAAACCGATGGCCTCCAGCCGAAAATGGCTTAAAAAGTTATAAAAATCTTTATTTCAGGGGGGCTCTCATAGAAGCGAATGCGAAGTAAAAAAAAAAATATCGCGTTACATAAAATTGTTACGTATCATTTTAAAGATAATTTTGAACTGAGTACAAAAATAATTTTTTTTTAATTTTTCCCTTAAAATTGACGAAATGGGGGGCTTTCAAAGTGGCGATTTTATACGCTCGCTTGAAGACGCTCTCTAGAAAAATCCGCTATGGATTTTCAAACTGATTTTATGTTTTTAGGTCACTTATATCCTGTACTTGAACAACAAATACTAAAATTATATGAATATTATAAAGAAACGAGATTATTTAATTTTTAATGGGCGTCAGTAATTCATATAGCATCAACATAGCTTCACAATAATGCTAATAGATGGCGCAGTCAGTAACTATTCCCATGGAACTACGAGTTAAATTCAATGTTTGATAAATAATTCAATGTTTTCACTAACGTTCCCTAACCTTTACGGGCTACCTATAAGTTAGGTGATTGATGTTTTCTGTCAACTTATTTATCACGATCCTGTACGGGACACCTAAAAGGATATTGGGACGGATGTTAGGACTTAGGATTGTATTTAGGAGCTACCTACGTTAAGAGACTCCTACTTAGGGGATGATTTAGGTATGTTTGGTGAAAACGGGCATAATAATAATGTCAGTTTTGGTTATCATGTATCGATTGAATGAATAATCATGGGATACCGTTACCGCGAGGTCTCAGTTCGGGGCGAACCACTAGTAAATATCAAATTAGATTTTATCACCCAAGTCGGTTGTATTTTGATGATTTTCTTTATTTTCCCTTCCACAGTTTTATCTCCAACTTCTCAACTGTCTCGACCATCATTTTTGTCTCCTCTGAAGTTTTTGGAGAAATCTCGATCGATGCCTGACGTAAGAAATAACACCAACAAAAAATTACAAGCGTAAGTTTGAATTTTTTTATATTCTTATTAGTTATTTAACCATAATTCTGAAATTATTAGAATGATAGTTTTATAGAGAAATTTATAAAATGTGTTCGCGTATCGCGCTGCACATAATGTAGTGTGACAAGCTTTGATAAGCATCGCACATTCTCCCCTTTCGGTTCAAAACAAGTCGGGCATACTCCAGCGCAAATCCAAGTTAATCGTCTGGGATAGATTCAACCATCATCATTAACATCTCGACCGATAAACGTTTAAAGCTGAACTTAGGTAGGTCTCTTGAAATATTCGACATAAAACCTATCGATCTTGTGCCGCCTTTATCCACCGGCTGACAGTAATTCGCTTGAGATCGTCGTCTCGTGGGAGGTCTTCCAGTATAGTATGTGGTAGCCATTCCAGCACCTTGGGGGTCCAATGACCATCTGTTCTTGGAGCAAAGCTCTAAAGCAAAATATAAATAATTTATTCAATGCAAAAAAAATTGGCAGTCAGAGATAGGTAGTGTCGATAGAAGTGAAAACTAGATTTGCTAATAATTAAAATCATATATAAAATAAAAATAAAAAAATACAAAAAAATAAAAATAAAAAATAATTTAAAAAAGCGTACTGTCTACGTTTCGTGAGCGAGATTCGAACCTGAAATATTATACATGTGATGAAACGGTAAGGAGCTTGCTTGAGAATCTCTAAAATGTTGAACGCTTACTGAAATCTCCAGGTGGCGGTGACGATGGTGACGGTGACGATTTCGTGAAATCAATGTTTTTTGCTCACCCAAAAAAGTGCTCAACGTGCCTGTAGTGTATTGGGGTTTGGGGGTAGAAAGTTTATACACCAAGTGTGGGTACATACAAGATACCTACGCATAAATACATGAAGCCACTGCACGCGCCACCAGTCATGTACAGGCTACCGGGCCGGCCACCAGTGGCATGTGTGTGTGTGTGTGTGTGTGTGTGCGTGTGCGTGCGTGTGTGTGTGTGTGGGTGTGTGATCTCTATATATAGTAGATATACGAGAATACGGCAGTATACTACAGTGCCTAAAGAAGTTTTCACTTCAAAAACCTTTATTCCATGTATGTTCAGGCTAAGCGATTACCACCGCGCAGACTCCACGCGCAGCTTCTCGACGTACGAGATGCGTCGCGCGCGCAAGCTGACGGGCGCGCAGCCGCAGTCGCGCGCGCTCGCGCACAGCTTCCGCTACATGCGCACCAAGCCCACCATCATCGCCTGCAAGAAGCCCAGCGACGAGAGGAGGCGTTCCAACGAGAGTATATTGAGCATTGGTGAGCGAGATAACCCACATTTTGAGGTCCATCCATCACTTACAAGTGCAATTTATAGTGGTACATGTACTTAGTGTACCTACATGTAGTGTAGTGCATTGACAGAAAAATTATACCTTACTACGATATCGGCAGCGGGATTCTCTAAAATTGATTGCTACAGTATTGGTTAGAAGCAGGCGTTACTTTGCGGAAGTTCATGATTAGCAAGAAAAGGTTAGAATTATTTTCCTATAATCCACCAACAGAAAAAATCTGTATGGTCAAACATGCAATTACAAGCTGAGCACCGTTTACCTACCCAGCCAAGCAAGAAAGCCAAGTTCCCAAGCAAGCAATGCCACCACCACTTACATGCACCACCATACAAGACTTTTACACTACTCTCGACGCACGTTTCGCCCCGACACGGGAGCATCCTCAGGAGATGTCGACTTTACAATGCTGTATTGTCTAGACAATCTCATTCAAAATTTTCTGTTGGCGGAATATAGCAAAATAATTCTAACCTTTTCTTGCTGATTGCTACAGTGTCACGATTGCAATCGCCCTGATTGAACGATACTCACACGCTATTGGCTAAAATGCATTGTTGCAGAAAGAACGCGATAAATTCAGCCAATCACCACAATTGAGACTGTAGAAATGCGAAAATGTGTTTGTTTGTTGGTTTGTCCTTCAATCGCGCCGCAACAAAGCTACGGATCGACGTGATAACGTCTTATAAATCGATGAACACCAGCTGCACGCACGAAAAAGTGTGACGTTCCGCCTGCGCCTGAGCGTGCAAGCGAGAGCGCGGAACAAGCGATAGAGAGGCACGATCGGCCCAAGCGTTGGCTTAGAGAGCGGCCTGCCAGTTGGTCAAACATTGACGATGGTCAATGTTTCTTTATGACGTTATCACGTAAAACTATCGTCCGTAAACCAACTTTACAGACAACCAATTTTTTTACATGGATATAGTTGTGGACTTGAAGAGTGACATAGTTTTATCCTAAGAAATAAAAGAGTTCCTGAGGGATTTATAAAACTTAATCCAAGCAGACGATGTCGTGTAGCTTCATGAACAATGATCATGAACGTTGCCAGAAATGTCCTTACCATCCATACTGTTAATCATATCCAAATGTGATCGTTATACTCTGTTTGTCTGCTTATCTGTTACCCTTTTCAGCTATTCACAGCTGTTGACGAAATATCGCACAACCATGACTTTCTAGGTATATCCTGTAGAGTCTACAGGATTTAAATTCATCTACAGTATAGAGGTAGACGTTTATGTGGGACACTTTTTATCCCCACATAGTTTTTGATATACCTAATGATATAATAATACCTGATATATTATAATATTAGTAAGGATAAATATTTTGTTTGTTTAGCAAGACGTCGTCTATCAAAGAGCCTGTCACCAGAGCGGGATGTGGAGGTGGTGGAGAGTCCTTGTGTTAGTGTGGAGTCTCCATCCGAGTGCACCAGCAGTGACGCTGAAGACAACTATGCTGTGGGGAAGCCGTTAGAGGTATGTTAGTACATATACAATGTTTTTAATCCCCGACGCAAAAATAGGGTGTTATAAGTTTAACGTGTGTAATGTGTATCTGTGTATCTGTACGGCTGGATCATGAGTCATGCTCGTGAACTGGTGCCACCGGCGGGAATGGGGTTGCTTTCTGTCTGCCCGTCTTAACATGTATTGAATTGTAGTGCGCATTTTTGGAACTTCCCCTTATTGTGGAAATATTCTATTCTATTCTATCAAGTTGCATGGGATAAATCGGCTTGGCATCCAGCTACCCACAGGATAATAAAACAACTCGACATAATAATATTGTAAAATAACTAAATATTTTGCAAAGAGAAACTGCTGAGTTCCTTGCCGGTTCTTCTCGCTATCCGAACTGGGCGGTGGTAGAGTCATGACGTCTCATAAGAGCCACAGGTTGGCCTACGTGAAATAAATAATTTTATTTTTTTTGTATTTTTATCTGTATATCTGTGTGTCTGTCTGTTGTCAGCCTCCCCAATTAGCCAATTTTGATGCGGTCTTTTCTGTTTGAAAGCTATAGCTATCTTAGCTATAATTTATGAAGATCTGCTTTGAAGATTGCTTCCGTTTGAAGATCATCAGCTCATTTCCTACTTGATTAAAGGGTCTTACATGATTTCACTGGTGCGATTGATTTGAAAGGTGTACTGTTACTTCGGAAAGAATGGCAGATTGTCGTACATAGTCCGGCCATGTTCACATGTCGGGGGTGTTTTAAATTTTTAATATAAACTTGTTAATACTAGCCATGAGGCTTGATCAGCGTTGGAAGACCCCCTTGAAAAGTCACAGGTAAGCGCTAAATACAAGAGGCAAATAATTGGTTTGTGGCGAACATTTCGAGAGACCCATGACCAAAACTAAACGTCTTTTGGTAATATGATGATAAATCTACATCTTTCACATTTCATTTGGCCTTTACTAATTAAAAAAATACATACTGTTACATACGGTAAATGTATGAAAAAATGTTTATAAGCCAAATATACAAATAAATTCAGCCAGACGTCTGTTCCTCGTAGGTTTCGCAAACCGAAGCCTCATTGCTCATACATGCAGTTCAACCACTTGAGTACGACATTATTAGATGGGCACTTTCTTAAAATCTTTTGCCTTGACTGCAATACATAATTTATTATCTTTACAAAACAGATCTATTTGGACGGTCCGTACGGCGCAGCATCTTCCCACATCTTCCGAGCCCAACACGCTGCTCTCATAGCCGCCGGGATCGGCGTCACCCCCTTCGCGTCCATCCTGCAGTCCATAATGTACCGCTACTGGAGCAACAGGGCTACTTGCCCCAAGTGCAGTCATACCTTTGCCACTAAGTTACCACAAAATAGTATGAGCTTGAGAAAGGTAATAATTACACTGAGCAACAAAATAATACATTTCACACCTTCGGTAGAACAAGGGCACAACTCCACACGTGTCTTGAAAAAGAAGTTAATTAGAAAAAATCGGCCAAGTGCGAGTCGGGCCTCGCTCTTTTAGGGTTCCGTTAAAAAAATTAAATAAAAATATTTCCATGTACCCATGGAAATATTTTAATTTAATTTTTTTAATTTAATTTAATTTTTATTATTTGTTGTTATAGCGGCAATAGAAATACATAATATGTGAAAATTTCATCTGTCTATCTATTACGGTTTACGAGATACAGCCCGCTGACAGACGGACGGACGGACGGACGGACGGACGGACAGCGTAGGCTTAGTAATAGGGTCCCGTTGGTACCCTTTGGGTACGGAACCCTAAAAAGTAAAGGTTTATAATTATTCTTGAAAATAACATGCCTCGAATGTTTGAAGATTAAAGTGTATTTCAAACAAAAGAGAATTATTTAAGAGCAATATCAACAGAACAAGACGATGTTGCCAAAAAAATCTTAAAATGGCTCTCCTGTAACATTGCAAACTTGCAATTATGCCCTTTTTCTACCGAAGGTGCGATTTGTTCTCCTACCTAAGTAAAGTATATACATATATTGTTTAATCTTCGTAGCCAAGGTGTAAAAGCACGGTAAATAATAAAAAGTCGGAGTGAGCGCTTTTTGGAACGAAGTTCCTTTTCGGACGGGTTGGCGGATGGAATTGTACTTTAGAATCCTTCACTTTCACAGGTGGATTTCTTCTGGATTAACCGCGAGCAACGTTCCTTCGAATGGTTTGTGTCGCTCCTCTCGCAGCTGGAGATCGAGCAGGCTGAGGCCGGCGGGGAGAGGTTTCTTGAGATGCACATGTATATCACCAGCGCGTTACAGAGGAGCGACATGAAGGCCGTTGGGTTACAACTTGCGCTGGATTTGTTGCATGAAAAAGTAAGTTACAATCTTAGATTAAATACTCATAGATTGGAAGTAGTAGGAGAACTAAAGTCACCGACATAACTCGAAACTGAAGTGGAAATGGGCGGAGCACATAGTTCGAAGAGCGCTGGGTTCCCAAGGTGCTGGAGTGGCGACCCCGTACCGGGAAGCGCAGTGTCGGTAGACCCCACAGGTGGGCTGACGACATCAAACGAGTCAGGAAGTTCATGCAAGAGACCTTTGTCCAGCAGTGGACGTCTATCGGTTGACAAAGAAGAAGAAGAAGAAGATCAGAAGTTTCTAACAAAGGAGAATGGGCGGTTTCGTCCCCAGTGGTGTATCAAGTTGTGATATATGTCATTTGAAAGGTCATGATAATAGCTTCATTTTATTGTATGACACCAACTGTGAGACTCGTGCAGGGAAAGAACTATGTTATTTTTTAATTTTTTATTATCTTCTTTATCAACCGATAGACGTCCACTGCTGGACAAAGGTCTCTTGCATGGACTTTTACAGGCCTTGGTCTAGCGCCGCCTGAATCCAGCGGCTCCCTACGACGAATTGACCCGTCAATTAGTCGTAGGGAGCCGCTGGATTAAGCTGGTGCAGTGTGGGTAGAATCCCGATTCTGCCCACACTGCACTTCCCGGTGCGGGGTCGCCACTCCAGCACCTTGGGACCCCAACGACCATCAGCTCTTCGAACTATGTGCTCCGCCCATTTCCACTTCAATTTCGCGACTCGCTGTGCTATGTCGGTGACTTTGGTTCTCCTACGGATCTTCTCATTTCTCTCGCGAGGATACTCCGATCATAGCTCTCTCCATCGCCCGCTGAGTGACCCTGAGCCTTCTTATGAAGGCCACAGTTAGCGACCATGTCTCTGATCCGTAAGTCATCACTGGCAACACGAACTGTTCGAAGACTTTCGTCTTCAGGCACTGAGGGATTTTGAACTAGAAGACATCTCGGAGCTTCTCCAACACTGCCCAGCCGAGTTGGATTCAGCGGTTGATCTCTTTTTCGAAATTGGACCTACCTAGCTGGACTGTGTGTCCCAGGTATATACACTCGTCCACAATTTCGATTGCAGAATTCTCAACGAATACTGGGTGGAGCGGAGCATGAGCATTGGTAATGATTTTCGTCTTGCTCATTATTATTATTTATAATAGGCTACGCAGCTGTCGCTGATGCGGCTATATCACTTGCTGTGCTTAGAGTTTCCATTGTTATGGCGGTCTAATCTGTTTTTAAATTCATTACCTGACTTTAACGTCACTATTCCTTTAGGCAACTTATTCCATATATGCACCACTCTGTTTGTTAGATAGATCTCATGTTAATTTTCAGGCCCACCTGTTGAGAAACCCTGCTGAGATCATTGAGCATAGTATTGAGGTATCTCAGAGTCTCTGCTATGACTACTATGTCATTGGCAAATCGCAGGTGAGTGATGTACTCACCGTTTATGTTGATGCCAAGTCCGTTTCAATCCAGAATCTTAAAGACGTCCTCCAACGCAGCGGTAAAGAGCTTCGGGGAGATCATTTCTCTCTGTCGCACTCCACCCTGTGAGTGGATTGGCTTCGTAGTCTGGTCCATCGTATGTACGTACTGACATAGTTGCGTTTTCATACAAGCACTTCAACACTTGGATATACCGGCAGTCAATCCGGCATCTCTGAAGCGACCTCAATACAGCCCAAGTTTCCACCGAATTGAAGGTTTTCTCATAGTCCACAAACGCTAAGCAAAGTGACCGGTTATACTCTTCCGTCTTTTATATGTAACCTACCGCAGCGTATGAATGTGATCTATTGTGCCAAAGCCTTTTCGGAATCCGGCTTTTTCGGGAGGCTGGAAGTCTTCAAACGTACGAGAAAGGCGATTAGTAATGACTCTCAAGAACAACTTTTAACCTGTTACCTGACCCAGGAACGAGATGGGTCTATAATTCTTCAACAAGTTAGTATCACTTTTTTGAAGAACCGTTATGCCCTCACGAATGATGGAATTGACGCTTATAATCTTGTACTGATTTTCTACCCGCTTTCAGGAGTTCCGCAGTGATTCCTTGAGCTGCTTGAGAACCATACTAATCCCGTATAGGCTGACGTCCGGGATATCTTCGGTATTGTGACGGGTCAGTTTGGCTCTGGGATCTTTGGCCAAATCTTCAACAGGTTTTTGTGTCGTGGTATATAACTGTTCATAGAACTTCTCAACCTCTCCCAAGATCTCAGGTCGAGAAGAGACGAGACGACTGTCCGATAAACAGATCTCTCGCGAACACTTAGCCTCTGTTTCGCTAGATGGTATCTTTAATATATTTGGTATTAAAGACACGAAGGTCACGAGTTTGTGCCGTAGAGATCTGCCTTTTAATCCTCTGGTAGGCAGCCGCGTCTGCCGATGACTGCAGCCTTATCTGTTGTCTCCTCCATGAGCTTGAGAATATGCTCAGAGAACTTTTTAGTTCTTTTCCTCCGATGGGTCTTAAAGAATTTAGACCCAGATTATGGACAGTTTTCATGACCCTGTTGTTTAGATCGGCCCCAGAAACGCAGTCTGCTAGGCAATCGAATCGGTTCTGCAGTTCGAGATGGAAGGTTTCGGGGTTTTGGATATGAGCACGAGAAGGTTGGAGAGTTGACTTCACCAGTCTGGCCCTTTCCAACTTTACATTAATATTCAACGTGCCTCTTACCATCCGGTGATCGCTCCCGGTTTTCACCCTATTGATCACAGGGACATCATCATACTAATATTATAAATGCGAAAGTGTGTTTGTTGGTTTGTTCTTCAATCACGCCGCAACAGAGCTACGTATCGACGTGATTTTTTGCATGGGTATAGTTGAGGACCTGGAGAGTGACATAGGCCATAGGATTTTTAAAAATAAATCCACGCGGACGAAGTCACGGGCATCAGCTAGTTAAATATATGCCGCTTGGTCGACATAAGGAATAAAAAACCGTATAATCTAAAAAACACAGTCTTAAGACTTTCACGGGCTTAAAAAAATTAAATGACTTCTAGTTCTTTCCCTGCACGTGTCTCATAATTGGTGTCATACAATAAAATGAAGCTATTATCATGACCTTTAAAATGACATATATCACAACTTGATACAGTCTGGGGACGCATCTCATACAAAGGTGCCCATTCTCCTTTCCGCTCCAAAGTAGGCTCAAAACAAGCAATGAATGTAGAGTGTCATGTAATAGAGCAAGATCCCAGTGCCGCCAGACCTAAGTTATTTTCTCAGCAATTATTTGTGTACGATAGAGTACTGTTCGAATGTTCTTTCAGTATATGCGTACCAGCTAGATTGTGCCGACGGCCAATTTCCAGATACCAGGTGCTAAAGGTAGGTAAAAAATAGAATAACTTATCTTAAATTCTCAGGGCTGATTTTCATATATGTTTTAAAGAATATTGTAAAAATTAATAAATTAATACTGCCAGACGCTTACCGCCGGCGGTTACTTTAGCCAGACGCTTTGAAGGTCCCAAAAAATATATAATTTAAGTTAACTTATATTCTCAGTTCTGATTTTTATACATGATACTCAGGGAACTATTGCGATATTATCTGTAAGCTGCCAGACCTATTGGAAGGGTCAAACATCCCCCCAGACATACATTATGCGTCCCCATATGTATGAGCGCTAGAACATGATTCACTTGTTTAAGTGTGTGAGAGATAATATCATCATACTATAATATTATAAATGCGAAAGTGTGTTTGTTGGTTTGTCCTTCAATTACTCTGCAACAGAGCTATGGATCGACGTGATTTTTGCCTGGGTATAGCTTAGGATCTAGAGAGAGAGAACTATTGCAATATCTTCTGCAAGCTATACCCAGGCAAAAAATGACGTCGATCCGTAGCTCTGTTGCAGAGTAATTGAAGGACAAACCAACAAACACACTTTCGCATTTATAATATTATAGTATGATGATATTATCTCTCACACACTTAAACAAGTGAATCATGTTCTAGCGCTCATACTCGTACATATGGGGACGCATAATGTGTGTCTGGGGGGATGATTGACCCTTCCAATAGGTCTGGCAGCTTACAGATAATATCACAATAGTTCCCTGAGTATCATGTATAAAAATCAGAACTGAGAATATAAGTTAACTTAAATTATATATTTTTTTGGGAGCTTCAAAGCGTCTGGCTAAAGTAACCGCCGGCGGTAAGCGTCTGGCAGTATTAATTTATTAATTTTTACAATATTCTTTAAAACATATATGAAAATCAGCCCTGAGAATTTAAGATAAGTTATTCTAGTTTTTACCTACCTTTAGCACCTGGTATCTGGAAATTGGCCGTCGGCACAATCTAGCTGGTACGCATTTACTGAAAGGACATTAGAACAGTACTCTATCGTACACAAATAATTGCTGAGAAAATAACTTAGGTCTGGCGGCACTGGGATCTTGGACCATAATTATTTTCTGTCTTGTCAGTCTGGTACTGTTAATTACGTTTTTGATGGTTATTGTGATGAATTATGTCACCCTTTCACAGAACAGTATGTTATTTTTTAATCATTTTCTGCAAGCTCGTCGTACTAAAGCGAGATACTGCGTATAGGAATATGCTTTCGGCCGACTAAAAATGACTTATAACCGCGTCGACTATTGTGTTTCTAGGAGTATTAATTATTCTTAGGTTACAGTCTTCTTCTTTGACTAAACGTTATCCCACTAGGTGATCTAAGTCTATTCCAATGGGTCCGCTTTCCGGCATACTTTTGCCCATGTGTCCCGATTTTGATTTTTTTCAACTTTTTGGCTCTCATATCGTAGGGGTATGAAAAATAGATGTTGGCCGATTCTCAGACCTACCCGATATGCACACAAAATTTCATAACAATCGGTCCAGCCGTTTCGGAGGAGTTTGGTAACAAACACGGCGAAACGAGAATTTTATCGTATCGACCAATATCGTACAATATTAGATTATGGTCGTCAACAATAAATCAAGTTATAGTAAATTGATGTATAAAACGAAGTGTCGACATTAAAATTATATCTATTTTATCTCATTTTCAGGAAAAGCGTGACCTCATAACTGGGCTGAAAACGCGAACGAACGCTGGACGTCCGAACTGGGACAAAGTGTTTCAACGTCTTCAAGAACAACGCAAGGGGAAAGTAACGGTGTTCTACTGTGGACCACCGCAGCTAGCTAGGATTCTACGAGTCAAATGCGACCAGTTTGGATTCAACTTTAGGAAGGAAGTGTTTTAAAGGGATTACGGATCAAGTGATAGTAGGTACCTGATTTGAATGGACTGGAGTCTAGAGCATTTCGGAACATCATTTTTCTTTGCGAATGTCGTGTTCTTAATTTAGTAAAATGTGATGCAGAAAAACAATATTTCATGTGACTTGCATCATCATCAGCAACCCATCAACGGCTCACTACTGAGCGCAGGTCTCCTTTCAGAGAAGGGTATATGAGCTATAGTCCACCATGCTGGCTCAATACGAATTGGCAGACTTCACACACCTTTGAGAACATTACGAACAACTCTCAGGTGTGCAGGTTTCCGCACGATGTTTTCCTTTACCGTTGAAGTTTATGATATTTAAATATCTGGGTGGTTTTTTTTTTTTTTGGTAAATCGTGTTGTTTGGAAATTATATATTAAAAAAAATAATAAATAAAAAAAAAATAATAAAATTCATAGGGGAAAATATCGCCTTGGACTTGAACCGGGGTCTTCTGGTTTCGGGGCCGCCCGTTTTACCGTCGAGCTATCGGGAATTAACAGATGACGGCGAAATTTATCTTCGTATTCTAATGATATTGTAAGGGGTTTTTCATTGCCTGAAAACACGGATAAAACGACCTTTTCTAAAAATGAAACCTAGCTAGATCGATTTACGCCCCAAAAACCCCCTGCGTACCAAATTTCATAAAAATCGTTTGAGCCGTTTCCGAGATTCAGATTATATATATATATAAGAATTGCTCGTTTAAAGATATTAGATAGATTTCTTAAACGCACATAACTTAGAAAAGCTAGAGGTGCGTGCCCGGGGTCGAACCTGTGATCCCCCGAATAGGAGACCGCAGTACTAACCAATAGGCTATCACTGCTTCTTGTTCTTTTGTTTAAGGACATTATAAAGTGCCAACTGCCATTCAAATATCTATTTTGCGTATTTGCTTAATTTTATTGTATTAAATGAAGTTAATTTATTTTGTAGTGGGTTAATAATATTTTTAACTTGTATGTTAAATATTTAATAGACTATTATTTATTTAAGGATAATTTATATATCAGTAATTAATATTTATTATAGATGAAATCGACCAATAATAATTCAATTTAGTCAATTTTTTTCATGACATGTTTCACTTTATTATATGCCTTTTAATATAATTTAACAAGCAATTCTGTTTCCGTTTAATTCGTGAATTGACGCAGATTTTTTTTCATCAAACTACTTCGCTCGCTTATTTACATTACATTATTATTTAAAAATTTATCTTCTAAGTACCTGAGTTTATAATTATGATGAGATAAACTTCATTGTGCAGAATTGATAACTCGTCATGATTTTTCTTTTACTGCGTGATTTGTACAAAAAAATATCGACTCTTTTTCATAACATATAAAGTATAAACATATAAATAATAGATATGAAAATATTATAATATGAAAATCGTGCCTATCTTATCACCTACGTGAGATATATTAAACAATTTTGTAGGTACTTACTCGCTAGAATCAACTGATAGTATAATATTTATATAAATGACTGTAATCAAGTTATTGTCAGCTTTAAAATATTATGTCAAAGTTACCGGCGGCGCTGTGTTCATAGCTTAAAAAATATTTTTGTATGTAATTTTATGTCATTTATTAATGTCGAGAGTTTATGAAATAAATTGCGATTATTATGACTGTCTTTCTTTTTAAACCAATTAAGCATAAGCTTATTACGATAATCGATATAAGGGACTAAAAACTTAGTATTACCTATTTATATTATGGTAAGAGACCCCAGAGTTTACGGGATAGCTCACCGAGTCGCGAAGATGGAGTTAGGTAGGGTGGCTAACATTTCTTCGGCTGATTATAGTATTTTTCAGAATATACTGTAAAAAATATAGGAGGCTTCATAAAAATATAGTAGGTATTCTATGGAAATAGTAAAAAATAGAGAAAGATATAAATCTTACGGCGTGTTCATAAATTTTAAAAAGTGAGTGAGTGAGTCTCAGCAGAATCAGCTTTCTGAACCGGTGGTAGATTCACGACTTGTCATGAGTGCTAAACTTTGGCCTACATGAAATAAATGATTTTGAATTTGAATTTGAGGAAATTTTTTATTAATAGTTCAATGCTGCAAAATAAAAAAATATTCCATCCGACTTAAATATCGTATTTTTGCGTACAACAATATATACTAGTGTTATAGTTTCTTCAACAGTTTATTATAGTACCCAGAGCTAAAATACAATACAATACTATAATAGTATAGTTCGGTTGGCAACTCTAGATGGAGTGCCAATGGGCGAGGCAATCTAATCTACGATTACAAAGATGTTGAGGACCCAAGGTGATCGAATCAGGACCTCGAACCGAGAAATGTAGTGTTAAAAGACCCCCAATAGGTGGCGATCTGGAACCCGTTGGATGCAAGCCACACAAGATCGTGTTCTGTGGCGATCCTTGCAAGAGATCTAGCATTGGATGTCCATCGGTTGAGACGTCAATGATGACGACGGAGCGCAGGTCACAATCTGCTATGAGGTTGCCTTAAAATAATCATAATGGTATCTACAGTTACAGTATGACGATTGTAATCACTCAATGATGTGAATGGCTAGTACTCTCTCGTGACGTAGCCAGAACGGTATAGGTTCAGCCAATCAAATGTGATTGCGATCGCTACACCGTAGCAATTAATATTTGAGCATTTTTATACAATCACTAGCTTATGCCCGCGACTTCGTCCGCGTGGATTTAGTTTTTAAAATCCCCGGGAACTCTTTGATTTTCCGGGATAATATGTAGCCTATGTGTTATTCCAGGGATATATTATAATCTATCTCCATTCCAAATTTCAGAAAAATCCGTCCAGTAGTTTTTGCGTGAAAAAGGAACAAACATACACACAGACACACCAACTTTCGCCTTTATAATATTAGTGTGATGTGATGTGATGTGATACAGCTGCAATGGCGCTTCAGACACATTTCGTACCTACACGAATATTGTAGTTTGGTTTTGATTTTAACTAAGCTTTTGACTATGTTCAAACTTTTTCTAATCGGTACTAGATAGAACTGTATCGCAGAAGAGTTTTTATTAAGTATCATTTATTTTACCTCACTGCCACTAAAAAAAAATTCTCCTTTAAGTACCTGTTTTTTTCAATTTGATTAATATTTTACTTATATTGGTAAATATTTGAAACCGTTAAATTTGAAATTTAAACTTAATATCATGTAAAGGAACTCTTAAGTTAATTCACATACCTACGTTTTAATAAAGAACACACCTATTATTCACGTCACACGTTACGTCAAGCGACGTAATTCGCTACCTGTCATAAGCGATGATTCGCGGAAATACGCAAGTCTATAACCTTGCCACCAACCTTGCATCCAAGGTTCCAGCCAAGGTGGCGTCCTTTGCCAAGGTGAGAGCCTTGGAAGAAGGACGCGGCCTTGTATCAAGGACTGCCTTCAAATGCAAGGTTTGCATGAAAAAATCAATATTAGGTATATTTTTGGCTACAAATAATTTTCTTATCATATTATATTAAAGTGACGTCAACGCTCCATTAGCAACGTTTGAAATCATTGTTATACCATTACGTATATATTACGTCATAATGATTAATGATATTATTCGAACGATGGTAATAGATTTATATAAATTTTAGCTAGTTTTGAAATGAAAAAAATAAGCGCGTTGAGAATCTCCTCAACTTGGTAAAAAATGTGGGTAAAAAGGCAAACCACCACCATACCTAATTTCACCTCACAAACCATTCGGAACCGAAAGAAATCTGTGTTGGAGACCAAGTTTTTTTCTGATGTCCACTTAAATTCATAGGTTTCACCTACTTTTGTAAAATATTTTTGTACTTATATTAATTATACTTAATACTTAGGGCCTGTTTCACCACTTGCTGATAAAGCGCTTGATAGCATATCCACAATTTGTCTGATAGCGTTTAAATTTCTGTTTCACAAGTGTCTGTTATGAGAATCTAGCCGATAAACTCTCTGATCATCTAAAAAATATCAGACACTTTAACGGATAGTGGTGAAACTGGGCCTTAATAATATTATAAATGTGAAAGTGTGTTTATTTGGTGATTTGTCCTTTAATCACACAGAAATGGAGCAAAGCGCTTTGACTTGTAATATCGGGTTTGACGTGATTTTTTGCGTAAGTAGTTAAATTAAAAAGTATATATCCCGGAAAAAGAGGATTTTTAAAAACTCACAAACTCGCGGGCAAAAGCGGGTAATAGTACATTATTGTCGAGGCTCGGAATAAAGCAATTTATGGACGAGTAACATTGGAAGGCCGAGGCGAAGCCGAGGACTTCCAAGTGATTTTAAAAGGACGAGACGCTAGCCGAGGCGTTTTTAAGTAAACGAGGCCATGAATTGCTATTTCGGCCGAGGCTTATATAGTACTTTTCTCTAATTTGCGAGGAAACAACAAAAAAATAATTAAAGAAACACTGTTTTATTTCATGTTAAATGTTATAGTACAATTTGTACTCTTTAAAAATGTTGTTAGATTTGAGTAATCGCCAATATTTAAATTTTCTTTTAAACGTAATGTAGTTTTTAGCTTTGAGTATTCACACCACAATGTAGATGGCCTTTTGTTTTTACTCAATTCGTTAAAATAGGCCATAAAGACATTTTCTGAAAACGAATTTGTCTTTTTTCCGGTTTTCCATTGAATGAAGTTTTCATAAGCCTTTTCATATTTTTCTTTAGATTTTGGTGGTAAAAGATTTTCTGATAGAATTTTAGCTTTTTCCGCCATATCTGGTGGTGTAAAGTCCATTAATTCTTCATCCGATTCCGAATCCATTTTTATTTCAGAAAAAGAAATATATTGTAAAAGAAAACACCAGTCAGCAATAATTCTTTACCTCCAATTAAACCACGCTCTTTTTGTTCCATTTAAAAAAAAATTCATTCTTATTTTTTTAAATTGTATAACTCAGCGAAAGAAATGCACATTTAAAACACCTAATCACAGAGGAGAAACACCTTATAGAGGAAAGTGAGCCAATTGACGTTTCGTTTTTTTTAAATAAAGAAGCGTTTTCCGAGCAAATTTGAGAAAAGTAAATTACTCAAAAGAAAAACTTGACTCCTGTCTCTTTCTTTTTACTGTGTATTAAAATGGGTTCAAAAAGTCACTCAGAAAGCGACAGCGGCCCACGCCCCTCTCCAAGGAGAGGAGTGAACGATCATCGAGGACTGACGGCTTCCACCATCGTCCGCCTCACGCTCAGGCCGCTGCGCCACGTCTCATCAACGTGACCGGTACAAGCCTCACATAGTGTGTAGGTCTCGTGAAGAGCTTACTATAGAAATGATCCTATGAAGTAAGGTCTCAATAATCCACGGCTGTTCCTGCAGATATCATACAATATGAAACAATCGCCTTAGCGCCACTCAAATATAGTAGTAAATAATGAAGTGACATCTAGCGGAGTGATGCTTAACTACTATACTGATATAAACTTCGGGAACCTTCAAACCATCTGCGAGGAGCATTCATGTGTTTATGCTTTATAGCGATATCTAGCGGTCGTTTTAAATACTTCTACGTGATAGAATGTCTATTCATACAACTATGGCCACGCTACTCATTTTGGTTAGAAGCTACACAGAGAAGACTGTCTACGGTTAGAAGCATATTAGAAGCATGTTAGAAGTGAAGCTGTAAGGCCCAAATTAGACAGTGCCTCGTTCATCGTTGCGAAAATTTTTGAGAAAATGAACCGTACTAATTCGCCCTAAGTTTTTTCAAAAAGAACTGATTTTCATGCGGTTTTTACTAATAGATAGGGTGATTCATGAGGAAGGTTTTATTGTATTACTAGCTGATGCCCGCGACTTCGTCTGCGTGGATTTAGTTCATAACATCCCGCGGGAAATCTTTGTCACCCTCCAGGTTCTCAACTATACCTATCCAATAAATCACGTCAATCCGCAGCTTTGTAGCAGGAAACATTTGATCGTCTTGCTCGCGGCATTGTTAATGATGATTCAAAGAGAAAACATATTACTGATGATATTATCAATTACGTTAAACTATAATTTTTATAATTGTTTTTACCATAATTTTCTACCATAGTTAACCAAATACAAAATTACGTTTAGCTGTCATTTACGTTTTGTTCTTCCACTGTCATTTTCGTTTTTTTATTCCATGTCAGATGCATTTTTGTTATACCAGGTTTTATATTGACTTGACGGAAACGCGGTCGAACGGGATAAAAAGTATCCTATGTCCGTCTCCTGGTTCTAAGCTACCTCTCCACCAATTTTCAGCCAAATCGGTTCATCCGTTCTTGAGTTATAAATAGTGTAACTAACACCACTTTCTTTTATATATATAGATTTGTTAAGGTTTTGTGTAAATTGGTTGAAATATTATAATTGTTGACAATGTCGGAAAAATTGAAGACGCCTGGGAGCTTTCATCGAAAACGCTGCCTAATCCCTTTGAATGTATAGTGGTGATGTGGTGGGATAAGTCTTTACAGAAAAGTCCGCGATGGCATAATCTATCTTTTAAGGATAGCTTACTATACCCATTTTAACTTCTAAAAAAATGTTCACGTACCTACTATGCGGTAATTGGAAATCTATTTAGACAGATACAGTTTTAATCCTTATTAACTTAAATGAGTTAGTTACCGCAAGCATTTCATGCACATTATGATAATCCTTTACACCATATAATTTAAATTAATTGCTTGGGAGCTATCGCAAAATAAAACGACCGCGCGCCAAAATAAATAAAGCACCAGCCGCGGGTTTCAACTCGATGGCGGTGATGGGAGTAGGGACTCGCTCGCGTGCGGCGTGATGCGAACACTGTTGCTATAAGCCGAGCGATACTTCTTTCATCAGCCTACGTACTGTTCAATACACTGTTCAAGGTATAACTTATGGTACACAATTCCAAAGACTTTGCAAAGCATATGCGTAATAATTATTATGCTCTACTACCCGTGCCAGGGCGGGTCGCTAGTGGGTATAATAATAGTTGTGGACCTGAAAAGTGACATAGGCTAATTTTTATCCTGGAAATACATATCTAAATCTACGCGGACGAAGTCGCCGACATCAGCTAGTATAATAATATTAGATATCATATAATTTTAGCTATATCCGCGGGCTGATTACGTAAAACTTTGCAGCAACAAAGCGACCGGTCGCAAAATGTCAAATAGTATGTAAAAATATTTACCGGATTTATATATTTTGCAGTCGGTGAGTTATAATATAATTCTAAATAAATTTTAGAATTGCCTTTATATTACATAGTAAACACCGCGGAACCTTGGAACTGCACCCTAATTTTAATCCGGATAGAACAACGAACAACAATAATTTTTCCTGCATTAAAGTGTTCATTTGTTTTTTTTTTCACTAAACAGCTTTCGAAATTTAAATAAAACTTTGATAGGTTACCTCCTTGGTTGCCTTGTTTTGGAGTAAAAAATCATTCCATTTTTAAATTACACGACAGATATATGAGTTTACTATTATGTAATTTATTTGGCCGATAAACCACGACAGATATGGATTTTCATACAACTTTTGCCGGCCGCTGCTCGCATGTATTTGGGCAGTACAGCAATTTCAATTTATCTCGAAAAAGGTTGTCAAATTTCCAAGCACTTTTGAGAAAAATAATTTATTGAATGTAAGAACCTGGAGAGTGGAGAGTGGCATAGGCTACTTTTATCCCCAAAAATTAAAGAGTTCCTACGGGATTTAAAATGATATCTTACTCCACGTGGATGAAGTCGTGGGCAGCTAATCTTCGTAAAGACGTCATCATCACAATTCGTGATGAGACCTTTCGTAGATTCGACTTCCATAGTGAGGTAAAGGATTATACATATAAACAACGAGTGATTGCTACTTTTATCCAGGGAAAACTACGGGGATTTAAAAAATCCTAAATCCACCGGGAAGAGGTCATGGGTATCAGATATTTTAATATGTACGTATATAAATAATATACCTACCAAAAATATTAACTGTGTGCACTTTGCAGGTTGCAAAAAAGAATAATTTAATAATGTTCGCCAGCGCAGATACTGATACATGCTTTATGATATCAGGTATTTTCTTAGTGAAGGGTTTATTAGCCAACGATAAACCGGTAAATGCCTTGAAAATTGTGATCAAAAGATACTTAACCCTAGAGTGCTCGCGCTATGAGCATTTTGCCGCCCGCGGAGATAAAATCGTATTATTTTACACACGCTGCATTTGTCAAGGTCAAGCGTCCTAGTAGCTGCCCCCCCGTACCTCAGCTCCTTGTTTTAGAAATTCGAAGAAATTAAGTGCGCGGCGCGGGTGACCGCAGGAGGAAGTGGTTATTAACAGTGTGTCGCGTTTGGCGGCAAACTGCTCACTGCGCGACTACTCACGTAAGTAAAATTTGTGTGACTGGTTATTTAGTGTAGTTGAAATATTATTAGTTTTATTTGTTCAAAATGTTGTTTTGATGTAAATATCGTAGTAATTTATTGTTTTTATTTATTTTGGGTGTTTTTCTTTATCTTTTTTGTTTAGTAGACTAATCTTTTTTTTAGGTAAGAACAATGAACAAGCAAGACGCACAAATAGTTTCGTGGTTAGAAGAAGAGAAGGATTTTGAAGAAGCTGGTGCGCAAAAAAAAATAAAAAAAATACCTAAGATATCCCAAAGCTTTTTTTTCCATTAAAACTAAGTACAAAACTTTAATAAATGTTACTTTCTGAAAGTTTATGTTTTATTCTGTCCTTTTAAAATTATTGTATATTTATTTAACTACAATTTAACAAAAAAAAAAATATTGAGTATGGGCGGCAAAATGGGGAGCCCACGCGATCACTCACGTTTCATGGAAATGCGCGACTACTCTAGGGTTAAGGTAATAAAATAAATTTTTAAAAAGCAACTAAAAAGGGAAATAAATTAAACTTGTTTTAGTCTTAATAACTTAGCTCCTAAACTAATGTAAGTTACTAATTTTGAGTCGGCAATAAACTTTTTTAAAAGTTTGAGGCATGGATTTCTTTTAAAAAAAGTTGGTCACTGACTCAAAATTAGTTTCTTACATTAGTTTAGGAGCTTAGGTAGACTATATTTATTTTATTTTTCCCTTTTTAGTTGCTTTTATCGTCCGTTCAATTTTTTGTCAAAAAGTTTTATATTTTTTATTTTTATGGCTGGCTGGCTAATTTTACTTTGAGGCCTAATATTATTCAATAAATAAAGAATCACAGAAAACCGATAACCCAGCACAAAGTTACGCGAGATAGAATTGGTTAACAGGTAAACCGTAGCGCGTCGTACCTAAGGGTAGTCGACGACTACCCTTAGGTGTGGAATTTAATTTTCAAATAAACACGATAGCTCAATCAAACAACACTGTAATCTCTACACAATAGTAGGTAGGTATGTTGCAATAGTTCATCAATAATTAGATATCCCAAGAGGTTTTATATTATTCGATTCAACAATGACGATGGGAAGGTATTTGTCTGCTTTTGCATTTTGCTTTGTACTTGACACTTGATCCTTTTTATGATGAAGTCATTTATAATATTCATGCGACTTTGTTTGTGATTTGTTTCCTACTTCATGTTAGGCTTGGAATAAGTCCATCGTGTTACAAAATATACACCAGATTTTAGTCCAGTAGACAGGTACCTTGTTTCAGATGGAAACAGATCAGAAGTTAATGAAACGTTATGATGTTGTTTAGGGATGGCTAATTAACATTTTCTCAAGTTTTGGACCTCGAGGACCCTGTGCTAAAAGAGGAGGGGGGGGGGGGAATGCAAAATTTTCGACCTCCCTCCCTCCGGTCCACAGGTAGGAAAAAGTGGGGATAGGTGGAAAAAGGTCGGAAGTCAATGAAACTTTGGGATATTGTTCAGGGATCGTTAATTAACATTTTTTCATGTTTTGGACCTCGAGGACCCTGTGCTAATAGAGGAGGTTTTTTTAATTCGATGACAAGATAGTTCTTGACTGCGATCTCACCTGATGGTAAGTGACGATGCAGTCTAAGATGTTAGCGGACTAACTTGGAAGGGGTCCGGCAGTGAAAATTCAACCCATATCCCTAATCGGTTTCTACACGCCATCGTTCCGGAAGACGGAACGCTAAATCGCTTGGCGGCACGTCTTTGACGTTATGGTGGTAAGTGGTGACTAGCCACGGCCGACGAAAACCTCCCACCAGACCAAACCAGACCAGAGACAACTCAGAAATTATAAATTCCCAGATTGATCCCGCCGAGAATCGAACCCGAGACCTCCCAGTTATAAGACCACAGCGCTCACCCATTGCGCCAGGGAGGTCGTCAAAAAAAGGGGGGGGGGGGGGAAGCTGCAAAATTTTCGCCCTTCCTCCATTTTTTCCTCAATAACTTTTTTCCCTTACGAGTTACGTCCTACAGCAAAAACATTTCTATACTGTTTTGTAGAACGTAAAATTTTGTACTTATGTCAATTAGTTTCTTAGATATGGTGCTTCGGAAAAAAAAATTTTTGTCAAAATTCGCTAAAAACCTTTTGTGAATAGGGGTTGAGGTATTGTTTATGTTGATGCCAAGTCCGTTCCAATCCAGAAGACTGATAATCTTACAAATAAATAGATAATTTTAACAATTTAAATCGAGCCATTTCAATTCTGCTACACATCCACACTAAGTGTCGGGTAAGAGTGCTTGCATACGTCAGACTTTTTGTAGAGCTGAATATCGGCCGACTGAAATTCTACACGTTTATACAAGCAACTTTTTGTAGAACTTGTGCGTTTACCGTATGAAATTATTTAAATTATTTACGCAATAGTTTAGGAAATAGCCGGGAGTGTCTGACGTGGATTGTCTTAGTAGGAAAAGTTGTAACGTTTACGTTTTTGTGACATCAAAAAAATTCAACATACCACATCTTAATAAGTTTCACTCAAAAAATTATGCTCAGGCAGAGATGAGTGGGTTTAAGTATGCGGGGCCCCCTTTCGCGCGGGGCCCGTAGCAATTGCTACTCTTGCTACGTGGTTAATCCGGCACTGGCCAGATGTGGAACAAATATAAAGTATCCATATAATATGAACATGATTCCCACGTAAGCATTCATTTTATCAGCAGTTTTATACCATAACATAATATGAAACCAGCATAACAGATTTACTTATGAAAGTGGAGAATTTTAAATCTAAGATGATTACAAAAGTTATTACAAAAGCCTCAAGAGTATAAACACTTTATTTCAGCTTGGGAGTCCCTTCCTGAAGAGCGTCAAAGCCTTTTTGCATTAAGTGCATGTTTAAGTACACCTAGAGGAGACAAGGTCAAAAGAGGGCAAATCCACCGAGGCATTATGAGTTTAACAATGGAGGCAATCTCATCTAACAAACGACAAAAAAACATTGCTATGTAACTTTTGCAATGAATTTAATCACAAATAGAAAACTGCTGGTTCAAATAAAGGAAACATCAAAAGAATGTTCGGTTTTTCATTTGTTTTCTACTAAATCAAAAGTTTTTTTTATATTCTAAAATACTTTAGGTAATTATCATACTATCCTACTATTATATTATAAATGTGAAAGTTTGTGAGGATGTATGGATGGATGTTTGTTACTCTTTAACGCCGCAACGAATTAACCGATTTGGCTGAAATTTGGAATGGAGATAGCTTATACCCAGGATTAACACATAGGCACACTTTATGACCCGGAAAATTACAAATGCCAGTGGGAATTAACAAACCTTAATCCACGCGGACGAAGTCGTGGACATCATCTAGTCAAGAAATAAATTTAAAAAATACTTATAAGTTATCAAAACTGATAAAAAACTGTCTTGAGAAGTTTTGTTCCTGGCGGATTCGCCTTTTCTAGAAATCACCGACGATATTTTGTTGTAAGTATTTACCAATCATTGTTAAAACAGACGACATAGTCGTGGGCAACTGTTAGTACTTTATCAATTATATTTATAAATGCAAAACTGGTTGTCTGTTAGACAATAGAAATTACATCCCGAAAATCGACATAGGTCTAATTTTTATCCCGGGATATGTCCATAGCCGCACGGGAGAAGAGAAATTATATTATTGGGATTATTTTTTAGAAGACTTTTTAGATATGCTGTTCATGGCTAATAGGCCTTTTCCCCTCCAATTAAGCGTAAACTTGCGCTACGAGTTTGTACGACAATAGTGCAAAGCCCACCGGATTTGAACCGTTGACAAAATTACAGTCCACCTCCCTGACCGTTGCGCTATTGAGGTAATAATCCGCGTGGTAATAGTAAATACCACGTTTCTTTGACGCGGTCGAAGACGCGGCCCGCCCGCAGGTATCACTAACAGTAGATAAATAATTTAATATAAAAAAATCTTTTTAAACAACCGATTTCAAACTCCCGCTTTACTACATTACACACACTATACACGAAGTATATAATTTATAGATTGATGATATTTTAAAAACCGCTCGACTGATTTCGATAAAAATTATATAGGACCACGTGGGAAGTACGCCCTTTAAAACAAAAAAAATTTCAAATCGGTCCACATGCCTGCGAGTAATCGGTGATCTTACATAATAAAAAAAGATTCCGACGAATTGAGAACCTCCTCCTTTTTTAAGTCGGTTAAAAATATTATATATCCGGATGTACCTATTCATGTACAACACGTTCGCAATTTTAAAGTGCATATTGATAGGTAAGTGTAAGCAAACTGTCACGGAAAATTTCAAAATAATTATACCTACATCTTGCGCAATAGAATGAAAAATATAGTTAGTTACCAATATTGTATGTGATACGCGACGCATAAGTACTCCTTTATTAAGGTGGAAGACACAGTTCTGCCCGCGAAATTCAAATTTAATTTGGTTTTTCGCAATTTGTAAACTAATACGACAAAGTAGGCTTATGGCATTCTAATTGCGACAATGGCAGTATCATCTTCACAGGTTTATATAAAAATCTTTACTTGAAAGTGTCCAGTTTAAGAAATTAATCAAAATATCGACTAATTTGTGAGTAACTCACGTCCAACTCAATATTTTGATTAATTTCTTAAACTGGTCACTTTCAAGTAAAGATTTTTATATAAACCTGTGAAGATGATAATTCTACTGGCGCAATTAGAATGCCATTAGTCTAGTTTGTCGTATTAGTTTACAAATTGCAAATTAAATTTGAATTTCACGGGCAGACTCGTATAATCATTCTTAAGGTAAATATAATATTAAAATGATAGACAGTTATCACAGCTTAATCCACATTCGTCATCGTCATTAATCATTTGTCAGTACAATTTCACGCACGGTACAGAATCGACGTGCGCACGCGCAGTATTAGGAAAACAATATGAAGAAAAGACTGTGGATTTGCGTGGCTTTTTTTGCCATTTTCGGGAATTTAGGTAAGGAATATTTTATCCATAAATAAAATGAAAATTTCCTAAGTGATGTTGGTTGATAGTCGGAGTTATTTTTAGTTTAAGCCTTTAAGCGATGGTGAGGACTGATGATTTGTTTATCGTATAGGTAGTGTTAAAGGTTACGCGACGAATTGGATCATTGATTAGCGGTAGGTATTGTTTAGTGGTTTGTTTTCGCAAACGTTTTCCTAGTAAATTCCTGGTAAATTTCCTTAATGTTTATTACAGTTTATAACTGCCAATTGATTATTATATTTGCGATTTATTTTCCCCCAACGTAACAACTACTTTAACATACTCTTTACACATTACTCACAGTCTATTTGGATATATTGTATCTACTTCATCTAGGTATATCTCAGGCCTGAATATGAATTGTCAAAGACCTCAGGTAAAGAGTGCAGACAACCCTCTTATCTTGTACTGCCGCATGCCGTGGAAGACAATGTGCGGGAACCATGGAATTAGGAGTTACGACTAGTCTTCCTATTTCTATGGCGGGAACGTTCCGAATATCAGAATATCCCCGAATTTCCTAGATCAATTCTTCCTAATTTCATGACTAGTATATATTTTAATCACACGAAGAAGCAAATTCCACCTTGTGAAATATGTTGATGGTGTGGCGTTCTGTTCTTGTACCTTTACCCGTGACAACTTGTTAACTGACTTAACTCAGTAGAAAAAATCGTGTTCACCATGTGGGAATCAAATTCACGACCGGCGGTCTTGAAGTCAGTCAGAAAGCGAGCCTTTGAGTATTAAGTGTTGGTTTAATACTCAAAGACTAGAGCAGACTCTATTCTACAGTCGTACAACCTCTACGTATGGTTGAAGTCTTTTATCGTCTATGGTTTAAGAAATTACGCCTCCGATCTATGAGAGTATAGTATGTTCCTTGATATTATGTTTTAGTAGGCTCAGAAGGGCTGGAACCCAGAGCCGTAAAGCCAGTTAAAAAAAAAAAAAATCAACGTCAACGGTTTTCTATGGCGGTATTTTGTTTAATTAATAACATTGCATGATTTAACATTATGCAAATATAGAATTAATATTACTATTTCTCACTATTTCTAATACTTTCTTTTGATTATGAGTTGAAAAAAGGCTTACAACTTCCGGTCAATTTGTGGGTAAGTAATCATGTAAAAAACTCGTAAGTACCTCAATATGTAATATGAGATTGTATATACACTAGCGGCAAGCTATGATGGCCGGTTTGACACATTACAATAGTGATGTGGAATGTCAATTTATTCTCGAACAAAAAACAATTAAGTTTTGTTTTTGTACCTGATTAAATAGGTTTAATAAAACAAAAATGTATATGTTTATTTAATTTATTTGAACGAACTGAATATTTGAATGAAAATGAATATACATACTTTATATGCACACAAGAAACATATGAATACAAAAGATACCAAAAAAGGTGCCACAAAAGGCCATAATTAATCAGATTCGTCCATACTACTATTTTCACTGTCGTCACTGCTATCATCACCTACATTAATAATTATATGTTCGTTTTCTATAATATTATCTATTTTCACATCTCTTTCATAATCTTCCCTTATTAATTTAACAGTTCTATTCACAACCTTTTCCCAGTCTCCTTTAGTCACATGTTCACAAGCTTCTTCTAATAATTTTAGCATTTTTTTTGTGGTAAATGGGGGTTCTGTATTGTGTCTTGCAGCATATCCCTTAATTTGAGCCCACACCAACTCAATCGCATTATACTCACAATGGTAAGGCGGTAACCGTATAACTCTGTGCCCATGTTCTAATGCTATTTCGTCAATGACGTATCGGATCTTGGTTGGTTTGTTTTCTTTTAAAAGACGTACTAATTCCGCTTTTAACATATTCATGTTTGCATCTACGCCATTTTTACGAAGCCATGCGACGATATCAGCTTTCTTTTGGGATTGGGCAGGTATTTTTTTGCGATTTCAGAGGTTTGTCCACATAGTGAAAATTGTTCATATTCACAAGTACATTCACCCCTTAAATGGTGCAAACTGATTTTTCTACACTTGTATACATTTTAGAAATCAATTTAATAAATAAATTTTGAGTCCTAAACCTAAAACTACATTCGATAAAATTTATGAATCTCTGCACATCACTATCGTCAATAAAGTAATACAATTATTTCCTTCAAAGTCGTTATCAATTAATACGGAACTTCATGAGCGGACAAACGTCAAACCGGCCATCATAGCGTGCCGCTAGTTTAGGTATAGTACATACCTATCTTTTCTATTAGAATTTGCGTAGTATTTTCTAGCTTTAGTTCACAATTTTCAATTTAGTAGACGTGTTACATTCGGCCTGAATTTCTTTTATAAGTAGTTACCTACACATATCCTATTTCTGGATGCTTTGCAATGAAGTAACACAACAATACATAACGACCATTTATTATTATTATTACAAATAATATAATTTCGAGCGAAAACATGTCTTATCTCTAATTCAACATGTCTCTATGTTACTTGAGCGAATATTAAAACACAAGAACCTGAAGAAAACACTAAGTATTGAGGGAATAACATTATTATCTTATCTCTATAAAGAAAATATTAATAAGTAGTTTATACCCGCGATTTAGCTCGCACGTTGGGGTATAATTATTTAGGTCTTTATAGTTTACTAGCTGATGCCCGCGACTTCGTCCGCGTGGGTTTAGTTTTTAAAATCTCTTTGATTTTCCGAGACAAAAAAGTTACCTATGGCACTCTCCAAGTCCTCAACTGTACCCATGCAAAAAATCACGTTGATCCGTAGCTCTGTTGCGGCGTGATTGAAGGACAAACCAACAAACAAACACACTTTCGCATTTATAATATTATAGTAAGGATACCTAAGTGAGGCTTTTGCTTGTTAGGGTTCCGTACCCAAAGGGTAGGTACCAACGGGACCCTATTACTAAGCCTACGCTGTCCGTCCGTCCGTCCGTCCGTCCGTCCGTCCGTCTGTCAGCGGGCTGTATCTCGTAAACCGTAATAGATAGACAGATGAAATTTTCACATATTATTATGTATTTCTATTGCCGCTATAACAACAAATAATAACAATTTAATTAAATAAAAAAAATTAAATTAAAATATTTCCATGGGTAAATGGAAATATTTTTTTAACGGAACCCTTAAAGAGCGAGGCCCGACTCGCACTTGGCCGTTTTTTTATTTCCTTATTGCCTAAAAAAATGCGTATGAATAGACCCTAGTAGCTATATTATAATTTATATTCTACCCGCTACCCGCCCCGGCTTCGCACGGGTAGTAGAGCATATTACGCCTATGCTTTGCAAATTCCTTGAAATGTTCCATAAGTTATATTGAACAGCATATTGAACAGTACGTAGGCTTATAAAAGAAGTATCGCTCGGCTTATAATATAGCAACACCGCGGCGCGCACGGGGATGGTCACTGGTCGCATGAGCGAATCCCGTCATTCGCCATCGTCGTCCGTCGGGTTGAAATCCGCGTAGCATTTATATTGGCGCGCGTTCGTTTTTAGGGTTCCGTACCCAAAGGGTACCAACGGGACCCTATTACTAAGCCTACGCTGTCCGTCCGTCCGTCCGTCCGTCCGTCCGTCCGTCTGTCAGCGGGCTGTATCTCGTAAACCGTAATATGTATTTCTATTGCCGCTATAACAACAAATAATAAAAATTTAATTAAATAAAAAAAATTAAATTAAAATATTTCCATGGGTACATGGAAATATTTTTTTAACGGAACCCTTAAAGAGCGAGGCCCGACTCGCACTTGGCCGATTTTTTTATTTTGTCATATAATTATCATGTGATAAGATATTCATTTAAATTGTATGGTGTAAAGGATTGTCATAATGTGCATGAAATGCTTATGGTAACTAACGTATTTAAGATGATAAGGATTTATACTGTATCCGTCTAAATAGATTTCCAATTACCGCATAGTATGTGACCATTTTTTTAGAAGTTAAAATGGGTATAGTGAGCTATCCGTAAAAGATAGATAAATGCCATCGCAGAATTTTCTGTAATGACTTATCCCACCATACCACCAACATAAATTGTTTTGTTATATCTCAAAGGGATTAGGCAGCGTTTTCGATGAAAGCTCCCAAGCGGCTTGAATTTTTCCGACATTGTCAACAATTATCGTCATATTTCAACTAATTTACACAAAACCTTAACAAATATTGGTGAAAACCGCATGAAAATCCGTTCGGTAGTTTTTGAGTTTAACGCGAACAGTCAGGGAGACAGACGCGGCGGGGGACTTTGTTTTATAATATGTAGTGATAGGACAAAATGGAGTAGTCGTTCTGATCGCAAAAGCTAATGTTGACCATTGTCCAGTTCAGTTTATTTGATCTATTTACCTTAACTAAGGTAAAGTTAACAAATTAATTTGGATGTTCCATACCTAATAATTATAATTAACAACAAAATATTTGAACCATCTTAACTGATGGAAATTAGTTAATAATTTTAAAAGCTATTTAAAATGTTAATTAATCCTTTATTACCGTTTTCAGCATTCGCTGACGACAGTGACGAACAAAATTACGTGTACTATGATGATTGGTATAATGAAAATATTGATTCGAATGAGTATGCTGGTGGAGAAACAGATGATAATATCGAAAATAAATCCGTAGAAGATTCACCCAGTGACGTCAAATTCAGAACTACGGAATCAGATAAACAATATAATATACAAGATTACCAGTTTGAGGACAACAGATCAGAAGTAAATGAAGACAGCGATGATAATATTGCTGACGAAACTCACTTAAAAACTAGGATGAATACAGAAAAACAAAAAGAAATAGAATATCTAACTTCTGTGGAAGTTAATAATTTAGGAATCGACCTCAACACTCTTAATAATAAAAAGATAATTCCTCAAACCTCGACAAAGAGTGAAACTAATAATCAAATATCAGATGCACCAGTTGAAATTCAAGGTAATTTAGATAAAAAAATATTTGAAGAAACAAAGTCTATTTTAAATGAAGAAGAAGAAAATGATTTTCAAGATGATAATTTTGAACAGTTAAACACAGAAAAAACAACTTCTTTCACTGAAACGCTAGAAGAAACGAGTAGACTTTTGGGTGAGACACTAGATACTATGGAGGTAGACAGTAAAGATGGCAGTGAAGACAAAGATCTTCAAATACAATTTAATGATGAAGTTCTTAATCAAAAGCTAGAAACAACGGAAGAAGATACACTGGACCAAGCTATTGCGGATTTTAGGGCTGATTTAAAAAGATTACGAGAAACATTTAGCAAATTAAATGATTTCGATGAAAAAGATTTGGAATTAGATGATGCGGACAGAACACCAACCAAAAGTATTACCTCTACAGAAGAACGTGACAAAATTATAGCTGATATTAAAAATAAAGGCACAGAAAAACAAAAATTGAGTAAATTTGAAATGTTTCCGGATGATTCTGAACCAAACAAAGAAACCACTACGTCTCGCCCAATACTGTATGTTGATGATGCCTTACCAGCGATTGATTTAGAAATAACAAATTCAGGAGGAGAAACAATCACAAGCACTTCAAATCCTACAGCAGCTACAATTACTACGCAAGACCTTATCCTTAGGAACAGAAACTTGATAATTGAGCCAGGAAGTACCAGTACCGTTAAGCTTAATGAAGTTAAGCAAACAACACAAAGCTTTGACGATTTATCCAGTTCAGAAGTCAACGACATCAAGCGAAAAATTACTGCGCAAGACATTGAAAGTGCTCATAACGTATGGTTGACAGTAAACACCCCTACTACCATAACGTCGCCTGGCTACCCTAGTCCATATCCAACAAATTCTATTACCGATTGGATGATCTCAGGCGATGGAATGGGTATCGAGTTAAACATTACTGATTTTGCTATCAATGGCCACGTAGGAGATTATCTTCTATTTAAGCCAGGTAACTTTTTATCACAATGTTTTTTAATCTTGCCTATGTTCTAATGCAATTGGAAACTAATTTTATTTTAAACAATTTCTACATGTGGAACCTTTCTCTAATTTTTTATAAAATAAGTTAAAAAAAATTAGGGATAAATTCCACATGTAGAAATTATTTAAAATAAAATTGAAAATAGAAAATTCAGTCTGTCGAGCTGGGATTCGAACCATCGACGTTGAACTTTTAGGCGACTGCTGGAGCCACTAGGCTACGGAGACCTAATGTTGTATCGCGAAAATACCGAACACAATGCGAAATTCACATTCAACAAAAAAGTGTCTGTTTCAAAAAAAATGTCGAGTGTCGGTTCCTTAATTTTTTCCCTCTAGCCCCCTTCCGTACCGCGCGATAAGGAACTTACGTTCCAATAATTATGATACCTATCATAAACCATTGAGCCTGTCTCGTAATGGAGGTTGCAGTTAACCATTGATTTTTTCTTGATGTTCTACAATAGTAGAATTATTTTGTTTAGTTGAACTAATTTGTATTGTCTTTCATGTCCATCATCTTAACATACTCATGATAATGGACATGAAATCATTGGAATTCCATATTTAAAATAAATAGTTGGATAGTAGAGTCCGGATACTTTTGTTTTTACAAGCTTTTATTTAGTTTCACCTGTCCCGATGTTTGTCATCAAATTTTGCAAATTAAATTTGATCCACTTCCCGGTTACTGATTGAGCTGAAATTTTGCATACATGTGTAAATTGCGTGACGATGCAATATTATGATGACATGGTGCTGATCTGATGATGGAGCTGGAAGGTGGCCATAGGAACTTCGCAATGAAACGACACAACCTCATCGAGTTTGGGCTCGTTTGAATTGTCTTGACGAGTAGTTTGTCTTTCAATTCAATGGTTACCAGGGTCTGATGATGGAGCTGGAAGGTGGTCATAGGAACTCTGTAATGAAACGACGCAACACCATCGATTTTTGGCTCGTTTGATTCGTTTTGACGAGTACTTTGTTTTTAGATGGTTAGCAGGGTCTGATATGATCAGTGTCTGATGATGAAACCGGAAGGTGATTTTGGTAACTCTGTAATAAAATGACGTAATACAATCGAGTTTAGACTCGTTTGATTACTGTTGACAAGTAGTCTGGTCCTAGATGATTTTCAGGGTCTCATGATGAAGCCGGAAGGTGGTTTGGCAACTCTGTAATAAAACGACGTAACCCCATCGAGTTTGGGCTCGTTTGATTCGTCTTGACAAATAGTCTGGTTCTAGATGATAGCCAGGGTCTGACGGTGTAGCCAACTACTTAAAGCTTGTTTTTTTTAAATAAAATTTTTAATTTACACTTGTTCTTTAGTGCAGTTTTATTAATTTTACGGAATTATTATAACAATTATTAATTTCAATTTTTATTTACGTTTTATTTACTTTACTATTTTTAATTTGGTAATGAACGTTATTATGATTATAAAAATTCCTGAAGTACCGTAAAAAATTTTCAGGTGGCGTAGATGAATCTGGCTCAACCGGTCTTATATTCTCTTATACCTTGAATAAAGAAAGAAGATACCGGTTCCTAGATGTTGACAGAATGTTCGTTCGCTTCGAATCTAAATCTGGTCCGCAGGTCCTGCGAGGTTTCAGCTTTAGCGTTCGGATGGTCGGTGAGTTATATGTTACAGATTAAGAAAATAATAATATATATTATCATGTTAAAAACATAAACATGGTATTACTACTACCGTAAGGCTGAAGGCTAATAATTACTCGTAATATTGTAGTAATGTCTTTTACACTGTGGGCGCGTAAAATTTTATTGTTTCGCCTCAGTTATTTTTTTATGGGATAAGCCGATTTTAATTATTTTTTTCACAGGATTTCTCTTTTATCTGTGCAGTGGTTCGATAATAATTTGAAGAAGATCTGATGAAGATCGAAGTTTTATGCTAAGAGTAGGTAGGACAATAGTGAAAAGGTTTGGGTTTGAACGGTCGACCTTTCGGTTTTCAGTCCGCTGCAATAACTATTGCGCTATTGAGGATACTTAGGTACCTACTGCTAGGAAGAGTAAATAAGGGCTAACCCTTAATTGAAAGGAAAAGGGGAATATTAGTGATGTATCAGTAGAAAAAGGTTAAAGTTTTAAAAACTTTAAACCGAACCGAATACGGAAAATTGGATGTAACATTTGTCATATTGTTTTTTTTTGTGTAAAATGCACAATAACTAATCAATTGACCCCTCATTCATCAAAATCGGAACATACTTAAACACATACTTACATATGGACTGCTAAAATCATAACACGTCCTATTGGCTTCGTCATAATCGGGTAAAAAACACAATTTTATTGGCTGATGCCTACCAAAAATTCGTTCCTCCAGTCCCAAGACCTGGCACGCCTGAACCTGTACCTGAACCAGAGCCGGAAATCCCTGAACCGAGGGAGACTATCACCTTGAACCTGGGCGGGTTGTCGCTTGAAGGCTTTGTCCAGGTAGAGGAACAGTTCCGTCAGATCGTCGCGGAGATGGCAGCGACGTACATCAGAGAAAATAACATTGACCCCGGTGTCAATACAACGTAAGTTTTAGCATATCCTACTTCCTACTAATATTTTTTTTTATTTGGAGATAGGCTTACGCTTGACGACAATGAATACTGGAAAGCACTGATGAGGTCTAGGTTGGAGCGCGCTTGCCTAGAAAATGCCTATTCACTCTTGCCTTGAAGGTACTGAGGTTATACGTGGCCGGAAACACAGATGTTGGAAGTGCGTTCCACACCTTAGCGGTTCGATTCACAAACGTTGAACTGAAGTGTTTTGTGCGAGTAGATGAAAGTTTGTGAGGATGTATGGATGGATGTTTGCTCTTTCACGCCACAACGAATAAACCGATTTGCCTGAAATTTGGAATCCTTCTAATATTATAAATGTGAAATTTTGTGAGGATGTATAACCATCCATATTTTTGTTTGGAGTTTGGATTGATGTTTGTTACTCTTTCATGCCACAACGAATGAACCGATTTGGCTGAAATTTGGAATGGAGATAGCTCATACCGAGTATTAACACATAGGCTTTATGACTTTTTGTCGCGGAAAATCACAGAGCCCCGCGGGAATTAAAAAAACCTTAAAGGCGTAAATTATGTCTAACGTGTGTCTAACCATGCCAAATTAGAGCTCTTTAGTACTAATAGCGGACAGAGACGGACAGAGGCACGGACTTGGCGAAACAATAAGGATTCATTTGATTACTACGGAACCCTAAAAGTCTAACTAATAAACGCGTTCGGGGCCCGGGGGTTCAAATTTATTTATTGTTTATTATTTATTATTTTATTTATTTTTATTATTAATTTATTATTAAAAGGAACTTCGTTCCAACCGAGTGTTCCACGACACTCACGCATTTTTTTTTATTATTTTTTGTACCTGATAGCGGCAATAGAAATACTTATAACGGTTTATGAGATACAGCCCGCTGACAGATGGACGGATGGACGGAGGCTTAGTAATAGGCTTCCGTTGGCACCCTTTGTGCACGGAACCCTTAAAAGAAAAGGAAAATCAGTAGGTTCAATCTAGAAATATCAACTTTTAGATTATTTTATCACAAATGTCTACCAAGGCAGATAGTTATGTATAGGCGATTATTCAAACGCCTACATAGTTTGCTAGTATACAATACATGCAATTTATCATTATGTCTGCGTCGTGGCTAAGTTTATCGTTAATGTATTTTCTAGACAACGCGCAAGCTATTACATAATGCTTTGAGTTATTCTCTCAGAGATACCTTTTACCTATCACTACATATTGTACAATTTTCTGATGCCTGCGACTTTGTCTGTGTTAAAATCTTCGATTTTCCGGAATTCACAGTTTCTAACCTATGCCAATCTCCCAATCCTCAACTATAATGATTAAGGATAAGAATCATACTTAATATTATAAATGCAAAAGTGTGTTTTCTTGTTGGCTTGTCCTTCAATCACGCCGTAAATGATCTACGGATCGACGTGATTTTTTGCATGGATATAGTTGAGGACATGGAGAGTGACATAGGCTACTTTTATCCCGGAAAATTAAAGAGTTCCCGAGAGATTTTAAAAACTAAATCCACGCGGATGAAGTCGCGGTCATCAGCTAGTCAACAATAATCAGAATCAAATCATCTATTGGAAAAACCGGACGAATTCCTTACAGTACCTACCTAGTATATATCTAGTTATTGTTATAGAGATAAGTGTAAATAGAAATAGATAAAAAATAATTATAGAGGGACTTTTTATATAAATAGAAATATAAAAAAGTATACCCGCGGTCTGCTGTTCCGCTAGTTAACATAATATTTATGGCAATAATCCCAATTAGTAGACTGTTAGACTTTAAACGATTTTGTCATAGGCAGCAGCGTTGGAAATAATGTATTAAGATAAGTATTTTATTATTACGAACATGTACAAAACAAAACAATGAACAGGAAAATCAAATTAATTAGTAAATGTTCACAATTATTTTAATGTAGCAAATTGTATCCTATTGTAAAATAATTTTGCAAACTGTATTGTTAAATAATATCGCAAACTTTATTTCTTCGTTAAAATATTATTAGTACATTAAAACTTCTAGTTAACCTTATCTAATTACTATAAAAATCATGCTCACTATAATAATGCCAAAATATTTGGCTTTATTTCCGCGCTGAAAAGAAAAATTAGCCATCCCCTCTTGTTTCCCGAGGCAATTAATCGCGGTCAAATGTCTCGTAATTTTTTTGCCATTGCTAAATGCTATCTAAGGCCGACTTGCACCAAACTGCTTAGTCATGTTTAGTTAAATTTTCAAGACCTGTTCTTCTCATGTCAACTCTGTAATAGTATTGTCGAAAAGTGACAGCATTACAAAATTTTAATAAACTTGACTAAGCAGTTTGGTGCAAGTCGGCCTAAATGTAATAGAAAACAAAATTATGCTTAAGATATTTTTATGAGTTAAACAATTTTAAAATTGGAATCTGACTGTAGGACTAGTTTAACCGTAATGTTTCACTTCTGCATGATTTGATTTTTTTTTGACAATAAGGTTTTAATTAATCATGAA
Source organism: Oeneis ivallda (assembly GCA_029955525.1). NCBI lineage: Eukaryota > Metazoa > Arthropoda > Insecta > Lepidoptera > Nymphalidae > Oeneis > Oeneis ivallda. The sequence continues at coordinate 15,214,499 of JARPMR010000007.1, forward strand.
TTCGGTACGTTATACTAAAATTAAAAGTAGTTTAACTAAAAGTTTTGTCTAAAAAGTTAAGCAGGAAAAAGGTAATAAAATTTCAACAGAGTTCAAAGTGAGTTCCGCGCCTGCGCAAGCTTCAGACATGCGCCGAGGAAACGTCATATCTATTTTAGTAGCAAGCTTTCGTGCGGGACAAGCTTACAGTGCCACGCTTATGAATCAAACACGGTCACTCGTATAAAATAAACGAATCATCCTAAAAAAAACGCTTGTAAATCTGACAAACTAGATGGTTTTCCAAATAAAAAAATTATAATCAAACGTGAAAATAGCAATTATAACACCTAAACGTGATAAGCATAAGTGTTAAAATGCAGCAATGCGCCAAAAGATCGATGTCAGTATTCCCTGATGCCAAAATTTACAAAATTTAGTGTCAAACATTTAAAATGGAGCCCCTTATAGATAGAAACAACTTTGCTGTGAGCGCAATGGTCACGGTGGCGATGCAGATACTATTTTTCATGATCGCCTCGCTGTCACAGAGCGATAAAGTTACAGATTTTACTGGTGGTGCCAATTTTATTATTATTGCATTGTTAACATTCTTTCTCGGCCAAGGAGGAAGCACATTAAGAAATTATGACAGCAGACAACTTATGGTAACAGCGTTCGTATGTGTCTGGGGCGTGAGGCTCTCCGGATATCTCATTTACAGAATTTATCATATTGGAAGAGACAAACAGTTCGAAGATCGCAAAAGTAACACCTTGAGGTTTGCTGTTTTCTACACCTTTCAAGCGGTATGGGTCTATATTGTTAGTTTGCCAGTGATTATTATTAATTCACCTCATCATTCATACCCCAAGGCTCCTAAAACAATGACAACATTAGATTCAGCTGGCGCGGGTGTGTTCGTAATCGGTTTGTTGATTGAGACTTATGCAGATCTGCAGAAATTCGCATTTCGTCAAGATCCAGCTAATCAAGGGAGGTGGTGTAATGACGGTCTTTGGGGGTTATCAAGACACCCAAACTATTTCGGCGAAGTCGTACTTTGGTGGGGTATATTTATTATATCTTTAAATGTTATCGAAGGTATCGAATATATTGCCATATTATCGCCTTTATTCACGGGTGCTATTATATTATTCTTATCTGGAATACCACTACTCGAACGATCGGCGGACGAGAAGTATAAAGATAACCCTGATTATTTATATTATAAAGCGTCCACGTCACCCTTTATACCAATACCGCCGGCTATTTACGTCGAGGTTCCAAGATTTCTCAAATGCATGTTGTGCTGTGAATTTCCGATTTATGATTCTACAAGAGAAGAATTTCCAGCTCCCACGATTGTAACCGAGACCACTAGTATATCAATGGTACAGTCCCAGACATAGCTAACAAATGCCGCGCGCGATAGCGCTGCGGCAAAAGAATCGAGCAATTCAAAGAGCCAAAATGACGAAAAGTTGTGATACACGGCAGAGGAAAGACCTCAAAAGAAATTGCCAAATTCGTTGCCACTGAAACAAAACAATACTTTAGATATGAATCGTTATAATATTTACATGGAAAATTTAAAGCGTAGCAAAAATGTTGCGCTAGGAATAATAGATGAAACTAAAGATATTATTGAGGGGATCTCAGTTGAAAGCCCCATTAAAAATATTAGGTTAAGATCACCGAATGCTGATGTAGAGCTAAGTGCACCCAGTACAAGTAGACAAGAAAATAAGAGACCTGCAGAATATGTGAAATACGGGAAAATCACTTTTAATACTACTGCAATATTACATCACTATCCGCAAATGCAGAATAAAAATTGTGATGACAATTGTAAAGTAAGACAATCAAACAATACCGTCAAAAAAGATTTAAATGTAAGTGAACAGGTGAAAGCTGATAACAATAACGGAGTACAGTCTGACATTAAGGAAACGAAAATAGTTGTCAATAAATTAAAAAATTATGTTAATAATAATGAGGATAGTCACACAGCTAAAACAAATTGTGTTAAATCTAAACCATTAGAAGTTTTAAGAAAACCTGTCAAATTTACAGAAGAAAAGCTTGTATGAGATTTAGCCTCGCATTTTTCATTTCAAATGAAAATGTGGAAATATTGGCGGACATTACCCCATATAGTGAAAAGAAACATATCAAAATATAAAATTTTGTAAATAATATGAAAAAGACTGGCAGTAACTGGATTAAATTTAAAACTAAACACGATTCGTTGAGCTGTATTTTAACAACTAATTTGTTGTAGATAGTGAAAAAGAAGTTAAATATTATAATAATGATAGTTTGTACAAATTAGATAAAATAGTCGAATCCGTCTCAACTAGAATAATTTTCTTCCTATTAATTGTTACTCGTTAGACAAACTGTAAATAGAGAGGTGTATGTAGATGATAAAAAAAAATATATAGAAGCTTACAAAATTGGTGAGTACCTATTTAATTTAGCGTAATTTTATTAGTTACTTTTATCTCACTTCAATGGTTAGATAAAAGTAATTATCTGCTATGAATATTAGGCTAGTATTCATTTGATAATAATATATTTTATTTCTAATACAAAATATTGTATATTCTTCATTGAGATTTACAAATAGAATAAATAAAATTATATCTATCTAGCAGTGGCATGCTAAACCAAATCTTTACTAATAGAAAAATCATCAAATCTTAAACTGAACCTTACCTTATAAAAAGTTATGAAAATTGACCCATTTACTCCATCAAGAGGTTGTTAAAATCATTGCAAATTCATTCAATTTTCATTGAAAAAGTCATGGTGCAATTTCCTGTTAAGAACTTCGTTATAAAACCCATATACTTAATATGATGTTAGACTAAACCCGGACACGGCTTATCTATACTATTTAAACTAGTATGTATTATAAAGAGAGGGCGCGCATTTTGTGAGTTTGTATGTGGAGGGTCTTAGGAACATTCATAAAATTCTTTCACCATTTGAAACCTACATAATTCCAGATTAGCCTAGGCTATATATTATGTAGATATATTTATTATGGCTATATAATATTATGTACAAATTAGCTAAAGAAGTCGGAAAAATCGTGTCTTTGGAGAGCTTCCACGGCGTGAAAGTTGCATGAAAATAATGTACGGGTGAATTATTCCTCTTGAAAAATTATTCTAAAAAAATGTCTGCGAGAGCATAATATTATACATAATATCTAAGAATAACTTTCAGTAACCATTTTTACGGGTTCGATCCCGGCTTCGGTCCCTCTGACTTTTCGGAGTCGTGTGCGTTTAAGCAATTAAATATAACTTGCTTCAATGGTGAAGGAAAACATCGTGAGGAAACTTGCACACCTGAGAGTTCTCCATAATGTTCTCGAAGGTGTGTGAAGTCCGCCAATTCGCATTGGGCCAGTGTGGTGGATTATGGCCTATAACCCTTCCCTGAGAGGAGACCTGCGCTCAGTAGTGAGCCGTTGAAAGGTTGCTAATGATGATGATGATGATGATGATGATGAACCATTTTTAACTTTCAAATAATAAAGTTGGCGACACGCATTTCTCGAGTCTTCTATTACAAGTAGGAATTATGAGATCCCACAAAGGTGGTGATTTCCCGGACGAAGTGTATGATGTGACCTAAATTCGATTTATGAACATTAAAGAAAAGAACATAATTAATTATTGTCAGTGTTGAACAAACAGTTGAGTAAATAGTGTTGTGTGTTACGTTGTACTTATAGCAAACTATGAGTTTGCTTTTTTTGACGTGATAACATCTTATAAATTGATGAACACCGGCCTGCAAGCACGAAAAAGTGCTACGTTCCGCCTGCGCCTGAGCGTGCAAGCGAGAGCGCGGAACAAGCGAAAGAGAAGCACGATCGGTCCCAGCGTTGGCTTGTGACCGCGCCGCTGCCGATGCCGCCCGCCAGTCATAGTCAATGTTTCTTTATGACGTTATCACGTAAAACTATTGGCCGTAAACCGACTTTACAGACAACCAATTTTATGTTAACGGCTTCTTCTTTTTAATCAACTTCAAAAAAGGAGGAGGTTCTTAATTCGTCGGAATCCTTTTTATAATGTTCACCGATTACTGGAAGACACCTGAACCGATTTAAAAAATTCCCAGGTGGTCCCAGTGAAATTTTATCGAAATTGGTTGAGCGGTTTTCAAAGAATCAACAATAAATTATTTTTAGTAGCTACGCGGGCGTTTGAAGTCGGTTTTTTAAAAAGATTTTTTTATATTTATAATAATACTTCTTCATTATATTTATAATCTATACTAATATTATAAAGAGGAAAGATTTTTTGTTTGTTTGTTTGTACCGAATAGGCTCTGTAACTACTGGACCGATTTTAACAATTTTTTCACCAAAAGAAAACTATAATTTATTTTCAAAAAATTAGAGATCCTTAAGAAAATTGCAATAATGTAACCCAAAGTAGCAAAATTATGCTTATAAAATGCATTATTTGGCGTGTGCTGAGAAAACTTTTGATGATACATAAAAATTTTGTACTACATGATTAAAGTACTCATTATTCTCTACAAAAAGTCCCCGAATGAATATATCTAACTATCATATTTAAGTCACAATAGTAGCTTTTGTGTTCTAAAATTTAATTAGAATGCCTTTAGTATCGTACTATTAATTCTTCCTTACACATATTATAAATGCGAAAGTGTGTTTGTTCGTTGGTTTGTCCGTCAATCACGCTGCAACAAAGATGGATAGACGTAATTTTTTGCATAGGTATAGTTGAGAACCTGGAGGGTACGACATACGCATCCCGGAAAACCAAAGAGTTCCCGCGGGACTTTTAAAATTTTATCCATGCCGACGAAGTCGCGGGCATCAGCTAGTTATTCTATAAATTACGAAATATACACATGTAGCTACGTAATACGTAGTAGTTACTGTTTAATAATAAACATGAGTTTGCTTTTTGGTCAAACCACGTGTAGTGTAGTCTATTTTTCACAGACTATTAATAACTACATTGTAAGTATCATCCAATTAGTTGAGACGCTTTTATGTTTTTTCTACTTGTGTTGACTTCGTGAAAAACATCTAAAATTTACTTCATTTATGCATAAGAATTATTAATGTTTTTTTAAGCAGGTCAATTTTTATTTTTTATTAATAAAATATGAATAAAATACAATAAATAAAAATTTACACTTACCTATGTAAAACTGAGGGAACTCCATCGTGGCTACTTCTTAAAAACTTTCTACTACAAAAAACCTTTAAATCCGTACTAGTCTATACTAGTAGTATTATGAAACCGAGAGCTGTTACTCTGTCTGTCTATTTATTTGTTACCTTTAATTCATGCCTATTAAAATTAGGCAAAACCTCCGGGAAAAGAGAGAGGCGGGACATTAATGCATTCGCGTCACCAAAGCACTACTATTTCGTTCTAATTAAAGAAGAGAATGCATGTATGTAACCTCTGAACGATATTAGGTACATAACCCCATTCTGTCCCAGTCAAGTTTGCTGTTATGAGCAGTTGAGAAATGAATATTCATAATTTGTATGTCAACTTTTATCCAAGAAAACGCTTCAACATGCAAATGGAATAGAAATTAGAAGTCTGAGCATGTAATTTTGGTAGCAAAACGCTCTGGTGCGTTGCAAAACTTTGCTTGTAGGTAAATTGTAATATTTTTTTTAACATTCTTCAATTAGGAAACCTAATAAATGAAGATTATTCAAAGGTCCTTTGGCTTAACTACTTATCTGATGTTATCACATAGGAATTTGAAACTCGTAATAGGTACACAATTATTATAGCGCATGCAGTCGGGAAGTTTGATCTGCTTTTAATTAAAGCTATTTTTACCCAGAGGTAATTGTCCTAATCAAAGACTGTATTAGTGAGAACAAATCTCGTTTTCTTAGTTGTTGCGGATTCTACTTACGAAAGATAATTTTGTTTTATCAAAAATCTGAACCTATTAAAATTAAAAACGAATGTTGATAAAAATAGTTTGATTTTACTTATTCGAGAAAGGTATTAGACGATCTATACAAAAATAAAATTATTCAATTTTCTCGTATTGTTAAGAGTTTAATTTTCCCATAATTACAGCTTGAAATAAATAGAATATTTATCGCCCCATGAAGTCATTACAAATCTTATTCTTAAATGGCTCGATGACCTAAAATCTGCCTCACGAAATGAATAGTTTAAATACACATAAACTAAATCAAATTGATGTTTGAAAATAAACCATAAATAAAGGTGTCAGTAGTATGTAGGACTTCTGCATAGTTTTTGGCAAAAGCAAAAATTGGAATAAAGCCAACATCACTATCAACTTTTGCAGGAAACAGTCTTGATAGACTGAATGTTTAATGGTTTTGATATACAGAAAATTCCGCTCTAATACATCCGCATTGGTCATACAGAAATTTTTTATTTAGGTAGGTAGGTAAGTACTACGTAGGTACTTACCTACCTAGTTTTAGATTCAAAGAAGCTCTATAATATGTATTACTGAGTTTTGTGTTCTTATTTTTTGTAATTTAAATAGTTGTTTTGTGTCTTACTCTTTTAGTCACAAATATAATAGTCTATCTTAAGTTTGAGTATCACTAACCTAAAATGTATATCTGTAAGTTTTACTATACAGGGAATCCTATAATCACGGCTTTCACTCTCAGGTCTCAGATACTTTATAGCATAGTACTGTGATTTTATTACTTTAAACTAAGATATAAACTATTTTTGATCACGTAGAGCTGACGTAAAAGAAATTAAAACTTACAAGTCTAAGTACCATGTAGTACAAGTACATTGACCATACAATTTTGTGAATGATGTCTTGGTTAATTAATTTAATAGTTAATATACAGTCGTTCATGTTATTTTCTTATTAAATTTCAGATTAGAACTAACACAGATAAGAAGCAGAGCGCTGTGCTTCCACAACTGGCCAAAGTTCGAGCAATGTGTTGAAGTGAGTTTTGGAGTGCCACTCGTCTACGATGACGACGTAGAAAGGGATCCCAGACTAAATTCAACGGATCTGACCGACATGTGGGTAACTTATTCACAACTAGATCCATACGCTGAGAGGTTGAGGTCGCTGGGAATTACGGTAAGATTTCATAATTTTTTTTTTTTTAAAAAGATGGTAGTTATGGAAACACTAATTATTTTCTTTACCCTAGGCAAGAGGGTGTTAAGTGAAAAATAATAAAAATATATAATAATTACTTGGTGTTAGACAAGTGTTTTGTTTAAGAAATTTTTAAAATTAGGTACCATTTTAACAGAGACATGTTATATTTACTACCGTAAGCATTTTAAATAGTGTAGTGTGTCGTTCCTTTATATGGAATTTTACTTCTACCAGGTTTATGTACTTGGAACTTGGAACGACAAAATTGTCTGGGTACTATTATTAGTCATTCCCATCTCACTCGATGGGAAAAATGACTAATCCACATGATTGAGGATAACATACTTTGAATGTGGGTGGACGATAATATCTACTTTGCTCTTTGTGATAATATCGATGTAATTAGTCACTATTTTAATGCAAAAGTCAATTAAAGCTATCATTATCAAGTTGTTTTTATTAGATTATGAATAAGTAGAACACGTTAACACCTTAATATGTAAACAATTTTTTTTTCGTTCTAGCTAGCACGTTATGCTTATGCTAAAAATTAGAATCACAATACTCTGGCGAAGTAGGTGAGGAATTGTCTCGCGGTACGGTGCAAAATGGCGAGCTAGCTTTTCAGTTTAGATTTCGTGGCATTGTTCTTTTTTGTTTTGTTTTTTCATGCATAACTTCGAAAAATGCGTTCATGTATGTAGTAACGTATACATTGTCTTACTGTAGGCACGTCGGATGGTTTTAAATTATTCTTAACTAAACTGTTTATTTTACTATTTTGTTGCCATTTTTTTTTTTAATTTCTTGCTGTGTTCCGTTTATATCTTTTACTTTTAACTTCACTATCACTACAAATTATAAAAGAAAGTCATTCCGCTAAGTTTTTCAGTCTTGCGCGGTAATCTCAAAATCTGGTTTTCACAAATTCATGGGCTGATTCTTCTAAAAGTTTTGATTTATATTTAAAAAAAGCTCACCCTTGAACAGTGTAATATCAATTTCTCAAATTGTATTTAAAAATTTAGGTAAATATCATAAATATATTATTGCTTAGTAAGGTAAATATACCTTAAGTCCTACCTTTAATAAATACCTTAAGTCCCAGTCCAAAAGGCTCATTCTAATTTCAAAATTCACCTGTGCGAAGCCGGGCGGGTCAGTCAGGGTGAGTTACTTATGTTTGTTTTTACTTTTTCTAGGAATACCAAGTGCCAAATGATAGAGGTATACTGACAGTGTGGCTCGTGATCGCTGGTGGTGTGGTCATCTCTACGGTCCTGCTTGCATTCGCGTTGTGGCGCTTCAGCTGCTTCGAAAACTACACAAGGTAATGTTAAACTTCTTGTAAAAAATTCACCTTTTTTAAACTTTGGTCAACAATATACTAGATATGCTCGAGCAACATAATAATTATTTAGCAAGAGTAGATTTCACAAAATAATTTTATTTTTGTCATACAAAATAAGTTATATGAACTGATAAAAAAATCGGCCAAGTGCGAGTCGGACCTCGCTCTTTTAGGGTTCCGTACATATGACCAAATCATTTTTTTTTAAACTAGATATATATTAAGATATCTTTTAGTTCTTAGAAAGAACTAAATTAGTATATGGGGAAAAAATGCTCGTTTGTTTTGATCACAAATTACAAACCGCATTATAAATCAGTATTTGTTGTTTAAATACACTTAGTACATAATATACCAAAATTTCGAATTCCTAACTAGTTTAGTTCTTGAGCTAGACCCCAAACAAAATTGGTCTAAAAACGAAAACTTTGACGGCCCCCCATTTCTTCATTTTTGTAGCTATAAAATAAAAAATATATATTTGAACTCCACTTAATGAGTTCTAGACAATGCCAGTGTAAAAAAATAAAATTTTATTTCGACTCCTTTTCCATGTATTTTTATTTTTATTATTTGTTGTTATAGCGGCAATAGAAATACACAATATGGGAAAATTTCAACTGTCTATCTATTACGGTTTACGAGATACAGCCCGCTGACAGACGGACGGACGCCGGACGGACAGACGGACGACGGGCGGACGGCCAGCGGAGGCTTAGTAATAGGGTCCCGTTGGCACCCTTTGGGTACGGAACCCTAAAAATAAGATAAAGTTTCTTCGTACTTCTGGTACTTACTATCAGTGTTTACTTAACTTTTATCGTTATCGCTTTTTTGTATCATAATATATGTATAGCTAACTATAAGAGTACCTATAACGTGACGATGACTGACTGAAACTAGAAAGTAACGCACGTCCTATCCACTAGAATGACAACTGACAAGGGCGGAAAGTCGTCATTCCTAGTTCCATGGGCCGAAAGATTCCTTTTTAAGGATGAATAGACGAGTCTGCCCGCGAAATTCAAATTTAATTTGGTTTTTCGCAATTTGTAAACTAATACGACAAACTAGGCTAATGGCATTCTAATCGCGCCAGTAGAATTATCATCTTCACAGGTTTACATAAAAATCTTTACTTGAAAGTGACCAGTTTAAGAAATTAATCAAAATACTGAGTTGGACGTGAGTTACTCACAAATTAGTCGATATTTTGATTAATTTCTTAAACTCGACACTTTCAAGTAAAGATTTTTATATAAACCTGTGAAGATGATACTGCCATTGTCGCAATTAGAATGCCATAAACCTACTTTGCCGTATTAGTAAATTAAATTTGAATTTCGCGGGCAGAACTGTGTCTTCCATCTTAATGGCATCAAGCTATAAACATAGTATTCCTTACTACCAAACGGGTAGATATAGTATGCATGGTGACTAAATTTTTTAAATCACTTATTTTTGAGGACACATTGCAAATCCTTTTTTTATGACAAAATTATTCAAAGATAGAGGCCACATTTTCATAAAATAAATTGATCATAAACTTAACTAATACGTTATCTGAAAAAACAAAATTAGTTACCTAAAAGATAAATAACCATGTTGATTGTAAGAATAACATTGATAATAATAATTATTGTTGTTTTCCTTATGTGCGGGTTTGACAGTTCGCTAGTTCATCGTTCGATAGCCATTGAGATTTGAAATAGATAATAGCCCGGCTGATCTGATCATCATAATCATCAACCCATCAACGGCTCACTACTGAGCGCAGGTCTCCTCTCAGAGAAGGGTTATAGGCCATAGTCCACCACGCTGGCCCAATGCAAATTGGCGGACTTACCACACCTTCGAGAACATTATGGAGAACTCTCAGGTGTGCAGGTTTCCTCGCGATGTTTTCCTTCACCGTTATCTTCTTATTCTTAATCAACCTATAAACGTCCACTACTGGACGAAGGTTTCCTCCATGGACTTCCACAGGCTTCGGTCTTGCGCCGCCTGAATCTAGCGGCTCCCTGCGACTCGTTTGATGTCGTCGGTACCACGACCAGGGTCAGGAATAGCGAGGCCGCCGGGAACTAGGGGCCTTGGCCTTGTGTTAGTTTCCATTAAGGGTTTTGCCCATATTGAGCACGCTGGGCAGGCGTGTTGGTCATCGCAGAGCTAGACTGATTGCACCGGTTTCGCTGCTGCCCGACACCGGCCTGTATCATTTGTTCAGTCTAGCTAAGTAGTCACAGATGGCTAAACCGCCATCAGAGCCTCGTCAGTGGATCAGCAGGGTTCACCGCGGGCAGGTGAGGTTGACTGTTGGAGCGCTAGATGGAACAGCGCTCACTGCCCCCCCCCCCCCCTCTTCACCGTAATAGCATGTGATATTTACCTTCCAAAAGTCAGAGGTGCGTATCCGGGATTGAGCCTGCGACTCCCGAATAGGAGAACCACAGTCTTAGGACTGGCTGGACTGACTGGTTCAGCCTAGTGGTTAGCCACAGTTATAGCCTCGTTAGGCTATCACTGCTTACTAGGCTATCACTGCTTATCTGATATAAAGTCCAAAATATGCTCGTCAGTATTTTTGATGTCTTTATTGATGGTATTCCAGAATGCCAGCGTTCAGCGATACGGACAGCATAAAAGAGAAGCGGAACCTGGATCTGTATCCCACGCCGCACCAAACGCTGCCACCGCTCTACAGCGAGGCCGACTACAAGTGGGCCGATGCTAAATATGACAACACTAAAGGTATCTAACAACAATATTACAGTCCAATTCAAACTTTATAACTTCTCGGACTTCGTGCTTTTCGATACGCAGGCAGCGTCGAACCTGCGCGAACCTACACTCGCGGCTAACATCCGTGTGGACGTCGTAAAGTTTGAATCGAACCGTAAATAAACTTAGCTCTTGCCCTCATTATTTATTTTATTGCTTGCCCTCTTTGCTAGAATGACGAGGTTTAATACGTCGGCGGAATTATAACGAAAATAATTTTTCACCTCTCTAAGCTCAAAAATGGCGCCTTTGCTGCTTAAAACAGTGAGCAAAAGTCGTTTTTGCTCACCCAGTGACAAAAAGTGTTTTGAATTTTACGCTTTGGATTGTCATTTAGGGTGTGTTCCGAAATACACTGGACCACTGTAAGGTGTGACGTCAATCCAGTAATACTGTGAAGTCGTTCCTTTTTAGTTTGCTATACTGGTTATTGTTTAAAAAGGAACGCAGTCCAGTATACTGTCATCCCAATTTTCCAAATCCTTAGGCGCTGTTCTATTTTTTGATCACGTGATCAAAGTACTGAGAGCACAATACAACATACAAAAATGGCAGTGAGCTATGACGTCATATATTTCCCTAGGGTACTGCGGCAGTGTACTGGCAGTCTATAACGGAACGAATTTTTCACAACTGAGAGCACTGAGCAGTGCTCGTAGTGTATTTCGGAACACACCCTTATTCAATTCATCTACACAGGAAAAGTTCGGAAATATTGTATACATTTTATTTCATCATAGTGTTCTAGTTTATTATTTAAACTATTACCTAAGTTTTTGTTAAAATGTGTTTTAGAGAATAATTATAATTATTTAATTACTTGTATTTTTTTTATGAATGACACAATTCCGAACGCAGACAAATAAGGAATAAAACATGGCGGAAATACAAAAGAAAATTGTCTATTATCTTAATAATAATTACGTACCTACTTTAAAATATTTATTATAAAAGTTTTGAAAGTAACAAAATGAGTTATTGTAGGAATAATTCAACACCATCAGAGTTATGGGAAACAGTGTCTAACACTGAATTAAACTTTCTACCGGAAAAGTCGCGTAAAAAATACTTAAATGCCTATAAATTATTTAATAATTGGAGAATTGCTAAAGGTTTGAAGACCAGAAACTGTGGTTTTATCCTAATATTTAAGTACGCAATATACATGAATGTAAAAATTTCTTAAAAGTGTTTCAATAAATATTTTTCTTACATCTTGTATTTTTTCGCTTTTGAGGTGAAAAGTTGTGTGTATCACACGATAGCAAAGATTTTTGTTTCTTGTGCCTTTGAATCCCTCACTACGCACAGGATTCAAACTAGGCACTCGCAACAAAAAAAAAAATTAAGTGGCACTCGGGGACTGCCGCGGTAAACCGCTGCAGTCCCCGCGGACTGCGAAAGCTATTGCATAGCATTTTTTATCAACTTATGCAATTATAATATTTATGCAATATTTTTTTTGCATAATAAAAATTATGCAAAAAAAAAAATTAAAAAACAAACAAACAAGAAAAGCGCACTGTCACTACTTCGCGAGTGAGATTCGAACCTGCGACATAATACACCATACGGTAAAGAAAGCGGTCGCTCGCCCACTGCGCCAAACAGAGCTACTTGTAAACCTCTAAAATGTTGAACGCTTACTGAACGACGGTGTTAGGTTTATTTTCGTTACTGAATTTCTTGATTCGGTCGCCGCGCTCAAACTGTTTATCCTAGTTCAAAGCCCGCGATAAAAGCTATGCAACGGCTTAAAAACTTTGCTATCTTGTGGAACAAATAATCGGAGAACTAGATGCAAATGAATGTAGATTTTTTTAATTTTTACCGTTCATTCCTTGTATAGTTTTCATAATTACGTTAAACAACAAAAATAAATGAGACTTATTTGTTTATTATTATTATATTACATTATTTTACATAATTTGTGAATTATTATAATACATTTATATACTTATACAATTTTTTTTAATTGTTTTTATTGAACATAATTCCATTACTCACAGGAGGCTACTCTAATAAGAGCTACATGCGGGAAGATGAATTCTATCTTGATTCAGACGACGACATAATTCCAGTCAGTGCCAGGTTGGTATTAAGAAGTTTCTTTGTAACTATTTTTTTTTTTTCAATTCATTACTTTAAGTACCACACTTGGCATTGTAATCTCTAGATTATTGAGATTATTTTACTTCATCTCTAAATTCATTCAATTACTAAACTATACTAAATCAAGCATCATCATCATTATGAACAACCCATCAACGGCTCATTACAGAGCACAGGTCTCCTTTCAGAGACGGGTTACTGTCCATAGTCCACCATGCTGGCCCAATTCGAAATGGCAGACTTCACACACCTTTTCCAGGTTTCCTCACGATGTTTTCCTTGACCGTTGATGCATGTGATATTTTATAATCACACAACTCCGAGAAGTCAGAGCTGCGTGCCCGGGATCGAACCTGCGACCCCCTACCACTAATAGTAGACCACAGTCCTAACCACCAGTCCTTTATACTAAATCAAGTATTCTAAATTAATCTCTAATACTGACATGTTTTAAACGCATGCATGTAGTAGTTTCCTATGGTATTTAACATAATTTAAATACCTATTCTTACACCAGTCCTGGTACCTAAACTGTATTAGGCTCGATTATCTGTACCATCTTATTGTACCTGCATTTTGGTGGGCAAATGATCTATCTATGTATCATGCATCTATCATCAGTCATTGATTCATCTATCTATCTAGAATCTAAATATTAAAATATTTCTTTCATACCTCCATTCCATCCATACTTCTCCTTTTTTAAATGTGCATTTTTCATCTTATCAGTGGTAATTTTTCGCATATCTTATTTATTCTGCTGAGCCGATATTACTAGTGCTCAGTTGGCTTAATTAAAATTCATTTAAACTCCATTTCCAGGTACACAAGTGACGTGTAGCCGTATCTCTATATAATTTCTCTTATAAATAATAAATAATCGGTATGCTTTTCTTTCTACTAACATTTCTATGTATACATTATTATCTACCTTTATTCTTCTATCAATAAAAAACACACTGCCTTTAAATAAGTTATACGTCAAAAATACATAAATTATACTATAGTAAATGTATTTAATTTAAATCCATGTATAAAACTTTTTTGCATCACGCTATTTTAATGTTTTATTTTGGTTTTATTTGACACTGTCGATAGTATATCGATCAGTTGCAGGGAACATATCTGTCAAAATCTTCAAATAGGTCAAAAATATATAAGCAGTGGGTAGTTTTTATTGGTGGGTTTACTCTTTTACTCTTTTTTAGGGTTCCGTACCCAAAGGGTGCCAACGGGACCCTAATGCTAATTTAGTGCTATATTTTCCCCATATGCTAATGTAGTACTATCTAAGAACTAAGATAATATTTAAATATCTAGTTAGACAAGAAAAGTGATTTGGTCATATGTACGGAACCGTAAAAGAACGAGGCCCGACTCGCACTTGGTCGATTTTTTATACCATAATATATTATATAATATTAATTATTTAGACAATAGAAATAGGTAAGTACATACTTCATTTTATTTTTCCAGAAATCCCAGCTTCAGTCCGCGAGACATTTACAGCGTCTAACATAAATATCTACTATCAATTTAAAGGTAGATTTATAAATTCTTTATGCAATATGAAGCTTTAGAATAAGGTAATGATGTGATTAATCACTTAATATAATGACTGTTAACAATTTATTTTCTTATTATTCCTTTTTATATTATTTTATATTTTCTTAAGATTTTTACCAAAATAACTAAACCATAATAATGTCCGATCCGATTTTCTGGCTGTCAAAAGTACGATTTGTATTCGTAAATAACGATCAGAAAAAAAATTATTTTAACATAACTATAGTTTTAAAATTATTTACTTTTGTAAAATATTTTAGTTTCTGCCCTTCACACTATCCTAGAAACAGCATACTGGTAGGTGAACTTGTACAGGAAGTAATAATATATTCCTACAAATATAAACGTACTTACCTAATAGGTACATAGTAAATTTTTACATTGTTCTCCCATATTACTTTGAACAATGCTTTTTTAAAATACATTAATGCCAGTGAAGTATTTTCTACGAATAAATCGCAGTACTCTGCAAAAAATTGCATAAAGGTAAGACTGCACTGCAGGGAGCGGTAATAGGGTATTTGACTACTTTTACAAAATCATCTTAAATTGTTAATAATGCTATGCTGAAGCTAACAAAACGTATATTTCGGCATAATTTTCAGTATTTTTCATAAAAATCGAGATATAAATTCAAAAAAATAAATTGCCGCCGAAACGTTCCATTTGCTCTCATGACGTCACAGTTCACATTTCAATCAATTACAATTCCACAGCCCATAGGTGGTGTGGACTGTGACGTCATTCGAGATCACGGAACGTTTTCGATCATGTGACCATGGCCGGAATTATAGCAATTTTATTTAATGTTTTCTAAATAAATAAAACTTTATTTTTTAGTTTTGTCGTATGGAATAATGTTTTTAGATAATAATCTTTTAGGATGACACCAAAGGAAACGATATTTTTAATATAGTCAAATACCCTATTCCGGACGCAATTATATTAATAAAATCGCACATGTATAATTAAATTACTTACGAATAAACTCATAAAAAGCTGTACTATGTAGGTATATATCGCAGTAAGATAGTTGAAGCCGTGTTATGGCTATAAACCTATGTTTATAGCTATATGCCGGAAAAACCAAATGGAACCTAAGTGCCCGGCCGTTTGGCAAACATAGTACTTCTATAACCATTTTACTAAATAAGTCTAGTCAGATAGCTATATTACTATATCGCGTTCGATTAAGCTATATTCCTAGTAAGATAGCTATGAATCGCTTTCTAATAGCTATATTCCGGCATATAGCTATAAACCTATGTTTATAGCTATAACACGGTTTCAACTATCTTACTGCGACATAATATATGCTAACGAAACGTTTGATTGAGTGATGAGTCTGAGATTGAACATTAAATCTATATTATACTCTACTACTTTTACTCTACTACTTCCATAGTGTAATGACCTATGGAATCTTATTGTGGGGCGGAGCAGCTCATATTGAAACTATTTTTATATTACAGAAAAGAGCCATGCGATTTATCTATAAACTCGGTTCGCGCGTATCTCTTCGTGAAAAGTTTAAAGAGATTGGTATTCTTACGGTAGCTTCACAGTACATTTATAATAATATAGTCTTTGTGAGACAAAATATTCATCTGCATAAACAAAGAGGCAATACACACAATCGACTCATTAGAAATCGTCATAAACTAGAAATTCCATCATGTCGCCTGCGCAAAGTGCAAAAATCCTTTGTGGGGTTGAGCGTACGCTTATATAATATGATTCCGAAGGAATTGCTAGATTTGCCACTGCACAAATTTAAACAATGCGTAAAAACTCACTTACTGAGTCGCGCTTATTACAAAGTTAATGACTTTCTTAATGACAAAGTTGCATGGGATCTTAAAATTAGTGTTTGAATAATATTATTCAATTCGATGCTTTGATACGGGTAGACTAAGTATGTCACGCTCTCTTTAAACATTTCTGTGGTGGTGTCGTGTGGTGCGGGTTGTTACGTTCCCTCAAATATGGTCGAGCGAAGCAATGGCTGGATCATGCGTCATGCTCGTGAACGGGTGCCGCCGGCGGGAATGGGGCTACTTTCTGTCTGCCCGTCTTTGACATGAATTGAATTGTAGTACGTTTTGTGGAAATGTCATATTCTATTCTAACAAAGATGCACGGGTTAAATCAGCTTGGCATCCAGCTGCCCACAAGATAGTATAAAAACTTATTACAATCTAATAGCTACTTATTAATATTGTAAAATGATTATTTTGAAAAGAGCAACTGCTGAGTTTCTTGCCGGCTCTTCTCAGCAGAATCCGCTTTCCGAACCGGTGGTAGAATCTTGACGTGTCATAAGAGCCACAGGTTGGCCTACATGAAATAAATAATTTTGAATTTGAATTACTACGTTACTTCCATTTCTAATCGCACCCCCTGAGGTATGTGGGCGGTGAGACGGGGGAGGTAAACAATCTTGTAGCTAACTCAGTCTGCCGTCGACCACGGCACAGAGTACTTTGTGGACCACGGCGACGACGGTCACACGTCTTAGTTGTTTGCGCCCCTTTGTCCCAAACACACACGAGATAAAATATCCTGAGATGGTTCCGCCAATTCCACGTAATGTGAAAAATGTTATTTACACTGTGCACAGTTTTTTTCTCAAACGAAAGGGTGACAAGAAAAGTATAGAACACAAATATGATATGAACATTAGTAAATTAGTGGCAGAGGCTACTGTATCGTAAATAATAAAATGTACTCATTTTAGATATGCGTTTATTCTTGTTTAACCAGGAAATAATTTTTTTTTTGTTATAATTACCCGTTACATTTATTAAGACATTTTCCGACATGTTATCCTGAGATTTATCTGCCCTTAAATATCTCATGTGCGTCTAGTCAACGTCTTGTCAATCGCGCCCTCCCCCGTCTCACCGCCCACATACCTCAGGCGGTGCCTAGCTCTTGCGCTCAAACTATAGGAGATCTTTAAGGATCTAGTAACGATTAGATTCATAACGATGAGAACATAATCGTAATTTTTAATTACGACTCTGAATGCAGCAGATAATCTGAAGCGGAGCGTAATTAACTCTACGCAGATGGGCAGAAGTTATATTGATGTGAAAATAATATGACAGAAAGTGGAAAGGTTGGAGCAAGAGTAGCATTGCCAGGCAGTGTTATGATCACAGGTACTCTGCCTTTTAGTGCCTTGTTTCTTATACAATTTCATAATATGTATACTTACTTAAACATAATATTTATTTGGCCGCGTCGCTCAACTGTTATGCAGCTCCGCTCATTGTGGTTTTACCTTAAGGAGTGTAATTTTGTCAGTTTTGTTAGTTTACCCTGAAAGTCGAAAATTTTCTATCAATTTCAGTTTATAATCCAAAGTGTTTATCTATTAAATATTATACACATTTCTTGAAAATTACCTACCTACTTCTGTTTTTTAATTTCCATGGAAATTCATGTTTATTATTAGGTATCTTCATAAATCATAATGTGATATTATTAAGTTCCAACATTTTGTAACAATTTTTTTGGGGAATTTAACATACTTATTATTAATCCTGTTACAAATTTAAATACTAAGTTATATGTACCCATATAAGAAAAGCTATATATTATCCTACCCTACCTTATTTGTTGTGATTTTAAATAAATACCAAGTACTTATAATATGTTAACGTTAAAATTATTTCAAATAGGTACTTTTTATTAACTATATTGGTATAAATAAATTGTTTTTAAATATTTTTTCTTTTTATTTTCGTTTCCATTTTCCTTTTCTTTATTTATGTAGCTACAAATCTATGTTTTTTTATGAATATGTTACTTAATTTTAAATTTTCTTACGGCTAATAACTTTCAATGTTCTCGCATAATCTTTTACACCTACTTAAATTTTAAGATTTAATAGAATTTGAAAATGCAAAAAGATAATGTTTTCATTTAACAAATATAATACGAAGTGACTATTTGTACGGGTACTGGACGAATAAATTATATTTGTTCGTACAGTTATTCAATTTTTTTTGAAGGCATTGTGCTCGTTATTTTCGCGGTACAATATCGGGTCTCCGTAGCCTAGTGGCTTCTGCAGTCGCCTAACAGTTAACAGTCGATGGTTCAAATCTCAGCTCGACAGACTGAATTTTCTATTTTCATTTTTATTTTAAATAATTTCTACATGTGGAATTTTTCCCTAATTTTTTATAACTTATAAGTTTATAGAATTTTTTTTTAAATTAAGAATGAATTGGATGATTAGCTTGTTTTTTATTTGTCAATTTTTTTTTTAAATTAGTTACACTGTAACACGTTGGGAGAACCACCAGACTGTGGGAAATCTAAAGTTAGGTTAGATTAGGTTAGAACATAAAAGATTCCGGTTCCGGAACTTAGGTTCTGTTGGTTTGAAATGAAAAATTAATTTGGAGGGGTTTCTAAGCTTCCTCTATTCCTTTTCCCCTCTCCCAAATTTTTTTACCTTCACTCCTTCACTAAGCGAATTTTGGCAAGACTAAAGGGGGGGGGGGCCTCCCCCCTCCCCCTCCCCTCCCCCAAATTCAGGTAGCACGATTCAAATATTTGACCAAAATTATTCGTCCGACTTCTGTACGAATAATTATAAATTGTTCGTACGGTAACCGTATTAATAAAATTATAAATTGTTCGTACAGTACCCGTATTAATAGATTCACTCAATATAATAAGCTGCATTTGTCTATAAAATTGTAATCAAATAAATTGTAAAATTGAACAAAGTAAGGAACTAATTTTCTTTTTCGGAATTTATATGAGGTTGTGAGAATTCTGAATTTAATTCTACATATTTTATAATCTATTAAATAAAATAAATTATGCAACTTTAAAATAAAAAAAACTTGATGAGTTTTAGGTGCCGGTTTAGTTTTTCAATCTCTAAAATAATTATGAAAATATATTAGAAGTAGGTAACTAAATAAATAGGTATTAATTATTATAATCTTGATCATTATCATCTAGTAGACATTGAAAATGAATTTAATTTTAAATATCTACAAGATTTTAGAGGTATAACACCTTAGCATTTTGTGCCCCAAATATTTATAAAATACTGATGGTTATTGTAAGTAAGAATATATTTTGTTTGTTATGAAAAAGCGAATTATTATTCGCTTTTTTGTAATATCAAAAATAGAATTTTAAATTTTTTATAAGCTTAAATAAGAATTAAATACCTGAAATGAAGTCATATATCTAATAAGTTGAACCAGCGAAAGATATGTGTAAGGTACATTTTAGATATAGATTTACCTATAGATCTATACTATAGAAATCAAATAGTTCCAAAATAATGCTTTACCTATTTCAAATTATATAATAATTAATATAAAATAGCAAAGATTGCTTTATGGTAAGATAAATAATATTGTCTATCAATTAGTAATAAAATTATCCACATTACCTATTAATATAATATATTAGGATAATTTTATTACTATCCATCTATAAAACTATATATTAGAATCTATTTATTTCATTATAATAAAGAGAAGATGTATTTTGAAGAGTACGCAAAAGTGCTTTATTTTTTAGGGAAATAAACTACAAAACAGATTTGTTGTAAGAGATTGTTAGCAATCAAAATAATCTCGATAAATCTCTTATCCTTGCTCTCTAAATTTTTTCTCGGCTGATTATTGTACCTCATTTAATTGCGAGTTAATACTTATGACTAAGTAATAAGGGATTATCCTTCTTTTCTTTAGATTCTTATTTAACTCCTTATTACATTTTGCTTATTTTACGTAAGTACCATTTAGCTATTGTAATATTTAGATTAATCATAACATGACTAGAAACTAGAAACTGCCATTAATATAAAGATAAGTGTATTTTGTTGTTTTTGTGTCAATATAAATGAATCATGGTTATAAATAGCAAGATTGCACTTGCCTTTCAACGCAAAATCAAAGCAGGTGTGTTGTGGTGCCGTCACCTTTAGAGACCTAGTTTAACTTTATGTAGTCATTCTTTCAGTTTATTATTGGTATGACATTGCTGATTCTGAATAACCGAAGGTCTGTGAACTGTCTGTGTATAGTTTAGTGAAATATACTTAATATGTCTTTTTTGTTTTGTTATCGGTAATAAATTCACTGTAGATGAAGAAGGGCCTAAAGTCGCTTTTTCAACATTTTTTCTGTATCAATGCATATCTACGAGCTATTTAAAATTACACATCGAATGCAGGCAGTCTGCCAATTTGCATTGGGTCAGCATGATAGCCCGAGAGGAGACCTGTAGGGTTAGTATAAGTGTTGAGGCCAACGGCTTGGCCAACGAGTCAAGGCCTGGAACACGAAGTATAGGGGCCCATCAGCTATAACCTGAGTCCAGGGTCGCTGCCCTAAGGGCCTTTAACCGCGGTCAGATTTGTTCTCAACGTAACTTAATGGTAGGGTTGCACTGACCTTCCTTTGCAGCATTCAATCCTTGTACGGCCTGAGATAGTATGAGAGTGGTGGTGTGGTGTATTGTGGAGTTGAGTGTAATGTGAACTTCTCAGGCCGCTAGCAGTAGCGGGCAGGCTGCCAGCTATGGCCTGCTGAAGACGCTGGGCTGGCGTGGCACTGTACACTCGGCTTGTCACTAGTTTGGTCCAACGAGAGCTGGTCTAAGTCACTTTTTCACACTTGGCGTGGCGCGCAAAAAACCACTTGTTAAGGGTCGCCTTTTGTTACAAATAACACGTTAACAATGATGCTTATAGTTAGGTCGACACATAGACCGCTTAACGGCGCAACAAAACCGTAATAAACCAAATCTAGACACTCAAAACAGCAAAAACGTGCGCGAGACGACCGGAATTTTCGTGAAAACGTGTAAGCTGTCAAAGGGAAAGGCAACTTGCAAAAACCACACCCAAAATCGCGGCAAGTTTAACCTTTCAAGTGTCATCTGTCAAATTCATTGCGAGCCAAAGAGATTGCTAGCGTCACGACCATGGAACTAGGAATTATGGCGCGAACAATCCCCCCGCCCGTGGTCGTAAGGATTTACGTCCACTTACTAGTAAATGGGTAAACGTGATAAGGAGCAAACGGCTCGCTGCAAGACAGAGTCTCCGACCATTACCTCGGCAACCCTGGGAACCCCATCAGACCCGTAGATCAGCTTAAGAATGCGCCCACGGCGCCAGTATAAAGGCAACAAATTAGGTTCCTTAATCAACACTAGGTCACCAACTTTGGGTGGATCAGATTTGTCAGCCCACTTAACCCGCTGCTGCAAAAGATGCAAATACTCTAGTGACCAACGGTGCCAAAAACTCTGAGTCATCTGTTGCAGCAGCTCAAACCGGGACAAACGTGAGACCTTCACGTCCCTGAAGGGGTATTCGGGTAGAGCGTTAAGGGGCTGACCAATCAGAAAATGACCGGGAGTTAAGACCTCCAGGTCATTTGGGTCAGATGAGAGGGGACAGAGTGGCCGAGAATTGAGTACAGCCTCAATTTTGCAAAACACGGTGGCGAGTTCTTCAAAGGTTAAAACAGTTTCGCCTATAACGCGCCGGAGATGAGTCTTGGCCACCTTAACCACAGCTTCGAATATTCCACCCCAATGAGGGCAAGCTGGGGGGTCAAACTTCCAGGTTACCCCCATCTTGGCCAATGCTGTACTTAATCTAATCTTATTGCTAGACAGGAATTCGACAATCTCTTTTAAATATCTATCAGTGCCCTTATAATTGGTGCCGCAATCCGTGCGAATCAGGTCAGGCAATCCTCGACGAGAGACAAATCTACCTAGCGTGGCTACAAAAGCTTCAGTGCTTAAGGCACTCACAAGTTCTAAATGTACCGCCTTGGTAGCGAGACATACAAAAACGCAGAGGTAGGCCTTGAGCGATCTGGCGTTGCGGAGGTTAGAGCTCTTGATGGCAAACGGGCCAGCAAAATCAGTGCCAACCCCAGCAAAGGGTCGAGTGGCTAGAACGCGGTCGGAGGGCAGATCACCCATCATCGGCTGTGAAGTATTAGCCTTCAAGCGGTAACACGGAATACATTTGAAAGTGACGTTCCGGATGGTGCGTCTCCCTGCCAGAATCCAAAACTCGCGCTGTAAAATAGCCGAGAGTGCATTACAACCAGCGTGGGCATTTTTAAGATGGTAGTGTGTCACTAGCAATTTGACAAAGGTGCCGTCCTTAGGTAGCAAAAGGGGGTGGCGAGCACCATAGGGCAGATTGGAATTCTTGAGGCGTCCTCCAACGCGTAGCATTCCGTTATTGTCCAAAAAAGGGCTTAGGCGAGCAAGGGGGCCCTTCAAAACTAAACCTCTCTTTAGGGTGTCAATCACGGATGAAAAATGCTCCACCTGAACCACACGCACCCAGTAGTTCCGGGCGTCTTGGCGTTCAAGAGGGGAAAGCACAGGACTCAAATTTTTATTTTCTGAATTCCGCCCATTATGGATAAAACGTCGAATCCAACCGGTAACACCAATTAGTTTATCAAGGGAACTGTAACGGTTCAAAAGAAAGTTCAAGTCGGGGATCTGTTTATCCTCAACCACTCCGACTCTTAAGCCCGGCAATACTTCGGGAGCGGAAAACCTATTTTGAGGCCAAGTCGTCTCGGATTGGGATAGCCAACTTGGATCCCACCAAAGGTGATGGTGGACCAGTGAAGAGGCCTCACAGCCGCGGGAGGCGCAATCGGCCGGGTTCAGTTCTCCGGGTACGTGTCTCCAAATCACCGGTACTGCAGAGCTCTGAATTTGGGAGACCCGATTCGCAACAAAGACCTCTAAGTTGTGAGGCGCGGCTCGTAGCCAGCAAAGTACAATCTCACTGTCCGTCCAAGCATAAACGTCGGTCAGATCGACCGCAGATGCCAAAGAGGAGCGGACGTGGTTCAAGAGGCGTACCAGAAGGGCGGCGCCAGACAATTCTAATTTCGGGATAGTTAACCGTGACCGAATAGGGGCCACCTTGCTTTTTGCCAAGACGAGATGCGTCGCGACCTCACCGGCGACATCGACAGTCCTCAAATATACCACGGCGGCGTATCCTCGTTCGGAGGCGTCGCAAAACCCGTGGAGACTGGCATGACACCTTCCTGTTGGTAGGAAGCGTCGAGGCATGGAAATTCGGTTAACTTCAGGAAGTGAAGACACAAGGGAGTTCCACTCCTTCAATAACTTCCCAGGGAGTGGTTCGTCCCAACCGAGTTCAGCAATCCAAAGCTTCTGGAGGAAACATTTAGCCAAAAATATTACGGGAGTGATCCATCCATTGGGATCGAAGGTGCGAGCAACCGTAGACAATACGGAACGCTTAGTCCAGACCTTAGGAGGTGGGTCTAATTTGACCCGGTAGGTGAAAACGTCTTGGACGGGCTGGTACTGTATTCCAAGGACCGTCAGCAAATTGGGATTTTCGGGATTTTCAAAAATATGAGGATCCTGCTGATCCTTTCCCGGAAGATCCTTCAAGACGTGAGGGGAGTTGGACAGCCACTTGCCCAACTCATAACCTCCGGACTTCAGTATTGCAATTAATTCATCGCGAAGAATCAGAGCTTCCTCAACGCTCGAGGCTCCCGTGCAAATATCGTCCATATAGACTGACGATTCCAAGGTGGCTGATGCGCGAGGGTAATTCAGTCGCTCCCGGTTAGCTAGTTCTAACAAGGTCCTGATAGCAATATAGGGGCTTGACTTGAGTCCATAGGTCGTGGTGTTCAATTCAAAGACACGCATTGGCTCATTAGGATTTTCGCGCCACAGAATCATTTGGTATCTCCGATCATCGCGATGTACCACCGACTGTCTAAACATCATCTTGATGTCAGCTACGAAAACAATTTGATGCCGGCGGAAATGCGTGAGGATATCGGAGATATCCTTGATCAGCTTAGGACCGGAGTGCAAGCATTGGTTCAATGTCACCCCGTTGGATGTGGCCGCGGAGCCGTCAAAAACCACTCGAATCTTCCCCCCAGGGGTCTTCAAGACGGCATGGTGGGGTAAGAAGTAGTGCTCGTGTGCGCGCCAATCAAAATTGGATGGTGACATATGCCCCAGGCCCTCGTACTCGCGCATAAATTCAACGTACTTGGAGCGGAAGGTGGAGTCGCGCCGCATGCGCCGTTCCATAGACAAGAGCCTCTTTTCCGCCAAGGCCCGCGATTGACCAAGCGGGGGGCGAGAAGCGAGAAAGGGCAAGCGAGTTACAAATCGCCCATCAACACGGCGGCCTGTGTTGTTTTGATAAAACAACTCACATTCAAGGTCAAGAGGGTCAACTCGTGCGGCATGCGGCGGCTCCTCAACTTCCCAAAAGCGCTGGACCACGTCCGACAGCGTCAAGCCGGCTGCTTGCAATTGGTCCAGCACCGGTAGGTCCGAAGACCATAGCACGGGTCCAAAAAAGCTAGAACCGAATATAGTGGACATGGCACATAGGCCGTCCTTCTGCAAAACCCTAATTTCCCCTGACAAGAACAGGCCCAACACGTCGGAACCCAACAAAAGGTCCGTAGGACCGGGTTCAGTCCAGTGGGGGTCAGCTGGGTTTAGGCCTGATGCACAGGACACCGCAGCGTCAGTTATTCGGACCTGCGGTAGGGGACCTAAGATATTGTCAAGGACTGACACCTTGACCAAGACCCTAAGATTGCCCGTAACGGGGCCAAACATTAATTCCGCTTCCCCGGTAGGAGTCGAGGGCTCTATACCCCCGATACCTATCACCCGTCCTGTTCGAGGACTCCAAGGGAGCCCTAGCTCACCCACTAAACGAGAAGAAGCAATACAGCGCTGTGAACCCGAATCCAAAAGGGCGCGAACGATTATAAATTCACCCTTCGGGTTGAATACCTTCACTGAGACAGTCGGCAAAAGAATGGTCTGACAGACAGACTGCCGGAGATTCAAGGTCTCAGGAGAAGTTGCTGTGGTGGGGGCTAGGGCGGCAACTACCTATTGGTGGTCGTCCTCATCAAACCCGTCCTCTAACCGGGGAATTCTCCAAAGGTGAGGGGGACGGACCTCCATTTGGGTAAACCCATGCGTCATCTCGTGGCGGCAGCACGGGCCTAGTCATACGGGCTGAGGTCGGTAGGTCGTAGTACTGCTGTCGACCCGCTCGAGGTGGGCGGCGTTCGAGGCGTGGCCACTCATGAAGCGGAGGTGAATAGCGGGTAGGTCGAACCGTAGACGGGGCCGCCACAAATCTCCCATCAGAACGTCGAGGGGGGTTGGCGCCCCCCTCACGGGGGGGTGAAGCCCCCATAGGCGGGGTCGAAATCCGGACGCGTCGGGATTCATGGCCCTGATCAGGGGACCGACGCAAATAATCCGGGGAGCGATTGGTAAGAGCGCCCCCGCCCGTGCGGGGCGCGCCCTCACTCTCCACCTGGCGACCAACACCATTCTTGTTGGCGCACAAAATCTCCAGGTGGTTACCCCTACAAATTGGGCATGGCCGTTGCTGTTGGCAGTCCCGTTGCATGTGAGCTCCCAGACAGCTATAGCACCAGTGGCGGTCTCTTGCAACGCCCCTCCGATCCTTGATCCGCTTAGAGAGAAACTGGGGGCAAGAAAGCACCCGGTGGCCTGGACGCCTGCAATAGTTACAGGGGGCGGGTTCAGTGGCAGCAAGTCCAGTGTAAACGAGCATTGGTCTCCGGTCGGAGGTCCTTTTACCAGGGACGCCAGTGTGACCCTTTTCCTTCCTCAGCTGGGCAGGCCGCTCTGGGGTCCTTGAAGGACCAGCAATACCGGAGTTATCAGCCTGCCGGCACTCTTCCTCAAGGAACTTTAAAAGGTCCGAAAAGGGGGGCAGGTAGCTGGCCCCGTCCCCACCATACCTTTGCTCAAAACGCAGTTTTAACTCGGGAGGTAGGCGGGACAACACAATGTGTAATAAAAGGAAGGACCACTGGTCCACGGGAAGCTCTAAACGCTTAAGAGCGTTGCAGGCTATAATCAGTGGATTTAAGAGTGATTCTCTTAAATGGGACACCCCATAGACACGTGGCAGCGCTAGAATTTGTGCCACGTGTGTGTCTGCTAACCGGCGCACGTTGGCATACCGCCGAGTCAGTAGTTCCCGCGCGGTGGTATAACTCTCCTCGGAGAGGTCTAGGTGGCTAACTAAACCCAGAGCCTCTCCCTGCAGGGAAGAGAGTAGATAGGCCAGTTTCTGGCAGGGAGACAGGTCCCTTCTCGCGTCCACCAGGCTATCAAAGAGGCTGAGAAAGCCTAGCCACTCGCTCAGGTTGCCAGAAAAGTGGGGCAAGTTTATTGTTGGCAACTTGCCCTGTAACGCAGGCTGCGTGGTGGGTCTGGTGGGAGACTCAAGAATAGAGCTCATTCTCGCCTCCTTCTTGAGCCTCGCGGCCTCCTCCACCAGACCGTCTGTCAGCTCAAAAAACTGTTCGTAGTCCCGCACTGAGGACTCCAGCGATTCCGGAGGTAGCTCCAATGCCATGAGGTCTCGGAAGGCCCCTTCGACGACCGCCTGCCTGGTCCGCACCTGCTCGCACCGCTGGAGCAGTGCGGATGCCCGGTCCTCCCGGCCTACCAAGGCGTTGGCTGTAGCAGCCCAACGCAGCTCTGATTGAATTTGCACGCTCAATTTTTTGTGGGCTGCCACCTTAGGTAGGTACAAAACAACTTAAATAAAGGTAGTTACAACAAATAGATAACAAGATCAAAACAAAGTTATTTGTTACAAGTTATGTTTCAACTTCAACCAAACAAATTAATAATCAAACAAGAATTATTTATTTTAAATACATCAAACAAACTACTCTGTTACCTAACCACGAGGAGTTCTAGTAAACAAACAAAGTATTTGTTGGTTAAAAGTTCCAAAAGATACAAATTAAGCTATCAATAATTTATGTTAAGTCAATCAATAACATAAATTAAGATAAAAGAAAAATTAAGTTTTTAATTACCCGTACTAAGCCACTAGACTCATACTAGGCACTGCAATTTACAAATTGGTTGGTTGAGAACCTACAATTATCAAATTATATTAATATTAAGTTTATTTATTACAATCTACATCTAACTGTTGGCCAGTTACGGGCCACAAACAACAATTAGATACTATTAATTATTAATCAACAAAAATTAACAAAACAAAATCTCAATAATTGCAATCATTATACAGGCCTACATGTGACAAGGTAGGCTATGCACTAGTAACTCAATAAGCCTGTGTATTAATAAGCTATAAATTAACAAGTTTACAATTAATGAGTTAACCCTAGAACGGCAAAGTTAAGTCACAGTAATGCCAAATCTGTCCGCGGAATCAATTTAACCGCGCTCTGACTACCAAATGTTGAGGCCAACGGCTTGGCCAACGAGTCAAGGCCTGGAACACGAAGTATAGGGGCCCATCAGCTATAACCTGAGTCCAGGGTCGCTGCCCTAAGGGCCTTTAACCGCGGTCAGATTTGTTCTCAACGTAACTTAATGGTAGGGTTGCACTGACCTTCCTTTGCAGCATTCAATCCTTGTACGGCCTGAGATAGTATGAGAGTGGTGGTGTGGTGTATTGTGGAGTTGAGTGTAATGTGAACTTCTCAGGCCGCTAGCAGTAGCGGGCAGGCTGCCAGCTATGGCCTGCTGAAGACGCTGGGCTGGCGTGGCACTGTACACTCGGCTTGTCACTAGTTTGGTCCAACGAGAGCTGGTCTAAGTCACTTTTTCACACTTGGCGTGGCGCGCAAAAAACCACTTGTTAAGGGTCGCCTTTTGTTACAAATAACACGTTAACAATGATGCTTATAGTTAGGTCGACACATAGACCGCTTAACGGCGCAACAAAACCGTAATAAACCAAATCTAGACACTCAAAACAGCAAAAACGTGCGCGAGACGACCGGAATTTTCGTGAAAACGTGTAAGCTGTCAAAGGGAAAGGCTACTTGCAAAAACCACACCCAAAATCGCGGCAAGTTTAACCTTTCAAGTGTCATCTGTCAAATTCATTGCGAGCCAAAGAGATTGCTAGCGTCACGACCATGGAACTAGGAATTATGGCGCGAACAATAAGATTTATTTCGATTGATAGTATTCGTATTCGACGACATTAGTATCAGAGTTTAATGAACCATAATTGTGTTAAAAGTAATTGTGTATGAAGTCACAAAGTCAATACAACCGGTTTTAATTTGGTATACGTAAACGTTTAAGAATGCATACACGAAATTGAGCTCTAAATCAATAATGTATACCAATGCTTAAATTTCAAGTGATAAGTTTAAGACACGTTTAAGATAATATTCGATAGTGTCTCGCCGACATAGGTCGAGCCTCTCCTCCACATAGGTGTTATTTTAGACCAATAAAACCATTTCAATGCATTTATCATCGCAAAAGGGAGTAAGATCACTTTTAGTAAAATCATACAAAGTGTACCAAAATATGCATGCAAGAACGCAATAACGCAACTGCGTGGAAGATGCCTATAATACTTGACAATTATATTCGATTTGAAGTTCGAGCTCTGTCGCACTCGGAGACATTCATTAAAGGAGATTGGCGAATTCCATAGAGTTTCTGACCCAGACGAACTGAACTGTGGGCCTCAAGCCCACGTTCACGAATGAAACTTCTCATGCTTGTTTTAGTAAACCAGTCTAACAAAAAAGTTCATCAAAGTCTATCAAATAAAGTTGGGAGAAAAAGATATTCACTTGTATTGCCATGTAACGGTTATTTATAATGTGCACTCGTGAATAACTATATTTTTGATCCCCATCTTCTAAAAATATCGGGTTTACACAGAAAAATAATCTGAAAAATATTAATTAAAATTGAATGATTTCTGAATCTGAACGGGGTTTAAAAATGCTGGGTCAAAATTCGCCAACCTCCTTTATTTAATGAGTTTATTGTTAGTCCCTTAATGAGCTTTCATTTATAAAATATATTCCACTAACAAACGTTTAGATGACTTTGAGAGTATCAGCGCCTCTGAGTGTGGCAATAACGACCTTTAACATACTCAAACTAGAGTTACGAAAATGATTGTTTAATATTAAAATATTATGGAAATCTGTGTTTAATTTAAAGATGTATACGGTCTACTTCAGCCCATATTTATTTAATCGATGTTACGATACATATAAATAAATATTGTTTTGATGTTTCCTTGGATATTTATTTTCATATTAAAGGAAAAGTAATAAAGAAGTTCTAACCTAATAAAATATTTCCGAAATATTTCCGCAGCAAACCAAATATTTATTTTAGGCAGGTACCTAAGTAACTACGTAATTTATACGAGACGAGAAGATTGCCTTGATAAGAATGAGAAAAATTCTGGTGCTTATTTAACGATCTGAAACTTCTTCTTATTCGTTCACTCTTGGCAGAGTGGTCGTGGTTCTGATTTGGCCTTCACAGCAGCTCTTACGATCTCCTTCCTGTGTGAAGGCGGTGCGGCGATCACAGAAATCTGGCGATTTCTGTGATCTGAAACTATTTAATATTATTTAACTAGCAACCATCACATAAGTCTATTTATTTAATCGTATGGCGTTTTACACAAAGGCGCTTAACATATTAGATTAAATATTTAATTTTTATCGACCGAGCGAAGCGAAGGTCTTTGAGTTAACTAGAGCGATTTGCACTTGTCCGTCCGTCCGTCCGTCCGTCTGTCAGAGCCTTATAACTTTTGAATTACTGAACGTAATTACTTCAAATTTAGATATAATATGTAAACCGATGGCCTCCAGCCGAAAATGGCTTAAAAAGTTATAAAAATCTTTATTTCAGGGGGGCTCTCATAGAAGCGAATGCGAAGTAAAAAAAAAAATATCGCGTTACATAAAATTGTTACGTATCATTTTAAAGATAATTTTGAACTGAGTACAAAAATATTTTTTTTTAATTTTTCCCTTAAAATTGACGAAATGGGGGGCTTTCAAAGTGGCGATTTTATACGCTCGCTTGAAGACGCTCCCTAAGAAAATCCGCTATGGATTTTCAAACTGATTTTATGTTTTTAGGTCACTTATATCCTGTACTTGAACAACAAATACTAAAATTATATGAATATTATAAAGAAACGAGATTATTTAATTTTTAATGTACATCAGTAATTCATATAGCATCAACATAGCTTCACAATAATGCTAATAGATGGCGCAGTCAGTAACTATTCCCATGGAACTACGAGTTACGACTAACGACCTATCCCAAAACAGTTTTGCGTCGACCATTATTATTTAGTTACTTATTATAATACAATAATTGTATTGTAATTTTTTTTGTACCATATTATTCAATTAAAATTATTTTTTAGTTAAATTTTAGTTAAATATTGTATATTTTCTATTCGCGTCGATAGATGACGATTTGTACAGATGCCCGTAACCCGGTTTCACTCGTTAGTACCTACATAATAATTCAATGTTTTCACTAACGTTCCCTAACCTTTACGGGCTACCTATAAGTTAGGTGATTGATGTTTTCTGTCAACTTATTTATCACGATCCTGTACGGGACACCTAAAAGGATATTGGGACGGATGTTAGGACTTAGGATTGTATTTAGGAGCTACCTACGTTAAGAGACTCCTACTTAGGGGATGATTTAGGTATGTTTGGTGAAAACGGGCATAATAATAATGTCAGTTTTGGTTATCATGTATCGATTGAATGAATAATCATGGGATACCGTTACCGCGAGGTCTCAGTTCGGGGCGAACCACTAGTATATATATATATAGACTTGTATGTGATGGCTGGACACAGAGGCGCTCATATTATTATCATCCCGCTCCTAATAATATCAAGCTATGTGAAGAAACGCCGAGTTTTTGTCGGTGAGTCAGTCACATACAATTATAACAGTAGGTATAGGTACAAAATTATACAATATGAGAACGAGTCCTAGAATGAATTCCCAGGTGCATTGGATGCACCAGTTCACTTTAAGTTATTAATACAAAACCTACCGTGTGGCACACCACAGCGGTGCCGCAGAAGCAACGCAACGACACCGCAATGCAATGTGCCATGTGACGTCGCTCTCAAGGTTGTGCTATAAGAAGTAGGTGCGACGAAAATGAAATTATGGGATTTGAACCGTCGACCTTTTGATTTCAGTCCACGCCATTAAGTATTCAGACGCTTATGAATATTAGATAAACATCATTATATAATTATATCCCCACCAATAAATGTCCAGGGCTGGACATCTCTTACATGATCGCCACAGAACATGATCCTGTGGCACATGCATCCAACGGCTGTCAACTACTCGGCTGAGATCCGTCCTTCTGCGCGTCCGTCCACCTAATGTGAGATAATCGTAGGACAACTTAATATAAAATAACAGGTAGGTACTTACTGAATGCACTTGCCAGACAGCATTATGAAATATTTGGGCTAATGTCTCCAAAAGAGGATGTGTCTATTGAAGTAAATCACATTAACACGCCGGTCGCCTGCCCAGTAGGTACCACAAGACAGCGTCTTATGTACCTAATAATAATGTGTCCGTAGAAGGGAATTTATAATCACCTCGCTTTCCTTATGAATGTATGGCCGAGTTGAGTTATTCTACAAATCTTGTCTAAAGGCAGCGAATTCGGCACGAAGAAATGTTTTCCGGAGGCACAAGATTGTGGTTTGTGGAATCGCCTATTCGATAGATACCTATTTTCAGTCTGTGGACTGGATACATCCTTGCTATCCTTATCCTTCCTTACTATATAATATTATAAATGCATAACATGTTTGTTGGTTTGTCCTTCAATCACGTAGCAACGGAGTGACGTGATTTTTTACATGGGTATTCTTGAGGACCTGGAGAGTGACAAAGGCTACTTTTTATCCCGAAAAGTTAAAGAGTTCCCGCGGGATATTAAAAACTAAATCCGCGCGGACGCAGTCGCAGACATCGTCTAGTAAGCAGCTAATTTCTTTACCAGCCTAAACAGATAAAAAGATTACCCACAACTTAAAATCTAAAGCTCTTTGATAACTTTTTTTTATTTAGCAACCCATCAACGGCTCACTACTGAGCGCAGGTCTCCTCTCAGAGAAGGGTTATAGGCTATAGTCCACCACGCTGGCCCAATGCGAATTGGCGGACTTCACACACCTCCGAGAACATTATAGAGAACTCTCAGATGTGCAGGTTTCCTCACGATGTTTTCCTTCACCGTTTAAGCAAGTGATATTTAATTGCTTAAACGCACATGACTCCGAAAAGTCAGAGGTGCGTACCCGGGATCGAACCTGCGACCCCCCGAATAGGAGACCACAGTCCTAACCACTAGGCTATCACTGCTTTGATAACTTAAATGAACCTATTTGGGACCAGTGCTTTATAAGTACTCCACGTTTATCGTGAACGTTTAATAGCTATTTATGCAACTGCATCGTAATGAGGGTCATTTTAATTCGAGTGCTGTTTTTTGATACGAGGCTTGCCGAGTTTCAAAATAGAATAGTACGAGAATTAAAATGACTAATTACGTTCAGTTGCATACAAGATTTTATCTACGACAAGGAAGTAAAATCATTAACAAAATACGCCGTAGGCTCAATAAAGTAACAAAAAGTAACTCCGTAAGCCGCCACCAGCCGCCTGTGGCGCCTCTGTCAACAAAAAGTAACTCCGTAAGCCGCCACCAGCCGCCTGTGGCGCCTCTGTCATATGAACGGTACAAAAGTGCCAGAACTCAGAGCCTTAGCTTTAGGTATCCTATTTTAAGAAGATAACCATTTCGATTCAGCTCCCATACAACGAGCTGCATCGAAATGAGAAGCAAAACCGAAAGAGGGTTCATTTCGATTCAGCTGTCAAACTCGAAATTGGAACCTTTCGATGCTGGAGTAGATAAAAGTGCATTTAGAGTTGTATATTATTCTAAATTATTATGCTTGTGTTTTATAATGGAATAATTAAGAACGTCCAAAATGTCCAAGGGCCAATCCAATGGATTCCATTTTCGAATCCACGCCATTCAGATTAGTCTTGCTTTAATTTTTAAACGAAATTGAAATAAAATTTCTTTGCAGAATTACCCACAGCATTTTACCAAGGTCAGTCAAGCTCTGTCCGCTTAGTGCTTGCTCTTCAGTCACGCCATTAGCGTTGATAACTGATAAACATCTGATAACACTATTATCTCCGCGGCGCATCTCTAATGCAAACGAATTCGCAGTTTTTAGTAAAAATTTAATGTTTTTTTTAAAGTATTTTTAATGTGATATTGTGAAAATAACTTCACTCAGGAATAGTGTATCATATTGTTTTAAACCTTTACTTCTGTCATAAAAAACCAAGTGGAATTTTGAAACAAGTGGAAAAAAATTGTAAAAATAAGATACCATTATTTCTTTCAACATTTTAAATTTTGTTCATACACATGGATAACGAAACGCCAAATGATTTAGAATATGAACAAATTAACCAACTTTACGATGAGTGCCTTCATTATTTGAAAACAGTTAAAGCTGATAATTTTATGTCGGAGGATGAAATAAAACTAAATGAAAACTCTGACCCTGTATATGAAACCATTGCAGAGATAAAGGAAAAGGCACATAATAAGGAAGTAAATTCTATTTATGATGTGCCAAAATGGAAATCCTTAGATCCAGTTCCAAATATAGGCTTTAAGGTTGAAAATGAAATGTGTTCAACGGGAAGCATAAATTCAATGTCTAGTGTAGTTAAATCTGAAAGATTACGACGTTTATCTCAACAGCTACCTAAAATTATTATAACTCAAAGTAATACGAGTTTGAGCATTAAAAAAGGAGAAAGTGAAACGATACTCCAAAATCATATAAATGTTGGAAAAAAAAGTGAGAAAAAAAATGAAAACCATAAAATATCTCCGCCGAAAACTGTTAAAAAGTGTGAATCAATAAAAAGGTGAGGAGATAAACCTGATGAAATAAATATTAAATTGTTAATACGCATTCCTTGAGGAAATACACATACCTATATACCTACATATTATATAGGAAAGTACATCTACTCATTATCTTGCCGCACGCGCATGTTAATATGTATTACGTGAATGACAATATTGTGGTAGTTGAGATTTGCATGATTATATTAATTCACTTTTATTTAATCTTCTTAGATAAAATAATGAACAGTCTTTAACAAATATTATCTCCTTTCATGACAATCATTATTCAAAAAATATAAGTAACTACATAATATTATATACTTTGGAATTAAGTAAGTACCTGCATCTGTAATCGTAAAGAATTTTGTTTGGATTTTTTCAGAACGGAACCTCCACTCCGATATAAGGCTTATTGTGATTTTCCAAAGCGACTGGTCTCAAAAAATGGCATTGAAAACGTAGCTTTAATATCTAATGTACCTTTTGAGAAAATGCGTTTACTCAACGATACCTTTCATACATTGGTAAGGAGTAAGGAAAACTTTTACATAATACATAATTATATTATACGCGATGACCTCTCTGCCGCAGTGGTAAGTCCTGAGATCTTATAAGTTTAGGTCCGCAATTCCATTTTCGGTATTATCAATTTTGGAAATTAGTAATTACTATATTATTGTTCAACATTTATGTTTACTAATATAGGGAAGAGACGAGTCGGTAGACCAAACTCACGCTGGCGTGATGACTTAATACCCATAGCTGGAAAACAATGGTTAGAGTCTGCAAAGGATAGACCAAAATGGCAGAAACTGGGGGAGGCCTATACCCAATTAGAGGGATCCTTATAAAAAAAAAAAAAAAAAAAACAGAGTTACATAATAGTTCGTAAATAATCAATAATATTATGTACTAACATTAGGTTAAGCGATTAAATATGTAACTGTTACTAACATTAGATTTAGAATTTAACTGTAATTAGTGAAATAAGGAAATAAAGGCTAATAATAATAATAATAATAATAATATAAAAAATATAAATAAAAAGTGTGTTTGATCGACAGATTGACTTCATTTTATGTATGGGGATAGTTGAGAACTTATGAGTGACATTGGCTACTTTTCATGTCGGATAAACAAAGGGCGACGTTTTCGCGAGATTACAAACTCAAGCAACGCACGGATGAATTCGTGGGCTGAATCCATTGAATAATAAGCGTCCATGATACAAAATATGCCGAATGTATAAAAAAATCATGAATCTAAATTGACAGGACTCGAAATACCTAATATTTTTACTTAATAGTAACTCAAACGACATCTTTCCAACAGATCAACCTCCGCTGGCGCTGGATCGTGATCGGCACGGTGATCGTACACTTCGCGATCTGGCTCGTGTTCGCCGTTTTCTGGTACATCACCGCCCTCGCCCATTACGACTTTGAACCCGAACCGCCGCAGCGCTCCTGCGTCACCGGCGGCAAAGACTTTGTCACCATCTTCCTTGCCTCTGTTGAAGCTCAGGTTTTATTTGCGTTTTTATCTTTTTCTCTTTCAATCTGCTTGTCGCACAATAACACGTCACGACACTGACAGTTGTTCGTATCTTTATTTGGGTAGGTACTATCATACTGATCATACTAATATTATAAATGCGGAAGTGTGGTTGTTTGTTGGTTTGCTGTTTTGTCCTACAATCACGCCGCAACAGAGTTACGGACCGACGTGATTTTTTGCATGGGTAGGTATAGTTGAGAACCTGGAGAGTGACATAGGCGTACTTTTTATCCCGGAAAATCAAAGAGTTCCCGAGGGATTTTAAAAACTAAATCCACGCGGACGAAGTCGCGGACATTAGCTAGTCTTTTATCTTTTTCTATCTAGGTATCTTACTATCTATACAAACAAACTGTAGAACATTCTTCTCTGCACATTGAAAATATTTTCTAAAAACTGATTGCCGGTAATGTAGGGAGTGTAACAGAATAGAATAACAGCTATTTTTAATAACTGTTTATTTCAACACTTTCAACGCTAACCACGCTACTAGACGAATTGTCATGGGGATTTTATGGGGATTTTACAGGTAAGTTAAACTGGCTTGGGGCAGCATATTAAAGGCTTTATTTCAGCCCAATTTAAAATTTTAAGTGTCTGCTCGGCTTAACTGTACTTACAGTTCGTACAAATTAAATGAAGGCACTTCATTAGTTAATTTTTAAAATTAATCTAAATAAACATGGATGAAATAGTGTGCACACGCTAGTTCGAATTCTAGCTAATAACTTCGAATATAATATTATTATTGCCATTACTAGCACTCTCTGTCTGAATCGTATTCCTCATTGTTGAGAGTCATGGCCCCGTTTCCATTATTCATTCTTTTAATGGTAGGAGTTTTCTTGGGATAGTCCTTCCTTCCTTTATCAATCTATAGACGTCCGCTGCTGGACAAAGGTCTCCTGAATGGACTTCCACAGGCTTCGGTCTTGCACCGCCTGAATCCATTGGCTCCCTGCGACTTGTTTGATTACGTCGGTCCACCTAGTGGGGGGTCATCCAACTCTGCGCTTCCCGGTGCTTGGGATATTAACTAGCACTTTATGCGATGAAATCACCACGTACAAACTAACTATCTATAGATACGTAGTAGATTCTGTTTCCGTCATACGAGTATTACGTCCAATTCCCAAGACTGTTATAGCCGAGCGTGCCAATGTGACGAGATAATGATAACAACGCTATCGAACGTGCTATTTACGTCTACACTCTACATCTTTAAATGGTGCAACAAAGGAACCAGCTGCGTTTCTCTATTGTGATTGAAGCTCTCCCAAAGTAATGAGGCCGTGTAGGATATAATGCGATAAGCGTAAATCTATTAATGCTTATCACAACTTTATCAGTGTACTGTTATTTGGAACATGGTCAACTAATGGATAGAAGCAGGCGTTACTTCGCGGAAGTTCATGATTAGCAAGAAAAGGTTAGAATTATTTTGCTACAGTCCGCCAACAGAATCAAATCTGTATAGTCAAACATGTTTGTAACTGCATGTTTGACCATACAGATTTTTTCTTTTGTTGGATTATAGCAAAATAATTCTAACCTTTTCATATATGGTTAACTATTAAGTAACTAAGCATTGTAAGAGTAAAAATATTATGGTAAAACAATGTCAATATTGCTTGTATAATTTGATGTAATTCTTAAGAGTATTTTGATTCCTGATATGTCTGATCAACTACTTAATTGTTTTTTATCAATACCGAACATAATTATAATTTATCTACTGCCAGGGAAGTTACCTCAAATATATTATTGTCCAAATACAAAATGAAAATGGTTTCCAAACCAACTAAGCAAATTTTATTCCCAGGCTTCTTTTAAAATTCAAAATTATTTATTTCATGTCAGCTTTGAATATTCATACGTCGTAGGCCAACATGTGGCTCTTAATAACACGTCAAGGCTCTACCACCGGTTGAGAAAGCAGATTCTGCTGAGTAGAGCCGGCTAGAAACTCAGCAGTTGCTTCTTTTGAAAACATTAAGTTATAGCAAAGTATGTAAAGAGTATGTATAATAATTTACGTTATTACATTTGAACCATGTAATAATTTCCTATACTTACTCATAATTCAGTCTCAATTCAGATCAGTAAGACCGACATGGTTGCTACCAATTAAGAAAATTTGGACAATCGCTTTTGATTGACCAATCATTCCAATTTTTCTCTCAAATAGCGTCGTAATTATTAGATTGTCAAATTGTATGAATTATGTCTTTGTTCATTCTTAATTAGATTGCATACAAATTTTGTTTACTTAGATGACGTGCTTCATTTTTTTCTGATTGCAAGATTGAGCCCTTGACTGCGATCTCACGATTGCAAGTGACGATGTAGTCTAAGATGTTAGCGGGCTTGCTTGGAAGAGGATGATGAAAGTGTAATTAAACCAATACCCAATACCTCTACTCGATTTCTACACGCCATCGTACCGCGACGTACCAATTTCAATATCGCCGAGTAGGTAACGCTAACGCTTAATCGAGAAATAATTTAAACTAATAATTTTCTCGTGATTTTACGCATAATCTAAGAAAAACTTGATGCAGACAACGCCATAAATAAAGTGCCAGTCTAAACATATGGATAGTTATATTTTCTCCAGCTCGGATAACTGCATCACATTCCATTAAGGCTTTAAGCTCTAAGCACTTATTCGTAAACTGCTCGCTTTGTGCTTAACGCTGTAAAGCGACGGATCTCAATCAAGACGTTGATTGATCAATTGCCCAGTCATTATTGAATCATGTTGCAGCGCGTTTTTACACTCCTGTTACTATGCCATTAAATACATACAGTAGTGATTTGCTTTACAGCTTTGCTCGCATCTTTTTTGATCTTGTAGTCATTGACATTATGGTAATAGTTATTTGTTATACAAGAGTGCAAAGTTGCTTTTTAACCGCGTGCTCAGTTTTGATGACCGAGCAAGCGAAGGATTCTAAAATTGAATCACGAGCGCAGCGAGTGATTCAAAAATTAGAATCCTGAGCGTTAGCGAGGGAATCAAAAGAGCACGAGGTGAAAAATCTTTGCACTCGAGTGCAACACGTAATTTTTCATCTCCCCATTCAAACAATATGACGTGAAAAGAAAATGGCGCGCGCAAAGCAAATTTAAAAAAAGTACACCAAGAAGGTTCCAAGTCTGAGTTTTTAACAAATTAAAAAAGGTTGTATGATAAATTCGGCACCATGGAGGTAGAAGTAAATAGGTTTAATTAGTTTTGAAATCACAAACTTAGTGCACACGATGTTCTAAATTCAATTTACTTTATCCTCTAGAGGATAAAAACGGCTTTTACACTCCGATATCGAAGAGCAAAAATACTCTTTCCGAGATGGGGAGATGAAAAATTAATTATCGACGAATCCGGGAGCCGGTAAAACTAAAATTCCTGTCATGCGGAATCGAAAATTCCTTAAGGGGAATAATAGTTAACAAAAATAACAGTTATTTTTAAGCTTGGTATTGCGTTAATTTAAATAGACGAAAAAAATTTAAAAAAAATTTAATGCAAAAATGTAGGTATTACTGTCATAACGGATATTGAATGTTTGTAATGTATTCGATAGAATATTCGTTATAAATATTCGTACTTTTTCAGAAAAACATTACTTACTTCGACTACCTACTTAGGTCGAGATCGGTCCGGCCAAAAA
The DNA here is from genome assembly GCA_029955525.1 of Oeneis ivallda. Classification (NCBI taxonomy): domain Eukaryota; kingdom Metazoa; phylum Arthropoda; class Insecta; order Lepidoptera; family Nymphalidae; genus Oeneis; species Oeneis ivallda. Next base: position 15,254,547 of record JARPMR010000007.1, read on the forward strand.
AGATGTTTGCACAATGTTCTCCTGAATGAGTACGAGTTTTCTATCGAATACAATGCAAACTATCAATAACCGTAATGACGGTTATACATTTTTTCATTGAAAAAAAAAATAGTTTTCAAACATTTTCTTGACTATTTAAATTAACACATACTTACCAAGAATCAATCCAGGATTTGATGATGTAGGTAGCTACTAAAAGCATGTTTTTTAAAAATTAATTTTTTTTTAATTGTTTTACTCAAATAATTTTATAACTATGTATTTTCAGACGACAATCGGTTTCGGAGATCGCGCCATAGACGAGGAGTGTCCGGAATCAATATTCCTCTTCATTATGCAGGTAACCGGAAAGAATAATAATACTAACTTACTACCCCATCGAATTAGATATATCGTGGTTAAAGAATTTATTTCTCAAAATAAATTTACAAATTTCACTTAATGAGAAATTATCAACTAAACTTAATAATATTATTAGGCACAGCGGCGAGCAACAACGCAATCGTAAAATATACGTAAAATTGGGTGGAAATAAAAATAATAAAAAACCGGCCAAGTGCGTGTCGGGCCACGCGCAGTGTAGGGTTCCGTAGTTGAAAGTCTCAAATATTATTGCTGACCTAGGATAGTGTTTTTGTTTTATTTATGAATATTGAATAAATTTTTAGTTCCATGGTTTAAATACTATAATATTCTACAAAATATGCAACTTACACTACGTGTAATACCTAACTTTTCTTGTAGTATATATACAACCATTTAGCTGGCAGAGTGTGCCCCACACTTGACTCTATTAAAATTTAGCACTTTAAAATATCATATTTCACAAACGGATCCCTGAATTGAAAAATAATGTTCCCACACCCACAATATTTTTGAAAGACCTATTCAACGACACCCCACACTATGGGATAGACGAGAAAAAAAAAATCATCCCCACTTTACATGTAGGGGAGGTACCCTAAAAAAAATATTTTTCACAATTTTATTTCACGACTTTGTCGGCGTGATTGATATTTATACCCTTGTCAAATTACAGATTTCTAGTACCAATAGTCTCTAAGCTAAACCGCGGACAGACAGACAGACAGACGGACGGACATGGCGAAACTATAAGGGTTCCTTGTTTACTACGGAACCCTAAAAAGTACCGTGCAATGTGAATAAATTTCCTGGGCCGAACTCAGAAGTCAGATATTATGTATAATGAAATCTTTGAGTCTTTTTTTAAAAATGTTGATCTTCTCAATATTTTTTATTTCTGCTGGTAATTCATTGAACATTTGTGCTCCTTCAAAAGTTATGCTTCTCTTACCGTAATTAGTACGTATTTTTTTAAAGAGATATTACTTATAGAAAGAAAGAAAGAAAGAAAAAGCATTTATTTGGAACTCACACAGTTATAAATACGAATATACAAAATAAAAACAGAACAAGATAAATGTGGTCCCAAAATGGTCTCCACTCAGCATAAATGCTATGCCTGTGGAGGAAGCACAGGCACAGCGCTGGTCTTCCGTGGATCCAAACGTTTCGGAAGACTAAACAAGATAATATTATAATAAAATAGAAATAGAAGTATTTAGAAAAACGTATTAGGTTAGTGTAAAATAAGAACGAAATAAAATAAAATATAGTGAAGTAAACAGATAATAATAGTAGTGTAATATAATATAAACTTATAGCAATAATAATAATATTAAGATATGGCAAATGAAAGTTCTAAAATAACATGAGCTCTAGCGCATTTAACCAACCTCACCTTTTTGCTGACGCAACAATATCTTTCTTAGATTGGTTTTAAACCAATTTTTTGATTTGCTAACGTCGCGCATGGGAGGAGGTAAATCATTCCAGCACTTCGTAGCAGCAAATTTAAAGCTACCACGAAATGCTTTAGTAGCATGGTGAGGAGTTCTCAAAGTCCAGACCCTATTTGGTCGTGTATCAGTCTTTTTTGCCCATACAAGTTTATTGAAGAGATATTGGGGCTTTTGAGACTGAATCACGCCAAACAGTAATGAGGTCAAATGCAGCTTCCTTCTGTTTTCCATATTAAGCAGGTTCCCTTTGTTAATGTATGGTGAGATATGGGATCTAGGGGGAACATTATAACAGAAGCGTATGCAGGCATTTTGTATTCTCTGCACAAGTCGCTGAGTGCGACCCAACAACCTTGGCCCGTACAGTGCATCAGCATAATTCAACTTGGAAAGAATTAACGCTTCACAAACCTTAAGACGCGTCTCAGTAGTAAGAAAGTTACGTACACGGTAGAGGATTTTAAGTTTATAAAAACATGTTCGGGCTACTTGAAGTATGTGGTTTTCAAAACGAAGATTGCTATCAGTAATAACTCCCAAATTTCTAGCTTCCGAGGTGCGTTCTAACACTTCACCTCTAACGCACACCGGAGGCATACTGAAAGCAATTTTTTCAATACTTTGACGAGTCCCAAGATACATGTATTTTGTTTTATTTGCGTTCAAGACGAGCTGGTTTGCATCGGACCATTCCGCAATGCTTTCCAAGTCTTCATTAATTAAAGCTACTGCTTGTGAGATATTATTTGACTTGAAGGATGTATAAATTTGAGTATCATCTGCGTAAATATGGTATTTACAGTTTCTTATGCTTTTAACGATGTCCGCTGTATATATTATAAAGAGAAGTGGTCCCAAAATAGAACCTTGCGGAACACCGTTAGTCACTGGTTTTGGCGTTGAATCGACAGTGCTGCCATTAGAATTTCGTAACTGTACAAACTGAGAGCGGTTGTTGAGATAGCTTGCAAACCATTGCAACGAATTTGAGTCCAAGCCGTAGTATGATAGCTTAGCGAGTAGTAACATTATATTGATAGTGTCAAAGGCACGCGAGAAATCTAGAAGCACGAGCAAACTCACTTCACCAGCATCTTGGGATTCGAGTATATTATCAACCACATCAATCAGTGCAGTGGCAGTCCCTCGGTTTTTTCTGAACCCAGATTGTCTCTCAGGCAGAATGTTATTCTCCTCTAAGTACCTAGCCAGTTGTCCACAAGCAACTTTTTCTAATATCTTTGAGAGGCACGGGAGAATACTAATTGGACGCAAGTCTTTAAGAGCAGTAACATTCGCTTTTTTTGGAATTGGTCTGACTATAGCTGTTTTCCAAGCTTGCGGATAGGTTCTAGTTTCGATTGAACGATTTATAATTGCCGTTATTACCCTAAGAGTTGTAGGTAAGGTAAATAAAATCATATCCAATGATATCCCATCAATGCCAGTAGCATTTGAACTCAAAGAATTAATAATTTTCCTTACCTCATCTTCTGTAACAGAATGGAGCTGGAACTTACAATCACCAATGCTGTTGGTTTTAAAAAAGTTAATATTACTTTCTTTGATTTGTTTACTGACTTGTATATCAAGGAAATGATTATTAATGATATTGGGGTCTTTAAATATATTTAAAATATCCTCATCAAAAGTATTACTTTTCGGAACAACGTATTTTTTTAGATTTTTCCATAGTAACTTTGGGTCATTGATGTGTTTATTTATATAATGATTATGGAAGGCCTCCTTTTCCTTATACAACGCTAGATTTACTGTACGTTTAAAATCTTTATAGTACTCCACGCTACCTTTAGAGCTGGCTTCTAAACGTGACTTAGCATGAGCTTCATTACGTAATCTCATCATTTGCACGATGGTAGGGGTGATCCATGGACAAGATTCCTCCTTAATAGTGATAGTTTTAAGCGGTGCGTGGACATCAAATAGCAACAAAATGTAAGAATTAAATGTATCAAGCATGGAGTTTACATCATGCATGTCAATAATCAGTTCCCAATCTATTAGATTAAGATGTTCTTCAAATAAGTCCTTGTCTATATGTTTGAAAGACCTAAGTGCAATTTTCTTAGATGTTCGTTTATTTTTTATGACATCAACTTCACACGTTATAAATGCATGCCTGCTCAGCTCAGGGATGAAATCAATGTTAATATTAAAGATATTAATATCAGCACAAATGAGGTCTAACAGGGTTGAGCTGTGGTCTGTAAAGTGTGTAGGATCCCTAATATACTGCGCAAGATTCATATATCCTAGAAAATCATTCAGCTTCTTGGCATTAATAGTACTAGGCTGTAACATGTCGATATTAAAATCACCCAGTAAGATGGTATGGTCATAGTTGGAAAACGAACTAACCGAGGCGGTCAAGGCATCTATGAAAATTGTTACATCGAGCCAAGGTGGACGATATGCCGTACCGATAACAAGCTTTAACCCTTTAAACTGACAAGCCAGCCACATTTGTTCCACTGGTGGACTTTCCGGGTGAGTACACAGCTTAATATTCATACCTTGCCGCACATAAAAGCCTACTCCGCCTCCACGCGTGCGCACACTAGACGGCCGCGGGATATGGCACAACTTGTAACCAGGTACTTTTGGCGCGCGACCTTCTTCTCCTTCCTTTAAACACGTCTCATTGATAGCCATTATGTCCACTCCGTGATTCTGCATGGCAACGATGAACTCATCGTGTGCTGTACCTAAAGAGCCGGGATTAAGTAATCCTACTAATAATTTATTATTTGTGTTAGTACCTGTTATAAATATAAGAATAATAAAATATAATATTATTTATATAATCCAACATTAGCATTCCAATCAGAATGTTGTATAAAATATAAATTAAATTAATAGCATACAATACGTAGTAGTCAACTAATATATAAGTAGCAAATAATATATAATCGCAAAAAAATATATACCAGGATTTTTTTACAATGCACCATTTTGGCACCACAATTCCTAAAGTTGTACAATCAGTCATAAAAACATATACACCGATTAATTTATAACGGTAGAGGAACAAGTCCAAAATTAATAAACAATTAATTATTAAAAGTAGTGAGCAAGTTAATACAGAGCTGAGAGAAATATTGCAATATAAATTCAAGTAGCAAAAAAGTTTACGACAACACAACGTCACGACAACTCGATTCAATTGTTTAGTCTCAACCAACTTGGTTGACGCCAAAAACACGAGCAATGTCTGCCTCTGCCTTGATGCTATGAACCGGTTGCTCTACTCCCTTCCGCGCGAAGATGCGCCCACGTTTGGTCCACGTGTATTTCCACTGCATCTTTCGCGCCGCTTCCCGAGCAAGATAGAAGAGATGTCGGTTCTTCCTAGTCAGCCTCTCATTGACATAGAAGCGGCGGGGCGGCGCGTCGAGGCCCATGTCCTGCGTCGTGGCTCCGCGTCGAACGCGCGCGCTACGCAGCAACTCGTCCCGCTGGCTGCGCCGCGCCAGCCGCACCACCAAGCGCCTGCCTCGACCCGCTCCACCCAACTGATCGACGCTTTCATTTAGTCTACCGACTCTTTCAGCAAATATGACATCTTTGCTATCTAGGTTAACATCGAGTTTGGCGGCTAAGACTGTAACAGTATGCGTGGGATTTTCGCCTTTCACTTCTGGTAAGTTAGTGAGCTCCAGGTCAGCCTGGAGAAGCTCCTGATCACGTTCATTAAGGTCCTCCTGCAGCTGAGCCACAGTCTCCTTCAAGACACGCAGCTCCACAACTCGATCTGGCCCACCCTGATCCGTTACTAAAGCACCTTTCTCAATTGCCCCCAGCCTTTCTTCGATACCATCAATACGCCGGCTGCAGCCTGTGACAGCGCTACGGATGTCGAAAAGTTCCGTACGGAATTCCTTCAACTCCTTCCTAACCTCTCTCAGCTCTTCGCGAAAAAGGCGCATTTCCATGCACAGGTCTAACGTTTGGGTCGTGTCGAGAACCGTATCATTATGGGCAGCTTCACTGTCATCGCAGGATTCTCTTGTGCAGTCTTCTATTATAGACTGTGAAGAGCCCCCTGATGCCACCGATGTATCCAGGTGGTAATCGCTACTGGCGTGCTTAACAGGCGTGGTAGTATTGCCGCCTTTAGGTAGTTTTACTTTACACTCCGGGCACTTCCAACCCGGTGCAATCTGTGCTGCTTCCGGAATACCTATACAGGCTTTGTGATACAAGCTTGGGCAAATAGTACACTTAGCGCCACCTACCGCCGAAAGGAATTTTCCGCACGCAGCACACCGCATCATTACGTTGAGCTGTATTGAGGATAAGCTTGCTAGTGTAGTCGTTATCCGGTAGATGGTGATGTATGCTACCAATACCACTAGTACCGATATCCAAGCCCGTGTTGATTTCAGCGATGCTCCACAGATGACGCCGTGCACAGACAAGTCTGCAGGGTAAACTCATAAAACCGTGCTTCAAGATGCTTTTTGTACCCTCTTCTACAATAGTGCAACTCGATTTTTCACTGTTTAAACGAAATTTTGAGCACAATTCTTTGATTTAAATTAAGTAAATTATTCTGTTAACTTCACAGCGATGTTTACTACTATTACACACACACTAAATTAACTTAACAGCAAGATTATTATTTTTAAACAAGTTAAAAAACACGAAGTACAGTTACCGTGACAAAAACGTCTTCCGTACTTATCAATGTTACGCAGGAGCCTGCACCCCAGTTCTCTTTTAGTTTTAAATGTTAATTGGGAATGAATTTTATTCGATTTTATTTTCTTAATCAAAATACATGTATTGTAGTAATATATTTGTTTAATGTTCATTAATTTGGTTTCCGAATATAAAATTTTCGTGGGGATTCGGAAGTCATAATTGAAAAGAATTTTTATTATTTTATTTTGCATTATTTGCAAACAATTTAAATTAATTTTGGCAGCAATGCCCCATATTTCTATTAAATAATAAAGGTGAGGTTTCACGAGTGTATTATAAATGTTTTATCGAACCTTTTGTGGAAGACATTTAACTATACCATAAAGCGATCCCAAAAGAGATGACAATGTCGATTTTACTTTTCTTATGTGTGGTTTCCATGTTAAAATATTGTCAATAGTTAGTCCTAGGTATTTTTCTTCGGTAGATTGATTGATTTGAATATTATTTATTGAGAGTGGAGTATGATCAGGAATATTTTTGTTTTTTGCCTTAAAAATAACATAGCTCGTTTTTGATTTATTGACGGTAAGTAAATTATGTGGGAACCAGTCATGCAAAGTGTTAAGATCTTCTTGTGCTAGTTTTAAAATGTTATTTATTGAGCTTCCATAATAAAATATACACGTATCATCAGCATATAGACTAACTTCCCCGTTCAAAGATATATTACTGATGTCATTTACATATATTAAAAATAAAAGTGGTCCAAGTATGGAGCCCTGAAGGACAGCGCAAGTGATTGGCTGAGCAGTGCTTTGATATTTACCAATTTTCACAATTTGGGACCTACTTTCTAAGTATGATTCAAATGTTTTAAAAGCAGTGTCTGTAATTCCTATGATTTGAAGTTTTTTTAATAAAATTGAATGGCTCACGGTGTCGAACGCTTTCTTTAAATCGATAAATATACCAAGAGCAATATTTTTTGAATCAATAACAAGATCTATTGTAGCTGATAGTGTATTTGATTTTGGACGAAACCCATACTGTCGTTCAAAAATAAAATTTTGTTGCTTAATGTAATTATCTAATCTATTATATATAATCTTTTCAAAAACTTTTGATATTACTGGCAACACGGAAACTGATCTATAGTTGTTAGGATCTGATTTCTTCCCAGATTTATATATAGGAGTAACTTTTGCTATTTTGAGCTCATTCGGGAACTGACCTTTTTCTAAATAATGGTTAATACAATTTGAAAGTGATGGAGACGAACTAGTTTTCATACATTTAATCGATTTTGTTCCATCTATTCCAGAACTGCAATTCGAATCAAGATGGCTTATTATTCGGATTATTTCGTCTACCGCACACGGCACAAATTTAGATAGCTTTTGATTCTGCTGCATGTTATCTTGGTTTGCGTCATTTGAAGAATTTGTGTGATATTTTAGTGGAATTTTTTTGCTAATTGAGGACCAATTCCAACAAAAAAGTTATTAAAGTGTTCACATACCTCATTACCGTCAGAAATTACACCAGAATCAGTCATAAGTTTTGGAGGAGCACATTGAGTTTTAATTTTATTATTAGATAGAGTATTTATAAGATCCCATGTCCTTTTACGATCGGTTTTACATTTTTCAAATAAATTTAAATAATATTTGCTCTTAGTTTTTGTAATTAATTCAAAAGTTTCGTTTCTCTCTTTCATGAAGTTTGAGATGATATCTGTATTAATAGGATTCTTCTTTACTTTCGTCCAAAGCTTATTTCTTTTATTTATTTTATTTATTATGTCTTTGTTTATATTGTGTCCTGTTGTGGTAAATTGAGTATCTTTGTTTTCTGTACTGAACATTTTTTTATATATATCGATATAATTTATTATGCTACACCCTGTTTCTCAATAGAGTAGCAACCTCTATGTATTATTTTGATCTTTTTTTAAAGGTTTTTTAAAAAGAAAATAGAATTTTTATATTAATAATGATAAAAAAACAAAAATCATAAAAAGAAAACTTTCAGTGGAAAGAGAGTGAATAATTGTAAATATAGGGTATTTTAAATAATAATAGGGTATTTTACTCCTAGTGAGAAAAAATCTGAAAATACCTAATTATGATAGTTTATGCAATAAGAAATCGGGAAGTGTAAGTTTCAGTTCAAAAAATTATAAAATGAATTTTATATTTTATTTCAAAGTTTTCACTTTTTTATCTATGCTACAAATATGCGAAACGTTAAACAGTACACGCCATTATACAACGTAACGTCAGTAGTCTATATAGTTCATCCGTTCAAATAGTTTGCACCATTGCACTACAAGTACAAGGTATTTTGGAAACTCTGTGAAAATAAATAAATACATTATTTAATCATTTAATACCTCATTTATTTCAATTTTTTAGATTAATGAAACAACATAAAATCAAAATACTGGTAGTATTAGATCCTCATGCCTCAACTAGATGGCGGTGACGTTTCGTAAACACCTTTTCAATAAAATAATTACGTAATAAAAAGCATAGATATGAACCATCTCGACTAATCGCTTTCAAATAGTAAAACTACATTCAAATCGATCAAGCCAAAAGTAGTTTAAAATTTAAGTCAACATTAGATTTTTTTGACTTCAGCTGATACTCGGCACTGGCTTGTCGGGAGTGCTAACGTGCGTGGTGTACGCTAAACTGACGAGGCCGGAAAAGCTATCAAGAGATGGCGTTGGTTTCAGCAAAAAAGCCGTTGTAAGTGCGAAGTGACTCTCTACAATGACAAAATACGTCTACACTCTACAATGATAATGAGAAAGAAAGAGAAATCTTTGATTTTATATACTCTTATCAAAGCTAAAAATACCTAGCATATTCTGGATATTAATGATTTATTCTGAATTACGAATAGAGATTTAGTGATATTTAATATATTTTTTTTACTTTAGATTTGTATGCGTGATGGCCAGCTGTGTCTTATGATCAGAGTGTGGGACCTTAATTATGACCACATCATCAGCTCAGAGTTCTCAGCGCACTTCGTTAATACACACAGGTAATTTACTCAAATTATCCTCTGACAATAAATTATTATACTTACTATTGTACTTTAGTGTGTTGGTCATTGTATTCACAACAATACCCTCATAAGGCGTACCTATTACATTTGCCATGAAATGAAAAAGTGATGCTGAACATGTATCATCTTCCCTTTTCCCCTTCAACTAACAACAACAAGTAGGGGTAGATGCGACAGCAGTGCAACGTCGACCTTTCGGTTTTCTTTCCGAGCCCTGACCACTGAGCTATTAAAGCTTATTATTTTACATTTTAGTTAGCTGTTAGTATTTTGTTTTACTTTTCCAGGACAAAGGAATGTGAAGTAATCCGTTACTATGCACGAAGTTTACCTCTCCAACAACGGCAATTTCTCCTATGGCCTGTTACCCTTGTACACGAGATCGATGCAGCCAGCCCTTTGTATCGTCTGTCTCCTCAAAATATCGCTGAAAATAGGTAAAATTCAATGAATTTGAAACTCATGCATAATTTCAGTCAAATAAACTAAAACTAGTTAAATATTCATTAGGTTATTAAAGTTTACATAATATTTCTTAACCGAAACTTTACAATTGGCAATTGTGTTGGGAGATGGCGCTCACTACGAAAATTAAAACTTATTTTAGCATTACTTTTGGAAAGTTAACGAGGTATACAATAATAATAATCATAGGAATATAAATTATATTATGATTGACGTTATTAAATGTTGTTCGTGAAGTTTCATTGCATTTTGCAATTTGATTGATGTGTGATGATTGTTCCTTTTTAATTAACAATAGCAATTTCACATCTTATTAAAACTCCGTTTGTAGTATGTAGATACTTACCTAATTTACATCAAGTAAAACTTAGAAGTTTATTTATCTGATTAATTTGATGATTGACTACTTCAATTCTATTCTATTCTAGTTACGAGATCACAGTGAGCTTAAAAGGAGCCTCTGCCTCGATGGGCACCTTCACTCAAAGCCAAACCTCCTATCTTCCGAAAGAAGTTGTTTGGGGCCATCGTTTTCCACCAGTTGTAATGTAAGTTCAAACGGAAAACCGACTATGATATTTTTCATTGACGAAGTTTTAAAAAATATTTTTTTTAATATTAACATTTTAAGTAGCAATCGAAGGTTTTAACAATTTTTCATCTATTGTAGTAGATGTGAAATCTTAATTCAATATCTATTCAAAATTATTTATTTCATAGAAGCTATTACCGAAAGAGCTGACAAGAAACTCAGCATATTATGCTCTTTTCAAAACAAGGTTTTCTTTTCTTAGGTGTTAAAATACCTAGTTATTTTTTAGCTTAAAAAGTATTATACTAGAATAGGCTAAGCCAAGCAAAGCAACGCTGATTGCTTCCATGCTAAGTACTTTGACATCAGGAAAACAAATAAATTATGTAAAAATAAATAATTATTATTATTCGTTAGTACGGCTTAAAATCAAAAACAGCTTGACCGATTTGAATAGTTTTTGTTTTGTTTTATTAGCTCCAATACAGGGGCGGTTAAAAAAAATAGGGAAAAACCAAAACACAGCTGGAAAATCGAAACAATCAAAATTGGGAATTTTGTATGTATAGGAATCCGCTTCGAATAGATGGAGCCATCTATTCGAAGCGGAAGCGAGGCCGCGAGTTAAAACTTAGATTAAAAATATTTTTTATAACCATATCAAATAGCCATAATAGTAAATAAAGAATAATAAATACGACAAAAAGAAAAAGAATACACTCTACGATCTCCGTTAGATCGCAATTATAGTCAATAAAAGACACATGAAGAAAATGGCTTTGTTTTATAGCTTCTTTATTTTCATTTTCAGGTATGACAGGCACAGACAGAAGTATGTGATAGATCACTCTAAGCTGGACACCATAGAGCCAGTGGATACACCTTACTGCAGTGCACATGAATTGTTCAGGTATTTGTTACCAAAACAATCCGGCTACAGGATTGAGGAGTCAACAAGTTTGTACTTGAGATTTTAAAAATCGGCGTGAACTAAGAAATGACCTTCTCATTATTTAATTTTAGTATTTTTCATAAAAATAATGAAAAATACTAAAATATAGCCAAGATTTTAATTAAAGCCATATAATTGCTATGAAAATACATAACGATTAATTTAATTTTCATGTCAAAATATAAACCACCATATTTATATCAGTGTATTTTCAAATAAAATTAGCCATATAGTCCATCCTTGGTTGACCCCGTGAAAAAATGCTCATCAATATCGCAGCGTTCCCACGCTGTAAGGCAACCTTCTAGACTTCAATTTGTGTTTTTTTTCAGTTAATTATAATATTTTCCAAATCTTTTTCAGAATATCGGGTACATCAAAAGAAATGATGGAGCCACCTGGCACTCCCGGAAGCTTCAGCGACAGAATTTCTACTTTCCAGATTGAGAGGACTTCATCTTTTAAAAGAAAAGATAAGAAGATCTGAATATTTTAAAATGAAATAGAAAATTTAGTTTGAATATATGAATCTATTTGTATATGCATAAAGATATCAGTAGTTAAATATATTACCGTAATTAGAAAAGTGATTGTTAAAAATTACAAAAAAGTGTATTTTTTCTGTAATGGCCTTAAAGCCTGCCTTGTTCTTGTACTAAGGATACTTCATCTTATAGGTAGGTATAGTTTTATCATAAAAATTGTCTTTGATTTCCATAATATAGTCTCCTGTCTCAATGCCATCAATAAATACTAAAAAATCTATACAAAAATAATTTAAAAAATTAGTAATGTAACCGCGAAATTGTATTGCACAGTAATAGAGCAATGCACGGATCGACGAAATGGTAGTATAGGGCCAGTAAGTGAGGTAGTTAAATAGTTCCTTTTGAATTACCTAAACCAACGGGGTTGACATCCCAGGCAAAGTAGACGACAGTGTCGATGGACCTTAATATGATGAATATTTTATCAATTAGTCGTCTGTGCAATTGTGGGTATACAAAAACACTAAACAAATATGAAATGCAGGTATTTGTGAAGTCTGTGTAAACCTAGATTCTAGGCCATGGGTATTGATCAAAACATTGCTTTATCAACAAATATTCCTTATCTTATTGGACAAAGGTGTTATCTTGACGGAACGTAGATAGCTTGACTTAGTTGTAGCATGGCTCTTTAAAAATACATACTTACATTTAATTATAAGCGACATATTGTTAATATATCTGAAACTATAATAACATAAAAGTGATTTTGTGGTAAAATATATTAAGACCACGCTAAAAATAAAACATATATATTACTTTAATAAAAAAGCATTGCCAGAAATGATAATCCGTCGATTAAGTACTCAATATGATCCGATAACAAATCGAAATTACGTGGATTAATAACGCGTAAAAAACCAATAACTGAGTAAACAGGTGAATATAATATTAAAACGTAGTGTTGTTATGTGAAATAATTGTAACAATGGATAATATTCACTTAGAAAGGAGGGAGAGCAAAGGGCGCACCTTTGAAAGGTCTTTTAGTTACTCCGCAGCGATTGGCAATGGATCTGGAAGATCATCAATAGAAATACCAACTATGACAAACACTGAAGTTTACACCAACGAAGATTTTAAAAAACACTATAGAATTTCACAAACTTACGTCGAAGGTAAAGAAATTTCATTTGTAACAAATATAGATACAAAATATGGTAACGCGAAACATGAAGAAGACAACAGCTCGCAATACTCAAGTGAAGATGAAAACACAGATGGTGGTCTGGTAATGACAATTGATGTTGAAACAGAGTCTCCCAAAAGCTCTGAAAAAAGAAATATATCGGATGCATCCACACAACCTGTAATTGGATCTGTAAATTCTACTGAAATTTACGATACGATCGAAATGGCTGGGAGTATTGACAATGACACTGATACAATGCCTGCAACTGTCTATGATTATTCTTCACCATATACTAGAAGGCGTAAAAAAGGTAAAAGAATTAGGTAAGAGATACTTTAATAATGCAATAGTAAAATTTACCGTTTATTATTAATTTATGAAGCTCTTTTGTAGGATAAAGTTGATAAAGTTGGTTAAAAATGCCTTATATAGTTGAAATTATAAACAACCATCAACAGCTCACTACTGAGCGCAGGTCTCCTCTCAGAGAAGGATTATAGGCCATAGTCCACCCCGCTGGCCCAATGCGAATTGGCGGACTTCACACACCTTCGAGAACATTGTAGAGAACTCTCAGATGTGTAGGTTTTCTCACGATGTTTTCCTTGACCGTTGAAGCAAGTGATATTTAATTGCTTAAACGCATATGACTCCGAAACGTCAAAAGTCAAACGACCCGGGATCGAACCTGCGACCCCCCGAATAGGAGACCACAGTCATATAACCACTAGGCTATCACTGCTTCTATAGCTGAAATAGGATGTCTAAATCTTAATTATTTTGATGTGTTCCTCAAAATATATAAAGCGTATGTAGATAACATTTACGATTTTGGGAAATGTTTATAAGTACCTTTATGAGCTACAGGTTTATCTTTAGTAGCACTTTAAATGCTAACAGAATTTCTTTTCTGTCGTGATATACTTTATCGTGACACAATTTTTAAAACATAGATATCAATAGATAGTCCAGAAACAACGCGTTTTTCTTTTATTATTCAAAAGATAAGAATGAAATCCAAATCCAATTGAATACGAAATCTCAATATTTCACTCTTCGCAAACATTCAGTTTACCTACCTGCTCAGATAAATATTTTATCATCAATTTTGATAAGATAGTATGCAAATATGAAATATTTTCGAGAAATTCGTTAACCGTAATCTTTTGATATTTGAAGATGGTTATTTATATTTCCATCGATTTAGGGCATAGTTATTGTTTAAAGTTCATGTCAATGAAGTCATGAAAAGAAAGTATCTTTGTGATAACACTGGCAATAAAGGAAATTAAACCACTCGAACTCCAATGTATCCTTGAGCTGCTAAGTAAAAATTCGTTCAACTTGCCTTGCTATAACTTTCTACATACTAGAATTCGATATAAACTTGTAGCTTTAGATAGCTTCAAAATAATATTTTACTAACGTTATACATTAGATAATGGAACGAGGTTCCTTATTGGACTTGGTGGATGGGGGGCTAGGCGAAAAAAAGTGTAAGAATTTTCCGTCACGAGTATAAGTGTTATCCATAACGCGTATGCTATTGGCTGTGCTCTGTCATAGTTGCGCGCTTATTACGAGATGGTTCTAACACGTGGCGTAAGATGGCGTTGATTCGAAAAGCTAATGTTTTCATTATCAGAAGATAATATTTTCTAATTATTAAGCTATTGCATAGCTTTTATCGCGGGCTTTGAGCGAGGCGACTGAATCAAGAAATTCCGTAACGAAAATAAACCTAACACCGTCGTTTCAGTTCAGCAGACTTCAGCACGGTGTTTGTGTGCGTGCGACTAGAAAATGCTATGCAATAGCTTTACCGCGGCAGTCTCCGAGTACCACACGTATTTTTTTATTATTTAAATAGGTACCATAATTATAATTCATCAAAAGGAACTTCATTCCAAACTAGTGTTCTACGTGTTGTTTTTTTTTGTAATAAATACATAGGTTTTCATTTTTAGACGTCAGCCTGGTCGTCCCATTCGCTCTAGAAGAGTGGTTCACAAGAGTGGCGAAGAAAATGTGCCAGTAAGGAGCAACATACCAGCCAAATCTATGAAATATATGAGAGACATCGTTAACACTGTGGTCAGTTAATTCTACCTTCTTAGTGCTAATTTCACAATCGCTGAGTGCACGTTTAACCAAGGACTAACTTTGACGTTCTGACAGTTTTTGTATCGAAAATCAGCCAAAATGACTTTAATCATAGATTAAACGTTTTCAATTTAAGATTTGTATCCGATTGAGTTGTGCTAATGTTATTTCAATTTTGAAGAGAGGACATTTTATAATTGACATAGACACTGGGTATTTCCACTCCCTATATATCGAGTTTGAATTCATTTGTTTTGTTCTTATAAATAAGCACTTAACTATGCAAAAAGCTTGTCTTTATACCTAAGCTGCATGGAAGTAGTATACTAAAGCAATGAGCTGCTACTAAACTACTTAGATAGTGAAAAGGAAACCTGGCAGTTAACGTTAACTGTACGTAAATCTGTCATTTACATAGAAATGAACTTCTGGGAAAACTTCTTGATTAAGCAGACATGCTCATTTAAAATGAGTACTGCTAAATAAAGACAGTGAACGTAAACTTGTCAACTAGAGCCTTAGATAGCAATCTTATGTACTCCATCGTAGAATAAACAGCAATGTGCCAGAACCATTAGCTATAAATGATAATTGATAATGAAATAATCAATGGCATTTTAATGAATATTAGTCTCCCGCAGAAACAAAAATGAACTACAGTTCTTTTCCCAGTAATTTTTTCGCCCGTATGCCTTGTTTATGCAAATGACCAACAATTAGACTTACGATGATTAGTATTGATATTTTTTTATTTATATTAACCAGAATTTGATGATGTTTATTATTAACTAAATTAGTGAATAAAGGCAAGCGTCACTTTACAGAATTTCATAATAGTACGAACTCGTTTTGCTTCCAAACCAAAACAAAAATCTGTATGAAACAACGTGCCTCTCGTGCTGTATTGCCACTTTTCCGTACCTACTAGAAATGGGCAGTTCTCCTAATTGTTGGGTAAAACGTCCGACGAAAAAAAAAATTTTTTTTTGAGTTATTGGTTTTTTAAGTATGCCTTGACAGAGAGGTGCCTTCATTTATCACAGTGATGAGGAAGGCCTCCACCAGAACCTAGTTTTCTTGGAGAAATAGCGTATTTGGTAATTATGGTGTCCATGGTAAGGATAAATTGTGACATGGTAATGAGGTCCGGAATATGGTGATTAGAATATGCTACATGGTAATTTGTTAAAATTTTGTGAATGAGAAACAAAAATAAAACATAAGTGTTTTTGTTAATAAAATCTATTTAATCAGTAAATGTGGAAAAATACAGTAATAAAACTGAAAGAAATATCGTAGTATTTCTTTAAATATAAAAAAAAAATCTGCTTAGGTAAGTAGGTACTTATTAATAGTCCTCAAAATTGATAAATCAAATGTATCAATCACGATTTACAAAATAGATAAAAATGACACTCATACATTTTCTTGATTCAATTCCAATTATTTATTGATTAATTATTATAGTTAATTAGTTACCTAGAAGAAGCGTCTAAGTAATTCTCGTAAAAACGGCATGCCAATCATAATCGTACAAAGATTCATAACAAAAGTCTACCTTGCTGACGAGATCAATAAATTCAGTTATTTTCCTATCAGACCTACCTAGGCTTACCTACAAAAAGCGTCTAATTATATTATGAGTTTAACAAAAGATAGCTCTATGTACACAAAATATTCTTCAAATAACATGCCAAACATAATTAATAATTATTATCTCAATATATATAAATTACGTGTCACGTTGTTTGTCCGCGATGGACTCCTAAACTACTTAACCGATTTTAATCAAATTTGCACACCGTGTGCGGTTTGATCCAACTTGAAAGATAGGATAGTTTTTTTGAATTGGGATAGTTTATTTGTTTTTTATTTATACAATACATATAGATAAGTTGGCGGTACGAAGTTCGCCGAGTCAGCTAGTTATACTATAAAATTTGATACAGAATTGTCAGTGTCGTTGATGAGATCTATATATTCGGTAATCTTCTAATCAAATAAGGGTCTAGGGCCTTTGGAGGAAATAGTGACTTACCTGCGACCGCACCTGTTAGGTCTTGACACTAAGCTAGGCTATCCACGCAACGCATTTGTTCGCTATAGACCCAAGCAACAAGGACTGTGTTATCATGGAGCTTGACATACATAACGCTTTCAATACACTGGAAAAGGACATTCTACTGAGCGAAGCAAAGTTACGATTCCTACTCTGTATCCTTTTCTTCAGCAATTTTAACATTCCCCCTCAAATGTCTTCTATAACCAAACCTCTATCCTTTCGCAGATTGATGTCCAACAGGGAGATCCGCTTAGAACTCTCATCTTCAGCCTCAGCATTCAGAAAGTTCTTCACGACCTCAAATCCCCCCTTAATATCTGGTAACTTGATGATGGTACTATAGGAGGCAAACCTGAAGTTGTGGAACGTGACCTACTGCTTTTAATACATTACTTGAAGGAGCTGGGGTTGAAGGTGAACATGCCTAAGTGAGAGTTCTTCCCCTGTAATCCAGAGTCCCATCTTCTGTTCCCTCACTTTGAAGACCTAGTTCCTGGGCTCAAGGAGTTTAACGCTGACAATTTTTTCCTCTTGGGGTCTCCTATCTTTTCTTCTGCTATCCCGGAAGCCATTGAGGCAAGGAGGCCACTCCGCCATTCAAGAGCATTGGAAAGATCTTTCGGCCCATGTTACGCTTACGCTCTTGCAAAACAATTTTGCTGTGCCGAAGATTACGTATCTACTGAGGACTTCCCAACATGGTTGCATGCCTGTTTGCGAATTCCATCGATGCATCTGCGGTTACATGGTGGAAGCCAACGGCCACCACGCATTGAGTTGCAGTCGTTGTGTGGCCAGATTCTCTCGTCACCACTCTCTGAACGATATCGTCCGCACAGCCCTCGTCTCGGTCAACGTACCTTGCGTAGTGTGTACTCGAGCCACCCGGTTTGGGTCACATGGATGGCAAGCATCCTGATGGCTTGACACTCGTCCCATGGCAAAATAGCAAATGCATGCTGAGGGACGCGAGGTGCATGAGTACATTCGCACCATGTCATCTCAGCCGGAAAACACAGGTAGACGCTGCAGAGTCCGTTGCATTAAAAAAAAGAGTAAAGATGCCCCAATTCTGGACAGCTACCTTTTTGTCCCTCTGGCAGTGGAGACCATGGAATGCTGGAGTGTGGAAGCTAAGCGATTGTTGCACGATATCGGCCGTTGGTTAAGGTGAAGGGGTTGCGATCCACGTTCTGGGGTTTACCTGGTCCAAAGGTCGTCAATCGCCATACAACGCTGCAATGCTGCGAGTTTGATTGCGATTGAGCTGTAAAAAGAATTAAGATTTATTCTCCATCTTTTTCGGTATAATATAGGATCTTTTTTTATCTTCGCATAGCATTCGAGCCTTTTTTGCCCATCTTTTTCGGTTTAGTTAATTTTATTGTTGGTAAATATAACGATGTTGTCATTACCAACACCCAAACAGTATCAAAATGCAGCCATAATCATTCAACACAGATTACTTATAACTTTTTATATGTTACTACAAGTTGGTCCTTGACTGCGATAATCTGGGGTAAGTGGTGAATGCAGTCTAAGATGGTTTCGAGCTTACCTGGTATTAAACTTAAACAACTTACCGGTTTCTACGCTGATACGTACCAGAACGCTAAATCACATGGCGCGGCACATCTTTTCTGGTAGAGTCATCATCATCATCATCATCAACCCATCAACGGCTCACTACTGAGCGCAGGTCTCCTCTCAGAGAAGGGTTATAGGCCACCACGCTGGCCCAATGCGAATTGGCAGATGGCTGGTAGAAGTATTGGATGGTAACTAGCCTCGGCCAGACCAGACTGGAGACAATTTTACAACATCTAAAATTGCACCAGCCGGGAGTCAAACCCATGAAGATCCAGTTTTTAAGACCAAAGTACTCACCACAGGGCCAGGGAGGTCGTTAAAATCTAGAAGATCCCATACATTCAAGCATTACTCTAATTACCTAGCTAATGCCCAATTACCATAGTACGTAAAATGGCCCTGGTAATAATGGTAATTAGGATCATGGTAATTAGAATTGGTTAGTAATTAAATTTTTACTTGATAAGTAAACATAGTAATTTTTTTAATGTGCTTTGTTAGAAAGTAAAACATATTTGAAATATATAAAAAATACAAACATATAAATGTGATAACTACTTACGGTATGGTGAGAGTCCTATGAATGAGCCATTAAAGTTGCCAAAATGAAATTTCCGTTGGAGAATGCCAAATATTTCAGTAACCCGACGACGTACACACCTCCATTCGACATAAATTGCTCAAGGCAACTGACTTTGTGCGTTAGACGCGACGACAATGCGGATTGTATGGATATGTGGGTAGTTACGATAGTGTTTGCACAAGAGCACGGTAATGATTAAAAAGTCGTGGGACATACTTTAAATACTAATAAAAAACTAATTCTAAGACGTAACCTCACGCTACTGTTGTTATTTTAAAGATTAATTATTCATTATTGAAATATATTTTTTTGAGAATTTTTAATCGACTATGTTTTTAAATAAATAAGTTTGTTACATACAACATAAGCAGTGGGACAGTCATGGAGGTTAGAAAATGGAGGTTTAAATTTTTTTTTGAGCTGGATCTCACCTCTTTTATCTTCTTTTTCTTGATGGACGATATAGAGGACACTATCTAGTATCTACAAAAAAAGTTACATAAGCCTGAGTTAGTTTTAACCTACGTTCTCCAGCCTGGGACATGCCTTAGCCAACATTTAGGAGAATTGCCCAAATACAGGAACGACGCTACACCCTTCAAATCCTCTAAAATGCAGTCTACTACGTTAACTCCGACACCGGAGAATTCTCAGGGATGTTGACTCTACAATGTAATTGCTTTGCAATTATTGTGCATTCACCATCTCCTGAGAATGCTCAGGTAAATTAAATTAATAGAGATAAAGGCATTTGGTACTAAAATTAAAAATAATCTGGTATGGTCAAAAAGTGCCCAGCTATGCAGAATAAGCATTAAAGAAAAATAAATTACATAAAAACTACATTTTTCTTCCTAGAATGTGTTACTTTGCATGAAGACTTTTCAGTTATTTTTGATTTCCAGATAAACAGCAAATGGCGATTCATAATATTGATGATGGTCTGTTTTTACTTCATCTTCTGGTTCGTCTTCGCTGGGATCTGGTACGCAGTCACGTCCTCATACAAGGATGACATAGGTGATGGGAAGGACCATTGTGTGACGGGTACTTCCTCGTTCGCTGGTCTTCTTATGATGGCAGTGGAGACACAGGTATCATTCTTCTTCTTAGACAATTTCTGATGACTGAGGGTCGTGACCCACTATGTCAGCTTATTTGTTTTTTTTTTCTTTCTTTTTTAGGATCTTTAAGGGCTTTTATACAATGTAAAGTATACGTCAGCCCCATCGTACTCGTTTCATAATAATTTACTTTCTAGAGTAAAAGTTATTCTTATAACAATTTACTTATGCATACAGCTACAAAAGTATCACTTATTCTTATGAGCTTATTTGTAAAGGCCAGCTGGTGCGATTTTATACCATTTGTAGAGAAACATTGTATTAGAATTATAGATAATATAATATACCCAATACTTTATTTAAAAAAAATACTAATCTGGATTCAATACTTTATTGTTTATGAGATTCTAATTAATTACACATCGCACCTTCTTCGGTTGGACAAACCATAATTGCAGGTATTGCAATTTTACAGGAGAGCCATTTTAAGATTTTTTTGGCAACATCGTCTTGTTCTGTTGATATTGCTCTTAAATAATTCTCCTTTGTTTGAAATAAACTTTTATCTTCAATCATTCGAGGCATGTTATTTTCAAGAACTATGAACCATTACTTTTTTTTTAATAATTTCTTTTTCAAGACAGGTGTGCAGTTGTGCCCTTGTTCTACCGAAGGTGTGACATGTAGCAATAAGTATTGTTCATCCAGTGCAGTGAGTGTACGTATATACGAATTCCCCTTACATCCACTGGTGGGAAAAACCGGTGGGTGCATGGGTCGGTCGTCCACCAACATTTTGGACAGTTTGGAATATTAGAAAAATATTATTTTTTGAGGATAATTTTTTGAACATGTTTAGACGTAGCACAGTTATAAAATAATTTATTTGAAAATTTTTGTTTAGATGACAATAGGTTATGGAGTTAGATACCCAAATGAAGAATGTCCTGAAGCAATAATTATTATGGTGTTTGAGGTAAGCACATCAAACTTAATGCAAAATACTATTACACATAAAGATAGGATAAAAATAAATTATTAAAATACATTTATAAATATATATCAAAATGTATATTAATATTAACATTTCGATTTCGAAAAGAGCAACTACTGAGTTTTCACCTGCTCTTCTCAGAAGATTCTTCTGCTTCTTAAGCTTTCCGAACCGATGGTAGAGGTATGAGGATGGTAGAGAGAGGAGAGGATGGTGAGATGGTAGATGGGAGATAACTCATAAGAGCCACAAGTTGTCCTACATGAAATGTAAAATTTTGAATTTGTTTGAAGCTTTTTATTCTAGAACCAGGACGCGATTAGAGTTAAAACTAGTAGCTCTAGATTTAAGTTGTCGTAAAATCACTATTGCTTCTCTGATCAAAAAATATAAAACGAAAAGGTGACTGACTGACTGATCTATCAACACACAGCTCAAACCACTGGACGGATTGGGCTGAAATTTGGCATACAGATAGCTATTGTGACGTAGGCATCCGCTAAGAAAGGATTTTTAAAATTCAACCACTAAAGGGATAAAATGGGGGTTTAAAAATAGAACTCAACGTGAGCGAAGCTGCGGGCAAAAGCTAGTTGACATATAAAAGGAGTACCGACCTAAAGCTCTTTTGAAAGATAATGATTGTCATTTTGCAACTCTCCTTTACAGATAATAGCAGGCACGGCATTATCTGGTGGTCTCGCTGGATTGCTGTTCACCAAGATGGTGCGCCCCAACAAGCAAGGTGCGCCCATCGGTTTCAGCAAGAAAGCCACTGTGAGTTTTATTTCTTATTTTTTTACAAGTTAGCCATTGACTGCAATCTCATCTGGCGGTAAGTGACGTTGCAGTCTAAGATAGAAACGGCAGTTATGGAAGTTTTTATAAACCCATGCAGTATGCACCCCTATTCGTTTCTACGCGGCTTCGTACTGAAACGCTTAGTCGCTTATAATATAGCAAGTAGCTAAATAGCAGTATTCCCTATACCCTATTTTTTTGACATTCCCAATAGCCATGGAAGAAAATGGAATGTTGCTAACTAAGAACTGTCAAACCCGCATTAGGTTATATAAAACGCGGGTTTTAAAGATCTAAGCAGCTTCCGATAACCACTAAGATAGAGACCAGAGACAAATTAGAAATTATACATTTCGGAATTGCCACTGTCGGAATCGAACCGGAGACTTTCCATTCAAAAGACAACAGCGTTCACTGCACTAGGGAGGACATAAAATTGAGATCGAAACTAATATTATATTTCCCATATTTTTCATTTTAAATACCTACGAGTATCTTCTTCTTCTTTTCTTCTTTATCAACATAAGTATAATAGACGTCCGCTGCTGGACAAAGGGCTCCTGCATGCACTTCCACAGGCTTCGGTCTTCCTCCGCCTGAATCCGACTCATTTGATGTCGTCGGTCCACCTAGTGGGGAGGTCCACCAACACTGCGCTTCCCGGTGCGGGGTCACCACTCCAGCAAATTCGGACCCCAACGACCTTCAGCTCTTCGAAATATGTGTTTTTCCACTTCAGTTTCGCGACTCGCTGAGCTATGTCGGTGACTTTGGTTCTCCTACGGATCTCCTCATTTCTGATTTAATCTCACAGGGATACTCCGAGCATAGCTCAGATTTTATACTTGTATCTAATATAATCTAAATTAGCCTGAACTGTCCCACGATTGGGCAAAGGCCTCCCTCCGATCTTTCCACTTCTCCCTGTTCTGTGCCTCGGCGGGCCAATCGACTGAAAATTTGTCCAATTCATCACGCCATCGTCGTCTCGGCCTACCACGCTGGCGTTGATGAATTGGGGGGTCCAGAAAGAAGCACATTTAGCCCAAAGTCATCCGGCATACGGCTCACATAACCTGATGATGAATGCTTGTATACCTACCTATATTGTTATAGGTCTGTCTACGCGACGGTGAACTATGTCTTCAATTCAGAGTGTGGGATTTGTTGAACGTACATTTGATTGGAAGCACTGTCACTGCATACATGCTCAAACCGATCAGGTTACTATTAATTTTCACTTTATTTAACGGTTACTAGGTAGGTACTTAACCTTCAAAAACAAATTGTAATAGATATTTGCCTTTTTTATACAAAACTTGGTCACTACATAACTTCTTTAAAACAATGTACTTTGGCTCAAAACTAGGTATATTATCTGCGAAAAAACGTGCGTGAAAAAGTTTCAATACAAGTTTATCACTTAGTTTTATCACTATATTATAAAACGAAGTCCCCCGCCGCGTCTTTCTGTCTGTCTGTTCGCGATAAACTCAAAAACTACCGAACGGATTTTCATTCGGTTTTCACAAATAGATAGGGTGATTCATGAGGAAGGTAAACGCTGCCTAAACAGATACAACAAAAAAAATTATGGTGGTGCTATGGTGGGATAAGTCTTTACAGAAAAGTCCGCGATGGCATATATCTATCTTTAAGGGAAAGCTTACTATACCCATTTTAACTTCTAAAAAAATGGTCACCTGTCATGCGGTAATTGGAAATCCATTTAGCCGGATACAATATTAATACTAATTTAAATACGTTAGTTACCAGAATTTCATGCACATTATGACAATGCTTTACACAATACAATTTAAATGAATAATAAAAACGAACGCGCACCAAAATAAATACGCGGCTTTCAACCCGATGGCGATGACGGGACTCGCTCACGTGATGCGACCAGTGACCACCCCCGGGGCCCGCGCTGTGTTGTCATTGCTATAATATTGTGAGCCGAGCGATACTTCTTTTATGAGCCTACGTAATGTTCAATATAACTTATGGAACATTTCAAGGAGTTTGCAAAGCATAGTCGTAATATGCTCTACTACCCGTGCGAAGCCGGGGCGGGTCGCTAGTATTATAATATCTAAAAGTTTTCCAGTCTAATTTAAATATCCTAAGATTCAGAATGTTCCAATAGATGTTCAATTCCATACAAACTCTTGTTTTTTTTTTTCAGAACATTAGAAGGAGAACGAGTGCAAAACTACATCCATCAACTGGAATTAAAGGAAGGGCGTGCATTTCTACTTTGGCCCATCACTGTAGTGCACGTCATCAACCATAAAAGTCCTCTCTATGATCTGTCAGCGCAAGATATGATGGACTTTCGGTAATTTACGCTAAAGCGTGATTCACTTTACGTTGCGCAGTACCGGGGCCGGTCCGTACAACGGAAAGCACATAGTGAAAGCTTTTTTCCATGGCAAGATAGCCCTTGACAACGATCTCACTTGAAGGTAAGTAACAATGCAGTCTAAGATGGTAATGGACTAACTTGTAAGGGGCTATGACAGTTTTTAAGTAAACCTATTCCCGTAATCGGTTCTACACGCCATCGTGCCGGAACCGGGAACGTTCAATGGCTTCGCGGCATGTCTTTGACGGT
This sequence comes from Oeneis ivallda, assembly GCA_029955525.1. Lineage (NCBI taxonomy): Eukaryota > Metazoa > Arthropoda > Insecta > Lepidoptera > Nymphalidae > Oeneis > Oeneis ivallda. The sequence continues at coordinate 15,279,559 of JARPMR010000007.1, forward strand.
AGGGTGGTAACGATAGCCACGACCAAGTCTCTCGTCATACCAGACCAGAGACATTACAGAAATAAATTATGAATAACCTGGTCGGGTCACCACCAAGAATCAAACCGAAGAACTCCCATTTTAAGACTATACATCTGGGAACTGCGCCAGTGAGGTTGTCAAGGAGTTTTGTATGAACTTGCCCAGGCCAAGGCATTGGCTTAGTGACATGAACCATCAAAACATCAACAATCATCAATGGTCAATAAAACTAAAGGTTATATACCGTGCCCCGTCCGGTCCGTTGCACAGCCAAGCCCCGGCGTAATGTGAGTCATGCTTTACTTTAAACAAAAACAAGTTGACTGATACGTGTAATATTCCGACTATTTGTCAAGATAAAAATAAAGAAGTTTGACTTTTTGTTCGAGGAGACGTTTTAATACCAACCTTCGATTTTCTGTGATCGAAGATACCAAAAGTGAATACAGTATAATTTTTAGGGTTCCGTACCCAAAGGGTACCAACGGGACCCTATTACTAAGCCTACGCCGTCCGCCCGTCCGTCCGTCCGTCCGTCCGTGTGTCAGCGGGCTGTATCTCGTAAACCGTAATAGATAGACAGATGAAATTTTCACATATTATGTATTTCTATTGCCGCTATAACAACAAATAATAAAAATTAAATTAAATTTAAAATTTAAATTTCCGTTAAAAAAAATTAAATAAAAATATTTCCATGTAAGTACCCATGGAAATATTTTAATTTAATTTTTTTTAACGGAACCCTAAAAGAGCGAGGCCCGACTCGCACTTGGCCGATTTTTTGATTACATCACATTTTAGATTCGAGATAGTGGTAAGCCTAACTGGCTCATCTAAAAACATGGGAACAGTGACCCAGAGCAGGACGTCCTACCTGTCCAAGGAAATCATTTGGGGCTATAGATTCAAAAACGTATTACTGTAAGTATATAATATCGTACATTATTACATGTCTTTCTTATGATTTTAATAGCTGATGCCCGTGACTTCGTCCGCGGGGATTTAGTTTTTAAAATCTCTCGGAAACTCTTTGATTTTCCGGAATAAAAAGTAGCCTTAGATGTCACTCTCCAGGTCCTCAACTAAACCCATGCAAAAATCACGTCGATCCGTAAATAGCTCTAATGTGGCGTGATTGAAGGACAAACCAACAAACCAACAAACAAACACTTTCGCATTTATAATATTGGTATGATTACCTACCTTTATGTTTTACTAAAAGCCTGAAAGCCTGAAAGCAGGTTAAGTGTTAATTCGTACCTATTGTAGTAACAACCACCTAAGAATATCTTTAACTAACATACCTAATGACGAATAGGTTAATCCATACTTATATTATAAAATATGATAAAGAGTAGTTATCCGTCTATTTGTTATCTTTTCAAAGACCAGAAATCCTAAATCCACGCGGACGAAGCTAGGAACATTAGCTCGTATAAATAAAAACACAATTAAATCCTTACTAATATTATAAATGCGAAAGCGTGTTTATTTGTTTGTTGGTTTGTCCTTCAATCGCGCAGCAGCGGATCAAAGTGATTTTTTTGTATGGGTATAGTTGAGAACCTAGAGAGTGACATAGGCTACTTTTTATCACTGAAAATCAAGAGTTCCCGCTGGATTTTTGAAATCCACGCGGATGTAGTCGCGGGTATCAGCTAATAATAAAAATATTTCCTTTAAAATATTAAGGGTTTCAAGACTTAGAAGAGTTAGAAGTACATGATAATATAATATATAGTACACATAAGATTTGGTCGAATGAAAGATCTGGTTATTTGAAAGGTCCTTGAAAGGTGTTGATTGATTTTGCGAATAATTTTTTTAACGTGTTAAATTTTAGTTGGTCTAAGAAGCATGAAACGTACACCATCGACGTTGAGAACCTGGACTCAGTTGAGCAAGTGGAAACACCGCTTTGTAGCGCAAGTCAGTTGAAAGAGTTCGAAGAAGACATCAAATCTTCAGCACAACTTCTATCAAGCCCTACCAATATATCCTTCACACGCATATCTTTGAATCAAGAGGATACGCCTACTTTATCCAGGCCGGGTGATTCTAGTGTGCCCTCTAGTCCGATTAATATGAATTCTACTCGAAGAAGTTTTAGGTGGAATTACAGAAGATTCTATCCAGAACTATATTATGTGGATAGTCGTAACGGGGGTGTGACAAAAGCGAATGAATTATTATAAGTTTCGGAAAGAACACGAGTACAATTTTCTTATCATGTATACTTAATTACGAGTAAGTGAAAGTAGCTGTTCTTGATACGATAAGTTCCATAAGACATGTTTACAAAATAAATTATTTATTTACAAAGAAGTGAGATTTTATAAAACTGCATTCTCCTACTCGGAGGGAGTCACAGGTTCGAGCCCAGGCAAGCACTTCTGACTTTTACTGATATCACATGCTTCAAAGGTGAAGGAAAACATTGTGAGAAAACTTGCGAGAGTTCTTTATAAGGTTATTAAAGGTGTGTGAAGTCTGCCAATTTACATTTTTTAGGGTTCCGAAAAAACGGTACCCTTATAACTTATTTTACATTTTTGGACTTTATTGTCCATCTGTCTGTGTCGAGGTACTTTTCAAAATATATAAAGGTATTTTACATAAGGTATACAAAATCAATGTGGTCTCTTAATGCTGTGAAAATTTCAAGTTTCTAATTTAACTCAATGAAAAGTTACGGTTTTTCAAAGCGTAGTATTTCCATGCAAAATATTCAGCGACGTGTTTGCCATTAGTTTCCATTTAGGCGTTTTATCTTAAGTCAATACAATTTCGTAATGTTATTTTTAAATGTAAAAATGCATTTCAGGATGAAAACGACATACCAGCTTAGGTACCTACTCACTTTCATCATCATCATCAGCGACCCATCAACGGCTCACTACTGAGCGCAGGTCTCTTCTCAGAAAAATGTTAGAGGCCATAGTCCACCACGCTGGCCCAACGCGAATTGGCAGATATCACACACCTTCGAGAACATTATAGAGACCTCTCAGATGTGCAGGTTCCCTCACGATGTTTTCCTTCACCGTTGAAGCAAGTGATATTTAATTGCTTAAACGCACATGCTCCGAAAAGTCAGAGGTGCCTACCCAGGATCGAACGTGCGACCCCCTGAGACTACAGTCCTAACCACTAGGCTATCATTGCTTACTACAGTCCTAACTACTAGGCTATCACTGCACTCACTTTTAAGTATGCACAATTATAGTGAAGGGCAACTACGGGACCCTACACTACGCGTGGCCTGAAATACATTTGACCGTTTATTTGTGATGATTATAATTGTGTAACCAGACCATGCTGCAACCAGCAAATTCTGCTGACTATTAATTCACATAACTTACAGCTCGATTAAGCTCATTGATTTGGTCTCGATGTGTGACAGTGACCAGGATCTGACGATGGACCAGGAAGGCAGTAAGAGAACTCAGATTTATTAAACTATACTAAACAGATTTATTAAACTAAACTAAAGACCACAGAGTTTCTACTAGTTGGGTTGTCCAACGAGTACTCAGATTTTTTCATTAAACATACAGAAAGCAAAACATTGTGTAAAATGTAGTACATCGTATTAAATGGATCCAAAGACTCGACATGTAGAGGGTTATTTAAATTTTTAACTTCACTCATGTCTGTTTTGTTTTCTACCTATTCCTGATTTGCACTATCTCCATTATTTCCTCAGCCGATCTCATACTACAAGACAACCAACCCGCATGAGGAGTTATATAAAAATGCACTACGCATTTTTCAGTTTTATTCATAAGGACGATTCTACTATCTATGGTTTTTTCCATTATGGGCTATCGATTATGATCAAGGTTTTTAAGTCTCAATGGCGCAATGGTTTAGGTGCTCACTGTAACTTGAAGGTCTAGGGTTCAAACCCCGCCCTTGGAGGTGCTTACTTGGAGGAGAAAAGGGTATATTAATCATGTTCAGCACGGTTATTATTGTTTTGTATAAAAATAAACAATTAATAGGTATGTAAATTACCTACTGATACGTATCTAATATCTATAGCTCAAAAATCAACATGTTCTCATTCCCCTGAAAGCTCTGGATAGACTGCGGAATTCTGACAGTATGAGGTTAGTTAATCGGAAGAATTAGACCGCCGAAGAAGACTGTGGCATCTGGCCTATATAATGTGCTTACAGCTTACAAATCAACAGCATCTGAAAATAGGTGATGTTTGAAATTTCTCTCAGCTGTTTACCAAAATTTTTACCAGTCTAAATACACTTCTCATCAAAAATATCGAAACACTTCCGATTTTTTTTTCTAGTGTTATTTAAATAAAAAAGAGAGTTTATTCCATGAAAAAAAACACATAATCTTGTAGCTGGCTGTTTGGTCTTTACATTGGTGTATAGAAATTCTAAATTCAATAGATTTTCAATTGTTTATCCGATAAATGTTTTGAAACATAGTTTTGATACAAATGGGTGTTAAGAATCGGAGTACATTTAAGTGCAGAATTAACTAAAAATTACCCTAATTGGTAATTTCTTTGTTTGCTATTTGTTAACTATGCCTTGTCACGTTCAATAAAAAGTTTTTTTTCTAAAACACATGGATACATCGCCCGCAGAAGCCGCCCAAGTGGTGGCGTTGCTGGATTTTGGGCTTAGTCAGCGTGTTGTTGCTGCAAGATTGCATCTAAGCCTGTCATCTGTTCATAGAGTGTATAAACGATATCGAGAAACTGGATTATTTACGCGCCGCGCCGTTCTGGATCTGGTAGGAATCGGGTCACTACTGAGCAAGACGACCGGTTTATTACAACAGTTTCTTTGCGAAATCGACGCCTTAATGCCTTCCAACTGCAGCAGCAGCTCCGTGTTGTTCGAAGGGTGGCTGTAATTGACTCTACAATTAGAAGAAAGTTGAAGGAACGTGGACTGGTACCACACAAGCCAGCAAATGGGCCAAAATTAACAGCAGACCGTCGAAGAGCGCGCCTTAACTTTGTAGGTAAGCACCTAAATTGGTCATTAATACAGTGGAGCAAGATTCTCTTTTCTGATGAGTGCAAAATTATGTTGTATGGTAACGACGGAAGGAACAAGGTATACAGAAGAGAAGGAGAACGCTATGCACAATGCTGCATTGAAGAAAAAGTAAGCTACGGTGGCGGTTCGTGGACAGTTTGGGGAGGCATTAGCACCGAGGGTAAACATAACTTACCTTCGTATCCGGACCACGTTTGCCTGCACTCACTAGTCATCGATACATCGAACAATGTCTTGAGGCTCATGTGATACCCTATGCACATTTTATTGGTGATGCTTTCATATTCATGCACGATAATAAATAAATAAAAAAAAACTTGAGAGGTGTCAAGGGACACCCGGATGGAACGTAGTTCCTTTCGATTACATTGTGTTCGGTATTTTCGCGGTACAACATTGAGTCTCCGTAGCCTAGTGGCTCTGGCAGTCGCCTAACAGTTCAAAGTCTGTGGTTCGAATCCCAGCTCGACAGACCGAATTATATCGTGAAAATACCGAACACAATGCAAAATTCACATTCAAAAAAAAAGTGTCGGTTTCAAAAATATGTCGAGTGTCGGTTCCTTAATTTTTTCCGTCTAGCCCCCTTCCGTACCGCGCGATAAGGAACTTACGTTCCAATAAATAAATAAATAATGCTAGGGCTCATACCGCAGCCGTCGTACAAGATTATCTTACTGAAGTCGGTATCTCTGTTATCGAAAGGCCAGCGAAAAGCCCTGACATGAATCCCATAGAACATCTATGGGATGAATTAAGAAGACGAATTCGAGCAAGGGATTCCGCCCCAGAAACTCTTGGCTAGCTACGAAATGCAATTAAAGAAGAGTGGGATAACATTCCACAACATGTAATCGTGACTCTAATCCGATCGATGAAGAACCGCTTGGAAGCAGTAATAAGAGCCCGGGGAGGGAATACAAGCTATTAAATAAACTGTCTCTAAACTTTTTTCCATTTACGTTTATTGTTTTCCCCATTTCCCTCATATTCTATACTGGGTAAAAATGGCTCATTAAACAAAACACGAATTTTATCGAAATTTAATTTGAATTTGGAACATTAACATTAGGGATTGAATACCTCATACTACTCACTATTAAACAACATTTAACAGTTATTCCTAAAAATAAAGATTATTCTGATAATCCTTACGAAACATAATCATGCGAGGTGTTTCGATTTTTTTGATGAGAAGTGTATTTACAAATTACTAAGCTATAATTATGAAACCGTCTTTACGAACTGCCAGAACAACTTAACACTTGTTTTTATTAATTACTTTACTATAAATTTTAGAGGTTAATCGTAACTAATCTGAAGAAGAAAAGTTGTTTTCGTTTTTTCGAAATCAATCTTCAATGAATTGAAAAAAACTGAGATACGTCTATGGACTATTTCTTAGTAAGTAGGTATAGAAGATAATTATTTATAAGTTTAGGTTAAAGTAAAATTACTCATTAGCCACATAATTAGGCTAGATTGTAATTTTAGTTAGGGAATATATATCTTTACAGATAATAATAGAAATAATACATACCACATAAAAAAAATAGTGATTATACTCTAAAATAGTGTTTATACACCCTAGCTTGAGGAACCCTAATGTCTAAAACATGGTGTTTTCAATGGTCGTCACAAAAACATTTACACGACGTCTAGTTATTTTAACGTCGTATTGAGGTTGGACACTGGAAGTTTTGAATGAAGACATAATTTGAAATTATTTAAATACTAGCTGATGCCCGCGACTTCGTCCGCGTGGATTTAGTTTTTAAAATCCCTCGGGAACACTTTGATTTTCCGGGATAAAAGTAGCCTATGTCACTCTCCAGGTCCTCAATTATACCCATGTAAAAAAATCACGTAGATCCGTGGCTCTGTTGCGGCGTGATTGAAGGACAAACCAACAAACAAACACACTTTCGCATTTATAATATTAGTAATTATGATAAGAATATTAAATTACATAGGAAAACACTGTAATATTACGTCCATACGATGTATTACATCCATACCTACTATGTAGTATGTAGGTATAATAATCGTTTGGCAAAATCTGATGCCTTTGGAGTAGTTTGACTTTGACAAAATAGTATCCACGATGGCTATATACGATAAATTAAGATGCATGCATGCAAATGCAAAATAAGCTTGCCAGCTTAAGATGAGCCGTTCATTCAAAGTATCCTGTAGATTCCGGGGTTCAAGTTATTTGGACCTATACTGAAGATTGTGATGTCTATAATTTCTGAACTACGAAATTGACGACCTTGAAATAATTACAGGACAATCTCTAAAAAACCTGCTTTCTAACAAAAAAAGAATGGATTAAATCGGAATACGCCTTAATGAATTACAGCGAAATACACATTTTGACTTTCATCCCCTCTCCCAAGAGAACGGTGCTGAATTTCGGGATATAAAGTATCCTATATTATACCTCGTAGTATTAACTTAAATCGTGCCAAGTTTCATTTAAATCCGTCCAGTAGTTTCGGCGTGATGCGCGGCCAAGATACAGACAGACAGACAGACAGACGGACAGACAGACAGACAGACAGACAGACAAAAAATTTAAAAAAAATTGTTTTGGCTTCAGTATCGATTATAGAGTGCCCTCAAACAAAAATTTTCAAAATATCTTCAATGTACAGAATTGGACCTGTTACAGTTTTATTATATTATAGATAGATAATGCATAAAATACAAAATCACGGGGGGGCATTAAAATATTCATAGTATTCTCATATATACTTTCTCGTAAAAATTAAGTTTTCAGTCGAAATCAACGCTACGCAATATAATACAAACATACGAGTAGAATAATTAATTTTTAATAGAATTAGTTTTACTTACTTGCCTTCTAAACATACATTTTTAGTTAATTATTTTTTTCACAAGAGCACGTACGATTTCTTTTCAACTTCCACAAAAAACAGTCAATCGCATAACGCTAATACGACGTTTTAGTCACTTCACAACATTAATATGACCATTATTTATAACTTAGCAAATTATGTAAGAGTTATCTTGTAACGTCTATATAATCAAAACGTTCTATTCTGCAACGTCTACAGGACGTCTAAACGACTTAAATGGTCATCGTCGCGATTTATGTGACGATTAAACGACAAAAATAGTCTTATAACTGGGGCCATTTTCGCGTTTTGTAAACGTTATAATAAGGTTTATACCTTTCTTTAGGACTAAAAGGTAAACAAAAAACGTTGTCACGACTTTTATACGACAACGAATTGTTACTTGGGAATAGGGTCCCGTTGGCACCCTTTGGGTACGGAACCCTAATAAAAAAAAACTTGGGAGGTGTCAAGGGTCACCCGGATGGAACGTAGTTCCTTTCGATTAATTAATTTGGCATTGTGTTCGGTATTTTCGCGGTACAATAATGGGTCTCCGTAGCCTTGTGGCCTAACAGCCAAAGGTCGATGGTTCGAATCTCAGCTCAACAGACCGAATTTTCCATTTTCAATTTTATTTTAAACAATTTCTACATGTGGAACCTTTCCCTAATTTTTTATAACTTATAAGTTATAAAAAATTAGGGGAAAATTCGAGCGAAGTGTCGAGCCCCCTTCCGAGTTCCGCACCGCGCGATAAGGAACTACGTTCCAAAAACACCGCTACAAAAACTATGTTTTTTATAACTGTGTTTTAGGGTTCTGTACCTCAAAAGGTAAAAAAGGAACCCTTATAAGATCACTCTCTTGTCCGTCTGTCCGTCTGTCCGTCTGACAGACGGACGTCCGTGTGTCACCACCGATTTTCTCAGGAACAGGTAGACCTAGCAAGTTGAAATTTTTCCAGATACCTACTGAGGTCTATAGTCCCTATTAGGTGTATAAAAATCAAGGTCCTGAGTCAACACAATAAAAAGATATGGGCAAATTTAGATTTTCGTGAAAAAAATACCAAAATTTACCTTAATTTTCAACTTTTTTATTTTTCGGAATTTTCCCTTTACATGTGCTGTAAGACCTTGCTTTTAACCAAAATTGACAATTCTAGATCAACCGGAAGTACCCTATAGGTTATAGCCAGTTATAGGTATAGGTATAGGCTTTGGGTCGAAAACCTATATGGTAGTTCCCGTTGACCTAGAATCACGAAATTTGGCAAAAATCAAAGTCTTACAGCACAACTAAAGGAAAAATTCCAAAAAATAAAAAAGTTGTAAATTAAAGGGTGTCCCCAATCCCCATACATAGGTACATAGTTGACGCCGATTAAGATAGTCCTCTGAGTTGTATGGGCGCTCATACAATTTAGTGCAGTCTAGCTTAATTGGCACCAACCTCAAATAAGGCAAAAAAATAAAATTGTGCCATTGTGTGAAAGAAAATAAAAGATTTTTAGAAAGAATTTTTATCCAAATAAACTTTTACAAAATGCTTTCGAATCGTCAAGTAAATTTACCAATGCTTCGGAATGAACTCGAGACAGGATAAAAATGCTGATGGTGCATATTATCCATCCATCAATGATCGATTACTCACTTGTATGAGTAATTACAATGATAATAATTGTAGGACATTACTTGTTTCCGCGTACGATGCTGCGTCAGGTGATCGTGATCTTGTAGTCTGAGAGCTACGGACATTTTAACTGATTGGGTTGGCAACTAAGTTTGCGCGATTTTTTTCTTAAATTTGTTATAAATTAAAAAATATTTTTTGAGTGAAAACTTCTTTCTGAGCACTATATTACCGTGGCACTATTTTGGGTGAGCAAAAACATTGATTTCGCGTCATCGTGACCGTCACGCATCACGCATCACGCGTCACGCTTTCCATCAGCTATATACATAATCTGTGTATTATTAGTATTGTACAAACTTGTCTTGTATGAGGGACTCAAGGCACAGGCACAGGCACTTAGTTACTTAGGTACTTAGTTTTCACTTCTATCGGCAGTCCCTATGACTGCTAATTTTAATAAAGAGATATTATTGACACGACCCAAAATACCTTCCAATTTCCAACCAGTTTGTCCTATTAGAAGTTGTCTATTGTAGTAATTATTAATGCTACGAATTCAATAATTTATAATCATAAACCATAAACATAGGCTCACCGTAGGCTGTTTGAGCCGCAATAAAAACTTTGTAAATAATAATTAAGTAATTATTGTAAATTTATTTATCCTACAAATTATGTTTATCCAACAAATTTAACTATGACTTCATGAGTATCGCAATATTTAACATAGCTATAAAAATGTATTCATAAGTTTTATGGCTTAGAATAAAACCGACAATTTGAAAAATTAGTTTACATTCGCAATAAAACTCAATACTTAGATACCTAGTTTTATATTTTTTACAATGCAGCAAACAATGTTCGAAGGAACAAAAATTATATATTACATTTGCGATAAAAATAATTCCATAAGGCTTTTAATGGTGGGGATTAATATTAGAGAAGTTTGTGTGAGAATTTATTTTCATCTATAAAAACATTAGGTACAGTACGAATTTCATTAATTAATTAATTTTCCCATTTTTCTTTTCTCAGAATGACACAATATAATATTATTTTCATCATGATTTTGAATATGGTCGATATTTATAGAATTGTCAACGATGTGTAATACTTTGAGTATTAAATTGTTGGTTTAATACTCAAAGTGTGTGTTAACAGTAAATTTATATATAATCGGATCATTTCCAGCTAAATCCAGTCCTTTATCTTTTATAGCTACCAAACTTTACTCTCGGAGCTGGTTTCTTGCCTTTAGCAGCTTCTTCACAGGATCGTCTTACATGGCGTCTACCTATTTAATTTTGTGTAAAATTTGATTGGCATTTAAATCATGGTGCTGCCGGCTGCAATGATATTATAACATTTTGAGCTCCGTAAAACAAAAAAAAATTACGTATAATTGTATATATGTAACTAAACTGGTATATAAATAATATTATGTTTTATAATAAAATGGCATATCCTTCCATGACTTAAATGAGCAAACAGGATAAACATTTTGCTGAATTACAAGCCATCTTTAGTGTTGGTGCAGCAAAAGTTGTTATAAATAAAAATTTTATCAGCATCCTTCAATTCCCCTCACTATAAAGCAGTAGGTACCCGAGTTCAAATATTTTTCCCACTAGTGCAACTGCGTCTAAATCCTTTCAATAGTTGTACTACTGGGGGAAAAACTTCCCACTGGTTCAACGGTGTAACTTATCAGTTGAATTAGTGGGAATTAGCCGAAAAAATCTTTTACTATTTATTTACTTCTCTATCTACAAGGAAACTATAACAAAAAAATAACTTTGCTTACAAGCAATAAATATTTATTGTCGGCTCAGAAAAGGCTCAAGCAAAATAAATATGATGTCGCTCAGAAAGTGTAAGATGAGTTCCTAAAGTTCAGAGTTGTTTTTTGTTTTGCTTCATTTTGGTATGATTAGGATTGCAAGTCTACATTCTATTATTATGTATTTTGGAATTATTGTATAACTATGCCCGCGACTTTGTCCGCGTGGATTTAGTTTATAAAATCCCGCGGGAACTTTGATTTTCCGGGATAAAAAGTAGCCTATGTTACTCTCCAGGTCCGCAACTATACCTATGCGAATCACAACGATCCGTAGCTTTGTTGCGGCGTGGTTGAAGGACAAACCATCAAACAAACAATTTTGCAGTTATATTATTAGTATGAATAGGCACGTATTTGTCTTTAAAAATGTTTGACAATTTTACTCAATATGCAATAGGTATTTCTACTTCAGTTATTAAGTGGTTAGGACTGTGGTCTCCTATTCGGAGGGTCGCAGGTTCGATCCCGGAAACGCACCTCTAACTTTTCGGAGTCAAGTGCGTTTAAGCAATTAAATATCACTTGCTTCAACGGTGAAGGAAAACATCGTGAGGAAACCTGCACATCTGAGAGTTCTTCATAATGTTCTCGAAGGTGTGTGAAGTCCGCCAATTCGCATTGGGCCAGCGTTGTGGACTATGGCCTATAACCCTTGTCTGAGAGGAGACCTGCGCTCAGTAGTGAGCCGTTGATGGGTTGCTAATAATGATGATGAATAACGAACGATAGACGTACCTATACAAATCTCTTTATTTAAATGTAATAAAGAGATTTGTATTTGTATAATTTGTTGATTTTTATACTTTCTTCATATAAAAAAACTCTTTAGCGATAGAAAATTGAAAATGGTGAATAATCATCAAAGATTTAACATTGTATATATACGAGTATGGTACCTTAATGAATTTGTATTTCTCAGGTATTTATTCCCTATTAAGTATATATATTGTATAGGGAATGTAAGTATTTCTCAGGGAGTTGCAAGATTGAATGACCACTCTCTGAAACGAACTAGAAATGATAAAGCCTAGCACAATCACAGAATAAAATGAAGCTTAAATATCAATCCAGGTAAAGAAATTGAGTACCTGGACATAATTAGCATTATAGCGGTGGTCCTCGTGGAGTTGGGTTTTTAAAAATCCCACGGAAATCCTTCGTTTAGTTTATGTGACTCACCAGTTTCTTAATTAGTTTTATATCCACGTAAAAAAAAACGTCGATTCGTCGATCTATTACGGTTTCATTGAAGGACAAACTAACAAATATAAGCACACTTTCGCATTAATTATTATATTAAGTTGCGGTGTATCTAGAGGAATAACACCAACTCATAATTCAAGTAGGTACCTAATTATTATAAGGTACAAGAGGAATTAGTTTTGGAAATGTTTCATATTTTGCAATTTTTGTTGATAAGCAACAAATGATAAAGCCTTGGGTAAACTTTTTATTTGCAGAAACATTAGATATATGATCTTGCGTCTATATTAAATACCTCTTTCTAGTTTATTACTTAGATAAGTCCTGCGAATTAGATTTAATCAACCATAAACCTTACTTACAACTTACACCTATTCTTCCGTTTCACGTTCTTATCATGTGATTATGGCCAGCCATCGGAGGCATTTAAAAACTCTTGATCTTTACTATGTAAGTATGCCTTTATCTACATGCGCCTATACTTTGTATTGTAACCAATTATTTCTGTTACAATTATTGTCCAATTGCTTGTGTACGGGCCTTGCGGTTGAGCCTCCTTGTCCATTTGTCATCATCACAGGAATCTTACCCACAGCAAACTATAGATGTCGCTTCACGCCATTCAATCACGCAAGCAATGACTTCAGGCCACAATTTTTTTTTATTCAGTAACAATTAATAATAATAGCCCTCGATTGCAATCTCAGCTGAAGGGGAAATTAAATCCACACGACTAATCTAAGGTTGGTTGGTATGAAATTTTAAAATGTAAACAATTTTAATAAAAAATAAGTCCAGCCCAGAAATAATACTACCTGCTTTCTTCTCTGGAAGATCTTCCCACTTTTTTTCTTACCTTTCTATTTCTACTCGGAAATCTGAAATAATAAGTGATCGCTACAATAGTACTACAGTATCAAAAAGTGTATTTTGACTTAACCAAGCTAATACTGAACGTGATCGTCCTCGATTCCATTCGATAAAATGCAAGGCACAGGGCATAAATTCCTTAGGATTTCTATTGTTAGTTGTTACACTCAAGTGATTTGCTAGATCATCCGTTCACCAAATGGAAGCTCTCTCAAAGCTGCGTTTTCCGTTGCGGGATCGCCATTCTAGCACCTTGATTGGAACTACTACGCGTATCGATAATACGAGCTATGTTCACTGTGTATTGTTTCTTTCATCAGGCGTTTCACGACTAGTTGACCTACGTGCCTACGTCGGTTATATTTCTGATTCGATCAGGAGCTGAGCATTCATAAATACTCCCAAATAGGCTGAGTACCTACCTTAAGGTGTGATGTGATCACACTCAAAAACGTTAGGCGCTATAAATTCTGGGTAATGACGATTCATTAGCATCAATTTGACCGTTTCAACTACAATTGCGCGATCTAATTGTTCTGTTTACATACGGTGTGTCTGTTATCACTATTATGACATAACTTTTTTGCTATAATATGTGCAATATGAGTTATGATTAGGGTAGGCTGGTGTAGGAGCATGCACTTAAGGTTCAAACTGTTCTGAAATAAAATCACTAATCTGTAGATTATCAACTTAATTTTTATTTGGTACTCAATTTATACAGCTTTCATAAAGTAACTTGAAATGTAACAAAAAAATAATAATATGTATTATAAATGCGAAAGTGTGTTTGTTTGTTGGTTTGTTGGTTTGTCCTTCAATCACGCTGCAACAGGCCTACGGATCGACGTGATTTTTTGCATGGGTATAGTTGAGGCCCTGGATAGTGACATAGGATACTTTTTATCCCGGAAAATCAAACAGTTCCTGAGGAATTTTAAAAACTTAATACACGCGGACGACGTCGCGGGCATCAGCTAGTGTGCCATATATTTGAAAACATAAATAATAACAAAAGTGGTAAATACGTACTCTTACATGAGCTATTGGATAAGAGTGCGCATGTAAGTTGATAAGAGTACGCAGGAAAAATTATCTCATAATTAGTGTCCATGCTACTTGCAGATGTCACAATTATTAAACATATTTTGAGCTTCATAGCTCATACAGGCTTCATGCCACCTCATCATTTGGAACATCCTATTCAGTCTTCATTTGGAGGCACCACGTCATGAGGGACATCGCCACATTTTCTTTTTGGGTTTATTCTTTGGAACTTTAAAAAAGAAGTTTTAGTTTTATATCTCCTTTAGTAATAGATTTCGCAGTCTTTTTTTCATTGGTTCTTTTAAGGCCGAAACCTCTTCGAGAGCCAACTAGAACGGAGGTCAACTCAAAAAGTCTAACTTTGCTCTTTTGCGGTTCGATCTTGAGATTACTTCAGCTCGTGGTAGTGGAGCTACATCGGAAAGCAGATTTAAACGTACAAATAAATATTAAAATACATGTAAAAAATATAAAAATAAAATAATGTGTGTGAGAGTACGCGGGTACTCTTGTAACATACTCAAGTGCGTATTCTGCACGTAAGTTATTATCTATTAAATATTAAAGCGTTAATGTGTGAACATTAACGATTTTATAATCGAGCGAAGTGCAACGTCATCTATTAGCATCGACCGGAATCATTGTCGCTGTGACCTCTAGGGAAATTCCTTGCCGATCAAGCAGTATTATCGTATTTGTTTAAAATTTTTAGTTTTTTCACAAACATAATCCCAAAACGCTAAAATTATTTAAGAAAATAGGTAAAAATGTTTAAACTTGAGTATTTTTTGTGTTTTTGCATGTTTTTTGTTATTTTTTCGCACAGCACTTGCCAATAGCTTGCACTTGAAAATAACTCTGAAGTTAGCCGCGTATCGTTAACAGCGTCACGAGTTTTGGTATTGCGTAGCTACTCTTATCGGATGCGTGCTCTTAGACCAGCCTACCCTACGTCCAGCGTGAATACAGATTTTTTGTACACGTAATTTAAGTTGATTGAAACAACCTTCCAGCACATGAAAACTGCACCGTAAATGTCAAAATAGATGCGTTAAAAAATATGTAGTTCCAAATGTTTAAGAAAAATATGGGTAGATAGGTACTACATTTATATCGGTGGTAGATCCCATGAACAATGCATGCAACTCTAAAATGGTGCATTGTATAGAAATTTATTTTGTGTCAAAATAGAAAAAAGTGTTACATTAACATAAAATAAGTCCCTATTTCTTTCCAAGATATATCTGTAATTTTTTTTAAGTCAAACTGGCTTCACTTCTAATGACCAAAAGAGCTTATCAGATTTGAATGTAACTTAGAAGAATAGTAAATTATAATTTTTCTTCTCGAATAGCTCCCGAATCCCGAATAATGGTACTTTACTACTCCATTTTTATGAGAAATGGTGTACCGGCTGATTGGTCCTATTTAAAGTCGAAAGTGTTTTTTTTTTGCCAGATAGGGCTGCGCTTAAAGAATTCAATTGTGGAACGCACTGATGCGCTCTACGTTGGAACGCGCTTGCCAAGAAGATGCCTATTCAAGTGAATAGGCATGTTCTTGAGGTCTTGAAGGTACTCAAAATGATAAGTGGCAGGAAACACGGACCCCGGAAGAGCGTTCCACGCCTTAGCAGTTGAAAGTGTGAAGAAGAATTCCAGCGAATTTTCATTTTTCAAAATTTCAGATTTCTCACTGGATAATAGAAAAATTACTTGCGATCAGTGTAACAGCTTTGCGTAATCGTTTCAATCGGTGTGAAATTTTTTGTCTGCGATTATCCGTAGTATGACAAAAAATAAAAATGCGTGTGGTGTCGTGGGACACCAGATAGGAACGAAGTTATTATTATAAAAATAATTAATTTCAAGTTCTATTCGAGGTATAAAGAAAATAATTATTCGGGTATACATTTTTTATCATGATTTTTTTATCGATAAAAATCAAAATGGCCTCAGGGAAGCCTAAATATCGATTTTATAAAATATTAAAATTAAAATTAAAAAAATAATTTTATAAAATAAAAAATGAAAATAGGATTGCGCGCCCCCGGGTGGGCTCGAACCACCAGTCTTTCGGTTGGCGGCCGCGCGCGGGCCAATTGAGCCACGGGAGCGATGCACAACTTATTGAAATTATATAAGATATTTTTTAGGCCATCAAAAAGTGTCGAAAGTGTCGGTCCAACTTTTAGTCTTAATTTCCGTCTAGCCCCCTTTAGCAAAGCGCCATAAGGAACATCGTTCCAATATTGGGTGCAGTTAACAAAGCAAACATTCAAAAAGAACCGACAAAGTTTGTAAGATACCACCTGCATACATACTTATTTTATTTACTTAGGTAAAATTCCTACAAATTGGGTGTATCTGTTTACTTTTAAACATGGTCGTCCTAGTCGTTTATAAAACGATAAAATTTGATGTGTCCACAGAATGGATAAAAAAATATTACATTCGATAGAATTTGTCATGACTTCGATTTTAACTTGATGCTATACTTATTAGTGTCCAACTGAAGGTTTTTCTGGCCGAAGCCGAAGCAGAAGTCGATTAATCGGCTGTCGATACAACCTTCGGCCGAAGCCGATTTTCTTGGGGAGCTAGCTGTAAATGTTGCGTTTGATATAAATATTTTACTTTGATACTACAATTTTTAAATTCTTAAGTTAATCTTAAGTATTTTTTGTTAGTGTAATAGGTGTAAGTGATTGTTAGTGAACCTAGTAAAATAAAAAAAAATAAAAAGAATATAAATTATTTAATTTATTGTGTTTTGAAATTCTAAATCGATCAACGTTGTTTGCATGTGTGAACACAACAATTTGAATAAGCTTTTTTCCAGCATGATATAAGTACACCCCAAACTTAGAGTTTACGCCTCTGCGCAATAGACATTGGTATCATTATTTTGTTTTTAAACGATGTCTATTGACATTATTTAAAACAGCATTATAATTCCACGCGAGTCCAATACTTAAAAAGATTTATATCTTAAAAGCTCGGTACACATCAAACATTACTATTCAAATAATCGTAATTCATATCACGTGGATTTCTTGTAAGTGAAAAATTATACGTAGACTCCTGGAGTATGAAGCCTGCACAGAGTATTTATTGCAATGCGGATAGACTGAACTCTTGTAGTCTGAAACCAGCGAGCTTACTACACGCAACGTTCGAATTTCGTAAAAGGCGGGAAACTCGCGTAAAATTCCGCGACATCAATAATAATAATTATTAATTGTAACGAACTAAAAATTAATAATAACAGTGATTCAAATGTGGATGTTTAAAAACTATCCTCTTTTGGCATATTTAAGTGATTTTATTATTTCAATTTGTTGATTATTTTTTTATTTTACACAATGTTGTTATTTTTGTTTTTATTTTTGTTGTGCTGTGCGGTGAAATGCGATTATGTTAGGTAAACAAAAATACCTTTTTTTATTAAGTAATAGATATTTTATTTAATGGAGGCGAGTTATTATCATGATGATTTCAATTTATTTAATAATATAAATATAGATTGATTATGTAATATACAAAATCTTTAAACATCAACATGCAATTAAAATTATAAAAAAACTTCTCACCTCGATTATACTCCAAATACCTACCTACACATTTTACTTTACGAAAGGAGTTATTAACAGAAAAATACATCTATATCTAGTGTGCAAAACTTAGGACGACGGCATATTACGACTTAGGAGCTTATCATAATTATATATACCTAGTATACCAAAACTTCCACCAACTCCCTAACTAGACTATACATATTTATAATCCTCATATAATTATATTAACCTCTTTGTTCGTATAGAATGCGTTGTTCGAGTATTTTATTTTATACGTTATAATAGTTGAAGATCTTGAGAGTAGCGATAGACGGGCACAGAATACATAATGTACTGCTGGTACGGTAGCAATATCCGTTAATCGGTTCCATTATAATGTCCAAATTCAAATAGAGTTTTGCAAATGTTTCATTTGTTATAATATGAACTATGACAACTCCAATATTGTGGATGTGACAAAAAAAAAATCAAGAAAAATTAGTTACAAACTCAGAACAAATATAACTAAAGTAAATACTTTATATTGAGCTTAGTAACAATTATAGTCGTAGATTTACTGTATTTACTACTGTAAGAAGACATACAAAGGACTGAGGAGCGAAAAATTTCATGGCAATATCTAAAGATAGAAAAGAAAAGCGAATCTGTATCGCTATAAATTCGTCATTTTTGTCACGCCAAAATAAATGCTTTGGGCTTAGTTATTATATTTCTTTATAAATCACAAGAAGTTTGATAAATCAAAATTGGTTACACGTTTTCTGGCTGTCAGGACTCAGGTCTACTACAGTCAACTAAACAGTAGTAAATATATGTCTATTGTCTATGATTATAGTTTATGTTATGTTGTTGGTGTATGTCTTAAACGTATCACATAGCATAACAACAATATCATTTGTCAGCAAAACAAAAAATCGCAGGTATCACGTTTATTATGTTAGTTAATACCTACGAGTAACTCAATGACATCGTGCTGCTCAGTCAGCTGTATAATTGAATTAAATAAATAGTATGGCGTCTGTTTCCTATTGCCTAAACCTACGTAACTACCTATGAGGCTATGACACTACAAAAAGGTAGTTTCCCATTTGTGATTTGCAACTCAATGTAATGCAAACTGGAAATTGCTTATTAGCCTCAACTTAAGCCTTTACCTACCACAACAACCACGCCTAAGACTTTTCCTTATATTAATTACTAGCTGATGCCCGGGATTTCGTCCGAGCGGATTTAGTTTTTGTAATCTCGCGGGAACTCTTTGATTTTCCGGAATAAAATGTAGCCTATGTCACCCATTTGCATGGATATAGGTGAGAACCTGGTTCTCACCTATATCCATGCAAAAAATCACGTTGATCCGTAGCTTTGTTGCAGCGTGATTGAAGGATAAACCAAGAAACAAACACACTTTCGCATTAATAATATTAGTAAGGAAGAATGAATACTACGATACGAATGTAACCAATGTTTGTTTCTACCGGGCGGCGCGGCGCGGCGGCGATCTAATTTCTGTTTTAGAACACAAAAGCTACAATTGTGACTTAACTATGTTAGTTAGATATATTCTCTCGTGAACTTTTTTGTAGAAAATAATGAGTACTTTAATAATGTGGTACATAATTTTTATGTATCATCAATATTTTTCTCAGCACACGCCAAATAATGAACTTTATAGACAAAATTTTGCTACTATCGGTTACATTATTGCAATTTTCTTAAGGATCTCTAATTTTTTGAAAATAAATTATAGCCTTTGTTACTTCCTGATAATTTAGCTGTCTATTGGTGAAAGAGTGGTTAAAATCGGTCCAGTAGTTTCAGAGCCTATTTGGTACAAACAAGCAAACAAAAAATCTTTCCTCTTTATAATATTAGTATAGATAGTATAGAATAGCTGAGTAGCTGATGTCTACTACTTAGTCCTAGTATTAAAATCCCGCAGGGACTCTGGTTTTCCGAACTAAAAAAGTAGCCTAGGTATGTCACTCTCCACAGGTCCTCAATTTTACTCAACTTAATACTTATACCCTTTTCTGTCAAGAAATTCTCAGAATTAAAGTTGCGATGTACTCTCTTCGAGTTTTATACAACTCTGTTTATTATTAGTATAATATTCTTAATTCGATTGTGAGTTGGTTCACCCCTATTAGTCATTTCTGTCATTAGAATATCCATACGATGCATTTGCAATTAGGTATCAGGAGAGATCGCAAACTATCGTTGACCTCTTAACATTGGACAAATAGGTAACTAAGTTAATAGAGTCAATAATCAACTTTCTTTTCTTTCTCATTTGGCACGACCAATCACTTCCGAGGTGATGGTCAGTGACGGACAGACAGATTCATTTTAAAGATACAAATATATAAGATGCATCATATTTAAACATCTTAATAACGTCTTTAATTAAGAACTCGTTTGAAACACGATTTCGAGTTTGAGAAATTGGAGTAAAGCTACAAAAAAAAACTAGGATAATTTCGAAGGCTAATGCCGAAATGACATTCAGTCGTATAGCTGCATACGCAGATTCATAAATTCATAATATTATATAACTTTTTAGAATTTGGGCAAATGAGGCAGTAACACAGGCAAAAAAATTATCCGGATTAACTACTGGTAGTAAGACTGGTAGAAACACGTTACTACCAATAGGTACAACACAATAGAGTACCAATACAATACACTAGAGAGAGAGAGGCAATTTTGAATGAAATGAACGTTCTCGAGTACTCGAGTATCGCATTTGTATTATTTACTATAGTTTGAAATATGGGTGAATTATTGAATTATTTGTGTTATTTCATCATTATTATCATCACGTCAGTCTATGGACGCCCACAGCTGGATATCTAGGCCTTCCTTGGCGAGCGCCCACGCACCTTTATCATGTAAACATGCCCCCACTTCTGGTAGCATCCACTTCTGTATGCTAATGTCAGTTACCTTGGTTCGTCATTCTAGATGTTATCCACTCCAAAGCGCGCTGCGCGATTTTAAATCAGGATAAAACAAGTTTCAATTAAAAATTTTATTTTTAAAAACAAGCTTTTACTAGCTGGCTACATCGTCAGACCCTGGCTATCATCTAGAACCAGACTACTTGTCAAGACGAATCAAACGAGCCTGAACTCGATGGGGTTACGTCGTTTTATTACAGATTTGCCAAAACCACCTTCATGCTTCATCATGAGACCCTGAGTATCATCTAGGACCAGACTTCTTTTCAACACTAATCAAACGAGTCTAAGCTCGATGGTATTACGTCATTTTATTACACAGTTACCAAAACCACCTTCCGGTTTCATCATCAGACTCTGATCAGATCAGACCCTGGTAACCATCTAAAAACAAAGTACTCGCCAAAAAGAATCAAACGAGCCGAAAGTCGATGGGGTTGCGACTTGCGTCGTTTCATTACAGAGTTCCTATGACCACCTTCCAGCTCCATCATCAGACCCTGGTTACCATTGAAAGACAAACTAATCGTCAAGACTGTTCAAACGAGCCCAAACTCGATGAGGTTGTGTCGTTCCATTGCGAAGTTCCAATGGCCACCTTCCAGCTCCATCATCAGATTAGCACCATGTCATCATAATATTGCATTGTCACGCAATTTACATAATATGTATGCAAATTTTCAGCTCAATCGGTAACCGGGAAGCAGAGATTTAATGACAAACATCGTTGATGACAAACATCGGGACAGGTGAAACTAAATAAAAGCTTGTAATAATTAGAGACTTCTTAGTACGTAGATAGAGGTACTTGTTTTGATTTCTGAGAAATTAATTTCAAAGGAAACAATCGCCTTGTTTCCGGTAGACGGTTTCTTCTCTTTATAATACCTACCTACTGTTGATTAGGATTACTTTGTTAACGTATTTATTTTATTGTACCCTGTAATATTTGTCTCCACTTTACTCAATTCTTGCGAAAGAGGAAGTACCAATATGATGTCCACAAAGGATTCCGCGGTCATTCACATTGTGGTATAAATCTCGTGCCAACAAAGAGATCTTTAGCAATATTAAGTAAAAATAGCTTATATGCATATTTTACGTAATTTTGTCTTCTCTCGTTAGTCATCACATTGTTTTGAAATCATTGTTTTGATTATCTCCACAGACTCCATGTTGATTCGCTTAGTAGTTTGATCGCGTACATTTTTAACAAGTTTTCATATTATGTTCTTTTCATTTTACACACAGGATTATGTTCTTTTTATAATTCAAAATTCAAAATTATTTATTTCACGTAAGCCAACCTGTGGCTCTTATGACACGTCATGACTCTAAGTTCTAACACCGGTTCGGAAAGCGGATTCTGCTGAGACGAGCCGGCAAGAAACTCAGCAGTTGCTCTTTTCAAAATAATAATTTTACAATATTATGTAGTGATGGTATTTTTAGTTTATGACGATATCTAAATAAGTCGATTTTGTGTATCGCCTCTTTGTTATGCAGATGAATATTTTTTCTCACAAAGACTATATTATTATAAATGTACTGTGAAGCTACCGTAAGTATACCAATCTCTTTAAACTTTTCACGAAGAGATACGCGCGAACCGAGTTTACAGATAGATCGAATGGCTCTATTATGCAATATAAAAATAGTTTCAATATTAGCTGGTCCGCCCCACAATAAGATTCCATAGGACATTACACTACACTACATTACACTACATTACACGACATTACACTTTGGAAGTAGGCGATACTTCGCCTACTTCCAAAGTGTAATGTCTACACTATGTCTATGTGTAATGTGACAAGCCTAGCCGTTTCCACATCGGTAAACTCTCTGATTTTTCGGACGGCATAGGCAGCTGAGCTGAGTTTATCTGCAGTCTGTCTCTATGTGAGTGTCCCACGGTGACCCCCATAAAAACTGTAGAGTTCTCAATTATAAGATTTTCCCCGTTGGTTTTTATTATTTTATCAATTTTCTTTACATTTGGTACAATAAATTCTAAACACTTAGTTTTTTTAGCATTTAAGAGCAAATTATTAACAGTAAACCAATGCGATATCTGAGATAACGTACTGTTTACATCGTCAAAATTTACTTTGTTTCTGTCAGTTTTGAATATTAGAGATGTATCATCTGCAAAAACACAATATTGCAAGCATCGCGGACATGATATGGTAAGTCATTAATATATTCCAAAAATAGAAAAGGACCCAGGAGTTTGTGGTTTTGAGCCTAAGTTTGAGTAGAAATGTTTAGTGATCAACGCAATCAAATGCCTTAGATAGGTCACAAAAAACCTCAATAGCATTCTGCGAACGCTTCCAGGAATCGAAAATATTATGTTCATGTAGCTTTGCACCAGCATCAGTTGTGCTTCAAGTTATTAACATTAAAATGCTTCATTTGTTGATCAAGTATAATTTTTTCAAATATCTTACTAAGAATACTAAGTGTTGGTAGGATTGATACAGGTCTGTAATTATTAAGGTCAGTTCTGTTGTCTGACTTAAACAGAGGAATGAGTTTGCTATGTTTCAACAAAATTAATCTCATCATCATCGTGATCAGCAACCCATCAACGGCTCACTAAGTGAGCGCAGGTCTCTCTCAGAGAAGGGTAATATAGGGTCCACCACGCTACGCGCTGACCCAATGCGAATTGGCTGACTTCACACACCTTTGAGAACATTATGAAGAACTCTCAGGCGTGCAGGTTTCTTCACGATCTTTTCCTTCACCGTTGAAGCTTGTGATATTTAAATTTCTTAAACGCAAATAACTTAGAAAAGCCAGAGGTGCGTGCCCGGGATTGAACCTGCAACCCCTGTATTTTTTAAATTTTAATGGCAACTTCAAAGCAAGTAATTGATTCTAAACACTATTCACCGCAAAAGCCAAGAAGAAGCACCAGAATCCAGATATAATATAAATTATCTTGATAAGATCTCAATAGCCGATACTCGAATCTCAAGAACTTTTAGAAATTCGCATTATCAGATTTCCCCCGATAACTGAATATTGTACAATCGTGTCCTACATTTCAGTTTTCACACAACAAACAATATAAATATTTACTTTGTGTACACGTGAACACATAAAAGTATATTTTTAGATTTTTATTATGGAGTTTTTTAATGGGTAGGTAACGAAGAATATGCATGGCAACTTAATTGCATCCATGCCATTTATTATCGGAGTAAAGTAGGTAAATCACCTCGAACGTAGGTTGATTCCATTCAAGTTATTATTTAAAGTTCGGTCAAAAAACTTAAGTAATTTATCCAAATATTTCTTATATTACCATAAAAGTAACTAGATGTTAATACAAGATTGATTATAATAAATAACAGCTGTTGCTCAGATTTGGCAACAAGAGGGAGAGTAAAAAAAAACCGGCTAATACAAACCGGGCTAGCGCAAAAAGTGTTCATAGCACAACTTTATAGTACGATATCCTAATTTTTATGATAGAGTATTATATCTAGTAAGCTGTTGTAAACTTAATTTAGTGGTTGTTCGTGGTTGTATTGTACCAAATGCACACTAGTGCACCACACAACTGAATATGGCTATATCGTCTACTATCGTAAATATTAAAAGCTGAAGTTTGATAATAGTTTTTGTTAGGTAGTTACCAGATTTTCATGAAAATTGTTCCTAACTGTACCTACCAACCCACTCACATGTAAATATTATGAGGAAGTATGAATAAAGTACCTCCGTTATCAGCACATAATATCTTTATGATATCATCCCAAACAAAACGTCAACAAAATTATACGTCTTTATACTTCGACAGTGGGGCATTAAAAATTAAATTAACAAAATATAAAATAACGAGCGACTCGCCCCGGCTTCGCACGGGTAGTAGAGCATAATATTACGCCTATGCTTTGCAAACTCCTTGAAATGTTCCTTATCTTCTAATGAACAGCATATTGAACAGTACGTAGGCTTATAAAAGAAGTATCGCTCGGCTTATAATATAGCAACAACGCGGTGCGCGGGGATGGTCACTGGTCGCATGAGTGAGTCCCGTCATCGCCATCGTCGGGTTGAAATCCGCGTATTTAAATTAGCGCGCGTTCGTTTTTATTTTGCGATAACTCCTAAGATATTCATTTAAATTTTTTGGTCTAGAGGATTATTTATCATAATGTGCATGAAATGCTTATGGTAACTAACGTATTTCTGTAAACACTTATCCCACCATACCACCACCATAAATTGTTTTGTTTTTCACACAAAACCTTAACAAATTACACACTTAAACCTTCCTCATGAATCACCCTATCTATTGGTGAAAACCGTATGAAAATCCGTTTGGTAATTTTTGAGTTTATCGCGTACAGACTGACAGACAGACAGACGCGGCGGGGGACTTTGTTTTATAATATGTAGTGATATTGACTATCTATGCCATTACGTAGTACTTTTTTATTTCATCTCAATCCATCTGCATCGCCGGTTCACATCACTAATCCACTACGCTGACCAAGCGCAAATTGGCAGACTTCATGGAAATAACATAAAAATTTTAAACTTTAAGCTGATGCACTGCTAAGTCCTTGAACGTCGAAGCCTCCAGTTTAGAGTCACTTTTAGAGTATGACTGTCTGTGAGATGTATTTAAACGTAAAATATTCTGCCAAACAATTAAAATTGTAATTGGAACGTAAGTTCCTTATCGCGCGGTGCGGAAGGGGGCTAGACGGAAAAAATGAAGGAACCGACACTCGACACTTTTTTGAAACCGACACTTTTTTGTTGAATGTGAATTTTGCATTGTGTTCGGTATTTTCGCGGTACAATATTGGGTCTCCGTAGCCTGGTGGCTTCGGCAGTCGCTTAACAGTTAAAAGTCGATGGTTCGAATCCCAGCTCGACAGACTGAATTTTCTATTTTCAATTTTATTTTAAATAATTTCTACATGTGGAATTTTTCCCTAATTATTTATTGTATAAATTGGATAAAATGTTATTGAACTACTAACGCCATCTGTTAAAAAACCAGAGTAACTCTTTGGTTTTGTAACATTGCTGCAATAGAAATAAACTAAATATAATTCATCGTAGTTAATCAATTTAATACTAGATGACACCACTAGTTTATTACAATTCCTTCACTAATTAATCGAAAGGAACTTCGTTCCATCCGGGTGTCCCTTGGGGCCTTGACACCTCTCAAGTTTTTTTTTTCAAATAACCGCTTCTACAGTGCCAATCCTTCGCCAGATAATTAATATTACAAGATACCTTACTAATATTATAATGCAAAAGTGTGTTTGTGTGTTGGTTTGTTAGTTTGTTGGTTTGTCCTTCAATCACGCCGCAACAGGGCTACGGATTGACGTGATTTTTTGCATGGGTATAGTTGAGGACCTGGAGAGTGACATAGGCTACTTTTTATCTCGGAAAATCAAAGAGTTCCCGAGGGATTTTAAAAACTAAATCCACGCGGACAAAGTCGCGGGCAACAGCTAGTAGATTCATATAATATTAGGAACAATGTATACACATATACACACACACACACATACACTGTCCTACCTGTTATTAGTACCCTGGCGACCTTCGCGTTATGTAATGTGGTCATTGAACTCGATAGTATACAACTAATCTTGAGATTCAGTGCCAAGGTTGGACTTGGTTACATTGTTTACAAACTGTTGAATATCTAATCTAATATTATAAAGAGGAAAGATTTTTTTTGTTTGTTTGTTTGTACCAAATAGGCTCTGTAAGTACTGGACCGATTTTAACAATTTTTTCACCAATAGAAAGCAAAGTTATTAGGAAGTAACATAGGCTTTATTTTATTGTCACAAAAATTAGAGATCCTTACGAAAATTGCAATAATGTAACCCAAAGTAGGAAAATTTTGCCTATAAAATGCATTATTTGGCGTGTGCTGAGAAAACTATTGATGATACATAAAAATGATGTATTACATGATTAAAGTACTCATTATTTTCTACAAAAACGTCCCCGAGGGAATATATCTAACTATCATGTTTAAGTCACAATAGTAGCTTTTGTGTTCTAAAATTTAATTAGATCGCCTTTATTATCGTGGTATTAATTCTTCCTTACTAATACGTCATACTAATATTATAAATGCGAAAGTGTGTTTGTTTGTTGGTTTGTCCTTCAATCACGCCGCAACAGAGCTACGGATCGAAGTGACTTTTGCATGGGTAAAGTTGAGTGCCTGGAGAGGGAAATAGGCTCCTTTTTATCCCGGAAAATCAAAGAGTTCCCGAGGGATTTTAAAAACTACACTCACGCGGACGAAGTCGCGGGCATCAGCTAGTCTTAAATATACACTTACGAGTTAGACACAAAGATATTATATTATTTTTGAACATTCAGCATTCGTGCAAGCTTCTTGACATTTTTTAAAATGTATAGGTTTGTATTGCTGATTCTATATTTACTAAATAATTCATCATCAGCAACCCATCAACGACTCACTACTGAGCACAGGTCTCCTTTCAGAGAAGCGTTATGCTACATAATTATCAAAGGTTTAATTAACAAGTTATTAATCATCGAAGTTTAGTAGGTCGATTTACTTACACAGACATATAAATACGTACTGATTCTAAACACGTCTTTATGGTGCGGCTACATTATTACGTTCGTGTCGAGTTGTTGGCGATAAATGTGGTGTCTCATTCCATCACAGCGGCTACATAATCGTGCTAGTTCACCCGAACTCATTCGCGACAAAACGAACTAGCCGGATAGTTCGTTGTGTAGCCGCTGTTATATTATGGTGCGGCTACATTATCGGGATTCGGCGAATGTTCGCATTATCGCAACAAGTATAGCCGGGTAGTTCGTTGTGTCGCGAATGAATTCTGGTGAACTCGCACGATAATGTAGCCGCTGTGATAAAATGAGAAACCTCATATAACGCGACAACTCGACACGAACTTTCGCACGATAATTTAGCCGCACCAATAGAATGAGACACCTCATTTATCGCCGACAAGTCGATACGAACGTTCGCACGATAATGTAGCCGCACCATCAGAGAACTGATTTGCTGACTATTTTCAGAAATTCTGAATTTAGTAAGCAACTCAAGAAAACTTTTTGTGGAACTTCCTCGTGCACTTTTCTTTTTCGTTAATTTTTGCAGGATTTTCACACAGTCCTGGGAAATACTTATATAGAATTCAGCAATTAGAAGTTTTGCTGTCCACTTTCATTTAGTAGATAGATTTTTAAATAGTAATTTCTACGACTATTATTTTGCCTACTGTTATGTTGATAGTATTAAACCACTAAAGGGTCATTTTTAAGGTCTTCAAGTTTTTTAATTATTTTTACTATGATTTGATTTAGAAATGTTGCAATATCACCCACAAAGTGAAAGGACGATCTCAAACTTGTTTCCAGTTGAGGACGTCATCAATTGAGATGATGATGATGTCTCTGATTATTTTTTAAACCACGTGGTGGCCTGGCGATATTTTTTGAAATTCACACAATACTTTTTGTTAATTTCAGCAATAACTACTACATCATCGAAATGCCTGAGACGGAGGTATCCAGGGACTACAACACACCCTTCAAAGTGTACTGGAACGTGCCGACCAAGCAGTGCAGATCCAGGAATGTGATATTTGACAACTTGGAAAAGTTCGGCATCATCCAAAACCAAGATGATAACTTCGAAGGCGCAAGAATCACAATAATGTATGACCCGGGCGTGTTCCCGGCTATATTTAAGGCTGATAGTGGTCAATACAGGTACAGAAATGGAGGGGTGCCACAGCAGGGCAACTTGGAACTACACTTGACCGCATTTAGAGAGAGCCTGAACAAAGCTATACCTAATCCAGATTTTAGTGGTAAGTCCTAATGAAACTTATAGGAATCAATTTGTAGTATATTTGATTAAATGATGGCATAATTTAAATTATTTTCTGTCTGCATGTTTGTCTGAGCTAATCTTCGGAACGGCTTAACTAGTTTTTAAGAGTCTCACACGTAGATTGAGAGTTACTTATGTACAAGAAGTAATCTAAGCTACTTTTTATCCTGAAATTATCCTGTAATAGCGTCAATCATTTCATGTCGTGTACCTAGTTTGAGGTGGGAGGAACTTGTGTGGCAGAGGCAGGAGTGGTGCCAATCAGTAGATAAGGCCGTGGAGTCCTTTGAGGAGCGTCGACTAAAGGACCTCGACACCAAACGCCATAACAAAAAGACCCAATCAAGGACCTTCTATACCTCTACACGTATAATGCATTGGGCCAGTTACTGTGCGCCGTACAATAGAATTTTTCAAACATAATTTGGTTTCGCTGCCCATAACCGGCTCTAACCAAGACAGCCGTTGATGGATACGTCACATGGACATCATCATCATTATTCTGAAAAATCAATAAGTTCCAACGGGATCAAATGTATCCGCAAACACATTAATTGTTCTCTTCCCTCCCTTCCATAGTCCGGTGGAACCTGAATCCGGACAATCAATCACAACCGGAGAAAGGCAAATCGCAGGATCTTAGGTATTTTTCCGGGGCGCGGGGATATAAAACTGCCATCTTCATAACTGCGGGCCGCTAAAATTCATTGTACATAATTTTAGTTTTTTTCGCACATGAAGCTGAGACCTCTCTATAATATCGATTATAGGTACCTTTAACTTTACTCTTAAATATAATCTAATAATAATCATTTTAAATTGCAGGTATTGGTGTTATTGACTTTGAGTCGTGGCGCCCCATATTCCGCCAGCAGTTCGGCTCACTGACGCCGTACATCGACTTGTCAATGAATATAGAGAAGAGGAGACATTGGTGGTGGCCTTCGTCGTGGCAAAAGATGGAGGTAAGAATCGTGTTTTATTTTTAGTTTAGTAGTTTCAGCTTTAATAGTTTCTAAATAAAATTGCTATCAGTAGGAATGACCTACTGATTGCATGTACTGACTTATTAGGGTTTTGTTTTTTTTTCCACTACGGAACCCTATTTAAAATTTACATACTTAAATACCATCAAAAGAATTTTGGTCATATTATTGTTGGTTTATTGTTGCCGCCACATTCTTGTCCCCGATTTTGTCCAGTACCATCTTAACATCTACGTAGTTAATGATTAACATGATTGCATACACGTTTTAATTAAAACAAATTCCTACTGAGTGATTATACCGGACAACCAAATGGTCGGCATCGTTGCCCTAATTCCACAGATTGTATAATTAGGGACGACCAGATTTGTTCTATGATAACTGCACAAATAGTGAAGTGATAAGTTTATGATGATAATTTAACGGGCACATACATATTTTGTAATGGTGTTATCATGAGAAATTTTTAGAACTCGGAATTATAGAAATAATAAGACTGTCGGGATATGCGATGACACTAAAGATTTACTAATAATATACTCGTACATACATACTTACATACTATTCTCAAGTTCAGGTAAAAATTTACTATATAGGTAGGCATCTAGCTGTACTTTTGTTTTAAACCAATCTTCAACGCATATTATGGATATCTCTTTGGTATACGACGTATTTAATTAAAATAAATCGAGCGGCTGAAATCGATCGGCAGCAGCACGTCGATTCATGGCGATGGACTGAATTGCAGTCCAGCTTCGCCTGTGTTCGTGGAGACAGCCAATATTTAAAGACCTGGAACACTAGCTGACATCGTTGTCGACACAAATAATGCTTACCTTGTAGACGCCATCGACACTAATGTCGACATTTTATATCGAGTGTCAGTCAGCGTTGTCGTGTATAAGATAGTTAAAGCCGTGTTATAGCTATAAATCTAGGTTCATAGCTATATACCGGAATATAGGTATACGGAAGCGGTTCATAACTATCTTACTTACAAATTAATGAAAATTTATACTTTAATCATTTCACTAGATTAGTCTAGTTAGATAGTTATACCTATTATTTCTAAATCGTGCTCGTATTATAGCTGTATTCCTTTTAAGATAGCTATGAACCGCTTCCGTATAACTATAAACCTAGGTTCATAGCTATATCAAGGCTTTAGCTATCTTACTGCGACATATCCAAATGTAGGATTGTTTAACGATTTGGCTAGTGCTCTCTCGCTATTGGATCAAATGCATTGAGGCAGTCAGAACAGAACAGAGTGTTTGCAATCATCACACGCACTGTAGCAATCATTTTTAGACAATCGCATAACTGACCATTTCAACGCCGTTTCAACGCCGTAACTTAAGAGTTTTTTGCGAATTATTTCACTGAATGGCTTCTTCAGTTCGTAAACCCATAGATTGGTAGCTTAGTTGCTATTGCGACACTAATCCTAAATCTATATCTAAGCCACTAAAGTCAAGCATGATTCCCATTATGTTCCAGGCAACAAAACGTTTCGAAGATGCCGCCAGAGTATTTATGCAGACGACGCTGTCCATAGCGAAGCAGATGCGGCCGCGAGCCACGTGGGGCTACTACGCGTACCCCTACTGTTTCAACATGGCCGGTACCCACATGGCGGAGAGTTGCTCGTCTGTTGTTCAAAGAGAAAACGATAGGTAAGTGAGTTGCTTGTGAGTAACTTGCTCTGTTAATACGAAGTTCAACGAGGCGAATTTTGGAGGTGAATATTAAATGTCACCAGAACCGTCTCTATCTCATGTAATATAGGAGATAGAAATTGCTATGGTGGCATACAACAAAATTCGCCTCGTCTGAATCCCGTATAATAAGGGACATGCTATCGAAAATGTGTACCTACAACAAACTTCCAAATAACTCGAAAATGATGGGTTGCCGATATTGATAGTTGACCATCTCTGTTGATGAAGACGATAACGAGGATATAGAAAAATTTGTGTATCATGGATTCCCGATTGATTCCGGATGGATGCATTGAACTGGCTCGTTGGTCTAGTGGTTAGCATGTTCAACTGTAGATGACGAGGTCCCGGGTTCGGTTCCTGGGTCGGGCCAGTAAATGTTTTGAAGTTTTCATCAAGAAATTCTCAGTAGTAGTCCAGTCATCTTAGTAAGTTCACTTCGGAATTTGAGATGCCCAGCTAAAAACTCGTATAAACTTGTATTTTGGCATCCTAAATGTTGTCTCAAAACCTATAATTGGCAGGGAGTCTACGAAGAGGTTGGCCGCCGTGACCGGTTTCGATCGAGAAAATATTATTTTGTTATTATTACTAGCGACCCGCCCCAGCTTCGCACGGGTAGTAGAGCATATTACGCCTAAGCTTTGCAAAATCCTTGGATTGTTCCTTAAGTTATACCTTCAACAGCATATTGAACAGTACGTAGGCTATAAAAGAATTAGTATCGCTCGGCAACAACGCGGCGCGAGGGTGGTCACTGGTCGCATCACGCGAGCGAGTCCCGTCATCGCCATCGGGTTGAAGCTCGCGTATTTATTTTGGCGCGCTTTCGTTTGTATTTTGCGATAACTCCAAGATAAATGATGTAAAGGATTATCATAATGTGCATGAAATGCTTATGGTAACTAACGTGTTTAAGTTGATAAGGATTAATACTGCCGTCTAAATAGATTTACAATTACCGCATAGTACGTGATCATTTTTTTAGAAGTTAAAATGGGTAGGTATAGTAAGCTATCCTTAAAAAATAGATATATGCCATCGCGGGCTTTTCTGTAAAGACTTATACCACCATAACACCACCACACGTTGTTTTGTTACGAGTATATCTCGAAGGGATTAAGCAGCGTTGTCGATGAAAGCCCCCAGGCGGCTTGAATTTTTCCGACATTGTCAACAATTATCCTCATATTTCAACCAATTTACACAAAACCTTAACAAATTATACACTAAAACCTTCCTCATTAATCACCATCACTATTTGTGAAAACCGTATGAAAGTCCGTTCGGTAGTTTTCGAGTTTTTCGTGAACAGAGAGACAGACAGAGACACACGTGGGACTTTGTTAGTGATCATGGATCCCAGCAAAGTAACGCCTACTTGTATCTTAAGCTCAACCAATTAATTTTCTCTTCCAGAATCTACTGGCTATGGGCGGAGAGCACAGCTCTGTATCCCTCAGTTTACAGCTCCGTAAACCTCTCCACATCTCAGCTGGCAGCGCTCGTCCGAGGCCGGGTCACGGAGGCTAACAGAGTGAAGAAAGCCGGGACCTTAGTACTACCTTACTTCTGGTTTAGATATCGAGATGCCAGCTTCATGACTGAGGTTGGTTAAAAGTTATTATCATTTTACAACGATTTTCGATTTAGTCCGAAGTAAATAAAAATCGTGGTGGGAAATTATCAGTAGACTCATCTTGATTAATGTTCAAAGTGTATGTTTGTGACTGCAAAATTACAATTCAAATCAGTACAGCCGATTTTGTGTGATGAAGCAAAATCTAAGGTGTCTGTTTATTTATACACTAGCTGATGCCCGTGATTTAGTTTTAAATATACTGCGGGAACTCATTGAGTCTCCGGGATAAAAAGTAGTCTATATTACTCTCCAGGTCCTCAAATATACCCATGCAAAAAATCACGTCACTCCGTAGCTCTGTTGCAACGTGATTGAAAAACGAACAACAAACCAAAAAACTTTATCGTTATCCTATACCTATACTTATTACGAAAACTAAGTAAAATTAATCTTAATTAATTTATTATTAATAAGTAATTAAAGTTTACTCTTTGATGTATATAATTTATAAACCTACCTAAATAATTATTAGTAGGTAAAAAAACTAAGTAAAATAAATTCATCATCATCATCATGATCATTGGCAGGCCTTCAACGGCTCACTGCAGAAAGCAGGTGAACAGAGAAGGTTTATAAATTACTAGCTGATGTCCGCGACTTCGTCTGCGTGGAGTTAGTTTTTAAAATCCCTCGGGAACTCTTTGATTTTCCGGGAAAAAAAGTAGCCTATGTCACTCTCCAGGTCCTCAACTATATCCATGCAAAATATCACGTCGATCCGTAGCCTTGTTGCGGCGTGATTGAAGGACAAACCAACAAACCAACAAACACACTTTCGCATTTTTAATATAAGTAAGATGACAATAAAAATAAAATGTACCACTATATTTTATCTACTTACAGGAGGACGTAACAGCGGTATTAGAGGCTTTAATGAAAACAAATGCATCAGGCCTTATTATATGGGGAAGTTCGAATGATGTTAACCAATTTGACAAATGTAATGAACTTTATAAATATGTAGAAACTAAACTTGGACCGATTATCAAAAAATATATTCAACAAATTAACAGAAATAACGACAGCAAACTACATGATGATGCTGAAAATAGCGATGAATATAACAATGGCTTCATTAGTACAACTGAAGCAATTATAACAGTCAGCGCAACATCAGTTGAATCAACGTCAGTTCAACAAACAACCGATCAACCAACATCCGAACAACCAACAACAGTCCAAACAACTTTAAATGAAATTGATTCTACTACAAGTAATTCATATAAAATAGGATTCAATCTAAATATCACATTGTTACCAAAAAATATTTACGACAAAAGCACATCAGATAATAGGGATATGCAATTCAGTGATAATTATAATAAGACTGATGGTGATAAAATAGATTCTAAAACCTTGCCAGCGACTTCTTTCTGGGAAATGCTAAAAAAGCAACTTAATTTTGAAAAAGAAACCAGTAAGCAAACTACTAGAAGTATACAGAATACAGAAAACCCTGATGACTTGGAAGGTATTAATGCAGGATCATATTTCAAAAGAGCAGCAATATTAGACGAAACATCTACACAAAAGAATATCGACGATTTATTTTCAGAAAAGGTTATACCAG
Organism: Oeneis ivallda; assembly: GCA_029955525.1. Taxonomy (NCBI): domain Eukaryota; kingdom Metazoa; phylum Arthropoda; class Insecta; order Lepidoptera; family Nymphalidae; genus Oeneis; species Oeneis ivallda. Next base: position 15,314,437 of record JARPMR010000007.1, read on the forward strand.
AAAATCAATTAACTCGTATTTCGGGTATAAATAGTGACGAATTTATAGCGACACTTGAAAAACATACCAATCCTATAAGTGTAACGTCAGCAGATGGCATAGAAAATGACAATTTGAATACATTTCTTGTAAATTTGACTCCACCTGTTATCGAATCAGGGAATACGAACTACTATAAATCCGTTAAAAATACTTTTCCGCAAATATCTACGGAAAGTTCGAAGCATTTTGTCATTATTCGTGATAACGAAAACGAAGATTCAGCAATGTCAGCGATTAACGAATCTGTCACAGAAACTTTTCCGGAAAAATCAACGGATATTTCGGAGAACTTTGTCATTATCAGCGATAACGAAAACAAAGATACTGGATCTTGGTTTCCGTCAGAGAGGCTTAACAGTGAACAATACGAACAGAACGTTAACGAGACTTAACAATGAACAATAGTGAATATGACCTTGAATTTATCGCGAAAATGTTAAAGATATAAAGAATAAAATCTTCAAAAGAAGATTCGATAAAGATTCCTGATGTTTCAGGTGAATATATGGGACATCATGATTTTGGAAAGTAAAATACAAATCGTAAATGTAAGCTATTTGTTGTGAATTGAGATTACCATTGCAGTTGTTCGGTAGGTGCTCCGCCGTGAACCTCCCAAGTCCCAAGTTGTTCATCAGAATATCTTCACCAAAAAATAGAGCCAACGGACATATTATATTACATACTCTACAGATTTGACCAAAAACAAATCAACTAAACGTGTCGTATAGAGAAAATTTACTCGTATTGTTATGTAAAAAATGTAAATGTTTGTTTTTAGGGTTCTCGCGCACTACGCAGCCACGACCACATTTTGTCGCCATAGTCGCAAAAGCTCAAACCCTCTTTTGAACTTATAGGAATGTACACAAAGTTTGGTTGCAACGAGTAGTTAAGATCGTCGCTCACTCAACCCGGTAACCGACCAGCATCACATCCATTTTTTGCCGACAAGTGACCCTCACACTGATGTCACGCGGCCGGCGAGTGGACGCCCAGTCATCAGTGGTCAATGGATGACTGCGTGGGAGACGGGCGACGACGCATCGTCCTCTAGTCCAGGGGTCTCCAAACTGCCAAATCCGGCCCGCCCGCGCCAGTGCCATCAATCCGGCCCGCGAAATGCAAAAAAAGCGTATATTTGCTTAGGTCGCGCACTTTGCGACTAGTCTAGCTAGAAATATAGTTAAGGGCAGAAAAATTTAAACTGTTTTGGCCCTTGGAATATACTGACAAAATCATTATGGCCCTAAGGCTTCAATGTTTGGAGACCCCTGCTCTAGTCAGTTAACATAGTAGGTTTAGTGGACAACTCGCGGGCGGGACGCGACGCTCTCGGGGCCTGCGCGTGGACAACGCACGGCAAACAGATGAGCAGCGGGTGTTCACGAGTTGTTCAATTGCCGTCGCGTATGGACAGCTTGCGAGCAATGCGATCCCGTGAGGCTACGAAGTTGATAATCGAATGAAATTATATGGAAGTCCATTGAGGAAATCGCAACCGCACGAGGCGAGGCAGTACTGCACCCCGATTCAGAACCTTACGATAGCATAATTATCAATCGATTCGGTTTGTTATCGTACGATAAGATGAATTTTCAATTCAGAATACTCGTATCGACAGATAAGTTGTCGAAATCGTAACCGAATCGAACCGCCGTAGATATCGTTCGATATCTTCTATCAAACGCTAATCACGTTATCGAATAAGATTTTCCGAACGTCCGATAATTTTATTTGGTTACTTATCGAAAGCTACAGGGCATCCGGTATCCTTTTGTTTACGTACTGTCTTTACTGGTTTTTCGTATAAAATGATTATGATGAATGATTTTGGTATGGAAATGTTTACTTACAATATTGTAAATATTTTAACATTAAAATAACATAATAAGTACACCACAACAAAATAAAATAAGAACCCAGAGGGATGAAACATGAACTTAGCGCCATCTATCGACGAGGCTGAGAGTCGGCCGTCAATAATTTAACAAGTTATCATTTTAAATAATTACTTCAATGACCTTCGAAAATGATTAAAATCTATATTTATTTAGTGCTAACATGAATTTAATAACAAGTGAAATGGTAAAACAACAAACTTCGTAAATCTACATGTAATTTAATGTACATAATATTATCTTGTCGATACCGATAACGAAGCCGATACCGATAACGAAGCCGATTCCGTAGTCGACATCGAATCGAATTCTCTAACCAAACGTTCTGAATCGCACGACAAACAAATTTCTATACGAGATCGATATATAAGTATTCGTATCGAAATTCGAAACGGTAAGTTATCGAAATGTTCTGAATCGGGGTGCTGGTTGGGTGCCGGGTTGATAAGTGAGCGACAATCTTCAGTCGGTGCTCGAAGCGCAATGCGTGTATTATTTTTCCCGGACGCTGCGGTCACTGTCTTGGTTGTGGCAACGAAATAAGCTAGCTACACGCACGCACAATTATTGTTATTTAATTTTATACGGTTTTTCATGTCTTTTCATACGATTGTTAGAAAGAAACATTGATTACTTTAATATTTTGTATATATATTACCCACCGATCATTTTTTTATATTTTACATACAAACTACATTTTAATGTGACCTCTTTGGCCCTGTGATGGCGGTGCTCACTTGCAAAAAACCGAAGGGTTCGATAAAACTTTTGATTTGATACATAAAGTAAACTTTTGTCTTGCTTTAAAAAATTGTAACGTAGCATAGCACAGAGAAAATAAATGCAAAAGCATAGCTATGGTAGGACCTACGCACATAAAAGATGTAGAGATATGGGTCTTGTAGAGATGTGTCCAATGTCCAGTGCTCCAAACAAGTTCACAGAGATGTTGTTTGTTTTTAGATTAAGTAGGTATACATAAGTAAAATTGGTCTAATAAATATAAAATATGTTTTGTCACAAGTTTTAAAATGGTTTTCTTTCACATCCACTACAATTCTTACAAAATAATGATATTATATCATTCAAATATGTAGAATGAAAATGCATGAGTGTCGTGGAACACTTGGCTGGAACGAAGTTCAGAATCAATGCCATCTCTCGCCACATGTTAGCACCATCTCGTAAAAAAAACAGTCATTAAAGCAAGTTCACGCTGCCCACATTAAATGGCGTTAGTAAATGCCGCAAATATTTTGTTCGCAATTTCTGTTCTATATAATTTTGCCGCAAATATTTTGTTCGGAATTTCTCCTCTATAAAACTTCGTTCCAAAAATTAAAATAAAGAACAAAGACAAGTCAGGATTCCATCTCCCGAACCGATTTTATCACTCCTTCTTTTTACCGCTGCGCCATCAAAGCATTGATGGAATGTGTATAATAAACGAAGGCAACAAAGCCCGTGACGGAAAATTCTTACGCCTAGCAACAAGGTGCGTGACGGAATTTGAATTTGAATTTGAATTTGAAAATTATTGCACATTATGTTGTCTAGCCCCCATCCGCCACACCAAGGCAAACCGTCAAAAAAGGAACTTCGTTCCAATAATATATCTCTAGAGAGGAGAGTAGTGAGCGAGGGCGCTCAGTAGTGAGCGTAGAGGGAGACCCGCGTTCAATAGTGAGCGTTGATGGATTGCTGGCTTTGAGTATTAAAACAGCACGGTTTAATACTCAAAGATTGCTGGTGATGATGATAATGATAGAATTAAAGGAACGTTTGAATACAATGTTCTGTAATGTTCATTGTGCACTATCATGAAAATTCTATTAAGTAAATATAATAAATATAATATATAATACTAGCTGACCCAGAAAACTTCGTACCGCCACTACTTATAAATGAAAAATTAGTTAAATAAACATTTTCCAGTGGACCAAATTGTGAATCTAAACCATCCTCGAATCCCCTTGAACTCACACAAAAAATTTCATCAAAATCGGTCCAGCCGTCTATGAGGAGTTCAGTGACATACACACGCACACAAGAAATATATACATATATTAAGATTAAATCTGATTGGTCCGATTGGATTAAAAATTTCAAGCAAAAGTATATTCTGCTCAAGATAAAGGAGCTTTTTAGGGTTCCGTAGTAAAACAACATGTTTGGCCAAGTCCGTCCGTCCGTCTGTCCATCTGTTCGCGTGTCTATTGATACAAAAGAGCTGTAATTTGGAAACGTTATACATATTAATAACGCTGACATAGTTGTAAAGTAAAAAAAACTATGCTAGTTAAAGCATTGGTTTTACTTTTCCTGTAAAATATACATAAACTTCTATTGACCATAATTATTTCTGATTTTTCGATTGGTAAACTTCGGAGATAAGGGGGGGCGGGGGCGATATTTTTTTCGATATTTTGCCCGATTAATCAAAAACTATTATATTTAAAAATAAATAAAAATCTGTTTTATAATTTACTGGTAAAGGCCTTTTATATGATTGATTTATTTGATTCCAATGTTGTTAGGCCACTATTATACACAACTATTCCAAATTTCAGAGTTACTAAAATAATCGACTGTGACAGACGTACGGACGGAGGGACAACGGACGGAGAAAGTCTCACCATAAGGGTTCCATTTTTACCATTTTGGTACGGAACCCAAAAAAAACATTATTTATGATGAAAATTTCATATATGTACACTCTTCTAAGTACATACTCATAATATTGTGATAGAGAACTACGGAACCTAAGACTGAGTTTCCACGGCGCGGTTCGCGGCCCGCGCTCGCAGCGGTTGCGGGCCCGCGGCCTCTGTAGAATGATAGAAAATGAATCAGCAATTTCCGCGGCGCGGTTTGCGCACGCGGCGGGCGCAGTACTAACGGTACCGCAACCGCTGGGGGCGCGGGTGCGAACCGCTCCGTGGAAACCCAGTCTTACACTGCGCGTAGCCCGTCGTGCAATTAATTGACCTTTTATTCTTGTTTCCCTTTATTAGTACCTACTTAATTAAAATAACACGGTACCTACAGCTTACTTATGCTAGATAAAAATAATAAGCTGTTTTTCCTCAATACCAATTAAAATATGTGGACTTCGAGATAATGCTATTATTTCGTAGCTAGCAAAAAATTACCTAGTTAATTACATAATGGTGGTCCCATAAATACCGAAGCTCATAATTTGATAAAACGTTCCTAGGTATATATGTAGTCACACAAACATACGTTTACCTCCTATATATTAAAATGTGGAAGGGCTGAACGATTACTGCTGTAAAGTTTGCTCATATCAGAAACCTATTTTTGTTCTGTACTTATACCATTCAATTTAAAAATAATTAAGTAGTTTATACGTGAATTAATTAAAATTTAGTCATCTATAAAAGAAAAAGTTATGTTGTTACTTTGGTTTCTTATTTTAAGTATTATTGGCGCGATAAACTGTGATAGTTATAGGTATTTTTATTTTATTTTATAATAATATATTAAGTAGTATGTTGGAGACCTACATTGTTGCAGTCGAGCTTTTTAAAAACCATTTTTTTGTCCATCCATGCCATAAATGAGTTTGTAACAATTAATATAATTAGTAAAATAACGATAAACTTCACTAACTTAACCACCAGACGAGCTTTAATACCAATTTCAATAATTGCAGCGAAAATTACATTCTCGAAATATCAGATGGCGAAATCGCAAACGCTCGCGACACCCCCTTCAAAGTTTATTGGAACGTACCAACCAAACAGTGCAGATACCAAAAGAATTCAATACCCTTCGACGACATTTTACGAAAATATAGTATAAGTTATAACAAAGATGATAAATTCGAAGGTGAAACAATTACAATAATATATGATGGGGGTTTCATACCGGCTATCCTGAAAAGAGACAGTACGAAGTTTTCAGTCAGAAATGGGGGACTGCCACAGGCAGGGAATTTGGAACTGCATTTGACAGCATTTAGAGAAACAGTAATCAGATTAATTCCTGATCCACATTTTAATGGTAAGTCCTTCTGTATTTTTTCTGAAAATCAAATTAATAAAGGGTGCTAATTAAGGCAGCTTCTTTAAAATGCCATTCTTATCGTCGAATATATTTAGTTGTCTAATGAATTAATAGGTCAGCGACGAACTTTTAGCCGTTTTAGCGTCAAATAAATGGTTTTCAAGCATAGACGAATGATATTAAAGTTTCAAGCGACCATATATTGTAAAACAAGCTACTGTAAATATGACGCAGCAGGGTGATAATTCTTAAGCAACTAAATTTGTGATATGTCTACGCATTGCCAGCTACTAATAAGTGTATCAACTGCATCTATAAAATAATATAAACGTACTCTAATTTCTTTTAGTCACCTTTATTTTTGGAACATAGGTAGTTCTAAAGGGGCTAGACGGAAAAAATTAAGACAAAATTGAACCGACACTCGACACTGATCGACACTTTTTTGAAACCGACACTTTTTTGAATGTGAATTTGGCATTCGAGTGTTCGGTATTTTCGCGGTACAATATTGGGTCTCCGTAGCCTTATGGCTTCTGCAGTCGCCTAACAGTTAAAAGTCGATGGTTCGAATCCCAGCTCGAATATTTTCTATTTTCAATTTTATTTTAGATAATTTCTACATGTGGAATTTTTCCCTAATTTTTTATAACTTATAAGTTATAATTCTTGAGTTATAAATAGTGTTAGTTACACTATTTATAACTCAAGAATGGCTGAACCGATTTGGCTGAAAATTGGTGGGGAGGTAGCTTAGAAACAGGAGACTTACATAGATACTTTTTAATATTATAAATGCGAAAGTGTGTTTGTATGTTGGTTTGTTTTTCAATCAAGTAGCAAAAAAGCTACGGATCGACGTGATTTTTTGCATTTTGCAAATTGTTTTGTTATCGTGTTTTAATACCCCTTATTATACAACAGTTGCATAAAATTCTTAATACAACTATGAATACTGAGTCACGCATCGGAATTTCACGAATATGGAATTGCATGGGAATGGCTGACAACTATAATACAGGAATGATTGAGTACTACTTCCATGATAATAGGCACGATGCGATGTCGGCAAATAAGAATCTATAAAATTATGGATTTATTTAATGAAATAGGATTCATGGATTATTTTTCCATTTTGAGCAAGATTGATATATTTATTGTGATAAAATAAAACTATAGAATACAGCAATCTGCCAATTATTGGACTAAACACCAATCAGAGCGATACGTCACATCTATCGACAAACTAGTTAGTATCGTAGTCGTAATTCCTAGTTCCATGATGGAAAACATAGCGGTGACCTATGAATACTTATATGTCTAGAAGGAGTGTCGCGTTACTAAAGAACGAAAAAAAACAGGCCAATGAGAATATGCGTGACGTGACGTACATTGGTGTATGGAAATTCTAAATTCAAAATTAGATTTTCAATTGTATAAATGAACTGAAACATGAAATCTATATATATATATATATATATATATATATATATATATATATATATATATATATATATATATATATATATATGAATCCTCTATAAAGGTTCTGAAACAGTTAGCTTACTGCTAATATTAAAACAGCCATTCCTAGTACCTAACCTAATTAATATCATCCATTACTGAGTTTATACAAATAAACTAAGTATTCATGAAAGAATTATTTATTGTAGTAGTAATTAACATTTTTTATCTACTCCAGCATCGAAAAGTTCCAATTTCGAATTTGACAGCTGAATCGAAATGAACCCTCTTTCGGTTTTGCTTCTCATTTCGATGCAGCTCGTTGTATGGGAGCTGAATCGAAATGGTTATCTTCTTAAAATAGGATACCTAAAGGTAAGGCTCTGAGTTCTGGCACTTTTGTACCGTTTATATGACAGAGGCGCCACAGGCGGCTGGTGGCGGCTTGCAGAGTTACTTTTTGTTACTTTATAATTGAGCCTACGGCGTATTTTGTTAATGATTTTATTTTCCTTGTCGTAGATAAAATCTTGTATGCAACTGAACGTAATTAGTCATTACGATGCAGTTGCATAAATAGCTAGTTTATTGCAGTTATTAAAATTCACTTGAATATTACGTTCTTTATTGTTTGGAGGTCCCGATCCCGATGTACTCGGCGGAATATTTATATCGGTACTGAAACGCGCGTGTCATGACAATGTTCTTTTTTTGAAATTCATACAAATGTTTTTTTTTTTTTTTTTTTGAAATTCATAGATACCACGCATCGAACAGTAAGAATGTAGCTGTCTGTGGAGTAAACCCTTGCTCAGAAGGGATCGAGTGACCCCTGGGCTTTTTGTCTGTGGCGGGAAACAAGAAGCGCGTATTTTTATTTAAAATTTTAATTATCCTTTTAAAATATCCACTTTTGAAGGAAATTTCGAAAATTTTTCATTAAAAAAATAAATAGAAATGCCGTCCGATAGTGACGGCAATAATACAGGCACGGACTACGAGGCGGGCGGGAAAAGGAAACCGCCAAGGCGTAGCCAAGACATTCACAAGGAAAATGATGATTTCTATAAGCCATACTACAAATCAAATTATAAAAGGGTTTTCCCTGAATCAGTAGGAATGGCTGAATACACGGTTTATATTGAAAGTCGTAAAGAAGAAGTGAAACTTGGAAATACGAATCCCTTAATGTTGGCGGGAATTTTTAAAAACGAAATTAAAGGAGTCATCAATATCAGACGAATAAACGCCTCTAAAGTAGGAGTGATGTTTTCGAGGGCGATCAACGCCAACGACTTTTTAAAAAATGAAAACTTCTTAGAGAAGTATGATTACAAGGCATTTATTCCAGCAAAGGCGGTGGAAACAATCGGGGTATTAAGATATGTTCCCATCAGCATAAGCAATGAAGAACTATTTATAAAACTGTCGTCAAAATATGAGATCGTCGCCGTGCGTCGCTTTACAAAAAAAGTTAATGGACAGATCAAACCCTTTAGTTCTGTAAGTATTACTTTTTTGTCGACCAACTTACCCGATTATGTACATCTGGACTTATTCCAATATAGGGTGCATCAGTATGTTGCCCCACTATTACAATGCTTTAAATGCTTTAAGTTTAACCACGGAGCAAAGATTTGTAAGTCAGTGCAACGGTGTTCAATTTGTGCAGAGGAGCATCGTTACACTGAATGTGCGGAAAATGCGGTAGTTAAATGCATAAATTGTGGTGGCCCTCATGTCGCAATCTCTAGAGATTGCCCAATAAAGAAACAAAAAATGGATGAAAAGTTTAATAGGTCTTCTTATGCAAAAGTTTTACAAACAAAACAAACTCAAAATCTATTTAACAATTATAATGAAAATTTCCCTTCAATACCAAAAACAACAATGAATCCAATAACAGTGGACCAACCACAAGTTAATTCTAATGACACTCCTAAAGTACAGAAATCAAAGACGGAAACTCCCCAAACTAATACCACAAATAATAATAATGAAACACTTATTGACCAAATTATAACAAATGACAAAATTTTTAAAGCACTTATTGGAGCATTGGTAGCCATGGGTAACTCAGGCCGTAAACTTACAACATCGATTGTAAAAGAAATGCTTATTACTAATCTTAAAAACAATGGATAAACAATTTATTAGAATTTCACAATTTAATATACAATCTATTAATAATAAAAAGCCTTTGCTTATTAATTATCTAGTTCAAAATGATATAGATATCTGCTTGTTAAATGAAACATGGCTGAGAGAAAATAGACTTATCAATATTCCTAACTATAATTTCATTAATCAAAATGGAAAAAATGGACGTGGTGGAGTAGCAATTTTAATTAAAAATAATTTCAAATACTTTGTTGTCCCTACACCATTCTATGATTATATGCAGTCAGTAGCTATAACCCTTACTACAAGTCTAGGTAATATCTCCATTTTATGTGTTTATGCTCCACCCAGTGGGGGTCGCTTTAAGGTCAGAAGATTAAAACAAATAATTAACAGTCTACCTGCGCCAGTTCTGCTTTCAGGTGATTTAAATGCTCACCATATTGCTTTCGGATGTCTCACAACAAAAACTAGAGGTACTGATATCTATAACATGTTGGATGAAAGTGATCTTTGTATATTAAATAATCGAAGTCCAACTACAGTAGGGAGCATTCATTTTAATCAATCTTCTATTGACATTTCATGTGTTACTCCTTCTTTAGCTCCTTTATGTGATTGGCATGTACATGATGATCCTATGGGTAGTTATCACTATCCAACCATAGTTGACTTATATACTTGTATTGAAAAGTATGATATAGGAGAACCTTGTGAACGTTTCAATTATAAAAAAGCAGACTGGTCAAAGTTCCAGGCTGAAACAAAAAAAATGTTTGAAAACTTCACAATTGATACATCCAATATACTTGGTACTTATGAAAACTTCTGCACCTCACTTCTAGAAATAAGGAAAGATTGTGTACCTATAATTTCCAAACCTAATAAGTTTGTTATGAGAAAACCAGTTCCTTGGTGGGACACAGATTGTTTAGAAGCTGTAAAGAAAAGTAAAAATGCTTTAAGATTTTATAAATTAAATCCTACAATAGAAAATTACATAGAATATAAAAAAATTGATGCCTTCAAAAAGAGGTTAATTAGTGAAAAAAAGAAAACAAGTTGGAGACGAATTTGTGATTCATTTAATAGATATACTCCAATAAGTTATATCTGGAATTATATTAGGAGATTTAAGAGGGTACCTGTATATAAGCCACCAAAAAATGATGATTGGATTCCTTCTTTCTTAGATAAATATGCACCCATAATAGCACCAACTGAAAAAGAAATCGATATTTTAAATTTAAATTCAATATTTAATCAGATAGGTAGTGACAGTAGCTCTTTTGTCTTGAAAGCATTTACTTGGCATGAATTTACTGCAGCCATCCAATCAAGGAGAGATTCCACTCCGGGATTGGATGATATTACATACAAACTTATTAGCAACATGCATGTTAATGGACAAAAAACTCTTTTAAAAATCTTTAATTTACTTTGGGACATTCAATGTATACCAAAATCTTGGAAAACGCAATGTGTGATACCTATTTTGAAACCTGATAAACCAGAACATGACTTCAACTCCTACAGGCCAATTTCACTTTCCTCTTGTGTAGGAAAATTATTTGAATATATGTTAAAAACTAGACTAGACTATTACATTGAAGCGAATCATATTCTACCTGAACAACAATTTGGTTTCCGGAAAGGTAAAAGTGCAGCAGATAGTTTTGCCTCTTTGATCTCAGATATAAATCATTCATTTATCAATCATACAACCACAGTTTGTGCATTTATTGATATACAAGGCGCATTTGATAATGTAAATCCTTCCATATTGGCTAGTATTCTGTGTGAGATTGGTATTCCTGGAAAAGTTTGTAAATGGATTTTTAATTTTCTATATGACCGAACTATGTATGTTAAATTTAATAACATTATACATGGCCCTAGAAATGTATATAAAGGCACCATGCAGGGTGCTACTATATCTCCCTTGTTATATAATATATATACATGTTTAATAAGTAAATATATTACAGATCGAAATATAAACTTTTTGCAATTTGCTGATGATCTCCTTGTATATACTGTAAATAAAGATGTAAATATAGCTGTAAATAATTTAAATTTAGCATTAGAACAAGTTTACGAATTCTATTCAAATAAGTTAAAATTAAACATTAGTCCTAGTAAAAGTGGAGCTATAATATTCTCCAAAAAAAATGATTCATGCGACAGTTTTGTAAAATATAATAACACACCATTGCCTTGGTTAATGAAAAAAAAATTTTTAGGAATAATGCTTGATCAGAAGTTAACTTTCCAAGATCATGTAAATAATATATGTAAAAATGCCTATTATGGTCTCAATGTTTTAAAATCGCTAGCAGGTGTACATTGGGGAGCTGACCCCAAGTTGTTATCAATGCTTTATAAAAGTATAGTTCGAAGTCATTTTGATTACAGCACATTAGCATACATAAATGCAAATAAATTGATTTTAAAAAAATTAGATATAATTCAGAATAAAGCATTGCGTATAATAACTGGGGCTATGTGCTCTACACCAATCCATGTAATGGAAGTAGAAAGTTGTATTCCTCCACTTTTACTAAGAAGACTACAAATTGCTGAGCGGTTTTGTGTTAAATTAATCAGTTCAAAAAATAATTTAGTTTTAAAGAAAATACTTCCCTATGAAGTGCCTGACTTTGATATAAGCTCATATATCGATGTAAATATGCTTTTATCTGGTCGATTACCAGACATTCTAAGGATTGTTCTATACTCACAGACCCAAACCAAAAATATGTATAAAAGCAATCCATGGACTTTATATAAAATAGAATATGACGCTTTAATGAACGTTAATGTTTCTATATGTCAAGAAAAAGTGAATTCTCAAGTAGAAATGTTAAGATATTTAGCTGATAATCATTTTTATACAATTTATACAGATGGCTCAAAATCCGAAGAGCATACAACTTCAGCATTTTATGATCCACAAAAGAAAATATCTAAAACTTTTAAAATTCAAAACTTATGTTCTATTTTTACAGCAGAATGTTATGCAATCTACTTATCTCTATTGTACATAAATAATATTGTGAATTCACAGTTTCTAATTGTAACTGATTCAAAAAGTGCTATACTTGCTATTGAATCCAACAAAATAGATTACAAAAAGAATTACATTATATATAATATAAGAAACTTACTAAACAATCTTAATATAAGAAAGAAGACTATTACCTTTATGTGGGTTCCTTCACACTCTGGAATAACTGGGAATGAGGAAGCAGACATTGCTACTAGAGATATATGCTCATCAACATGCTCCGATCACTCCTCAATGCTGGAAATACCATTTACAGATATATATGCCTTGTTAAGCAATGACTTGAGATCCTTATGGAAGTCATACTGGGAAGAAATAAGCAAATCCAAAGGAATTTGGTATTATGAAATACAGAAAAGCCCGCCAGTCACTCCTTGGTATAACAAAAAAGGGATTAATAATAGAAAATTCATTACGACTATAAACCGAATGAGATTTGGACATAGCAGAGTAGCCACCCACCTACATCGCTTGGGGTTGAAAGAAAATGCAGATTGTGAATATTGTGGTGAAACGAATGGAGACTTGAATCATCTTGTTTTTCAATGTCGTCAATTTGGTATAAATAGATTGCTCCTCATTAGTTCCATTCAAGATATCAACGACGATAAAGTTCCTGATAATCTTCAAAGTATTTTAGCTGACCAAAAATTCTTCCGACTATTATATTCATTTATTTCTGCTGCTCAAGATATATAAAAATACTGAAAATCACAAAAAGTTAGAATAAATTGTAACTTCAGGCTCAGAAGGGCTGGAACCCAGAGCCGTAAAGCCAGATAAAAAAAAAAAAAAAATCAGAAGGGATCGAAAAAAAACAAAGGAGTGTTATTATGAAATTCAGTACAACATTATATCATCTGATATCATCCGTTTGGATGACATTATGGTTATTAAGACATTGGGTGTTTTAATGTTGGCAATAAGCTAACTGTTTCAGGATCTTTTATAGAGGCCTTAAAGCATGGGAGTAGATAAATAACTATAAGTAATTACAGTTGTAAAATAATGTATCACTATATGTCTACTTGAGTGAAATCCCTCCGTCCGGCCGTCCGTCCGTCTGTCTGTCAGAGCCTTATATAACTTCTGAATTAGTGAACGTTATTACTTCAAATTTAAACTTAATAATATGTAAGTACTTAAACCTTTCGGCCTGTCGGTCTTCAGCCGAATATTGCTTAAAAAAATATAAAAATGTTTATTTTATGGGAGCTCTCATAGTAGCGAATGTGAAGTAAATTGCAAAGTTAATATTTTTTATGGTGTTACATAAACTTGTGGGGTATCTTCTCAAAAATGATTCGGAATAGAGCACAAAACTTGACGAAATGAGGGACTTTTAAAGCTGAGATTGTTGTAGAGGCTTATTCTCAAAAACAGCTAGGTATACATTAAAAGCTGTACTTAACTTGTGTATAATTTCAGTTATATCCTGTACTTGAACAACAAATACTTACTAAAATTAGATAAATATTTTAAAGAAACGAAATTATTTTATTTTAAATGAGCATAGTACAAATATTTAGTTCGAAATTCGAAAATAGATAGCCCTGTTTATTATATTTTAATTGTGTTTGTTACAGTGTGGCACTGTTTGGTAATGTTGCATAGAATATAAAAACTGACTGAAGGTAGGTAGGTACATCTACGAACTTATAGAACGCAAGGTCTTTCGGGGCGAAACACTAGTTATAATAGTTCATTTAGTACCTTTTGTTTTATAGACTGATTTATTTAAATAAGCTGACAGTTGGTGAACCAAATAAATTTTAAAAGATGAAATAAAAAACATCTTCAGAGTTCATTCACGAAATTGCAGCGAAAAATTATGTGTCTGAGGTTCTAGTTCTCAACTTGCATACCTATTCTAAACTCATATTTTCAGGTGTTGGTGTCATAGATATGGAGAGCTGGCGTCCAATATTCCGCCAGCATTGGAGCAACCTGGCTAGTATAATTGACTTGTCATTGAGTATTGAGAAAAGGCAGTATTGGTGGTGGCCGTCTTCATGGCTAAAAATGGAGGTACCAACTTGCTTAAACTATACCTAATGAAATTTAGTATCCTTTTGCTTGTCTATAAAAGTTAAGGAAATATTACAGAAGACAATACGAGTATGATTTGATGTTATTTCCCGAACCTTATATAAGTGGAGCCAAAATTCTTTAAAATAATACTAGCTCTAGCCTCCGCGTGCACCTAGATAGATTTTGAAATATACATAGCAAAGAACCTATTGTAAACTGTATTGAAAAGAGCATCCGCCGAGTTTCTTGCTGGTTCTTCTTGGTGGGAAGGGCATATTCATATTTTGACGATTCGAAAGCACTTGTAAAAGTTTATTTGAATAAAAAATATTTCTGTTCCATTCCATTCCATTCTATTCTATTCTATTCTATTCTATAATGAGGATTGTACGTAAAAATAACAATATGAATATAATAAAACGGACGTATAATGATCTACAGTAAGTTCTTAATTGGCTTTGTAAATATTGAAATATTTAATTTTAAGGCGACCAAACGTTTTGAAGATGCTGCAAGGATATTTATGGAAAGGACTCTAACTACAGCGAAGCAAATGCGCCCGAGAGCCATCTGGGGCTACTATGGATTCCCCTATTGTTTTAATATGGGCAAAGACATGAATGAGCACTGTTCAACAACTGTTAAAGCAGAAAATGACAGGTTTGTGACAACTAAATTTAAAGTATTACTCACTCACGACTTATGACAAACCTAGTGTAGCTTAATTAAATTTAAATTTTATTATTTTATTCTAGAATATAATTATGTAGAGATGTACATGTTTTAGAATAGAATATTCTAAAACATGTGTTCATTATGCAAATGAACTTTTTTACAAGTGCCTTTGAATCGTCGATGAGTCTACCACTGGTTTGGAAATCGGAATGCCCTTCCTGCCGAGAAGAAGTAAGAAACTCGGCGGTTGGTCTTTTCAAAACAAGTTTACAATACAATATATACTATGCTATGTACCTATGCATTTTAGACCTATACCACTTTATAATTTCGCCTTACTCACTGTCAAGGGAAGCTGGAAGAAATCTCTTCTTAGAGATAAGCTTCACCTTTGTGCACGTCATCTATAGGTAATAATTTTTATTTAAAGGTTAATTATTATTAAAACACCTACTAATTTTTTTTTTCAGAACCTACTGGCTATGGGCTGAAAGCACAGCTTTGTATCCCTCATTATACAGTAGTTCACAGTTCTCAACGTCTGAGCTGGAGGCACTAGTTCGAGGCCGGCTCACTGAAGCCAATAGAGTGAAGCAAGCTGGGACCCTTGTTTTACCATATTTTTGGATTAAGTATCGAGACGGAGATTTCATCAAAGAAGTATTTGTCTTACTTATGCTGCTGCAAACATATTTAAAGTCAATTTAAAATAAATAATTCATAATGTCATATTAATTATCTTATAATAATTACAGGAAGACCTGATTGCTGTGTTTGAGGTGTTGCAGAAAAAAAACGCTTCTGGCCTTGTTATCTGGGGAGCCTCAGGTGATGTCAATCGAATTGAAAAATGCAAACAATTATATAAATATGTAAACAGTATTTTAGGACCCATTGTGAAGAAGTATATACAGAGAGTTAATAAAGTATATGTTAATAAAATCAAAGAAAATTCTAAAAATGAATATGTTAATGGTACTTTTAACAATACAATTAATATTAATACTGCAACTACACAAAGAACAATTTGGGATACAAATAAAGAAAATAAACATAATAACAACAGTTTGATTACTACAGAAAAATTGAAGAATACATCTTTTATTTATGAACAAGAACAACTTCATAAATATTATTACGGGACTGATGAAAATAAAACAAGTATAAGTAGTCCCAACGAAAGTGACATCTGGGATATCATTTCATACGAACAAAATTTAGAAGAAGAAAACAAATTAGAAAGTATTACGAATACTGAAGCATATTTGAGCTCATCGACCGCTAAAACAATTTCAAACGAAAATAGCTCGCTAAATAATGATATATTAAAAGAAAATTTATCAGTTTCAAGTAATCGTTTTAATAACACAAGTAATCTTACAACTTTTTTAATAATAAATAATACAGAAAGTAACATTTTCAATGATTTAATAAACAATGCAGGAAATTTGAAAAATTATATGAAAACATTGGTCAAAATTAACGACACTGAAATAAATACAGAAACAGATCCAGAGATCATTCACATCATAGAAGAGGAACAGTATTATAAAGAGACTGATAGCAATAAAACCGATTTAAAAAGTTTTAATGAAAGTAATATATGGAATATAGTAAAATACAAAGAAAATCTTGCATATGAAAACAATACCGAGACTGTAGAAAAGATAACATATACAGAACCATCTTATATGAATAAAACAACTTTCAACGAAAACAACATTGATCCCGCTGTTTCAATAATAAAAAACGCAATTCAAAATATCTCAAATGATTTAGCAATTTCATTAGTAAATTTGACTAAAACCATGAACTCATCTGAGAATAAAAATAACAGTGAAATAACCGATCCCGTAGCCATGTGGTTAACGTATGAAAATCATTCCAAGGATGTAAATATTTCTGACGCAAAAAGAAATCTTATTAATGGTTCTTTTCACAACATTGATGAGACAATTGACGAAGAAGAAAATATTTTTGATGATTCGGTAACATCATCAGTAAATTTAACTAGCCTTATAGATACACAAGTGAATAATTATAAAATTGGTATAACAGAAAATGTAATAAAATCCAATAATAACTATTCAATATATAGCTCTCAAGAAGATTTCAATGATTCAGAAAATTTTACGAATTCTGTGAAAACATTGGTCAATATTAACTTCACTGAAATAAATACAGAAACCGATCCAGAGATCAGTCACATCATAGAAGAGGAACAGCAACTAGGCAAATATTATTACGAGACTGGTAGCAATAAAACCGATTTAAAAAGTTTTAATGAAAGTAATATCTGGAATATAATAAAATACAAAGAAAATCTTGCACATGAAAATAATACCGAGTATGTAGTAAAGATAAAATATACAGAACCAGCTTATATGAATAAAACAACTTTCAACGAAAACAACATTGATCCCACTGTTTCAATAATAAAAAACGCAATTCAAAATATCTCAAATGATTTAGCAATTTCATTAGTAAATTTGACTAAAACCATGAACTCATCTGAGAATAAAAATAACAGTGAAATAACCGATCCCGTAGCTATGTGGTTAACGTATGAAAATCATTCCAAGGATGTAAATATTTCTGACGCAAAAAGAAATCTTATTAATGGTTCTTTTCACAATATTGATGAGACAATTGACGGAGAAGAAAATATTTTTGATGATTCGGTAACATCATCAGTAAATTTAACTAGCCTTATAGATACACAATTGCATAGTTACAAAATTGGTATAACAGAAAATGTTATAACATCTAACAATAATTATTCGATATATAACTCACAAGAGAAAAATTTTGAAAATAACCCTTACCAAATCATTGAAGGACCAGATATTAGAGAAAATGATATTTCAGATGACTTAATAACAGTAGAAGCTAATTTTAACAGTTTTATGAATAAGCCAATGCAAATTCGCAATGAAACAATAGATAATTTAATATCGGATAATAGTCTAGAATTTACGTTGCTTAACCAAAACACTAACTATTCGAAAAGTATTTCACAAAATTTTAAACAGGATGAACAATTAATTGAAAATGTCAATATTCAAAACATTGAAACACCAGCGATTAAAGAAAACGATATTTCAGACAATTTGATAACAGTTGCAGTAAATTTTACTAGCCCTACTAACATATCTGTGAATAGTAACGACACTAGAATAGTACTCAAGAATTTAGAGCCAATAAAGAGAATAGAATTACTTGATTTATTACCATCAAATTATTTTGAAATAAACTTCCAAGAAATTTCAGAAAATGTCATACAGGAAGAACTGATAACTCAAAATACCACTTATCCTAACATCGAAGCAACAATTAGTACAGAAAACAATATTTCTGATGATTCATTAACATCAGGAGGAAAGATTAGTTCTAACACACCCTACGTAAATAGTAGTGACACTGGTATAAAAGAAAAAAATAAACTAGAAAATAGTCTAGACTTTAAGTTATTATCAGCAAACAATTACTCAGAAGCTATTTCACAATACATAAAACTAGATGAGCAAACTATAAAAGATAGCACTGATATAAACATTAAAGCACCATTTGTTAGTGGGAACGAAATGCCAGACTATTTAATAATATTAGCAGAAGATACTAATCAAATGAACAAAACCGTGAATAGTGATGCCACTGACATAATAAAAAATGATTCACAATATCAACAAGAAGATCAACTAAACAAAAACTTTACTAAATTCCCTGTAAAAGCAACAGCAAGTTCTGAAAACGATATTTCTGACTACCTTATAATATTGACAAGAAATACTAGTAGTCCTATAAATACAATAAATACAAGCGTAAAAGTTAGCAACATTGATGAAGAAAAAGAATATAAGGAGGTTGATGAAAACTATTCAACTTCCAATGAAAATTACATAATATTATAATGAAAGTCGACATGAATATACTGCTACACTCAAGAGTCTTTAATATAGCTATTTAAGAATTTCCTTAGTACAAATTTTGAACAGTTCACTTGAAAGGCTTCGTAAATAATACATATTCTCATCAAGTATCAATGTGTGGATATGTATGCTTGTAGTTGATTGATATTTTATTAACAACTAGCACATTTAATTATTTGAAAGTATATTCGAGCGTAAGCTGATATAATAATAATAATATTATTATGTAGTTACTGAAGAAATGCAACTATTTTTATCGTGCCATCTTTTTTTAATAAAATATTTTAAAAATTGATAAATCTTGTTTACATTGGTGTGAAAATGTAGAATAGAATAGAATAGAAATATTTTTTATTCAAATAAACTTTTTACAAGTGCTTTTGAATCATCTGGCTCTACCACTGGTTCGGAATGCCCTTCCTGCCGAAAAGAACCAGCAAGAAACTCGGCGGTTGCTCATTTCAAATCAAATTTACAATACAGTAAATACTATGCTATATATGCAGTGTTTCCACAATGAGGGAAGTTCCAAAAATGCATAGCGACTAACTTCTATCCTAAGTAATAATGTAATGTAATGTAATTTGCGCAAATAGAGGTTACTAAAGTGATTGCAAATTAGCGCAGAATGTGATCATTCTTCAAAACAAGTTCCATCCATAATGCAAGGTTGGTGGTTCGGGGGGAGGGGTTTGGGGATATGGGGGGGAACCTAACTTGTAATTTTTTTACCAAGCAAAGGGAAAATAAATAAAAATAAAGCTTCTTACAACTAACTCGGCTTTTTCTATAGCCACTGCACGATCGGTATATTTCCCAAAATCTTAAGTTAGATTGGGGTTGTACATTAATATTCAGGCACTTAGGTTCTATTGGGTTAATAATATACCTAACTTAAGTTAAATAAAAAGTAATAATAATAGGGGATCACAATTCCCTAATCCCTATGACGAGAACCTCGTGAGAGCTGAGACTTCTGAATAGCTAGATCGTTATGAATAGCTAGTTACTCAAACAATTTTCAACTTTACCGTTTTTAATATTCCTAGTCACGCACGCACTGGCGCCCATTTATTATTTCAGCAGTTGGTATTCGATTTTTTTAAACCTTTAATTTGACTTTAAATTCGCACGTTTAAATACGATCCAAAAGAAAATTGTATAATATGAAATATGCAATGATGATGCGAATGATGAGATTTATATTTTTTTGTTAAACGGTAATTAAATTAAACGGTAGGTTCCCACTAGGGCGTAGACATCAGCTAAGACGTGGTTTTGAAAAATTCCGCCCCTAAGAGGCTGAAATGGGAGGTTGGAAGGTTATATGAAGGTCAATGTTTTTGAAGTCAGGAACATTTCATAAAAATCGGCATTTAGTTTATTACTTTTAAATCATAAAAAATAATATTAACAATAAACAACAGACGTAAATAGCCACGAACAAATGAAACTAGTATCAATAAACATGATATAACATTTATTTCAAGTCACATTAACATAACAAAGTATAATCTATATAAATAAAAATGAATGTTGGTAAGCGCATAACTCAAGAATGGATGGACCAATTCGGTTAATTTATTTTTTTGTATGTTCCTTAAGGTCCACGGAAGGTTTTAATTAAAAAAAAAAATTTACTTTTAACTTTTGACAGAACGAAGTCTGTCCGGGCAGCTAGTATTATATATAATAATATAAAAAAAATCTTAGAACTAAATTACAAGGTCCCACACAGGATACAAAAACAGTAGTTTTTGAATAGTAACGGTATTTCATGATCAGTAATAAAATTTCTATCTGGTCTCACACTGCTATATGGATTATATTTTATTTCGAAAACTACGTTATAATCGACATTTGCGAAATCTCTTACTTTCCCTAAATCCCGTCTTAATTCTTCTATCGAGTAGGAAGTAAGAACGAATGGGACTCGTTGTTTCAGAATGCTGTTTATTGTTGAGGGCCATGTCTCTATGTTATACGCGGATGATCTATATATATTTTGATTGAAAGCACAAACTGAAAAAAATATATATTGATAAATGATAATGATAATATAAAACATTAATAATTATAATGTGAAACATTGGTGTGTAACAACACAGTGTAGATCTGTTAAGAATTACTAGCGCAATAATAATATTAATAGTAATCCTTGTAAAGTAATAGCATAATAATTGCATTCATAAATAAATAGATAGCTACTAGTTCAAGGTCACTATTACTATTTACATAAATAGGACAATTTCAAATATTTTGCACTTCTATGTTTAGGACTCAGGTTACCTATATCAGGCGTAACGAAAGCATCGCTCAAGTAATATTCATAGTAACTTTCATCGTCGTGAAAATCAAATAGCACACGTCGTTTATTTGTTTGGCAGGTTTCACATAACCTGTAAACAAATAAAAATAAATTAATCAGTTTATGAACATTCGCCAATAAGTCAAGGGTTCATTAAATTACTGATGCTACTGTGGATTACATCGTACCTTTTTTGATGATTTTTTACGCTATTAAGGTTGAACATTCCTGTCATCATGAATCAGCAAGAGTATATAAAATAATTTGAGTGTCGTGGAACGAAGATTAGATGGAACGAAGTTCCTTCTAATAATAAATTAATAATAAAAAAAATATTAAATTAATAATAAAAAATAATCTGAAGTCAGGATTCGAACCCCCGAACCAATAGTTTCACTCCTAAAGACATTAGGCGACTTAAAATGTGCGTGAACAAGTGTAAATTATTTTTAATTTTTTACCAATGTTTTTTTTTATTAAATTATAAATAATAATAAATTAATAATGAAAAAAATAATAATAATCCGAAGTCAGGATTCGAACCCCTAAACTGATAGTTTCACTCCTTCGTTTAACCGATATGCCACCAAAGCTATGATGCAATATGTGTAATAAACGAAGGCAACAAGTGTCGTGACGGTAAATTCTTACACTTTTTTCGGCTAGCCTCCATCCGCCAAATTTCGTTCTAACATTTTTGTCATACAAACTAATTACTTACTTAATCTTCCCGAGCAAATCCAACGGTAGCTTAGAGGAATTAATATCTGGTCCAACCATCACCACCCTAAGGTCTTGCACATCAGGCCGCAAATGCAAGAAGAATATCTCCCATTTGTTGAGGGAATCTGCTTCGAACGGTAGCTCAGTGCCGACCGTATGGATTGTGAAGGTCGAATTCTACAAGTATAAAAAATATAAACAATATGAAACGTCAACTTGTAGTAGGCAAAACTCCTTTCACACATCTGCCGTTTTGATAGATATTATTATAAGTAACTAGCTGATGCCCGCGACTTCGTCCGCATGGATTTAGTTTTTACAAATCCCGCGGGAACTCTTTGATTATCCGAGATAAAAAGTAGCTCTTCCGGTCTGATGACCCACTACTACACCCATTACTATACCCATGAAAAAATCGGATCAATCCGTTGCTCTTGCAACGTGATTAAAGGACAAACGAACAAACAAACACACTTTCGCAATTATAATATCAGTAATGCAAAATTATAACACAATCTAGACAACCGCAATCTAACATCGTTCGAGATTTAGGTTGCTAGGTTGCCTAGAAACCTAAATCTCGAACTTTATTATATGACTGTTGTGTAATTAACATATTTTATTTTGAAATAACAAATATTGATGTCAATAATTAAGATAAAAACTATTCTATCTTTTAAGTTGGACCAAATTACAGATATTTACGAAGTTCGATCAAAATCGGTTCAGTAGTTTTCGAGTTTATCCCGAACATACATCGTGAGTCGTGACACGAGATTTTAATAAATATAGATTTGCTGAATAAATGTACGAAAATGTTTATTTTTGCTTCATTCTTACCTTTTTCACCCCATTGGCGCATGTTGAGTTGATCTTACTGGAATAGAGTTGATAGCTGTAGGCTGTCGTTAACGGAGCTGTTGCGATTTGCGTTAAAGCAGCGTACTGGATATCATTCATATCTGTACAGGAAATACGTTGTCTTCACTCTATTGTAAAATTGCTTTCAAAAATTCTACAGTACGATTCATAAACCTAACGAAACTCACTTAAATTCCCATTATATTATTATAATTTTTTTTTGATAGTTATCACGATATAAAAATAGTTACAGATTTTTAGTGTTTAGACGATGGCGATGACGGGACTCGCTCATGCAATCAGATACCATCCCCGCGCGCGCCGCGTTGTTGCTATATTACAAGCCGAACGATACTTCTTTTATAAGCCTACGTACTGTTCCATATGCTGTTCAATATAACTTATGGAACATTTCAAAGAGTTTATAAAGCATAGGCGCAATATGCTCTTCTACCTGTGCGAAGCCGGGGCGGGTCTCTAGTAATAATTATAATTGTAACTGCACACGCGAAGAGAAACGTGGGCAGACCACGGCTGCGCTTTAAAGATTGCGCCAAGAGAGACATTACCGATTTTAACATAAAGCACAAGAATTGGGAGAAGCTGGCGGATGACTGGAACGGTTGGAGGAGAAGCGTGGGTGAGGGGTGTAGAGTTCACGACGATGCTTGGTTTAAAGTGTTAGCGCACAGGAGAGCAAGAAGGCGTTCCAGCGCCGGGACTGCGTCTGTGGTCATCGGGTTTTGTTGCAGCAAGTGCGGACGTAACTGTCGCTCACGGATCGGTCTCCACAGTCACCGGAGAAAATGCCTCCGAGACAATGTTTAAATCGTCTAGAACAGACGTAAAGGCCTGAATGTGTGTGTTAGGTTCCGTTACCAAACTCTTAAATGAATATGATTTCATGGCAATTTATGCATAGGAGGTTGACTCAGGAATAGTACAAAATAATCATATATCTTATTGTGTACCTAGTTCAGAATCATGCTCACCAATTTTGTCTTCATACATTGACCCCAAAACGTCGTTTATTTTTCCTGGCATTTGGTATTGGCTCAAGACTTTCGTGGGAAGTGGAGGTTCCAAGCGTCCCTTCGTCAGCTGATAATTCACCAGCCTTTGATAAAGGGCATATGATTTACACCAGCGCTGATGTGATGACAGTAAGTGGTCTGGATAGTCGCTGCAATATGATATCTGCAATTTGTAGTACAATAAAATTCGCAAAAATTCTTTAGCGATACGACCACATATACAAGTCCATGTTACGATATCCAAACTCTAGAATTTTCCAAATTATTACCTGACCACATCCCGCACAATCCTTCAATTGGCACTGTTTCCACTGTCTACATTTTACATCAGAACATATTCTAGGATACAGAAGCGCTTCTTGTTCCCAAGGTACCAGCTTCCTGTTTAAAATCTTTTCACAAGATAGTATCGTCTGCATTCTTAATGCGCGATAGTTATGACCGATAATATTTTGGGCATCCGCATAAATATGCTTTTGTTCTGAAATGTAGTGATTAAGTAATTATATGAAGAATTTTTAAGATTAGTTCCTGAATTATAGTAATATTAACTTTACCTTTTAAGTGCGCTATGGTACAAACCGCAAAGCATAGCGATTGATGCTGTGACCAGTCTTCGTCTTTATGTTTTTGACTACAGTAGAACACTAAGGAGCAAAATTTACAAGGCACTCTGTGAACTAAATCTTTTTGGCATACATGACACGTGCTCTGAAGAAATACTTTACGAAAACTGTACTTGTAGATTAAATCTTCGTTTGCTTTCATGCGATAAGTTGAATCAACGTCGTTAGATTCTTTTATTACTTTTCTTTTATTGTTGATCAGTAATTTTTTATTCGCAGGCTTTTCAATTTCAACTGAGTCTTTTATTTTTACCTTAGCTTGTATTGAATTTGGTGATTTACTTTTTTCTTTTTTAAAATCGTTTTTATTGGATGACACAGGAATATTTGGGTGGCCTAATAAGTTTTTTGGACGTGAAATAGGATTTTGCTTCTCTTTTATTTCCTTTTTCTCATTTTTGTCTTCCACACTATCTTCTGCTGGTGAAATTATATTTATTTGCGGATTTTGTGAATAGTTCAAAGAATGAGTAGCATCTTTAGCTATCATTTCAAAAGTTTTGTTAATATCATCGATACTAGAAGTTAATGCGTCCTCAAAATTTTCTATAGGTTCAAAAGAGATATTATCTATCTCGGACTGTTCTGTGTGTGTTTCGCCACCTAATGTTTGCTGTTTGCTTTTTTCTTGAGTGGTTTCTGACTTTTGTTCAGATGTTTTTGACTTTTGGTTAGAATCTTTTTCCGTGCTTGTGGTTTGAGTTCCAGATATCACGCTTGTATTTGTGTTAGTGTTAGTAGCTAAAACATCTCTTGGTCCTCTCTTTTTTGCTTTATTTTTACCTTTTTCTTTTCTTGCTGGACAAACTGGAGCAACTTTTTGTGTATCAGCAGCAGATATTTTAATTGCTTCATTGCCACTTGTTAACGAATCATTTGAACTTTCAACAGATAAAAGCTTATTTTCCTGAAAATCTTCATGTTCAGCTTTGATATTTTCGGTTGCTTTTGACTCGATATTTTTGTTTGTTTCATCATTTTTTTCTATGTTTGCAACGTCTTCAATGTCACATTTTTTCTCACTTACGTGAATAGAACTTTTATCGTCTTTATTGTTATTGTCCGTTATATCAGTTGTAGGTCGCTCTGCAGTTTGATTTTGAAATAATTCTTCAAATTCCTTATCTACATCGGTATCACTTTTTTCGATAGCAGTTAACTCAGCTAAGGATCTTTCGATGGAACGTCTTAACTCTTCCATATCTCGATTAACCTCAATCATTTTGGATTTAATGTCAGTATTTTCAGATATTTTGTTTTTTTCAGATTGAAATATAATCTGGTCTTTACTACTGCCAGGCTGTGAATTAATTTCGGTTACATTTATTGCGACAGGTTCATTCTTCGTTTTTGCTTCTGGTGACTCCCCTGATCCCTGAATAATTGGTGTTGATGTATAAACTGGAATATTTAATTTTACTTCGTCTGTTGACGTTATCTCTTGGATGTATGTGTTATTATTACTGTCGACATATTGTTGGCTCGTAGATCGTGGATATTCAATCAGATCCGGGATGATAACTTTGTGTGTCTCTAAATCTTCAGATATATTTTCTGATTTACCTTTCGTTAATTTTATGTCCAAATTTAGTGATTCGTTTTCTTTTTCAGTGTTTAGTGACTTTGTTTCAGTTGATTTACTTGCATCAGGTGTAAATACACTTTTAATTCGTTTTTTCTTGCCCTTACCTGTCTTAACCTCAACAAATCCTAAATCATTACAACTTTTAGCTGATGTTTCTTGGTTTATTTTGATTTCAGACATTTTTTCTAACTCATTTAAATCTTCAGATTCACAAAATGTATCTTGTTTTATCAATTGACCAATTTTAGTTTCCTGAATATTATTTGCATCGTTATTCAATCTTTCTGAAACTGATAACACTGTAATATCTTTTAAAAAAATATTATCAGGATTTGATTCTTTTTCGATAGTATTTATTTTCTTGATTGTTTCTTCTGTCTTTGAAATCTCTACGTCAACATCTTTACTAGTATTTATATCAAGATTATGGTCCATAGAAGTTTTTATGGATTCACTTTCTGACTTATTTCGAGGTTTCTTTTGAACAGGTTTAGCAATTTTGGCTTTAGGCTTTGGACTTGTTTCTTTCATTGTTGTATTTTCACAATTTTTTAATAGTGTTAAATTCTCCTTGGAAACCCTTTTTACTGTCATTGTTTCCGAAGACTTTTCTCCAAGATTTTCCGCAATATATTCAGATTTAATTTTTTTATTTTTCTTACTCGGTTTTTTAATAGTTGATTCGGCAGATTTTAATGCCTCACTTACCTCATTCGGGTTTATGAAAGGTATTTCCTTTGACTCGGTGACATCTTTATCTTCATCCTTTACTTCCTGTACTTCTATACTCTCGTTATTATTATCCTCCCCAATCGAGGTTTTTGAAGGTTCAATTAACTTTTGAAAAGCTGAAATACAAGAATCGTGGGTATCAGATTTCTCAGAGTCATGACGATGTTTCTTTTTTTTCTTTTTCTTACAAGGTAAAGCGTCTTTATGTGCGGTATCAATGTTTTCATTCATTATTTGGATATCGTCCGGAACACTTTCATTTTTTTCTAATTTGACATATGTTTCTTTATCAGAATCTTTTTCTGCACTTCTCATAACCTGATTATGGCATTCTATATTTTCTTTTGAAATTTCATCGTGTTTTTTTGATTTCTTTTTCTTTTTCCGTACACATGGTGCTACTGGAATATTGTCCTGTGTAATATTCTCAATATTTTTCGACACATCTTTTGTTTCATCGTTTTCTTCCTTAGTGTTTGAATCTTCAAATAATGGCTCTTTTTTATTCTTACCTTTACTTCGCTTGGGTTTTTTAGGAACATCATTCATTAATTTATCATTTTCTGCAATAATAGTTGATTCAGTTACTATTTCTGGCACTCTCGTTTCATTTGTACTTAAAATCTCTGACTTAACCACTTCAATATCATCCATATTTTCCTCTTGATTGGTTTTGATAGGTTTGCCACGACTTTTACTTTTATTTTTCTTGTTATTCATTGTACTTTACCAATACACCGTCACTTAATTACTCACTAAACACAACTTTTATTATTATGAAATAAAACATAAGCTTTAGAACTAAATCGACCGCCCGATTCTAATTTCTATGTTCGTCTGATCGAATTGTGTGTCAGTTGTTATTCTCGTGCTAAAATTTCAACGTGACATACAATAAAATGTCACTTGTAATTTTCTGTATTATAATATTAGCTCTAGAGACGAAAGACATAAGTTTCAATATTGGCGAGCTACAGAAAATTTTCGACATACCGTGAGCAACTAGGAAGAGTGGCCTGCCAAAAGTGCATTTGCTCTATTACAAGTCTAAAAATATCTGAAACATACTCACTCTGGGCCTACGCATAGATGTATTATAAATAAACTATTTTCATTATTATGAATCGAATTAAAATGTTTGAAAGTTACTATATACACATAAGTTGATTAAGATTACGTTATTTGCGCGAATTTTCTGCAACGTATCTACTTCACTGATTAGTCTATTTTTTTATTCTTCTAGATTTATAAATAATCCCGTTATCGATTTATGGCTTCATTATCTCTCAAAAATAATTAAAAATAGTAAAATAAATTTGTTTTGGAAGTAATGTTTGAAAGATGCAAACAGAGAACAGGTAGTTACAACTAAGGAACCCTCGTGCTTAAATAAACTAGATTAGGTACTAAGTAGTTAAGTTATTAACAACGTCTTCACGGTGTTAACTTATTAAATAATAATTATTTAAAAAAAAAATGTTTTTGAATATTAAGACATTTTGTGAAATACTACGGTATTTCACAAAATAATATCAAAATTATCAATTAGACATTCTTGAGTATGTGCCACAATGTTGATTGATATTACATTTTCTCACGTCACACTGAAGGGAGCATTCTTAAAGCATACGTTTTAGAACATACTCAAAACATGCCAACTATCTCCACTATAACAGCTTTATGATGAGGCATATCAAAAGTTACCATGTGAAGGGATAATACGACTCTTGACGTTTCGAAAAAAGGCATGTACAGTCGAATTGACAATAGGAAGCTTTATCTGACACAATCTGTCTTGTAAATAAAATTGGAATGACCTAAATAAATCTTTCATAAAAACGTGTTCAGAGGCAACCCTCGCCAGCTTTTTATCGATAAAAAATTATTTCCACTGCAGTTTGAGCGATAAAGGATAATGGTTCTTATGACACCGGCTAAAAGAGAGATTGTTCCATTAATTCATAGTACAGTACGTCATTTGATGGAGTGGCCCCCGTTTTAAAATGCTAATGAAGAAGGGTTGGCGCACCCTAAAGTATAACCCATGAGCTGATGTATAAATTCAACAAGTAAATTATACATAATATATCAATAATATTATGATCAATGAAATCACAATCTACAATCTTAATAATATTATGATCAATGAAATATTATAGTTTATTGTTTAACAAATAAAAATCTGAAAATAAAAATTGCAAATTATCTGATGCAGGAAAGGATTTAGTTTTAATCTTCAACTGTGTTGTATGCTGTTTTAACTAGCTCTAAGGAATTCCTTACAATAATATTAATTAATAATGAGTGCAAACATACACCCTGCACTAAGCAGGGCAAACCACTCTTATTTCTTCCTACGTTTTACGTCATATTTTGCTAAAGTCTTATATTATAAGTTATAAAAAATTAGGGAAGAATTCCACATGTAGAAATTATTTAAAATAAGATTGAAAATAGAAAATTCAGTCTGTCGAGCTGGGATTCGAACCATCGACTTTGAACTTTTAGGCGACTGCCGGAGCCACTAGGCTACGGAGATCCAATGCTGTATCGCGAAAATACCGAACACAATGTAATCGAAAGAAACTACGTTCCATCCGGGTGTCCCTTGACACCTCTCAAGTTTTTTTTAATATCCCTTGGGAACTCTTTGATTTTCCGGGATAAAAAGTAGCCTATGTCACTCTCCAGGTCCTCAACTATACCCATGCAAAAAATCCCCTCGATCCGTAGCTCTATGGCGGCGTGATTAAAGGACAAATCAACAAACAAACACACTTTATAATATTAGTATGATTTGATCTAGCTTCAAAATTTGAAGTCAACAAAAAGTTCACCGCACTCTCATAGTTGCAGATTTTTTTTCGATTTTATCATCTCTTAGACTACGAAAGGCTGGAAGGGTAAAACCGCGTCCCTTAAGCTGCGAGGGGAGATAAAAGACACCGCGTAAACTAATTATAACTGCGCGCACGCATTCGGACATGCGGTGGCAATGTGGAAAAGACTTCAATTAAGTAATTATTTTAAAACATGATATATATAATATTATAATAAGGTTAGGATTAAAATTAAACTTGACCAACAAAATACTATTTTAGATTACGGATCAGGAACAGGGGACAGATGAAGCTATACAAACGGGATACAAACGCGAATCACAAGTGCATCAGTCGCAGTAAGCTCGCAGCTTTGCAGCCATCCAAGAATTCCAAAATTCAGTCAAGAGTTTGTATCGCTCCTTTGTACGCAGCGCTTGTGCGCGTCGCGTCTGCGCATATTCTTACGCTTTGCTTATTTTTAGTGGGGAAGTTTAGCCTTAACGACAACTTTACTTTAATCACTCGGCATGCAAATAGTATTCAATGAAAATGTGAAAGCTCGTCAACAACTCACGCCGTGCAAAAACAATAGGTAGGTATCTGATTGGAAAATGTTGAAATAGTTGGCCTAATTTTAATTTTCTCATCTCGAAACCGAGTCACGTAGAAACCTCAAACATGATTTATTTAGCCTATGAATTCCATCTCTACGTTAGTTAGCCGCTTTGTTAGCCGGTCTTGATACGAAATCCGCACATGTTTGGCGCGTGCTCTACCTAGGGAAATGCCATAGAGTAATGAACTCATGCATTAAGATTTGTTAATTTCTGTTCTAAGCAGAATTTAGCTAGGCTGTGGCAGGCTTGTATTAGGATTTGAAGACACATAGGACACCTGTTTAAAAAAATTGATGACAAGTGAATCCATAGATTCACATGTCGGGGCCGGACTATGTACGATATACCTCAGATCCTGTTACCCAGTTTTCTACTCCATCAACAGATCCTCCTCCTCGATCTTCGATCCTCGATCATCATCTATCTAACACCAACTCATTGAGACCATTCTAATGAGCCCAAACACACTATACTGTTGTAAGTTGCTGAGGAGTTGGGTATCCCGTAGACTACTTGATGTTGCAGCATCAGCTCAAGGTTACCATGCCTTGGACATAATCCGAATTAACAATACACCAAATTTCAAATCAATCGCACCAGTGAAAGCTTGTAAGACCTTTAAGTCAAGTAGGAAATGAGCTGATGATCTTCATAAATTAGGTTAGGTATGAACATTAGCTTTCAAAAAGAAAAACCGCATCAAAATTGATCTATTTGGGAGGCAACAGACAGACACATAGATAGACTTATCAGATACACAGATACACGCGTCAAACTTATAACACCCCTCTTTTTGCATCGGGGGTTAAAAATGGGTTTATTCCATGGTGGCCTACTCTGTGCCTCTATGCGAATGGGGGACACGAAATATTAATGGCCTGTTGAATAATTCCTTGCATAAAACGTGATGTTATGAGTGCGGTGCGTGACTATTGCCTACTGCACGGCTTAGGTTCGATTCCCGTGCGATATCGGACTCTGGAACAGCTGACCGGCAGTGTTTGTGTTTAATTGCTATTGTTCGTTATTTTGCGTTTTTGTTGGTAGTTATTTTAATGATACAAATTAACAAATAAGTAATAATACACCAGACCGATTGATGCATATTTCACCGTCATAGGTAATACGGATGACCGGTTATGAGAAACTGTTGGATGATGTTCGGAAGTGTTACTACTATTTCGAAAAAATATCTTATTTCAGCAAAAAAAGGTTTGATAGATAAAATTGCCATTTCCATTGTAAGTTTTAAAATTCACGCAAAAACGCTCGACGGTGTTATTTCGTCGTGTGACGTCATCTCTATGTTTTTCATTAGATAAATTCATAATTTCATTGATTCTTGGTTACTGTCATTGTCCTGCCTGACGCTTCCGTCTACAGCGATATACCTAACTAGCTGATACCAACAAACCAACAAACAAACACACTTTCGCATTTATAATTATGTATTAGTAAAGAAGAATTGAAGCCGTGATGCCTAGTGGTTAGGACTGTGGTCTTCTATTCGGGGGGTCGCAAGTTCGATCCCGGGTACGCACCTCTGACTTTTCTAATTCAAGTGCATTTAAGCAATTAAATATCACTTATTTCAACGGTGAAGGAAAACATCGTGAGGAAACCTCCACATCTGAGAGTTCTTCATAATGTTCTCGAAGATGTGTGAAGTCCGCCAAATCGCATTGGGCCAGCGTGGTGGACTACGGCCTATAACCCTTCTCTGAAAGGAGACCTGCTCTCAGTAATGAGCCGTTGATGGGTTCTTAATGATGAAAGAAGAATCTATATATATAAAAAAAAGTGGTGTTAGTTACACTATTTATAACTCAAGAACGGATGAACCGATTTGGCTCAAAATTGGTGGAGAGGTAGCTTAGAACCAGGAGACGGACATAGGATACTTTTTATCCCGTTCGACCGCGTTTCCGTCAAGTCAATATAAAACCTGGTATAACAAAAATGCATCTGACATGGAATAAAAAAACGAAAATGACAGTGGAAGAACAAAACGTAAATGACAGCTAAACGTCATTTTGTATTTGGTTAATTATGGTAAAAACAATTATAAAAATTATAGTTTAACGTAATTGATAATATCATCAGTAATATGTTTTCTCTTTGAATCATCATTAACAATGCCGCGAGCAAGACGATCAAATGTTTCCTGCTACAAAGCTACGGATTGACGTGATTTATTGGATAGGTATAGTTGAGAACCTGGAGGGTGACAAATATTTCCCGCGGGATGTTATGAACTAAATCCACGCAGACGAAGTCGCGGGCATCAGCTAGTTAATACTATATACGATAATAAAGGCTATCTAGTTACATTTTAGAACACAAAAGCTACTATTGTGACTTAAATATGATAGTTAGATGTATTCCCTCGGGGACATTTTTGTAGAGAATCATAAGTACTTTAATCATGTAGTACATAATTTTTAGGGTTCCGTACCCAAAGGGTACCAACGGGACCCTATTACTAAGCTTACGCTGTCCGTCCGTCCGTCAGTCCATCCGTCCGTCCGTCCGTCCGTCCGTCTGTCAGCGGGCTGTATCTCGTAAACCGTAATAGATAGACAGATGAAATTTTCACATAATATGTATTTCTATTGCCGCTATAACAACAAATAATAAAAATTAAATTAAATTAAAAAAATTAAATTAAAATGGGTAGGTGGGTAGATGGAAATCTTTTAATTTAATTTTTTTTAACGGAACCCTAAAAGAGCGAGGCCTGACTCGCACTTGGCCGATTTTTATGTATCATCAAAAGTTTTCTCAGCACACGCCAAATGCATTTTATAGACAAAATTATGCTACTTTGGGTTCAATTATTGCAAATTTCTTAAGGATCTCTAATTTTTTGAAAATAAATTACAGCCTATGTTATTTCCTGATAATTTAGCTTTCTATTGGTGAAAAAATGGTTAAATCGGTCCAGTAGTTACAGAGCCAAATTCGGTACAAACAAACAAACTATCTTTTTGTTTGAAAGGGTATACTTCCCAGGTAGTCCCATTTAAATTTTATCAAGATCGGTCGAGCAGTTTTTAAAAAATAAACAGTAAATTATATACTTTGTAGTCGCACGGGCGTTTGAAGTCGGTTTTTTAAAATGATTTTTTATATTAAATTATTTATACAAAAGTTTTCTTATTACAGCTGTAGTAGTAGTAGGATACGAAAATAATCACGATTCACAAATCCTCGTGTACCTACTTATATTCATCCTACAAAGTTCGAGCCCGTGTCGTTGACCTCCGCGAGGGGGTGGCAACTGGCAACCACCCTGATTGTGTTTGTGTATGTTTCCATACTAACTTAGAGTCACGTGTATCGTAAAATCGATATTAGATACGAGTCATTGCGATAACCTCTAGAAACTTCAACTTATTTGGAACAGTTATACACTTTTCTAGGATTCAGATTCAGTTTTCAGTCCGTACGTAGCTTTATCCGTGGAGGCTTAGAATTATGTTTTGTGCAAGTATAAAGCTATCCTCCTAAGATTTGAAGTGAATTGAATCTTCCTTGCATTCAGCTGCCAACAAATTAGTGTAATGTGTCAATTTTTTTTAAAAAGCAACCTCTGAGTTCGTTTCATTCTCTTTTCAGCTGAATCTGCTTCCTAACCGGAGATTGAGTTTTGACTTATCATGCCACAAGGCAGACTACATTTTTAAATTATTTAAAGAATAGCGAAAACATAACAAAACATTTTCATGTTCCGTGATCAAAGGACAAACACATTTTCACGTTTAACCTACTATAAGGATAAGCAAAAATAAATCCTTCAAACTTCTTTAAACCATAATATTGTGTTTGTATTTTTACTTTTAAAAGAACCCTGTGCGGCATTATGTGACGGGTTCATATTTGCTTTGCTAATAGAGAACTAACAAAAATAGATTCCCAATTTAGTGGCCGGTAACCTATTTTTTTCGGACACTTTTTATAAAATAGTTCCTTTTCAATGGAAACAGACTCACGACATTGGCTGAAAAAGCCACTAGCCACCCTAATAAACACATTTACAGTCAAAATTCAACCTTATAATAGTGTAACAAATCCCATTTCGCGTCACAATAAAGAATTTAATATAAAACTTTAGTTCGAAATAATCTAAATTGAACGTTAATACAAATGATTTAAGTTTATTTTAGATAACATTCAAATTAAAAGGCTTGTATATAGAAGTTGTTTGAAAATATGCTTAAGTACGTACGAAATTAGAACTAAAATTGTATGGCTAAAATTTTTATGTAACAAAGTTGATAGTAGATAGGTAGCATCCGGTTACCAAATGCGAAGAAAATGTTTTCATTAAACCAACACGCTTTTGTAAAAAAAAAATGTTTCCCGTATAGGTTTGCCTGTAGACTGAATAGAATTTAGTACCATACCATAAGGGACAGTAAATGATTAAGAAATGATTTTGGGGAAACCTCACAAAATAATATAATCGTCATTTCGAACGACCCCTACTGGACATAGGTCTCTCGCAAGGAACCCCACAGAACGAGAATGAACTTGTGTGGCTTGTATCCATCGCCTCCCGGTGACAGGCTTGCTTGAGATTGAGATCATCCGTCAACATAATTAATGGTTTCCAATGCAGCGTTTCTGGATGCAGGGTCGCGGATCCACGTATTCTTACCAAAAGAACATAAATAAAGTATAGGAAAGACCTATCAAATTAAGTAAGCGTTAGATTCAGAGATATATAAATACATACATACATTCACAAAAAGAACAACGCAACGAACCATATAGCTGCTCTACGTTCGCTAACTCTTGAACTATTGCCAACTCGAAGATAAACTGTGAATTTGATACTACGCTGCCAAAAATATTATTGTTTGAAAGAAATATAGTTTAGTAGGATATTTACTTTCAAAAGTTTATGTTGGTACTTACAATGGCGTATAACTGCAGTCTGCAAGCGATAAGCCTGCATTGATTTTATGCAAGCATGCTTGATGTGTGAATATGATGTTGTGCAAGGAACTGACTAATGATCAAGCATGCTTGCATAAAATAATTGCTTAGACTGGCTCATCAAGCTCGCTATTCCGACGTGACCTATTAACTAGGTACCTAGGTAGGTAGTAAGTATCAACATACGTACCCGTTTGCC
Organism: Oeneis ivallda; assembly: GCA_029955525.1. NCBI lineage: Eukaryota > Metazoa > Arthropoda > Insecta > Lepidoptera > Nymphalidae > Oeneis > Oeneis ivallda. The sequence goes on from JARPMR010000007.1 coordinate 15,350,144, forward strand.
TATACCTACACATTTTGTAGGTTTAAGTTATGCTTAGGTACGGTTAAATGATTATGTGTGTGTTGTTCAAAAACCTATAGGGATTATACCTAATCACCTGTATTTTCACATTTTTGAACAAATCCAGTGACAGAAAAGACATTGGTGAAACATACTTTACTGTGAACCATAAGACAGGACCCTAAAAATAAAGTTAGGTTTTGCCAGTCGCCTTCGGCCTCAAAATATCAAAAACTATAAGGTTCTCGGTTAACAGACATAATTATCAGGGACAAAATCAAAAGGAGCTTTAAATAAAAAGTTATACCTACGTATGTTTGGTACCTTAAGTTTTAGCTATGCAAAAAAAAAATTATTTTTACAGCTTGAAGTGATCTCTTTGATAAATGTAGGTATAACGCCAAAAGTGGGTTAAAATAGAAAGAAATAACTAAATAAACTGGGTTATATTTGAATGAACTACAAGTACATCTCACAGTTAGTTTCGAGCACAGCTCGTTTTATGCACGTTTATTTTTGAAAATGGCTCGCCTTTGTGGAATAGCGCGAGTGGGCGGTTGTGGCAGAGCTGAATTACCATTTAAATTGTTTCAGACTACGGTTAGGGTTGCCACTGGTAGTTACCAAGCAAATATAAATTTCTTAATGCCTTCCTTAATGTCTTGGTTTAATCTCAGAAAAACTCACACCCGGACCATCAGTCTTTATTAGACATAATATAGGTAACACGGATAGTTATTTGCCTTTCCAAGATCAAAATCCAAAATTATTTGGATTGGATAGAAGCAGGCGTTACTTTACGAAAGTTCATGATTAGCAAGAAAAGGTAAGAATTATTTTGCTATATATAATCCGCCAACAGAAAAATCTGTATGGTCAAACATAACCAAGTTACAAGCTAAGCACCGCTCCCTCCTTCCCAACCAAGAATGCCCCCACCACTCACATGCACCACCTCTCGACGCACGTTTCGCAGATTCTGCTTAAGCAAGAAACTCAGAAGTTTGTTAAAATTTAGGGTACATGAGCTGAAATATGCCAGCCAAGATGAACTTTGCCGGTATGTATGTACGTTAGAGTTGTTAGGGCGTGCATCTAACGCATGTTGAAAGCGCACCAGTGTGCAGTGTAATAGTTACGCATAATATCAGTATAATATCTCCTGGCTAGTCGGATTACCTCCGCCTTCGGTGAGACTAGTCCGCGTGAACGAAATGCGATCGGTTGGACAATATATTACATCAGGCCTTATGTTCTTATAACTCTGTCTACCACCAAAGCAGATTTAACCGAGAAGAGCTGGCCTAAGGCAAACTAACCAGCCAGCCAGAGATAAGTAAATTTACCGGCTTATATAACGCTTCACACTATAAAGTGTAAACCTAGTGCAAAACATTAAACTATAAAAAGGTAAATTTTTTAGGGCCGATTTCACCAACGTAAAATAAAACTTATCTGCGCATAAATTTGATATTTTAACAGATTTTCAATACAATAACTGTCAGAAGCCCTGCGATGACCAACACGCCTGCCCAGCGTGGTCATTATGGGCAAAACCTTAATGGATAATCGCAGAAAACCATGGCCCCTAGTTCCCGGCGGCCTCGCTATTCCTGACCCTGGCAGCGGTCACGGTAATGGCGGGGCAGGGGGTGCTAAGAATCTCCGGACGAGATTCCGCTGCCAACCCCGACGACTGGACCTGGTGACGTATAACGCACGCACTTTGAGGACCGACGAGAAGATCATCGAGCTGGAAGAAGCAGTGAGCAAGTTGCGCTGGAATATTATAGGATTGTCTGAAGTCCGAAGAGAGGGGGAGGACTCGATAATCCTCAATTCCGGCAACTTGTTTTACTACCGGGAGGGCGATCAACAGTCCCAGGGTGGTGTCGGGTTCATCGTCCACAAGTCCCTCGTCAACAGCATTGTACAAGTCAAGAGTGTGTCGAGTAGGGTAGCGTACCTCATACTCAGAATCACCAAACGGTATTCGCTGAAGGTTATACAGGTCTACGCACCGACATCGACACATTCTGACGAGGAGGTAGAGGCGTTGTATGAGGATATATCAAAAGCCATACACGCCTCTGCCACTCATTACAGTGTTGTGATGGGGGATTTCAATGCAAGGCTGGGCGAACGAAGCGGTGCAGAGACGAGAGTGGGGCATTTTGGGTATGGGCGAAGGAACCAAAGGGGCCAAATGTTGGCCGACTTCATGGAGAAGGAGGGCCTCTTTATGATGAACTCCTTCTTCAGGAAGCGGCCACACAGAAAATGGACATGGTTGAGTCCCGATGGTTCCACGAGAACTGAGATCGACTTCATTATGTCGACCAAGCGGCATATATTCAATGATGTCTCTGTGATCAATAGGGTGAAAACCGGCAGCGATCACCGGATGGTAAGAGGCACGTTCTTCCAACTTTTTTTAAACTTCCAACTCGAACTGCAGAACCGATTCGAGTGACTAGCAGACTGCGTTTCTGTGGACGACCTAAACAACAGGTTCGTGGAAACTCTCCATACTGTGGGGTCTAAATTCTTTAGGACCCATCGCAGGAAAAGAACCGAAAAGTTCTCTGACCATACTCTCAAGCTAATGAAGGAGAGACAAGAGATGAGGCTGCAGTCATCGGCAGACGCGGCTGCCTACCGGCGGATTAATAGGCAGATCTCTAAGGCACAAACTCGCGACCTCCGTGTCTTTAATACCAAGTGTATTAAAGATACCATTGAGGCTCAAAAGTGTTCGCGAGAGATCTGTCTATCGGACAGAGCCAGCTGACGCGGCTGAAAACTGATGACGGCCGTCTCGTCTCTTCTCGACCTGAGGTCTTGGGAGAGGTTGAGAAGTTCTATGGACAGTTATATACCACGACACAAAAATCTGTTGAAGATTTGGCGAAAGATCCCAGGGCCAAACTGACCCGACACTATACCGAAGATATCCCGGACGTCAGCCTATACGAGATTAGAATGGCTCTCAAACAGCTCAAGGACAACAAGGCGCCAGGTGATGACGGAATCACTGCGGAACTCCTGAAAGCGGGTGGAAAACCGGTACTTAAGATCTTTCAGCGATTGTTCAATTCCGTCATCCACGAGGGCACAACGCCGGAAGCATGGCACAGGAGCGTGGTGGTTCTGTTCTTCAAAAAGGGTGATAATACCTTGTTGAAGAATTATAGACCCATCTCGTTGTTGAGTCATGTTTATAAGTTGTTCTCGAGAGTCATTACGAATCGTCTCGCTCGTAGGTTCGACGACTTCCAGCCTCCCGAACAAGCCGGATTCCGAAAAGGCTTTGGTACCATAGATCACATTCATACGCTGCGGCAGGTTATACAAAAGACGGAAGAGTATAACCGGCCACTTTGCTTAGCGTTTGTGGACTATGAGAAAGCCTTTGATTCGGTGGAAACTTGGGCTGTGTTGAGGTCGCTGCAGAGATGCCGGATTGACTACCGGTATATCCAAGTGTTGAAGTGCTTGTATGAAAACGCCACAATGTCAGTACGTATACAGGACCAGACTACGAGGCCAATCCACTTGCAGCGTGGAGTGCGACAGGGAGACGTTATATCCCCGAAGCTCTTTACCGCTGCGTTGGAGGACGTCTTTAAGCTTCTGGATTGGAACGGGCTTGGCATCAACATAAACGGCGAGTACATCACTCACCTGCGATTTGCCGATGACATAGTAGTCATGGCAGAGACTCTGAGAGACCTCAATACAATGCTCAACGATCTCAGCAGGGTTTCTCAACAGGTGGGCCTGAAAATGAACATGAGCAAGACGAAAATCATGTCCAATGCTCATGCACCGCTCCACCCAGTAATTGTTGAGAACTCTGCACTCGAAATTGTCGACGAGTATATTTACCTGGGACACACAGTCCAGCTAGGTAGGTCCAATTTCGAGAAAGAGATCAACCGCCGAATCCAACTCGGCTGGGCAGCGTTCGGGAAGCTCCGAGATGTCTTCTCGTCCAAAATTCCTCAGTGCTTGAAGACTAAAGTCTTCGAACAGTGCGTGTTGCCAGTGATGACTTACGGATCTGAGACATGGTCGCTAACTAAGGGCCTCATAAGTAGGCTCAGGACCGCTCAGCGGGCGATGGAGAGAGCTATGCTCGGAGTGTCCCTACGGGATCGAATCAGAAATGAGGAGATCCGTAGGAGAACCAGAGTCACCGACATAGCTAAGCGAGTCGTGATTCTGAAGTGGAAATGGGCGGGGCACATAGTTCGAAGAGCTGATGGTCGTTGGGGTCCCAAGGTGCTGGAGTGGCGACCCCGCACCGGGAAGCGCAGTGTTGGCAGACCCCCCACCAGGTGGACCGACGACATCAAACGAGTCGCAGGAAGCCGCTGGATTCAGGCGGCGCAAGACCGAGGCCTGTGGAAGTCCATGCAAGAGACCTTTGTCCAGCAGTGGACGTCTATCGGTTGATAAAGAAGAAGAACTGTCAGAATTCCCAAGTTATTCCGCGGAGAAGCATCAGACGACGTGAAATCTGCACTAACTATCAATTTACTTGAGCCGCAGCCCTACAAAGACGCAGGTAAAATCCCACCCAGCAGTCTAACTTGCAAAACGGTCCCAACACCGTTTATAGGTATGTGTAACTGTGGCATACAGTATACATACATAGTACCTAGGTACATAGTAACCTAAAAAAGAAATCAGGATGAAGAGACATACCTTCTCAAGAAAAGATTGCCGCTAGATGGCGCTGTTAGGGCGTTTGACAGATTTTTAATTTTTTCGCAAAGTTGCTATGCACAGATTTTAAAAATATTGAAATTGCGCCAGTATACCAATGCCTATTATTTTATCAAATCATTAGCTTACTTTAAAACGGAGCCATTTAGATGATTAATCAAATATAAATATCTGTCATATCGAATTACTGTAGAAACGCAATACCCACGCACACACTCACAACATGGTTGGTATCCATTAGGGTTGTGGTTCTAACATGAACTACGAATTGTTTACTATAAAATTGAACTAGATGGCATTAAAACAAAAGCTGCTTCGTTTTGCTTCGTATTTTTTTTATAAATAATTCAAATACAAGTTAGCCTTTTTTGAGCTTTGACATGGAAGGGGTATGGCAGTTTTTTATGAAACCCATACTGTATGTATACCCTTTGGTTTCTACATGGAATAGTACCAAAACGCTAATCGCTTGGAGGCACGGCTTTGCCGGTAGGTTTTATTCGCCACGGCCAAAGCCTCCCACCAGACCAGACTAGAGAAAATTATAAAATTTTATAAATTATAAAATATATTATATAAAATATAAAATTCAAAATTTCCCTGCCGCGAATCGAACCCGGAACCTCCCTCTAATAAGACCACAGCGCTTACCATTGCGCCATCGCCAGGGAGGTCGCAAGACTAAAGACTTTAGGTACCTACCTACATCAGCAGGACTCACATGCACGCTTTACCGCGGACGGCAAGGGCTGCGGCTAGGGTTGCCAACTTTTTTTGGAAAACAAGCTATTTCAAATATACCTACTGAAAATGAACAATAGGGTATTTGACTACTTTTAAAAAATCATATTAAATTGTTAATAATGCTATGCTGAAGCTAACAAAACGAATATTTCGGCATAATTTTCAGTATTTTCCATAAAAATCGAGAAATAAATTCAAAAATAAATTGCCGCGGAAACGTTCCATTTGTTTACATGACGTCACAGTTCACACACAGTTCAATGACAATTCCAAAGCCCAAAGGTGGCGTGAACTGTGACGTCATTCGAGATTCAAGAACGTTTTCGATCTCGTGAACATGGCCAGAATTAAAGCAATTTTAATTAATGTTTTCTAATTAAATAAACCTTTATTTTTTAGTTTTGTCGTATGGAATAATGTTTTTAGATAATAATCTTTTAGGATGACACCAGATGAAACGATATTTTTAATATAGTCAAATACCCTATTGTCCTTATCTTTAAAACTATTGAAACGATTATAACGATAATATCTTGCCTGAGTTGAAGTAAAGCCAGTAAAAAAAGATTGGTCGCATATTTTCGGAGAAATAAAATAGAATAAAAATGTTTTGTATTCAAATACACTTTTTTACAAGTGCTTTTGAATCATCCGTCCATGAGTCTACCACTGGTTCGGAATGCCGTTCCTGCCGAGAAGAACCAGCAAGAAACTCGGCAGTTTTCAAAACAAGTTTACATTATACTTAGTAGATAGCTATTTATGCAGTGTTTCCACAATGAGGAAAAAGAGAATTTACAGGTTAATCATTACCTACTGTCTCATGAATAAATTATATTCACGTTTTTTTGTCATTTATATAGTCTTCAATTGTATAATAATATGCTTTTTTCATGAGATTAGTTTTAACTGATTTCTTAAACTTGTGTAAAGGCAAGTCTAAGATCGACTGTGGAAATGCATGGACAAACATACATACATATATACATTATTATGTTTGTAAGCTATAATAGATTGTGATATAGGTGATTTGCATTTCCAATAATATTACACACATGCATGTCGAATTGATAACCTCTTTTTGAAGTCAGTTAAAAATAGTTTTTTCTTCAAAAGTTGTGAAAATATAGTAGTTCTGTAAAATTAAATAATTTTAGGTTTTTAATGATTTCAAATATTTTAAACCTTATCAAGCCATTTGACAATTTTGAAATTCAGTCTTATGAGTAATAAAATAAGGTTAACATTCCAATCGTACAAATTAAAGCATAATGTCGCTGATCGCTAGTTTCGGCCGGCGCGGCGGCTTCTTTGATATTACTATCGAGTGTCGCGGCCGCCGGCCGGCGGGCAGCGCAGATTGTTTCTTGTGATCCTGTCTAACTTCACTTGGTAGGTAGGTACTTACCCTAATACATGACTGCTACTTTCTTCAACGGGCTTTATTTTTTTAGCTCGCCAACCGGCTGCGGGGCGACTGTTTTTTATCATAAAATGCACAAAAAGTATTAAATTTTAGAAATGGTTGTTTAGATATAATATTTTTATACCTATTTTATTTTCTTCACGACACAATAATTAGGTAAAATATAATATACCTACTGAACCTATTTGGCTGAAATTTGAAATAGAGATAGCTTTTACCCTGGATATTAGTCTAAGCCCTGGATTAACATAATTATAGAAAATTTTCATCCCGACAAATTCACAGTTCCCGCGGGATTAGTACTAAAAACTTAAATCCACACAGGTAAAGCCGCGCAAAAACAGTAGGTAAATTATCAAAACATGAAGGCTACACAGTAGACATTAGACAATCATACTTCATAATATAAATGCGTAAGTGTGTTTGTTTAGTTTGTTGGTTTGTCTTTCAATCACGCCGCAACAAAGCTACCTACGGATCGAGGTGATTTTTTGCATAGGTATAGTTGAGGACCTGGAGAGTGACATAGGCTACTTTTATCCCGGAAAATGAAAGATTCCCCAGGGATTTTAAAAACTAAATCCACGTAATAAAAGTTACCTAAACCGACTTTATATCACTTTTTGGACCATATCTTTTAAACTACTAAACCGATTTTGATAAAACTTGCAATGTTCCCTAAGTTGAAAAATTCCTAATCCAATTAAAAAAGAATTATTGCAATTTGATTAATATTTTTGGAGAAATACATAGACAAACATACATACATACACTTGTGAAATTTAAATCCGAAAATTGTGCAATTCTAATAATATAACATCCATTCGGATCGAATTGATAACCTCCTTTTTTCAAATCGGTTATAAAACAGCATTATAAAAGCAGAATTCGTCGTTTTAGCCGACGACGGTGTCTACTGAATAGATAGGCGGAGATAGTGTCGCTGTAGTTGGAAAATTAAATAACTACACTTTTTGCGAAATCGACTTTATTACATTTTCAGAAAGTCCAATATTTGAAATATTACCTTTTACTAGGAGTCCAATCAATACAAACTATCGTCGCTGTGGTTGGAAAATTAAATAACTAACAAAACCAATATCGCGAGTAAAACGCGATTTAGTGTTTGTTTGTTTGTTGTTTTCATACACAATTTAACGGTCCATGTTTTGATATGTTATAGATTGTTACTGTATCTATTTCTGAATCTACTTGACGTACATTTTGATTCATTCGTTTGTGAGAAAAAAAATAAAAAGCAATTATTTAGTTTTCCCTCACCAAAGTTTTGAATATTTGATGCACTTATTTATTTTTCCATGTCAGTTGTTTAGTCCTTCCTCGTCAATATTGCGTTGAAGTACAATAATGTGACGATATAAGTACCTTTATTTAGTTTTTCCACTTTACTGAGATGTTAAAATGACCCGTTATTTACTTATTTTACTATGACAATCCTATTTAAGGGTATTAATTTAATAAAAAAACCGGCCAAGTGCGTATCGGGCCACGCGCAGTGTAGGGTTCCGTAGTTGCAAGTCACAAATATTATTGCTGACCTAGGATAGTGCTTTTGTTTTATTTATGAATATTGAATAAATTTTGAGTTCCATGGTTTAAATACTATAATATTCTACAAAATATGCAACTTACACTACGTGTAATACCTAACTTAGAAAAAACAGATATAACTCCTTAACTAATGAACCCTACTTAGCCGTGATAGTTTTAAATTAAATTCATTATATATACTACTGCTGTGATTTTTTTCTTGTATCCTATATACAACCATTTAGCTAGCAGAGGGGGGAACACTTGACCAATAAAATTTAGCACTTTAAAATATCATATTATTTCACAAACGGATCCCTGAATTGAAAAATGATGTTCCCACACCCACAATATTTTTGAAAGACCTATTCAACGACACCCCACACTATGGGATACACGAGAAAAAAAAATCATCCTCCACTTTACATGTAGGGGAGGTACCCTAAGAGAAATTATTTTTCACAATTTTTTTCACGACTTTGTCGGCATGATTGATATTTATACCGTTGTCAAATTACAGATTTCTAGTACCAATAGTCTCTGAGCTAAACTGCGGACAGACAGACAGATAGACGGACGGACATGGCAAAACTATAAGGGTTCCTTGTTTACTACGGAACCCTAAAAAAGGAGGATTTTTAAAAGAAATCCAACAAATAAACATTTCTTTTTATATATTATTGTAAAAAGTAATCAATAAAACGACTGAAGCAACTAGATTCTTCTATCAGACTTACAAAATAAAACATAAAAAAACAAAACCACATAACAATAAATCACGATTCTACTCATAAAATCAACAAAATTTCACTTTGAATTTAACAATTATACTTATTAAAAACTAAGTATCAACTGAAATGATAACTATCAACTTTTCTTCAGTTTTACCTTTATAAATTTAAATTTAACAATTGAGCTCAGCTGGTTCAAATCAAATAGCGAGTAAAGTTCAGTATAATCAAAACTATCCTTTTCAAGTTATAATTAACTAAGAATAGTTTAATCGAACTAGGGGTATGTAAGGGACGCTAGTAATTGTTATAATAACGACTCTACTCATAAAATAATAAAGATTTTAATAGTTTGTGGAACACTAGGATTGAAGACTAGCTAATGATTGATTCCCGCAGAAGTTCTCTAACTTTCTGGGATAAAATATAGTGCATGTTCTATTCTGATGTATAAGCTATGACATCGTGAAGCTTTATCAAAATCCGTCTAAATGTTTTTGCGTGAAAGTGTAACAAACATTCATCCACCCACCTTCACAAACTTTTGTATTTATAATATTAGTAGGATGCCGAAAAGAAAAAGGTACATAATTACGTCCATTTAAATTTAAACTAAGATTCTAATGAAATTATAACAGCTATCATCTTTCTTTTAGTTTCACCTTTGTATAAATGTACTTATTCAATTTTGATAGTACCTATATCTTTGCAATCATGGGAAGATAAATTAAATAACTGACTTTGTTTAATTTTTCCGAACTTAATTCCCCTGTAAATTAAAAATTCGAGGGAAAACTAAATAACTAACTTTATGCATTTTATTCGCTTTTGAAGTGATGCAAGAGAGAACTTATTTATTTTTTGCTAATTTATCTACCTTTTCTTCGCTACTTTTTTATCAATTTTTCAATATTTATTTTTCCAAGTATGGCGCTTTGCAAGATTCATTTTCATATAACTTTTTAATTATTGATGATAATCAAAAATTAGAATTATAGAAAGATGCGGTTTTAATTGGACTTTCTGAAAATGCAACAAAGTCGATTTCGCAAAAAGTGTAGTTATTTAACTTTCCAACTACAGCGACGATATATCGTCGCTGTAGTTGGAAGATTAAATTACTAACAAAACCAATATCGCGAGTAAAACGCGATTTAGTGTTTTTTGCGTCAAAAATGGCGATAACTTTGTTTTCATAAACAATTTTATATATGTTAAAGTTTGTTACTGTATCTATGTCCGAATCTACTTGCCATAAACTTTGATTAATTTGTTTGTGAGAAAAAAAATAAGATGCAATTATTTAGTTTTCCCTCACCAAAGTTTTGAATATTTGATACACTTATTTATTTTTCCATGTCAGTTATTTAGTTTTTCTTCGTCAAGATTCCTTTTAAGTTCGAAAAACTAACGATATAAGTGCCTTTATTTAATTTTTCCACAGTAGTGAGACTTTATAACGACCTATTGTTTACTTATTCAACTTTGAAAATCCTATTCATGTGTCTCATTAAATCAAAAATAGAATGTTTTTTTAAAGTAAAACCAACAAAAAACGTTTCTTATTATTAACAGCTTAAAAATAAAATGAGAAAAACACTGAAACACCTTCATTCTTCTGTCTGACTTGATAACAACTTATCATGATCATTCGAGTGTTTAAAACCAATGGTTACGTTTGTCAAATGGCTAACTCAAACTTTTAAGGAAGTTCAAAGATGTTCATCGATTCGCAAGTATCTATGAACTTATTAAGCTTTTCAATTAGCCGATTAGCTAAAGTAACTTATGAGAATTTTCTTACACATTCACTCTATGGAAACAAAACATTCACAAAAACAAATTCGATACATTATAGGTACTCACTTGATCACTATCATCTCTGATGAAAAGTGATCTGAAGTGAATTGATGAAACGCGTTTGCCTTGAAGATTGGCCTTTTCACTCTTGTAGTATCGGGAAACTCACGATTTCAGAAGAAATATCCGGAGCCTAGTCGTGCGAACGAGAAATGAAGACTTAAACGCTTCGTGTGCGTAGATGGGATATCAAAGATGTAGTAATGGAAAGCATCCGGTGACTTACGTAGTCCACTCACTTATTTAACGACTTCTTACGCTCTCTACCTATAAAAAGACTTGTCATCATCACTGACTGACTGATTTATCAACGCACAACCTAAACCACTAGATTTAGAAGCTTGAAATTTTGACAGTAGGTTCCTTTTATAATGTAGGCATCTAATAAGTAGGGATTTTTGGAAATTCTATCCCCATGGAGGTTAAATAGAGGGTGAAAGTTTTTACGGTAGTCAAACATTTTTGCAAGTTAAGTACATCAATGAAACTTGCTATTTGAGCTTTCAATAAAAAATGAAGACAGGGATTTAGCTTTTCGATTATAAATAAAGAAGTACGTGTTTCACAATTTAAACCTGATTTCATGCGGATGAGATCACGGGGGCAAAATCTATTTTACTCATAATCTTGAACTTGATGGCTACAAATTCCAAGTACCCTATTCAGAACCATTTCCGGATTAAAAATCGTCAATGTTTTGCTTTGTGACGAAGGAATAGATGCATAGTGCATACCATGCCTGTAATCGAGCATGTAATCTCATTATGCGAAAATTATTAAGTTTTTGTAATCGGCAAAGGGTGTTATGCCATTGTAATTAACTCATGAGCAATGTTAATTTCCCTTCCATTATCCTCCTTGTCGGTCGCCCAGTAGTACGGGACAAGCCCTTAGACATAATATATGGACCATCATTACCATATTGACAATAATGATGCCTGAAAACTGGACAATGGAATCTTACTTACTTACTTTTCAATTTAAAAAGTACCCTTACATTGCAATCATGACACACGCAAAATTAAATAACTGATTTTAATTAATTTTTCTGGACTGCATGGCCCCTGTTAAGCAGAATATGTGTCGAGGGAAAACTAAATAACTAACTTTATGCATTTTATTCACTCTCGAAGTGATGCAGAGAGAACTTATTTATTTTTTGCTAAGTTATCTACTTTTTCCTCGCTACTTTTGTATCAATTTTTCAGTATTTATTTTTCCAAGTATGGCGCCTTGCAAGATTCATTTTCATATATCTTTTTAATTAATAATGATAATCAAAAATTAGAATTACAGAAAGATGCGGCTTTAATTGGTCTTTCTGAAAATGCAATAAAGTCGATTTCGCAAAAAGTGTAGTTATTTAATTTTCCAACTACAGCGACGATATAAATGTGACCATTCCGTGAAAAAGGCAACTCTGTAACTACTGTGAATACCTCATGGAACTAGGAATTGCGACTACGTGAATACCTATTATTGGGTATGACCACTGATACTGTGACGTCAATTCAGTATACTGTGAAGCCTTGCTTTTTTAATTTGCTATACCGGTAACTGTTTAAAACGGAACGCAGTCCAGTATACTGTCATCCCCATTTTTCAAATCTCTAGGCGCTGTAATTTTTTTAATCACTTGGTCAAAGTATTGAGAGCTCCTTACCTTGAAAGCGCCAGTGCTCAAAGTACAAAAATGGTAGCGATTTATGACGTCCCTAGGGTAGGTACTGCGGCAGTGTACTGGCAGTCCATAACGGAACGAATTTTTCACCAGTAAGAGCACTGAGCAGTGCTCGCAGTGTTTATCGGAACACACCCATTGTAAATTCAATTCTCGTTCTTAGATATGAACCTTCATAAAATAGGTTGTTTATAGGTTCCTAGCTATCCCATATCCAGCGAAGTACTTTTACAGTTTATTGAAAGATGGCGCTGGAAATGTTTTTAAACTTTCATGATAGATGGCGCCAAAAAATTGATTAACCAAATGTAAATTGACACTCACACATTCGTAATTTGAAAGGTTTTGATGCCCCTTTTTTTATTGAAATATAATGATAAATAATGAAAATATTTGCCTGAAATTTGTATTTGCGCCTATAAAAAGGCCTAAAGAAATGATAAAACAAATTCAATAAAATAAAAAATGTATATCTTTCAAGATTAATCAAAAAGAAAAATGTATGAAAGTCGAGCTCTGCACATGCACCTTAAGAATACTTTGGTATATAATCCTAATCTAAATCCCGGGGTATTAAAAGACTATAAAGAGGGGTATGGATCATCTTCCTTCATGCCTTTATTACTCCCCGGCTACCGCTAACAAAGGCGTTATGCAAAATACCTGCTTTTGGCAGCCAGGCTATCGCGGTCGTCGGAGAGATAATAAGTACTTAGTTAGCATTCTTGGCAACATGCCAGTAATATTCTTGATTAAGCTGTGATCTCCCCAAAATGGAGGTTCCAAAAATAAAAAATAATTATAGATAAACTAGCTGATGCCCGGAACTTCGTCCGCGTGGATTTAGTTTTTAAAATCCCTCGGGAACTCTTTGATTTTCCGGGATAAAACGTCACTCGTGTCAACGCCTATGTCACTCTCCAGATCTTCAACTATACCCATGCAAAAAATCACGTCCATCCGTGGCTCTGTTGCAGCGTGATTGAAGGACAAACCAACAAACCAACAAACAAACACACTTTTGAATTTATAATATTAGTAAGGAATAAAACTAATTTTATAATTCATCAATATCTGTTCCCAATACTTAAAAATATCAGAGCTTAATTTTATTAATCAGTCAAATACAGGGAAGTCATAGAAGTGGTCGAATTCTATTCAACAGGGTGTATCTGCTTAGAAAATATGTTATTTTATTTCGAACGAAACGTGCGAAACCTATAACTCAGGTGCACCAATCAAATAGGTATTTCTAGAAGCCAGTAAGTATACGAAAAATATTTTAATCTAATATTTAGAAATAATCTTGTAATATTGTAAGTGTCAATTTGAAACATAGCAATACCTACACTAGCGGCACGCTATGATGGCCGGTTTGACACATTACAATAGTGATGTGGAATGTCAATTTATTCTCGAACAAAAAACAATTAAGTTTTGTTTTTGTACCTGATTAAATAGGTTTAATAAAACAAAAATGTATATGTTTATTTAATTTATTTGAACGAACTGAATATTTGAATGAAAATGAATATACATACTTTATATGCACACAAGAAACATATGAATACAAAAGATACCAAAAAAGGTGCCACAAAAGGCCATAATTAATCAGATTCGTCCATACTACTATATTCACTGTCGTCACTGCTATCATCACCTACATTAATAATTATATGTTCGTTTTCTATAATATTATCTATTTTCACATCTCTTTCATAATCTTCCCTTATTAATTTAACAGTTCTATTCACAACCTTTTCCCAGTCTCCTTTAGTCACATGTTCACAAGCTTCTTCTAATAATTTTTATAATTCATTTGTCTTCATTCGATAAAATTTATGAATCTCTGCACATCACTATCGTCAATAAAGTAATACAATTATTTCCTTCAAAGTCGTTATCAATTAATACGGAACTTCATGAGCGGACAAACGTCAAACCGGCCATCATAGCGTGCCGCTAGTGTAGACCTACTACTTAGTCCATTCCGATTTGACTCAAACATTAAAAATTAAATTCAGTAAACCTTCGTGATAAATACTCAATACCACTCCAAGTCGCTCCAGAAATCTTTGGGGTCACATTTTATTACTGAAATATCAAGGAGCGAGCTTTTTAGGTCGCTCGCTCTAGGGGCAAGTCAAGGCGGTTGCTTTCCTTGCGCTACCTACATTTAAGGTCCAAATTAGCGCGAGGACGTAGAGGTACCCAGTTTCGAGCTCGTTCCCGGGACAGGGATCGATGCCTTGTATCTGGTTTTTTCGGACACTATACCAACCGGGAGGGGTGAACGAACGGGGTTATGTAAGGAGGGATCGATACCGCGGGACATGCGCGCACCCCTCGAGCAACCCTCGCATAATCGTTCGCGCGGGCCGCCGTTACGGACGTGCCGTGTTTTATTTTTACCGCGTTTTGTTTCCCTTTCGTTCTTTCCGTTTATGATTTAAGCCATCATGTCGAAGGGCGACGGTGAACAGCAAAATGGCTCCGGCGAGGAGTCCAAGACCAACCTCATCATCAACTACCTGCCGCAGAGCATGACCCAGGAGGAGATTCGGAGCCTCTTCTCGAGCATCGGCGAAGTGGAGTCCTGCAAGCTGATCCGGAACAAAGGTGCGGCCTTCCCGGACGCGCTCAACCACGCTCTGCACGGCGGCGGGCAGAGCCTGGGCTACGCCTTCGTGAACTACCACCGCCCGGAGGACGCGGAGAAGGCCATCGCCACGCTCAACGGCCTGCGGCTGCAGAACAAGACTATCAAGGTATCGTACGCCCGCCCCAGCAGTGAGGCCATCAAGGGAGCGAACTTGTACGTCTCCGGCCTACCCAAAACGATGACACAGACCGAGCTCGAGAGATTATTCAGTCCGTACGGCCGTATTATCACTTCGCGGATCCTGTGTGAGAATTCCGGAGGGCGACCGTTCACCGGCGGTGAACAGGGCCTATCGAAAGGAGTTGGTTTTATACGTTTCGACCAGCGAGTGGAAGCCGAACGTGCTATCCAGGAGTTGAACGGAACAGTGCCCAAGGGAGCGACGGAGCCCATCACAGTGAAGTTCGCCAACAACCCGAGCAACAACGGGAAGGCTCTGGCCCCGCTGGCGGCGTACCTGCCGGCCGCGCTGCGCTTCCCCGCCCCGCTGGGCAGATTCAGCTCAGGCAAGTCCCTCCTAGCCATCAACAAGGGCCTGCAGCGCTACAGCCCGCTGGCCGGCGAGCTGCTGGGCGGCGTGCTGCCGGGCGCCGTGGGCTCGGAGTGGTGCATCTTCGTGTACAACCTGGCGCCGGAGACGGAGGAGAACGTGCTCTGGCAGCTGTTCGGGCCGTTCGGCGCCGTGCAGAGCGTGAAGGTGATCCGCGACCTGCAGACGAACAAGTGCAAAGGCTACGGGTTCATAACGATGACCAACTACGACGAGGCTGTCGTCGCGATTCAGTCCCTCAACGGGTACACGCTCGGGAACAGAGTTCTGCAGGTCAGTTTCAAGACGAACAAAATCAAGACGATCTAAATCGGCCCGGACACGGCCTAGCTGGACGCTAGGACGGCACAGCAGGCACGCACCCATACATACCCACTCGATACTACGGCGGAGGACATCGCCGCGCCGCGCCGGCTCCGCCGCGATGGACCTGACCGGACTGTGTCTTCCCGACTAGACGACCCGCATGCGGGATATTTTGTACATTAATTGTATATTTAATCGATTTGCTCATTGTAGCTCTTTGTTCGGCGCTCGCCATTTCCTCGCAACTGGGTTAAGTGTAAGGAAATCAAAATGGCGGCCCTTTCTGCGCGCATGTCCGGGTGAAATGGCGACCGCTGACCGGGAGACGAGCGCGCAATAATATTTTAAGACGAAGCATCTAATGCTCTAATCGACGACAACCATACATATTACATAGTCAATAACATTATGACAATCGACTTCGCTTATGAAAGGTTGTGGTTATCGAGAAATAGTTTTCGATTATAAATAAAATAATTAGCAATAATAGCCTAATGCTATTCTCACATAGGCGATCATATCTTACAGGCCGGCCCGGCTCAAATCGATAAAGTTTGCCAAATAATATATTGTCGCTCTGTATTCGTCTCAGTCGCTCACAGATAATAAATATCTAGATAGTAGAAGACCGGCCAAAGCCTCGGGCACGAGGCTCGATCCAACTAAAATAGAGTTATTGTTAAAGATTGGAAAATATATATTATCTATATACTTATATTTTAATCTTATATTAATCTAATTAAGAATGAAAACTAATCAAAAACTGTGATAAGGTTTTGATAAAATTTTAAAAATTAATCTTGAAAGATCTCGGGGTGCGAACTGATTTGGCGTAGAGGGTGGTGTACACTGGACTGTGTTATGAAAATACTATTCCATCTAAAAAATGGTTCGTATTACGTACACATTTCTGAAGGCATAATGTGATGTCGTTATGGAATTGCGAAGACGTGTACGCCACCGAGGGCGTAGGTAGGTTAGTTTTTGAGAAACATTTTGAGGTGACTAGAAATCAGATTACGCTTAGGGCGGTGTCACAAGGCACGCGCGATCAAAGGAAGATGGGAAAATCGATTCAGCTGTGCTGGGACGGGCGAGGCGCCCCGCGCGCGCCGCCCGCGCCAGAGCGAGACGGAAGTCGGCTCAGCCGGTCACATGGGTGACAAGAATGGTCCGTTCGCGGAACAATGGTGCATACTAGTCTAACGATATCGTTTCGTAAATAAATCGATGTCTAAACATATTATGATCGGTACCTGCTATATTAATAATGTATGGTTGCGACCCTGCGTCTATTCGAAGTAGGCTTTAATCGTCTTAGTTTAAATGAAAATTTGTAAATAGAAAAAAGTTGTTTAAAAATATATGAAATAGAGCTCTCGCGTCAGATATGCCACCGAACACAAGTAATAACTTCAACCCGAAAAAACATCGAACTTGAATAGATATATTATCGTGCCGTCCTAACGACCCTACGATTTTTGTAAAAAAAATATATACTTAATAATATATGTAAAAACAGTTTTGTAACATTTCAGATATTAATAATAGGTACGCATTACTTACCAAAGATGAAGATTTAAATTTACAAGTATTTATATATTTATTATAAATGTAAAACGTGCAATAACTGATAGCCAGTAATTTAATAAAAATATATTAAACAAAATGACTCGAAGAGGCGTTGGTAGACTTTAATGTCACGTGGGTTATTACGTGTCAGCCGTTTGTTTACCATTTATTGTAAACTTTATTTAGCCGAGCGAGCCATGATTGCGATTACTTTTATGATTCACAAAAAAATTAAAAAAAAAAACGCTTTATTTGATCCAGCTTCAGATATGCTTAACATTCCATTTTAGTGATAATAATATGTTTTATTGTTAGGTGTATTGTATTAATTTAGATGAATTGTGAGTTACCTTCTCGAAACTGCACGTCATTCAGTCTTGAAAAACCTGAAATTTTTAACAAAATTAAAAAGAAAACAGACAGAATGATGTGTGGGATGATTAAGTAAATATTTAATTTATTTATTATTATGATAAAGGTATGTACGGTTGAAAAAACTGTATGAGTGGTGGAGCGTGATGCACAAGTTTTGCAAACTAATTAATAATATTCTATTGTAGTCGTCTCTTAGGTTAAAAATAGTTGTTGTGTTTTGTGTTGTTTCGACTCAGTATCTATACTACCTAGTCAACCTTTCCGTGTGAGCGGAACATTATTTGATACTTATATTTAAAAAAAACTGAGTCAAATTGATGTTGACGAATATACTTAATTATTGTATAATGATAATTTTTCAAGAAACTTTGTTCTTAGATTAACTCATTCATTTAGTGTATGTGCAATTAATTGTATTTTACGTCTATATTTATAGTAGGTGTGTATTTAACTTATTTAATATATTTTGTATTTTTGAATACTTGAGGTAAAGGAAGGTGACCCAAATTGATTTATTTATTAGGGAAAATATATCGGGCGATTAATCGACGTTAAATACTTAAGTATTTAAAAGTAAATTTATTTCATAACATCCGTGGGTATCGTTTCTTTAGAAAAGTTTATTTACACTTCATTTCATTTCGATTTCTTTAGTGTTATTTTCGCATTTTTGTGCAATGTTGTACGTTTGAATCGAAATAATAACACCAAAGTATTGTAATGAACTCATCGACTTTTTAGATAATAAATAATGTAAAATTGTGAAAACGCAAAATATTTTGGAGTGAAATGTTGGTTAGGATTTTGGTAGGTGATGAAATAGTCACTTAGAGCTAATATTAGTAGAATGTTTTGTGCGTTCCCCTCTTCTTTCGAACATAATTAATAAATTATATTAAAGATAAATTAATAATAGTGCTCAATAGCGTAGAGGACCTGAGCCTAATTCTAGAATAAAGAGAAAACTGGAAAAGCAATAATAAAATAAATTGTGAATTTTACACCTTTGCAGAAAAGTAGGGATGCTACAATATAATTAACTTAATATTTTTATATGTACTTTAAATATTATACTGTAATTCATATCTTCATAGATGTAAGTGGCCAACTAACAAAACGTTCTACTAATAATTGTGATTGAGGCGTTTATGACTATCGACTAATTATATCGAAAGATTGACGTCATTTTTAGACTAATTAAAAAGGCTGTTGAAAAGCAATAAACAAAGAAAACACCATTTGGAACTTTTAACTTAGTTCTACAAATATTTCACAATCGTTTAATGAAAACTACGTTCTGAAATCGGTAGTCATTAATGCTTTGGAATCGCAATGTGTCCTATCTGCAAAACTATTTAGATAGTATTGTGGATATTGAAATAAGAAAAGAACCCCGATAAGTGACAAGGGATAATCAGACCTATTATCAATAGCGTAACTGCTACTTTTTGAATGGTGTTTTGATGCATTTTTTAAGAAATTAAAAAAATATAAAAATAAACGTAATTATTGGCAATCCAGAAACAATACTCTAATACGCATAGGCTAATTGACATTGAGGCTGTGAAATTAGCAAAATAAAAATAAAAATACACGTGACGAATGATTTTAATTAATAAAGTATGGTAATAAGTGGAATCACAGAATGGCGGAGTATTTTTGTAATATTCGGTACCGTAGAAATGCGATGTGAGAGTTCAGCTTTCTCGCGTTTTATCAACTTTGACAGATCTCATCTATCAAAGATAGGATGCGTTTGAGAAGCTTGCGTCAATCACGTTGATTTACAATCTGATTACATTTCTACTTTCGTTCTGTGGATGGAATCGTGCAATCACGCGTACAAAGACAAGGTTAATGGCCCATATTTAATAAGTAAATCAATTGACTAATCCGATGATATTGCGTGAACCGTTGACTGTCCAAATAAAATAGTAATGGGAGAATAAATAACATTTTCCATGCCGTAAGCTTAATCATGGTGTATAGGTGATAAGGAATGGCCTTAGTCTCGGACATAGGCACAAAATACAAAAACAATGGCCGAGTCCTACGCTATTCCCATAGTTAAGACACAAATTGAAGAAATGAAATCTTCCATAGGAAATAATACGTAAGTTATATGTTCGCGGTTGAAAATATTTCAATTTTCAGTTGTGTATCGATACTTAATGCGCCAACTCTAGTCAAATGCTCAATAAATTTAAAATGTTGCATTTAGTGTTGCGACGCAACTGTACGGTTGATTCGATAGGATGAAATATTTTACGTCGCGCACAACTCGAGACATCGACTAAATGTGTTACTATTACTTCATAACTCAAAGTGCTAGTAAAAATAATTGCATTGCACAACACCTACACTTTTATGTTGGGAGGGCTATATTATTGTAAAATTATTAGAAATATTTAATACATTTGCTCATCAGGTACTTCCTTGTCTTTTGAATCCGTTTCTATAGTAGTTAGCTTAGCGTACACCTCTTAATAATTTTATAAGGTATAGCCGCCTCCACGTCAATTTTTGCCTTCCTATCGCATGTTCATTGCCATTGTGAGAGCATACGACAGCGTTTTAAAACCGAGCCAATTGCTATCACTAAAAATAGATATAGATTCTATGAAAAGTTCTATAGCATTAAGATTGTCATCCCTTATTCAAATGTCATGATATTAATTTAAATTGAAATGAAAATTCGGTGCCGTATGTAATCACAAAATCATTATAGACAGTGAAAAGTAAAAACAGAACCGAAAAGTTCAAAATTGGATTTAAGTAAACATCCGATCTCTGAGCGTAATTTTCAATTTCAAATTTAGCTTTTCGCTAAATTAAAGATTGCAATAAATAGGTATGTAAATAAACAGGCATCGGAGCAGCTTCGGGGAAATTACCGAATAGTTTCGAATTTAAATGAAATTGAATAAAAAATGAATATTAAGTTATATCAATTTCACTGTCTACTTGTTGAATTATTTTCGGTGTTGATTCCTCTTTACTGCATAACAGTTCGTTCCCATTACGTAAACCCTTAAATAATGAACAACGAAAATATCGCACCCTAAATGAGCGCATGAACGTATTGTTACGAGTACCATCTACATAAAAATATAAGTATTCTACATTTACACAACACTCAAAGGACTAACTAATAATAATAGGCTCAATAACGTCAATATCAGAAAACACTGTCCTGCGTGTACAAGCAACTGTAATTGCGAATTTAAGTTCAACACTTGCCACTTTAGCTACAATGGTAATTAAAATGTTAAAGTAGTAACTTGTACCGTTGACATAATCTTACAGTGATTATTATCAGACTATATAGTTTCTGGTGATTTTAAGGGCCTGTTTCACCACATGCTGATAAAGTGCCTTATTGCTTATCCCCAACTTGTCTGACAGATAGCGTTCAAATTTCTGTTTCACAAGTGTCCGTTAAGACAATCTTGCAGAAAAACTCTAAAAATGTCAAACAGATTTATATGACAGCTGTTTTATCTGTTAGATATATATCAGACACTTTAACGGATAGTGGTGAAACAGGCCCTAAGTATAAGGGCGTGTATGCATCACGCTCACAGTTTGCGGCTCACTATGCGCCGCGTGTTTGCTAGCGTTATGTAGAATAGAGCGTTTGCACGTTCCGTACAAATCGCAATTTTCGTCTAAATGCTCGCTGACTTGTTCTGTCAAGACTGATTTGCAGCGAAATTACAAAGACAGTTCATTAGTATTGTCAGCTAAAATTAACCGCTCGCAGGGTTTCAATTTGCGCCTGACTGTAACGCTGCAAACTAAGTATAGAGCGTGCTCTGACTCGACTCTAACTTCAGACAGAGACAAAACAAGACAGAAATATAATTGGTCTTACATAAA
Source organism: Oeneis ivallda (assembly GCA_029955525.1). Classification (NCBI taxonomy): domain Eukaryota; kingdom Metazoa; phylum Arthropoda; class Insecta; order Lepidoptera; family Nymphalidae; genus Oeneis; species Oeneis ivallda. Next base: position 15,372,212 of record JARPMR010000007.1, read on the forward strand.
TTTTCTTGTTTTAACTTTATGGTGAATCTTAGCTAAGTGAGAGTGCGATTTATAGATTTCAGCCTGAGAATGTGAACCAAATCGGTTGGTAGAGAGTAGGTACCTACTCGGTATACCGCTGTGAGCTTGCAGTGAACACGGCCTTAGTACATACGATGCTGTGTAAGAAGTAAGGACAGACAGACGTTATACCTATTAATTGTAATCATACGGGGTGGGAACAAACTTGTAGTGTAATGCAGAGTAGCTTGTGATACCTAACATTACTGTAGTTCATTCATACCTACTCCCATCGAAGGCCAGAAGGTTACAAATGGTGTTGAAAACCCCAACTTCCAATTTGTATAAGGCTAGCTAATAATTAGACAAATGCAACGTAAGATAAAATTAAGAATCTCAAAGTATTGTGTAAGTATTTTACCAAACTTCAAAATAAGTACTAAAAGCAATCATGATATTTATAAAGGAAATGATATATCTGTCAGCCGATTTCCTGTTACCGCTGACTACACTTTGATACAAAGACGTATTTTATAAAACGTGCGAAAATTATTAAAAAAGATCTTCCGGTATTTAAAATCAATGACGTTTAATTTCGACTATGGTTAATTAAATTTAAGATGTAGGTGTCTGTGTTGAACGTACTAACAGATTTAGTTGATATATTGTGCGCAAACGTGATCCGTACAAATGATTCTAGTTCATAAAGTAAAAGCAAATTGTATCCAAAATCGTTTTTACGGATTAATCTTGCGTTTTATACCTAAGAGTTAGGTATTTCTATATTCTTATTGTGTCTGTTTAAACGATTACCTCTACTTGATTATAGCTTTTGTGACGACGTTTGATTTGCACAAGATACCGTAGTGAAAATAAGATCGAGGCTAAACCTGAATTTCGTAGCGTCTTGTAGAGGTCGTGTATCCTACGCCTTATCTACGTATAAAGGTATATTCGCACTATTACAATGATCACATAAATTGAAAAAAAAAAACATTTTAAGACAAAATATACACTAACAGATAAAGAATAATTTTCTACAACCGTCTGTAAATATAAATCATGGAGTTGTATAAGTAGTTGAATTATTATTATTGTATTCTTAGACAAAAGTTTACTCCTATCGTAAAGCTTTAAAGTACTGCAAAATTGTTACCAAAATACGCTACTATATTCGTCCGTCAAACAAATTGTTATCATTAATTTTTGTAGTAGCGTAAAGTATAATAGATAGTTTAACAGAGAACAGTTGTTAAGGCAAGGGGTACACGGTTAATAAAAAGTCGCTATTATCACAAAACTTACTGTTGCTTTGTAATGGGCACAGCAATTTAAGTATCTTAACGAGTTTTCACATATTACGATAAAATGATTTGTCCTTTCTACAATCGAGTTAATACTCTGTGTTCATCATAATAGGTAATTATTATATTACTATTAGAAGCATAATTTTGACTAAGGGGGAATGTGTGTGGCACCAAAGTACAAAACCATAATCTTGTGCGTGATTTTTTTTTTTCATTTAACTGATATTATTATAACGTGTTTAACTCGTTATGAAACTTGAATTTTCCAAAATAACTCAGTTTTAGTGTCGTCTTAGACTTTATATATGACCTTATTGTTTCATAACAAAAAAAGACAGCATTATACGAACTAAAAGGACGCAAAAAATATATTTAAAAAATTATATATAGCGCTGTTTTTATTTTTTGTGAGGCTAATTAGGTAAATATATAAGGTCCATTAGACTAAATGTTGTTCCCTATATTTTTAAGCCTGTGGTTTTCCAAATTCGCAGTTGACCCTCCCTGGGTTATAATTAAATTAAATTGCGTTTTGGAAAATCGCAACACACCGTTCTTTCTTTAAAGTTCGGTATAGACATTTTTGAAAATACTCATTCCTAAAAATAAGGCATTATTAACCAAATATTTACATCTGTAGTGGTTACTTGGCTGTTTTTAAGTAATTTATTCATTAATTAATATTTTCACGTAATTTATGTGTCTATAATTATTAATTTATTGGAATTAATTATAATTGAATAAAAAAATAATGAAAAAAATTGTCACATTCTCTTCACTTTATACAATAGTTTTTACAATATGATATTTAATATCCTCAATGGTTGTAACTATACATTTCTTGTTCTAAATATATAAAAAACCCGAGTTGCATTCATTTTATTTTATACCTTCTCTGTAACCTTCTGTTTCTGAGAATGATAATTTCTAAAGAATAATAAATAATTTTAACCTTCTTTTTAAGAAAAATCTCACAAAGAGAAACCTAAAATAGATCATATTTCACAACATTAATATTGTGAAATGACTTACTTGTCTTTGAATGTTTTTCATAACTTGCAAAATATTTTCTAGCCTATTAGGTGCATATTTAAAAGTATTTCCTACTTTATTATAACATTGATTAAAACTTCTACGAGGAAAGCACTTCTGGTGTGCTACGACTATGCTACGACCTTTTGTCTTTTAATTTTGTCGTAGTTCTACGAATTTCGGTTATGTACCTACTACCTACTGTACTTTCGTTTCGGGTACTCTATAGTTGAGTTCGTACGGTTGTGTTGATGGTAGTAAAGGAAGTCTGTATATCCACATGCATGAAGAAAGTTCGACTCAACCTTTTTAGGGTTCCGTATAAACAAGTATACCTTATAGTTTCGCCATGTCCGTCCGTCTATCTGTCTGCGGTTTAGCTCAGAGACTATTGGTACTAGAAATCTGTAATTTGACAAGGGTATAAATATTAATCACGCCAACAAAGTGGTGAAATAAAATTTTGAAAAATATTTTTTTTAGGGTACCTCCCCTACATGTAAAGTGGGGATGAATTTTTTTTTCTCGTCTATCCCATAGTATGGTATGTCGTTGAATAGGTCTTTCAAAAATATTGTGGGTGTGGGAACACCATTTTTCGATTCAGGAATCCGTTTGTGAAATTTGATATTTTTAAATTGCTAAATTTTATTAGAGTCCAGTGTGTCCCCCCCCCCCCCCCCTCTGCCAGCTATAGTATATATAATGAATTTTAAAGGAAAACTATCACGGCTAAGTAGGGTTCATTAGTTAAGGAGTTATATCTGTTTTTTCTGTTAGGTATTACACGTAGTGTAAGTTGCATATTTTGTAGTATATTATAGTATTTAAACCATGGAACTCAAAATGTATTCAATATTCATAAATAAAATAAGAGCACTATTCTATGTCAGCAATAATATTTGAGACTTTCAACTATGGAACCCCACACTGCGCGTGGCCCGACACGCACTTGGCCGATTTTTATTCTACCTAATACTCGTAAGTATTATCTATTGCCACTCACACACACATAGACACACACATAGAGTTTTATAGGAAAACTATCACGGCTAAGTAGGGTTCATAAGTTAATTTATCTGTTTTTCTAGGTTAGGTATTACACGTAGTGTATATGTTGCATATTTTGTAGTATATTATAGTACCTATTTAAGCCATGGAACTCAAAATATATTCAATATTCATAATAGTAGTTTATGCAACTGTCATATAATGAAGGGTATTAAAACACGAGTGTGAGTTTATGAAACGAGCGCAGCGAGTTTCATAATAGTAACGAGTGTTTTAATACCCGTGTTATATGCAGTTGCATACACTACACTAGCGGCACGCTATGATGGCCGGTTTGACACATTACAATAGTGATGTGGAATGTCAATTTATTCTCGAACAAAAAACAATTAAGTTTTGTTTTTGTACCTGATTAAATAGGTTTAATAAAACAAAAATGTATATGTTTATTTAATTTATTTGAACGAACTGAATATTTGAATGAAAATGAATATACATACTTTATATGCACACAAGAAACATATGAATACAAAAGATACCAAAAAAGGTGCCACAAAAGGCCATAATTAATCAGATTCGTCCATACTACTATTTTCACTGTCGTCACTGCTATCATCACCTACATTAATAATTATATGTTCGTTTTCTATAATATTATCTATTTTCACATCTCTTTCATAATCTTCCCTTATTAATTTAACAGTTCTATTCACAACCTTTTCCCAGTCTCCTTTAGTCACATGTTCACAAGCTTCTTCTAATAATTTTAGCATTTTTTTTGTGGTAAATGGGGGTTCTGTATTGTGTCTTGCAGCATATCCCTTAATTTGAGCCCACACCAACTCAATCGCATTATACTCACAATGGTAAGGCGGTAACCGTATAACTCTGTGCCCATGTTCTAATGCTATTTCGTCAATGACGTATCGGATCTTGGTTGGTTTGTTTTCTTTTAAAAGACGTACTAATTCCGCTTTTAACATATTCATGTTTGCATCTACGCCATTTTTACGAAGCCATGCGACGATATCAGCTTTCTTTTGGGATTGGGCAGGTGGCTTGTCAATTTGCATCGAGTGGTATGGGGCGTTGTCCATAATTATAATAGATGGTTCAGGGAGGCTACACAACATTGAGGTAAACCATTCAGTAAACTTTTCTCCATTCATGTCTTCATGATAGTCTCCAGTGGTTTTTGACGCAAAAGCCATGAGAGAACCTTCGACAAACCCGTTGATGGTTCCGGCGTGACAAATTATAAGTCGCGATCCTTTTCCTACAGGAACTTTGGAAGTAGATGCTGCTGTGTCATCGTTCCAAGAACGGCCTACAGTATGGTTAGCATTAAGCCATGTTTCATCCAAGAACACAACATTTTGCCAATTTTTGATTTCTTTCACTTGCCGTAAAAAAGTATACCTTGCCATCGCTATATCAAATCTTTCCATCAATATTTTGCGTTTGTTACATTTTTTGTATCGAAATCCAATGGTCTTCAAAATCTTCGTTAAAGAACTTTCCCCACCGAAGAATAATCCAGCTTCCTTCAGTGAATGCACCAACTTTTTTCTTGTTGGATACTCCTTCTGTAAATAGTAGCCGTAAACATGTCTTCGGATAGCATCGGCATCAAAGCTATCGATGCCTACGACTGGTTTTGCTCGTTTTCTCTTTTTTGGTGTGTGAAGTTTATTTTCTTCTGTGCCAGTCTCGCCATATTTTTTTTTAGTTATCCGTCTAACAGTTCGTTGTCCAATATTAAGCGCATCAGCTACGCGTTCAACCACTGACGTTATAGGTAAAATTGGCCCTCCATTTTGAGCTTCACGATCGAAATAGTTACGAAGGCGTATTACGAACTCACGTGTCTGACTATTTAGAACAGTTCTCTGCGTACGTTCGGTCATATCGACGAAATCCACAACAAAGGGCTTGAACAGAGTCCAAATTAACGAGCAAGGGTCAACAGTAATGCAGTATCAATATTTGAAATCCAAAGCCAGGTCAAAACTATATCACAATCGCATTGCACTGACAGTTTATACTTTTCGAAGCAACGTCAATTCGAAACTGCTTTGTTTTGCATTGAGCATTGACGCGAGTTTGCCGGAGGTAGTAGTTGTGCTAGCCAGCGATCCTATGTGACGATCGTATTAGATTCCATTTTTAAAAATTTTCAATTTAGAAAACCAAATGCCGAGTTGTGGTATATATCATATAAAAATAAAAATTTTACCTTTTGTATGAAACAGCTGATATTTTTTTGCGATTTCAGAGGTTTGTCCACATAGTGAAAATTGTTCATATTCACAAGTACATTCACCCCTTAAATGGTGCAAACTGATTTTTCTACACTTGTATACAATTTAGAAATCAATTTAATAAATAAATTTTGAGTCCTAAATCTAAAACTACATTCGATAAAATTTATGAATCTCTGCACATCACTATCGTCAATAAAGTAATACAATTATTTCCTTCAAAGTCGTTATCAATTAATACGGAACTTCATGAGCGGACAAACGTCAAACCGGCCATCATAGCGTGCCGCTAGTTTACTTTATCTTCACTAATGCAATTTATCAAACAACAAGAGTAAAAGCTGACAATTTTTAACTTTTAATTTGTATTTTAAAAACAAAACACATTGCGAAACATTAAATTCACGCGTACCTACGTGTATTGTCACAGTGAACTTGCCGCCATTAAAATCTAACCAATGAGAGCGCAGCTGCGCGCGCAGGGCCAATCAGGAGCAAGCGCGCGCTGTTCGTTTTTTATTTAATTGGCACAAGATCTTACCAAAGAGTTTTGTGTATGTAAGTTTAGTAGTTTCGACGAAGTTTTCACGTATAACCCAACTGTTTTCAAAAGCCAGCCTAATATCAAAATTTTATACAACTTGTATGAGGATTTTGACATAAGGCTCGCCAGGTTAATTGGTCGCGTTTTATTGATGTTATAATGAGATTTTACGATATCGATGTGGATATTATACCATCATGTGAAATTGCTTAAATTGAGTGTTTTGTTATCTGCGCTTTAACAGTAGTAATTATAAGTCAAGTATTGGAAACATAAGTAGAATGTTATAAAATTAGTGTAGATAAATAAAATAAAAGCACTATCCTAGGTCAGCAATAATATTTGCTTAATATTTGTGACTTGCAACTACGCAACCCTACACTGCGCATGGCCCGACACACACTTGGCCGGTTTTTTTATTTGTTGACATAGTACCCTTTGACAGCGAATTTGCCTGATGGTAAGTGACGATCACCATTTCTACACGCATTCGTATCGGAACGCTAAAAAGCTTAGCGGAACGTTTTTGACGGTTCACTGTACGGCCAAAGCCTCCCATCTGACCAAACTATAAATTCCCAAATTGCTCCTGCCGGGAATCAAACGTGAAATATCGAGATTATAAGACTACAGTGTGTAACATCCAAGGATGTCGTCCATATCGTTTGCATCTTGTGATGAACTGGGATCATTTCATAAGGTGCCTAGGTAGATCACTCAACCTTTCGCCTTTTCCTTCAATTAGTTTCAGTTACCACAAGTAAGTAGGTACCTTTATTTTGATGGAAAAGGATAAATAGTTTAGCTTAGCAATTTAAAGCTATATACTTATAGCTATTTATTGGTAGTAAACGAATAGAATACAAGTTCTTTGAATAGGTACCTGCAAAATCGAGTTGCAGAACATTCACTGATATAGGTAGGTACGTAAAATTTCTTAAGCCATATTATCATATCCCTATGGACTCATAAAAACAATATAAAAATCACCCCAAATAGGACATCCCCCGGCAAGTGACGAGACAAAATTTACGACCCTTTCCACCCCTCCCTCTTTCGCTATTGACGGGCTATGCGTATCGCAAAAATATAATAAATGGTAGGACTACAGCCTAGGGCTGCCAGACTCAAGTTTAATTTTATTTAGGAGCTACGCGTAGAAGTGACATTGAATAAACTGGTTCTCTGACAGACAATCAGACTGTCAGACTCAGAAGTGATTCTATAGGACTTCATTAATCCTTCCGACACTAAAATCTGAGTTTATTTAAGACTTACTCTGCACTGCTTACTGCACGCCAGAACTGTGTTTGAAATCATTTATCTCAAAAACTTCCTCAAAAACTATTGAACGGATTCTTTTATAGTTTTCACCGTCAGAAAAAGAACCTCTGAGAGTTTCTAGATACTTGGTATGGTTAACTTTTTAAGATTTTATTACAGAAATCATTAGTAGGGTGCTGGTAAAATTTATCACCATGAAACGGTATACACTTTATTATAAAGTCAAATAGTGACTGTGTCTACTTGTTTTAGAAAATGACAGCCGTCATAACACTTGTCATAACTCCCTAAAGGCTACAACAGTATAGTAGCTTTCATCAAGAGACAGCCCTAACGGCGCTGCCCCGCTCATGTTGTCTTTGTAAAGTAGGTCTTTGTTTAGAAGCTATTGTTATGGAATGAGTTTGGTTTGCGCCTCTAGTAGGTATTGATTGTTAAATCGATTAACGAAATGTACAATATTGTAACTTGATATTGGAGTTTACTCGTTAAAGTCGAAAAGGTCACTAAAAAATGCGACAAAAAGGCAGAATTCCACCTTATTTCTTCTGTTATTCCCGAATTATGATCAAATGTTGTTGTAATTATGGTGCCTGGTTACAATCACCAACTTTAGACACCCCCTTCCCCCACTCAACCCTAATTTACAAAAGGTTTTTAGCGAGTTTTGAAAAAATACCTTTTTTCAAAGCACCATATCTCGGTAACGAATTGACATACAAAAATTTTTGTTTACTTAATCAAAATTGTACGAAATTTAACACTCTACAAAAAAGTACAGAAACGCTTTTAGTGCTTTTACCGTAGGACATAAGGGAAAAAAGTTATTGAGAAAAACCCGGAGGAAGGTCGAAAATTTTGCAGTTTTCCCCCCTCTTTTAGCACAGGGTCCTTGAGATCCAAAACTTGGGAAAATGTTACCTAATGAACAATCCCTGAACAATATCCCAAAGTTTTTTTTCCTACCTGTCGACTGGACTATTTTTTTCGAAGCGCGACAATATATCGGTAGCGAATTGACAATATATTATACGTCAATTCGTTGTTGAGTATTAAATAGGTATTCTCTTTTTACAAGCTTTTATTTAGTTTCACTTGTCCCGATATTTGTCATCAAATCTTGCAAATTAAAGATCCACTTCCCGGTTACCGATTGAGCTGAAAGTTTGCTTATCTACATGTGTAAATCGCGTGACAATGCAATATTATGATGACATGGTGCTGATCTGATGATGGAGCTGGAAGGTGGCCATAGGAACTCTGTAATGAAACGATTGCGTCGTTTCATTACCCCATCGAGTATCGGCTCGTTTGATTCGTCTTGACGAGTACTTTGTTTTTAGATGGTTACCAGGGTCTGATCTGATCAGGGTCAGATGATGAAACCGGAAGGTGGTTTTGGTAACATCTGTAATAAAATGACGTAATACCATCGAGTTTAGACTCGTTTGATTCGCCTTGACAAGTAGCCTGGTCCTAGATGATAACCAGGGTCTGACGATGTAGCCAGCTACTAAAAGCTGGTTTTTTTTAAAATAATTTTTTTAATTTACACTTGTTATTAAACGTTACAATTGAATTATTACTTGAGCTGGTATAGTAGGTAAGTACAACACTTTTATTATTTTTTACCAATAATATTGTAATTTTTATTACGTAGAAATCTTTTTTTCCCGTGATCGAAGGTAGAAATCGTAGAAATAGCCAAGTAGGTATTGTTTAAATCAATATAGCATAGCAACTGTGATTTTGCAACATACGTTCTATATTAGGTTCTAATATTACACATGCGGCACCCTAAGATTTCACCCCAAAAAAAGATAATAATCGAAAATCACCCCCGGCGCGGTCAATGACCTTCAGGACGATGACCTCAGTATCTCCGGAAATGAGATAGGGATTAAAAGCATTGTATGAGTGAGATAGGATAAGTTTTTGTTGGTACAGTTTGATCTATTCTACCCTTTTTAGGGTTCCGTAGTAAACAAGGAACCCTTATAGTTTCGCCATTTCCGTCCGTCTGTCTGTCTGTCTGTCCGCGGTTTAGCTCCGAAACTATTGGTACTAGAAATCTGTAATTTGACAAGGGTATAAATATCAATCACGCCGACAAAGTGGTGAAATAAAATTGTGAAAAATAATTTTTTTTAGGGTAGCTCCCCTAGATGTAAAGTGGGGATGAATTTTTTTTTTCTCGACTATCCCATAGTGTGGGGTGTCGTTGAATAGGTCTTTCAAAAATTTTGTGGGTGTGAGAACACCATTTTTCAATTCAGGGATCCGTTTGTGAAATATGATATTTTAAAGTGCAAAGTTTTATTAGAGTTAAGTGTCCCCCCCCCCTCTGCCAGCTAAATGGTTGTATATAGGATGCAAGAAAAAATTCACAGCAGTAGTATATATAATGAATTTTAAAGGAAAACTATCACGGCTAAGTAGGGTTCATTAGTTAAGGAGTTATATCTGTTTTTTCTGTTAGGTATTACACGTAGTGTAAGTTGCATATTTTGTAGTATATTATAGAATTTAACCATGGAACTCAAAATGTATTCAATATTCATAAATAAAATAAAAGCACTATCCTAGGTCAGCAACAATATTTGAGACTTTCAACTATGGAACCCCACACTGCGCGTGGCCCGACACGCACTTGGCCGATTTTTATTCTACCTAATACTCGTAAGTATTATCTATTGCCACTCTACAAGTTAACAAGGGTTTTTATATGTAAGTATATTGAGCCTTGAATGGAATAAAAAATGGAGTTAATATCTACTTAGTAATTAGTAATTACCTATGTTTAACTTTAAGAAAAATCGTAACTCGAACGTCCAGATAAAGTGTAGTAAGTAAAATTAATGACATACCTAAATAGGTACATGTATAATATATAGAAAATCTAATCAACAAAACTTAGCGGTTGAAATCCAACCTACTTGCACGAAACTAGTTTCAGGCAACGATGTAATTATACCTACTTATATGTAGGTACTACCTAGTACCACAGAGTAACGAAGGTAAGGTTCACTATAGTTCGGCCGTTTAGAGAATGCGTTCCTGACACATTTAGAAAAATATTGTTTACCAAGTTATTTGACACTCAGTTTGGCACAAAATTATAACATTAATTGATTATTGATATAATAATGTTGTTTTAATGCTCATCAATTGTTGAAACGGTAAACAACCAGCAATAATATTTTTATCGTAACTGCAACGCCATTACAAAGTTACGTCGTCAGTTCAATCGCGACGTGTCAGGTACGCATTCTCTGAACGGCCGTAGTTTAGTACATTGTTGGTTTCAGGTTTCTAAAACAAATCGCCAGTGTGGACCACTCTTCCGGCGTCCGTATTTCCTGCCACATATTTATTTATTTATTTATTCACCTTTAAATACACTATCCTTACAGGTTAACCCAATGCGATAGTGTATACGTATAGTATCTATTAATTTAAATCTTATACCTAAATAACACATATTTGTAAGCTTAGTATACTCAACAATATTCAACAAATTATATTAAAATACCATTACATTACAATAATAATAAATTAAGTAAGTATTTATTTATTACCTACCTACTTATAGCAATTTGTCCACGTTGCTATTCTTGTAAGTTCACTCAGAGTGCAACAGAACAAATCAACGTGCTCAGCTATTATATATTTGCAGCTATATTATATTATGTAACTTGAGTAGTTAGTAGGTACCTTCAAGGTAAGAGTGAAGAGGCAACTTCTAGGCAAGCGCGCTCCAGTCTATACCTCACCATTGCTTTTCGTCAGGCATGAAAGTTATCAAGCGACATGGACAGCCCATTCTTACACTAGTTATTGCACAGCAATGTGTTCTATCTACTAAAAGACAATCTTGCAATAAAAAGAAATATGAATCGCTTACTGGGCCGCGACTATGATGGTAAAAATAGATAAATAACCACCTATAGAAGCCACAGCGTAAAATGTCTTCCTTAGATATTTTCCCCATTCAGTCCTATCATGTTTTGCATACATCCGATATCGTAATGAAGTTGCAACCCCACGTAATTTCCGTAATTAAACTCTACCCCTATTTGCAATTGTTAATTGAATAGGCATGTTACTACAGCAACCCTTGCTTGCGAAGGGTCAGTAGGTACGCAGGTTTTTGTGTAGGTACCTACTATTGTCATGATTTCATTAATGGTACGGGACCCGTGCCTCGGAAAGCACGTAAAGCCCTCGGTTCTGCGCCTGATCTCTCTCCTGGTCATGTCGATTTTCCGTCCCATCGGAAAATGAGTGAAATAATGTTTGCGCACTAGATCGGATTCGGTCTCAGATTCCATGTTTTGGAATGTCGCTGTGGTCCTTATAAGAAGGTTCAGGGTCGCTCAGCGGGCGGAGAGTGCTATGCTCGGAGTATCCCTGCGGTATCAAATCGGGAATGAGGAGTTCCTTAAAAGACATAGAGTTACCGACAGCATGGCAATAGATGGGTCAGTCTAACCCATAGTGATCTGTGATCAATAGGGTGAAAATCGGTAGCGATCACCGGATGGTAAGAGGCACGTTGAATATTAATGTAAAGCTGGAAAGGGCCAGACTGGTGAAGTCCACTCTCCGACCTTCTCGTGCTCATATCCGAAATCCCGAAAACTTCCAGCTCGAACTGCAGAACCGATTCGAGTGCCTAAGCAGACTGCGTTTCTGTGGACGATCTAAACAACAGGTTCGTGGAAACTGTCCATACTGTGGGGTCTAAATTCTTTAAGACCCATCGCAGGAAAAGAACCGAAAAGTTCTCTGACCATACTCTCAAGCTAATGAAGGAGAGACAAGAGATGAGGCTGCAGTCATTGGCAGACGCGGCTGCCTACCGGCGGATTAATAGGCAGATCTCTAAGGCACAAACTCGCGACCTCCGTGTCTTTAATACCAAGTGTATTAAAGATACCATTGAGCGAAACAAAGGCTCAAAAGTGTTCGCGAGAGATCTGTCTATCGGACAGAGCCAGCTGACGCGGCTGAAAACTGATGACGGCCGTCTCGTCTCTTCTCGACCTGAGGTCTTGGGAGAGTTTGAGAAGTTCTATGGACAGTTATATACCACGACACAAAAACCTGTTGAAGATTTGGCCAAAGATCCCAGAGCCAAACTGACCCGACACTATACCGAAGATATCCCGGACGTCAGCCTATACGAGATTAGAATGGCTCTCAAACAGCTCAAGGACAACAAGGCGCCAGGTGATGACGGAATCACTGCGGAACTCCTGAAAGCGGGTGGAAAACCGGTACTTAAGATCTTTCAGCGATTGTTCAATTCCGTCATCCACGAGGGCACAACGCCGGAAGCATGGCACAGGAGCGTGGTGGTTCTGTTCTTCAAAAAGGGAGATAATACCTTGTTGAAGAATTATAGACCCATCTCGTTGTTGAGTCATGTTTATAAGTTGTTCTCGAGAGTCATTACGAATCGTCTCACTCGTAGGTTCGACGACTTCCAGCCTCCCGAACAAGCCGGATTCTGAAAAGGCTTTGGTACCATAGATCACATTCATACGCTGCGGCAGGTTATACAAAAGACGGAAGAGTATAACCGGCCACATTGCTTAGCGTTTGTGGACTATGAGAAAGCCTTTGATTCGGTGGAAACTTGGGCTGTATTGAGGTCGCTGCAGAGATGCCGAATTGACTACCGGTATATCCAAGTGTTGAAGTGCTTGTATGAAAACGCCACAATGTCAGTACGTATACAGGACCAGACTACGAGGCCAATCCACTTGCAGCGTGGAGTGCGACAGGGAGACGTTATCTCCCCGAAGCTCTTTACCGCTGCGTTGGAGGACGTCTTTAAGCTTCTGGATTGGAACGGGCTTGGCATCAACATAAACGGCGAGTACATCACTCACCTGCGATTTGCCGATGACATAGTAGTCATGGCAGAGACTCTGAGAGACCTCAATACAATGCTCAACGATCTCAGCAGGGTTTCTCAACAGGTGGGCCTGAAAATGAACATGAGCAAGACGAAAATCATGTCCAATGCTCATGCACCGCTCCACCCAGTAATTGTTGAGAACTCTGCACTCGAAATTGTCGACGAGTATATTTACCTGGGACACACAGTCCAGCTAGGTAGGTCCAATTTCGAGAAAGAGATCAACCGCCGAATCCAACTCGGCTGGGCAGCGTTCGGGAAGCTCCGAGATGTCTTTTCGTCCAAAATTCCTCAGTGCCTGAAGACTAAAGTCTTCGAACAGTGCGTGTTGCCAGTGATGACTTACGGATCCGAGACATGGTCGCTAACTAAGGGCCTCATAAGTAGGCTCAGGACCGCTCAGCGTGCGATGGAAAGAGCTATGCTCGGAGTATCCCTGCGGGATCGAATCAGAAATGAGGAGATCCGTAGGAGAACCAGAGTCACCGACATAGCTCAGCGAGTCGCGATACTGAAGTGGAAATGGGCGGAGCACATAGTTCGAAGAGCTGATGGTCGTTGGGGTCCCAAGGTGCTGGAGTGGCGACCCCGCACCGGGAAGCGCAGTGTTGGCAGACCCCCCACCAGGTGGACCGACGACATCAAGCGAGTCGCAGGGAGCCGCTGGATTCAGGCGGCGCAAGACCGAGGCCTGTGGAAGTCCATGCAAGAGACCTTTGTCCAGCAGTGGACGTCTATCGGTTGATAAAGAAGAAGAAGAAGAAGAACCCATAGTAGTTTGAGTCGCAGGGTGCTGGTGTTCTCGCACCGTAGCCGCATCAGACTGTTAAGATCGCCACTGCAATGTGGACACACGATTTATCGCTTCGCAATCGCTTTAACAGTGCTGCCTGGCCTTAAGATGCCCTGGTGGTACTCGGCGTATTAAAATACTCTATTATTCTCTTTTTATGAGCACCTATATCCAATTTTTTAAGATATTTCTAATTTCTTATATTTATAAATTAAACACCTGGAATGAAGATGGAAACGATACGTATCAAGTTACAAGTTTTTAGACCTATCCTACTTGGAGTTAATATGGCTCGCCCTACTACTGTTTTAATGTGTGTAGTCACATCCGGGTACCAATTGTCTAAAAGATGTTTCATTGATTGTATTCGTATTCGAAGACATTAGCGTCAAAGTAAAATAATCCTTGATTGCATTGATTTTAAACATGGTGCGTATCGTGCATACCTAAACGTATAAGAATGCATACACGAAATTGAGCTTTATAATTCAAAGTTGTTATGGTTTATTTTACTTTGACGCTAATGTCATCGAATACGATTACGATCAATGGAATAACTTTAGACAATCGCACCTCTGATAGACTGATCCTTAAGAAAGTTTGTATATAGTTGTTAGCATTCGTCTATAGTAGCAGGACGATAGTACGCACACATACATTGAGATTCTTGTTAAATACTTTTACAATGAAATACCTACTTTCAAACGTTTTGGATTTTGGAGGGGCGTGCCATGTTATCGTAGTTCTTCATCATCATCATCATCAGCAACCCATCAACGGCTCACTACTGAGCGCAGGTCTCCTCTCAGAGAAGGGTTATAGGCCATAGTCCACCACGCTAGCCCAATGCGAATTGGCGGACTTCACGCACCTTCGAGATCATTATAGAGAAATCTCTGATGTGCAGGTTTCGTCACGATGTTTTCCTTCACCGTTGAAGCAAGTGATATTTACCTAATTGCTTAAACGCACACGACTCCTACAAGTCAGAGGTGCGTACCCGGGATCGAACCTGCGAACCCCCGAATAGGAGACCACAGTCCTAACCACTAGGTTATCGTAGTTAATCTCTAACAAATAGACTATGGAAAGTTTACTATTCAAGTATTGGTTGTAACTTTGTAAGTAAACACGAGTAATACGTAGGTATATGAACGTTTATATTGTTTCCTCGAACTTTATTGTTCCTTGTTCTATTAATATTATACATAATATTATGTATCTTAGTCATTGGATAAATTAAAAAAATCTCTTTATTGCAAAACTTTATTAATAATCTATGAACTAATAGGGCAACATACTTCACACTTGAATGTACCAGTACCTGAAAAAAAAAAGTAATTTTATTTTTACTTTTATGACAGATATCTCGATATATGACTATTTAGAGGTTTTACAATGCACAAAGTTTATGCAGACCTTTAGGGAGTTTTTTGTTAGTATTTTTGACTATTGTAAATTAATTTTTTCAAGACTTTTAGGAATGTGATATTATTAATTAAAGAGACTTAATTTTAAGAGACACTGTCAGTTTTTTAATGTTAGTATGATACTTTTTTATCCCATCGTGAATTTCATCGTGAAGTGATATAAATGCGAAAACGAATATTTTTGCATTAGGAAGTGGTAAGTAAAACGAAAGCCTGTCTTATTTCATAATTTATGCATCGTTTAATATTAAATACAAATAATAAGAATTTTAAAAGAAATAAAATTCTGAGTATCGTGGAACACTCGGTTGGAACAAAGTTCAGAATCAACGTCTCGCCACATTAGAACCATCTCGTAAAAATAAACAGACACTAAATCAAGTTCAACCAAGTTCACGCTGCCCACAATAGATGGCGCTAGTAAATTTAAGCAAATATTTTGTTCGGAATTTCTCTTCTATAAAACATCGTTCCAAAAAAAGAACAGACATGATCAGAAGTCAGGATTCGAACCCCCGAACCGATAGTTTCACTCCTTCGTTTAACCGCTACGCCACCAAATACATAGAATGTGTGTAATACTAATAAACGAAGGCAACAAGGGTCGTGACGGAAAGTCTTTTTTTCGCCTAGCCTTCATCCGCAAAACCATCCGAAAAGGAACTTCGTTCCAATAATCATTTTCAATAATTTACCTTTATGTTTTTTAACATGTACTCGCAAGGCTTTTATGCTGGCGAACATTTGAAAGCAAATTCTGCACTTATAATGATACTCCACAGCCTGAAAAACATAATCTCTGTTAACTGTTTAGAGGACTTATTATAGATATTAAACATAAAATTAGGTACTTGACAGTAGTCAAAATGTTGATATTCATTATTTACTAGCTGACCCAGCGAACTTCGTACCGCCAACTTATCTATATAAATAAAACAAATAAACTATCCCAATCCAAAAACTATCCTATCTTTTAAGTGGGACCACATTACAGATAGTTACGAAGTTTGATAAAAATCGGTTCAGTAGTTTAGGAGTCCTGGACTCCTGGTGGACTCCTAAACTACTGAACCGATTACGTGACACGTAATTTATATATATTAGAAGATAATCGAAAATGTAACATGTAAGAATATCATTTTTAAAAACAGAAAATAAATCGGTCCAAAAACAAACAAGTTATAGACAGAGAGAGCGCTACTGACGACGCCTATAACACCAAAAAAAAATCAGATTTCGCGATGAAATAAAACATAGCCGCAACCTCATGCGAGGCGCGACAAAAGAAAGCGTTTTGCGCGGAATAGGAGTGTAGTAAGCGCCAAATACTTTGTAACTCGTAAAATATTCATTTTCTTTTCAATTCATTAGGCTACTCTCTTGATAATATCAATCGGAATTTAATGTAAAAATTTTGGCTCTGTAATATGCAACACATTGAAAATAAATGAATATTGGTTAAAAATTAGACCTAACTTCGCGATTTTTTATTATCGAACAAATTTCATCATTTTATGTTTTTGCCCAAGCCCAAAAATTACATCATACTGCCAAGGGACGTGCCTTGGCAGTATGATGTAATTTTTGCGTGTTTTTTTTTTTCGGATAGTTGAAACTTGATCTACTACTGTAAAAATCAAATCTGTTACTGTTAACGAGCGTACACCCACTCTTAAGTGTGGTCACCTCGCTCTCCATAGAAAATTTAATTTTAGAAAGAGACAGATACAGTCACAGTAAAACCGCTTATAATTCCGAGACTAGTAAAGATATTAAAAAAAATAAATGGCATTGTGTTATAATATTTAAAAACGTTATTTTAAATAAATAAAAAAATATCAGTCAAATAAACAGTTATACATAATAATATTATAGGTGTTGTACCTATAACTAAAATATTATGAACAAAAATAGTATTATTACATTATGATCATGAAAATATGTTGCTAGGTAAATATACTTTTTTCTCATCATGACTTAACTTTTTTGACATATTATATTAAAATAAATGACAGTACTTCAATCACCGCTGCGCGATGTCCGATAATAACCTACTAGAGGTATCATAACCCTTCTCTGAGAAGATACCTGCGCTCAGTATTGAGCTGTTGATGGGTTCATGATGTCTTACTGATATATGAATTTTTGTCATAATGCTTACTAATGTAATGTACCTAATGCATAATCGTGGATGAGAATTGCATGGAGAGTTATCGCATAGGAATTCGCATACGATTTCTTGCCGCTCGAATTTGAGAAACTCTTCTTGTGTAACCAACGCCTTACTCAATGTAACAACAGCTATCTAAAGGTCATAGCTCACTTACAAGGAACAACTCCCGCATGTTCAAAGAAATCACGGGCATCAGCTAGTATAATAACAAGAAAAGAGGTTAAAAACTGTAACTAGACTAAGGAAAATTGGATGCAAGATACATATTGATAATTAATATAAAATTTAGCCTATGTCACCCAGAGCATAGTACCGAATCGATTGACATCTGATCTCATTTAGGTGCTATGGTGGAACATACGTAAATAGATACATACATACATACATACATACATACATGGACTGCTAAAATAATAACCCTTCCTTTTGGCTTTGCTATAAGTAAACACATGTACAAGATGTAGAACATGGATACATACAGAGGACAAGCACTGAGTGATCTCCTTTTTGTTAGCTCGTATGTCTGAGTTAGAGTGACTCTTCATATGGGCCAGCATATTGTAGATGGAGATGCATGGACGCTTGCAGATCATGCAGAAGATATTTCCTGAAATACAAAAAAATGGACAGTGGACTTAGATACTGATAAATAGCAAGAATGGTAAGCTATTTTTAAACTGTCTGGTACAGTGATGAGTACTGTAGTCTTAAAAATAGGAGGTCTAGAGTTTGATTCCCAGTATGAATAATTATAATTAATAGTTTCTAATTACATATTATCGACTTTCACATAGGTGTAGGGGGGTAGTACCTTAAAGAAACTTTGGCACTTTCACTTGATTGGTTTCTGTGCCTTAGGTACTTTGATGTGTACATGACTCTTTGAAAAATGACAGTTTTGTATGGACAAAATGACAGTTTTGTATGGACAAAATGACAGTTTTGTATGGACAAAATGCGAATCGATGTGCACAGATTTGATTCCAGCCAAAGCCCGCGACTTGGTTCCGTGGAGTTAGGTTTTTAAATTCTGTTGGAAACCCTTTGTTTTTCCACCAAAAAAGGTAGCCTATGTCACTCTTCAGGTCCTACACTATGCATGGGCAACAAATCACATAGATCCATTGCTCCATTGCTGCGTGATTGAAGGAACCAACAAACAAACACACTTCCGCATGTATAATATTTGTTAGGATAATAACTAAAATGGCAAAACCTACTTTTGCTGGCGGGCTTGTATGCCCTCCAAGAGCTTTGGAAGCACGGAGCACACATCTTGCAGCTTGCCACTTCCTTCAGATGCTTCCTGTCCTCTTCCTCAGGCTCCGGCTGCTGTTCATCACTGCAATGTCCAAGCCTCATTAGCCCATTGGTTAAAAAAGGTGCAGGCTGAAATCTAAGTTTCGTCTCCACATGTTGCAATATAGCCCTTCCTTATACAAGCTTGTAGACCACAGACAGAGTTGTATGTGAGAGTGTAGTATGAGTAGTGTGTGTGTGTGTGTTTGTGTGTGTGTGTGTGTTGTGTGTGTGTGTGTGTGTGTGTGTGTGTGTGTGTGTGTGTGTGTGTGTGTGTGTGTGTGCGTGTGTGTGTGTGTGTGCGTGCGTGTGTGTGTGTGTGTGTGTGTGTGTGTGTGTGTGTGTGTGTGTGTGTGTGTGTGTGTGTGTGTGTGTGTGTGTGTGAGTAGTGTGTGTGTGTGCATTATCCCCTTTTCCTTTCCAATAAATTCCAAAAAACTTTTTCTGAACACTGCTACAAAATTCTTATTTTTTAGTTTTTTTTCTAAAAGTGCAATTAAAGAAGCCAGAATATTGTATCACCTTTTGTTATCAAACATTTTGTAGACCAATGACAAAGATTCCATTGGTTTGTACACAACAAGTGATTCTTGTTCCTTGTGCACCTCTTTTGTTAATATCACCTCATCTTTTGTGCTAAATACTCTAGACTTCTTAGGATCTGTCAACCTGAAATTAAATGTTCTCTATCATTTATCTTATACAGGTATAAAACTAGAAATGTAATTAAAGGTCCCTATTAGTCCAATACCATACCAACATCCAGAAAAAAAAAATTCATCCCAATATCAAGTTTTTTAAGGTCCAGAGCTGGACATAGTCTACTTTTGGGAACATCTACTTGCCATAGATCTCTTGAATTCAGTGGTTCGGTATGACTCATTTGATGCTCTCTACCTACTCTGGCCAACATTGCGCTTCCCAGTGTGAAATTGCCATTGCAGTCAATAACTTGAGACCCCAACATATTTTAATGTTGTTTCTTTGAATAATGTGCCCCACCCATTGCCACTTTTCCCCAAACCCAAGAACTCCCACTGCCCCAAATAGGTTGTCAAATTTTTTGTCTTCAAGTAGAAGCTTATTTTAGAATGATTCAACATAGGAGACTGGCGAATTCCATAGAGTTTCTGACCCAGACGAACTGAATTGTGGGCCTAAGCATGAATCAAAATTCTCATACTTGTTCTAGTAAACCAATCTAACAAAAAAGTTCATCAAAGTCTATCAAATAAAGTTGGGAGGAAAAGATATTAACTTGTATTGCCATGTAACAGTTATTTATAATGTGTGCTTGTGAATAATTATGTTTTAGATCTCCATCTTCTAGAAATATCGGGTTTACACAGAAAAATACTCTGAAAAATATTAATTAAAATTAAATGATTTCTGAATCTGAACGGTTTTTAAAAATGCTGGGTCAAAATTCGCCAATCTCCTTTGCAGGACTTAATTCAGAATTATCATTTACCTAAATTTATTTATCGAAAACTAACCTGATATTGAGAAGCTTTTTCTCTCTGTATTTGGGGAGGACAGAGTGAATAGCTTCTGTCCGTCTCTCTCCATTTCGATTTTCAACACAAAGTAGAGCAGACAGTGTTGTTTCAACGTTACCTGAAATTAGAGAAATGAGAAATTATGTTATAAAAACACATGCCACTGAATACAATAAATAACAATGATCATTGACCATTACAAGTACAACTTTTGATTATTTACATCAGGGATTCCCAAAGTGGTTGATATCAACCCCTTGGGGTGGAAATCAGTTTCCCAGGGGTCAACATAAACAAAAACTGAGACCCCTATTAATTAACACAAGTTCTTATTTGAAACTTCACAAGATACTGTATAAATTGTATTACATGTACAAACTTGTAATAAGAATGACTAAAATATTTTAGTTGTATTTTTAAAAAACTCAACAAGACAATAAGCGTGCACAATTTAGTACAACATGAAAAACCCAGATTTACTGAATTATGTCTATCTATTTTGTTTAATTTTGATGAGAAAATGATATCAAGTATTCTCACTTAACCAACCACAAAGTTTTTAATTTTAAATTGGTAAGTATTTCATATCGATAGGAAAAATCGGCCAAGTGCGAGTCGGGCCTCGCTCTTTAAGGGTTCCGTTAAAAAAAATTAAATAAAAATATTTATTTCCATGTACCCATGGAATTTTAATTTAATTTTTGTAATTTAATTTAATTTTTATTATTTGTTGTTATAGCGGCAATGAAAATACGTAATATGTGAAAATTTCATCTGTCTATCTATTACGGTTTACGAGATACAGCCCGCTGACAGACGGACGGACGGGCGGACAGCGTAGGCTTAGTAATAGGGTCCCGTTGGTACCCTTTGGGTACGGAACCCTAAAAAACTAGAGATAGAATATTTTAAGTAATTTGGCTACAGGGTTCATTTTGGAAAAGGGTTCTCTTGCCCAAAATAGTCTGCGAATTTATCCCTGATTTACATGATCTAAAAACAAAACACTCTAAAAATACTTCTTTTAGGGAAAGCTTAAGGACGATTATTGGACATCTTAAGGGGGCTCAGTATACGCGAACGAAGTTGCCGGCGCACGTGGGTAACCTGCTTGCTATTTCACCTAACATTGTGTGAGAAAGAGATAGACTCAGTGTAGCGAGTGCATGCGCGCATACATCCGTGCTACCGTCCTGCTCCCGCTCCGTGTCGGGTGAGAGGCGCGATAATTTACACCGAAATCAAGTGCGCGAAAAGGGTTGAACAGTCATTTGGGAAAAGTGTTTTTGAGAAAAAACTACTAAATGTATGTTTACAATGTAAAGTTATTTGAACTGATGAATAAATAAACTATGTCTAATGATAATTTTTTTTTGGAATTGTCATACTCCTAATGTTATTTATTTGCGCCCAAAGTTGTCATAAATGACATGTCCCAGTTTAGTATGGAGGGTGGTTTTTTATTCTGAGTATCCATTAACCAGAACCAAACTGTCATCACGTGAAAGAGAAAAAAAAATAAAATTAAACGCCATAAAAATAATAATTTTAGAGTCCTCGGTTTTTTTTTAATTAATTATGAAAAATACCGTTTGTAGAAAATATTTTTCAATGGATGGTAACACTAAAAACTTTTATAATCTATAGACTATAGACTATCAAATCTGGCACCGGTTAATGTCACGTAAATGTCATTTTGAACCAAATACATGTCATTTTGAACCATGGAACTAGGAATCACAGACCAGGAACTAGGAATTACGACTAGGTACTTTTGAACTGCTTAGTCGAAAATGAAATTATTTGTTCCTGACAATCATCTGACATTGACAACTTACATAGAATAATACACACATCAAAAGTGTCTAGGGATCAAGCATTTTTATGCGGATTTCTTGAGATTGAGATGTGGCTTTGTAATAAATTTATGATTTTATAAATTTATATGGATCCTTTTTGGTGCATTTCATAATTTGAATCAGGAACTGTCAATCAAATTCGAGTAAAAGATGAAAATCAGCTGTCAATATTTTCCCTATAAAAACATACAACGCATTGAAGACATTATTAGTGCTACTGTTTCCCTACTACTGATTAAAACCAACGTTATTATGGAGCGGCGACGTCATTTAAGCAGGGAAGAAATGCTCAGAGCCGTGGGAATGATAGAAGCTGGTTCCCGGCAACGTACTGTGGCTTTAGCTCTGAATACAAGTCAGAGTGTTATCAGTCGACTTTGGACACGTTACCGAAGCACTGGTACCGTGGCTGAGCGCCATGGAGGACGGTATCGCTGCACCACACGGAGACAAGACTGATACATTCAAATCTTAACTCGAAGAGCTCCAACAATAACCGCCATGATGTTAGCCGTGAGGCTTCATCACTCTTCAGGGAACTTAATTAGCGACCAAACAGTCAGAAACCGCTTGCATGAAGTGAACCTTCATTCCCGAAGACCGCTACGGGTACCACCTATAGCAATGCACAATCGTAGGATTCGATATCAATGGGCTCTTGAACACAGAAATTGGGCAGAAGAACAATGGCGTTTCGTGTGCTTTTCTGATGAGTCTCGTTTTGGTATGAGACCGGATACAAGACGTATACGACACTGGAGAACCCCTGGACGCCAACAGCGATTAAAATCCTGCCAGGAAGTCCATCCTTATAGTGGTGGAACCATCATGGTATGGGCGGGTATTTGGATCGGCGGAAGAACTGAGTTGATTTGGATCAGAGACAACCTCAACGCTCAAATTTAACGCAAAAATATATGTTGATCCCTAGACACTTTTGATGTGTGTATTTTCAGTTTTTTACCGGTGTATAAATCACATGGAACAAGGAATTACGACAAATCACAAGCAAAAAAATGAGTCAAAACAAAAAAATTTTTTTTTATTAACGGAGGCTTTAAAAAATCTGTAAATTATTTTGATAGAAGCCTTTTGGGATCTTTATCCAACTACATTAAAATCATCCTTGTTAATTAAATTCAAATTTAAAAAAACCAATTTTGGACAACTCTTTTAGTGTGAAAATGACAATCTTAAACTATGCCTAATGATAATTTTTTTTGGAATTGTCATACTCCTAATGTTATTTATTTGCGCCCAAAGTTGTCATAAATTTAGTGTGAAAATGACAATCTTTCGAGGCTCGTAACTTTATAACGAATATTTTTTTCAATATTTTATATATCAATAAACCTAGATAATGACGAGGCAAATCGACATAATACTTAGTTTTGAGCGTACAATATCAAATAATGTAGTAATCACTCATCAACGTTTGTATGAAGAAGGTACTGGCTTGAGTCCCCTTAAGGAGTTAAGTAGATGCCATTCCTTTTGGTGCTGTGCCAGTCTCAGCCAAATCTCCATCAAGCCCCCAAGCTTATTGATATAAGCGTATATTATGGACAACAGTGAGTGAATAGAGATTATACACTTTTTTTGAGCACTATAATGTCATGCATGAAAAGCAATAATTCAATTAACTAAATAAAATTTACCAACCATTTCTTCTTTTTACATTTCTCAGCACAACACTCCTTTTAGATAGAATCGACGGTTGTTTTTCAACCCTTAACAAAGTTTCACAATTCTTAAAATATTCCAAGCACATATTGTTCCAATTCCTAAGTTTCCGTATTTCGTCTGCATCTTTTTTTAGCGCACGGACCGGTAAGCACAAGGGATCGTCGTAATCTGGTACTCGTAACTTTAGTTTTCTGCGGGTCTCCAAGTTCATCTTGGGGTCAAAGGGATCCTTCCTGATGATCTGAGGCGTCGGAACCACCTCTTCAGGTGTCTCGTTAGAGAGTAGTATGTTCCTTGCTTCAGGTCGACTACGAGGTACTTGTACTTGTTGCACAGTCAGACGTCGTTTCCTTTGCCTGTTTTGCGTGACAAGCATGTCAGCCCTTGGATCGTAATCAGAATCGTCGTCGTCTTTACGTTTCCTTTTCGACCTCTCTTGTTTCTTGTCATCACGCTCGACGACGAGTACATCACTCAGGATCTGACTGCCTGCCTTTGAATCTTGATCAGCTATGATAATCGTGGCTTTGTCATCAACATTTTGCACACATTGTTGGACGATTTCTGCATCTTCATCTAAGAATTCTATTTCACCTTCGAATTCTTCTTGATCGGACATTGTTATACTTACAGAACGCCCTAACTATTTAACCACTTAAACAATATTGAATATTAGCACTTTATAACAAAATAACAAGTACCTACCTAGATACAGTACCTCAATTTATAAAATGAAACTAATGTTATTAATTTACTTGCTAAAAACAAAAATCCTATTACCCACTAAATTCCTAACCTTTGTATTATATGAATGATGTATGGCATTGGGATTTGGGGTTGATTGCAAAGAGTATAATAATATATACATTTTTTTTTTTATTTAACTGGCTTTACGGCTCTGGGTTCCAGCCCTTCTGAGCCTATTTGATACTTGATTGGCATCACATTCACAGATTAGGTACTATTATAAAAGTATCACATTGTACGTGGTCGACTGTGACCACAT